>JASDDO010000024.1:172679887-175179887 GCA_030015575.1 Agapanthus africanus
TATGAAGGAAATTATAAATGAATAAAAGATAAAATGGTGAAGAAAAATGAACACTGGTTTTGTTATCACCAAGACAACAATAAAAAAATATAGGGAGGGTGCTTCATCACCTAGTGCTTTAGACCAACTGGTTTGGGAGTCACTGCTAAGCCTTAGGTGTTGCAAGACGAGGAAAATGCTACTTACATCTAATCAGCAAGCACATGAGTAATCGGTTGGTTAATACCTCAAGAAGTATCAACAGTCGCATGAAAAATGTGTGAGCAAATCCATCTAAATATTCACCGATTAAAAAGTACTGAGGTAGATGGACAAGAGTATGATAGCTTGAATTGAATTCTCCGAGTGTTGGGATGTCTTTACACACACGTAGGGTTATATGATCGGTGTTTGGAAGAAAGGTAGGAATGAAGAATAAAGACGATGTTTTATTGAGAGATGATGTAATTTCTAACATCTTTTCATAACAATTAAGATAGGGCTCATGACAACCAAAAAGCTAGTTGGAAACTCTAATATTCAAAGTCTTTCTTTTACAATTCTTATCTTTACATGTAACTTTCACAGTCTTCCTTCTATTATGGGATTTTGTGGGTGCAATCCGCTGAAAACCCTTAGGAGACAACACTCCTCCTACTAGGGACACCTAGAGGTTTAAATGTTTGTTGCGCGTGCTCAGTGCAATCGTGTTGCCTACGAAAGTGTGCTAGTTAGTTTTTCTTTTTCTTTATTTTCTCATTCTCTTAAAAATAAAAGATATTTGCTTGAGACGACCAAAATTAAGTTTGGGGGGATTTGATCAGTCGAAAATATTGCATTTTTAATACATCAATTTCCCTACTCTTTGTAATCATTTAAAGGTGTTTGGTATAAATATAGCACATATTAGCAATTCGTCTACGAAATATCAAACAATATGTGTTATACATTGTAACCAGCATTATGAGGGAAATTGTGTGTTTATTACTACATGTGTGATCTTTTTATATATTAACACCTGTCTCAAGATTGTGTGCAGGAAATTCTCCAGGTTAAAGAGCCGGAACTGCTAAAAGTGCTGATAAAATACACCAAGTCCAAGACTTGAGATCTCGCAGTGAACAAGAAAGTATAAAAATATTCTAGACATCAGGAAAGTGTCATAAAGCCAACATCAGAATTACCCTGGAAAAATCATGCAGAGATCACCTAAAACGGCCGCGGATCCACGGCCGAGTCAGGCCGATCCGCCGCGGATCCGCGGCCATTCCGACTCGTCAGCGGTTGGTATTTGTTTCAGAACCCTCCATATAACAACCAAACTTCTTCAAGACGCTTCAAATCTCCAGAAGTTTCCCTCCAATAGAAAGTCTTCTCATGCAAGCTAGCTAACTACCTTAAACTAGAAACTTCTACCTAGCTTCCTATACAAGCCTCATAACAACCAAGCTTTCAAGGGAAGCTAGACCTAGCTTCTAGGGGAAGCTAAAGGGAAAACTATAAAAAAGGGACCTAGGGCTTCATTACAAGGTTGTTGATCATTCTACATCAATTCACCCGCAAGTTGAGTGACACAACTTGCAACTCAAAACCCTAGCCCAAATCCAATTTCAAAAGCCAAATCAAGATTCATCGAGAACCGAATCAAGCAAGCCTTCAACGAGCCTTTGAAGCAACCCCGATCTTCATACGAGCAAGAGATCCACGACGATCCGCGACTCAAGAAGACCGAAGCGAAGCTAGTTTCGACGATTTAGTTCCTCCTCAAACCTTGAAATCTTTGAGTGAATTGTACCTAAACGTTGATAAATAAAAGGTGAAAATTCTTAATCTTGCTTTTCTTTACATTCTTGCATTATGAAGAGTTATAGATTCTTGATTCTTTTCTTTTTCATGATGTTTGAATGAAATCTCCGCTTGTAGCGGAATCGATAGAATAGGTAGATGATGATGATTAAATTCTTGAACAATTCTTAAGTGTTACGAGTTTTGTAAACTTTAGGAAATTGAATCATCGAAGACCTAATTTGAGCGAGATCGCTTTCTTGAATGTTTTCGCTCCAAATTAGAGATCAACGATCGATGATTTAATTTGCTAGAGGCTAGAATTTGAATGATAATCAATGAAAGGACAAGGAATGATGATGGAGAAACCCTAGTTTCTTCAATAGATCCTTGAACCTCATTGATCGTCATCGATCTAGCAACAAGTCTTCAATAGATAAGAATTTGTAATCATTAGTATTCATCATCACTATCAATTGGATCGATTCCTACAAGCTACTTTACAAATCTTGATAACTAAATTGATTGGGATATTTCTTGATTCTTGATTCTAGATCTAAATTCTTTATGTTTTCTTAAAATCAAATCTCACAAATCTTGAATCATTTTCTTTTATCTTTTATTTTCAACTCAACTAAAACGATTTCGAACAAATCACACTTTCTCAGTGGACGATCCGTTCTCATTGACGAAACTATAATAGACACCGTCAATTGATTGCAGTATAAATTTCTTTGGTTGTGAAACATTTCTAAATACACACAAAGATATGATCAATCAGTGTACGGCAAGCAGATCTCGTGCATCCCATCGAACGATATAGATATGTCGAAAAGCACTCCAATCAACAGCTCTACCTCTCCATGTGACCCGATCAATAAGCTCTACCGGATCCGGGATGTGCTGTACAAGCCCGAACTGACATAATACACGGTCGAGAACATGATATGCGACAATGCCTGTTTATTGCCGAAAAACAGAGACGAACTGAGATTGATCGTCTTGCCTGAATTTGGGGGCATATGTATTTGGACATATCCACCAACCTCTCCGAAGATGCCAAGTTGATTTATGGCACCGTATATCGGAGGTTTGAATAGATGCGACCGATATAGCGGACTTTATCAGATTCCCCCTCATGTTTGTAAGGGGTTTTAAATGTGGGGACGCTCTTCCCTGCAGGCACAAGCTCCTGTAGTTAATTACGTTATTGCGATAACCATTTTCTCCTGCTCCAGTAGGTCACTTCGTGTCGTATGTTATTTTTATTTATTAAAGTTGCCCGTGGATTATATATGGAGACTATTTTATGTCATCGCCCGTAAGGCGCGGATTAGTCCAAACCCATATATTTTAGATTTGGGGTTTGAACTTAGGTTGTATATTCCGTCAGTTCAAAAAATATTTTATTTTATTTAAGGATCGTTAATCTGATTTTAGATTAAGATCGACTTAAATATATGAGCATTTGGGCTCAATTTATTTTAACTGAGGATATATTAGTCTTGTTTGAGACTAGGATCAACTTAGAAGTATGTTTAGGGATCATTAGATTTTGTTAAGATCCGTCAACGAGCATATGGGCTCGCTGTAAAGAAGTTTCAGAGACTTAGCCAATTTGGGCTCAGTCCCGGGGCTTTTCTCTCGTTCAGCAGTGCTAAGCACTTAATCTTTTAACTATTTATATATAGTGCTAAGCATTTAGTCTTTTGACTATATATATAGTGCTAAGAATTTTTGTTCAGCGCTCACGTGTGTTTCACGTGGAGCGCCGAGTCTCTTGACGCTCACGTGTGTTTCACGTGAAGCGCTGCAATAGTGCTAAGCACTAAGTTTCTTTTTTTTTTGCTTTCTGGCACTCACGTGCTATACACGCTGGCGCTTAGTTTTCTTTTTAGGGTGCTCACGTGTGAAACACATGAGGCGCTGAGCTTTTTTTAAGTGTTCGGTGCTCACGTGTGAAACGCGTGAGGCGCTGAGTTTATTTTTAAACGTTGGGCACTCACGTATGCAACACGTGATGCGCTGAGTCTTTTAGAGATTTACTCTCTGTTTATCTTCTGAAAAGAAGTTAAACTTCTATTAATGGCGTTTTGGCCATTAATGATCACCGAGATTATTATTTTGAGGATATGGGATCAGATTTTCTTTGAGAACTAAGTTCTTCCATTCTTTCTCGTAAGAACTAAGTTTTTCATGTAGGGTTAAATCCTGTTTTTAGAGAAATTAAATTTCTGGGATATAACTTCTATCTTTTCGCTTATTTTTTATTTCTTTTCTCATACATAGTCTTTCTTTTAGATCTTGAGACTGAAAAACAAAATTATCCCGATGAGAATTAAATTCTCAACTTATGAGAGATTTGCCCTGCAGATCTCAGATCCAAAGAAAGAACTAAGTTATTTTAGAGGGTTAAACCCTTGTATTTTTATATGTTAGGCAAAAGAGATATTATTAATCTATGTTTTCTTTACCTAAGGTTTTGAGAGGAGCAATGACCTTTCTTCAGAAAGAGAATTGAATTCTCGGTTGTAGCTGCCAAAACTTATGGGGGGTCTCTCTATATGAGACTTGAAGTCTCGGGTCCTTTATATAGGTAATGCAAACTGTTGATCAGTTTTGAGAAAATCTTTCATTGAGAGATACCAATCGATTTAATTGGTTTCGAAGATTGTTTGGGGAATTTCATCTATTGTTGAATCTTTGATCCAGTGATTTTTTGCTTAACAGAATATATTTTCTTGTTTTTAACAAGATTAAGGAAATAGTTTCCCATGCATATACTTTAATTCTACCTTTTAATTCAAACAGTGATTTTTAATCACCATTAAATTTTTAATCCAAGGGTTCTTTGTTTAACAGAGTAAATCTTTCTAGTTTAGAAAGATAAGAGAAATATTTTCTCATATAAAATTCAATTCTATCTTTTGATGGTTTTTAATTACCATTAGATTTTTGATCCAACGGATTTGTTTAACATAGAATATTTATGGAAATAGTTTCCATGTAGAATTTAATTCTACCTAAATAGACCTGCTTTAATTTAGGCGCTGACGCTTATATGTTATGCACGCCGGCGCTCACGTGCCTTTCACGTGAGGCGCTGGTCCTAGAACTCAATCAAGCATCCATGTGCTTTGCACGCCAGTGCTCACATGCTTTCACGTGAGGCACTGCTATAGGATTTAATCCTATTAAAGACTGACGTCCACGTCCTTTGCATGCCGGCGCTCACGTTCCTTTCACGTGAGGCGCCGCCTTATTTTATGAGGGAATCGTTTCACCTTCTTTCTCTTTTTTTTCCTGAGTCAACCCTTTCTTTTCCAACGCCTTCTTTTAGTCAGAGCCTGGAAATAGTTCCACCTACACAACGTTTTCTGTGTTGAAACTTAAATTCTTCTTTTTATAATCTGAAGTAGTGCTCATCTTCTCATTCAAAAGGAAAGAACCACTTTAACAGAGAATGAACCGTGGCTTGTAATTGCCTACATGCTACTCGACAACCATAGGAGGCGCCCATTGGGGACATCATTCCTCGTTTTGCTGCTCGACTGGTGAATCCCGCTCTCACGGATGATCAATGCGATACGGTGATACACGGGCTTATGATTCATAGGGGGTCTCCTCTCCTTGCCGGTTCTATTTGGCTTCGCATGATTTTCCTGGCCATCCTCGATAACATTCCCCCTCATTCGGCGGAGATGATTCTAGCGATGATTGATGCAGTAGAGGACAAGATCGACTGCGTTCATGAAGCATGGTTGATTACAAAGCCTCTGAAGGATCGCTCGATTCATATGCTGAGTCAGATTTGGACTCGGCGGGTTGTCATGTCTTCCTTTGCCGACAAGCGTGGCACTGACAGATGGGGAGGGACTTTTCGTGAGAACCGCCATTACGATATGGTAGAGAGGGCGGAGAGAGTTAGAGAACTTTGTTTACTATTTTGTTAACCCTTGTAATTCTCATCCCATATTTGGTGATCTCTTCCCTATATCTTGTAATGAATATTTGAATGCATGCTTGTTATTTAATGAATTTTTCCATGTCAAACAAATGCCCCTTCACTACTTTACCCACATAGGTATAGACGCGGGTTAAGTAGTGCAGAGTAATGCATAGCATACAACTGATTTCGGGGGGGGGGGGCGTATCGTACATAACCTTTAGAATCTTAATCTAAGAAAATAGCGAGAGGGCACTAGCGCCGTCATTTATCATTGATTCAAATCACAATTCTTAAGAAATGTAGTTCTAGACCCTGAGGTCCATGAGTTGCACCTTTCTCATTTTGACGACGGCGCCATCTGCCAATTTTGTCGGATATGGCCCATGGATAGTATACAAGGGTCAATATTGACATACTTGCAGGGCAACAGTGGCTTAGGAAACAAATTAACATCCCCGTCTCCTAAGGCTTTTTATCTTTATGAGCCGTAAGAGTCTCATAAAGATGTTTCTTCCTACGAGTCATGAGGATCTCACAGGTGTATCTGAACGTGAAATATAGATAACCCCTCTTTTTTGATAGGGGTCCGTTAGGATTGTGATATTAGGTTTTGTTGGATATAGTGTCCTCAAGTCAATTATTGTAATTGTAAGCATGCGATTATGATGATTGAGGAAGAACCTATACGGGTAGAACAATCTTATTCGAGATAATAGTATGCTATCTGTTTTGACTTTATCATCATGTACATGTATTATGTTGTATTACAGATCATTATTACATGTTGATAGAGCCCATAAGATTCTTGCTTGACTACCAGCATTATGATGGCGATCATATATGTAGGAGCTAGATGGTCCATAAGCACATCCTTAATGTCCCTAGTTGAGGGAGTATCGAGACCGGGTATCGATACTCCAGAGTAAACTAGTGTATACTTTTCGAGACTCCGACGAGGGGTAGTGGCCGGTCTCATAAGTCATTGGTGTCAATTGGTCACCTAGGCTAGTATATAAGTGCTCATTGGATTATGAGTTATACTGGACAGACTCGCCGGGAACATGCTAGATGGTATTATACCTATTGTTATATAGCAGTTCTCAGGTGACATGAGTATAGGTTAGTCTTTCGACCTGAGATCATCATTTGTCTCATGTGAGTTCCCACTGTGTTTTGATTACTACCCTACCACGGCTCAAAAGAGTCGTGCAAACAGGTTTTAGTTGGGTATAGTCCCAAACCACATGGAGGCAGTAAGAAAATCGTCGGAGATTCGTCTCTCCCGGTATTAGGGGTAGACATCGCACTGTGCACGGGTAGCCATCACCAGAAATCTTTAGTCAAGGTGGACGAGAATTACTAATTTAGATCAGTAGTTTCTCAATGGGTGATAGGTTTTACACCGACACGAAATATCTCATTATTAGGGGTCTGACTTTATCCACCCCTAGACCTGATATGCGATACTCTTAGACGAAAAGACCAGACTATACAGAGCATTTAAAGAAGAAGGAGGAAGAGGTGAGGAAACATAGCCATGAGCGAGTCAAGAAAAATGAGAGAATGAATGAAGAAGAGAAAAGAGTGGAATGGCTTCATTATTTTTACAATCATGCAAAATAAAATATCATAACCAATTAGTGAATAAACAAATAAAGTTCATTCCTCTCTACATGTCTTCAACCATGCTCAATGCCACCTCACCCTCTACCTCATTTCATGAATATTCACAAATGAGGTATTCGTTTTCTAGAACAAATTCCGTATAAATACGGAATACAACCCGGTATACATATCGAAATACATATACGTGTATTCGTATAAAAACACGAATAGCCAAGAGAGAAAATGAACAGTGAACAATAATACTAGAATACATATACATACATACATATATATATATATATATAAATTATTAAATCAAAACTTGATTTAATAATCCGGTTTAATCCTAAGCCACCAGTATTATCAACCGTCCGATTAAAGTCCGTGTAACCTGTACACATATTTAATCGGACACCTATATGTACCAACATACGTTATCTACATCATATCTCCTGAACCGAGAAAAACCTCTGTGTGGGAATCTAAAGACTTGTCAATACGCTGGCAGTGGATTTAACCACAAGCACGTCAGCAACACTAGCTGTACGTAATGGCTACCCAGGTATTGAGCGAAAGGAAGGCTGACGAGCAAACTCATCCGTACCCTTACTCAGCCTGTTTGTGACAATCTCTCTTGAGATTAAATTTGAGAGAAAAAGATAGTGGAAAATTCCTACATCCCCACTCTGCATTCCTAGCGAGCTTAGAGCGTCGGTTGTTTCACTAGGTGAAACTGAAACTTGGATCAGTTCTCTCGGGTGGATCATCTTTGGCGAAAGAGGACCGGCTTGCAAACACGACCCGGAGCTCTTGAGATCATGCTAGAGTCTAACCCAATTGGAGCAAATGATGACGCTACAAAGGTTGTGATTTCTATCTTATTATGGTTCTAGTTTAGGTGTTTGGTTAGATTCTTGGTTTAGGATTTTTAGTGCCATAAAAATTTTGTTTTTGGATTCCGCATTGAGCGCGGGTTAGCGGCGAGGTCACTAAGAACCAACAGGTTTAAGTCCATCGTACCGTTGTGTTGACTGATGTATTCTCGATATGCAATCCCTTGGGTTGCGGCTTGAGTAGCCACGCGTCTGTCGTGTCTCTGATCCCTTCTGAGACTGGATAATACGTCTTCAAGTAATCTTCTTAGCCTCGAATATCCATATTACCATCGGAAGATCAAATATTAGGTATTTGCCGTGGCGCTTTTTACTTGAGATTAGGCTTAATTTAAAAACTTGATGAGTCATAACCACACCCTTCTGGGTAGGATAATCTCTAATGGTCTTTAGGCTTGCCGTCAAGACCCGAAGCTAAGAATATGCCGTCACTTCGTTTTTTATTTTGGTGTCGTACCGATTCTTTGCTAAAGTAGGGTAAACATCCATGTGACCTCTATACTGTATGTATTGCAATCGAGATCTGGAGCTAGGAATATGCCATTACTCCAATTTCATTTGATAGTTGCGTCCGCACCCTGCTAGAATGAAGAGGAACGTCGAGATGATCTCTAAGCTGTAGATGTTGCCATCGAGATCTGGATTTAGGATTTTGTCGTCACTCCACTTTTATTTGACTCTTGGGTCTTTGCTGATATCGCGTCTGTACTTTGATGGAGTTAGAGAGAAGTCCAAATAGCCTCTAGGCTGTAGATGTTCCATTAAGACTTGGTTCTTCTTTTGACGAAATAGGGTGGGAAATTACGATTTCTTTTCTTTCATTTGTTTGTGCCCATAGATTGTATACAAGAGTCAGTATGGACCTACTTGCAGGGCAGAATTTTTTATTTTATTATATATTTTTTATATTTCCGCGATGCTCTATCTTTGCAGCTTTTTATATCGCGAAGGTCGCGATTGCCCAATTATTTTGGCTATTTATTCTCGGTGTCCAATCATTCCGGCTATGTCATTTTTATTTTACTCCCTGGTTTTTATTGGGCGTTGTGGATTTGGAATCAGATACCAATTTTGGAATCAGTATCGCTACAACTGGGATATTGCCAGGAGCGAATCATCATTTGTCTTATTGATTTGGACAAAGGTGGCTTAACATACATGGTTAGGATCCCGTCGACCAAGGATTTTTGACTTTATGAATCGTAAGGGTCTCATAAATGTATTTCTTCCTACGAGCCGTGAGGATCTCATAGGTGTATTTTCTCCTTAGGAGTCGTAGAGATTCCTAAGTGGTATTTTCTCTTGCAAATCGTAAGGATCTTACAAAAGTATTTTCTTCTTGTAAGTCAAGAGGACTTACAAGTGTCGTTCACCATATGGGGATATTTCATGCCATTGGTGGAACTTGGTTGGGAATATATTTATTTACGCCCATAGATTGTATACAAGAGTCGGTATGGGACAACTTGTAGGGCATAAATTTATGGGGTCATGATGGCTTAAGAAGAGGTTTGAATCTCTATAACTTAAGCCTTTTGAATTTTACAAACCGTGAAGGTCTTATAAAGGGTATATTCTCCTTACGAGTCGTGAGGAACTCTATAACAACTCTAAACTTTCTATACAATTTTTTTTCAAAAATACAGAAAGGGGTACCTGAGCTTGAGCACAAGTTATAAATTTGATTTGCTTTTTAACAGCAAGAAGGAGCTTGTAGCTCATTGGTAAGACCTTACACCGCTGAACCAAAGCACCAGAGTTCAAATCCTATCAACCAATTTTTTTTAAAAATTAAATTCTTTTAATCTTTTAGAAGCCCAAGAGTCTACATGTGCACTACACGTAATAGGGTAAGTTATAGAATAAACAAACGTGACCATGAGGCTAGACCAAGCGTCAGGGACACGTGGCATCAAGACGGGCCCCGACTCGGGCCGGTGAAGCGCTTGAATCGGCCGGCGCCGCCGGGTCAACTCGGTCCGATCCTACTTTTTCTTGAACCCCCTGCATCCTTTGGACTGCCCCACTCTCCCTGCACTATTTAAATTCTCAGCAATTAAACAGAGAATTAAAATACCCGCTTTTAATTTTTTTAATGCAAAATTAAATACAAATTTTATCACACCCTTTCACTATCTTAAAACCTAGATTTTTCCTATAAATACCACCCTCAAATCACCCCTCCTCACTCCCAAATCCCTGCCTAAACTCTCAAGAAAACTCCCAAGACTTTTTATGTGCAAGTGGAGTTAGCAAAGGGCGAAGCTCTGACGAACTTCCGACGACAATCCGAGGAGTTTCTGGCGACGAAACGACACACCGGTGTTTCCCCAATCTTATTCTTCCTCTTCTCTTGACACTAATCCAGTAAGTCCTCATTCTCTTTCTCTTTTGTCATTCTCAAATTCTTAATTCTTAAAACGTGTCGGAAGCGGAGTTATCCGGCTTCTGATTCTCCTTTCTTTAAAAAATACAACATTTTCTTAATAACAAACCTACAACTTTTGATATATTGTTTAATAATCGTTAACTAAGACAATAGAACAAGTTTGATATTTAAAATGATAACCATAGCCAGTTTTATTTCAATTTTACATTAAAATACCTTTATATTTCATATCGACATGTTTATACCTTTAAACCATGCTAGTTTTAGAAAACTCACGAGGTAACGACCTACCTCCTCACAACACTCATATGTAACATAGCACGATGAAATTTGGGAACATAGTTTTTGGAAAAATACGATTTTACACATAACTACCTCCGACTTATAAAAATATTTTTCTACAAGATGTGTATTTTAATAAATCTTTGCAAATGTGTCTCTACAACCCATTTTAGGGAACCCGTTCAGGATGGTGTAGATTATCGCACGTCCTCGGGCTCAGTAGAGTGAGATGTAGACCTCCGTAAGGAGCATACGATCTCGAAAGATTTAAAATACAATTTTCTTTAGAAAATATGATTTCTATTATAAATAAAACTTATATTTTTAATAAATAAATATATATGTAATTAATATCAAAATATCTATTTTTAATATTTATAAAATTCCACATTTCCAAAATTTAAGAAAAACATCTCATTTACAAGAAAATACCATACAATTCCAATATTACAAATAAATACCATATATTATGAAAAATAGGTTTTATACATTAGAAATGTCATAATGATAAAATATACATCAATGAAAACTTTAAAGACGATAATAAAATACTTGAGGTGTATTTTGAAAATTATATAAAATTATTTTTACATAAAACCCCCTCAAGTTATACTAAATTACAATAAGAACCCTAGTAAACATAGGTTTAAGCGGGACCAGTCTCTTGAGCCTCACGGAGCCGGAGATATGGGTGCTTGCCTATTTAAGGTAGACAACTTAACAAACGGTGTTATCAACACGGTAATCGTCTTTGAAAAAGACACAAATCCTGGCGTCCATGTGCAATGGTTACCGATAGCACCAAAACCTAATTCAGTATTCAATTACTTTTCAAATTGTCTGACTCAGACAGAGTCTCAATGTAATTAATCTGACTTGAATATGATTCAAGTATAAATTACAATTCAACATGAATCCATGAATTTATATATTCAATCTGTTCAATCTAATCAATCTATATTGACTGAACCGAACCATAGATATACATCCATCAACATGATTCTCCAGTTACATCCATTTACTGATCATGGTTTCGGCAAGTCATCCATCTATACAATTCAATTTATAAGACAATACAATACAAACAAGATATCGCGGGGTTTATAAGGGGTAGATTGGTACGGAAGGTGTTAAAAATGGCACGAGACTGCAACCATAAGACACTAACCTGAATTCAATCGTCGTTGTTCCGTGGTATTATCGACGGAGCCTTGTACTCTATATACCGTAGTCTCTGGTTTAGTAAGACTCCTCTCGTATACACTGGCCTCTTCTGTACCAAGCTACAAACAACAGCGTTAACACTAAATACAACATTATAAAAATATACTATCTCTGTCTATTCTACTTCTCTCTCATCTTTGGGACTTACCGAGCGATTTGTTCGCTGACGACATTCTCTTTCTTCTTCTTTAGAATGTCTTCAGGTGATTCACTGAAGATCGAGCCCACCAACGAGGACTTGGACCGGCTAGCTTTCGACCCAGAGCTCTAGGTACTTATACATTTCATTTCAGTACTTTCCATTTCTGTTATGCCACTGTTTAGGCATTGCTTTTCATTCCATGTATTTACTTT
Organism: Agapanthus africanus; assembly: GCA_030015575.1. Classification (NCBI taxonomy): domain Eukaryota; kingdom Viridiplantae; phylum Streptophyta; class Magnoliopsida; order Asparagales; family Amaryllidaceae; genus Agapanthus; species Agapanthus africanus. The sequence continues at coordinate 172,692,348 of JASDDO010000024.1, forward strand.
CCAGATGTATTGTAAAATGAATGTTAATAAATAAAGTTGTTGTTCAATTATGTCTATTGTCTTTGTCTCTTGTGTATTTTACTTATATTGCTTAGATACGCTTAGCGTGTTTGCTTCAGAGTAAATACGCAGCGGTCTAGTCGCGTCCTCTGCTCGTACACTAGGATGCGGGGCGTGACAAACTCGTAAGTGCGTTTTGTTCTTAGGGATCGTATGGATTCCTATGTGTATTGCTCCTTTGTGAATTGTAAGGATCTCACGCAGGTATTTCTCCTTACAAAATTGTGAGGACTTTGTAAGTGCATTTTTTTAGCGAGTTCGCGTCCTTTTGGGTTCTCACCGGCTCGCCGATAGTCCTGCTGTTTTTATTCACGGCGCCCTTTCGAGTTTTCATCCGTGCCTATTCCACTTATAGACATGCCTTTTTTTAGGCGGCCCGTAAGGTAACACACTATCAGTTGTCGATCACGACATTCTTCGAAGGACTGCATCATATGAGACCTGGGAAGGGCGTGAATTGTTTTATACCAGTGGATTGTATACGACACTTGATATAGAGACCCACCGTAGGGCAATATGTTAGTTTAAGGACATTACGGTCCATTGTTAGTTTAGAGACGTTTTGGTCTGTCATTCCTGTATTTGGGACGAATTTTAGTTTAAGGACATCTTGGTCCAATATCGCCATGTTTGGGGTGATGCGTTAGTTTAAAGACATTTCGGTCCATTGTTAGTTTAGAGACATTTCGATCCTTTATTCTCGTATTTGGGACGAATTTTAGTTTAAGAACATCTCGGTCCAATATTTCCGTGTTTGGGACGATGCGCTAGTTTAAATACATTTCGATCTATTGTTAGTTTAGGGACGTTTCGGTCCGTCATTTCTGTATTTGGGTTAAATTTTAGTGTAAGGACATCTCGGTCCAATACTAGTTTAAGAACGTAGTGGTCCATTTTTAGTTTAGAGATGTTTCTGTCGATTATTAGTTTAGGGACTTCTTGGTCCAATATCGTCGTGTTTGGGATGATGCGCTAGTTTAAGGATACTTCAGTCCATTGTTAGTTTATGGACGTTTCGGTCCGTTATCCCGTATTTGGGGACGAATTTTAGTTTAAGGACATCTTGGTCTAATATCGCTGTGTTTAGGGCGATGTGTTAGTTTAAAGACATTTCGGTCCATTGTTAGTTTAGGGACGTTTCGGTCCGTCATTCCCGTATTTGGGATGAATTTTAGTTTAAGGACATCTCGGTCCAATAACCCCATGTTTGGGGCAATGCGCTAGTTTAAAGACATTTCGATCTATTGTTAGTTTAGGGAACTTTCGATCTGTCATTCCCGTATTTGGGACGAATTTTAGTTTAAGGACATCTCGGTCCAATATCGCCGTATTTAGGGCGATGTGTTAGTTTAAAGACATTTCAGTCTATTGTTAGTTTAGGGACGCTTCGGTCCGTCATTCCCGTATTTGAGACGAATTTTGGTTTAAGGACATCTTGGTCCAATATCGTCGTATTTGGGGCGATACACTAGCTTAAAGACATTTCGGTCCATTGTTAGTTTAGGAACGTTTCGGTCCGTCATTCCCGCATTTGGGATGAACTTTGGTTTAAGGACATCTCGGTCCAATACCGCCATGTTTGGGGCGAATATTATTTGGTACCGCTTTCATAGTTTTGACTCAGAAAGATGGCGGGCGCAAGCGTCGTCATCTATCATTGACCTAAGTCGCAACTTTTCAGGCGTTGTACTTTTTGAGGAATCGACCGTTTATCAGCCGAAACGGCCTTTTGCCATGCATGTCCATCAGCAGATAGGCTCCACCTTGGTAAACCTTATCTATGATATACGGGCCTTCATAGTTCGGCTCAAACTTCCCTCGTTTTGCTAGATTGGGGATCATTGGTCTTGACGACCAGCACGAGTTCGCTTTGGCGGAATGTTCTCAGCCTGGTCAGTCTTTCATACGACTGTGTCATCCTTTCCTTATAAACTTCCAGGTTTTGCTGTGCTATATGGCGGGTTTCATCGAGACCATCGAGCTCCTCGAGCCTAAGATGAGCATTTTTTTCATCCATTAGCTCGTATTGAACCGTTACTCATAATGAAGGGAGTTCTATCTCCAGTGGGAGCACTATTTTAGTGTCAAACGCCAATGCATATGGTGTTGTATTTGTTACCGTCTTGAACGTTGTTCGGTACGTCCAAAGAGGTTCGTGCAGTCTTTCGTGCCGGTCTTTTCTGTTCATAGTCGCCGTTTTTTTATAATCTTGGTCAAGATCTTGTTGAATGCTTCAGCAAAATCATTGGCTTGAGAATTATAGACTGAGGAGTATCTCCAGTCTATCTTATGCTGCTGTGCGAAGCGAATTATTTTATGGTATCTATAAGCTGGCCCAATATCCGAGATTATCTGTCACGGAGTCCTGAACCGGTATATGACATGGGTCTTGAAGAAGTGGAGAATATTCCCCGTCTTCACCTCTCTTAACGGTATTGCTTCTACCCACTTAGAGAAGTAATTGGTTGTTGCTAGTATGAACCGATATCTTTTGGATGATGTTGGTTCGATGGGGCCGATTATATCCGTTCCCTACATCTCGAACGACCAATTAGCCACTGTCGGGTGCAGCAGATTTGGATGTTGATGTATTAAGTCCCTGTGTATTTGGCATGAGTAACACTGCTTCGCTTATTCAAGACAGTCTTGAATCATTGTGGGTCAATAATAGCCCATCTTTTTTATCCTCAGCTTCATCTTTGGACCCGCTTGATGAAAGCCACAAAGTCCGTTGTGTACTTCTCGGATGACTTTCTTTGCTTCTTCGGCCCCAGGCACCTTAGCCATAGGAAGTCAAATGATCTCTTATATAGAGCACCATTGACGAAGGCGAATGACAAAGCTCGTTTCATGAGCTGATATCTAGACGACACATTTTCGGGCGTTCGTTGGGACTTAAAGTAGTCTATGAAGATTTCTTTCCAGTCCTTGACTATAACGACTCTGAAATAACTGTACAGAAATTTCTTGTTATTGTACAGAAAATAGTATTACAGCCCGTGTAAGAGTTAAAAGTTATTTTTGTTAAATAAAAGCAAGAAGCAAGTTGTAACTCACTGATAAAGCCTCTACACTGCTGTGACATAGCCTGTGCGTTCGATTCCCATCAGACCCAATTATTTTTAGATTTTTCTTTTTAATTTTTCGGAAGCCCAAGAGTTGCACGTGCAATTCACGGAGAAACGAAAAGTTTCAGAAAAATCAAACAGGCGTAATGAGGTGTATACACCTAACTTGACACGTGGCACGAATCTCGAGGCAAGGCCTCAAGATTTGACCGCCCATTTTGCCCCTAGGGCCGACGCCGACGGTCAAGATGAGTCCAAATCCCACCGTGATTTGCACACTTGACTCTTCGACTCCCCTTAACTCCCCTGCACTATTTGTTTTTCCTGCAATCAAACAGAGATCTTTCAATTCACCATTTAACACCATTTAAATCCTTTTAATCCATATTTTTAACTCCCAAACCCTAATTCTTCACTATAAATACCATCCCATGCCCTCACTCTTCCCTATTCTGAAAATTCTAGCAAAAATTCCCTCAAACTCTTTATGTACCAAGTGGAGTTAAGCACCCCAAGTGGAGCAGTAAACCAAACTCGACGACCAGAGCATTTTCGACGACGCCACGACACCCAAAAGCTTCCTTTCTCTCTTGCTAACCACCTAAACATGTAACTCCCTTCATCTCTATCCTTTTCCACCTCAAAACAATTTTGGAAAACAAATCAACAAAAGCGGAGTTTTCTCCGATTTGATCTTCTTTTTAATTTCTGTATTCCACTTGATAAGCAAATTAGATAAAACTAACATCCTATATTAATTTTAACCTTATTTCTTATCATTTAGTTTAACAAAATTTTCATGCGAAACAAACATACAGTAAAACCTCCGTATAGGAATACTCTATATAGGAATAACCTCCCTATAGTGATAAAAAGTCCCGGTCCCGACTCGGGACCAGTTATAAATAAGAATAACCTCCACAGTGTGATATTCCATACTTTTTCCAAGTCCCGCCTGTACTAATTTACCTCTATATAGTAATAAATTGGCATTAAATTTTAAATAATTTTTTATATATATAAAAAATACATAAAATTACTTGGCTATTACAATTGAACTTAAGATGACATAAATTACTTAACTACACAATTGAACTTAAGATGACATAAAGTACTTATTCAAAGTTGTTTGGGACAATGACTTAATTTTTTGAGTTACTACCATATCCTTTAACTTGCGAGTTCGTAGTAACTCGTCACCACAATCACCTTCTTGTTGAATCCAAAACATTTCTAACTTATCCAACATGTTTGAAGCTTCTCGACATGACACCTTTTCTATTTCCACACTATCGTCTTCCGGATTATCACCTTGCGCTTCTTGCCTTATTGCCGCCATGATTTCTTCTTCAGTTAAGGCATACACTACTTGTTGCTCATTTGGATGATTGAGAAAAACATCCATATCCATTTGATTATTATAGTGAAGTTCTTTAATTTGATTTGTCAAATCTGAAACTATTTCTCGATCCTCCTCATCCAATTCTTTTGTAACTTCTTGGTCATCGGCACCATCGGTTCTAATTTTGCAATGCTTAAAGCAATTTTTGATTGTCTGTGGCTTCACATCTATTGACCATGAAGCAACTGCATTTACAATTCCATCTAATAGAGATACCTTTGATGGTTCTAAAACACGATCTTCAATTCGTTTCAAGAGTAAACGATTAAATCGACGACGATAATAACCTTTAAAATTCCTAATGATGCCTGCATCACAAGGCTGAATTTTGGAAGTGCTGTTTGGTGGTAAGAACAAAACAGTTGTGTGGCTAAGAGGTGGCAGATTATCATTTTTTCCATGTGCTGTACAATTGTCCAAAATAAGCAAAACATTTCTGTTCAATCGGCTATCAAACCACTTTAGCCATTCCACGAAGAGTAAAGACGTCATCCATGCATTTGAATTTGCTCGATAAGTACAATTAAAATTATCACGGTTGACATTTTTGAAGCATCTGGGATTAAGAAACTTACCAATCATCCAAAGAGGAAGCTTGTCAGAGCCATCACCATTGCAACAAATAACAATTGTAATTCTTTCTTTATTTTGCTTACGTCCCTCTAACTGTTTCGTTGCAAGAGAGTTATCTGCTTGCATTCGATAAAATAGACCGGTTTCATCCATGTTGTAAATGTCCTTCCATTCCCATTTGTCAAGTTCTTCTCTTATTGCCGGCAAACTTGCTTCAATTTTCTCCATATCAACAGAGCCACTCTCCCCGAAACGACGAAAGGATCGGATTGCATGTCGCTGCTTGAACTTATCCAACCACCCATTTGAAAATTCAAAAGGAGCAGCTTCTGGATACAATCCCTTTAAGAATATGATTCCTTTTTCTTTTAATAAATCACCAGAAATATTTACAAACTCTTGATTGCACAAAAACCATTCGTAAAGTGCAGACTCCATTAGAGGATACTTTACTTGTTTTTGACGTTTTGCATTCGGGTTCGAAAGCACTTCTCCTTCATGGTCGGTTGAATTTTTCATTATCTTAGATATTGCTGACTGTGACAACTTAAGTTGATGGGTATTTTCTAACCATATCGCAAGATCTTTTTGCTTCCAATCGGGGTTGTCTTGTTTCATTTTTCGCAACTCATGACGTATACTTTCACTAATTTGAGTTCGTTTGATTTTAGGTGCCATGTTTGGATTGAAGAAGAAAATTATGATATGAAATAATAGTTAAATTCATGATAAAACTAGCTTATATTTATATGAATGTATTGATGAAATGCACATCCATAAATTTTAATTTTCCAAGATGCATATGGCTGAATTTTGAAGGTCTAAGAATTTTGACTTGTTAATAAGTTTGAAGGTCTATATGAATTTTGAAGGTCTAAGAATTTTGACTACTATTTTTTCAAAAAAAAATCTAATTTTTATATATAAAACTCTACTTAAGAATAACCCCCTTATAGTAATATTTTTCCCCGGTCCCAAGGATATTACTGTATAGAGGTTTTACTGTATAACGAACTTTTTCATTAAAATACCATGAATTTTAGTATAACCCTCATTTCAATAATTGTTAAAAAGATACGTTTAGAAAAACTTCATGGGGTAACGTCCCACCCCACACGCACACTATGGTTGCATAGCACGATGTTCTAAATATATAGCTAATTTAAAGAATAGCTTTTTCATTAAAATACCACACCTTTATAAAACGGGTTTCTTTTGATCGGTATTCTGAAATCCTTGGCAATTACGCCTCTACAACCCTCGTTAGGGGACCCGGTAATGGATGATGAGGATTATCGCACATTCTTGGGATAGTAAAGCGAGGTGCAGAACTTCTCACGGAGTATCTAGTCTCGAAAGGAAATAAAAATACGGTTTTTAAGAAATGTGGCTTTTCTAAATAAATATTAAACTTTGGAAATTATGTAAAACTATGAATTCGTATTTTCAATAAAAATATATTATGAAACTATATTTTTAAAATGAAAAATTAGAATTCTTAATAAAATACCAACAAGTTTCCAAAAGACCTAGTTTTTCATAAAAATATCATAAACTTTCAAAAAGCTAGGTTTTATCACTAAAACACCCCAACAATTAAAATACACGTTTCATGAAAATCTTAAATATTATAAATTACCCTTGAGATTTATTTTAAACTATATTAAAGTATTTTTCATAAAACCCCTTCGAGATATACAAACAATATTTAAGAACTTTAGATTAATATAGGTTTAAGCGGGATCAATTCTCTTGAGCCACAGAGAGCCGGAGAAAGTGAGTGCTTGCCTATTCAGGTTAGACAACTTAACGGAGTTATCAAATGGTAATTGTCTTGGAAAAAAAACATATATCCTGTCGTCTATGTGCAGCAGTTGCCGATTTCTCCCGAGCATAAGATTTTAAACAATTTACATCAATTCACACGAAAAGACCTAAACTTGTATCTAAACTCGAACATAAACTTGAACTCGAACTCAAATACAAATTCGAACTCTAACCCAACTCGAATCTAAACCTGAACATGAACTTGAATCCAATCTATTCGAACCAACTTGACTCGAACCAATATTGCAATTGTCATGAGTCGCATATTACTCGACTCATTCGAATACATTCTACACCTTTTGCAATCTATGGTTTCGATCAAGACATATTAATCAATCAATCAAACCAATTAAGTATATTAACCAGTTATAATATATTATACTCGGGGTGTTTGGGATAGTTTTTTCTGTGAATCCAACGAAACTTCAGGAGTCCCGTATTAATCTCTTTTTTATTATTTTACTCTAAATCAGTCGGGTCGACTCATCCACAGCCTAGAGCTCCGATGCTAACATATGAAATAGTCCCTAGTTTCCTTGATCCTGGGGCCCCACTCTTGAACTCGTGAATACTTTTACGGCCGCGTTGGCATTCACACTTGGAACATAACGCTAACAAAGTGATCATATAGAGACCTATAGAATATATTTATGTTGGGTTATGCTAGCACCCTAACCATCTACCGTGACTGTTTGCGGAACATTTTTTTTTTATAAAACTGACACTAGAACAACCCGATAACTCGGATCTACCAGAAACCTAAAGCTAGCAAACTAAAGAGGAGTTTAGAATGGTTATACCGAATGATCCGAGTCCTTCGTTCTTCTACCATCTTCCTAAGCTCCTAGAGGCCACCATGATATCGCCGGTCTCCCTCCATCGAGGATGATCCACCTGAGAATTTGTAGTTCGAGCACCAACCTCATAGCCGAGGTAACTAGGGTACCTAGTTCGCTAAACTAGATAGCCTAGAGGATGTAGAATCTAGTGATGGATTAATTTATGTCACGCCCCGCTTCCCAAAATACGGAAAACGAGGGATGACTAGGCCAGCCATGCTTCTACGGTCAAGGAATCATCCCGCCGTAGTCACACTTCGGCTTCTAGCATTACATGGTAATCAGTAAATAAAGCACAGTATTAAAGGAATCACATCACTAATTTATTACATTAAAATTCCATTGTTCATAAATTACAAATAACAAGAACAATTACTAACCCAGATCAATCTCACGATCACTTTTATGGAAAGCAGTAAATGAAGAAGGTACACCAAACTATATCTCCGTGAACTCGAAGGGTAGATCCGTCTCCTGTGCTGGTCCTCCCGCGGAATCTAAGCATGCATACTCAGGTCGTCAGAGCGACACAATAACAATATTATTATAATAAGATGAAACAGGTAAAGGAGGTAATTCTGGGGTAAGAACAATGCAAGTAATCACTATGTCACTATATGATGCAGAATATGTTCTGTGTCCCTATCGGTCTCTAGGTCATGTTTGAAATCGCATAGTGGAAGGAGGATCATGTTTAACAGGAGTCTCGTACATACCCGAGACAACGGCCCACATGCCCGGGACATAACCCTGTCAGCCGGATCGCTAGATCCTACCCTACATGTATCAGTATCACGGTTCGAATGATCATCCTCTAAAACACGGTCCCGCTAAATACGATACTCTTTCCACTTTGATTTCCCTTTTCCCCCCAGATTTACACTATTTGTGATCTTGGTTCTGTCGTGTACAAGTATACCAATGGCACGGTATTATCACTGTTCACTGTATCAATCACTGTCACGAATATTCACTTTCCATTGGTGTACTCGTCACTCCTAAACCAACATCTATCACGTACGATAATGCACTGTCCATACGCACCAACACTGAGTATATGGCAAGGGTATGATATATGTATGTATGCTACCAATAAGCTCTGTATTTTATGAATCAACACGCATGTCATTAACTTACATAAATTGCATAAATTAATATGTTAAGAATTCAGCAAAATGATACAAGTAAGATAAATATAAAACTCAGTCAGCGATTCATCAAAATTTGTTTCAGTTCAATCGGGATTCCGGTTTCCAAGATATAGCTGTTTCATTTTAAGTGCTCGCGGCTGGAAATTCAGTTTCAGAACTGAACGTCCGTTTCGCGACACGAATTGCACCCAGTTGGGTTCAGAATTTAGCGATGTTACATTTGAATGAAATCTAGGGTTTTCAATAGAGTATTCAACGCAATAGACGGATCCTCAATCACATCTGTATGTTGAAAGTTATACACAGTTTAACCTCAGTGTGTCACTTCTGAATCTGTTCTGGACAGTTATACGTTCTGCCATTTTAAATACAGTTTAAAATAGCAAATGGCGATGAAACGGAATGAAACCACTTGTTTTGTTTATCTAACAGTGTTATCTTTAATCTACTGTAGAGTTCCGTAACATACGACTTCAAGAAACACGGTGACACAGGTATTGGGACAGTACACAATAATCAGAAACGCTCTGGACTGCAGTCCAGAGTCGCATTCCGATCTAATTATCATCACGGTTACAGAACACAAATCATTGAAATTTTACATAGGGTTAAATTTCGTTGAGTCGGCTTCGATTTAAGCCCTCGAACGCATCATTCCAGTTTGTATGTAATTTACGGTGATTTTATTCATTTTCAGATACGAGAAAAATATTAGTTTTAACGGCATATTTGGGGGTATCAATTTTTGTCCCTAACAATCGTATTTTCCAGCGAAATCCATACACGATATTTATCATCAAATGGGCCAACAGAAAATATCAGTTTCCGTCAAAATAAACTATTATAATCATTGGAGACTAGCATCGAACACTTAGGTCACATAATATATCGGAAATCGGCAAATCCGTAAACTAGATGTTTTAGGTTTGTACCACTATTATTTTAGCATGAAGCAAGTAAACACTTACCTGGAAACTTCTCGGGGTCGCAAGGCAGCAACGTCGTCACGAACGCGTGATGTACGCCGTGAAACCGATTCGCGCGAGCTTGGATCGAGATGCGAATTTTGCGTCGGAGTTGTCCGGAGTCGTTGCACGGTCACTGGACGTTGAGGGGTGCTTGATGATCCTCAGTGAGTGTACTGGGGCCGACGACGGTCGCTCCGGCGTTGGCTGTAGTGAGTTCGCAGTATCGATTTAAACTTTGCAGTTTGGATGGAGAGGGAAAGAGAACCGGTTGTGTAGGTGTAGGGGTGTGTGGCTGTTGCTGATGACGAGGAGGTCGTAGGGTGGTCGGCGATGTGGTGGGAATTTCGCCGGCGTCGAGGGTGCAAGGTGGCTGAGCTCGGTAGGAAGGTTGTGTATAGGGGAGTGGGTGTGCAGGGGATCTCAAGTTGATGGGGGTGTGGAGTCGTAGAGGGAGAAGGTTGGTGGAGGAGGAGCTATCGTCGTCGTGGGGGCGAGCAGAGTGATGGGTGTTCGCTGGCGGTAGAGTTGGGAACACGGCGGCGTTGGGTGCTCGGTGAGTTTCGAGAGGAAGAGATATGAGGGATTTAGGAAAAATGAGTGGAGAAGCGAGTGTGAAGGATCTGATAGAGACGAGGAGACGTGTGCGTCGCGGTTGTAACGGCAGGAGCGGGGCGTGAGTGTGGGCGTGAGGCGCGGTGAGGAAATGGGATCGCGCGCGTGAACAGGGGAGGTTACCATTAGAGGGAAAGAAGGAGAAGATGAATAGGAGTGGGGTCGGGTCGGGTGAGTGGGGGAATTGGTCACGGGCCGAAGGGAGAGTGGGCCGGGCATGAAAAAAATGATTCCTTTTTAATTTCTTTTTCTTGTGGGCTGAGGTGGTGGGAAAGGGCCGGGGCTTTTCAAATGTCAATAAAAATCTAATGTGTTGGGCTGAAGGATTTTGATAAAGGGTTTGGGGGATTTTATTGGTTAAAAGAAAATTTTGAGTGGGCTGAGGGAATTAAATTTAAGTTTGGGCTTAGGTGTTAATTGGAAAATAATTCTAGGGTTTCGATTAAGTTAAATCTTGAATCTCGAGTAACTAATTACAAACGAAAATACGAGGAAAAAAATTTGGAGGCAAACGGGATTTGGAAAATACAGGAAAATTTTATAGATGGAGAACGGGGATTTACATCATACCCCCCCTAACAAAATTTCGTCCTCGAAATTTAACAAATATACAAGAATACGATGTACTAAACATAGAGATGTGGATAACGATCACAGATGTCTTCCTCCCGCTCCCAGGTGGATTCTCCTGGGGAACGACCGTCCCAAGACACTCGGACTAACGGAATGATCTTATTCTTCAGCACTTTCTCTCTGCGGTCGAGGATGGTAGTAGGTTGCTCCTCGTACGATAAATCGGTTCCCAAAACTAGCTCCGAATGGTCCAGGACATGGCTCTCATCCCGAACATAACGCCGCAACTGTGACACGTGGAAGGTATTGTGCACACCAGCTAGCGATGGAGGTAAGGTCAGTCGATAGGCCACCTCTCCTACTCGCTCTAGCACCTCAAAAGGTCCGATAAAACGGGGACTAAGCTTTCCCCGACCTCCGAACCTGATAACTCCATGAGTAGGGGAAATCTTCAAGAACACATGATCTCCGACTTCGAATTCTAGTGCCCTTCTGCTGGTATCTGCCCAACTCTTCTGTCGATCCTGAGCCGCCTTGATACGCTGTCTGATCATTTGGACTTTGTTGACTGTCTGAACAATGAGTTCGGGGCCCAGTAGTCTTCGTTCTCCCACATCATCCCAACATACTGGGGATCGACACTTCCGCCCGTATAGTGCTTCAAAAGGAGCCATCTGAATACTAGCCTGATAACTATTATTATAAGAGAACTCGACTAGATGCAGATGGTCCTCCCAGGAACCCTGAAAGTCCAACATACAGGCTCTCAACATGTCCTCGAGCGTCTGAATCGTACGCTCGGATTGTCCATCCGTCTGTGGGTGATAAGCTGTGCTGAATTTAAGGCGGGTTTCCAAACTCTCCTCTAGGCTCTTCCAGAAGTGTGACAAAAATCTGGTGTCCCGGTCTGACACAATGCTGACTGGAACACCGTGAAGTCGTACAATCTCTTGCATATATCTTTCTGCCAGTGATTCTGTCGACTGTCCCACTCGGAAGGGTAGGAAGTGTGCAGCTTTTGTGAGGCGATCGACGATAACCCAAATGACGTTATTGCCCCTAGGGCTCCGTGGTAAGGCCGTCACGAAATCCATAGTAATGTGCTCCCACTTCCATTCAGGTATCGGCAGTGGTTGCAACAATCCTGCTGTCCTCTGATGTTCCGCCTTCACCTGCTGACATACCAAGCACCTGGATACGAACCTTGCAATTTCCCGCTTTATTCCGTTCCACCAAAAGTGCTGCTTTAGGTCCTGATACATCTTTGTACCTCCTGGATGGACAGAATAAGCTGAACTGTGTGCTTCAGCCAAAACTTCTTCCCGAACATCTCCTTTAGGTACGCAGAGTCTGCTACCGAATCTCAGAGAGCCATCTTCATGTATAATCAAATCCGTTCTCAGTCCAGCTTCCACTTGCTCTCTGAACTTTTTCAATCGGGGATCATCCGCTTGTGCAATCTTGATGCGATCCACCAGGGAAGATTGCACCTGCAGTTGCCAAAGCTGACTGAGTGCATTCGGCGTAACGACTTCGAGTTCAAGCCTCTGAAAGTCCTCAATAATGCTCTTCTGTTCGGTCAACATCATGACCGCTGGCTTGCGACTGAGCGCATCTGGTACCACGTTCACCTTCCCCGGGTGATACTGAAGGTCCAAGTCATAATCTGCCATCAACTCTAGCCATCGGCGCTGCCTCATGTTCAGTTCCTTCTGAGTGAAAACATACTTCAAACTTTTGTGATCCGTGTATACCTCCACTTTCTCACCCAATAGATAGTGTCTCCAAATCTTCAATGCAAAAACTACCGCAGCTAACTCCAAGTCGTGTGTGGGGTAGTTCTTCTCATGGTTTCTCAGTTGTCGAGAGGCGTAAGCAACCACTCGGCCGTGCTGCATTAGAACACAGCTTAAACCCTTCCCAGAGGCATCACTGTGTATCACCAAACCACCGAAATTATCTGGTACGGTAAGAATAGGTGCCGTGGTTAACTTCTGCTTCAGTGTGTCAAATGCCTGGATGCATTCCTCTGTCCACGTAAACGGTACGTCCTTCCGTGTCAGCCTCGTCAATGGTTCAGCGATTCTTGAAAAATCTTGGACGAATCTCCGATAATAACCTGCCAATCCCAGAAAACTCCTGATCTCTGCCACTGATTTCGGCGTCGGCCAATCTCTGACAGATTTTATCTTTGCCGGGTCCACCGAGATGCCTTCGCCCGAAACGATATGTCCCAAAAACTGAACCTTGTCAAGCCAGAATTTACACTTGCTTAGCTTCGCGTACAGCTTCTCTTCCCGAAGAATTTGTAGTACCGTGCGCAAATGCTCAGCATGCTCTTCCCGGGTCTTCGAGTAGACAAGTATGTCGTCGATAAACACAACGACGAATGTGTCCAAGTACTTTGCGAACACCCTATTCATTAAGTCCATGAATATTGCTGGGGCATTGGTAACACCGAACGACATCACAAGAAACTCGTAATGTCCGTACCGGGTCCTGAAAGCCGTCTTGCATACATCTTCGGCTGCTACTCTGATTTGATGATATCCAGAACGGAGGTCCAACTTCGAGAATACCTTGGCTCCACTTAGCTGATCGAATAGGTCGTCAATGCGCGGTATTGGGTACTTGTTCTTTATTGTGACCTTGGTCAGCTCCCGATAATCTATACACATTCGCATCGATCCATCCTTCTTCCTTACTAACAGAACTGGTGCACCCCACGGTGAAGCGCTTGGCCGAATAAATCCCTTCTCCAATAGTTCTTCAACCTGCTTCTTCAATTCCGCCAACTCGACTGGCGCCATTCTGTAAGGAGCTCTGGATACTGGGGCTATACCTGGAATCAAATCGATTGAGAACTCCAAGATTCAAGGAGGTGGTAGACCTGGTAGATTTTCGGGAAACACGTCCAAAAAGTCCCGAACAATTTCTAGGACTGGGCTCTTATCAATCTCCATAGCTGTCAGTTCCTTAGGCTTTGCTCTATACTTAGCTGGCTCCAAAGATTCGCTTCCGCCCTCGAAAATAAACTCCGGGTGATTGGGGTGCGGAAGATCACCTTCCTTGCACGACAATCGATAACTGCATGGAAAGTGCTCATCCAATCCATCCCGAGAATTGCGTCGTAACTGCCTGTCCCAATCAGAAGTAAATTCGCATAGAATTCCCTGCCACACACTACAACCGGGCATAATCTACATTATCGACTAGATATTATAATGCCATTACCCGTATGAATTTCCCATCCCTTGGTTAGTGGTTCATGTGGTATTGAGTGTGTATCAATGAAATGCTCAGACAAGAAACAATGCGATGCTCCGAATCAAATAGTACTCTAGCTGGCAAGGAATGTACGAGTAGAGTACCTGTAACCACGTCTCCTGACGCCTCTGCCTGCTCGGCGGTCAAGGTGAAAGCCCGTCCCTGACCGCGATCTGTAAAGGGTTGCCTCTGCTCCTGCGGCCTCTGCTGTGGCGGTCCAGAACCTCCCTGTATCTCTGCTCGCTCAGGGCAACTGTTAATCCTGTGCCGACTAGAACCGCAAATCAAGCACTATCCCTTGGCACGGCGACCGTCCTTCTGGGTATGCCCTCCTCTACCGCAATAGCCGCAAACTACGCCCTGTCTCTGGGGGCGATGCTGTGGTACGAACGGGCGCTTCATTTGTGTCGTTCCTGCTCTGTGAACCGGTATGGCTCCTCGAGAAGGCGCGTGGGTACGTGCTGGAATGACCTGGGGTCTTCTGAACTTGTTAATCAATTGCTCCTGAACTCTCGCCGCGTTGAGTACCTGTGCGAAAGTCTGCAAATCCAACGATGCAATCAACTGCTGCAACTCGAAATCTAACCCCTGAAGGAAGCGTCTGGCCCTGGTGGCCTCTGATTTGACCATGTATGGAGCAAAGCGGCTCAGACGGTTGAATTCTGCCGCATAAACGTCCACTGGGCGTCCATTCTGCTTCAAAAGAATAAACCTTTCCTCCATTTCTGCCTTGGCCGTGGAAGGAAAATAATGATCTAGGAAGCACTCCTTAAACTTGCTCCATTCAATCGGCTCGTCAAGTCTGCTTTCTTCCACCGACCACTATGTACGGGCTTCGTCTTCTAATTGAATCTTTATCACGTCCACTCTGTCTTCCTCTGGAACCCTGGCGGCTGTCAATAAATTCTCCATGTTCACCAGCCATTGCTCAGCCTCAAGAGGTTCAGCTAGCCTTGTGAATGCAGCTGGGTGTAATCGTCGGAATTCTGATATGGTACCGGCCCTAGTCTGATAAGCTGGTGGAGTAGCGCCCTCGGGGGCGGTAATAAGTGCGGAGGGTCCTCCTGCGGCGGTAATCGCCTTGAGTCCCTCAGTGAGTAAATCTGTCTTTCTCTCCTGAGCTTCCGCGAGAGTGGTCAGTGCACTAAGTATTCTTTCCGTGCGGTCCTGTGAGCTGGAGTCCGAGGAGGGGTCGTTCGGGGACGTCATATCACTGGAAGATTCAAAAGGATAGGATCAGATTCAAGGATGAAAATTAAGTGTAGTGAAACAAGAATAACGTAATACAGTATAGTTAATGTTATTCCTTGATACTAAACCTGGCTCTGATACCAACTAAACCATGTCACGCCCCGCTTCCCAAAATACGGAAAACGAGGGATGACTAGGCCAGCCATGCTCCTACGGTCAAGGAATCATCCCGCCGTAGTCACACTTCGGCTTCTAGCATTACATGGTAATCAGTAAATAAAGCACAGTATTAAAGGAATCACATCACTAATTTATTACATTAAAATTCCATTGTTCACAAATTACAAATAACAAGAACAATTACTAACCCAGTTCAATCTCACGATCACTTTTATGGAAAGCAGTAAATGAAGAAGGTACACCAAACTATATCTCCGTGAACTCGAAGGGTAGATCCGTCTTCTATGCTGGTCCTCCCGCGGAATCTGAGCATGCATACTCAGGTCGTCAGAGTGACACAATAATAATATTATTATAATAAGATGAAACAGGTAAAGGAGGTAATTCTGGGGTAAGAACAATGCAAGTAATCACTATGTCACTATATGATGCAGAATATGTTCTGTGTCCCTATCGGTCTCTAGGTCATGTTTGAAATCGTATAGTGGAAGGAGGATCATGTTTAACAGGAGTCTCGTACATACCCGAGACAACGGCCCACATGCCCGGGACATAACCCTGTCAGCCGGATCGCTAGATCCTACCCTACATGTATCAGTATCACGGTTCGAATGATCATCCTCTAAAACACGGTCCCGCTAAATACGATACTCTTTGCACTTTGATTTCCCCTTTTCCCCCAGATTTACACTATTTGTGATCTTGGTTCAGTCGTGTACAAGTATACCAATGGCACGGTATTACCACTGTTCACTGTATCAATCACTGTCACGAATATTCACTTTCCATTGGTGTACTCGTCACTCCTAAACCAACATCTATCACGTACGATAATGCACTGTCCATACGCACCAACACTGAGTATATGGCAAGGGTATGATATATGTATGTATGCTACCAATAAGCTCTGTATTTTATGAATCAACACGCATGTCATTAACTTACATAAATTGCATAAGTTAATATGTTAAGAATTCAGCAAAATGATACAAGTAAGATAAATAGAACACTCTGTCAGCGATTCATCAAAATTTGTTTCAGTTCAATCGGGATTCCGGTTTCCAAGATATAGCTGTTTCATTTTAAGTGCTCGCGGCTGGAAATTCAGTTTCAGAACTGAACGTCCGTTTTGCGACACGAATTGCACCCAGTTGGGCTCAGAATTTAGCGATGTTACAGTTGAATGAAATCTAGGGTTTTCAATACAGTATTCAACGCAACAGACGGATCCTCAATCACATCTGTACGTTGAAAGTTATACACAGTTTAACCTCAGTGTGTCACTTCTGAATCTGTTCTGGACAGTTATACGTTCTGCCCTTTTAAATACAGTTTAAAATAGTAAACGGCGATGAAACGGAATGAAACAACTTTTTTTGTTTATATAACAGTGTTATATTTAATCTACTGTAGATTTCCGTAACATACGACTTCAAGAAACACGGTGACACAGGTATTGGGACAGTACACAATAATCAGAAACGCTCTGGACTGCAGTCCAGAGTCGCATTCCGATCTAATTATCATCACGGTTACAGAACACAAATCATTGAAATTTTACATAGGGTTAAAGTTCGTCGAGTCGTCTTCGATTTAAGCCCTCGAACGCATCATTCCAGTTTGTATGTAATTTACGGTGATTTTATTCATTTTCAGATACGAGAAAAATATTAGTTTTAATGGCATATTTGGGGGTATCAATTTTCGTCCCTAACAATCGTATTTTCCAGCGAGATCCATACACGATATTTATCATCAAATGGGCCAACAGAAAATATCAGTTTCCGTCAAAATAAACTATTATAATCATTGGAGACTAGCATCGAACACTTAGGTCACATAATATATCGGAAATCGGCAAATCCGTAAACTAGATGTTTTAGGTTTGTACCACTATTATTTTAGCATGAAGCAAGTAAACACTTGCCTGGAAACATCTCGGGATCGCAAGGCAGCAACGTCATCACGAACGCGTGATGTACGCCGTGAAACCGATTCGCGCGAGCTTGGATCGAGATGCGGATTTTGCGTCGGAGTTGTCTGGAGTCGTTGCACGGTCACTGGACGTTGAGGGGTGCTTGATGATCCTCAGTGAGTGTACTGGGGCCGACGACGGTCGCTCCGGCGTTGGCTGTAGTGAGTTCGCAGTATCGATTTAAACTTTGCAGTTTGGATGGAGAGGGAAAGAGAACCGGTTGTGTAGGTGTAGGGGTGTGTGGCTGTTGCTGATGACGAGGAGGTCGTAAGGTGGTCGGCGATGTGGTGGGAAGTTCGCCGGCGTCGAGGGTGCAAGGTGGCTGAGCTCGGTAGGAAGGTTGTGTATAGGGGAGTGGGTGTGCAGGGGATCTCAAGTTGATGGGGGTGTGGAGTCGTAGAGGGAGAAGGTTGGTGGAGGAGGAGCTGTCGTCGTCGTAGGGGCGAGCGGAGTGATGGGTGTTCGCCGGCGGTAGAGTGGGGAACACGGCGGCGTTGGGTGCTCGGTGAGTTTCGAGAGGAAGAGATATGAGGGATTTGGGAAAAATGAGTGGAGAAGCGAGTGTGAAGGATCTGATGGAGACGAGGAGACGTGTGCGTCGCGGTTGTAACGGCAGGAGCGGGGCGTGAGTGTGGGCACGAGGCGCGGCGAGGAAATGGGATCGCGCGCGTGAACATGGGAGGTTACCGTTAGAGGGAAAGAAGGAGAAGATGAATAGGAGTGGGGTCGGGTCGGGTGAGTGGGGGAATTGGTCACGGGCCGAAGGGAGAGTGGGCCGGGCATGAAAAAAATGATTCCTTTTTAATTTCTTTTTCTTGTGGGCTGAGGTGGTGGGAATGGGCCGGAGCTTTTCAAATGTCAATAAAAATCTAATGTGTTGGGCTGAGGGATTTTGATAAAGGGTTTGGGGGATTTTATTGGTTAAAAGAAAATTTTGAGTGGGCTGAGGGAATTAAATTTAAGTTTGGGCTTAGGTGTTAATTGGAAAATAATTCTAGGGTTTCGATTAAGTTAAATCTTGAATCTCGAGTAACTAATTACAAATGAAAATACGAGGAAAAAAATCAGGAGACAAACGGGATTTGGAAAATACAGGAAAATTTTATAGATGGAGAACGGGGATTTACAATTTATCTCCAAACACCCTAAGTTTCTCAACACATGAGACTTGAAAGGTGGAGATAGAAGAAGAATTTTGAGGAGATGAGAGTGTAGCAACCTTAGAAAAATAGGCTAAGTGTTGTGAACCAAAAGCATCATCAAGCTCACAAAAAATCTCACAACACAAATAAATCAAGCATGCTACAATAGTAAACCATGAGTCACCCCTATGAGTCACCAAGTGAGCCATGCTTCATTTAAAGCCATGCTTCATTTAAAGCCAATCCACACCTCATCCTCCACCTCATTAACCATTTATCCTAAATGGTTAAAACAAAAAAAATGAGGTGGCATCTTCTAGAAGTATCTTGTAATAAATTACAAGAATACCCCTCATCCGTATATACATACCTGTATCCGTATTCCGAAAAATACGAATACAAAGAGACAAAAATAATCGTTTGTGGTTCTAGAATAACTTCTAGTTCTACCATACCCCCACTAATGTTTTCTGAAAAGAATCCATTTTACTAAAACTATGGCGAGTCAAGAACAATATAACTGTTGATCTTCCCGATGGTAGAAAGTTAACCCTTGTTAAAGCCCGAGATAATCCACAAACTGCCATTACTGAAACGTGCCTTGAGTTTGTCTAGATTCCGGCTTTAAGCATCAGCCGGACTACTCCATACACCTTAACATCGTTAAGATATAAATCCATTCTATATCCAGTATATAGAAACAGATGCACTAATTTAATTGGAACCAGATTCAAAAATCATGCAGCTGTTTTCAGTGCATATCAACTAAATGGAAGAAGGCCAAGCATCATTACTTATCACGGAGCGTACTCACGGATGAGTAACCTGAGAGAGAAACAAGTTCTCAAAATTATTACTTATAATGGAATACCTAACACAAGTATCTACATTTTCGATCACCTTGAAGAATCCTGATACTTGCAACATGTGGTTTTCTACTTTATTCTTATACCTATAGTTTCTCAATATCTGGACCTTGTATTTCTACGAAATACTTGTCTAGAACTGGAGAAGTCATGAGTAAACAGAATATAGTACGAGTACCAATCCTTTTGTCCTAACGGACATCGAACAACATACAATACTTTGTATAAGTCGGCTGAGTTTAATAACTCAAATCCTGTGCATCGTACGTTGAAAAACTGTACTATGGTTAAGAAGAATTATACCATTGTTTAATGCTCCTTACCTAACCATCAACCGATATAGGTAAATGTCATAGACATAATTTCAAAAAATTATATCTCACTTTATAAAATAAACGTATAGATATATCAGTTTGAAATTGGGGCATAACAACGGATATTCAAAACCAAATATTTGCCGTCAGGCAAAACCCAGGTGATTTTCTCAAATATCACCAATTACAAAGAATTCTGATATATATTGAGGATCTAATCACCCAATTCCCAATATCTTACTCCCACCCATCATTTGTAATGTCATACAGATGTGAGAATCAAGTCTGGTAAATATATACCCTGAAATTAGAATCTAATTGGGAAAACAATTTTCAATTAACACCGCACAGTGAAACTGAAACATGAAAATGTTTCGAAGGGGTAGCCTGTTATTCCTAGTAATGCCTCTTCCACTATCCATATTCATGACAGTAACTGTATACTTCCTTGCTCTCACTCCAATCCCTTTATATGACTTTACTTATTACCTTCTGTACACCATACCAAGGCTAATTGATTTTCTTCCTTCCCTATCCTTCGACACCGGCCTAAGGTTTGGAAGAAGACTATCCAATAAACGTAATAGGTGTACTCTCCTAATACCAGGAGCCTTCGCAACCTGAGAGAAGGTAAAGAGAAAAGACAACTGATAATCCTTATTCTATTTCTCCTGAACCAGAATCCATCCTCGAACTGGAACAAGTTCCTTCGAGTTTGTATGTAACTATACGATGGCATATCCAAGGATTATGGATCTTCGTAGTGATACGAAGTGTTTTGGAGAAATCCAAAGGTGAAGTAGGAGTGGCAGGGGTATACACGGTTTTGTCGTGAATGATAGCAGTCGCAATTTCCTTTGCTCTTACTCTAATCCCTTTATATGTCTTTACTTATTACCTTCTGTGCACCACACTTAGGCTAATTGGTTTTCTTCCTTTCCCACATTTCGGCACATCCCTATGGTTTGGAAGAAGACTATACAATAAGTGCAATAGGTGTACTCTCTTAATCCTAAGAGCTCTCGCAACCTGAGAGAAGGTAAAGGGAAATGACAACAGAATAATCTTATTCAATTTCTCCAGAACCAGAATCCATCCTTGAATTGGAACAAGTTCCTTCGAGTTCGTATGTAACTATATAATGGAATATCCAAGCAATATGGATGTTCGTAGTGATACGACGTGTTCTGGAGAAATGCAAAAGGGTTGTAGGATTGGCAATGATATATGCGACTCCGTAATAATCCAAGAGCCAAAATGTTTTTAAGAAGGTTCGGTTAACTTGGTTTATGAGTTTTAGTTAAAGGTCGGACCATCGTCGCTGCCAAAGAGAGAGAGAAAAGAAACACTCAGCGTGCACTCTAACCTAGATTAGATTGGTTACTTACTTTATCTAATCAGGATAGCTCCCACTGTTTCTTCGAATTTTCCCTCAAACCCTAAAAGGAGAATTAGTTGGGATTATCTAAAATCACCCGAGGAGTAATCACCTACTCATCAGCGGGAATCGGGATCCAACTATCATCGCATGATAACTTGATGGAATCCACTCAAGTCACCACACTCTAGAAAGTATGCGCATACCTAGCAAGTTTCCTGTATGTTTGAAACTCCCGATATGATTTTTACCCCTAACGCTTATGACCTTGACGTAGGCCAACATATCATAAGTCGTTAGTCAAGTTCAACCCGTCATTATCCTGGATTAACTTAGACCTACCCGTACAAGTCCTTGACGTAGGCCAAAATAACCGTACGACTGTCCTAAATAATCATATCCATGCAACAAACAAGTATTACCCAGCTACCATTCACTATACCTTGACGTAGGCCAACATACATAGCATATACCTGTAAGAAATGATGGAGGGCTACGACTGGTTTTTGGCGAAAAACCTTTAACGTAACGAACTTGATATCGTTGAAGGAACCGAGTGGTTTTACAAAAATATAATGGCGCAAACTTTTGCTAAAGTGGTAACTCCCTGTGAAGGAATCTCGGCTCTTTCCTCGTCGAATGAGGTGCAGAATATTCCAAACTGAATACCACGATGCAAAGCAAAAGAATCGACTGTAGTTGTTCCCGCCAAAAATTTCTGCGCAAAAGAGCCCAAAATATCAAATGGCGACGATACGCTTAAGAAAATGGGAACCAGTATCTTCCGGGCTATTTTCTGACAAACTCCCGAATGAGAAACAGATAAATTCTGATGGTATCGAAAGCGGCTCGAAAAACCCTTCGATTTGATATATTATGGGCCTCGTAATTCATCCGGGATCAAAAGTTATGAGGAATTACGTGTCCACACGTGATGGGCTTTTAAGAACCCGCTGGAGGAGTTAAAAGATACAATAAAAACTCAGAAAAGACCCCAATGGGGCATCACGTGCTCACACGTGACCATGGGTCATGTGCAGACACGTGATGGGCTTTTAAAGCCTCTAAAATAATGAATAGAATTTAATTCTAAAAGTCAGAAAATACCTCAACGAGGTATCACGTGCTTACACGTGACCAATGGTCACGTGTTGACACGTGATGGTTAAAACTGAAACATAAATAAGCGGCTGAGAAAGGAATCCAATTGGGGGTCACGTGCTCACACGTGACCAAAGGTCACGTGCCAGCACGTGACTGGCTTTAAAAGCATTATAATTTAATAGAATTAAATTCTAAAAGTTTCTGAATCTTTCCAAATGGAAAAGGGTCATGGGGAATCGTTGGATTAAAAATCCAAGGGTGATTAAAAATCACCAAATTATAGAAAACCCTTGGACAAAGAAAGATTTCCCTGAAAATCTCACCGAAATAACAAACATAATATCTTTGTATTTAAAATCCAACGGTGAATAAAATTCACTGTGTGATCCAAAGGATCATATTAATCATGAAATCAAATCAAATCTTTCAATGAGAGATTTGCTAAACAAATTGATTCTCTTCCTTCTCCTATAAATAGGAGCCAAGAAAAGAAGAGAGGGGATCTACTTTTTTGAGAAAAAAACAGAGAGAGAAGAATTTAATTCTCAAGATGGAAGAAAAGAAAGGAGAATTTAATTCTCAACAAAGAAAACCCTATGTGAGAAAAGGGAAAAAGATAAACTTCAAACAGAGAATTTAATTCTCAAAATCCAAGAGTTTAACTCTTATAAAAAAAAGAACTTAGTTCTTCTTCTGGATGAAGATCTGCACAGAGCACATCTCCCCATAACTTGAGAATTTAATTCTTATCGGGTCGAGATCCTGCCATGCAGATCCTAAACTTAGAAGGGGTATTGAGTTTTGAGAATTAATTCTCCTAAAACAAAACTAGGGTTTAACCCTAATCAAGAATTTAATTCTTTTACATATCTGGGAATTTAATTCCTTTGAAAAGAAATCAGGGTTTCATCCTAAATAAGAATTCAATTCTTTCACGATAGGAATTTAATTCCTCCAAAATCATAATTAGGGTTTAACCCTACAAAGAATTCAATTCTTAAAAGATCTCTGTTCATAAAAAGAACTAGGGTCACGTGCCCCACGTGACCCTTGAAAAGATCCCCTGCAAAGAACTATGAAGCATCACCTCACGTGCTCCCACGTGACTCCCAAAACGCAGAAAGAAAAAGCAAAGGAAATGAAAGCTTTGGGCGCTCTCACGTGTTATCACGTGACCCCTCAGCAAATGCTTTAACAATTGGCGCACAGATCCCTATCACATGCCAACACGTGATGCTCTAAAAATAAAAATGAAAGTGTTTAACACTTAATGGCAAAACAAAAGAAAAGAAGCTTTGGGCGCTCTCACGTGTCCCCACGTGACCCCTCAGCAAGTGCTGTAATATTCGATGCATAAACCCCCATCACGTGCCAACACGTGATGCTCTAAAATAAAGATGAAAAGTGTTTAACACTTATTCGCAGATTTAAGGATAAAACAAAGGAGACCTGGCTTCACATTTAGGGCGTCCTCACGTGTCACCACGTGACCCCTAATGAGCATTCTAACAGACCAGAGCGGGGGCCTCTATCACGTGCTCACACGTGATGGCCGTCAGAATCAAAAGTGTTAAACACTTACCTGCAGAATAAAATGAGGGAAATCAGGGCGCTCTCACGTGTCCACACGTGACCCCTCTTTCTTTAGTGTTTAACACTAATTTGAAAATCTTATTTCCAGTGTTTAACACCGATTGTTTCTAGTATTTAACACCAAATTGAAGATCATATTTCCAGTGTTTAACACTGATTGTCTTTTAGTGTTTAACACTAATTTGAGAGTTCTACCTCCAGTATTTAACACTGTTGTTCTCTAGTGTTTAACACTACTTTTAGTCAAATTGGCTAATTTTCCAGAGGCAAAAGTCCTTCCTCTAAATGAATCTCAAAATTGAGGAAATCAAAGACAAGATGTTGTCAGAGCCACCAAACCTCTGTTTGGCACTGCTGAATGATGAGGGACTGAACCCAGACAAATGTCTAATGGCCCAAAGGGCCAATATTTCAAACATAATTGGACTTAGCCCAAACTGGCCATAAGTCCTCAAATCATCTTGAACTGAGCACATCTGCTCTTTCAACCAACTCATTGGTTCAAGGGTACATCTCGGAACTCCTCTGATATTTGTCGTTGTAATCCTTCAACGTCTTCTGAGAGGTAACGGGTCCCGACAACCACACATCAACACGGACTGTGGGGTCCTTAAACTCATGGACTTATACGTCCTTAAACCAAGATACGGACTGTGGGGTCCTTAAACCCGCGGACTTATGCGTCCTTAAACTAATGGACTAATGCGTCCTTAAACACCACCCATATGGACTGTGGGGTCCTTAAACCCATGGACCGCAATGTCCTTAAACTACCAATGGACCGCAATGTCCTTAAACTACCAATGGACCGCAATGTCCCTAAACTGGAGATGAACCACCACGTCCCTAAACTGGAACAATAGAGCCCCAAAACGCTCTTTTGTCGGATCTAAACGATCCCGTTAAGTTGATCTTAGTCCCAAACTGGACCAACGTATCCTTAACAACCGTTTAAGTTGAACTTAGCCTCAAATATGGCTAACATATCCTTAAACCTTCAAACAGACTTTAGTCCCAAATTGGACTATGAATCCCCCCAATCAGCATTGGTTCAAGGGTACATCTCTGAACTCCTCTGACACCTGTCGTTGTAATCCTTCAACGTCGTCAGAGAGGTGACGGGTCCCGACGACCATACATGCAATGGACCACCATGTCCCTAAACTGGAACAATAGAGCCCAAACGCTCTTTTGTCGGATCTAAACGATCCTGTTAAGTTGATCTTAGTCTCAAATCGGACTAACGTATCCTTAACAAACGTTTGAGTCGATCTTAGTCTCAAATATGGCTAACGTATCCTCAAACCAAAACCACAAACCCAAATCTAAGTAAACACGGATTTGGATTAATCCACGTCCTACGGGCGACTACATAAATTAGTCTCCGTATACAATCCACGGGAAACCACAAACAAAACAAACACCCACGACACGAAGTGACCAGCTGGAGAAGGAGAAAGTTGTTACCGCGATGCGGTAGTGTAATTAACTGCAGGGGCTTGAGCCTGCAGGGAAGAGCGTCCCCACAATCAAAAACCCCTCAACGAGGGGGAATCTGACGAAGTCTGCTACATCGGTCGCATCCGCTTAAACCTTCGATACATGGTGCCATAAATCAACTTGGCATCTTCGGAGAGGTGGACGGATAGCACCAATTAGCATCTGTCCCGAATCTCAGGCAAGGCATTCCATGTCTTGGCCGCCATTCGGAGGGGAACAGATTCTGGCACGCCCGGTGGACCTTTTCCTCTTTCCACTCCACACTTCGTGTGTCATGTTCGCGAACGAATCACGGTTTACTGTGGTTGCCTATGGATTCGAGGTACTTAGATTTGGTGTCTTGCTCCGTGCAGAAAACAGAAGATCAATGGCTTTAAACTGCACTGCCTGCAACTGCAACTCTCGCTCGGTCCTTGTTGGAGGAGTGACTTATGGGCCCCAAGCGGCCTCCCTTTTCAAGATGCCAGTGGAGCAGGTAACTCAGGTCACCACTGGATTATTCTTCGGGACCATGCTCCCGCCGTTGAGCTTCAATGCCACAATGACGTTGCAAGAAGCCCTAAAGAAGTCGGTCTTTGATCGTCTTACCACTACCGCGACTCCTCTCAACGGGTCGCCCAACTTCAATACCTCAGTTTTCAACAGATTGGGCCAGAGCGTCTACAAGCCCGCGATACCCGAAGTTGTCAACCCGAAGCGGATAGCCATCCCGGCTCAAGCGGACGAAATCATTGGAAAGGCTTCTCCTTCCAAAAAGTCAGTTTTTACACGGATGGCCATTCCGGCTTCTGCTCCAGGCAAGGTCCTCAAAGCTGCTTTCTCTTCCCAGAGGTCTGTCTTTGACAGATTAGACATTGCTTCTCAACGGGTGTCAGTCTTCTTCGATAGGCCAGCATCAATAATGGTCTCTCCTCAAAGCAAGGGGCATGTGGAGGTCACCCCTACAGCTGAGACAACTCCATCCACACGACACGCTCGACGTCGCCACTGGCGCCGAGTGAGGAAGGCTGGGGGCAACTCCCCATCTGGGATAACTCCGCCAACTCCAACGGTAGGGATCGATGCTGCTGTTCCAACCGGGAATAGCTTTGAATTGCTGAACACGGTGCGCAGAAACTCTCCTACTGCGATGCTGAAGAGAACTCCTTCACCTGTGGAGGATACTCCAGAGAAGAAGCTGAAACAGCCCCCTCAACGGCTACCCTCTAAAATTTACAAGGTCTGGCGACAGATCCAGGAGTCGGTGATTGATCAAGACTATCTCCGCCGGCAGAAAACGATGAAGGTTCGGCAGGGGAAGGATTACTCCGTCAAGCCACAAAAAGCAACGGCTACTTGGGCGCCCACTACAACGGCCCCTTCAAATTCAACCACTCAAAAGAAAAGGAGGCCGCAAAAAGCCCCTGTGAACATGGCGAACCGTAAACGCGCTGAGCACAAACACCCCAAGTCTGGGGGCATGGTGGTGCACACCGTATACATGGCTTCTGAAAAGGAGGAAAGCCGTGCTTCGACGGGTCACCGACCGCTCACCCGATCCGTGACAAAAGCTCAAGAACAGCAACAGCAGAAACTTCAAGAGATGCTGACTACAATGGCCGCACTTACCGAGCCAAAAGAAAGCCCAGAGGCATCATCAGAGCAGCGTCACGAACAAGAAACTGATGTTGACTTCTTACGCAGAGTCCTCGAAAAGAAGGACAGAGAAGCCCCAGAGCAAGCGGCTAACATAAAGTAAATGGCGCTCCTCTTCCAAGATATGGTAGGGATGATGCTACAGCCGGACCCTCCAGTTGAAGACCCTCCGATCATTACTGAAGACGATAGAGGAAAGACATCTAATCCTCCTCCGACTCTTTCAATAGCTAAAGATGAAACCATTTCCAAGGCTGCGCTGGATGACTATATAGCTCAGCAAATACGAGCTCATCAGGCGAGTGAAGCGGCCAGCCAAGTCGTCAAAGTTGGGCGACCATACCCGGGCTGGTATGACCAAATCAGCTACCCGCCGGGATATACGATCCCTAAATTCTATGTGTACAAGGGGACAGGGAATCCACATCAGCATGTCGCTCAATTTAGGGCCTTATGCGACAACACAGGAGGCGATGACAAGCTGTTGCTTCGCCAATTCGTCGGCAGCTTAGCAGAAACGGCCTTTGAATGGTATTCGGAGCTACCTAATGACTCTGTCAAAACATTTGCGGAGATGGAGTAGTTGTTTACACAAAGGTTTGCCAGCGCCAGCGAGCGCACCCCGATAACAGCACTGATTAACGCCAGGGTGAGGCCAGGCGAAACGTGGGTTCAATACGCAGCACGATGGCAGAATCTATGGTCGAAATGCGAACAGCGGATCGAAGAAGAGCCGGCGGTGGGCATGTTCGTGGGCACCCTTGATCCGCAAGCAACCATCTCGCAATTCATGATGTTCTTCAAGCCAACTACCTTCCAGGCCTTGATTGACAAGCTGGTCCCAAATGGACCAGATGGGCCATAGGCCTTCCTCTTTAAAGACGGAGCCTTGGAATGAAAAGGGCAAAGGGAAAGCAACCTTCGTCGCCAACGCTCAACAACAAACGAGCAACTTAAAGCCGGTTGTTCGCCAAAACAACGTGCGTCCACGCCCATCCCTCGAGGAGAGACTGGGACGTCCTTATTCGTTTCCCCAGGATAAAACGAGAAGACTGTTCGAGCTGGCAGTGCGCAACAGACTCATCAATCTGCCGAGTCCAAAGCGTCCGTTGCAGCCAGGCGATGTCAACGATCCCAATTATTGTCCTTACCACCAAACGGTAAGTCACCCGATCGAGGATTGCTTCGTCTTTAAAGGATGGATCGAGGATCAGTATCTACAAGGCAAGTTTGCGTTGTCCGAGAAGTGGAAAATAAACCCACCACAACCGCACACTCCAAAGAAGACGGACACACCGGGGGCAACTTGTTCTTTTGTTGAAGAAGCTTCGTGGGAGGTCGTGTTGTCGTCCAAAACCAAAAAGATGCTGAATGATCTTCAGACGTGCCCGGCGATTAAATGGAAGAACCCGTTGGAACCTGAGATCATCAAGGGGATGCTGAAGCCGCGCCAATTCCAAATATCGGTGGTGATAGCCAAAACATTCACGCCCAGCCGTCGAAATCTTCGAAAAACAAGAAGAAATCCAAGAAGCCCGTGAAGCCCGGCGACAAGCGCACGGATTTGCAGAAACAGATTGACGTGCTGGAAGAGTATAACCAGAAGGCGCGGATTCCAATCATGCTCCAAGAGTTCCTCAGCCACGTCCTCGAGAACGAAAATGATGGAGAAGACTCATCAGATGAATCTGAGGACTACGTAGCAAGTTGTCATGTGATCTCTCACTCATTGATAGATGATAAAGAGGCTCCTTGCACCGAGAAACCAGGGGCGGGGCTTGAACCAGAACTTCTGTGGCCATCAGACGAGATGATCGATGCCTTCCTGAACGAAGCCCGTCTTAAAAGCAAAGCTGATCGAGAGCGCGAGATGGCCATATTCGAGAAACCCAAAAGCCGGCGGCTAGATGAAAGGGTCGAAACACTCCCACAGGATGAAAGTACATCCGCCGCAAATAAAAGCAGGATCAAGACAAGGAAACGATTCGCCAAAGCCATAGCAAGGGGGATGAGGCCGCCCTCTTTCAGAAAAAATTCTCCTGGTAGTATACATTTTGATGAAACGGACGTACACCCTAACTTCTGCTTATATCATCAGAAGATCGTACATCCTACTGAAGACTGCAACTCTTTTAAGTGTTGGTGGCAAGGGTATGTCGCTCACAGGCAACACTTCAACAGGACAAAGCGTGAAGCTCGTAGACAGCGAAAGAATACGACAGATGAGCATAAAAGAGTTGCCGACAATTGTCATAGGGACGAGCCCGGGGGATCACGAGTTCTCACCTTTGGAAGCGATTCTGATGAAGAAGCCGCTCTTAACCCTCTCTTCAAGGAATTCATTTCTAAAACAAAAGAATTGGAGAGTTGCGAGAATGTTCAGCCGTACAATCTCACGCTACCCGGAAAGAATCTCGGACCCGCAAACGACGGAGCAAATGAAATGAGAAAGGAAAAGGAAAAAACGGCCTTTGTTGCCAACACTCAACAACAGCCGAGTAACCCGAGACCGTTTTGTCGTCAAAACAACAAGCCGCGATACCTCAATGAGAAGTTGAAACATCCTTACTCATTTCCCAAAGATAAAACAAAGAGATTGTTCGAGCTAGCAGTGCGCAGCGGGCTTATCACTCTGCCAGATCCAAAACGTCCATTGCAACCAGGTGACGTTAACAATCCTAACTATTGTCCCTGCCACAGATTAATGGGTCACCCACTCGACAATTGCTACGTCTTCAAAAACTGGGTTGAAGACCAATACCAACAGGGCAAGTTCGCGTTACCCGAAAAGTGGAAAGTAAACCCGCCACAACAACATGCTTCGAAAATGGTGGATATGCCGGGGGCATCATGCTCGTTCATAGGGAAGGCCTCCTAGACCGAAAAGTCAGTAAACTAGAGATGCTTCTCAAATACGGCGACGGCGGACCGAAACGTCCTTAAACTAACAGTGGACCGCAATGTCCTAAAACTTGCAAATGACCGAAACGTCGTTAAACTACTATCAACCCGCGGCATCCTCAGGCTGGCGTGGTTAAAAAAAAAAAAGGAA
Organism: Agapanthus africanus; assembly: GCA_030015575.1. Lineage (NCBI taxonomy): Eukaryota > Viridiplantae > Streptophyta > Magnoliopsida > Asparagales > Amaryllidaceae > Agapanthus > Agapanthus africanus. The sequence goes on from JASDDO010000024.1 coordinate 172,722,618, forward strand.
AAAAAAGCAAAAAAAAAAAAGAAAAAAAACGGTATGTCCATAAGCAAAATGGGCACGGATGAAAACCCGAAAGGGCTCCGTGAGTAAAAACAGCAGGGCTACCGGCGAGTGTTTGTGAAAACCTGAAAGGGCGCAACCTCGTTAGAAAAAAGAATAAAAAGAATAAAAAAACGGTATGTCCATAAGCAAAATGGGCACGGATGAAAACCCGAAAGGGCTCCGTGAGTAAAAACAGCAGGGCTACCGGCGAGTGTTTGTGAAAACCCGAAAGGGCGCAACCTTGTTAAAAGAAACTTACAGGGTCCTCTCGACCTTGTAAGGAGAAACCACCCGCGTGAGATCCTTACGATTCACAAGGGAGCAACACACTTAAGAATCCTCACGATTCCTAAGGTGAAATTACACTTACGAGATCCTCACGACTCGTAAGGAGAACTCTCTTATGGGACCCTCACGGCTCATAAGATTTGAAAGTCTTAAGTTACAGAGACCTGAACCTGTTCTTAAGCAACCCCAACAATCTCCACTACTGCTCTACAAGTGGTTCAATACTGGCCCTTGTATACAATCCATGGGCGCGAATAAACATTTCCCCAACAAAGTCCCACCCGTGACTGGGGATATATCCATATGGTGAACAACCCTTGTAAGTCCTCTCGACTCATAAGGAGAAAATCCTTTTGTAAGATCCTTACGACTTACAGGGGAACATACGCTTAGGAATCCTCACGATCCCTAAGGAGAAAACACACCTATGAGATCCTCACGACTTGTAGGGAGAGATACCTTTGTGAGACCCTTACGGCTCATGAAGTCAAAATCCTTAGTCGACGGGATCCTAACCCTGTTTGCTAAGCCACCTTTGTTCAACATCGACAGAGGCAAATGATGATTCGCTCCTGGCAATATCCCAGTTGTGCCTAAACCGGTATCAAATTCCAAGTTCTTTCATGGCAAATGATGATTCGCTCCTGGCTATATTCCAGTCGCAGCGATGCTGATGCTGAGATTGACACCAGATTCCAAGTTCCACACTCGCGAGAAAAAATCAGCGAGCCAAAAAAAAATGCATACGAAATAGCCGAAATGATGGGGCAACTTGCAAACAAAATCAGCAAGTAAAAATGTATGCATGAAAAATAGCTGAAATGATTGGGCAACTCGCAATAAAAAGCAGCGAGTAAAAAGAAAAATAGCCGAAATGATTGGGCACCGCGAAAAATAGCCGAAATGATTGGGCAATCGCGATTTTCGCGATATAAAAAGCTGAAATGATAGAGCATCGCGGAAAGAATAAAAAAAATGAAAGAATGAAACTTTTTGCCCTACAGGTGAAATCATATTGATCCCTGTATACAATCCAGGGGCACAGATAAAGAGGGAACCATACCTTCCCAACAGGCTCCATCAGAAAGCGAAGCCAAATCTCGACGGTTCATAGACAACCTAGAGACAATCTCGACATTTGTCGCAATATTACAGACACGATGTCAGCAAATGAAGCAAAGGAAGATCCCTAGCTTCAGGGTCTCGACGTCAACATCGACGACTTAGAGATCAACACCGGCATGCTTTGTCCCTCCAACCTGATGCAGACATGACGTCAACAACCGACCTCAGAGTCGCAACGAAATGGAGCCATGGCAAAGGCCCTAGTCCCAAATCTCAACGGCCACATCTATAGCCTGGAGACCAACAACGGAGTGCCTCCTCATTCCAGCAGCACGAAGATGTTACACCATCAAGCGGAGCGATGGCAAAATCCTAACTCCGCCTTAGCATTCGTCTCGTTACAGCAGACGCAATGTTAACAACGGCGTTCCTTCGCAGTCCAGCAGGATATACATGCAAAGTTAATAAAAGACCCCATGGTCAGCAAAGCGGAGTGATGGCAAAATCCCAGCTCCACCTCAGCACTCGTCTCGTCACAGCGGACACATCATCAAGCAAAGCGGAACAGCGGCAACTCCCAGTTCCATGACTCGACGATGTACTCCCACAGAGAGTCAAATCCCAACTCCGTGAAATGCAGATATAATCAACAAAATTCCTGGTCACGTGGAACGCGGAAAACGTCACTCTTTGACCCCGTGGAAAACGTCCAGAGCGGATCCTGGTCCTCGCAGAGCACGGCAGTGAACCCGTGTGAAGCATCCAGAGCGGAGCCTAGTCCTCGCCTAACGCGGTAGTGAAACCGTGTGAAGCATCTAGTGCAAAATTCCTGGTCACGTGGAACGCGGATAACGTCACTCTTTGACCCCGTGGAAAACGTCCAGAGCGGATCCTGGTCCTCGCAGAGCACGGCAGTGAACCCGTGTGAAGCATCCAGAGTGGAGCCTAGTCCTCGCCTAACGCGGCAGTGAAACCGTGTGAAGCATCTAGTGCAAAATTCCTGGTCACGTGGAACGCGGATAACGTCACTCTTTGACCCCGTGGAAAACGTCCAGAGCGGATCCTGGTCCTCGCAGAGCACGGCAGTGAGCCCGTGTGAAGCATCCAGAGCAGAGCCTAGTCCTCGCCTAACGCGGCAGTGAAACCGTGTAAAGCATCTAGTGCAAAATTCCTGGTCATGTGGAACGCGGAAAACGCCACTCTTTGACCCCGTGGAAAACGTCCAGAGCGGATCTTGGTCCTCGCAGAGCACGTCAGTGAACCCGTGTGAAGCATCCAGAGCGGAGCCTAGTCCTCGCCTAACGCGGCAGTGAAACCGTGTGAAGCATCTAGTGCAAAATTCCTGGTCACGTGGAACGCGGATAACGTCACTCTTTGACCCCGTCGAAAACGTCCAGAGCGGATCCTGGTCCTCGCAGAGCACGGCAGTGAACCCGTGTGAAGCATTCAGAGCGGAGCCTAGTCCTCGCCTAACACGGCAGTGAACCCGTGTGAAGCATCTATTGCAAAATTCCTGGTTACGTGGAACGCGGATAACGTCACTCTTTGACCCCGTGGAAAACGTCCAGAGTGGATCCTGGTCTTCGCAGAGCACGGCAGTGAACCCGTGTGAAGCATCCAGAGCGGAGCCTAGTCCTCGCCTAACGCGGCAGTGAAACCGTGTGAAGCATCTAGTGCAAAATTCCTGGTCATGTGGAACGCGGAAAACGTCACTCTTTGACCCCGTGGAAAACGTCCAGAGCGGATCCTGGTCCTCGCAGAGCACGGCAGTGAACCCGTGTGAAGCATCCAGAGCGGAGCCTAGTCCTCGCCTAACACGGCAGTGAAACCGTGTGAAGCATCTAGTGCAAAATTCCTGGTCACGTGGAACGCGGATAACGTCACTCTTTGACCCCGTGGAAAACGTCCAGAGCGGATCCTGGTCATCGCAGAGCACGGCAGTGAACCCGTGTGAAGCATCTAGTGCAAAATTCCTGGTTACGTGGAACGCGGATAACGTCACTCTTTGACCTCGTGGAAAACGTCCAGAGCGGATCCTGGTCTTCGCAGAGCATGGCAGTGAACCCGTGCGAAGCATCCAGAGCGGAGCCTAGTCCTCGCTTAACGCGGCAGTGAAACCGTGTGAAGCATCTAGTGCAAAATTCCTGGTCACGTGGAACGCGGATAACGTCACTCTTTGACCCCGTGGAAAATGTCCAGAGCGGATCCTGGTCCTCGCAGAGCACAGCAGTGAACCTGTGCGAAGCATCTAGAGCGGAGCCTAGTCCTCGTCTAACACGGCAGTGAACCCGTGTGAAGCATCTAGAGCAAAATTCCTGGTCACGTGGAACGCGGACAACGTCACTCTTCGATCCCGTGGAAAACATCCAGAGCGGATCCTGGTCCTCACACCAACATGGAGTGATCACCACCGCGACATTCATCTCGATACAGCAGACGCGATACCAGAAAACGAAGCGAAGGCCAAATTCCTAGCTTCAGGGTCTTGACGGCAAGTCATATAAAGCCTGAAAGACAATCGAAGATCATCCCACACCAGCGCGGAGTGGTCACCACCTTGACGTTCGTTTCAATACAGCAGATGAAATGTCACCCCAGCGTTCTTCCCCCAGCAGGATTCGGACGCGACAAAGCAAACGAAGCGAAGGCCAAATTCCTAGCTTCAACGTCTTGACGGTAAGTCATATAAAACCGGAAAGACATTCAGAGATCATCTCATACCAACATGGAGTGATCACCACCTCGACGTTCGTCTCGACACAGCAGACGCAACATCACCGAAAGGAGTCACGGCAAAATCCCTGGTTCCAAACCTCGACGGTTCACCACCAACCTAGAGACAACCACGACATTCGTCTCGATACAGGGGACGCAATGCCAGCAAACGAAGCGAAGGCCAAATTCCTAGCTTCAGGGTCTTGACGGCAAGTCATATAAAGCCTGAAAGACAATCGGAGATCATCCCACACCAGCGCGGAGTGGTCACCACCTTGACGTTCGTTTCGATACAGCAGATGAAATGTTACCCCAGCGTTCTTCCCCCAGCAGGATTCGGACGCGACAAAGCAAAAGAAGCAAAGGACAAATTCCTAGCTTTAACGTCTTGAAGACGCAACATCACTGAAAGGAGTCACGGCGAAATCCCTGGTTCCAAATCTCGACGGTTCACCAGCAACCTAGAGACAACCGCGACATTCGTCTCGATACAGAGGACGCAATGCCAGCAAACGAAGGGAAGGCCAGATTCCTAGCTTCAGGGTCTTAACGGCAAGTCATATAAAGCCTGAAAGACCACCGGAGATCATCCCACATGGAGTGGTCACCACCTCGACGTTCGTCTCGATACAGCAGACGCAACATCACCAAAAGGAGCAACGGCAAAATCCCTAGTTCCAAACCTCGATGGTTCACCAACAACCTAGAGACAACAACGACATTCGTCTCGATACAGAGGACGCAATGCCAGCAAACGAAGCAAAGGCCAAATTCCTAGCTTCAGGGTCTTAACGGTAAGTCATATAAAGCCTGAAAGACTATCGGAGATCATCCCACACCAGCGCGGAGTGGTTATGACTCATCGGGGCTCTCCAAAATGAGCCTAACCTCAAGTAAAAAGCGGCATGGCAAATTCCTAGCGCTTGCTCTTCCGACGGTCAAACTGCCAAGGAGGATTGCTTGAAGACGTCTTGTCCAGCCCCCGAAGGGATCAGAGACACGGCAGTCGCAGGGCTACTCGAACAGCACGATTGCCTATCGAGGAATACATCAGCTCATGCGACGGTACGATGGCCAAAACCCTAAGTACCACAGACCCTAACGGACTTCTGTCGTAAAGAGCAGAGGTTAACTGTGATGTTAGGATATTCTTGCGAGATCTGCTCGATTCGTTTCGACTCGTGAGGAAAATGATGTCTTTGCGAGAACTTCTCGATTCGTCTCGACTCGTGAGATAAAGCCTTAGGCAGTAGGGATTAAAAAACCTGTTTCCTAAGCACTGGGATTCTGCAAGTCGGCCCAAAATGGTCTCTTGCATACTATCCACAGGTCTCACTCTCCGAAGTCGAATTTCGACAAGGAGGGGAACAACCGCTTACGGGTCCTCTCGACTCGTAAGAGGGAAAAATTCTCTCATAAGATCCTTACGACTTATAAGAGAAAACACACTTAGGAATCCTCACGACTGCTAAGGAGAAAATACACCTACGAGATCCTCTCGATCCGAAGGGAGAAAAGTCTTTATGAGACCCTCACGGCTCATAAAGTTGAAAAGTCTTAGGTGGCAGATCCTAATCCTGTCTCCTAAGCCATCACTGCCCTGCAAAGAGGTCAAGATGGACCATCTATGAGCCACACTCGCCAAAGCTACATGCCACTGAAATGGAAAAGCTACTCATGAGCGTATAAACTACTTCACTCCAGAGTAAGATATAAAGAGATAGAAGGGTGCGGCTCATGGAGTTATGGGTTTGGAACTATATCTCTTAAGAGTCGAGATTTGAGTCAATGATAAATGACGACGCTTGTGTCCGCTCGTTATCTTCTCAGATCAAGATTCTGAAAGTAATATACCTACCCGAAACTGGTCATACGCTATGCATTACTTTGCACTACTTCACCCACGTAAATACTTACGTGGGCAAAGTAGTGGGGGGCATTTGTTCCCGCCAAAAATTTCTGCGCAAAAGAGCCCAAGGTATCAAATGGCGACGATACGCTTAAGAAAATGGGAACCAGTATCTTCCGGGCTGTTTTTTGACAAACTCCCGAATGAGAAACAGATAAATTCTGATGGTATCGAAATCGGCTCGAAAAACCCTTCGATTTGATATATTATGGGCCTCGTAATTTATCCGGGATCAAAAGTTATGAGGAATTACGTGTCCACACGTGATGGGCTTTTAAGAACCCGCTGGAGGAGTTAAAAGATACAATAAAAATCCAGAAAAGACCCCAATGGGGCATTACGTGCTCACACGTGACCATGGGTCACGTGCAGACACGTGATGGGCTTTTAAAGCCTCTAAAATAATGAATAGAATTTAATTCTAAAAGTCAGAAAATACCTCAACGAGGTATCACGTGCTTACACGTGACCAATGGTCACGTGTTGACACGTGATGGTTAAAACTGAAACATAAATAAGCGGCTGAGAAAGGAACCCAATTGGGGGTCACGTGCTCACACGTGACCAAAGGTCACATGCCAGCACGTGACTGGCTTTAAAAGCATTATAATTTAATAGAATTAAATTCTAAAAGTTTCTGAATCTTTCCAAATGGAAAAGGGTCATGGGGAACCGTTGGGTTAAAAATTCAAGGGTGATTAAAAATCACCAATTTATAGAAAACCCTTGGACAAGGAAAGATTTCCCTGAAAATCTCACCGAAATAACAAACATAATATCTTTGGATTTAAAATCCAACGGTGAATAAAATTCACTGTGTGATCCAAAGGATCATATTAATCATGAAATCAAATCAAATCTTTCAATGAGAGATTTGCTAAACAAATTGATTCTCTTCCTTCTCCTATAAATAGGAGCCAAGAAAAGAAGAGAGGGGATCTACTTTTTTGAGAAAAAAACAGAGAGAGGAGAATTTAATTCTCAAGAGGGAAGAAAAGAAAGGAGAATTTAATTCTCAACAAAGAAAACCCTAGGTGAGAAAAGGGAAAAAGATAAACTTCAAACAGAGAATTTAATTCTCAAAATCCAAGAGTTTAACTCTTATACAAAAAAGAACTTAGTTCTTCTTCTGGTTGAAGATCTGCACAGAGCACATCTCCCCATAACTTGAGAATTTAATTCTCATCGGGTCGAGATCCTGCCATGCAGATCCTAAACTTAGAAGGGGAATTGAGTTTTGAGAATTAATTCTCCTAAAACAAAACTAGGGTTTAACCCTAATCAAGAATTTAATTCTTTTACATATCTGGGAATTTAATTCCCTTGAAAAGAAATCAGGGTTTCATCCTAAATAAGAATTCAATTCTTTCACGATAGGAATTTAATTCCTCCAAAATCATAATTGGGGTTAACCCTACAAAGAATTCAATTCTTAAAAGATCTCTGTTCATGAAAAGAACTAGGGTCACGTGCCCCACGTGACCCTTGAAAAGATCCCGTGCAAAGAACTTTGAAGAATCACCTCACGTGCTCCCACGTGACTCCCAAAACGCAGAAAGAAAAAGCAAAGGAAATGAAAGCTTTGGGCGCTCTCACGTGTTATCACGTGACCCCTCAGCAAATGCTTTAACAATTGGCGCACAGATCCCTATCACATGCCAACACGTGATGCTCTAAAAATAAAAATGAAAGTGTTTAACACTTAATGGCAAAACAAAAGAAAAGAAGCTTTGGGCGCTCTCACGTGTCCCCACGTGACCCCTCAGCAAGTGCTGTAATATTCGATGCATAAACCCCCATCACGTGCCAACACGTGATGCTCTAAAATAAAGATGAAAAGTGTTTAACACTTATTCGCAGATTTGAGGATAAAACAAAGGAGATCTGGCTTCACATTTAGGGCGTCCTCACGTGTCACCACATGACCCCTAATGAGCATTCTAACAGACCAGAGCGGGGGCCTCCATCACGTGCTCACACGTGATGGCCGTCAGAATCAAAAGTGTTAAACACTTACCTGCAGAATAAAATGAAGGAAATCAGGGCGCTCTCACGTGTCCACTGATTGTAAGAATTAAAGTTAACCGCAATCAAGACGGTGTCGCTATGCGGCTAGCCGGTTGAGCACGGGTCGATCCACAGGGAGATGGTTGTATTTCCGTTCTTGTCTTAGACGAGTCAATAAAGAATTTGTATGTGTTTTTTCGAGACTATCCTATGTGTAATATTTGCAAGTACAGTAAAACCTCTATACAGTAATATCCTTGGGACCGGGGAAAAATATTACTATAAGGGGGTTATTCTTAAGTAGAGTTTTATATATAAAAATTAGATTTTTTTTTGAAAAAATAGTAGTCAAAATTCTTAGACCTTCAAAATTCATATAGACCTTCAAACTTATTAACAAGTCAAAATTCTTAGACCTTCAAAATTCAGCCATATGCATCTTGGAAAATTAAAATTTATGGATGTGCATTTCATCAATACATTCATATAAATATAAGCTAGTTTTATCATGAATTTAACTATTATTTCATATCATAATTTTCTTCTTCAATCCAAACATGGCACCTAAAATCAAACGAACTCAAATTAGTGAAAGTATACGTCATGAGTTGCGAAAAATGAAACAAGACAACCCCGATTGGAAGCAAAAAGATCTTGCGATATGGTTAGAAAATACCCATCAACTTAAGTTGTCACAGTCAGCAATATCTAAGATAATGAAAAATTCAACCGACCATGAAGGAGAAGTGCTTTCGAACCCGAATGCAAAACGTCAAAAACAAGTAAAGTATCCTCTAATGGAGTCTGCACTTTACGAATGGTTTTTGTGCAATCAAGAGTTTGTAAATATTTCTGGTGATTTATTAAAAGAAAAAGGAATCATATTCTTAAAGGGATTGTATCCAGAAGCTGCTCCTTTTGAATTTTCAAATGGGTGGTTGGATAAGTTCAAGCAGCGACATGCAATCCGATCCTTTCGTCGTTTCGGGGAGAGTGGCTCTGTTGATATGGAGAAAATTGAAGCAAGTTTGCCGGCAATAAGAGAAGAACTTGACAAATGGGAATGGAAGGACATTTACAACATGGATGAAACCGGTCTATTTTATCGAATGCAAGCAGATAACTCTCTTGCAACGAAACAGTTAGAGGGACGTAAGCAAAATAAAGAAAGAATTACAATTGTTATTTGTTGCAATGGTGATGGCTCTGACAAGCTTCCTCTTTGGATGATTGGTAAGTTTCTTAATCCCAGATGCTTCAAAAATGTCAACCGTGATAATTTTAATTGTACTTATCGAGCAAATTCAAATGCATGGATGACGTCTTTACTCTTCGTGGAATGGCTAAAGTGGTTTGATAGCCGATTGAACAGAAATGTTTTGCTTATTTTGGACAATTGTACAGCACATGGAAAAAATGATAATCTGCCACCTCTTAGCCACACAACTGTTTTGTTCTTACCACCAAACAGCACTTCCAAAATTCAGCCTTGTGATGCAGGCATCATTAGGAATTTTAAAGGTTATTATCGTCGTCGATTTAATCGTTTACTCTTGAAACGAATTGAAGATCGTGTTTTAGAACCATCAAAGGTATCTCTATTAGATGGAATTGTAAATGCAGTTGCTTCATGGTCAATAGATGTGAAGCCACAGACAATCAAAAATTGCTTTAAGCATTGCAAAATTAGAACCGATGGTGCCGATGACCAAGAAGTTACAAAAGAATTGGATGAGGAGGATCGAGAAATAGTTTCAGATTTGACAAATCAAATTAAAGAACTTCACTATAATAATCAAATGGATATGGATGTTTTTCTCAATCATCCAAATGAGCAACAAGTAGTGTATGCCTTAACTGAAGAAGAAATCATGGCGGCAATAAGGCAAGAAGCGCAAGGTGATAATCCGGAAGACGATAGTGTGGAAATAGAAAAGGTGTCATGTCGAGAAGCTTCAAACATGTTGGATAAGTTAGAAATGTTTTGGATTCAACAAGAAGGTGATTGTGGTGACGAGTTACTACGAACTCGCAAGTTAAAGGATATGGTAGTAACTCAAAAAATTAAGTCATTGTCCCAAACAACTTTGAATAAGTACTTTATGTCATCTTAAGTTCAATTGTGTAGTTAAGTAATTTATGTCATCTTAAGTTCAATTGTAATAGCCAAGTAATTTTATGTATTTTTTATATATATAAAAAATTATTTAAAATTTAATGCCAATTTATTACTATATAGAGGTAAATTAGTACAGGCGGGACTTGGAAAAAGTATGGAATATCACACTGTGGAGGTTATTCTTATTTATAACTGGTCCCGAGTCGGGACCGGGACTTTTTATCACTATAGGGAGGTTATTCCTATATAGAGTATTCCTATACGGAGGTTTTACTGTATAAAGTTGTTAAGAAAAAGATACAAGATTATAAGCTAAAGAAATCCGTACTCAAAACCTTGAGCCGAGTCTTGACCAATTGAAGCTAGAGCAATCGGCAACAACGTGGATTAGGGGATTTAAGCGCGGTATTCGTGGAATACGGCTTATTTACCCTTGTCCTTCCGTTCTTGTCTCTTGCTTTCGTCTCCGGCCAAACCGAACCCAACCGGTCGCGGTTAGGAATCACCGTTACCTTGTTAGGGTAGGGTGCCTAACGGAGCGCTTGCGTATGGTTTGGGCGGAGTTCAATGGAAAATAACGGGAAAAGGAAATGAGAAAAGAAAATCTTAACTTACAATACCGTATTTATTCTTAACAACGATAATTACATTCATTCACAAAAAAGAACCAAAAAGAGAGAACAAAAAGAAAAGAACAAAGAAAAGAAAAGATTACAAGTAATTAAGTGCATGAATAAAAATTGCAAGAAAGTAAAGCAAGGTAATAAAAATCAAGTAATAAATAAGCAATAAAAAGAATTAGAAACTAGAACTCAAGACAAGCATGTGATCAATAGCCAACCCTTAAACTTGCAAGCTCAATCAAGAGGTTGCAAGATCAAGAGAAGGGTAGAGAACGCATGTGAAATGAAGTGCTAATTTCATAAGAAAATACGACCCTTGAGATCAATAACTAACCCTTAACCTTTCAAGCTCAATGAAGAGGTTGAAAGATCAAGAGGAAGCAAGAATCTCAAGGGAAAGTTAAACAAAAGAGAATGATACAAAAGCCCTCATCTTCATTGATCTTCCACTCAAAAAGCTCTCACTACAATTTTCATGGAGAAAAGATGAAGAAGAAGAAGAAAAAGACTAAATCCTAAAAAGAAGAAGAACAAAGAATGAATCACCAAAGCTTGGCAAGTTCTGGGGTATTTATAGGCAGGCAACAGAAATTCTAGGGCAACATTCTGGCATAAGATGAAAGTACCAAACTACCCAGAAAAATTGACCCAGCAAGGAGCCTACATGGCCGCGGATCCGCGGCCTAGACCCTCTATTGGCCGCGGATCCGCGGCCGTATAGAGGATTTGGGCCCTCCGTTTTTCTGTGCTTCCCTGGTCCTTTTTTGTCTGTAGTTTGGCACATGTCTTTTCTGATAATCTTTCCACATTTCTTCCAGAATTTCTGTTGATCAAAAAGATGATTTGATGTGGATCTTTTGCCATGATTGTCTCGATCTCCGCGTAGATTTCTTGGATCTTGTGTTGCCATTGAGCCTTGTGCATGAAAATGACATTGATTTGCCATTTTGTCTCCTAAACTGGTGTGTGGCAACAGACGGATAAAGAGCGGAGATCCGTGTTTTATCTGTGAATGGCAGGAACCCGGATTTTGTCGTGTTTTTTCATGAATTTCACCGTTTAGAGCCGAGAACCTGTATCCTGCAATTACTAGCAAACACGGCTCAAGAGTACCTACCGATAAACAACCGAGCGTAAGAATGGGCGGTATAAAATGCAATATTCTGGTATGAACAAATACCCCCAAACTTAACTTTTGCTCGTCCCGAGCAAAACCAATTATTCACAAAAATAAAATCCTAACCGCACTTTCGCAGGGAACGCGATTGCACTGAGCTCGTGCAACAAGCCGTTAAACCTCTAGGTGTCCCTAGTAGGAGGAGTGTTGTCTCCTGAGGGTTTTCAGCGGATTACACCCACAAAATCCCGTCAAGCTAGTGTCATAAGTTAACATCGATTCTACTCCTACAGTTTAGTATTTATGTTAGAAATTCTATCATCCTAAGTTAGAAATGTCCAACCCTTATTTTTCACACCTCCTATCTATTTAACCTTGGATCTCCTGAGTTTTCCTTCTAAAGTGCGGCCTCAAATCAGGGGTTTTTATCAACTTTACAGAAAACACAAGTCTTATTCTTTATTTCTATCTTTTATCCAAACATCGATTGTATACCCCTACGTGTGTGTATATTTTCACCCCTACACTCAAGAATTCAATTCAAGCTATAATACCCTTGCCCTAATACCTAATACTACTTCTTTTCATTAAGGATGGACGGATTTGCTCACACACCTTTCATGCGACTATTAATGCTTCTTGAGGCACTAAGACCGATTACTGAATGTGTGAACTTTAAAGCGTAAATAGCAGTTTCCAGGTCTTGACTTTATTCTATTTCTTTTCTTTTTCTTTTTCTTTTTCTTTTTCAAGACCGGATATATTTTTCAATAATGCTCTTTTGGTGTTTAGCTTTAAATACCGTTTTTTCTTTCATACTAAGCTTTCAGGCAAGAGTATTTCTAGGTATCCTCTACTATCCCAAGTTTCAAGGTACGTGTAAGTGCAGTTGTAGGGTATATATTTTCTAAATTTGAACTCAAGAAAAGAAACTATTTTTCAGACTTATCCTTCAGTAAAGCTTCAATACTTTCCCCTCATCTTGACTTAACTCAAGAACTGAACTCAAAAAACTGTAAGGACGTATACTTACCAAAGTTAGACAGAATGAGGGTTATTTTAAGGATTTTCAATTCCTAAGTCTAGAATTTAGTTATTTCTAATATATCAACTAAACTTTCGGAATAAAAATCTAAGTTACCCTATTTAGCTAACTTAATGACAAATTTTTTATATTTTTGGAAATTTTTTCGATTTTTATGGGTTTTAATAAGGTATGCAAATGCAAAATATACAAATGAATGTGAAGGAAGAAAGCTTACCGAGCGCACCCCCAAACTTAAACTTGACAGTGCCCTCACTGTCAGGCTACACCAAGAGGTTCAAAATTGCCGGCGCTCCTAAAAACAAATTATATACAAAACAAAAAGGAAAACAAAAAATATATACAAAAAGGGTCCCCCCCAAACTTAAGTAAAACTCCACTGTTAAGCGTTGAAGTTCAGGATCGGGGGGGAAAGAATAGTATCAATCTATACAAGGCCTTACACAGGCCAAAAGTTAACACCAACCATTCAAAATATCTATCTCTGTAATATGCGGGCTGGTGAAAGAAGGTGAAGAGGAAAGAAATGGAGAATACGCGAGACCGTGCGGGATACGGTCTCGGTATATCGGAAGAAGAATGGTGGAAGGGAGAAAGAAATGGAATACGAACTTGAGGGTGGAAATGGATTGAATAAATTAGTACAATCTGTAATGATCGATGTGAAAAGATGGATTGTACTAATCTATCAATATGGCGAGAAATTGGGTCAAATCCCTCAAGATTCGAAAGAAGCCATGGGTATGCCGAACTTGGTAAACCAGACATAGTAAATGAAAGTGAGACGGTTTCTTGCAAGGTCGGAACGATGGAAAGAATGGAGGGAAGTGGTTGAGGAAGGTTATCGGTTAAAGGTTCAGGAGGGTGTACACAGTCAGTGGAAGGGATAGGATGAATTGGAAAATCCGACTCATCAATTGTAACTGGTTCATCCTCAAAACTATCCTCAGAATTCTCCTCAAAGTTAAGCTCATCCATGCCTTTATCATTAATATCAAGACACATATGAAGTTCGGGAAAAACATTTAATGACTCGGGATGATGATTTGAAGAGAAAAACTCAGCCAAATCTATGGGTTCATCATCCAAAATATTCCCAGCGTCAATATCCTCAATCAAGTGAAAATCAATATTCTCAGACACCTCATCAAAAGCATGGATTTCAATCAATTCAGGTTCTAAGATGGAGGTGTAGAGGTCAAAAGGATTGGGTGTGGTTTCACTTGACAATGTCCCTTCACAATCTGGCAAATCAAACACTACAAAGTCGCACAACTCATTAAACATTCTATCTTCAACTGATAATTCATTTGGGACACTTGATAGACTTTCAACACAGGAGTTGTGGGATTCAATTTGAGACGGGTAGGTTTGATTTGGAAGGGTATACAGCTCACTTTCTCCACTCAAATTCTCAGCCTGTCCTACCGCCTCATCATACATTGGAAAATTTGGAGCTAGCTGGAAACTAGCTACCGGGTCAGTAGGTTGTATGAGAGCGGCCATGGACGCATTCAAATCCATCATCTGTTGGCTTGACGCTACCCTAAAGTCTTCCAACGACTGTTCTAGACTAGACATTGGTTGTGAAGGGGTTTCAGTAAAAGATTCAAAATTGTTTGGATACTGAAAACTCCCAAATGGCGGTTCTGATGCAATGTCTAGGGAAGGTGCAAAAGTAGGGTAGGATTGGTAGGAATTGAATGGCTGGACAGGAGCAGGATCAACATTTGGATAGGAAGGTGAATGGAATTGTTGATCCCAAGAATTTGAAGTGGTGAAAGGAGTGAAAGATCGGCTACGAGATTGTTCCATACGTTCTGCAATAGACATAGGTCTTGGAGTTACAACATGACTCGAAGAAGGGGTATCAACGTAAGAAGGGGTGAATGTATGAAATGGTTGATACGAATTGGATTGCGGAGTCAAATTGTTTGTCCTAGACGCGTCTATCCGATCTTTTAATGAAATTTTGGGCATGGAGGGGTCGTTCGAAGTTCGGCCAAAGCAAGAACCGTAAGAAGTAATGTCTGGTTGTGGGTACCAAAGTTCGGCAAGAGTTTTTCGAGGTGGGGTACCCATGATATGAAGAGAGAGAAAGAAAGGTAGAGAAAAGGAGGGGAAAAAGAATGTGATTTTTTTTATAGATATTAACAAAAGAATGAAATATACACACAAAAAGAATCTGGACAAAAACAATCACGACACAAAAATACTGCACACCTAATCGTTCTAGGGTTCACCTAGGTAAACTAGACCTGCTCCAGAACTTGATTGTCGAAGTAAAACTGTGTCGAGAAACGGGCTCAAGATACACTGATCACGAGGCCAGGTAAGTGCAGAGATAAGGGGAGGTTTTCCAACGCTTTCGCGAAGTTCCTTAATTAAATAACCCTTTCTCTTTTGGCGGTTTCGCCGTTAACACTTTCCTAGACACCCCGTAAACAATATACCGTTAAGCAAGGTTCTAAACACAGTTAACTTCTCCTAGTGAGCGCGAAGTCCTTAAGGCTTAAAGTCTAATTTCTTTTAAATTTTGTGCGGGTAAAACGTTATGCTTAAGTTCGTGATTTGTGGGCCACGGAAAAGGTGATGAAATCCTTTACCGTATGTTGTGGGGTTCGCTTGCCCTTAAGTCCGTATTAATGTATGCAATGCGCAATTCAAAAAAATTCTATAAAGAATCAAACAATCGTTTTTTAGTTTAAGCACGGCGCTGCAACAAATACGGGTTAGTCAATTTTTAGCGTTTGCTAGCGAACTTGCAAAGAATCCTGCAATGAATAGTATATTGGAAGCGTCGGATTTGAGAAGAAGGTGTTAGTAACGTACGTACCGTTAAGTTTTTGGGTTAGGAAACCCCCGTTGAATCAAATCCGGTAGGTTTGGAAGGTTCGCTTGCGCGGGTCAAACTGCCCGGATCTTTGGCACTGTACTTCGTAATCACCTTAACTTTGAATGTACACTTTGCTCCCACAATCGCAGTTTGCAAATCCGCAAAAATCTGCACTCTTGCCCACAAAAATGATCATAAAAAACAAAAAGGGTTTTTTTTTATAAATATATACAAAAAGAATATTAACCCGAATAACCAGAAAGAAAATACGCTACCGTCTCCCCGGCAACGGCGCCATTTGATTGTAAGAATTAAAGTTAACCGCAATCAAGACGGTGTCGCTATGCAGCTAGCCGGTTGAGCACGGGTCGATCCACAGGGAGATGGTTGTATTTCCGTTCTTGTCTTAGACGAGTCAATAAAGAATTTGTATGTGTTTGTTCGAGACTATCCTATGTGTAATATTTGCAAGTATAAAGTTGTTAAGAAAAAGATACGAGATTATAAGCTAAAGAAATCCGTACTCAAAACCTTGAGCCGAGTCTTGACCAATTGAAGCTAGAGCAATCGGCAACAACGTGGATTAGGGGATTTAAGCGCGGTATTCGTGGAATACGGCTTATTTACCCTTTTCCTTCCGTTCTTGTCTCTTGCTTTCGCCTCCGGCCAAACCGAACCTAACCGGTCGCGGTTAGGAATCACCGTTACCTTGTTAGGGTAGGATGCCTAACGGAGCGCTTGCGTATGGTTTGGGCGGAGTTCAATGGAAAATAACGGGAAAAGGAAATGAGAAAAGAAAATCTTAACTTACAATACCGTATTTATTCTTAACAACGATAATTACATTCATTCACAAAAAAGAACCAAAAAGAGAGAACAAAAAGAAAAGAACAAAAAGAAAAGAACAAAGAAAAGAAAAGATTACAAGTAATTAAGTGCATGAATAAAAATTGCAAGAAAGTAAAGAAAGGTAATAAAAAGCAAGTAATAAATAAGCAATAAAAAGAATTAGAAACTAGAACTCAAGACAAGCATGTGATCAATAGCCAACCCTTAAACTTGCAAGCTCAATCAAGAGGTTGCAAGATCAAGAGAAGGGTAGAGAACGCATGTGAAATGAAGTGCTAATTTCATAAGAAAATACGACCCTTGAGATCAATAACTAACCCTTAACCTTTCAAGCTCAATGAAGAGGTTGAAAGATCAAGAGGAAGCAAGAATCTCAAGGGAAAGTTAAACAAAAGAGAATGATACAAAAGCCCTCATCTTCATTGATCTTCCACTCAAAAAGCTCTCACTACAATTTTCATGGAGAAAAGATGAAGAAGAAGAAGAAAAAGACTAAATCCTAAAAAGAAGAAGAACAAAGAATGAATCACCAAAGCTTGGCAAGTTCTGGGGTATTTATAGGCAGGCAACAGAAATTCTAGGGCAACATTCTGGCATAAGATGAAAGTACCAAACTACCCAGAAAAATTGACCCAGCAAGGAGCCTACATGGCCGCGGATCCGCGGCCTAGACCCTCTATTGGCCGCGGATCCGCGGCCGTATAGAGGATTTGGGCCCTCCGTTTTTCTGTGCTTCCCTGGTCCTTTTTTGTCTGTAGTTTGGCACATGTCTTTTCTGATAATCTTTCCACATTTCTTCCAGAATTTCTGTTGATCAAAAAGATGATTTGATGTGGATCTTTTGCCATGATTGTCTCGATCTCCGCGTAGATTTCTTGGATCTTGTGTTGCCATTGAGCCTTGTGCATGAAAATGACATTGATTTGCCATTTTGTCTCCTAAACTGGTGTGTGGCAACAGACGGATAAAGAGCGGAGATCCGTGTTTTATCT
Source organism: Agapanthus africanus (assembly GCA_030015575.1). Taxonomy (NCBI): domain Eukaryota; kingdom Viridiplantae; phylum Streptophyta; class Magnoliopsida; order Asparagales; family Amaryllidaceae; genus Agapanthus; species Agapanthus africanus. The sequence continues at coordinate 172,740,222 of JASDDO010000024.1, forward strand.
GTGAATGGCAGGAACCCGGATTTTGTCGTGTTTTTTCATGAATTTCACCGTTTAGAGCCGAGAACCTGTATCCTGCAATTACTAGCAAACACGGCTCAAGAGTACCTACCGATAAACAACCGAGCGTAAGAATGGGCGGTATAAAATGCAATATTCTGGTATGAACATCCACACGTGACCCCTCTTTCTTTAGTGTTTAACACTAATTTGAAAATCTTATTTCCAGTGTTTAACACCGATTGTTTCTAGTGTTTAACACCAAATTGAAGATCATATTTCCAGTGTTTAACATTGATTGTCTTTTAGTGTTTAACACTAATTTGAGAGTTCTACCTCCAGTGTTTAACACTGTTGTTCTCTAGTGTTTAACACTACTTTTAGTCAAATTGGCTAATTTTCCAGAGGCAAAAGTCCTTCCTCTAAATGAATCTCAAAATTGAGGAAATCAAAGACAAGATGTTGTCAGAGCCACCAAACCTCTGTTTGGCACTGCTGAATGATGAGGGACTGAACCCAGACAAATGTCTAATGGCCCAAAGGGCCAATATTTCAAACATAATTGGACTTAGCCCAAACTGGCCATAAGTCCTCAAATCATCTTGAACTGAGCACATCTGCTCTTTCAACCAACTCATTGGTTCAAGGGTACATCTCGGAACTCCTCTGATATTTGTCGTTGTAATCCTTCAACGTCTTCTGAGAGGTAACGGGTCCCGACAACCACACATCAATACGGACTGTGGGGTCCTTAAACTCATGGACTTATACGTCCTTAAACCAAGATACGGACTGTGGGGTCCTTAAACCCGCGGACTTATGCGTCCTTAAACTAATGGACTAATGCATCCTTAAACACCACCCATATGGACTGTGGGGTCCTTAAACCCATGGACCTCAATGTCCTTAAACTACCAATGGACCACCACGTCCCTAAACTGGCAATGGACCACCACGTCCCTAAACTGGAGATGGACCACCACGTCCCTAAACTGGAACAATAGAGCCCCAAAACGCTCTTTTGTCGGATCTAAACGATCCCGTTAAGTTGATCTTAGTCCCAAACTGGACTAACGTATCCTTAACAACCGTTTAAGTTGAACTTAGCCTCAAATATGGCTAACGTATTCTTAAACCTTCAAACAGACTTTAGTCCCAAATTGGACTATGAATCCCCCCAATCAGCATTGGTTCAAGGGTACATCTCTGAACTCCTCTGACACCTGTCGTTGTAATCCTTCAACGTCGTCAGAGAGGTGATGGGTCCCGACGACCATACATGCAATGGACCACCATATCCCTAAACTGGAACAATAGAGCCCAAACGCTCTTTTGTTGGATCTAAACGATCCTGTTAAGTTGATCTTAGTCTCAAATCGGACTAACGTATCCTTAACAAACGTTTGAGTCGATCTTAGTCTTAAATATGGCTAACGTATCCTCAAACCAAAACCACAAACCCAAATCTAAGTAAACACGGATTTGGATTAATCCACGTCCTACGGGCGACTACATAAATTAGTCTCCGTATACAATCCACGGGCAACCACAAACAAAACAAACACCCACGACACGAAGTGACCAGCTGGAGAAGGAGAAAGTTGTTACCGCGATGCGGTAGCGTAATTAACTGCAGGGGCTTGCGCCTGCAGGGAAGAGCGTCCCCATAATCAAAAACCCCTCAACGAGGGGGAATCTGACGAAGTCTGCTATATCGGTCGCATCCGCTTAAACCTTCGATACATGGTGCCATAAATCAACTTGGCATCTTCGGAGAGGTGGACGGATAGCACCAATTAGCATCTGCCCCGAATCTCAGGCAAGGCATTCCATGTCTTGGCCGCCATTCGGAGGGGAACAGTAGTGAAGTTATTACCCTGACTCAAACCTTTGCCCAAAAGGTCACTCTCCCTGTGAAGGGATCTCGGATCTTGCCTCATCGAATGAGGTGCTGGATATTCATAACCGAATACCACTATGCAAAGAAAAAGGAAACGTCTGTAATATTAGTTTTCAAAAAACTTGGTTCCAACAACATCATATAGATTTGTTTTCCTTGCATTAATCAGAATTAATGCAATCCGATCGGTTAAAACATATCACACCAGAAAAGAACGAAAATACAATGTATGTATATGCCATCCGCATTCGCCACGGGGCCCGTCATGCACCGTTAGATTACTTAACTAACGGCAGAGCGGGGGCTTGACTAGCGTCGGTGCAAAACTGTCACGACTCGGAATTTAGATCGTGACCGGCACTTAAATCACGCAACATCTAAAGGCGCAACGTAATTCAAATAAGCTGAAGCCTAGAAATCTAAACCTTTTTGTGGAAAAATAGTGGAGGTACAGTTTTGAAATAAAGGTATAATGAAATCAAGTTTTTCTTTAAATGCATAGATAAAGATATATGAAAATGCAAGTGTGTTAAATACTATTTGAAAACATTTTTCGTCTTTTAAAAATTTGGGCAGCACCTCTCTTGTATATTTTGATCCAAAACCACAAACAAGCAATATATATATATATATATATATATATATATATATATATATATATATATATATATATATATATATATATATATAAACATCCCCAAGCGGGAGCTTGCTCTTCGCCAAATGGCGGAATTTCAACCATGCAAGTAAGCAATATATACGACACCCAACGGCGCAGATCAACACAGAAAGAATGAGTAAAAACTGCAAGACATCAACAACCCAAAAGAAGTGAATATACACGCATCGCTCTAAGTATCGCAATACAAGTCTGTCTAGGTCTAACAATATACAATATCTAGTTTCTGATTGATGGAGTTTGACTAGATACAATAAAATAATAAATACAAGAGTGGGCACGATCCAATGTGTCCCACCTACCATAGCAACCATCCTGAATGCAAGTTGTGTGCCAGCGACACCGCTACCGATCCAAGTGGTCGAACCTGAAAGAAAACTGTGGCATAACGGGAGTGAGTTGCCAACTCGTGCGTAGAAAATATCAGCAGGTAGAAATCGAATAAACAGCGACTCCTAGGTCATACTGTATAATGAAGGTAATACTATGATATCTAGGGTGTCCATGTATGCATATGTATCAATAATATAATCAACGCCAATGACATGTAAAAGCAATCATCTGAATCAAATGCCTGTATGTATGAGGAAAATCGACCAACATGTGTCCATCAACGACACATCAATATCATGGAACCTGAGTGTCCAACCCCGACACTCGAAACATCATGAAATCCATGTCAAGTATCGACACGTAAATCCTCATATCTAAGACGCCACATCCTATGATCGGCCCTCATGCGCCGCATATTCTGATCGGCCCTCATATCTATCTCACGACTCCGGTCGGTATCCTCCGGATAACCGCCGGGTCTAAACTATCATCGGTAGGTAGTACTGCCCCTGCCAGGCTCATCGTCTACATCTCGAGCTTCTTACCCCAGGGTACCATACCAGGTCTACCATGTACCCGCAGATGATGCCTCCTTTCTCCTCGAATTGGGTATGCTCATAACTCATAACCGAGAAAACTTATGGTGGACACGAAATATCATATCAAGAGAAACCGCGTTTTTAAAAAATAAACAATTTCCTTTGAAATATAACCGCGGTTCTCAAATCCAGAGATCTCATAAAAACAACACCTCAATGCAGGTAACCATAAAGTACGATGCATGCAAACATAGAACAGTAATATGAGCATGTCAAGTATATCATGCAAGCATGTCCTATGATAGTGCTGAACAATGAGTGTACTTTTACGGTTAAGATTAATATCATGATATGGCAGTCCTACTGTGTAAGTGACATGGAAATTACCGATGATGAATGTATGTGAGCCGGCAAATCGGTGTAAATGTAACATGCGCATCATCAGTAATTGTGTAGGTGTACTAGCAGCTGATATTATATAACAATAAATACCGGGATCCTGGTATGTAAGTCACGAGGGATAATCCCACACAAACATGAATAATCAACAGGTATATATATCTATACATGAACCATATGGTCAGTTTTAAAAGATACAAATCGTAGTTTTGAAAGTAGGGGCTACGGTGTTTTTAAGGAAAAGACACCATTGAAAATCCGTAGCGTCCCTTGAGGTTTCCGTTTAAAGGATGCATACGATTCGTCAGTTTTGGAAATAAGTATGGTTCAGGTGGCATCTTTATGTCGGCGATCCTGTCTCATAGCATCCGATATGGCAATATCCTTGATCATCATTCTCAAATCACGAGCGCGGATCAATCATCTGGTATAACTTATTGCGTACGGTAATCCATCGTACGGGGTCAACAAATAGAATAGGGATCCTATCGTCCTATTCATCAATAAGGTACGGATCTAAGGTCTCGTACAGCATATCTTATCGATCTCATAACACATCTATCTCAACTTATATCATATTTATCAATCTCATGTCATATCGATATCGATCTCATATCATGCCACTATAAATCTCATACTTGTCCTCTTTCAATTACATATATATCACGATTCACATCCTCATTTCATATCCTCATATATCAATCCGAGTCATCTTTATCTATCATATCATTTCATACTAAATCCTTTGATCATATCCGTGAGTTTATACATAGGTTTTCTCCAAACTATAGTTTATATACGTCGGTTTCCATTATAAAGGTTGTGGGGATGTTATACGCCATCCACCCGACTTCCCCCGTAGATATAATCTACTCATCTGCAAAATCCTCGCTTAGTCGAAGTCGATGTGCTTCTTCGTCTCGGAAGTCCATGCGAAGGTACCTACAATCAAAACACATCGAAATGCAATTAAAATCAAGTCCGGAAAACCGATACGGCACACGATGTGCTTATAGGTTAGAACCTATAGCCTACGCATGCTAAAATAGCCAAATAACCCTCGCCGTTGACATACAAACGTCCAACGACGAATCCAAATTCAAATATCAAAATCAAGTTTCAGAAATCGCAAATCCCAAAATCAGCAACAAGGAAAATCTCTCCCAGATTCTACTCTAGATCAAATCAAGATATTTTGCATATAGGGTTGCTCTAGATATCACATAAGGAAGCCATGATCCAAAAATTACACAAATCCACCACGACTTGGCCGCAATTTGTGGCCAAATCAAGTAAATCTGCGGCCAGAAGAGAAGTATAGGGGCTCAGGTTTTTAGGGAAGGTTCATGGTTACCTGTTTGACTCACCGTGATAGCAACTTTATTTATGGGTCTCTCAGGTCATAGCAGATCCCAAATAACTCTCACAAACTGTCAAAAATCCAATGTCGGGCCATTCTAAGTTCGTGTTTTTGGGGTTCTAGTCTCTGATCTTGGCCCGAAAATTATCACATAAGTCTTGTAAACACTCACTAAACCTCACTTGCATCATTACAATTCAAATCACCTACTAAACCTCAATCGAGAAAATTCTAAGACCACTACACATGCTAAATCGAACACTAAACTAAACTAGGTGGTAAAGAAACTAATTATAAGGTGGGAAGAGAGAATTATACCTCATGGGAGCAACTCAAGAAAAATCCTAGATGCCCAAAGTCTTCAAAAATCCAAATTTGATTCCACCATTGGGTGTAGGATGATGGGGATCATTTTTAATGAAGGGAGTGTGTGGTTTTGACAAGGTTTTGGGGATGATTCATGGAGATAGAGGAGGTGAAGGAAGGAGGTGAGGAAGATGAAGGTGGATGAGTTGAAGAAAGGAAAAGAGAAATGAGAAGAAGAATTTGTCAAGTGTTAAGCCATACCCCTTTCTCTCTTATACTCTCACATGTCATGCTTCCATGTCATGACTTCTCCCCCCCTCTCCTCAATTATCTTTCTTTCATCCAAATAAAACCAATACCACAAACACAAATAAAACAACATACAACAAAATGCAGCATGTCATGATGCACTAGCCATGGCTAATTAAAAATACGGATTTGACTTAATCGTGATTAGTAGCGCGCTAATTAAGTTTAATTTAAACCTGCATATAATAATTGCATAATAATTTGTAAAATGTCCAAATCCAATAAATGCCCCTTTAAATTAATAAATCATATTAATCTCCAATTATTTTCTAAATATTGGTATATAATTATACCATTTTACGAAAACTCCAATTCGCAAATCGACCAGTTTTCGCGAAATATATTATTTTATTATTTAAATTCCAAAAATAATATTATATATTTTCTGAAATGTTACAAAAATATATACAACATCTACTAGTATATATATAAATATATATAACATTCGTCCCATGCATGGTATAAGCAACATCACAGAAAAGCGAGAAGTATCACAGAACATCTGGATAATCTAGGAGCCTCGGGTTTCCTTTGAGCCGCAAGTGAAACCCGACGTTCTCCTGGTCATGTGGATAGTCTGTGCAATGTAAACCTGGACCCTTACGAGTGTGGCAAGTTACCCGTCAATCCCAGAAGTGAGGCAACCCCAATAAACTACGTGAATAGGCTACCTAGCACTGCACGGAATCTGGTAACTTGGGCACCCCTCCGTGGGTCAACCTATACCCAATACGAGTGCGGCGAATAGCCCACTAATTCTAGAGTGAGGCCCCCTCCGTCTCAACGCCATGAGATGCAGGCTCGTTGCCCTCTAGAATCCGACTATTCGAGCACTCCACCGTGGGGTAATCCTGGTACAGAAAAGAAATGCATATATACAATGGCGACATCGACCTCAACCCGGTCGTACCCCAATAAAAGAATATACAAACTGGCAGAGACGGCAGTCCATATATCGGATGCTCGCCCTGCAATATCAAATATACAAATGAATCTGAATTGTACTACTACCATTGCACCGCAAGCTATCCACCACGACAAATCGATCCACAATATCAGCACAGTACAGAATATCAACGTGAATATCACGTTCGCAAACCTGTCTAGTCAAACATATAGCAACTACTCGGGTTATACCGCTCAATGATATTCACGGTCGCAGATATATCACATGCACTGATAAACACGCACATTTAAAATTTCGATCGACTAAACTTTTCCAAATTGGCCCCAAATACAAATCCAGCACTCAAATAAATTTGGGCCAAAACCATATATCACAAAAATCATATTTTCATGAACTAGAGCCTAAGAAAAAATTTGGGGCACTATAACCCAAAAAGCGCGGCGGATCAGCGACAAAATGTGCCAATTTGCTTAGGTTCCACGGCCGAATTTTGGAGTTAGGTGCCCAAATTTTTTTATTACCTATAGTTTTTCCTGCACATATTTTTAAGATGCTCTAAAAAAAATTTGAACAAGTTTTAAAATCGACAACAAACATGAGAAAATGGAATAATGATTCGGAAAAATTGGTCGATCGAGATTTTAACCTTATGCAAACTAGGTAGTAGGGTTTATGGGGTGGCTTTGATACCATGTTGGGTTATGCTAGCGTCCTGGCCATCTATCGTGACTGTTTGTGGAACCAAATTTTTATAAAACTGGCACGAGAACAACTCGATAACCCGGATCTACCATAAACCTAAAGCTAGCAAACTAAAGAGGAGTTTAGAATGGTTATACCGAATTATCCATGTCCTTCGGTATTCTACCATCTTCCTAAGCTCCTAAAGGCCACCATGATCAAGCTTGATCGTCGGTCTCCCTCCATCGAAGATGATCCACCTGAGGATTTGTAGTTCGAGCCCTAACCTCATAGTCGAGGTAACTAAGGTACCTAGTTCACTAAACTAGATAGCCTAGAGGATGTAGAATCTAATGATGGATTAATTTGTCTCCAAACACCCTAGGTTTCTCAACACATGAAACTTGAAGGGTGGAGGTAGAAGAAGAAGCTTGAGGAGATGAGAGTGTAGCAACCTTAGAAAAATAGGCTAAGCATCATCAAGCTCACAAAAAATCTCACAACACAAATAAATCAAGCATACCACAATAGTAAACCATGAGTCACCCCCATGAGTCACCAAGTGAGCCATGCTTCATTTAAAGCCAATCTACACCTCATCCTCTACCTCATTAACCATTTATCCTAAATGGTTAAAACAAAAAATGAGGTGGCATTTTCTAGAAGCATCTTGTAATAAATTACAAGAATACCCATCATCCGTATATACATACCCGTATCCGTATTCCGAAAAATAGGAATACAAAGAGACGAAAATAATCCAATAATATAATACTAGAATCCGGCTTAAACCAAAGCCCACTAGTATTATCTGTCCGAATTATGATACGTGCACAAGTGCACATATATGATCGATCCCTACCGTAAAACCATACGGTTTCTACATCGTTTCGCCCGAAGCAGGGAAACCCTCTATATGGGACTCTAAAGACTCGTCAATACGCTGGCAGTGGGTTTAACCACAAGCACGTCAGCAGCACTAGCTGTACATAACGGCTGCTCAGGTATTGAGCGAAAGGAAGGCCGACGAGCAAACTCATCCGAACCCCTACTGAGCCTATCCGTGACAATCTTCGTACAGTCCGGTCTATTCATCTAAGAGTATCGCATATCGAGTCTAGAGTGGTGGATAAAATCAAACCCCTAATAACGTGACATTTTGTGTCGGTATGAAGCCCATCACCAACTGAGAAACTATTGATTCAAATCAGTAATTCTCGATTACCTTGGCTAAGGATTTCTGGTGATGGACACCCATGCATTACGTGACATCAACCCCCAATATCGGGATAGACGAATCCCTGAAGATCCGCTCACTGCCTCCATGTGGCTCGGGATTGTACCCAACTAAAACCTGTTTGCACAACTTCTTTGAGCCGTGGTAGGGTAGTAATCAAAGCACGGTGGGAACTCACACAAGACAAATGACGATCTCAGGTCGACAGACTAACCTGTATACATGTCACCTGGGAACTGCTATCTGACAATAGGTATAATACTAACTAGCATGTTCCCGACGAGTCCGTCCAGTGTACTCATAACCCAATGAGCATCTGTATACTATCTTAGGTGACAAACTGACACCAATGACTTGTGAGACCGGCCACTGCCCCTCATTAGAGTCTCGATAAATATACACTAGTCTACTCTGGAGTATCAATGCCCAGTCTCGATACTCTCTCGACTAGGGACATTTAAGGATGCGCTTATAGACCACCAAGCTTCCACGTATATGATCTCCATCATAATGCTGGTAGTCAAGCAAGAATCCTATGGGATCTATCAACATGTAATAGTGATCTGTAATACCACATAATGCATGTACATGATGATAAAGATAAGCCAGATAGCATACTATCATCTTGAGTAAGACTGTTCCACCCGTATAAGTCCTCCCTCAATCATCATAACCATCTGCCTGTGATTATAATAATTGCCTTGAGGGCACTATAGCCAACAATTTACCCATGATCATATACTATTACTCGTCATATATTTTTTACACTTGTCATTTTATTTACTCTTACCTATCTTTGGGACTTACCGAGCGCTAGTTCGCTGACGGGCATTCCACCCACTTTTCTTCTCTTGGAATGTTCATCAGATGCAGTCGAGACGGAGGAAGTTGAAGCCACAGAGGAGGAATACAACCATATCGCTACTCAGGGCTAGCTCATCTTCACTTTTTCTTCAGTTTATGCATGCCACTTGTTTAAGCATTTTCCTTATTGTATTTACTTTCCAGCATAAACTCATATATTTGTAAATATTGGAAGTTGAATGTAAATAAAGATATTTGTTGAAAAATTTTACAGTCTCCGTTTATTCTTGTATTGTGTATTATTCTTTCAATACGCTTAGTATATTTATTCAGGGAATGACCTTGTTTGGATAAATATGCCGCGGGCTTGCCACGTCACCGTTTCCGTCTACTGAGAAGCGGGACATGACAGGTTTTTGTTGGTGGCCCATACATGTCAGTTCTGCATGAAGTCGTAAACAATATACCACAAGAATTAATGAGTTTAACAAACATTTACATTTCTTGCATTTCAAATTCCTTGAATCTATTCTAACCTATCTTTTACATCAAGTGTTAGTGTATATGCCCTAAAGGCCATTACTGTATCATACTAGTTTGTATATTACTTAATGGAAGCTTGGGATATTCACAGTTGTATAGACAATCTTACTCAAAATGGTACTATGCTACTTGGTTTGTTTCTACTTTAATATGTGCATGTGTTTCTTTTAGCATATCGCTTATACATATTAGTGGAGCCCTTAGGATCTTTGCTTGATTACCAGCGTTGTGATGGCAGTCACACTTGTGGGGGCTGGGTAATCTACAAGCACATCCTTATACAGGTCCCTAGTCATAGGATTATTGAGACGGGACATCGATACTCTGGAGTAGACTAGCGTATGTGCTTCTCATCCCAGCAGGGGAGATGGTCTGTCCCACAGCCATCAGTACGTCGTACTGGAGATAGTATGCGGGTGCTCGTTATGTTACGATTACACTGGACAGGATTCATCGGGAACTGTTGGTTGGTACTATACCTATCGTCAGATAACAGTTCCCAGGTGACAGGAGTACAGCTTAGTCCGTCGACTTGACACTGCTACTTCGCCTCGAGTGTGTTCCCACCATACTTTGATTACTACCCTACCACGGCTTAAAGGAGTCGTGCAAACAGGTAGTAGTTGGGTGCAGTCCCGAAGCACTTGGAGGAGGCAGTAGTGGTTAGATAGGATTCGTCTCTCCCGGTATTGGGGGTTGATATCGCGCTGTGTCTAGGAGAGCCATTACACAAAGTCCCTGGCCAGGGTAAGCGAGAATTACTGGTAGCGTTTCAGTAGTTTCTCAGGGTGTTCTGGGCTACACTCCGACACGACCTGTACCGCTATTAGGGGTCTGACGTTTACCGCCCCCTAGGCCCGACATGCGATACTCATAGACGAACGGACCGGACTGTACGGAGATTGTCACAATCAGGCTCAGTACGAGTTCGGATGGGTTTACCTCATTGGCCTTCTTATCGACATCTACCTGGGGACCGTTACGTACAGCTAGTGCCGCTTGCAGTCTGTGGTTAAACCCACTGCCAGCGTAGTGTCGAGTTTTTAGAGCCCCATACAGAGAGTTTGCCTGCACTGGGCGAAAGGTGTAGAGGCCGTATGGTTTTACGGCAGGGCTACGATCACTTACGTGCACTTGTGTGCGTATGCTGTTCGGACAGACAATGCTAGTGGGCTTTGGTTTAAGCCGGATCCTAGTATTGTATGGATGGATTAGTTTTGTCTTCTGTGCATTCGCATTCTACGGAATGCGGATGCGGGTGTGTATGCACGGTTGTGAGGAGCGAAGAAGAAGGAGGTGTCTCATTAGGGTTTTGACCGTTGGTCCGGTCAAAACCGTTATGAGGTGAGGAAAATATTTATTAATCTTTTTAATGATAATTGTGTTATGGCTAATTGCTTTGACCATTTGACCATGCTTGACCATTTGACCTAGTTGACCATTGTTGACTTGGACTTTTCTTGAGAGCACTAGATCCTTCTTTTGCTTTTGTCTTTGGATTTGATTTGAGATGATAATGGTCAAATTAATGTAACCATCACACTTTATCATGATAAGAGATTAGTAATTATTTGGTATATGGATCATTATCTCTTGCTCATTCTCTCTCTTCAAGAGTGAGCTCCCATGGTTCCTCCTTCTTCTTCCTCTCTAGATTTTTCCTTAGCTCTCATGTGTTGAGAAAATAAGGTTCTAAATAGACAAACAAATCCACCATCATATTCTACACCACCTAGGACATCAAGAGTAGCAAACTTGTTGCCCTAGTTACCTCGGCTTGAGGTGGAGCTCGGACTACAGACTCTCGGGTGGATCGTCTTCGACTCTAGGAGGCCGCGGAGGTGACCAAGATCCGGATCGATCCTCGGAGCTTGCATGGACGAGGAGGACAGCGGAGAGAAGACCCGAAGGACCGGTTTCGTGAGGTATAATCTCCTAAGCATAGTAGATAGAACCTCTTGTAGTTTGTTAGCAATGGTTTGGCAAAGATCCTCAAGTTTTAGTCCATGTTACCTTGTGTTAAAAATTTGATTTTTACCTATTCCGCCTCCCCGTAAGCACCGGGGTGGGTAACGTGGACTTACATCAAGGTGATGGACTCTCCAAACAATACCAGTACCAACGTCAATGGCAATACTTCACCGCCTACTCTAGCACCATCACCTACCGTTGCATCTCCTATCAATGAGCAAACGGTATTGCTTGAGACTATCAAAAGCCTATTAGAGGGTCAGCAGTAGCAGACTGCTATCCTAATGAACCGCCCTGAAACCGAGGCACCCGAAGTTAAGCAGTTTCGGGCACTGCACCCAAAGAACTTCTCGGGTAAGGAGAGCTCGTTTGAGGCAGAACAATGGGCTCAAGCGATCAAGGATGACCTGGTAGCAACTCATGTGTCAGATATTGCTTGGGCGAGAGTTGTTAAGTTGCAACTGACTGATAACGCCAGAGTTTGGTGGAAGGCTGAGGAGAGCCGTCTCGCACAACCTATAGAATGGAGAACATTCCGAGACCTCTTCGATGCCAAGTACTTCCCAGAGACTGCCCGATTTGATATGGAGCAGCAATTCATCTATCTACAGCAGGGCTCGATGTGGGTCAAGTCGGTGGATGAATATGTTGCTGAGTTTACCATCTCAGCAGGTAAGACATTGTTTCAAATTCAATTTTCTGATATCACTCACAATACCGCTAACAAATGGTCATAACAGGTTCGTTGCAAATCTTATTCCCACTGCTGATATCCGGGCACGACGATTTCAGCAAGGGTTGGATCCTAAAATCCAAGCTGCACTCTCTATTGGGGATTTCCCAACCCATGAGCTTGCTTTGAAGGCTGCTCGACGCTATGAGGCAGTTGTGAAGAAGAAGGGCAGGCCGCAGACTTCCGGTGTGAAACGTCCTGTGCACCAGATCACAGGAGGGGCCTCTTCCAGGCCAGCTTTTAACGGACCATCTCGGAGGCCAGTAGGTTCATTCGCCAACAACAGGCCAGACTTTTGCATCTACTACAAAAGAACATGGTATCTTGTGAAGAACCGTCGTAAGGCGAACAACTTAAACCTAATTTGTGGGTCTTCTACTCATACCATTGGAGCATGCCCCCAGAACCAAGGACCCAACAACCCTCCAGCTAGACCGGCGATCCAAGCTCCTCCTACCGGGTTAGCTCTACCAGCTCCAACTTCCCGCACTAAGACCACTCAACCCTGACGCCGACTGTTTAACCAAGCACAGAGGAAAGTGACGCGACGCTAAGCATTCACCTTGTCGGTTGAAGAGGCCAAAACTACGGGTCAGGTTATCACTGGTAAATCTCTTCCCTATTCTCTTTCAAGTCCTTTCAATTCATAGTCATCTTTTATCTGTTATACATAAACCTATCCCATGCGAGTTAGGTACAATCTTAGTAGCCTCCCCACCTGCACCCACGCTCTTCGACACTGGGGCATCACATTGCTTTATTTAGCAACGGTTCGTCCGAACTCATGCAATCCCAGTTAAACCGCTTGTATCCAGCTGGAACGTTAGTTTGGAGAACGGCGTTCTAAAAGCAATTTTGGGATACGATCCGTGTCCAGTGGTCGTCTGCACTCGAGAATTTTATGCGGACTTCAAAGTGCTTGACATACCAAATTTCAACTTAGTCTTGGGAATGGACAGGCCGGGAACTTTCTTCGCTACCATCGACCATCGCCAAAAGTGGGTAATGTGTTTCCCTCAATAAAAGAGCAAAGCTCTATTCAAAATTTGAAAGAGGCAGCGCCTCACGTGCCTTGCACGAGGGCGCCAGCGCCAAGAGTTAAAAACTGAGGCAACGCCTCACGTGCCTTGCACGAGGGCGCCGGAGCTAAGAGTTAAAAAACTCTGAGGCATCGCCCCACATGCCCTACATGAGGGCGCTGGCGCCAGAACTAAAAGTTCTCTGCCGTTGGATTAAAGATCCAACGGGGATAATAAATCATCAAAGCACAGAATTAAATTTTGATTGAGAAAATACTCCTCAAATCTTTCTAAATAAGAAAGATTATGCTCTGTAAAATAGAGCACCGTTAAATTAAAGATCCAATGGTGATTAAAAATCACCAAGCTACTGAATAAGCTCTGTAGGGGAAAACATTTTCCCCAATCTTTCTAAACAAGAAAGATTACGCTCTGTAAAACAGAGCACCGTTGGATTAAAGATCCAATGGTGATTAAAAAATCACCAAATTACAGAATAAGCTCTGTATGGGAAAATATTTTTCCAGTCTTGTTAAAAATAAGAAACATGTCTTCTGTAAAATAGAAGCTCTTGGATCAAAGATCCAATGGTGGATAAAATCCCCAATCAATTAAGAAATCTTTCAATGAGAGATTTCCTTAACTGAATCAACAAATTTGACTTCACTATATAAATGCAAATTTGACATCAAGTCTTAAGAGGAGAAACCCCTCCATAAACTTCCAGTTCAAAAAAGAAGAAGCAAGCAAAAAAAGCTTTAAGAGAGAAGAAAGAAGAAGAATTTTCTTCAAGATAAATAGAGATCATAGTATCTCATCTGTATACCCGAGGGTTTAACCCTTATAAAAGAACACAGTTCTTTCCCTGGATCTGAGATCTATGAGACAAATCTCCCATGAATAAGAATTTAATCCTCATAGGGATGAATTTGCTCTTGGGGATTGAAGATCCAGGGGAGAACGAAGAATTGAACTCTTCAGAAAAATGCATAAAGAAGGAAACAGAGCCGAGCGCCCCACGTGCCCCTTACGTGAGCGCTGCTTAATAACGAGTGCTTAGCACTCAGTGGTTGGCGCCCGGCGCCGAGCGCCCCACGTGTCCCTCACGTGGGCACTGCTAAAATAAGGAGTGCCTAGCACTCAGTGATGGGCGCTCAGCACCAAGCGCCCCACGTGCCCCTCACGTGGGCGCTGCTAAAAGAAAGTGTGCTCTGCACTCAATGGTCGGCGCTTGGCGTCAAGCGCTTCACGTGTCCCTCACGTGGGCGCTGTTTAACATAAAGCGCTATGCAAACAGAGCCCAGCACCATAAAGAGTGTTTAACACTCCATAAAAAAAACAAAAAAAGTGGGTGAGCGTCAGAGTCCATAGTAATGCTCATCATTTTTGCATAGAAAAGGGGACTGAGCCCAAACAAGTGTTTAACACTTTATTCAAAGACTGAGTGGGATGAGCCCGAGTTGACCACAAGTTCTTAATTCAGATCAACCGAGCCCATATGCTCACAATTCTTCCAAATTGGTCTTAGTCCCAAACACAACTACAGATCTCCCAACCGACATTGGTTCGAGGGTACATCTCCCCACACCTCTGATATATGTCGTTGTAATTCTTCAACGTCTTCAGAAAGGTGGTGAGTATTAGTTATATGTATGCCCTAGAGGCTATTACTGTACATGCGATGCATATTGTATTGGATGCTTGGACATATATAGGGAGGACTTTCTCGCTCGACATGATAGTATGCTATCTGGTTGCTCTTTATCTTAACATGTACACTTATTGTCTCTCTATTACATGTTGATAAAGCCCTTAGGATGAGTGCTTGACTACCATGACTATGATGCAGATCATACTAGTGGGGCAGAAGTAGTCGGTAAGTACATCCTTCAAATGTTCCTAGTCGTGGGAGTATCGAGACAGGACATCGATACTCCAGAGTAGACTAGCATATACGGTTCTCGACCCATATGATGGGCGATGGATGTTCCCACATCCATTGGTGTTTGACATCAGAGAAAGTATACGGGTGCTCAGTGGAGACTGGATACACTGAACGGACTCGCCGAGAACTCCTAGATGGTATTATACCTATCGTCGGATAGCAGTTCTCTGGTGATACTGGTACAGGTTAGTCTGTCGACCCGAGATCGTCATAGAGTCTTGTGTGATTACCACTGTGTTTTGATTTCCACCATACCACGGTCAAGAGATCGTGCAAAAAGGTGGTTTTTGGGTACAATCCCGAGTTACATGGAGGCAATGAGCGATAGGAGGGGATTCGTCTCTCCCGGTATTAGGAGTTGATGTTGCGCTATGCTCGATTGGCCATAACAGGAAATCCCTGGCCAGGGTTGCTGAGATGTATTGGTAAGTGTTATCAGTAGTTTCTCGAACCGTTATGGACCTTGCATCGGCATGACTTATCAGGCTATTGGGGGTCTGACATTATACAACCCCCAGGCTGTGATATGCGACATATCTGACGAAGAGACCGGACTATACGGTAGTGTTACTGATTGGATTCGCAGGAGTATGAGCAGGCTTGATTGTTGATCTTATGATCGCTCAATACCCAGGTGACCGTTACGTTTGGTAGACCACTTGGGCTTGTGGGCGTTTGATATGATCATCACCTACTGCCGGCGTATTGGCGAGTCTTTAGAGTCCTACACAGAGGTTTCCTGGTTCATGCGAAATGAAATAGGAGCACATATGTGATATGTGCGGGACTGAGATTAATACGCGTATGTGATACCGTGTTCTATTCTCGCGATTTGTGACATCGGGCGGTTATATGTGATAAAGCCGGGTTATCGGACCAAGTGTTGATTCGATAAGTTGTTATATTTGATATTAGTCGGTTATATGTGATATAGCCGGATTATTAAATCAAGTGTTGATTTAATAATTTAATGTATAATTATATATTTGATATATTAAATTACATTAACTAATATTAGCTCACTTAAGAATTTGTTTTTCTCACTTATGATACACTTAACATATATGTGATATATGTTAATTGTATTGTTTTCTTTTTACACAAAATATATATGTGATATATATTAGTGTGTCATGCAAGGTTATACATGCAACAAGGGTGTATGAGACTCACACCATGCTTGATTTAATGTAGGATAATATTTATTATTAAGTAATTCAAAATTGGTGGAATTAGTCATGGTTAGGGTTTGGTAGAAACTTGTAGAACCATTGACTTTGTCCACTCCTTTTGTTTTGCTTAAGATATTTATTAACCTAACCATTAACGCTTAGCTATGGTTAAGTCTCTACAAGGGTTAGTGTATGACATAAAATCACCATGGTTGCATTTCCAACCTCATGAGATTTATTCTCTTCATCACTTCATCATCTTCTTCTTCATCTCCTTGAAGCTCTCTTGCTTTTCATCAAGTGATGAAATATTGTGAGAAAATAAAATTTAAAGTGAGCCTAATTCCTACTTCATCATGTTCTACTATATTAGCCATTTAGTTTAGGGTGTTTGCTTCACCAATATACCATTAGTGAAGAGGTAGTATGAGCTTGAGTCTTCTCGACGTAGATCATCTTCGGCCTCGAAGACTTCGAGTAAGCATGTTCATTTCTTCATGTGAACCCTTACTAGAGTTCGGGTGTTCACTACTTGGAGCGAAGGGACTACTATACGGAGCTTTAGAAGTGAAGGACCGGTCTACAAAGATTGTATTTCTCATTCACTTTAGATGTAAAGTTGTTTATATTATTATTTCGTATGATTCTCTAGTTAAACATCCTTTGCTTAGGGTTCTTTAGGACGACAATTTTTTAATTTGGCATGGACGATGCCTCCCGAAACCTTGTTGACGTGCTTAGGAACCCTGCAGTGGTATCAGAGCCAAGCCAGAGAATTAGACGATGTTTGTTAGATTACGAAACCGAAACAACTCCGAAACACCCGATATACAAACCTAGTTTCTGTCGATTTTCAAATGGGCTCCAAAAATTATTTTAGCAACTACAGAATGTTATATGTGATATAACATGAACACCACAAAAATTCGAAGCAATTTGGCCCTGATATGGCCGGCCACAACCTATAAAAATCCGAGCTCCTCGAGTGAATAGTGGATATTTGCCTTCAAATTTTTATGGTGTTCCAGTCTCTGGGTTTTAGTGTTTCAGGTGTTATTCGTTTTTGCTAAAATTTCATGTGATGCTAATTTTCTGCATTGGCAATTCGGAGTGTTTCGTGTTCGTAATTTTAACATTGTTTTAGGTTAATTAGACGACGTTAAAAAGTTCGAACGTATATCAATAACCCATATTTTCCCTCGCTGGAAATTTTCCAAGAGTTGGATTTTTTCCAAGTTTAAAATCTTCAGAAATCATGCAAGCGATTCTGTGGACCCTCTAAAAGAACGATACCCAAACTCGACTTTTTGGATCGCGGAACCGCGGTCATACCCTAGGGTTTGCGGCAGTTCCGTGGCGACATGAGTGAGGCATGGGTCGGCCCTTCTACGGATGGTTCATAGGAGCTGTGGCATATTCTGGGTACTTTTTGAACTCCGCTCAAGTGTTGAGCTCTTTAGAAATTTTGGGTGTTTATTTATTCGATCGAAAAGTTTAATATCGTCTAGCTATCTGTGATTGTGATACAATACTTGGAATCCACAATAATTAGATATGAGATAACCAGTTTGAATTTTATAAATCTAGCATGTTGGTCTCATTTGATCGGTTGCCATGGAATTTTTATGAGGATCAAAAGTCCGTCGCAATTACGTAGTGTACGCGGATACTCGCCGGGTAACCTTACTAGATAGCTACGCCCCATAGCCCCGACCAAGTGACTGTAGGAGAACCCCATCACCAAAAGCATCCGTTCGGGTGCTCGCAGCCGCGGTGTTCCGCCTTAGTGCACTCTGTCGACGGCATTGGGGGTGCGGCCATCTACTAAAGTTTCCGACGAGCATTCGATCAGGTTGTCGGGAATCATGTTGATTTACCTGACTGGTTATTGGAAACTGTTTTCAATATCGAGACTAAAATGCGGGGTTTATAATTGTTTGGCATGTGATGTCTATGGAATTCATTTGATTAGGCATGAAATCTAAAGTTTGTGATACATTGAGTTTATGATGTCTAAGGTGGTTGCGGATTCCAACTGTTGTAGTTTTTCACTTTCTTTTCTGCGACCGTAAGTGTAATATATGGCGTATCGCCGGTTTCATTGTTATATGTTAAAGACAATTGGGATACGCATATTTACTTACGTTGATGACATGTGATGTTATGTGTTGCTGTGATATGTTATATTGGATCGTCGTGTTTTGAATAGACGGTTTTTTTTTATGTGAGATGAGAGTTTTTCATTTTCATTCATGTAAAACCTTGTATGTAATATTCTTTTATTGGGGCACTTCCGGGTTGAGGATGATGTCACTATTGATGTATATTATTTACTTTTCTGCATTAGGATAGACCCAAGAAGGAGAGCATAAGTAACTGGGTTTTAGGGTCCAGTGGGAGACCATCTCGAGGAGTCAAGACCGGGTCTCCTAACTTTAGAATTGGTAGGGTTGCTTTCCGCTCTCATAGGGGTCTAGGGATGTGGGTTTGGCTATTCATCGCGACCGTGGAATCCGCGTTTTTTATTGGCTTAATTAAAACACAGAATTCCTAGTATATCCAATATTTCATATGTGTTCTTCTGCTGCTGATATTCTGTGATGTGATCACTTGGTCTGTTGAGACGAATGCTTATATATATATATATGATATATAGTAAATATTGATGCTTTCGTTTCTTCTGTGATGCTTAGGAAGTATAATTTGATGGGACTTCATTAAAAAGATTAATAAAAGAAAAGAAACCTAAAAATGTTGTAGAAACTTGTTTTAAAAACTGGTAGCTCTAGTTCTTACTTTGCATAGTGGTATTCCTTGTATAATATCCAGCACCTTATTCAATAAGGAAAGAGTCGAGATCCCTTCATTGGGAGTGACCACTTTAGCGAAACTGGCAGATGTTACAACCCACTCGGTTTGTCTTTTGATTGCTTCTATAGTTTTTGCTTTGCATAGTGGTATTTAAGAAATATCCTGTACCTCATTCAATGAGGAAAGAGCCGAGATCCCTTCACCGGGAGTGACCTCTTTAGCAAAACTAGTAAAAGCCTCAAAAACACTCCTTTTCAAAATCACTCGATTCTACGACGATATCAAGTTCATTACGCAAAAGGTTTTCTTAAAAACCTGTCGTAGGCCTTCGTCATTTCAGATAAGTGATACTTAGTATTCGTGCTACGTTTGTTGACCTTGTTAAGGCGTAGTGTGTGGTAGCTGATTAGTGCTTATCTGCTTAAGCATATGATGCGACTAGATTAGGGTAGTCGTACGACTTTATTGACCTTGTTAAGGGTCGTGCGGGTGGGTTTAATTCAATCAGGAAATGACGGGTTGAACTTGGCTAGCGCTTATGATTTGTTGACCTTGTTAAGGTCATAAGTTGCTAGGGGCAAAATATTATCGGGAATTTCAAGTGTTGAAATTTGCAATGAGATTGCATACCTTCTATGAGATAGTTGATCCCGATACCCACTACGAGTAAGAGTTACTCCTGGGAGAGTTTTACACATTACAATTATCCGATCAAGTAGGTGTCTAGAAAGGTGTTAACGGGGTTATGCCCCTGGGAAAACGAGGTTTATTTTAATTAGGTTCGTGCGAAAGCATGGGGAACCTCTCTCAAAGTACCGACACTGGCCTGGCCGAAAGATTGGCGAACTTGTAGGGTGTAATTAATCCCGGCTAGTCTTACCTTTTAGGGTTTGAAAGAAGATTTGATAAAAACAGTGGGAGCCATCCTGATTAGATAAAATAATAACCAATCTGATCTTACAAGAGCGCACATAGAGTGTTTTCTTCTCTCTCTCTCTCTCTTGGTAGCGACCATATCACGCCTTAATTAAGATAATAATATGGATGCGTTGACCGAACCTTCTTATTATACTGAGCTGGGGAACGTTGGTTCCTCTCTATCTTATAATTATTATAAGTCCAAGCAGGAAATAGGAGATTATCCAGATTTCCAGGCAACCCAATTGAGGAATAAGCATGTTGATGCATATTCTTCGGGTGTGTTCATTACCAAGAACTGTATCTTAGTAACCACTACGTCCTAGGTATGAGATACCGGATTAGGATACCACAAATGTAATATGTTACATGGGCTATAGAAAGGTAGAAAACTGAGAATGGGTGATATGTCTCTAAGTGTTAGAGAATGGTGAAATTGTTGCAGCCAAGTCAGTTGGAAAATATCACATTGCATTAATACATTGATTCTGAACAAATGTTATTAGATACCGAACCTGATATACAACATTACATCAGTTTCTTTATTAAGTTAAAGAAGGATATAATTCTGTATTGGAGGATAGTGTTGTGAACATTTTCCTGAATCAAGAGTTGATTGGATCAGGCACGTTATGTAATAGCATATACGTTCTAAATTAAACCATTCAAAGTATGTAGAACACACACAAGAGGATTATTTCAGAAATGAACGAATCCTTCTTGAAGTATTGTAGACAAGGTCATATCAATGTAACACGACCAGCTGAGTTACATAAGGATGAATATGAGAATCTGTTTGAATTTTCATCTTATGCTATTTGCCAGTCTTGTCTCAAAGGTAAAATGACCAATACTCCATTTACTGGAAACAGAGAATGAGTTAGTGAACTCTTAGAACGGATACATGATGATGTAATCGGTCCTATGTTTACTAATGCCAGGCTTGGTTCTTCGTACTTCATTATATTCACTGATTATCTCTTGATGTGATCGAGGAGGAGAATACTTGCGTATGGAGTTCCTGGAGTTTCTAAAAGGAGAATATGATTCTCTTTCAGCTTACTCCTTCGTATACACCACAGCACAACGGTGTATCGGGGCGGAGGTATCGTACCCTATGAGATAAGGTGCGCTCTATGATTAGTACTGCTGAGTTACATGTTTCCTTTTGGAGTTATGCACTTGAGAAGCTGCATACCTATTGAATGAGGTTCCAACCAAATCAGTGCCTACCACTCCATATGAGATATGGAATGGGAAGAGACCATGTCCTAAAAGAGTTAAGATATGGGGTTATCCGGCCTCTGTTGAAAAGCAAAATCCGGACAAACTCGAGGCAAGTTCAGTTCTGTATAAGTTTGTTGGATATCCTAAACATTTGCGAGGGAATATCTTCTACCATACTGAGGAGCAAAAGGTGTTTTGTTTCTCAGCATGCCACCTTTTTAGAAAAGGAATTTCTTGTGAAGAAATTAGTGGTCATGAGGCAGAATTGGAAGGAGTTTCAGCTAAACAAACTAACAACTGATGATTTGGTGAAACCAAAGAATTCAATAGTCTCCAATGAACCTCAGCCTCTCCGCGAATCTGGTAGGGTTTCTCATCCACTTGAGAGATACTACGGTCTTCTTGGTGACAGTGGGAGCGAGGATTGCATAATGGTAGATGATGGCCCAACTAGGTCCAGGCAGGTCATCACAAGTGGAGACTCTGTGAAAAGGCTGGATGCTATGCAATCAGAGATGGAATCAATATACACCAACAAAATATGACTTTGAATGTTGCACCTGAAGGGGTAAAACCCATTAGGAGCAAATGGATCTTGAGAAGATTCTTGGTGTAAATGGAAAAGTTGAGACTTTCAAAGCTATGCATAAGTCCATCAGGATCAATGCAAGCATCGCGGGGTTAGAACATCTGTTTTGATGTGGTAGTCAAAGAGTTTGACTTCATCAAAAAGGTAGATGAACCTTATATATACAAGAAGGTTATAGAGAGTAAGGTTGTCTTCCACGTATTATACATAGATGACATACTCTTGATAGGAAATGGTTTCCTATACTACACTCGGTCAAGCTCTTTTTATCACGAGGATTCTCCATAGAAGATCTGGATGATACCTACTACATCTTGTGGATTATGATCTATGAGATAGATCTAAGTGGATGTTGGGAGTGTCCCAAATCCTGGTACATTAACACCATACTAAAGGGGTTTAGTATGGAAGTTTCTAAGTGTGGTAGTTTGCCCACTTACTCAGGAATCACTCTTTCCAAAAAGATGTCTCCCAAGACTGATTTGGAGAGAGCTTGCGTGAAAGGGATACCCTATCCTTCGGCAGTAGGCTCTATCATGTATGCGATGTTATGTACCAGATCAGATGTAGATGACTCACTAGGTATAGTGATCAGAAATCAATTGGATCTTGGGAGAATCACTGGACAGCTGTGGAGGACATTCTTAAGTACTTGAGAAGTACTAAAAGAATGTTCTTGGTTCAAGCTTCTAGAGTGATAAGCTCGACTGAAAGTCAGTCACAGTAGGTGCAGCCATGGTGCACGAAATCAATATCGTGAAACTCCATTATCAAAACTCAAATCCAAGCGATATAAGCGTGATGCTCGGATCACAAACACAAATAGCAACAAATGACATTGAGGTACACCTCCTACAATGTCGAAAAATATCGGTGCTCCCAAAACTGGCAGAGCAAGAACATCCGCTTGCCTCCTGCTCACGGTCTGGCGTCCTCTGTCTCTGGGTCCTCATTTTCCCTTCGGATTACCAATCTCGCAATCCATCGGCCCCGTCAGGTGTGCTAATGGGAACGATTCCGCTCTGGCACTCCTTTGGTCAACTCTCGGCCAATTATCATGACCACTCGTAAAGCAGCACGTCACTGGGGTCGGCCTCTGGCTCTTTGAACACACGTCATGTAAGTCTACGGTAGCGCCCCGGCCGTCAATTCGAGGCCAAATGCGGAACAAAAACTTTTTACAAAACAGGCGCTATCGTAGTCTTTCACCCGGATCGAACCATTAACACAAACTAGCTAACTAGAAAGATGATAGAAAGGTTATACCGATCGATCCGTGTACTTCGGTCCTTAGCCACCATCCCTAGCTCCTCACGGCATCTACGATCTCCGGCCTCCTCTGTTCCCCTCTGAAGGACGGCGCGACTGACTTCTTGCCTGAAATTCAGGGCAGATGCTAATAGGTGCTATCCGTCCACCTCTCCGAAGATGCCAAGTTGATTTATGGCAACGTGTATCGGAGGTTTAAACGGATGCGGCCGATGTAGCAGACTTTGTCAGATTCCCCCTCGTTTGAGGGGTTTTTGATTGTGGGGATGCTCTTCCCTGCAGGCGCAAGCCCCTGCAGTTAATTACGCAACCGCACCGCGGTAACAACTTTCTCCTTCTCCAGAAATTTCACTTCGTGTCGTATGTATTTATTTTGTGTTTGGTTGCCCGTGGATTGTATACGGAGACTGAGTGATGTCGTCGCCCGTAGGGCGGGGACTAGTCCAAATCCGTATCTTTCTTAGATTTGGGTTTGGGGGTTATGTTTAAGGATACGTTAGCCTCATTTGAGACTAAGATCAACTTAAATGTTTGTTAAGGATACGTTAGTCTAGTTTAGACTAAGATCAACTTAACGGGATCGTTTAGATTCGACAAGAGAGCGATTAGGGGAGCCCTGTTGTATTGCGGTCAATTGGTAGTTTAAGGACATTGCGGTCCAATGTTAGTTTTAAGACATTGCGGTCAAGGTTAAGGACGTCGTAGTCCGTGGATTTAAGGACTCCACAGTCCGATGTTAGTTTTAAGACATCGCGGTCAAGGTTAAGGACGTCATAGTCCGTTGTTAGTTTTAAGACATTCCGGTCAAGATTAAGGACGTCGTAGTCCGTGGATTTAGGGACTCCACAGTCCGGCATTAGTTTTAAGACATTCCGGTCAAGGTTAAGGACCTCATAGTCCATGAGTTTAAGGACCCCACAGTCCGTATCAATGTGTGGTCATCGGGACCCGCCACCTCTTTGAAGACGTTGAGGAATTACAACGCCAAATATCAAAGGAGTGAAGAGATATACCCTTGAACCAAAGTTGGTTGAGAGATCTATAGTCCAATTTAGGACTAAAGTCTGTTTGAAGGTTTGATTTAAGGACACATTAGCCATATTTGAGGCTAAGATCAACTTAAACAATTGTTAAGGATACGTTAGTCCAATTTGAGACTAAGATCAACTTAACGGGATTGTTTAGATCCAACAAAAGAGCGTTTGGGCTTTATTGTTCTAGTTTAGGGACATGGTGGTCCAATGCCAGTTTAGGGACGTGGTGGTCTAATACCAGTTTAAGGACGTAGTGGTCCAACATTCCCATTTTGGGGACGGATGTTGGTTGAAAGACGCATAAGTCCATGAGTTTAAGGACCCCACAGTCCGTATTAATGTGTGGTCATCGGGACCCGCCACCTCTTTGAAGACGTTGAGGAATTATAACGCCAAATATCAAAGGAGTGAAGAGATGTACCCTTAAACCAAGATAGATTAAGTGATCTGCAGTCCAATTTGAAAACTAAGATCAATTATTATATTATGAGCCCATTGGCCCAGTTGAGTTTGAATTGAGGACTTATGGCCAGCTTGGGCTAAGTCCAATCATGTTTGGGATATTGGCCCTCTGTTGGTTCATTGAAGGAGAGGCTTAACCTCTGGAAACTTAGCCAATTAAGCTAAAGCTAGTGTTAAACATTAAAGACCAACAGTGTTGAATACTGGGATTAAGATTAGCAAGTTAGTGTTTAACACTAAAGGATAATCGGTGTTAAACACTAGCAACGGGGCTTTCAAATTAGTGTTAAACACTAAAGCAAATCAGTGTTAAACACTGGCAACAGAGATTTCAAATTAGTGTTAAACACTAGGAGCAGAGTTTTCCAAATTAGTGTTAAACACTAAGAAAATCAGTGTTAAACACTGGAAATAGAGTTTTCAAACTAGTGTTAAACACTAAGGAAATCAGTGTTAAACACTGGGAGCAAATCATCAGTTTGATGTTAAATATTGTCAGAGAAGGGATCACGTGGGAGCACATGATGGCATCTAAAAGGTGGGGCCAGGTCCCCTTCATTTTGTTCTACAGATAAGTGTTTTGCACTTTTTAATTCTGAAAGCCATCACGTGTGGGCACGTGATGGGGGCTCACGCTTTGATCTGTTAGGATGTTCATTAGGGGTCACGTGGTGACACGTGAGGGCGCCCCAGAGCCTCTTTTCTTTTGCTTTTTCTTTGTGCGCTTTTGGGGTCACGTGGAGCACGTGAGGCGTTGCCTCAAAGTTCTTCTCTATGGATCTTTACAGGGGTCACGTGGTAGCACGTGACCCTGTTTCTTTGCCTGTTTGAAGATGTATTTATCTTTTTAAGAATTAAATTCTTTATAGGGTTCAACCCTAGCAATAAACTTTAGAAGAATTAAATTCCTGTTTTCTTCTGAAGAATTATATTCTTAGATAGGGTTAAACCCTGATTTACATTCTGTAGGAATTAAATTCCCATATATGTGAAGAATTAAACTCTGGCACAGGGTGAAACCCTAATTTCTTCTTTTTTAAGGGAATTAAATTCCTGTGATTTTGATAGGATTAAGTTCTCAATTAGGGTTAGACCCTGGTTCTGTCCATTTTGAAGGAATTAAATTCCTATAACACAGGGTTAAACCCTAATTTTATCTCAAAGGAATTAAATTCCTATAATTCTGTGAGAATTAAATTCTCAAAACTCAGTTCCTCCTCTGTATTTTAGATCTGCATGGCAGGATCTCAACCCAATGAGAATTAAATTCTCAATTCATGGGGAGATGTGCACTTTGCAGATCCTCCACCAGAGACATAACTAAGTTCTTCTCTTTATATAAGAGTTAAACTCTTTGGAGAATTAAATTCTCTTTTGAAGCCTCTCTTTTCTTACCTAGGGTTTTTCTTTTGCAGAGAATCAAATTCTTCCTCTTGAATTTTCAAGATTCCAAGGCACTATGTATCTCTCTCTGTATATGTCTCTGTATATTTCTCTCTCTCCCCTCTTTTTTTTCTTTCTTTTCTGGCTCCTATTTATAGGAGAAGGAAGAGAATCAATCGGTTTTAGTGAATCTTCAATTGAGAGATTTGATTTGTTTATTGAGAGATTTGATTTATATTTATCATTCATCTGGACCTTTGGATTATTAGGTGAATTTTATTCACCATTGGATTTTAAATCCAAAGATATCTCTCTGTTATTTCGGTTAGATTTAAGGGGAAATCTTTCCAAGTCTGATATTTTTCCTAAATTTGTGATATTTAATCACCCTTAGATCTTTAATCCAATGGTTCCAAATAATCTTTTCCACTTCGGAAAGACTTGAGAGATCTTTTCTCAGAATTTAATTCAGTCATAGAAATAAGGGTCTTGAGACCGGTCACGTGTGGCCACGTGACCTCCCCGGGAATGGGCTTCCGTTCCTTCTGCGCTCTGTTCTTTGCCGTTGCTTAGCCATCACGTGTCAACACGTGACTGCTGGTCACGTGCTAGCACGTGATGCTTCTTCCGGAGCTTCTTTTTGAATTTTAATCAGGGAATGGAAGTGCTTTGTGCCGCTGCTTCTAGATGTCACGTGCCAACACGTGACCGATGGTCACGTGCTAGCACGTGATGCCTCCTCCGTAGGTTTTCCTGATTTTAAATCCGGAAACAAATGCCCCCACAGCGTTGTTCTCACGTGTCTGCACGTGAGTGCAACACTGTCACTTTTGTGACCGTCGGATTTGCCCTGGGGGTAGGGTAGATGAAACGTTTTCCATCCATTCTATAAATGCCCATGTCCTTTCAGAAGAGCCTCCACTTTGTTCATCTTCCTCCTTGCATACTTTTTTCTGAGAATTTAATTCTCCTCTTCCAGAGCTTAGTTCTCTGCCTTGAAACATTTTCAGAGTTTAACTCTGTTCAAAAATGACTCTTTTCTTCAGTTAATGCTCTTGAACGAACGAAGCACCCTCATTTTAAAAGAACTCTCTGGATTTTAAATCCACATTAGGGTTTTACCCTTTTTAACACGAACACATTTTTCAAGTTCATCTACGAGAACAGAGGCCCATCTATTTTTCAAACTGTAAACTTCTTAGGGTTCATCTGATCTTTTAGGGAGATGATGATGACGGTTGTCTTTTCCGAGGAATTTAATTCCATTTTAGAGAAAATGTCTCTGGGAATTTAATTCCCTTCCTTTAGTAAGGAATTTAATTCCTGCGAAGAACTTAGTTCTTCCCATGGAGGCTTCTTAGGGTTTTCTTGTCCGGGGTTGTCCTTCTATAATCAATGAAGAAGAAAAGGGTTTGTAACGGATTCTCATGATTTTTATTTCAGGTATCATGGACGCTCACATGTACGATCTTGACGAAATCATTTCATATGGGAATATTCGTGCGCTGGGCCGTAGCCAGAACCAGGAGTTCAGCAACGCTCAATGTGCTGAGATCATGAGCCGCTTCGATGAGTACAACCATCGGCTACTCCCCCGTCGCTCTTCGCTTCTGAAACTCATCGTGTTAGCGATTTGAGAGGCGCTTCCTCTCTTCTGCACCGGTGTACCTCTTGGGGCCTTGGACGTTGCCGAGGATAAGATACATTCAGTGTATCTGATGAACCTAATCTCGAAGAGAAGGCGAGACAACCTCGTTCCCCTCCGAAGGACGGCGCGACTGGACGTCTGGCCTGAAATTCGGGGCAGATGCTAATTGGTGCTATCCGTCCACCTCTCCGAAGATGCCAAGTTGATTTATGGCTCCGTACATCGAAGGTTTGAACGGATGTGTCCGATGTAGCAGACTTCGTCAGATTCCTCCTCTCTTGAGGGGTTTTTGATTGTGGGGACGCTCTTCCCTGCAGGCGCAAGCCCCTGCAGTTAATTACGCTACCGCTTCGCGGTAACCACTTTCTTCTTTTTCAGATGGTCACTTCGTGTCGTGTGTATTTATTTTATGTTTAGTTGGACGTGGATTGTATACGGAGACTGAGTTATGTCGTCGCCCGTAGGGCGTGGACTAGTCCAAATCCGTATTATCTTAGATTTGGGTTTGGGGGTTTGGGTTTAAGGATACGTTAGCCTCATTTGAGCCTAAGATCGACTTAAACGTTTGTTAAGGATACGTTAGTCTAGTTTTTAGACTAAGATCGACTTAACGGGATCGTTTAGATCCAACAAGAGAGCAATAAAAGGGGGGGCTCTGTTGTTTAGTTTAGTGACGTTACGGTCGGTAGATAGTTTAAGGACATTGCGGTCCATGGGTAGTTTAAGGACATTGCGGTCCATGGGTAGTTTAAGGACATTGCGGTCCAATGTTAGTTTTAAGACATTGCGGTCAAGGTTAATGACCTCATAGTCCGTGGATTTAGGGACTCCACAGTCCGTAGTTAGTTTTAAGACATCCCGGTCAAGGTTAAGGACCTCATAGTCCGTGGGTTTAGGGACTCCACAGTCCATTGTTAGTTTTAAGACATCTCGGTCAAGGTTAAGGACGTCATAGTCCATGGGTTTAAGGACCCCACAGTCCATTGTTAGTTTTAAGACATCTCGGTCAAGGTTAAGGATGTCATAGTTCATGGGTTTAAGGACCCCACTGTCCATTGTTAGTTTTAAGACATCTCGGTCAAGGTTAAGGACGTCATAGTCCATGCGTTTAAGGACCCCACAGTCCATGCGTTTAAGGACCCCACAGTCCATTGTTAGTTTTAAGACATTTCGGTCAAGGTTAAGGACCTCATAGTCCATGGGTTTAAGGACCCCACAGTCCATGTCAATGTGTGGTCATCGGGACCCGTCACCTCTTTGAAGACGTTGAGGAATTACAACGCCAAGTATCAAAGGAGTAAAGAGATGTACCCTTGAGCCGGGGTGGATTAAATAGTCTTTGGCCCAATTTGGGATCAAGACCAATTAATTATGTTATGAGCCCATTAGCCCAGTTAAGTCTGAATTGAGGACTTATGGCCATCTTGGGCTAAGTCCAATCATGTTTGGAATATTGGCTTCCTGTTGGTCCATTGAAGGAGAGGCTTTGCCTCTGGCCATTTAGCCAATTGGGCTAACGTTAATTCAACAGTGTTGAACACTGGGATCGAGTTAGTGTTTTAACACTAAAAGACAGTTGGTGTTAAACACCAGCAACAGGGGGTTCAAATTAGTGTTAAACACTAGAGCAAATCAGTGTCAAACACTAGCAGCAGAGGCTTCAAATTAGTGTTAAACACTAAGAAATTCAGTGTTAAACACTGCAAATAAAGTTCTTTGATTAGCGTTGAACACTAAGGCCAAACAGTGTTTTAACACTGGATTCAGGGGTTCCAATTTAGCGTTAAACACTAAGGCAAGAGGGGTCACGTGGTAGCACGTGAGGGCGCCCTCCCTTCATTTGTTCTGCTGAGAATATCGCATCTTTTGGAGCATCACGTGCCATCAAGTGACGGGTGTTTAAATGCTTGTATGTTAAAGCCTCTGCCAAGGGTCACGTGGGTCACTTGAGGCACTGCCTCAAAGGGGGCTTTTCTGTAGATCTTTTTGGGGGTCACGTAGTGACACGTGACCCTGCCTCTATGTATATTTTTTAGAAGATCTGTTAATCCCTTTCAGGAATTAAATTCCTCGTAGGGTTGAACCCTAACAATAATTTTAGAGGAATTAAATTCCTATTTCCTTTTGAAGATTTATATTCTGGGATAGAGTTGAACTCTGAATTTTTTGTAGGAATTAAATTCCTCATATATGTGAAGAACTGAATTCTATCATAGGGTTAAACCCTAATAAAAGTTTTAAGGAATTAAACTCCCACTCTCTGTTAAAGAATTATTCTGGGGAATGAGATTCTGTCATAGGGTGAACCCCTAATCTCTTCTTTCTTAAGGGAATTAAATTCCTGTTGTTTTAACAGAACTAAGTTCTTAACTAGGGTTGAACCCTGATTCCGTTCATTCTGAAGGAATTAAATTCCCATAACATAGGGTCAAACCCTAATTTCATTTTAAAGGGATTAAATTCCTATAGTTCTGTGAGAATTAAATTCTCATGCTTCCATTCCCTCTCTATGCTTTGGAACTGCATGGCAGGATCTCAACCCATTGAGAATTAAATTCTCAACTCAAGGGGATATGTGCACTTTACAGATCTTCCACCAAAGAGAGAACTATGTTCTTCTGTTTTATATCAGAGTTAAACTCTGTTGAGAATTAAATTCTCTTTTTCTTTCAAAAAGCCTTCCCTTTCTTACCTAGGGTTTTCTTTTGCAGAAGATCCAAATTCCTCCAAAGTATCAAGGCTCTCTTCTTTTTTTTTGTATCGATTCCTTTCTGCCTCCCTCCCTCCGTGTGTCTCTTGGCTCCTATTTATAGGAGAAGCAGCCGAATCAATTAGTTTTGGTGAATCTTTCATTGATAGATTTAATTTGTATTCACCATTCGTTTTGGACCTTTGGATTATTAGGTGAATTTTATTCACCATTGGATTTTAAATCCAGAGATTCTTCTTTGTTATTTCGGTTAGATCTTAAGGGGAAATCTTTCCAAGTTCAGGCTTTTTCCATAGACAGGTGATATTTAATCACCTTTAAATCTCTAGTTCAATCGGTTCCAAATAATCATTTTCCTTTGGAAAGATTTGAAAGGTCTTTTCTCAGAATTTAATTCTGTTAACAGATAGGCTTTGAAAGCCGGTCACGTATGGCCACGTGACCCTTGGTCACGTGTGGGCACGTGACCCCCTTGGAACGAGCCCTCTTCTTTCTTTTTGCGTTCTGTCTTCTGGTCGCTGCTTAGCTGTCATGTGCCACCACGTGACCCCTGGTCACGTGTGAGCACGTGACCCTCGTCTGGAGTCTTTTTCTTGATCTAATCAGAGAACTGTAGTGTCTTTGCCGCTGCTTTTAAATGTCACGTGCCGACACGTGACCCTGGTCACGTGGGAGCACGTGCCCTTTTCTTTAACTGGATTTGCCTTACCGATACTTTTAGATGTCACGTGCCAACACGTGACTGCTGGTCACGTGCCAACACGTGACTGCTGGTCACGTGTAAGCACGCGACCCTTTTCTGAAGCCTCTCCCGTAGGCTTTCCTGATTTTAAATCAAGAAACAAATGCCCCCACATCGTTGTTCTCACGTGTCCGCACGTGAGTGCAACGCTGTCACCTTTTGTGACCGTTGGATTCCTTTAGGGATTTGGGGAGATGAAACGTTTCTATCACCTCCTATAAATATTGGGGTCATTTCAGAGACGCCTCCACTTTGCTTATCTTCCTCCTTGCAAACTTTTTCTGAGAATTTAATTCTCTTCTTCCAGAGCTTAGTTCTCTGCCTTGAAACAATCTTCAGAGTTTAACTCTGTTCAAGTGACCCTTTTCCTCAGGTAATGTTATTGGACAAACAGTAAACTTTCACATTCCTTTGGATTTTAAATCCAAAACAAGGGTTTTTACCCTTTTTTAACAAAGAATCCATTTTTTTTAGTTTTTCCATAAGAACAGAAAACCACCTAACCTTCAAACTGTAGATCTCTTAGGGTTTAGATGATCTTTAGGGAAATAATGGTGATAATCCATGGAGCTTAACCCCGTTCATAGAAAAATGCTTTTGGGGAATTTAATTCCATTTTTCTTTCTTAATAAGGAATTTAATTCCTATGAAGAACTCGGTTTCTTCCCATAGGGGCTTCTTGGGGTCTCTTGACCCGAGGTTGTCCTTCTGCAATTAATGAAATAGGAGCTTTGTAATGATGTCTTCTGTGGGAATTTAATTCCTTTGATCCTGTTGGATTCGTTGTAGAGCTCGAGACAGATTTGTCTTCTACGGGGAATGTGTAGGGTTACTTGAAACCCATTCTTTATTTAATGAGGATATTCCCTCTGTTTTATTATAACTGCTTGGTCTCATTATTAATGAGCCGTCATCCTGATTCTGTGGGGCCTCTGTGTTTTGTAGCCAATGGTCCCAGAAAAATCTACTGTTGCTTTCTTTAACTAGTCTTCATGTTCATGCATGGATATATATCGCTGACTTTACTTTTAACGGTCTTCTTTTATTGGATTTCAGGTGCGATGGCTTCTGTTCCATGCTTTCCCTTTTCTCGCTCGGAGGCTGCTTTTCCTCACTCACCATCTGATGAGGAAGCGATGGCGATGATCCGGGCCCATGACCCGAACTGCACCAACCTACTTCAATGGGGGATCTTGGTATAATCATATTATTCAGGGTCGCCGGAGTTTCCTTTGCGCGGTACCGACGGAGCCCACTTTCCCATTCTTACCGATGGACCCTCCGAGAACGGTTTTTGCTGTGGAAATGCCCAACTGGACTCCAACGGGGAGGCTCGAGCCTTCGACGACCGGTATTCCGAACCATCCGATCCCGGCCATAGATATCTTGGGGCGGCGTATTTGCCAGGGTGAGGCCCACCCGTGGGGGCAAATTTATAAGATAGGGCTCACTCCTCGACACCCTACGGGCTACCTTCTCTGGGCTCGCTACATCCTTTCTGCCCATCGTGTGCGGCTGCAGAAAGTCGGGCTTTATCAGGCAATATACGCGTCACTCTTCCATTATAAGTCCCCGCATGTCTGGTGGGTTAAGGCGTTTTTGAACCAATGGAATCTTCCCACCAACACTTTCATTCTAGGGGATCACGAGGTCTCGATCTCTCTGGCAGAATTCTATGACATCTCGGGATTGCCAATCAAGGGTAGTCTGTATGAGGAGTTGCTGCCTTCTGACGAGTACATTTTTGAGCCCGAGCCCGCCCCAGTTGACGGCCTGTCTGCTGAGAATGCCGTCCGTCATAAGCGTCCCAGTTTAATCAAGGCGCTAGGTATCTTTGACCGATTATTCACCGAATCCGAAGAGCAGGGTGTTACTTTCAAGAGCTTCATTGCTCGTTTCCTTCGCGAGGACGCCTTATCGAAGACAGCTCCGAAGTTTGCCAACATTGGAGACCCCTTTGGGTTCGGTCCGAAGAAGCTGCCGACCACTGAATCGGATTTACCTCAGTACTACATCCCTATTATGTCGCCGACATCTTTTGAATCCATTGCTGTTCCCGGCATGGACGAGGAGACGTTCTTCGTGGGGTTTGTTAGTGTCTGGCTCAGTTGGTTCGTTATCCCCATACATCGCCGCTTTATGAGAGCCTCGGTCATCTACCCGGCTCATCGTATTGCTGAGGGGACACGGTTGGCCATCGGCATCCCGGCCTTGGCGCACCTTTATCATGGACTGGGCACCGCAGCTAATACCTCTACACCCGGCGTGGATGTAGTGAACTTTTCGCTTCATTATTTCACGTCCTGGGTCAAAATGCATGTGCTGGGGGCTTTCGCTATGCATCAGAGGCCCGCGTTTTACGACGCCTATCCCTTCACGCGACTTATGTGATTGGTGGGTGCTTCTGCCCCTGACCCGACTCAATTCGGGGCTATTCAGGTGCTGATTTCTCCTCACGCCGCCGCTGGCGGGCTGGTTTTTAATGATCGGGTCTTGTCTACTCCCT
Source organism: Agapanthus africanus (assembly GCA_030015575.1). Lineage (NCBI taxonomy): Eukaryota > Viridiplantae > Streptophyta > Magnoliopsida > Asparagales > Amaryllidaceae > Agapanthus > Agapanthus africanus. The sequence goes on from JASDDO010000024.1 coordinate 172,774,355, forward strand.
CAGGTCCAGTTCAACAACTCTGGGACCAGTCGAAAGACAACGCACCTTCTTTGAAGCCCCGGGAGGCCGCGCATTTGTATACAATTAGACCGGGTTACTTGGTGTTTCGCCAGGACAGTGCAGCTCTTTTCATGCGGTAAAATCCACATCGATTCGCCCGTCAGCTTGGATACGACCAGGGTGTTCCTTTCGAGGCTTTTATAGTCGCCCCGATCCCTTCGCTCGATGTCGTTCGCGATGCCGCTCATCATTTCATGAGGCTAAACACCGGCTCCCGTTTCATGGTCCCTGAAGCTGAGTACATGCCCCGGTGCGTGGGTACGTTTACGGGTTGGTATCTTCATCGGATAAGCCCAATTATTCTTGAAGAAAGAAGGGTGCTTCTTGGTCACGATTCCCCTCCTCAGGTTCCGGGGGCTAAGCTGCGACCGAGGGTTCCGGTCCACTTCCCTCTGAGGGAGATTGGCACCGTGCTCATTCCGGGGGAGTCAGGGGTAAACCTTACTCCAACAGCTGGTATGCCCTTGGGTTCCCGATCGCGGGGTATACGGGCCCCAGTAGTAGCACCCCTGCCGATGGCGGCACCGCCCTCCATGGCGTCGAAAATGGCGATGCCATCCTCGGTTGTGGCACTGAGCGAGAGTAATAGGGATGAGGGCGATGTGGGCCGGCGCCGCCCCAAGGCTTCACGAGGGAGGAAGCGGTCATCCTCAGCGACCGGCTCTGGGTCTAAGCGGCGGAGGAAAGCGGCCACCAACCTGCTCGATTCTTTGGCGGAGTCTGAGCCTATTCTTGAAGATGAACCATTGGCCCTGCAAGAGTAAGACGCTGGACTTCTCTTCCCGAGTTTGGCCGATGAGGAGGCCGCACAGTTGGCCGAGGTCATACAGCGTTCCAAAGACGCGTCTCATAACGCCAAGGTTCCGAAGAAGTCCTATCCCGCTGTAATTTTTTACGAAGACCCTTCGTGGATTCGGCGGCGATTTATCGGTCCTTTGGAGGAATGGAGGGAAAGGGCTCTGAAGCAGGCCGCTTCAGAAGACGCAGCGGACGCACTTTCTTTATAGACCGGCGATCATGAGTCTACCCTTGAACCCCGGCGAGCCCACCTCCTTGAGAAGGAGCAGCAGCTTGAAGAAGCCATATTGAGGGCTTCTTTGCGTATCGGTACGTTGTGGTTCTTTTGTAGTCCTTCCGATTATTTATGCCCGTGCATATGTATCATTATTCTTATTCGAATCGTGCAGAATCTTCGACGCTGGGGAAGCTCCCTACGGGCCCATTAAAGCTAAAGCCCGCCGAAATTCTCAATGAAGCCTGGCTTGATATGGAGGGGGCTGATGAGGCTGCTCCTCTCATGGTAGAGCCTCCAGCGGCGGTTCTCGATCAGGGAGCGCTTGCCCCTTTGGGGGAAGCTCCTTTGGAGGTCGCCGCCCCAATGACCCTTACTGAGGGCGGCTCAGAGGTTGGAAGCGAGGTAGTCGGGACTACTCTTCCTTTGTTGAAGCTTGATGTTACGGCGGAGGCCGTTGAAGCTGCTATCCCCCCGGCTCAGAATGGGAGGAGCGTTGAAGGTAACCCTCTGCATTTTGATTTAGCAACCCTTTCATAGTCAAACTCTTTTATCTTTCCCAGAATTGTGCGGTTTGGCGGCCACTATCGCTGATCTGTCGCCTCGACAGTCATTTCAGCGTTTATTGGAGATGGCAGCTCCGTAGGCGATCTCCCCTCAGCGTATTGTCCTTTGCTCCGGGCAAGGTTAGTGTCATTCACCATTTTTTCTTTTACCATAGCATTGTTACTATTTTGCGAAATGACGTTGATGTCTCTTATAGTTTTGGAAGCTGACGATGAGGTCGAGGTCGTTGAAGGGCCAGGGGAACCTTCAGCTCCTACTTGCATGACTGTCGGTAAGTGACATCTTATTATAATCCCGTTCGTTCTGTGCTTAAGAATTTTACTAACATCTGTCAAATTTGAACAGCCCTGCCAGTCTCCATGGCGTTGGAATCGCGCATCATGATGCCGCCTGGCCCTTATGCTTTGCGGGCTTCAGAACGCTTGGCCCAATTGAGCCTTGTCTCCCTATCATCTTTCGTCGAGGAGCTCCGTGCTGGTAGCGCGACCACAGCCGAAGCGTTTGCCGCTGAAGCTAACGGCTCTTTTCCTTTTCTTGCCACCTATCATAGTAAGGAGGTGGTGCGGGTCTGGGTGGAGTTCTGTAGGAAGGTGGAGTCTTGTTTGCACGCTCTTGAATGTTCTCGCCTTTCTTCGGAAGCCGTGGCTGCAAAAGCGGAGTTGCGGGGGTCTGATAGCACGATGTGCGGCCAACATGACATCATGCGAGAAGAGGCTTGGCCGCAAATTCTCGGAGAGGGAGTTGGCTTCTAAGGCGCTGAGCGAGCTTCAGGCCAGTCTCACAGCCAAAGCCAACAAAGCATACGAACTCTGGCGGGTGCTTCAGGAGTCCATAAAAGAGGTGGTGGCTCTCGATAAAGCTGCCACGTTCACTCGTGAGAGGGTCGAGGCTCATAAGGTCACCGAGAAAGAACTTGAAGGCCGGCTCGCTTCGTATCAGGCCCAGCAGGCGCAGGCGGAGGCTCGTCTTCTGGAGATCTTACATCACGAAACCGTGGCTCAGCAACAGAACGATGAGCTGGTAAAATTACTACATCGCCCGCCGGCTTGAGGACTTGTATCTTTTCCCCCTTTTTTGTATATACTCATGGATGAGAGTATCTTTTTTTGTTTCTTTCATAAATTGTACTTTGTATCTATTTTGGTTTATGAATAAAAGATACATTTTTCTTCTCGATGATGTGTCTCTTTTATTGAATGTATTCTGCGGACAATTTATCTTGGCCTACTTGCAGGGCAGCGACGGCTTAGGATTCAGGGTTAAGATCTGCTTCCTAAGACTTTTGCATTTTATGAGCCACGAGGGTCTCATAAAGAGTTTTTCTCCCTACAGGTCGAGAGGATCCCATAGGTGTAAGTTCTTCTTAAGAATCGTGAGGATTCTTAAGCGGGTTTTCCCTTGAGTGTCGTAAGGATCTCACAAGAGAGTTTTTCTTCCTTACAGGTCGTGATGACTTATAAGTGTTGGATGTGGTCACCCTTATCCGTGTTTCACGGGGTCAGAGGCTACTCCAGGTATCGTAGTTTAAAGACGTCGTGGTCAAGGTTAAGGACCTCATAGTCCGTGGATTTAAGGACTCCACAGTCCGATGTTAGTTTTAAGACATCACGGTCAAGGTTAAGGACCTCATAGTCCGTGGATTTAGGGACTCCACAGTCCGATGTTAGTTTTAAGACATCACGGTCAAGGTTAAGGACCTCATAGTCCGTGGATTTAGGGACTCCACAGTCCGATGTTAGTTTTAAGACATCACGGTCAAGGTTAAGGACCTCATAGTCCGTGGATTTAGGGACTCCACAGTCCGATGTTAGTTTTAAGACATCACGGTCAAGGTTAAGGACCTCATAGTCCGTGGATTTAAGGACTCCACAGTTCGATGTTTGGTTGCAGGGACCCGTCACCTCTTTGAAGACGTTGAGGAATTACAACGCCAGGTATCAAAGGAGTGAAGAGATGTACCCTTAAACCAAGGCAGAATCCGTAGGGAATCGGGGTAGTTGATCGTTAGTTTTAAGACATCACGGTTGAGGTTAAGGACATCATAGTCCGTGGATTTTAAGGACTCCACAGTCCGGTATTTGCTCTGGATGCTTCATACGGGTTCACTGCCGTGCTTGGTGAGGACCAGGCTCCACTCTGGATGCTTCACACGGGTTCACTGCCGTGCTCTGTGAGGACCAGAATCCGCTTTGGACGTTTTCTACGGGGTCAAAGAGTGACGTTATCCGCGTTCCACGTAACCAGGAATTTTGCACTAGATGCTTCACATGGGTTCACTGCCGTACTCGGCGAGGACTAGGCTCCGCTCTGGATGCTTTACACGGGTTCACTGCCGTGCTCCGCGAGGACCAGGATCCGCTCTGGACATTTTCCACGGGTCAAAGAGTGACGTTATCCGCGTTCCACGTAACCAGGAATTTTGCACTAGATGCTTCACACGGGTTCACTGCCGTGCTCGGCGAGGACTAGGCTCCGTTCTGGATGCTTCACACGGGTTCACTGCCGTGCTCCGCGAGGACCAGGATCCGCTCTGGACGTTTTCCACGGGGTCAAAGAGTGACGTTATCCGCGTTCCACGTAACCAGGAATTTTGCACTAGATGCTTCACACGGGTTCACCGCCGTACTCAGCGAGGACTAGGCTCCGCTCTGGATGCTTCACACGGGTTCACTGCCGTGCTCCGCGAGGACCAGGATCCGCTCTGGACGTTTTCCACGGGGTCAAAGAGTGACGTTATCCGCGTTCCACATAACCAGGAATTTTGCACTAGATGCTTCACACGGGTTCACTGCCGTGCTCCGCGAGGACCAGGATCCGCTCTGGACGTTTTCCACGGGGTCAAAGAGTGACGTTATCCGCGTTCCACATAACCAGGAATTTTGCACTAGATGCTTCACACGGGTTCACTGCCGTGCTCGGCGAGGACTAGGCTCCGCTCTGGATGCTTCACACGGGTTCACTGCCGTGCTCCGCGAGGACCAAGATCCGCTCTGGACATTTTCCACGGGGTCAAAGAGTGACGTTATCCGCGTTCCACGTAACCAGGAATTTTGCACTAGATGCTTCACACGGGTTCACTGCCGTGCTCGGCGAGGACTAAGCTCCGTTCTGGATGCTTCACACAGGTTCACTGCCGTGCTCCGCGAGGACCAGGATCCGCTCTGGACGTTTTCCACGGGGTCAAAGAGTGATGTTATCCGCGTTCCACGTAACCAGGAATTTTGCACTAGATGCTTCACACGGGTTCACTGCCGTGCTCGGCGAGGACTAGGCTCCGCTCTGGATGCTTCACACGGGTTCACTGCCGTGCTCCGCGAGGACCAGGATCCGCTCTGGCGTTTTCCACGGGATCAAAGAGTGACGTTATTCGCGTTCCACGTAACCAGGAATTTTGCTGATTGTATCCGCATCTCACGGGATGGAGATTTGACTGTTGGCGATATGTATACCACCGAGTCATGGAACTGGGAGTTGTCGTTGTTCCGCTTAGCTTAGAGTTGTATCCATTGTTACGAGACGCGTGTTGAAACGATCTCCACGTCTCCTTTGGCTCGTCTAGACTTGGCTTCTTCTTCTGATGAAAACTGGGGGAGAAGTATGATCCCTTTTTGTTTACGCCCTTGGATTGTGTACAGGGTGTGATGGAACATCACCTGTAGGGCATAAATTGAAACTTTTTTTTATATTTTATTTCTTTTTCCGCGATGCTCTATCATTTCAGCTTTTATATCGCGGAGGTCGCGATTGCCCCATCCTTTCGGCTATTTTTCGCGGTGCCCAATCATTTCGGCTATTTATTTATTTATTTTTTTACTCGCTGCTTCTTATTGCGAGCTGCCCAATCATTTCGGCTATCTGTCATGCATACATTTTTACTTGCTGCTTTTTATTGCAAGTTGCCCCATCATTTCGGCTATTTCGTATGCATGTGTGGCTCGCTGGCTTTTTCGCTGCAAGCTTGGATTTTAGATACCTATTTCAGCATCAGCACCGCTACAACTGGGATGTTGCAAGGAGCGAATCATCATTTGCCTCTGTCGATATTGAACAAAGGGGGGGCTTAGTAAACAGGGTTAAGGGTCCTGTCGACCAAGGCTTTTGACTTCATGAGCCGTAAGGGTCTCACAAAGGTATTTCTCTCTACAAGTCGTGAGGTTCTTGCAGGTGTATTTTTCTCCTTAGGGATCGTGAGGATTCCAAAGTGTATGTTCCTCTGTAAGTCGTAAGGATCCTACAAGAGGGTTTTCTCCTTATAAGTCGGGAGGAATTATAAGGGTTATTCACCATACGGACATGTCCCTAGTCACAGGTGCGAATTTGCTGGGGAAATGTTTATTTGCGCCCGTGGATTGTATACAAAGGTCAGTATTGAGCCACTTGTAGGGCAGTATCGAAGGTTGTGTGGGATTTGCTTAAGAACAGGTTTACGTTTCTGTAACTTAAGACTTTTAAATCTCATGAGCCGTGAGGGTCCCATAAGAGAATTCTCCTTACGAGTCGTAAGGATCTCGCAAGTGAATTTTCTCCTTAGGAATCGTGGGGATCCCTAAGTGTGTTGCTCCTTTGTGAGTCGTAAGGATCTCACGCGGGTGGTTTCTCCTTACAAGGTCGAGAGGACCCTGTAAGTGTCTTTCAACGAGATTGCACCCTTTCGGGTTTTCACAAACACTCGCCGGTAGTCCTGCTGTTTTTACTCACGGAGCCCTTTCGGGTTTTCACCCGTGCCCCTTCTGCTTATGGACATACCGTTTTTTTTATTCTTTCTCTCTCTCTTTTTTTAACAAGGTCGCGCCCTTTCGGGTTTTCACGAACACTTGCCGGTATCCCTGCTGTTGTTACTCACGGAGCCCTTTCGGGTTTTCATCCGTGCCCTTTTTGCTTATGGATATACCGTTTTTCTTTATTTTATTTTATTTTATATATTTTTCTTTCTCTTTTTTTTATCCATCTCGTCAGCCTAAGGATGCTGCGGTAGTAGTTTAAGGACGTTTTGGTCCGTCGTTAGTTTAAGGACGTTTCGGTCCCTCATTAGTTTAAGGACGTTTCGGTCCATCGTTAGTTTAAGAACGTTTCGGTCCGTTATTAGTTTAAGGACGTTTCGGTCCGATATTAGTTTAAGGACGTTTCGGTCCAACATTAGTTTAAGGACGTTTCGGTCCATTATTAGTTTTAAGGACGTTTCGGTCCGTTATTAGTTTAAGGACATTTCGGTCCGTTATTAGTTTAAAGACATTTCGGTCCGTTATTAGTTTAAAGACATTTCGGTCCGTCGAGGAGAGGGCCAGCTATTACACATAGAGCTTTGAGCTTTAGGAAGATAGCGAGCGGACATAGTCGTCGTCATCTATCATTGACCTAGGCGGTGGCTCATTAAGCATAGTATTTCTTTAGGAAGCGGCCGTTTATTGGCCTGAAAGGCCTTTCACCATGCATGTCCATGAGTAGATAGGCTCCACCCTGGTAGACCATATCTATGATGTACGGGCCTTCATAGTTTGGCTCGAATTTTCCCCGCTTGGCGCGATTGGGGATCATAGGCCTTGACCACTAACACAAGTTCGCCTTGGCGGAATGTCCTCGGTCGGGTCAATCTTTCGTATGAGCGCGTCATCTTTGCTTTATAAGCTTCTAGATTTTGTTGCGCTATGAGCCGTGTTTCTTCAAGAGCATCAAGCTCCTCGAGCCGGAGGTTAGCATTTTCTTCGTTCGTCAGTTCGTAGTGGACTGACATTCGTAGAGAGGGTAGCTCTATTTCGAGGGGGAGTACCGCTTCCATACCGAATACCAGTGCGTACGGCGTTGTGTTCGTGGCTGTCTTGAACGTAGTTCGATAGGCCCAAAGGGCCTCTTGCAGCCTCTCGTGCCAGTCTTTCTTATTTCGGGACACCGTCTTTTTCATGATTTTTTTCAAGGTCTTATTGAAGGCCTCGGTTAGACCATTAGCTCGCGGATTGTAAACTGAAGAACATCTCCAGTCTATATTGTGATGCTGCGCGAAGCGGCTAATTTTATGGCTTCTGTATGCTGGCCCGTTATCGGAGATAATCCGCCGTGGAGTTCCAAACCGATAGATGACGTGTGTCTTGAAGAAGTGGAGGATATTCTCCGTCTTCACTTCCCTCAGCGGTACTGCTTCTGCCCATTTGGAGAAGTAATCAGTTGTCGCCAGGATGAAACGATGTCCCCAGGACGATGCTGGTTCGATGGGGCCGAATATGTCAGTCCCCCACATTTCGAATGGCCGGCTACCCACCGTCGGATGTAGTGGGTTCGGATGCTGGTGGATGAAATCCCCGTAGATTTGGCACGAGTGGCATTGCTTCGCATATTCGAGGCAGTCCTGGATCATCGTGGGCCAGTAGTAACCCATCCGTTTAATTTTTAATTTCATCTTTGGGTCTGCTTGATGAGAACCACAGATTCCGTCATGGACCTCTTGAACGACTCTTTCTGCTTTGTCAGGTCCTAAACATCTTAGCCACAGAGAATCAAACGACCTCTTATACAGAGTATCATTGACGAAAGCGAAAGATAGAGCTCGTTTCATGAGCTGATGTCTTGAGGACGCTCCTTCGGGCATTCGGTGGGACTTAAAGTAGTCTATGAAGACTTCCCTCCAGTCCTCAGCCTTCTCACGGTCTTTTATTTGTAGGGTCGTCTGCTCAGTCGCTCCCTTTTCTTCGTATGATTCCGGAGATATTTCTGCCGGGGCGAGCACTCAACGGCTTTGTACCATAATTTTGACGTCATCGAGGTTCTCGTCAGCCAGTTCTTTAGCGAGCTTAGCTAGCGCGTCTGCTTTGGTATTTTCCGCACGTGGTATGCTTTCCAAAGTGTAGGAGGGAATTTGGGTCAATAGTTGTTGCACCTTTTCGCCGTACTTTACCAACTCCGGTTTGCACGTTTGATAGTCACCATTTACTTGACTAACGACCAGTTGAGAATCCCCGTATATAAGGAGGTCTTCAATTCCCATGTCAATGGCGATCTCGAGGCCCGCTATCAAAGCTTCGTATTCGGCTTCATTGTTTGTCCTCGGCTCTGTTAAGAAGAAGGCGAAGCGCATTATCCCTCCTTGTGGGGTTACGAAGATAAGGCCTACTCCCGATTTGATTATGGGGGTACATTGTTTGCGCTTCTTCATGGAAGATGCCCCATCAAAATAGAGTTCCCATCGGGTATCACCGCCGCCGATCGCATCAAATGCATGTTTGTCCGGCAAATCGCAGTTCAGAGGAGAACCGACAGGTACTGGATGCTCAGCAAGGAAGTCGGCAATGGCCTGGCCTTTCACTGCCTTAAGAGGTCGATACGTTATCGAGAACTCCATCAGGAGTAGAGCCCATTTAGCGAGTCGACCCGTCAATATAGCCTTTGACATCAAATATTTAAGAGGGTCCACCTTCGAGATGAGACGGACCTCGTGCGCCAACGCATAGTGCCTGAACTTTGTTATCGCGAAGATCAACGCCAAGCAGTGTTTTTCAATGGGAGAGTAGTTGCTTTCTGCCCCGAGCAGAACTCGACTTAAGTAGTAGAGTGCTCTTTCTTTTCCTTGATCGTTCTCTTGTGCCCATAATGCGCCTAAGGAACCTTCGAGGGCGGTTGTATAAAGAATGAGGGGTTTTCCCTTGACCGGCATAGCCAACATCGGAGGGTTCTGCAGGTACTGCTTGATCTCGTCTAGTGCACCTTGGCATTTGTGATCCCAAACGAATGGAGTTCCCTTCTTCATCAGGTGGCTGTAAGGACGACACTTGCCTGAAAGATTGGCGATAAATCGCCGGATGTATGCGAGCTTCCCTTGGAGAGACCGCAACTGTTTGAGGGTTCTTGGCGGGGGCATTTCCATGACCGCCTTGATCTTAGATGGATCTACTTCGATACCTCGGTGTCGGATGATGAATCCCAGGAATTTACCCGAGGAGACCCCGAACGCGCATTTGAGGGGATTCATCTTCAAATTATATTGCCGAAGGCGTCGAAATAGAGTCTCCAGATGCTTTAAATGCTCTTCGTATGACATGCTCTTCACTACGAGGTCATCGATATAGCACTCGACGATGTCATGTATGAGATCGTCGAAGATCTTTGTTATGGCCCTTTGATAGGTAGCGCCGGCGTTCTTTAGACCAAAGGGCATAACCCTGTAGCAGAATATACCCAAAGGGGTCCGGAAAGCGGTGTGCTTCTGGTCTTCGGGATGCATCTTTATCTGATTGTACCTTGATGAACCGTCCATAAAGGAGAAAACCTCGTGAGTGGACGTGTTATCTATCATTAGCTCGGTTACCGGTACTGGGAAATCGTCCTTCGGGCAAGCTTTATTGAAATCCCTGAAATCCACGCATATGCGTACCGTCCCATTTTTCTTCATTACTGGGACGATGTTGGCGATCCAGTCGGGATATTGGACTTCTTGGATAAATCCAGAATCGATCAGCTTCTTGATTTCGGCGTTGATGCTCATCTCAAGCTCGAGCCGCATCCTTCTCGGCGCCTGCTTGACTGGCTTGATATCTGGGGATATTGCTAATTTATGCACAGCAATCTCCGGATCTAATCCTGGTATCTCGGAATAGTTCCATGCGAAGCAATCTTTATGCTGTAGAAGCACGTCCTTTAACGCAGCCACCCTTTCTTCAGATAGCAGCTTGCTGACAAATGTCGGTCGCGGATCATCTGCCGATCCCAACTCAATCTTCTTGAGGTTATCTGCAGTAGTATGTATGCCATCTTCCAGTTCTTTCGGAGCTGGCGGAAATTCTGAGATCACCTCATCATTGCTGTTCTCAAAGCACCAGGGAAGGTCATCCATGTTCTTGGGCTCTTCTTTTAATATCGTAATCGTGTAACAGGTGCGAATCCGCTTCCAGGACTGAGGTGGATCTGGTTTTGCTCTCGCGGCTTTGGGTTCGTGCTTTTGTGGCGGCGTTACCCTCCAGCCGTTAGATAAAGCAAATCTGCCCTGTTGGTACTGGTCCTCGACCCAGTTCTTGAAGGTGAAGCAGTCTTCGGTAGGATGTCCTATGGCTTGGTGATAAGAGCAATAGCTCAGATGAGAAGCCTTGTTAGCTTGCTCAGAGTGTCTAGACTCTGGAAGTGCAATCATTTGATGTTTTATAGCGAGCTCGAGTAACCTCTCCGTCTTGTCTCGAGGGAAGGAATACGCTCGACTCATCTTCTTCATGAGGGACAAATCCGGACCACGCAACGCCCGATCACACGACTCTCTAATCCTGCGTCGTTGTTGTCGGGTCCTCTTTCCGCTTCTTGATTTATTTCTGCCTCTGCTTCGGGCCTTTTGTACAACGGGTTGACAGGGATGAGCATCTTTGTCTTTTGCAGCATGTTGAAACAGACGTGGCGTCCTGGCCTTCTCGTAGATGGCCATCTCGCGGTTGTGGTCTTCCCGAGCTTTTTGACCCACTTTCCTGATAAGCTTGTCCATTCGTTCTTCAAACGACGGACTCGGCCCTTCAATTGCGGGATCTAGTTTTGATGAAGGGTTAGCATTTCCTGACAGGGCGTCCTCTTCTTCATCAAAGGTATATATGGCGTAGCTACTGTGGGCCCGTTCCCGTTTTCCGGCTCTCACGTATCCAAGCCCAAGTGTTTCCATTTACCCGTTGGGCAATTTGCATTGAGTCCCAGGGACATCCCAAATCCTGTTGTAGAACCGAGCTTGTCGAACAGTCTGTTTTAAGGGTACTCCTTGGCGCTTCAATAGCATCTTTAGTCCATTTGTGTAGTATCTGGGCAAGCGGATGGGTTAGAGCCTTTTGAGTGTAGCATCCGCGCCATGCCATATCTCTTTCTCTACTCTCGTTTCTGTGGATTGGTAGAATAGGATCTCCTTTTCACCCTTTCGCCTGGGAGGGACGTAAAACGTCTGCAAGTCCTGCACATTGTGAGCTTGAAGTGCGTCAAGATCCTTGTAGTGCTTCTGCGGCACTATGGTGATTTGCAAACTTTGATCATCGCCAGGAGATGCTTGTATTGACGGTCGATTGGAGAACACGGCATTAACCTCATCTTCCGAAGACCAACATGGGGGCGGACGGTCCCGGGTAGTTGCGCCGAGGCGGACCAGCATAAACTATCTGTTCTTCTTCTTCGGTATCGCTCCTGAAAACAGGGATGGTGGAAGCGGCTTTGTTCTCCGGCTTGCGACACTTTTCTGTATCCTCGAAGTCTGGCAAAAAGTACTTCGCATCTTCATACTTGCGGACTTCGTTAACGGAGAATGGGTTCAGCTCACCTGTTACGGTATATTCGAAACCATCCTTGAAGTACTTCATACACTGATGTTGTGTCGAAGGGATGATGTTGTATTCGTGTAACCAAGGGCGACTGAGCAAGGCGTTGTAGCAGGTCTTGGCATCAATGACGTGAAACTTGATGTCCGTGACGAGCAGTCCGAAGCGTAATGTCAATATTACGGATCCGAGAGTCCGTGACGATTGGGAGTCGAAACTAGAGATGGTAATTTTGTCACGAGCGAGGTGTTGCACACTCATGCAGATTTCCTTTAACACCCGAACATTAAGGAGATTGACGGAGGATCCATTATCCACTAGGATCTTGCCTATCTTGATATCATGGCAGTATCCAGAGACATATAGGGGGCGGTTGTGGTCGCACGTCCCGAGAAGGAGGTCTTCGTCCCCGAAAGTGATGTCGGCCGTATGCACTTCCTCCAGTTCATCCTTCATCCTTTCAGTGGCGAGGAAGGCTTGGAATTGCTCAGGTTCTTGTAACGCCTTAATTAGTGAATCTCGCGCTTCTCTTGATAATAGGAAGGCATCGAGAATGCTAAGTTGAGAAGGTAGCTTCCTTAGGTGCGCCAGGATATTGTAGTCCACCTTACCCTTCCTGGGAGGGTCTTTGTAGTCAGCTCTTTCATGACTTGGTCATCTAAAGCGATATCCTCAGTGACCTTTTCCTTTCCCTTATCTTTTCTATTTGCGGGCCCGAGATTCTTTTCTGGGAGCGTGCGATTGCGCAGCTGAATGTTCTCGCAGGCCTCCGATTCCTCCTCTTTCCCTAAAACGGATTCTTTAAAGAGAGGGCCCAGAGCCATTTCTTTATCAGAGTCGCTCCCAAAGGTGAGAACTTGTGACCCTCCGGCATTAACCATGTAACAGTTGCCAGTGGTTCTGTTGTGCTCGTCGGCAGTACTTCTTCGTCCCCGACGAGTCTTGCGTTTCATGCGCTTAAAATGTTGCCGATGAGCAACATATCCTTGCCACCATATCCTAAAGGCGTCGCACTCCTCCGTGGGGTGTGAAATTTTCCGATGATATGTGCAATAATCAGGGTGCCTCTCCGCCCCATTGAGCGTGTTTTCTTGCGAGGGTGGTAGCTTCATTCCCATTGACATGGCTTTGGCAAACCTTTTCCTCGTCTTGAATATCTTCTTGTCTGCCTCGGATGCCTTTCGATCTGGCGGGAGTACTTCAACTCTTTCGTTCAGTCGCCTGCATTTGGCTCCTTCCGATGCGGCCATCTCACGCTCCTGATCCGCTTTACTCTTTAGACGAATCTCGTCTAGAAAGGCGTCGATCATTTCGTATGTTGGCCACACAAGCTCTGGTTCAGGCTCTGCCCCCAGTTTCTTAGTGCCAGGAGTCTTTTCATCGTCAGTAAACGAGTGGGAGATTACGTTACAACTCGCCACATATCCCTCGGATTCATCCGACGAGCTCTCTCCATCATCTTCCTCTTGAAAGATGTGGTTGAGGAACTCTTGCAGCGTGACAGGAGTTCACGCCTTTTGATTGTACTCTTCCATTGCGTCGATTTGCTTCTGCAAGTTTGTGCGCTTGTCTCCAGGCTTCACGGGCCTCTTGGATTTCTTCTTCTTTTTCTTCGAAGATTTTGACGGTTGGGCGTGAGTACTTGGGCCATCACCACCGCTTTTTGTAGTTGGGCGCGATTTCAGCATCCCCTCGATGATTTGAGGTTCGAGCGGGTTCTTCCATTCGACTGCCGGGCATGCATGAAGGTCCTTCAGCATTCTTTTGGTTTTAGTTGACAACACGACCTCCCATGGAGCTTCCTCAATAAAGGAACATGTTGCCCCCGGTGTATCTGCTTTCTTAGGAGCATGCGGCTGTGGTGGGTTCACCTTCCACTTTTCAGACAGCGCAAACTTCCCCTGGAGGTATTGATCTTCAATCCATCCTTTGAAGACGAAGCAATCCTCAATCGGATGACTTACCGTTTGATGGTAAGGGCAATAGTTAGGGTTATTCACCTCAGTGGGTTGTAGCGGTCGCCTTGGATTTAGTAGGTTTGTAAGTCTGTTGCGTATTGCCAGCTCGAATAACCGTTTCATCTTGTCCTGTGGGAACGAGTAGGGACGCTTCATCTTCTCATTATAATACCGGCGTCTTTCTTCCAATTGATCTGCCAGCTTTGGGGCATTGGGTTGCTGCTGGGCATTCGCGACGAAGGTTGCCTTTCCTTTACCCTTGTCATTCCGAGGTTCCGACTTCGGGGGAGGTGGTCTATGACCCATCTGGTCCATCTGAGCCAACTTGTCGATTAAAGCCTGGAATATGGTTGGCTTAAAGAACATCATAAACTGGGAGATAGTTGCGTGAGGGTCTAGGGTTCCCACGAACATGCCCACCGCAGGCGCTTCCTCAACGCGTTGCTCGCATTTCGACCACAAATTTCGCCAGTGTATAGCATACTAGACCCAAGTTTCGCCTGGTTTTACCCTAGCGTTAATCAATGCTGTTATTGGAGTGCGTTCGCTGGCGCTTGCGAATCGCTGAGTGAATCGCAACTCCATTTCAGCGAACGTCTTGATAGAATCGTTCGGGAGTTCCGAATACCACTCGAACGCTGTTTCTGATAAGCTGCCCACGAACTGGCGAAGCAGCAGTTTATCATCACCGCCGGTGTTACCGCAAAGGGCCCTGAACTGGGCAACATGTTGATGGGGATTGCCGGTCCCCTTGTAAACATGGAACTTGGGAATTGTGTAACCCGGCGGGTACTTGATTTTGTCGTACCAGCTTGGATATGGCCGCCCAGTTTTTACGACTTGACCAGATGCCTCAGTCGCATGATGAACCCGGATTTGCTGGGCTATATAGTCGACCAAATCAGCCTTAGGGGTTGTCTCCTCTTTGGCCGTTGAGAGGGCCGGTGGTGGATTTGACGTTTCTCCCCTGTCGTCTTCAAGGACGATCGGGGGATCCTCAGTAGGTGGGTCCTGTTGGATCATCATTCCTATCATATCTTAGAAGAGAAGGCCCATACGCTGTATGTTGGCTGCTTGTTCAGCAGCCTCTTTGTCATTTTTCTCCAATATTCGGCGAAGGAATTCGGCGTCGGTTTCTTCCTCCTGGCGTTCGTCCGAGGACGTTTCTGGGTTTTCTTTTGGCCCGGTAAGTGCGGCCATAGCATTCATCATTTCCTGGAGCTTTTGCTGTTGCTCCTGAGCTTTGGTCACCGACCGTGTAAGCGGTCTATGACCTGTAGACGCACGGTTGTCTTCCTTTCCTGACGCCATGTATACGGTATGGACCATCATGCCCCCAGACTTAGGGCGTCTGGGCTTAGTGCCTTTAGATGTCGTTGCAGGCTGGGGGATCTTCTCTGGCTTCCTCTTTTTATGAGCAGTGGAAGTTGAGGGGGGCACCCAGACAGCCTTTCGTGGTTTAGCCTGGTGACTGGCTTCCTGTTGGACTTTCAGCTTCTTGTGCTGGCTGGAGAAGTTTGGATCGATCATCGAGTCTCGGGCCTGCCGCCAAACCTTATAGATTTTGGAAGACAGCCGTTGAGGGGATTGGGGCTGTTCTGGCTTTATTTCCGCAACCTTTTTTAGTGGAGGAGGGGACCTCTTTAGCACCGCAGTAGGAGAATTCCTTCGCACTTTATTTAGCATCTCGAAGCTGTTCCCAGTTGGAACGGCAGCATTAACTTCCACCGTTGGGGCTGGTGGAGTTAGCCCAGAGGGGGAGTTGCCCCCAGCCTTCCTTACTCGGCGCCAGTGGCGACGTCGAACGTGTCGAGCGGACGGCGTTGGTTTAGCGGTGAGGATGGCTTCGTCTTGCCCCCTGCGTAGGTGGGGGGTCGTTGCTGGTGTTAGCCTGTCAAAGACCGATGTCCTTTGGGTAGCAGGAGCGGGAGCTAGAGCCGTCAATCTTGTAAAGACCGACTTTTTGGCCGGGGAAGCCGCCTTGGCGATTTCAGGAGCAGGACCGGTCACTTTCTTAGAAGTAGCCTTCTCTGGGATTGCAGGCCCCATGGTGGGTCCATAGGAGCCTTGGCCAAATCTAGAGAAGACCGAGGCGCTGGTGTTGGGCGACCCGTTGAGAGGGGCCGCGGCAGGGGTAAGACGATCAAAGACCGACTTCTTGGGAGCTTCCTTTGTCAGCACCGGAGCGGTGAAGCTTGTCGGCGGGAGCATGGTCCCAAAAAACAATCCTGTGGTGGCTCGAGTGACCTATTCCACGGGCATTGTGAATAGAGAAGCAGCCTGGGGTCCGTAGGCTATACCTCCTGGCGAGGCAGAGCGTTGGTCGCAATTGCAGTCCGAGCAGTTGGAGCATTTCGCAGAAGTAGAAGCCATCGATTCTTTGCTTTCTGCAATAAGCAAGACGCCAATTCTTAGTATCTTGAAACCCAAGGGCAACCATTAGAGAACCGCGATTGGTTCGCGAATCACGACACACGAAGTGTGGAGTGGAAAGAGGAAAAGGTCCCACCGGGCGTGCCAGAATCTGTTCCCCTCCGAAGGACGGCGCGACTGGACGTCTGGCCTGAAATTCGGGGCAGATGCTAATTGGTGCTATCCGTCCACCTCTCCGAAGATGCCAAGTTGATTTATGGCACCGTACATCGAAGGTTTGAACGGATGCGTCCGATGTAGCAGACTTCGTCATATTCCCCCTCGCTTGAGGGGTTTTTGATTGTGGGGACGCTCTTCCCTGCAGGCGCAAGCCCCTGCAGTTAATTACGCTACCGCTTCGCGGTAACTACTTTCTCCTTTTCCAGATGGTCACTTCGTGTCGTGTGTATTTATTTTATGTTTAGTTGCCCGTGGATTGTATACGGAGACTGAGTTATGTCGTCGCCCGTAGGGCGTGGACTAGTCCAAATCCGTATTATCTTAGATTTGGGTTTGGGGGTTTGGGTTTAAGGATACGTTAGCCTCATTTGAGCCTAAGATCGACTTAAACGTTTGTTAAGGATACGTTAGTCTAGTTTTTAGACTAAGATCGACTTAACGGGATCGTTTAGATCCAACAAGAGAGCAATAAAAGGGGGGGCTCTGTTGTTTAGTTTAGTGACGTTACGGTCGGTGGGTAGTTTAAGGACATTGCGGTCCATGGGTAGTTTAAGGACATTGCGGTCCAATGTTAGTTTTAAGACATTGCGGTCAAGGTTAAGGACCTCATAGTCCGTGGATTTAGGGACTCCACAGTCCATAGTTAGTTTTAAGACATCCCGGTCAAGGTTAAGGACCTCAAAGTCCGTGGGTTTAGGGACTCCACAGTCCATTGTTAGTTTTAAGACGTCTCGGTCAAGGTTAAGGACGTCATAGTCCATGGGTTTAAGGACCCCACAGTCCATTGTTAGTTTTAAGACATCTCGGTCAAGGTTAAGGACGTCATAGTCCATGGGTTTAAGGACCCCACAGTCCATTGCTAGTTTTAAGACATCTCGGTCAAGGTTAAGGACGTCATAGTCCATGGGTTTAAGGACCCCACAGTCCATTGTTAGTTTTAAGACATTTCAGTCAAGGTTAAGGACCTCATAGTCCATGGGTTTAAGGACCCCACAGTCCATGTCAATGTGTGGTCATTGGGACCCGTCACCTCTTTGAAGACGTTGAGGAATTACAACGCCAAGTATCAAAGGAGTAAAGAGATGTACCCTTGAGCCGGGATGGATTAAATAGTCTTTGGCCCAATTTGGGATCAAGACCAATTAATTATGTTATGAGCCCATTAGCCCAGTTAAGTCTGAATTGAGGACTTATGGCCATCTTGGGCTAAGTCCAATCATGTTTGGAATATTGGCTTCCTGTTGGTCCATTGAAGGAGAGGCTTTGCCTCTGGTCATTTAGCCAATTAGGCTAACGTTAATTCAACAGTGTTGAACACTGGGATCGAGTTAGTGTTTTAACACTAAAAAACAGTTGGTGTTAAACACCAGCAACTGGGGGTTCAAATTTGTGTTAAACACTAGAGCAAATCAGTATCAAACACTAGCAACAGAGGCTTCAAATTAGTGTTAAACACTAAGAAATTCAGTGTTAAACACTGCAAATAAAGTTCTTTGATTAGCGTTGAACACTAAGGCTAAACAGTGTTTTAACACTGGATTCAGGGGTTCCAATTTAGCGTTAAACACTAAGGCAAGAGGGGTCACGTGGTAGCACGTCAGGGCGCCCTCCCTTCATTTGTTCTGCTGAGAATATCGCATCTTTTGGAGCATCACGTGCCATCACGTGATGGGTGTTTAAATACTTGTATGTTAAAGCCTCTGCCAAGGGTCACGTGGGTTACGTGAGGCACTGCCTCAAAGGGGGCTTTTCTGTAGATCTTTTTGGGGGTCACGTGGTGACACGTGACCCTGCCTCTATGTATGTTTTTTAGAAGATCTGTTAATCCCTTTCAGGAATTAAATTCCTCGTAGGGTTGAACCCTAACAATAATTTTAGAGGAATTAAATTCCTATTTCCTTTTGAAGATTTATATTCTGGGATAGAGTTGAACTCTGAATTTTCTGTAGGAATTAAATTCCTCATATATGTGAAGAACTGAATTCTATCATAGGGTTAAACCCTAATAAAAGCTTTAAGGAATTAAACTCCCACTCTCTGTTAAAGAATTATTGTGGATAATGAGATTCTGTCATAGGGTGAACCCCTAATCTCTTCTTTCTTAAGGGAATTAAATTCCTGTTGTTTTAACAGAACTAAGTTCTTAACTAGGGTTGAACCCTGATTCCGTTCATTCTGAAGGAATTAAATTCCCATAACATAGGGTCAAACCCTAATTTCATTTTAAAGGAATTAAATTCCTATAGTTCTGTGAGAATTAAATTCTCATGCTTCCATTCCCTCTCTATGCTTTGGATCTGCATGGCAGGATCTCAACCCATTGAGAATTAAATTCTCAACTCAAGGGGAGATGTGCACTTTACAGATCCTCCACCAAAGAGAGAACTATGTTCTTCTGTTTTATATCAGAGTTAAACTCTGTTGAGAATTAAATTCTCTTTTTCTTTCAAAAAGCCTTCCCTTTCTTACCTAGGATTTTCTTTTGCAGAAGATCCAAATTCCTCCAAAGTATCAAGGCTCTCTTCTTCTTTTTTTGTATCGATTCCTTTCTGCCTCCTTCCCTCTGTGTGTCTCTTGGCTCCTATTTATAGGAGAAGCAGCCGAATCAATTAGTTTTGGTGAATCTTTCATTGATAGATTTAATTTGTATTCACCATTCGTTTTGGACCTTTGGATTATTAGGTGAATTTTATTCACCATTGGATTTTAAATCCAGAGATTCTCCTTTGTTATTTCGGTTAGATCTTAAGGGGAAATCTTTCCAAGTTCAGGCTTTTTCCATAGATAGGTGATATTTAATCACCTTTAAATCTCTAGTTCAATCGGTTCCAAATAATCATTTTCCTTTGGAAAGATTTGAAAGGTCTTTTCTCAGAATTTAATTCTGTTAACAGATAGGCTTCGAAAGCCGGTCACGTGTGGCCACGTGACCCTTGGTCACGTGTGGGCACGTGACCCCCTTGGAACGAGCCCTCTTCTTTCTTTTTGCGTTCTGTCTTCTGGTCGCTGCTTAGCTGTCACGTGCCACCATGTGACCCCTGGTCACGTGTGAGCACGTGACCCTCGTCTGGAGCCTTTTTCTTGATCTAATCAGAGAACTGTTGTGTCTTTGCCGCTGCTTTTAAATGTCACATGCCGACACGTGACTCTGGTCACGTGGGAGCACGTGACCCTTTCTGAAGCCTTTTTCTTTAACTGGATTTGCCTTGCCGATACTTTTAGATGTCACGTGCCAACACGTGACTGCTGGTCACGTGTAAGCACGTGACCCTTTTCTGAAGCCTCTCCCGTAGGCTTTCCTGATTTTAAATCAGGAAACAAACCTCATCGATCTCTTGCACCAGGCTTTTCAGCAGTCGGCCATACTTGCTGCCTATCGGAGGGTAGAAGACATACGTGAGGATCCTGACGCTTATGACCGCGAAAGAAAATATACTCGAATGGTTCGAAATGCTTGGAGGATCTTGGACAAAGTCAAGTTTGAGTTTCTCAATCCGTGTCCCGCGTCTGAGGTCTTGCCATTGTAATCGTTTTCTTTTCATTTTGTATGAACTTCTTAAAGCATGAATGATAAGCTTTATCGTGCATTTCTGTATTTGCATGCCTTTTTATGGGATTTTATCATCACTTTTTTTTTGTTTTTGCCGCTGATGTGTTTAGTGTGTGGGGTATTATTTCACTTTCTGGTATACACCAAGCATGGTGCTCACGCGCTCCACACGTGAGGGGCCTTTTATGGGGTCTATTCAAATTTTTATACCATATTTTTAGTGCACAGCTTTATATGCAGAAAAGGCGCCTTGGAAATAGTTCCATCTCCTTGATTTCCAATGCCTTCCCCTTTTGGGCCTTGGAAATAGCTTCACCATGCAAGATTTTCCGTGCGCAGCACTTAATGCTCCTCTTTATATCCTGGGGCCATGGCCTTCTTTTTTTTCTTTCACAGAGAAATTCATTCTCATTTTGGTGTGATTTGTCCTGAGAGACAACTGAGCGCCATGGCCTGCAATCGCCCTCATGCGCGTCGACAGCCATGGGAAGTTCCTATCGAGGAGACGATCCCTCGCTTTGCCGCCCGATTGGTGGATCCCCTCCTTTCCGACGACAATTGCGACTCAGCGGCGTATGAACTCTCGATCCGCAGGGGGTTTCCCCTCCCAATGGGCTCCCTCTAGCTCCGGATGATCCTTGCTGCCGTGCTTGCCGACGTCCCTCCTCACCCGGCGGAGATGACCCTGGCGATGCTTGACGCGGCCGAAGAAAAGCTCGAGGGATTTCACGAAGCGTGCCTAATCACTCAAGCTTTGAAAGATCGCTCGGTTCACCTTTTGAGCGAAATAAGAGCCCGTCGGGCTGTTATGTATGCTTTTGCAGACGAACATGGCGCCAATCGGTGGGGAGCGACTCCTCGCGAGAACCGGCGCTTTGACGTGTTGGAGAGAGCAGAGAGAGAGATGGAGAATTTTGTCTTTTGTTTTGTCAACCCTTGCACTACCGATCCATTGTTCGGCGACCTTTTCCAGCTAGTGTAGTATTTTCAAATTAGTTTTCGCATGCCTTATGTTGAACTTTAATGTGTGTTGGGTATCCGTATGTATGTTTTTGCTTGCATAAATGAACTTTGTGTCCTCCCATGAGAATTTTCTTTAATTGCGAACACTATCACCGTGTTGCATGCACATCAGAGCTCTGGGTATTATTTCTTTTCGGATATTCATATAGTTGCGAATGCATGCTTGATAGGATATACATCGAGAATTTTTTTGTTGCTTCCCATACCAGATGATGTGCGCATGTTTTAGATCGACTATTGCTATTGACTGGAGGCTTTTTTATACGGTCTTGAGTGTATCCGTCTTTCCTCGGAGGCTATGGCTGCAAAGGCGGACTTGCGGGGGCTGATAGCGCGGTGCGCGGCAAACATGACATCGTGCGAGCCGTAAATTCTCGGAGAGGGAGCTAGCTTCTAAAGCGCTGAGCGAGCTTCAAGCTAATCTTACTGCCGAGGCCAACAAAGCATACGAACTCTGGCGGGTGCTTCAAGAGTCTAACAGGGAGGTGGTGACTCTTGATAAAGCTGCCACGTTCACTAGCGAGAGGGTCGAGGCTCACAAGGCCACCGAGAAAGAGCTCGAAATCCGGCTTGCTTCGTATCAGGCCCAGCAGGCTCAGGCGGAGGCTCGTCTTCTGGCGATCCTGAATAATGAAGCCGTGACCCAGCAAAAGCAGGATGAGCTAACCAAATTACTAAATCGCCCGCCGGTTTGAAAACTTGTATTTTTTTTCTTCTTTTTTTTGTACATACTCCTGGATGAGAGTATATTCTTTTTGCCTTTTTATGACTTGTACTTTGTATCCATTTTAGTTATGAATGAAAGACATTTTTTTTAATGGTGTGTCCCCTTTCTATTGAATTTGTTCTGCAGACAATTTATCTTGGCCTACTTGCAGGGCAGCGATGGCTTAGGATTTAGGGTTAAGATCTGCCTCCTAAGACTTTTGATCTTTGTGAGCCGTGAGGATCTCATAAAGTGTTTTTCTCCCTACAGGTCGAGAGGATCCTGTAGGTGTAACTTCTCCTTAAGAGTCGTAAGGATTCTTAAGCGGGTTTTCCCTTGGGAGTCGTAAGGATCTCACAAGAGAGTTTTCTTCCTTGCGTGTCGTGAGGACCCACGAGTGCTGAGTGAGGTCGCCCTTATCTGTATTTCACGGGGTCAAGGGTTGCTTTGGGATGTTCTCCAGGGTATCGTAGTTTAAAGACATCGCGGTCAAGGTTAAGGACCTCATAGTCCGTGGATTTAGGGACTCCACAGTCCGATATTAGTTTTAAGACATCACGGTCAAGGTTAAGGACCTCATAGTCCGTGGATTTAAGGACTCCACAGTCCGATGTTAGTTTTAAGACATCCCGGTCAAGGTTAAGGACCTCATAGTCCGTGGATTTAAGGACTCCACAGTCCGACGTTAGTTTTAAGACATCACGGTCAAGGTTAAAGACGTCATAGTCCGTGGGTTTAAGGACTCCACAGTCCGCGAAATGTGTGGTTACCAGGACCCGTCACCTCTTTGAAGACGTTGAGGAATTACAACGCCAGATATCAAAGGAGTGAAGAGATGTACCCTTTAACCCAGGTAAAATCAGTCTAGAATCATCGTGGTTGGTCGTTAGTTTTACGACATTACGGTCGAGGTTAAGGACATCATAGTCCGTGGATTTTAAGGACTCCACAGTTCGATGTTTGCTCTGGATGCTTCACACGGGTTCACTGCCGTGCTTGGCGAGACCAGGCTCCACTCTGGGCGCTTTCCGCGGGGTCAAAGAGTGACGTTATCCATGTTCCACGTGACCAGAAATTTTGCACTAGATGCTTCACACGGGTTCACTGCCGTGCTCGGCGAGGACTAGGCTCCGCTCTGGATGCTTCACACGGGTTCACTTCCGTGCTCTGCGAGGACCAAGATCTGCTCTAGACGTTTTCCACGGGGTCAAAGAGTGACGTTATCCGCGCTTCACGTAACCAGGAATTTTGCACTAGATGCTTCACACGGGTTCACTGCCGTGCTCGGTGAGGACTAGGCTCCACTCTGGATGCTTCACACGGGTTCACTTCCGTGCTCTGCGAGGACCAGGATCCGCTCTGGACGTTTTCCACGGGGTCAAAGAGTGACGTTATCCACGTTCCACGTAACCAGGAATTTTGCACTAGATGCTTCACACGGGTTTACTGCCGTGTTCGGCGAGGATTAGGCTCCACTCTGGATGCTTCACACGGGTTCACTGCCATGCTCTGCGAGGACCAGGATCCGCTCTGAACGTTTTCCACGGGGTCAAAGAGTGACGTTATCCGCGTTCCACGTGACCAGGAATTTTGCACTAGATGCTTCACACGGGTTCACTGCCGTGTTCGGCGAGGACTAGGCTCCGTTCTGGATGCTTCACACGGGTTCACTGCCGTGCTCTGCGAGTACCAGGATCTGCTCTGGACGTTTTCCATGGGGTCAAAGAGTGACGTTATCCGTGTTCCACGTAACCAGGAATTTTGCACTAGATGCTTCACACGGGTTCACTGCCGTGTTCGGCGAGGACTAGGCTCCGCTCTGGATGCTTCACACGGGTACACTGCCGTGCTCTGCGAGGACTAGGATCCACTCTGGACGTTTTCCATGGGATCAAAGAGTGACGTTATCCGTGTTCCACGTAATCAGGAATTTTGCAGTAGATGCTTCACACGGGTTCACTGCCGTGCTCGGCGAGGACTAGGCTCCGCTCTGGATGCTTCACACGGGTTCACTGCCGTGCTCTGCGAGGACCAAGATCCGCTTTGGACGTTTTCCACTGGGTCAAAGAGTGACGTTATCCGCGTTCCACGTGACCAGGAATTTTGTTGATTGTATTCTCATTTCACGGAGTTGGGATTCGACTCTCAGTGGGAGTACATCGCCGAGTCATGGAACTGGGAGTTGCAGCTATTCCGCTTTGCTTGATATTGTGTCTGCTGGTAGTGAGATGAACGTCGAGATAGTTTCTAGGCTATCTGTGACTCATCGAGATTCGGCTTCTTCTTCTGATGAAACCTGAGAGAGGAGGAGTGCGATTCTTTCTTTGTTTGCACCCCTGGATTGTATACATGGATTGATGTAATATCAACTGTAGGGCGTAAATTTCATTTTTATTTTATTTCTTTTTCCCGATGCTCTATCATTTCAGCTTTTATATCGCGAAGGTCACGATTGCCCCATCATTTCGGCTATTTTTCGCGGTGCCCAATCATTTCGGCTATTTATTTTATTTCTACTCGCTGCTTTTTATTGCGAGTTGCCTAATCATTTCGGCTATTTCTCATGCATACATTTTTACTTGCTGTTTTTTATTGCAAGTTGCCCCATCATTTCGGCTGTTTCGTATGCATGTGTGGCTCGCTAGCCTTTTCGCTACAAGCTTGCATTTTAGACACCGACTTCGGCATCAGCACCGCTACAACTGGGATATTGCCAGGAGCGAATCATCATTTGCTTCTGTCGATATTGAACAAAGGTGGCTTAGTAAACAGGGTTAAGGGTCCTGTCGACTAAGGATTTTGACTTTATGAGCCGTAAGGGTCTCACAAAGGTATTTCTCCCTACAAGTCGTGAGGATCTTGCAGGTGTGTTTTCTCCTTGGGAATCGTGAGGATTCCTAAGTGCATGTCCTCTTGCAAGTCGTAAGGATCTTACAAAAGGGTTTTCTCCTTATAAGTCGAGAGGACTTACAAGGGTTGTTTACCCTATGGACATATCCCTAGTCACGGATGGGACTTGGTTAGGGAAATATTTGTTCGCGCCCGTGGATTGTATACAAAGGTC
This sequence comes from Agapanthus africanus, assembly GCA_030015575.1. NCBI lineage: Eukaryota > Viridiplantae > Streptophyta > Magnoliopsida > Asparagales > Amaryllidaceae > Agapanthus > Agapanthus africanus. The sequence goes on from JASDDO010000024.1 coordinate 172,799,146, forward strand.
AGTATTGAGCCACTTGTAGGGCATAAATTGAAAGTTGTGGGGGTTGCTTAAGCATAGGTTTAGGTCTCTGTGACTTAAGACTTTCAAATCTTATAAGCCGTTAGGGTCCCATAAGAGAGTTCTCCTTACGAGTCGTGAGGATCTCGCAAGTGTAATTTCTCCTTAGGACTCGTGAGGACTCCTAAGTGTGTTTCTCCTTTGTGAGTTGTAAGGATCTTACGCGGGTGGTTTCTCCTTACAAGGTCGTGAGGACCCTGTAAGTGTCCTGTTCCCCTCCAAAAGGCGGCGCACAGGACTGCGATGTCCTGACACTGAGATTCGGGGCAGATGCTATTTGGTTTTATCCGTCTACCTCTCCGAAGATGCCAAGTTGATTTATGGCACCTTGTATCGGAGGTTTAGACGGATGCGGCCGATGTAGCAGACTTCGTCAGATTCCCCCTCGCTTGAGGGGTTTTTGATTGTGGGGACGCTCTTCCCTGCAGGCGCAAGCCCCTGCAGTTAATTACGCTACCGCGTCGCGGTAACAACTTTCTCCTTCTCCAGAATTTCACTTCGTGTCGTGGGTGTTTGTTTTGTTCGTGGTTGCCCGTGGATTGTATACGGAGACTGAGTAATGCCGTCGCCCGTAGGACGTGGATTAGTCCAAATCCGTATTTACTTAGATTTGGGTTTGGTGTTTTTAGTTTAAAGATGCATTAGTCGCGTTGCGGCTAAGATCAACTTAAACGTTCATTAAGGATACGATAGTCCTGTTTGAGACTAAGATCAACTTAACGTGATCGTTTAGATCTGACAAAAGAGCGTTTGGGCTCTATTGTTCCAGTTTGGGAGATTCATAGTCCAATTTGGGACTAAAGTCTGTTTGGAGGATACGTTAGCCATTTTTGAGGCTAAGATCGACTCAAACGTTTGTTAAGGATACGTTAGTCCAGTTTGAGACTAAGATCAACTTAACGGGACCGTTTAGATCCGACAAAAGAGCATTTGGGCTCTATTGTGCCAGTTTAGGGACGTGGTGGTCCATATTCCAGTTTAGGGACGTGGTGGTCCGATATTAGTTTAGGGACGTTTCGGTCCGATATTAGTTTAAGGACGTTTCGGTCCGATATTAGTTTAAGGACGTTTCGGTCCACGAGTTTAAGGACCCCGCAGTCCATATTGACGTACGTGGTCGTCGGGACCCGTCACCTCTCTGACGTCGTTGAAGGATTACAACGATAAGTGTCAGAGGAGCTCGGAGATGTACCCTCGAACCGGATATAAATTAATTTAAAAGAGCAGTCGTGCTCAGTCAATTTAATTTAAGGACTTACGGCCAAAATTGGGCTAAGTCCAATTGAAAATGTTCAACATTTTATTTTCTTTTGCATTGCATTTCTTTTTTTTTTTTTAATTTTTATTTAGGCTTTGCCCAGAAAGGATGCAGAGCATCAATTTGTTTTGGGCTCTGTTCTTTTAGGAATGATGCAAGGCATCAATTTTATTTGGGCTCTGCCCTTGTATAAAGGATGCAAAGCATCAATTTATTTGGGCTCTGCCCATTTATTGCCTTGCAATTTATTTTGGCGTGTTAGGTCATTTTGATTTAGGCCTGGCCCTTTTAGGAAATGCATTGCATTTGTCAGGCGCTTTGCGCCAATCAGAGAGCGCAAGCACAGTTTGCAAGTGCAAAGCACTATGATTTAAGAATCTTTTAGATTCAAGAACCAATGGTTCATAAAAAGAGTGCAAAGCACTATTCGTTTCCTTGATCTAATTTAGATCAAAGAAAAAACAAGTTTTTCTTTTTATTTCAAGAACCAAAGGTTCATAAAAAGTGCAAAGCACTGTTAAATTTTTTTGATCTAATTTAGATCAAAGAAAAAGATAAATTTTTTCTTATCTTAAAGAACCAAAGGTTCATGAACAAGTGCAAAGCACTATTTTTATTTTATCCCTTTATTTAGTTCTGTTTAAAGATCCATGATCTTGTTTTTAGATCACTGATCTATTCATAAGAGAATTTTCTCTTCTTTTAAAGGTTTTTACCTTCTGTTGTTCTTGAGGAGTTCTCGAGAATTCTCTTCTCTTTTTTTTTTGAAAGATGTTGATGCCTTTGAAATGAGGTCTGGGGTCCTTTTTATAGTGCTCACAAATTAGTTAAATTTGTTACAGAGATCTTTTTCTGAGTGATTTGGGGAATTTTCCCCACCGTTGGATCTTTGATCCAAAGGCCCCTGCTTTACAGAAGAAAATCTTCTTGTTTTAACAAGAACAGAAAAGATTTATTCTGTTTTGCACAACTCCCCCAGCGCGTGACACGTGTCGCGCAGCGCAGCGCAAGCACAGTTGCGCAAGCGCAACTGCGCAGACACGTGTCGCGCAGCGCTTGCGCAGCCGTGGTTGTGCAACTGCGCAGACACGTGTCGTGCAGCGCTGTGCTTGCGCAGCTGCGCAGACATGTGTCTCGCAGCGCAGCTGTGCTTGCGTAGCTGTGCTTGCGTAACTGCGCAGACACGTGTCGCGCAGCGCAGCGCTTACGCAACTGAAAGTTGTTTCTTTTACTTTTAGTTTTTAAAAGAGCCCTGCTCTGATTGGACGCACCACCTTGGGCGTTGTGCTGTCGTATCAACTTCTGACACATGGCGCATTGCGCGCAGCGCACAGAATCTGAAGCGTTGCTTCATTTATTAAAGTTTAAATTTTCAAAGCAAAGCTTTGCTCTGATTGGGGGAAGATGAAGCGTTGCTTCATCTCCCGCCTTGGAATTTGAACAGAGCTTTGCTCTGATTGGGGTAAACAAATGCCCCCCCACCGTTGCGCTTACGTGGCCTCCAAACGCAAGCGCAACGGTGGCAGAATCCCAACCGTCGCTGCAGCTTTTGGAAGTTGGAAGGGCACTTGGTGCCTATAAATAGGACCTTTGGTCCTTCACAGATGATCATCATCTCCAAAAATTTTATTTTCAGAATCTCAGAGCCCTGCTCTTGTTTTTAAGAACTCTTAGATTTTCTTTAAAAGAAACTATTTAGGTAAGAATTAGTCTTGAATTAAATCAATTTTAATTAATAGAGCCTTGCTCTTATAGATCTCTGATCTAAAGAAACCCTTCTGGGGTTTCATCAATAGAGCCTTGCTCTCAAGAATCTGTTTCAAGGCTTCTTGACCCATGAACAGAACCTTGCATCTTTGTCAAAACATAGATCTCTTTGATCTGAAAATGATGAACTCTTAAGAGTTTGAATATGAATAATGAAAATTAAAAATGGAGTTTTGTATTTTAATGGACTATATCATCTTTTAATAATAGTGATCTCAGAATCTTGGGGGACTTCTTTAAATTTCCCTTATTAGGATTTTGATAGTCACTCATGTTCGTAGAGCATTACTCTCGAGGAGTTTAACTGTCTGTGCTTGTTTTTTAACAAGAATTCGCTTAATCAGTCGGTCTGCTAATTCTGTTGATCTTCTTTCACAGGAACAATGGATGCTCATATGTATGCTCTTAACGAGATCATCTCTTACGGGGACATCCGTCGACTTGGCCGCTCTCAGAATCGAGAGTTCACAAACGCGAAGTGTGCTGAAATTATGAGCCGCTTCGACGCATACAATGGTCCACTGCTCCCCCGGCGTTCCTCCCTCCTTAAGCTTATCGTGGGAGCCATCTGGGAAGCGCTTCCTCTATTCTGTTCTGGCGTGCCGCTTAGGGCGTTGGATGCCGCTGAGGACAAGGTGCACTCGGTGTACCTATTGAACTTTATCTCGAAGAGACGGCGAGACAGTCTTATCGATCTCTTACACGAGGTCTTTCAACAGTCTGCCATACTCGCTGTTTATCGGAGGGTGGAAGACATCAGGGGGGACCCTGACGCTTGTGCTCGCGAAAGAAAGCACACTAGGATGGTCCGCGAGGCCTGGAAAGTCATAGATAGGGTCGCTTTTGAATTCCTCAATCCATGTCCTGGGTCCGAGGTTATTCCCTTGTAATAATGTTTTTCGTTTATTGCTTTTATGATTGTAAGAACTTCTGGCAATATTAATGAAGATTTTTGTTTTTCCTAGCCTGTCTTATCTTTTGTTCTGAGTCTTTTGCTTATGCATGAATGAATGTGTCTTGAACGCTTGATCAAATGTAAATCGGATGCTCTTTCTGTTGCTTTTCCTCTTTCTCAGCATGTCGTCACAATTAGCAGGTAATAGAGTAAGCTTCTTGATTTCTTCACGAGATAGCGAGGGCTTAGGCCGCAGGTTCAGATCTGCTGCCTAAGACTTTTCAACTCTATGAGCCGTGAGGGTCTCATAGAGACTTTTCTCCCTACGGATCGAGAGGATCTCGTAGGTGGGTTTTTCTCCTTAGGAATCGTGAGGATTCCTAAGTGTGGTTTTCTCTTGTAAGTCGTAAGGATCCTACAAGAGAATTTTTCCCTCTTACGAGTCGAGAGGACTTGTAAGCGGTTGTTTCCCTCCTTGTCGAAGTTCGATGTTGGAGAGTGAGACCCGTGGATGGTATGCAAGAGACCGTTTTGGGCCAACTTGCAGGGTCCCAGTGCTTAGGAAACAGGCTTCTTTTATGCCCACTGCCTAAGGCTTTATATCACGAGTCGAGCCGCCTCAACAATTTTTTCCGCAAGTCGAGACGAATCGAGCGTTTCTCACAAGAACATCTTAACGTCGCATTTAACCTCTGCTCTTTACGACAGAAGCCCGTTAAGGTTGGTGGTACTTAGGGTTTTGGCCATCGTACCGTCGCATAAGCTGATATAGTCCTCGATAGGCTATCGTGCTGTTCGAGTAGCACTGCGACTGCCGTGTCTCTGATCCCTTCGGGGGCTGGACAAGACGTCTTCAAGCAATCCTCCTTGGCAGTTTGACCGTCGGAAGAGCAAGCGTTAGGAATTTGCCATGTCGCTTTCTACTTGAGGTTAGGCTTATTTTGGTGAGCCCCGATGAGTCATAACCACTCCGCGCTGGTGTGGGGATGATCTCCGATAGTCTTTCGGGCTTTATATGAGTTGCTGTCAAGACCCTGAAGCTAGGAATTTGGCCTTTGCTTCGTTTGCTGGCATTGCGTCTGCTGTATCGAGACGAATGTTGCGGTGGGAACTAGGGATTTTGCCGTGGCTCCGTTTGTTTGATGACGTTGCGTCTGCTGTGTCGAGACGAACGTTGGGGTGACATCTCGTCTGCTGTATCGAGACGGACGTCGAGGTTGTCTCTAGGTTACTGGTGAACCGCCGAGGTTTGGAACTAGGGATTTTGTCGTGGCTCCACTCGTTTGATGACGTTGCGTCTGAAGTGTCGAGACGAACATTGGGGTGACATTTCGTCTGCTGTATTGAGACGGACGTCGAGGTGGTGACCATTCTGTGCTGGTGCGAGATGATCTCCGATTGTCTTTCCGGTTTTATATGAGTTACCGTCAAGACGTCGAAGCTAGGAATGTGGCCTTCGCTTCATTTGCTTTGGTGTGTCCAAATCCTATTGGAGGAAGAATGCTGGGGTTGACATTTCGTCTGCTGTATCGAGACGAACGTCAAGGTGGTGACCACTCTGTGCTGGTGCGAGATGATCTCCGATTGTCTTTCCGGTTTTATGTGAGTTACCGTAAAGACGTTGAAGCTAGGAATGTGGCCTTCGCTTCGTTTGCTTTGTCACGTCCGAATCCCTGCTGGAGGAAGAACGCTGGGGTTGACATTTCGTCTACTGTATCGAGACGAACGTCAAGGTGGTGACCACTCTGTGCTGGTGCGAGATGATCTCCGATTGTCTTTCCGGTTTTATGTGAGTTACCGTAAAGACGTTGAAGCTAGGAATGTGGCCTTCGCTTCATTTGCTTTGTCACGTCCGAATCCCTGCTGGAGGAAGAACGTTGGGGTGACAACTCGTCTGCTGTATCGAATCGAACGTCGAGGAGGTGACCACTCCATGTGAGATGATCTCCGGTGGTCTTTCAGGCTTTATATGACTTTCCGTTAAGACCTTGAAGCTAGGAATTTGGCCTTCGCTTCATTTGCTCACACTGCGTTTGGTGTATTGAGACGAATGTTGAGGTGGAGCTAGGATTTTGCCGTCACTCCGCTTTGTTTCGACCGTGAGGTCTTTTGTTAACTTTGCATCTGCCTCTAGCTGGACTGCGGAGGAACGCTGTTGTTAACATTGCGTCTACTGTATCGAGACGAATGCTGAGGTGAAGCTGGGATTTTGCCATCGCTCCGCTTGATGGTGTAACATCTGTGTCCTGCTGGAATGAGGAGGCACACCGTTTTTGGTCTCCAGGCTGCAGATGTGGCCATTGAGATTTGGAACTAGAGACTTTTCCATAGTTCCGTTTCGTTGCGATTCTGAGGTCAGTTGTTGACGTCATGTCTGCAACTAGTTGGAGTGAGGAGAAACGCCATTGGTGATCTCTAAGTTGTCGATGTTGACGTCGAGACCCTGAAGCTCGGGATCTTCGTTTGCTTCATTTGTTGACATCGTGTCTGTAATATTGCGACAAATGTCGAGATGGTCTCTAGGTTGTCTATGAATCGTCGAGATTTGGCTTCGCTTTCTGATGGAGCCTGTTGGGAAGGTATGGTTCCTTCTTTATCTGTGCCCCTGAATTTTATACAGGGATCGATGTGATTTCACCTGTAGGGAAAAAAGTTTCATTCTTTCATTTTTTTTATTCTTTCCGCGATGCTCTATCATTTCAGCTTTTATATCGCGAAGGTCGCGATTGCCCAATCATTTCGGCTATTTTTCGCGGTGCCTAATCATTTCGGCTGTTTACTTTATTTTTACTCGCTGTTTTTTATTGCGAGTTGCCCAATCATTTCGGCTATTTCGCATGCATACATTTTACTTGCTGCTTTTTATTGCAAGTTGTCCCATCATTTCGGCTATTTCGTATGCATGTGCGGCTTACTGGCTTTTCGCCGTAAACCTGAAATTAGACACCGATTTCGGCATCAGCACCGCTACAACTGGGATATGGCCAGGAGCGTATCATCACCTGCCTTTGTCGATGTTAAACAAAGGTGGCTCAGCGACCAGGGTTAAGGTCTTGTCGGCTAAGGCTTTTGACATCATGAGCCGTAAGGGTCTCACAAAGGTATTTCTTCCTACAAGTCGTGAGGATCTTGTAGGTGTATTTTCTCCTTAGGAATCGTGAGGGTTCCTAAGTATTTTGTTCCTCTGTAAGTCGTAAGGATCCTACAGGAGGGTTTTCTCCTTGTAAGTCGAGAGGATTTATAAGGGTTGTTCACCATGCAAACATATCCCTAGTCTCGGATGGGACTTGGTTAGGGAAATGTTTATTCGCGCCCGTGGATTGTATACAAGGGTCAATATTGAGCCACTTGTAGGGCAATGTCGGAAGTTGTAGGGATTGCTTAAGCACAGGTTTAGGTCTTTGTAACTTAAGACTTTCAAATCTTATGAGCCGTGTGGGTCCCATAAGAGAGTTCTCCTTACGAGTCGTGAGGATCTCGCAAGTGTATTTTCTCCTTAGGAATCGTGGGGATCCCTGAGTGTGTTGCTCCCTTGTGAGTCGTAAGGATCTTACGCGGGTGGTTTCTCCTTACAAGGTCGAGGGGGCCCTGTAAGTGTCTTTTGACGAGGTTGCGCCCATTCGGGTTTTCACAAACACTCGCCGGTAGTCATGCTGTTTTTACTCACGGAGCCCTTTCGGGTTTTCATCCATGCCCGTTTTGCTTATTGACATACCGTTTTTTCTCTCTTTATTTTCTTCTTCTCTTTTTTTTTAATTAACGAGGTCGCGCCCTTTCGGGTTTTCACGAACACTCGCCGGTAGCCCTACTGTTTTTACTCACGGAGCCCTTTCGGGTTTTCATCCGTGCCCATTTTGCTTCTGGACATACCGTTTATTTTTTTTTATATTCTCGTCAGCCTGAGAATGCTGCGGTAGTAGTTTAAAAATATTTCGGTCATTTGCAGGTTTTAGGACATTGCGGTCTATCATTAGTTTAAGGACATCTCGGTCCGTTGTTAGTTTAAGGACGTTTCGGTCCGCCGTCACCGTATTTGAGGCGAACATCTAGTTTATTAACTTTTCGGTCTCCGGGGCTTTCTCTATGACCGAGCATGATGCCCCCGGCGTACCCATCTTTCTCGGAGCATGCGGTTGTGGCGGGTTCACCTTCCAATTTTCGGACAACGCGAACTTGCCCTGTTGGTATTGGTCTTCAACCCAGTTCTTGAAGACGTAGCAATCCTCGATTAGATGACCTACCGTTTGATGGTAAGGGCAATAATTAGGATTATTAACATCGCCTGGTCGCAACGGACGTTTTGGACTCGGCAAATTGATGAGTCTATCGCACACTGCCAGCTCGAACAGTCCCCTTATTTTATCTTGCGGAAATGAGTAAGGACGTTTCAACTTTTCCAGGAGGGGTTGCCGCTTGTTGCTTTGGCAAGCAACCGGTCTAGGGTCACCTGATTGTTGTTGAGCGCTGGCGACGAGGGCCTTTTTTCCTTTTCTTTTATCCTTTTTGTTCGCTCCGTTGTTTGCGGGGCCGGGATTTTTTCCGAGTAGCATGCGATTGCATGGCTGAACGTTCTCGCAGCTTCTCAATTCCTTTATTTTTGAAATAGATTCCCCGAGGGAAGAGTTGGGGATAGCTTCTTCATCAGAGTTGCTTCCAAAGGTGATAATTTGCGATGCCTTAGAGTCGGCTATATGGTAATCGTCGGCGACTCTTTTGCGCTCATATATCGCATTTTCCGATGTCCACAAGCTTCACACTTTGTCCCGTCGAAGTGTTGCTTTTGAGCGACATACCCTTGCCACCAACAGTTAAAGGATTCGCAGTCTTCGGTAGGATGTATGATCTTCTGATGATATAAACAGAAGTTAGGGTGCATCTCTGCCTCAGCGAGAGTATTTTCTTCAGAGGGCAGTAGCTTCATTCCTACTGACAGAGCTTTGGCGAACCTTTTCCTCGTCTTGAATTTGTTTTTACCCGCAGTGTATGGCTTTTGATTTGACGGGAATGCCTTGGCTCTTTCCAGTATGGCCATTTCATGCTCTTGATTGGCTTTTGCTTTCAGACGAATTTCACTTAGGAAGACATCGATCAACTAGTCTGATGGCTGTAGAATCTCCGGCTCAGGATTCGCCATTGGTTTCTCAGCGCAAGGAGCCTCTTTATCATCCGTCAGTGAATGAGAAATCATATGACAAGTCGCTACGTAGTCTTCGGATTCATCCGATGAGTTTTCTCCATTGTTTTCATCCTTGACTAAAGAATAAGCTGCCCCTGGCATGTCCGTCTTCTTTGGAGAGTGTGGCTGTGGTGGGTTTACCTTCCAGCTTTCAGACAGCGCGAACTTGCCTTGCAGGTATTGATCCTCGATCCATCCCTTAAAGACGAAACAATCCTTAATCGGGTGACTTACCGTTTGGTGGTAAGGGCAATAATTGGGATTATTAAGATCGCCTGGCTGCAACGGACGTTTTGGATTCAGCAGATTAATGAGTCTGTTGCGCACTGCTAGCTCGAACAGTCTTCTCGTTTTATTCTGAGGAAACGAGTAATGACGTCCTAGCCTCTCTTCGAGGGATGGGCGTGGACGCACGTTGTTTTGGCGAGCGACCGGCTTTGAGTTGCTCGACTGTTGCTGAGCGTTGGCGACGATGATCGCTTTTCCTTTCTCATTTCGGGGATCGGGTCTTGGAGGAGACGGTCTATGGCCCATCTGGTCCATTTGGGCTAATTTGTCGATCAAGGCCTGGAAGGTGGTCGGCCTGAAGAACATCATGAATTGCGATATGGTCGCCTGCGGATCGAGAGTGCCCACAAACATGCCTACCGCAGGTGCCTCTTCTATGCGTTGTTCGCATTTCGACCATAGGTTTCGCCATCGTGTTGCGTATTGGACCCACGTTTCGCCGGGCCTTATCCTGGCATTTATCAGTGCTGTAATCGGGGTGCGTTCACTAGCACTTGTGAATCTTTGTGTAAACAGCAGTTTCATCTCTGCAAATGTTTTGACAGAGTCGTTAGGTAGCTCCGAATACCATTCAAAGGCTGTTTTTGCTAAGCTGCCGACGAATTGACATAGCAACAATTTGTCATCGCCTCCAGTATTGCCGCATAAGTCCCTGAATTGAGGGACATACTGATGCGGATTCTCTGTCCCTTTATATACGTGGAATTTAGGGATCGTATATCCTGGCGGGTAACCGATTTGGTCATACCAGCTCGGATACGGTCGTCCGGTTCTAACAATTTGCCCTGCCGCCTCATTTGCCTGATGAACCCGGATCTGCTGAGCTATATATTCGTCTAGGTCAACTTTGGAGATTGCCTCCTCCTTGGCTTTTGATAGAGCCGGCGGAGGATTTGACGTTTCTCCCCTGTCGTCTTCAAGGACGATCGGAGGATCTTCAGCAGGAGGATCTTCAGCAGGAGGGTCCGGCTGTAACATCATCCCTACCATATCTTGGAAGAGGAGCGCCATCTGTTTTATGTTAGCCGCTTGCTCTGCAGCTTCTTTGTCCCTCTTTTCGAGGACTCTGCGTAAAAAGTCAGCGTCGGTTTCTTGTTCTTGACGCTCATCCGAAGACATTTCAGAGCTTTCTTTTAGCTCAGTGAGTGCAGCCATTGTAGTCATCATTTCCTGAAGCTTTTGTTGTTGCTCCTGGGCTTTCGTCACGGATCGGGTGAGCGGTCGGTGGCCCGTAGAAGTGCGGCTTTCCTCCTTTCCAGAAGCCATATAAACAGTGTGCACCACCATGTCCCCAGACTTGGGGCGTTTGTGTTCGGTGTCTTTGCGATTTGCCGAAAACACAGGGGCTTTTTGCGGCCTCCTTTTTTGAGTGATTGGAGTTAAGGGAGCCGTTGTAGTGGGCACCCAAGTAGCTTTTGCTTTTTGTGGTTTGACAGAGTAATCCTTCCCCTGCCGAACCTTCATCTTTTTCTGTCGTCGGAGGCAGTCTTGATCGATCACCGACTCTTGGACCTGTCGCCAGACTTTGTAAATTTTAGAGGACAGCCGTTGAGGGGGCTGCTCTAGCTTCTTCTCTGGAGTATTCTCCACAGGTGAAGGAGTTCGTTTCAACATCGCAGTAGGAGAGTTTCTGCGCACCTTGTTGAGCAGTTCAAAGCTGTTCTTGGTTGGAAAAACAGCATCGATCCTCACCATCGGAGCTGACGGAGTTATCCCAGAGGGGGAGTTGCCCCCAGCCTTCCTTACTCGACGCCAGTGGCGACGTCGAGCGTGTCGTGCTGATGGAGTTGTTTCAGCTATAGGGGTGACCTCCTCATGCCCCCTGTGTTGGTCAGAATATACTGGTACCAGCTTTTAAAGATCGACATCCGTTGAACGGGGACGGCCAACTTGTCAGAAGCGGACTTCTGAACATGGGAAGCAACCTTGGTGATTTTGCCAGGAACGTGAGTTGGAATGGCTATCCGCTTCGGGATAACGCCTTCTGGTATGGCAGGCTTCTTCATGAGCCTGTTAGAGCTCTGGCCCAGTCCGTTAAAAACTGAAGCAGTGGAGTTGGACGACCCGTTGAGAGGGGTCGCGGCAGTGGTAAGTCGATCGAAGACCGACTTCTTTGGAGCTTCTTGCAATGTCATTGGGGAGTTGAAGCTCATTGATGGAAGCATGGTCCCAAAAAATAGTCCAGTGGTGGCTTGAGCCACCTGCTCCACCGGCATTTTGAAAAGGGAGGCCGCTTGGGGCCCATAAGTCACTCCTCCAGCAATGACGGAGCGAGAGTTGCAGCTGCAGGCGGTGCAGTTCGAAGCCATCGATCTTCTGTTTTCTGCATGGAGAAAGACACCAAATCTAAGTACTTTGAATCCACAAGCAACCACAACAAACCACGATTGGTTCGCGAGGACGACACACGAAGTGTGGAGTGGAAAGAGGAAGAGGTCCCACCGGGCGTGCCAGAATCTGTTCCCCTCCGAAAGGCGACGCACAGGACTACGATGTCCTGACGTTGAGATTCGGGGCAGATGCTATTTGGTTTTATCCGTCTACCTCTCCGAAGATGCCAAGTTGATTTATGGCACCTTGTATCGGAGGTTTAGACGGATGCGGCCGATGTAGCAGACTTCGTCAGATTCCCCCTCGCTTGAGGGGTTTTTGATTGTGGGGACGCTCTTCCCTGCAGGCGTAAGCCCCTGCAGTTAATTACGCTACCGCGTCGCGGTAACAACTTTCTCCTTCTCCAAAATTTCACTTCGTGTCGTGGGTGTTTGTTTTGTTCGTGGTTGCCTGTGGATTGTCTACGGAGACTGAGTAATGCCGTCGCCCGTAGGACGTGGATTAGTCCAAATCCGTATTTACTTAGATTTGGGTTTGGTGTTTTTAGTTTAAGGATGCATTAGTCGCGTTGCGGCTAAGATCAACTTAAACGTTCGTTAAGGATACGATAGTCCTGTTTGAGACTAAGATCAACTTAACGTGATCGTTTAGATCTGACAAAAGAGCGTTTGGGCTCTATTGTTCCAGTTTGGGAGATTCATAGTCCAATTTGGGACTAAAGTCTGTTTGGAGGATACGTTAGCCATTTTTGAGGCTAAGATCGACTCAAACGTTTGTTAAGGATACGTTAGTCCAGTTTGAGACTAAGATCAACTTAACGGGACCGTTTAGATCCGACAAAAGAGCATTTGGGCTCTATTGTGCCAGTTTAGGGACGTGGTGGTCCATATTCCAGTTTAGGGACGTGGTGGTCCGATATTAGTTTAGGGACGTTTCGGTCCGATATTAGTTTAGGGACGTTTCGGTCCGATATTAGTTTAAGGACGTTTCGGTCCGATATTAGTTTAATGACGTTTCGGTCCACGAGTTTAAGGACCCCGCAGTCCATATTGACGTATGTGGTCGTCGGGATCCGTCACCTCTCTGACGTCGTTGAAGGATTACAACGATAAGTGTCAGAGGAGCTCGGAGATGTACCCTCGAACCGGATATAAATTAATTTAAAAGAGCAGTCGTGCTCAGTCAATTTAATTTAAGGACTTACGGCCAAAATTGGGCTAAGTCCAATTGAAAATGTTCAACATTTTATTTGCTTTTGCATTGCATTTATTTATTTATTTATTTTTATTTAGGCTTTGCCCAGAAAGGATGCAGAGCATCAATTTGTTTTGGGCTCTGTTCTTTTAGGAATGATGCAAGGCATCAATTTTATTTGGGCTCTGCCCTTGTATAAAAGATGTAAAGCATCAATTTATTTGGGCTCTGCCCATTTATTGCCTTGCAATTTATTTTGGCCTGTTAGGTTATTTTGATTTGGGCCTGGCCCTTTTAGGAAATGCATTGCATTTGTCAGGCGCTTTGCGCCAATCAGAGAGCGCAAGCACAGTTTGCAAGTGCAAAGCACTATGATTTAAGAATCTTTTAGATTCAAGAACCAATGGTTCATAAAAGGAGTGCAAAGCACTATTCGTTTCCTTGATCTAATTTAGATCAAAGAAAAAACAAGTTTTTCTTTTTATTTCAAGAACCAAAGGTTCATAAAAAGTGCAAAGCACTGTTAAATTTTTTTGATCTAATTTAGATCAAAGAAAAAGATAAGTTTTTTCTTATCTTAAAGAACCAAAGGTTCATGAACAAGTGCAAAGCACTATTTTTTTTTTATCCCTTTATTTAGTTGTGTTTAAAGATCCATGATCTTGTTTTTAGATCACTGATCTATTCATAAGAGAATTTTCTCTTCTTTCAAAGGTTTTTACCTTCTGTTGTTCTTGAGGAGTTCTCGAGAATTCTCTTCTCTTTTTTTTTTTGAAAGATGTTGATGCCTTTGAAATGAGGTCTGGGGTCCTTTTTATAGTGCTCACAAATTAGTTAAATTTGTTACAGAGATCTTTTTCTGAGTGATTTGGAGAATTTTCCCCACCGTTGGATCTTTGATCCAAAGGCCCCTGCTTTACAGAAGAAAATCTTCTTGTTTTAATAAGAACAGAAAAGATTTATTCTGTTTTACGCAACTCCCCCAGCGCGTGACACGTGTCGCGCAGCGCAGCGCTTGCGCAGCTGTGCTTGCAAAACTGCGCAGACACGTGTCGCGTAGCGCAGCGCTTGCGCAGCTGTGCTTGCGCAGTTGTGCTTGCACAGCTGTGCAGACACGTGTCGCGCAGCGCAGCGTTTGCGAAATGTGCCTGCACAGCTGTGCTTGCGCAGCTGCACAGACACGTGTCGCGCAGCGCAGCGCTTGCGCAGCTGTGCTTGCGCAACTGCGCAGATACGTGTCGCGCAACTGTGCTTGTGCAGCTGTGCTTGCGCAACTGCGCAGACACGTGTCGCGCAGCGCAGCGCTTGCGCAACTGAAAGTTGTTTCTTTTACTTTTAGTTTTTAAAAGAGCCCTGCTCTGATTGGACGCACCGCCTTGGGCGTTGCGCTGTCGTATCAACTTCTGACGCATGGCGCATTGCACGCAGTGCACGGAATCTGAAGCGTTGCTTCATTTATTAAAGTTTAAATTTTCAAAGCAAAGCTTTGCTCTGATTGGGGGAAGATGAAGCGTTGCTTCATCTCCCGTCTTGGAATTTGAACAGAGCTTTGCTCTGATTGGGGTAAACATGTCCTTTAACGAGGTTGCGCCCTTTCGGGTTTTCATAGACACTCGCTGGTAGCCCTGCTGTTTTTACTCAAGGAGCCCTTCCAGGTTTTCATCCGTTCCCATTTTTCTTATGGACATACCGTTTTTTTTTTATTTTTTTACTTTTATTATTTTTTTATATCGTTTTTGAGATACTGCAATCCACCGTAGTTTTTCGACATCTCGGTCAACAGCTAGTTTTAGGACATAGTGGTTCGTTGTTAGTTTAAGGACGTTTCGGTCCATTGCTAGTTTAAGGACGTTTCGGTCCGCCGTTAGTTTAAGGACGTTTCGGTCCGTTGTTAGTTTAAGGACGTTTCGGTCCGCCATTAGTTTAAGGACGTTTCGGTCCATTGTTAAGGATGCTGGTTACTACCTAGAGTTCGGGCTTAGGAAGATAGCGAGCGGACATAGTCGTCGTCATCTATCATTGACCTAGACCTTGACCCGTTAAGCATATTATTTCTTCAGGAAGCGACCGTTCACTGGCCTGAAAGGCCTTTCACCGTGCATATCCATGAGTAGATACGCTCCACCCTGGTAGACCTTGTCTATGATGTACGGGCCTTCATAGTTTGGCTCGAATTTTCCACGCTTGGCGCGATTGGGGATCATAGGTCTTTTGACAATTAGCACGAGTTCGCCTTGGCGGAACATCCTCGGCCTGGTCAATCTTTCGTATGAGCGCGTCATCTTTGCTTTGTAAACCTCCAGATTTTGTTGCGCTATGAGCCAGGTTTCATCAAGGGCATCAAGTTCTTCAAGCCGAAGGTAGGCATTTTCTTCGTTCGTCAGCTCGTCAAGGACCGCCACTCGTAAAGAGGGAAACTCTATCTCGAGGGGGAGTACCGCTTCTGTACCGAATACCAACACATATGGCGTTGTGTTTGTGGCTGTCTTGAACGTAGTTCGATACGCGCAGAGAGCTTCTTGTAGCCTCTCATGCCAGTCCTTCTTATTTCGGGACACCGTTTTCTTCATGATCTTCGTCAAGGTCTTGTTGAAAGTTTCGGCCAGACCGTTAGCTCGCGGATTATAAACCGAGGAATATCTCCAGTCTATGTTATGTTGTTGCGCGAAGCGACTGATTTTGTGGCCCGTTATCGGAGATGATCCGTCGCAGAGTTCCAAATCGATAAATGACGCGCGTCTTGAAGAAGTGGAGGATGTTCTCCATTTTCACTTCCCTCAACGGTACTGCTTCTGCCCATTTGGAGAAGTAGTCGATGGTCGCTGGGATGAAACGATGTCCTCTGGATGATGCTGGTTCGATGGGGCCGACTACACCAGTCCCCCACATTTCGAATGGCCAGTTAGCCACCGTTGGATGGAGTGGATTTGGATGCTGGTGGATAAAGTCCCCATGAATTTAGCATGAGTGGCATTGCTTCGCATACTCGAGGCAGTCCTGGATCAACGTGGGCCAATAGTAACCCATCCGTTTGATCTTCAACTTCATGTTTGGGCCCGCTTGGTGAGAACCGCAGAGTCCATCATGAACTTCCTGAACGACTCTTTTCGCTTCGACAGGTCCCAGGCATCTCAACCACAAAGAATCGAACGACCTTTTGTACAGAGTATCGTTGACGAGGGCGAAAGACAGAGCTCGTTTCATAAGCTGATGTCTTGAGGACGCATCTTCGGGCGTTCGACGACATTTGAAGTAATCTATGAAGACTTCTCTCAAATCTTCAGCCGTTTCTTGGTCTTTTATTTGCATGGCCTTCTGCTCGGTCGCTTCCTTTTCCTCGGACTATTCCGGAGATATTTTTGCCGGAGCAAGAACCCGACGGCTTTGTACCACGATTCTTACATCATCGAGGTTCTCATCAGCTAGTTCTTTAGCTAGCTTGGCTAATGCATCCGCTTTGCTATTTTCGGCACGCGGTATGCTTTCCAAGGTGTAGGAGGGGATTTGGGTCAACAGTTGCCGCACCTTCTCGCCGTACTTCACCAGCTATGGCTTGCATGTTTGGTAGTCGCCATTTACTTGACTAACGACCAGTTGGGAGTCTCCGTATATGAGGAGGTTTTCAATTCCCATGTCGATGGCGATCTCGAGGCCTGCTATCAAAGCTTCGTACTCGGCTTCATTGTTTGTTCTCGGCTCTGTTAAGAAGAAAGCGAAGCGCATTATCCCTCCTTGCGGAGTTATGAAAATAAGACCCACCCCTGATTTGATTATAGGGGTACTTTGTTTGCGCTTCTTCACGGAAGATGCTCCATCGAAATAAAGCTCCCATCGGATATTACCACCATCGATCGCATCAAACGCGTGTTCGTCTGGCAATTCACAATTCAAAGAAGAGTCGGCTGGTACCGGATGCTCAGCGAGGAAGTCGGTGATGGCCTGACCTTTCACTGCCTTGAGAGGTTGATAAGTTATTGAGAACTCCATCAAGAGTAGGGCCCATTTAGGGAGTCGACCCGTTAATATGGCCTTCAACATCAGATATTTAAGGGGGTCCACTTTCGATATGAGGCGGACCTCGTGCGCCAACACATAGTGCCTGAGCTTGGTTATCGCAAAGATTAATGCCAGGCAATGTTTTTCAATAGGGGAGTAGTTGTTTTCTGCCTCCAGTAGGACTCGACTCAGATAGTAGAGCGCTCTTTCCTTCCCTTGGTCGTTTTCCCGTGCCCACAATGCGCCTAAGGAACCTTCAAGGGCGGTTGTATAAAGAATAAGAGGCTTTCCCTTTACTGGAGCAGCTAACACCGGCAGGTTCTACAGGTATTGCTTGATCTCGTCTAGCGCGCCTTGGCATTTGGGATCCCAGACGAACGGGGTTCCTTTCTTCATCAGGTGATTGTAAGGGTGGCATTTGCCTGAAAGGTTGGCTATAAATCGCCGGATGTACGCGAGCTTCCCCTGGAGAGACCGTAATTGTTTGAGGGTCCTTGGCGGTGGCATTTCCATGATCGTCTTGATCTTCGACGAATCTATCTCAATGCCTCGATGCCGGACAATGAATCCTAGGAATTTGCCTGAGGACACCCCGAACGCGCATTTGAGAGGGTTCATCTTCAAGTTGTATTGCCGAAGGCGTTGAAATACGGTCTTCAGATGCTCTAAATGCTCTTCGTATGACCTGCTCTTCATTACAAGGTCGTCGATATAGCATTCGACGATTTCATGTATGAGATCATCGAAGATCTTTGTCATGGCCCTTTGATAAGTAGCACCGGCATTCTTTAAACCGAAGGGCATCACTTTGTAACAGAATATTCCTAGAGGGGTCCGAAAAGCGGCGTGCTTCTGGTCTTCGGGATGCATCTTTATCTGATTATACCCTGACGAGCCGTCCATGAAGGAGAAAACCTCATGAGTGGACGTATTGTCTATCATCAGTTCGGTGACTGGCACCGGGAAATCGTCCTACGGGTAGGCTTTATTGAGATCCCGGAAGTCCACGCATATGCGCACTGTCCCATTTTTCTTCATTATTGGGATGATGTTGGAGATCCAGTCAGGATATTGTACTTCCTGGATAAACCCAGAATCGATCAGCTTCTTGACTTCGGCGTTGATGCTCATCTCAAGCTCGAGCCGCATCCTTCTCAGTGCCTGTTTGACTGGCTTGACGTCTGGGGATATTGCTAATTTGTGCACTGCAATCTCTGAATCTAGCCCTGGCATTTCAGAATAGTTCCATGCGAAACAATCTTTATGCTGCATAAGCACGTCTTTTAACGCGGCCACCCTTTCTTCAGATAGCAACTCGCTGACGAACGTCGGTCGCGGGTCATTTGTTGTTCCCAGTTCCATTTTCCTGAGGTTATCTGCAGTAGTATGTATGCCATCTTCCAGTTCTTTCGGAGCTGGCGGAAATTCCGAGATTACCTCGTCATCGCTGTTTTCGAAGCACCAGGGAAAGTCATCCCTATTCTCGGGCTCTTCTTTTGATATTGTTATCATACGACAGGTACGAGCTCGTTTCCAAGACCGATGTGGACCTGGTTCTGCTCTTATAGCTTTGGGTTCGTGCTTTTGTGGCGGCGTTACCCTCCAGCTGTCGGATAGAGCAAATCTGCCTCGCTGGTATTGGTCTTCGACCCAGTTCTTGAAGGTGAAGCAGTCTTTGATAGGGTGTCCTATGGCTCGGTGATAAGAGCAATAGCCCGGATGAGAAACCTCATTAGCTTTCTCAGGGTGTTTAGACTTCGGAAGCGTAATCATTCGATGTTTTAAAGCGAGGTCAAGTATCTTCCGTGTTTTGTTCTGAGGAAAGGAGTATGCCTGACTCATCTTCTTCATGAGGGACAGATCCGGACCGCGCAGTACCTGATCACATGACTTTTTGGTCCCGCTTTGTCACTGTTGAACGCCTTTTCTGCTCTTTGACTTGTCTTTACCTTTGCGTCGGGCCTTTTGCACAACAGGTTGACAGGGAGGAGCGTTTTCATCTTTCGCAGCCCGTTGAAAAAGGCGTCGCGCCCTGGCTTTCTTGTAAATGGCCATTTTGCGATTATGGTCGTCCCGAGCTTTTTGACCCTCTTTCTTGATAAGCTTGTCTATTCTCTCTTCAAATGATGGACTCGGGACTTTGATTGCGGGATCTAGTTTTGATAAGGGGGCGGCATTTCTCGACATGGCGTCCTCTTCTTCATCGAAGTTATATATGGCGTAGCTAGCGTGGACTCGTTCCCGTTTTCCGGGTCTCACGTACCCAAGCCCAAGCATTTCCATTCTCCCGTTAGGCAATTTGTGCTGAGTCCCGGGGACATCCCAAATCCTGTTATAGAATCGAGCTTGTCGAGTAGTCTGTTTTAAGGGTACCCCTTGGCGTTTCAATAGCCTTTTCAATCCGTCTATGTAGTATCTGGGCAAACGGATGGGTTGGAGCTTGTCAAGTGTAGCATCCGCGCTATGCCATATCTCTTTCTCCACCCTTGCTTCTGCGGATCGATAGAATAGGATCGCCTTTTCACCTTTTCTCCTGGGAGGGACGTAAAACATCTACAGGTCTTGCACATTGTAAGCTTCAAGCGTGTCAAGATCTTTGTAGTGCTCGAGCGGCACCATGGTGATTTGCAAACTCTGATCATCACCAGGGAATTCTTGTATTGGCGGCCGACTGGAGAGCACAACATTAACCTCACCATCCGAGCTGCTGCCGAAGATCAACATGGGGGCGGACGGTCCCGGGTTGTTGCGTCGAGATGACCCAGCGTAAACTATCTCTTCTTCATCTTCGGTGTCACTCCCGAAAACAGGAATGGTGGCAGCGGCTTTGTTCTCCGGTTCGCGGCACCTCTCTGTATCCTCGAAATCTGGCAAAAAGTACTTTGCATCTTCATATTTGCGGACTTCATTTATGGAGAACGGGTTCAGATCCCCTGTTACGGTGTACTCGAGACCATCCTTGAAATACTTCATACACTGATGTTGCGTGGAAGGGATGATGTTGTACTCATGTAACCAAGGTCGACCGAGCAAGGCATTGTAGCAGGTCTTGGCGTCAATGACGTGAAACATAATATCCGTGACGAGCAGTCCGAAGCGCAATGTTAGTATTACAGATCCGAGGGTCCGTGACGACTGGGAGTCGAAATCGGAGATGGTAATTTTGTCACGAGCGAGGTGCTACACGCTCATGCATATTTCCTTCAATACCCGAACATTGAGGAGATTGACGGAGGACCCATTATCCACCAGGATTTTGCCTATCTTGATATCGTGGCAGTATCCAGAGACGTATAGGGGACGGTTGTGGTCGCACGTCCCAAGGAGCAGGTCTTCATCACCGAAAGTGATATCGGTCGTGTGCACTTCTTCTAGTTCGTCCTTCATCCTTTCTTTGGTGAGGAAGGCTTGGAATTGTTCGGGCTCTTGTAATGCCTTGATTAATGAATATCTCGCTTCCTTTGATAACAGGAGGGCGTCGAGAATGCTGAGCTGAGAGGGTAGCTTCCTCAGGTATGCCAGGATGTTGTAGTCCACCTTACCCTTCCTGGGAGGGTCCTTAGCAATCAGCTCTTTCATGACTTGGTCATCTAAGGCGATATCCTCAGTGACTTTTTCCTTTCCCTTATCTTTTTTATTTGCGGGTCTGAGATTCTTTTCCCGGAGTGTGCGATTGCGCAGCTGAATGTTCTCGCAGGCCTCCGGTTCTTCCTTCTTCCCTAAGACGGATTCCTTAAAGAGAGGGCCCAGAGCCATTTCCTCCTCAGATTCGCTCCTAAAGGTGAGAACCTGTGATCCTCCGGCGTTAACCGTGCGACAGTTGCCGGTAGTTCTTTTATGCCCGTCGGTAGTTCTTCCCTGCTCCTGACGAGTTCTGCGTTTCATGCGCTTAAAATGTTGCTGGTGAGCAACATATCCCTGCCACCATGTCTTAAAAGCGCCGCACTCCTCAGTGGGGTGTGAAATCTTCCGATGATATGAGCAGTAATTAGGGTGCCTTTCCGCCCCATTGAGGGTGTTTTCTTCCGAGGGTGGTAGCTTCATTCCCATTAACATGGATTTGGCAAACCTTTTCCTCGTCTTGAATATATTTTTATCCGCGTCGGGTGTCTTTCGATCTGGCGGGAGCGCTTCGACTCTTTCGTTTAGTCGCCTGCATTTGGCTCCTTCTGATGCGGCTATCTCACGCTCCTGGTCGGCTTTACTTTTCAAACGAATTTCGTCTAAAAAGGCGTCGATCATTTCGTCAGTTGGCCACACAAGCTCCGGTTCAGGCTCTGCCCCCAGTTTCTTAGTGCCAGGAGTTTTTTCATCGTCCGTAAACGAGTGGGAGATCACATGACAACTCGCCACATATCCCTCGGATTCATCCGACGAGCTTTCTCCATTATCTTCCTCCTGAAAGACGTGGTTGAGGAATTCTTGGAGTGTAATGGGAGTCCGTGTCTTCTAATTGTACTCTTCCAGCGCATCAATCTGCTTCTGTAAGTCCGTGCGCTTGTCTCCAGACTTCCCTGGCTTTTTGGATTTCTTCTTCTTTTTCTTCGAAGATTTTGACGGTTGGGTGTGAGTACTGTAAGTGCACGGCGGCGCCCCGGCCGTCAAACCGACGCCGGAATGCGGAAGCGATGCTTTCCTTTAACTTTTTGAACCGGCACCACCGCGCACTATAAACCCGGATCGGGCCATTAATCTAGTCCTAGCTATCTAGAGAAGGAGGTAGAAAAATATACCGAGCGATCCGTGTCATTCGGTCTTCTCGTCGTCGTCCCGATCTCCCCGCGGAATCTCCGGTCTCCACCAAGTCGCCGAAAGGGCACCACATCGCCTACATCTTTTACGGGCTCCCACCTCTGGTCCGAGGCAACTCGGGCACGAAGCTGGCGAGTCGACGTGCCCAAGATTTGCTGTAGAATATAGTGTAGAAAGCTATGTCTCATTTGGGGTTTGAGGAAGTTGCCTTTGGTGGAGGAAAGGAACCAAGACCTTTTGGAGATGAAACTTTAGGATTTTTGTAGCATGAAAGGTGCAAAATTCCCACACCCAAAATAATGGGCAGCCCCTCCAAGAGCTTGGCCGGCCATGTCAAGGGAATGATCATATGGAGTGAATTGGAATGGAAAAAGAAAAGAGCCTCTAACATAATGCAAGAGAGAGAAAGGGTGATGATGATAAGTAATGATCATCAACCAAAACCAATACTCTATCAACTAATCATAACAAAAAAGGTCAAGCCATCATGAAAGAAGAAGTCAAAAGGTCAAGGGATGGTGCAACCATCATGACACTACAATGTGCAAAGACAACCCTCCAAAATGCTTATTTGCACAAATGCAAATAAGCCCTCCTCCACCAATCTTCAGCCAATGAAAGATACAAAGAAATATGGCTGAAACGGAAAAACAAACTGGTAACTTCGGAAAACTGATCCCGTAATAAATTACAGGAAAATCCCGCTACTGTATATACATACCCGCATTTGTATTCCGACCGAAATACAAATGCAATGAGACAAAATCTACACTGTACTATACTAGGATCCGGCTTAAACCAAAGCCGGCTAGTATTATCCGTCCGATCCTGATCCGTGCAATACCGCACGTATCTGATCGAACCCTGCCATATATCCATATGACCTTTAGTACTAACCGTCCGATCCCGATCCGTGCAATACCGCATGTATCTGATCGAACCCTGCCATATCTCCATACGGCCTCTACAGCGTTTCGCCCGAAACTTGAGTAACTGTGTGTGTGGTGGACTCTAAAGACTCGTCAATACTATGGCTGTGGATTTAACCACTAGCACGTCAGAGGTATTAGCCAAACGTGACGGGCCACCAGCTATTGATCAAAAGGGACGTCGATGAGCGAACTCATCCTGACACCCTACTGAGCCTGTCAGTGACAATATCCGTACAGTCCGGTCCGTTCGTCTATGAGCATCGCATGGGGGGCCTAGGAGGTTGGTAAAAGTCAGACCCCCAAAAGCGGTACAAGTCGTGTCGGAGTGTAGCCCAGAACACCCTGAGATACTACTGGAATACCTACTAGTAAATCTCCTGCCTCGGCCGAGGGCTTTGTGTAATGGCTCTCCTAGACACAGCGCGACCTCACTCCCAATACCGGGAGAGACGAACCCCTGAAGATCCGCTCACTGCCTCCATGTGGCTCGGGACTGTACCCAACTAAAACCTGTTTGCACGTCTCCTTTGAGCGTGGTAGGGTAGTAATCAAAGTACAGTGGGAACTCACACGAGACAAATGACGATCCTCAGGTCAATGAACTAACCTGTACACATGTCACCAGGGAACTGCTATCTGACATCAGGTATAAGACCAACTAGCATGTTTCCGGCGAGTCATGTCCGGTGTACTCATAACCCAATGAGCACCTGTATACATCTTAGGTGAACCAACTGACACCAGTGGCTTGTGAGACCGGCCACTGTCCCTCGTCGGGGTCTCGACTGTATACACTAGTCTACTCTGGAGTATCGATGCCCTGTCTCGAAACTCCCACGACTAGGGACCTTTTAAGGATATGCTTATAGACTACCAGCTCCCACATATATGATCGCCCTCATACTGCTGGCAGTCAAGAAAGAATCCTAGGGGCTTTATCAATGTGTAATAGTGACATGTAAGGTCACCTAAAGCAGTACACGATGATAAATGTAAACCAGATAGCATACCATCATCTTGAGTAAGACTGTCCTCCTGGGATAGGTCCTCCCTCAATCATTGCAATCGTGTGCCTGTGATCCAATAATTGACTCTGAGGGCACTATCTCTAACAAGTACTTGGGTCATCACCGCCGATCTTTGTAGTTGGGCGCGGCTTCAACATCCCTTCGATGATTTGAGGCTCGAGCGGGTTTTTCCATTCGACCGCCAGGCATGCATGAAGATCACTCAGCATCTTTTTGGTTTTAGCTGATAGTACGATTTCCCATGGAGCTTCTTCAATGAAAGAACAAGTTGCCCCCGGTGTGTCCGTCTTCTTAGCAGTGTGAGGTTGTGGCGGGTTCACCTTCCACTTCTCGGACAGCGCAAACTTGTCCTGTAGGTATTGATCTTCAATCCATCCTTTGAAGACGAAACAATTCTCGATCGGATGGCTTACCGTTTGATGGTAAGGGCAGTAGTTGGGGTTGTTTACCTCACTGGGTTGCGGCGGCCGCCTCAGGTTTGGCAAGTTGATAAGCCTGTTGCGTATTGCCAGCTCAAATAGCCTCTTTGTCTTATCCCACGGGAATGAGTAGGGGCGCTTCATTTTCTCATTGTAATACCGCCGTCTTTCTTCCAGCTGATCCGCCAGCTTTGGGGCACTGGGTTTCCGCTGAGCGTTCACGACGAAGGTTGCCTTCCCTTTACCCTTGTTATTTCGAGGTTCTGGCTTCGGGGGAGACGGTCTGTGACCCATCTGGTCCATCTGGGCCAACTTGTCGATCAGAGCCTGGAACGTGGTTGGCTTAAAAAACATCATGAACTTTGAGATAGTTGCGTGAGGATCTAGGGTACCCACGAACATGCCTACCGCGGGTGCCTCCTCGATGCGTTGTTCGCATTTCGACCACAAGTTTCTCCAGCGTATAGCGTACTAGACCCATGTCTCACCTGGTTTCACCCTGGCATTAATCAATGCTGTTATCGGGGTATGTTCGCTGGCGCTTGCAAATCGCTGAGTGAATAGCAACTCCATTTCAGCGAACGTCTTGATGGAATCGTTCAGGAGCTCAGAATACCACTCGAACGCTGTTTCTGATAAGCTGCCGACGAATTGGCGAAGCAAGAGCTTATCGTCGCCACCAGTGTTGCCACAAAGCGCCCTGAACTGGGCTACATGCTGATGGGGATTGCCTGTCCCCTTATAGACATGGAATTTTGGTATTGTGTAGCCTGGCGGGTATTTGATCTGATCATACCAGCCCGGATATGGTCAACCTGTCCTGATAACTTGATCAGCTGCCTCAGTCGTCTGGTGAACGCGTATCTATTGGGCTATGTATTCGTCTAAGTCAGCCTTAGAGATTGTCTCCTCCTTAGCCGTTGACAGAGCGGGTGGAGGATTTGACGTTTCTCCTCTGTCGTCTTCAAGAACGATTGGAGGATCTTCAGTAGGGGGTTCCTGTTGGATCATCATACCCACCATGTCCTGGAACAGAAGGTACATTCGTTGTATATTGGCTGCTTGTTCAGCAGCCTCTTTATCCTTCTTCTCCAGTATCCTACGAAGGAACTCAACGTCAGTTTCTTCCTCCTGGCGTTGATCAGATGACGCTTCGGGGCTTTCCTTCGGCCCAGTAAGTGCGGCCATCGCGGTCATCATTTCTTGGAGCTTTTGCTATTGCTCCTGAGCTTTGGTCACTGACCGTGTAAGTGGTCTGTGACCCGTGGATGCACGGCTGTCCTCTTTTCCCAGCGCCATGTATACCGTATGCACCATCATGCCCCCAGACTTAGGGCGTTTCAGCTTACTGTCCCTGATATTTGCTGCAGGAGCAGGGACTTTCTCCGGTCTTCTTCTTTTGTAGGTCGTCGAAGTTGAGGGGACCGTTGCTTTGGGCACCCAATTGGTCGTCCCCTTTCATTGCTTAACCGGGGAATTTTCTTCTTGCCGACCTTTCGACTTCTTGTGTTGGCGAGAGTAATTAGGATCGATCACAGATTCTCGGACTCGTCTCCATGTTTTGTAGATCCTGGAGGACGGCGATTGAGGAGACTGCTCCGGCTTTTCTGCTTCCACGGTAGTCTGTACCGGTGGAGGAGATCTTCTGAGCACCGCGGTTGGCGAGTTCCTGCGCACCCTAATCAGCAGCTCAAATCTGTTCCCGGTTGCAACAGCAGCATCAATTTCCACCGTTGGAGCCGGTGGAGTTAGCCCAGTGGGGGAGTTGCCCCCAGCCTTTCTTATCCGGCGCCAGTGGCGATGTCGGGCGTGACAGGTTGTTTGGACTGGTTCAGCGACGGCTGCGTCCCGCCTCCTGTTCCGGGGAAGGGCTGTTACCGGTGTCAGCCTCTTGAAGACTGACGTCCGTCGAGAAGCTACGTCTAACCGGTCAAAAACAGATTTCTGAGAGAGAGCGGGGACGGAGGTAGTCAGTCTTGTGAAGACCGACCCTCTGGGAGAAGAAGCCGCCTTGACGCCTTCAGGGGTAGCTGTCTTCTTCTGGGTGGCTACTTCAGGTGTTATGGGCTTCGTGATAGGCCCTTTGGTGCTCGAGCCTAGCCTGGTGAAGACTGAAGAGTTGGACGACCCGTTGAGAGGAGCCGCAGGAGTAGCAAGTCGATCGAAGACCGACTTCTTCGAAGCTTCCGGTATGGGCATTGGGATATCAATGTTCGCCGGCGGGAGCATGGTCCCAAAGAATAGACCGGTAGTAGATTGGGTCACTTGCTCCACAGGCATGGTGAATAGGGATGCAGCCTGCGGTCCATATGCTACACCAACAGGTGAGGCGGAGCGTTGGTTGCATTTGCAGTTCGAGTAGTTGAACGCCATCGATCCTTTGTTTTCTGCACCAAGCAAAACGCCAAATCTTAGTACCTTGCAGCCTAAGGGCAACCATTAACGAACCGCGATTCGTTCGCGAATTACGGTTCACGAAGTGTGGAGTGGAAAGAGGAAAAAGTCCCACCGGGCGTGCCAGAATCTGTTCCCCTCCGAAGGACGGCGCGACTGACGTCTTGCCTGAAATTCAGGGCAGATGCTAACAGGTGCTATCCGTCCACCTCTCCGAAGATGCCAAGTTGATCTATGGCAACGTGTATCGGAGGTTTAAATGGATGCGGCCGATGTAGCAAACTTCGTCAGATTCCCCCTCGTTTGAGGGGTTTTTGATTGTGGGGACGCTCTTCCCTGCAGGCGCAAGCCCCTGCAGTTAATTACGCTACCGCACCACGGTAGCAACTTTCTCCTTCTCCCAAAATTTCAATTCGTGTCGTGTGTTTTTATTTTGTGTTTGGTTGCCCGTGGATTGTATACGGAGACTGAGTGATGTCGTCGCCCGTAGGGCGGGGAGTAGTGTTCATATCATAATATTGCATTTTATATTCCCCATTCTTATTCGTTTTATAAATAAACAGGTGCTTTTGATGCATGTCTGCTACATATTACAGGTTACAGGTTCTTGGAGCGAAAACAGTGAAAAAGACAAAAGTTGATACAAAAAGGGACTTTTGACAAACAAACAGAAGACTCTTGATCAAGCCTACATCAAAGATAAAATTCACAAAGTACAAGGCAATGCAAGGTCCAAGATTTCGAAGCCACGGTTAAAAGTCCACCACAATTATTCACTGGAAAATCTGAAAGAGAACAGAAGCTATTTTAAAGAAAGAATTAAAGAATTAAGTAGCCCAGGAAGCCCAAAGACAGAAGAGCCCACAAAGGAAAGGCCCAATACTTCCTTTTTAAGAAGACAAAAGGAAGATTTTATTTTACCAAAATTCATTTGCGGCTTTGACTAGTTGACCTAGGGCTATTATTGTAATTGTAGACATGCGGATCAAAATGTAACCTAGGGTTTCCCATTCTCTATAAATAGGAACTCTACTCATTGTAATTTCTTATGCCTCCCTTTAATGAATAAAATTTAGAAATCTTTTGGAGAGCATCGGTGCCTCTCTTTAATTCAGAAATTCAGATCTGACAAACCTGGATGGAAGATTGGAGGGATCCATCTGTAAGTAATTTAATTTCTTGTTCTAGTTTAGATTTTAATTCCTTGCCTTAGATGTTAGCTTTGGCAAAAGCTTTTGAGAGATGAGATCTCTCATCCCTTTCTTACCCATCACATAGAATCTATAGGACTCCATGCATACACGCACATACTGCGCCCTACGGCACCCTATCCCTCGAGGTAGCGGTGATACCGTAGTATAAAGGCTCAGTTGCGCGTGTTTTCCATGGAGGTTAGGGTAAGGATCTCTAAAGGAAGGACAAGAACGTAGAGGAAGGAACACAGTTCCGAATGGATCTAATCCCTTTTATTGATAATTACCATAACTCCTCTTAGATCCTAATCTGGGTATAGAAAGCGTTGAGATTTATTTGCATTTCCAAATCATTCCTAAACCAAATCCTAGCAAGATTTAGATTTAGATAATTGCCCTAGATTAATTAGGTTTTTAGATTTAATAACAACTCTGAACACCCTTCGGAATTAACTCGTAAGAACGAATCGGAAATTCACAACATCCCTGTGGACCGACCCGTACTCACCGGCTAGCTGCAAAGCGACGCCGTTCTTGATTGCGGTTACAAATATTTTTGATCTATCTTTTAGAAAGCGCAAGCACGCTAAATCATCCAATCAAATGGCGCCGTTGCCGGGGATGGCGTGGAACTTTCCTTTTCGCAATTTCGGGTTAATCATAAAATTTAAAAATTCATAAAAATCTGAAAAATTAAAAAGATAAAAAAATATATATTTTGTTATTTTTGGAAGGGATACTTTTTTGTTTAAATTTTTGCAGGATATACAAAATCGGATCTGGAAAATCCCAGAAGGTGAAATTAACAGAAAACCAAATATCGAAACAGAAGGGAAATTAAAAATCAGAATAGTGAAATTTTTTTTGGAGACCTAATTCCCTTATCCCTCCGCGATTCCGCGGCCAAAACCCACCTTAGGCCGCGGAACGACGGCCTTCTAGTGGAATCAGTGCGGCAGAAATTTTTTGGGGGCTCGATCCGACGATCTCGCCGCGAAAACGCAGTACAAACGCGTTTTTACCGCGGAAAGGCGGCGGTACAGTGGCATCTTCTTCTGAAAAATTTTCTGTAAGATCTTCTGTTTCTCCTCTGTAATTTTTGAAATATATTTTCTGAAAAATACCTGCAGGATTTTGTGCACTTTAAAAATATATTCCCTTCCAAATAACGATCTTGTGCAGGATTTTTGGGCCCCGCTTGAACTAAATTGATTGCAAGAAATATTTTGTTGTTGCATATCTTTTCTCGAATATCTTTTTGCAACAATTCTTTCCAAATAAAGATTCTTGTGATATGCTTAAAATAATAATTGATTACAAGTTATATTTTGCTGTTGCATATCTTGTCTATAAAATATTTTGCTGTTGCATATCTTTTCTCCAAAATGTTTTTGCAAAAAAAAAATTTCAAATAAAGAGAAAGAAAAAATTAATGAAAAATGAAAATAAAAAGTACAAATATTTTATAGAAACTTGCAAAAATTTTTAGCCGCAAATAAATCCTTGCACAACAAACTTTCTTTCCTTTTTCCCTTCTTTTAACATGGGTACCCCACATAATAAATCATTAGCCGAACTTTGGTATCCCGAACCTAATTTTGCGTCATATGTTAATTTGTTCGGTCAATTTAAAAACGATCCCTCCATGCCTAAAAAATCTTTGAAAGATCACATAGAGGCGTCTAGGAGAAATAGTTTGACTTTTCAACCTACTTTCTGTCAACCGAGTCAACCTTTACCACCTACATATGTTAATACCACTTCTTCAAATCCTTCTGTCACTCCTAGGCCGATGTCTATTGCTGAGCATATTGCTCAATCTCGCAGTAGATCTTTGACCCCTCTCCACTCATCTAGTTCTAGGGATCCGCACGATTATTCACCTTCTTATCCATATGTTGACCCTACCCCTGTCTTACCACCCACTTCCTACCAGTCATACCCGACTTTCCCACCTTCATTAGACACTGTTTCGACACAGCCATTAGGGAGTTTTACATATCCAACCAATTTTGAATCTTTTACTGAAACCCCCTCACCACCTAAGTCTAGTTTGGAAGAGTCGTTGGAAGCATATATTGCTGCAACAAATAAAATGATGAGGAATGTAGAAGCGTCCATGGCCGCCCTTATGCAACCTAGTGAACCGGTTGCTAGTGTCCCGCTAGCTCCAAATTTTTCAATGTATGAGGCGGCAGTTGGACAGAGTAAGAATGAGAGAGGATTTTCAAATCAAACCTACCCTTACCCAATTGAAACCCACAACTCCGGTTTTCCATCGATTGTTCCAAATGATTCACCAATTGAAAATAAAAATGAGTTGTGTGATTTTGTAGTGTTTGATTTGCCAAATTGTGAGGAACCCCTTTCGAGTGAAACCGCACCAAATCCTTTCGATCTTTACACCTCCACTCTAGAACCTACATTGATAAATATCCATGCTGTGGACGAAGTGTCTAAAGAAATTGATTTTCACTTGATTGAGGATATAGACGCCGGGAATATTTCGGATGATGAACCTGTCGATTTAATTGAAATTTTATGTTCAAATCATCATCCTGAGTTATTAAATGTTTCTCCCGAATCTCATATGCGTCTAGATTTTGATGATAATGGCATGGATGAGTTGAATATTGAGGATAGTATTGAGGAGAGTCTTGAGGATAATATTGAGGTTGAATCATTTTTATTTGATGTGTCTGATTTTCTAATTCATCATCCTGAACCTTTGCCTGTTATATCACCCTCCCTCCTTCCCATCGTTCCGACCCCACTTGAAGACTGTGAGCTTGAAACCTTTTCCTTTGAATCTGACACAATTCTCACAGATGATGACACCTACGAGTGTTTCACTTTTTTGGACGATGTTGATGACTCACCACCCGAGTTTGAGTCCTTTACATTTTCAGATGAGCCATCAGACTCGGTTGATTATAGTAGTTTCGAACCATTAATGGAATCATTCAAGTTCGAAACAGTTTACTACGCTAAGAAAGATACTATCCATAATTCACTCCCTTTCGTCTTTCCCATTGTTCCGACCGAACAAATGACCGTTACGCTTTCATCTCCTATACCAAGTTCGGCGTACCCATGTTTTCTTGCGAATCTTGAGGGATTTGACCCCATTTCCCGACGGGTTGATAGGTTAGCGCAATCGCTTATAACATATCGGTCATCACATATTGCGCTAATTTATTCACTCAATTTACACCCTCAAGATCGTACTCCACTTCCTTCTTCTTTTCGCCATTCTTTTCCCCCACCGAGACCATATTCTACCATTCTTCTTTCCACACGGTCTCGCGTGCTTCTCAGTTTCTTGCACCAACTATACCATTTCCACGATAAGATTTTTGAATGGTTGGTGCTAACTTTTGGCTTGTGCAAGGCCAAGCTTAAGTTTGGGGGAATCTTTGTATATATGTATATATTTTTTGTTTTCTTTTTCTATAAAAAAATAAAATAAAAATTTCAAAACATTAAAAATATAAAAAAATTATAAATAAATAAACAGGGGAGTATCGGTATTTTGACCCTCTTGGTTTAGCATGATAGTGAGGACACTGTCAAGTTCAAGTTTGGGGGCATGCTCGGTACGTCTTCTTCCTTCGCATTCATTTGTACATATTTTTGCATTTGCATATTTATTTGAAACCCCATAAAAATTAAAAAAATTCAAAAATTATAAAAATCATTGTATTCAATTTTGGATAATTGACTTGAGTTTGACAAATAGGTTAACTGGTTAGGAACAACTAGATCTTAAACTTAGTAAATTAAAACCCTAAAAATAACCTTCCTTAAAGTTTAACGGTAGAAAGTATATGCCTTGTAGTTTATTTAGAAATAGGCAAATTTTGGGTTCACTTCTTGGGCTAAGTCGAAACAAGGGAAGAGTATTGATGTTCTTATTAGAGTATAAGTTTGAAAAATAGTTCCTAACTTAAGTCTAGATTCTGAAAATGTATACCCTAAAATTTGCACAATCACGCACCTTGAAACTTGGAATAGTAGAAGAGACCTTGAAGTGCTCTTGTCTAAAGTCCTTAGTACAATGAAAATAAATAAAAAAAGTGAATAAAGAATAAAAAATGGACACTGGTTTTTGTTAAGGCTGTAAAAAATAGAAAAATATTTAGCGAGGGTGCTTCATCACCTAGTGCCTTAGACCAACTGGTTTGGGAGTCACTGCTAAAGCTTTGGGTGTTGCAAAACTAGGAAGTACGCTTTAAAGTGCTAACACATCTTGTAATCGGTTGTTGGTACCTCAAGAAGTATTAACGGTCGCATGAAGGATGTGTAAGCAAATTTCATTTAAAAATTCACTAATTAATAAGTGCTTTGGACAATGGATGAGAGTATGATTGCTTGATTTGAATTTCCAAGTGTAGGGGTGATCTATACACACACGCAGGGATATGTGATTGGAATTTAGATAAGAGACAGGAATGAAAAATAGAACTTATATCTTTAATAGAGTTGATAGAAATTCCTAAGTCGAGATGGAATCCTAGAAGGAAAACTTAAGAGATGCCGAAAGCTAAATAAGTCTATAGGATATATATAATCTTAAGTTAAATGATGAGGAAGTGTGAAGAATATGGGTGGATAATTTACAAGTAAAAGATAATAGAATTCTTAGTTAGAAAACCTAATTAGAGAACAAAAGTCAATGGGCCGAGTTGATAGGATTTTGTGGGTGTAATCCGCTGAAAACCCTCAGGAGACAACACTCCTCCTACTAGGGACACCTAGAGGTTTAAAGGCTTGTTGCACGTGCTCAGTGCAATCGCGTTTCCCTGCGAAAGTGCGATTAGGATTTTAGTGAATAAAAATAAGTTTGCTCGAGGACGAGCAAAAGATAAGTTTGGGGGTATTTGTTCATATCATAATATTGCATTTTATATTCCCCATTCTTATTCGTTTTATAAATAAATAGGTGCTTTTGATGCATGTCTGCTACATATTACAGGTTACAGGTTCTTGGAGCGAAAACAGTGAAAAAGACAAAAGTTGATACAAAAAGGGACTTTTGACAAAAAAACAGAAGACTCTTGATCAAGCCTACATCAAAGGTAAAATTCATAAAGTACAAGGCAATGCAAGGTCCAAGATTTCGAAGCCACGGTTAAAAGTCCACCACAATTATTCACTGGAAAATCTGAAAGAGAACAAAAGCTATTTTAAAGAAAGAATTAAAGAATTAAGTAGCCCAGGAAGCCCAAAGACAGAAGAGCCCACAAAGGAAAGGCCCAATACTTCCTTTTTAAGAAGACAAAAGGAAGATTTTATTTTACCAAAATTCATTTGCGGTTTTGACTAGTTGACCTAGGGCTATTTTTGTAATTGTAGACATGCGGATCAAAATGTAACCTAAGGTTTCCTATTCTCTATAAATAGGAACTCTACTCATTGTAATTTCTTATGCCTCCCTTTAATGAATAAAATTTAGAAATCTTTTGGAGAGCATCGGTGCCTCTCTTTAATTCAGAAATTCAGATCTGACAAACCTGGATGGAAGATTGGAGGGATCCATTTGTAAGTAATTTAATTTCTTGTTCTAGTTTAGATTTTAATTCCTTGCCTTAGATGTTAGCTTTGGGAAAGGCTTTTGAGAGATGAGATCTCTCATCCCTTTCTTACCCATCACATAGAATCTATAGGACTCCATGCATACACGCACACACTGCACCCTACGGCACCCTATCCCTCGAGGTAGCGGTGATACCGTAGTATAAAGGCTCAGTTGCGCGCGTTTTCCATGGAGGTTAGGGTAAGGATCTCTAAAGGAAGGACAAGAACCTAGAGGAAGGAACACATTCCCGAATGGATCTAATCCCCTTTATTGATAATTACCATAATTCCTCTTAGATCCTAATCTGGGTATAGAAAGCGTTGAGATTTATTTGCATTTCCAAATCATTCCTAAACCTAACCCTAGCAAGATTTAGATTTAGATAATTGCCCTAGGTTAATTAGGTTTTTAGATTTAATAACAACTCCGAACACCCTTCGGAATTAACTCGTAAGAACGAATCGGAAATTCACAACATCCCTGTGGACCGACCCGTACTCACCGGCTAGCTGCAAAGCGACGCCGTTCTTGATTGCGGTTACAAATATTTTTGATCTATCTTTTAGAAAGCGCAAGCACGCTAAATCATCCAATCAACTAGTCCAAATCCGTATCTTTCTTAGATTTGGGTTTGGGGGTTGTGTTTAAGGATACGTTAGCCTCATTTGAGACTAAGTTCAACTTAAACGTTTGTTAAGGATATGTTAGTCTAGTTTAGACTAAGATCAACTTAACGGGATCGTTTAGATCCGACATGAGAGCGATTAGGGGAGCCCTGTTGTATTGCGGTCAATAGGTAGTTTAAGGACATTGCGGTCCAATGTTAGTTTTAAGACGTTGCGGACGAGGTTAAGGATGTCGTAGTCCGTGGATTTAAGGACTCCACAGTCCGATGTTAGTTTTAAGACATCGCATTCAAGGTTAAGGACGTCATAGTCCGTTGTTAGTTTTAAGACATTCCGGTCAAGGTTAAGGACGTCGTAGTCCGTGGATTTAGGGACTCCACAGTCCGGCATTAGTTTTAAGACATTCCGGTCAAGGTTAAGGACCTCATAGTCCGTGAGTTTAAAGACCCCACAGTCCGTATCAATGTGTGGTCATCGGGACCCGCCACCTCTTTGAAGACGTTGAGGAATTACAATGCCAAATATCAAAGGAGTGAAGAGATGTACCCTTGAACCAAAGTTGGTTGAGAGATCTATAGTCCAATTTGGGACTAAAGTCTGTTTGAAGGTTTGATATAAGGACACGTTAGCCATATTTGAGGCTAAGATCAACTTAAACGTTTGTTAAGGATACGTTAGTCCAATTTGAGACTAAGATCAACTTAACGGGATTGTTTAGATCCGACAAAAGAGCGTTTGGGCTCTATTGTTCCAGTTTAGGGACATGGTGGTCCAATGTAGGGACGTGGTGGTCTAATACCAGTTTAAGGACGTAGTGGTCCAACATTCCTATTGTGGGGATGGATGTTGGTTGAAGGACGCATAAGTCCATGAGTTTAAGGACCCCACAGTCCGTATTAATGTGTGGTCATTGGGACCCGCCACCTCTTTGAAGACGTTGAGGAATTACAACGCCAAATATCAAAGGAGTGAAGAGATGTACCCTTAAACCAAGGTAGATTAAGTGATCTGCAGTCCAATTTGGAAACTAAGATCAATTATTATATTATGAGCCCATTGGCCCAGTTGAGTTTGAATTGAGGACTTATGGCCAGCTTGGGCTAAGTCCAATCATGTTTGGGATATTGGCTCTCTGTTGGTTCATTGAAGGAGAGGCTTAACCTCTGGAAACTTAGCCAATTAGGCTAAAACTAGTGTTAAACACTAAAGACCAATAGTGTTGAACACTGGGATTAAGATTAGCAAGTTAGTGTTTAAAACTAAAAGATAATCAGTGTTAAACACTAGCAACGAGGCTTTCAAATTAGTGTTAAACACTAAAGCAAATCAGTGTTAAACACTGACAACAGAGATTTCAAATTAGTGTTAAACACTAGGAGCTGAGTTTTCCAAATTAGTGTTAAACACTAAGAAAATCAGTGTTAAACACTGGAAATGGAGTTTTCAAACTAGTGTTAAACATTAAGGAAATCAGTGTTAAACACTGGGAGCAAATCATCAGTTTGATGTTAAATATTGTCAGAGAAGGGATCACGTGGGAGCACGTGATGGCATCCAAAAGGTGGGGCCAGATCCCCTTCATTTTGTTCTACAGATAAGTGTTTAGCACTTTTTAATTCTGAAAGCCATCACGTGTGGGCACGTGATGGGGGCTCACGCTTTGATCTGTTAGGATGTTCATTAGGGGTCACGTGGTGACACGTGAGGGCGCCCAGAGCTTCTTTTCTTTTGCTTTTTCTTTGTGCGATTTGGGGGTCACGTGGAGCACGTGAGGCGTTGCCTCAAAGTTCTTCTCTATGGATCTTTACAGGGGTCACGTGGTAGCACGTGACCCTGTTTCTTTGCCTGTTTGAAGATGTATTTATCTTTTTAAGAATTAAATTCTTCATAGGGTTAAACCCTAGCAATAAACTTTAGAAGAATTAAATTCCTGTTTTCTTCTGAAGAATTATATTCTTAGATAGGGTTAAACCCTGATTTACATTCTGTAGGAATTAAATTCCCATATATGTGAAGAATTAAACTCTGGCATAGGGTGAAACCCTAATTTCTTCTTTTTAAGGGAATTAAATTCCTGTGATTTTGATAGGATTAAGTTCTCAATTAGGGTTAGACCCTGGTTCTGTCCATTTTGAAGGAATTAAATTCCTATAACATAGGGTTAAACCCTAATTTTATCTCAAAGGAATTAAATTCCTATAATTCTGTGAGAATTAAATTCTCAAAACTCAGTTCCTCCTCTGTGTTTTAGATCTGCATGGTAGAATCTCAACCCAATGAGAATTAAATTCTCAATTCATGAGGAGATATGCACTTTGCAGATCCTCCACCAGAGAAAGAACTAAGTTTTTCTCTTTATATAAGAGTTAAACTCTTTGGAGAATTAAATTCTCTTTTGAAGCCTCTCTTTTCTTACCTAGGGTTTTTCTTTTGCAGAGAATCAAATTCTTCCTCTTGAATTTTCAAGATTCCAAGGCTCTATGTATCTCTCTCTCCCAGAACACCCTGAGATACTACTGGAATACTTACCAGTAAATCTCACTTGCCTTGGCCAAGGACTTCGTGTAATGGCTCTCCTAGACACAGCGCGATCTCACCCCCAATACCGGGAGAGACGAAACCCCTGCCAATCCGCTCACTGCCTCCATGTGGCTTGGGATTGTACCCAACTAAAACCTGTTTGCACCACTTCTTTGAGCCGTGATAGGGTAGTAATCAAAGCACAGTGGGAATTCACACGAGACAAATGACGATCTCAGGTCGATGAACTAACCTGTACACATGTCACCAGGAAACTGCTATCTGACGCTAGGTATAATACTAATTAGCAGGTTCCCGGCAAGTCCTGTCCGGTGTACTCATAATCCAATGAGCACCTGTATACATCTTAGGTGAACCAACTGACACCAATGGCTTGTGAGTCCAGCCACCGCCCCTCGTCGGGGTCTCGACTGTATACACTAGTCTACTATCGGAGTATCGATGCCCAGTCTCGAAACTCCCACGACTAGGGAAACTTTAAGGATGTGCTTATAGATTACCCAACTCTCACGTATATGATCGCCATCATACTGCTGGTAGTCATGCAAGAATCCTAAGGGCTCTATCAATGTGTAATAGTGATCTGTAAGGTCATCTAAAGCATGTACATGATGATAAAGATAAACCAGATAGCATACTATCATCTCGAGTAAGACTGTCCTATCGGCATAGGTCCTTCCTCAATCATTGCAACCACTTATCTGCGATCCAATAATTGACTTTGAGGGCACTATATCCAACACGTCATACATCTAATCCTCGGTGCAATTCTTACTGCAGCAGCATCCTAGAAGGAACCTGCTCAGGGTCTCTTCCAATCTCGCCTATGCCGAACTATACGGAGGCCGGTACTCTTGCATAATCTTTTCTTGTTTTCTGGACATCTGCGTTCTCAGCACAACATTACCTCGGGAATTGGCCGCATCCCAACGCCTCTGTACATGTATTAGGTCTCTAATCTCGACGGAGAGTAACAACAGCTCGTCAGCGCCTCGCACGAACCTCTTGTTCCACTCGTCTTTATTATCGTCCACTTCGACGTCATGTCATGCTATCTGCGTACTGCAAATGTTCTCGGCTACAGTCAATCCAGAGTCTCTCACACCGACTTGAAATCACAAACTCGGTATCTTCATCACTCTGTAGAAGATCTCTAACCGAACATGTCCTCGGGAACTCGTCCCAACCATCGGAGGAATAGTCAACACTCGTCCGTTCTCTATCAACTCATAACGCATCTGGGTGAGGTCCTCTATCTGAAGCTGGTCAGCTTGCTGATCTCTTATCGCCTGATATCCGGATGACATTAAACGTTTCGATCGATTCATCAAAGTCCCATAATTCCCCGAAAGCTCAACACCTGAGCACAGTCTAATAATATCCAGTACATGCCACGGTACCTATGGACCAGCTGTAGAAGGGCAAACCCAAGCCTCACCGATGGCACCGCTGAACTGCTGCAAACCCTAAGGTTCAGAAGCGGTTGCATGGTCATTATGTTGAGTTAGGGTTTAATTCTTCTAGAGGGCCCACAGAATTACTTGCATGTTCCTTCGAATACTTTAAACTTGGAAAAATGGGTTTCTGACATTCGTTTGAACTTTTTAACTTCGCCTAGACCACACGTGAATGCCCTTCGTCCGCATGCTAAACAATGCCTCAATCCTTTAGGAAAGACGATATATCAACGGTCATCTCTGGATCGGTCTACTCTAGATCTGAGTAAGACTCTCCACACTGGAAATATTCAACTCAACTGGGCCTGCGTCGGCGCATCAATCTGATGAATCACCTTCGTCTCTCAACTCAGGATAGACTAGCTATCATCTTTCACATCTCTGCCTGGAAGCTCCAGCGATCTCAACTCGTAAGCTCTGGAAGCGACATCACACTAATCTCAGCAACAGCTGGGTCATCTGTCCACACGGTAGACGACATCATAATCTCTGAGGTAGGCTGTACATCAACAGTCCTCTCACAACCGGCAACCTCTAGCAATGGCCTGATCATCCGGTGCAAAACCAAATACTCGCCTCATCCGAGAGGTCACGACACAATACTACATTGAGACGTTCTCATGTCACCAGAAAACACAAGGGCTTGTTCTGGTCCACAATGAGCTCGCCCTGACCGCCCCACTAGCAGCAGCTCAATCTGCCCTCAAACCATGGTGACAGGAACCTCAATCGTGTATCGATGAAGGTAGCTCAACGGAATGAAAGGAATCAACAGATCCAGAATGGATACATGATCCTAAGAAGAAACAACATCAATGAAAGTATGGTCATGGAAGGAACAGAATCAAGGATCTCAAATGGATGTATGATCAAGAGAACGAAAAGAATCATAAGTCTCAAATATGTACATCCTAAGGTTTCTTAAGTGGAGTATCGTATCGTAAATATGTCGTGGAACATACGTACGGTACGTCACTCCACTCAAGCTACCTACTCCATCAATCATGGTCAACCTATGAAACGAAAGTTCGGGTCTAATACCCCCCTGTTCAAGTCTAAGTTCCGTAAGGTCAAGCCTAGGTTCCGAAATATATACATACCCTAGACTCCGCATAGTCAAACATAGACCCGAACCAAGGTTAAACCTAACGCTCTGATACTAACTTTGTCATGACCCAAAATTTAGCTCGTGACTGGCACTCGAATCACGCAACATCTAAAGGCGTAACGTAATTCAAGTAAGCCGAAACCCAGAAATCTAAACCTTTTAAAGAAAATAAAAGAGGTGAAGTTTTGAAATAAAGGTAGGGTGAAATCAATGTTTTCTAAATGCATAAGTAAAAGAACATGAAAAATGCAAGTGGAATTTATTAGTTGAAAAACATGTTTCGTCTTTTAAAAATTTGGGCAGCACCTCCTTTGTATATTTTGATCCAAAACCACAATACATGATAATATAAAAGGCATCCCCAAGCGGGAGCTAGCTCTTCGCCAAACGGCAGATCCAAAACCACACAAAGCATAAGTATAAGTATACGATGCCCAACGGCGAAGTTCACCATAAAAGATAAAGAAATAAGTGAGACATCAAAACCAAAACTAGCAGAATACCCCTCGCTCTAAGTCTCGCAACCACAAATCTCACTAAGCCTCATTACTTATACAAATACTAGTTTGATTGATGGAGTTGATTAGATACAATATAAATAATAAGTACAAGAGGGGTACGATCCAACATGTACCACCTACCAAAGCAAAACTCCCGAATGCAGCTGTATGCCAGCGATGCCGCAATGGATCCATACGGTCAACCTGCAAGAACTGTGGCACTACGGGGGTGAGTTGCCAACTCGTGAGTAGAAAAACATCAACAAGTAGAAATCGAATAAACAACGACTCCTAGGTCAACTATATCATGAAGGTAATACTATGATATCTTGGGTGACCGTAACTGCATATGTGCCAACAAGGTAATCAATATCTATATGCATGCGGATATCATCCAACGATATAATCAATGTATGTATATATGTGGGTTTCGTCCACGTGTCAACCAATGACACAACAACATCATGCATGTAAATATCATATAGGCATATGCATGAAAATATGAGGATAAAAATCAACGTGTGTCCCTTGCGACATATCAAATCATGGAACCTGAGTGTCCATCATCGACACTCAAAACATCATGAAACCCGTGCCCAGCATCGGCACGTAAATCCTCATATCTTGGGATCCGTCAGTCCGGATCGGCCTTCGGGCTCTAATCAGTCGAAAATACTGTATCTTTAACACAACAATTTCCCTATCATTTGCACACATCTAGAAGTGTTCGGTATTCATATTACACATATTAGCAAATCAGTCGTAAAATATCAGATTGCTTGTGTTAGACTTTAAAACCGGCACTTTAAGGGAAATTGGCTATATTTCATAGAATGACATCATTCCTATATTGCGCAACTTGTGTTTCGAAGTCCGTGCAGGAAATTCCAGAGGAACAGAGCCAAAATTGGGAAAAGAGCCGATCAAAATTACACCAACTTAAGGATTTGAGATCTGGTAGAAATATAGAAAGAAGTTTGAGAATAAACATATCAGAAAAAGGCCCACATATCAGCCCAAAGAAATTACAGAGAGCCCAAGCCCTAAGGCTTCAATAGCGCCGCGGATCCGCGGCGGGAGCCTGCTTGCACCGCGGATCCGCCGCAGTGGTGCCATGTCATCACTCCATTTTTAGTGCATAATTCTTCTCTCAGTGGGTATACCTCATCAAGACACGTCAAATTCCAGATTACTCTCGAAGCTTCTTCCAGATCAGCAAAGATCATTAAGCAAGCTAATCTTGATTAAGCTTCTAACAAACTATTTCTAGAAGCTCCCTCCTAACTAATTACTTCTAGAAGCATCTCCCTATAACAAACTTTTGGAGGGAAATTCAAATTTGAATCCTAGATCTAGGGTTTTGGATGGTCTATAAAAGAGAGCCTAGATCTAGGGTTAATTCTTCTTCCTTAATCTTGAACTTCTTCTTCAATCTCTAATCTCCCCCATTTTCTAACACAAGTCGAGTGACACGACTTGTGCCGAACCCTAACCCTAATCCAAAGCCAAATTCAAGATCCTTTGAGTTCTAGCAAGCAAGTCTTCAACCAACCTTTAGAAGCGAATCCAGACTTCAATAAAGCACGAGATCCAAGCCGATCCACGACTCAAGGAGCCGATGCAACGCTAGATTCGACGATCAAAGTTCCTTCCTCTTGTAGTTCTTGAGAGTTGTAACTAATTGTTGATATAATAAAGGTGAAGATTCTTTAAACTTGCTTATATTTCAATTCGAGTATTATGATTCATCTTCAATTCTTGAATGTATTCTTTGTGATGATGCTTGAATAAAACTCCGCTCGTGGAGGAATCGAAACGATTGTAGAATGATGATGTTGACGAATCTTTAAACGTTTTCTTAAGTCCTATAACAATTGTAAATTCTTGAAAATTGAATGATCGATGATCTAGATCGATGTGAAATGCATTCTTGAATCTTTTCGCACGATCTAGAGATCAACGATCAATCATTCGATTTTCGAGAAGCTATCTTGTGAATGTGATTCATCGAAAGGACAAAGGATAGGATGAGGAACCCTAATTCTTCGCAAGATCCTTGATCCTCGATGAATCTACATCGATTTAGTATCAATTTGTTAAGGGATAAGAAATCATAATTTCGAATCTTCTTCACATCTACGATCTAATCGATTCCTACGAGCTTTACTTCAAATCTTGAAACCTAAATTGATTGGAATTTTATCAATACTTGATTCTTGATATTTATCGCTTTCTTGATTCTTGATTAGACTAGTTGATTCTTGAAATTCATCGATATAAATCTTGAATCGTTTTTGCTTTTCTTTTCTATTAAATTTTCGATTCAAACGAAACAAAATACGAACGAATCGCACAATCCCATTGGACGATCCGCACTCACTAATGCGCTACAAACCGACACCGTTATTGATTGCGGTCAAATATTTTTGGTTGTGATTTCATACAATTTTCTAAATACCGACAACGAGAAATAAGATCAATTAAATAGCGCCGTTGCCGGGATCGCGCGCTAATTCGTTCTATATTGA
Source organism: Agapanthus africanus (assembly GCA_030015575.1). Classification (NCBI taxonomy): domain Eukaryota; kingdom Viridiplantae; phylum Streptophyta; class Magnoliopsida; order Asparagales; family Amaryllidaceae; genus Agapanthus; species Agapanthus africanus. The sequence continues at coordinate 172,841,164 of JASDDO010000024.1, forward strand.
AATTTGAATTGAAAGATTTATTCCATTATAATTTTTAGATCAAAATTTGCGCAAACACTAATATGAGTTGTTGTGATTTGTTGCGAGGAATTCTGGAAGCTGTGGAGATAGTGAATTTTTTTCCAGATAGTTCCAGAGAGCTAAAGGATTGAACAACATCTTGCTGTTGAATTTTGGTGCATTGAACAACACCCACCACCGCGATTCCGCGGCATAAGCCTCTCATTGCGGCGGTTCCGCGGCCTCCTCAAGGCATTACTGCACAAAAATTTCTCAGGTGCTCTCAAACTTTCTTATCTCCTCCTATATCTGCTCCAATTAACAATTTGTGCAGGCTTCTTTGCAAAAATCGCAGCGTCGCAAAAAGCAAAATTAAATTGTGCGTGTTTTTGATTTTTGTGGTTGTTTGCATATTAATACGGACATTTAGGGGCAAAGACCAAATCCAGATTAGGTGGGGAGTTCATTACCCTTCCTAAGCCCCAAAAATCGCAAAACTTGCATCCGCATTGACCCTCATTAACTAAAAGAAATCTAGAGATGACTCTAAGGACCGTCGCGCTCACTTAGGACAAGAGAAGGCCGTGGGTAATTCATTGCTTATCCGCGTTTCTTTTGTGGTGTCTAAGGCAAGTGTGTCGAAGGCTAGTGGTTACTTAATTAGGCCCACTACTTACGTAGTGGAGAACCTCCCACTTACCTGGCCACAGAAGAGACAAAGAAGCAGTGGAGGATTTATCCTGCGACTTGTCTTTTGGCAGTTAGGAGCGGTCTAGAGATTTGACCTAGGTGGCCCCTATAATTAGGGTTTTGCTTGTTGCATTTCTTGTGATCGCATCATTTTTTCAAAAATCCGTAATATTTTTCAAAACAAACACCAATCACATTCATCATTTCCCCTAATTATAATTCACGCTGCCACTTGCACTAACCCTTTTTAGTGCAAGATAGGCTGGACACGGGATTCTAGTGCCCGTTTAGTCCGCGTTCCCTTGATCGACCCAAAAGTCGGTATTTCTACATTTACCTCTTCTTTACCCACCACCACACCCACATTGATGGATCCGTTTCCATTGAACTTCTTTACCACTACTCTGCCGCCGTCCGTTGGTGCGCAGAATCCACCCCGCATCTCTCTCCAAGAGAGGTGCTATCCTACACGAAGTCCCCTTTCCACCTGTCTTTCCATTCCACCAGCCAACGGGGAAAATTTTGAAATTAAACCCTAATACATCAACCTTCTACCAAAATTTCACGGTCTCGAGTCTGAAGACGCATATGCCTTTATCACCAAATTTGAAAATGTATGCGCAATGATGGGTACCTCACAGCTTTCTATGGATGCTATGCGTCTACGTATTCTCCCATTCACTTTGTGCGATATGGACGAGAAGTGGCTATATAACACCACCGTACATTCCATCTCAAACTGGGGAGAATTCGTCAAAGCATTCCTTAAGAAATTCTACCAACACCAAAAGACAGCTCGAGTCCGTAGCGAAATAAATCAATTCACCCAGCTTCCAAATGAACCATTTTCAAAATATTTTGAACGCTTCAAGGATCTGTTAGTCCAATGTCCACATCATGGAATCCCTAGATGGGAACTGTGTAGAATCATTTATGAGGGCATTAATCCTAACACAAGACAGACCCTTGAATCCATGTGTCAAGGCAACTTCATGACCAAAGATGATGGGGAAGCCTGGAAATTTCTAGAAGATTTCGCTGAAAAATCTTTACAGTGGGAGGGTGTAAGTCAATCGTCTAGGGATGGCAATGATGTTTCCATAGGAGTTAGAGTTGACATTTCAGCTATACACAAGAAACTCGAAAATATGGAAACAAATTTTTAGCTGCCGCCCTAAATCAAATGTCACTCTCCAAAACTATATGTGGATGCTGTTCTGATCCTTCTCACTTGACGGAAGAATGTCCACGAAATTCTCCGCTTCAAGGTCACGAGCATACCAATGCCGCATTTCAAAGACCTAGAAACGATCCATTTTCTTCCATATATAATCAGGGTTGGAGGAATCACCATAACTTTGCTTGGAACCAATCATAATCTCAAAACACGGTTCAAACCCAAAACAATTTCCAAAGGGTCCCTCCACCACAACAGCAACCCCAATTGAGTCAGCACCCCTTCCAAGCACAAAACTTTCAAAATCCGGTCAACACACACGCACTGTCTAGTCCTTTACAGTTGACTGGGACTGATGAATCCTCTTCATTTGCACAATACATGAATTTGGTCTTAACAAATATCATGCAAGTTTCGGCTGAAATGAAGTCTTCTGTCGATAAAATTGAGAAAAACTCAGCATCCCAAGCTGAGAGTATTAAATCGACGGAAGCAGAAATTTCACGATTAAAAGCCGAAATGAGTGCAAGAGAGAAAGGGAAACTTCCAGCTCAATCTCTATCCAATCCTGGCTATTCACATCATGTGAATGCAATCACCACATTGAGATCTGGAAGAGTGCTTGACAATCACGTTGGGGAAGAGATTGATGACAATGAAAAATCTATCGATGATACCCCGGTTGAGACCTTTCCTTCCACTTCTACTTCTAATTCTGACCCCAGTTCTTCTACCCCACTACCTTCTTGCGAGCCTATTCTTTGTTTCCCACAAGGCTCGCCACCTCAGCCCATCTCTTCTAGTTCTCCACGGACGATCCCCACTTCTATTCTGGGATCAGGTCCACCCACACGATCTTCTCCATTGTTGGACCCCGACCTTATTGCCCAAGCTCCTTACCTGAATCGGTTAAGGGGAAACACACTGAGTCCACAAATGGAGAAGATCACTGAAATGTTTAAACAGGTTAACATCAACATCCCTCTTCTAGATGCTATCCAACAAGTCCCCACGTATGCGAAAGTTCTTAAAGACTTGTGCACTAGAAAGAGAAAGAAACAAGTGCCCAAGAAGATATTCATAGCAAAGACTGTAGACACAGCTTTCCCCCAACAATTACCAAGGAAACGTAAGGATCCTGGCTATCCTACTATTTCCATTTCTATTGGGGAAAAACACATTAACCGTGCTCTACTTGACCTTGGCGCAAGTGTTAACCTGCTTCCTTTCTCAATCTATGAGCAGTTAGGGATCAGAGAGTTGAAACCAGCCCATTGCACTCTCCAGATGGCTGATCGATCAATCACCAAACCTAGGGGTGAACTGGAGGATGTGTTAATAAAAATTGGGGAATTTATATTCCCTGTGGACTTTATTGTACTTGATACACAGCCTGTAGCGAACCCACGGAATCAAATTCCGGTGATTTTAGGTCGCCCCTTTTTGGCCACTTCCAACGCTATCATCAACTGTCGTAATGGTTCTATGACCCTATCTTTTGGGAATAGGTCAATAGAGCTGAATATTTATAAGTTGGGAAGTGTACCCTCCGAACCTACTGCTCATGTCTATTCTGTCGACTTAATGGATGTCGACAGCAGCGAAATTGATGATCCTCATGATACTGATCTAGACTCTTTTCATACGTTGTTGTTTGACCCAACTATGTATCATACATATACGGACTCTTCCACCGAGATGTCCAGGTCAACAACTAACACTGATTATGAAATGCTTTTAGATTCTGAAGATCACCCCGCGCTTTGTGATGACATTATTCTTCGGGGTATTCATGAGACTTTTGAGGAGATCTTCGCTGATGAACTCGCATTTTTGAATGACAAGGGTGTTGAGATGAATCATCTCCCAATCAATGAAATTGAACCTCCACCCCTTCTTCTGAACTGTAAAAAGAATGCGAGTAATCCATCACATTCACTGCATCGTCTCTCCAAAACGAGACGCACACACATTCTATTCCACCACTTACCCTTTCCCCACTTCTTCTTCCACCAACCAGAGCACTGCATTGATAAAATTTTTGAATGGTTGGTGTTAACCTTCGGTCTTTGCAAAGCTTGGCATCGACCAATGATTTTTGACCCCCTCATGTGATTTTCAAAAGATTAACATTGCATAACTCAAGTTTGGGGGGGTATATTTTCTGCTCTTGAAAAGAAATTTTTTACAAAATGATAAGCCAAGAATAAGTTTGGGGGAGGTTCTTCACTTATATATTTTTCCCCCACTAATAAATTCCTCCCAGGCTTACAGGTTTTGTAGATTTAGCAGAAGGCAACAGTGAGGACACTGTTGAAAACAAGTTTGGGGAAGGTTTGTGCTTATTTTTGCATCATTTGCATATCACTTTGCATAAGCACAAAACATTTTTGAAAACCTATAAAAATTTAAAAAATTTCAAAAGATAAACATATTTTTGTACATAAATAAGATAATGAAAGTTTAGATAGTGAAAAATTACATCCATGAGATTAGAAAAAAATTTAAGAAAACCAAGAAAATTAGAAGTTTTCTTATACGAACTAGTAATAAGTAGTTATGAGCCGTTGTCGCAAGGGTTAGTAAGATGAAGGAAGTCACTAATCTGAGGATAAAAATAAGTCTGAAAAATAGTTTCTATTCTGGAAGCCAAACATTTTGAACGTTGATACCCTGCTATTCGCACTTATACACGTCTTGAAGCCCGGGATAGTAGAGGATACCTTGAAATGCTCTTGTCTTAAAGCCGATATATGAAGGAAATAAATTAAAAAAATGAAGAAAATATAAAATGGTGAGAAAAATGGACACTGGTTTTGTTATCGCCAAGGCAACAATAAAAAAAATATAGCGAGGGTGCCTCTTCACCTAGTGCCCTAAGGCTAACTGGTCTGGGAGTCACTGCTAAGCCTTAGGTGGTGCAAGACGAGGAAAATACACCAAATAAGCAAGCACATGAGTACTCGGTCGGTTAGTACCTCAAAAAGTATCAACGGTCGCATGAAAGTGTGTGAGCAATCTCATCTAAATATTCATTAATTAAAAAGTACTGAGGCTGATGGGCAAGAGTGTGATAGCTTGAATTGAATTCTCCGGGTGTAGGGATGTCTTTACACACACGCAGGGTTATATGATCGATGTTTGGAAGAAAGATAGGAATGAAGAATAAGACGATATTTTATTGAGGGAAGACGTGATTTCTGACATCTTTTCATGACTATTAAGATAGGGCTCATGACAACTGAAAAGCTAGCTTTGTTGAAAACCCTAATTTTCAAAGTATTTCTTCTACAATTCTTATCTTTAAATGTAATATTCATGATCTTTCTTTTATTATTGGATTTTGTGGGTGCAATCCGCTAAAAACCCTCAGGAGACAACACTCCTCATACTAGGGACACCTAGAGGTTTAAAGGCTTGTTGCACGTGCTCAGTGCAATCGTGTTGTCTACGAAAGTGTGCTAGTTAGTTTTTCTCTTTCTTTATTTTCTCCTTCTCTTTTTAATAAAACAGTTCGCTCGAGATGATCGAAAATAAGTTTGGGGGAATTTGATCAGTCGAAAATACTGCATCTTTAACACGGCAATTTCCCTATCATTTGCACTCATCTAGAAGTGTTCGGTATTCATATTTCACATATTAGCAAATCAGTCGTAAAATATCAGATTGCATGTGTTAGAATTTAAAACCGGCACTTTAAGGGAAATTGGCTATATTTCATAGCATGGCATCATTCCTATATTGCGCAACTTGTGTTTCGAAGTCCGTGCAGGAAATTCCAGAGGAACAGAGCCAAAATTGGGAAAAGAGATGATCAAAATTACACCAACTCAAGGATTTGAGATCTGGTAGAAATATAGAAAGAAGTTTGAGAATAAACATATCAGAAAAAGGCCCACATATCAGCCCAAAGAAATTACAGAGAGCCCAAGCCATAAGGCTTCAATAGCGCCGCGGATCCGCGGCGGGAGCCTGCTTGCGCCGCGGATCCGCCGCAGTGGTGCCATGTCATCACTCCATTTTTAGTGCATAATTCTTCTCTCAGTGGGTACACCTCATCAAGACACGTCAAATTCCAGATTACTCTCGAAGCTTCTGCCAGATCAGCAAAGATCATTAAGCAAGCTAATCTTGATTAAGCTCCTAACAAACTATTTCTAGAAGCTCCCTCCTAACTAATTACTTCTAGAAGCCTCTCCCTATAACAAACTTTTGGAGGGAAATTCAAATTTGAATCCTAGATCTAGGGTTTTGGATGGTCTATAAAAGAGAGCCTAGATCTAGGGTTAATTCTTCTTCCTTAATCTTGAACTTCTTCTTCAATCTCTAATCTCCCCCATTTTCTAACACAACTCGAGTGACACGACTTGTGCCAAACCCTAACCCTAATCCAAAGCCAAATTCAAGATTCTTTGAGTTCTAGCAAGCAACTCTTCAACTAACCTTTAGAAGTGAATCCGGACTTCAACGGAGCACGAGATCCAAGCCGATCCACGACTCAAGGAGCCGATGCAACGCTAGATTCGACGATCAAATTTCCTTCCTCTTATAGTTCTTGAGAGTTGTAACTAATTGTTGATATAATAAAGGTGAAGATTCTTTAAACTTGCTTATATTTCAATTCGAGCATTATGATTCATCTTCAATTCTTGAATGTATTCTTTGTGATGATGCTGGAATAAAACTCCGCTCGTGGAGGAATCGAAACGATTGTAGAATGATGATGTTGACGAATGTTTAAACATTTTCTTAAGTCCTATAACAATTGTAAATTCTTGAAAATTGAATGATCGATGATCTAGATCGATGTGAAATGCATTCTTGATTCTTTTTGCACGATCTAGAGATCAACGATCAATCATTCGATTTCCGAGAAGCTATCTTGTGAATGTGATTCATCGAAAGGGCAAAGGATAGGATGAGGAACCCTAATTCTTCGCAAGATCCTTGATCCTCAATGAATCTACATCGATTTAGCATCAATTTGTTAATGGATAAGAAATCGTAATTTCGAATCTTCTTCACATTTACGATCTAATCGATTCCTATGAGCTTTACTTCAAATCTTGAAACCTAAATTGATTGGAATTCTATCAATACTTGATTCTTGATGTTTATCGCTTTCTTGATTCTTGATTAGACTAGTTGATTCTTGAAATTCATCGATATAAATCTTGAATCGTTTTTGCTTTTCTTTTCTATTAAATTTTCGATTCAAACAAAACAAAATACGAACGAATCGCACAATCCCTGTAGACGATCCGCACTCACTAATGCGCTACAAACCGACACCGTTATTGATTGCGGTCAAATATTTTTGGTTGTGATTTCATACAATTTTCTAAATACCGACAACGAGAAATAAGATCAATCAGGCTCCGTCTGCAGGATCGGCCCGCGGGCTCCGGCAGACGGGTCGGCCCATATCCATCTCTCGACTCCGGTCGGTATCCTCCGGAAAACAGCCAGGTCCAACCAATCACCGGTAGGTAGTAGTCCCTCTGCCAAGCTCACCGTCTACTGCAGAGCAATCGATTCTCACTCCGGGGTACCATACCGGGTCCACCATGTACCCGCAATCGGCCTCATCCAGCTCCTCGAATCGGGTATCACTGTCACACATCTCAGAACCGAGAAAACGCATGGTGAACGCACTGAAATATCATATCAAGAGAAACCAGGTTTTTAAAACAATACATACTTTCTATTAAAATGACCACGGTTCTCAAATCCAGAAATCTTATGAAAACAACATATCTCAATACGTATAATCGTAAACATAATGTATGCGACATATAATAGAAATGTAAGCATATCCGTATATCATGCAACATGGAACAATAATATGCACATATTGAAGGAAAACCACTCTTTTAAATGAATTCAGTTTTTAAAATATATCTTGCGGTTCTCAAATTTTCTAAAGTCCAATACAACATCGTATAAAGGTGCATATGCAACTATAGCAAGTAAATTATGCAAGGAGTCATATCATGATGCAGCAATCCTACTGTGTAGCGACATGACAATTATCGATGATGAAGTGTGTGAGCCGGCAAATATGTGTAAGTATAACATACGCATCATCGATAATGTGTAGGTGTACTAGCACAGGTATATGTAATGCAATGAGAGTGACATGAACGTAGCATAAGTAAATCGTATGCGAATGCTGACAGGTATACATATCTAACATGACCGAGTCGGTGAATCAATCAATCGGCATCCAGCCTCACAACATCACGTACGGTATAATCCATCGTACGACATCCTCTTGTCAAGGGTATGGATCTGTCACCATAAAACTCGTCACGTACGGTAAACCATCGTACGGCGGCATTAAACCATCGGGGATCCTAAAATCCTATATGACAATGAGGGGTACGGACCTAACTTCTCGTATGACATATCACTCATGATTCAAAACATTTATATATATCTATATACCTATGTCCCAGGTCACATCCATAACCAACTCATATCAGGGGACCGGCAAAGGTATTAATCATCTCAATCGACTCGCATCCGTATAACGACATATCATCAATTCATTATATCACCTCGTATATTCTTTTCATCGCATTTATATCTCACATCAAGTCAATTTATATATACATCAAATGTCATGTTACTCTAAAATTCATACTTATTCTAATGCAACTATATATCTATAAGTCGTGATTCATATTCACTTTTCATATACCTAAGGCTTTCATCTCCTATCTCGATCTACATAATCAACCATTCACATCATCTCTAAATATCCTTTTAATCCTATCCATATTTTCCTGATCTAGGTTTCCTTAACCATATTTTATGAATCGGTTTCCATCAAAAACTTGCGGGGGTGCTATACGCCATCCACCCGGCTTCTCCCATAGATATAGATCTACTCACCTTGATCCTTATTTGCCGAAGTCGATGACACCATGCTCCATCTCCTCGGAATGCACGCGAAGGTACCTACAATAATACACAATCGCAATAGCTATTAAAATCGAATCCGACAAACCGATATGGCACACGGATCGCCTATAGGTTAGAACCTATAGCCCACGCATGCAAAACACCCAATCATTCCTTGTTGTTGATGTACAAACATCCAATAACCAAATACAAATCCAAATATCACAACGTACCATTCAAAATACGGAAAACATAACTAAAAACCACACCAATATGCTCCCAGATTTTGACTCAGGTTAAACTAGCCAATTTTGCATATGGGGTTGCTCTAGATATAGGATAACAATGCCCCAGACCAAAAATCACAATGTTTCACTCCGACTTGGCCGCAAATTGCGGCCTATAGCAATAAATCTGCGGCCAGGAATTCTTATTTGGGGCTCAGGTTTCTAAGGTTACTTCATGGTTGCCTGCACGTCTCATGGTCATGGGAACTTATTTTATAAGGGTCTCGGGTCATCCCAGATTCCCAGATACACTCACTAAATCCACGAAAACCCGATATCGGCGATTCTAAAGTTCGTATTCTCTGTTTTTGGGCAAGGAATCCATACTAGGGTCTTGTACACAGCCACTAGATATTACCCAATCCACACAACACTCAAACCCTTCTCTAGGAATTTCTAACTTCACCATTTCACACTAAATCAACTCCTAACTATACCAGAATGCTAGGAAAACATAAGCTAAACTAAGTGAAGGGAATTTTACCTCATTTGGGTAATCCAAGAAAAATCCTAGCTTCTCAATGTCATCAAAATCCAACTTTTCTTGGTCCAATATGTAGAGGGTGAAGAGGGGATCAACTTTAATGAAAGAGGTTTAGGGTTTGGATGAAGAATTTGAGATGATTCTTGGGGTAGAGATGGAGGGGGAATGTGGAGATGGAGGGGGAGAAGAAGAAAATGATGGGGGAAATGAAATGAGGCAGCCCCCCTCTCTCACTTATTCTCACTCTCTCTCACCTATTTACCCTTCTACCCTTCTCATTTCTATTCTTTTTATTTATAAAACCAACTCACATAATACCCGAAAACAACACAAGAAATAACATGTAATCAAAACATAACATGACATGGTGCACTGGCCATGGAAAACTGTAGAAACACGGATTTGGCCTAATCGCGATTAGCAGTGCACTAATCGGGTTTTATCCAAACTGCATATAATAAATTTTAAAAATATCAAATCCGATAAATATATTTTTAAATGAATAAATCATTTTAATCTCCAATCATTTCACAATTATTGGTATATATTTATACCTTTTTACGAGAACCCCAAATTTCGCAAATCGGGTAGTTTTCGCCAAATATATTATTTTAATATTAAATTCCAAAAATAATATTTTATATTTTCTGAAATGTTACAGGATGTTCCCACATCCATTGGTGTTTGACATCAGAGAAGGTATACGGGTGCTCAGTGGAGACTGGGTATACAGAACGGACTCGTCGAGAACTCCTAGATGGTATTATACCTATCGTCAGATAGCAGTTCTCTGGTGACACTGGTACAGGTTAGTCTATCAACCCGAGATCGTTATAGAGTCTTGTGTGATTCCCACTGTGCTTTGATTTCCACCATACCATGGTCAAGAGATCGTGCAAAAAGGTGGTTTTTGGGTACAATCCCGAGTCACATGGAGGCAATGGGTGATAGGAGGGGATTCGTCTCTTCCGGTATTGGGAGTTGATTTTGCGCTATGCTCGATTGGACATAATAGGAAATCTCTGGCCAGGGTTGCTGAGATGTACTGGTAAGTGTTATCAGTATTTTCTTGAATCGTTATGGACCTTGCATCGGCATGACTTATCAGGCTATTGGGGTCTGACATTATACCATCCCCAGGCTGTGATATACGACATATCTGACGAAGAGACCAGACTATACGGTAGTGTCACTGATTGGATTTTCAGGAGTATGAGCAGGCTTGCTTGTTGATCTTATGATCGCTCAATACCCGGGTGGTCGTTACGTTTGGCAGACCACTTGGGCTTGTGGGTGTTTGATATGATCATCACCTACTGCCGGCGTATTGACGAGTCTTTAGAGTCCTACACAGAGGTTTCCTGGTTCATGTGAAACGAAATAGGAGCACATATGTGATATGTGCGGGACCGAGATTAATACGCGTATGTGATACCATATTCTATTCTCTCGATTTATGACGTCGGGCGGTTATATGTGATATACCCGGATTATCGGGTTAAGTGTTGATTCGATAAGTTGTTAGATTTGATATTAGTCGGTTATATGTGATTTAGCCGGATTATTAAATCAAGTGTTGATTTAATAATTTAATATATAATTATATATTTGATATATTAAATTACATTAACTAATATTAGCTCACTTAAGAATTTCTTTTTCTCACTTATGATACACTTTGTTGGGGTAAAAATTTACATCCCGATTGACCGAGTCAAAGTCAAGGTCAACCCCCAAGCTAGGTGGGCCCAAGCCCAGGTCAAGCGGGCCCATGCCCAAGTCGAGCCCGCGGCCAGCCTCCCCATACCAACAACGAAATCATGTCATAAATAATTTTTATGTAATTTTTTATGCATGAATGTAAACAAAATGGGCATAAAGCCAAATTCTTGTAAGCCCATGGCTTATGTGCAAAAAGAAATGGCACATGAGCCATGGAATGGGCAAAACGCCATTTTGCAAAGCCCAAGGGGCTATATGTAAATATGTAAGCCTATAAAAGGCAACATGATGATGAATAAAAGAACACATTTTCATTCCCCAAAAATTAGGGCCTGTGCCTCTTTCTCCTTCTTCAAGGTTCTAAAAACCTTCTTCTTTCATTTGAATTAAATCAAGAGTTTAACTCTTCCTTTTCTCAAAATAAATAGTTTTTCACCACAAAACCCACAAAGGGGAATTCAGATCTCCCACTAGATCTCGAAAAAGAAGAGATTTTTAAAATCTCACATCTCTTGATCTTCAAGATTCGGCCAAAAGACAAGGAGAAGAAGGAGACCCATCTCTAAGAATCTAACTTTGGACAGATCCAAGGCTCAGAAGAAGGGCCAAGGATTCCTAGGAGTCTAACTCCTTTCTAGATCTGTTGGAGTTTAACTCCATAAATTAATTTTCTGTCAGGAGTTTAACTCCAAAAATCCCTTGGGAGTTCAACTCCCCAACCTAAGGGCTAGGCCCCCCCTTTCTCAGCGGGTGTTTTCCCGTGGTCACGTGCGCCCGCGTGACCCCGAGCGCTGAGGCGCCCAATGGTCATGTGCGCCCACGTGACCCCGGGCGCTGAGGCGTCCAAAGGTCACGTGTGCGCCACGTGACCCTGGGGCGCTGAGGCGCCCAACGGTCACGTGCGCCCACGTGACCCCGGACGCTGAGGCGCCCAAAGGTCACGTGTGCGCCACGTGACCCCAGGACGCTGAGGCGCCCAACGGTCACGTACGCCCACGTGACCCCAGGCGCTGAGGAGCCTAAACGGTCACGTGTGCGCCATGTGACTCCGGGCGCTGAGGCGTCCATCGGTCACGTGTGCGCCACGTGTGTAACATTTAGGAAAAACATAGAAATAAATAAATTTAATTAAAATAAGAATAAGCTGATAAATCACAAAATGGTTAAAAGCTAATATGTCAATCTTCATAAGATATATGTAATACAAATTAAATTGGAAATTTAGAATGTAATTTTAATAAGTTATAAGGGTTTTTAAGATAATTTTAGCTTCATTTTAATAAAAGATGTGTTTTGTAATAAGTAAGTTGTGAGGGGTTTAAATTGTAAAGTTAAGGTTTTATGCAAATATGAGATTGTTGAGGGTTTAAGTGAGATTAGATGATATTAATTCAGATCTGAAAAACAAATTCAAATATAAAACAAAAAGGGAAAATGGGAGATAATCACCAAAAACCACCTCATGCTTCCACACCCTTGCTCACTTCCACCTCCTACTTGCATGAAACATGCACACCTTTGGCTTTGACACCTCCTCCTTCTCTTATCTCTTCTATCATTCACTTAAATAGTTCATTTCAGTTTAAAAATCAGAATCAAAACTGATAGAAAAATCAAAAGAAAAGAAAAGTAAAAGAGGGAAAAAGAAGAACAAGAGGAAGAAGAAGAGAATGGAGATTGTTCTTGGAGAGGGTGCATCTTCAAGCTAAAAGGAGCTTGTAGATCTTGGAGGGTCATTCCTACAGCAAATTAGGAGGGTATTTTTCTTAAACTCAGTAGAGATTAACTTCTGTAGCTTAATTAGAGTAGGTTTAATCAAGTCACATAATTTCGTATTTTAGCTAAACTTATAGTCTGTTAAAAACTGCTGTGTTCTGAAACTTAATTAAATAAATTCAACAGAGTAGAAATGATGTAGGAATTAAATAGAACACACCACAAGAAAACGACTTTGGGGGGCCGGTCTTGGGCCGGCGACAGTAAGGTTTTGGCCGGCGTCGCCGGCCAAGTGCGAAGCCTTGGGGGTTTGGTCAATTGGGGTGTCTGCAGTATACAATTTGGAGTAGTTTGGTACTGTTGATTTTAATTAGTTTCACTGTAACTGAAATCTGGAATGATATGTCGGAAAAGGAATCGTAAAACGTTAAAAACGACACGACGAAACTAAGTCGCGTTTTAATTTCTGAAACTGTGCAGAATTAAGCTAAAATCCAGCGAGACTAAGTGTGAAACAACTTGATATAACCTAATATTAGATAACTAGCAAAAAGGGTATAACGTGTTTTTATTTCCGTTATGTCGGAAATACAGTTTTGCTTATATACGATATATTGGTATATTTAGACGCGGATACAAGGAATACGGAAGCCGCGAGGAAAGGGAAAGGATTAGCGATTCCGGAGTAGATCGACTTTCCGGTGAGTAGACTAAACATCTACCGGGGAATTTAGTAGAGATGGCGTGTTTCGCCCATGGTTTTACATTAATACGATATTCATATCATCATGTTAAATAATTAGAATATCATTCATTTCATTACTTATATGTTGCTTAGTTGTTAGAACACTTCACAAGTATCGACGAGTCACGCCACGTGCACATCTTATATGCTACACACACCTCGTCGGTATTGCCATGTCACATACACTTAAATATCATACTTATTAACATGGATTGTATTGTCTTTCAAATGTTAAGTATATTGGTAGAATTCCTTATTTACATTTTGTTGCTTTATGCGTATTTCCATGTTGGATATGAGATAAATACAGAATTGAGGATTTATGATTTGAGTTTTTAAATACTATTACATAAATCCCGTTTTCATGATTGATGTGACATGTCCACCCTGAGTTGATTTCTGTTTTTGGTTTTATTCCGGACCGAGTGGGGGAGATATACGGTCGCGGATTTACGTTATCCATACTGAGTGGGGGAGCTATACAGTTGGATACAGGGTGGACCCGGTCGAGACCGAGGGGCAAGATAGCCGTATTGAGACGGGGGAGCCTAGCGAGGTTACTCGATTCCGGATATTTGTTTTAGAAATATGCGGCGTGCATCTAGAGGATGACGACCGATATTATGGGTATAGGATCATTCGGGGAATGATGCCTATAAGAAATGAAAGTTTTGTGTCGTTGATGGACACCGAGAGATGATTTATATTGAGTTATGATTTCAGAAGTATGATGTGATTTATTGTTGGATTTCACATATACTCATATATCATATTGATTCATGTTCATTATCATGATTACCATATTTACTTTATTCGCCGTTATATGTTAGTCGTATTCACTGAGTTGGCAACTCATCCCCGTTGTGCCACAGTTCCTTGCAGGGATAGAGTGGACGGGTAGTTGCGAGGCAGGATCACTTTTGCTGTTGTTTCCATCTTTTGATCGGTAGGTTACATGTGTAGTAACCTCCTTTTTGGTTTTTGTACTTTGTATCTAGAAAGACTCCATCAGACTTGTATTTTAACTTAGAAAGGAGAGTTGGTAAATATATGTACAGTTGAAAAATGTGGATCAGTATTATAGTCTTTTCTTTATGAGATTCAGTAATGTTCATTATATGCATATTCATATTCTTATTGATATTGTTGATTCCAACTAGGAATACAACCACACTTAACCTTTATTACTTGTTTAATGAATTAACTTCATAACTCGAGATTTCTACTCAAAACTAAATTTTCATAAATAATTCCGAAATAAGGTATTTTGATCTTGGTTTTTGGCTTACTTGGACTTGTGCATATCTTAAGATATGATACTATCTAAGTGCCTGTCACATCCAAACTTGGGTCGTGACAAAGTTGGTATCAGAGCTTAGAAGTAACCTTACGGAATTCAGTAAGGGATTTCTATAGGTTGAGGTAAGTCTGAGAGTTAGGATGACCTTTGGTTTGATGGAGTAGGTGAATTAGGATGAATGCAGTACCGTACGTATGTTCCGCGGCATATTTACGTTATCGTATTCAGCCTAACTAACCTTAGGATGTTTATCTTGATCTATTCTTCCGTTGATTCTCCGTTATTGAATTCTTCTGTTCCCACACCTTATCAACTCTCGTTTCTTGTTCCAGTTGCTATGGCTACGCGGGCTAGGCGAGCCGCAGCCAGAAATGCAGCTAGGGCGAGTCCGCCTGTGATGAGGACTGGTACGCCGGACGTGCAGGAGGTGCATGAGCATGCTGATCCTCCTCCTCCAGATCGCATGACTAGGATCGAGGAGGGTATGTTGGGATTACAGCGAGTGGTAGGACAGTTAGCTGAGACCACTCGAGCTTTGAGATCAGATCCGGCACCGACCGTAGCAGAGTCCGAGGTACAGCCTACACAGACGGTAGCACCAGTAGATACGAGAGTGATGGAGGTATCACTTGCGGAGTTTATGAGATTGAGACCGCCGGTATTCACAGAGACCGATGTGGCGGTAGATCCTCAGTCTTTTCTTGATAGAATGGCGAGGATATGCAGATCATTACGATGTTCTGATGCGAGGTCAGTTGAGCTGACTAGCTTTCGTTTGGAGGGACTTGCACAGGAGTGGTGTGAGTCGATGGAGAGAGGGCGAGCTACGAATCTTCCTCCGATGACGTGGACCGAGTTTTCTACAGTCTTTCTTGCCAGATTTCTTCCCGAGAGTGTGAGGGATGCTAGAGCTAGCAGTTTCGAAGCGTTAAAGAAATCAGCAAGTATGTCAGTAGCAGATTATGACTTACGATTCACCCAGCTATCGCGATATGCTCCATACTTAGTACCTACAGAGGAGCTTCGGGTGAAAAGGTTCCTAAGGAGTTTGGACACACAGTTGTATCTGGCGATAGGCTCCCAGCATTTTGATACATATGCACAGGCCTTGGATGCGGCGATTCGAGTAGAGGAGCGTTTGAGCCAGTCAGGAGTTGTTCCGGAGCCAAAGAGGAGTAGACCATTCGTGCCGACAAATAGACAGTTTGGCCGAGGTAGAGGGTCCTATCCAGGCAGACATACTCCAGGCCGCAGTGTTGGACGAGATTGGACACAGGGCCAGATGTTCAGTTCATATCCTGATGATCAGAGATCACCTTATACTTGTTATAGATGTGGACTTCCCGGGCACTTTGCGAAAGATTGCCGATCTCAGGGCGGGACCGTTGCTCCACAGGCTGCTTTACCCCTTCCTTCTCCAACACCGATGGCTTTACTTCCTCCCCCAGTTGGCGCTACACGCCAGGCAGTTGCACCAAGAGGTCGAGGCTATGCAGGACGTGCTCAGAGAGGTAGAGGAGATAGAGGTAGAGGACGACAGGATGCGGGCAGGGGCCAGGCACGGGTTTTTGCACTGACTCCACAGGATGCCCAGGCATCAAATGCAGTCGTGACAGGTACTCTTACAGTATGCTCATTAGAGGCACATGTCTTATTTGATCCCGGTTCTACACACTCTTATGTATCTTCACGATTCGCACTTTTATTGGGGAAGGAGTCGTCATTGTTAGAATTACCTTTGGTTGTGATTACTCCAGTTGGAGATTCCTTTATAGCTCGACACGTATTCAGATCGTGTTCGGTGCGTATTGGTATTAGAGATTCACTAGTTGATCTGATTCTCTTGGACATGTTGGATTTTGATATACTTCTTGGGATGGATTGGTTAGCCGCTTGTCATGCCTATGTAGATTGTAGAGGAAAAGCGGTTAGATTTTGTTTTCCAGGTGAACCGGTGTTGGTTGTACAGGGGGATCGCAAGTTAACCCCTGTTAACATGATTTCTGCTTTTTGTGCGGGGCGGCTTTTGAAGAAGGGTTGTCTTGGGTTCTTGGCTTTTATTCAGGACATAGAGGTCGCTGAAGTTCCTTTGGACCAAATCCCGATCATACGAGAATTTCCTGAGGTATTTCCTGCAGAGTTGCCAGGATTGCCACCTGATCGAGATATTGAGTTTTGTATCGACTTGATTCCGGGTGCAGGGCCTATTTCTATACCACCCTATCGAATGGCACCGACGGAATTGAAAGAACTCAAGGGCCAGTTGCAAGAGTTGTTAGATCGAGGACTTGTACGTCCGAGTGTTTCACCGTGGGGAGCTCCTGTGTTATTTGTAAAGAAGAAGGACGGTAGTATGAGAATGTGCATTGACTACCGACAGCTGAATCGCGTCACGGTGCGAAACAGGTATCCATTACCGCGAATAGATGATTTGTTCGATCAGTTGCAAGGAGCCGGATTCTTCTCAAAGATTGACTTAAGGTCAGGATATCATCAGTTGAGGGTTCGGAAAGACGATATTCCGACGACAGCATTTCGTACGAGATATGGGCATTATGAATTTCTGGTGATGTCGTTCGGACTCACCAATGCTCCAGCAGCTTTTATGGATATGATGAACCGTATCTTTAGACCATTTATCGATCGGTTTATTATAGTATTCATAGATGATATTCTTGTATATTCTCGGAGTCAGACGGAGCACGAGCAGCATTTACGCATCACATTGCAGACTTTGAAAGAGCATCAGTTGTATGCAAAGTTTTCTAAGTGTGCTTTTTGGCTCGATAGTGTGGATTTCTTGGGTCATATTGTTACGAGAGAAGGTATATGTGTAGACCCAAAGAAGATTGAAGCGGTACAACACTGGCCCAGGCCTATGTCAGTTACAGAGGTTCGGAGCTTCTTAGGTCTGGCAGGTTATTACAGACGCTTCGTACAGGATTTTTCAAGGATAGCGGCACCTTTGACAGGATTGACTAGGAAGGAAGTTCCATTTCAGTGGACAGATGCTTGTGAGCAGAGTTTCCAACAGCTGAAGATGCGTTTGACGACTGCACCTGTATTATCTTTACCTTCCGGGTCAGGGGGTTTCGTTGTGTATTGCGATGCTTCTAAAGTGGGCTTAGGCTGTGTGTTGATGCAACACGGCAAGGTTATAGCATATGCTTCTCGACAGTTGAAGAGGCATGAACAAAATTATCCCACTCATGATCTAGAGATGGCTGCTGTAGTTTTCGCATTGAAGATTTAGAGACATTACTTGTATGGAGAAACGTGTCAAATCTTCACAGATCATAAAAGTTTAAAGTATATCTTTCAGCAGAAAGATCTGAATCTCAGGCAGCGTAGATGGATGGAATTGGTGAAAGATTACGACTGTGAGATTTTGTACCATCCAGGCAAAGCAAATGTTGTGGCAGATGCCTTGAGTCGGAGGCCTGGAGGTAATTTATCTCATTTGAGTATTTTGCAGAGACAGTCTTCTACAGACTGGCAAATTTTATGTGATAGTCGTATACAGTTCGAGTTCACATCGACAGGAGGTCAGTTAGCACATGTTCGCACCAGACCTCAGTTATTGGATCGTATTCGAGATGCGCAGCCTACAGATACTCGCATGATGGAGATTATGGATCAGGTTAGACAGGGCAAGGAGACGGAGTTCGTGGTTGATGATCATGGAGTATTACGTTTTAGGACTCGTCTCTGTGTGCCAGATTCTGATGGATTGAGGCGTGAGATTTTGGAGGATGCCCACAGATCAGTATACAGTATCCATCCTGGTTCCACCAAAATGTATCGTGACTTGAAGGAAAATTATTGGTGGGAAGGAATGAAGAAGGATGTTACGGATTTTGTTTCACGATGCTTGACTTGTCAGCAAGTCAAAGCAGAACATCAGAGGCCAGCCGGGGAGCTGCAACCTTTACCCATTCCAGAGTGGAAATGGGAACAGATTTCCATGGATTTTGTGGTGGGTCTACCCAGGACTAGCAGAGGGTATGATTCCATTTGGGTGATAGTAGACAGGCTGACGAAGGCCGCTCATTTTCTTCCAGTAAAGACGACATATGGATTTGCTCAGTATGCACAGATATATATCGATGAGATTGTACGTCTACATGGAGTGCCGACATGCATAGTATCAGATCGAGGTACCCAGTTCACGAGCAGGCTATGGCAGAAACTTCAAGATGCTCTTGGTACACGACTGAGTTTTAGTACAGCTTTCCACCCACAGACAGACGGTCAGTCGGAGCGGACAATTCAGATATTAGAGGATATGCTTCGGGCTTGTAGCCTAGATTTCGGTGGTAGTTGGGATCGTCACCTACCTTTGGTAGAATTTTCTTATAACAACAGTTTTCAAGAGACGATCCAGATGACACACTTTGAAGCTTTGTATGGAAGGAAGTGTAGATCACCTGTTTGCTGGACGGAACTTAGTGAGAGTTGTATATTGGGACCGCAGATAGTACAAGAAACTACAGAGAAGATTCACTTGATACGAGATAGAATGAGAGCGGCTCAAAGCAGACAGAAGTCATATGCGGATCGAAGACGACGCAAACTCGAGTTTGATGTGGGAGATCATGTGTTCCTTCGAGTATCTCCAATGAAGGGTGTGATGCGCTTCGGGAAGAAAGGGAAACTCAGCCCCAGATATGTTGGACCTTATGAGATTTTAGAGAGAGTGGGCGCTGTAGCTTATCGGTTAGCGCTTCCACCTGGTTTTCCCGACGTACATCCAGTGTTCCACGTATCGATGCTTCGCAGATATCTTCACGATCCATCTCATGCAATCCAGCATCAGACTCTACAGCTTGAACCAGATCTATCCTTCACAGTGCAGCCAGTTGCTATTTTGGACAGACAGGTAAAGCAACTACGATCGAGGATACTGCCATCTGTAAAGGTTCTCTGGCAAGGAAGGGATCGCGAGGAGATTACTTGGGAGACGGAGGACGCGATGCGAAAGAAATTTCCACATCTTTTCTTAGGTATGTTTAGTAATTAGTTTAAATTCGGGGACCGAATTTTCTTAAGGGGGGAATATTGTAACATTTAGGAAAAACATAGAAATAAATAAATTTAATTAAAATAAGAATAAGCTGATAAATCACAAAATGGTTAAAAGCTAATATGTCAATCTTCATAAGATATATGTAATACAAATTAAATTGGAAATTTAGAATGTAATTTTAATAAGTTATAAGGGTTTTTAAGATAATTTTAGCTTCATTTTAATAAAAGATGTGTTTTGTAATAAGTAAGTTGTGAGGGGTTTAAATTGTAAAGTTAAGGTTTTATGCAAATATGAGATTGTTGAGGGTTTAAGTGAGATTAGATGATATTAATTCAGATCTGAAAAACAAATTCAAATATAAAACAAAAAGGGAAAATGGGAGATAATCACCAAAAACCACCTCATGCTTCCACACCCTTGCTCACTTCCACCTCCTACTTGCATGAAACATGCACACCTTTGGCTTTGACACCTCCTCCTTCTCTTATCTCTTCTATTATTCACTTAAATAGTTCATTTCAGTTTAAAAATCAGAATCAAAACTGATAGAAAAATCAAAAGAAAAGAAAAGTAAAAGAGGGAAAAAGAAGAACAAGAGGAAGAAGAAGAGAATGGAGATTGTTCTTGGAGAGGGTGCATCTTCAAGCTAAAAGGAGCTTGTAGATCTTGGAGGGTCATTCCTACAGCAAATTAGGAGGGTATTTTTCTTAAACTCAGTAGAGATTAACTTCTGTAGCTTAATTAGAGTAGGTTTAATCAAGTCACATAATTTCGTATTTTAGCTAAACTTATAGTCTGTTAAAAACTGCTGTGTTCTGAAACTTAATTAAATAAATTCAACAGAGTAGAAATGATGTAGGAATTAAATAGAACACACCACAAGAAAACGACTTTGGGGGGCCGGTCTTGGGCCGGCGACAGTAAGGTTTTGGCCGGCGTCGCCGGCCAAGTGCGAAGCCTTGGGGGTTTGGTCAATTGGGGTGTCTGCAGTATACAATTTGGAGTAGTTTGGTACTGTTGATTTTAATTAGTTTCACTGTAACTGAAATCTGGAATGATATGTCGGAAAAGGAATCGTAAAACGTTAAAAACGACACGACGAAACTAAGTCGCGTTTTAATTTCTGAAACTGTGCAGAATTAAGCTAAAATCCAGCGAGACTAAGTGTGAAACAACTTGATATAACCTAATATTAGATAACTAGCAAAAAGGGTATAACGTGTTTTTATTTCCGTTATGTCGGAAATACAGTTTTGCTTATATACGATATATTGGTATATTTAGACGCGGATACAAGGAATACGGAAGCCGCGAGGAAAGAGAAAGGATTAGCGATTCCGGAGTAGATCGACTTTCCGGTGAGTAGACTAAACATCTACCGGGGAATTTAGTAGAGATGGCGTGTTTCGCCCATGGTTTTACATTAATACGATATTCATATCATCATGTTAAATAATTAGAATATCATTCATTTCATTACTTATATGTTGCTTAGTTGTTAGAACACTTCACAAGTATCGACGAGTCACGCCACGTGCACATCTTATATGCTACACACACCTCGTCGGTATTGCCATGTCACATACACTTAAATATCATACTTATTAACATGGATTGTATTGTCTTTCAAATGTTAAGTATATTGGTAGAATTCCTTATTTACATTTTGTTGCTTTATGCGTATTTCCATGTTGGATATGAGATAAATACAGAATTGAGGATTTATGATTTGAGTTTTTAAATACTATTACATAAATCCCGTTTTCATGATTGATGTGACATGTCCACCCTGAGTTGATTTCTGTTTTTGGTTTTATTCCGGACCGAGTGGGGGAGATATACGGTCGCGGATTTACGTTATCCATACTGAGTGGGGGAGCTATACAGTTGGATACAGGGTGGACCCGGTCGAGACCGAGGGGCAGGATAGCCGTATTGAGACGGGGGAGCCTAGCGAGGTTACTCGATTCTGGATATTTGTTTTAGAAATATGCGGCGTGCATCTAGAGGATGACGACCGATATTATGGGTATAGGATCATTCGGGGAATGATGCCTATAAGAAATGAAAGTTTTGTGTCGTTGATGGACACCGAGAGATGATTTATATTGAGTTATGATTTCAGAAGTATGATGTGATTTATTGTTGGATTTCACATATACTCATATATCATATTGATTCATGTTCATTATCATGATTACCATATTTACTTTATTCGCCGTTATATGTTAGTCGTATTCACTGAGTTGGCAACTCATCCCCGTTGTGCCACAGTTCCTTACAGGGATAGAGTGGACGGGTAGTTGCGAGGCAGGATCACTTTTGCTGTTGTTTCCATCTTTTGATCGGTAGGTTACATGTGTAGTAACCTCCTTTTTGGTTTTTGTACTTTGTATCTAGAAAGACTCCATCAGACTTGTATTTTGACTTAGAAAGGAGAGTTGGTAAATATATGTACAGTTGAAAAATGTGGATCAGTATTATAGTCTTTTCTTTATGAGATTCAGTAATGTTCATTATATGCATATTCATATTCTTATTGATATTGTTGATTCCAACTAGGAATACAACCACACTTAACCTTTATTACTTGTTTAATGAATTAACTTCATAACTCGAGATTTCTACTTAAAACTAAATTTTCATAAATAATTCCGAAATAAGGTATTTTGATCTTGGTTTTTGGCTTACTTGGACTTGTGCATATCTTAAGATATGATACAATCTAAGTGCCTGTCACATCCAAACTTGGGTCGTGACAACGTGACCCTGGGCACTGAGGCGCCTAAAGGTCACGTGTGCGCCACGTGACCCCGGGCGCTGAGGCGCCCAGTGGTCACGTGTGCGCCACGTGACCCCGGGCACCATGCGCCCACACGTTGTGCACACGTCCTTAAGACGCTTTCCCCCCTTTTTTTAATGCACTCCACACTAAATATGCCTCCCCCGTTAGAAAAAATTTGCGGGCCCCCCAATATATCCAAAACATAACACTGCACATTGAGTTCGCATGACCAGTTTAACCCGTCAATCGGAGGTTCCTTCGCTCCAAATGCGAGGGGTAATTAACGGCAGCTTAGTTCGCGGCTGCCGGAGATTCGGATCCCCATAATCAATAAACCCCAGCCTACCCTAGGCAGGGGGAATCTGTAATACGCCTGACAAGCGCGCGCGTATTCCCATCTCAATGGGGTGACGAAAAACACCCTACACACTTAACATATATATGATATATGTTAATTGTATTATTTTCTTTTTACACAAAATATATATATGTGATATATATTAGTGTGTCATGCAAGGTTATATATGCAATAAGGGTGTATGAAACTCACACCATACTTGATTTAATGTGGGATAATATTTATTATTAAGTAATTCAAAATTGGTGGAATTAGTCATGGTTAGGGTTTGGTAGAAACTTGTAGAACCATTGACTTTGTCCACTCCTTTTGTTTTGCTTAAGATATTTATTAAGCTAACCATTAACACTTAGCTATGGTTAAGTCTCTATAAGGATTAGTGTATGACATAAACTCATCATGGTTGCATTTTTAACCTCATGAGATTTATTCTCTTCATCACTTCATCATCTTCTTCATCATCTCCTTGAAGCTCTCTTGCTTTTGATCAAGTGATGAAATATTGTGAGAAAATAAAATCTAAAGTGAGCTTAATTCCTACTTCATCATCCTCTACTATATTAGCCATTTAGTTTATGGTGTTTGCTTCACTAATCTACCATTAGTGAAAAGGTATCATGAGCTTGAGCCTCCTCGACGTAGATCATCTTCGGCCTCGAAGACTTCGAGCAAGCATGTTAATTTTTTTATGTGAACCCTTACTAGAGTTTGGATGTTCACTACTTGGAGCGAAGGGACTATTACACGGAGCTTTAGAAATGAAGGACCAGTCTACAAAGGTTGTATTTCTCATTCACTTTAAATGTAAAGTTGTTCACATTATTGTTTCATATGATTCTCTAGTTAAACATCCTTTGCTTAGGGTTCTTTAGGACAGCAATTTTTTAATTTGGCATAGATGATGCCTCCCGAAACTTTGCTGCCGTGCTTAGCAACCCTTCAGTGAGTCCCTACAACCAACAATTCTATGGACCGTAATGTCCTTAAACTAGCTATGGACCGTAATGTCCATAAACTAGCTATGGACCGTAACGTCCTTAAACTTAAACGATAGAGCCAAAATTCTCTTTCGTTGGATAAAAAATGATCCCGAACCCTCGTTAAGTAGATCTTAGTCCAATATCGGATTAATGTATCCTTAACAAATATTTAAGTTGATCTTAATCTCAAACAAGGTTAATGATCCTTAAATCAACCTAAACCCAAATCTAAGAATATACGGATTTGGACTAATCCACGCCCTACAGGCGACAACACAAATTAGTCTCCGTATAAAATCCATGGGCAACCAAAAATAAAACACATACACACGACACGAAGTGACCTTCTGGATCCGGAGAAAGTGGTTACCGCGATGCGGTAGCGTAATTAACTGCAGGGGCTTGCGCCTGCAGGGAAAAGCATCCACACAATCAAAACCCCCTCGTAAACGAGGGGGAATCTGACGAAGTCTGCTACAACGACCACATCTTTTTAAACTTTCGATATACGGTACCATAAATTAACTTGGCATCTTTGGAGAGGTAGACAGATAAATCCAAATAGCATTTGCCCCCAAAATTCAGACGAGATGTCCAAACGTCCCGGTCGCGTCTTTCGGCAGTAAACAGATTCTGGCACGCCCGGTAGGACCTTTTCCTCTTTCCACTCTACACTTCGTGTGTCGTGTTCGCGAATGGATCGCGGTTTAATTTGGTTGCCCCTGGATTCGAGGTACTAAGATTTGGTTTCTTGCTCCATACAAAAGAGAAGATGACGTCGACGGCTTCCAACTGCACCAATTGCAACAGCAACTACCACTCCGTCCCTGTTGGAGGAGTGACTTATGGGCCCCAAGCGGCCTCCATCTTTGTAATGCCGGTGGAACAAGTGACTCAGGCCACCATTGTACTGTTCTTCAGGACCATGCTCCCTCCAATGAGCTTCAATGCTTCAATTCCATCACAGGAGGCTCCAAAGAAGTCGGTCTTCGATCGGCTTGCAACTACTACGGTCCCTCTCAACGGATAGTCCGATTCTAACGCCCCAGTCTTTAATAAACTGGGCCAAGGCTCCAGTGGGCCCGTAAAGAGGCCTGCAATACCTGAAGGAATTATCTCGAAGCGGATAGTCATTCCAGCTCTGGTAGACGAAGTCGTCAAAAGGGCTTCTCCAGGGATCGGTCTTCGCAAGACTGGCCGTTCCAACTCCTGCTACGGGCGAGTTCGTTACAAGTGCTTCCCCTATTCGAAAGTCAGTCTTCGACAGGATAGACGTTCCCTCTCAACGGACGTCAGCCTTCGACAGGTTGGCACCAAAAGCAGCCTCTCATCAAAGCAAGGGGCATGATGAGGTCGCTTCTACAACCGAGGAGATCCCATACACGACATGCTTAACGTCGCCACTGACGCCGAGTGAGGAAAGCTGGGGGCAACTCTCCTTCTGGACTTACCCCACCAGCTCCAACGGTGGAAATTGACGCTGTTGTTCCAACTGGGAACAGCTTCGAGCTACTAAGGAGGGTGCGCAAGAACTCTCCAACAGCCATACTGAAGAAGTTTTCTTCTCCTATCGAAAACACAACACAGGTGAAGCCGGAACAACCACCTCAGCGGTTGTCCTCCCAGATCCACAGAGTTTGGCGGAAATGTAACATTTCAGAAAATATAAAATATTATTTTTGGAATTTAATGTTAAAATAATATATTTCGCGAAAACTACCTGATTTGCGAAATTGGGGTTTTCGTAAGGTGGTATAAGAATATACCAATATTTGGGAATTTATCGGAGATTAAAATGATTTATTTATTTTAATGATATTTTATCGGATTTTGGATAAAATCCGTGTTTTTACAATTTTCATGATTTTGCACCATGTCATGTGCATATGTGCATGTTGGATTTGTGACTTGTGAGTTTTGTGAGATAGAGATTGAGAAAGGAAATGAAAAGGAAAAGAAAAGAAAAGGAATGAATTGAGTGTGAATGAAATATGAAGTTGATGCCATGAGATATTTGTGAGTAAAACAAAAGAGATTATATATTTTGAGAGAGAGGTGAGTGTAGGGAGATATTTTGAGAGTGAGAGAGTGAGCCTAAGGGTATACTTGGCTGCCCATTTCCCTCATCTCCTCCGTTGTTCTCCATGTTTCTTCATCTACTTCATTCCCTCACTACCCCCATGCATCCTCTTCATTTACTTGCCAAAACCTCATGCCCTTTTCTCTAAAAACATGCACAACACTATTCTAAACCCTTAAAACCTTTCAAGTTTGGATTTTGGAGACTTTGGCAACTCAAGAAAGTTCTTTGGTTGCTATTAAGGTAATCCTTTCACCTTAGTTTAGAGTTTGTGCTTAATATCGTATTTTAGTTTAGAAATTGATATAAATAGGATATGTGATCTTAGAAAATTATAAGTTGCTGTCTAGTGAACAATTGAGGTGAAGTGAGTGTTTACAAGACCTTAAGGATTGATTTAGAGGCCTGGAATTGAGTTTAGAATCTGATACACGAAGTTAGAATTATTCTTTATCGGTTTTGTAAAACCTTAAGGCCTACAGGGAATCTGGAGCAACCTGGGAAAATTTTGAGAAAAATAAACAATATCAGAGACCTAGTTGGACCAATAGGAGACCACCCTGCAAGTACGAACCCATTCCAATCACTTAGGGCTAAGCTCGCCGGATTTCTAGGCAATGTGGCCGGCCAGTTTGGGGAATTTGGGGTCTAGGTTGTTTCAGTAGATCACACACTCCTCATAAAACACCCTATACTTGCGAGTTTAATCCCATTTTACCTGAGAGAGAATCTGGGAGCAGTTGTGAGTGGTTTTTGGTTATGTTTTCCGTATTTTGGAATTATTGATTGTGATATTTGGTTTTGTATTTGGTCGTTGGATATTTGTACATCAACGACAAGGGATAATTGGGTTGTTTGGCATGCGTAGGCTATAGGTTCTAACCTATAGGCGATCCGTGTGCCGTATTGGTTTTCCGAACTCGATTTTAATAGCGATTTCAATTGTGTATTTATTGTAGGTACCTTCGCATAGATTCCGAGACGACAGAGCATGGCGTCATCGACTTCGGTAACCAAGGATCAAAGTGAGTAGATCTATATCTACAGGGGAAGTCGGGTGGATGGCATATAGCACCCCCGCAAATTATAAATAGAAACTGATCTATAGGATACAGTCGTAGAAACTTAGATTTGAAACTAGGGATATGGTTAAAAGATAGTTAGAGATGATATGAGTGATTGGATATACATATTGGGATATGAAAAGTGAACGTGAATCACGACTTATAGATATGTAGTTGCACTAGAATAAGTATGCGTTTTAGAGTAGCATGACACTTGATGTGTAAGGTAGAATGTGTATATAAATTGACTTGATGTCAGATGATTTAATGTGATGAAAGAAAATACGATGTGATATGATGACTTGATTGATATGTCGGTATACGGATACGAGTCGATATGAGAGGATTGATACCTTTGTCGGTCCCCTGATATGAGATGATTATGGAAGTGACCTGGGATATAGGCATATAAGTATATATAATGTTGTGAATCATGAGTGATATGCTGTACGAGACGTTAGGTCCGTACTCTCATTGTCATATAGGTTGTTAGGATCCTAATTGTTTAATGCCGCCGTACAATGATTTACCGTACGTGATGAGTTTTATGATGATTGATCCACACCCTTGACTAGAGGATGCCGTATGATGGATTATACCGTACGTGATATTATGAGGCTGGATGCCGATTGATAGATTTTCTGACTCAGATATATTGTAGACACGTATACCTTATAGCATTTAGCTTACGATGTACTTTATGCTACGTTCATGATATTCGCATTTCATTGCATATGCCTGTGCTGGTACACCTACACCATTATCGATGATGCGTATGTTATACCTACACAGATTGGTCGGCTCACACACTTCATCATCGATAATTGCTATGTCACTTACACAGTAGAATTGCTACATCATTATGCTATGTTGCATGATATACTTGCTATGCTCACATCATTATGCTATGTTGCATGATATACTTGCTATACTCACTGTTCCCCTCCGAACGGCGGCCGAGACATGAGAACGTCTTGCCTGAGATTCGGGGCAGATACTATATGGTTTTACTCGTCCACCTCTCAGAAGATGCCAAGTTGATTTATGGCACCGTGTATCGGAGGTTTAGACGGATGTGGCCGATGTAGCAGACTTCGTCAGATTCCCCCTCGCTTGAGGGTTTTTTGATTGTGGGGACGCTCTTCCCTACAGGCACAAGCCCCTGCAGTTAATTACGCTACCGCATCGCGGCAACAACTTTCTCCTTCTCCAGAATTTCACTTCGTGCCGTGGGTGTTTATTTTGTTTGTGGTTTCCCGTGGATTGTATACGGAGACTAATTTATGTCGTCGTCCGTAGGACGTGGATTAGTTCAAATTCGTATTTACTTAGATTTGGGTTTGGTGTTTTAGTTTAAGAATACGTTAGCCATATTTAGGCTAAGATCAACTTAAACGTTTGTTAAGGATACATTAGTCTGATTTGAGACTAAGATCAACTTAACGGGATTGTTTGGATCCGACAAAAGAGCAATTGGCTCTATTGTTTAGTTGAATGACGTTGCGGTCAATAGGTAGTTTAAGGACGTTGCGGTCCATATTCCAGTTTAGGGACATGGTGGTCTATATTCCAGTTTAGGGACATGGTGGTCCATGTTTAGTTTAAGGACGCATAAGTCCGCGGGTTTAAGGATCCCATAATCCGTGTTTTGGTTTAAGGACGCTTAAGTCCATGAGTTTAAGGACCCCACAGTTTGTGTTGATGTGTGGTTGTCGGGATCCGTCACCTCTCTAACGTCGTTGAAGGATTACAACGATATGAGTCAAAGGAGTTCGGAGATGTACCCTCGAAACGGATGTAAATTGATTTAAGAGAGCAGCTGTGCTCAGTCAATTTAATTTGAGGACTTACGGCCATGATTGGGCTAAGTTCAGTTGAAAAATGTTCAACGCTTTTATTTTTTTTTTTGGGCCTATTAGGCCTGTGCTAGGTCTTTGCCCATGTTTAAGTAATGCATTTTTTTTGTTTGGGCTCTGCCCATTTATAAACGATGCAGAGCATCAATTTTGTTTGGGTCCTGCCCTTTCATTGCATTTTATTTTGTTTGGGCTCTGCCCTTTTATAAAAGATGCAGAGCATCAATTTTACTTAGGCTCTGCCCATTTATTGCATTGCAATTTATTTTGGCCTACTAGGCCTTTTTGATTTGGGCATGGCCCTTTAGTACACAATGCATTGCATTTGTCAGGCGCTTTGCGCCAATTACTGAGCGCAAACGCCTGTGGTGATGACACGTGTTACGCTAGCGCAGTGCGCTGCGCCAGTGCACTGTGCTTGCGCCGCTGACACGTGGCGCGCTCTGGTGAGTTGCGCCAATTTCAGAAAGCAGGGCTCTTTCTTAAAAGCGCATAGCGCAAGTGATTCAGATGCTGATACGTGGCGCTCTCTGGTGGCTTGCGCCAACCCAGGAGCGCAACAGTGCAGTTTTTGCAAGTGCAAGGCACTATTTCAATAATCTTGAGAATCTTTAAGATTCCAGAACCAATGGTTCATAAAAAAGTGCAAGGCACTTTTTGATTTCTTGATCCAATTTAGATCAAAGAAAACAAGTTTTTCTTGTTTTCAGAGAACCAATGGTTCATAAAAAGTGCAAAGCACTTATTATTATTTGAAAATCATTGATCTTGTTCTTAGATCAATGATCTATTAGAAGAAATTCTTCTATTTTGTGAAGGTTTTACCTTTATTTTGAACTTTCTTCAGAGTTCTCTCTGTTTTGAGGTTTTTAATCTCTCACAATGTTGATGATCCTTTGAATTGGGGTTTAGGGGCCTTTATATAGTGCCCACAAATTTGTTAAATTTGTTAAAGTGATCTTTCTCTGAGTGATTTGGGGAATTTTCCCCACCGTTGGATCTTTGATCCAAGGGCTTCTGTTTTACAGAAGGCAATTTTCTTGTTTTAACAAGAACAGAAGAATCTTACTAGAATTTAATTCTGTTTGGCGCAAACGCCCCAGCGCGTGACACGTGTCAAGCAGCGCAGAGCGCAGCGCAACTGCGCTTGCACAACTACGCTGACACGTGTCGCGCAGCGCAACTGCGCTGACACGTGTCGCGCAGCGCACAGCGCAGCACATCTGCGCTGACACGTGTCGCGCAGCGCACGGCACGGCGCAACTGCGTTTGCGCTGACATGTGTCGCGCAGCGAAGCGCTTGCGCAACTGCGCTGAAACGTGTCGCGTAGCGCAGCGCTTGCGCAACTGAAGCGTTACTTCCTTTAATTTTGTTTTAAATAGAGCCTTGCTCTGATTGGGCGCGCTGCCTTGGGCGCTGCGCTGGCGTATCAGCTTTTGACACGTGGCACGTTGCGCGCAGCGCAAAGAATTTGAAGCGTTCCTTTAGATTTTGAATTTTGAAATTCAAACAGAGCTTTGCTCTGATTGGGGGAAACAAATGCCCCCCCACCGTTGCGCTCACGTGGCGCGCACGTGAGTGCAGCGGTGGCAAGATCCTGGCCGTTGGATCAACTCAGGAGTTGAAGGGGCGCAAGCGCCTTATAAATAGGACCCCTGGCCCTTAGAAAATCTTCACCATTTTCCAAGATTTTGATTTTCAGAGCTTTGCTCTTGCTTAAGAACTTCAGAGCTTTGCTCTTGTTTCCAGAATTCTAGAGCTTTGCTCTCATTTCCCAAAGTTAGAAAAACTTTAGGTAAAATTAATTTTAAATTAAATTAAATTAATTTAAATCAATCTTAACCAACAGAGTTTTTCTCTCATAGATCTTTTGATCTAAAGAAATCCCCTTTGGGGTTTCATAAACAGAGCTTTGCTCTCAAGAATTTGTTTCAGGGTTTCTTAACCCATAAACAGAGCTTTGCTCATTGACAGAATATAGATCTTTTGATCTTCTGATGATGAACTCTTAAGAGTTTTTTTTATATGGATCTTTAAGATCCCAGAACTTCAATTTTATTTTATTTTTAGGAATTAATTAATTTTCTTTCTTTGATGAATTTTTTTATCATTATTACAGAGCTAGGCTCTTTTAAAGAATCTTATTCCTCTGAGACTAGAGTTTGACAAGTGTCACTCTGTGACAGAGCTTTGCTCTGAAAGATGAGATTTTCTCCTTGTCTCTAGAGATTTTTTTATTATTAATGGGAATATTCTCTTGGGGATT
Organism: Agapanthus africanus; assembly: GCA_030015575.1. NCBI lineage: Eukaryota > Viridiplantae > Streptophyta > Magnoliopsida > Asparagales > Amaryllidaceae > Agapanthus > Agapanthus africanus. Next base: position 172,872,610 of record JASDDO010000024.1, read on the forward strand.
AACTGACAATCTCATCCAATGATGGGGTTGTCTTATTAACTGACGTATTGTCATCCAGATTTTGTGGGTCCCCTTTTGGTCTCATATCCACTGCACTGTTGTGTGGTGTAATTAATTTTAATTTAATTTTAATTAATTTTTAATTTATATAAGTAATTAATTAAATTTTTTCAAACACCAAGTGTTGGAATTACAACACTAATGGCAAATTTTGTTCCCTTGCAGTGACTATGTCTTTCGATACTTCATTCCCGTTCGCTCGTTCGGAGGAAGGGTTTCCTGAAGCGCCCTTGGACCGCGAAGTCCTAGCTATGATCAGGGACCACGAACCGGAACATAAGAGTCTCCACCTTTGGGGGTCGTGGTATAATCAGATTATCATAGGTCGACGGAGCTTCACGTGCGCAGTACCGTCAGAACCCATTACGGCGATTCATTATGCCAGCCCACCCCCGGTGCAATATGCTGTGGAGATGGTTGATTGGACCTCGAAGGGATTTCTTCATCCTGCCATAGACGCAATTCCGGTTCAGCGTCCTATGGTTTTGGATATCCTGGGACGCCGCATCTGTCAAGGCGAGGCACGACCTTGGGGGCAATCATATAACATAGGTCTGATCCCCCGCCACCCGATCGGCTGTCTGCCGTGGGCTCGCTATATCCTATCGACGAAGAAGTCGCAGTTGATAAGGTTAGGGTTGTACACCGCGGTTTACGTCTTCCTCTTCCAGTATCCCACGCTTCCCACCTGGTGGTTCAAGGCCTTCTTGGAGCAGTGAAACATTCATACTCACACTTTCCTCGCAATGGACCGGGAAGTGTCAATTTCTCTGGAGGAATTCACAGAGGTCTCTGGTTTACCGGTTATAGGGGAGCACTATGAGGAGTTGCTTCCTATAGACGAGTATGTCTTCGGTGCTAAGCCGGCAATAAGGGGCCTCACTCCGGAGAATGCTGTTCAATATCAATTCCCAAGTCTGATCAAGGTGTTGAACATCTATGAGGCCCTTTTCATCGAACGTGGGAGTCGTGGAGTTAGCTTCGAGGATTTCATCGCTCGGTTCCTTCACCCAAGCGCCCTCTCGGCAGAAGCTGCTAAGTTTGCCACCCTTGATGACCCTTTCGGTCTAGGTTTGGATAACCTGCCGGCGAAGGAAATAGACTAGAAGGGTTTTTTCCTTCATAAATCCCCGACTGTGTCTTTCGCGGAAGTTGCAGCCCTCAGGATGGACGAGGAGGCCTTCTTCTTAGGATTTCTTGGGCTATGGCTGAGTTGGTTTGCTCTCCCGATGCATTCTCGCCATATGCGGCCCTCTGTCTTTTACCCAGCTCAACGGATGACCATTGGGGTAAAAGTGGCTGTTGGGATAGCCGGTTTGGCACACTTATATCACGGTCTCAGTCGAGCGGCGGATGCTAGTGAGCCTGGGGTGTTGCACGTGATCTTCCCGATGCACTACTTCGTATCATGGCTCGAGCTACACACATCGAGTGTCTTCGGCATGCACAAAAGGCCCTCGTTCTATGACAGGTGCAGCTTCCCTCGCATCATACAGCTGATTGGCGCCTCAATCATGACTCCATCGCCACGGAATGCCAGGGGTTTGCTCCTTCGCCCCCACACCGTTGGAGACGGGGTGTCTTTCATTGACAAAGTGTTGACTATTGGAAAGGCATCTACCACTGCAGTGCGGCCATTGCAAGACACTTTCAAAGATGGAGCCCCAGTTTTAACGGCCCGGGAGACCCTCCACTTATATTCTATCAGACCGGGCTTCCTGGTGTTCAGGCAGAACGGTGCGGCGATTTTCATAAGATACAACCCGCATCGTTTCGCCCAACAACTGAGCTACAATCAAGGGGTACCATTGGAGGCTTTCCTATCGGAACCTGCTGCTACCGAAGAAGGGATGGAGAGCGCGCCGCATCACTTCATGCGTCTGAATACGGGCTCCCACTTTTTTATCAGTGAGCCAGCTTGCGCCCCACGACTCCTCAAGGTATATACAGAATGGTACAGTCATTCGACGGGAGCCGTCATAAAGGAGGAAAAGCGATTGCTGGTCGACCGTAAGGGTGTGCCTCCAGGTAGCGACCGCGACGCTCCTTTAGTGCCAAGGACCCCGATAGTTCCCCCTCTAAAAGATGCTAGAGCCAGACCGCCGTATGCGCAGAGTCCTCCACGCGGATTGCCGCTTCCCGATATTGCGGATGCACCACCAGCGCCCTGTGCTCCAGTGGAGACAGTGGTTGTAGCCTCGCCGGAGTCTGGTGTGGGTGCAGACATCGGGACCCGCTGCCCCAAGGTGCCTGCAAAGCGCAAGTCGATCTCCCGTGCACCTAGGGTTGGTGGGTAGAAGAAGAAAAAGAAGTCGCTCTTCGCTGCTGACGTCGCGTTTGGTCAGGAACCCCACGCTCCCTATGGTGAGGGCCTGAGTGAATACGGGACCAACAGGGGGTTAGTCATGCCGCCGGATGACACGGACTTGGAGGCCGCTCTTGTAACTTCAGAATGGTTAGCGAGGCGTGACGCGTGGCTAGCTAAGCTTGCGTAATCAGGTAATCATTAGTCGCATTTTTTTATTGTATTGTATCTTTATTATTTCCCTTGACTAACGTTTTTTCCTTCTTCTCTTCAACAGGCATCACCACTGAAGAAGCCATTGCTGCTTCCCTCAAGACTTTCCAAGAGGAGGAACGCCTTAGAGCGTCCTTAGGCCTTGGTAAATTTCGATTCATCAAGTCTTCATTTTCCTTGTGCTATAGTCGATCTAATCTCCCCCTTTTTATCGCACGAACCACAATACCGATCCCGCCAGGTGACGCGGAGACTCTTCCCGGGCCAGCTGCCGATGTTTCTGCTTCCTCAGGGCTACCGTGAGAAGTCCGTCTTGAAGAGCCAATGAGAGATGCCTTAAAGGCTCTAGAGGCAACTCTGAACGAGGATGACGACACCTTGATGAAGGAAGCGTCGAAGAGGTCTATTGCGACATCCCAAGAGGAGAGGAAGCGGTCGAGGCGTGAAGCGAAGGCACGCAGGGCTGCCTTGGCCATTGGAGCGGGCCCAAGCACCGTCCCTCGTGCCGATACTCCGTTAGAAGATCCCCCGGTCGCCTTGTCTACAGCTCATAGACAGGCGGTGCGTGCCAATAGGGAGGCTAACGATAAGTCCACCTCGGGTAATATTTCTTTCAGAATTTTGTTGTAAGAATTATGAAGCTGTAGGTTCTTATATATTCTGTCCTGCAGGGCCAAGTCCAACCGAGGGGGAGGCGGAGACCGTCGAACCTGAGGGGCCAGAGGAAGAGGCATTGGTCAAGCCCAAGCCGATGGCGGACGACACAACCAGGATTGCCGGGCCCGAGCTAGTAGCTGACGAAATGGTCACGTCCACTATGCCTGAGCAAGTGGCCGATGCCGAGCCCGAGCTAGTAGCGGACGGGGTGCCTGAGACCGATGACCCCGTGGCGACGGCGGACGAGACAGCCGTGACTGCTGAGCCCGAGGGAGTAGCGGGTGAGGTGGACATAATTCCTGAGGACGAACCGACCGCTCTTTCTCAGGAGTCTGGCAATGCTCCAGTCATAGCTCTCCCCGCCTATGGCCCTCCACCGTCTCCTGGCCTCACGAGCACGACGACGGCCCCCGTGGAGTCTGGGGATGAGGCCACGGGTGGTGGACTTATGTCGATAGAGGAGGGAGACGCCTCCGTCTCGGCTGGAGGCTCATCAGGTAAATTTCGGATTACCGTCCCTTTTTTATCTTGCAGTCTTTCCTGACAGGTTTACCCTTGTTTTTTTAACCCAGGTGCGGCCAGTGCCGATGCTCCATTGCTTGAGAGAGCGCCGTCAACTACTGCCTTGGCGGTGGTCACCTCTCAGCCCTCTCTCGTACCATCGAAGATGTTGGAAGGTAGGGGTCCGCAACTTATTAGTCTTATCTTTCAGACGTATAGTTTTATGTACTGAAATCGTGCTGTTGTGTCTTTTCAGGAGTACTTTTTGACCATCTTTATCAGGTGTTGCTCCCACACTTCTCCTTCCCATCTGAACTCGCTTCTCCTTTTGGTGGCGCTGGTGAGTATAGTTTCTGACTGATATCCTTCTTTTTTAGTGATGAAATTATTTCTAACTTCTTCTCGTCCTGTTTACAGTGCTACAGATCGAAGGAAGGGATGAACGATCGGCCGCGCCACCGGCCTTTCCGGCCTTGCCACCTACTGCAGCTGGTATAACAAACTATTGCATTGATGACCCCTTCTTTTTTTTCTTTCTTAAAGTGTCATCTAATCGCATCTTGTTTTTTTAGCTATCGTTCCGATTTCGGTGCCCTTCGAGCCTCGCATCACAATGCCGGCAGGCCCTTTCCTGAGACGTCCGTCCTCGAAAGGCGCTGCGAACAGTCTGCGTATGTTGAGCGACTACATCGAGGAACTCAACGTCGAGACTCCTACGTCTGCTGCAGATTTCGCTACGGCGGTTAACCCGATGCTGGTGATACTCGTAAATTTCTATGACGAGGGCATCGTTGCGTCTTGGGTTAACCACTATAGAGATATCAAGGCTCGCCTGCATCAGTTGGAGTCGATGCGTCCTGCCCCCGAGGTTTTGGCCGTGAACACTCAACGGGCAGCATGGCTCGAGCAAAGCACTTCTCATTTCCGCCATTTGGAATAGGAAGCAGCTTCAAGGCTGAAGGAGTGTCAGAAGTCTTCAAGCGGGACTGCTCGCCTACATGCCGAGGTCGAGGCAAACGCTGCCGAGGTGAAGGCTGTCTTCGAGGGCCTTCTGGAGCGTATCTCAAATGGGCTGAACTTGAAGCAAAAAACTTGACGCTGCCGAGCGTAATGCCCAAGGCCTTGAAGCAGCGCAGCAGGCCATTGGGGAGCAGCTTGCATCTCTCTTGCAGCAAAGGGCTCAGGTGGAGGCAGAATTGGCAGTGATGGCCGTTCAGGAAAAGGCATGGAAGGAAGTGTGCGAACAACTGATAGAGCTATTTAAGACGCTTCCTTCCCAGTAGCTGCCTTTGTATCAATACAATTGTAATTTTTTTTAATATGTATCCATTCTTTATTCTTTTGTACACTTCACCTTGTACTTGATTAAAGTCAATAAATAAAGATACACTTTTTTCTTTGTAATGTCTTGTACTATTTATTTGTTTTCTCCTTTATCTTATTATCAGCATGCTGTCTTGATAAACACAATTGACAGATAATAGAGTAAGCATCTAGATTTCTCCAAGAGATAGCGATGGCTTAGGTCGCAGATTCAGATCTGCTGCCCAAGACTTTTCAACTCTATGAGTCGTAAGGGTCTTATAGAGACTTTTCTTCCTACGGGTCGAGAGGATCTCGTAGGTGGATTTTCTCCTTAGGAATCGTGAGGATTCCTAAGTGCATTTTCTCTTATAAGTCGTAAGGATCATATAAGAGAATTTTCTCCCTTACAAGTCGAGAGGACTCGTAAGTGATTGGTGAGTTGACTTGTTTCCGAGTCGAAGTATTGTTCCGAAAGGGAGGTCGTTGGTTGACTTGTTTCCGAGACGGAGGTCTTTGACTGACTTGTTTCCGAGACGGAGGTCGTTGACTGACTTGTTTCCGAGACGGAGGTCATTGGTTGACTTGTTTCCGAGACAGAGGTCGTTGGCTGACTTGTTTCCGAGACGGACGTCGTTGGCTGACTTGTTTCCGAGACGGAGGTCGTTGGCTGACTTTTTTCCGAGACGGAGGTCGTTGGCTGACTTTTTTCCGAGACGGAGGTCGTTGGCTGACTTGTTTCCGAGACGGAGGTTGTTGGCTGACTTGTTTCCGAGACGGAGGTCGTTGGCTGACTTGTTTCCGAGACGGAGGTCGTTGGCTGACTTGTTTCCGAGACGGAGGTCATTGGTTGACTTGTTTCCGAGATGGAGGTCGTTGGTTGACTTTTTTTCGAGACGGAGGTCGTTGGGTGACTTGTTTCCGCGACGGAGGTCATTGGCCGACTTGTTTCCGCGACGGAGATCATTGGCGACTTGTTTCCGAGACGGAGGTCATTGGCTGACTCTAGGTTGTCTGTGAACCGTAGAGTTTTAGAACTGAGGACTTTGCCGTGGCTCCGATTGGTGATATCATGTCTATGTCCTGCTGGAATGAGGAGGAACGCCGTTGTTGGTCTCCAGGCTGTAGATGTGGTCGTCGAGATCTGACTTCCCTTTGACGCAGCCTGGTGGGGAAATGTAGTCCCCTTTTTGTTTGTGCCCTTGGATTGTATACAGGGATTGATGTGACCTCAACTGTAGGGCAAAAGTTTCATTTATTTTTTTTTATTTCCGCGATGCTCTATCATTTCAGCTTTTATATCGCGAAGGTCGCGATTGCCCAATCATTTCGGTTATTTTTCACGGTGCCCAATCATTTCGGCTATTTATTTTATTTTACTCGCCGCTTTTTATTGCGAGTTGCCCAATCATTTCGGTTATTTTGTATGCATACGTTTTCTTTACTTGCTGCTTTTTATTGCAAGCTGCCCCATCATTTCGGCTATTTCGTATGCATGTGCGGCTTGCTGTCTTTTCACCGTAAACCTGAAATAAGATACCAATTTCGGCATCAGCACCGCTACAACTAGGAAATTGCCAGGAGCGAATCATCATTTGCCTCTGTCGATGTAGGACAAAGGTGGCTTAGCGAACAGGGTTAAGGTCCTGTCGACTAAGGCTTTTAACTTCATGAGCCGTAAGGGTCTCACAAAGGTATTTCTCCCTACAAGTCGTGAGGATCTTGTAGGTGTATTTTCTCCTTAAGAATCGTGAGGATCCTTAAGTGTATGTTCCTCTGTAAGTCGTAAGGATCTTACAAGAGGGTTTTCTTCTTGTAAGTCGAGAGGAATTATAAGGTTTGTTTATCATGCGAACATATCCCCAGTCATGGATGGGACTTGGTTAGGGAAATGTTTATTCGTGCCCGTGGATTGTATACAAGGGTCAGTATTGAACCACTTGTAGGGCAATATCGAAGGTTGTTGGGGGTTTGCTTAAGCACAGGTTTAAGTCTCTGTAGCTTAAGACTTTAAAATCTTATGAGCCGTGAGGGTCCCGTAAGAGATTTCTCCTTACGAGTCTTGAGGATCTCACAAGTGTATTTTCTCCTTAGGAATCGTTGGGATCCCTAAGTGTGTTTCTCCCTTGTGAGTCGTAAGGATCTTGTAAGTCGATGTAGTACACCCCAGTACTTATGGGGAGGCGGAATTTTCAAAAACGATCAAGTTTAAAGAACGAACATCGACTAACCGCTTGAATCGAAGCTAAACAAATAATAACCGAACACATAGCTATACTAAACTATAGTGTTAAGGGATTATACCTAATGAAAACTAGTCCTTCGTCTTTACGATCTCCTTGTTCTCCTCGGCCTTCTCTAGGTAGTAGACGATCCACCCGAGAGCAAAACTCCAAGCTAAACCTCTAAACTTGAGGCAACTAACCTTCTTGGATTGCTAATCAAAGAAGTTAGGATGAGATAGAGTTATAGTTATGGATTGTTTAGTCTAACTAATCCTTTGATCTCAACTCATGAGGTGTAAGGATTAGGGTTTGAAGATGAGAGCTTGAGGAGAGAGAAGGTGAGAATGAATCTTATGAGAATAGTAAATCTATCATAATATATATGAACCTTTAATATTCATCCATAAAAGAAAAACTAAATGATGAATAATGAAGTTTCATAAATATCTAGTGGTGATTCATAACCATGACTCATTAAGCATTTATCATGCATTAATGATATGCATGAATCACCCTCATGACTCACTAAACTCATTTAATGCAAATGACACCTAAACCTCCTTAGTCACCACTTCTAGAAGCTTCTCAAGTAATTACGAGAACGCCCCTCCGATCCGTAAAAATACGGAAAAACTTTAGACTGTATAAATCCAATAACCGGATACCAGTAACTGGCTTAAACCAAAGCCGACTGGTAAAAACTGTCCGAAAGTCGTACGCGCGTAAACGCACGTATGCGTCCGAACCCTTTGTCGCAAAACCATGCAACCTCTATATCATTTCGCCTGGAGTAGGAAACTCTCTGTGTGGGACTCTAGAGACTCGACTACTACGCTGGCAGTGGGTTTAACCACAGACCGCAAGCGGCACTAGCTGTACGTAACGGTCCCCAGGTAGTTGTCGATAAGAAGGCCGATGAGAAAACCCATCCGAACTCCTACTGAGTCTGATGTGACAATCTCCATACAGTCCGGTCCGTTCGTCCAAGACTATCGCATATCGGGCCTAGGGGGGCGGCAAGCGTCAGTCCCCTAATAGCGGTATAAGTCGTGTCGGAGTGAAGCCCATTACACCCTGAGAAACTACTGGAACCTACCAGCAAATCTCGCTTGCCCTGGCCAGGGACTTTGCGTAATGGCTCTCTGACACAGCACGATATCTACTCCCAATATCGGGAGGGAAGAATCCTTTCTAACCGCCACTGCCTCCAAGTGCTCGGGACTGCACCCAACCGCTACCTGTTTGCACGACTCCTTTGAGCCGTGGTAGGGTAGCAATCTAAGAACAGTGGGACACACTCGAGACGAAGTAGCAGTGTCAAGTCTGCGGACTACGCTGTACTCATGTCACCTGGGAAATGTTCACTGACGACTGGTATCAAACCAACCAACAGTTCCCTGTGAGTCCTGTCCGGTGTACCCGTAACCTAACGAGCACCTGCATACTATCTCCAGTACGACGTACTGACGGCTGTGGGACAGACCATCTCCCCAACTGGGATGAGAAGCGTACACACCAGTCTACTCCGGAGTATCGATGCTCTGTCTCGATAATCCAACGACCAGGGACCTGAATAAGGATGTGCTTGTAGACTACCCAGCCCCCACTAGTGTGACTGCCATCACAACGCTGGTAGACAAGCAAGATCCTAAGAGCTCTATCAATACGTACACTCACATATTAAGATAGAAAAACCAAGTAGCATACTACCATGTTTAGCAAGACTGTTATATACATGTGAATATCCCAAGTTTCCATTAAGTAATATACAAGCTAGTATGATACAGTAATGGCCTTCTAGGGCATAAACACTAACAATCTCCCACTTGCACTAGGGCCATGTACTGGCATATCGTAGACCAATGATCTCGAGTAGCCTCTCGAACTGAATCTGAGGAAGGGCCTTCGTGAATGGATCAGCAATGTTCTCTTCTGAAGCAACTCTCCGAACCTCGATCTCCTGACGATCAATGATCTCCCTGATCAGGTGATACCGCCTCAAGATGTGTCTGGACTTCTGATGGGACCTTGGTTCCTTCGCTAAAGCTATAGCTCCGTTGTTGTCGCAATACAGAGGTATTGGATCAACTATGGTAGGAACAACCTGAAGTTCTGTTAGGAACTTCTTCATCCAGACTGCTTCTTTTGCGGCATCGCAAGCAGCTATATACTCCGCTTCCATCGTCGAGTCAGCAACGTTGTCCTGCTTGGAGCTCTTCCAGCACACCGCCCCTCCATTGAGGGTAAAGACATAACCCGACATGGACTTGGAATCGTCCTTATCACTCTGGAAGCCGGAATCAGCAAAGGCCTCCAACCTGAGGTCTTTTCTGCCATAAACCAAGAACATCTCCTTAGTCCTCCTCAGGTACTTGAGAATGTTCTTTACTGCTATCCAGTGTTTCTCCCCTGGGTTTGACTGATACCGGCTTACCACGCTCAGTGCGTAAGCTACATCTGGTCTGGTACACAACATCGCATACATTATAGAGCCTACCGCAGAAGCGTAGGGTATAATAGACATGCGTTCCCTTTCCAAATCAGTCTTGGGAGACATCTCTTTGGAGAGGGTGATTCCGTGACAAGCCGGCAGATTACCGCGCTTAGAATCTTCCATACTGAATCTTTTCAGTACAGTGTCGATATAACTGGACTGCGAAAGTCCCAACATCCTCTTGGATCTATCACGATAGATCCGGATCCCCAAAATGTAAGAGGCATCACCCAGGTCTTTCATGGAGAACCTGTGTGACAAGAATCCTTTGACAGATTGTAGCATAGGAATGTCATTTCCTATCAATAGAATGTCATCCACGTACAAGACGAGGAATACGACACTTCTGGCCACAACTTTACTATATATGCACGGTTCATCTGGATTTTTGATAAAGTCATATTCTTTGACTGTCTCATCAAAACAGATGTTCCAACTCTGCGATGCCTGCTTTAGTCCATAAATAGGCTTAAGCAGCTTGCATACTTTTCCGCTGCTCCCACTCTGATTGAAACCCTCTGGCTGATCCATATAGACGCTCTCTTCTAAATTTCCGTTCAGAAAACCCGTCTTTACGTCCATCTGCCAGATTTCATAATCATGGAAGGCAGCAATAGCAAGAAGGACCCGAATGGATTTGAGCATAGCCACTGGAGAAAAAGTTTCGTCATAGTCCAAACCAGGTCTTTGACGAAAACCCTTTGCAACAAGTCTAGCCTTATAGGTTTCCACCTGTCCATCTACACCAATCTTTTTCTTGAAGATCCATTTGCATCCTATGGGTTTTATCCCATCTGGAGCAAAGTCCAAAGTCCATACTTTGTTGGTGTACATGGACTCCATTTCGGTCCGCATTGCATCTAGCCATCGTACCGAGTCGCCGCTCTGGATGGCCTGCTGGAAGTCAGTAGGTTCATCATCATCTATGATGCAATCCTCTCCATCCCCGTCAATGAGAAAACCGTAGTATCTCTCAGGCGGATGAGACGGCCTACTACTCCTGCGGAGGGGTGCGGGAATGTTCTGTTCTTCTTGAACCTCTGGTTCTACCAAACTTTCAGTAGCAGCTTGTGGTTCTGGAATTTCTTCCAGTTCTATTTCGCTCCCACTCTTCTGATTTTCTAAAAATTCAGTTTCTAAGAAGGTGGCATGACGAGAAACAAAGACCTTTTGTTCCTCTGCGTAATAGAAATAATATCCCTTGGAGTTCTTTGGATATCCCACAAGCTTACACTGTACTGAACGTGCCTCGAGCTTGTCCACATGCTGCTTTTTTACAAAAGCTGGACACCCCCATGTCCTAAAATGTTTTAGACAGGGTTTCTTCCCACTCCACATCTGATATGGTGTGGTAGGCACAGTCTTGGTTGGAACCTGGTTCAAAAGATATGCCGCTGATTCTAGCGCATAACCCCAGAAAGATCGCGGTAACTCAGCATTACTCATCATGGATCGTACCATATCCAATAGGGTTCGATTCCGTCTCTCCGATACACCATTATGCTGTGGAGTGTACGGAGGAGTAAGCTGAGAGAGAATTACTTTCTCTTTTAGGTAACCTAGGAACTCGGCACTTAAGTATTCTCCACCTCGATCAGATCTTAGTGTCTTTATACTTTTGCCTGTTTGGTTTTCCGCTTCACTCTTGAATTCCAGGAATTTCTCAAAGGCCTCTGATTTATGCTTCATTAAGAAAACATATCCATACCTAGAGAAATCATCTGTAAAAGTTATGAAGTAGGAATAACCACCTCTTGCATGTGTAGACATTGGACCACATACATCGCTGTGTATGAGTCCTAAGAGCTCGCTCGCTCTTACTCCTTGTCCAGTAAATGGAGTCTTTGTCATCTTTCCTTTGAGACAGGATTGACAAGTGTCATAAGTTTGATATTCGAACGAGTCCAAATATCCTTCTCTATGCAACTTAGTCAACCTTCTCTCATTGATGTGACCCAGTCTACAATGCCATAAGAAAGCTTTATTTAAATCTGGAGACTTTCTTTTTAGTGTGTTTTGGACATTGAAAATTTGGAGTTGGTTTAACACATATATGCCGTTATTTAGAGTACCGGACCCAATCAAACCATGATTAAGGTGGATGTTGACAACATCTCTTACAAACGTGAAATCATAACCTTTATTTGATAACAAGGAAACTGATATGATATTACACGTTAAGCTGGGTACAAAATAACAGTTATGTAAAACCAAAATGTGTCCACTCGTCAATCCTAGGTGATAGTCCCCGACGGACGCAGCTCCCACGCTAGCTCCGTTAGCAACCTTTAGGGTCATATCACCTTCCTTCAGCACTCTACGGTTTCTCAGTGCCTGCAATGAATTGCAAATATGAGATCCTGATCCGGTATCCAATACCCAGGAAGTAGAGTTGATCGACAGACAATTCTCAATTACAAACACACCTGAAGTCGAAGCCACAGCTTGCTTCGGTTCCTGGTTCTTGGCGTTCCACGCCTTGCAATCCTTCTTCCAGTGCCCTTTCCTGTGACAATGGAAGCACTCATCCTGGCCAACTATCGGTACTGCTTTCTTTTTCTTTCCCTTCCCTCCCACCTTACTAACACCTCCTCTAGGTCTGGGTGCGGCCTTCTTCTTCCTTCCTTTGGCCCTAGCCTTGGACCCGGAAGAAGATGAACCGCCAACAAACATAGCGGGTGTTTCCCTTGATGTCTTCAAGGTGCCCTCTGCACTCCTTAACATGTTCAGGAGTTCCGGAAGTTCAACTTCTTTTCTTTGAAGGTTGAAGTTCAGGATAAACTGGGCGTAGGTGTGAGGAAGGGACTGGAGAATAAGGTCTGTATAGAGCTCATTATCCAAAGTCGTCCCAAGGTCTGCGAGCTCTTCAATATAGCTGATCATCTGTAGGACATGTTCACCAACCGATGACCCGGCAGCCAACCTCGCTCGAAACAAGTTCTTAGAGGTCTCGTATCTTGCTATACGAGATTGCTCTCCATAAAGTTCCTTTGTATGGAGAAATATGCCATCTAGGGACATATCCTCGTGCCTCCTCTGATGTTCATTGTTCATCGAGACAAGCACGATGCACTTGGCTCTCGCGCAATCTAAATCCCAGGTTTTGCGGATTTCCTTATCTGCATTGCTGGATTTGGGACCAGGGACAGCAGGTGCCGTAGCGGTGAGGACGTACCCCAGTTTGTCATAGGTCAAAGCCATCTTGACATTCCGCAGCCAATCTTTATAGTTTGGCCCTGTCAGTATATTTTTCTCTAAAAGTAACTTAAGTCCAGTCATTTTCAGGGTCGCTGCAAATAGGAGAGAGAGAAGAAAACTCTTTAGCATGATGCTCTTGCAAGTTTAGAGTGGTTTTTAGTTTATCTAAACTGGATGGCTCCCACTGTTTCTCGAATCCTTCCTCAAACCATAAAAGAAGAATTAGCCAAGACTATTCTCACCGTACAATACTTGCTTAACCGTTCAGCCAGGCCGGTGTCGATACTTCGAGGGAGGTTTTCCAACGCTTTCACGAAGTTCCTTAATTAAATAACCTCTTTTCTCTGGGGACGTAACCCCGCTGACACTTTTCTGGACACCTACTAGGTTTATAGCATTGATCGTTAAGTGACGAATATCCTGATAAGTATCATATACTCACAGTAGGATCGGGATCCAAATATCATCGTCTGATAATGCTGTAGGAATGCTACTAACATTCATCAAACTCAAAATGGTATGCATCTCTTTGCAAATTTCAGTTTCTTTAGAAATTCCCGATATAGATTTTTGCCCCATGCTCTTATGATCTTGACTAAGGGCCAACAAATCATAAGTCACATGTCAAGTTCTGCCCATCATTATCCTGTTGATTTGAACCCATCCGTATACTCTTGACTAAGGGCCAACAAAGTAATACGACTGTCCCAAACCAACTCATCTATCTATGCAACAAATGAATACCCCAGCAGCTACCAATCACTATGTCTTGACTAAGGGCCAAACAAACATAGCTTGAATACTACTGACCATTCATAAGAAATGACGGAGGGCTACGACTGGTTTTGGCAAAACCGTGAACGTAGTGAACTTGATATAACCGAAGGAACCTGATAGCTTTTAAAAAGGAGTGGTTAAATCTCCGCATTTAAAAATATCTTTTTTAAAATAACCGAGTGGTTTCTTTTAAATTGTTCCAACGATTTAAATTTTGGTTTATTTTACTTTGCATTATAGATAATGCGTCTCATCATTAACCTATCATTGCAGAAAACAACGAAAATACAACGTCCTCTTATGCCATCCGCATTCGCCACGGGGTCCCGTCATCACCCGTTAGGTTACTTAACTAACGACAGAGCGGGGGCTGGGCTAGCGCGGGTGTAAAACATAAGTGGCGTCTAAATAGCTATCATAAATATAGATATTTTACATTCGTCTGACGCAATGATATTCATTCCAGAACACAGATAAACAATATTGGATTTGCAAGCAATCTGTATATCTTTTGAGCCTGCAAGAAAAGACAGATTACACAGTTGTGATGAATAGCCGTTACCCCACCCTCGACCCCTACGGGTACGGCAAACTACCCACCCGGTAGTCTGTGTACCCCACCTTGGGTCAGTCCTAGGAGCAAAAACAGTAAAATGAAATAATACAACGGTGGCTACGACCGCAACCTGGAAGTGCCCCGCAAAAATAATATTACAACAAATTACATTTACAACAAATGAATTAAACAATAACCCATTGCAAACCCCGGCTATACACCACAACAGTCCAATACAGTTTATATGCACAAACAGATATAACCATTTCAGAAATGTGCAACCCCCTGCCAACCGACATACTAGCAGTTGGGGGAGGTTTACGAACACATTAAACAATCACAGATATAATCCAATATGCAAATACTGTACAATTTCGATCGATTAAACAACATCAATATTGCTCCAAAATCTGCTCTGTTAAACAGTAACCTGAGCAAATATTAAATATTCCAGAAAACCCCAAATATCACAGGGGACCCACACACGAAAGATGAGTCCATGACTCGGCAACTCGGCCGCGTAAGCGCGGCGGATCGGTGGGATCCGCCGCCCTTCCGCGGCGCTTTAGCCGAGTCATGGGCTCGAATTTCTTGGGTGTTCTCCTGGACTCCTTTCTAGCTTTCTGAGCACACCTGAAAAATTTTTGGACTTCATTTTAAGTTCGACAGAAACTGAACAGATTTAGGGTTTTCCGGCTTCGTTTTTCCGTTCGAAATTCGTACAAATTTGCAATCAAGTTATTTATTGTTTAGCGAGGCTCTGATACCACTGTAAGTCGATGTAGTATACCCCAGTACTTATGGGGAGGCGGAATTTTCAAAAACGATCAAGTTTAAAGAACGAACATTGACTAACCGCTTGAATCGAAGCTAAACAAATAATAACCGAACACATAGCTATACTAAACTATAGTGTTAAGGGATTATACCTAATGAAAACTAGTCCTTCGTCTTTACGATCTCCTTGTTCTCCTCGGCCTTCTCTAGGTAGTAGACGATCCACCCGAGAGCAAAACTCCAAGCTAAACCTCCAAACTTGAGGCAACTAACCTTCTTGGATTGCTAATCAAAGAAGTTAGGATGAGATAGAGTGATAGTTATGGATTGTTTAGTCTAACTAATCCTTTGATCTCAACTCATGAGGTGTAAGGATTAGGGTTTGAAGATGAGAACTTGAGGAGAGAGAAGGTGAGAATGAATCTTATGAGAATAGTAAATCTATCATAATATATATGAACCTTTAATATTCATCCATAAAAGAAAAACTAAATGATGAATAATGAAGTTTCATAAATATCTAGTGGTGATTCATAACCATGACTCATTAAGCATTTATCATGCATTAATGATATGCATGAATCACCCTCATGACTCACTAAACTCATTTAATGCAAATGACACCTAAACCTCCTTAGTCACCACTTCTAGAAGCTTCTCGAGTAATTACGAGAACGCCCCACCGATTCGTAAAAATACGGAAAAACTTTAGACTGTA
Organism: Agapanthus africanus; assembly: GCA_030015575.1. NCBI lineage: Eukaryota > Viridiplantae > Streptophyta > Magnoliopsida > Asparagales > Amaryllidaceae > Agapanthus > Agapanthus africanus. The sequence goes on from JASDDO010000024.1 coordinate 172,888,393, forward strand.
TAAATCCAATAACCGGATACCAGTAACTGGCTTAAACCAAAGCCGACTGGTAAAAACTGTCCGAAAGTCGTACGCGCGTAAACGCACGTATGCGTCCGAACCCTTTGTCGCAAAACCATGCAACCTCTATATCGTTTCGCCTGGAGTAGGAAACTCTCTGTGTGGGACTCTAGAGACTCGACTACTACGCTGGCAGTGAGTTTAACCACAGATCGCAAGCGGCACTAGCTGTACGTAACGGTCCCCAGGTAGTTGTCGATAAGAAGGCCGATGAGAAAACCCATCCGAACTCCTACTGAGTCTGATGTGACAATCTCCATACAGTCCGGTCCGTTCGTCCAAGACTATCGCATATCGGGCCTAGGGGGGCGGCAAGCGTCAGTCCCCTAATAGCGGTATAAGTCGTGTCGGAGTGAAGCCCATTACACCCTGAGAAACTACTAGAACCTACCAGCAAATCTCGCTTGCCCTGGCCAGGGACTTTGCGTAATGGCTCTCTGACACAGCACGATATCTACTCCCAATACCGGGAGGGAAGAATCCTTTCTAACCGCCACTGCCTCCAAGTGCTCGGGACTGCACCCAACTGCTACCTGTTTGCACGACTCCTTTGAGCCGTGGTAGGGTAGCAATCTAAGAACAGTGGGACACACTCGAGACGAAGTAGCAGTGTCAAGTCTGCGGACTACGCTGTACTCATGTCACCTGGGAACTGTTCACTGACGACTGGTATCAAACCAACCAACAGTTCCCTGTGAGTCCTGTCCGGTGTACCCGTAACCTAACGAGCACCTGCATACTATCTCCAGTACGACGTACTGACGGCTGTGGGACAGACCATCTCCCCAACTGGGATGAGAAGCGTACACACCAGTCTACTCCGGAGTATCGATGCTCTGTCTCGATAATCCAACGACCAGGGACCTGAATAAGGATGTGCTTGTAGACTACCCAGCCCCCACTAGTGTGACTGCCATCACAACGCTGGTAGACAAGCAAGATCCTAAGAGCTCTATCAATACGTACACTCACATATTAAGATAGAAAAACCAAGTAGCATACTACCATGTTTAGCAAGATTGTTATATACATGTGAATATCCCAAGCTTCCATTAAGTAATATACAAGCTAGTATGATACAGTAATGGCCTTCTAGGGCATAAACACTAACAGATCTCACGCGGGTGGTTTCTCCTTACAAGGTTGAGAGGACCCTGTAAGTGTCCTTTAACGAGGTTGCGCCCTTTCGGGTTTTCACAAACACTCGCCGGTAGTTCTGCTGTTTTTACACACGGAGCCCTTTTGGGTTTTCATCCATGCCCTTTTTGCTTATGGACATACCCCTTTTTTATTCTTTTTATTTTTATATGTTTTTTCTTTTTTTACGAGGTCGAGCCCTTTCGGGTTTTCACGAACACTCGCCGGTAGCCCTGCTGTTTTTACTCACGGAGCCCTTTCGGGTTTTCATCCGTGCCCTTTTTTATTATGGACATACCGTTTTTATATATATATATTTTTATATATTTTTTCTTTTTCTTTTTCTTTTATTCATCTCGTCAGCCTCAAGATGCTGCGGTAGTAGTTTAAGGACGTTTCGGTCCGTCATTAGTTTAAGGACGTTTCGGTCCGTTGTTAGTTTAAGGACGTTTCGGTCCGTCCAGGAGAAGGCTGGCTACTGCTTATAAAGTTTGAGCTTAGGAAGATAGCGAGCGGACATAGTCGTCGTCATCTATCATTGACCTAGGCAGTAACTCGCTAAGCGTAGTATTTCTTTAGGAATCAGCCATTTATTGGCCTGTAAGGCCTTTCACCGTGCATATCCATGAGTAGATAGGCTCGACCCTGGTAGACCTTGTCTATTATGTACGGGCCTTCATAGTTTGGCTTGAATTTTCCCCGCTTGGCGCGATTGGGGATCATTGGTCTTTTGACCACTAGCACGAGTTCGCCTTGGCGGAATGCCCTCGGCCGGGTCAATCTTTCATATGAGCGTGTCATATTTGCTTTATAAGCCTCCAGGTTTTGTTGCGCTATAAACCGGGTTTCATCAAGGGCATCAAGCTCCTCAAGCCGAAGGTGAGCATTTTCTTCGTCCGTCAGCTCGTAGTGGACCGCCACTCGTAGAGAGTGTAACTCTATCTCGAGGGGGAGTACAGCTTCTGTACCGAATACCAACGCATATGGCGTTGCGTTCGTAGCCGTCTTGAACGTAGTTCGATACGCCCAAAGAGCCTCTTGCAGCCTCTCATGCCAGTCCTTCTTATTTCGGGACACCGTTTTCTTCATGATCTTTGTTAAGGTCTTATTGAAGGCTTCAGCTAGACCGTTAGCTCGCGGATTATAAACCGAGGAATATCTCCAGTCTATATTGTGCTGTTGCGCGAAGCGACTGATCTTGTGGCTTCTGTAAGCTGGCCCGTTATCGGAGATGATCCGCCACGGAGTTCCAAACCGATATATGACGTGCGTCTTGAAGAAATGGAGGATATTTTCCGTCTTCACTTCTCTTAACGGTACTGCTTCTGCTCATTTGGAGAAGTAGTCAGTCGTCGCCAGGATGAAATGATGTCCTCTGGATGATGCTGGTTCGATGGGGCCGACTATGTCAGTCCCCCACATTTCGAATGGCCAGCTATCCACCGTTGGATGGAGTGGATTTGGATGCTGGTGGATGAAGTCCCCATGAATTTGGCATGAGTGGCACTGCTTCGCATACTCAAGGCAGTCTTGAATCATCGTGGGCCAGTAGTAACCCATCCGTTTGATCTTCAACATCATCTTTGGACCCGCTTGGTGAGAACCGCAGAGTCCGTCGTGAACTTCCTGAACGAATTTTCTCGCTTCGTCAGGTCCCAGACATCTCAACCACAGAGAGTCAAATGACCTCTTGTACAAAGTATCATTGATGAAGGCGAAAGACAGAGCTCGTTTCATAAGCTGATGTCTTGAAGACGCATCTTCGGGCGTTCGACGGTATTTGAAGTAGTCTATAAAGACTTCTCTCCAATCCTCGGTATTTTCCCGATCTTTTATTTGCATAGTCGTCTGCTCAGTCGCTCCCTTTTCTTCGGGTGATTCTGGAGACATTTCTGTTGGGGCAAGCACCCGACGGTTTTGTACCACGATTCTTACGTCATCGAGGTTCTCATCAGCCAGTTCCTTAGCGAGTTTGGCCAACGCGTCCGCTTTGCTGTTTTCTGCGCGCGGTATGTTCTCCAAAGTATAGGAGGGAATTTGGGTCAATAGTTGCTGCACCTTTTCGCCGTACTTTACCAACTCTGGCTTGCATGTTTGGTAGTCACCGTTTACTTGACTAACAACCAGCTGGGAGTCTCCGTATATGAGGAGGTTTTCAATCCCATATCAATGGCGATCTCGAGGCCTACTATCAAAGCTTCGTATTCAGCTTCATTTTTTGTCCTCGGCTCTGTTATGGAGAAAGCAAAGCGCATTATCCCTCCTTGTGGAGTTACAAAGATTAGTCCTACCCCTGATTTGATTATAGGGGTACTTTGTTTGCGCTTCTTGACGGAAGATGCTCCATCGAAATAAAGCTCCCAACGGGTATCGCCACCGTCGATCGCATCAAACGCATGTTCGTCTGGCAGATCGCAATTCAGAGGAGAATCGCCAGGTATTGGATGCTCAGCGAGGAAATCGGCGATGGCCTGGCCTTTCACTGCCTTGAGAGGTTGATACGTTATTGAGAACTCCATCAAGAGCAAGGCCCATTTAGCGAGTCACCCCGTCAATATAGCCTTCGACATCAAATATTTAAGAGGGTCCACCTTCAAAATGAGACGGACCTCATGCGCCAATGCATAGTGCCTGAGCTTTGTTATCGCGAAGATCAACGCCAGGCAGTGTTTTTCAATAGGGGAATAGTTGCTTTCTGCCCCCAGTAGAACTCGACTCAAATAATATAGTGCTCTTTCTTTCCCTTGATCGTTCTTTTGCTCCCATAATGCGCCTAAGGAACCTTCGAGGGCGGTTGTATAAAGAATGAGGTGCTTTCCCTTGACCGGAGCAGCCAATACTGGCGGGTTCTGCAAGTATTGCTTGATTTCGTCTAGCACGCTTTGGCATTTTTGGTCCCAGATGAACGAGGTTCCCTTCTTCATCAGGTGGCTGTAAGGACGGCACTTGCCTGAAAGGTTGGCTATAAATCGCCGTATATACGCGAGCTTCCCTTGGAGAGACCGCAGCTGTTTGAGAGTCCTTGGCGGAGGCATTTCCATGATCGCCTTGATCTTTGACGGATCTATCTCAATACCTCGATGTCAGACGATGAATCCCAGGAATTTGACCGAGGAAACTCCGAATGCACACTTGAGAGGGTTCATCTTCAAGTTGTATTGTCGAAGGCGTTGAAATACGGTCTTCAGATGCTCGAGATGTTCCTCGTATGATTTGCTTTTAACCACGAGATCGTCGATATAGCATTCGACGATTTCGTGTATAAGGTCATCGAAAATCTTCGTCATGGCCCTCTGATAGGTGGCACCGACGTTTTTTAAACCGTAGGGCATCACTTTTTAACAGAATATACCCAAAAGGGTCCTAAAGGCGGTGTGCTTCTGGTCTTCGGGATGCATCTTTATCTGATTATACCCTGACGAGCCGTCCATGAAGGAGAAAACCTCATTAGTGAACGTATTGTCTATCATCAGTTCGGTGACTGGCACTGGAAAATCGTCATTCGGGCAGACTTTATTGAGATCCTGGAAGTCCACGCATATGCGCACTGTCCCATTTTTCTTCATCACCGGGATGATGTTGGCGATCCATTTAGGATATTGAACCTCCTGGATGAAGCCAGAGTCGATCAGCTTCTTGACCTCAGCATTGATACTCATCTCAAGCTCGAGCCGCATTCTTCTTGGCGCCTGTTTGACCGACTTGACGTCCGAAGATATCGCCAATCTGTGCACATCAATTTCTGGATCTAGTCCCGGCATTTCGGAATAGTTCCATGCGAAGCAATCTTTATGCTGCATAAGCAGGTCTTTTAATGAAGCCACCCTCTCTTCGGACAGCAGCTCGCTGAAGAATGTCGGTCGCGGGTCATTCGCCGTCCCCAACTCAATTTTCTTGAGGTTATCCGCAGTGGTATGTATTACATCTTTCAACTCTTTTGGCGCTGGTGGAAATTCTGAGATCACCTCATCGTTGTTGTTTTCGAAGCACCAGGGAAGGTCATCCATGTTCTCGGGATTTTCTTTTGATATTGTTATCATGTGACAAGTACGAATTCGCTTCCAATCCCAATGTGGAACTGGTTCTTCCTTCGTGGCCTTGGGTTCGTGCTTTTGTGGCGGCGTTACCCTCCAGTTGTCGGATAGAGCGAACTTGCCAAGCTGATACTGATCTTCGACCCAATTCTTAAAAGTGAAACAGTCTTCGAGAGGGTGCCCTATCACTCGGTGATAAAAGCAATATTCTGGGTGTAAGACTTCGCCTGCTTGTTCGGGGTGTTTATACTCCGGCAGTGTAACCATCTGATGTTTTAGAGCGAGGTCAAGTATTTTCTTCGTCTTGTCCCGAGGAAAAGAGTACGCCCGACCCATTTTTCTTATGAGGGATAGATCGGAACCGTTCGATTCCCGCCTGCGTGGCCTCTTAACCCTGCTTCGTTGCCGTTGAGCGTCTTTTTCGCGTTTTGACTTATTTCTGCCTCTGCGTCGAACCTTTTTTATAACTGGTTGACAGGGAACGACATCTTCATCTTTCACAGCCTGTTGAAGGAGGCGTTGCGTTTTGGCTTTCTCGTAGATGGCCATTTCGCGGTTATGATCGTCTCGGACTTTTTGACCAGCTTCTCTTATAAGCTTGTCCATTTGTTCTTCGAACGACGGACTGGGCACTTTTGCATCTGGAACTTTTACTGGTTCTGGATTAGCATCTTCCTATTGAGCATCCGCTTCTTCATCAAATTCATGCACGATGTAGCAACCATGGAGTAGCCCTCGTTTTTTGGACCGAATGTATCCAAGCCCGATTATTTCCATTCTCCCATTAGGTAACTTGTGCTGAGTCCCGGGGACGTTCCATACTTTGTCATAGAATTTGGCTTTCCGAGTGGTCTGTTTAAAGGATATCCCCTGGCGCTTCAACAACCTTTTCAAGCCTTCTGTATAATATCTGGGGAGACGGATGGGCTGAAGCCTATCAAGCGTAGGATCTGCGTCGTGCCAGATTTCTTTCTCCACTTTGGTTTCTTCAGATCGGTAAAATAGAATTTCCTTCTCGCCTTTTCGCGTGGAAGGGACGTAGAACGTCCGCAGCTCCTCTACGCTGTAGATATCAAGTGCATCCAGTTCCTTATGGTGTTTAAGTGGAACCATGGCGACTTGTAGACTTTTCTCTTCGTCAGCGGACGTTTGTATTGAAGGTCGAGCAGAGAATACAGCATGGACCTCATCTTCCGAGTCGCTACCAAAGATCAACGTAGGAGCGGATGGTCCTGGCTTGTTGTATCGAGACGGCCCAGAGTAAACTATCTCTTCTTCTTCTTCGGTATCACTCCTGAAAACAGGAATGGTGGCAGCGGCTTTGTTTTCCGGTTTGCAACATCTCTCTGTATCTTCGAAATCTGGCAAAAAGTACTTTGCATTTTCGTATTTGCAGACCTCGTTCACAGAGAACAGGTTCAGTTCTCCCGTCACGGTATACTCGAGACCATTCTTAGAATACTTCATACACTGATGTTGTGTAGAAGGGATGATGTTGTACTCGTGTAACCATGGTCGGCCGAGCAGAGCATTGTAGCATGTCTTGGCGTCTATGACGTGGAACTTAATATCCGTGACGAGTAGCCCAAAGCGTAGCGTCAGTATCACAGACCCAAGAGTTCTTGATGACTGGGAGTCGAACCCGGAGATGGTGATCTTATCCCGAGCAAGGTGCTGGACGCTCATGCAGATTTCTTTTAGCACCCACACATTGAAGAGATTAACGGAGGATCCATTGTCAATCAGGATTTTGCCTATCTTTATATCATGCCAGTATCCTGAGACATAAAGGGGGCGATTGTGTTCGCACGTCCCAAGGAGAAGGTCTTCATCACCAAAAGCGACATAGGCCGTGTGCACTTCCTCCAATTCATCCTTCATCTTTTCCTCGGCTAGGAAAGCTTGGAATTGCTCCGGATCCTGTAGTGCCTTGATTAATGAATCTCTCACCTCCTTTGATAGCAAAAGGGCGTCAAGAATGCTGAGCTGCGATGGTAGTTTCCTCAGATGCGCTAAGACGTTGTAACCCACCTTATTTCTTTTCGGCGGGTCCTTGGCACTTAGCTCCTCCACAACTTGGTCATCTAAAACGATATCTTCAAAGACCTTTTCTTTCCTTTTATCTTTTTTATTTAAGGTTCCGAGATTCTTTTCGGGCAGCGTCCGATTACGCAGCCTGATATTTTCACAGACCTTCTGCTCTTCTTCTTTTCCCGAGGTGGACTCTTTAAAGAGGGGGTTAAGAGCCAGCTCCTCGTCGGAATCGCTCCCGAATGTAAGCACCTATAATCCCCCGGCGTTAACCATGCGACAATTGCCGGTAGTTCTGTTAAGCCCTTCGGTCGTATTTTTCCGCTCCCGACGAGTTTTACGCTTCTCCCACTTAAAATGTTGTCGATGAGCAACATATCCTTGCCATCATCTATCGAAATCTTTGCACTCTTTAGTGAGGTGCGAAATCTTCCGATGATATAAGCAATAGGAGGGGTGCGTTTCCACTTCACCAGTAATGCCTCCTTCAGAGAATGGTAACTTCATGCCCATTGATATGGCCTTAGCAAACCTTTTCCTCGTCTTGAATCTGCTTTTGTCTGAAGCGGATGTATTTCGCTCCAGCGGAAGTGTCTCAGCTCTTTTATCAAGTCGCTGGCGCTTGGCCCTTTCAAATATAGCCGTCCTGCGTTCCCGATCAGCTTTACTTTTCAACAGAGCTTCGTTGAAGAATGCGTCAATCACTTCATCTGAAAGCCCCAGAATTTTTGGTTCAGGATCTGCCCCCAGCTTTTCAGTGCAAGGAGTCTCCTCATCGTCCGTCAACGAATGGGAGATCATATGGCAGCTCGCCACGTATTCCTCAGACTCATCCGATGAACTTTCCTCCTCATCTTCCTTTTGAAAGACGTGGTTGAGAAACTCTTGGAGCGTAATGGGAGTCCGTGATTTCTGGTTATATTCCTCCAGCGCGTCAATTTGTTTTTGTAAATCCTTGCGCTTGTCGCCAGGCTTCTTGGATTTCTTCTTCTTCTTCTTCGAAGATTTTAACGGCTGGTTGCGAGTGCTTAGGCCACCACCATCGGTCTTTGGAGTTGGACGCGGCTTCAACATCCCCTCAATGACCTGCGGTTCCAACGGGTTCTTCCACTTAATCGCTGGGCATGTCTGAAGATCGTTCAGCATTCTCTTCATCTTAGCTGACAACACAACCTCCCATGGGGCTTCTTCAACGAGAGAGCACGTTGACCCCGGCATATTCATCCTTTTAGAGGCATGAGGTTGCGGTGGATTCACCTTCCAACGATCGGATAACGCGAATTTGCCCTGTTGGTATTGGTCTTCAAGCCAATTTTTGAAGACATAGCAATCTTCGATCGGATGACCCAGTACCCGGTGATAGGGACAGTAGTTGGGCTCATTGACATCATTTGGTTGCGGCGGACGTTTTGGTTCCGGTAGATTTATGAGTCGGTTGCGCAACGCCAGCTCAAATAATCTTCTCGTTTTATCTCGGGGAAACGAGTAAGGACGTCCTAGTCTCTCCTCAAGGGGTACTTGTGGACGCATATTATTTTGTCGAACAACCGGCTTCGAGTTGCTCGGCTGTTGTTGAGCATTAGCGACAACGATCGCTTTTCCCTTCCCCTTGTCATTTCGGGAGTTCTGCTTTGGAAGAAGGGGTCTATGGCCCATCTGATCCATTTTCGCTAGCTTGTCAATCAAGGCCTGGAAGGTAGTCGGCTTGAAGAACATCATAAATTGTGAGATAGTTTCTTGCGGATCAAGGGTTCCCACAAACATACCCACTGCAGGAGCTTCTTCAATGCGTTGCTCGCATTTCGACCATAAGTTCGGCCACCGTATAGCATATTGGACCCATGTCTCGCCTGGCTTCACCCTGGCGTTAATCAGTGTCGTCATCGGGGTGCGTTCACTGGCGCTTGCAAAACGCTGGATAAACAGCAGCTCCATCTCCGCGAATGTCTTGATAGAGTCGTTCAGGAGCTCAGAGTACCACTCGAACGCTGTATCTGACAAGCTGCCGACGAACTGGCGAAGCAATAGTTTGTCATCACCGCCGGTGTTGCCGCAGAGTGCCCTGAACTGAGCAACATGCTGGTGGGGATTGCCCGTCCCCTTATAGACATGGAACTTGGGAATTGTGTAGCCCGGCGGGTACTTGATCTGGTCGTACCAGCTCGGATATGGTCGTCCTGTTTTTATGACCTGGCCGGCTGCTTCAGTCGCATGATGAACCCATATTTGTTGGGCTATGTACACGTCCAAGTCAGCTTTGGAGATTGTCTCCTCCTTGGCTGTAGACAGAGTTGGCGGAGCATTCGACGTTTCTCCCCTATCGTCTTCAAGGACGATCGGGGGATCTTCGGCCGGAGGATCTTGTTGGATCATCATCCCCATCATGTCTTGGAACAGGAGGCCCATACGCTTTATGTTGGCTGCTTGTTCAGCAGCCAATTTATCCTTCTTCTCCAATATCCGACGAAGGAATTCGGCGTCAGTTTCTTGCTCCTGGCGTTCATCCGAGGACGTTTCAGGGTTTTCTTTTGGCCCAGCAAGTGCGGCCATCGCGTTCATCATCTCTTGGAGCTTCTACTGCTGCTCCTGCGCTTTGGTCACCGATCGCGTAAGCGGTCTATGACCTGTGGATATGTGGTTGTCCTCCTTACCGGACGCCATGTAGACGGTATGAACTACGATGCCCCCGGACTTAGGGCGTTTGGGTTCACCACCTTTGATATTCGCCGTCAGCGTGAGGACTTTCTCCGGCCTTCTTCTCTTATGGGCCGTTGAAGTTAAGGGGGCCGTTGCTTTGGGTACCCAAGTGGTCGTTGTCTTTCGTTGCTTGACAGGGGGATTTTCTTCCTGTCGACCTTTCGACTTCTTGTGTTGGCGAGAGAAATTAGGATCAATCACAGATTCTCGGACTCGTCGCCATGTCTTGCAAATCCTGGAGGACAACGATTGAGGAGGCTGCTCCGGCTTTTCTGCTTCCACGGCGGTCTCTACCGGTGGAGGAGATCTCTTGAGCACCGCAGTTGGCGAGTTTCTGCGTACCCTGTTCAGCAGCTCAAAGCTGTTCCCTGTTGGAACAACAGCATTAACTTCCACCGTTGGAGCTGGTGGAGTTATCCCAGAGGAGGAGTTGCCCCCAGTCTTCCTTATCCGGCGCCAGTGGCGTCGTCGGGCATGACGAGCTGTCGGTATTGGTTCAGTAACGGAGATGGCCTTGTCTTGCCCCCCGTTCAGGTGTGGGGCTGTTACCGGCGTCAGCCTATTGAAGACTGATTTCTTTTGAGCAGCAGGAGCAGGAGTGGGAGTTGGGACGGTCAGTCTTGTAAAGACCGATCTCTTAGCAGGAGAAGCCGCCTTGACGACTTCAGGAGCAGGTTTGGCTACTCTTTTTGGAATAACCTTTTCTGGGACTGCAAGCTTCATTGTGGGCCCGCAGGAGTTTTGGCCCAGTCTGGAGAAGACCGAGGCACTGGTGTTGGGCGACCCGTTGAGAGGGGCCGCAGTAACTGCAAGTCGATTGAAGACCGACTTCTTAGGAGCTTCTGGTACGGGCACGGGGGTGCTAAAGCTTGTTGGCGGAAGCATGGTTCCGAAAAACAGCCTTGTGGTGGCTTGAGTAATCTGCTCCACGGGCATCGTGAACAAAGAGGCCGCTTGGGGCCCGTAGGTTATGCCCCCAGTTAAGGCAGGACGCGAGTTGCAGCTGCAGTTGGAGCACTTCGAACAGGTGAATGCCATTGCTGTTTTGTTTTCTGCGCCAAGCAAGAGACCAAATTTTAGTAACTTGAAACCTAAGGGCAACCATTAACAAACCGCGATTCGTTCGCGAATACGACACACGAAGTGTGGAGTGGAAAGAGGAAAAGGTCCCACCGGGCATGCCGGAATCTGTTCCCCTCCGAACGGCGGCCGAGACATGAGGACGTCTTGCCTGAGATTCGGGGCAGATGCTATATGGTTTTACCCGTCCACCTCTCCGAAGATGCCAAGTTGATTTATGGCACCGTGTATCGGAGGTTTAGACGGATGCGGCCGATGTACCAGACTTCGTCAGATTCCACCTCGCATGAGGGTTTTTTGATTGTGGGGACGCTCTTCCCTGCAGGCGCAAGCCCCTGCAGTTAATTACGCTACCGCGTCGCGGTAACAACTTTCTCCTTCTCCAGAATTTCACTTCGTGTCGTAGGTGTTTATTTTGTTTGTGGTTGCCCGTGGATTGTATACGGAGACTAATTTATGTCGTCGCCCGTAGGACGTGGATTAGTCCAAATCCGTATTTACTTAGATTTGGGTTTGGTGTTTTAGTTTAAGGATACGTTAGCCATATTTAAGCTAAGATCAACTTAAACGTTTGTTAAGGATATGTTAGTCTGATTTGAGACTAAGATCAACTTAACGGGATCGTTTGGATCCGACAAAAGAGTAATTGACTCTATTGTTTAGTTTAATGACGTTGCGGTCAATAGGTAGTTTAAGGACGTTGCGGTCCATATTCCAGTTTAGGGACATGGTGGTCCATATTCCAGTTTAGGGACATGGTGGTCCATGTTTAGTTTAAGGACGCATAAGTCCGTGGGTTTAAGGATCCCACAATCCATGTTTTGGTTTAAGGACGCTTAAGTCCATGAGTTTAAGGACCCCACAGTCCGTGTTGATGTGTGGTTGTCGGGACCCGTCACCTCTTTGACGTCGTTGAAGGATTACAACGATAGGAGTCAAAGGAGTTCGGAGATGTACCCTCGAACCGGATTTAAATTGATTTAAGAGAGCAGTTGTACTCAGTTAATTTAATTTGAGGACTTACGGCTATGATTGGGCTAAGTCCAGTTGAAAAATGTTCAACGCTTTTATTTTTTTTTTTGCCTATTAGGTCTGTGCTAGGGCTTTGCCCATGTTTAAGTAATGCATTGCATTTTTTTCGTTTGGGCTCTGCCCATTTATAAATGATATAGAGCATCAATTTTTTTTGGGCTCTGCCCTTTCATTGCATTTTATTTTGTTTAGGCTCTGCCCTTTTATAAAAGATGCAGAGCATCAATTTTACTTAGGCTCTGCCCTTTTATTGCATTGCAATTTATTTTGGCCTACTAGGCCTTTTTGATTTGGACCTGGCCCTTTAGTACACAATGCATTGCATTTGTCAGGCGCTTTGCGCCAATTACTGAGTGCAAGCGCCTGTGGTGATGACACATGTCACGCAAGCGCAGTGCTGCGCTTGCACTGCTGACACGTGGCGCGCTCTGGTGAGTTGCGTCAATTTCAGAGAGCAAGGCTCTTTCTTAAAAACGCATAGCGCAAGTGATTCAGATGCTGACACGTGGCGCTCTCTGGTGGCTTGCGCCAACCCAGGAGCGCAAGACACTATTTCAATAATCTTGAGAATCTTTAAGATTCCAGAACCAATGGTTCATAAAAAAGTGCAAGGCACTATTTGATTTCTTGATCCAATTTAGATCAAAGAAAACAAGTTTTTCTTGTTCTCAGAGAACCAATGGTTCATAAAAAAGTGCAAAGCACTTATTATTATTTGAAGATCATTGTTCTTGTTCTTAGATCAATGATCTATTAGAAGAAATTCTTCTATTTTATGAAGGTTTTTACCTTTATTTTGAACTTTCTTCAGAGTTCTCTCTGTTTTGAGGTTCTTAATCTCTCACAATGTTGATGATGTTGATGATCCTTTGAATTGGGGTCTACGGGCCTTTATATAGTGCCCACAAATTTGTTAAATTTGTTAAAGAGATCTTTCTCTGAGTGAGTTGGGGAATTTTCCCCACCGTTGGATCTTTGATCCAAGGGCTTCTGTTTTACAGAAGACAATCTTCTTGTTTTAACAAGAACAGAAGAATCTTACTAGAATTTAATTCTGTTTGGCGCAAACGCCCCAGCGCGTGACACGTGTCGCGCAGCGCAGAGCGCAGCGCAACTGCGCTGACACGTGTCGCGCAGCGCACAGCGCAGCGCATCTGCGCTGACACGTGTCGCGCAGCGCAGCGCTTGCGCAACTGAAGCGTTGCTTCCTTTAATTTTGTTTTAAATAGAGCTTTGCTCTGATTAGGCGCGCTACCTTGGGCACTGCGCTGGTGTATCAGATTTTGACACGTGGCGCGTTGCGCGCAGCGTAAAGAATTTGAAGCGTTGCTTCGAATTTTGAATTTTGAAATTCAAACAAAGCTTTGCTCTGATTGGGAGAAACACTCACATCATTATGTTATGTTGCATGATATACTTTCTATGCTCACATCACTATGCTATGTTGCATGATTTACTTTCTATGTTCACCTTTATATGATGTTGCGTTGGACTTTTGGAGAAATTGGGAACCACATGATATATTTAATAACTTGATGCATTTAAATAGCGGATTTTCCCTTGATATGCTATATTACTGTTCTATGTTGCATACCTCATATTACATGGATTTACGCATTGAGATATGGATTTCATGTGATTTTCTGGATTTGAGAACCGCGGGGATATTTCAAGAAATGTGTATTGTTTTGAAAACCCGGTTTCTCTTGATATGATATTTCAGTGCGTCCACCATGAGTTTTCTCGGTTCTGAGATTGGCATGTGAAACCCGATTCGAGGAGTGGAGGAACCGTCTGCGGGTACATGGTGGGCCCGGAGGTACCCCGGGGCAAGAAGACTCGTATTGTAGGCGGTGAGCCCGAGGCAGGGGAGTACTACCTTACCGGTGATTGTATAGAGCTTGGCGGATATCTGGAGGATATCGACCGGAGTTATGAGATGGATATAGGCCGATCCGCACTGCCGGAGCCCGCGGGCCGATCCCGCAGATGATACAAAGCCTGAGATATGAGGATTTACATATCGATGCTGGACACGGGTTTCATGATGTTTCGAGTGTCGATATTGGACACTCAGGTTCCATGATTTGATGTGTCATTGATGGACACATATTCTTTGATATCCTCATTTATTTACATGCATATGCTTATGATATTTAAATGCATGATATTGTTGTGTCATTGGTTGACACGTGGATGAGATCCACATGCAAACAGGCATTGGTTATATACATGGGATGATATCCACGTGCATATAGGCTTTGAGTATATGTTGGCACATATGTAGATACGGGGACCCTAAATATCATAGTATTACCTTTATGATACAGTTGACCTAGGAATCGTTTTTTATTTCGATTTCTGCCTGTTGATGTTTTCTACTCACGAGTTGGCAACTCACCCTCATTATGCCACAGTTTTTGCAGGTTGACCGTATGGATCAGTAGCGGTATCACTGGCACACAGCTTGTATTCGGGTGTTTTGTTTTGGTAGGTGGTACATATTGGATTGTACCTCTCCTGTATTTATTATTCCTGTTAAATCTAGTCACTCCATCAAATCGGAAACTAGTATTTGTATATGTAGAAGACTTAGAAAGACTTGTAGTTGCGAGACTTGAGCGATGGGTTTTATATTCACTTATTGGGTTGGTGTCTTTCTTTATTCATTATCTTTTTTGTTGATCTTCGCCGTTGGGCGTCGTTGTAGGGTTCCTAGGCACTCTTACAAGGGTCTATAAGGCATCAACCATGCCCGATTTAAAATTTAGACATGCCGAACAACCCAAAATGAGGATCTTTGCTAGATTATTAGGGTTAAACATGCAAGTAAACATCTTTACAACTAAGAGAGAGGGATTAAAAACTTTGTAATCCGCTCCTTTGCTTCATAAGCTCTGAGTAGAAGTCCCTTCGCCGCGATCCATGATCTCCCGAACTCAAGAGAGGCTTCACAAGCCGAACGATCTATGCTTGCTTGTAGTTTTCCTATTCGAAGATGATCTACCTTGAAATCTCTTTAACTCAAGCTCTCACTCACTAATGAGGTGAACACTCTAATCTAATTGGCTAGATTAGATGAGGATGATAAAGTAGGATTTATGCTCTCTTTTATTATCAAATTCTCACACTCATTCATCACAAAATAAAAACCTAGAAAGCTTTTGAGAGCTCAAGGAAGAAGAAGAAGAAAATGAATATCCTTTTGTGATGAATAATGAAAATGTCATAATGATTACAAATGCAACCATGGTTCAATATGAGAAGTCTAACCCATGTAGAGATTTAACCTAGGGTGAAGGGTTTGGGTAGGGTTAGAAATATCTAGCAAAATATCAACAATAATATCTTTGCTAGAAACAAAGTAAAACCTTCTAGAAGCATCATGAAAGAGCTAACCCAAATCAAACCCTAACCATATTTAATCTCCACTAAACATGTTGCATTAGTAATCATAATATGTCACAAT
This sequence comes from Agapanthus africanus, assembly GCA_030015575.1. Lineage (NCBI taxonomy): Eukaryota > Viridiplantae > Streptophyta > Magnoliopsida > Asparagales > Amaryllidaceae > Agapanthus > Agapanthus africanus. The sequence continues at coordinate 172,903,933 of JASDDO010000024.1, forward strand.
ATTATATATCACATATATAATATATATTTGTAACAAAAGAAAATAATACAATTAACATATATCGCATATATATCAATGTATTATTCGGTGAGAAAATGAATCAATAAAGCGAGCCAATATTAGATAATGTAATGTAATAAATCACATATATAATTATACATTAAATTATCGAATTAACACTTTATCCGACAATCTGGCTATATCGTATATAACCGACTAATATATCATGTACCGATACATCGAATCAACACTTGAGCCGATGACCCGGCTGATATTAAATATCGCGAGAATATAATACGGTATCTCATATCGCATTATCCTCGGTCGTGCACATATCACATATGTGCTCCTACTCCGTTTTTCCTGAGTCAAGAAATCTCTGTGTAAGACTCTAAAGAATCGTCAATACGCCGGTAGCAGGTGATGGTCATATCAAACACCCACAAGCTACAAGCAGTCAGCTAAACGTAACAGCCACCCAGGTATTGAGTGATCAGAAGATCAACAAGCAAGCCTATACATTCTCCTGTGAATCCAATTAGTAACACTCCCGTACAGTCCGGTCTCTTCGTCTGATATGTTGCATATCTAGTCTAAGGGTGGTATACGTCAGACCCCAGTAACCGATAAGTCGTGTCGATATGTGGCTCATAACAGGTCGAGAAACTACTGGTAACACTTACCAGTAAATCTCTATATCAGCCCTGGCCAGGGACTTCCAGTTATAGCCAATCGAACACAGCACAACATCAACTCCCTGTTGGAGATAGTGCCCTCAGAGTCAATTATTGGATCACAGGCACGTGATTGCAATGATTGAGGGAGGACCTATCCCGGTACGACAGTCTTACTCGAGATGATAGTTTGCTATCTGGTTTACCTTTATCATCGTGTACTGCTTTAGGTGACCTGACATGTCACTATTGCACGTTGATAGAGCCCCTAGGATTCTTGCTTGACTGCCAGCAGTATGAGGGCGATCATATAAGTAAGAGCTGGAGTCTATAAGCACATCCTTAAATGGTCCCTAGTCGTGGGAGTTTCGAGACAGGGCATCGATTCTCCAGAGTAGACTAGTGTATACAGTCGAGACCCCGACGAGGGGCGGTGGCCGGTCTCACAAGCCACTGGTGTCAGTTGGTTCACCTAAGATGTATACAGGTGCTCATTGGGTTATGAGTACACCGGACAGGACTCGCCGGGAACATGCTAGTTTGTCTTATACCTGACGTCAGATAGCAGTTCCCAGGTGACATGTGTACAGGTTAGTTCATCGACCCGGGGATCGTCATTTGTCTCGTGTGAGTTCCCACTGTACTTTGATTACTACCCTACCACGGCTCAAAGGAGTCGTGCAAACAGGTTTTAGTTGGGTACAGTCTCGAGCCACATGGAGGCAGTGAGCGGATCTTCAGGGGTTCGTCTCTCCCGGTATTGGGGGTGAGGTCGCGCTGTGTCTAGGAGAGCCATTACACGAAGACCTTGGCCAAGGCAGGAGATTTGCTGGTAGGTATTCCAGTAGTATCTCAGGGTGTTCTGGGCTACACTCCGACACGACTTGTACCGCTTTTGGGGGTCTGACTTTTACCAACCCCCTAGGCCCGACATGCGATGCTCATAGACGAACGGACCGGACTGTACGGATATTGTCACTGACAGGCTCAGTAGGGTGTCGGATGAGTTCGCTCATCGACGTCCCTTTTGGTCAATAGCTGGTGGCCCGTCACGTATTGGCTTATACCTCTGACGTGCTAGTGGTTAAATCCACAGCCATAGTATTGACGAGTCTTTAGAGTCCACCACACTTTCAGTTACTCAAGCTTTCGGGCGAAACGTTGTAGAGGCCGTATGGAGATATGGCAGGGTCCGATCAGATACGTGCGGTATTGCACGGATCAGGATCGGACAGTTTGTACTATTGGCCGTATGGTTATATGGCAGGGTTCGATCAGATACGTGCGGTATTGTACGGATCAGGATCGGACGGATATTACTAGCCGGCTTTGGCTTAAGCCGGTCGTAGTACAGTGTAGATTTTGTCTCATTGCATTTGTATCCGGACGGAATACAGATGCGGGTGTGTATGCACAGTATCGGGGTTTTCCTGTAATTTATTACGGGACCAGTTTTCTAGAGTTGCCAGTTTGCATTCCGTTCCGGCCGGTTTTCCTTTGTTCTTTCCCGGCCGGACTTTTCCGATGGAGGGGGTTATTTGCAATTATGCAAATAACATTTGTGGAGGGGGTTTCTTGCAATTGTAGAGATTATGATAGCATCTTTGATTCTCTCCATCACTTGCATTTATTTGTGATTTGAGAGGGTATGGAGTGAAGTATGGTTGATGTTTCTTTGTCTAGGATGTGGTCACCTCCTTACATCTCCTACAATCACCTCCCTCTTATGATATATCTTGATTCCCTCCACCATTTCCATTCTAGATGGCCGGCCACTTCCTTGAGGGAAAAAGAGAGAGGAAAAATGAGAGTGTTGCAATCTTTGATCATCTCATTTTGCTTGCTAGAAATTGATAGCATCATTTCTCTCAAAGTTTCATTCTTCCTTCACCTCCATCAAAGGCAACTCCAATACCCCAATGAGACAAAGACTCTACACATCCTACAGTAAACCTTGGGCATGTCGAGTTGCCGGCTTCATGCCCGAGTTGCCTCGGTATAGAGGCGGGAGCCCGTAAAAGATGCAGGCGACGTGGTGCCCTTCCGGCGAGGAGGCGACGACCGGAGATCCCGCGAGGAGATCGGAGTGGAGATGAAGACCGGAGGACTCGGATCAGTCGGTATATCTCTAACCCATCTTCTAGTTAGCTTAGACTTGTTAATGGTTACGATCCGGGTGTTTAGTGCGCGGTGGTGCCGGTTTGCTAAGTCCGCAAAATTTAAGTTTATCACCGTTTCCGCGTTTGGCCGTCGGATTGACTGCCGGGGCGCCGCCGTGCACTTACAGTGGTATCAGAGCCTCGCCATTAACTTCGTCTAGCTTCGTTTGATGTGTTTTTCAGTTCCGATCGACCAAAATTCCAAAAACCGTATTTTTCCTTCACATCAGTTTCTGTTGAAATTTTTTGAAGTCTAAAAATTTTTCAGGTTGTAAAATATTGATGTACTGGGAAATCTAAGAACTCTGTAAAAATTCAACGAAGTAACTCCACAGTGGGAGCGCGGAAGCGCCGCGAAAACCCCCTTCCTGCCGCCCTTCCGCCGCACACTGTGGAGATCACTTCACCATTTTTTTTCAGAGGCCTTCTGGGCTTAAAATATGGGTTTTGGAATATTAAAATTGGGCCCCGGATTTCTGTGAGTGCTACAGTTTTGATTGGGGGCCCACTTGTTAATTTTTGGTCAATCGGAAAATTTTAAACACATTTTTCACAGTATTTACATTATATCTGCGACCGTGAATGTCACTCGATCGGTAAATCCGGTCTAACTGCTATAGCCCGGTTAGACGGATTTGCGAACGTGACTTTCACGTTGATGTTCTATGTTTATGCTGTGATGTTGCGGATCGGTCGTGGGGATAGCCTGGATGCAATACTAGTACAGTGTTGTTGTATTATGTACATTTGATTTTGCGGGGCGAGCGTCCGACATGTGGACTGCCGTCACTGCCTGTTTGTATTATTATTTTGGGGCACGACCTGGTTGCGGTCGATGTACCCGGTGTATGTATATTTTACCTTCTGTACTAGGATTACCCCGCGGTGGGGTGCACGGATGGCCGGGTTCTAGAGGGCAACAAGCCCGCATCTCATGGCATTGAGACGGAAGGGGCTTCACTCTGGGATTGGCGGGCTATTCGCCGCACTCGTAGGGGGTACAGGTTGACCCAGGAGGGGTGCCCAAGTTGCCGGATTCCGTGGAGTGCTGGGTGGTCCATTCACGGAGCTGAAGGGGGCTGCCTCGCTTCAGGTTTTGGCGGGTGACTTGCCGCGCCCGTAGGGGTCTAGGATTTCATTGCACAGGCTATCCACACGACCAGGGGAACGTCGGGTTTCAGTAGTGGCTCTGTGAAACCCGGGGATCCCAGATATCTGTATTGTTCTGTGATGCTGTACATTTCTGTGATGTTGCATTTCTTTTCACGCCTTGAGCGAAATATAATATATTGGTATATATATTAGTAGATGTTGTATATGTTTTTCATCCGCGCTAGTCCAGTCCCCGCTCTGCCGTTAGTTAGCTAACCTAACGGGTGATGACGGGACCCAGTGGCGAATGCGGATGGCATATACGTACGTCAGTATATTTTCGTTCTTTGTGGTGCGATCAATGATGGGACTGCATTGATTCGGATCAATGCAAGTTAAACAAACCTAATCTGATGTTGTTGGAATACTTTTCAAAAAGCTGTTTTTGCAAGGACGTTCACTTTTGTTTTGCATCGTGGTATTCATTTGGAATATCCTGCTCCTCAGTCGACGAGGCAAGGGCCGAGATCCCTTCACCGGGAGTGACCCCTTGGACAGAAGTTTGCGTCAGGGCATTAACTTCACTATAGCCGATTACTTTTGCTTTGCATCGTGGTATTCATTTGGGATATCCTGCACCCCATTCTACGGGGAAAGAGCCGAGATCCCTTCACCGGGAGTGACCTCTTTAGTAAAGGTTTTCGTCACTATATTTTCTAAAAAGCTATCCGTTCCTTCAACGAGATCAAGTTCATTATGTTAAAGGTTTTCGCCAGAAACCATTCGTAGCCCTCCATCATTTCAGTTAAATATTCGGTAGTATTCATGCTATGTATTTTGACCTCACGCCAAGGCATAGTGTTTGGTAGCTGCCGGGTATTTATCTGCAGCATAGATAGATGCGTTGGTTTGGGACAGTCGTACTACTATTTCGGCCTACGTCAAGGGTATGTACGGGTGGGTTCAAATTAACCTGGATAATGATGGGAAGAACTTGACATGTGACTTATGATATTTTGACCTCACGCCAAGGTCATAAGAGCATGGGGCAGAAATCACATCGGGAGTTTCAAAAGAACTGAAACTTGCCAGATATGCGCATACCTTCTGGAGTGTGATACCGTGAGCGGATTCCGTCACGTTATCATGCAATGATAGTTGGATCCCGATTCCCACTGATGAGTTGGTTTACTCCTCGGGTGACCCCGACTAATTCTTCTTTCAGGTTTGGAGGAGAATTTGAGGTACAGTGGGAGGTTTCCAGATTAGATTAAGTGATAACCATTCTGATCTAGGATAGAGTGCACGCTGAGTGTTTCTTTTCTCTCTCTTTGGCAGCGACCATTGACCCTACCCTAGACTATGACTCAGTGACCAAGTTGACCGAACCTACTTTACACTGGCTTTTGGATTGTCAGAGTTGCGAACCTCATTGCCACTCCTACTTTTACCCTTTTCTCCAGGACACCCCGTATTACTGCGAACGTCCACTTCCATTGGACAAAACCATCGTATGGTTATATACGAACACGAAGGAATTTATTCGAGGATGGTTTCCGGTTCTGGAGAAAACGGATAGGATTATTCAGTTGTCTTTTCTTTTCACCCTCTCTCATGTTGTGAGTACTCTTTGGTTTAGGAGTAGTACACCTATTACGCAAATTGGATAGTCTTCTTCCAAACCATAGGCTGGTGCCGACCAGTAGGGAATGAAGAAAACCAGTTAGCCTAAACGGTGTACAGAAGGTATTAAGTTCAGACAAAGCAAGGGATTAGTAAGAGGGCAAAGTAAATTGCGACTGCTATTCACGACCAAACCAAGTATTTCTTCGCCAATCCTAAATCACCTTTGTATTTCTCCAGGACACTCCGTATCACTACGAAGATCCCATTTTATTGGATAATCCATCGTATGGTTATATACGAACTCGAAAGGAACTTGTTCCAGTTCGGGGATGGATCCTGGTTCAGGAGAAATAGGAATAAAGTACATTCAGGTGTCTTTTATCTTCACCTTCTCTCGCGTTGCGAGTGCTCCTAGGATTAGGACAGTACACCCTTTATGCTTTTTGGATAGTCTTCTTCCAAACCATAGGCTGGTGCCGAACGGTAGGGAAGGAAGAAAACCATTTGGCCTAAGGGGTGTACAGAAGGTAATGACTAAAGACATATAAAGGGATTTGGAGAGGTGGCAAACAATTATACGGTTATAGTTGTGAATCTGGATAATGGTAGAGGCATTACTAGGAATACCAGGATACCCCATCGAAACATTTCAATGTTTCAGTTCAACTGTGTACTGTTGAAAGAAAACTGATTTCCCAATTAGTCTTTACTCCAGGGTATGTATTTACCAGGTTTGATTCTCACATCTGTATGGTTTTACAGATGATGAGTGGGAGTAAGTCTTTGGGAATTGGGTGATCATCCTCATTATATCGGGATTCGTTGTAATCGGTGATATTTGAGGAGATCATCTGGGCTGTTTGCCGGTCGGCAAATATTTGGTTTTGAATATCCGCTGTTGTGCACCAATTTCAAATTGATATATCTGTACGTCTATTTTCATAGAGTGAGATATACCTTTTGATATTATGTCGATGACATTTACCTATATCAGTGGAAGGTTAGGTAAGGAGCATTAAACAGCGGTGTAATTCTTCTTAACCATTAGTACAGTTTTCAACCTACGACACACAGTGAAAGAGTTGTTAGACTCAGCGGACTTATACAGAGTATTGTATGTTGTCCAGTGTCCATTAGGACAGAGGGGTTGGTCCTCATACTATATTCTGTTTACTTTTGACTTCTCTAGTTCTTAGACATGTGTTTCGTAGAAACACAGGGTCTGAGTTTTGAGGAGTTATAGGTATTTGAATAAAGTAGAGAACCAGGTAGCAAGTATCGGGATTCTTCAAAGTGATCGAAGATGTAGATATTTGTGTATGGTATTCAGTTGATAGTAATGATAAAGAGAAATTGCTTCTCTTTCAGGTTACTCATAATTGGAAGCATTCCTAAGTTGAGTAACGCTGATCAGCCTCTCTCCATTTAGTTGACATGCACTGGAGACAGCTGCATGATTTGAATCTGGTTAAATTAAATCAGTGCCTCTGGTTCTATATTGGATATAGTACAGTTCATATCTTAACGTTGTTAAGGTACGGGGAGTTGTCCGGCTTATGCTTAAAACCAGACTCTGGATAACTCAAGGCACGTTTCTGTAATGGCTGTTTGTGGGTTGACCCAGGCTATGACGAGGGTTGACTTTCTACCATCTGGACTCGCCACAGTTTTAACAAAAATGGATTTTTTCAGAAAACAGCAGTGGGAGTATGGTAGAACTGGAATTGATTCCAGAACCGCAAACGATTACTGAAGATTTGATAAGGAACCTAAAGATTCAATCTGATTTGACATTCCATTGGCCACTCCGCAGTAGAGGTGGGTAACTTCATGCACCCGAGAGGTACTCCGGTAGCCTCAAGGACGGTGACAGGGAAGTTCTTGTTTACCCACACTTGCCATTGTTGTTGTTCCAGGCTGCGAGACCCGGCAGGAGGATGAGTATAGCTTCGTTCTAAACTTGCTTTAGAAGTGCACGTCTATATGACTCTGCCAGAGGGTTGTCGTAGTCAGTGGGAGCAGCGGAAGCATTGGTGGACATCAGGCTTATGTCTATTTATAGACTAAAGCAGATGTAGCGGAGATAGATCATCTATTTCTGATGTGACAGTCATAGGTTTGACGTCATCAGAATAGGGGATGGATCTGTTGAGAAGGTAGTAGGAAGTGATATTCCTATACTACGATCGGTTATACTTTGGTCGTCACACAGTGTTTTCTCCATATAGGACTTGGATATTATATCAGACATTCTGGTTACTAGATCTATGGTTTTAGATCTAGATTTGGGTGGTTTCCCAATCAGGGTACTTTGACAGCATTCTAAGAGTATTTAGAATGGACGACTCCTGGCACGGTGGTGTACCTGCAGGTAATGGAGTCACCCTCTCTAAAGGTGTCTTACAGACTAAAGGGGAGAGGGATGTTCATGATTGGCAGATCACTTGCTTAGGCAATTGAGTCAATCACGAGATGTCAAGTACCACACCAGATGTTGTTCTTGCACTAGATGCAATAAGTTGATATTGATCCAATCCTGGGGAAACAGCCGGAAGCAGTTTTAGAACATAAGTGAATGTTCTAAGGATATGATAACGGCTGCCTCTTTTAGGAGACGGTTATCATTCCAGGCTTCCAAGGTGACATGGACGACAAGGAGGTTGTCAGAGTTATATTTTTCCTTCTGACGAGGGGCAGTATTTTGGACAGGTGGTCCAAGGCAATACTGAGGGTGGCATGGTGCAGGATACTGATTAAGTTCAGTTGACGATACAGTCTAAGAAGTTTGGATTTGGAGTTCATTTATGAGCTCGGTCCCATCAGACATCCAGACATTCTAAGACAGGTATTGCTCATTTCGGGAGATGGCTTTCTCCGCGAACTTGAGATATAGAGAGACATAGAAAGAAACATAAAGACGGATCCACTCACTGAGGCTATTCCTCGAACGCAATAGTTTCACAAACGGTTTTTGTGAGACTGACTAGTAGAGGAGTTGGGTGTTCGGTATCACACGGGCTGTGAGTATGCGACATCGCAATAATTAGCCTTGAGTGCAAGTGGGAGATTGTTGGAGATAGTGCCCTCAGAGTCAATTATTGGACCACAGGCACGTGATTGCAATGATTGAGGGAGGACCTATCCCGGTACGACAGTCTTACTCGAGATGATAGTTTGCTATCTGGTTTACCTTTATCATCGTGTACTGCTTTAGGTGACCTGACATGTCACTATTGCACGTTAATAGAGCCCCTAGGATTCTTGCTTGACTGCCAGCAGTATGAGGGCGATCATATAAGTGAGAGCTGGAGTCTATAAGAACATCCTTAAATGGTCCCTAGTCGTGGGAGTTTCGAGACAGGGCATCGATTCTCCAGAGTAGACTAGTGTATACAGTAGAGACCCCGACGAGGGGCGGTGGCCGGTCTCACAAGCCACTGGTGTCAGTTGGTTCACCTAAGATGTATACAGGTGCTCATTGGGTTATGAGTACACCGGACAGGACTCGCCGGGAACATGCTAGTTGGTCTTGTACCTGACGTCAGATAGCAGTTCCCAGGTGACATGTGTACAGGTTAGTTCATCGACCCGGGGATCGTCATTTTTCTCGTGTGAGTTCCCACTGTGCTTTGATTACTACCCTACCACGGCTCAAAGGAGTCGTGCAAACAGGTTTTAGTTGGGTACAGTCCCGAGCCACATGGAGGCAGTGAGCGGATCTTCAGGGGTTCGTCTCTCCCGGTATTGGGGGTGAGGTCGCGCTGTGTCTAGGAGAGCCATTACACGAAGACCTTGGCCAAGGCAGGAGATTTGCTGGTAGGTATTCCAGTAGTATCTCAGGGTGTTCTGGGCTACACTCCGACACGACTTGTACCGCTTTTGGGGGTCTGACTTTTACCAACCCCCTAGGCCCGACATGCGATGCTCATAGACGAACGGACCGGACTGTACGGATATTTTCACTGACAGGCTCAGTAGGGTGTCAGGATGAGTTCGCTCATCGACGTCCCTTTTGGTCAATAGCTGGTGGCCCGTCACGTATTGGCTTATACCTCTGACGTGCTAGTGGTTAAATCCACAGCCATAGTATTGACGAGTCTTTAGAGTCCACCACACTTTCAGTTACTCAAGCTTTCGGGCGAAACGTTGTAGAGGCCGTATGGAGATATGGCAGGGTCCGATCAGATACGTGCGGTATTGCACGGATCAGGATCGGACAGTTTGTACTATTGGCCGTATGGTTATATGGCAGGGTTCGATCAGATACGTGCGGTATAGTACGGATCAGGATCGGACGGATATTACTAGCCGGCTTTGGCTTAAGCCGGTCGTAGTTTAGTACAGTGTAGATTTTGTCTCATTGCATTTGTATCCGGACGGAATACAGATGCGGGTGTGTATGCACAGTATCGGGGTTTTCCTGTAATTTATTACGGGACCAGTTTTCTAGAGTTGCCAGTTTGCATTCCGTTCCGGCCGGTTTTCCTTTGTTCTTTCCCGGCCGGACTTTTCCGATGGAGGGGGTTATTTGCAATTATGCAAATAACATTTGTGGAGGGGGTTTCTTGCAATTGTAGAGATTATGATAGCATCTTTGATTCTCTCCATCACTTGCATTTATTTGTGATTTGAGAGGGTATGGAGTGAAGTATGGTTGATGTTTCTTTGTCTAGGATGTGGCCACCTCCTTACATCTCCTACAATCACCTCCCTCTTATGATATATCTTGATTCCCTCCACCATTTCCATTCTAGATGGCCGGCCACTTCCTTGAGGGAAAAAGAGAGAGGAAAAATGAGAGTGTTGCAATCTTTGATCATCTCATTTTGCTTGCTAGAAATTGATAGCATCATTTCTCTCAAAGTTTCATTCTTCCTTCACCTCCATCAAAGGCAACTCCAATACCCCAATGAGACAAAGACTCTACACATCCTACAGCAAACCTTGGGCATGTCGAGTTGCCGGCTTCATGCCCGAGTTGCCTCGGTATAGAGGCGGGAGCCCGTAAAAGATGCAGGCGACGTGGTGCCCTTCCGGCGAGGAGGCGACGACCGGAGATCCCGCGAGGAGATCGGAGTGGAGATGAAGACCGGAGGACTCGGATCAGTCGGTATATCTCTAACCCATCTTCTAGTTAGCTTAGACTTGTTAATGGTTACGATCCGGGTGTTTAGTGCGCGGTGGTGCCGGTTTGCTAAGTCCGCAAAATTTAAGTTTATCACCGTTTCCGCGTTTGGCCGTCGGATTGACTGCCGGGGCGCCGCCGTGCACTTACACTCCCTATACCGGGAGAGACGAATCCCCTCCTATCGCTCATTGCCTCCATGTGATTCGGGACTGTACCCAAAAGCCACCGTTTTGCACGCCCTCTTGGACATGGTAAGGTAGAAATCAAAGCACAGTGGGAATCACACAAGACTCTATGATGATCTCGGGTCTACAAACTAACCTGTACCAGTGTCACCAGAGAACTGCCATCTGACGTGAGGTATAATACCATCTGGGAGTTCTCGGCGAGTCTGTCCAGTCTACCCAGTCTCCACTGAGCACCCGTACACCATCTCTGATGTCAAAACACCAATGGATATGGAATCATCCATCGGCCATCATATGGGTCAAGATGCGTATACGCTAGTCTACTCTGGTGTATCGATGCCCTGTCTCGATACACTCTCGACTAGGAACAGTTATAGGATGTACTCATCGACTACTCTGGCCCCACTAGTATGATCTCATCATAGTCCCAGTAGTCGAGTACATATCCTAGGGGCTTTATCAACATGTGAGAGTAAGACAATAAACTAATATAAGTCAACATGTTAAGATAAAGTGAAACCAAATAGCATACTATCATGTCGAGCAAGAAAGTCCTCTCTATATATATCCAAGCATCCATTATAATATACATCATATGTACAACAATGGCCTCTAGGGCATATATATAACTAACAATCTCCCACTTGCACTAAAGCCAGCTGTTGTAGTATCTCATACCTAGCATCCCAAATAATCTCTCAAAATGTATCTAGGGAATGGCCTTCGTGAGTGGATCCGCAGTGTTGTCCTTCGTTTCTACTCTCCTGACCTCGATCTCCCGGCGATCAACTATCTTCCTGATCAGGTGATACCGCCTCAGAATATGTCTGGACTTCTGATGGGACCTGGCTTCCTTGGCCAAAGCCTCAGCTCCATTGTTATCGCAATACAAAGGTATTGGATGCTCAATGGAAGGAACCACACCAAGTTCAGTAATGAACTTCTTTATCCAGACAACCTCTTTGGCAGCATCGTTGGAAGCGATGTATTCAGCCTCCATCGTCAAGTCTGTAATGGCATCCTGTTTGGAACTCTTCCAACACACCGCCCCTCCATTGAGGGTAAAGACAAATCCCGAGTGTAGCTTAGAGTCGTCCTTATCACTTTGGAAGCTCGAATCGGTAAAGGACTCCACCTGGAGTTCTCCGTTACCATACACCAAGAACATCTCCTTAGTTCTTCTCAAGTACTTAAGAATGTTCTTCACAGCTATCCAGTGACTCTCTCCAGGATCTGCCTGATACCTACTCACTATACTTAGTGAGTATGCTACATCGGGTCTGGTACATAGCATCACATACATGATAGAGCCTACTGCCGAAGCATAGGGTATCCCTTGCATGCGAGCTCTCTCCAAATCAGTCTTGGAAAACATCTCTTTGGAGAGAGTGATTCCAGAGATCGTGGGTAGGTTCCCACGCTTGGATTCTTCCATACTAAATCTCTTTAGTATGGTGTCAATGTACCTAGATTGGGACAATCCCAGTATTCGTTTAGATCTATCTCTATAGATCATAATTCCCAGTATGCATGAGGCATCACTTAGATCTTTCATTGAGAATCTTTGTGATAAGAAGAGCTTGACCGATTGCAGCATAGGAACATCATTTCCTATCAAGAGTATGTCATCCACGTACAATACGAGGAATACAACCTTACTCTCTGCAACCTTCTTATAAATACAATGTTCATCTATATTTTTGATGAAGTCAAACTCTTTGACTACAGCATCAAAACAGATGTTCCAACTCCGCGATGCTTGCTTTAACCCATAGATGGATTTAAGCAGCTTGCACACCTTTCCGTTGCTCCCACTATCTACGAAGCCCTCTGGCTGAGTCATGTACACGCACTCTTCTAAATCACCGTTTAGAAAGGCGGTCTTAACATCCATTTGCCAGATTTCGTAGTCATGGTATGCAGGAATGGCAAGTAAGATCCGGACGGACTTAAGCATAGCCACTGGAGAAAAGGTTTCGTCCTAATCCACACCTGGTCGTTGACGAAAACCCTTTGCAACAAGTCTAGCTTTGAAAGTCTCAACTTTTCCATCTACACCAATTTTCTTCTTAAAGATCCATTTGCTCCCAATGGGTTTTACCCCTTCAGGAGCAACTTCCAAAGTCCATACTTTGTTGGTGTACATGGATTCCATCTCAGATCGCATTGCATCCAGCCATTTCACAGAGTCACCACTTGTGATGGCCTGCTCGAAACTAGTGGGGTCATCATCTTCCATGATGCAATCTTCGCTCCTACCATCAACGAGAAAACCGTAGTATCTCTCAGGTGGATGAGAAACCCTACTAGATCGGCGGAGAGGCTGGGGTTCGTCGGGAATTACTGAATCCTCTGGTTCCATCAAATCATCTGTCGTCGTTTGTTCTGTTGGAACTTCTTCCAATTCTACCTCAGAGCCACTAATCTCTTTTGCAAGAAATTCCTTTTCTAAAAAGGTGGCATGTCGAGAAATAAACAACTTTTGTTCCTCAGTGTGGTGGAAGATATACCCTTGTGAATTCCTGGGATATCCTACAAACTTGCATAGGACAGACCTTGCCTCGAGTTTGTCCGGATTGTGCCTTTTGACATAGGCCGGACAACCCTATATCTTAACATACTTAAGAGATGGTCTCTTCCTTTTCCATATCTCATATGGAGTGGTAGGCACTGATTTGGTAGGAACCATATTCAATAGGTGTATGGCTGTCTCAAGCGCATACCCCCAAAAGGAAATAGGTAACTCAGCATTGCTCATCATAGAGCGCACCATATCTAATAGGGTGCGATTCCTCCGCTCCGATAAATCGTTGTGCTGTGGTGTATAAGGAGGAATAAGCTGAGAGAGATTCCCATTCTCTTTTAGATAGTCTAGAAACTCACTGCTCAAGTATTCTCCTCCTCGATCAGATCAAAAGATCTTAATACTTTTGCCCGTTTGGTTCTCTACTTCGTTCTTATATTCTTTGAATTTCTCAAAAGCTTGAGACTTGTGTTTCATCAGGAACACATGTCCATATCTAGAGAGATCGTCAGTGAATGTAATAAAGTAGGAAGAACCATTTCTGGTATGTGTAGACATGGGACCGCATACATCACTTTGTACCAGTCCTAAGAGTTCCTCAACTCTTTCTCCGTGTCCACTAAATGGAGTTTTGGTCATTTTACCTTTGTGACATGAATGGCAAGTATCATAAGATGATAATTCGAACGGATTCAAATATCCATCCTTATATAACTTAGCTAGCCGTGTCGTATTGATATGACCAAGTCTACAATGCCATAAGAAGGATTCGTTCATTTCTGAACTTTTCCTCTTGTGTGTGTTTTGTATATTAAGGACTGTATTTTGATTGAGAATGAATATGCCATTATGTAACGAGCCAGATCCAATCAACTTTTGATTTAGGAAGATGTTCATAACATTATCCTGTATTACAAAATTATACCTTTCTTTACTTAATAAAGAAACTGATATAATGTTGCACATCATATTCGGTATATAATAGCACTCATTCAGAATCAATGTATTACTACTTGGTAATACAAGGTGGTATTCTCCAACTGCTTTGGCTGCAATACTTGCACCATTCCCTACTTGTACGGAATGATCACCCTTTCCCAGTTCTCTACCTTTTCGTAGCCCACGTAACAATTTACATATGTGGGATCCCGATCCGGTATCTAATACCCAGGACGTAGGGTGAACTGAGAAACAGTTCTCAATAACTAAGACACCCGAAGAAGATGCATCAGCATGCTTGTTCTTCGTTTGGGCGGCATGAGAATCCAGATATTCTCCTGTTTCATGCTCAGCCTTATAACTCTTATAAGAAAGAACGGGACCAACGATCCCCTGCTCAGTATAATAAGCGGGTTCAGTCAATACATCCATATTATTATCTTGATTAAGGCCTGAAATGGTCGCTACCTGGAGAGAGAGAGAAGGAAAACACTTTAGCGTATGCTCTTGCAAGATTAGATTGGTTATTATCTTATCTAATCAGGATGTCTCCCACTGTTTTTATCAAATCTTCCTTCAAACCCTAAAAGGTAAGATTAGCCGGGATTAATCACACCCTACAATTTCGTCAATCTTTCAGCCAGATCAGTGTTGGTACTTGAGGGAGGTTCCCCGTGCTTTCGCACGGACCTAATTAAAATAAACCTCGTCTTCCCAGAGGCTTAACCCCGTTAATACCTTTCTAGACACCTACTTGATCGACTAATTGTCCTGTGTAAAATTCTCCCAGGATTAACTTTTACTCGCAGTCGGTATCAGGAACCATTTATCTCATAGAAGGTATGCAATCTCATTGCAAATTTCAACACTTGAAATTACCGATAATGCTTTTGCCCCTAGTGTGCTATGACCTTGACAGAGGTCAACAAACCATAGTGCACTAGTCAAGTTCAACATGTCATTTCTTGGTTGAATCAAACCTACTCGCACGACCCTTGACAGAGGTCAACAAGGTCGTACGACCACCCTAATCCAATCACATCACATGCTTTACAGATAATTACTAATCAGCTACCGCACACTATGCCTTGACAGAAGTCAACAAACGCAGCACGAATACTAAATAGTCTTTATCAGAAATGACGGAGGGCTACACAGGTTTTTCAGAAAACCAAGAGCGTAATGAACTCGATATCGTTGTAGAAACAAGTGATTTTGAAAAGGAGTGTTTTTTAGGCTTTTCCAGTTTCGCTAAAGAGGTCACTCCCGGTGAAAGGATCTCGGCTCTTTCCTCATCGAATAAGGTGCAGGGTATATCATATATACCGCGGTGCAAAGCAAGAACTATTTAAGCTGTTAAAAACTAATCTGTGAGTTTGTATCATCTGCCAGTTTCGCTAAAGAGGTCACTCTCAGTGAAGAGATCTCGGCTCTTTCATCATCGAATAAGGTGCATGGTATATCATATATACCGCTATGCAAAGCAAAACTGTAGCTACCCATTTTATAAAGTTTTGATTCTACAACATCTTTTAGGTTTCTTTTCTTTTTATTAATCTCATTAATATATCCCATCAGCTTATGCTTCCTAAGCATCACAGAAGAAACGAAAGCGGTAATATTTATATATCGGCATATATATATAATATAAGCATTCATCTCAGGCAGTAATATGATCTCATCACAGAACATTGCAGCAGAAGATAACATATGAAATATTGGATATACTAGGACGTCCGTGTTTTATATCGAGCCTGTATAAAACGCGGATTCCACGGTCGCGATGAATAGCCAAACCCACATCCCTAGACCCCTATGAGAGCGGTAAGTAACACTGCCAATTCTAGGGTTAGGAGACCCGGTCTCGACTCCTCGAGATGGCCTCCCACTGTACCCTAGAACCCGGTTACTTTTGCTTCCCTCCTTGGGTCTACCTAATGCGGAAAAGTAAACAATATACAATGGTGACATCAACCTCATCCCGGAAGCGCCCCAATAAAAGAATATTACATATAAATGAATTTTACATGAATGAAAATAAAAACTCTCATCTCACATAAAACCCCCGGCTATTCAGAACACGGCGATCCAATATAACATATCACAACAACACATAATATCTCATATCATCAACGTAAGCAAGTATGCATATCCCGATTGTCGTTGATGTATAGCAACGAAGTCGGCGATACACCACATACTACTCTTATGGTTACAGAAAAGAAAGTGTAAAACTACAACATTTGGAATCCACAATCACTTTAGACATCTTAAATCCGAAATATCACATACTTCGCATTTCATGCCTAACTTAATGAATTCCACATATTGTATCACATTCTAGATAAATAGACAAAGTTAAACTTTCCGATCGAATAATCGAATACCCAAGATTTCCTAAATAGCTCAACACTTGAGCGGAGTTCAAAAAATCCAAGAATATATCACAGTACCAATGGTCCAGCTGTAGAAGGGTCAAACCAACGCCTCACATATGGAAACGCCGTACTGCACTAAACCCTAAGGTTTAGAGGCGGTTCAGACGGTCACATAATCGAGTTAAGCTTTGTGTTCTTTTAGAAGGTCCACCGCGTTACTTGCACGTTTTTTCAAAAGATTTATACTCAAGAAAAATTCAACACTTGAAAGTTTTTCGTGCCGGGAAAAAATAAATTAATGATATCCGTTCGAACATTTTAACAGTTTCTAAAATATCCGGAAAACAAAACGAAATTAAACTTTCCGATCGAATCAACGATTACAAAATATCCCCAGAGAACTCAACACTTGAGCAAGATTAAAAATACCCAGAAATATGCAAAAATACTTACGGAGATTACTGTGCAAAAAACTAAGCCTAATTCTCCTGTACGGCCGCGGATCCGCAGCGCAAGTCATGGTCATGCCGCGGTTCCGCGGCGGTTTGTGGGAATTAATTGCTCGTTTTTCACAGTAATTCTTATAATTCCCTGCTGATTTTTTTGAGTATTTTTAAAGCAGAAAAAACCAACTTTTTAGAAAATTTCTAGAGAGGGGGTCTAGTTCGATATTTCGGGGTTCGATCGGAGTTTTAACTTCGTACACACGTCGCCTAATGCTCTAGCTATGCTCTGATACCACTGTAGGGTTCCTAGGCACTCTTACAAGGGTCTATAAGGTATCAACCATGCCCGATTTAAAATTTAGACGTGCCGAACAACCCAAAGCGAGGATCTTTGCTAGATTATTAGGGTTAAACATGCAAGTAAACATCTTTACAACTAAGAGAGAGGGATTACAACCTTTGTAGTCTGCTCCTTCGCTTCATAAGCTCCGAGTAGAAGTCCCTTCGCTGCGATCCATGATCTCCCGGACTCAAGAGAGACTTCACAAGCCGAACGATCCATGCTTGCTTGTAGTCTTCCTATTCGAAGATGATCTACCTTGAAATCTCTTTAACTCAAGCTCTCACTCACTAATGGTGTGAAAACCCTAATCTAATTGTCTAGATTAGATGAGAATGATGAAGTAGGATTTATGCTCTCTTTTATTATCAAATTCTCACACTCATTCATCAAAAAATAAAAACCTAGAAAGCTTTTGTGAGCTCAAGATAGAAGAAGAAGAAAATGAATATCCTTTTGTGATGAATAATGAAAATGTTATAATGATTACAAATGCAACCATGGTTCAATATGAGAAGGCTAACCCATGTAGAGATTTAACCTAGGGTGAAGGGTTTGGGTTGGGTTAGAAATATCTAGCAAAAAATCAACAATAATATCTTTGCTAGAAACAAAGTAAAACCTTCTAGAAGTATCATGAAAGTGCTAACCCAAATCAAACCCTAACCATGTTTAATCTCCACTAAACATGTTGCATTAGTAATCATAACATATCACAATATTATATATCACATATATAATATATATTTGTAACAAAAGAAAATAATACAATTAACATATATCGCATATATATCAATGTATTATCCGGTGAGAAAATGAATCAATAAAGTGAGCCAATATTAGATAATGTAATGTAATATATCACATATATAATTATACATTAAATTATCGAATCAACACTTGATCCGACAATCCGGCTATATCGTATATAACCGACTAATATATCATGTACCGATACATCGAATCAACACTTGATCCGATGACCCGGCTGATATCAAATATCGTGAGAATATAATACGGTATCTCATATCGCATTATCCTCGGTCATGCACATATCACATATGTGCTCCTACTCCGTTTTTCCTGAGTCAAGAAACCTCTGTGTAGGACTCTAAAATATCGTCAATACGCCGGTAGCAGGTAATGATCATATCAAACACCCACAAGCTGCAAGCGGTCAGCTAAACGTAACAGCCACCCAGGTATTGAGCGATCAGAAGATCAACAAGCAAGCCTGTACATTCTCCTGTGAATCCAATCAGTAACACTCCCGTACAGTCCGGTCTTTTCGTCTGATATGTTGCATATCTAGTCTAGGGGTGGTATACGTCAGACCCAAGTAACCGATAAGTCGTGTCGATATGAGGCTCATAATAGGTCGAGAAACTACTGGTAACACTTACCAGTAAATCTCTATATCAGCCCTGGCCAAGGACTTCCAGTTATAGCCAATCGAACACAGCACAACATCAACTCCCTATACCGGGAGAGACGAATCCCCTCCTATCGCTCATTGCCTCCATGTGATTCGGGACTGTACCCAAAAGCCACCGTTTTGCACGCCCTCTTGGACGGGTAAGGTGGAAATCAAAGCACAGTGGGAACCACACAAGACTCTATGACGATCTCGGGTCTACAGACTAACCTGTACCAGTGTCATCAGAGAACTGCCATCTGACGTGAGGTATAATGCCATCTGGGAGTTCTCGGCGAGTCCGTCCAGTGTACCCAGTCTCCACTGAGCACCCGTACACCATCTCTGATGTCAAAACACCAATGGATATGGGATCATCCATCGCCCATCATATGGGTCAAGATGCGTATACGCTAGTCTACTCTGGTGTATCAATGCCCTGTCTCGATACACCCTCGACTAGGAACAGTTATAGGATGTACTCATCGACTACTCTGGCCCTACTAGTATGATCTCATCATAGTCCCAGTAGTCGAGTACATATCCTAGGGGCTTTATCAACATGTGAGAGTAAGACAGTAAACTAATATAAGTCAACATGTTAAGATAAAGTGAAACCAAATAGCATACTATCATGTCGAGCAAGAAAGTCCTCTCTATATATATCCAAGCATCCATTATAATATACATCATATGTACAACAATGGCCTCTAGGGCATATATATAACTAACAGTCGTATACTTGTTTTATGACTTGCATGGTTATGAATCCGCCGATTGGCGAAGAGCTAGCTCCTGCTTGGGGATGCATTTTATATTATCATGTATTTGTGGTTTTGGATCAAAAATACAAAGGAGGTGCTGCCTAAATTTTCAAAAGACAAAACATGACTCATTATACCTTTATTTCAAAGCTTCGTCTCTTTTATTTCTTAAAAAGGTTTAGATTTCTGGGTTTCAGCTTACTTGAATTACGTTACGCCTTTAGAATTTGCGTGATTTAAGTACTGGTCATGAGCTAATATTTCAGGCCATGACAGGAAAGTCCAAGACTCTGTAATTGACAAAGATTACTCTCGCCGGCTGAAGAAGACGAAGCCTTGGTAAGAGGAGAATCATCCTACCGCCATACCACGAAAAGTATCATCTGCATGGATACCTGCCGCAACGGCCCCCTCAACCTCGACCTCCTATAAAAAGAGAAGGTCTGAGAATCTCCCACCACTGGCGGCAAATATCAAAGGCAATGGACCCAAACGCCACAAGTCTGGGGACATGGTTGTGCATACCGTCTACATGGCATCCGGAAAAGAGGACAGTCGTGCTTCCATTTGTCATCGACCACTCACGCGGTCTGTGACGAAAGCCCAGGAGCAACAACAAAAGCTCCAAGAGATGTTGATAAGAATGGCCGCACTTACAGGGCAGAAAGAAAGCCCGGAAGTATCGTCGGAACAACGCCAAGAGCAGGAGACCAACCCCGAATTCCTACGGAGGGTGCTTGAAAAGAAAGACAAAGAGGTCGCGGAACAAGCGGCTAATATTAAACAAATGGTGCTTCTGTTCCAAGACATGGTTGGAATGATGATCCAGCCGGATCCTCCAGCTGAAGACCCTCCAATAATCACTGAAGACGACAGAGGGGAGACATCAAATCCTCCTCCGGCCTTATCGGTAGCCAGGGAGGAGACGATCTCCAAATCTACACTTGATGACTACATAGCTCAACAAATACGAGCTTATTAAGCGAACGAAGCGGAAGGACAGGTCGTTAGAACTGGACGACCTTATCCAGGCTGGTACGACCAAATTAAGTACCCGTCAGGATCTACGATCCCCAAATTCTATGTGTATAAGGGGACGGGCAATCCGTGCCAACACGTTGCTCAATTCAGAGCTTTGTGCGGTAACACCGAGGGAGATTACAAACTATTGCATCGCCAATTTGTCGGCAGCTTGGCGGAGACGATATTTGAATGGTACTCCGAGCTCCCAAATGACTATGTGAAGACATTTATGGAGATGGAACTACTATTCACATAGCGGTTCGCAAGCGCAAGCGAGCGCACCCCAATCACGGCATTAATCAACGCCAGAGTGAAGCCGGGAGAAACCTTGGTTTAGTACGCAATTCGGTGGCGGAACCTATGGTTAAAGTGTGAACAGCGCATAGAAGAAGCTCCTGCTGTGGGC
The DNA here is from genome assembly GCA_030015575.1 of Agapanthus africanus. Lineage (NCBI taxonomy): Eukaryota > Viridiplantae > Streptophyta > Magnoliopsida > Asparagales > Amaryllidaceae > Agapanthus > Agapanthus africanus. The sequence goes on from JASDDO010000024.1 coordinate 172,925,034, forward strand.
ATGTTCGTGGGGACCCTTGATCCTCAGGAAACTATATCCCAGTTTATGATGTTCTTCAAGCCGACCACCTTCCAGGCCTTGATTGACAAACTGGCCCAAATGGACCAGATGGTCCATAGGCCTTCCTCTTCAAAGACAGATCTTCGGAATGAAAAGTGCAAAGGGAAAGCGACTTTCGTCGCCAACGCTCAACAACAATCAAGTGACCCAAAACCGGTTATTCGCCAAAACAACAGACCGCGAGCCCTCGAAGAGAAGTTGAGACGTCGTTACTCGTTTTCCCGGGATAAAACGAAGAGACTATTCGTATTGGCGATGCGCAACAGGCTCATCACTCTGCCGGATCCCAGATGCCCACTGCAATCGGGCGACGTCAACAATCCCAATTACTGCCCCTACCACTGAATAGTGGGCCACCCAATCGAAGATTGCTATGTCTTTAAAAACTGGGTCGAAAACCAGTACCGGTAGGGCAAGTTCGCATTGTCCGAAAACTGGAAGGTAAACTCGCCACAGCAGCACACTCCTAAAAAGGTGGATACACCGGGGGCATCGTACTCATTTATGGAAGAAGCTCCGTAGGAAGTGGTCCTTTCAGCTAAAACTAAAAGAATGCTGAAGGATCTTCAAGCATGTCAGGCGATTAGGTGGAAGAGCCCGCTGGAGCCTGAGATCATTGACGGAATGCTGAAGCCGCGCCCAACGCTGAAAGTTGGTAACGATGGACAAAACCTCCAGGCCAAGCCTTCGAAGTCTTCAAAGAAAAAGAAGAAAGCCAAGAAGCCTATGTAGCTTGACAGCAATCATACGAGTCTGCAAAAGTACATCGATGCGCTAGAGGAATACAACCAAAAAGCGCGGACCCCAGTCACACTGAAAGAATTCCTCAAGCATATTCTTGAAAACGGAGACAGTGACATTGATGAAGGAGACGACTCGTCAGAAGAACCCGAGGAGTATGTGGGGATCTGCCACATGATCTCTCACTCGCCGATAAACGGCAAAGAAGCTCCTAACGTAGAGAAACTGGGGGATAATTCAAAAACAAAACCCATGGAACCGTCAGATGACCTCATCGATAAGCTGCTGAACGAAGCTCTTCAAAAGAGCAAAGCTGATCGAGAACGTGAAGCGGCCATTTACGAAAAGGCCAAGCGTCGGTGTCAAGCCAAAAAAGCTCCGGTAATGAGAAGTCATAAAGTACCCCAACCGGCTCAAAGTGCCTTTGCCACCAGCAGGAGAAGAATCAAGATAAGGAAGCAGTTCGCCAAAGCTCTGTCAATGGGAATGAAGCTACCACCTTTCAAAGAAAATGCTTCCTGGAGTACGTGTCCCGACGAACTGGATGTACATCCGAACTACTGCTTATACCATCGGAAGGTCACGCACCCTACCGAAGAGTGCAATGCCTTCAAGAAGTAGTGGCAGGGATATGTTGCCCACCGACAACACTTCAAACGAGTAAAGTGCAAAGCCCGTCGGGAGCAGAGAAGCAAGGAAGACGAGCATGAAGAAGCAACCGGTAACTGTCACATGGTTGATGCCATCCCGACAAGAGCAAAACCTCAAGTTCTTACCTTCGGGAGTGATTCTGACGAAGAAATAGCCCTCGGCCCTCTCTTCAAGAAATCTACCTTTGAAAGAGAAGAGGAAATGAAGAACTGTGAGAACATTCAGCTGCATAACCGTACGTTGCCTGAAAAGAATCTCAGACCTTCAAACAAAGGTTCAGGCAAAAAGGACAAAGGAAAGGAAAAAAGTCCCTGAGGAGATTTCTCTCGATGATAGAGTTGTCGAAGAGCTCACAGCTAAGAACCCGCTCAAGAAGAACAAAGTGGATTATAATGTCCTGGCGCATCTGAGAAAGATACCCTCCCAATTGAGTATCTTGGATGCCCTTCTCCTGTCTAAAGAGGGACGAGATTCCCTGATCAAGGCGTTACAAGAGCCCGATCAGTTTCAAACCTTCCTGGCAGAAGAAAAGATGAAGGACAAGCTGGAAGAAGTCCATACGGATGATATCACCTTCAGCGATGAAGACCTCCATCTCGGAACGTGCGAGCACAACCGTCCAATGTATGTAACCGGGTATTGTCTCGATATCAAGATAGGGAAGATCCTGGTCGATAACGGGTCCTCCGTCAACCTTCTCAACATAAGGGTGTTGAAGAAAACTTGAATGAACGTGCAGTACCTGGCTCGGGATAAAATTACCATCTCCGGTTTTGACTCTCAATCGTCACAAATGCTCGGGTCTATAATACTGACATTACGCTTCAGTCTGCTCATCACTGACATCAAATTCCATGTTATTGACGCCAAGACTTGCTACAACGCTTTGCTCGGCAGGCCTTGGTTACATGAGTACAACATCATCCTTTCTACACAACATCAATGTATGAAGTACTTTAAGGACGGCCTCGAGTACACGGTTACAGGGAAGCTGAACCCATTCTCCGTAAATGAAGTCCGCAAATATGAAGACGCCAAGCACTTCTTACCAGACTTCAAAGACATGGAAAGATGTCGCAAACCGGAGAATAAACAAAAAGCCATCGCCACCATCCCGATATTCGGGAGCGATACCGAAGAGGACGAAGAGATGATCTACTCGGGACAAGCCCAAGGAAATAGGCCAGGACCATCTACTCCTATGCTGGTCTTCGGCAGTGACTCTGAGGACGAAGCCAACGTAGTGTTCTCCGTCCGCTCAATGCAGGCCTTTGCTAAAGCTGGCCAGAGTTTACAGATTACCCTGGTCCCACAGCGGCATTACAAAGAACTTGACGCACTTGATACGTACAATGTGCAAAAGTTGCAGACCTTCTACGTCCCTCCTCCCTTAAAAAGTGAGAAGGCGATCCTTTTCTATCAATCCACTGAGACTAAAGTGGAGAGAGAGGTATGGCACGGCGTCGAACCTACGCTCGACAGGCTTCAACCTATCCGTCTGCCCAGATACTACGCAGAGACTAAAAAGACTATTGAGATGCCAAGACGTACCCTTTAAACACATTGCTCGACAAACCTAGCTCTATAACAGGATTTGGAACGTTCCTGGGACTCAGCAGAAAATGCCCAACGGGAGAATGGAGACGATTAGCCTTGGATACGTTCGGTCCAAGAAACGGGAGCGATTCCATGGCTGCTATGTCATAAACAACTCCGGTGGAGAAGCGAACACATTTCCAGACAGCGTTGATGTCGAACCAGAACAAGACCCCGCCGTATGAATATCAAGTCCGTCATTCGAAGAGCAGATTGGCAAGCTAATAAGAGAAGCGGGTCAAAGGGTTCGGGATGGCCACAGCCGTGAAATGGCCATTTACGAAAAAGCCAGGACGCAACGTATCATTCAGCAGGCTATAGAGGATGATGATCCCTTTCACCCCCAACCCGTCATGCGCTCTCAAGGAAAAAAGAAAGCCCGACGTAGAAACAACAACAAGGTCAAGAACGGGAATGGAATTCCAAGATAACAAAGCAGATCCAAGAAGCCACGCGATCGAGGAAAAGTCAGCTGGAATCCGTCTTTTATGAAAAAGATGGGTCGAGAGTACTCCTTCCCTCAAAAAAAGACAAGAAAAATCTTCGACCTCGTCAAAAAATATCAAATGATGGTGCTACCGGAGTCTCAGCGCCCCGAACAAATAGACGAGGTCCATCACCCGGATTATTTCTCCTACCACCGGGTAGTGAGATATCCTATTGAAGACTGCTTCACCTTCAAAGACTGGGTTGAAGATCAGTATCAGCAAGGCAGGTTTGCTCTATCCGACAGTTGGAAGGTAGCTCCACCATGAAAGCATGAGCCGAGAGCAACATACACTGCGAGGGAAAGTCTAGACCAGCATCGAGCTTGGAAACGATCTCGCACCTGCCATATGATAACATTCTCAAAGGAAGGAGAGCACGAGAATATGAACAACCTCTCCCAATACTTTGCAAATGAATATGAGAACGAGCTGATTTCAAAATTTCCACCGGTGCCAAAAGAGCTGGAAGATGGAATACATACCACAGCGGACAACCTGAGAAAAATCGACTTGGGGACGATAAACGAGCGAAGGCCAACGTTCGTCAGTAAGCTGCTATCTGAGAAACAGATTGCCATGTTAAGGGACGTGCTTATGCAGCATAAAGATTGTTTCGCATAGAACTATTCCGAGATGCCGGGATTAGACCCAGAGATAGCTGTGCATAAACTGGCAATATCGCCGGACGTCAAGCCAGTCAAAGAGACGCCAAGAAGAATGCGGCTCGAGCTTGAGATGAGTATCAATGCCGAAGTCAGGAAGCTAATTGACTTCGGCTTCATCCAAGAAGTTCAATATCCTGATTGGATCGCCAATATCGTTCCGGTAATGAAGAAAAATGGAAAGTACGCATCTGCGTAGATTTTCGGGATCTCAACAAAGCTTGTCCGAAAGACGACTTCCCATTGCCTGTCATCGAGTTGATGATCGATAACATATCCACCTATGAAGTCTTCTCATTTATAGACGGATCCTCAGGGTACAAGCAAATCAAGATGCATCCTGAAGTTTAAAAGCACACTGCTTTCCGGACTCCGCTGGGCATATTCAGCTACAAAGTGATGCCATTCGGTCTGAAGAACGCCGGCTCCACCTACCAGAGGGCCATGACAAAGATCTTCGATGATCTCGTACATGAGATTGTTGAATGTTATATCGACGACCTCGTGGTGAAAAGCAAATCATACGAGGAACACTGGGAGCATTTGAAAATAGTGTTCCAGCGTCTTCGGAAATATAATCTGAAGATGAACCCTCTGAAATGCGCATTTGGAGTTTCCTCAGGCAAGTTCCTAGGATTCATCGTACGACACCGGGGCATCGAAATAGACTAGTCGAAGATCAGGGCGATTATAGAAATGCCTTCGCCAAGAACTCTCAAGTAATTGCGGTCTCTCCAAGGAAAGCTCGCATATATCCGACGGTTCATAGCTAACCTATCCGGCAAATGCCGCCCTTACAGTCATCTAATAAAGAAGGGGACCCCATTCGTTTGGGATCGTAAATGCCAAAGCGCATTGGACGAAATCAAGCAATATTTGCAGAACCCGCCGGTACTGACCGCTCCGGTCAAGGGAAAGCCCCTCATCCTGTACACAACAGCCCTTGAAGGTTCTTTAGGCGCGCTATAGGCATAAGAGAACGACCATGGGAAGGAGTGAGCTCTCTATTATTTGATTTGAGTTCTCCTGGGGCGGAAAATAACCACTCCCCCATCGAAAAGCATTGCCTGGCACTGATCTTCGCAGTAACAAAGCTCCGATATTACGTCTTGGCAAATGAGATCCATCTCATATCAAAAGTGGATCCTCTCAAGTATTTGATGTCAAGAGCCATGCTAACAGGAAGGCTTGCCAAATGGGCCCTCCTCTTAATGGAGTTCTTGTAGTATATCGACCCCTCAAGGCAATAAAAGGCCAGGCCATCGCCGACTTCCTCGCTGAACATCCGATACTTGCCGACTCTCCTTTGAACTGCGAGTTGCCGGACGAACACGCGTTTGACACAATTGACGGGGAGAAAGAAAGGAATGATACCCGATGGGAACTCTACTTCGATGGAGCGTCCTCCTTGAAGAAGCGAAAGCAAAATACCCCCATGATTAAAGCCGGGATGGGCCTTATCTTCGTGACTCCACAAGAAGGGATTATGCATTTTGCCCTTTCCTTAACGGAGCCAAGAACAAACAATGAAGCTGAGTATGAAGCTTTGATAGCAGGCCTCGAGATTACTGTCCACATGGGGATCGAAGACCTCTTCATATATAGAGACTCCCAGCTGGTCATTAGCCAAGTAAATGGTGACTACCAGACGTGCAAGCCAGAACTGATCAGGTATGGTGTAAAAGTGCAGCAATTTCTGACGCAAATCCCCTCCTACACCCTGAAAAACATACCGCGTGCGGAAAATAGCAAGGTAGATGCGTTAGCCAAGCTCGCTAAAGAACTGGCCGACGAAAACCTCGATGACGTAAAGTTCATTGTGCAAAGTCACCGGATTCTCGCTCCAGCAGAAATATCTCCGAAGACCTCTAAAGGAGAGGAAGCAACCGAACAAAAGGCCTTCCAAATGGAGGATGAAGAAAAGGCGAGAGATTGGAGAAAGGTCTTCATAGACTACTTCAAATCCCATCGAACGCCCGAAGACGCGTCGTCAAGACATCAGCTCATGAAGCGAGCCCTGTCTTTCGCCTTCGTCAATGGTACTCTTTATAAGAGATCATTCGATTGTCTATGGCTGAGATGCCTAAGACCAGAAGAAGCAAAAAGGGTCGTCCAAGAAACTCATGATGGACTTTGCGGTTCCCATCAAGCTGGGCCAAAGATGAAGCTGAAGATCAAAAGAATGGGCTACTATTGGCCCACAATGGTTCGGGGCTGCCTCGAATATGCGAAGCAGTATCACTCACGCCAAATTCACGGGGACTTCATCCATCAGCATCTAAATCCACTACATCCGACATTGTCTAGTTGGCCATTCGAAATGTGGGGAACCGATATAATCGGACCCATCGAGCCAGTATCATCCAAGGGACATCGGTTCATACTAACAACAACCGATTACTTCTCTAAATGGGCAAAAGCAATACCGTTAAGGGAAGTGAAGATGGAGAATATCCTCCATTTCTTCAGGACGCATGTCATCTACCGGTTCAGCACTCTACGGCGGATCATCTCGGATAACGGGCCAGCCTATAGAAACCATAAGATCAGCCGCTTCGCACAGCGGTATAAAATAGATTAGAAATATTCTTCAGTTTATAATTTCTGAGCCAACGGTCTAGCTGAGGCTTTCAACAAGACCCTGACAAAGATCATAAAGAAAACGGTGTCCAGAAATAAAAAGGACCGGCACGAGAGATTGCATGAAGCTCTCTGGGCCTATCGGACTACGTTCAAGACGGCCACAAACACAACGCCATTTGCGTTAGTATTCGGCACGGAAGTGGTTCTTCCCTTGAAGATAGAGCTAGCCTCTCTACGAGTGGCGGTTCGGTACGAACTAACGGATGAAGAGAATGCCCATCTTCGACTTGAGGAGCTCGACGCCCTCGATGAAATTCGTCTCATGGCGCATCAAAATCTGGAGGCTTACAAAGTAAGGATGATGCGCTCATACAAAAGATTGACTAGGCCGAGGACATTCCGCCAAGACGAACTCGTGTTAGTCGTAAAAAGACCTATGATCCCCAACAGTGCCAAACAGGGGAAATTCGAGCCGATCTATGAGGGCCCGTACATCATAGACAAAGTCTACCAAGGTGGAGCCTACTTTCTCATGGATATGCATAGCGAAAGACCCTTCCGGCCAATAAACGGCCGATTCCTGAAAAAATACTACGCCAGACGAGTTACGGCCCAGGTCAATGATAGATGAAGACGCCTATGTCCGCTCGCTATCTTCTTGAATCAAAACTCTAAGAGTAGTACCCAACAGTACTCCGTCTCAAACATGGAGAGCTACGGACCGTAACGTCCTTAAACTAGCTACGGACCGTAACGTACTTAAACTAGCTACGGACCGAAACGTCTTTAAAACTAACAACGGATCGCAACGTCCTTAAACTAACAATGGACCGAGATGTCCTTAAACTAACATTGGACCGAGATGTCCTTAAACTAACAACAGACCGAGATGTTTCTAAACTAACAACGCCGCCTCAAACACGGCGATAGTGGAATGCAAGTCCACAAGTCCCAGCGGTGAGGATTGCAACTCAAATCCCACTGACAAATGGATGGATCACATACGGCGAAACTATTCTCGAGAGTTTCATCGTGCAAAAAAAAGGTACGTACACAAGCGAAATGGGCACAGATGAAAACCCGAAAAGGCGCAGTGAGTAAAAATAGCAGGACTACTGGCGAGTTTGTGAAAACCCGAAAGGGCGCAATCTCGTTAAAATAAAAACACCTGCCAGGTTCTCTCGACCTTGTAAGGAGAAAATACCTGTGTGAGATCCTTACGACTCACAAGGGAGCAACACACTTAGGGATCCCCACGATTCCTAAGGAGAAATTACACTTACGAGATCCTCACGACTCGTAAGGAGAATTCCCCCTATGAGACCCTCACGGCTCGTAGGATTCAAAAGCCTTAAGCTACAGGGATCTGAACCTGTTCTTAAGCCATCACACTCCCCGAATTTGCCTACAAGCAGTTCAATATTGGCCCTTGTATACAATCCACAGGCACAAATAAACGTCTCCCTCACCAAGTCCCACCAACGACGAGGAATGTCCTCAAGTGGTGAACGGCACTTGTAAGTGTTGGATATAGTGCCCTCAGAGTCAATTATTGGATCACAGGCACGTGATTGCAATGATTGAGGGAGGACCAATGCCGGTATGACAGTCTTACTCAAGATGATAGTATGCTGTTCCCACCAAAAATTTCTGCGCAAAATAGTCCAAGGTATCAAATGGCAGCGATACACTTAAGGAAATACGAACCAGTATCTTCTGGGCTGTTTTTTGACAAACTCCCGAATGAGAAATGGATAAATTCTATTTGTATCGAAAGCGTCTCGATAAAACCTTCGATTTGATATATTATGGGCCTCATAATTCATCCGGGATCAAAAGTTATGAGCAAATGTCTATGCACATGTGATTTAAGGAAGAAGATGCGAACCAGTATTTTCCGAGCTGTATTTTGACAAACTCCGGAACGAATTCTGATGATATTGAAAGCATCTCGAAAAGACCTTCGATTTGATATATTATGGGCCTCATAATTCATCCGAGATCAAAAGTTATGAGCAAATGTGTTATACACGTGTAATCTAAAGTAATGCTCTACTACATGGGGAATGCATTTTTTAGTCCCACATCGGGAAAAGGAGAGATGGCTTCTCTACCACTCCCATATAAATAAGAGGGCATACCTCTTAGAAAGGTAGAGTAAAAATCCTCAAAGGATTCAATACTCAAAGGAGCTTAGTTCTCCAAGATAGGAGCATGCTCCTCCATAATGCGCATATGCGCAAGCGCCATGTGCGCTACGTGCAACGCACGTGTGCCTGCCATGCGGCACTACGTGCAACGCACGTGCGCACCACATGAGAATATTTAATAATATTAAAAGGAGCTTGTTCTCCATATATAGAAGCTTTGCTTCTCCTCATAATGCGCATGTGCGCCACGTGCAACGCACGTATGCCCGCCATGCGGCACCACGTGCAACGCACGTGCGCACAACAGATAGTGCCTTGCACTTGCTATGAACCTCTGGTTCTCAGATAAATAAAAATAGTGCCTTGCACTTGCTATGAACCTCTGGTTCTCAGATAAATAAAAATAGTGCATTGCACTTGCTATGAACCTCTGGTTCTCAGATAAATAAATAAATAAAAATAGTGCCTTGCACTTGCTATGAACCTCTGGTTCTCTGAGACAGAAAGAAAGAAAAGATTTTCTTTTCTCTTTGATCTAAATTTAGATCATTAAAAAGTGCTCTACACTCATTTTCTTGAATCCAAAAGATTCTTGGTGCTTTGCACTATTTGAAGGGCCAGGCCCAAATCAAAATGACCTGACAGGCCAAAATAAATTGCAAGGCAATAAATGGGCAGAGCCCAAATAAATTGATGCTTTGCATCCTTTATACAAGGGCAGAGCCCAAATAAAATTGATGCCTTGCATCATTCCTAAAAGGGCAGAGCCCAAAACAAATTGATGCTCTGCATCCTTTCTGGGCAAGGCCCAAATAAAAATAAAAAAAGAAATGTAATGCAAAAGCAAATAAAATGTTGAACATTTCAACTGGACTTAGCCCAATTTTGGCCATAAGTCCTTAAATTAAATTGACTGAGCAAAATGGCTCTCCTAAATCAATCTACATCCGGTTCGAGGGTACATCTCCGAACTCCTTTGACATCCATCGATGTAATTCCTCAACGACGTCAAAGAGGTGACGGGTCCTGACAACCACACATTAATACGGACTGCGGGGTCCTTAAACTCGTGGACCGAGATGTCCCTAAACTAATATTGGACCGAGACGTCCTTAAACTAATATCGGACCGAAACGTCCTTAAACTAATATTGGACCGAGATGTCCCTAAACTAATATTGGACCGAGACGTTCTTAAACTAATATCGGACCGAAACGTCCTTAAACTAATATGGGACCGAGACGTCCTTAAACTAATATCGGACCGAGATGTCCTTAAACTAATATTGGACCGAGACGTCCTTAAACTAATGATGGACCACTACGTCCCTAAACTGGCATCGGACCGAAATGTCCCTAAACTAATGACGGACCACCACGTCCCTAAACTGGCGATGGACCGAAATGTCCTTAAACTAATAATGGACCACTACGTCCCTAAACTGGCATCGGACCGAAACGTCCCTAAACTAATAATGGACCACTACGTCCTTAAACTGGTATCGGACCGAGACGTCCCTAAACTAATAATGGACCACTACGTCCCTAAACTGGAACAATAGAGCCAATTGCTCTATTGCCGGATCTAAACGATCCCGTTTAAGTTGATCTTAGCCCCAAACACGGCTAACGTATCCTTAAGCACTTAAATGGACTATAAAACCCTCAATCAGCTTTGGTTCAAGGGTACATCTCTGAGCTCCTCTGACACCTATCGTTGTAATCCTTCAACGATGTTAGAGAGGTGATGAGTCCCGATGGCCATAAATTAAATGAATCACCACGTCAGGTTGATCTTAGTCCAAAACAAGACTAACGTATCCTTGACGAATGTTTAAGTTGATCTTAGTCGCAACGCGACTAAGGTATCCTTAAACTAAAAACACCAAACCCAAATCTAAGCAAATACGGATTTGGACTAATCCACGTCTTACAGGCGACGGCATTACTCAGTCTCCGTATACAATCCACGGGCAACCACAAACAAAACAAACACACACGACACGAAGTGAAATTCTGGAGAAGGAGAAAGTTGTTACCGTGATGCGGTAGCGTAATTAACTGCAGGGGCTTGCGCCTGCAGGGAAGAGCGTCCCCACAATCAAAAACCCCTCAAGCGAGGGGGAATCTGACGAAGTCTGCTACATCGGCCGCATCCGTCTAAACCTCCGATACACGGTGCCATAAATCAACTTGGCATCTTCGGAGAGGTGGACGGATAAAACCAAATAGCATCTGCCCCGAACCACAGCGTCAGGACATCGTGGTCCTGTGCGCCGCCTTTCGGAGGGGAACAGATTCTGGCACGCCCGGTGGGACCTCTTCCTCTTTCCACTCCACACTTCGTGTGTCGTATTCGCGAACAAATCGCGGTTTGCTGTGATTGCCTATGGATTCAAGGTACTAAGATTTGGTGTCTTGCTCCGTGCAGAAAACAGAAGATCAATGGCTTCGAACTGCACCGCCCGCAGCGATAACTCTCGCTCCGTCATTGCTGGAGGAGTGACTTATGGGCCCCAAGCGGCCTCCCTTTTCAAAATGCCGGTGGAGCAGGTGGCTCAAGGCACCACTGGACTATTTTTTGGGACCATGCTCCCACCAATGAGCTTCAACGCCCCAATGACATTGCAAGAAGCACCAAAGAAGTCGGTTTTCGATCGACTTACCACTGCTGCGACCCCTTTCAACGGGTCGTCCAACTCCACTGCTTCAGTTTTTAACTGACTAGGCCAGAGCTCTAACAGGCTAATGAAGAAGCATGTCATACCAGAAGGAGTTATCCCGAAGCGGATAGCCATTCCAACTCCCGTTCCTGGCAAAATCACCAAGGCTGCTTCCCATGTTCAGAAGTCCGCTTCTGACAAGTTGGCCGTCCCCGTTCAACGGACGTCGATCTTTAAAAAGCTGTTACCAGTATATTCTGACCAACACAGGGGGCATGAGGAGGTCACCCCTATAGCTGAAACAACTCCATCAGCACGACATGCCCGACGTCGCTACTGGCGCCGAGTGAGGAAGGCTGGGGGCAACTACCCCTCTGGACTTACTCCTCCAACTCCGATGGTGAGGATCGATGCTGCTGTTCCAACCAAGAACAGCTTTGAACTGCTCAACAAGGTGCGCGGAAACTCTCCTACTGCGATGTTGAAACGAACTCCTTCACCTGTGGAGAATACTCCAGAGAAGAAGCTAGAGCAGCCCCCTCAACGGCTGTCCTCTAAAATTTACAAAGTCTGGCGACAGGTCCAAGAGTCGGTGATCGATCGAGACTGCCTCCAACGACAGAAAAATATGAAGGTTCGGCAGGGGAAGGATTACTCTGTCAAACCACAAGAAGCAAAAGCTATTCGGGTGCCCACTACAACGGCTCCCTTAACTCCAATCACTCAAAAAAGGAGGCTGCAAAAAGCCCCTGTGTCTTCGGCAAATCGCAAAGACACCGAACACAAACGCCCCAAGTCTGGGGGCATGGTGGTGCATACTGTTTATATGGCTTCTGGAAAGGAGGAAAGCCGAACTTCTAAGGGCCACCGACCGCTCACCCGATCCGTGACGAAAGCCCAGGAGCAACAACAAAAGCTTCAGGAAATGATGACTACAATGGCTGCACTCACTGAGCCAAAAGAAAGCTATGAAACGTCTTCGGATGAGCGTCGAGAACAAGAAACCGACGCTGACTTTTTACGCAGAGTCCTCGAAAAGAGGGACAAAGAAGCTGCAGAGCAAGCGGCTAACATAAAACAGATGGCGCTCCTCTTCCAAGATATGGTAGGGATGATGTTACAGCCGGACCCTCCTGCTGAAGATCCTCCGATCGTCCTTGAAGACGACAGAGGAGAAACGTCAAATCCTCCGCCGGCTCTATCAACAGCCAAGGAGGAGGCAATCTCCAAAGTCGACCTAGACGAATATATAGCTCAGCAGATCCGGGTTCATCAGGCGAATGAAGCGGCTGGGCAAACTGTTAGAACTGGACGACCGTATCCGAGCTGGTATGACCAAATTAATTACCCGCCAGGATATACGATCCCTAAATTCCACGTATATAAAGGGACAGGGAATCCGCATCAGCATGTCGCTCAATTCAGGGCCTTATGCGACAATACTGGAGGCGATGACAAATTGTTGCTACGTCAATTCGTCGGCAGCTTAGCAGAAACAGCCTTTGAATGGTATTCGGAGCTACCTAACGACTCTGTCAAAACATTTGCAGAGATGGAACTGCTGTTTACACAAAGATTCGCGAGTGCTAGTGAACGCACCCCGATAACAGCACTGATAAATGCCAGGATAAGGCCAGGCGAAACGTGGGTCCAATACGCAACACGATGGCGAAACCTATGGTCGAAATGCGAACAACGCATAGAAGAGGCACCTGCGGTAGGCATGTTTGTGGGCACTCTCGATCCGCAGGCGACCATCTCGCAATTCATGATGTTCTTCAGGCCGACCACCTTCCAGGCCTTGATCGACAAATTAGCCCAAATGGACCAGATGGGCCATAGACCGTCTCCTCCAAGACCCGATCCCCGAAATGAGAAAGGAAAAGCGATCATCGTCGCCAACGCTCAGCAACAGTCGAGCAACTCAAAGCCGGTCGCTCGCCAAAACAACGTGCGTCCACGTCCATCCCTCGAAGAGAGGCTAGGACGTCCTTACTCGTTTCCTCAGAATAAAACGAGAAGACTGTTTAAGCTGGCAGTGCGTAACAGACTCATCAATCCGCCGAGTCCAAAGCGTCTGTCGCAGCCAGGCGATCTTAATAATCCCAATTATTGCCCTTACCACCAAACGGTAAGTCACCCGATTGAGGATTGTTTCGTCTTTAAGGGATGGATCGAGGATCAATACCTGCAAGGCAAGTTCACGCTGTCTGAAAGCTGGAAGGTAAACCCCCCACAGCCGCACTCTCCAAAGAAGACGGACACGCCGGGGGCAACTTGTTCTTTCGTCGAGGATGAAAACGATGGAGAAAACTTATCGGATGAATCCGATGAATCCGAAGACTACGTAGCGACTTGTCATGTGATTTCTCATTCACTGACGGATGATGAGGAGCATCCTTGCGCTGAGAAATCAATGGCGGACCCTGAAACAGAAATTCCGCGGCCGTCAGACAAGTTGATCGATGCCTTCCTAAATGAAATTCGTCTGAAAGCAAAAGCCAATCAAGAGCATGAAATGGCCATACTGGAAAGAACCAAGGTATTCCCGTCAAATCAAAAGCCATACCCTGAGGGTAAAAACAAATTCAAGACGAGGAAACGGTTCGCCAAAGCTCTATCGGTAGGAATGAAGCTACCGCCCTCCGAAGAAAATCCTTTCTCTGAGATAGAGATGCACCCTAACTTCTGTTTATATCATCAGAAGATCATACATCCTACCGAAGGCTGCGAATCCTTTAACTGTTGGTGGCAAGGGTATGTCGCTCAAAAGCGACACTTCGACAGGACAAAGTGTGAAGCTTGTGGACATCGGAAAAATGCGATAGATGAGCGCAAAAGAGCCACCGCCGACTGTCATATAGCCGACTTCAAGGGATCACAAATTGTCACCTTTGGAAGCGACTCTGACGAAGAAGCTATCCCCAACTCTTCCCTCGGGGAATCTATTTCAAAAATAAAGGAATTGAGAAGCTGCGAGAACGTTCAGCCGTGCAATCACATGCTACTCGGAAAAAATCTCGGCCCCGTAAACAAGGGACCGAGCAAAAAGAATAAAGGAAAAGGAAAAAAGGCCCTCGTCGCCAGCGCTCAACAACAATCAGGTGACCCTAGACCGGTTTCTTGCCAAAGCAACAAGCTGCAATCCCTCCAGGAAAAGTTGAAACGTCCTTACTCGTTTCCGCAAGATAAAACAAGGGGACTGTTCGAGCTGGCAGTGCGCAACAGACTCATTAATCTGCCGAATCCAAAACGTTCGTTGCAGCCAGGCGACGTCAATAATCCTAATTATTGCCCTTACCACCAAACAGTAGGTCACCTGATCGAGGACTGCTACGTCTTTAAGAACTGGGTTGAAGACCAATACCAACAGGGCAAGTTCGCGTTGTCCGAAATTTGGAAGGTGAACCCGCCACAACCGCATGCTCCGAAAAATATGGACACGCTGGGGGCATCATGCTCATTCATAGAGAAAGCCTAACGGACCACTACGTCCTAAAACTGGATAACGGACCAAAACGTCCTTAAACTAACAACGGACCGAGATGTCCTTAAACTAACGACGGACCGCAATGTCCTAAAACTTGCAAATGACCGAAACGTCGTTAAACTACTCCCAACCCGCAGCATCTTCAGGCTGACGTTTTAAAAAAATATATATATATAATAATAATAATAACGGTATGTCCATAAGCAAAATGGGCACGGATGAAAACTCGAAGGGGCTCCGTGAGTAAAAACAGCAGGGCTACCGGCGAGTGTTCGTGAAAACCCGAAAGGGCGCGACCTCGTTTTAAAAAAAAAGAAGAAGAAGAAAAAGAAAAGAAAAAAAAATGGTATGTCCACAAGCAAAATGGGCACGGATGAAAACCCGAAAGGGCTCCGTGAGTAAAAACAGCAGGGCTACCGGCGAGTGTTTGTGAAAACCTGAAAGGGCGCAATCTCGTTAAGAAACACTTATAGGGTCCTCTCGACCCTGTAAGGAGAAACCACCTGCGTGAGATCCTTACGACTCACAAAGGAACAACACACTTAGGGATCCCCACGATGCCTAAGGAGAAAATACACTTGCGAGATCCTCACGACTCGTAAGGAGAACTCTCTTGTGGGACCCTTACGGCTCATAAGATTTGAAAGTCTTAAGTCACAGAGGCCTAAATCTGTGCTTAAGCAACCCCCACAACTTTCGACATTGCCCAACAAGTGGTCCAATATTGACCCTTGTATACAATCCACGGGCACGAATAAGTATTTCCCTAACAAAGTCCCATCCGTGACTAGGGATATGCTTATACAGCAAACAACACTTGTAAGTCCTCTCGACTTATAAGGAGAAAATCCTTTTGTAAGATCCTTACGACTTACAAGAGAACATGCACTTAGGAATCCTCACGATTCCCAAGGAGAAAACACACCTACAAGATCCTCACGACTTGTAGGGAGAAATACCTTTGTGAGACCCTTACGGCTCATGAAGTCAAAAGCCTCAGTCGACGGGATCTTAACCCTGTTCGCTAAGCCACCTTTGTTCAACATCGACGGAGGCAGATGATGATTCGCTCCTGGCAATATCCCAGTTGTAGCGATGCTGATGCCTAAACCGGTATCAAATTCCAAGTCCTTTCATGGCAAATGATGATTCGCTCCTGGCAATATTCCAGTCGCAGCGATGCTGATGCCAAGATTGGTATCGGATCCCAAATCCCCTACTCGCGAGAAAGAAAAAAATCAGCGAGCCAAAAAAAAAATGCATATGAAATAGCCGAAATGATTGGGCAACTCGCAATAAAAAACAGCGAGTAAAAATAAAATAAACAGCCGAAATTATTGGGCAACTCGCAATAAAAAGTAGCGAGTAAAAATAAAATAAACAGCCGAAATGATTGGGCACCGCGAAAAATAGCCGAAATGATTGGGCAATCGCGACCTTCGCGATATAAAAGCTGAAATGATAGAGCATCGCGGAAAGAATAAAAAAAATGAAAGAATGAAACTTTTGCCCTACAGGTGAAATCACATCGATCCCTGTATATAATCCAGGGACACAGATAAAAAGGGAACAATACCTTCCCAACAGGCTCCACCAGAAAGCGAAGCCAAATCTCGACGGTTCATAGATAACCTAGAGACCATCTCGACATTTGTCGCAATATTACAGACACGATGTCAACAAATGAAGCAAAGGAAGGTCCCTAACTTCAGGGTCTCGACGTCAATATCGACAACTTAAAGATCACCAACGGCGTTTCTCCTCACTTCAACTAGATGCAGACATGGCGTCAACAACTGACCTCAGAATCGCAACAAACGGAACCATGACAAAGTCCCTAGTTCCAAATTTCAATGGCCACGTCTAAAGCCTGGAGACCAACAACGGTGTGCCTCCTCATTCCAACAGGACACAGATGTTACACCATCAAGCAGAGCGATGGCAGAATCCCAGCTTCACCTCAGCATTCATCTCGATACAGTAGACGCAATGTCAACAACAGCGTTCCTCCGCAGTCCAGCTGGAGGCAGATGCAACGTCAACAAAAGACCTCACGGTCAAAACAAAGCGGAGTAACGGCAAAATCCCAACTCCACCTTAGCATTTGTCTCGTTACAACGGACGCAATGTCAACAACGGCGTTCCTTCGCAGCCCAGCGGGGTGTACATGCAAAGTTAACAAAAGACCCCATGGTCGAAACAAAGCGGAGTGATGGCAAAATCCCAGCTCCACCTCAGCATTCGTCTCAATATACCAGACGCAGTGTAAGCAAACGAAGCGAAGGCCACATTCCTAGCTTCAACGTCTTTACGGTAACTCACATAAAACCGGAAAGACAATCGGAGACCATCTCACAGAAAGTGGTCACCTCCTTGACGTTCGTCTCGATACAGTAGACGAAATATCAACCCCAGCGTTCTTCCTCCAACAGGATTTGGACACACCAAAGCAAACGAAGCGAAGGCCACATTCCTAACTTCGACGTCTTAACGGTAACTCACATAAAACCGGAAAGACAATCGGAGACCATCTCACATGAAGTGGTCACCTCCATGACGTTCGTCTCGATACAGTAGACGAAATGTCAACCTCAGCGTTCTTCCTCCAGCAGGGATTCAGACACGACAAAGCAAATGAAGCGAAGGCCACATTCCTAGTTTCAACGTCTTTACGGTAACTCACATAAAACCGGAAAGACAATCGGAGATCATCTCGCATCAGCACAGAGTGGTCACCACCTTGATGTTCGTCTCGACACAGCAGGCGCAACGTCATCAAACGAATGGAGCCACGGAAAAATCCCTAGTTCCAAACCTCGGCGGTTCACCAGCAACCTAGAGACAACCTCGACGTCCGTCTCGATACAGCAGACGAGATGTCACCCCAACGTTCGTCTCGACACAGCAGACGCAAGGTAATCAAACAAACGGAGCTACGGAAAAATCCCTAGTTCCAAACCTCGGTGGTTCACTAATAACCTAGAGACAACCACGACATTCGTCTCGATACAGAGGACGCAATGCCAGCAAACGAAGCGAAGGCTAAATTCCTAGCTTCAGGGTCTTAACGGCAAGTCATATAAAACCGGAAAGACAATCGGAGATCATCTCGCACCAGTGTGGAGTGGTCACCACTTCGACGTCCGTCTCGATACAGAAGACGAGATGTCACCCCAACGTTCGTCTCGACACAGCAGACGTAACGTCATCAAACAAACGGAGCCACGGCAAAATCCCTAGTTCCCACCGCGACATTCGTCTCGATACAGAGGACGCAATGCCAAGCAAACGAAGCGAAGGCTAAATTCCTAGCTTCAAGGTCTTAACGGCAAGTCATATAAAACCGGAAAGACAATCGGAGATCATCTCGCACCAGTGTGGAGTGGTCACCACTTCGACGTCCGTCTCGATACAGCAGACGAGATGTCACCCCAACGTTCGTCTCGACACAGCAGACGTAACGTCATCAAACAAACGGAGCCACGGCAAAATCCCTAGTTCCCACCGCAACATTCGTCTCGATACAGCAGACGCAATGCCAGCAAACGAAGCAAAGGCCAAATTCCTAGCTTCAGGGTCTTAACGGCAACTCATATAAAGCCCGAAAGACTATCGGAGATCATCCCCACACCAGCGCGGAGTGGTTATGACTCATCGGGGCTCTCCAAAATGAGCCTAACCTCAAGTAAAAAGCGGCATGGCAAATTCCTAGCGCTTTCTCTTCTGACGGTCAAACTGCCAAGGAGGATTGCTTGAAGACGTCTTGTCCAGCCCCCGAAGGGATCAGAGACACGGCAGTCGCGGGGCTACTCGAACAGCACGATTGCCTATCGAGGACTATATCAGCTTATGCGACGGTACGATGGCCAAAACCCTAAGTACCACCAACCTTAACGGGCTTCTGTCGTAAAGAGCAGAGGTTAAATGCGACGTTAAGATGTTCTTGTGAGATCTGCTCGATCCGTTTCGACTCGTGAGGAAATTGATGTCTTTGCGAGATTTTCTCGATGCGTCTCGACTCGTGAGATAAAGCCTTAGGCAGTAGGGATTAAAAAACCTGTTTCCTAAGCACTGGGACCCTGCAAGTCGGCCCAAAACGGTCTCTTGCATACTATCCACGGGTCACACTCTCCAAAGTCGAATCTCGATAAGGAGGGAAACAACCGCTTACGGGTCCTCTCGACTCGTAAGAGGGAAAACTCTCTTATAGGATCCTTACGACTTATAAGAGAAAACACACTTAGGAATCCTCACGATTCCCAAGGAGAAAATACACCTACGAGATCCTCACGACTCGTAGGGAGAAAAGTCTTTATGAGACCCTCACGGCTCGTAAAGTTGAAAAGCCTTAGGTGGCAGATCCTACCCCTGTCTCCTAAGCCATCACTGCCCTGCAAAGAAGTCAAGATGGGCCGACCATCTATGGGCCACACTTGCCAAAGCTACATGCCACTGAAATGGAGAACTTACTCATAAGCGTATGAACTACTCCACGCCAAAGTGAGACAAAAAAAGAAATAGAAGGATGCGGCTCATGGAGTTAAGAGTTGGAACTATATCCCTTAAGAGTTGATATTTGAGTCAAAGATAAATGACGACGCTTGTGTCCGCTCGTTATCTTCTCAGATCAAGATTCTGAAAGTGATACATCAACCCAAAACTGGCCATACGCCATGCATAACTCTGCATAACTCTGCACTACTTCACCCACGTACATACTTCCGTGGGCAAAGTAGTGGGGGGCATTTGTTCCCACCAAAAATTTCTGCGCAAAATAGTCCAAGGTATCAAATGGCAGCGATACATTTAAGGAAATACGAACCAGTATCTTCTGGGCTGTTTTTTGACAAACTCCCGAATGAGAAATGGATAAATTCTATTTGTATCGAAAGCGTCTCGATAAAACCTTCGATTTGATATATTATGGGCCTCATAATTCATCCGGGATCAAAAGTTATGAGCAAATGTCTATGCACATGTGATTTAAGGAAGAAGATGCGAACCAGTATTTTCCGAGCTGTATTTTGACAAACTCCGGAACGAATTCTGATGATATTGAAAGCATCTCGAAAAGACCTTCGATTTGATATATTATGGGCCTCATAATTCATCCGAGATCAAAAGTTATGAGCAAATGTGTTATACACGTGTAATCTAAAGTAATGCTCTACTACATGGGGAATGCATTTTTTAGTCCCACATCGGGAAAAGGAGAGATGGCTTCTCTACCACTCCCATATAAATAAGAGGGCATACCTCTTAGAAAGGTAGAGTAAAAATCCTCAAAGGATTCAATACTCAAAGGAGCTTAGTTCTCCAAGATAGGAGCATGCTCCTCCATAATGCGCATATGCGCAAGCGCCATGTGCGCTACGTGCAACGCACGTGTGCCTGCCATGCGGCACTACGTGCAACGCACGTGCGCACCACATGAGAATATTTAATAATATTAAAAGGAGCTTGTTCTCCATATATAGAAGCTTTGCTTCTCCTCATAATGCGCATGTGCGCCACGTGCAACGCACGTATGCCCGCCATGCGGCACCACGTGCAACGCACGTGCGCACAACAGATAGTGCCTTGCACTTGCTATGAACCTCTGGTTCTCAGATAAATAAAAATAGTGCCTTGCACTTGCTATGAACCTCTGGTTCTCAGATAAATAAATAAATAAAAATAGTGCCTTGCACTTGCTATGAACCTCTGGTTCTCTGAGACAGAAAGAAAGAAAAGATTTTCTTTTCTCTTTGATCTAAATTTAGATCATTAAAAAGTGCTCTACACTCATTTTCTTGAATCCAAAAGATTCTTGGTGCTTTGCACTATTTGAAGGACCAGGCCCAAATCAAAATGACCTGACAGGCCAAAATAAATTGCAAGGCAATAAATGGGCAGAGCCCAAATAAATTGATGCTTTGCATCCTTTATACAAGGGCAGAGCCCAAATAAAATTGATGCCTTGCATCATTCCTAAAAGGGCAGAGCCCAAAACAAATTGATGCTCTGCATCCTTTCTGGGCAAGGCTCAAATAAAAATAAAAAAAGAAATGTAATGCAAAAGCAAATAAAATGTTGAACATTTCAACTGGACTTAGCCCAATTTTGGCCATAAGTCCTTAAATTAAATTGACTGAGCAAAATGGCTCTCCTAAATCAATCTACATCCGGTTCGAGGGTACATCTCCGAACTCCTTTGACATCCATCGTTGTAATTCCTCAACGACGTCAAAGAGGTGACGGGTCCTGACAACCACACATTAATACGGACTGCGGGGTCCTTAAACTCGTGGACCGAGATATCCCTAAACTAATATTGGACCGAGACGTCCTTAAACTAATATCGGACCGAAACGTCCTTAAACTAATATTGGACCGAGATGTCCCTAAACTAATATTGGACCGAGACGTTCTTAAACTAATATCGGACCGAAACTTCCTTAAACTAATATGGGACCGAGACGTCCTTAAACTAATATCGGACCGAGATGTCCTTAAACTAATATTGGACCGAGACGTCCTTAAACTAATGATGGACCACTACGTCCCTAAACTGGCATCGGACCGAAATGTCCCTAAACTAATGACGGACCACCACGTCCCTAAACTGGCGATGGACCGAAATGTCCTTAAACTAATAATGGACCGCTACGTCCCTAAACTGGCATCGGACCGAAACGTCCCTAAACTAATAATGGACCACTACGTCCTTAAACTGGTATCGGACCGAGACGTCCCTAAACTAATAATGGACCACTACGTCCCTAAACTGGAACAATAGAGCCAATTGCTCTTTTGCCGGATCTAAACGATCCCGTTTAAGTTGATCTTAGCCCCAAACACGGCTAACGTATCCTTAAGCACTTAAATGGACTATAAAACCCTCAATCAGCTTTGGTTCAAGGGTACATCTCTGAGCTCCTCTGACACCTATCGTTGTAATCCTTCAACGATGTTAGAGAGGTGATGAGTCCCGATGGCCATAAATTAAATGAATCACCACGTCAGGTTGATCTTAGTCCAAAACAAGACTAACGTATCCTTGACGAATGTTTAAGTTGATCTTAGTCGCAACGCGACTAAGGTATCCTTAAACTAAAAACACCAAACCCAAATCTAAGCAAATACGGATTTGGACTAATCCACGTCTTACGGGCGACGGCATTACTCAGTCTCCGTATACAATCCACGGGCAACCACAAACAAAACAAACACACACGACACGAAGTGAAATTCTGGAGAAGGAGAAAGTTGTTACCGTGATGCGGTAGCGTAATTAACTGCAGGGGCTTGCGCCTGCAGGGAAGAGCGTCCCCACAATCAAAAACCCCTCAAGCGAGGGGGAATCTGACGAAGTCTGCTACATCGGCCGCATCCGTCTAAACCTCCGATACACGGTGCCATAAATCAACTTGGCATCTTCGGAGAGGTGGACGGATAAAACCAAATAGCATCTGCCCCGAACCACAGCGTCAGGACATCGTGGTCCTGTGCGCCGCCTTTCGGAGGGGAACATATGCTATCTGGTTTA
Organism: Agapanthus africanus; assembly: GCA_030015575.1. Classification (NCBI taxonomy): domain Eukaryota; kingdom Viridiplantae; phylum Streptophyta; class Magnoliopsida; order Asparagales; family Amaryllidaceae; genus Agapanthus; species Agapanthus africanus. The sequence continues at coordinate 172,947,645 of JASDDO010000024.1, forward strand.
TCTTTATCATCGTGTACTGCTTTACGTGACCTTACGGGTCACTATTGCGCGTTGATAGAGCCCATAGGATTCTTGCTTGACGGCCATCAGAATGATGGCGATCATATACGTGGGAGCTGGGGTCTATAAGCACATCCTTAAAAGGTCCCTAGTCCTGGGAGTTTTCGAGACAGGGCATCGATACTCCAGAGTAGACTAGTGTATACAGTCGAGACCCTGACGAGGGGCGGTGGCCGGTCTCACAAGCCACTGGTGTCAGTTGGTTCACCTAAGATGTATATAGGTGCTCATTGGGTTATGAGTACACCGGACAGGACTCGCCGGGAACATGCTAGTTGGTATTATACCTGACGTCAGATAGCAGTTCCCTGGTGACATGTGTACAGGTTAGTTCATCGACCTACGATCGTCATTTGTCTCGTGTGAGTTCCCACTGTACTTTGATTACTACCCTACCACGGCTCAAAGGAGTCGTGCAAACAGGTTTTAGTTGGGTACAGTCCCAAGCCATATGGAGGTAGTGAGCGGATCGGCAGGGGCACGTCTCTCCCGGTATTGGGGGTGAGGTCGCGCTGTGTCTAGGAGAGCCATTACACGAAGTCCTTGGCCAAGGCAGGAGATTTACTGGTAGGTATTCAGTAGTATCTCAGGGTGTTCTGGGCTACACTCCGACACGACTTGTACCGCTTTTGGGGTCTGAATTTTACCAACCCTCTAGGCCCGCCATGCGATGCTCATAGACGAACGGACCGCACTGTACGGATATTGTCACTGACAGGCTCAGTAGGGTGTCAGGATGAGTTCGCTCATCGACCTCCCTTTTTGGTCAATACCTGGTAGCCCGTTACGTACAGCTAGTACCACTGACGTGCCAGTGGTCAAATCCACAGCCAAAGTATTGACGAGTCTTTAGAGTCCCCCACAGACAATTTCTCAAGTTTCAGGCGAAACTTTGCAGAGGTCGTATGGTATATGGCAGGGTTCGATCTTATACGTGCGGTACTGCACGGATCATGATCGGATAGATCATACTAGTGGGCTTTGGTTTAAGCCGGATCCTAGTATTAGATTTGTTGGATTACTTTAGTCTCATCGCATTCGCATTCAGTCGGAATGCGGGTGCAGGTATGTATATACCGGTGAGGGGTATCCTTATGATCCGTCACGAGTTTACTTTAGATGTTGTTGTATCTTTTTATTGTTGCAAACATTTGGATTAATGTTTTCTAATGGAAATAATGAGCTAGAATTTCATCATGAGATGCATTAATGTGACATGGACATATATTATAACTCGTGGTCTTTTTTTTGTGAAAAATGTCACATTAGTGGATTGATTTGTGTTGATATAATGAGAGGAGAGAGAGGGGGGCTGCCTAGGGTGAGCTTGGTCTTGTATTTTCCTTCTCACTCTCTCTCATTTTTATCATAGCAAATAGAAAAAGAAAGAAACCTCTTCTTCTTCTTCTTCCTCTAGCTCATTATCTTCCTCCAATGGCAACACATCTAACCTCCATCCAAGCCATGGATGCAAGAGACAAAGTGATCACAAACATTCTCTACAACACCTTGGACACGTCGGCTAGCACACTTCGTGCCCGAATTGTTTCGGATGAAGCGGGAGCCCGTAAAAAGACTCGTAGATGTGGTGCCCCTTTCCGACGAGGAGATCGAGACCGGAGATGCCGCGAGGAGCTTGGGATGGTGGCCAAAGACCGAAGGAAACGGATCGATCGGTATAGCTTTCTATCCCTTCTCTAGATAGCTATTAGTAGGTTAATGGTCCGATCCGGGGAAAAAGTATACGATAGCGCCCGTTTTCAAGTTAAGAAAAAGTTTTTGTTTCCGCATTTTGGCCTCGGACGGGGCGCTGCCGTAGACTTAGATGGTATCAGAGCCACGCCGTTAACCTTTTCTAGCTTGCTTTAACGTGTTTAGAACTTCGATCGAACAAAAATTCCAAAAACCACAATTTCAAAATGCAGTTTCTGTCGATTTTCATTTGTGCTCGAAAAATTATTTTGAGTGTTGCAGAAATACATGCAGGCTTTTCTAAGAGTTCTGTGAAAATTTGGTATGGTGATACTACAGTAAGGATGCGGAACCGCGGCCACACCCATGTTCTGGCCGCGGTTCCGCCGCGGTCAAGAGTCATCATTGTACCATTTTTCTACAGTACTCTTTAAACTTGGAATTAGGGTTTATGGTTATTCTGTTTGGGCCCAGATTTATTTTGAGTACTGGGTATTGTGCTTAGGACCCACTTCGGGAAACTTTGTCGATCGAAATTTTTAAAATATGTTAGTTCACATTATTTACATTATATCTGCGACCGTGAATGTCATTTGATCGGTAAATCCTGTTTAATTGCTATAGTTCTTTTAGACGGATTTACGAACGTGACATTCACGTTGATGTTCTGTGTTGTGCTGTGATGTTGCGGATTTATCATGGTGGATAGCCTGGATGCAATGGTAGTACAGTTTGGTTGTATATGTACATTTGATATTGCGGGGCGAGCGTCCGACATGTGGACTGACGTCACTGCCTGTTTGTATATTATTCTTTTGGGGCACGACCGGGCTGAGGTCGATGTACCCGTTGTATATATTTTACTTTCTGTACTAGGATTACCCCGCGGTGGGGTGCACGGATAGCCGGGTTCTAGAGGGCAACGGGCCCGCATCTCATGGCTTTGAGACGGAGGGGGCTTCACTCTAGAATTGGCGGGCTATTTGCCGCACTCGTAGGAGGTACAGGTTGACCCAAGGAGGGGTGCTCAAGTTACTGGATTCCGTGAAGTGCTGGGTGGTCCATTCACGTTGTTGAAGGGGGCTGCCTCGCTTCAGGTTTTGGCGGGTAACTTGCCGCGCCCGTAGGGGTCTAGGATTTCATTGCACAGGCTATCCATACGACCAGGGGAACGTCGGGTTTCAGTAGCGGCTCTATGAAACCCGGGGATCCCAGATATCTATATTGTTCTGTGATGCTTATTACATTTCTGTGATGTTGCATTTTATCACGCCTTGAGCGATTATTATATATTGATATATATACTAGTAGATGTTGTATATGTTTTGCATCAGTGCTAGTCCAGTCCCCGCTCTGTCGTTAGTTAAGTAACCTAACGGGTGATGACGGGACACGGTGGCGAATGCAGATGGCATATACGTACATCGTATTTTCGTTCTTTTGTGGTGTGATCAATTGATGGGACTGCGTTGATTCGGATCAATGCAAGCTAAACAAACCTATTTTGATGTTGTTGGAACAATGTTTCAAAAAGCTGTTATTGCAAGGACGTTCTCTTTTGTTTTGCACAGTGGTATTCGGTTATGAATATCCAACACCTCAGTCGATAAGGCAAGGGCCGAGATCCCTTCACCGGAAGTGACCCCTTGGACAGAAGTTTGCATCAGGGCAATAACTTCACTATAGTCGATCACTTTTGCTTTGCATCATGGTATTCAGTTGGAATATCCTGCACCTTATTCTACGGGGAAAGAGCCGAGATCCCTTCACCGGGAGTGACCTCTTTAGCAAAGGTTTTCGCCACTATATTTTTATAAAAGCTATCCAGTTCCTTCAACGATATCAAGTTCATTACGTTAAAGGTTTTTCGCCAAAAACCATTCGTATCCCTCCGTCATTTCAGACGGGTAGCACTTAGTATTCATGCTATATTTATTGGCCTTCGTCAAGGCATAGTGTATGGTAGCTATTTGTTACCTTTCTGCTGCACAGATAGATGCGTTGGTTTGGGACAGTCGTATAGTCTTGTTGGCCTTCGTCAAGGGCTTGTACGGGTGGGTTCAAATTAACCTGGACAATGACAGGTAGAACTTGACATGTGACTTATGATTTTTTGACCCTCGTCAAGGTTATAAGAGCATGGGGTAAAAATCACATCGGGAGTTTCTAAAGAAACTGAAACTTGCCAGATATGCGCATACCTTCTGGAGTGTGATAACGTGAGTGGATTCCATCACGTTATCATGCAATGATAGTTGGATCCTGATTCCCACTGATGAGTTGGTTTACTCCTCGGGTGATCCCGACTAATTCTTCTTTCAGGTTTGGAGGAGAATTTAAGGTTACAGTGGGAGATTTCCTGATTAGATAAAGTGATAACCATTCTGATCTAGGTTAGAGTGCACGCTGAGTGTTTCTTTTCTCTCTCTCTTTGGCAGCGACCATGACCCGACCCTTGACTATGACTCAGTGACCAAGTTGATCGAACCTTCTTAAAACACTGGCTTTTGGATTGTCTGAGTTGCATACCTCATTGCCACTCCTACTTTTACCCTTTTCTCCAGGACACCCCGTATTACTACGAACGTCCACTTCCATTGGATAAAACCATCGTATGGTTATATACGAACTCGAAGGAACTTGTTCCAGATTCGAGGATGGTTTCCGGTTCTGGAGAAAACGAATAGGACTATTTAGTTGTCTTTTCCTTTTACCTTCTCTCAGGTTGCGAGTGCTCCTTGGATTAGGACAGTACACCTATTACGCTAATTGGATAGTCTTCTTCCAAACCATAGGCAGGTGCCGAACGGTGGAGAATGAAGAAAACCAATTAGCCTAACAATGGTGTACATAAGGTATTAAGTAAAGACAAATAGAGGGATTAGTAAGAGGGCAAAGTAAATTGCGACTACTATTCATGACCAAACCAAGTAGTTCTTCGCCAATCCCACATCACCTTTGTATTTCTCCAGAACACTCCGTATCACTACGAAAATCCACAGTTTATTGGATACTCCATCGTATGGTTATATACGAACTTGAAGGAACTTGTTCCAGTTCGGGGATGGATTCTGGTTCAGGAGAAATAGGAATAAGGTTTTATTCAGTTGTCTTTTATCTTCACCTTCTCTCAGGTTACGAGTACTCCTAGGATTAGTACAGTACACCTATTACGCTTATTGGATAGTCTTCTTCCAAACCATAGGCTGGTGCCGAACGGTAGGGAACGAAGAAAACCATTTAGCCTAAAAGGGTGTACAGAAGGTAATGACTGAAGACATATAAAGGGATTTGGAGAGATGGCAAAGAAGTATACGGTTATAGTTGTAAATCTAATAATGGAAGAGGCATTACTAGGAATACCCGGATACCCCTTCGAAACATTTATATGTTTCAGTTTCACTGTGTATTGTTAAAAGAAAATTGATTTCCCAATTAGTCCTTGCTCCAGGATATGTATTTACCAGGTTTGATTATCACATCTGTATGGTTTTACAGATGATGAGTGGGAGTAACTTATTAGGAATTAAGTGATCATCCTCATTATATCAGGATTCGTTGTAATTGGTGATATTTGAGGAAATCACCTGGGTTGTTTGCCGGACGGCAAATATTTGGTTTTGAATATCCGTTGTTATGCACCAATTTCAAATTGATATATCTGTACGTTTATTTTTATAAAGTGAGATATAACTTTTTGAAATTATGTCTATGACATTTACCTATATCAGTGGATGGTTAGGTAAAGAGAATTAAACAACGGTGTAATTCTTCTTAACCATAAGTACAGTTTTCAACCTACGATACACGGGGAATGAGTTATTAGACTCAGGGGACTTATACAGAGTATTGTATGTTGTTCAGTGTCCATCAGGACAGAGGGGTTGGTACTCGTACTATATTCTGTTTACTTGTGACTTCTCTAGTTCTTGGACATGTGTTTCGTAGAAATGCAAGGTCTAAGTTTTGAGAAGTTATAGGTATAAGAATAAAGTAGAGAACCGGGTGTTGCAAGTATCAGGATTTTTCAAGGTGATCGAAGATGCAGATACTTGTGTATGGTATTTAGTTAATAGTAATAGTAATGAGAACTTGCTTCTCTTTCAGGTTATTCATATCTGGATGTATTCCTAAGTTGAGTAACGCTGATCGGCCTCCTTCCATTTAGTTGACATGCACTGGAGACAGCTGCATGATTTGAATCTGGTTCCAATTAAATCAGTGCCTCTGTTTCTATATTGGATATAGAATAGTTCATATCTTAACAATGTTAAGGTACGGGGAGTTGTCCGGCTTATGCTTAAAACCAGACTCTGGATAACTCAAGGCACGTTTCTGTAATGGCTGTTTGTGGGTTGACCCGGGCTATGGCGAGGGTTGATTTTCTACCATCTGGAAGATCAATAGTGATATTGTTCTTGACTCGCCACAGTTTTAATAAAAATGATTTTTTTCAGAAAACAGTAGTGGGAGTATGGTGGAACTGGAAGTGATTCCAGAACCGCAAACGATTACTGAAAATTTGATAAGAACCTAAAGATTCAATCTAGTTTGAAATTCCATTGGCCACTCCGCAGATATGGTAGGTAACTTCAGGCACCCGAGAGATACTCCGGTAGCCTCAAGGACGGTGACAGGGAGGTTCTTGTTTACCCAGACTTGCCATTGTTGTTGTTCCAGACTGTGAGACCTGGCAGGAGGATGAGTATAGCGTCGTTCTAAATTAGCTTTAGAAGTGTACGTATATATGACTCTGCCAAAGGGTTGTCGTAGTTAGTGGGAGCAGCGGAAGCATAGTGGACAGGTAGCTTATGTCTATTTATGGACTAAAGCAGATATAACGGAGATAGATCATCTATTTCTGATGTGAAGGTCATAGGTTTGACTTCATCAGAATAGGGGATGGATCTGTTAAGAAGGTAGTAGGGTGTGATGTCCTGGTATTTGGATGACATACACAGAGTAGGAAGTGAAATTCCTATACTACGATCGGTTATACTTTGGTTGTCACATAGTGGTTTCTCCACATGGGAATTGGATATTATATCAGATATTCTGGTTACTAGATCTATGGTTTAGATCTAGATTTGGGTAGTTTCCCAATCTGGGTACTTAGACAGCATTCTAAAGGTATTTAGAATGGACGACTCCAGGCATGGTAGTGTACCTGCAGGTGATGGATTCACCCTCTCTAAAGGTGTCTTACAGACTAAAGGGGAGAGGGATGCACATGATTTATAGATCACTTGCTTAGGCAATTGAGTTAATCATGAGATGTCAAGTACCACACCAGATATTATTTTTGCACGAGAAGCAGTAAGTTGATATTAATCCTATCCTGGAGAAACGTTCGGAAGCAATTTTAGAACATAAGTGGATGTTCTAGGGATATGAAAACGTCAGCCTCCTTCGGGAGATGGTTATCATTCCAGGCTTCCAAGGTGACCTGGATGACAGAGTGGCTGTCAGAGTTGTAGTTTTCCCTCTGACGAGGGGTAGTAGTTTGGACAGGTGGTCAAAGGGGATACTGAGGGAGGCATGGCACAGGATACTGATTAAGTTCAGTTGACGATACAGTCTAAGAAGTTTGGATTTGGAGTTCATTTATGAGCTAGGTCCCATCAGATATCCAGACATATTCTAAGACGGGTATTGCTCATTTCGGGAGATGGCTTTCTCCGCGAACTTGAGATAAAGAGAGACATAGAAAGAAACATCAGGGCGGATCCACTCACTGAGGCTATTCCTCGAACGTAATAGTTTCGCAAACGAGCATTGTGAGACTGATTAGTAGAGGAGTTGGGTGTTCGGTATCACACGGGCTATGAATATGCGGCATCGCAATAATTAGAATTGAGTGCAAGTGGGAGATTGTTGGATATAGTGCCCTCAGAGTCAATTATTGGATCACAGGCACGTGATTGCAATGATTGAGGGAGGACCTATGCTAGTATGACAGTCTTACTCAAGATGACAGTATGCTATCTAGTTTATCTTTATCATCGTGTACTGCTTTAAGTGACCTTACAAGTCACTATTGCGCGTTGATAGAGCCCATAGGATTCTTGCTTGACGGCCAGCAGTATGATGGCGATCATATACGTAGGAGCTGGGGTCTATAAGCACATCCTTAAAAGGTCCCTAGTCGTGAGAGCTTTCGAGGCAGGGCATCGATACTCCAGAGTAGACTAGTATATACAGTCGAGACCCCGACGAGGGGCGGTGGCCGGTCTCACAAGCCACTGGTGTCAGTTGGTTCACCTAAGATGTATACAGGTGCTCATTGGGTTATGAGTACACCGGACAGGACTCGCCGGGAACATGCTAGTTGGTATTATACCTGACGTCAGATAGCAGTTCCCTGGTGACATGTGTACAGGTTAGTTCATCGACATAAGATCGTCATTTTTCTCGTGTGAGTTCCCACTGTACTTTGATTACTATCCTACCACGGCTCAAAGCAGTCGTGCAAACAGGTTTTAGTTGGGTACAGTCCCGAGCCACATGGAGGCAGTGAGCGGATCGGCAGGGGTTCGTTTCTCCCGGTATTGGGGGTGAGGTCGCGCTGTGTCTGGGAGAGCCATTACACGAAGTCCTTGGCTAAGGCAGGAGATTTTCTGGTAGGTATTCCAGTAGTATCTCAGGGTGTTCTGGGCTACACTCCGACAAAACTTGTACCGCTTTTGGGGGTCTGACTTTTACCAACCCCCTAGGCCCACCATGCGATGCTCATAGACGAACGGACCGGACTGTACGGATATTGTCACTGATAGGCTCAGTAGGGTGTCAGGATGAGTTCGCTCATCGACCTCCTTTTTTGGTCAATACCTGGTAGCGCGTTACGTACAGCTAGTACCACTGACGTGCTAGTGGTTAAATCCACAGCCAAAGTATTGACGGGTCTTTAGAGTCCTCCACAGATAGTTTCTCAAGTTTCGGACGAAACTTTGTAGAGGTCGTATGGTATATGGCAGGGTTCGATCTTATACGTGCGGTATTGCACGGATCATGATCGGACGGATCATACTAGTGGGCTTTGGTTTAAGCCAGATTTTAGTATTAGATTTGTTGGATTACTTTAGTCTCATCACATTCGCATTCAGTCGGAATACGGGTGCAGGTATGTATATACCGGTGAGGGGTATCCTTATGATCCGTCACGAGTTTACTTTAGATGTTGTCGTGTCTTTTTATTGTTGCAAACATTTGGATTAATGTTTGGTAATGGAAATAATGAGCTAGAATTTCATCATGAGATGCATTAATGTGACATGGACATATATTATGACTCATGGTCTCTTTTTTGTGAAATATGTCACATTAGTGGATTGATTTGTGTTGACATAATGAGAGGAGAGAGAGAGAGGGGCTGCCTAGGGTGAGCTTGTTCTTGTATTTTCCTTCTCACTCTCTCGCATTTTTATCATAGCAAAAAGAAAAAGAAAAGAAAGAAACCTCTTCTTCTTCTTCTTCCTCTAGCTCATTATCTTCCTCCAATGGCAACACCTCTAACCTCCATCCAAGCCATTGATGCAAGTGACAAAGTGATCACAAACATTCTCTACAACACCTTGGACACGTCGGCTAGCACACTTCGTGCCCGAGTTGCTTCGGATGAAGCGGGAGCCTGTAAAAAGACTCGTAGATGTGGTGCCCCTTTCCGACGAGGAGATCGAGACCGGAGATGCCGCGAGGAGCTTGGGATGGTGGCCAAAGACCGAAGGACACAGATCGATCGGTATAGCTTTCTATCCCTTCTCTAGATAGCTATTAGTAGGTTAATGGTTCGATCCGGGGAAAAGTATACGATAGCGCCCTTTTCAAGTTAAGAAAAAGTTTTTGTTTCCGCATTTTGGCCTCGGACAGACGGCCGGGGCGCTACCGTAGACTTACAGTAAGTACTCTCGACTTATAAGGAGAAAATACTCTTGTAAGATCCTTACGACTTATAAGAGAATGCACACTTAAGAATCCTCACGATTCCTAAGAAGAAAACACACCTACAAGATCCTCATGACTCATAGAAAGAAACACCTTTATGAGACCCATACGGCTCATGAAGTCAAAAGCCTTAGTCGACAGGATCCTAACCTGTTTGCTAAGACACCCTTGTTCGAATCGACAAAGGAAAATGATGATTCGCTCCTGGCAATGTCCCAGTGGTAGCGATGTTGATGCCTAAATCGGTATCAAATTCCAAGTCCTTTCACGGCAAATGATGATTCGCTCCTGGCAATGTCCCAATGGTAGTGATGCTGATGCCTAAATCGGTATCAAATTCCAAATCTTTTCATGGAAAACGATGATTCGCTCCTGGTAATATTCCAGTCGCAACGGGGTTGATGCTTAGATTGGTATCAGGTCTTAAGTTCCATACTCGCAGCAAAAAAAATCGGTAAGCCAAAAATGCGTATGAAATAACCGAAATGATAGGGCAACTCACAACAAAAATCAGCGAGTAAAATATATGTATATAAAAATAGCCGAAATTATTAGGCGACTCGCAATAAAAAGTAGCGAGTAATAAAAAAGAAAAACAGCCGAAATGATTGGGCAATCGCGACTTTCACGATATAAAAAGCTGAAATGATAGAGTATCGCGGAAAGAAATAAAAAATGAAATGAAACTTTTGCCCTACAGGTGAGATCACGTCGACCCCTGTATACAATCTATGGGCACAAATGAAAAAGGGAACCATATTGTTCCACCAGGCTTTGTTAAAGGGAAGCTAGATCTCAATGGCTACATCTACAGCCCTAGAAATCAACAACAACGTTCCTTCTCGTTCCAACCAGAAGCAGATACGACATCAACAAACGGAGCCACGGCAAAGTCCTCTAGTTCCAAATCTCGACGGTTCACAGATAGCCTAGAGACTACCTCGGAGCCACGGCAATGCCCCCTAGTTCCAAATCTCGACGGTCACAGACAGCCTAGAGACTACCTTGGAGCCACGGAAAGTCCCCTAGTTCCAAATCTCGACGGTTTACGGACAGCCTAGAGACTACCTCGGATCCATGGCAGAGTCCCTAGTTCCAAGTCTCGACGGCAGCATCCACAGCCTAGAGATCAACGGTGTTTCTTCTCACCCCAACCGGATACAGACGCAACGTCAACAAAACGGAGCCACGTCAAAGTCCCCTAGTTCCAAACCTCGATGGTTCACAGACAACCTAGAGACTGCCTCGGAATCATGGCAAAGTCCCTAGTTCTAAGTCTCGACGGCTACATCTACAGCCTAGAGATCAACCAACAGCGTTCTTCTTCCCTCCAGCAGCATACATGCACGACATCAACAAACGGAGCCATAGAAAAGTCCCCTAGTTCCAAATCTCAACAGGTTCACGGATAACCCAGAGACAACCTCGACATTCGTTGCAATATTGCAGACACAATGTCAACCAACGAAGCAAAGGAAGATCCCTAACTTCAGAGTCTTGACAGCAACTCAAATGAGACCTGAAAGACTATCGGAGACCATCCCACTCCAGCGCGGAGTGGTCATGACTCATCAGGGCTCCCAAACTGAGCCTAACCTCAAGTAAAAAGTGACATGGAATATCCTTAACGCTTGCTCTTTCGACGGTAATATTACCTGGAAGATTACTTGAAGACGTCTTGTCCAGCCCCCGAAGTGATCAGAGACACGACAGTCGCGGGGCTATCCGAACAGCAAGATTGCATATCGGGAATATATCGGCCAACGCGATGGTGCGATGGGTAAAAAACCCTAGTACCACAGACCCTAACAGACTTCTATTAGCAGGATTTAACTGTGACATTAGGAAACCCTTGCGAGAACTTCTCGATTCGTCTCGACTCGTGAGGAAATTGGTGTCCTTGCGAGAACTTCTCGACTTGTCTCGACTCGTAGGGAAAAGCCTTAGGCAATGAGGATAAGGACCCATTTCCTACGCACTGAGGCCCTGCAATTTGGTCCAAGATGGGCTATTGCATACTATTCATAGGCCACACTCTCCAAAGCCGAATCTCGACAAGTAGAGAAACAACCACTTACGATTCTTCTCGACTTGTAAGGGGGAAAAATTATCTTGTGAGATCCTTACGAATCTCAAAATAAAATGCACTTAGGAGTCCTCACGACTCCTAAGGAGAAAACACACCTACGGGATCCACTCGACTCGTAGGGAGAAAAGTCTTTATGAGACCCTCACGGCTCATAAAGTTGAAAAGTCTTAGGCGGCAGATCTGAACCTGTCTTCTAAGCCATCGCTGCCCTGCAAAGGAGATCAATATAGACTATCTACAAGATACATTTGCCAAAGGGACATGCCCATGTAAAATGAAGGATGTCTTTTATTTATGAATTCAATTGAATAAAAAATACATTTCACAAAGGAATCAAAATGAATACATGTTATTCATAAACCGCAAGTTTACAGTAAAAAAAAGGGGTTACAAAGACGGTTATTAAGGAGAAGGCATCTTCAACAAATCAGCCAGTCGCTCGCGCGCTCCTCTCAATCCTTTCTCATGATCGGCCGCCGCGGCCAACTCCGCTTCAACTTGGTCCCGTTGTCACAAACAAGACGAAAGTTTTTCATCGATTCCTAGCATGGCAGCTTTGCAGTCCTGCACGACCCGCTCGGTAGAGTCAAGCGTCCGCCTCAGCGTCAACCTATCCGAAATGCATCGCTGGAGATTATCAAAGACATCTTTTAACTGCGCAGCATTCGCTTCAACCTGGGCGCGTAACCGGGCAGATTCGCTTGAAGCCACTTCATGTTCCTTTCGCCTCAGAGTCGCCTCTTGTTCAAAATGATGGATGAAAGGAACACTAATCTCGACCCACGCAGCCCACTGGGAGTTCGAAGCTAATACTTCAAGAGCGAGATGCTTGAGCTCAATCTCGTGCAGGAAAGCCTCGATCTTTCTGCAGTAATCAACCCAAGAGCCGACGAGATCTTCATCATAGAAGTTCATGAGTGTCGCCAGCAATGGATTGACTTCAACAGCAAAATCCATAGAAGAATTGAGGGCCTCGGCATCGAGATTTTCGATGAATTCGCTCAACATTCGTCGGCTATTCGTAGCGCCCCTGGAAGATGTGCATTTAGCAAAGGGCTTTGCCGGCATTAGGATGTGAAACTCAAAGGGAGCTGGAGCCGGTGCAATTGCTGCAAAACAAATTATGGTTAAATGTCTACTCGGGAGGTAAAGAAAAATACACGAGGGATGGAGTCTATTATACCGGCTGTGGCAAGTGGCAGAATGAGGAGTACAGGAGGAGCGGCTATTCTCTCGTCTCCTCCTCCGATTCGTGACGCTACGATCGATATAAAGAAGACTTAGCAACAATACGGCTATTCATAAAAGAAAGAGGGAGATACTAGCTGAAGAATATACTAACCAATACCAGCAGGCGGAATGACTTTCGACTGGAAGGAGAAATGCGGGTTCAACACCTGGTATAGATGGTCGAAAAGGACTCCTGCAGAGTTGCGACAATATACTGTCAATACAAGGAGGATGGTACCCACAGTAAAATAGATAAGTCGCAAACCCATACCTTCCAATATTTGAGAGGGCACGGGAGAAGGCGAAGGGACGGTGACCATCAGAGCAGCGACTGGTTACGCTTCTTCAGATGGCACAGCCTCGGGATTCACCGCACCTGTACTCAAGACAAACAAAATATCATTAGAAGGGATTGAAAAGCTTGAAGATAGTGACTCGGCGATTACCTGATAAATCAGGGACTGAAACCATGGTGGAGGCGTCACCAGGTGTAACGGCTTCTTCGCTCTCTCTCAGAGGGGTAGATTCCGCGCCCATACCTTCATCCCCTGACTCGACGAGGGCCGTCGTGATGCTTATGATGCTCGCTGACATCAAGGAGCCACAGGGAGAAAGGGCAGCGGTATGAACAGTCCCAGATTCCAGAGAGAGGGTAGCAACCTCGGGCACGGTAACCGCCAGAGTTTCACCCGTCATCCCATCGCCAAGACTTGGCCCTGCAAAAAATGCATATGTCAAAATTCGAAGATCAAGTTCTAGTAAAAGACTCAGCGTTACGTTACCTTGGAGCAGCTTTTCGGTTTCTTCCCGAGCCGCACGTGCAACCTGTCTACGGACGGTAGACAACGCAGAGGGAATATCCACCGAAAGAGTATCAGTAAGCGGGATGCTGCTTGAGCCTGCACCCATGGCCAAACTGGCATCGCGTTCCATCGCCGCATGCTTCCTACGCTTCCTTTCGGTCTGAGCAGTGAGAGATGATCTCCTCAAGACCTCTGACAAAGGGACGTCGTCGTATGAACCAAGCTCTGCCTTTGGAGCCGTTACGACATCCATCATCGGCTACTTTAGCAAAGCCTCCTGCGGTAACGTTGGGAGAGCTGGGGCCACAATAGCTGGCTCTGGAGGTTTTGTCGCATCGCTGCTCAGGATCGGCACTACACTTGGAATAACCCGAGTCAAGGTATTCCCTGCAACAAGATGAAAGAGAGGGTCAGAGCACGAATAAAAAAAGAAATAAAGGTGTAATGAACTGAATTTTACCAAGGCCCAAGGAAGCGCAGAGCCTCTCTTCCTCTTCGAATGTCTTGAGGGAAGCCGCGAGAGCCTCTTCGGCAGAAATACCTATTGAAGAAGAAAGCGTCAGTAGAAACATAATAAAAGAAGATAGCCGTGGCAGAATGTAACTGAAGTATACCTGACTGCGCGATAGTGATCAGTGCTGCTTCATTGCGAGCCAGTCGCTCGGAAGCCACAAGGGCAGCCTGGAGATCAGTATCATCCGTAGGCGGGATGTATAAACCCTCATTGGTCCCATACTCGCACAAACCCTCGCTGTAAGGAGCATCTGGCTCCTGCCAAAATATGACGTCGGCAGAAAATAGAGACTTCTTCTTCCTTTGTGAGCGAGCGCCAGCGGCCGATAACAGAAGCTTGCGCTTAACGGGCATCTTTGGGCGGCGGGTCCCAATTTCCACACCAACGCCAGACTCCGGGGACGCTATAGCTACCGATTCTACAGGAACATGGGGTAGAAGCTTCTCAGGGAAGGCGGCGGGACGACAACTGCAGCAGCTTCTCTTAAGGAAGGACGAACGGTGGTCCGTCGCTTCAAAGTAACTGCTGGATTACCAGCTGGGACAGCGTCCTTGTGATCAAGCAATAGCCGCCTCTCTTCTCTAATAACAGCACTTGTCGCATGCCGATACCACGCCACGTAGGTGTTCGAAGATTTCGGCACGTAGCTTGACTCGCTGATGAAAAAGCTAGACCTCGTGTTTAGCCGCATGAAGTGTGATTATTTGTCAAAAACATGAGTTTACCGCAATCAGAAACGGCGTCGCTTCGCAGCTAGCCGGTGAGTACGGGTCGATCCACAGAGACGGGTAAATTCCTTTTATGTGTTTTAACGAGTTGATTCAAAGTGTCGTTTTGATTGGTTTATAAAAATCTAGAAAAAACTGGATCTAATTAATCTAATTAAAAGTCTTGCTAGGGTTAGGCTTAGGGGAAGTTTTGGAGATTAACGTTTTTCTTCACCGCTTTCAATGTCTACTTTTTTTTTAGATCTATTAGATGTTACGGTAATTATCAATAAAGTGGATCCAAATCTTTTGGGAAGATGTTTCTTCCTCTAGATTTGTTTCCTTCATTTGTTGATAATTACCCTAACCCCCATGGAAAACGCGCGCAACCGGCCCTTTATACTACGGTTCACCGTTACCTCTAGGGGTAGGGTGCCGTAGGGAGTGGTTGTGCGCGTATGCATGGAGTTCTAACTCTTAAGTGAAGGTGGCATTGAAAGGGGTGAGAGATCTCATCTCTCAACCCTTTCCCTAAGGCTAACCCTAACAAGCGAGGAGACTACTCGCTCATTAGGGGATGAGAAAACATTTTAATTAAAAGAAACAGAAATAAAATACCTTACTAATTCGATGGCTCCCTCCAAACAAGAAGAACAGATCTGAAAATAACTCCCAGAAAGTCTGAATTTTATTGATTGCAAAGAGGCATAGGGTTTTACAATTTTTGATTACAATTTATAAGCAAACAGGAGAATTAGGGTTACGGGATTCGCACATGTGCAATTACAGATTTGACCCCTAAAAATCCCAACACCCGCACCGACGCAACAGCTCAGAAAAACTCCACCGACATGCGCAATATATGGCCGCGGAACCGCAGCGCCAGGCTGGGTTTGGCCGCGGTTCCGCGGCCAAAGAAAGGAGTTGGGCCCTGCACTTTTTTGGCTTGGTTCAGGGGTTCTTGGGCTCTGTATTTTTATATGTATTTTCTCTGTTGGGCTTCTGGGTCTTCTCCAGATCTTCAGTGAAAACTTGTTCGTATCTTTTGATCGTTCACTTGACATTTTGGACCTTGTACTGTTCTTCGTCTAGGCTTGACTAGGATCCGTCTAATAGTTGGTCAAAAGTCCCTTTTTCTGTTGTTTTGTGTCTTTTTCACTGTATTTGCTCCAGAAACCTGTATCCTGTAATATGCAACAAACGTGCGTCAAGAGTACCTGTTTATTTATAAAAAGGATAAGAATAGGGGAATGAAAAATGCAATATTATGGTCTGAACAAATACCCCCAAACTTACCTTTTGCTCGTCCTCGAGCAAACTTATTAGTTATTCACTAAAATCCTAATCGCACTTTCGCAGGAAAACGCGATTGCACTGAGCACGTGCAACAAGCCGTTAAACCTCTAGGTGTCCCTAGTAGGAGGAGTGTTGTCTCCTGAGGGTTTTCAGCGGATTACACCCACAAAATCCTATCAACTCGGCCCATTAACTTTTGTTTTCCAATTAGGTTTTCTAACAAGGAATTCTATTATCTTATACTTGTAAATTATCCACCCACATTCTTCACACTTCCTCATCATCTAACTTAAGATTATATATGTTCTATAGATTTACTTAGCTTTCGGCATCTCCTAAGTTTTCCTTCTAGGGTTACATCTCTACTCAGGAATTTCTATTAACTCTATTAAAGATACAAGTTCTATTCTTCATTCCTTTTTCTCATCTAAACACCAATCACATACCCCTACATGTGTGTATAAGTCACCCCTACACTTGGAAATTCAAATTAAGCAATCAACCCCTTGTCCGTTGTCCAAAGTACTAATTAGTTGGTGAATTTAAATGAAATTTGCTTACACATCCTTCATGCGACCGTTAATACTTCTTGAGGTACCAACGACCGATTACAAAATGTGTTTGCACTTTAAAACGTACTTCCTAGTCTTTGCAACACCCAAGGCTTTAGCAGTGACTCCCAAACCAGTTGGTCTAAGGCACTAGGTGATGAAGCACCCTTGCTAAATATTTTTCTATTTTTACAGCCTTAAGTAATCACAAAAACCAGTGTCCATTTTTTTTTCTTTATTCACTTTTTTCCTTTTTATTTTTATTGTGCTAAGGACTTTAGACAAGAGCCTTTCAAGGTCTCTTCTACTATTCCAAGTTTCAAGGTGCGTGATTATGCAAATTGTAGGGTATATGTTTTCAGAATCTAGACTTAAGCTAGGAACTATTTTTCAAACTTATACCCTAATAAGAACATCAATACTCTTCCCTTGTTTCGACTTAGCCCAAGAAGTGAACCCAAAATTTGCCTATTTCTAAATAAACTACAAGGCATATACTTTCTACCGTTAAACTTTAAGGAATGTTATTTTTAGGGTTTTTAATTCAGTAAGTCTAAGATCTAGTTGTTCCTAGCTAGTTAACCTATCTGTCAAACTCTAGTCAAATAAGCCAAAATTGAATACAATAATTTTTATAATTTTTGAATTTTTTCAAATTTTTATGGGTTTTTCAAATAAATATGCAAATGCAAAAATATGTACAAATGAATGCGAAGGAAGAAGACGTACCGAGTATACCCCCAAACTTGAACTTGACAGTGTCCTCACTGTCATGCTAAACCAAGAGGGTCAAAATACCGATACTCCCCTGTTTATTTATTTATAATTTTTTAATGTTTTGAAATTTTTTTTTTTTTATAGAAAAAGAAAACAAAAGGATATATACATATATACAACAAGATTCCCCCCAAAGTTAAGCTTGGCCTTACACAAGCCAAATGTTAGCACCAACCATTCAAAAATCTTATCATGGTAATGGTAGAGTTGATGCAAGAATGGGATGGAAAGAAAAGAGATGAAAAGCACGCGAGACCGTGTGGAAAGAATAATGGTAGAATATGGTCTCGGTGGGGGAGAAGAAAGACGGAAAGAAGAAAGAAGTGGAGTGCGATCTTGAGGGTGTAAATTGAGTGAATAAATTAGCGCAATATGTGATGACCGATGTGTTAAAAGCGATTGCGCTAACCTACCAACTCGTCGTGCAATGGGGTCAAATCCCTCAAGATTCGCAAGAAAACATGGGTACGCCGAACTTGGTATAGGAGATGAAAGCGTAACAGTCATTTGTTCGGTCGGAACAATAGGAAGGAGGGAAGGTGATATAACAGTCAAAGGTTCAGGCGGCTGAATTGGAAAATCCGACACATCAAATGAAAATGGTTCAACCTTAATATTATCCTCAAGACTCTCCTCAGTACTATCCTCAATATTTAATTCATCAATGCCATTATCATCAAAATCTAGACACATATGAGATTCGGGGGAAACATTTAATAACTCAGGATGATGATTTGAACATAAAATTTCTATTAAATCGACAGGTTCATCATCCAAAATATTCCCGGCGTCTATATCCTCAATCAAGTGAAAATCAATTTTCTTAGACACCTCATCAAAAGCATGGATATTTATCGATTTAGGTTCTAGAGTGGAGGTGTAAAGATCGAAAGGATTAGGTGCGGTTTCACTCGAAAAGGGTTCCTCACAATCTGGCAAATCAAACACTACAGAATCGCACAACTCATTTTTATTTTCAATAGGTGAACTATTTAGAACAATCGATGGAAAATCGGAGTTGTGGGCTTCAATTGGGTAAGGGTAGGTTTGATTTGAAAATCCTCTCTCATTCTCACTCTGTCCAACTGCCGTCTTATACATTGAAAAATTCGGAGCTAGCGGGACACTAGCTACCGGTTCACTAGGTTGCATAAGGGCGGCCATGGATGCTTCCACATTCCTCATCATTTTATTTGTTGCAGCAATATATGCTTCCAACGACTCTTCCAAACTAGACTTAGGTGGTGAGGGGTTTTCAGTAAAAGATTCAAAATTGGTTGGATATGTGAAACTCCCTAATGGCTGTGTCGAAACAGTGTCTAGTGAAGGTGGGAAAGTCGGGTATGACTGGTAGGAAGTGGGTGGTAAGACAGGAGTAGGGTCAACATATGGAGAAGAAGATGAATAATCGTGCGGATCCCTAAAACTAGATGAGTGGAGAGGGGTGAAAGATCGACTGCGAGATTGAGCAATATGCTCAGCAATGGACATCGGCCTAGGAGTGACAGAGGGACTTGAAGAAGTGGTATCAATATATGTAGGTTGTAAAGGTTGACTCGGTTGACACAAAGTGGGTTGAAAAGTCAAACTATTTCTCCTAGACGCCTCTATTTGATCTTTCAATGAAATTTTTGGCAAGGAGGGATCGTTTTTAAATTGACCGAAACAATTGACGAACGACGCAAAGTTAGGTTCGGGATACCAAAATTCGGCAAGAGATTTATGATGTGGGGTACCCATGAGAAAAGAAAGAAGGTAGGTGGGGTGCAAGGATTTCTTAGCGACAAAATTTTTGCAAGTTTTTAAAAGATTTTTCTTTATTATTTTTTTTATTGGAGAGTTTTGCAATAAGGTTTTAGAAAATGGGACTCGTGACACAAATGTATCAACCACACATGCACAATCAGGCCTAGATCTAGGGTTGCCTAGGTCTGCTAGACAGCTCCTAACTAGGGCTAGAAATAGGACCTCAAACCGCCTCTTCACGGACAAATACGGCCAGGTAAGTGGGAAGGAACCACCACTACAGTGGGCCTAATTAATAACCACTAGCCTAGACACCGCAATGTCGGTTAGGATAAACGGTCGATGCCTATACTAGTCCTTTTCCTATTGAGCTCGATGTCCTTAGGTCTGAGTCTAATCTTTTTTTTAATTAATTGTGGTCGATGCAAAATGCTTTAGGTGTTTTCTGGGGTCCTGGGAAGGGTGATAAATCCCCACCCAATCTGAGTTTGGTCAATTAGCCCCTTAGAGTCTGGTTAAATTATGCAAAACAAATAAAATTTCACTTGCAATCAAAAATTTTTTTAGCGCGGCGCAAAAAAACCTGCAGAAAATCTGTTATTTAGAAGGGGGAGAAAGATTTTTTAGCGCAAAGAACCCTGCAGAAAATTTTTACAGTGGATATATTGTAGGTTACAGAGGTGAGAAGGAGGATCAAACTCACAAAATTTGAGGTGCTGACGTGGCCAAATGAGCGCGGAACCGCGGCGGGAGGCTACCAATGCGGTGGAAACGCAGTCGGTGGGTGGGTTCAGCCTCTGGAAAAAATTTTGTATCTCCTGTTCACCGATTCTCCTATGTTCTGATGTTCACTTTTCTGATTTGCCCTCTATAAAATTCCAGATCCTCAATTCTCCGCTGTTCCTGCAAGATTCAAAAGATACACCCTTCAAACAGATCAAATTTGATAAAAAAAATTTATTTTTTTATATTTTCAGATTTTTATAATTTTTAAAATTTATATCAACCCGAAAATTCACAAAAAGAAATATTACGCCGTCCCCGGCAACGGCGCCATTTGATTATTTGTCAAAAACAAGAGTTTACCGCAATCAGAAATGGCGTCGCTTCGCAGCTAGCCGGTGAGTACGGGTCGATCCACAGAGACGGGTAAATTCCTTTTATGTGTTTTAACGAGTTGATTCAAAGTGTCGTTTTGATTGGTTTATAAAAATCTAGAAAAAACTGTATCTAATTAATCTAATTAAAAGTCTTTCTAGGGTTAGGCTTAGGGGAAGTTTTGGAGATTAACGTTTTTCTTCACCGCTTTCAATGCCTACTTTTTTTTAGATCTATTAGATGTTACGGTAATTATCAATAAAGTGGATCCAAATCTTTTGGGAAGATATTTCTTCCTCTAGATTTGTATCCTTCCTTTGTTGATAATTACCCTAACCCCCATGGAAAACGCGCGCAACCGGCCCTTTATACTACGGTTCACCGTTACCTCTAGGGGTAGGGTGCCGTAGGGAGCGGTTGTGCGCGTATGCATGGAGTTCTAACTCTTAAGTGAAGGTGGCATTGAAAGGGATGAGAGATCTCATCTCTCAACCCTTTCCCTAAGGCTAACCCTAACAAGCGAGGAGACTACTCGCTTATTAGGGGATGAGAAAACATTTTAATTAAAAGAAACAGAAATAAAATACCTTACTAATTCGATGGCTCCCTCCAAACAAGAAGAACAGATCTGAAAATAACTCCCAGAAAGTCTGAATTTTATTGATTGAAAAGAGGCATAGGGTTTTACAATTTTTGATTACAATTTATAAGCAAACAGGAGAATTTAGGGTTACGGGATTCGCACATGTGCAATTACAGATTTGACCCCTAAAAATCCCAACACCCGCACCGACGCAACAGCTCAGAAAAACTCCACCGACATGCGCAATATATGGCCGCGGAACCGCGGCGCCAGGCTGGGTTTGGCCGCGGTTCCACGGCCAAAGAAAGGAGTTGGGCCCTGCACTTTTTGGGCTTGGTTCAGGGGTTCTTGGGCTCTGTATTTTTATATGTATTTTCTCTGTTGGGCTTCTGGATCTTCTCCAGATCTTCAGTGAAAAATTGTTCGTATCTTTTGATCGTTCACTTGACATTTTGGACCTTGTACTGTTCTTCGTCTAGGCTTGACTAGGATCCGTCTAATAGTTGGTCAAAAGTCCCTTTTTCTGTTGTTTTATGTCTTTTTCACTGTATTTGCTCCAGAAACCTGTATCCTGTAATATGCAACAAACGTGCGTCAAGAGTACCTGTTTATTTATAAAAAGGATAAGAATAGGGGAATGAAAAATGCAATATTATGGTCTGAACAAAGTGGTACAGCACGCTGCGGATACCCTCTTCCATAGCAACCGACTCAGCTAAGAAAGTCTAAAGTGGGACACCCTGATCGTAACCCGATTGTTGAGCAAAATGGTGCGAATTATACCTCATGAACAGTGCTAAGGCGCCTTGCCTGAACACTAGAAAGCCTGGCCTGATCGAATATAGTGCAGGATCTCCCGGGCCTTCAACGTAGGAGCCCCGTCTTTGAAAGTATCGCGCAGCGGTTGCACTGCCTTGGTGGATTCCTTACCGATAGTTAAGACTCTGTCAACAAAAGTCATACTATCCCCGACCATACGCGGGCGAAGGACCAGGCGTCGAGCCTTTCGCTATGACGGATCTATCGCGGAAGCGTCCACTAGAAACATGACCCGTGGAAAGTTATAGCTGTCATAGAAGCGGGGCCGTTTGTGGACTCCGAAAGCACCAAACACGTGTATTTCGACCCAGGACGTAAAGTAGTGCAGCGGAAGATGCACAGGTTTTACTCCAGGTTGAGTAGTATCCGCTGCTAAGCTCAAGCCGTGGTATAGAAGAGCCAGCCCCGCAATCCCAATGGCCACACGCGTCCCCACAACTATGCGGTGGGCTAGGTAAAAGACTGATGACCTCATATACCGAGGGTGCATCGGAAGCATGAACTAGTTCAACCACAAGTCAATAAACCCCAGGAAGAACGTCTCGTCATCGACGTCTGAAGCAGCAAGCTCTGCGAAAGAAACAACCGAGGTCTCCGGAATAAAGAAGCTTCTTAAATCCGCTTCTGCCATTGGCTGGTTATCCAAACCATAACCAAACGAGTCGTCAAGCTTGGCGAATTTCGCAGCTTGCTTGGATAAGACTTCTGGGCGAAGAAAGCGAGCGATGAAGTCTGTGAAGCTGACTCCATGCCCTCCAGACTCTAGAAATATGCTCTCGTAAATGTTCAACACCTTGATCAGACTTGGGAATCGATGTTGAATGGCATTCTCCGGGGTAAGGCCCATCACCACTGATTTTGTGGCTAAGATGTACTCGTCAGGGGAAAGTATCTCCTCGTAATGTTTCCCTCTGACGGGTAAGCCGAAGATCTCCGCGAACTCCTCCAAGGAGATTGAAACTTCCCGATCTGATAGAAGAAAAGTGTGAGTCGGGATATTTCATTGTTCTAAGAAAGCTTTGACCCACCATATAGAGGGAGTGGAATACTGGAAAAGATAGGCATAAATCGCGGGGTACAACCCGAGCTTCAGCAGCAGTGATTTCTTAGCCGACAAGATGTATCGAGCCCGCTGCAGATATCCGGCTGAATGGCGAGGAGTCAAGACAATCATGTACACTTGTCCCCAAGGGCGCGACTCGCCTTGACATATGCATCGTCCCAAAATATCCAAAGCTATCGGCGGCTGTATAGGTATTGAGGCCATAGAAGGATGAAGGCGACCCTCTGAGGTCCAGTTGACATCCTCTACGGCGTAATTCACCTAAGGCGAGTTAGCGTAGTGAATCGCTGAAATGGACTCTGAAGGTACTGCGCAAGAAAAACTAAGCCGACCCTGGATGATTTGATTGTACCACGACCCCCATAGATGACGAGATTTCTACTCCGGGTCGTGATCTTTAATGAGCGCGAAGACTTCCTTATCCACGGGCGCGTCAGCGAAGGCGCTCTCTGAAGGAACAAAAGGAAAGGAAGAATCGAAAGCCATGGTACCTACACGAAAAAGGCGAGAGTTAGTTGCCAACGCTATTCTGACACTTGGTATTTTAAAATTGTGACACACTGCAATGTAGGAGAAAGGGACCAAGGGGGGACCCACAAAACCAATATGATGGCTCATCATTGATGAGACAGTCACTCATTAAGGAGAAAATCCTAAGAGGCTCCTCATTTAATGAGAAGTCTCATTGGGTCAGGGAATTAAACTCCCTCGCGAGCAGTGCTCCGCAGATAGAATTTACATCTGTCAATTAAGAAGGGAATAAAATCCCCCAAAATTTTCTAAAGAGCTATGCTCTGTAAAACCACAAGATCTTTAAAGATCTGAAGTAAAAATCCTAGAAACCCTAAGAGTTCTTCATCAACGGGTTAAGAAACCCTAAAAAAGATTTCTTTAGATCTGTGATCTAAGAAGGGCAAAGCTCTGTTCTAATTGACGGTTTAAAGAAACCCTAAAATACATCTTAAAAGATCGGTGATCCAAAAAGAGCAAAGCTCTATTTAGTGGGTTTGATTATGATCCTTACCAAAAAATTTGGGCAAAGTTATAACTCTAAAAGAGTTTTCTTGGACAGAGATCTAAGCTCTCGAAAGAGAATTGAATTCTCAGAAAGAAGAAAATGGATGATGAACAGCAGTCATCTCAAGGGCCAAAGGCCTTACTTATAGGCATGAGAAGACGATCCAACTTCCAAGAAGATCCAGCGGTGGAAAAGCTGCCACCGCTGCACTCACATGTAAACCACGTGAGTGCAACGGTGGGGGGGCATTTGTTCCCCCCCCCCAATAAAAGAGCAAAGCTCTGTTCAAAATTTGAAAGAGGCGGCGTTTCACAAATATTTAAGTTGATCTTAATCTCAAACAAGGTTAACGATCCTTAAATCAACCCAAATCCAAATCTAAGAATATACGGATTTGGACTAATCCACGCCCTACGGGAAACAACACAAATTAGTCTCCGTATACAATCCATGGGCAACCAAAAATAAAACACATACACACGACACGAAGTGACCTTCTAGAGCCGGAGAAAGTGGTTACCGCAATGCGGTAGCGTAATTAACTGCAGGGGCTTGCACCTGCAGGGAAAAGCATCCCCACAATCAAAAACCCCTCGCAAACGAGGAGGAATCTGACAAAGTATGCTACAACGGCCGCATCTGTTTAAACCTTCGATATATGGTACCATAAATTAACTTGGCATCTTCAGAGAGGTAGACAGATAAATCCAAATAGCATATGCCCCCAAAATTCAGGACAGACGTCCAAACGTCCCGGTCGCGTCTTTCGGCGGTAAACATAGTGTTCGAAATACCAGATCATCCGGTGTTCTATTTCAAGAGTAGAAACCGAACTTTAGAGCTTAGCATCTACCTATCAAAACCAAAGAAAGCAGAGATTGCAGCATTGCAAGCGGAAGAATCGAAGTCAGAGATAGTTCGAGAGTTCGAGGATGTATTTCCAGAAGATATATCAGGTTTGCCTCCCGATCGAGCTCTTGAATTCAGCATCGATTTACAACCCAGCGCACAACCAGTAATAAAAGCTCCGTACCAATTAATTCCGGAGGGACTGAAGGAAATCCGCATTCAGTTGGACGAACTCTTGAAGAAAGTTTGGATTCATCCAAGTACTTCATGCTGGGGATCTCCGGTGTTGCTAATGAAAAAGAAGGAAGGTTCTTCCAGGATGTGTGTGAATTATCGAGCTCTGAATGAAGTGAAAATTAAGAACAAGTATCCCTTACCGTGCATCGATGACTTTTTCGATCGGTTAAGTGGATCTTGTGTCTTTTCAAAGCTAGATCTTCTTTCAGGTTACCATCAGGTGAAATTCAAAGAGTCCGACATTCCGAAGACGGCGTTTAGGACTCGCTATGGTCATTATGAATATCTCATAATGCCATTTGGAGTGACCAATGCATCTGCCATCTCTATGAACTTGATGAACCAAGTTTTCTAAGAGTACCTAAACAGATTTGTTGTCATCTTCATCGACGACATTCTGATGTATTCAAAGAATCGGAAAGAGCACGCCGATCACTTTCGAATTGTCCTAAAGATATTACGACAACATCAGCTCTATGCCAGGTACAGCAAGTGTGAATTTTGGCTAGATCAAGTCGGATTTCTTGGACATATTGTTTCAGGAGAAGGAACCTATGTGGATCCAGCTAAGGTGTCAGCTGTCAGTGAGTGGCCGACACCAAAGACGGTAAAAGATATGTGAAGTTTCTTAGGCTTAGCAGGATACTACCGACGATTCATCGAAGGATTCTCAAAAATCGCAGCACCCTTGAATAAGCTCACACGTAAAGACGAAGCATTCGTATGGTCAGAAGCGTGAGAAAAGGCTTTTGTAGAATTCAAATCGAGGTTAACCTCTGCACCAATTCTTGTGATACCGGATCAATCTGGCGGATTCGTTATGCATTGTGATGCGTCCGGTAAAGGATTAGGATATGTTCTACACCAGCATGGAAAAGTTGTGGCTTTTACATCAAGACGGTTAAAGGTACATGAACGCAACTATCCAACACAAGATCTAGAATTGGCAGCCGTCATCTTCACACTCAAGATTTAGCGCCACTATCTGTTCGGAGAACGAGTGTGTAGGGTGTTTTTCTTCACCCC
Source organism: Agapanthus africanus (assembly GCA_030015575.1). Classification (NCBI taxonomy): domain Eukaryota; kingdom Viridiplantae; phylum Streptophyta; class Magnoliopsida; order Asparagales; family Amaryllidaceae; genus Agapanthus; species Agapanthus africanus. The sequence goes on from JASDDO010000024.1 coordinate 172,973,744, forward strand.
ATTGAGATGAGATTACAGGTCGCTTGTAAGGTGCATTACAGATTCCCCCTGTCTAGGGTAGGCTGGGGTTTATTGATTGTGGGGATCCGAATCTCCGGCAGCCATGGACTAAGCTGCCGTTAATTACCCCTCGCCTTTGGAGTGAAGGAACCTCCGATTAACGGGTCAAACCGGTCATGCGAACTCAATGTGCAGTGTACATGTGTTTTGTTTTGAGGGGTCTTGGGTATATCGGGGGCCTCACAGAGTTTACGTGGGTTCCACTTCTCGGATAGCGGGCTAGAGGTCAAGGGGGTAGCAGCCCCCTTGCAGGGTACGGGGTAGTGCCCCGTTAGAAGTTTTTTCTAGCGGGGGAAAGTGTTGTGGAGTATGTATGTGTGTGTGTGTGTGTATAAAGAAAATAGCATCCAAACGATGCATGGGCGCTAGCGCCTCACGTGCTTGGTGCGCGAGCGCTGGATGCCCATGCTTTACGTGCTTGGCGTGCGGGCGCTAGGCGCCAGAGGGAAAAAAAAGGGCTTAGCCTCCATACTGGGAGTTGTACTCCCAATTGACTTTTGGAGTTAAACCCCTAAAAAAGGACAATGGGGCTTAGCCCCTGCACTAGGAGTTGCACTCCCAATTGAATTTTGAAGTTAAACTACTAAAAAGAAAGACTTTTTTTCCGGAGTTAAACTCCCAAGAGATTTTCGAAGATGATGAAAGAAGACCCCTTTCTTCTCCTTTGAGCCCTAGATCTTCTCTTGAGCCTTAGATCTTCTCAAAGTGGGGGTTTTTGGAGATGGGTCTCCTTCTTCCTCCTCTCTGTTAACTTGATCTTAGAGGAAAAGGGGGTGAGACTTAAAAATCACCCCTTTTGAGGATTTGATGGAAGATCCGAGCTCCCCTTCAAAGGTTTTATGGTGAAAAACTGTTTCTTTTTGGAAAAAGAAGAATTAAACTCTTGATTTAATTCAAAAAAAAGGAAAAAGGTTTAGAACCTTGAGAAAGTAGAAGGAGGCATAAAAAACCCTAAATTTTGAGGGGAATGAATTCTTCTTTCATTTCATTATCATGTTGTCTTCTATAGGCTTATAAATTTACACATAGCCCCTTGGGCTTTACAAAATGGCATTTTACCCATCTCATACCTCATGTGCTCATTTCTTTTGCACATGAGCCATGGGCTTTACAAAAATTTGGTTTTATATACATTTTTCTTACATTTATTTATAAAAATTACATCAAAATTATTTATTACATAATTTTCATATTGGTATGGGGGAGGCTGGCCGTGGGGCTCGACTTGGGCATGGGCCCATTTGATCTGGGCTTGGGCCCGTTTACTTGGGGTTGACTTTGACATTGACTTGATCGACCGGGGTGTAATTTTTGACCCCAACAGAGTGGATATATACACTGACCATAAAAGCCTTGATTTTTGAAGGATTGATTTCAATACCTCGGTGGCGTATGATGAAGCCTAGGAATTTGCCTGTGGAGACTCTAAACGCGTACTTTAGAGAGTTCATCTTCAGACTATACTTCCGAAGACGTTGGAACACAATTTTTAGGTGTTCCCAATGCTTCTCATAAGATTTGATCTTAACCACAAGGCCATCGATATAACATTCGATGATCTTGTGTATGAGGTCATCGAAGATCTTTGTTATGGCTCTTTGGTATGTGACTCAGGCATTTTTCAAACCAAAGGGCTTCACTTTGTAACAAAATACGCCTAACGAAGTCCGAAAGGCGGTATGCCTTTGGTCTTCAGGATCCATCTTTATCTGGTTGTATCCTGAAGATCCATCCATGAAGGAGAAGACTTCATGGGTGGACGTGTTATCGATCATCAATTCGGTAACAGGTACTGGGAAGTCATCTTTTGGGCACGCTTTGTTGAGGTCCCGAAAGTCCACACAGATGCGAAATGTCCTGTTTTTCTTCATCACCGGAATGATGTTGGCAGTCCAGTTAGCATATTGAACTTCTTCAATAAAGTCAGAGTCGATTAATTTCTTGACTTCGGTGTTGATACTCATCTCAAGTTCGAGCCGCATCTTTCTTGGTGCCTGTTTAACTGGCTTTATGTCTGGCGACATAGCCAGTTTGTGTACCGCCATTTCTGGATCTAAACTCGGCATTTCAGAGTAGTTCCAGGCGAAGCAGTCTTTGTACTGCATGAGCACGTCTTTCAGTGTGGCCACTTGTTTTTCAGATAGCGTCTCATTGACAAACGTCGGCCTTGGATCATCCTTCGTTTTTAAGTCGATTTTCCTTAGGTTGTCCTCCATGGTATGTATCCCATCCTTCAGCTCTTTTGGCGCTAGTGGAAATTCTGAGATCTCCTCATTATCGTCTTCATTTACGAAGCATCTGAAGAGGTCAATCACGTCCTCATCTTCCCCTCTTTTGAGAGAGTTACCATATGACAGGTACGAGTTTGCTTCCATTTTCGCGGTCGAGCAGGTCCTATCCTGACGGGATAGGTCTTCTTTGGCTCATGCTTTTGTGGCGGAGTTATCCTTCAGCAGTCAAATAACAGATACTGGTCCTCCACCCAATTTTTGAATATGAAGCAGTTCTCAAGGGGATGACCTATTACTCTATGATAGGAGCAATGGTTCGGATGGTGGACCTCATTTATCTGTACAGGATGTCGAGATTTCGGAAGCGTCAATATTTGGTGCTTCATGACAAGGCTGAAGATTTTCCATGTCTTGTTTAGAGGGTAGGAATATTTTTGACCCATCTTCTTCATAAAAGACGGGTTCCAACCGAGATTTTCTCGATTAAACGGCATCTTGGATGTGCTTTGTTGTCCTTGAACATTGTTTGCGTTCTTCACCTTATTTTTACCTCCGATTCGGGATTTTCTCTCTTCGCGAAAGCAGATAGTGGGTTGTGGATGAAGAGTCTTACGGTCTACTTTTTTCACTGATTGTTGACTGAGACGTTGCGTCTTGGCCTTTTCATATATGGCCCTTTCGCGGTTATGGTTGTCTCGGCTCGCCTGTCAAGCTTCTTTTATTAGCTTGTCGATTTGCTCTTCAAGCGACGGATTTAACGCTCTCAGGGCGGGATCTTGCTCCGATTTGACAGCACGGCTGTTTTGAAGAGTGTTTTCTACTTCACTCGAGCTATTTATAACGTGGCAGGTATAGATTTGCTCCCATTTATTGGACCGAACATATCCCAGCCCGGTTTTTTCCATTATTCCGTTGGGCTTCTTTTGTTAAGTCCCGGGAATATCCCAAATCTTTTTGTAGAATTGGGCCCGCCGAACCGTTTTTTCGAGAGGTACTCCTTGATGCTTTAACAGTTTCTTTAATCCATCTGCATAATATCTTGGCATACGGATAGGCTGGAACCTGTCAATAGTGGGGTTGGCACCATGCCAGACTTCTTTTTCCACCTTAGTCTTCGTAGATTTGTAGAAGAGGATTGCCTTTTCATCTCTTCGTCTAGAAGGCACGTAGAAAGTTTTCAGTTCTTGTACGTTGTATATATTGAGCGCGTCAAGATCCTTATAATGTTGAGGCGGAGTCATCATAATTTGTAGACACCGATCTGCTTTGACAAGAGTCTGCGTCGACGGGCGGATGGAGAACACTACATTGGTCTTGTCCTTGGAGTCGCTGCCAAAGACCAAAATAGGGGTCGATGGCCCGGTCTTATTGTTTTCCCTTTGAGGTTGTCCCGAGTAGACTATTTTGCTCATCTTCCTCAGTATCGCTTCTAAAGATCGGGATGGTGGCCGCGGATTTTTGGTTATTCTTCGGCTTGTAGCACCTTTCAGTATCCTCAAAGTTCGGCTGAAAGTACTTCGCATCTTCATACTTTCGTACTTCATTCACCGAGAACGGATTGAGTTCTCCCGTGACAGTGTACTCCGAGCCATCCTCGAAATACTTCATACACCGATATTGTGTAGAAGGGATGATGTTGTATTCGTGTAACCAAGCCCTATCGAGTAAGGCGTTGCAGCAAGTTTTGGCGTCAATGACATGGAATTTGATGTCAGTGACAAGCAGCCCGAAGCATTGTGTGAGTATTACAGACCCCAACGTCCGTGATGACTGTGAATAAAACCCGAAGATGGTAATTTTATCTCGGGCATGGTGCTGAACATTCATGCATATTTCCTTCAGCACTATCACGTTGAGAAGATTGAAGGAGGACTCGTTGTCGATAAAGATTTTCCCTATCTTGATATCATGGCAATACTCGATGACGTATAGCGGTCAGTTATGTTCGCACGTACCGAGAAGCAGATCTTCATCACTGAATGTAATATCAGCCATTTAGATCTCTTCCAGTTCATCTTTCATCTTCTCTTCTGCAAGGAAAGTTTGGAACTGATTGGGCTCTTGTATGGCCTTGATCAAGGAATCTCGTGCCTCTTTGGACAGGAGGAGAGCATCCAGTATGCTCAGCTGTGAGGGTATTTTTCTCAAATGTGCAAGGACATTGTAGTCCACCTTGTTTTTTTAGGCGGTCCTTTGCGGCGAGTTCTTTGACTGCTTCTTCATCAAGGGTGATTTCCTCGGGCATCTTCCCTTTCCATTTGTATTTCTTATTTGAACCTTTGTTTGCAGGTCTGAAGTTCTTCTCAGGTAGCGTACAGTTACGCATTTGAATATTTTCGCAATTCTTCTCCTCCTCTCCTTTTCCCGAGGCGGAGTCTTCAAAGAGAGGGTTGAAGTGTATTTCGTCCTCAGAATTGCTACCGAAGGTGAGAACTTTAGATTTTTTCTCTTCTGAACTGGGACCAACCATATGACAGTTGCCAATTATTTCTTTATACGTGTTCGTCTCGTCACCCTCACGTTGATGAGCGCGAGCTTCGCGCTTCTCTTTCTTGAAGTGTTTTCGATGGGCAACGTATCATTTCCACCACTTCTTGAAGGCATTGCAATTCTTAATAGGGTGTGCGACCCTTCGGTGATATAAGCGGTATTTTGGATGTGATTCTCCCCCGTTGAAGTATGGGACCCCAGGAGTGTACATCAGGAGCGGTGGCAGTTTCATCCCCATGGACAGGGCTTTGGCGAACTACTTTTCAGCTTTAGTCCTACTTTTATTTATCGCGGGCGTGTTTTGATTTGTCTGGAGCACTTCATGACCCGTCCTCGTCACAGTTTCTCTGTTTAGACGCTGCCGCTTAGCCTTTCTGTATATGGTCGTCTCACGTTCTCAGTCATTTTTGCTCTTTTGAAAGGCTTCGTTTAGCAGCCTCTTAATCAGGTCTTCTTCTGGCAGTTTCAGGGATTTTAGCGCCGATTCTGCTCCCAATTCCTCCGCGTCTCTTTCTGACGCTGGTGGAGCTTCTTCATCATATAACGATGAATGAAAAATCATGTGGCAATTTTCCATACGCTCTTCTTCTTCTTCTGATGAGTCATTTTCCTCATCCTTGTCACTGTCTCCGTCCTCAAGAATATGCTTGAGGAATTCTTCGAGTGTGATCGGTGTTCGCGTCTTCTGGTTAAATTTTTCCAGCGCATCTATATATTTTTTAAAATTTGTGCGCTAGTCATCATACTCGGCAGGCTGTACAGGATTCTTAGTCCTCTTCTTTTTCTTAGAAAACTTTGAAGGCTTGACTTGGGGGCTTTTCCCCTTGTCAATGACTTCCAGTGCGAGACGTGGTTTCAGCATCCCCTCTACGATTTCGAGTTCAAGTGGGCTCTTCCACCTGATCGCCGGACAGGCTTGCAGATCCTTCAGCATTCTTTTAGTCTTTACTGAGAGGACTACTTCCCATGGAGATTCTTCCACGAGAGAATATGATGCCCCCTGCACGTCCACCTTTTTAGGAGCGTGCTTTTGGGGCGGATCTACTCTCCAGCTATCGGATAGTGCAAATTTCCCCTGCTGGTACTGGTCCTCAACCCAACTTTTGAAGATGTAGCAATCCTCAATTGCATGGCTAATTATCCTGTGGTAAGAGCAGTAGTTGGGGTTATTGACGTCCCCGCTTGTGCTAGATGCCGTGGGTCTGGAAATATGATCAGATTATTTCACATTGCCAACTCAAACAACCTCCTCATTTTATCGTAAGGGAACGAGTAAGCACGTCCCAATCTTTCTTCTAAGGACGGGTGTGCGCGAGCGTTGTTTTAGCGAGCAGATGGTTTTAGACCACTCGGTTGTTGTTGCGTGTTGGAAACAAAGGCCGCTTTTCCTTTTCCCTTGTTATTTCGAGGGTCCTTATTTGAGGAGGATGGGCTATGACCCATCTGATCCATATGTGTTAACTTGTCAATCAGCGACTGGAATGTGGTGGCCTTGAAGGTCATGAATTGGGACACGTTCAATTGATGATCTATTGTCCCAATAAATATTCACACAGGAAAAGACTCCTCAATGCGCTGTTCGCATTTGGACCATAAGTTTCACCACCAGATCGCATATTAGACTCATGTTTCTCCCGGGTTGACTCTGGAATTAATAAGCGCCATGATCGGAGTGCGTTCACTCGCGCTGGAGAACCGTTGCGTGAATAGCAGCTCCATTTCAAAGAAGGTTTTCACGGAGTCATTTGGGAGCTCTGAGCACCATTCAAAAACTGTTTCTGATAAGCTTCCGATGAATTGGCGAAGCAACAATTTGTCATCGCTTCCAGTATTGCCGCACAGAGCTCTGAATTGTACGACGTGCTGGTGGAGATTACATGTTCCTTTGTAAACATGGAACTTCGGGATCGTATATCCCGATGGGTACTTTATTTGCTCATACCATGCCAGATAGGATCACCCAGTTTTAACCAGTTGGTTGGCAGCTTCATTGGCCCGGTGAGCTATAATTTGTTGAGCAATGTAGTCATCCAGAGCCGTCTTGGATATTGTTTCCTCCTTAGCCGTTGATAAGGCGGGGGAGGATTTGATGTTTCTTCTTTGTCATCTTCGATAAGCACCGGAGGATCTTCAGCCAGTGATTCTGGTTGGATCATCATACCAACCATATCTTGGAATAACAGAGCCATCTGCTTTATATTGGCCGCCTGTTATGCAGCTTCTTTGTCTTTTTTCTCCAGCACTCGTCACAAGAACTCTGTATTGGTTTTTTACTCTTGGCGCTGTTTAGCTTCTTTGTCTAGACCTTCTTTTAATCCGGTGAGTGCTGCCATTATGGTCAGTATCTCTTGGAGCTTTTGTTGTTACTCCTGAGCTTTTGTGAGCGACCGAGTATGCAGCCTGTGACTCACAAAAGTGTGGCTCTCTTCTTTACCGTTAGCCATATAGACTGTATGTATGGTTATGCTCCCAGACTTAGGGCGTTTAGATTCTTCAACTTTGGATTTTGCCGCTGGCGGTAGAATTTTCTCCGTCTTTGTTCTTTTATCAGAGGTTGGAGCTGAAGGAGCCATTATGACAGGCGCCTTTCTAGGAGAATTCCCCCGTTGTATGGTGAAGGAGTGGTCTTTTTCTTGCCGGCCGTTAGATTTCGTAGGTCGACAGGAGCGACTTTCATCAAGCACGGAGTCTTAGACTTTTCGCCAGACTCTATGTATCTGCGAGGAGAGCCGTTGGTGAGGTTGCTCCTATACTGGGGCTTCTACCGGTAGAAGTGATTTTTTCAGTACCGCCGTCGGGGAGTTCTTGTGCACTCTCCTAAGCGGGTCGAAATTGATCCCGGTTGGAAAATCAGCGTCGATATCCACCACAGGAGCTGGTAGGGTAAACCCAGAGAGGGAGTTACCATCAGCTTGTCTTACTCGGTGCCAGTGGCAACATTGAGCATGTCTACCAGAAGGAATGACCTCTGTATTGGAGGCGCCTTCATCGTGCCCCCGGCATTGCTGAGGAGCTTCGCTTGGCGTCAGCCTGTTGAAGACCGACAACCTTGTTGGAGCTGGAGCGGAGTTGGCCAATCTGTCAAGGACTGACCGCCTTGGAGGTGAAGCGTTTTTGCTGGCTTCATAGGTAGCATGAGTATAGAGGGCTAGCCATTTTGGGATAACCTTATCTGGTATCATGAGCTTCTTTACGGGCCCATTCGAGTTCTTCTCCAGCTTGTTGAAGACTGGGACTCTAGAGTTGAACGGCTTGTTGATAGGAGCCGTGACAGTAATCAGCCGATCAAAGACTGACCTTCTGGGAGCTTCTTCTTATGGCGCTGAAGCACCAAAGCTCGCGGGTGGGAGCATGATCCCGAAGAATAGTCCGGTAATAGCCTGTGTAACCTGCCCCATCGGCATTGAGAAAATGGAGGCCGTGTTAGGCCCGTCTGTCACTCCTCCAGCTGAGGTGGAGAGAAAGTTGTTGTTGCAGGCAGTGCAGTTAAGAACCATTGATTCTTCATAGAAGCGAAGCACTAAGTTTTAGTATCTTGAATCCAAGGGCAACCATGAATATAGAGAACCATGATTTTGTTCGCGAAATACGACACACGAAGTGTGGAGTGGAAAGAGGAAGAGGTCCCACCGGGCTTGCCTGGATCTGTTTACCGTCGAAAAACAGAGACGAACGGAAATTAATCGTCATGCCTAAACTTAGGGGCAAATGCTATTTGGACATATCCACCCATCTCTCCGAAGATGCCAAATTGATTTATGGCACCGTATATCAGAGGTTTGAATAGATGCGACCGATGTAACAGATTTTATCAGATTCCCCCCACATTTGTGAGGGTTTTTTTTATTGTGGGGACGCTCTTCCCTGCAGGCGAAATCCCCTGCAGTTAATTACCTTATCGCGTTGCGATAACCACTTTCTCCTGCTCCAGTAGGTCACTTCATGTCGTGTGTTATTTTTGCTTATTAAGTTTGCCCCTGGATTGTATACGGAGACTAAGAATACGTTAGTCTTGTTTGAAACTAAGATCAACTTAGAAGTATGTTTGGTGATCATTAAATTTTGTTAAAATCCGTCAATAGAGCATATAAGCTCGGTTTTAAAGAAGTTTCATAAACTTAGCCAATTTGGGTTCAGTCCTGGGCTTTTCCCTCATTCAGCAGTACTAAGCACTTAGTCTTTTGACTATATATATATATATATATATATATATATATATATATATATATATATATATATATATATATATAGTGCTAAGCACTTAGTTTTTTGATTATATATAGTGTTAAACACTTTTTTGTTTAGCAGCGCTGAGTCTTTTGACGCTCACGTGTGTTTCACGTGAGCCGCTGAGTCTCTTGACACTCACGTGTGCTTCACGTGGACACTGCAATAGTGCTAAGTACTAAGCTTATTTTTTTCTTTCTGGCGCTCACGTGCTATGCACGCTGGCACTTAGTTTTCTTTTTTGGGCACTCACATGTGAAACACGTAAGGCACTGAGCTTTTTTAAGTGTTGAGCGCTCACGTATGAAACGCGTGAGGCGCTGAGTTTTTTTTAAAACGTTGGGCGCTCACGTGTGAAACACATGATGCGCTGAGTTTTTTAGAGATTTACTCTATGTTTATCTTTTTAAAAAAGTTAAACTTCTATTAATGGCGTTTTGGCCATTAATAATCACCGAGATCATTGTTTTGAGGATCTGGGGATCAGATTTTCTTTGAGAACTAAGTTCTTTCATTCTTTCTCCTAAGAACTAAGTTCTTCATGTAGGGTTAAACCCTATTTTCAGAGGAATTAAATTCTTAGGATATAACTTTCATCTCTTCTCTTTTTTTATTTCTTTTCTCATTCCTAGTCTTTCCCCTAGATCTTGAGTCTGAAGAACAAAATCATCCCGACGAGAATTAAATTCTCAACATATAGAAAATTTGCCCTGCGAATCTCAGATCCAAAGAAATAACTAAGTTTTTTAGAGGGTTAAACCCTTATATTTTTATATGTTAGGAAAAATAGATACTTTTAATCTCTGTTTTTTTACCTAGGGTTTTGAGAGGAGCATGGACCTTTCTTCGACAAGAGAATTGAATTCTCGGTTGTAGCTGCTAAAACTTATGGGGGTCTCTCTATATGTGACTTAAAGTCTCGGGTCCTTTATATAGATAATGCAAACTGTTGATCAGTTTTAAGAAAATCTCTCATTGAGAGATACCAATTGATTTAATTAGTTTCGAAGATTGTTCGGAAAATTTTATCTACTGTTGGATCTTTGATCCAGTGATTTTCTGTTTATGAAAATATATTTTTTTATTTTAACAAGATTAATGAAATATTTTTCCATGCATAGAATTTAATTCTACTTTTTAATTCAAACGATGATTTTTATAATCCAATGGTTCTCTTTTTAACAGAGTAGATCTTTCTAGTTTAGAAAGATTAGGGAAATATTTTCCCATATAAAATTCAATTCTATCTTTTAATGATCATCATCATTAGATCTTTGATCCAACGGATTTATTTAACAGGGAATATTTATGGAAATATTTTTCATATAGAATTTAATTCTACCCAAGCAAACCCGATTTAATTTGGGCACTATGCATGTCGGCGCTCACGTGCCTTTCATGTAAGGCGCTGGTCTTAGAACTCAATCAAGCATCCATGTTCTTTGCACGCCAGCGTTCGCATGCCTTTCACGTGAGGTGCTACTATACGATTTAATCCTATTAAAGACCGGCATCCACGTGTTTTGCACGGTGGCGCTCACATTCCTTTCATGTGAGGCGCCGCCTCATTATATGAGGGAATCATTTCACCTTCTTTCTTTCTCTTTTTTTTCCAGAGTCAACCCTTTCTTTTCCAACACCTTCTTTTAATCAGAGTTTGGAAATAGTTTTACCATGCATAACATTTTCTGTGCCAAGACTTAAATACTTCTTTTTATAATCTGAAGCAGTGCCCATCTTCTCCTTCAAAGGAAAAGAATTACTTTAACAGAGAAAGAACTATGGCTAGCAATTGCTCGCATACTCCTCGACAGACATAGGAGGTGCCCATTGATGAGATAATTTCTCGTTTTGCTGCTCGTCTGGTGAATCCTAATCTCACGGATGATCAATGCGACACGGTGGTGCACGAGCTTATGATTCGTAGGGGGTCTTCTCTCCCTGCTGGTTCTATTTGGCTTCGCATGATTTTCCTGGCCATCCTTGACAGCATTCCCCCTCATCCGGCGGAAATGACTCTAACGATGCTCTACGCAGCGGAGGACAAGATTGACTGCGTTCATGAGGCGTGCTTGATTACAAAGTCTCTGAAGGACTGCTCGATTCATATGCTGAGTCAGATTCGAGCTCGGAGGGTTGTCATGTTTTTCTTTGCCGACAAGCGTGGCACTGACAGATGGGGAGGGACTCTTCGTGAGAACCGTCGTTACGATATAGTAGAAAAGGCAGAGAAGGAGTTAGAGAACTTTGTTTACTATTTTGTTAACCTTTATAATTCCGATCCTATGTTTGGTTCTTCCTTGTATCTTGAAATAAATATTTGAATGCATGCTTGTTATTTGATGAATTTTCCATGTCAAAAAATGCCGAAATAGATAATAGGTGTTCGGGCATGCCAGATATCTGGAAACTGTAAACAAAAATCCGATAGAGCCCAGTAGATATCCAGAGTATATGGCATCCAGAGAACAGCTCGGTCCGGGAGCATATCTAACTCATTTCGGTAAAACTCGAGCGACCTGGCGGGTGTCGTATCCCATGTTCGACCGACGTTAAACCTGTAACGCAACAATAAAGTATTGTAATTTAGGAGTCACACCTACGATTCAACCTCAAATTTCCTAAGGGTTGATTTTTATTATATCACTTATAGTTTTACCTTCACCCTAATGGCTGATCTCCATCTAGCCGGATCTCCTGGATAAATATAGGACAACCGGTGGATAGTCGGCTCCAGCACCACATCTGCAGATATCATACTTTATTAGATACCGATATATTTAACATGATAACAAAATCTATTATGTATTTTAAATTTTTTACCTGAAGAAGATAAAGACAGCCACATAAAATATTGCACTCCTGCAGAGCGACAGAGGTCGACTCCTCGTAAAAGTAAGCAAGTACGGCACTCCCCCACAACAATGTACCACATACGTCGAGATCGGCTAATAATGGTAGCCACATAAGATGTACCATATTCTTCGATGTGTCAGGAAACAAGGATGTCCCGATCTGATAAAGAATATAAGCACGTACGTACTAGTCGATCGCCGCTTGATCTACATCATCTCCTGGGGGATCGAATGCCTTGCATAACCATGTAAATCTGATAGCACCTCCTTTCATGTGACCAAGATGCTCAATGCATAGCTCTCGCCAGTCATAAACCGTATCCCATGTCATTGGTGGACCATGGATGCGCAAACCAAGAAGTAAGGAATATCCTGAAGGGTGATCGTCATCTCCCCCACAGGAAAATGAAATGTGAAGGTCTCTGGTCTCCATCGCTCGGCCAACGCTGTAATGAGAGGATGGTCAAAACGAATGTAGTCAATTCTCGAGTAGTGATAAAATCCTGCACGTGCTAACCCAGTTTGCACACATGCATCTCCAATCACCTATGACCTAACCTGCCGGAAGTGAGTAGTACATGTCAAAACGACATTCTCCTGCACATTAAACAAACAAACTCGTTAGAAATATTCAATTAGAAGTAAGTGGTACAAGTATTATATTGAACTGAATTATTTTCTTACCGTCACGCATGTCGTCACCCTATATCGGTCCGACAGGTATAAAACAAATGGATCTATAGGTCATGGATCCATCGATACAATATCTGTCAAAAGCAATAATTCAAAGATAAGTGTCAATTATACATTAATGAATGCAATGCGTAACTGTAGATAAAATACAATATATCGAACGAATACAATACGCAACTGGTGATAAATGATACAATACATCATGCGACGCAATACAATACTGTTAACAGGATACAATACATCACCGAACACGATACATCAAGCGACACAATACATAACGGTGCTCCTAGATCATTGCGGTTGATTTTGAAGTTCATGTGGAAGGTTAGGACATCGCGAATTTTTATGACCGTAGGATTTGGAATTGTTGCACCTGTTCTGTCCTTTCACCCATTCTCACCTTTCATCCATAGCACCCTTGATACAACAGCTTGGAGGCTGCCTTTCTTTCTCGTATTGCTGGGTGGGAATATACATGGCCTATGATATTCCTCCCAGTGACGTTGATCTGGAATTGGGCTAAACAAATGGGGCATACGACTCTCGATAGTATTGTGCGTAATACTCTCCACGACATAAGATCCCGTATGATATGTTTGATCCCCTGAAGCTCGTGAACAAGTTGCCATAACATATTTGCATGGAAGCATTTGTAGTAAAGGTATATTACAACTACAATGATATCCATTATCGTCTATACCGATGTCTTATATAATTCCATCTTTATCTACCACTTCCCAACGATGTAAGTCCATGCTACCCTTCCCCGGTACTTACGGGGTTGCGGAAGTGGTGAAAAACGATTTTCTTAAGAGGGTGGTAACATTGACTACCAATACGGATCTTTGTTAAACGACCAACTAACAACCTAACAAGAGTTTACCTACTCGGTTAGGGGGCTATACCTTTCTTGAACTCCTTCATCTTCAACTCCTCCCGGTGTTCGGATCGGCCTCACCTCGTCGTCTCCTTGCGCCGAAGATGGATCCACCCGAAAGCTTCTACCTTTGGCTTCTTCTTCGAACTTTGAAGAAACTAGATCACTTGGCTTACTAGGTCTTGTGAACTAGAATGAGTAGAGGAATGTTTTGGTGTCTTTTTATCTCTAAGGCAATGAGTCTCAACACATGAGAATGGTTTGCCTTGAGCTAGAGAGAGCAAGAGGAAGAGGGAGAGCTTGAGAATGAGAGAGCTCAAGAGAGAGAAAGCAAATCAAAGAATGAACCATACTCATCTCATTCTCACCTCTCATAATCCAAAAGCCATCATAACAAAAATAGTAATCAAGTATTGTGTGATGGTTTAAGTCAAAATGGCTATATCATTTCATGCACTCATTTTGCATAAATAAACAAGCAAGCAAAAGTCTTTGCCATGGAATGATAGCCATTGTCATGATGATGGTCAACTAGTCCAACCTAGTCAACCGGTCAACAAAGTCAACAAGTCAACAAAGTCAACCCCTCAACAACCATGTCACTATAATACTTAATTAATATTAATGTTAAACATATATCTTATTCTCATTAGGGTTAAGCAAAAGTCAACGGTCAACAGTCAATTGTCAACAGTCAACAGTCAACAACCCCAATGAGAATACTCTGCCTCTGTCTCTCTGTCAACTGTGCATACACACCCGCATCCGCGTTCCGAGGAACACGAATACAAACGAGATAAAACCAATCCCAAAATGTACACTAGAATCTGGCTTAAACCAAAGCCCGCTAGTGTTAACTGTCCGGACACTGTACGTGCATAAGTGCACGGATGTGACCGAACCCTGTCGCAATACCATGCGACCTTTCGCAAAACCATGCGACCTCTACTCTTTTGTCTAAAGGCGAATAGCTTTCTGTGTGGGACTCTAAAGACTCGACACTACGCTGGCAGTGGGTTTAACCACAGACCGCAAGCGGCACTAGCTGTGCGTAACGGTCCCCAGGTAGATGCCGACAAGAAGACTGACGAGGTGAAACCCATCTGAACTCCTACTGAGTCTGAATGTGACAATTTCTATACAGTCCGGTCTGTTCGTCTGATACATCGCATGGCGGGCCTAGGGGGCGGTAAACGTCAGTCCCCTAATAGCGGTACAAGTCGTGTCGGAGTGAAGCCCAGAACACCCTGAGATAGCACTGGAAACCTACCAGTATATCTCGCTTGCCCTGGCCAGGGACTACTCGTGTAATGGCTCTCCTAGACACAGCGCGATGTCAACCCCCAATACCGGGAGAGACGAATCATGTCTAACCGTCACTGCCTCCAAGTGCTTCGGGACTGCACCCAACTACTACCTGTTTGCACGACTTCTTTGAGCCGTGGTAGGATAGTAATCTAAGTACAGTGGGAACACACTCGAGGCGAAGTGACAGTGTCAAGTCAGCGGACTAAGTTGTACTCATGTCACCTGGGAACTAATAACTGACGATAGGTATAGTACCAACCAACAGTTCCCGACGAGTCCTGTCCAGTGTACTCGTAACCCAACGAGCACCCGCATACTATCTCAAGTACGACGTACTGACGGTTGTGGGACAGACCGTCTCCCACACTGGGATGAGAAGCGCATACGCTAGTCTACTCCGGAGTATCGATGCCCTGTCTCGATAGTCCTGCGACTAGGGACCTGCATAAGGATGTGCTTATAGATTACCCAGCCCCCACTAGTGTGACTGCCATCACAACGCTGGTAATCAAGCAAAGATCCTAAGGGCTCCACTAATGTGTATAGGTGATATGCTAAAATAAACACATGTACACATTGAAGTAGAAACAAACCAAGTAGCATACTACTATATTGAGCAAGATTGTTTATACAAGGTGAATATCCCAAGCTTCCATTAAGTAATATACAAACTAGTATGATACAGTAATGGCCTCTAGGGCATATACACTAACAATCTCCCACTTGCACTAAGGCCATGTACTGGCGTATCGAAGACCTATCATCTCGATCAGCCGCTCAAACTGAGTCTGGGGTAAGGCCTTTGTGAGTGGCTCAGCAGTGTTATCTTCCATAGAAACTCTCTGAACCTCGATCTCCTGGTGACCCACGATCTCCCTGATCAGGTGATACCGCCTCAAGATGTGTCTGGACTTCTGATGGGACCTTGGTTCCTTCGCTAAAGCTATAGCCCCGTTGTTGTCGCAATACAGAGGTATTGGATCAACAATGGACGGAACCACCTGAAGTTCAGTTAAGAACTTTCTTACCCAGACAGCTTCTTTTGCGGCATCTGCAGCAGCGATATATTCTGCTTCCATCGTCGAGTCAGCAACGGTTTCCTGTTTGGAACTCTTCCAACACACCGCCCCTCCATTGAGGGTAAAGACATAACCCAACATGGACTTGGAATCATCCTTGTCACTTTGGAAGCTGGAGTCAGCAAAGGCCTCGATCTGGAGGTCTTTTCCGCCATACACCAAGAACATCTCCTTAGTCCTTCTCAGGTACTTGAGAATGTTCTTTACTGCTATCCAGTGTTTCTCCCCAGGGTTTGACTAATACCGGCTTACCACACTCAGTGCATAAGCTACATCTGGTCTGGTACACAATATCGCATACATTATAGAGCCTACCACAGAAGCGTAGGGTATAATAGACATGCGATCCCTTTCCAAATCAGTCTTGGGAGACATCTCTTTGGAGAGGGTGATCCCGTGACAAGCCGGTAGATTACCGTGCTTGGAATCTTCCATACTGAATCTTTTCAGTATGGTGTCAATGTACCTGGACTGTGAGAGTCCCAGTATCCTCTTGGATCTATCACGATAGATCCGGATCCCTAGAATGTATGAGGCATCACCCAGGTCTTTCATGGAGAACCTGTGTGACAAGAACCCCTTGACAGATTGTAGCATAGGAATGTCATTTCCTATTAAGAGAATGTCATCCACGTATAAAACGAGGAATACTACAGTTCTCGCTACAAATCTACTATAGATGCAGGGTTCATCTGGATTTTTGATAAAGCCAAATTCCTTGACCGTCTCATCAAAACAGATGTTCCAACTCCGCGATGCCTGCTTTAGTCCATAAATGGACTTAAGAAACTTGCACACCTTTCCACTGCTCCCACTCTGAATGAAACCCTCTGGCCGGTCCATATAAACACACTCCTCTAAATTTCCATTTAGAAAAGCGGTCTTTACGTCCATCTGCCAAATCTCATAATCGTGGAAAGCAGCAATGGCAAGAAGGATCCGAATGTATTTCAGCATAGCTACTGGAGAAAAGGTCTCGTCATAGTCCAAACCAGGTCTTTGATGAAAACCCTTTACAACCAGTCTAGCTTTATAGGTCTCAACCTGTCCATCTACACCAATCTTCCTTTTGAAGATCCACTTGCATCCTATGGGTTTTACCCCATCTGGAGCAACGTCCAACGTCCATACTTTGTTGGTGTACATGGACTCCATTTCGGTCCGCATTGCATCCAGCCATTTTACCGAGTCAACGCTCTGAATAGCTTGCTGGAAGCTAGTTGGCTCATCATAATCTATGATGCAATCCTCTATATCCTCGTCTATGAGAAAACTATAGTATCTCTCGGACGGATGAGACTACCTAGTACTCCTGCGGAGCAGCGTAGGAATGTCATGATCTTTCGAACCCTCTGGTTCTACTAAGCTTTCAGTAATAGCTCGTTGCTCTGGAATTTCTTCCAGTTCTATTGCGCTCCCACTTATCTGATTCTCCAAAAATTGAGTTTCTAAGAAGTGGGCATGCCGAGAAACAAAAACCTTTTGTTCATCTTCGCAATAGAAGAAATATCCCTTGGAGTTCTTTGGATATCCCACAAACTTGCACTGTACTAAGCGTGCCTCGAGCTTGTCCGCATGCTGCTTTTTGACAAAAGCTAGACTTCCCCATGTCTTAATGTGATTAAGATAAGGTCTCTTCCCACACCACATCTCATATGGTGTAGTAGGCACAGTCTTAGTGGGAACTCGGTTCAAAAGGTATGCAGCTGATTCTAGTGCATATCCCCAGAATGATCACGGTAACTCAGCGTTACTCATCATAGACCGTACCATATCCAATAGGGTTCGGTTCCGTCTCTCCGATACACCGTTATGTTGCGGAGTGTATGGAGGAGTAAGCTGAGAGAGAATTCCGTTCTTTTTTAAATAGTCCAGGAACTCGGCACTCAAGTATTCACCACCTCGATCCGATCTTAGTGTCTTGATACTTTTGCCGGATTGTTTTTCTACTTCATTCTTATATTCCTGGAATTTTCCAAAGGCTTCGGACTTATGTTTCATTAAGAAGACATAACCGTACCTTGAAAAGTCATCCGTAAAAGTAATGAAGTAATAATAACCGCTTCGCGCATGTGTAGACATTGGACCGCACACGTCGCTGTGTACGAGTCCCAAGAGCTCGCTCGCTCTTACTCCGTGTCCAGTGAACGGAGTCTTTGTCATCTTTCCTTTGAGACAGGATTGACAAGTGGCATACGATTGATATTCGAACGGATTCAAATATCCTTCTGTATGTAACTTCGTCAACCTTCTCTCATTGATATGACCCAGTCTACAATGCCATAAGAAAGTCTGATTTATTTCCAGAGACTTTCTTTTGTGTGTATTCTGGACATTGAAAATCTGTGGTTGGTTTAGTATGTATATACCATTGCTTAATGTACCTGACCCAATCAGAACTTGATTAAGGTGAATGTTTACAACATTACTTACAAACGCAAATTCATAACCTTCTTTAGAAATCAAAGATACAGAAATGATATTACAAGTTGCGTTGGGTACAAAAAAACAATTACGTAAAACCAAAACATGTCCATCTGACATTCTCAGGTGATAGTCCCCTACGGCCTTAGCATCCATGCTAGCTCCGTTTGCAACTTTGAGGGTCGTGTCACCTGCCTTCAAAAACCTACGGTTTCTCAACGCCTGCAAAGAATTACAGATATGAGATCCTGATCCGGTATCCAATACCCAGGAAGTAGAGTTTATTGATAGACAGTTTTCAATAACATACACACCTGAAGCTGAAGCCGCAACTTGCTTCAGATCCTGTGTCCTGGCTTTCCAAGCCCTGCAATCTTTCTTCCAGTGAATACTCTTATGACAGAAAAAGCACTCTTCCTTCCCTATAAGCTTCCCCGCTACCTTTGTTGCTTTTGCTTTTCCCTTCGTATCCACTTTACTAACACCGCCCCTTGGTTTGGCGGGGGTTTTCTTCTTCTTTCCCTTGGCTTTCGCCTTGGACCTAGAAGATGAAGATCCTCCTACAAACAAAGTGGATGTTTCCCTACCTTTCTGTAGGGTGCCCTCTGCACTCCTCAGCATGTTGAGGAGTTCTGAAAGTTCAACTTCTTTTTCTTGTAAGTTGAAGTTCAGGATAAACTGGGCGTAAGTGGAAGGAAGGGACTGGAGAATCAAGTCTGTATAGAGCTCGTTCTCTAACGTGGTCCCAAGTTCCGCGAGCTCCTCAATGAAGCCAATCATCTTAAGCACGTGTTCCGCTACCGATGATTCGATGGCCAACCTTACCGAAAATAACTTCTTCGACACTTCGTATCTTGCGATACGAGATTGCTCTCCATACAGTTCTTTTGTATGGAGAAATATGGATTCGAGGTCCATATTCTCGTGCCTCCTCTGATGTTCGTTGTCCATAGAGGCAAGTACGAGGCACTTGGCCTTCGCACTATCGATCTCCCAAGTCTTACGGATTTCCTTATCCGCGACGCTGGAGGTGGGACCTGGGACATGGGGAGCTTTGGTGGTAAGGAGATACCCCAACTTGTCATAAGTGATTGCCATTTTGACATTCCTGAGCTAATCTTTGTAGTTTGGCCCTGTCAGTTTGTTTTTATCTAGTAATAACTTAAGTCCGGTCATGATGATTGGTCGCTGCAATTAGGAGAGAGAGAAGAAACACTTTAGCATGATGCTCTTGCAAGTTTAGAATGGTTTTTAATTTGTCTAAACAGGATGGCTCCCACTATCTCTTGAATCCCTCCTCAAACCAAAAAGGAAGAATTAGTCAGGATCAATCTCACCGTACAATACTTGCTTAACCGTTCGGCCAGGCTGGTGTCGGTACTTCGAGGGAGGTTTTCCAACGCTTTCGCGAAATTCCTTAATTTAAGAACCTCTTTTCCCTGGGGGCGTAGCCCCGCTAACACCTTTCTAGACACCTACTTGGTTTATAGCATTGATCGTTAAGTGAGAAATTTCCCGAAGAGTAGCATAACTCACAGTAGGATCGGGATCCAAATATCATCGCGTGACAAAACTGAAGGAATCCTACCAGAATCATCACACTCCAAATGGTATGCGGTGCTAGCAAGTTTCAGTTCTTTTGAAACTCCCGATGTGGATTTTTGCCCCATGCTCTTATGACCTTGGCGTGAGGTCAAAATGTCATAAGTCATATGTCAAGTTCTTCCCATCATTATCCAGGTTAATTTGAACCCACCCGTACGTACCCTTGACGTAGGCCAAAATGGCAGTACGACTGTCTCAAACCAACGCATTCTATCTATGCAACAGATAAATATCCGGCAGCTACCAATCACTATGCCTTGGCGTGAGGTCAAAATACATAGCTTGAATACTACCGAACATTTAACTGAAATGATGGAGGGCAACGGATGGTTTTGGTAAAACCTTGAACGTAGTGAACTTGATATAATCGATGGAACGAGATAGCTTTTAAAAGGAGTGGCTTAAGCTCCGCGTTTAAAAGTTCTTTTGAAAAGAAACCGAGTGGTTTTTGAAAGTGTTCCAACGACTTTTACTTGGTTTATTTTTCTTGCATTAGTTCTTTTAATGCATATTTTTCTTGCATTAGTTCTTTTAATGCGTCCCATCATTTAATCCTACCATTGCAGAAAACAACCAAAATATGACGTACGCTTATGCTATTCGCATTCGCCACGGGGCCACGTAATTACCCGTTAGGTTACTTAACTAACAACAGAGCGGGAGCTGGGCTAGCGCGGCTGCAAAACATAAGCAACGCCTAAATAATATCATATATAGATATATTGCAATGATAGCCATTTCAGATCACAGATGAAAACATTGGATATACAAGGAATCCGCAATTCGTATGAGCCTGTAACGAAAAGCGGATTACACGGTCGCGATGAATAGCCAATACCCCACCCTAGACCCCTACGGGTGCGGCAAACTACCCGCCAAATATCCGAAGTGGAGCAACCTCCCTCAACGACGTGAGTAGGCCACTCGGCACTTCGAGATACCCGGTAGTTTATGCACCCCACCTTGGGTCTATCCTAGGAGCAAAAACAGTAAAAAGAAATTATACAATGACGGCTACAACCCCGACCCAGTTGTGCGGCCAAAAATAATATTACATCAATTTACATATTACATGAATTGAAAGATAAAAGGAAAAACTCTCATCTCACAACCCCCGGCTATTCATCCGCGACAATCCAAAGAATTCATATACACATACCATCAATCATTACAGATCACAGATGTGTATAACCCCCACTAATCGACGTATAGCGATTAGCGGACGTTCAATACACATAACACATCACAGATATAAACCTGTTAGCCTTAGTCTTTAGAAGTTCAATAAAAATATGGATTTTCAAGCCCCCAAAACAAATTTTTCTTTCTGGAAAATCTGGGCTGAAAAAACATGCTCCAAAAATCCCAAAATACCCCTATGAACAAACTGCAAAAATAAAACCCCACGGCCGAGTCAACTCGGCCGCGGATCCACGGCGGTTTGATCGATTCAGTGGGCCAATTTTTTGCAGTTTCTTCTAAAAACCCTGAGTCGATTTTTGGTATATGTCAAATAATTTTTACAGCACTTTGAAAATCGATAGAAAGTTTGAGTTCCGGGTGTATTTCGCGAATTTTTCTCCGATCGAACTTCTACTTACATTGCTAACATGTTAGATAGCGTTTAACTAGGCTCCGATACCACTGTAAGTCCATGCTACACTTCCCCGGTACTTACGGGGTTGCGGAAGTGGTGAAAAACGATTTTCTTAAGAGGGTGGTAACATGGACTACCAATACGGATCTTTGTTAAACGACTAACTAACAACCTAACAAGAGTTTACCTACTCGGTTATGGGGCTATACCTTTCTTGAACTCCTTCGTCTTCAACTCCTCCCGGTGTTCGGATCGGCCTCACCTCGTTGTCTCCTTGCGCCGAAAATGGATCCACCCGAAAGCTTCTACCTTTGGCTTCTTCTTCGAACTTTGAAGAAACTAGATCACTTGGCTTGCTAGGCCTTGTGAACTAGAATGAGTAGAGGAATGTTTTGGTGTCTTTTTATCTCTAAGGCAATGAGTCTCAACACATGAGAATGGTTTGCCTTGAGCTAGAGAGAGCAAGAGGGAGAGGGAGAGCTTGAGAATGAGAGAGCTCAAGAGAGAGAAAGCAAATCAAAGAATGAACCATACTCATCTCATTCTCACCTCTCATAATCCAAAAGCCATCATAACAAAAATAGTAATCAAGTATTGTGTGATGGTTTAAGTCAAAATGGCTATATCATTTCATGCACTCATTTTGCATAAATAAACAAGCAAGCAAAAGTCCTTGCCATGGAATGATAGCCATTGTCATGATGATGGTCAACTAGTCCAACCTAGTCAACCGGTCAACAAAGTCAACAACCATGTCATTATAATACTCAATTAATATTAATGTTAAACATATATCTTATTCTCAATTAGGGTTAAGCAAAAGTCAACGGTCAACGGTCAACTGTCAACAGTCAACAGTCAACAACCCCAATGAGAATACTCTGCCTCTGTCTCTCTGTCAACTGTGCATACACACCCGCATCCGCGTTCCGAGGAACATGAATACAAACGAGATAAAACCAATCCCAAAACGTACACTAGGATCTGGCTTAAACCAAAGCCCGCTAGTGTTAACTGTCCGGACACTGTACGTGCATAAGTGCACGGATGTGACCGAACCCTATCGCAATACCATGCGACCTGTCGCAAAACCATGCGACCTTTACTCTTTTGCCTAAAGGCGAATAGCTTTCTGTGTGGGACTCTAAAGACTCGACACTACGCTGGCAGTGGGTTTAACCACAGACCGCAAGCGGCACTAGCTGTGCGTAACGGTCCCCAGGTAGATGCTGACAAGAAAACTGACGAGGTGAAACCCATCTGAACTCCTACTGAGTCTGAATGTGACAATCTCTATACAGTCCGGTCTGTTCGTCTGATACATCGCATGGCGGGCCTAGGGGACGGTAAACGTCAGTCCCCTAATAGCGGTACAAGTCGTGTCGGAGTGAAGCCCAGAACACCCTGAGATAGCACTGGAAACCTACCAGTATATCTCGCTTGCCCTGGCCAGGGACTACTCGTGTAATGGCTCTCCTAGACACAGCGCGATGTCAACCCCCAATACCGGGAGAGACAAATCCTGTCTAACCGTCACTGCCTCCAAGTGCTTCGGGACTGCACCCAACTACTACCTGTTTGCACGACTCCTTTGAGCCGTGGTAGGGTAGTAATCTAAGTACAGTGGGAACACACTTGAGGCGAAGTGACAGTGTCAAGTCAGCGGACTAAGCTGTACTCATGTCATCTGGGAACTGATAACTGACGATAGGTATAGTACCAACCAACAGTTCCCGACGAGTCTTGTCCAGTGTACTCGTAACCCAACGAGCACCCGCATATTATCTCAAGTACGACGTACTGACGGCTGTGGGACAGACCGTCTCCCATACTGGGATGAGAAGCGCATACGCTAGTCTACTCCGGAGTATCGATGCCCTGTCTCGATAGTCCTGCGACTAGGGACCTGCATAAGGATGTGCTTATAGATTACCCAGCCCCCACTAGTGTGACTGTCATCACAACGCTGGTAATCAAGCAAAGATCCTAAGGGCTCCACCAATGTGTATAGGTGATATGCTAAAATAAACATATGTACACATTGAAGTAGAAACAAACCAAGTAGCATACTACTATATTGAGCAAGATTGTTTATACAAGGTGAATATCCCAAGCTTCCATTAAGTAATATACAAACTAGTATGATACAGTAATGGCCTCTAGGGCATATACACTAACAAACGATACTTAGAAAATCGACGAAGTTGGCAATGTCTTGCATCCACATTTCTTTTAGCCAATATACTCTCATTTTTTGGAGTGAACAGTGAGTCCCATTTAGCCGCCGCTTCACGACGAGTGACGAAGTACGTGTTGAGATCATAGAAAGTTCTAGCAATCAACGCATGTATCGGTAATGCACGAGCTCCTTTAAGAACACCATTAAAGCTTTTGGAGCAATTCGTAGTCATAATACAATACCTTACACCGCCGTCTATACATAACACCCAACAATCTTCGTACCCCTAAACTTTTGTTAATCCAAGCATCTGCCTCTGGATTTAATTCTCTAATACGAGCTCTTTTTACGCATAAACTAGAGGATCCGAAGCACGGCCGGTTTCATACAATAAAAGCTATAACGATTCGTCTTTGATATGCTGCAAACAGTAGCGATGAAATTAGCTATGATATGCCGCAAACAGCTACGATAAAAATGGGGCGTCCGCCAGCCCTGAGCTAGTGCCTTGGAAGACCCTTCATCCGATCATACAACCATGTAATTTGGCGACGGCTTACACTGGGGATATACATATGAATACATGCGAAAAACCATTCCCAGTTTACTTCAGTTTCACCATCGACAACCGCAAACGCCAAAGGATACAACCGTCCATATGCATCCACCCTGGTAGCAACAAGAAAAGTCCCCTTATATTTACCATATAAGTGTGTGCCATCAATGCTCAGAACTGAACGACTGTATTCAAATCCCTTAATTGATGATTCAAATGCCCAGAACATGCCGGTAAACTGGACTGCTGTTGGAGCCAGGTTTTCGTAGGTGATCTTGTAAACTATGCCGGGATTGCTCTTCGTGATTGCCTTGAGATACTGCGGCAGATTTTGATATAATTTCTCCCCATCCCCAAATATCATGCATAAAGCTTCCTTCTCGCCTCCCATGTTTTGAAATAAGAAATATTAATTTGATACGCCCCTTCCATTTGATCTTGGATGGCAGCCGGTTTCATATCAAGCCGCCTCTTCAGTAAAGGTAAGATGCACTCGCATATAAATGTTGATGTGGCCTGTTTATGTCCCACAACCCCTACAGTATTTCGGCACCGATACTTCGGTTTATATTCCTTTATAGTGAAGTGTGTCGAATGCGCCTACCATTTTGATATTATTGCATGAAGTTTCCAAGGGCATTGTCTAGGGCACGTACCTGGATTGTTATCACACACCACAGTGTACTTTGTTTTAGTACTCCTGACCATTTTGAATGACACACACCTCTTAATGGACTATGCACTGACTTCTTCAATCAATTTTTCCTTCGTTGAAAATATCTATCAGGCTTGAAATCCAACATTATCGTCCGTTCACGTCGCCCAACGTGTGTCATCGATGATCGTATCCTCAGCAGCATAAGCTTCTACCATGGCATCATCAATCGCCTCATCAGGATGTGGCTTTTTGAACTCAACATATTCGTTGTTAGTATATGCTTGATGCACCAACTGAACGTCCATTTCATCTTAGTCTGCGTACTGCATACTGTCTTCTTGCATGCCACCATCTCCTTCACGATCGATATCTACATCATCACCATCTCCCTCGTTCTTGGGGTCATCTCTTTATTCAACATGACATGAGGAAAATGGTCCCGCGTCCGGTGTTCCAAATCCTAAAGATGCACCGGAACCAAACTCACTTTGCATTGAACTTTGTGGTGGTATATGCTCCGGTGCAAAAAATGAAGACCTACGCGACATATAAGGATACAAATATCAATTATCAATTAACCATGATTCGATATACGATGGGTATCGTCAGTTTTATTTAATACAGTATGTTACTTATTCGCTCCAGCCATCCCCATTGTGAAATCCTTATTGTACAGATTTTGTAAGTCGATGTATAACACCCCACGACTTGCGGGGAGGCGGAATAATGAAAAACGATCTTGTTTTAGGCGTAAACATCGACTAACCGAGAATCTTTGCATAAACAATAACCAACAACAAACATAGAAGTTAACAACTACTATGAAAAGTGATTATACCTAAAAATCCGAGTCCTTCGTCTTGTCGTTCTCCACGTCCTCTCCGGCCTTCTCTAAGTAGTAGAAGATCCACCCGAGAGCTTTACTACAAGCTTCACCTCAAACTAGAGGTAACTAGGTTTCTTAAACCGCTAATCTAAGGAACCTAGGTGATATAGAGATTGGTTAAGGATTAAGTAGTCTAATCTAATCCTTGTACTCAACACATGAGAGGGGAGGATTAGGGTTTGAAGAGGGAGAGCTTGAGGAGAGAGAAGGTGAGCAAGAGAATGGAATGAGATAATGAGCTCTCATAATATATATGAAGCATAAAGAATAACAAGATAAATCAAGAAATGATTTAACAACCATGCTCCATAAATATCTAATGGGTGATTCATCTCCATGAGTCATTAAGCATTTATGATGCATTAATGACATGGATGAATCACTCAAATGAGTCACTAATCCCATTTAATGCATATGCCACCTTAACCCCCAAGTCACCATCTTCTAGAAGCTTCTCTCACAATTACGAGAACGCCCCTCCGATCCGTGAAAACACGGAAAAACTTTAGACTGTATAAATCCAATAACCGGATACTAGAAACTGGCTTAAACCAAAGCCGACTAGTAAAAACTGTCCGGATGTCGTACGTGCGTAAACACACGTATTCGTCCGAACCCTTATCGTAAAACCATACGACCTCTATATCGTTTCGCCTGGAGTAGGGAAACTCTCTGTGTGGGACTCTAGAGACTCGACTACTACACTGGCAGTGGGTTTAACCACAGACCGCAAGCGGCACTAGCTGTACGTAACGGTCCCCAGGTAGATATCGATAAGAAGGCCGATGAGGAAAACCCATCCGAACTCCTACTGAGTCTGATGTGACAATCTCCGTACAGTCCGGTCTGTTCGTCTAAGACTATCGCATATCGGGCCTAGGGGGGCGGCAAGCGTCAGTCCCCTAATAGCGGTATAAGTCGTGTCGGAGTGAAGCCCATTACACCCTGAGAAACTACTGGAACCTACCAGCAAATCTCGCTTGCCCTGGCCAGGGACTTTGCGTAATGGCTTTCTGACACAGCGCGATATCAACCCCTAATACCGGGAGAGACGAATCCTGTCTAACCGCCACTGCCTCCAAGTGCTCGGGACTGCACCCAACTGCTACCTGTTTGCACGACTCCTTTGAGCCGTGGTAGGGTAGCAATCTAAGAACAGTGGGACACACTCGAGGCTAAGTAGCAGTGTCAAGTCTGCGGACTATGCTGTACTCATGTCATCTGGGAACTGTTCACTGACGACTGGTATAAAACCAACCAACAGTTCCCTGTGAGTCCTGTCCGGTGTACCCGTAACCTAACGAGCACCTGCATACTATCTCCAGTACGACGTACTGACGGCTGTGGGACAGACCATCTCCCCAACTGGGATGAGAAGCGTATACACTAGTCTACTCGGGAGTATCGATGCCCTGTCTCGATAATCCTACGACTAGGGACCTGAATAAGGATGTGCTTGTAGACTACCCAGCCCCTACTAGTGTGACTGCCATCACAACGCTGGTAGTCAAGCAAGATCCTAAGAGCTCTATCAATACGTATACTCACATATTAAAATAGAAAAACCAAGTAGCATACTACCATGTTTAGCAAGACTGTTATATACATATGAATATCCCAAGCTTCCATTAAGTAATATACAAACTAGTATGATACAATAATAGCCCCTAGGGCATATACACTAACAATCTCCCACTTGCACTAGGGCCATGTACTGGCATATCGAAGACCGATGATCTCGAGTAGCCTCTCGAACTGAATCTGAGGTAGGGCCTTTGTGAATGGATCGGCAATGTTCTTTTCAGTAGCAACTCTCCGAACCTCGATCTCCCGACGATCAATGATCTCCCTGATCAGGTGATACCGCCTTAAGATGTGTCTGGACTTCTGATGGGACCTTAGTTCCTTCGCTAAAGCTATAGCTCCGTTGTTGTCGCAATACAGAGGTATTGGATCAACAATGGTAGGAACCACCTGAAGTTCTGTTAGGAACTTCTTCATCCAGACTGCTTCTTTTGCGGCATTGCAAGCAGCTATATACTCCGCTTCCATCGTCGAGTCAGCAACGGTGTCTTGCTTGGAGCTCTTCCAGCACACCGCCCCTCCATTGAGGGTAAAGACATAACCCGACATGAACTTGGAATCGTCCTTATCACTCTGGAAGCCGGAATCAGCATAGGCCTCCATCCTGAGGTCTTTTCCACCGTAAACCAAGAACATCTCCTTAGTCCTCCTCAGGTACTTGAGAATGTTCTTTACTGCTATCCAGTGCTTCTCCCCTGGGTCTGACTGATACCGGCTTACCACGCTTAGTGCGTAAGCTATATATGGTCTGATGCACAACATCGCATACATTATAGAGCCTACCGCAGAAGCGTAGGGTATAATAGACATGCGTTCCCTTTCCAAATCAGTCTTGGGAGACATCTCTTTGGATAGGGTGATTCCGTGACAAGCCGGTAGATTACCGCGCTTAGAATCTTCCATACTGAATCTTTTCAGTACAGTGTCGATATACCTGGACTGCGAAAGTCCCAACATCCTGTTGGATCTATCACGATAGATCCGGATCCCCAGAATGTAAGAGGAATCACCCAGGTCTTTCATGGAGAACCTGTGTGACAAGAATCCTTTGACAGATTGTAGCATAGGAATTTCATTTCCTATCAATAGAATGTCATCCACGTACAAGACGAGGAATACGACAGTTCTTGCTACAACTTTACTATATATGCACGGTTCATCTGGATTTTTGATAAAGTCATATTCTTTGACTGTTTCATCAAAGTAGATGTTCCAACTCCGCGATTCCTGCTTTAGTCCATAAATGGACTTAAGCAACTTGCATACTTTCCCGCTACTCCCAATCTGATTGAAACCTTCTGGCTGATCCATATAGACGCACTCTTCTAAATTACCATTCAGAAAAGCCGTCTTTACGTCCAGCTGCCAGATTTCATAATCATGGAAGGCAGCAATAGCAAGAAGGACCCGAATGGATTTGAGCATAGCCACTGGAGAAAAAGTTTCGTCATAGTCCAAACCAGGTCTTTGACGAAAACCCTTTGCAACAAGTCTAGCCTTATAGGTTTCCACCTGTCCATCTACACCAATCTTTTTCTTGAAGATCCATTTGCGTCCTATGGGTTTTACCCCATCTGGAGCAAAGTCCAAAGTCCATACTTTGTTGGTGTACATGGACTCCATTTCGGTCCACATTGCATCTAGCCATCGTACCGAGTCGCCGCTCTGGATGGCCTGCTGGAAGCCAGTAGGTTCATCATCATCTATGATGCAATCCTCTCTATCCCCATCTATGAGAAAACCGTAGTATCTCTCAGGCGGATGAGACGGCCTACTACTCCTGCGGAGCGGTGCGGTAATGTCCTGTTCTTCTTGAACTGCCGGTTCTACCAAACTTTCAGTATTAGTTTGTGGTTCTGGAATTTCTTCCAGTTCTATTTCGCTCCCACTTGATTCCTTTTCTAAAAACTGATGTTCTAGAAAATGGGCATTACGAGAAACAAATACCTTTTGTTCCTCTGCGTAATAGAATAGATATCCCCTGGAGTTCTTTGGATATCCCACAAACTTACACTTTACTGATCGTGCCTCGAGCTTGTCCACATGCTTCTTTTTAACAAAAGCTGGACATCCCCAAATCTTTATATACTGTAGATGGGGTTTCTTCCCACTCCACATCTGATATGGAGTGGTAGGCACAGTCTTGGTAGGTACCATGTTCAAAAGATATGCCGCTGATTCTAGCGCATAACCCCAAAAAGATCGCGGTAACTCAGCATTACTCATCATGGATCGTACCATATCCAATAGGGTTCAATTCCGTCTCTCCGATACACCGTTATGCTGTGGAGTGTATGGAGGAGTAAGCTGAGAGAGAATTCCTTTCTCTTTTAGGTAACCTAGGAACTCGGCACTCAAGTATTCACCATCTCGATCAGATCTTAGTGTCTTGATACTTTTGCCGGTTTGGTTTTCTACTTCATTCTTATACTCTTGGAATTTCTCAAAAGCCTCGGATTTATGTTTCATCAGATAAATGAATCCGTACCTTGAGTAATCATCCGTGAAAGTAATGAAATAGGAAAAACCACCTCTTGCATGTGTAGACATTGGACCACATACATCGCTGTGTATGAGTCCTAAGAGCTCGTTCGCTCTTACTCCATGTCCAGTAAATGGAGTCTTTGTCATCTTTCCTTTGAGACAAGATTGACAAGTGTCATAAGTTTGATATTCGAACGAGTCCAAATATCCTTCTCTATGCAACTTAGTCAACCTTCTCTCTTGATGTGACCCAGTCTACAATGCCATAAGAAAGCTTTATTTAAATCTGGAGACTTTCTTTTTAGTGTGTTCTGGACATTGAAAATTTGGAGTTGGTTTAACACATATATACCGTTATCCAGTGTACCGGACCCAATCAAACCATGATTAAGGTGGATGTTAACAACACCACTTCCAAACGTGAAATCATAACCTTTATTTGATAACAAGGAAACAGATATGATATTACGCGTTAAGCTGGGTACACAAAAACAGTTATGTAAAACCAAAATGTGTCCACTCGTCAATCCCAGGTGATAATCCCCTACGGACACAGCTCCCACGCTAGCTCCGTTAGCAACTATCAGGGTCATATCACCTTTCTTCAGCACTCTACGGTTTCTCAGTGCCTGCAATGAATTGCAAATATGAGATCCTGATCCGGTATCCAATACCCAGGAAGTAGAGTTGATTGACAGACAATTCTCAATTACAAACACACCTGAAGTCGAAGCCACAGCTTGCTTCGGTTCCTGGTTCTTGGCGCTCCACGCCTTGCAATCCTTTTTCCAGTGCCCTTTCCCGTGACAATGGAACCATTCATCCTGGGCCACTACCGGTACCGTGAACTTTTTCTTTTCCTTCCCTGCCACCTTACTAACACCTCCTCTTGGTCTGTTGGGGGCCTTATTCTTCCTTCCTTTGGTTTTAGCCTTGGACCCGGAAGAAGAAGTACCGCGAACAAACATAGCGGGTGTTTCCCTTGCCTTCTGCAAGGTGCCCTCTGCACTCCTCAACATGTTAAGGAGTTCTGAAAGTTCAACTTCTTTTCTTTGAATGTTGAAGTTCAGAATAAACTGGGCGTAGGTGGGAGGGAGGGACTGGAGAATAAGGTCTGTATAGAGCTCATTATCCAAAGTCGTCCCCAGGTCTGCGAGCTCTTCTATATAGCCGATCATCTTTAGGACATGTTCTCCTACCGATGACCCGACAGCCAACCTCGCTTGAAACAACTTCTTTGAGGTCTCGTATCTTGCTATACGAGATTGCTCCCCATACAGATCTTTTGTATGGAGAAATATGGAGTCAAGATCCATATCCTCGTGCCTCCTATGATGTTCATTGTTCATCGAGGCAAGCACGATGCACTTGGATTTCGCGCAATCTAAATCCCAGGTTTTGCGGATTTCCTTATCCGCATTACTGGATCTGGGACCTGGGACTCGTAGCGGTGAGGACGTACCCCAATCTGTCATAGGTCAAAGCCATTTTGACATTCCGCAGCCAATCTTTATAGTTTGGTCCTGTCAGTATATTTTTCTCTAAAAGTAACTTAAGGTCAGTCATTTTCAGGGTCGCTGCAATTAGGAGAGAGAGAAGATAACTCTTTAGCATGATGCTCTTGCAAGTTTAGAATGGTTTTTAATTTATCTAAACTGGATGGCTCCCACTGTTTCTCGAATCTTTCCTCAAACCATAAAAGAAGAATTAGCCAGAACTATTCTCACTGTACAATACTTGCTTAACCGTTCAGCCAGGCTGGTGTCGGTACTTCGAGGGAGGTTTTCCAACGCTTTCGCGAAGTTCCTTAATTAAATAACCTCTTTTCTCTGGGGGCGTAACCCCGCTGACACCTTTCTTGACACCTACTTGGTTTATAGCATTGATCGTTTAAGTGACGAATATCCTGATGAGTAGCATATACTCACAGCAAGATCGGGATCCAAATATCATCGTATGGTAATGTTGAAGGAATCCTAGCAACATTCATCAAACTTCAAATGGTATGAAACTCTTTACAAATTTCAGTTTCTTTAGAAATTCCCGATATATATTTTTGCTCCATGTTCTTATGACCTTGGCGTTAGGTCAAAATGTCATAAATCACATGTCAAGTTCTACCCATCATTATCTTGTTAATTTGAACCCATCCGTATATATCCTTGACGTTCGGCCAAAATGATAATACGACTGTCCCAAAATAACTCATCTATCTATGCGACAAATGAATACCCAGCAGCTACCAAACACTATGCCTTGGCGTTAGGTCAAAATACATAGCTTGAATACTACTGAATACCCAAATGAAATGACGGAGGGCTACGAATGGTTTTGGCGAAACCGTGAACGTAGTGAACTTGATATGACCGAAGGAACCTGATAGTTTTTAAAAGGAGTGGTTAAAGCTCCGCAATTAAAAATATCATCTGTTTTTAAAATAATCGTTTGGTTTCTTTTAAATTGTTCCAACGATTCAACTTTTTGGTTTATTTTTCTTTACATTATAAATAATGCGTCCCATCATTAACCTATCATTGCAGAAAACAACGAAAATACAATGTTCTCTTATGCCATCCGCATTCGCCACGGGGTCCCGTCATCACCCGTTAGGTTACTTAACTAACGGCAGAGCGGGGGCTGGGCTAGCGCGGGTATAAAACATAAGTGACGTCTAAATAGCTATCATAAATAGATATTGTACATTCGTCAGACGCAATAATAGGCATTCCAGATCTCATATGAACTTTATTGGATTTGCAAGCAATCCGTGTTTGTTTTAGAGCCTACAACAAAAGACGGATTACACAGTTGTGATGAATAGCCATTACCCCACCCCAGACCCCTACGGGTACGGCAAACTACCTGTCAAATACCCGAAGTGAAGCGGTCTCCCTCAACAAAGTGAGTAGGCCACTAAACACTTCAAAGTATCCGGTAGTTTGTGCACCCCACCTTAGGCCTATCCTAGGAGCAAAAACAGTAAAATGAAATAATACAACGGTGGCAACAACCGCAACCTGGATGCGCCCCGCAAAATAATATTACAACATATTACAGTTACATCGAATGAATTAAAATAATAACCCATCACAAAACCCGGCTAATCATCACAACAGTCAAATACAGTTCACATCCACAAACAGTAAAAACCATTACAGAAATGTGCAACCCCCTACCAACCGACATACTAGCAGTTAGGGGAGGTTTACGAACACATTATACAATCACAGATATAATCATATTAGCAAACATCGCAAAATTTCGATCGAGCAAAACACTTTAGATTCTACTGCAAAACTTCTCTGTGCACCTGAGATCTTAGCAGAAAATAAAATATCCAGAAATATCACTGTTAACACAAAGGACTCACTGGAAAAATTTGGGCCGACTCGGTCCTAACTCGGCCGCGGATACGCGGCGGATCTCATGGATCCGCCGCGGTTCCGCGGTGAGTTAGCCGAGTTGGGGGTCCAAATTTCTTCAGTAGCCCTATAATTTCATGCTTGTTATTCTGCAGGTCCCTGAAAAATTTTTAGGGCCCGTTTTAAATTCGACAGAAACCGTGTTAATGCGACGATGTTTCCGGTTCTTTTTGCGTTCGAAATTCTTACGACTTAGATAATGAGTTAATTATTGTTTAGCGAGACTCTGATACCACTGTAAGTCGATGTACAACACCCCACGACTTGCAGGGAGGCGGAATAATGAAAAACGATCTTGTTTTAGGCGTAAACATCGACTAACCGAGAATCTTTGCATAAACAATAACTAACAACAAACATAGAAGTTAACAACTACTATGAAAAGTGATTATACCTAAAGATCCGAGTCCTTCGTCTTGTCGTTCTCCACGTCCTCTCCGGCCTTCTCTAAGTAGTAGAAGATCCACCCGAGAATTTTACTACAAGCTTCACCGCAAACTAGAGGTAACTAGGTTTTTTAAACCGCTAATCTAAGCAACCTAGGTGATATAGAGATTGGTTAAGGATTAAGTAGTCTAATCTAATCCTTGTACTCAACACATGAGAGGGAAGGATTAGGGTTTGAAGAAGGAGAGCTTGAGGAGAGAGAAGGTGAGCAAGAGAATGGAATGAGACAATGAGCTCTCATAATATATATGAAGCATAAAGAATAACAAGATAAATCAAGAAATGATTTAACAACCATACTCCATAAATATCTAATGGGTGATTCATCTCCATGAGTCATTAAGCATTTATGATGTATTAATGACATGGATGAATCACTCAAATGAGTCACTAATCCCATTTAATGCATATGCCACCTTAACCCCCAAGTCACCATCTTCTAGAAGCTTCTCGCACAATTACGAGAACGCCCCTCCGATCCTTGAAAACACGGAAAAACTTTAGACTGTATAAATCCAATAACCGGATACTAGAAACTGGCTTAAACCAAAGCCGACTAGTAAAAACTGTCCGGATGTCGTACGTGCGTAAACACACGTATGCGTCCGAACCCTTGTCGTAAAACCATACGACCTCTATATCGTTTCGCCTGGAGTAGGGAAACTCTCTGTGTGGGACTCTAGAGACTCGACTACTACGCTGGCAGTGGGTTTAACCACAGACCGCAAGCGGCACTAGCTGTACGTAACGGTCCCCAGGTAGATGTCGATAAGAAGGCCGATGAGGAAAACCCATCCGAACTCCTACTGAGTCTGATGTGACAATCTCCGTACAGTCCGGTCTGTTCATCTAAGACTATCGCATATCGGGCCTAAGGGGCGGCAAGCGTCAGTCCCCTAATAGCGGTATAAGTCGTGTCGGAGTGAAGCCCATTACACCCTGAGAAACTACTGGAACCTACCAGCAAATCTCGCTTGCCCTGGCCAGGGACTTTGCGTAATGGCTCTCTGACACAGCGCGATATCAACCCCCAATACCGGGAGAGACGAATCCTGTCTAACCGTCACTGCCTCCAAGTGCTCGGGACTACACCCAACTGCTACCTGTTTTCACGACTCCTTTGAGCCGTAGTAGGGTAGCAATCTAAGAACAGTAGGACACACTCGAGGCTAAGTAGCAGTGTCAAGTCTGCGGACTATGCTGTACTCATGTCACCTGGGAACTGTTCACTGACGACTGGTATAAAACCAACCAACAGTTCCCTGTGAGTCCTGTCCGATGTACCCGTAACCTAACGAGCACCTGCATACTATCTCCAGTACGACGTACTGACGGCTGTGGGACAGACCATCTCCCCAACTGGGATGAGAAGTGTATACACTAGTCTACTCGGGAGTATCGATGCCATGTCTCGATAATCCTACGACTGGGGACCTGAATAAGGATGTGCTTGTAGACTACCCAGCCCCCACTAGTGTGACTGCCATCACAACGCTGGTAGTCAAGCAAGATCCTAAGAGCTCTATCAATACGTATACTCACATATTAAGATAGAAAAACCAAGTAGCATACTGCCATGTTTAGCAAGACTGTTATATACATATGAATATCCCAAGCTTCCATTAAGTAATATACAAACTAGTATGATACAATAATGGCCCCTATGGCATATACACTAACAGATTTCACGTTGATTGACCATACAAATTCCAATCACGGTTATACATATCCATGTCAATTTACGTGCCATGGAATGGAACTTGCATGGAATTGAATGCGTCATCATACACGTTCGGCTCTCCGGAACTGCACATAGCCGTATCAAGCATTTGTGTAAATTCCCCCTGTGGTTTATAAGCTTGATGTGATTGTGCTGCATCTTGAAATGATTGTACATCTTCTTGATGCAATTGTACAGTTTTTTTCACCACCAACATCTGTATTGATGGATTTTCAAGATACAAGCTAAGTATTTGTATCCTCATTATCGGCTACTTTAATACTTGTGTAGTCCTGACTTGTGATCGGAACCTTGCATACCAATTCAATTTTATAATCTCTCGGATTTATCCGCGTGGTTGCATAGTTCTTTCGCTTCAACTCATTGTATGAGCACGATTTATTAACTCTCATCATTTTAACGTAGTTCGGCCTTCTATTTGTTTCAATATTTAAGATGTCGTTATAATGGCAAATCAACACAGCATTCTCATTTGCCATCGCACCTAATATTAATAATAATTATGAAATTATCGAAAACTCAAGAAACAAACTTATACACTCTACAACATTCACAACAACAATCAATTCTATAACACTAACATCCTAGTTCCCAAAAATACCATAACTATAATCCCCAAAATACCATAATACTAAAATACACTAATACCATAACCCCAAAAATTTACTAAACTTAACCCCCTAAATACACTAATCCTAACCTCCCAAATTACCTTTACCCTAGCACCAAAATACCATACACTTAACACTAAAATACGCTATCCCTAACCCCAAAATACCCTAAACCCCAGAATGCCATAACCCTACTCCCACAAAATACCCTAAACCTAACACTAAATTATCCTAAATTACCAAAGCCCTAACCCACAAATTACCCTAACCCTAACAATAAAATTCCATAACCCAAAACAAACCAATTTATAAACAAAAATAACAATAATTTTAAAAATAATATTTAAATTGAAAAATCACTGTTTTCAGATGGGGGCATAGACTCGATGAGGGGACCGACAACGCTAAGAGGTCGAAGAAGGAGGAGGAGGGGCTGGATATCGACCCTGGAAGGGGGTTTCGAAAAATGAGGAGGAGGTGATGGAGATTGAGGGGGCTTCGATGAAGCAGGCAGAGTAAGCGAGAGAGAGAGAGAGAGAGAGAGAGAGATAACTGAGGTTCGAGAGAAAAGAGAGAGGTTTGAGAGGAAAGAGAGACTGATAAGAGAGAGTTAAGATTATGATATAATATAAGGGGAAAAGGGATAGGGCCGACTACTTAAAGCGTGGGTAAGTTTATTCCGCATTTTGCAAGTGTGAAATAAACTTGACTACACCCAAGTCCAATTCCGCATTTGCAAAGTGCGGATTATACTTGACTCAACCCTTCTTATCAAGACTAATTCCGCATTTGCAAAGTGCGGAATATGACTTGCCCCAGCTTTAAACTGTCATCCTACATGACGCCTATGTGTCATTGATTTGACCTAAATGTGTTAAATTCCTAAATAGTTTTAAAACTGGCCTAAATCCCTAATTGGTTTATAATTAGTGCTAATCCCAAATTTTGTCCTTCCAGTTGGGTTATGGCCATAGACACAATATTCGCGAATTATTCGGCGAATTCGTGAATTTTTGAATAGCCGATTAAACTTTGGATTTAGTCGACGTTGACGAATGATTCGAATTATTCACAAAATCAACTAATAATTCATAAAAACGGTGAATAATTCACAACATCAAAACCCAGCGTCTCATATATTAATTTCTTTCTCGAAATCCATTCCGAATACTTGCCGAATATTTTCCGAATACTTGCCGATTTTTTCCGAATCCAAATTTTCGACCTTGCCGGATTAATCCCGAATGCCAAATTTGTGACTATATCTATGGCTGGTTTTTTAAATATTGTTTTAATATTTGCATTTATAGCAGATAATCTTAGAAATTTGTTTCCATTGTAATTCTGTAATATCCAAATATGCAATATGTTTTATTGCTCTACTTATCTTGAAGTGTTGAATCGTTCCTATGGCAATATCCTTCTTTAAAATTCAAAATTCTTTATTTCCAAAAAAATTTCAAAATTCTTATGTACCCATGACTAATTTCAATGTTGATCCATTGCATGTCAATATTGAATATCTTCTAAGAAAAAATAATATAATATCAATGTTTTTTTTTTCTTGCTATTTATTATTAATGGATTATAATATGCATAGAAGAGGGAACTTCTAAGTTTTCATAATTGCCATATTTTCTAGTCCCGTGGATAAGCATGCCAAATATTTATGATTTTGGTCGATGAATCCTTTTGGAAATCTTTTCATAATCTCATCACAACAAACTCAGCTGATCATAACTCTGTTAATTCAATTCCTCCTAACTCAAACCCATCTGAGCCTATCGAACCACCTAGTTTTGAAAAGAAAAGAAAAACATCCTCCTCCATGTGTTCGACGCATTACCCCTAAGAAGAATGTGCACTTTAATTGACCTATTCTGTGCCACCTTTCTTGTTCTTGCAATTCTGCTTCCTCCTTCGATCATCTAGTATGAAAACTAAATCTAAAAACTCATCTGCTAATTCTAAGAAAGATAAATATTTCTCTTGAGGGTGTTGAGGACTCTACTATGATGAAAATTGCTACACCTTGTGGAGTGACTATTAAAGTTTTTGGAGTTATTGACAAAATTAGGCTTATTGACAAACAAATAAGAAAGGAAAATGTCTGAGCTTTCCCTATTTTTGGGTTAGTTTTGTGATGATTTTTCTTTACATTAAAAATTAGCTCTTGGAAATTAAAGATTTTGGTTTAAGCTTGTTTTAGCAATAGGTTTTTTATTGAAATGTATTTTAAGAGCCATTTTGCTTTGAAGCTTACTGGGTTATATGGTGGAGCGCACTGTAAGACTATTTCGAATAATTCAAAAGTAAAAGAGCCTAAATTCCAATCTTTACCTTCTATATTGAATGAGCAAACGGTTGCAGAGAATTAAGAAGGATTAGACGGACGGAGTTATCTAGTTTCTTTAGGGAGGACTAAAATGATTGATTCTCTTCTATTTTTAACTACTTCAATGAAGGAATGCCACATCTCCTATTCAAAACTTTGCATATTTATTAGGGGTTTTTTTTGGGAGGGTGGCCCGGGGGGGGCATGGGTGGGTTTTTAGTTTGTTCACATTTGATTTTGAATTAAGAACAAGTAATGGATACCACAAATGGACCACTCTTCGTTCTTCGCTCATCATCTCTTAGTCAATTTCAAACACATCATTTTTCCTTTGCCTTTTCCGCACGTTGAGAAGTTTTGCTTTTGTTTCTTGTAAATATCGAATCTTTTGTTTTATTTATATATTTATTGAATAGGACATTTTTCCTCAATTTCAGTCAAAAAAAATATATTGATGATTTTTCTAATGAATTTGTAAATTTTTATATTTAAAACTTATCAATTTTCAAGGCTATAGCACAAGCAAATTATTTATATCTTTGTGATAAAAATGTGATAAAAATAAAACTGTGTTTTAAAGAGCTAAAATTTTAAGATTTTTACCAATTCCATAGACTCTGGTGTCCCAAAATACTCACTAATTTTGGAGAAAAAAAAACTTAAAGAGGGTAAATTTCACTAAAACTATCCTGACCTTCCAATGTTTTTCAGTAAATTACCCTTGACGTACTTTGTTATTCATGACTATCCTGAACTTTTTTAACTTCACTTAACTCCATAACACCATAACAGTGTTAATTCTAATCCATAACGCCATAACAGTGTTAATTCTAACTAAAAATTATTGATTATACCCTTTCGTGATAAAAAATTTAATAAACTTCAAGAACCTCAAGAAATTTGGGAGAACAGCAAAAACAAAACCACCCATCCGATTATATAAAACGAGAATCTGTTCAGAATCAAAGAATAATATAAGTTATTATGAGTATTATAATCATAAAAAGATGCATGTTTTACACATAATAGTTATAATTAACAAAGTATCAATGGCAGGGTTTTACACATAATAGTTATAATTAACTTAGTATCAATGGCTGGGAGTTTTCTGAAAAAAATTATGGAAAAGTTCAAGGTATTTATGGGTACAATACAAGTTCTGGATAGTTTACTAGTTTACTAGAAAGCACTGGAAGTTCTGCGTAGTTTAGTGAAACTAACACCTATTAGATCACAAACTTTAATGAGCATATTCGCCAGAAAAAATACTGCAACAGCCAATTTAAAATAGAAAACAAAAAATATACCCATATTAATCCACTTGCACGCTTCAAATTACCAAAGGTGCATATCACCCTCAGGTAAGGCATCAACTAACTAAACATTCAGATATTTCAGGATTACAACAGAATACACATTCACTTTTCTGTAACTAAAAATACCGCCTTTTCACTTCTCTTTGAAATGTGACAATGTATATACAAAGAGAATGTAATTGTGAAGAAACATTTAAATTTAATCAGCAATTGCCCAAAAAATAATGAAAGTTGTGTACAGTTATAAAATTAACTCTACCTCTACCATTTCATATTCCATATACACTACTAATACAGCAGAACAGGCAAAGGGAGAAAAAGAGACCAACACTATATTAAAAATACAAAGATAATACCTAAGCTACGTAGCTGAGCCCGCGTATATTTCCTTTGATCATGATAAGTTCTCAGATAATAAGCTCTTGAAGTTGGCATGGACATTTCATGTAATCTATGTGCCAATTGGGTGGATAGTGCTGGTGAGGGCTTGTCCAGACCCACGGACATTGTACTTCTCGTAAACCTTTT
The DNA here is from genome assembly GCA_030015575.1 of Agapanthus africanus. Classification (NCBI taxonomy): domain Eukaryota; kingdom Viridiplantae; phylum Streptophyta; class Magnoliopsida; order Asparagales; family Amaryllidaceae; genus Agapanthus; species Agapanthus africanus. The sequence goes on from JASDDO010000024.1 coordinate 173,013,937, forward strand.
CGCGGTTCTCGGACCACCATGTCTCGGCTTGATTCTCTCCAAATCTCCTTCGGCTGCATAATGTGTTTGTTGTTAGATTATTTAGGTCAGTGCCAAAAGAAAAAGAAAAAGAGAGTATTTAGGCATTAGCCACTCTTTAAAGTTGCAATGCATCAAAACTATGTTTAGTTTTAGGGATATATTAGTAGCTAAATTGCAAAATACAGCCATCTCTTTTTGAAATAGGCATATTGCCCCTCTATTTATATGCCCATTAATGTTTTGTCTTCTGAAAAAAAATTTATTCCAAACACCATTGAATTTCTGCCATTTTTTCTACCACTTTTTCAGCAACTTGCAAAGGCGGGTGAGAATGCCTAGTGAAAAGGGTAATTGCATAAAGTACCCTCTATTGAGTTATTCACACATGACATTCTATTCTACAATCAGGTCAAATTTTCTCCGCCAAATCATATCTGTATCGATCCCAAAATTCCCATAGCTTTGTATTTTCTCTTTTAATTAAAGATCGCTTTCCTTTCCCATCAGTGTATATTTAATTCATGTCCAATATGTGGAAGAGCGATCTTGTAATCCATTGGTTAAGTCACTGCACTGTTGTCCATAGGCCACATATTCGAACCCCGGATCATGTAATTATTTTTATCAAATATTTTTTAAAACCCTCTCATAATCTAAAAATGAGACCTTTCAATTCTTTTTTTTAACTCCTAAAATTGATTCATAATAAATTAGAATTATTATGAAGAATTAAGGTAAACATAATCACTTTTTATATGCCTATTTTTCTCTCTTTCCTCCTCAAACCCCCACAGATTTTTAGAGATAACCTTTACAAAACTAGAGCCATCTTCTCCCTCAAGTGTCCTAGGAGTCTCGTCACCGGAGTTAGCTTCCCGCCGCTAGGATAAAAAATGGTGACCCGGATGCTATACCAACTCACACGGTGGGTAAGTCCCTCGATTTTTCCTCCTCCCCGCCACTACTACATGCCGTGTTAGCGTAAGCCCACTATAAATTTCTAAATGAAAGCACCACCATGTTTTATATCCAAAACCAATAGGGCAACCATTAATGAAACTTTGTTTTGATAACGTTGCGATTCATGTTATTTTCCCAATGGTTATTTTAGTTAATTTATAGTATTTTAACTCGATAGAAATTGCTACCATGTTGATACATTATACTCGCATGATTGTGTACCGTCTGTTTACGCGAGAAGTAATTTGAACTCGAATATATATCCCTTGCTAAATTGATATTTAAACCACCCTACAGAATTCTGATCAACCTACCATAAAATAGACATTTCCCGCTATATAACTTCTTTCTTTAAAAATAGCTACACGAAAAGTTCTACACTTTTTGTGTTGACAGCGTTTTCTGGAACAAATTAAAAATGGGTCATTTCTGCCAAAACTTTTGCTGCTCGTGCGATTTTGGTATTCTGAAAATTGCTGACTGAACCGGTATATGATTTTTAGTTTATTAGTTTTTAATTATTTTACAGATCCGTCTTTTGTGTTTAAAAGTTCCATAAATCTTACTTTCACAGTTAATTTTATGACCATTCCCGCTGCGTTTGAATCACGACTTTGTGATAAGAACATGAGTGGACAAATTGGATTGGCAGTTTTAGAAAACTGATTTTCGACCCGTCTTAAAAATATGATAACTGGAGTTTCCGAAATCCAGATGAAACTTTTTGTTAAATAAAACTAGATCGAAAGACGAAACTTTTATTAGTTGACAACTCTTTCTGAAAACCGACAGAAATATTTCATTTGTCTTTTAAATTTATGTGTCGAATCTGGACAGAGGTTGTCCTGATCTGCGCAGTGTTACCAAAAGCCCTGTAACTCCCAAGTTTGGACTCGGATGTAGATAAACCCTATATATGAAGTTTTCTAATCGATTCAAGCTAAAACTTTTATTTTGACACCCTAGCATAAAAATTAATATTTCTGTATGATACCTTCTCTGCAAGTTACTTTTTTCTTTTCTGTCTGAAACAAAAGAAATCTGTTTTTATACCGATATTTCAAACTTATGTAAAATAGGCTTCAGGAATCCAAATTGAGTAAGACCAAATTGTTTTGATAATTAGAATGTAAAACCTAACTTTCTCTAGTTCAACACTTTTTCTAAAATCCAGCAGAAAATATTCTTTTCTACGTTTTAAAAACGTGACTCGAATCTGGATAGAAACTGAAACTTTCGACGCAGCCGTCGAGAAAACACTCAAAACTCCCACTATACTTATCGGATGGCTTTGTTTCTTTTTGCATATTAATTGTGTCAGTCAGACAAACAATTCTTATTTTAAAATTCTTTTCATAAAACGAATAAAAGTTTTTCAAAACTACACCATAACTTCACCACCGCTTTCTGGACTGTTTCAGTTCTGTTTTGCGTAGCGTCATCAAAAACCTTATAACTCTTTCATTCGGATCCCGAATGAGGCAAACTCAGCTGTGTTGATTGCTTGACTACCTGATTTAGAACTTTCATGTTGATGCATTCTTCACATTAAGAACTAAAACTGTGATTTTCTGCATGCGAACTAACACCAATTATTTGAACTGCTATACTTGTAACCTATGCTTTAAATATTTGTATTTCAACTCGAACCTGACACGAACATCTTGATACATGTATTTCTTGGATCCGTGACTTAACATGAAACTGGACAACACATATCCGTGGACCCATGTTCGATTCGTATATGAATTTGGTAGATTAGAAACGGGGTTAGAGTTGTTTGGGAAATGAGTTGTTTCAATTTGCTCCGGGAGTCCCCTTACTAACTCATGAATATCATATTTCTATGGTATCAGGCTGAAACGGTACATTACTAACTCATGAATCTGTGTTGTTGTGGTATCGGGCCCAAACAGTATAACTCCTGAGGCAGGTTGAACGCTCACGATCCAAACTTTACATAAGAATAGTAAACTTATTATGTGCTCACTCGTTTATAACATGGTTGTTACCATGATTACATGCTCATTCATATCATACATATTACCATGTGTACATGTCTAGTTACTTCTGTTTTTAAAACTAGATTTTAAAATCGATATTTTTAATGTGGGACTTACCGAGCTCAAGTTCGCTGACGGAGATTTCATTTTGTTTTTTTTTCTATTTTGGGAATGTTCGTTAGGTGATAAAGGGCAAGTGAAGAGATTGAGGAAGAGATCGAGATATTGAAAGATTTCCTACAGTTGTCCTCGCAAGCGGCTTCTAGCCGCCTACTAGTTTTCGTTTACAGTATGCCTTCCTGCTAGGGCTTTTATCTTTCATCTTTTCCTTAAAATCTTTTATATTATTTTGGCTGTTGGATCCTGATATTGAACCTTGTTATGGTATTAAATGTAATGTTGGATTTTTAATATTTAAATACTTGTAATGGTTATATATCTGTTTCCAAACACTTAGCGTGTCTGTATCAAGAAAGTGTGTTCCTCGGTATAAATAAGTCGCGGACCTCATTAATGTCTCGCTCTCCGTCTATTGGGATGCAGGGTGTGACAATATCGAAGCAGGTCCCAAAAGGTGTTATTTGGTATTAACCCCGTTGAGAGGTGATAAGGTTGCGTCCGGAGTGGATACAGAGCAGATATGAGCATCACCATATTCATATTTGATTTCTAGTGACGGATACAAATATGGATACGAATATAGTTTAGTAATAAAATGACATCCATATTTGATAAAATCGGATACGGATATGAAGCATATATTAAAGAGACGAATACGGATACGAGTCATATATCAGTATAAAGAAGATTTACAACAAAACAAACATGAATACGGAGCGGAAATGTGTATGTAATCGATACATTTCATTGAATACTTATTTAATATGACTTAAAATATTTGATAGAGACAAATATGCATGGAAATGAATATTATATGTATGAATAAATATATTATAAACATTGCTAGCCTATTTTACATATATTTAAAAAATAAAATGAAGAAATAATGTCAAAATTTCTTTTAAATGCATAATATATAAAGCGAATGAAAAATGTATGGTTTCAATAAGCATTATTACCTAAAATATCATTTAAAATGATATATGTTCTTGTATTAGTTTGTGGATATCTATATCCGTATCCATATACAGATATCCGGATAAGTTTGCTAAAACCGTATTCGTATCCGAAAAAATATTTAAATATATATCAATATCCGTATCTGAGCGAATCTGAAAATCTGTATCTGGATCCGAATCCGGATAGTATCCAGATATCCGTATCCGGAGGAAAACTTACTGATAAGTGTTGAACGTGTTATACAAAGGGTGAGATATGTAATTAACCTTGTTGGAAAAGTTAGCTTGAAAACTATTAAGTCTAGTTTCGGCTTTGAGGCTAGGATAACCATAGTTAACTTTAAAGTGAAGATATAAGTCACATAAATTGAAGTTCGCGAGGGTCTGAATCTTACTTTCTTTCGTTCTTTTTTTCTTTTTTCTTTTTGAAAAATAACTTTTGTCACGCCCCGCTTCCCAAAATGTGGAATACGGGAAGCGACGAAGGCCAGCCGTGCTACCTACGGTAAGGAAAAGTCCTTCCATAGTCACATAAGGCTGTCTAGATTAACCTGTCAAAAATAAAATCCAATACCAAAAGAAATAATACTGATAATCATGCTGCAATGAAACCACAAGAAATCCTAAAAATGGTCCACTAGATAATTGATGCAATTAAAGATCCAAAACAAAAGTTTCGGAATAAAATAAGATCCGAAAGAGATACAAAAGTCCTAATGTCCCATAAGGGCGCACATGCTAAAGGCTAAAAGTAAAGGAAAATAAACCTATGATTACTGATCTTCAACAAAGTCCTGGTAGCCGCTCTGATCCCGCTTAGCCTAAAATCCTGTCTCTGAACCTGAGATGGCAAATCTCAGGGATGTCAGAACACCCCAGCAAGTACTCAACGTATAAAGTGTGTGTAGCATAATAACAAGAATATATAAAAGTGAAGCCCGGTGCGCAAGAAAACATGTATATAAGTAATTAAATGCACTAACACTATGAAACATGTATGTAAGGGATCATGTCATAACCTAACTGGCCACTAAAAGGTAAACTATCCTATCGTAAGCTTGAGTGTGTGCGTCAACCTCTGCAGGAGTATTCCTAACCCAAGAGTGGTGTCCCAGGGGCTAGGAAACACGGGCCCAACTGTGGAATGAACAAGAGACCGCTATAGCCCGGTACGAGCTGTAAACATGTGACCGCTATAGCCCGGTACGAGCTGTAATCATGTGACCGCTATAGCCCGGTACGAGCTGTAATCATGTGACCGCTATAGCCCGGTACGAGCTGTAAACATGTGACCGCTATAGCCCGGTACGAGCTGTAATCATGTGACCGCTATAGCCCGGTACGAGCTGTAATCATGTGACCGCTATAGCCCGGTACGAGCTGCCGGCATGGGACTCCTGAGATCCTGTTGTACAACGCACACTCAAACTACCCCAACACCCACGTATTTATAGCTGCTATGGTAAAGACTAGAGCACTAAATAAGAATGCTGAAAAGACAGGAACTTGTAGTATGGTAATTGTATGGAAGTAAAACTGGTGAATAGTGGTGTGTCATGTCATGTAATTCAGCATTCAAAATAGAGAACTTGTTTTAATATGAGTAGTCTGGAGCAATGAGTAATCATGGCATGTCAAGTACAATAGTTATAAAATGATAGTGTCCATAAACAAGAATAGCATGTTAAGGTTTCTCAATCATGCCGACAATGATAGTCTCAAGTAAAATATTAAATATAAATGATAGAATATGATAAGGTCAAAAATGTAAACAACACTCAACATAAATATACAAGTATCTGTATTTAACATCCGAGTTTATTTATTGAAAAGAATAATAAATTGAAATATGGTTTTAAAGAGTTAATATAGTTAAATGAGAATGACAAATTACAGATGCGTAAAGCGGGTGGTGGTAATAGTATAATTACGAGGTAATAGTAAGTAAGATAAAAATAAATGACAGATTGACTAGTTATCATGTAAGTGCTAATAATAAGTTTTATAATCATGTGATAATAGAAAATATTAATACAAATTATAGTATCAAAATAATTTATATGACTAGGATGCATAGAGTGCAGCGATATTATAAGGAGTGATAGTGTAGAAAGTTTAATTTATATATATAAAATATTAAGCCCAAAGTGTTTATTGATTAACAGTAATAATGATATATTTTTATGTTTTAGATTATGATATAAGTATTGATATTTTGCATGCTAGTGTATACCAATATTGTTGCAACAGAAACATATAATTACTTATAAAACTTTTTATATATTAAACCACATTTACATGTTAAAAGTTATTTTATTACGTTTGCATTTTTACAGTTGTTCACTTGATGAAATGATTAATAGGTATTCTAGATCCTAGGGTTTTCATCATATGTACAAGTATTATAAAATATATTAATAAAGCGGCAAAATATTATAATTTTATTTAAATATTGTAAGTTAATAATTTATTTAGAGAATTCCCGATGTTGCATTGACTAAAAAAATAAAAGAATAAGAGTACTTGCCTCGGAGACAGATAAACACGACGACACGAAGAACAACTCCAAGATTTGATTGCTCGGCTAATTTTGAAGAAGAAGAAAATATTGTGATGAGAAAAAGAAAAGGTTGATTTATATGAGAAGGGGAGAGATGATAATAATTAGGTTGTTATTTATAGAGAAGAGAGATGTCTAAAGATTAGAGAGAGAGTTATAATTGGAGAGAGATATTCTGATGAGATGAGATTTGGCTTTGATTTTATAAAAGAGAGATATGATGGGTTGTTATATACTTCTATAAGATATTAGAAAAGTTGTATATATACATATTGGTTTGTATATAGTTAGAATAATAGAAAAGTATATGTATATATACATATTAATATATAGTGAAAATATATGTAGATATGTATATAGTTATGGGTTAATAAAAATAAATACAATTAGTTATATATATAAGATTTTATGATATCAAACAACTAAAATATATTTTCAGTTAAACTATCATAACAAAATATCTTCAATTATATATATGTATGTATGTATATAGATTTGTAGAAAAAATAATTAAAGAGAGTAGATTTGAGAAAGAGAATCTGCTGAGAGAGATTAGATGAGCGATTGTTAGGACAAGGATTAATAAAAGATTTAAAAATATATTTGGTTTGGTAAAATTATTTAGTTTGGAGAGAGAAAATATTTGTTTTAAAAAGAATCAAGTTATTAGGTGAGACATATATGGTGATTGGAGAGAGAAAATTGAGTTGTTAGTTTAGTAAAAATATTTATATGGTTAAAAGATTTAACAGGGGCTCTCATGACTTTTCAAAATTAAATATTCTAACCAAATAAATATCGTAAGACAAAATATCTTATAAACAGAATTTAAAAATGGGTAAAATCTTATGTATATGTATTGTTTAAAGAAATACCAAATAAAATATCTTTTGTTTAAATTATGATACTAAAATATAAATATGGTTATAAAATAGTGTTAGACAAATAAATATTTAAATACTAATAATATGCATATTTAACAAACTTGAAAAAACCATAATTGTATGCATATATCTTAATTAAAAGTATTAAACTCCAAATTATAATAATAATAAAACAAAGCCCAATATATCCAAAAAGAAAAAGGAACGTACGATCGGATAAGGGTGTTACATTCTACCCACCTTACAAGAAATTTCGTCCTCGAAATTTGAAGAACGAAAATACAAGGTCGTGAACTAATTACAAGGATCAATGAAAATAGATGGGTAAGAAAAATCAAGGATCAAGGAAACAAATGAGGGCATGAAGAGTCACGGTCTTGGCTCGAGAAATCGGCGTGTTCAAGAAAATCAGATCAGTGGAAACAAATCTAATAGAACTCTAAGTTACTCAAACAGAATGACGCATTGTAACCATGCCGCGGTACATAGGTACAATATCGTAATTCCATCTCAGTAGCCCGAATCCTATAATCGGAGTCAAGGAAATATGCAGCATGACACACTGGGGAGAACCTATACGTGTGATTCTAACCTAAAAGGTCGGTAGAACCAAGACTAATTTTGACGTCAGCCTGGGCTCTGATACCAACAAAACCTTGTCACGCCCCGCTTCCCAAAATGTGGAATACGGGAAGCGACGAAGGCCAGCCGTGCTACCTACGGTAAGGAAAAGTCCTTCCATAGTCACATAAGGCTGTCTAGATTAACCTGTCAAAAATAAAATCCAATACCAAAAGAAATAATACTGATAATCATGCTGCAATGAAACCACAAGAAATCCTAAAAATGGTCCACTAGATAATTGATGCAATTAAAGATCCAAAACAAAAGTTTCGGAATAAAATAAGATCCGAAAGAGATACAAAAGTCCTAATGTCCCATAAGGGCGCACATGCTAAAGGCTAAAAGTAAAGGAAAATAAACCTATGATTACTGATCTTCAACAAAGTCCTGGTAGCCGCTCTGATCCCGCTTAGCCTAAAATCCTATCTATGAACCTGAGATGGCAAATCTCAGGGATGTCAGAACACCCCAGCAAGTACTCAACGTATAAAGTGTGTGTAGCATAATAACAAGAATATATAAAAGTGAAGCCCGGTGCGCAAGAAAACATGTATATAAGTAATTAAATGCACTAACACTATGAAACATGTATGTAAGGGATCATGTCATAACCTAACTGGCCACTAAAAGGTAAACTATCCTATCGTAAGCTTGAGTGTGTGCGTCAACCTCTGCAGGAGTATTCCTAACCCAAGAGTGGTGTCTCAGGGGCTAGGAAACACGGGCCCAACTGTGGAATGAACAAGAGACCGCTATAGCCCGGTACGAGCTGTAAACATGTGACCGCTATAGCCCGGTACGAGCTGTAATCATGTGACCGCTATAGCCCGGTACGAGCTGTAATCATGTGACCGCTATAGCCCGGTACGAGCTGTAAACATGTGACCGCTATAGCCCGGTACGAGCTGTAATCATGTGACCGCTATAGCCCGGTACGAGCTGTAATCATGTGACCGCTATAGCCCGGTACGAGCTGCCGGCATGGGACTCCTGAGATCCTGTTGTACAACGCACACTCAAACTACCCCAACACCCACGTATTTATAGCTGCTATGGTAAAGACTAAAGCACTAAATAAGAATGCTGAAAAGACAGGAACTTGTAGTATGGTAATTGTATGGAAGTAAAACTGGTGAATAGTGGTGTGTCATGTCATGTAATTCAGCATTCAAAATAGAGAACTTGTTTTAATATGAGTAGTCTGGAGCAATGAGTAATCATGGCATGTCAAGTACAATAGTTATAAAATGATAGTGTCCATAAACAAGAATAGCATGTTAAGGTTTCTCAATCATGCCGACAATGATAGTCTCAAGTAAAATATTAAATATAAATGATAGAATATGATAAGGTCAAAAATGTAAACAACACTCAACATAAATATACAAGTATCTGTATTTAACATCCGAGTTTATTTATTGAAAAGAATAATAAATTGAAATATGGTTTTAAAGAGTTAATATAGTTAAATGAGAATGACAAATTACAGATGCGTAAAGCGGGTGGTGGTAATAGTATAATTACGAGGTAATAGTAAGTAAGATAAAAATAAATGACAGATTGACTAGTTATCATGTAAGTGCTAATAATAAGTTTTATAATCATGTGATAATAGAAAATATTAATACAAATTATAGTATCAAAATAATTTATATGACTAGGATGCATAGAGTGCAGCGATATTATAAGGAGTGATAGTGTAGAAAGTTTAATTTATATATATAAAATATTAAGCCCAAAGTGTTTATTGATTAACAGTAATAATGATATATTTTTATGTTTTAGATTATGATATAAGTATTGATATTTTGCATGCTAGTGTATACCAATATTGTTGCAACAGAAACATATAATTACTTATAAAACTTTTTATATATTAAACCACATTTACATGTTAAAAGTTATTTTATTACGTTTGCATTTTTACAGTTGTTCACTTGATGAAATGATTAATAGGTATTCTAGATCCTAGGGTTTTCATCATATGTACAAGTATTATAAAATATATTAATAAAGCGGCAAAATATTATAATTTTATTTAAATATTGTAAGTTAATAATTTATTTAGAGAATTCCCGATGTTGCATTGACTAAAAAAATAAAAGAATAAGAGTACTTGCCTCGGAGACAGATAAACACGACGACACGAAGAACAACTCCAAGATTTGATTGCTCGGCTAATTTTGAAGAAGAAGAAAATATTGTGATGAGAAAAAGAAAAGGTTGATTTATATGAGAAGGGGAGAGATGATAATAATTAGGTTGTTATTTATAGAGAAGAGAGATGTCTAAAGATTAGAGAGAGAGTTATAATTGGAGAGAGATATTCTGATGAGATGAGATTTGGCTTTGATTTTATAAAAGAGAGATATGATGGGTTGTTATATACTTCTATAAGATATTAGAAAAGTTGTATATATACATATTGGTTTGTATATAGTTAGAATAATAGAAAAGTATATGTATATATACATATTAATATATAGTGAAAATATATGTAGATATGTATATAGTTATGGGTTAATAAAAATAAATACAATTAGTTATATATATAAGATTTTATGATATCAAACAACTAAAATATATTTTCAGTTAAACTATCATAACAAAATATCTTCAATTATATATATGTATGTATGTATATAGATTTGTAGAAAAAATAATTAAAGAGAGTAGATTTGAGAAAGAGAATCTGCTGAGAGAGATTAGATGAGCGATTGTTAGGACAAGGATTAATAAAAGATTTAAAAATATATTTGGTTTGGTAAAATTATTTAGTTTGGAGAGAGAAAATATTTGTTTTAAAAAGAATCAAGTTATTAGGTGAGACATATATGGTGATTGGAGAGAGAAAATTGAGTTGTTAGTTTAGTAAAAATATTTATATGGTTAAAAGATTTAACAGGGGCTCTCATGACTTTTCAAAATTAAATATTCTAACCAAATAAATATCGTAAGACAAAATATCTTATAAACAGAATTTAAAAATGGGTAAAATCTTATGTATATGTATTGTTTAAAGAAATACCAAATAAAATATCTTTTGTTTAAATTATGATACTAAAATATAAATATGGTTATAAAATAGTGTTAGACAAATAAATATTTAAATACTAATAATATGCATATTTAACAAACTTGAAAAAACCATAATTGTATGCATATATCTTAATTAAAAGTATTAAACTCCAAATTATAATAATAATAAAACAAAGCCCAATATATCCAAAAAGAAAAAGGAACGTACGATCGGATAAGGGTGTTACAACTTTGGTGTATTGTTTGGAGGTATTTTTAACTCGAGTAGGATTGTTTTCTTCCATTCCTTTTCGAGTCAAGGAAAACGTATTTGTACCGGATTTTATAATCTTGGTTTTATCAGTTTTTGTGATGATATAGCTCAAGTTATTCCAACTCCAAAATCAAAGCCAAACAGTGCAATTTCGGACTTCAAGTTAAGGTTTGATTTATACAACAAAACTCCAGTTGTTCAAACTTAACCCCAATGCCAAATAAATTATGTAAACTAAGAGTTCATGCATCAATGGAATAAGTGGCAGCACGTCATTTGCAATGCATGCTAACATCGTCTTCTAATTATTAAGATTACTTATTGATTACCTGAAGCGCACTCTTTTCAGATCTCTGGTACCATCCCGAAGAGCCATTAAGGTTATATATACACCAGGCTCATATTGTTCAATCCATTCTGCTTCAACTTGATTGCTAACAGAAGGAGGACTTCTCGATCTTGAACCATTCTCTCCATTTTGAAGATGCTCAGGTACTTCGCTATCAAGGTCCTCGGGTTTACCACCATTATGAGAATCAGATATCCTATGGTTTTGTAATGTTGTGCTCGATTCATTGGTATTTTTGTGGGTACTCAATGAAGCATAATTTTGAGTAGAAATCCAATTTGCATCGAGCTGATCCTCTCCATTCAAACTCGAATGATGCATGAAGTGTGGCTCATTTCCATCTGGCAAGTAAACTGGGTTTCTCTCTTCATTTTCATAGGAATTAGGGGCCAGCTTCTCAGCAATATCTTTCAGCTACATCACATATACCCAATAAATTGGTTTAATTGATTAATGTGTAGTAACCACATAACTTCTATAAAATTTCATAAATATCCCAAATATAAATAATAAAATTTGGAAAAGGGAAGGAAAAGAAAATTAATGAAACGCTGAAGCTTGTTGTGTTGTATACAAGATGTTAGGTACGTGTTGTATTAACTGAATGCAGACAACACAACGTATGAGATAGGGAGTGTCAATATATATAGCATGTTGAAATGTGTTCAAGTAGAATAGAAAAAGAAATTGCTCAGATTGGCATACATCGTTGTAGAACAGGCTGGAAAAATATTGCACTGTCAAACTCATAGCGATGGTACAGGGTCTATGGACACTTGTAACAAAAGTCCGAAGTAAACCAATAATCCCCATTGTCCAGTTAAACGAAGAAAAATTAAAGTCAAAATTGTGACAAAAAGACACAATAAATCATATAATTTTTTTTATCATGCAACAGTTAATTGGAGCTAGTCCAAAGTTTACCTATCACCCATTATCCAGTAAATTATAATAAATGACTCTTCTAACTTATTGTCAGTATGAATATTATATGTTTATCTTAGGTTCGATTTCTTAAGAATCAATTTCAATTTTTTCTTTTGGTTTTTCACCACGCTGTGCTACAAGTTTGTAAATATCTGAAATGGGTACGGGGAATGGGGTTCTGTGGATACAGAAGTAGTTGGCAAAGGTGACAGTGATTACTAGATAGGTTTATATTGGACTAAATCATAACACGCGCACGCGAGCAATCCGCTACTCAACAGAGAATGTGAGCTTTGGTTTCCTCCCATCTAGATACGGGAAGGCAAAAGAGGGGGGCTTTCATCATTTGTGGATCACTTGGATAAATGCAGCAGCTCGCGAGAACGGGGTATTCTATAAACAGAGAATGCGAGCTTTGGTTTCCTCCCATCTAGATAGGGGAAGGCAAAAGGGGGGGCTTTCATCGTTTGTGGATCACTTGGATAAATGCAGCAGCTCGCGAGAGTGGGGTATTCTATAATTATAGTAGATCAATACACAATCCGTACAAGAAGCAATTGCTTCTTAATCGTAAAATACTAGCGCAAATAGCTGTATTAATTAAGAATTGTCTTTGCATGATTTCCAATAAGATTAGCAAATAAAAGAGATTCTAAAGTCATAAAACATGTTATTATGCAAACCACTTACTTGACCTAGTTCGAAGTAGACCTATCAAGTCCCATTGCACGGTAAGAAGAAGAAAAATTATAATTTATTTGAGCAATTGTGACTAAGACACTAAATCAAGATATAAAAGAAACTATGTTATCATGTAAATGCTTCTCTGAGCCAAATATGTTTTACAAACCTATGAGATGACATCTTAGCCGTTTACTTAATTGTTTAATGAAATGTCTTATAAGAGATTGTAAAACATCCACATCCATTAAATTTTAAAAAATTGTTTATACCGCCCCAGATAGTAGCAAATATAACTGTGTTTAGATTATTAGCTCTTAATTATTTAATTAAAAATGATCCCAGAACCACAAATGTGAGAGTTACTGATGAGTAAGCTGAAAAAATTACCTGTGCTGTGAGCGACTTTATGACTTCTTTTGCAGCTTTGGATTTTGCAGATTCCTCTGCGGCCAAAGCCATGGCTTCTTGAGCTTTCTTTGCAGATTTCTGCAGCTCAAACTCTTGAAGCTCACAGCGTTGTCTTAAAGCATCAACCTATTCCATGTCCATAACAAACATAACGATTGCATCGGCTTACAACAGCCAAAATCAAAGGTAAAGGAATAGACATTAAAAAAAAGCGAAAATGTCAACCATACCTGTGCGCGCAGCTTTTGAACCTCTTGATTCAATAGCTCATTTGTTTTCTTTAAACTGTCACCAATGTTTTTGTTGAATGAAAGGCCAGGAGTTGTGGGGATCGGTGTTGCAGAGCGAGGAGGACTAGGTTTTCTTGAAAAAGGCGAAACAGCTCTTGAAGTGTGAGCTGTTCGTGGAATTACTCGATGCCTATCGACTCTAACAGCAAAAGCTAAATCTTTTAATTGCACCATCGAAGGACCTTGAAGGGGGCGGATCAAAGACAATGAATCATTTCTCTTTCCATATTTTCCGGCCTTAATGTCCAAATTCTTAATCAAATCCAAGTTGCTCGGTGATACGACCTTGGACAATTTTGCATCGGATCTGTCGAACTTCTCTTTGCTTTCACCGGAGAGGTGTACAACTTTGTTTAATTTAGCATAACAGGTGTCACATACTCGATAAGGCTTTTCAGGATTAGGAGCCAATGCAGCCCTCAAAGCTTTTCTGGAACTGCAAGAATGGCAATGAACAAGTCCACAATTGTAGCAGTTGTGCCTCTTTCGAGTAAACCCAAATGCTTGTCTGCAGGATGAGCATTGAGACTGCTCGGTACCAGATACCCATTTATGATGGCATATTGCAGCTGTGAAATTGGAGCCACAGGCAATTCGTTTGACCGATCGGTCCTTCAAAGCTTCAACAAGTGTAGGTGTTTTCCGATCTTCAAGATCTCCATGGCCTAATCTACCATTTGCACCCTTTCCCCATGTGTAAACCTTGTCAAGAGAATATAGCTATTTTAGGTATTCTATGTAACAATGAAAAACTGGTTGATAATATATATATATATATATATATATATATATATATATATATATATATATATATATATATATTTTGTGTGTGTTATTTGTTTGCCCCCCACCCCCGGAGAGAGAGAGAGACCAATCATTATTCTTCAGTTGCTTTTGCCTTGCTATTGGGATTACATGGTATCAAAGCACATCAGCTTACAAATGGTCCTAGGTTCAAACCTCATCGTTGTCAATTTAAGATTATATCTATCCCATTTATTTTGCCTTTAAAGGCAAGAGTTTCCGCTGAAAGCCGTTCCTCATGACACATGCCCACGTGAGGGGGAGTGTTGAGTGTTAAGTGTTAGCTTGATAAACATTGTTAACCACAACCCAATTATATAAGTTTTTGGGTGAAGTGGTTCTTGACAAGGGTATTTAGGTATCATATGTGATAATGAAAATCTACTTAACAAAAACAAGGCTTATTTCCACAAAACTACAAAAGCTTTTGGCCCACAGCCTACCAAAAACTTTCAAATCTCCAAAATACTGTCATGGCTAACGGTCAAAGCCGGTCAATGCTTAATGGTGTAAATTGTGTGTATAAAATGACCATTTTGCCCTTCTAATAGTTATAGTTAATTGCATTAAATAAATTTTAATTATTTTATTGATAATCTTAAATAATTGATAATTACACCCTTAAAGGCAATTGAGGCACGACGGCGACGGCAATAGAGGAGGGTGGCAGAAGTGGCTAAAGTTAGGGATAGGATTAGTGTTTGGGTTAGTTTAGGGAAGAAGAGATGAAGAGATATCACAAGTGGCTAGGGCAATTGGGGAGAGGTGGCTAGGGAGGCGGCGGAGGTGGATAGGACGGGGCGGCGATGAGAGAGGACGCCGGTAGATTTGGCTAGGCTAGGGTTAAAGTTAGGGTTCGGGTTAAGGAGGAAGATGGTGGTGGTGATGATGATGATGATGATGATCATAATGATGGAGAGGCAGCAAGGTGGCTAGAGAAGCGGGAATGAGGTGGCAAGGGATGAGAGAGGAGAAGAAGATGAGGGGAGGAGGCCGGCAGCGTCTAGAGAGGGTGGCGATGATGATGATGATCATAATGATGGAGAGGCAGCAAGGTGGCTAGAGAAGCGGGAATGAGGTGGCAAGGGATGAGAGAGGAGAAGAAGATGAGGGGAGGAGGCCGGCAGCGTCTAGAGAGGGTGGCGCCGATGGCGGCTGAGGAGGGCGGCACAACGTCGGCGGATTAGGGTTAGGATGAATAAGAAGGGTAGTTTTAGTTTCTTTCTTTTCCTTCTGACATGGAAAATTAAATGATGGTGCTAATATGGTGGCGATGGCGCTTTGTTAGTACCGACATGACATCGTTAGTCATGTTAGTTTTTCGGAGTTTGAAAAGTTTTAGATAGTTGGTTGCCAAAGGGTGAAACTATTTAGTAGTTATGTGGAAATAAGCCTAAAAAGTAAATAAAGAGAGACCTATCTCTTCTCTTGAATTGCTTTTGCCTGAATACTCAGTTTACAAACCTCATTCCTCGATGTCAAAACCGCAGCATGGTAGGACCCACAAACAACCTCTGTGATAGATTCAGCCATTAGCTTTTCTTCAACAAGGCATGGAAGCTTTCCATCAGAACGAGCATTTCCAAGTTGACCATAAACAGTACTTCCCATCGTAAAAACCTGTCCTGAAGTTGTCAAGCCAATTGTAAGACTATGGCCACAGGCTACCTTGTGAAAATCATAATCAATAAGCGAAGGCACGCAAGTGGGGTTTAATCGTGGCTCTTTATCACCATGACCAAGGCGATATTTGTCCCCATCGCCCCAAGTGAACAGCTTTCCGGATGAAACACTGGCGCTAGAATGAGTCACTATTACCTCTATGACTGCAGCAGTGTGCCATACTCCACATGCAACAGAAATCGTCCTCAACCCTTTTAATGACTCTACTTCTCTAGGACTTGAAACACACTCTCTATTCCCATGGCCTAAGACTCCGAAAGTTCCATCACCAAATGTGAATAGTTGCCCGTTTGAAGTTATCAAGGCTGTGTGCCAAGTGCCACAAGTAACATAGGCGACTTGAAGACCCTCAAGCGGTCCCGAAACCCTCCTAGGTATCCAGTGACTAACATCGGTGCCATGTCCGAGGAGCCCTGCATTATGAGTGCCGTCTCCCCAAGTATACAATTCACCAGCTACAGTAATTGCACAGGTATGAAACTCTCCACAAGCAATGAAATCAGAACTAAAGGGTGATAAAGACTCAACAAGCCTAGGGTTTATTACATCCGATTCAACTCCGTGGCCAAGGCGGCCTCCTGATTCCTCACCCCATGTAAACACTTCTCCTTGTCTAGTAACTAGAGCAGCATGCTTAACACCACAGGCTACATTAAGTGCATCCAAAACTAAATTGGATTCCAAGGGCTTAGGTAAAAGGACATCAGTTCTAGAACTAAAATGCCCTTTCGTAGAATTAGGATTGCCGCTCATGACCTCCCCCCACATGTACACATCACCCAAAGCATCATAGTCATCTTGTGCAGAACCGTGACTGGAAGTACTAGGGATGCTTGAGACGCTAACTCTAAAAACATCAGAAGAAGATCCTTTTACTTGCATATTTGTTACATTTGATCTTTCGACAAGGGGAAGATTTTCTAAAGAAATAACAGGCAAGGTAGTTGTCTTTGGGTTGCTGTATGGACAACTAAATTCTAGTATGGTGCTGATGAAGCTGTCACTTGCACTGTTGGAGTTCAAATCATTTGCATCCTGAAATAACATATCAACAAACATGGTAATGAATGGGATGCACACAGAGAACATTTTCATGGGTCGTCTAAATATAAATTTGACAGAGTACTCAAATTATAATGTTATAGACCAAAAATGAGACTAAGCATCAAAATGCATATAACGTGTATTAAATATTTTTTTTTAAATAATCTGTGAAAGATCTTATTGGTTACTTCCGGTTAAATCAATTTGTCACCCATTAAAAGGAAGCATGATCGTAAATCAGGTGAGTCTAGTTAGATCTCTTTCAAGCTCATGTATGGTATATGCTATCAAGGTTCATAACTCAGGCGATAGGACTGACTTCAGTTTTATAGCATTAAGTTGTCAGATATGAGAATCAAAGAACCACGAATGTCATGCAGCTTAGTAATGTAGTGAGACAAGATGATACTGGATGGTGTCGAGGAGGTTTGTAGTTCAAATGTGAGAGCTAGCTCAATTCTAAAACCTGTAATGAAGTCATGTTCTGCTTCTGATCAAGCCAACTATGGTAAAGATTATAGAATTTAGTAGGGGCAAACATGATAGAATTTAGTCATGCATTCATGTCGCATTCTTGGGTTCGTACACCATTGGACTACAAAATTATATATCAATGAAACTGTAGAGTGTTTTTCGTCACCCTATTGAGATAGGAATGCGCGTTTATCATGCGTATACAGATTCCCCCTGCCTGGAGATCATTGATTATGGGGATCCAAATCTCCGGCAGCCGCGGACTAAGCGGCAGTTAATTATCCCTCGCTTTTGGAGCGAGAGAACCTCCAATTGACGGGTCAAACTGCTCATATGAACTCAACGTGATGTGTTAGTGCTTGAAACTAATGCAGAAGGGTGTGTTCATTTCATTTTTTTTCATTCCATTTATTCTATTTGTACAAAAAGAATTTATTTATCCAAAAGAAACATTTTTTTTTTGTTTTGTATTTTTATTTTTATGTTTTGAAAGAAAAATGTAGGAGACGAGGAGTGCAGAACGTCCTCAACAAGGTTCGAGGTTTTGGCCGAAACCACCGATACATGATGGTTTCGTATCGGTTTCGGTGGAGACCAATACAAAACCCCTAGACCGATACGAAACCAACTATACAATATTGTTTCGGCCGAAACCTTCTAAAACTTAATTTTTATACCATTTTGACCATCATTGTGAACATTGTAGACCTTCATTATTAGAAAACCGCAAAAAAGTAAACCCAAACCCTATATTAATACTTATCTAAGTACACTTTTCAATATATTTTGCATCGTGACTGAATTTTTAAACACTAGGATTATTACCTTGTAATATAAAACCATAAATTTAAGTATTTAATATATCTACACTTATCTTTGTTGTATTACCACCAAAACCGAAATCCAAACCGAGATTAGCGAAACTAGCCAAAATCCAACAAAACTAATAAAATTATGAGACCGAAATCGAGTTCTTAAACCTTGGTTCTCAGGACATGTGAGAAGGCATGTGGCCGATGGACGCCAGCGAGCCATGTTCGTGGCGCGCGTCCACTGGACTTCAGAGAGCCACGTGAGCGTGCCCACGGGAAACACTAGCGGGAGAAAGGGCTAAGCCTCTGGACTGGGAGTTGAACTTCCAAAAGACTTTAGATTTGGAGCTGGACTCTCTTAAAGATGATTTGAAGTTGAACTCCTGAAAAAAGGGGTTTATTTGGACTTAAACTCCCCAAAAAAAGATTTTTGTCTGGAGTTAAAACTCCCAAAAGATTTTTATTTGGAGTTAAATTCCTAAAGATTTTTGTCTGGAGTAAAACTCCAATAAAAAATTTATTTGGAGTTAAACTCCAAAAGATTTTTCTGAGAAAGAAAACCAAAGAAAGAGGTCGCTTGAAACTTCAAGATCTAAATTTTGGATCTTAGATGATGAAAGGGAACCCCTTTCTTTTCTTGTGAGCCTTGGACCCTCTTAAAAATGAAGTTTTCAGAGATGGGTCTACTCTTTCCTCCTCTTTTTTTCTTGGATCTTGGAAAAATGGATAGTGGGGTTTAAAATCTCCCCTTTTAGAGATTTGATGGGAAATTTGAACTCTCGTTCAATAATTTTATGGTGGAAAACTATTTCTTCTTGAGAAATGAAGAGTTAAACTCTTGCTTTTATTCAAAAGAGAAAGAAGAAAGTTTAAAACCTTGAAAAAAGGAGGAGGCACAGAACCCTAGGTTAATATGGGAAGAATCTTCTTGTTTATTTCATCGTATGATTGGTTTTATATAGCTTTTACATTTCATTTGGGCTTTTTACTAATTGCCTTTGCCTATTACATTTATTCATAAAAAAGGGAAATTAGATTAAATTTATTTGTCACATAATTTTTTCCTTCTTGGCATGGGGTTGGCTTTGCTTGGGCTCGAACTTGGCTCGGGTCCACTTGGATACTGACCCTGACCCTTTGACTTGTCAACTTTCTGACTTTGACTTTTTGGACAAGAAGTATAAATTTTTACCCCAACAAAGTGCCCCCATCAATAAATGCACACTAAAAGGAAATAAAGTCGAGCATCTCAAAAATTGATGGATTTTTTTTCATGGAGCTGATTTTTGAGATGCTCGACTTTATTTCCTTTTAGTGACCTGGAGGTCGAAGCTTTAAGGTGGAGCTTGATTCCGAGATGGAACATGATTCCGAAATGGAGCTTGGTTCCGAGTTGGAGCTTAGCTCCGACATGGAGCTTAGTTATGAGACGAAACTTAATTCCGACGCAGAGTTTGATTTTCAAACGGAGCTTGATTCCGATGCAGAATTTAAGCTTGATTCCGACGCAGAGGTTGGTCCTGAGACTAATGATTTTCCGAGACGAAACTTGATTCCGACGCGGAGGTTGGTTCTGAGACAAAACTTAATTCCGAATCAGAGTTCGATTTTTAAACGGAGCTTGATTCCGACGCGGAATTTGATTTTCCGAGACGAAGCTTGATTTCAACGCGGAAGTTGGTTTTCCGAGACGAAACTGGATTCCGAAGCGGAGGTTGGTTTTGAGACGAAACTTGATTCCAACGCGGAAGTTGATTTTTAAACAGAGCTGGATTCCGACGCAAAGTTTGATTTTCCGAGACGAACCCTGATTCCGACGCGGAGGTTGGTTCTGAGACGAAACTTGATTCCGACGTAAGGTTTGATTTTCCTATATGAAACTTGATTCTGATGCGGAGGTTGGTTCTGAGACGAAATTTGATTCCTAAGCGGAGTTTGATTCCGATGTAGTTTGATTTTCCGAGACGAATCTTGATTCCGACGCGGAGGTTGGTTCTGAGACGAAACTTGATTTCGACACAGAGTTTGATTTTCCAAAACGAAGCTAGATTCCGACGCGGAGGTTGGTTTTGAGACGAAACTTGATTCCGACGCGGAGTTTGATTTTTAAACGGAGCTTGATTCCGATGCAGAATTTGATTTTCCGAGACAAAACTTGATTCCGACGCGGAGGTTGGTTCTGCGACGAAACTTGATTCCGATGCAGAGGGAATCTGGTTGACTTGACTCCAAAAGCGAAGCATGATTCCGACAATGAGGTCATTGGTTGACTTGGTTATTTGATTGATTTGATTTGTTTTGGCTTTATGCAATTTTCGGCTGGACTTCTGAGCTTGGAAGCATTGTCGGGTGGAACTTTGATTTGACTTGTCCGATTTTGTCCTATTTGGCATGTCTTCTAAGCTCCAAAGCACTTGTCGAGGTTTTTTTACGAATTTGCGTCCTTGCAGGTTTTCACAAGCTCGCGGATAGTCTCGTTGTTTTTAATCACGAAGTCTTTTAAGGGTTTCATTCATGCCATTTTTGCTTGTGAACTTGCCTTTTTTTATTTTAATTTTTTTTTCATCTTTCAGTTTAACGACTTAGGGGTCGAAGATTGGACCCTAGCCTGATATCAGCGTTGCTAACACTGGAGCACGTGTGCCAAGAGCAATTCATCATTTGTCTTGGGGAATTTGATATCTGGGTTTTGCTTCGGCATCGGCACGCTAACACTGAAACATGGTATCACGAGCGATTCATCATTTGCCCTTATCCGTTGGGAAGCGCTGGCTTAGGAGGTAGGTTTAGGTCCCTATCATCTAAGGCTTTTCATCTTTATGAGCCGTAAAGGTCTCATAAGAGTATTTTCTCCCCACGAGTTGAGATCTCATAAGTGTCGTTCTTCTCATATATCGTGAGGATACATGAGTGGGTCTTCTCAAATGGAGCATAATTTCAAGGGCCGAAACCGGCCGCAGGGCTGGTGATTGTGGTGGGACATGGATATGATTTAACTCGTTTACGCCCGTGTATTGTATACGGCGCGCGCGAAGCGTCGGACCCGTAGGGCTAGGAGAATTTGGGGAAATCGGGTATTGTTTTTGAGCTAGCGTCTGCATCGCTACACCGAAATAGTGTCGGGAGCGACTCATCATTCGCCGTTGGGACATTTAAGGATTTGAAATTTTGGTTGACATCAGCATCGCTACACTGAAGCATAGTTCCAGGAGCGAATCGTCATTTTGTCATTGGATGATTTGAATTCGGATATGAATTTAAATAGCTTTTTTATACTGCAATTGCTCTATCATTTCATCTTTTCTTATCGCGAAGGTCGCGATTGATCTATCGTTTCGGCTATTCATTAACGATTGCCCCATCATTTCGGCTTTTCACCTTTATTTTTACTCGCTGATTTTTATTGCTAGATGTCCCATCATTTCGGCTTTTTATTTATTTATTTACACACTTTTTTCCTCTCCCAGTTTAACGACTTAGAGGTCGAAATTGTGCGCTTTATTCAAGATTATCGCACTTTGATTTTGGCGAAGCTGAATCAATAACCGTAACTCGGTGGTTTGCCAGCGCATCAGAGGACAGTGAAGTTTTCTCAACCTTGTATTGGTTCTCCACCCAGTCTTTAAACACGTGACAGTCCTCGATAGTATGACTTCACCACCCTATAATATAGACAGTACATAGGATTGTCGGTTGTATTTGCTTCATGTGGTCATTTTAGAATGGGCAGCTGCAGACCGCGATTTAAAATGTCCTCGAATATTTTGGGGATTTCGTCTCTCCTGAAGGAGTAGATTTTCTTCCTTCTCTTTATCAGAGTCGGCACTTTTCCCGATAGCGGTCTTTGACGCCGATCGATCTTTAGTTCACTTGTTGTGTGCTTACCCTGGTTAGCATACGCCTCGAAAGGGTTGGAGCCTGATCGCAGTCGACTTTTGCAAAGATGCCCCGCTCTTAGGCTAGAGGGAATATCTGTTGGCTGCTTCGGGATGTCAATTCCTGGTTTGTGAGCCAAACTTTGGAACGACATTCGCCAGATCGTCGACTTTGGAACGGACCTTGGCCAACTTCATGTCCATGTCTTGAAGCTGTTTCTGAAGCCATTAGAATAACACACGTTCTATAGTCCTAGGTACAATAACCGTTTTATCCTTACTGCCTGAGCTTGATTCTTCAGGAGCCATGGGCTCCTTTTGTTTAGCAGCCTGAGCAGGCTCTTCATCATCTGAACCGAACCAGTGTTGGATAACTACAACCACATCATTATCGTGCCTATGAATCGCTGAAGGATTTGTTCTTCCGGACTCCGCCATGTAGACCATATGGATTGTATATCTGTCCACTACCTTCTCATTGGTAATATTGCTCGTTGGACTTTTGGCTCGTTGGCTTGGTCTGCTCCTTTCAAGGAAGGACGGACAAATGAGAGCAGTAGGTTCCCAAAGGGCTTCGGTCTCTGTTTGTATAAAATTGACGGTCACAGCTTGATTGTTCGCTAACACGTCTTTAGACGGTTTTATTTCTTCTGTCTTGTATTGTTTCTCGACTTAATCTTTAAAGAAAAAGCAATCCTCAATGACATGACTTACCACTCTGTGATAGGAGAAGTATTTGGGATCGTCGGTCATATTCGCTTTTTGCAGTGTTTTCGATTCTAGTAATTATAGACCATTTCTTTGGGCGTCCTTAGATATCTTATGGACTTTGTCCCTGTTCCCGCCAAAATTTTGGCTCAAAACTTGCTCCCATATAAAAATAATAACAATAAAATAAAAATAAAGGGAAACCTTCACATGCAAAGCATGTAGGTACCGCCTCGGATAGAATTAAATCCTATGATGACGCCTCACGTGCTCATCACACGGGCGTCAATGTGCAAAGCACAAAAAGGAATCTATTAAATAAGAGTTAAACTCTTAGGAGGCGCCGCACGTGCTCCTCACATGGGCGCTAATGTGCAAAGCACAAAAGAATCTATTAAATAAGAGTTAAATGACGTCGCACGTACTCCTCACACAGATGCCAATGTGCAAAGCACATAAGAGTTAAAAAATTTAGATGGCGCCGCACGTGCTCCTCACGCGGGCACTAATGTGCAAAGCACATAAATACCCATTATAAACATTAAAACCTTAAGCAGCGTGTCACGTGCACAACACATGAGTGCCGGCGCTCAGGTAGAATTAAAATTCTGCAATACTCCCTGTTAAACAGAACGGTTGGATCAAAAATCCAATCATAGAATAAAATTCTATTCACTCAATCTAAATAAGAAAAATTGCTCTCTGTAAAACAAAGAACCATTGGACATCCAATGGTGATTAAAAATCACCACTTGACTGAATAAAATTCTATAAGAAGATATCTTCTTAATCTTGATAAAATAAAATTCTATGTTAGGAAAATATCTTCACGATCTTGTTAAACTAATAAGATATTCATAAAATTCTATCTTGGGAAAATATTCCTAATCTTGTTAAACTAAAAAGATATGATAGAATAAAATTCTAATCTTATTAAACTGACAAAATATTCATATGATAGGAAAATATTTCCTAATCTTGTTAAACAAACAAGAAATCTTCTCTGTTAAACAGAGCTTTTAGATTAAAAATCCAACGGTGAATAAAATTTTCTGATTGATTTAAAAGATCATGGAATCAATCATGATCTCTCAATAAGAGATTTTCTCAACAAATTGATTTTTTCTCTTCTCCAATAAATAGGAGTAATGAGGTTAAATCTAAAATATAGGAACCCCTATAAGCTTTGAGGGGAAAAAACAAATCAGAAAGCTTCAAAAAGGAAGAAAGAAGATCGCCCTTCTCAAAAAAAAAACTCTAGGTAAATAAAAAAAAAAGATCAAAGCATCCCGTTTACCTATTGAAGGGTTTAACCCTTTTAAAAAGCAGAACTTAGTTCTTTCTCTGGATCTAAAAATCCACTAGACAAGTCTCCCACAGGTTGAGAATTTAATTCTCGTTGGAACGAACTTGTTCTTAGAGATCAAAGATTCAGAAAAGAACAAGGAAATTGAACTCCTCGGAACAAAATATACAAGTAAAAATCAACGCTCAGCGCCTCACGTGCCCCTCACGTGGGCGCTACAAAATAAGGAGTGCTTAGCACTCAGTGGCTGGCGCCCAGCGCCTCACGTGCCGCTCACGTGGGCACTACAAAATAAGGAGTGTTTAGCACTCGGTGGCCGGCGCTCTGCGCCCAGCGCCTCACGTGCCCCTCACGTGGGCGCTACAAAATAAGGAGTGCTTAGCACTCGGTGGTGCGGCGCCCAGTGCCCAGCGTTCCACGTGACACTCACATGGGCGCCACAGAACATAAAAGTGTTTGGCACTCATCATTCAGCGCCTAGCGCCTCACGTGCTTCGCACGTGGACGCCATAAAGAGTGCTCAGCACTCCATATAGAGACAAAAGAAAAGAGAGTAAAGTGTGAGAGTCGGAACTCATATAAGTGCTCAGCACTTTTTGCAAGAAAAAGGGACTGAGCCCAAACTAGTGTTTAGCACTTCTTCAAATAAAAGAAAACTGAGTGGATCAAGCCCAAGTTGGCTAGATCCCTAATTCAGATCAACTGAGCCCATGGGTTCATTGCTTCCCAAACATGACTCATGATATCCAAGATGATGTTCATCTCACACTTCCTAAGTTAATCTTAGTCCCCCAAAAATGGCTAATGATTTTTAGATGGTCCACCATGATCTCTTCCCTCAGACATAAGAATTGGTTCAAGGTTACATCTCTCCATACCTCTGATATATATTGTAATTTCTCAACGTCTTCAGAGAGGTGGCGGGTCCCGACAACCAACTGTTCTTCGGTGCACTTCCCAAACTGACGTGCACACCCCAGATCAAACCACATCCCAAGCTGGGTGTCTCCCATAACTTCGTTGCTCATCCCGACACGTAACAAATACACATGCGCGCAAGATGATCTACGGACCGTAACATTCTCAAACTAAACTCTACGGACCGAAATGTCCCTAAACTAACGGACGGTAACGTCCTTAAACTGAAATCTCACCTCAAAAATGGTGATCTACGGACCGAAACGTCCTCAAACTAAACGGTGCCTCCAAAATGGCGACAACGGACCGTAACGTTCTTAAACTAAAACTGGTGATCTACGGACCGAAATGTCCTCAAACTACAACTTGGCCCCCAAAATGGCGCTAACGGACCAGGATGTCCCTTAAACTAAAACGACAGAGTCCAAATGCTCTCTTGTTAGATCTGAAACAAAAATGATCCCAACACCATGTTAATTAGATCTTAGTCTCAAATTGGACTAACGTATTCTTAACAAAAAACCAATCGAGCCCCCAATTGCTCGTATATATTTAAGTCGATCCTGATCTCAAAACAGATCAATGATCCTTAAATCAACCCAAACTCAAATCTAAGATATACGGATTTGGACTAACCCACGCCGTACGGACGACAACATAAATTGGTCTCCGTATACAATCCACGGGCAACCAAAAATAAAACAAACACACACGACACGAACTGAACTTCTAGAGTATGAGAAAGTGGTTATCGTGATGCGATAACGTAATTAACTGCAGGGGCTTGCGCCTGCAGGGAAGAGTATCCTCACAATCAAAAACCCCTCGCAAATGAGGGGGAATCTGACAAAGTCCGCTACAATGGCCGCATCCATCCAAACCTCCGATACACGTTGCCATAAATCAACTTGGCATCTTCGGAGAGGTGGACAGATAAACCCAAATAGCATCTGCCCCCAAATTCAGGCAAGACGATCCATCCCGGTTCGTCTCTGTTTTCGGCGGTAAACAAATTCTGGCACGCCCAGTGGATTCTTTTTCTCTTTCCACTCCACACTTCGTGTATCGTGTATCGCGAACAAAATCGTGGTGTGCTATGTTGCCCTTAGATTCGAGGTACTAAGATTTGATGTCTTTCTCCTGTGCAGAAAGAAGAAATGAACATCAATGGCTTCCAGTTGCACCAACTGCAACAGCAATTTCCGCTCCGTCCTGACTGGAAGAGTGACTTACGGGCCTAATGTAGCTTCCATCTTTTCAATGCCGATGGGGCAGGTGACTAGACCACCACCGGATTGTTTTTCGGGACCATGCTCCCGCCAGCGAGTTTCAGCGTCCCAATGCCATCACAAGAAGCTCCAAAGAAGTCGGTTTTCGATTGACTTGCAAGCACCACGGCCCCTCTCAACGGGTCGTCCAAGTCCGCCACCTCGGTCTTCAATAGGCTGAGCCAAAGTTCAAATGGGCCCGCAAAGAGGCTCGCAATGACTGAAGGGGTTATCCCGAAACGGATAGCCATTCTAGCTCCGGCAAGTAAAGTCATCAAAAGTGCTTCCCCTACCAGAAGGTCGGCCTTCGAAAGATTGACCGTCCCCTCTCAACGGACGTCAGTCTTCGACAGGCTGGCACCAGCAGTAGCCCTTCACCAAAGCAGGGGGCATGACGAATCCACTACCACAACTGAGGCAATCCTGTCTGCAAAATCTGCTCGACGTCACCAATGGTGCCGAGTGAGGAAAGCTGGGGCAACTCCCCTCTGGACTTACTCCACCAGCTCCAATGGTGGAAATTGACGCTGTTGTTCTAACTGGGAACAACTTTGAACCGCTTGGCAGGGTGCGGCGGAACTCTCCGACCGCAATGCTGAAGAAATCTCAACTTCCTGCCGAAAACATGACGCAGGCAAAGCCGGAGCAGCCCCCTCAGCGGCTCTCCTCCCGAATCCACAGTGTTTGGCGCAAAGTCCAGGACTCTGTGATCAACAAGAACTACTCTCGTCAACCGGAGAAAATGAAGGTTCGACAAGAGGAAAATCATCCCTCCATCATACAACGATTGACTTCTTTCACACAGGCGCCTGCTACAATAGCTCCTACAACTTCGACTTCTCACAAAAAGTGAAGGCTGGAGAATCTCCCACCACCGGCGACAAATCTCAAAGGTGATGGATCCAAACGCCCCAAATATGGGGGCATAATCGTGCACACGGTTTACATGGCTTCCGGAAAAGAGGAAAGCCGTGCTTCCTGTTGGGATCAAAATTTGCACCCCGGTTGACCGGGTCAAAATTAAGGTCAACCCTAAATAAGCGGGCCCAAGCCCAAGCAAGTGGGCCCACGCCCAAGTCAACCCCGCGGCCGGCCTTCCCATGCCAAAATAAAAATCATGTAACAAATAATTTTGATGTATTTT
Source organism: Agapanthus africanus (assembly GCA_030015575.1). Classification (NCBI taxonomy): domain Eukaryota; kingdom Viridiplantae; phylum Streptophyta; class Magnoliopsida; order Asparagales; family Amaryllidaceae; genus Agapanthus; species Agapanthus africanus. The sequence goes on from JASDDO010000024.1 coordinate 173,042,054, forward strand.
TTGTGCATGAATGTAAGCAAAATAGGCATAAAGCCAAAATTTTGTAAAGCCTATGTGCAAAAAGATATAGCACATGAGACATGGGATGGGCAAAATGCCATTTTGTAAAGCCCAAGAGGCTATGTGTAAATGTGTAAGCCTATAAGAGGGAACATGATGAAAATATCTAGGAGACTTTCATTCTCTTAAAACTCTAGGGTTTTTGTGCCTCCTTCTCCTTCCTCAAGGTTCTAAACATTTTCCTTTCTTTTGAATTAAATCAAGAGTTTTACTCTTCCTTGTCCAAAACTAAATAGTTTTTCACCACAAAACCCATAAAGGGGAGCTCAGATCTTCCATTAGATCTCAAAAGGGGAGATTTTTAAATCCCACCCATTTTCTCCAAGATCCGGCCAACCGACAGGAAGAAGGAGACCCATCTCCAGAAATCCCATCTTAGGAAGATCCAGAGCCAAAAGGAGAAACAAAGCAGCCCCATTTGATCATTTCTAAATTTTTTTTAGGAGTCTAACTCCATTCAAAATCCATTGGAGTTTATCTCCCTAAATTAATCTCTGTCAGGAGTTTAACTCCATAAGTCAAATCGGGAGCACATCTCCCAGTGCAGGGACTAAGTCCCTTTTGCTGCTGGCGCCTAGCGCCCGCGTGCCAGGCACGTGGGGCGCTGGCGCTCTGGCGCACAGCGCCCGCGTGCCTGGCACGTGGGGCGCCGGCGCCTTCTCCCACGCATCCTTTGGATGCCCTTTCCCTTTTATATACACACTCTACGACACTGTTCCTGTTAAAAAAAAATTCTAACGGGGCGCTGCTCCGCACCCCGCAAGAGGGCTGCTAGCCCCACCCCCAGCCCGTTATCCGGGTAGCAGGACCCCCGTAAAAACTCTGCGGGGCCCCCAATATATCCAAATCCTTTCAAAACATACGCACACTGCACGTTGAGTTCGCATAATCTGTTTAACCCGTCAATCGGAGGTTCTCTCGCTCCAAAGACGGGGGGTAATTAACGGCAGCTTAGTCCGCGGCTGCCGGAGATTCGAATTCCCACGATCAATAAACCCTGGCCTACCCTAGGCAAGGGGAATCTGTAGTACACCTGACAAGTGCGCACGTATTCCCATCTCAATGGGGTGACGAAAAACACCCTACACTTCCGTGGGTCATCGGCCGCAAACTTAGTCGTTAACAAAAGCTCAGGAGCAACAACAAAAGCTCCAGGAGATGCTGACGAAAATGGCAGCACTCACCGGACAAAAAGAAAGCCCGAAAGCAGCATCAGAACAACGCCAGGAGCAAGAGACCGATTCGGAGTTTCTGCGAAGGGTGTTGAAAAGTAAGGATAAGGAGACCGCGGAACAAGCGGCTAATATAAAACAGATGGCGCTCATGTTCCAAGACATGGTTGGAATGATGATCCAGCCAGAGCCTCCAACTGAAGACCCGCCGATAATTATCGAATACGACAGACGGGAAACATCAAACCCTCTTCCAGCTTTGTCGACAGCCAAGGAGGAAACGATCTCCAAAGCTACCCTTGATGATTACATAGCTCAACAAATACGAGCACATCAAGCGAGTGAAGCGGCTGGCCAAGTCGTCAGAACTGGGCGACCGCACCCGGGCTGGTACGATCAAATCAAATACCCGCCAGGATATACGATCTCCAAATTCCATGTGTATAAAGGGACGGGCAATCCACATCAGCACGTTGCTCAGTTCAGAGCTTTGTGTGGCAATACTGGAGGCGACGACAAATTGCTCCTCCGCCAGTTCGTTGGCAGCTTGTCGGAGACGACATTTGAATGGTACTCGGAGCTCCCAAATGACTCCATCAAAACATTGACGGAAATGGAGCTACTGCTCACAAAGCGGTTCGCAAGCGCAAGTGAACACACCCCGATCACGACATTAATCAATGCCAGGGTGAAGCCAGGAGAGACCTGGGTTCTATACGCAATTTGGTGGTGGAACCTATGGTCGAAATGCAAACAACGCATCGAAGAGGCTCCTGCCATGGGCATGTTCATAGGGACTCTCAATCCTCAGACGACTGCGTCCCAGTTTATGACCTTCTTTAAGCCAACCACCTTCCAGGCTTTGATCGACAAGCTGGCCCAAATGGACAAGATGGGCCATTGGCCTCCCGCTTCAAAAATGGATCCTCGGAATGCAAAAGATAAAAGGAAAGCGACTTTCGTTACCAACACTCAACAACAACCGAGTGACCCGAAACCGGTTGCTCTCCAAAACAACGCGCGTCCGCGCCAATCCCTGGAAGAGAAGCTAGGACGAGCTTACTCCCCCGTGATAAAACGAGGAGATTGTTCGAACTGGCAATGCGCAACAAACTTATCACGCTGCCGGATCCGAGACGCCCACTGCAGCCCGTTAATGTCAACAGTCCCAACTACTGCACCTACCACAGAGTAATGGGCCACCCAATTGAGGATTACTACGTCTTCAAAAACTGGGTCGAGGACCAGTACCGTCAAAGGAAATTCACGTTGTCTGAAAACTGGAGGGTGAACCCGCCACAAAGGCACGCTCCTAAAAAGGTAGACACGTCGGGGGCATCATGCTTGTTTGTGGAAGAAGCTTCTTAGGAAGTGGTCTTTTCAGCTAAAACTAAAAGAATGCTGAAGGATCTTCAAGCATGTCCGGTGATCAAATGGAAAAGCCCCTTTAGCCCGAGATCATTGAAGGGATGCTGGAGCCGCGTCCCACACCGAAAACTGCTGGTAACGATGGGCAAGACCTCCAGGCCAAGCCTTCGAAAGCAAAGAAGACCTAGAAGCCCACACAGCCTGACGACAAGCGCACGGACCTGCAAAAATACATCAACGCGCTGGAGGAATACAACCAGAAGGCTCGGACCCCAGTCACACTCGAAGAGTTTCTCAACCATATACTTGAGAATGGAGATAGGGACGATGATGATGAGGGAAATGGCTCGTCGGGAGAAACCGAAGATTATATAGCAAGTTGCCACATGGTTTCTCATTCGTCGTTAAATGACGAAAAAACTCCCTCGGCGTCGGAAAGCAACGCAGAGGAACTGGGGGCAGCACCGGCGCCAGAATCCCTGGAACTGTCAGAAAACCCAATTGACAGGCTGCTAAACGAAGCCTTTCAAAAGAGCTAAGCCAGGCCAAGAACATTCCGCCAAGACGAACTCATGCTAGTCGTCAAAAGACCTATGATCCCCAATCGTGCAAAACGGGGGAAATTTGAGCCAAACTATGAAGGCCCGTATATCATAAGACAAAGTCTACCAAGGTGGGGCCTACTTGTTCATAGATATGCATGGCGAAAGACCCTTCCGGCCAATAAACTTCTGGTTCATTAAAAAATACTACGCTTGACAAGTCACGACCCAGGTTAATGATAGATGACAACGCCCGTGTCCGCTCGCTATCTTCCTGAGTCAAAACTCTAAAAGTAGTATCCAACAGAACTTCCGCGACAACGGACCGAAATGTCCTTAAACTAACCGTTGCCTCCAAGATGGCGACAATGGACCGAAATGTCCCTAAACTAACAGCGGACCGAAATATCCTTTAACTAACCGTTGCCACCAAAATGGTGATAATGGACCACTACGCCCTTAAACTGGCAATGGACCGAAAAGTCCATAAACTAGAAATTCGCCTCAAATATGGCGATAATAGACCGAAACGTCCCTAAACTAGTGTGTCACCTCAAACATGGCGCATCGCCCCAAATACGGCGATATCCTCTCTTGAGATCTATATTGCAATCGAAGTTCCAACGGCAAAGGTTGTAACTCAAGTCCTACCAGCTACACAGCTACTCCAGCAATGAAGCCACCCCCAAGTCCCACCGGCAAACAGATGGGTCATCTGCAGCGAAACTATTTTCGAGAGTTTCATCGTTCGCAAAAAAATGGTATATCCACAAACGAAATGTGCACGGACGAAAACCCGAAAGCGCGCCATGAGTAAAAACAGCAGGATTGTCGACGAGTTTGTGAAAACTTGGAAGGACGCAATCTCGTTAAAAAAAGAGAAAGAAATAAAAAACGGTGTGTCCACGAGTAAAATGGGCACGGTTGAAAACCCGAAAGGGCACCGTGAGTAAAAACAGCAGGACTGCCGACGAGTTTGTGAAAACCCGAATAGAGCGCAAACTCGTAAAAAAAACAAGGTCCTCTCGACCTTGTGATGAGAAAATAACTGCGTGAGATCCTTACGACTCACAAAATGAGTAATACACTTAGGAATCCTCATGATTCCTAAGGAGAAATTACACTTATGGGATCCTCACGACTCGTAAGGAGAATTCCCCTTATGAAACCCTCACGGCTCATAAGATTCAAAAGCCTTAAGTTACAGGGATCTGAACCTGTTCTTAAGCCGTCATATCCCCCAAGTTACCTTACAAGCGGTCCAATATTGACCCTTGTATACAATCCACGAGCACGAATAAATACTCTCTTACTAAGTTCTACCACTGGCGAAAAATTTCCCTATATGGTGAACGCGCTTATAAGTCCTCTCGACTTGTAAGGAGAAAACACTCTTGTAAGATCCTTACAACTTACAAGAAAAAATATCACTTAAGAATCCCCACGATTCCTAGGGAGAAAACGCACTTACGAGATCCTCTCGACTCGTGGGAAGAAAACCTTTTATAAGACCCTTACGGCTCATAAAGTCAAAAGTCTTAATCGACAGGACCCTAACCTTATTTACTAAGCCATCTTTGTTCAGATCAACAAGGGCAAATGATGATTCGCTCCTGGCAATATTCCAGTTGCAGCGATGCTGCTGCCGGAATTAGTGTGAGGATCCAAGTTCCTGACTAGCAACAAAAATATATGCATATGAAATAGCCGAAATGATGGGGCAACTCACAATAAAAATCAGCGCGCAAAAAGTATATGCATATGAAATAGCCGAAATGATGGGGCAACTCGAAATAAAAATAACGAGTAAAAATATACATAGCCGAAATGATTGGGCACCGCGATAAAAAGCCGAAATGATTTGGCAATCGTTACTTTCGCGATATAAAAAGCTGAAATGGTAGAGCATCGCGGAAAGAAACAAAATGAAATGAAACTTCTGCCCTGCAGGTGAGTCCACATCAACCCATATATACAATCCATGGGCACAAACGAAAAGGGGACCACATTTTCCCACCAGGCTCCATCAGAATGAGAGCCAGATCTCGACGGCAACATTTACGGTCTAGAGATCAACAACGGCATTTCTTCTCACTCCAACAGGATGCAGACGCGACATCAACAAAACGGAGCCATGGCAAAGTCCCTAGCTCCAGGTCTCGACGGTTCACAAACCACCTAGAGACCACCTCGACATCCGTCTCGTTACAGCAAACGCAATGTCAAAAAATGCTCCAAAATAGCCAAATCAAAAGAAGTGAAATCCAAATTTCTAGCTTCAGGGTCTTGACGGTAACTCAAATAAAACCTGAAAGACTATCGGAGATCATCCCACACTAGCGCAGAGTGGTTATGACTCATCGGGGCTTCCAAACTGAGCCTAACCTCAGGTAAAAAGCGACATGGCAAAATTCCTAACGCTTGCTCTTCAGACGGTCAAACTGTCTAAGAAGATTACATGAAGTCGTCTTGTCCAGCCCCCGAAAGGATCAGAGACACGACAGTCGCGAGGCTACTCGAACAGCAGCGTAAAGTCTGCATATCGGGGAATGCATCAGCCAACGCGACGGTACCACGGACTAAAACCCTAATACCACAAAACCTAACGGACCTCTGTCGCAAAGAGCAGGGGTTATCTAACGTTAGGATATCCCTGCAAGAACTTCTCGACTCGTAGAGAAAAACAATATTCCTGCGAGAACTTCTCGACTCATCTCGACTCGTAGGGAAAACCATCTTCATGAAACCCTTACGACTCATGAAAGTGAAAAGCCTTAGACGACGGGGATATCAACCTGTTTTCTAAGCACTGTGACCCTACAAATAGGTCCAAACTGACTCTTGTATACTATCCACGGGCACATTCTCCAAAGTCGAATACTGACAAGGAGGAAAAACCCCTTCCGAGTCCTCTCGACTCATAAGGGAGAAAATTCTCTTGTGAAATCCTTACGATTCTCAAGAGAAAATGCACTTAGGAGTCCTCACGACTTCTAAGGAGAAAATACACATACGGGATCCTCTCGACTCGTAGGGAGAAAAGTCTTTATGAGACCCTCACGACTCATAAAGTTGAAAAGTCTTAGACGGCTGACATAAACCTGTTTTCTAAGCCATCGCTGCTCTACAAGGAGGTCAAGATGGACTATTGTATAGTATCTACAGGCCACATTTGCCAAAGTTACATGCCACTGAATTGAAGAAGCTACTTACGGGTCCTCACGATTCGTAAGGAAAAAATACCCGGGTGAGATCCTTACGACTCATGGAGGCGATGAACACTTAGAAATCCTCACGATTTCTAGAAAGAATATGCACCTATGAGATTCTCTCGACACAGGGAGAAAAAACCTTCTTGAGACCCTTACGGCTCATGTAGATGAAAAAAGTCTTAGGCTACAAAGACCCTAAACTTGTCTCCTAAGCCATCAATTCTATGGTCACGCATAACATTGCACTACCTCACCCACGTACATACTTATGTGGGCAAAGTAGTGAAGGGCATTTGTTCCCGCCAAAATTTTGGCTCAAAACTTGCTCCCTTATAAAAATAATAATAAAATAAAAATAAATGGAAACCTCCACATGCAAAGCATATAGGTACCGTCTCGGATAGAATTAAATCATATGATGGCGCCTCACGTGCTCCTCATGTGGGCGCCAATGTGCAAAGCACAAAAAGGAATCTATTAAATAAGAGTTAAACTCTTAGAACGTGCCACACGTGCTCCTCACGCATGCGCTAATATGCAAAGCACAAAAGAATCTATTAAATAAGAATTAAATGGCGCCGCACGTGCTCACGCGGACGCCGATATGCAAAAGCACATAAGAGTTAAAACTCTTAGATGGCGCCGCACGTGCTCCTCACGCGGGCGCTAATGTGCAAAGCACATAAATACCCATTATAAGAATTAAAACCTTAAATAGCGTGTCACGTGCACAACACGTGAGTGATGGCACTCAGGTAGAAATAAAATTCTGTAATACTCCTTGTTAAACAGAGCGGTTGGATCAAAAATCCAATCATAGAATAAAATTTTATTCACTCAATCTTTCTAAATAAGAAAGATTGCTCTCTGTGAAACAAAGAACCCTTAGATAAACATCCAATGGTGATTAAAAATCACCACTTGACAGAATAAAATTCTATAAGAAGGTATCTTCTTAATCTTGATAAAATAAAATTCTATGTTAAGAAAATATCTTCCTGATCTTGTTAAAATAACAAGATATTCATAAAATTCTATCTTAGGAAAATATTCCTAATCTTGTTAAACTAAAAAGATATGATAGAATAAAATTCTAATCTTATTAAACTGACAAAATATTCATATGATAGGAAAATATTTTCTAATATTGTTAAACAAACAAGAAATCTTCTCTGTTAAACAGAGAGCCTTTGGATTAAAAATCCAACGGTGAATAAAATTCACCGATTGATCTAAAAGATCGTGGAATCAATCATGATCTCTCAATGAGAGATTTTCTAAACAAATTGATTTTTCTCTTCCCCTATAAATAAAAGTAAGGAGGTTAAATCTTAAAATAGAGGAGCCCCCATAAGCTTTCAGAAAAAAACAAAGCAGAAAGCTTCAAAAAGGAAGAAAAAAGAAAATCTCCCTTCTCAAAAAAAAATCTAGGTAAATAAAAAAACAGAGATCAAAGCATCCCGTATACCTATTGAAGGGTTTAACCCTTTTAAAAAGAAAAACTTAGTTCTTTCTCTGGATCTAAGATCCACAAGACAAGTCTCCCACAGGTTGAGAATTTAATTCTCATCGAGACAAACTTGTTCTTAGAGATCAAAAATTCAGAAAAGAACAAGAAAATTGAACTCCTCAGAACAAAATATACAAGGAAAAATCAGCGCCAACGCCTGTGGTGCGGCGCCCAGCGTCCCACGTGACCCTCACGTGGACGCCAAAGAACATAAAAGTGCTTGACACTCATCATTCAGCGTCTAGCGCCTCACGTGCTTCGCACGTGGGCGCCATAAAGAGTGCTCAACACTCCATATAGAGACAAAAGAAAAGAGAGTAAAGTGTGAGCGTCAGAACTCACATAAGTGCTCAGCACTTTTTGCAAGAAAAGAGGACTGGGCCCAAACCAGTGCTCAACACTTCTTTCAAATAAAAGAAAACTGAGTGGATCAAGCCCAAGTTGGCTAGGTCCCTAATTCAGATCAACTGAGCGCATGGATTCATTGCTTCCCAAACATGACTCATGATATCCAAGATGATGTTCATCCCACATTTCCTAAGTTAATCTTACTCCTCCAAAAATGGCTAATAATTCTTAGATGGTCCACCATGATCACTTTCCTCAGACAAGGGAATTGGTTCAAGGGTACATCTATCCACACCTCTGATACATGTAATTTCTCAACGTTTTCAGAAAGGTGGCGGGTCCCGACAACAAACTGCTCTTCGGTGCACTTCCCAAACTGACGTGCACACCCCAGATCAAACCACACCCTAAGCTGGGTGTCTCCCATATCATCGTTGCTTATCCCGACACGTAACAAATATATGTGCGCGCAAGATGATCTACGGACCGTAATGTTCTTAAACTAAACTCTACGGACCGAAACGTCCTTAAACTAAACCCTCACCTCAAAAATGGTGATCTATGGACCGAGATGTCCCTAAACTAACAACGGACCGTAACGTCCTTAAACTGAAACCTCACCTCAAAAATGATGATCTACAGACCGAAACGTCCTCAAACTAAACGTTGCCTCCAAAATAGCGATAACGGGCCGTAACGGCCTTAAACTAAAACCCCACCTCAAAAATGGTGATCTACGGACCGAAACGTCCTCAAACTAAACCTCACCTCAAAAGTGGTGATCTACGGACCGAAACGTCCTCAAACTAAACCTCATCTCAAAAATGGTGATCTACGGACCGAAATGTCCTCAAACTACAATTTCGCCTCCAAAATGGCGATAACGGACCGGGATATCCCTTAAACGAAAACAACAGAGTCCAAATGCTCTCTTGTTGGATCTGAAACAAAAATGATCCTGACACCCTGTTAAGTAGATCTTAGTCTCAAATTGGACTAACGTATTCTTAACAAAAAACCAATCGAGCCCCCAATTGCTTGTATATATTTAAGTCGATCTTGATCTCAAAATAGATCGACGATCCTTAAATCAACCCAAACCCAAATCTAAGGTATACGGATTTGGACTAACTCACGCCCTACGGGCGACAACATAAATTAGTCTCCGTATACAATCCACAGGCAACCAAAAATAAAACAAACAAACACGACAAGAAGTGAACTTCTGGAGCAAGAAAAAGTGGTTATCGCGATGCGATAACGTAAATAACTGCAGGAGCTTGCGCCTGCAGGGAAGAGCGTCCTCGCAATCAAAAAAACCCTCGTAGACGATCTGACAAAGTCCGCTACAACGGCCGCATCCATCCAAACCTCCGATACACGGTACCATAAATCAACTTGGCATCTTCGGAGAGGTGGACGGATAAACCCAAATAGCATCTGCCCCCAAATTCAGGCAAGACGATCCATCCCGGTTCGTCTCTGTTTTCGGCGGTAAACAGTCCCTTATGAAAGAATAGACCTTATCCAATTTCTCTTTCAGGGGCGATTCTCCTCCCCTTCCAACACTGACTTCCAAGGTTGACATCGGGCCCGTCGGTCCCTCGCTTATTTCGGTCAACCTAAGTGTTGAAAGATTCACTATTGTCGAAATTTCCGTCGTTGTGATTATCGTTCTTTTGGTTCCTCCAGTATCTATTGTTAATTTGGGGCTCCGAGGTGGACTCTTGCCTTAAGCATTCCAACATTTGGACCTTCCTGATCAGCTCTTTGAACGTTTTGAGACTCATGGTGCATAGAAACGGAGCCATCCAATTGTTGAGATTCCCAGCGAGGGGGCTGACAGATTGGTCCTGCTCTATCGGCGGTTCGCACTTAAGAGTGAGATTGCACTATCGGGCAAAAAAGTCCGTGTTGCTTTCGTTTTTCCCCGGTTTGGTCCTCACAAGGTCAGCAATGAAGATTTTGTTGCTAACACTCATAAATCTTTGCCGAAATAGAGACTCCATTTAGACGAAAGTAGTGATGGAACCGTCTGGTATGCTCGCGTACCAGTTAAAAGTAACACCGGTCAGGCTGTTGACAAACTGACGAAGAAGAAGCGCATCATTGCCCCCTGTATTTCCGCATGATGCTTTAAAGTGGACAACGTGCTGATTCGCATTTCCCGTCCCGTCGAATCTTCCGAATTTAGGAATGGCGTAGCCGCTAGGAAATTCGATAAGATCCTACTGGGCAAGATACGGCCTCCCATTGCCGCCAACATCTTTCTGCGCCTCGGTTTCGACCACCAATGTTTTAATTTTGCTGGTGACCAAATCCATGATACGATCTTGTATCAGCGGAATATTGCCATCATGGGGTCAAGGCATCCCCAGAAGTGGAATGTGGTCGACTTTCGTGTGGCTCGCCCATATTCAGACCTAAAGAGACAGGTATTAGCCGCTTCAGATCGTTATCACATAGCTCATGAGTAGAGCCTTGTGCTTGATTGGGAGGCACCCGAGCAACTCGAGCCGTGAGCTGTATTACAGCAATCGTCATGTTGTCAATTTGTAGTAGAGTTTGGTCATCTCCTTGTCTTTACTCCGTAGCTGCATTCGGAGCTCTTGGAGGAGTTCCTGTTCGGCGGTCCTGGTACGGAAGGTTGGTTCCTCTTCGTCCGAGCTTGATTCCTCATGGACCGAGGAACCGCTCTGCTTATCAACCTCGTCGGGAGGGTTTCATTCTCCCGGAAAAGGTTGATCTTAGGAAGCGGCAACCGCATTCAAGCCAGATTAGGCTTGGGATGTAGTTGACCCATCCTTGCTCTTACTGTGAAGATTGTCACTGGGACGCGCGTCTATCATATAGACCGTGTGAACCTCATAGCCGGCCATCTCTGTCACTGGCAGCTGATTTTGTGACCGTCATCGTGGCCCTTCCTCCTTAGGAAAGGACAGTCGACTAAAGACGATCGGCCTGATCGGGTTCTTGGGCGGCGACGGCACTCTTTTTCGGGTTTCTTTCCATTGCCTTCGTGCTGCACGGTGTGCTTGATAAATGCTTGAAGAAACAATGTCACGCTTTCTATGTTGGGGTTTGGACACGTCCTTTCGTAGCACTGTACGAATTGTCGTCTTCTTGATCCATGCGTTCATGGAATTTCTCTTGACCCACTTCAAAGGTTCAAAGGAGTTGAGACTTCTTACGACCGGGACAGTCGTCTTTGCGGGATAACTCGATTCTTAGAGTTTTACAAAATCCAGCTTGGCCGGAGCCCGCGCCCTTTTGTTGGCTTCATACCTTAGCCGCTTCTACCTCAGCTTTTCTATTTTAAGCGCCCGACGGGCTTCTTCTCTTCGGAAAGCCGTTGTGGGTCGGTTGATTGAGAGCCTTAAAAAGACATCCGATCATGCACTCGTCAAAGGCATATCGCCTGAACTTGCTCGCGACGTCTGGCGGCCTCCTTCGTTCCGACGGCTTTGCCCCCAGTTGGAGCCACGAAAAGCCGTTCAAACACCGACTTGCGTTTGAGCTATGGTGCCCATGATATCACCACATTTGGCCTCCTGCCTTTTGAATCCGGTTTATCCATCACCGGAGCTTGAGGAGCCGGAACGGTGTTAGCCGGGAAAAATAGAATATAGCCGAATTGTAGCAACGGTTCCTCCCACTGCCGCCTGGGAGAACCGTTCGGGCGTCCACCTTCATCGCGTATGAGATGGGAGTTGCATTGAAACTAAGCTTGTTCTTGGAGACATCTTTGTTGCGCTTGTTGCGATTGAAAACGGTTAACCTGCGCAAGGAAACATAATTTCAGTACAGACAATAAATATATATATATATATATATATATCAATTGAGCTCGCATGAACGCTTGACCCGAAATATGAGAGGAAAGAAAAGGTCACAGATTCCCCGTGTCATCCTCCATCACCAGAATCATTTTATTATAAGGCGAAACTATGTGTCTCACCAGACCAATTAATGGGCTTAGTGGACGGAACAAGGCGAGCTGGATGCATCCTAACATTGGACCTTGGCGACGCGCGAAAGCTATTGTCTAAGAAAGAGAGGGATTTGCTGATTATTCTATCACTCTGTCTGAGTTGTTGCTTGTCGTCCCTATCTGAATGAATCTCTTCCAGACACAATGGAGTAGCCGTCCCTTAGTCTTCGTTATCAATCTAGAATTTCTCTAACCTCTAAGCCTGAACACTGGGATTTTCCTTAGCTCATGCTTAGCTTCCACATCTGCATCAAGCCCTACACAATTGGCATGAAGTCATAAGAGACGATTGTGGGGATCCAAAACTCCGACAGCCGTAGACTAAACTGCTGCTAATTACCCCTCGCTTTTGGAGCGAGGGAACCTCCGACAAATGGGTCAAAGTGATCATGCAAACTCAACGTGATGTGTTGGTGCTTGAAAGTAATGCAGAAGGATGTGTTCATTTCATTTTTCATTCTATTTATTCTATTTGTGACAATAAGGATTTATTTATCCAAAAGAAACATTTTTGTTTTGTATTTATATTTTTATATTTTTTTTGAAAGAAAAGTGTGGAAGACGAGGAGTGCAGAGCGTCTTCGGGACGGCGAGAAGGCACGTGGCATGCAGCCGCTGGGTGCCAACGGGTCACGTGAGCGGCACGTGCCTGCTGGAAACACCAGCGGGAGAAAAGGCTAAACCCCTGGGCTGGAAGTTGAACTCACAAGAGACTTTGGATTTGGAGTTGGACTCTTTTGAAGAGAATTTGGAGTTAAATTCCTAGGGAAAAAGGGGTGTTATTTGGAGTTACACTCAAAAAAAAAAGATTTTTGTCTAGAGTTAAATTCCCAAAAGATTTTTATTTGGAGTTAAATTTCGAAAGATTTTTGTTTGGAGTTAAACTCCCAAAAGATTTTATTTGGAATTAAACTCTAGAAAAAAAATTGTCTGGAATTAAACTCCCACAAGATTTTTTTTGGAATTAAACTTCCAAAGATTTTTTTGAAAAAGAAAACCAAAGAAAGAGATCGCTTGAAACTTTAAGATCTAAATCTTTGATCTTGGATGATGAAAAGGGACCCCTTTCTTTTATTTTGAACCTTGGATCATCCCAAAAATGAAGTTTTCGGATATAGGTCTTCTCCTTCCTCCTTTCTTTTTCTTGGATCTTGGAAAAAGGGACGATGAGATTTAAAATCTCCTCTTTTAGAAATTTAATGAGAGATTTGAACTCTCTTCAATGATTTTATGAAGGAAAACTATCTCTTCTTAAGAAAAGGAGAGTTAAACTCTTGATTTAATTCAAAAAAGAAAGAAGAGGTTTTAAAACTTTGAAGAAGGCACAGAACCTTAGGTTGATATGGGAAGAATTTTCTTGTTTATTTTATCATATGATTGGCTTTATTATAGCCTTTACATTTCATTTGGGGGCTTTTACCAATTGCCCTTTGCCTATTATATTTATTCATAAAAAAAGGAAATTACATTAAATTTATCTGTCGCATGAATTTTTCTTCTTAGCATGACGCCAGCTTCACTTGGGCTCGAACTTGGCTCAAGACCACTTGGGTGCTGACTTTGACCCTTTGACTTGTCGACTTTTTGATTTTGCCTTTTTGGGCAAGGGGTGTAAATTTTAGCCCCAACATAAACATTTTGCACCCCCGCACAGATATACTCGTAAATAACAAAAAGAAAATAATGTGCAGCTACTAAATGAAAATTTAGCAGAAGCGAGATAAAATCATTACGTTAAAATGTAGTCCATTGCTCCATCCATCAATTTTTGATCGATTGCCATGAAATGTAGAAATCAATGCCTCAAGGCATGCAAACCACACCTCTGCCTCAACTTTATCCTTGCATATCTAACAAACAATCAGATGAGAACTAAAATACAAAAAGCAGAATTATGAGTTTGCAGCTTCAATGGTAAGTATATATACCAGATCAAGAGACCGCTTCCCGTTATTGTATATAAGGGAAAAGGACAAGTAGTACTTCTCAGGACGTAAATGTCGTTGAAAAACCGGCTGAGTAAATAAAATAATGAATATTTTAAAGTCAGAAATGGAGAAAATAATCTTAAATTCATATAGCATAATTCGAAGATTCAAAAGGGGCATAAATCAAAGAGATATCCCAGACATTCAACTCACAGTTCTTTGACCTGGTATGATTTTTGATACAGAAGCTAACTTCAAAAACTTCTCGCTGCTGCTGGATAACCAAATCAGCAACGATTCGTCCTGTAAATCATAAATAATCCATGATAATTAAACAGAAGTAATGGTAAACAGAGTTGTACTAAGTGGCTTGGATACTAAAGGAAACATGATCGGTTAACTGTATAACCTGCATAGACAAAAATTTGTAATTTTAGTTTCTATATGTCTACTGACAAATATTAGCAAACTCAGATGTTGTATAGCTGCTTGCATGCATCAGTATTAGTTAATTTACGTCAACTCTCTTTGCTGCTTCAAAATTTTATTATAATTTTGCATATTGTTACAAGTTGAATTTCACCCAACTCTCCTGTTAGCTAAAATAATTCAGGCAGGTCTAATATTTTACTCTTAACCCAACCAGGAACCCAACTTCCTACGCTTTTCTACTTTACCAAAAGATTTAAACATCGTACATTGATTTCGTTTGTGCCAAAATTATCAACCACGTTTCAATTAATTTATCATGTGCTGGTAGAAGTAAATGTTCTACTTTCCAAGTCATTAGATTGCTGACTTACAAACTGTTAACCTCCAAACTTCAACTTGCACACAACGTTGTGATTTGTGGGCTCTGATAGCATTTTTATATATGTCGATATTAGCCTGTCTCACGAAGCATTATCAACAATTTAAACTTGGAGCAAAAAGGGTGGCACAATGATATATAACCTTCCTAAAGTGGGAACAAGATGGAATCTTTTGCAAGCACCTTAAATTTAGATAAATCAATAATTGCCCTTGAAATTAGGCTGCTATTTTGGAAAGAGCATGGGTCACATGGGAAATTATGTTATTTAGTAAGGGCATTAAGGTATTTATAACAGACTAACAGTAAGAAATCTGAAAAGATTTCCTTTCTTACCCTTCCCCCGACTACTACATATATGTACAAGGTCTCTTTTAAAAGGTCAAAAATGAAAATAAAGAATGCATTCAACGATGCGGGGCCCGCAGAAATTGGTGACTGCTATTGGAGATGTTTGGATGTATGTGGGATAGCTTAGAGTTGCTACTCGTTATAATAGCAGCACATGAAGCTTTCAATGTTAATATTTTCTACCCCTTTGAATGGACTATTAAGGATCCTTGGCTTTGCTTGGATTGGATATGTATGATCCTTGATTCCTGTGCTGGTATTTTCTACCACTATATATGATTATCAAGGTACATTTCATTCCTCTGTATGAATTAAAGGTATATTTTCAGAACCCTTTCTTCTTGCCATTTCCTTTTGAATTATGTACATGATACTGATTTTACTTTCTGCTTTTTGATAAGTGGACTGCAACAACGGACTAAAGTAAACAACTTTGCATCATCTTATTGAGTCTGAGAATTTTAAGTTAAATCGAATCTTCTATTTTTTTATGACTTTTATACGTTACTTCTCAAACAAGAGTCTTATCATTTCAAATTCACTGACAAATCATCCACAAACATATTAATAGTCAGTTTGCAGTGATTTTGTAATGTAAGAATTTACTTGATATATATCTCCTTACTTGTGGTCCACTCAAACCATTCGTCAAGAACGCGGAAACAACCTCTATTGGTTAAAAACCTACTAAGAAATGATCCATAGCCCCCGTGACGGGGGTCTACCCCTAGTATATCTTAAATCACAAGTAAAGTATTCACACTAACTGTAACCAACCGTTTGCTCCCTTTTATCTTTAACTGGGATGCTTTGACCGAATGTGAGAAACAAATAGAACAAATGAACATGGACTCAAAAACCGAAGTTTTGATTCTCAAAACAATTTTAAAAAATGTCCCACTGTTATATTACTGAGCCCTTTAATTTCTCTTCATCCCTATCGCTTTAAAAGCTTACCAAACCATATATGCTGCCTAAAAAGCATGACAACGAAAATATACTGAAGGGTGTTGATATAATATATTAGGGTTTTTTTACTTAAAACACCACGCACCCACCCCAAAAAAAAACTTATCTAACTACTGAAAACCACCCAAAACTTGGTAATTACTTATTAGCCCCCAAAAACCTTGAAGCTGCTCTTACCCCCCCCCCCCCCCGAAAAAAAACCATCCTTGCTCCTTAACTTTGTTAGACAACAGATGGAAAATCGGGTTAGGGGCATTAAAACACCCTCAATCCTTCTTCTCCATCTAAAAATTCCCAAATGGAACCCCAAATCAAAATTAGGTTTAAGGAATTGATCTCAAATTCTTCAATTGACAATGTAATATGGATCTTCTATCTCAATCCTCTCCAAGCATGAAAGCATCGATCAAAATTCGCGATGACGAGTGCAATCCCCGCTCCTTCGTGCTTGCTAACTCCCCATATCCATCTTCAACGTCCCCTTCAATCCCTCCATCTCCTCCTCCGCCGTTGACTCCCTCGACCTCCTCGCCTCCTTCCCTTCCTTCCTCTCCCTCGCCCTCTCCTACCGCACAAACCCTAACCTAGCCTCTTCATCGCCCTCAACCCCCACCTTGGCCACTTCTCATTTACCAAATCCTCCTTTGTTATAACTTTTGCTAACGACCGTGTTTTTTTCGAACGGAAAATATCGAGGGGGTAAAATGAAACAACTCAAAGGTTTTTCGGGGTAATAAGTGATTACCAAGTTTGTTTGTTTTTTTGGGGGGGTGAGGGGGTTTAGCAATCAGATAACTTTGGGGTTGTTAAGTAAAAAACCCAATAATAGCCCAAAAAAAATCCTCCTTGTTATTCATGTGATGATTGATGTCAATGCTAATCTTGTTTGAGTGCATTGATATGCATGGGCCCTCCATAATTTAAAGTTTTGAAGCTGTTGTGTGTTATGTTAGCTCACAGCCCAAAAGCTTAACATGGTTCTTTGCATGTATCGGAGCACCATCCTTCCAAATCTCATCATTGTCAACTTAAGAGTATAATTAGTTGCCCTAGTTATTCTCATTTACAAGCAACTTTTCATCGGAGACCTTTCCATGTGCCCAAAGACCAAATTAAGCATTGTTACGCGTTTTGTTAGCTTGATATGGTAGTTAGCTCCACAGCGTTGCACGATGTTGTAATACACGTAATCATTCTATAATTGTTTGGTTAGTGCATAATGCATGACCAGAGTATAAGCCGTATAATCGGATAATTATGCAAAGTTAAACAAATATAGACTCTAATATGCCTGTGTAGAAAAAACTGAAAATATGAGAAATGTAAAAAAATAACGTTGATGGAGAGAGTGGATAATAAGTTTAAAAATCGTCTTTTGGATGTGTGGTGGGCATACACATCATAAATGTGCTGTTAAATGGCATTTTGTCCACATGTTTTGCAAATGACCAATTATGCGGCCATTCGTCATTTTAATACTATTACATGCAGTTATAGCCAAAAACATTGAAGTGCTGATTAATATGCCTATTAAACATTTGCAACACGGATACCACCACTTAAGCTTTTTGATAAAATAGTTCTTGACTGCCATTATATAGCCAGAAGTTATTCACATAACAAGATTATATATAGCATAAATTTTTGGAGTCATTTCACATTGCAGTAAAGCTAGTTTTGGATACTAAATATATTTCAACACTATATACAGACTATGTGGCTCATCACTAATTCTCAATAACATGAGGAAAAAGATTTTGAAAATAAAATACTCCATCTTATGAACTAATTTTCTCAATGAAGCAAAGTGTATAGAAAACTCACGTTAGATAGTCTGAATGGGTAGAACTTTGGTTTCCCTTTACGACCATATTTGAGCAAATGAGCACCTTTCTTCAAAGCAACGAGTGCCTATAGAAACACGAAGCAAGGAACAAAATATGACTCAATATATATCGTTAACTGCACAGAATAAGAAAATGTATGGAAAAGAACAAAAATCTACTAAGATTTTGGTAACATCCAAGGCCAAAAGAAGTATAAGCATGTTTTCATTCATTAAATGATCAGGATTATCCAAGAGAAAGTAAGGATCAAGAAGTAGAAATGTACTGAAAATAAAGGAAGTGGATCACTAATCATTGTTCAACTCTCTTGCCACAATCATCTCCTCCATCCCCACATTACCTTAAACCCCAAAGTTCTTGCATATTCCTGTTTGGGTATGGAGTTAGAAAAACTAGATTTTACTTTAAGTGGAGGTAAAGGTTATGCAAACTCTGGTCATCAAGGCCCTACCTTCACTTATAAAATTAACTTTTGATAGGTTTTTTGGCTTTGGAGTTATCTATAACTCCAATGTGTGTTTCCTTCTAAGTTTTTGGAGTTCATAAGGAAGGGGTTAAACTGGAGTCTTTTAAACTCCGGTTATCTCGACTCTGAAGTTTAGCTAACCGGAGTATTATGTAAACTCCGGAATGAAATTCAAACCGGGCGTGGTCAGGATTTTGGAGTTAAGTTTAGATAACTTTATGGAGCTCCGGTTGTCCTAACTTAACTCCAAAGCCAAACACCCTCTCACCGCACCACCGCTGGCACGCTGCTTCTTGTATGTTCAATGCATGACAACATCAAAAGGGTTCTACATTGTCAAGCAAATCGATCGAAATGCCCTCAAACTACTTCATCATATCCTATAAATTCATCCATCTAAGTTTGCATCAAACTTCTCCCAACAAGTACAACTAATTTTGACTATCGATTTCATATCTCATTTCCTACTCATAATGTATCTAACATCCTACACTGTATCATTATCCAAATCAACTCAAATCATTCTCTTTCAAACTCCAACAAATCGCAAGAACAAACAATATACCTTTCCGATGTCCCGGTCGCTACTCCCATTGCTAGCCATTCCATGTGATCAGAACATCTCCAGAACGCCGGACGCATCGATCGCCTCAGACTCGAACCAATCGTCATAGACATCGATGATGGTCGCAGATCCCCCCTCGGATTCTCATCAATCGATCTCCCGAAACGCCAGCAGCCAAAACCCTAGCCCTAGAGATCGCCTCCCTGGATCCAACCACAGATCACAGAACTAGAAGAAGAAAAGGAGAAAGGTTTTGAGGAAAGGGGGAAGAAAAAAAGGCGAGGCCTTTGAAGTGAAAATGGAGCTGAAATGGGTGTGAGACGAGCGGTTATCTGACCGCGGGCGGAGGTGACGGGAATCGAGGAGCGGTCGCCGAGAGAGGAGGAAGAGGAGGAAATCTCGAAGGCGGAAGAAACGGGATTTGGGTCAAAGACGAAGAACAATGGATTTGACTGAGGAATCGACAAAATTAATATATTTGTAAAAGGATAATAAAACGTGGAAAAGGTCAGAAAAAGGGAATAAGCTCGTGGTTTTAATATTTTCATCCATAAATCTTTTCATATGGAAATGCATGCCGACCCAGTATTTTATTTTCTTCTTCATGGTCTTTTTCTAGATTTATGCTCTGTTAATTCCATGCTCACTCATTAGGAAAGATGTGTGATGAGGATTTACCTATAGGAGTAAATTGGATATTTTAGGGAAAAATAAATAAAAGAAAAAAAATCTAGAAAAGTTGGAAGGGGGTTTTGGAAGAAACAAGTCATCTCCACTTAACGCCAAAAATAATGGTGCCGAATACGTGGACGTAAAATGCATTTTTTTTTCCGGATAATGAAAATGAGCTAACGTTTGGACGGGATTAAGAAGGGTTTCTTATATTTTAAGCTAAAAACAATGAAAGGAAATTGTTTTGGGTCGGGTTAAGGTCACTCGCGATGAGATCATGGTAAAATTTCTACACCGGCATGGTTGAGATATTGTGTAGGATTGGTTCATTGGAAAGGTTTGTGTAAATTGTCTACTATTTTTCAGTATGCATTGGATGCTTATGTTGCAGGAGATTTAATGGAATCTAAGACTTTTCAATATAGATTATCTTGTGTTTGGATTTTGGATTTTTCACATGTGCGATGCATGTGATTAAATCAATAAAAGAATATACCAAAATTTTAAAACAATTGTTTGATACATGTGCGTGCAAACTTGTTATTTTTATTTGTTTACGCTAAAGGATTTTGGAATGGATATGTTTTTTGTATATTTGTTTTCTCAAAATCATAAGAATTTTTTATGCCATGTGTTGGCGTTGAACAAATTAGCAATTTCAAAACCCTCTACTTTCGCATTAAAATGGTAAAGACAGTCGCCTCTGGTTTTCTCACACAAATTCAATACCTTTCGTGCACCGATGCCACCATAATCTAATGATAAATGATCTTTGAAGTTGAGTCAGAGATCTTACTTTTAAATTCCCCTTGATTTAGGGTAGGGCCTATTTTTTGTTTATAAAAAAATACCACAGATGCAAAAGTTGCAAACATTTGGAATGAAAATGACAAGAACTTCACCAAAGTTCTACTCCTCTCAATTAAAGATTTACCAATTAAAGATTTAACCATATATGTCAAAGAAAAAAACTGCTGCGTTTCAAACTGAAACTTAGGTGGATAAGGAGACAAGATTATTTCATAAAAATAATGCAATCACTCGCATCTCATTCATTTAGTAATTCCCTTTTTGGTTGAACTGGCCACATCATTTAAGCAATCATCAACTCATGCTTTTGGGAGTTAATGGGACCAGGGACTTTTATTTGTTCTCCACTTTATGATCAAAACAAATATGAAGATCAAATCGTGTTTGCAAACTAAGGACAAGACAAACATACGAGTAAGATTTAGGGAATATTGTGCAAGGTCCACACTCTTGTTTGCTTGCACAGTTGCATAAGATTAGAACGAACATTCAGCTACAACTATTATAGTTGACAATCAACACTCATGTCTTCGATTATAGGTTTTAGAAATGAGATTTGTTTGATTAAGTGTATTTATTGTTGGAAATAAGAGAGGACCGATATTTGATAGATGTCATTCTGCTTTGATATTTTCATATAGAGTTCCAATTTGTTGTATTGAAATACGAAACGGGTGGCGATATTGCCAAACCCTTATTTGATAAATCCATGACAAAACCCATGTATAAACAAAATCATCCCCAACTACATCATCCTTTAATCCCTCCCAAAAAAAAAAACATCTCATCGCCTCTCACCCGCCACGCCGTCGTCCGCGATCTATTCTCCTTGAACTTCACCGGCCCCATCCCATCCCTCCCCATCTGCTTCCTCTCCCACCTCCGCCTTCTCAACCTCTCGAACAACCTCCGCCTTCTTCTCCGATCCGATCCTCTCGCTTCGGCGTCCCTCGGCCTTAGCGGATATGCTAGCCAAGATCAGCGGCGTGTTCGGCGTCAAGTACCAGCTCTCCAACGAGGATCTCGACACCTTCATCTCAATCTCGTTGCGGGAGGAGCTCGATTGCATTGCCGATGAGCCCGCAAGGCTGCGGATCTTCATGCGAGGTTGCGGATTTTCATGATCTCACTGACGACGACCATCTTGCGATCGACACGAGATAGCGTTGTATCGTTGCCGTGAACGGGATCTGGTCGGGATCAAGAGGAAGGGACAGCATAAAAAGACAAAAATTAAATGCTGATGCAGCCAGAGTTAATTTTGCCCATACACAAGTTTGGGTGTAGATTTATCAAATAAAGGTTTAGCAATATCACCGTCCCAATAAATAAAATCATATGCTTGATTTTAATCTTCACAGTGCTGAGCATGGCTTGTATATATACAATTATGGTTTTAAACGCTTTCTCAATAAGGCATGCATGTAAGCAAGCGTAGAAAGTATCAGATACTTCTTTCTATAAAGCACTTTCTTCTTTAGAAACCATTCAATTTGTTAGCATATCAGATTAGATGGCATCATATGCCGAACAGATAAAATCCAAATTTATGCGAATTATGTTTACTTGTCCTTTTAAAGAAATAATGAAGCAAATTCTAAAAATTTGGGACTTTTCATTCTACCAAAATCCCATATTGCCAAAATTAGCCGAAATATGAATAAAAGAAGCTTTATAGGAAATTATAGCGCAACATCACAAATTAGAGGAGCCATTTAAAGATTTGTTTAATTTGGAGAAAGGATATGGGTACTGCATAGATATTTATTGTAATCAGTTGGGCTTTCATTACATTTAGAATAAATGGCTCATTCAAATCGTGGGCCTTGCCTGAACTCCATACTTTTTCTGGAAAGGCAGAGCAAATTTTTTATTAGAAAAAGAAAAAAGAAAAGAGTAAATTGTTTTAAAAGCCTCGGGCCCCAAAAAAGGATCAAAAGCCGAACAAGAGGGAAAGGCCGTACGGTTCAAAATCTCGGTCTAAAACCCCCGGCCGAAGCTTGCGTATTATATTTTGGTGCAAGGACCAAAATACCCTTCTCCTCACACATGCATACAAAATTTTCCACTTTCTCAATCCCACATACGATGAAGAAGAAGAAGATCGTCGGCAAAGATTACAACCTCGCCTTCTCTCCGATCTCTCTCCATGAGATCCTCGCCCTCATCGCCACCGGATCGAAGGGCCCCACCCTCAATCAGATCCTCGCCCTCATCGAGCATCGAGTTCATTAGTCCTTACGGTTGAGCATCGAGTTCAATTATTCCTTGAGAAGCAAGTATCAGAGGAGGAAAATTGGACCGATTTGAAGGATATCAACTGCTTGTGGGATCAGCTTCCCGAGAGCATGTTGGAAAGAGAGAATACATCTGTTGATTGCATGTCCAAGTTCTTTGTCACATAATTGCTTGAGGAGCAAGCTCTAAAATTCATGGTGGATAAATGCATTGTTTCTTTGATTCTTCATTCTTCATTCTTATGTCACATTAGTTACCCTTGGTTTCAAATTGAAAGCTTGAGATGAGTTTTGTAATTTTAGCATATTTGATGATGTCACGGCCTTTTATTATATATACCCATCTGCATATTTATTGTTGTCGCTCGCAAAATCCAACAAGAGAAAGATAAAAGATAAATATAAGGGTCCTTTCTTTTACCCTCTGATCTCTCTTATTATTAGAATTCTAGTTTTACTAATTTGTTTGTTACAATATCTTAAACTAGATAATTCCTTATATAGTTTAGCTTGAATCAGGCTTCGGTACATTCATTTCTATTTCATTATCTTTTAGGCTTTTTTTATACCTCATCCTCAAAATTTCAATATTTCTAAATTTCTCTCCTGAAAAACCATATTTCTAAATTTCACCTCTAAAATTTTAAAGTTGTTCAAAAATGTCCTCCAGTTAATTCAACCAAGCATTTGAAGAGAATATTTTTTATCTTGAATTAATAACAGTTATTAATTTAGTATAAAACGAAAAAGCCCCTTCCCCGATCATCTTCTTCACTGATGTCATAAATTGGGGGCTATGACTAAAGTTCTTCTTAATTTCAAAATTATGGCTTTTCTTTTGACAAAAAAATTAGAGCAATTCTTCTTTAACATTTCAAGTATATTGATACAGAGGGAGATTGTAATCTTTATTATTGCAATTATAACAATTTCAACAAAGAAAATGAGTAATGGAAGAGGTGAAACCCTCATGGTTGGGTTAAGGATAACTGACGCGTGTCGGATCGCGTCAAGATACCTTCCATAGATCTTGTGGGAGCGACAATGGACGGCTGAGATTAGAGTTGGAGGTTGGCTCCTGAAACGTGTAGATCTTCTCAATGGGTTTGAGGTTGTTGGGGCCGAGCTACCTGCAAAGAAGTCCCGGGGTGGTTGTATCATCGAGGACCCTCCGACGATCAAGTTAGACCGAATATTCGAGCAGAGTAACGGCCTAGTGGGAGAAAAAAGACTTACTTGAACCGTCTGAGGGAGGGGTTTATATAGCGGCGACAATGGGCGGGCAGGCGCGAGAATCACGCCGGCCGTTACGCTCCCGACATCACGCCCGCGTGATAGGCGGGATCCCTCATTAAATGGCGAGGCAGGCTCGTTAATAGGGGGGATCATGATGACATGGAACGGGGGACGTGGCCGGCGGATATCTCGCGCGTGGCGAGATTCGCGGAGGTGAGGCAGATGCGCCTGCGGTTGGTGCCGTTGCTCGGTCGATGAGACCGAGGACGATGAGCTCGGCGGGAGGCTCGGGAGCGAGCGAGAGGCCGGGGTATCTTGGTTCTGCTATAGCCCGGGGGCGAGCTGAGAGGGCCGAGGAGGCCAATTGTGCAGGGGGCTCGGAGGCAAGCCAACGGTTGTTTGTAGGAAAGGCATAGGAGTGGCCTGGTCGGCCACAGTAAGTCCTTTCTTGCAAGCTCTGGGACACGTCATCTGCCACGTGTCACGATCTGGGAGATCACCGATATCGAGCATCATCATTAGCCCCCACTCTCGTCTCGACCTGTTCACGGGTCGAGTCGAGAGCGGTCTGCCGGGTCATCCGAGGTGAGCCCCTTTTTGTAGATATCGTGAGCGTGCATTCCCGGGCAATCAGCTGTATTTTCTCGATGACATCAGCAGATCAGGGGCCAGATCTTGCATTAAAGAGGAAGCGCCGGATCCGGCGTACGTTCGCCGAAGCGACAGCCCACGTGTCAGGCGTTGGTTGGCCGACGTGACGAGCCGCAGGTTTCCCGCACCCAATAGGATGCGACCAATGTATGCGCGACAGGTGGAGCGATAGTGGCCATCGAATGCGATAAGTCGTTTTGGCGGGAGATGACTGTCGCCGTTAGATGTGTACGCCGGTAGCTATAAATAATGGTGGGGTCCCCATTAGGGCCAATACCTCTTCATAATTTCCTCGTCCAGAGTCTCGTTAGCTCTGCGCTCTCCATTTTAGGTCGGATCTTTGCGTTTTCTCGTCCGAGGACTCCTCTCCATCAGGTTAGATGTCTTCCTCTGAGGAGTCTGTAGATGTCGTTCGGGTTGGTTCTAGTGAGTCTTCCGGAGCTTCCTCTTCTCCTTCTGTTTCTTCTTCTCCTGAGTCGAGCCTGTTTCCCTCCTTGGCAGATCAAATGGACCGATCCAGGATTCTTGCTGCCCTCGGTGCGCTGTCCCAGAAGAGAGCCGGGGTCGTGGCCATGCCTCGGGCTGGCCCGAGCTCCATGCCAGAGGAATCGGCGGCGGCGAGGCCGTCTACTTCCATCCGAGCCCCCGATGATTGCCGCCACGGCGGCCAGGGGCGCTCGCGGGTTCCCGAACCCTGGACGAGGGAAGCGGAAGAGGACGAAGACATGGTTCCTCTTAAGAGGAAGAAGACGGTCTCTCGCGCGCCATCGACTTAGATTCCCGAGGGGATTCCTGTGCAGGAGGGGGACGCCTGTTTCGTGGTCTCTTCCGGGCTTTCCGTTGCCGCCAGCCTGCTCGCTGATACGGAAGAGTCGGCCGGAGGCAAGATTCCGCGGGGGACCTTGAGGGCCCAAGTGGCAGCTATAGCCCAGGAAGCGGTGCAGGTACGTACTCCCCTATATGCTACTTTGAGCGCCCTATGCTTAGTTCGAGCATCTCTAAGTCCTGCTGTTTTTCATCAGATTCTTCAGCACTACGCCCTCGTTGCTCGCATGGAAGCCGAGGAGATTGCCCCTGCTATGAGGAGGGCGGGGGAATCCTCCTCGGAGGCCGAGGATCTGCGGCTCGAGCTGCGTCTGGAGAGGGAGAGGATGGCCGTCCTTGAAGCCCGATCGGCCGCCGCGGAGCTCACTGTCTCAAAGTGCCGCGGGTCATATCACCGTCTAAGTGAGTCCCATCAAGCCATTGAGGCTAAGTTGGCAGAGCTGACCGATCTTTATGCAGTAGTGAAGAGGGCGAGGGATGCCAGCAGGCGGGATGCCTAGGCTGCGCTTCAGGCGGAGGAGGTCGCCGAGGTTCGAGCTCGAAAGGCGGTGGTCGAATACAAGGGGTCGGATCAGTTTTACGTCGACCTCGGCGAGGCCTCTGCCATTGCATGGCACAAAGCTCTTGATGCCGTCAAGGAGCAGTTTCCGGAGTTTGTCGACGGTGAGCTCCGTGCTCGGGTCCCACTTTTGGAGGTCATGCCTCCGGCAGATGGTGATGAGGGAGGTGAGGTCTAGGCGGGGCTTGCGGCATGAACTTTTTGGTTTTTCCTCCTTCTCTCTCTTTTTGTAAACCTCCGGGCGATTTGGTAAGGCTGGGGAGCCCACAATACCCCTGTAAAGACTTTTGACTTTGTGATTAGATTCTGTTTGCAGTAGTATTTGCGCGCGTATTTTCCCTTGTTGGTAAACACTTGTATTTGTACAGTACTGCCTTCGTGTTAGGTCCGTCTTTCCTCTAGCGATCACACGTCGAGTTGAATCTGATCATTTTCCAAGTATGCAAAGACCGGTGGGAAGACGGTATCCCCATGGCCCCGAAGTCGAGGTGGAGATCGCTTAGACGTAGATAGACCGGATGCCTCTTGTTGAGGGCCTTGTTCCTTAGCGTGGGAGGGGCCATAAGAAGCCTTCTAAGGACGGGCCGAGCAGTGTTGCTGCCCGGTGCCTCTTGGCAGGGGTTTGATCCCTAAGGACGGGCCGAGCAGGGTTGTTGCCCGGTGCTTCTTGGCGAGGGCTTTGATCCCTGGAGTTGTGTGGTAGGAAACTATCAGCCAGGGATAACCGAGCAAGGGCGGGCCCGGCTGCCTCTTGGTGAGGGCTTCGATCCATGGCGTTGTGAGGTAGGGAACTACCGGCCAGTGATAACCGAGCGAGGGCGGGCCCGGTTGCCTCTTGGTGAGGGCTTTGATCCTTAGCGCGGGAGGGACCGTAGGAGGCATGCTAAGGATGGCCGAGCAGGGTTGCTGCCCGATGCCTCTTGGTGAGGGCTTCGATCCCTGGCGTTGTGGGGGTAGGGAACTACCAACCAGGGATAACCGAGCAAGGGCGGTCCCGGTTGCCTCTTGGTGAGGGCTTCGATCCTTGGCATTGTGAGGTAGGGAACTACCAGCCAGGGATAACCGAGCGAGGGAGGGCCCGGTTGCCTCTTAGTGAGGGCTTTGATCCTTAGCGCGGGAGGGGCCGTAGGAGGCCTGCTAAGGATGGCCGAGCAGGGTTGCTGCCCGATGCCTCTTGGTGAGGGCTTCGACCCTGGCGTTGTAGGGTAGGGAACTACCAGCCAGGGATAACCGAGCAAGGACGGGCCCGATTGCTTCTTGTTGAGGGTTTCGATCCCTGGCGTTGTGAGGTAGGGAACTACCAGCCAGGGATAACCGAGCAAGGACGGGCCCGGTTGCCTCTTGGTGAGGGCTTCGATCTATAGCGCGGAAGGGGCCGTAGGAGGCCTGCTAAGGATGGCCGAGCAGGGTTGCTGCCCGATGCCTCTTGGTGAGGGCTTCGATCCCTGGCGTTGTGGGGGTAGTGAACCACTAGCCAGGGATAACCGAGCAAGGCGGGCCCAGTTACCTCTTGGTGAGGGCTTCGATCCCTGGCGTTGTAGGGTAAGGAACTACCAGCCAGGGATAACCGAGCAAGGGCGGGCCCCATTGCCTCTTGATGAGGGCTTCGATCCTTAGCGCGAGAGGGGCCGTAGGAGGCCTGCTAAGGATGGCCGAGCAGAGTTGCTGCCCGGTGCCTCTTGGAGAGGGCTTCAATCCCTGGCGTTGTGGGGTGGGGATCTACCAGCCAGGGATAACCGAGCAAGGGCGGGCCCGGTTGCCTCTTGGTGAGGGCTTCGATCCCTGGCGTTGTGGGGGTAGGGAACTACCAGCCAGGGATAACCGAGCAAGGGCAGGCCCGGTTGCCTCTTGATGAGGGCTTCGATCTTTAGCGCGGGAGGGGCCGTAGGAGGCCTGCTAAGGATAGCCGAGCAGGGTTGCTGCCCGGTGCCTCTTGGGGAGGGCTTCGATCCCTGGCGTTGTGGGGTATGGATCTACCAGCCAGGGATAACCAAGAAAGGGCGTGCCCAGTTTCCTCTTGGTGAGGGCTTCGATCCCCGGCGTTGTGAGGTAGGGAACTACCAGCCAGGGATAACCGAGCAAGGGCGGGCCCGGTTGCCTCTTGGTGAGGGCTTCGATCCCTGGCGTTGTGAGGTAGGAAACTACCGGTCAGGGATAACCGAGCAAGGGCAGGCCCGGTTGCCTCTTGGTGAGGGCTTCGATCCTTAGTGTGGGAAGGGCCGTAGGAGGCCTGCTAAGGATAGCCGAGCAGGGTTGCTGCCCGGTGCCTCTTGGTGAGGGCTTCGATCCCAGGTGTTGGGGGGGTAGGAAACTACCAGTCAGGGATAACCGAGCAAGGGCGGGCCTGGTTGCCTCTTGGTGAGGGCTTCGATCCCTGGCGTTGTGAGGTAGGGAACTACCAGCCAGGGATAACTGAGTAAGGGCAGGCCCGGGTGCTTCTGTGGCGTCACGGGTCCGCGTGCAGCGTCGGCAGGAGCGGGCTGCGACTGCTAGGGCCCGGCTAACGGAAATTTACTCTGAGTATCACCAGGAGTTCTTCCTTGATCCGGTTCCACCTCTGTTGTACCTTTTTCTTTTTCTGTAAGGCTGAGGGGCCCATTGTATCTTTTTTGAATGAATAAAATTCTTCTTTTCGCAATGTTCTAGCGTTCCCTTCTTGTTATTTAAAAAGAGAGGATTTTAGAAAAGTTTATATTGCTCTTGTGAAAGAAGAAATACACACTCGTAGATATTCCTCTCACTGGTACAGCTTGAGCTTCTCAACGTTGTAAGGCCATGGAAACTTGCGCCCGTCCGCATCTTGCAGGCGGTAGGCCCGCCGGGAAGGACCTCGGAGACGAGGAAGGGACCGTCCCATTTAGGGGAAAATTTATGCAGCCTGCCTTTATCGACGAACTCGTTTCGCCTCAGGACCAGGTCTCCGGCCTTGAAAAAGCGATGCTTGACTCGCGCGTTGTAGTATCGGGCGGTTTGCTGTTGATAGGCGGCGGCTCCGATCTGAGCCCGGTCTTGTTTCTCCAGCAAGACGTCTAGGTTGTTCCAGAGGGCCGTGGTGTTTGCCTCGTCGTCGAAGTGTTCGAACCGGTGACTTAGTAGCCCAATCTCCGCTGGGACCATTGCCTCGGTCCCATAGTTGAGGCTGAAAGGGGTTTCCCCTGTGGGGGTCTTCTTTAACGTGCGTAGGGCCCATAGGACTCGGGGTAATTCCTCGACCCAATTACCCTGGTGTCCTTCTAAGCGGGTCCGGAGACCTCGGAGGACGTCCCGATTAGCGACTTCAGCTTGCCCATTGCATTGGGGATGTGCGACCGTGGAAAACTTTATAAGGATATGATACTCATTGTAGAATTCCTTCACCTTCTCGTTTTCGAAGTTCGTTCCGTGGTCGGTGATGATACACCTCGGGATACCAAACCGGAGTATCACGTTGTTCTGCAGGAACTTGATAGTCGTGGTGGCATCCGGTTTCTTGATGGGGATGGCCTCAATCCACTTCATAAAGTAATCTACTGCGACGAGAACGTACTTGTGCCCGCCCGTACCGGTGGGGAACTGGCCTATCATGTCCATTCCCCACTGGGCAAACGACCACGGGGAGGATAGGCCGGTCAGTTTAGTAGCTGGAAGACGAGGTATGCTTTCGTAGAGTTGGCAACTTTTGCATTTCCTAACGAGCTTCTGGGCGTCTTGGTGAATAGTTGGCCAATAGTACCCCTGAAGCAACGCCTTCTGGACTAAGGTGCGGGCCCCTTGGTGTGCGCCGCCAACCCCTTCATGGATTTCACGGAGGACGTAGTCGGCTTCGTGGGGGTCGACGCACCGGAGCAGGGGCTGAGTGAAGGACTTCTTGTAAAGGTTCCCATTGCTCCAGACGAAGTGACGGGCTTTGGCTCGGAGGCGGCGGGCTTCTCCCCGATCTTCTGGGAGTGTGCCTTCCTTTAGGAATTCCACGAGGGGCTTCCTCCAGTACCAGCCTTCTTCCTGGGCTGTGTATACGTGAAGTGTTGTGGCCCCGTCTTCCACACTGGGTCGTGGCAAGATCTCGAAGAGGATGGATCGCTTGTTGTTGGCCGAGTAGGATGAAGCCAGCTTACTCAGGGCATCGGCTTGGGCGTTGAGCTGCCTGGGTATTTGTTCTACTTGGACTTCGTCGAAGTTCTTTCGAAGTCTTCTTACCTCGGTCAGGTACTTCATCATTAGAGGTTCTCGAGCCTCGAAATAGCCTGTCACTTGGCCAACGACTAAGGCTGAGTCACCGCGGATCCGAATTGTTTTCAGCCCCAGCCCAGAGGCCATGCGCAGTCCAGCCAGCAGGGCCTCGTATTCTGCCGCGTTATTTGAGGCCTTAAACCCGAGCTTCAGAGAATACTCCATCTTCGTCTCGTTCGGGCCCCGAATAACGAGGCCGGCACCGCAGCCTTCCTCGTTCGAGGACCCGTCGACATAAATGATCCACTCTGGGACTGAGTCGGGCCTCCCCTCGATCGGGGGTTGAGCTGTGAAGGTCGACGCGGACTCCGGTTCCTTACTGGGGATGGTGCACTCGACGATAAAATCGACCAGGGCCTGTGCTTTGATGGCCTGCCTCGGGCGGTATTTCATGTCAAACTGGGACAACTCCCACCTCCACTTCTCTAAGCGGCCTGAGGATTCGGGTGAGGCGAGGATAGCCCCCAGCGGGTGCTCGGTGAGAACGAGGATGGTGTGCGCCTGGAAGTAGGGCCGTAGCTTCCTTGAGGCCACGATGAGTGCCGAGACGATCTTCTCTATGGCTGGATGCCTCGAATCTGCATCTTTGAAGACGCGGCTTACGTAGTATACCGGCTTCTGCACCCCATCGACCTCTCGGATGAGCACTGAACCCGCTTCTTGGTCGGATACCGCCAGATACAGCGATAGCTCGTCTCCTTCAACTGGTCGGGTGAGCAGCGGTGGCGTTGCAAGGTGCCTTTTCAACTGGTTAAAGGCGGTCTGGCACTCCTCTGACTACTCGAACCTCGGGATCTTCTTAAAAGCTTTGAAGAACGGGAGGCACTTCTCCCCCGACCTCGACATGAAGCGGCTCAGAGCGGCTACTCGTCCCGTCAGCCGCATGATCTCAACGTTCGTCCTGGGCGCAGCCATGTTGAGGATAGCGTCGATTTTCTCCGGGTTAGCTTCGATTCCGTGGTGGGTGACCATGAAATCGAGAAACTTTCCCCCGGTAACTCCGAATGCGCATTTGGCGGGGTTCAGTTTCATTTTGAACTCGCGGAGTACTTCGAAGGCTTTGCCCAGATCCTTGGAGTGGTCGGCCAACGACACCGATTTGACGAGCATAGCATCGACGTAAACTTCCATGTTCCTGCCAATCTGAGGCTTGAACAAGCGGTTGACCAATCGTTGGTACGTAGCCCCGGCGTTTTTGAGGCCGAAGGGCATCACCTTGTAGCAGTATACCCCCCGGTCTGTTGTGAATGCGGTGAGATCTTCGTCTGCCGGATTCATACGTATCTGATTGTAGTCTGAAAAGGCATCCATGAAGCTCAACAGCTCGTGGCCTGCCGAGCTGTCGATTAGCTGATCTATCCGAGGGAGGGGATAGTTGTCTTTGGGGCAGGCCTTGTTGAGGTCGGTGAAGTCGACGCACATGCGCCACTTTCTGCTCGACTTTTTGGCCAGGACTACGTTCCCCATCTACTCCGAATAGAGCACATTTCGAATGAAGTTGGCGGCGAGGAGCCGATCTACTTCGTCCTCGATAGCCTTCTGTTTGACCAGGGCGAAGCTTCGCTTCTTCTGCCTGACGGGTCGGGCCGTAGGATCTACCCCGAGCTTGTGAGATATGATTTTGAGGTCGATCCCAGGCAAGTCAGCAGGCGCCTAGGTGAACACGTCGGAGTTGTTTCTGAGGAAATGGACGAGGTCATCTCGCTGAGTCCCTGTCAAAAGCGATCCGATCTGAACGATTCTTTCGTCGTCCTCTTCTACAAGGGGGACCTCGGCCAGTGGTTCTACCAGGGTCCCGCGGACCTCTTTTTGCTCATCTCGAGTGTCCAGAGAACCCCTGATGTCACCTTCACCCTCGGCATCATCGGTTGGCCGCCCAGACGAAGACGTTGCGGTGAAGCAAACCTTTGCAATTCGTTGGTCCCCATAGACCCGGCCTATCCCGCCCTGGTCGAGAGGGAACTTCATTGCCAGGTGGTAGGTTGATATCTGGGCCCGGAGGGAGTTCAGCGTTGGGCGGCCAAGGAGGATATTGTAAGCCAACGGGATTCTCGCTATGATGAATTCCATAGGCATTGTTTGCGTACGGCCGGCCTCCCCGACGTTAAACTGGAGAGTGATTACACCTTCCGCCAGGATGGAGTGGTTAGTGAATCCTAAAATGACGTGGGAGGTCGGCCTCAGGTCTGCTGAGGAGAACCCCATGCGCAGAAAGCAGTCGTAGAAGAGAATGTCCTCCGAGCTTCTCAAGTCGACCAGTATCCTATGCACCTCGTATTGGTGGACCCGAGCCGTAATCACCAGAGGGTCATTGTGGGGCAGGGATATGCCGTGGAGATCCCCGTTGTAAAAAATGATTGGCTCGGTCTCCCTGGCCTTCTTCCTTAGACGGCTGTCGGCCTCCATGGCCGGTGTGGGGTGCTGAGTCTCGTAGGTACTCGACATACCCCCAGCCGACATGACTATGATTTTTGATGGGCCCCAGTTCCTTTCGATGAGGTTCCTTAGGTCCCCTGGCGAGGTAGTCTTCGAGCTACCGTGACGAGTCCCGTCCGTGCGATCCCGTCAAGGGAGTGGGTGTCGGTCATGCCTGGGAGCAGGCGAGCTGACCGACATCTTCTCGGGAGGGACAGGGGCGCGAACGGGCTCGGGGTGAGGCGCTCTGGCGACGGACCCCGGTGTCGAACCGTGGGGCGCCCAGCGGATCATGGAATGTGTTGGCCCGGGAGATCTGCGGCTGTGGGAGGTAGCGAGGCGATCGTTTGTGCCGACGCGAGTGGAGTCTTCTTTCCCTCTGTAGGGGTCCCGGTCCTGAGGTGGGGGAGCGACGACCTGGGGATCTTGCCCTGCCGTTTGGACGCAGATGAGCACCTCCACGATGGACGCGAGTCGGTCTATCGGGCCGGCCAGGGCGTTGATGGCGTTCGGGGGAGGAGGTTCGTCCGCGCCTCCATTGAGGGGGAGGCGGTGGCTAGTGCTTGGATCGTCGGGGTGATCTCTTGCCATTGAATGGAGATCGGAAGATGAACTTTGTTCAGTGGAGTCAAGAATTCCCCACAGATGGCGCCAGCTGACGCATGTCGGATCGTGTCAAGATGTTACATTCCGTAGATCTTCTGGGAGCGATAGTGGACGGCTGAGATTAGAGTTGGAGGTTGGCTCCTGAAATGTATGGATCTCAATGGGTTTGAGGTTGTTGGGGCCGAGTGTTCATATCAGATTTTTGCATTTTTATATCGCCCATTCTTAATCACATTGCATATAAGTAGGTATTTTTGATTCATGTTTGCTAAATAGTTGCAGGTTCTCAGCTCTCTACAGTGAAATTCATGAAAAGTCACAACAAATGTGGGACTACGACCAATAAACAGAGAAATACGGGTTTCCGCACACTATCCGTATAAAGCCGCTTACCAGTTCAATGAACAAATGGAAAATCATTGAGCATTTCAATGCACAAAGCACAAAGGCATCACAAGATCCAAGACTTCAAACGCGGAGCTCAAGGCAAAAGTCCACTGTTGAATATCTGGAAGAGAATTGAAGAGAGTCTGAGAGACCAAGTGAAGAAAACAGAAGATAAAAGCAACTTGGAGAAACCGTGAAGAATTGAGCCCAAGATCCTACCAAATGGCCGCGAAACCGCGGCTAAACAGGCCTTTCTGCCGCGGAACCGCGGCCGTATGGTCACGTGTCGGTGGAGGTGTCGGTGCTTTGACCCGGTTTTCTTAGGGTAGTTTTGTAAATTCATGTGTGGATCCGAATGTAACCTAGGGTTTTTCCTATTTATAAATAGGAGAGTTGAAAACCAAATGAAGGTGTGCCTCTTTGAGAGTGCCTCTTTTAAGGTGCCTTTCTTAGGACGCCTCTCTTTAGTTTTTATTCTTTTTTTAGATCTAAATTTTATTGTAATGTGTTCTTGAGAGGTCATCAATAAAGTAAGTTTTTTTTCTAGCATTTTTCTTATCTGCAATTTATTATCTGCACTTTTATTTGTTCTTTATTTATCTGCAATTCAGGTCATCAATTAAAATATAAAAAAAATGAATTTTATTGTTATCTTCCTAATGAGTGAGTAATTCCTCACTTGTTAGGGGTAGGATAGGGAATGTTTGAGAGAAGGAAATCTCTCTCACTCCTTCCTTTGCCCAAATAATTTTAATACGGACTCCCTTTAATTCAACCATAATCCGCTCACTGCGGCACCCTATCCTGCATGATAGCGGTGATTCCCTAGTTAGACCGGTTGTGGTTGAATTAACCGGAAGTTAGGGCTAAGAGCCAAGAACGGACGGACAAGGACCAGGCCAGTCATGCTAATCCCCGTTGTTGCCGATTACCCTAACACCTTTATTCACAACTAAGGCATTGAAAGAAGTGGGAAGATCCCTATTTCGAACTAATCTAATCCTAACCCTAGCAAGCTTTTTATCATCTTATTCTCATTCTTAGATCTTAAAACAAAACCCACCAATTTTTTGGACTTAACTCGTTAGAACATAAAGAAAAGGATTTCTTCTCCCTGTGGATCGACCCGTACTCAACCGGCTAGCTACCAAGCGACACCGTCTTGATTGCGGTATTTTTAAATTTATAACGCATAGAAAATCTCTATCAATCAAATGGCGCCGTTGCCGGAGAGACGGTAGTCTTTTTCTTTGTGTAATTTCGGGTTAATAAAAAAAAATTAAAAATTATAAAAATTGAAAATTTTTAAAACAAAAATAAAATAAAATAAAAATCATCTTGTTATTTTTGAAAGGTTTTTGTGCAAGTGTGCAGGCTTGGAGCAAACTCTGTTTCAGATCTGGAGCAAATTTAGTGAACAAATCAATATTCAGGAGATCTAGACAGAAAGAGGAAAATAAACTCAGCACAGGGAACAATTTGAAGCAGTCAAACGTATGAACAACCGCGGCATAATCGACAGTTTGACCGCGGAACCGCGGTCAAAGGGTGACATCAGCAACCAAAAATCTCTGTGGGTATCTCATTTCTCATCTCCTTTCCTCTGCACTCTACTGACAAATTTTTCTGCAGCATTCTTTGCTCAAATTCTCTTTCTTTTATCCAATAAATTGTTTTTGTGCAGGATTCTTTGCGCTGCCAAATAAAAATTTTTTTTTGCAAGTGTTTTAGATTTTTGGTGTGTAACTGCTTTGCATAATTAATACGGAATCTAAGGGGCTATAACACCAATCAATATTAGGTGAGGATTTTATTACCCTTCCTAAGACCCCAAAAATCACTAAAAGCATATGCATCACCCTTGAGTTAATTAAAAAATATCTAAACTCAGCCAACTAAGGACTGTCGTGCTCATTAGGACAGAGGAAGGTTGTGGATATTCAATCGTTTATCTAAACTTGATTTTATGGTGTCTAGGCTAGACAAGTGAGAAAGGTAAGTTTAAAAGGCCAGTCTCATGGTGATACGTGAGCGGAACCCTATTTTCTTCATTTTTGCTTACCTGGCAACAATTGGCGGTGAAGAGGCGATTTGAGAGATATTTCACAACTTGTCACTTTGGAACAGTTAGGAGCAGTCTAGTGGACTTAGAAGACCGTAGCTCTAGGTTTGATTGTGCATGTTTTAATTGTGATTGTTTGAAATAAGTCCGTATACATTCTTGCAAAAACTCTTTCTAAAAAAAACACTTTCAAAATTTTCAAAACTCCAAAAACAAACAATTTTTTTTCATTAAAAAAAAATTATTAAAAAAAATCACATTCTTTTTTTTCTCCTTTCTCCCATCACATCATGGGTACCCCACCTCGCAAAACTCGCCGAACTTTGGTACCCTCAACCAGACATTACTTCCTACGCTTCTTGTTTTGGTCGAATTTCGAACGACCCTTCCATGCCCAAAATTTCTTTGAAAGATCGGATAGACGCGTTTAGGACAACCAATTGGACTCCGCAATCCACCTTGTATCAACCATTTCAACCTTCATCACCTTCTTACGTTGATACTCCTTTTTCGAGTCCTGTTGTAACTCCGAAACCCATGTCTATTGCTGAGCACATTGAACAATCTCGTAACCGATCTTTCACTCCTTTCACCACTGCGAATTCTTTGGATCAACAATTCCATTCACTTTCTTATCCAAATGTTGATCCTACTCCTGTCCAACCATTCAATTCCTACCAGTCCTACCCGACTTTTGCACCTTCCCTAGACATTGCTTCTGAACAGCCATTTGGGAGTTTCCAGTATCCAAACAACTTTAAATCTTTTACTGAAACCCCGTCACAACCCATGTCTAGTCTGGAACAGTCGTTGGAAGATTTTATGGTAGCGTCAAGCCAACAGATGATAGATTTGAATGCGTCCATGACCGCCCTTATACAACCTAGTGACCCGGTAGTTAGTTTCGAACTAGCTCCAAATTTTCCAATGTATGATGAGGCGGTAGGACAGGTTGAGAATTTGAGTGGTGAGAGTGAGCTGTACACCGGTCCAAATCAAACCTACCCATCCCCAATTGAATCCCACAACTCTGGTTTTGAATGTCTATCAAGTGTTCCAAATGATTCACCAGTTGAAGATAAAACGTTTAATGAGTTATGCGACTTTGTAGTGTTTGATTTACCTGATTGTGAAGGGCCCCTTTCGAGTGAGACCATCACCAATCCTTTGACCTCTACACCTACACTCTAGAACCTAAATTGATTGATATTCATGCTTTGTTTGAGGTGTCTGAGAAAATTAATTTTCACTTGATTAAAGATATTAACGCTGGGAATATTTTGGATGATGAACCCGCAGATTTGACTGAATTTTTCTCTCCAATTCATCATCCCGAGTCATTAAATGTATCTCCCAAACTTCATATGCGTCTTGATTTTGATGAGAATTGCATGGATAAGCTAAATTTTGAGGAGAGTATTGAGGAAATTATTGAGGATGAAGCAGTTTTACTTGAGGAGTCGGATTTTCCAATTCATTCTCTCCCTTTCATTGACTGCGGATACCCTCCTGAATCTTTAACCGATACCTTTCCCCAATCACTTCTCACCATTCTCGTTCCGACCGCGCAAGAAACCGTATCACTTTCATTTTCAATATCTGGTTTACCAAGTTCGACGTACCCGTGTTTTCTCACGAATCTTGAGAGATTTGACCTCATTTCTCAGTGGGATGATAGATTAGCATAATCGCTTTTTACACATCGGTCATTACAAATTGTGGTAACTTATACACTCCATTTCCACCCTCAAGTTCGTATTCCACTTCTTTCTCCCACTTTCTCTGGTTCTTCTTCTAATCTTCCTTTAATGATAGCGAGTGTTAATGAATCACAATCCGATATTTTGAGTTCGAGAATTCTAGAAAAACAACTTGATTTAGACTCTTTTGAGAATAAGGTAGATGAGCCTTACGAGTCTCCTACCTCCATAATTTTTAAAAAATCAAGTGTGTTGAATTCTGACGCGACACTTATTGTGATTAATCAACCTTCACCTGAAGAAGTCGAACCACCACCATTTCTTCTTATCCCATACGAGAATGTGACCATTCTTCCCATTCCTAATTATCCACATTCTTGTTCACCATTATTGTTTCGTCTCTACAAATCGAGACGTAAATCTTTTCTTTTACACTACTTATCTCTTCCCCACTTCTTCCTGGCTCCATACAACATGTTCTTTCACTAACCACACCATTATAACGATAAATTTTTTGAATGGTTGGTGCTAACCTTTGGCCTGTGTAAGGCCTTATATAGCTTGATACTGTGTTTTTCTCCCCCCTAACTCTGAACTTTAACGCTTAAACAGTGGAAATACTATTTCACTTAAGTTTGGGGGGGACCTTTTTGTGTATATATATTTTGTTTTTCTATTAGTAATAATAAAAAAAAATCAATAAAAAAATAATTGAATAAACAAACAGGGGAGTGCCGACGATTTTGACCCTTTTGTTGTAGCCTGACTGTGAGGGCACCGTCAAGTTTAAGTTTGGGGGTGTGCTCGGTAAGCTTTCTTCCTATGCATTCATGTGTATATTTTTGCATTTGCATACTTATTTTAAAACCCATAAAAATAAAAAATTATAAAAATTGAAAATTTCAATTTTGGCCATATTTGACTTAAGTTTAACACGACGGTTGACTAGTTAGGAGAAACTAGATCCTAAACTTAGTAAATTAAAAACCCTAAAATAACCTTTCTTAAACTTTAACTGTAGAAAATATACGTCCTTGTAGTTTATTTAGAAATAGGCAAATTTTGAGTTCAGTTCTTGGGCTAAATCGAAATAAGGGAAGAGTATTGAAAGCTCTATTTGAAGTATAAGTCTGAAAAATAATTCTGAACCTTAAGTCCAAATTCTGAAAATATATACCCTACTTTACGCACTTACACACATCTTGAAACTTGGGATAGTGGAGGATACCTTGAAATGCTCTTGTATAAAATCCTTAGTATGAATGAAAATAAAATAAAAGTATAAGTGGTGAATTAAGAGATAAAAAAATTGAACACTGGTTTTGTAATTATTTAAGGCAGCATAAATAAAAAAATATAGCGAGTGTGCTTTATCACCCAGTGCCTTAAACCAACTGGTTTGGGAGTCACTGCTAAGCCTTTGGTATTGCAAGACGAAGAATTACGCATAAATGCGCAAGCACATTTTGTAATCGGTCGTTTATTACCCCAAGAAGTATTAACGGTCGCATGAAGGATGTGTGAGTAATTTCATCTAAAATTCACCAACTAAAAGTATTTTGGAAGATGGACATGAGTATGATAGTTTGAATTGAATTTCCAAATGTAGGGGTGATAATTACACACACGTAGAGGTATATAATTGGAGTTTGGAGGAGAGATAAGAATAAAAGATAGGGTTTATATCTTCAGTAGAGATGATAAAAATTCCTAACTTAAGATTGCACCTTAGAAGGAAAACTTAGGAGATGCTGAAAGGTTTATAAACTGGCAAAACGTATATGATCTTAAGATAAATAAAAAGGAAGTGTGAAAAATACGGGTTGATGATTTCTAAATTGAAGATAATAGAATTTCTTGCTAGAATACTGAATTGAAGAATTAGAGTCAACGACCAAATTGATCGAATTTTATGGGTACTATCCGCTGAAAACCCTCATGAGACAACACTTCTCCTACTAGGGACACCTAGAGGTTTAACGTCTTGTGGCACGAGCTCAGTGCAATCGCGTTTCCTGCGAAAGTGAGATTAGGATTTTTCGAGAATAAAATTGGCTTTGCTCGGGACGAGCAAAAGAGAAGTTTGGGGGTATTTGTTCATATCAGATTTTTGCATTTTTATATCGCCCATTCTTAATCACATTGCATATAGGTAGGTATTTTTGATCCATGTCTGCTAAATAGTTGCAGGTTACAGATTCTCAGCTCTATACAGTGAAATTCATGAAAAGTCACAACAAATGTGGGACTACGACCAATAAATAGAGAAATTCGGGTTTCCGCACACTATCCGTATAATGCCGCCTACCAGTTCAAGGAACAAATGGAAAATCATTGAGCATTTCAATGCACAAAGCACAAGGGCAGCACAAGATCCAAGACTTCAAACGCGGAGCTCAAGGCAAAAGTCCACTGTTGAATATCTGGAAGAGAATTGAAGAGAGTCTGAGAGACCAAGTGAAGAAAACAGAAGATAAAAGCAACTTGGAGAAACCCTGAAGAATTGAGACCAAGATCCCACCAAATGGCCGCGGAACCGCGGCCGTATGGTGCACGTGTCGGTGCACGTGTCGGTGCTTTGTCTCGGTTTTCTTAGGGTAGTTTTATAAATTCATGTGTGGATTAGAATGTAACCTAAGGT
Source organism: Agapanthus africanus (assembly GCA_030015575.1). Taxonomy (NCBI): domain Eukaryota; kingdom Viridiplantae; phylum Streptophyta; class Magnoliopsida; order Asparagales; family Amaryllidaceae; genus Agapanthus; species Agapanthus africanus. Next base: position 173,082,204 of record JASDDO010000024.1, read on the forward strand.
GTTCCCCTCCGAAAGACGGCGCAGACTTTGGCGTCTCGCCTGAGATTCGGGGCAGATGCTATATGGTTTTATCCATCCACCTCTCCGAAGGTGCCGAGTTGATTTATGGCATCGTGTATCGGAGGTTTAGACGGATGCGGCCGATGTAGCAGACTTCGTCAGATTCCCCCTCAGGGTGAGGGGTTTTTGATTGTGGGGACGCTCTTCCCTGCAGGCGCAAGCCCCTGCAGTTAATTACGCTACCGCATCGCGGTAACAACTTTCTCCTTCTCCAGAATTTCACTTCGTGTCGTGTGTGTTTGTTTTATTTATGGTTGCCCGTGGATTGTATACGGAGACTGAGTGATGCCGTCACCCGTAGGACGTGGATTAGTCCAAATCCGTATTTAGTTAGATTTGGGTTTGGTGTTTTTAGTTTAAGGATGCATTGGTCGCGTTGCGGCTAAGATCAACTTAAACGTTCGTCAAGGATACGTTAATCCTGTTTTGGATTAAGATCGACTTAACGTAGTGATTAATTTAATGTATGGCCATCGGGACTCGTCACCTCTCTGACGTCGTTGAAGGATTACAACGACAGATGTCAGAGGAGCTCGGAGATGTACCCTCGAACCAGAGTTGATTGGGAGTTTTATAATCCATTTAAATGTTTAAGGATACGTTAGCCGTGTTTGGGGCTAAGATCAACTTAAACGGGACCGTTTAGATCCGGCAAAAGAGCGTTTGGAGGCTCTATTATTCCAGTTTAAGGACGTGGTGGTCTATCGCCAGTTTAGGGACGTGGTGGTCCGATATTAGTTTAGGGACATTTCGGTCCGAGATTAGTTTTAAGAACGTCTCGGTCCGATATTAGTTTCGGTCCAATATTAGTTTAGGGACGTTTCGGTCCGATATTAGTTTTAAGGACGTCTCGGTCCAATATTAGTTTTAAGGACGTCTCGGTCCAATATTAGTTTAGGGACGTCTCGGTCCGATATTAGTTTAGGGACGTTTCGGTCCGATATTAGTTTAGGGACGTTTCGGTCCGATATTAGTTTAGGGACGTTTCGGTCCGCTAGTTTAAGGACCCCGCAGTCCGTATGAATGTGTGGTCGTTGGGACCCGTCACCTCTTTGACGTCGTTGAGGAATTACAACGATGGATGTCAAAGGAGTTCGGAGATGTACCCTCGAACCGGACGTAGATTGATTTAGGAGAGCCATTTTGCTCGGTCAATTTAATTTAAGGACTTATGGCCACGATTGAGCCAAGTCCAGTTGAAAATATTCAACATTTTATTTGCTTTTGCATTGCATTTTTTTATTTAGGCTCTTCCCACAAAAGATACAGAGTATCAATTTATTTTGGGCTCTGCCCATTTGTAGATGATGCAAAGTATCTACCTTGTTTGGGCTCTGCCCCTTTTAAAATGCATAGCATTCTTAATATTTTGTTTGGGCTCTGCCCATTTATAAATAATGCAGAGCATCTGTTTTGGTTTGGGCTCTGCCTCTTAAAATAATGCATTGCATTTTATTAAGCCTGTTAGGCCTTCTTTTAATTAGGCTTGGCCCTTTTGTAAGCAATACAATGCATTTGCGCTTTGCGCTAAGTAATGAGCGCAAGCTCATATGGTGATGACACGTGTCGTGCTCTGGTGAGCGCAAGCGCACTAGCGCAGTGCGCTGCGCTGTTGCGCTGCGCTATTGCGCTGCTGACACGTGGCGCGCTCTCAGCGAGTTGCGCCAATTCCAGAGAGCAAAGCTCTATCTTAAGGGCGCTTAGCGCAAGTGGTTCTATAGCCGACACGTGGCGCTCTCTTAAGAGCGCAACGGCGCAGTTTGGAAGTGCAAAGCACTAAGAATCTTTTAGATTCAAGAACGGAAGTGCAAAGCACTATTTAATTTCTTGATCTAAATTAGATCAAAGAAAAATAAATTTTTCTTTTGTTTGAAGAACCAGAGGTTCTTAAAAGTGCAAAGCACTATTATTTTTTTTATTTTTATTGTTTTTAAAGAACCGGAGGTTCACAAGAAGTGCATAGCACTGTTTATTATGTAAAGATCATTGATCTTGTTTTTAGACCAATGATCTATTAGAAGGAATTTCTTCTAATTCATGAAGGTTCTTTACCTTTTTCTTGAAATCTTCTCAGAGTTCTCTCTGTTTAAAGTTCTTGAGTTTTCAAGAAAAATGTTGATGCCTTTGAATTGAGGCTTAGGGTCCTTTTTATAGTGTTCACAAATTAGTTAAATTTGTTAAAGAGATCATTCTCTGAGTGATTTGGGGAATTTTCCCCACCGTTGGATCTTTGATCCAAGGGCTTCTGCTTTGCAGAAGAAAATCTTCTTGTTTTAACAAGAACAGAAAAGATTTCTTAAAATCTTAATTCAGTTTGGCGCAGATGCCCTAGCGCGTGACACGTGTCGCGCAGCGCACAGCGCAGCGCAACTGCGCTAGCGCATCTGCGCTGACACGTGTCGCGCAGCGCAGAGCGCAGCGCAACTGCGCTGACACGTGTCGCGCAGCGCAGAGCGCAGCGCAACTGCGCTGACACGTGTCGCGCAGCGCAGAGCGCAGCACAACTGAAGCGTTGCTTCAGACAAATAGAGCTCTGCTCTGATTGGGCGCGCCTTCTTGGGCGTTGCGCTGACGCGTCTGCGCCTGACGCGTGGCGCGTTGCGCCCAGCACAAAGAATCTGAAGCGTTGCTTCAGTTATTAAAGCTTAAATTTTCAAAGCAGAGCTTTGCTCTGATTGGGGGAAGATGAAGCGTTGCTTCATCTCCCGCCCCGGAATTTGAACAGAGCTTTGCTCTGATTGGGGTAAACAAATGCCCCCCGCACCGTTGCGCTTACGTGGCCCCAAACGTGAGCGCAACGGTGGCGAAATTCCAACCGCCGTGACGACTTTTGGAAGTCGAAGAGGCACTTGGTGCCTATAAATAGGACCTTTGGTCCCCCACAGATGTTTATCATCTTTCCGGTTTTTATTTTCAAAAAACTTCAGAGCTTTGCTCTTGCCTTCAAGAACTCTAGAGCTTTGCTCTTCTTTCCAAAGTTTTTTAGAAAAAACTTTAGGTAAAATTGAATCTTAGATTAAATTAACTTTAATTAATCTTAAACAGCAGAGCTTTGCTCAATTTCAAAGTTAGAAACTTTAGGTAAAATTAATATAAATCAAATTAACTTAAATTAATCTTAATCAAAGAGCCCTGCTCTCACAGATCTTTTGATCTAAAGAGATCCCCATTGGGGTTTCATTAAGCTTTTGTTCGTGGGTTTTAATCTTGAACAGAGCTTTGCTCTCTAGGAATTTAGCCCTCTATGTATATTATTTTTCTTCTATCACTAATCTTCCTGTGGTATTTCCTCTAGGCATAATGACGGTGCATCTATACAGTTTGCACGAGTTCATCACCTATGACGATATCCGCGCACAGGGTCGTCAACAAAACCAGGAGTTTACGGACGCCCAGTGTGCGGAGGTCATGGGTCGCCTCAACGTGAGTTGTGGTTGGCTGCTTCCTCGTCGTTCGGCTCTCTTAAAGGTTGTGCTGGGAGCAATATGGAGAGCACTTCCAGGTCTTCATGAGGCCCTACCGCTCAATGCGTTGGATGATGCCGAAGACAAGGTGCATTCAGTGTACCTGACGGGGCTGATCTCGAAGAAACGGCGGGACGGTCTCATTGACATCCTACATCAAATCTTTCAGCAGACGACGATAGTTGCTGCTTATCGGAGGCCGGAAGGGCTTGCCGATGATATCGACACAGAGGAGCGTGAGAGGCTGCGCATAAGAATAATTAGAAAGGCCAGAAGAACTCTGGATGGCCTTACTTTTGAATTCGTCAATCCGTGCCCCGGATCTGAGGTTATTCCCTTGTAATAATACTTTTCTTTCATTGCTTTTTTGTGATTGTAAGAATTTTGGGCAATATTAATGAAATTTTTTTTTATCCTAGCTTGTCTTTATTATATATCTTTTGTCCTGAGTCTTTTATGCCCATGCATGAATGAATGTGCCTTGAACGCTTGATCAAACGTAAATCGGGTGCTCTTTCTGTTGCTTTTCCTCTTTCTCAGCATGTCGTCACAATTAGCAGGTAATAGAATAAGGTTCTTGATTTCCTCATGAGATAGCGAGGGCTTAGGCCGCAGGTTGAGATCTGCTGTCTAAGACTTTTCAACTCTATGAGCCGTGAAGGTCTCATAGAGACTTTTCTCCCTACGGATCGAGAGGATCTCGTAGGCGGGTTTTTCTCCTTAGGAATCGTGAGGATTCTTAAGTGTGGTTTTATCTTGTAAGTAGTAAGGATCCTACAAGAGAATTTTTCCCTCTTACGAGTCGAGAGGACTTATAAGCGGTTGCTTCCCTCCTTGTCGAAGTTCGACGTTGGAGAGTGAGCCCCGTGGATGGTATGCAAGAGACCGTTTTGGGCCAACTCGCAGGGTCCCAATGCTTAGGAAACAGGCTTCTTTTATGCCCACTGCCTAAGGCTTCATCTCACGAGTCGAGCCGCCTCGACAATTTTTCACAAGTCGAGACGAATCGAACGTTTCTCGCAGGAACATCTTAACGTCGCATTTAACCTCTGCTCTTTACGACAGAAGCCCGTTAAGGTTGGTGGTACTTAGAGTTTTGGCCATCGTACCATCGCATAAGCTGATATAGTCCTCGATAGGCAATCGTGCTGTTCGAGTAGCCCTGCGACTGCCGTGTCTCTGATCCCTTCGGGGGCTGGACAAGACGTCTTCAAGCAATCCTCCTTGGTAGTTTGACCGTCGGAAGAGCAAGCGCTAGGAATTTGCCATGCCGCTTTTTACTTGAGGTTAGGCTCATTTTGGAGAGCCCCGATGAGTTATAACCACTCCGCGCTGGTGTGGGATGATCTCCGATAGTCTTTCAGGCTTTATATGACTTGCCGTTAAGACCCTGAAGCTAGGAATTTGGCCTTTGCTTCGTTTGCTGGCATTGCGTCCTCTGTATCGAGACGAATGTCATGGTGGGAACTAGGGATTTTGCCGTGGCTCTGTTTGTTTTATGACGTTGCGTCTGCTGTATCGAGACGAACGTTAGGGTGACATCTCGTCTGCTGTATCGAGACGGACGTCGAGGTTGTCTCTAGGTTGCTGGAGAACCGTCGAGGTTTGGAACTAGGGATTTTGCCGTGGCTCCTTTCGTTTAATGACGTTGCGCCTGCTGTGTCGAGACGAATGTTGGGGTGACATCTCGTCTACTGTATCGAGACGGACGTCGAGGTTGTCTCTAGGTTGCTGGTGAACCGTCGAGGTTTGGAACTAGGGATTTTGCCGTGGCTCCTTTCGTTTAATGACGTTGCGCCTGCTGTGTCGAGACGAACGTTGGGGTGACATCTCGTCTGCTGTATCGAGACGGACGTCGAGGTGGTGACCATTCTGTGCTAGTGCGAGATGATCTCCGGTTGTCTTTCCGGTTTTATATGAGTTATCGTCAAGACGTCGAAGCTAGGAATGTGGCCTTCGCTTCGTTTGCTTTGGTGTGTCCAAATCCTGTTGGAGGACGAACGCTGGGGTTAACATTTCGTCTGCTGTATCGAGACGAACGTCAAGGTGGTGACCACTCTGTGCTGGTGCGAGATGATCTCCGATTGTCTTTCCGGTTTTATGTGAGTTACAGTAAAGACGTTGAAGCTAGGAATGTGGCCTTCGCTTCGCTTGCTTTGTCACGTCCGAATCCCTGCTGGAGGAAGAACGCTGGGGTCGACATCTCGTCTGTTGTATCGAGACGGACGTCGAGGTGGTGACCACTCTGTGCTGGTGCGAGATGATCTCCGATTGTCTTTCCGGTTTTATGTGAGTTACCGTAAAGACGTTGAAGCTAGGAATGTGGCCTTCGCTTCGTTTGCTTTGTCACATCCGAATCCCTGCTGGAGGAAGAACGCTGGGGTCGACATCTCGTCTGCTGTATCGAGACGGACGTCGAGGTGGTGACCACTCTGTGCTGGTGCGAGATGATCTCCGATTGTCTTTCCGGTTTTATGTGAGTTACCGTAAAGACGTTGAAGCTAGGAATGTGGCCTTCGCTTCATTCGCTCACACTGTGTCTGGTGTATTGAGACGAATGCTGAGGTGGAGCTGGGATTTTGCCATCACTCCGCTTTGTTTCGACCATGGGGTCTTTTGTTAACTTTGCATGTACACCCTGCTGGGCTGCGAAGGAACGCCATTGTTGACATTGCGTCTGTTGTAACGAGACGAATGCTAAGGTGAAGTTGGGATTTTGCCGTTACTCCGCTTTGTTTCGACCGTGAGGTCTTTTGTTGACGTTGCATCTGCCTCTAGCTGGACTGCGGAGGAACGCTGTTGTTGACATTGCGTCTACTGTATCGAGACGAATGCTGAGGTGAAGCTGGGATTTTGCCATCGCTCCGCTTGATGGTGTAACATCTGTGTCCTGTTGGAATGAGGAGGCACACCGTTGTTGGTCTCCAGGCTGTAGACGTGGCCATTGAGATTTGGAACTAGGGACTTTGTCATGGTTCCGTTTCGTTGCGATTCTGAGGTCAGTTGTTGACGTCATGTCTTCATCTAGTTGGAGTGAGGAGAAACGCCGTTGGTGATCTCTAAGTTGTCGATGTTAACGTCGAGACCCTGAAGCTCAGGATCTTCGTTTGCTTCATTTGTTGACATAGTGTCTGTAATATTGCGACAAATGTCGAGATGGTCTCTAGGTTGTCTATGAACCGTCGAGATTTGGCTTCGCTTTCTGATGGAGCCTGTTGGGAAGGTATTGTTCCTATTTTATCTGTGCCCCTGGATTGTATACATGGATCGATGTGATTTCATCTGTAGGGCAAAAAGTTTCATTTTTTTCATTTTTTTCATTCTTTTTTATTCTTTCCGCGATGCTCTATCATTTCAGCTTTTTATATCGCGAAAATCGTGATTGCCCAATCGTTTCGGCTATTTTTCGCGGTGCCCAATCATTTCGGCTATTTTTCTTTTTACTCGCTGCTTTTTATTGCGAGTTGCCCAACCATTTCGGCTATTTTGCATGCATATATTTTTACTTGCTGATTTTGTTTGCAAGCTGCCCCATCATTTCGGCTATTTCGTATGCATATATAAATATATATTTTATTTTTTTTGGCTTGCTGATTTTTTTTTTTTGCGAGTAGGGGATTTGGGATCTGATACCAATCTTGGCATCAGCATCGCTGAATCTGGAATATTGCCAGGAGCGAATCATCATTTGCCGTAAAAGGACTTGGAATTTGATACCGGTTTAGGCATCAGTATCGCTGCAACTGGGATATTGCCAGGAGCGAATCATCATCTGCCATGAAAGGACTTGGAATTTGATACCGATTTAGGCATCAGCATCGCTACATCTGGAATATTGCTAGGAGCGAATCATCATTTGCCTCCGTCGATGTCGAACAAAGGTGGCTTAGCGAACAGGGTTAAGGTCCTGTTGACTAAGGCTTTTGACTTCATGAGCCGTAAGGGTTTCACAAAGGTATTTCTCCCTACAAGTCGTGAGGATCTTGTAGGTGTGTTTTCTCCTTGGGAATCGTGAGGATTCCTATGTGTATATTCCTCGGTAAGTCGTAAGGATCCTACAAGAGGGTTTTCTCCTTGTAAATCGAGAGGACTTACAAGTGTTATTTGCTGTACGAGCATATCCCTAGCAACGGATGAGACTTTGTTAGGGAAATGTTTATTCACGTCCGTGGATTGTATACAAGGGACAATATAGGACCACTCGTAGGGCAATATTGGAAGTTTGTAGGGGTTTGCTTAAGCACAGGTTTAGGCCTCTATAACTTAAGACTTTCAAATCTTATGAGCCGTAAGGGTCCCACAAGAGAGTTCTCCTTACGAGTCGTGAGGATCTCGCAAGTGTATTTTCTCCTTCGGAATCGTGGGGATCCCTAAGTGTGTTGTTCGCTTGCGAGTCGTAAGGATCTCACGCGGGTGGTTTCCCCTTATAGGGTCGAGAGGCCCCTATAAGTGTTTCTTAACGAGGTTGCGCCCTTTCGGGTTTTCACAAACACTCGCCGGTAGTCCTGCTGTTTTTACTCACGGAGCCCTCTCGGGTTTTCATCCGTGCTCCTTTTGCTTATGGACATACCGTTTTTTTTTATTCTTTTTATTTTCTTCTTCTTCTCTTTTTTTTACGAGGTCGCGCCCTTTCGGGTTTTCACGAACACTCGCCGGTAGTCCTGCTGTTTTTACTCACGGAGCCCTTTCGGGTTTTCATCCGTGCCCTTTTTGCTTATGGACATACCGTTTTTTTTGTTTTTTATATATATATATATATTTTTTATTTTTTATTTTATCTCGTCAGCCTGAGAATGCTGCGGTAGTAGTTTAAAAACATTTTGGTCATTTGCAAGTTTTAGGACATTGCGGTCCATCATTAGTTTAAGGACATCTCGGTCCGTTGTTAGTTTAAGGACGTTTCGGTCCGTTATCCAGTTTTAGGACGTAGTGGTCCGTTAGGCTTTCCCTATGAATGAGCATGATGCCCCCGGCGTGTCCATATTTTTCGGAGCATGCGGTTGTGGCGGGTTCACCTTCCAAATCTCGGACAACGCGAACTTGCCCTGTTGGTATTGGTCTTCAACCCAGTTTTTGAAGACGTAGCAGTCCTCGATCAGGTGACCTACTGTTTGGTGGTAAGGGCAATAATTAGGATTATTAATATCGCCTGGCCGCAACGGACGTTTTGGACTCGGCAGATTGATGAGTCTGTCGCACACTGCCAGCTCGAACAGTTCCCTTGTTTTATCTTGCGGAAACGAGTAAGGACGTTTCAACTTTTCCTGGAGGGGTTGCCGCTTGTTGTTTTGAAGAGCAACCGGCCTAGGGTCACCTGATTATTGTTGAGTGCTGGCGACGAGGGCCGTTTTTCTTTTTCCTTTATCCTTTTTGTTCGATCCTTTGTTTACGGGGCCGAGATTTTTTCCGAGTAGCATGCGATTGCACGGCTGAACGTTCTCGCAGCTTCTCAATTCCTTTATTTTTGAAATAGATTCCCCGAGGGAAGAGTTGGGGGTAGCTTCTTCGTCAGAGTCGCTTCCAAAGGTGATAATTTGTGATCCCTTGAAGTCGGCTATATGACAGTTTGCGGTGGCTCCTTTGCGCTCATATATCGCATTTTTCCGATGTCCACGAGATTCACACTTTGTCTTGTCGGAGTGTTGCTTTTGAGCGACATACCCTTGCCACCAACAGTTAAAGGACTCGCAGTCTTCGGTAGGATGTATGATCTTCTGATGATATAAACAGAAGTTAGGGTGCATCTCTACCTCAGAGAAAGAATTTTCTTCAGAGGACGGTAGCTTCATTCCTACTGATAGAGCTTTGGCGAACCGTTTTCTCGTCTTGAATTTGTTTTTACCCGCAGTGTATGGCTTTTGATTTGACGGGAATACCTTGGTTCTTTCCAGTATGGCCATTTCATGCTCTTGATTGGCTTTTGCTTTCAGACGAATTTCATTTAGGAAGGCATCGATCAACTTGTCTGACGGCCGCGGAATTTCTGTTTCAGGGTCCGCCATTGATTTCTCAGCGCAAGGATCCTCCTCATCATCCGTCAGTGAATGAGAAATCACATGACAAGTCGCTACGTAGTCTTCGGATTCATTCGATAAGTTTTCTCCATTGTTTTCATCCTCGACGAAAGAACAAGTTACCCCCGGCGTGTTCGTCTTCTTTGGAGAGTGCGGCTGTGGGGGGTTTACCTTCCAGCTTTCAGACAGCTTGAACTTGCCTTGCAGGTATTGATCCTCGATCCATCCCTTAAAAACGAAACAATCCTCAATCGGGTGACTTACCGTTTGGTGGTAAGGGCAATAATTGGGATTATTAAGATCGCCTGGCTGCAACGGACGTTTTGGATTCGGCAGATTAATGAGTCTGTTGTGCACTGCCAGCTCGAACAGTCTTCTCGTTTTATTCTGAGGAAACGAGTAATGACGTCCTAGCCTCTCTTCGAGGGATGGGCGTGGACGCACGTTGTTTTGGCGAGCGACCGGCTTTGAGTTGCTCGACTGTTGCTGAGCGTTGGCGACGATGATCGCTTTTCCTTTCTCATTTCGGGGATCGGGTCTTGGAGGAGACGGTCTATGGCCCATCTGGTCCATTTGGGCTAATTTGTCGATCAAGGCCTGGAAGGTGGTCGGCCTGAAGAACATCATGAATTGCGAGATGGTCGCCTGCGGATCGAGAGTGCCCACAAACATGCCTACCGCAGGTGCCTCTTCTATGCATTGTTCGCATTTCGACCATAGGTTTCGCCATCGTGTTGCGTATTGGACCTACGTTTCGCCGGGCCTTATCCTGGCATTAATCAGTGCTGTAATCGGGGTGCGTTCACTAGCACTTGCGAATCTTTGTGTAAACAGCAGTTCCATCTCTGCAAATGTTTTGACAGAGTCGTTAGGTAGCTCCGAATGCCATTCAAATGCTGTTTCTGCTAAGCTGCCGACGAATTGACGTAGCAACAATTTGTCATCGCCTCCAGTATTGCCGCATAAGGCCCTGAACTGAGCGACATGCTGATGCGGATTCCCTGTCCCTTTATATACGTGGAATTTAGGGATCGTATATCCTGGCGGGTAATTGATTTGGTCATACCAGCTCGGATACGGTCTTCCGGTTCTAACAATTTGCCCAGCCGCTTCATTCGCCTGATGAACCCGGATCTGCTGAGCTATATATTCATCTAGGTCAACTTTGGAGATTGCCTCCTCCTTGGCTGTTGACAGAGCCGGCGTAGGATTTGACGTTTCTCCCCTGTCGTCTTCAAGGACGATCGGAGGCTCTTCAGCAGGAGGGTCCGGCTGTAACATCATCCCTACCATATCTTGGAAGAGGAGTGCCATCTGTTTTATGTTAGCCGCTTGCTCTGCAGCTTCTTTGTCCCTCTTTTCGAGGACTCTGCGTAAAAAGTCGGCGTCAGTTTCTTGTTCTTGACGCTCATCCGAAGACATTTCAGAGCTTTCTTTTGACTCAGTGAGTGCAACCATTGTAGTCATCATTTCCTGAAGCTTTTGTTGTTGCTCCTGGGCTTTCGTCACGGATCGGGTGAGCGGTCGGTGGCCCGTAGAAGTGCGGCTTTCCTCTTTTCCAGAAGCCATATAAACAGTGTGCACCACCATGCCCCCAGACTTGGGGCATTTGTGTTCGGTGTCTTTGCGATTTGCCGAAGACACAGGGGCTTTTTGCGGCCTCCTTTTTTGAGTGATTGGAGTTAAGGGAGCCGTTGTAGTGGGCACCCAAGTAGCTTTTGCTTTTTGTGGTTTGACAGAGTAGTCCTTCCCCTGCCGAACCTTCATCTTTTTCTGTCGTCGGAGGCAGTCTTGATCGATCACCGACTCTTGGACCTGTCGCCAGACTTTGTAAATTTTAGAGGACAGCCGTTGAGGGGGCTGCTCTAGCTTCTTCTCTGGAGTATTCTCCACAGGTGAAGGAGTTCGTTTCAACATCGCAGTAGGAGAGTTTCTGCGCACCTTGTTGAGCAGTTCAAAGCTGTTCTTGGTTGGAACAGCCGTATCGATCCCAACCGTTAGAGTTGGACGAGTAAGTCCAGAGGGCGAGTTGCCCCCAGCCTTCCTAACTCGGCGCCAGTAGCGACGTCGAGCATGTCGTGCTGATGGAATTGTTTCAGATATAGGGGTGACCTCCTCATGCCCCCTGTGTTGGTCAGAATGTACCGGTACCAGCTTTTTAAAGATCGACGTCCGTTGAACGGGGACAGCCAACTTGTCAGAAGCGGACTTCTGAACATGGGAAGCAACCTTGGTGATTTTGCCAGGAACGGGAGTTGGGATGGCTATCCGCTTCGGGATAACGCCTTCTAGTATGGCAGGCTTCTTCATGGGCCCGATGGAGCTCTGGTCTAATCCATAAAAAACTGAAGCAGTGGAGTTGGACGACCCGTTGAGAGGGGTCGCGGCAGTGGTGAGTCGATCGACGACCGGCTTCTTTGGAGCTTCTTGCAATGTCATTGGGGCGTTGAAGCTCATTGATGAGAGCATGGTCCCAAAAAATAGTCCAGTGGTGGCTTGAGCCACCTGCTCCACCGGCATTTTGAAAAGGGAGGCCGCTTGGGGCCCATAAGTCACTCCTCCAGTAATGACGGAGCGAGAGTTGTTGCTGTAGGCGATGCAGTTCGAAGCCATTGATCTTCTGTTTTCTGCACGGAGCAAGACACCAAATCTTAGTACCTTGAATCCACAGGCAATCACAGCAAACCGCGATTTATTCACGAACACGACACACGAAGTGTGGAGTGGAAAGAGGAAGAGGTCCCACCGGGCGTGCCAGAATCTGTTCCCCTCCGAAAGACGGCGCAGACTTTGGCGTCTCGCCTGAGATTCGGGGCAGATGCTATATGGTTTTATCCATCCACCTCTCCGAAGGTGCCGAGTTGATTTACGGCATCGTGTATCGGAGGTTTAGACGGATGCGGCCGATGTAGCAGACTTCGTCAGATTCCCCCTCAGGGTGAGGGGATTTTGATTGTGGGGACGCTCTTCCCTGCAGGCGCAAGCCCCTGCAGTTAATTACGCTACCGCATCGCGGTAACAACTTTCTCCTTCTCCAGAATTTCACTTCGTGTCGTGTGTGTTTGCTTTATTTGTGGTTGCCCGTGGATTGTATACGGAGACTGAGTGATGCCGTCACCCGTAGGATGTGGATTAGTCCAAATCCGTATTTAGTTAGATTTGGGTTTGGTGTTTTTAGTTTAAGGATGCATTGGTCGCGTTGCGGCTAAGATCAACTTAAACGTTCGTCAAGGATACGTTAATCCTGTTTTGGATTAAGATCGACTTAACGTAGTGATTAATTTAATGTATGGCCATCGGGACTCGTCACCTCTCTGACGTCGTTGAAGGATTACAACGACAGATGTCAGAGGAGCTCGGAGATGTACCCTCGAACCAGAGTTGATTGGGAGTTTTATAATCCATTTGAATGTTTAAGGATACGTTAGCCGTGTTTGGGGCTAAGATCAACTTAAACGGGACCGTTTAGATCCGGCAAAAGAGCGTTTGGAGGCTCTATTATTCCAGTTTAAGGACGTGGTGGTCCGATATTAGTTTAGGGACGTTTCGGTCCGATATTAGTTTTAAGGACGTCTCGGTCCGATATTAGTTTCGGTCCAATATTAGTTTTAAGGACGTCTCGGTCCGATATTAGTTTTAAGGACGTCTCGGTCCGATATTAGTTTAGGGACGTTTCGGTCCGATATTAGTTTAGGGACGTTTCGGTCCGATATTAGTTTAGGGACGTTTCGGTCCGCTAGTTTAAGGACCCCGCAGTCCGTATGAATGTGTGGTCGTTGGGACCCGTCACCTCTTTGACGTCGTTGAGGAATTACAACGATGGATGTCAAAGGAGTTCGGAGATGTATCCTCGAACCGGACGTAGATTGATTTAGGAGAGCCATTTTGCTCGGTCAATTTAATTTAAGGACTTATGGTCACGATTGGGCCAAGTCCAGTTGAAAATATTCAACATTTTATTTGCTTTTGCATTGCATTTTTTTATTTAGGCTCTTCCCACAAAAGATACAGAGTATCAATTTATTTTGGGCTCTGCCTATTTGTAGATGATGCAAAGTATCTACCTTGTTTGGGCTCTGCCCCTTTTAAAATGCATAGCATTCTTAATATTTTGTTTGGGCTCTGCCCATTTATAAATGATGCAGAGCATCTGTTTTGGTTTGGGCTCTGCCTCTTAAAATAATGCATTGCATTTTATTAAGCCTGTTAGGCCTTCTTTTAATTAGGCTTGGCCCTTTTGTAAGCAATACAATGCATTTGCGCTTTGCGCTAAGTAATGAGCGCAAGCTCATATGGTGATGACACGTGTCGTGCTCTGGTGAGCGCAAGTTCACTAGCGCAGTGCGCTGCGCTGTTGCGCTGCTGACACGTGGCGCGCTGTCAGCGAGTTGCGCCAATTCCAGAGAGCAAAGCTCTATCTTAAGGGCGCTTAGCGCAAGTGGTTCTATAGCCGACACGTGGCGCTCTCTTAAGAGCGCAACGGCGCAGTTTGGAAGTGCAAAGCACTAAGAATCTTTTAGATTCAAGAACGGAAGTGCAAAGCACTATTTAATTTCTTGATCTAAATTAGATCAAAGAAAAATAAATTTTTCTTTTGTTTGAAGAACCAGAGGTTCTTAAAAGTGCAAAGCACTATTATTTTTTTTATTTTTATTGTTTTTAAAGAACTGGAGGTTCACAAGAAGTGCAAAGCACTGTTTATTATGTAAAGATCATTGATCTTGTTTTTAGACCAATGATCTATTAGAAGGAATTTCTTCTAATTCATGAAGGTTCTTTACCTTTTTCTTGAAATCTTCTCAGAGTTCTCTCTGTTTAAAGTTCTTGAGTTTTCAAGAAAAATGTTGATGCCTTTGAATTGAGGCTTAGGGTCCTTTTTATAGTGTTCACAAATTAGTTAAATTTGTTAAAGAGATCATTCTCTGAGTGATTTGGGGAATTTTCCCCACCGTTGGATCTTTGATCCAAGGGCTTCTGCTTTGCAGAAGAAAATCTTCTTGTTTTAACAAGAACAGAAAAGATTTCTTAAAATCTTAATTCAGTTTGGCGCAGATGCCCCAGCGCGTGACACGTGTCGCGCAGCGCACAGCGCAGCGCAACTGCGCTAGCGCATCTGCGCTGACAAGTGTCGCGCAGCGCAGAGCGCAGCGCAACTGCGCTGACACGTGTCGCGCAGCGCAGAGCGCAGCGCAACTGAAGCGTTGCTTCAGACAAATAGAGCTCTGCTCTGATTGGGCGCGCCTTCTTGGGCGTTGCGCTGACGTGTCTGCGCCTGACGCGTGGCGCGTTGCGCCCAGCACAAAGAATCTGAAGCGTTGCTTCAGTTATTAAAGCTTAAATTTTCAAAGCAGAGCTTTGCTCTGATTGGGGGAAGATGAAGCGTTGCTTCATCTCCCACCCCGGAATTTGAACAGAGCTTTGCTCTGATTGGGGTAAACATAGGGTTTTTCCTATCTATAAATAGGAGAGTTGAAAGCCAAATGAAGGTGTGCCTCTTTTAGGGTGTCTTTCTTAGGATGCTTCTCTTTAGTTTTTATTCTTTTTTTTAGATCTAAATTTTATTGTAATGCGTTCTTGAGAGGTCATCAATAAAGTAAGTTTTTTTATCTAGCATTCTTCTTATCTGCAATTTATTATCTGCACTTTTATTTGTTCTTTATTTATCTGCAATTTAGATCATCAATTAAAATATAAAAGATTGAATTTTATTGTTATCTTCCTAATGAGTGAGTAATTCCTCACTTGTTAGGGGTAGGATAGGGAAGGTTTGAGAGAAGAAAATCTCTCTCATTCATTTCTTTACCCAAATAATTTTAATACGGACTCCCTTTAATTCAACCATAATCCGCTCACTACGGCACCCTATCCTACATGATAGCGGTGATTCCCTACTTAGACCGGTTGTGGTTGAATTAACCGGAGGTTAGGGCTAAGAGCCAAGAACGGACGGACAAGAACCAAAAGAAAGAAACTAAGTTTCTTCCCAGTCGTGCTAATCCCCGTTGTTGCCGATTACCCTAACACCTTTATTCACAACTAAGGCATTGAAAGAAGTGAGAAGATCCCTATTTCGAACTAACCTAATCCCAACCCTAGCAAGTTTTTATCATCTTATTCTCATTCTTAGATTTTAAAACAAAACCCACCAATTTTTTGGACTTAACTCGTCAGAACATAAAGAAAAGGATTTCTTCTCCCTGTGGATCGACCCTTACTCAACCGGCTAGCTACCAAGCGACACCGTCTTGATTGCGGTGTTTTTAAATTTAAAACGCATAGAAAATCTCTATCAATCACCGAGCTACCTGCAAGGAAGTCCTGGGGTGGTTGTACCACCGAGGACTCTCCGACGATCAAGTTAGACCGAATATTCGAGCAGAGTAACGGCCTAGTGGGAGAAAAAAAGACTTACTTGAACCGTTTGAGGGAGGGGTTTATATAGCGGCGGCAACGGGCAGGCAGGCGCGAGACTCACACCGGCCGTTACGCTCCCGACGTTACGCCCGCGTGATAGGCGGGATCCCGCATTAATGGCGAGGCAGGCTCGTTAATGGGAGGATCGTGATGGCATGAAACGCGGGACGTGGCCGGCGGATATCTCGCGCGTAGCGAGATTCGCGGAGGTGAGGCGGATGTGCCTGCAGTTGGTGCCGTTGCTTGGTCGATGAGACCGAGGACGATGAGCTCGGCGGGAGGCTCGGGAGCGAGCGAGAGGCCGGGGTATCTTGGTTCTGCTATAGCCCGGGGACGAGCTGAGAGGGCCGAGGAAGCCAATTGTGCAGGGGGCTCGGAGGCGAGCCAACGGTTGTTTGTAGGACGGGCATAGGAGTGGCCTGGGCGGCCACGGTAAGTCCTTTGTTGCAAGCTCCGGGATACGTCATCTGTTACGTATCACGATCTGGGAGATCACCGATATCGAGCATCATCAATAACATTTAAGAATAAATCTTATGTTTTTTTGATAATGGAACAAGAAATAAGCATATGTTTTTTTTGATAATTAAGAAGAACACTAGCCCTAGCCTCCAATTTATAACATTAGTGGAGAAGAAGATGATCAGGGAGGTATTTTATTCTTTTACTAAGCTAATAACTGTTTTTAATAAATCATGATGAAAAATATTCTCTTCAAATACTTGTTTAAACTAATCAGGGATATTTTGAACAACTTAAATATTTTAGGGGTGAAATATAGAAATATAGTTTTTTAGAAGAGATATTTAGAAATATTGAAATTTTAGTGGTGAGATATAAAAAAACCCTATTTTTTTATTATCACACAAAATTCTCTTCTTTATCTGACTCAAAAGATTTTAGATTTGGCATTGTTGTTGTTGTGGTAGTACTCTAAATTCTTGTTTAATCCATATTTCCATTCAGTTAAAGCAAAGATTATACTTTGCTCGTATTTATCAATCATTTTGGTATTGATCCTATGCGGTTCTTGATCTTCGGGGAGACCCAAAGTGTGTAGAGAGAGTTGCAAAATCTGGACTGCACGTCTTCACTCATAACATTGAGATAGTTCAAGGACTGCAGAGAGAGGTGAGAGATCATCGAGCCAATATCAAGCAATTTATTGATGTTTTGAAAATGGCAAGAGAATATGGCCCTATTGGCGGGCTTAGTGGTCAATACTTACGGCAAAAATTCTATAGGCGGATGAGAAAATAATGGTTTGATATTGTTTCCAATTTTTGCTGAAGTTTGAACTCTTTATTATTCGTACATGTAATCATCTATTTGTATTTGGCCGATATTTGCCGATATTGTTATAATGATAACAAATTGGTTAGATGTTATTGGTTTTACTTGGCCGATATTGGCCGATGAAGAGCATTGTGTAATGAATGTAAAAAAATGTTGACATATTTAATTTAATATCGCCGATGTTGGACGATATTGTGAATGATATTTTTGTTGATATTATCAGTTTTATATAATCGATGTTGGCTAATACTGTGTTATGAATGGTATTTTTGTTGATATTATCGGTTTTATATAGTTGATCTTGGCTGATATTGTGTTATGAATGATATTTTTGTTGATATTACTAGTTTTATATGGCCGATATTGATGTATTTTTGTTGATGATATATTTTTGTTGATATCAAAAATTGTTGATGTATTCTTGCTGATGTTAAAGGTTATATGTAATTGCTTAGAAGTTATAAGCAACCGGTTAGAACTTACATGCAAGTGTTCAGAAGTTATATGTAAATACTTAGAAGTTACAGACAGCTCCTTAAAAGTTACAAGCAAGTTATTAGAAGTTACAGGAAACCGCTTTGCAGTTGCCTGTAACTTCTTTGCACTTGCTTTTAACTTCTAATTAGTTGTATATAACTTCTAATTAATTGTCTGTAATTTGTAAGCACTTGCATGTAATTTCCAACAACTTGTTTCTAACTTCTAACTAGTTGCATGTAACTTCATATTACAGTATCGGCCAATATCGGCTATATAAAACAGATAATATCAACAAAAATATTATTTGATTACAACATCGGCCAATATCGGCAATGTGAAAGTAAACACATTAACAATTTTTTTTCATTCATTAGACAAATCAATAATATATAAGTAATTTGTCATTCTCACTCAAAACAAGTAATAATATCGGCGAATATCGGCCAAATACAAATAGATGAATACATGTATGAATAACAAAGAGTTCAAATTTTGGCCAAACAAAAACTGAAACAATATCAAACCATTTCTTTCTCGTTCACCAATAGAATTGGTACACCACTTTTTCGCACAAACATTCTTCCAATGCATCGTTTGTGCTCCGAAGGACGTGTTCTTCACATTGTCCTCCTCTTCCGGCTTCTTTACAAATCGTTTCTCCAAAATCTACACCAATGAATACTATAATATATTATAATCAAGTTAAAATTAGATTAAGTAATAAGCTTACGTATTAGAAACTACAAGCAAATTACTTGAAATTACTGGCAAGTGCTTATAAGTTACAGACAACTTATTAGAGTTACATGTAATTAATTAGAAGTTACATGCATCTGTTTAGAAATTACAAGCAACTGCTTAGAATTTACAAGCAACTTATTAGAGATTGCAGGTAAGTGCTTACAAGTTGCAGGCGCACACAAAATACATATACACACACTTAAGCTTATTAGTTAGTCTAATTTTAATGCATATAAAGTTCCAGCCTTCTGCAATCTACTTGGAGTTGGCCTTCAAAGTATCTTTTTTTTTGTCTTTATCAACAATTTTTCTACTATAAAATCAACTTAATAAAACTCATAACAATAAAAAAATAATGTAACAACAAAAACGATACTAAAATTGCATCTTCATTAAAAAATTCCACAAAACTTGCATTTTTCTTGGCCGCTTCAATCAACATGCTCAATGGGGCAATTCAAAAAACAATAAAACAACACTGTAACTGAAAATTAAGAAAAACTCATAACATAAAATTTGGCTTAGATCAGAGTTATCAACCCAAAAATTGAAAGATAATACAAAAAATATCTTTGCAGTGTAGAAAACACTCGATTGTCAAAACACACTCAAGCAATTGGACTTAGAAAATAGAGAGCAACCGAGGAGGATGAAGATAGTCTTTGGTGTTATGCCGTGTTGCTTCTTGGGGAGGCGAGGTTGCGACAACGGTGGCGGTGACAAAGGTGGTGATGATGATGGCAAAGTCGGCGATGAGAGGCGGATTGGATTCTCTGAAATCGAGCGAGAGAATGACGACGACGACAGAAAAGGCGGCGACGACGATGGCGAAGCCTCCGCCGCCGTCGAGAAGTGGCGATTTGGGTTCTCTTTGATCGAGCGAGAGAAAGAGAGAGAAAGATGAGAAATTTTGAACGGTTGTGAATGAATAAGGGTAAGGGTATTTTTGGGGTATACTAAAATACCCACCGTTGTGAGTATGTGAAGAAAAAAATGATGCCTAAGGGTTTTTTAACATGTTCAAAAACCCCCGGGACTTTTTGCTTTTTTCTTAGACCGGTTTTTTCTCAACAATTTACCCAAAAGAAAACGCTAAAGAAAAGAAAAAGCATAGACCTTCTTTGGATTCATGCTTCCCGCCTAATTCAAAATCTAGATTCCGTTTTTATTCGGAATTGGACTAATACAACGGAATGATATGTTTTGATGGCCTCTCATTCTTAGTCGAAAGGCAGGACCAGCGGCACAAAAAAGCAGACAATGAAAGAACGACGTGTCACCGAGAAAGAAGCGACAAGGCTAATGACTCTGAGAGGCGAACGAAGTGAGGAAATCCAACAGAAAAGCAAACAAAATAGACCTGCCTAAAATCGGATACAAATGCCTAGTTGACTTTTTTAGTGGGTGAACCCTAAGATAAAAGCTCCAAAAGTATCCATTCCACTGGGTTAGAAATACTAGATCAAAGTTAATTTTTCACTTTTCGGCTTTTCAATTTTTTTTGTCTTCAAACCTGAGACTTTCTTATTATTTCTCTCATATCTTTCTGTCACGCCCCGTTTTCCAGTAGACGGAAATGATGACGTGGTAAGCCCGCGGCATATTTATTCAGAGAAGGTCATTCCCTAAATAAATATACTGAGCGTATTGAAATAATAATACACAATGCAAGAATAAATGGAGACTGTACAATTTTCAACAAATATCTTTATTTACATTCAAACTTGAAATTTTTACAAACATATGAGTTCAACTGAAAAAGTAAATGCAATAAAAGAAAATGCCCAAACAGGTGACATACATAAGCTGAAATAAAAAGGAAGTTAAGCTAATCTTGACTAGCCATCTGGTCGTAATCCTCCTCTGCAGCGTCCACTTCCTTCGTCTCGAACGTATCTGACGAACATTCCAAGAAAATAAAATGGGTGGAATACCCGTCAGCGGACTAGCACTCGGTAAGTCCCAAAGGTAGAGTAAAAGTGAAAAGTGACAAGTATATAAAGAAATAATGTAAATGATCAGTAAAAATGTGTAGATCTGAATATAGGTATATGTATCTATAAATCTCTATATGGTCATTATGTTAACGTTAAGTTCTAAGTATGAATGTCAACGCAGCCGTAGAAGCATTCACGAGCTCAAGAGTGTGGCTCCAGGAGTAAGAAAATACGCGCCCATTTCATGTGTTAGTATCGGGACTCCAAGTTGTGGAGGGGTCGACCCGACTGAGATTCGAATAAATAGAAAATAATAGGTTAATACGGGACTGCTGAAACTCCGTTAGATTCACACAAGAAACTATCCCAAACACCCCGAGTAATATATATATATATATTATAACTGTAAGATATCCTTAGTTAATTTGATTGGTTGATTATAACATGTCTTGATCGAAATCATAAATTGCAAAAGTTGAAGAATTAAGTCGAGTAAGTCAAGTAGAATGCGGGTCATGTCAATTGCAATCCTGGGTTGAGACAAGTTAATCGAGTAGATTGATTTCGAGTTCACGTTCAAGTTTGGGTTCGAGTTGGCTTAGAGTTCGAGTTTAAATTCAAGTTTGGATTCGAGTTTGTATTCGAGTTATAGACATTTCTTGTGAAAAGATTTAATGATTGAAATTCTTAAGTTCCAGAGTAATCAGACAACTGCTACATATGGATGGTAGAATTTGTGTCTTTTTTCAAGACAATTACCATTGATAACTCCGTTAATTTGCAGTGTTGTCTAAACTGAATAGGTAAGCACTCACTTTCTCTGGCTCCCTAAAGCTCAAGAGAAATGATACCGTTTAAACCTATATTAATCTAAAGTCCTTAAATATTTATTGTTGTTGTTTACATTGTATTTATATTGTTTGCATTTCTCGAGAGGGTTTTATGAAAAAATACTTTAATGTTGTTAAAAAATAAATCTCGAGGGTGATTTATATTATTAAGAGTTTTTAGGAACATGTATTTTAATTTTAGTGGTATTTTAGCGATGAAATCTAGTTTTCAAAAATTTATGGTATTTTAATGAAAATTACTCCTTTTGTAAACTTGGTGGTATTTTATTAAAAATTTAATCTTTTATTTAAAAACATATTTTTTCACAATTTGTTTTTATTGAAAATATGGATTCATAATTTTATATAATTTTCCAAAGTTTTAATTTGATTTAGAAAAAGTCGTATTTTTTAAATCGTATTTTTATTTCCTTTCGAGACCGAATTCTTTATGAGGTGTTCTGTATCTCACTCTACTATCCTAAGGATGTGCGATAACCCGCACCATCCGTAGATGGGTTCCCCTAAAAGGGTCGTCGAGACGCAATTGCAAAGGATCCAAAAATATCGATTAAAAACATTTATTTGTGAAAGCGATGGTATTTTATTGAAAACCGTATTCTTTGAATTAAGCATACATCCAAAAACTTCGTATTATGAAACCGTAGTGTATATGATGGGGCGGGTCATTACCCCATGAGTTTTCTAAAGGTATAGGTCATGATATCGATAAGAGGGTATAGGTAAAGTTCATGGTAGTTTGGTGTAAAATTTTGTTGTATGATTTATTTAGCCCAAAATTTTGAACAATTCAAAATTAATTTAGATGAATAATTATGAAGTGATGTTTAGAAGAGTTAGGGTGGAATTTTAATATAATAAAAGTGAAAAAACTTATTAAAAGAAGTTTTATCTAAGCTAACTCCATTTTAGCCGAATAGTTTTTTAGAAAAATGTTTTGAGATGAATCGATAGAAAAAAAAGCGACTTACTAGTTGTGTGGCGCTGAGAATAGAGTAAGAAAGAGAGGAAGTTTTTGTGGTATCGTGGTATCGTCGGAAAAGCTTCGGTAGTCGAAATTGAATCGCTACTCCTCTTGGTTTGCTTAACTCCACTTTGTACTTGGAGAATTTTGAGAGAGATTTTCAGAATGGTAAGAGATAGGGAATGTGATGTATTTATAGTGTAGGGATGAGAGTGCGTGAGTAAAATAATTTGAATTAAAATAGGATTAAAAGTGGAAATAAAAAGTCTCCGTTTAAATTTAGGGAAATCAAACAGAACAGAGAAGTAGAAGGGAGTTGAAAGGGTGCACAGGAGAAGCATGGAGCAATTTGGAGGCATCGAGACCACTGGTGGCGGGGAATTAGCAACCCAGAAGAGGCTACGTGGTTCGAGGCTTGGGCCATATGTGCTATTTGGTCTTAACTCCTCATTTCTCTAGTTTATTTTCTCTAAAAATTTTCGATTTTCCGTGTATTCACATGCAAATCTTGGGCTTCCAAAAAGTTAAAAAAGAAAAATATTAAAAATAATTAGGAATGATGGAATTCGAAAAAAAAGGCAATGGCATAGCAGTGTGTAGACTTTACCAGCGAGCTGTAAAGAGTTTCTTGTTTTTATTGAACAAAAATAACCTATAACTCCCAATCAGGCTGAAATACCCTTTCTATATATTAAACAAGTTAATTTTGTACCGAGATTTTAGAGTCGTTACATTCTACCCTTCTTATAAATTTTTTTCTCTCGAAATTTACACAAAGACTAATTTTCAAAGAGGTGAGGGTATCTCGTACGCATATCTTCTTCTCTCTCCCAAGTTGATTCTCCTGGCGAATCCTTCCTCCACATCACTCGGACTAAGTTCACCTCCTTGTTCCATAGTGTCTTCACCTTTCAATTCAAGATCTCGACTGGTTGCTGCTCGCAAGTCAGATCGGTCTGTACAAAGAGCTCCGAATGATTAAGTATGTGGTTGGGGTCGCACACATATCGTCATAGCTGGGATATGTGGAACACATTGTACACTCTTTCCAATGAGGGTGGTAGTGCCAAGCGGTATGCCACTTCTCCAACTCGTTCGAATATATCGAACGGTCCGATATACCTTGGACCGAGTTTACCCCTATTGCAAAATGTATCACTCTTCTGTTCGGAGAGATCTTCAAAAACACATGCTCTCCGGATTGGAACTTTAGATGCCGATGTTTTGCATCTGCCTAATGCTTCTTTCGGTCCTAGGCTATGAGCATCTTTTCCATGATCGTGCGAACTACATCCACAGTTGCCACGATCATCTCTGGTCCAAGGAGTTCACGATCTCCAACGACGTCCCAACTCAGTGGGGAACGACACTTTCGTCCGTACAGTGCTGTGAATGGTGCCATCCTAATGCTTTCTTGGTAGCCATTGTTATAGGAAAACTCCACAAGGTGTAGGTGATCTTCCCACGAATCTCCGAAGTCTAGCATACAGGCTCTCAGTATGTCTTCAAGGATCTGAATAGTTCGTTTGGACTGTCCGTCTGTTTGTAGATGATATGCCATGCTGAAATTCAGACTTGTTCCCAGTTTAGTTTGAAGACTCTACCAAAATTAGGATCGGAATCTAGTATCACGGTCAGAGACGATGCAGACATGTACCCCATGTAATCTCACGATCTCCTGCATGAGTTTATGGGTATCAAGACAAGTATGGTATATTTTGAAGGTTTAAATCTTACTTTAGATTTCTACTCACCTCCATGTACTTTCTCGCCAATGTCTCGGTTGACTGGCCAACTCTGAATGGAATAAAGTGAGCCGACTTGGTGAGTTGATCCACAATGAGTAGTCACGAAGTCTATGGTAATGTGTTGCCATTTGCATTCTAGGATTGATAACGGCTAAAGTAGACCAGTAGTTCTGTGATGTTCAGCCTTCATTTGCTGATATACTAAACACTTTGCTACGCTCATGGCTACTTCATGCTTCATTCCATGCCATCAGTAGTATTGTCGTAGATCCTTGTACAACTTCGTGCCGCCAGGGTGTACAGAATAAGGAGAGTTGTGAGCTTCTTTCATCAACTCTTCTCGAACAGGGCCGACTGACATACATAAACGGCTCCCATACCGTAAGGATCCATCTTCGTAGATGATGAAGTCAGTTTGAAGACCATTTTCTACTTGTTTTCGGATCTTTTATAGCTTGGTATCAGTTGCTTGAGCTGCCTTAATCTGATTGACAAGAGTGGACTGGACTTGTTAGTTCATCAAAGATGAGGCGTTACCAGGCACGACTACTTCAATCATAAGTCCATGCAGTTCTTGTTGTAGCCTCCACTGAGCGGTGAGATTTATTGCTAAAAGTTGGCGACTAAGTGTATCAGGAATGTCACGCCCCGCTTCCCGGTGTACGGCGAAGGGGACACGACGATGCCGCTACGTATTTACTCTGAAGTAAATACGCTAAGCGTATCTAAGCAATATAAATAAAAATGCACAAGAGACAAAGTATAATTGAACAACAACTTTATTTATTAACATTCTTTTGTACAATGCATGGAAAAGTAAATACATCTGAATGAAAGCAATGCCTAAACAATGACATAACAGAAATGGAAAGTACAGAAATGAAATGTGTACAAGTGTAACTACAGTTCGGGATCTTCAATAAGCTGGTCCAAGTCTTCAGTGCTAGGCTCGATCTCTGGAAGGTCCGAAACACCTGAAGACATTCAAAGAAGAAGAAAGAGAATGTCGTCTGCGAACAAATCGCTCGGTAAGTCCCAAAGATGAGGGAGAAATAGAATAGACAGAGAGAGAGAGAGAGTAGCTTTTAAAGTTGAATCATATTGTTATAATATTGTATTTAGTGTTAACGTTGTTGTTTGTAGCTTGGTACTGAAGGATGCCAGTGTATACAAGAGGAGTCTCTATATGCCAGAGACTAGAGGCAAATGAAGTACAAGGCTCCGTTATACAGCCCGGAACAACGGCAATTGGATTCAGGTTAGGTGTTTTAATCTTGCAGTCTCGTACCACTTCTAACATCTTCCGTACCAATCTACTGTTAGTGTATATGCCCTAGGGGCCATTATTGTGTCATACTAGCATGTATATTACTTAATGGAAGCTTGTGATATTCACAGTTGTATTGACAGTCTTGCTAAACATGGTAGTATGCTACTTGGTTTTGTCTACTTTAATATGTGCATATGTTTCTTGTAACGTATCACTTATACATATTAGTAGAGCCCTTAGGATCTTTGCTTGATTACCAGCGTTGTGATGGCAGTCACACTAGTAGGGGCTGGGTAGTCTATAAGGAACATCCTATACTTGTCCCCAGTCGTAGGATTATCGAGACAGGGTATCGATACTCCGGAGTAGACTAGTGTGTACGTTTCTCATCCCAGTTGGGGAGATGGTCTGTCCCACAGCCATCAGTACGTCGTACAAGAGATAGTATACATGTGCTCGTTGGGTTACGGGTACACCGGACAGGACTCGCAGGAGAACTGACGGGATGGTATTATACCTAACGTCAGATAGCAGTTCTCAGGTGACATGTGTGCAGATATTCTGTTGATTTAAGGTCGTCATTTGTCTCGTGTGAGTTCCCACTGTGCTTTGATTACTACCCTACCACGACTCAAAGGAGTCGTGCAAACAGGTTTTAGTTTGGTACAGTCCCGAGCCACATGGAGACAGAGAGTGACTGTTAGGGATTCGTCTCTCCCGGTATAGGGAGTTAATATCGCACTGTGATCGGTTGGTCATTACCATAAGTCCCTGGCCTGGGCTGATGGAGAATTACTGGTGAACTGATCAGTAGATTCTCAAATGGTCTTGAGCCATACCGGCATGACTTGTACGGTTATTATGGGTCTGACGTTCTCCACCTCCCTAGACCATACATGCGATACTCTTAGACGAACAGACCGGACTGTGCGGATATTATTACGGACAGGCTCAATAGGAGTTCGGATGGGTTTCCTCATCGGCCTTCTTATCGACATCTACCTGGGGACCGTTACGTACAGCTAGTGCCGCTTGCGGTCTGTGGTTAAACCCACTGCCAGCGTAGTGTCGAGTCTTTAGAATCCCACACAGAGAGTTTCCCTACTTCAGGCGAAACGATATAGAGGTCGTATGGTTTTACGACAAGAGTTCGGACGCATACGTGTTTAAACGCACGTACGACGTTCGGACAGTTTTTACTAGCCGGCTTTGGTTTAAGCCAGATTCCAGTATCGGGTTATTGGATTTATACAGTCTAAAGTTTTTTCGTGTTTTCACGGATTGGAGGGGCGTTCTCGTAATTTTCCGGGAAGCTTCTAGAAGCATGGTGACTTGGGGGTTAAGGTGGCATAAGCATTTATTGCTTAAATGACTCATTTGTGTGATTCATCCTTAGAGTTAATGCTTCATTTATTGAGCTAATGAGTCATGAGATGAATCATACAAGGTGAATGCATCAACCATGATGATTAATCATTTAAATTATTTATTTGATAAAATGTTATGGTTGTTATATTAAAATGAGCTCATTATTCAATATGATTCTTATCATCACCTTCTTTCTCCTCAAGCTCTCTCATTCTTGAAACCCTAATCCTAACCTCTTATGTGTTGAGATCAAGGGTTAGCTAGACTAATTGATCCATAACCTCACTCTATATCCCCTAGGTAGCTTAGATTAGCACTTTGAGCAACCTAGTTATCTCAAGTTAGAGATCAAGCTTGGAGTAGGAGCTTTCGGGTGGATCGTCTTTGACTTGAGGAGGCCGTTGAGGTGCCGATGTTCCAAGGAGCCTACGAGGAGTGGAGGACATCGATGAAGACCCGAAGGTAAAGTAACGTGAGGTATAACTTTGAATCTGAGTAGTTAAACCTTTCGTAGTTTGCTAGTAACGGTTTAGACACGATTCATGCGCTCAAGTCCGTGTTACGAACCTTTGATAATCGTTTTTCATATATTCCGCCTCCCCGCAAGCTCGTGGGGTGCGTGACATGGGCTTACAGTGGTATCGGAGCCAACCAAACCATTACTAGTTTGTTAGCAACTAATTAGAACTTCAATCGTCAGAAAACGCGAAAACGAAACCCCGGAACCCTATCAGTTGCTGTTAATTTTAAACGTGTCGGAAAAAATATTTGATATACCTTAAAATTCACAGCAGGGAAATATAAGAAAACTGGGAAAATACGAGCTCTCAATTCGGTTAGATGGCCGCGGATCCATGGCACAATAGTGCTTTTGGCCGCGGATCCGCCGCCGAGTCAACTCCGAGTTGACTCGGATTTGCGCAGTAATTCATATATTTTGGTGTTCTGTTTTCCAGTATATTCGGTTTCTTCCCAGGTTACTTCAGTGCTGGTTTGCTTTTGGGGTGGACACGGAAAAAGGAAGTCGATCGATGTTCTAAATTAATTGCTAATCGGGTTTTTATCTCTAATGTTTAATGTGTTCATAAACCTCCCCTAACTGCTAGTATGTCGGTTGGCAGGGGGTTGCACATTTCTGTAATGATTACTGTTTGTGTATATGGACTTGATTGGAATGTTGTGATGATTAGCCGGGGTTTGAGATGTGTTTTATATTCATTCATTCGATATAAATGTAATATGATGTAATATTCTTTTGCGGGGCGCATCCAGGTTGCGGTTGTAGCCACCGTTGTATTATTTCATTTTTACTGTTTTTTGCTCCTAGGATAGACCTAAGGTGGGGTGCACAAACTACCAGGTATTTTAAAGTGTTTAGTGGCCTACTTACGTTGCTGAGGGAGACCGCTTCACTTTGGGCACTTGGCGGGTAGTTTGCCGTACCCGTAGGGGTCTAGGGTGGGGTAATGGCTATTCATCACAACTGTGTAATCCGTCTTTTGTTGCAGGCTCAAAGCAAACGCGGATTGCTAGTATATCCAATAAAGTTCATCAGTGATCTGGAATGCCTATAATTGCGTCTGACTAATGTACAATATCTATAAATGATAGCTATTAGACGTCACTTATGTTTTACACCCGCGCTAGCCCAGCCCCCGCTCTGTCGTTAGTTAAGTAACCTAACGGGTGATGACGAGACCCCGTGGCGAATGCGGATGGCATAAGAGGACGTGGAATTTTCATTATTTTCTGCAATGATAGGATAAATGATGGGACACATTATTATAATGCAAAGAAAATAAACCAAAGTTCAATCGTTGGAACAAATTTAAAAGAAACCACTCGGTTATTTTAAAAAGATCAGAATTTTTAATTGCGGAGCTTTAACCACTCCTTTTAAAAGTATCAGGTTCCTTCGATTATATCAAGTTCACTACATTCACGGTTTTGCCAAAACCATTCGTAGCCCTCCGTCATTTCTTATGAATGGTCAGTAGTATTCAAGCTATGTTTGTTAGCCCTTAGTCAAGACATAGTGTTTGGTAGCTGCTGGGGCATTCATTTGTTGCATAGATAGATGCGTTGGTTTGGGACAGTCGTATTACTTTGTTGGCCCTTAGTCAAGAGTATGTACGGGTGGGTTCAAATTAACCTGGATAATGACGGGTAGAACTTGACATGTGACTTATGATTTGTTGGCCCGTAGTCAAGGTCATAAGAGCATGGGGCAAAAATTTATATCGGGAATTTCTAAAGAAACTGAAATTTGCAGAGAGAGCATACCATTTTGGAGTTTGATGAATGTTGGTAGGATTCCTTCCACATTATCATACGATGATATTTTGTATCCCGATCCTACTGTGAGTATATACTACTTATCAGGAGATTCGTCACTTAACGATCAATGCTATAAACCAAGTAGGTGCCTAGAAAGATGTCAGCGGGGCTATGCCCTCAGAGAAAAGAGGTTCTTTAATTAAGGAACTTCGCGAAAACGTTGGAAAACCTCCCTCGAAGTATCGACACTGGCCTGGCCGAACGGTTAACCAAGTATTGTACGGTGAGAATAGTCCTGGCCAGTTCTTCCTTTTTGGTTTGAGGAGGGATTCGAGAAACAGTGGGAGCCATCTTGTTTAGATAAATTAAAAACCACTCTAAACTTGCAAGAGCATCATGCTAAAGTGTTTTCTTCTCTCTCTCTTAATTGCAGCGACCTTGTGACCACGACTAGGTTATATCTAGATAACAAATTGACCGAATCTGACTTATATGACTGGCAAAGGTCTATCCAGATGTCCATTGCCCATGACAAACTGGACCACCCTATTACTACTCAAGATCCCGCCGTCCCAGGTCGAGTTTCCACCGTCGCGGATATGGATTTCCGTCAGACAAGGGAAAAGGATAAAGCAAAAACCAATTGCCTCGTGTTGGCTTCAGTTGATGGTGTATACCAGAAGCAGCACGAGAAGATGGACTTAGTTTCCATCTTTTTCCATAACAAAGATTTATATGGAGAGCAATCTCATATCACAAGATATGAAAGCTCGAACGAATTATTTCAAGCGAGGTTGGCTTTCGGGTCATCTATAGGGGACAACGTTCTTACAATGACTAGCTATATTAATGAGCTCAAGGACCTGGAGACCACGTTGGAGAACGGGTCAGATACTGACTTGATTCTACAGTCTCTGCCTTCTACCCTGAAGGAAACCAGGGAAGTAGAAGGAAAGAGAAGGGCAAATGTTTCGGGTCTGGATATAGTAAAAGAGGGACATTCCTATTGTTACAGGAATGAACATTGGCAGAAGGATTGGAGGGCTAGCAAAGCCAGTAGCCAGGATTCGAAGCATGTTGTGGTTTCGGCTTCGGGTGTGTTTGTGATAAAGAACTGTATGTCAGTTAACCCTACTTCCTGGGTATTGGATGCCGGGTCAGGATCTCACATCTGTAATTCGTTACAGGCTCTGAGAAACCATAGGGTTATCGGGATAGGTGATATGACCCTCACGGTTGCTAACAGAATGAGCATGAACGCTGAATCCGTAGGGGAATATCATCTTGGACTGACAACTGGGCAGATATTGATTCTGCGTAACTGTTTTTATGTACCAGGTACGACTTGTAATATCATATCTGTATCCTTACTTTCTAAGGAAGGATATGATTTTACTTTTGTAAGAGATGTGGTTCACATCCACCTAAATCAAGTTTTGATTGGGTCAGGTACATTACAAAACGGAATATACGTATTAAATCAAGCTCAGATTTTCAGTGTCCAGAACACACTTAAAAGAAAGTCTCCAGAAACAAATCAGGCTTTCTTATGGTATTGTAGACTGGGTCACATCAATGAGAGAAGGTTGACTAAGTTACATATAGAAGAATATTTGGATCCGTTCGAATATCAATCATATGCAACTTGTCAATCCTGTCTCAAAGGAAAAATGACAAAGACTCCGTTCACTGGACACGGAGAAAGAGCAAGCGAGCTGTTGGGACTCATACACAGTGACGTATGCGGTCCAATGTTTACACATGCGCGAGGTGGTTATTCCTACTTCATTACTTTTACGGATGATTTCTTTAGGTATGGATATGTCTTCTTAATGAAGCATAAATCCGAGACTTTTGAGAAATTCCAAGAATATAAGAATGAAGTGGAAAAACAAACAGGTAAGACTATAAAGACACTGGGATCTGATCGAGGTGGTGAATACTTGAGTGCCGAGTTCCTGGATTACCTAAAAGAGAATGGAATTCCCTCTCAGCTTACTCCTCCATACACCCCACAACATAACAGTGTATCGGAGAGACGGAACCGAACCCTATTAGATATGGTTCGTTCCATGATGAGTAACGCTGAGTTACCACGATCATTCTGGGGATATGCACTAGAATCAGCTGCATATCTTTTGAACCAGGTTCCTACCAAGACTGTGCCTATCACACCATATCAGATGTGGAGTGGGAAGAAACCCTGTCTAAAACATTTTAAGACATGGGGATGTCCAGCTTTTGTAAAAAGGCAGCATACGGACAAGCTCGAGGCACGCTCAGTAAAGTGCAAGTTTGTGGGATATCCAAAGAACTCCAAGGGATATTATTTCTATTGCGCAGAGGAACAAAAGGTTTTTGTTTCTCGTCATGCCTGCTTCTTGGAAACTGAGTTTTTAGAAAATCAGATAAGTGGGAGCGCAATAGAACTGGAAAAAATTCCAGAACCACAAGCAATTACTGAAATCTTGGTAGAACAAGAAGGTTCAGGCGAACCGGACATTCCCGCACCTATCCGCAGAAGTAGTAGACAGTCTCATCCGTCTGAGAGATACTACGGTTTTCTCATAGACGAGGATCGAGAAGATTGCATCATTAATGATGATGACCCTACTAGCTTCTAGCAAGCCATTCAGAGCGGTGACTCAGAAAGAAGATTGGTGTAGATGGACAGGTTGAAACCTATAAGGCTAGACTTGTTGCAAAGGGTTTCCGTCAAAGACCTGGTTTGGACTATGACGAAACCTTTTTTCTAGTGGCTATGCTTAAATCCATTCGGGTCCTTCTTGCTATTGCTTCCTTCCACAATTATGAGATCTGGCAGATGGACGTAAAGACGGTCTTTCTAAATGGAAATTTGGAAGAGAGCGTCTCTATGGATCAGCCAGAGGGATTCATTCAGAGTGGGAGCAGCGGTAAAGTATGCAAGTTGCTTAAGTCCATTTATGGACTAAAGCAAGTATCGCGGAGTTGGAACATCTGTTTTGATGATGCTATCAAAGAATTCGACTTTATCAAAAATCCAGATGAACCATGCATATACAGAAAGATTGTAGGGAGAGCTGTAGTATTCCTCGTCTTGTACGTGGATGACATTCTCCTAATAGGAATGATATTCCTATGTTACAGTCAGTCAAAAGATTTTTGTCACAGAAGTTCTCCATGAAAGACCTGGGTGATGCCACCTACATTCTGGGGATCCAGATCTATCGTGATAGATCAAAAAGGATGTTGGGACTTTCGCAGTTCAGGTATATAGACACCATATTGAAAAGATTCAGTATGGAAGATTCTAAGCACGGTAACCAACCGTCTTGTCACGGAATCACCCTCTCCAAAGAGATGTCTCCCAAGACCGATTTGGAAAGGGATTGCATGTCGATTATACCCTATGCTTCTGCGGTAGGCTCTATAATATATGCGATGTTATGTACCAGACCAGATGTAGCATACGCATTGAGCGTAGTAAGCCGGTATCAAGCAAACCCAGGGGAGAAGCACCGGATAGCAGTAAAGAACATTTTCAAGTACCTGAGGAGGACCAAGGAGATGTTCTTGGTGTATGGCGGAAAAGACCTCCAAATGGAGGCCTTTGCCGACTCCGGCTTCCAGAGTGACAAAGATGACTCCAAGTCCATGTCGGGTTATGTCTTTACCCTCAATGGAGGGACGGTCTGTTGGAAGAGTTCCAAGCAGGAGACCGTTGCTGACTCAACAATGGAAGCGGAGTACATAGCTGCTTGCGATGCCATAAAAGAAGCTGTCTGGATGAAGAAGTTTCTCACAGAACTTCAGGTGGTTCCTACCAGTGTTGATCCAATACCTTTGTATTGTGACAACAACGGCGCTATAGCTTTAGCGAAGGAACCCAGGTCCCATCAGAAGTCCAGACACATCTTAAGGCGGTATCACCTGATCAGGGAGATTGTTGATCGCCGGGAGATCGAGGTGAACAGAGTAGAGACAGAGAATAACATTGCTGATCCATTCACAAAGGCTATTCCTCAGACGTAGTTCGAGAGGCTTGTTGGGGTAAAAATTTACACCCCTGTTGACCGAGTCAAAGTCAAGGTCAACCCCCAAGCTAGGTGGGCCCAAGCCCAGGTCAAGCGAGCCCATGCCCAAGTCGAGCCCGCGGCCAGCCTCCCCATGCCAACAACAAAATCGTGTAATAAATAATTTTTATGTAATTTTTTATACATGAATTTACGCAAAATGGGCATAAAGCCAATATTTTGTAAGCCCATAGCTTATGTGCAAAAATGAAATGGCACATGAGCCATGGGATAGGCAAAATGCCATTTTGTGAAGCCCAAGGGGCTATATGTAAATATGTAAGCCTATAAAAGGCAACATGATGTTGAATAAAGTAATACTTTCATTCTCTCAAAAGCCTAGGGTTTGTATTTCTTTCCTTTTTCTGAAGGTCTCAAACCTTCTACTTTCTTCTGAATTAAATCAAGAGTTTTACTCTTCCTTTTAAAAAACAAAATAGTTTTTCACTACCAAACTCACAAAGGGGAACTTGGATATGTCTTTAGATTCCCAAAAGGAGAGATTTTGAGATCTCACATCTCTCGATCTTCAAGATCCAGCTAACAGAGGAGGAAGAAGAAGAACCCCTTTCACTAAACCCCAAAAAAAACAAACATACACTCAGGAGTCTAAATCCTTTCTGATTTCTCTTCCGAGAAATTTTTTTAGGCTAAAAGCCTCTTTTTCTCGCCGGCGCTCAAGCGCAGAGCGCCCGCGTGCCGACACGTGGCGCGTTTGCGCTCGAGCACAGAGCGCCTGCTTGCCAACACGTGGTGCGTTTGCGCTCGAGCGCAGGTCGCCCCGGTACCGACACGTGGCGCGCTTGCGCTCCAGCATGAGCGCAAGTCTCCCCGGTGCCGACACGTGGCGCACTTGCGCTCCAGCGCAAGCGCTCAGGCGCAAGTCGCCCCCGTACCGACATGTGGCGCACTTGCGCTCAAGCGCCCAGTGCTCAAGCGCAAGTCGCCCCCGTACCGACACGTGGCGCACTTACGCTCGAGCGTCAGGTGCTAAAGCGCAAAGCACCCACGTGCCGACACGTGGCGTGCATGCGCTCAAGTGTCCAGCGCTCAAGCGCAGAGCGCCCACGTGCCGACACGTGGCACTCTAGCGCCTGAGCGCACATCACCTGGGCGCACAGCGCCCAAGGTGCTGCCCCATGCATCCTTTGGATGCCTTTTCTTCCTTTTTTTCTTCTTACACACACACACACACACACACATATACATATGTGCACACACACATACACCACGACACTGTTAGAAAAAATTTCTAACGTTGCGCTGCCCCGCACCCCGTAAGGGGGCTACTAGTCCCCTTGACCCCCTGCCCGCTATCCGGGTAGCGGGACCCCCATGAAAACTCTGCGTGGCTCCCGATATATCCAAACCCCCTTCCAAAACAACACGCACGTACACTGCACATTGAGTTCGCATGACCAGTTTAACCCATTAATCGGAGGTTCCCTTGCTCCAAAGGCGAGGGGTAATTAACGGCAGCTTAGTCCGCGGCTGCCGGAGATTCAGATCCCCACAATCATTAAACCCCGGCCTACCCTAGGCAGGGGGAATCTGTAGTACGCCGGACAAGCGCGCGCGTATTCCCATCTCAATGGGGTGACAAAAACACCCTACAGATTCTGGCACGCCCGGTGGGACAAATCTCTCCTCCCATATTTTGGGTTAAATGTTCATGCGAACTTAATCAATATACATATCTATATTAATACTAAAATAATTCTCCTTCATGCAGGTTTTCAAGCAATCACCTTTCAAGCAATGTCTCCAAAGATGAACTCAGCTCCCATCTCCTACACGATGAAGATAGACTCCAGGACGGTCTTTCCGGCCAGTCTCGGGCAACAATGGGAGGAGCTGCTGCTACCATTCGGCTCTATTATGTTCATACCTGTTGGTGCCATTCCGGCTCCTCAAGCCCCGGTGGCAAACAAACCGGTCTCGAAAGGCAGGAGACCAAATGTGGTGGTCGCGAGGGCACCTCTGCCCAAGCGCAAGTCCGTTTCCGAACGACTCTCCATAGCCCCAGCTGGGGGCAAGGCCATCAACACCAACAAAGCTACAACGCGTCCCTAGCAAGCTCCAGCGGTGCCCTTGACCACTGCTCGCTCGGGTGTCTTCTCTAAGCTCCCCTCTGATCAACTCATAATGGCTTCCCGGATAGCGGATGCCCGCCAAGCCTTCAAAATCGAGAAGCTGAGGGATAAAAGGCTCAGATATAGAGCCAACAAAAGGGCTAGGGCTCCTGCCAGGCTAAACCTCATGAGGTTCGAAGAACAGGGTTACCCCACTGAAGATGAGGAAATGGCTGGGTATGTGGTCCACACTGTCTACATGGTGGGCACGTGCAGCAAGAGGAAGGACGGGGCCACCACATCTCAAATCCAATCTGGCTTGAATGTGGTTGCCGCTTCCCAAGAACAGCCGCCTCCGCTAGATGATGAAAACCCTCTAGATGAGGATGATAGGCAGAAAGACCCTTCGATCCATGAGGAGTCGGGCTCGGAAAGTGAAGAGGAGCCAATCTTCCGTCCCAAGAATGCAGAGCAGAAACTTCTCTAAAAGCTCTGAAAACAGCTCGGAAGCAAAGACAAGGAGATGGCCAAAATTTACTCCAAAATTGATGACTTGACGAACGTCGTCTTGCAGCTCACGGCCCGACTTGCCTCTCAGCCGCCCAATCAAGCACATGGCTCTGCTCGTGAACCGGGAAACGGTGTCCCAACGTAGCCGACACCTATTCCCTCAAATCCAAAGGTGGGCGGACCGCATGAAAGTCAATCGCATCCTATCTCAGGAAATGTCTTGGCTACTGGTGACAGTAGCCCGCTAACTCAAGATCAAATCATGGATTTAGTTGCCAGCAAAGTCAAAACATTGGTGGCCGAAGCCGAAGCGCAAAAAGATATCAACAGTAGTGGGAGACCATATCCTGCTCAGTATGATCTGGTAGAATTTCCTAGCGGCTATGTCATCCCCAAATTCGGAAGATTCGATGGGACGGGAAATGCGAATCAACACATCGCCCACTTCAAAGCCTCATGCGGGAATACTTGGGGAAATGATGCTCTTCTCCTCCGCCAGTTCGTTAATAGCTTGACCGATGTTGCTTTCGACTGGTACGCGAGCATACCGGATGGCTCCGTTACTACTTTCGTCCAAATGGAATCTTTGTTTCGACAAAGATTCATGAGCGTCAGCGATAAGATCACCATTGCCGAGCTCGTAAGGACCAAGCCCAAGAACAACGAAAGCAGCACGGATTTTATAACCCGATGGCACAATCTCTCCGTCAAATGCGAACCGCCGATAGAGCAGGACCAATCTGTCAGTCTCCTCGTCGGATATCTCAACAATTGGATGGCCCCGTTTCTATGAACCGCGGGTCTCAAAACATTCCAAGAGCTGACCAGAAAAGTCCAGATGTTGGAGCGCTCAAAGCAGGAGTCCTTCTCAGGTTCCCAAAATAACAATAGGTTCTGAAGGAACCGGAAGGACGATAATCGCAAAGGCGGAAATTCCGACGATTCAGAATCTTTCAATGCCTCGGCTAACCGAAATAAGCAAGGGTCGAGCGGGCCTAATGCCAACCAGCTTCGGAAGCCAATGTTCGGAGAGGGAGGAGAATCTCCACTGAAAGAGAAGCTGGACAAGGTCTATTCCTTCAGAAGGGACAAAATTCGTAAAATATTCAAAGACGCCCTGAGAAACGGTCTACAACTGCCAGAGTCAAAAAGACCGCAGGAAGCGAATAAGACCGACGACCTCGAATAATGCCCCTATCACAGAGTGATAGGTCATGCCATTGAGGACTGCTTTGTCTTCAAAGATTGGGTCGAAAAGCAATACCAGGCAGGAGAGATAGAATTGTCTAAAGGCGTGTTAACAAATAGTCCAGCTGCGACCGCCAATTTCATACAAACGGAGACCGAAGTTCTTCGTGAAACTAATTCTCTCAGACATCTGCCTTTCTCTGAAAACAGTCGACCACCACGTCATTAAACTGGGAACAGTCGACCTCTAAGTCGTTAAACTGGGAATGTAAATAAATACATATACATATATATATATATATATATATATATATATATGTAAATAAACAAAAAATGTGTAAATAAAAGAAAAATAAAGAAAAGCCGAAATGATGGGGCAACTCGCAATAAAAATCAGCGAGTAAAATAAAGATGAAATAAAGCCGAAATGATGGGGCAACTCGCAATAAAAATCAGCGAGTAAAATAAAGATGAAATAAAGCCGAAATGATGGGGCAACTGCGAATAAAAGCCGAAATGATGGGACAATCGCGACCTTCGCGATAAGAAAAGCTGAAATGATAGAGCAATCGCGGTAAAACAAAAAAACAAAAAAACAAAAACAAAACAAAAAAAAACAATACAACGGCGAATGATGAGTTGCTCCTGGTACCATATTCCAGTGCAGCGATACAAACGCCAACCAAAATCCAATTTTCCAAAATTCTTCCGGCCCTACGGTGGGTCCCTTAGTTGACCATCGTATACAATCCACGGGCTCAAATAATTCTCATCATACCCATGCCCTACCATAATCACCAGTTACGCGGCTGGTCTCCGCCTTTGGAATTATGCTCCATTGAGAAGACCCACTCATGTGTCCTCATGATATATGATGAGAACAAACCTTTGTGAGATCCTTACGACTCATAAAGGAGAAACACAGTTAGGAGTCCGTACGACTCCTAAGGAGAAAATACACCTATGGGATCCTTACGACTCGTAGGGAGAAAATACTTTTATGGGACCCTCACGGCCCATAGAATTGAAAAGCCTTAGGTGATAGGGATCCAGACCTGTCTCCTAAGCCATCGCTCCCCAATCCCCAAGTGGCGAATGATGAGTCGCTCCTGGTACCATATTCCAGTATAGCGATGCAGACGCCAACCAAATTCCAAATCCCATACCACAGTGGCGAATGATGAGTCGCTCCTGATACCATATTCCAGTGCAGCGATGCAGACGCCAATCAAATTCCAAATCCCAATCCCCAAGTGGCGAATGATGAGTCGCTCCTGGTACCATATTCCAGTGCAGCGATGCAGACGCCAACAAAGTCCCAAAATTTTTTATGGCCCTACGGTCTGGATCATACATCCTGCAAAACCGTATACAATCCACGGGCGTAAAACAATCCCAATCTCTCCAAAAAAAATAATAAAATAAAAAAAAATGTATGTCCACAAGCAAAATGGGCACAGATGAAAACTCGAAAGGGCTCCGTGAGTAAAAACAGCAGGACTGCCGGCAAGTTTGTGAAAACCCGAAAGGGCGCAAACTCGTGAGAAAGAGATGAAATGCACTCACAAAGTCCTCTTGACTTTGTGAGGAGAAAATTCCCGCGTGAGATCCTTACGACTCATAAAGGAGCAACACACTTGGGAGTCCCCATGACTCCCAAAGAGAAAATACACTTACGGGATCCTTACGACCCGTAAGGAGAAAATGCTTTGTGAGACCCTTACGGCTCACAAAATTGAAAATTCTTAGGTGATAGGGATCTAAACCTGTCTCCTAAGCCATCGTTTCCTAATAAGCAAACACAAATGATGATTCGCTTCTGGTACCATATTCCAGTGTAGCGATGCTAATGCCAAACAAAAAAAACAACAATTCCCAAATCCTGTCATGACAAATGATGATTCGCTCCTGGTACCATATTCCAGTGTAGCGATGCTGATGTCAACCCAAATCAAATCAAACCAACAATCTCTGCGGCGGAATCATGCTCCGTCCCAGAATTTACCCCGTGTCGAAATCATGCTTCGCCTCGGGATATCTACCTACCTTGCCGGAATTATGCTTCGCCTCGGAATCAAATCAACCAACCAGCTCTGCGTCGGAATCAAGCTTCATCTTAGAATGTGCACCCCGTGTCGAAATGATGCTTTGCCTCGGTGACCTTCCTTCCCTGTCGAAATTATGCCTCGTCTCAGAATCAAGTCAGCCAACAAGCTCTGCGCCGGAATCATGCTCCGTCTTAGAACGTACCCCGTGTCGAAATCATGCTTCGCCTCGGGATATCTACCTTTCCTGCCGGAATTATGCTCCGCCTCGGAATCAAGTCAACCAACAAGCTCTGCACCAGAATCATGCTCTGTCTCAGAATGTACCCCGTGTCGAAATCATGCTTCGCCTCGGAGTATTTGCCTTCTCTGTCGGAATTATGCATCACCTGGGAATTAACCTCCGCATCGAAATTATGCTTCGGTTAGAATGTTTGTCACCCTTCGGAATGATGCTCCGAATCCTGGAATTATGCTCCGCTCATCGGAATGATGCTCCGATCTATGGAATCATGCTCCGCCCTTCGGAATGATGCTCTGATCTCTGGAATCATGCTCCGTCCTTCGGAATGATGTTCCGATCTATGGAATCATGCTCCGCTCATCGGAATGATGCTCCGATCCTTGGATTTATGCTCCGCTCATCGGAATGATGCTCCGATCTCTGGAATCATGCTCTGACCTTCGAAATGATGCTTCGAATCCTGGAATTATGCTCCGCTCATCGGAATGATGCTCCGATCCTTGGAATCATGCTCCACCCTTCGGAATGATGCTCCAAATCCTGGAATTATGCTCCGCTCATCGGAATGATGCTTCGATCTCTGGAATCATGCTCCGCCCTTCGGAATGATGCTCCGATCTCTGGAATCATGCTACACCCTTCGGAATGATGCTTCGATCTCTGGAATCATGCTCCGCTCATCGGAATGATGCTCCGATCCTTGGATTTATGCTCCGCTCATCGAAATGATTCTCCGATCTCTGTAATCATGCTCCGCCCTTCGGAATGATGCTCCGAATCCTGGAATTATGCTCCGCTCATCGGAATGATGCTCCGCTCTTCGGAATGATGCTCCGCTCTTCGGAATGATGCTCCGAATCCTGGAATTATGCTCCGCTCATGGGAATGATGCTTCGATCTCTGGAATCATGCTTCGCCCTTCGGAATGATGCTCCGATCTCTAGAATCATGCTCCGCTCATCGGAATGATGCTCCGATCCTTGGAATTATGCTCCGCTCATCGGAATGATGCTCCAATCGCTGGAATCATGCTCCGCCCTTCGGAATGATGCTCCAATCTTTGGATTTATGCTCCGCTCATCGGAATGATGCTCCGATCCC
The DNA here is from genome assembly GCA_030015575.1 of Agapanthus africanus. Classification (NCBI taxonomy): domain Eukaryota; kingdom Viridiplantae; phylum Streptophyta; class Magnoliopsida; order Asparagales; family Amaryllidaceae; genus Agapanthus; species Agapanthus africanus. The sequence goes on from JASDDO010000024.1 coordinate 173,122,303, forward strand.
CGGAATCATGCTCCGCTCATCGGAATGATGCTCCGATCCCTGGAATCATGCTCTGCCCTTCGGAATGATGCTCCGATCCCTGGAATCATGCCTCTACTCTTCGGAATTATGCTTCGACTCTTCGGAATGATGCTCCGACGTTGGAATTATGTTCCGTGAATCGGAATGATACTCCGATCCCCAGGGATCATGCTCCCCTGGATGATGCTCCGCTCCCGGAATGATGTTCCACCTCAAAGTTCAGCTTCAAGATCCATCAATTTCGTGCACACAACTTATGCATGCGGTGTGCATTCATTGATAGGGGCAATTTGTTGGGGTAAAAATTTACACCCCTGTTGACCGAGTCAAAGTCAAGGTCAACCCCCAAGCTAGGTGGGCCCAAGCCCAGGTCAAGCGAGCCCATGCCCAAGTCGAGCCCGCGGCCAGCCTCCCCATGCCAACAACAAAATCATGTAATAAATAATTTTTATGTAATTTTTTATACATGAATGTACGCAAAATGGGCATAAAGCCAATATTTTGTAAGCCCATAGCTTATGTGCAAAAATGAAATGGCACATGAGCCATGGGATAGGCAAAATGCCATTTTGTGAAGCCCAAGGGGCTATATGTAAATATGTAAGCCTATAAAAGGCAACATGATGATGAATAAAGTAATACTTTCATTCTCTCAAAAGCCTAGGGTTTGTATTTCTTTCCCCTTTCTGAAGGTCTCAAACCTTCTTCTTACTTCTGAATTAAATCAAGAGTTTTACTCTTCCTTTTCAAAAACAAAATAGTTTTTCACCACCAAACCCACAAAGGGGAACTTGGATCTGTCTTTAGATCCCAAAAAGGAGAGATTTTGAGATCTCACATCTCTTGATCTTCAAGATCCAGCTAACAGAGGAGGAAGAAGAAGAACCCCTTTCACTAAACCCCAAAAAAAAACACACACACTCAGGAGTCCAACTCCTCTCTGATTTCTCTTCCGAGAATTTTTTTTAGGCTAAAAGCCTCTTTTTCTCGCCGGCGCTCAAGCGCAGAGTGCCCGCGTGCCGACACGTGGCGTGTTTGCGCTCGAGCGCAGAGCGCCCGCATGCCGACACGTGGCGCGTTTGCGATCGAGCGCAAGCGCTCGAGCGCAGGTCACCCCGGTGTCGACACGTGGCGCGCTTGCGCTCGAGCGCCAGTGCTCGAGCGTAGGTCACCCCGGTGCCGACACGTGGCGCGCTTGCGCTCTAGCGCGAGCGCTCGAGCGCAAGTCGCCCTAGTACCGACACGTGGCACGCTTACGCTCCAGCACGAGCGCTCGAGCGCAAGTTGCCCCCGTGCCGACACGTGGCGCGCTTGCGCTCAGGCACAAGCACTCAGGCGCAAGTTGCCCCCGTGCCGACACGTGGCACACTTGCGCTCAAGCGCCCAGTGCTCAAGTGCAAGTCGGCCCCGTGCCGACACGTGCACACTTGCGCTCAAGCGTCAGGCGCTGAAGCGCAAAGCACCCACGTGCCGAGACGTGGCGCGCTTGCGCTCAAGCGCCCAGTGCAGAGCGCCCACGTGCCGACACGTGGCACTCTAGCGCCTGAGCGCACAGCACCTGGGCGCACAGCGCCTAAGGTGCTGCCCCCACGCATCCTTTGGATGCCTTTTCTTCCTTTTTTTCCCTTATATATATACATATATATACATATGTGCACACACACATACACCACGACACTGTCCCTGTTAGAAAAAATTTCTAACGGGGCGCTGCCCCACACCCCGCAAAGGGGCTGCTAGCCCCCTTGACCCCCAGCCCGCTATCCGGGTAGCAGGATCCCCGTGAAAACTCTGCGTGGCTCCCGATATAACCAAACCCCCCTTACAAAACAACACGCACGTACACTGCACATTGAGTTCGCATGACCAGTTTAACCCGTTAATCGGAGGTTCCCTCGCTCCAAAGACGAGGGGTAATTAACGGCAGCTTAGTCCGCGGCTGCCAGAGATTCGGATCCCCACAATAATTGAACCCCGACCTACCCTAGGCAGGGGGAATCTATAGTACGCCGGACAAGCGCGCGCGTATTCACATCTCAATGGGGTGACGAAAAACACCCTACAAGGCTATTCGAGATGATAGGTCTACGATATGCCAGCTCATGGCCCTAGTGCAAGTGGGAGATTGTTAGTGTATACGCCCTAGAGGCCATTATTGTATCATACTAGCATGTATAATACTTAATGGAAGTTTGGGATATTCACAGTTGTATTGACAGTCTTGCTAAACATGGTAGTATGCTACTTGGTTTTGTCTACTTTAATATGTGCATATGTTTCTTGTAACGTATCACTTATACATATTAGTAGAGCCTTTAGGATCTTTGCTTGATTACCAGCATTGTGATGGCAGTCACACTAGTGGGGGCTCGGTAGTCTATAAGAAACATCCTATACTTGTCCCTAGTCGTAGGATTATCGAGACAGGATATCGATACTCCGGAGTAGACTAGTATGTACCTTCTCATCCCAGTTGGGGAGATGGTCTGTCCCACAGCCATCGGTATGTCGTACTGGAGATAGTATACATGTGCTCGTTGGGCTACGGGTACACCGGAAAGGACTCGCAGGAGAACTGACTGGATGGTATTATACCTAACGTCAGATAGCAGTTCTCAGGTGACATGTGTGCAGATAGTCTGTTGACTTAAGGTCGTCATTTGTCTCGTGTGAGTTCCCACTGTGCTTTGATTACTACCCTACCACGGCTCAAAGGAGTCGTGCAAACACGTTTTAGTTGGGTACAGTCCCGAGCCAGATGGAGGCAGTGAGTGACTGTTAAGAATTCGTCTCTCCCGGTATAGGGAGTTAATATCGCACTGTGATCGGTTGGTCATTACCATAAGTCCCTGGCCAGGGCTGATGGAGAATTACTGGTGGACTGATCAGTAGATTCTCAAATGGTCTTGAGCCATACCGACACGACTTGTACGGTTATTAGGGGTCTGACGTTCTCCACCTCCCTAGACCATACATGCGATACTCTTAGACGAACAGACCGGACTGCGCGAATATTGTCACGGACAGGCTCAGTAGGAGTTCGGATGGGTTTCCTCATCGGCCTTCTTATCGACATCTACCTGGGGACCGTTACGTACAGCTAGTGCCGCTTGCGGTCTGTGGTTAAACCCACTGCCAGCATAGTGTCGAGTCTTTAGAGTCCCACACAGAGAGTTTCCCTGCTCCAGGAGAAACGATATAGAGGTCGTATGGTTTTACGACAAGAGTTCGGACGCATACGTGTTTAAACGCACGTACGACGTTCGGACAGTTTTTACTAGCCGGTTTTGGTTTAAGCCAGATTCTAGTATCAGGTTATTGGATTTATACAGTCTAAAGTTTTTCCGTGTTTTCATGGATTGGAGGGGCGTTCTCGTAATTTTCCGGGAAGCTTCTAGAAGCATGGTGACTTGGGGGTTAAGGTGGCATAAGCATTTATTGCTTAAATGACTCATTTGTGTGATTCATCCTTAGAGTTAATGCTTCATTTATTGAGCTAATGACTCATGAGATGAAACACACAGGGTGAATGCATCAACCATGATGAGTAATCATTTAAATTATTTATTTGATAAAATGTTATGGTTGTTATATTCAAATGAGCTCATTATTCAATATGATTCTTATCATCACCTTCTCTCTCCTCAAGCTCTCTCATTCTTGAAACCCTAACCCTAACCTCTCATGTGTTGAGATCAAGGGTTAGCTAGACTAATTGATCTATAACCTCACTCTATATCCCCTAGGTAGCTTAGATTTGCACTTTGAGCAACCTAGTTATCTCAAGTTAGAGATCAAGCTTGGAGTAGGAGCTTTCGGGTGGATCGTCTTTGACTTGAGGAGGCCGTTGAGGTGCCGATGTTCCAAGGAGCCTACGAAGAGTGGAGGACAGCGATGAAGACCCGAAGGATAAGTAACGTGAGGTATAACTTTGAATCCGAGTAGTTAAACCTCTCGTAGTTTGCTAGTAACGGTTTAGACACGATTCATGCGCTCAAGTCCGTGTTACGAATCTTTGATAATCGTTTTCATATATTCCGCCTCCCTGCAAGCTCATGGGGTGCGTGACATGGACTTACATCTACCCCTTAAACCCCGAGAAGTATTGTTTTGTATTGTTGTAATGTAACTTGTATTGTCTTGTAATAAAAATTGTGTAATTGGATGACTTACCGAAACCATGATATCAGAAAATGGATGTAACCGGAGAATCATGGATGTAACTGGAGAATCACGTAAATGGAAATATATCCATGGTTCGGTTTGGTCAATACAGATTGATTAGATTGCATATATGTATTCATGTTGGATTATAGTATTGTAGTTTGTACTTGAATCATATTCAAGTCAGATTATTATAATGAGACTCAGTCTGAGTCAGAACAATTAGAAAAGAAATTGAATCCTGAATTAGGTTTTGATGTTATCGGTAATCGCTGCACATGGGCGGCAGGATTTGTGTCCTTTTCAAAAACGATTACCGTGTTGATAACACCGTTTGTTAAGTTGTCTACCTTAAAATAGGCAAGCACCCACTTCTCCGGCTCTTTGAGACTCAAGAGATTGGTCCCGCTTAAATTTATATTTACTAGGGTCCTTATTGTAATTTATAAAACTTGAGGGGGTTTTATGTAAAAATAATTTGTATACTTTTCAAAATACACCTCAAGTATTTATTTATCTTCTTTAGAGTTTTCATAGTTGTAGATTTTATATTTGTGACATTTCTAGTGATTTAAGCCTATTTTTTTTATAATAAATGGCATTTAATTGTAATATTGAACTTGTATGGAATTCATGGTATTTAAATGTAAAGTGATTCTTGTGATTTTAGAAAAATTTGGAATATTTATATTATCACAAAATAGATATTTTAATGATACATATATATATTTATATAAAAATAATTTTAATATATATATTATATTTCTAGAAATCTCATTTTCTTAAGATATTCGTATTTTAAATCTCTCGAGACCGAATGCTCCTTGCGGAGGTCTGCATCTCGTACTACTAAGCCCGAGGATGTGCGATAATCCGCACCATCCCGAATGAGTTCCCCAAATAGGTTGTAGCAGCGCTTTGCAAAGATTTGTATTAAATACGTATCTTGTAGAAAACGGTTTTAATAGTTAAGAGTATTAATATGTAAGATTCGTTTTCCCGTATTCAATATTCCCGAAAGGTATTGTGCTATATTGCATATGAGTATGTAAGGAGGTAGGTCATTACCTCGTGATCTACTTAAAGGTATAGCAATGTTTTGATGTTTTAAATGTCGGAATTAAACTACATGGTATTTTAGTGAAAAAGTACGATAACAATTGAAATAGAAATCTTTTTGATATGGAACTTGTTCAATACGACTTGTTAATGTTTAATAGTCAACATGTAATGATTTAGTATGATTGTATTTAAGGAAATGTTGAAATTTTAGAAAGAACCGAATCGGAAATCGGATTAACTCCGATTCCGTCGGGTTTTGGAATTACGTATTTTTAGAAAAAGAAAGGAGAAGAGGGAGGTGGGACTTATGGGTTTAGAGCTTAGAAAAGAGAGAGAGGAAGCGGTAGGAGGCGCCGGTGTGTCGTTTCGTCGTCGGAAGCTCCTAGGGTTGTCGTCGGAAGATCGCCGAAGTTTCGCCTCTTTGCTAACTTCAATTGCACACTAAAATTTCTAGGGATTTTCGTGAGAGTTTTGATCAGAATTTTGGAGTGAGGGGTGTGTGTTTAGGGGTTGTATTTATAGGGTAAGTCTAGGGTTTAGGGTAGGTGAAAGGTTGAATTGAAAAAATGTATTAAAATGGAGTGATTAAGGATTTAAAGGGGCTCTGTTACTGTGCAGGACAATTAAAGTATACAGGGGTACTGAGGAGATGAAAAGCCACAAATTTCATGTTGGGGACTCGGCGGTCCTGCCGAGTCCGGCCGGCGGCGGCGGCCCGAGTCGGCCGAGTCGGGGGTGCAAAGTGTTCCCCGTCGCTTGGTGTAGCCCCTGGGACCGTTTGTTTTACATGTGTAGTGGGGTTTTTACGAGTTATGCAAGTGTAGACTCTTGGACTTCTAAAAATTCAAAATAAAACAATATTAAAAATAATGTGGGGGATGGGATTTGAACTCTGGTGGCTTGGTTCAGCAGTGCAAGGTCTTACCAATGAGCTAGAAACTCCTTCTTGCTATTAAAAAGCAAAACAAACTTATATCTCGTGCTCAGACAAAAATACCCCTTTCTGTATTTTTTGAAAAAATTGTACAGAAAGTTGTACAGGAAATTTAGGGTTGTTACATTCTACCCTCCTTATAAAAATTTCGTCCTCGAAATTTGTAAAAGGAAAGTGTAACAGATTCAAGAAAAGTTGGTGACCGAAGTACTGATAGTGTATGAAAAATAACAAAGTGATACAAGGGTTTTAAAATGTGAAAGAGACTTACTAGTGTTACCTTGGTCAACTGTCTCGGCTTCTACGGCTGCTAAGGTGTAAGCCTGTCGCCGTGGGACGTTCCTCCTATCGAAAGGCACATTCCTCTGTCCTCGAGGCATGTTCCTCAGTGCCTGTTGGAATTGGCGAGCAGGCTGTGCAGGTGGTGGAGCAGGGAGTGATAGACGAGGTGCTGGAGCCTGGATAGCTGGCCGCTGCGGGTAGTTGGTGGGTGTGTGAGCTGGGTTACTATTATAAGGACAGTTTCCATTTCCGTGTTTGGATGCGCCACAAATTAGATACAAGCCTTTTACGCGCCTACAGTCCTTCCACAAGTGTACCTTTCTATGGCTGTAGTAGCAAAAGTCTGGACTTGGCTGGTTACTAATTTCTTCCGGTCTTCGGGGTTCAACTGTTGGCCTTGAAAAGGCTCCTCCTGCCATCTAATTGGCAGGGCGCTTCACTCCGGCAAATTGAGATCTGCCCTTCTTCTTCACCACTGCCTCGTATCTTTGGGCAGCTTTCAAAGTCAAATCATGGTTTGGGAAATCCCCTGTAGCTAAAGCAGCTTGGATCTCCGGGTCCAACCCTTACTGAAATCTTCTTGCTCTGATCTCAGCAGTCGGTATGAGATAGGTCGCAAACCTGTTACGGTCTTGTGTTAGCTGTGTAGTATGTGATATTTTGAAAATCGAATTTATTGAGACATATCTTACCGATTGAGCATGGTGAATTCAACATCATACTCATCTACTGACTTGGTCCACATTGAACCTTGTTGCAGATGTATGAACTGCTGTTCCATGTCGAATCTGGCAGTCTCAGGAAAATACTTTGCATCGAACATGTCGTGGAAGGTATTCCATTCGATGGGTTGATCAAGACGGCTTTCTTCCGCCTTCCACCAAACCCGTGCATTGTCCGTGAGCTGCAATTTTGCAACACGAACCCAAGCTATCTGTGGCACTTGTGCTGCTTCCAGATCATCTTCGATGCTAGGAGCCCATTCTTCAGCATCCAGTGGGCTCTCCTTTTCTGAGAGCTGTTTAGGGTGCAAAGCCCTGAATTGCTTCACCCTAGGTGCTTCTACCTCGGGACGGTTCATTAAAAGAGGAGTCTGCTGCTGCTGTCCCTCGAGGAGGCTGCGGATCGCCTCAAGCAGAACCGTTTGCTTGTTGAGCGGAGCAGGAACGGTAGGTGTGATTGGTAGTGGAGGTGGAGTGTTGTTGAAGTTGGTGCTGGTGTTGTTTGGAGAATCCATAACCTTGAAGAAAAATTTGGGTTAGGACAGATTCAAAGAATATGAAATGATAAGATTCAAGGAGTATGGATTGTAAAGAATATTTTAGTTGCTGGTTCTTATGTTATATTGCTTAGGTTGTTCACGAAGAACAGAATTGCATGGTAGAGTTTCATACAGCTCAGACCTGCATGGGCCACCAATAAAACCTGTCACGTCCCGCTTCCCGGTGTACGGCGAAGGGGACGCGATAAGGCCGCTACGTATTTACTCTGAAGTAAATACGCTAAGCGTATCTAAGCAATATAAATAAAAGTGCACAAGAGACAAATGATAATTGAACAGAAACTTTATTTATTAACATTCTTTTGTACAATGCATGGAAAAGTAAATACATCTGAATGAAAGCAATGCCTAAACAATGGCATAACAGAAATGGAAAGTACAGAAATGAAATGTGTATAAGTGTAACTACAGCTCGGGATCTTCAATAAGCTGGTCCAAGTCTTCAGTGCTAGGCTCGATCTCTGGAAGGTCCGAAACACCTGGCGACATTCAAAGAAGAAGAAAGAGAATGTCGTCGGCGAACAAATCGCTCGATAAGTCCCAAAGATAAGGGTGAAATAAAATAGACAGAGAGAGAGAGAGAGTAGCTTTTAAAGTTGTATCATATTGTTATAATGTTGTATTTAGTGTTAACACTGTTGTTTGTAGCTTGGTACAGAAGGATGCCAGTGTATACGAGAGGAGTCTCTATATGCCAGAGACTAGAGGAAAATGGAAGTACTAGGCTCCGTTATACAACCCGGAACAACGGCAATTGGTTGCAGTCTCGTGCAACTTCTAACACCTTCCGTACCAATCTACCTCTTAAACCCCGCGAAGTATTGTTTTGTATTGTTGTAATGTAACTTGTATTGTCTTGTAATAAAGATTGTGTAATTGGATGATTTACCGAAACCATGATATCAGAAAATGGATGTAACCGGAGAATTATGGATGTAACTGGAGAATCATGTAAATGGAAGTATATCCATGGTTCGGTTCAGTCAATACAGATTGATTAGATTGCATATATGTATTCATGTTGGATTGTAATATTGTAGATTGTACTTGAATCATATTCAAGTCAGATTATTATAATGAGACTCAGTCTGAGTCAGAACAATTAGAAAAGAAATTGAATCATGAATTAGGTTTTGATGTTATCGATAACCGCTGCATATGGACGCAAAATTTGTGTCTTTTTCAAAGACGATTACCGTGTTGATAACACCGTTTGTTAAGTTGTCTACCTTAAAATAGGCAAGCACCCACTTCTCTGGCTCCCTGAGGCTCAAGAGATTGGTCTCGCTTAAACCTATATTTACTAGGGTCTTTATTGTAATTTATAAAACTTGAGGGGGTTTTATGTAAAAATAATTTGTATACTTTTCAAAATACACCCCAAGTATTTATTTATCGTCTTTAGAGTTTTCATAGTTGTAGATTTTATATTTGTGACATTTCTAGTGATTTAAGCCTATTTTTCATAATACATGGTATTTAATTGGAATATTGAACTTGTATGGAATTCATGGTATTTTAATGTAAAGTGATTCTTGTGAGTTTAGAAAAAATTGGAATATTTATATTATCACAAAATAGATATTTTAATGATACATATATATATTTATATAAAAATAATTTTAATATATATATTATATTTCTAGAAATCTCATTTTCTTAAGATATTCGTATTTTAAATCTCTCGAGACCGAATGCTCCCGGAGGTCTGCATCTCGCACTACTAAGCCCGAGGATGTGCGATAATCCGCACCATCCCGAACGGGTTCCCCAAATGGGTTGTAGCAGCGCTTTGTAAAGATTTGTATTAAATACGTATCTTGTAGAAAACGGTTTTAATAGTTAAGGGTACTAATATGTAAGATTCGTTTTCCCATATTCTATGTTCCCGAAAGGTATTGTGTTATATTGCATATGAGTGTGTGAGGAGGTAGGTCATTACCTCGTGATCTACTTAAAGGTATAGCAAGGTTTTGATGTTTTAAATGTCGGAATTAAACTATATGGTATTTTAGTGAAAAAGTACGATAACAATTGAAATAGAAATCTTTTTGATATGGAACTTGTTCAATACGACTTGTTAATGTTTAATAGTCAACATGTAATGGTTTAGTATGATTGTATTTAAGAAAAAGTTGAAATTTTAGAAAGAACCGAATCAGAAATCGGATTAACTCCGATTCCTCGAGTTTTGGAATTACGTATTTTTAGAAAAAGAAAGGAGAAGAGGGAGGTGGGACTTACGGGTTTAAAGCTTAGAAAAGAGAGAGAGGAAGTGGTAGGAGGCGCTGGTGCGTCGTTTCGTCGTCGGAAGCTCCTAGGATTGTCGTCATAAGATCGCCGAAGTTTCGCCCCTTTGCTAACTTCAATCGCACACTAAAATTTCTAAGGATTTTCTTGAGAATTTTGATCAAAATTTTGGAGTGAGGGGTGTGTGTTTATGGGTTGTATTTATAGGGTAAGGCTAGGGTTTAGGGTAGGTGAAATGTTGAATTGAAAAAATGTATTAAAATGTATTAAAATAGAGTAATTAGGGTTTTAAAGGGGCTCTGTTACTGTGCAGGACAATTAAAGTATACAGGGGTACTGAGGAGATGAAAAGCCACAACTTTCATGTTGGGGACTCGGCGGTCCGGCCGGCGGCGGCGGCCCGAGTCGGCCGAGTCGGGGGTGCAAAGTGTTCCCCGTCGCTTGGTGTAGCCCCTGAGACCGTTTGTTTTACATGTGTAGTGAGGTTTTTATGAGTTATGCACGTGTAGACCCTTGGACTTCTAAAAATTCAAAATAAAACAATATTAAAAATAATGTGGGGGATGAGATTTGAACTCTGGTGGCTTGGTTCAGCAGTGCAAGGTCTTACCAATGAGCTACAAGCTCCTTCTTACTATTAAAAAGCAAAACAAACTTATATCAGGAAAAAATACCCCTTTCTGTATTTTTTTGAAAAAATTGTACAGAAAGTTGTACAGGAAATTTAGGGTTGTTACAATGAACTACATTCACCTTTTCAGGATGATATTGTAGGTTGATGTCGAAGTCCGCCATGAGTTCTAACCATCTTCTCTACCGCATATTGAGTTCCTTCTGAGTAAATAGATATTTTTGACTTTTGTGGTCGGTGTATATATCCACTCGTTCTCCCAAAAGGCAGTGATGCCAAATCTTAAGTGCGAAGACCACGGCTGCTAGTTCCAGATCATGTGTTGGATAGTTGCGCTCATGGACTTTTAACTGTCTTGATGCAAAAGCCACAACCCTTCCATGCTGGTGTAGAACACATCCTACTCTTTTACCGGACGCATCACAATGTACATTGAATCCGCCAGATCGATCCGGTATTACAAGAATAGGTGTAGAGATTAACCTCGACTTGAGTTCTACAAAAGCCTTCTCACATGCTTCTGACCATACGAATGCTTTGTTTTTACATGTGAGCTTGGTCAGGGGTGCTGCGATCTTTGAAAATCCTTCAATGAAGCGTCTGTAATATCTTGCTAAGCCCAAAAAATTTCTTATATCTTTGACTGACTTTGGTGCCGGCAATTCACTGACAGCTGACACCTTAGTTGGATCAACAGAGATTCCTTCGCCTTTGCCTGAAACGACGTGTCCGAAAAATCCGACTTGATCTAGCCAAAATTCACACTTGTTGTACTTGGCGTAGAGCTGGTGTTGTCGTAATGTCTATAGGACAATGCGTAAGTGCTCGGCGTGCTCTTTTCGATTCTTTGAATACATCAGAATGTCGTAGATGAAGATAACAACAAACATGTCTAAGTACTCTCGGAAAACTTGGTTCATCAGGTTCATAAAAATGGCTGGTGCATTGGTCACTCCAAATGGTATTACGAGATATTCATAATGTCCATAACGAGTCCTAAACGCCGTCTTCGGAATGTCGGACTTTTTGACCTTCACCTGATGATATCCTGAACGAAGATCTAACTTTGAGAATACACAAGATCCACTTAACTGATCGAAAAGGTCATCGATGCGAGATAGTGGATACTTGTTCTTAATTGTTACTTCGTTCAGAGTTCGATAATCCACACACATCCTGTAGGTACCTTCCTTCTTCTTTACCAGTAGCACCGGAGATCCCCAACTTGAAGTACTGGTTCTTTACCAGCAGCACCAGAGATCCCTAACTTGAAGTACAGGTCTGATCCAACCTTTCTCCAGGAGTTCGTCTAACTGAATATGGATCTCCTTCAATCTCTCCGGACTTAGTCGATATGGAGCTTTGATTACTGGTTGTGCGCTGGGTTGCAAATCAATACTGAATTCAAGAACTCGATCGGGAGGCAAACCTGATATATTTTCAGGGAAAACATTCCCGAACTCTCCAACGACCTCTGGCTTCAATCCTTCCACTTGCAACGCTGCAATCTCCGCCTTCTTTGATTTTTCTCGGTAGATGCTAGGTGTTCTCCGCCGAAAGACCGAACCGAGACGTTGGGACGTCTGGCCTGAATTTTAGGGGCAGATGCTATTTGGAATTATCCATCCACCTCTCCGAAGATACCAAGTTGATTTATGGCACTATATATTGGAGGTTTGGACAGACGTGACCGTTGTAGCAGACTTTATCAGATTCCCCCTTATTTTATGAGAGGTTTTTGATTGTGGGGACGCTCTTCCCTACAGGCGCAAGCCCCTGCAGTTAATTACGTTATCGCATTGCGATAACCACTTTCTCCTGCTCTGGCAGTTCATTTCGTATCGTATGTGTTTTTATTTGTTTTGGTTGCCTGTGGATTGTATACGGAGACTAGTTTATGTCGTTGCCCGTAGGGCGCGGATTAGTCCGAATTCGTATATCTTAGATTTGGGCTTGTTTTATGTAAGGACCGTTAATCTAGTTTAAGATTAAGATCAACTTAAATATATATGAGCATTTGGGGCTCAATTTGTTTTTGCTAAGGATACGTTAGTCTAATTTGAGATTAAGATCCACTTAACAACATTTTAGGATCATTTTTACTTAAGATCCAGCAAAAGAGTATTTGGGCTCAGCTGCAAAAAAACTTTAGAGACCGAGCCAATTTGGGCGTAATCTGCTTGGTATTTTCTTTTATTCAAAAGTGCTGAGCACTTATTTGGGCTTTATTTGTTCAGCCCTTTTCCTCTTATGTAAAAGTGCTAAGCACTTATTTGAACTTTGATGCCCACATGTATGTCATGTGAAGCATTCAGTCATGGGCGTTGCCCAATAAATGCTGAACACTTAAGTCATTTTAACTAAATGTGAAGCACTTCTTATGGCGTCCACGTAAGATGCACGTGCGGCGTTGGACGCTGCCCAATTAGTTTGCACTTAGCCGTTTTAGCTGTATGTGAAGTGCTAAGAACTTTTTGTATGGCACCCACGTGAGGTGCACGTGCGGCGCTGGACGCTGCCCAATTAGTGCTGAGCACTCAGCCGTTTTGGCTGTATATGAAGTGATAAACACTTTTTATATGGCGCCCACGTGAGGCGCTGGCCTTCTGTTTTGGATGCCTGCGTATTTTTCACGTGAGGCGCTGGGCGCTGTTAAAGAGGGGCACCCACGTGGAAAGCACGTGAGGCGCTAGTTTTTTTATATGGAGATTTAATGTGTGTTGGTGTTTTTAGAGAGGTTAAACCTCTGTCAATGGCATTTTGACCATTAACGCTCACCAAAATCACTATTTTTGAGGATTTCGGGTTGAGTTTTTAGAGAACTAAGTTCTTGATCTGAAGGAACTGAGTTCTAGGAGTATTATGGACTCTTTTTTTTCTTTTTGAATTTGTTCTTCTCTGAATGTTATATTCTCAAGAACAAAATCTTCCTGATGAGAATTAAATTCTCAACTTATGGAAGACTTGTCTTGTGGATCTTAGATCCAGAGAAAAAACTAAGTTCTTTTAAAATGGCTAAACCCTTAGATGTGATAGAGATATTTTAGTCTCTTTTCTTTACCTAGGGTTTCGAGAAGGAAGGTTTTCTTCTTTGAGAATTAAATTCTCTGTTCTCTCCAGAGCTCACTGTATTTTTGCAGAAGCTTATAGGGGGTTTTCTCTCTTCTTTGAGACTTAAAATCTTGGATCCTTTATATAGAGGAGGCAGATTATTAATTGGTTTTGAGAAAATCTCTCATTGAGAAATTCCAATTGATTTAATTGGTCTGAAAATTGATTTGGGAAATTTTACCTACTGTTGGATCTTTAATCCAAGTGTTTCTGTTTTCACAGAATATATTATTCTTGTTTTTAACAAGATTAGGGAAATATTTCTCACATACAGAATTTATTCTGTCAACCGGTGATTTTTAATCACCATTGGATTTTTAATCCAAGGGTTCTCTATTTTATATAGAGCAATCTTTTTGTTTGGAAAGATTAGAGGAATATATTTATAAATAGAATTTTATTCTAATATTGAATCATTGATCCAACCGAGAGTATCTTTCTTATTTAGAATGATATGGGAGATATTTTCTCCTAATAGAATTTGATTATATATTTTGGTGATTTATCATCTCCGTTGGATTTTTGATCCAACGGTTTTGTTTAACAGAGAATATCCCAATTTTTGTTAGGGAAATGTAGAATTTAATTCTACTAATATGAACTTGGACACTGGCGCTCATGTGATATGCACGTGGGCGCCACTTAAGAATTTAATTCTTATGATAGGTACTTATGTATTTTGCACATTGGCGCCTGCGTGAGGAGCACGTGCGGCGCTATCTAAGAGTTTAACTCTTATATAATAAATTCTTTTGTGCTTTGCATATTGGCGCCCGCGTGAGGAGCACGTGAGGCGCCGCCATAGGATTTAATCCTATAAAATTGACTCTGGCGCCCTCGTGGAGAGAATGAGGCGCTGCCTCATCAAATTCTAACAGAGGTTTGCTCTTTTATTAGGTTAAATATTGGGGGAACAAATGCCCCCCACTGTTGTGCTCACGTGGCTCATATGTGAGTGCAACGGCGTCACATTTTCTACCGTTTGATCTCCTAGGGAGTTGAACTGTCCCTTCACATTTTTAAATAGGGCCTTTGGCTCTTGAGATGACTGTCGCTCCATCATCTTCTTTTTTCTTCCTTGAGAATTTAATTCTCTTTTCAGAGCTTAGATCTCTGCCCCAAAGAACTCTTATAGTTGAATTTTGTCAAAAAACTTGGTAAGAATCATGACCAAATTTCAACCCATAAAAAACCCTTCCTTTTTGTTCTGGATTTTTACCCAATAACAGAACTTTGCTCTTTTCTTGGAAAGATCTCTAAAAAACTTTTATTTGGGTAGACAATGGGTCTTAGAGATCTTAGGGTTTTGCCCTGTTAGTGACTTTGATCTATGAAGGTTTCTCTGGAATTTAATTCCAATATATTTCCCATGGGGATTTCTGGGATTTAATCCCACTATCAGAGGAATTCAATTTCGGTTTGTTCTACAGAGTTCAGCTCTGAGAAAATTTCTTTTAGGAATTTTATTCTCTTTTCTTATTTTCATTTTAGGGTTTTTCTTGCAGATTTGAATCTATTGTAGAACACGTTCTTCGAGACCATTAGGAGCCTTGAACTCCACTGTTCAATGAGATTTTTCATTAAATGAGAATCCTTTTGGATTCTCATAATGGGTGCATGTCTCATCACCGATGAGGCATCACCTTGATTTTGTGGGGGCCACTGTTTTTTTTCTAGATTGTAACGATTTTGGTATTTTGATTGCTAACCCTTTACTGGTTTTTCTTTTCAGATACTATGGCTTCTCATCTGTATGATCTTGAAAAGATTATCTCTTATGAGGAGATTCGCATCCAAGGCCGCTGTCAAGGCCAGGAGTTTACTGACGCCCAATGCGCTGAGGTGATGCGTCGCTTTGACGAGTACAACGGTCGATTGCTTCCCCGCCGTTCTGCCCTTTTGAAGATTGTCATTGGGTTAATCTGAGAAGCTATACCCGGGCGCCTTGAGGTTATGCCGCTTCAAGTGCTCGATGACGCTGAGGATAAGGTCCATTCAGTGTACTTGATGGGGTTGATCTCAAAGAAACAGAAAGATAATCTCGTCACCATCTTGAACTGCGTCTTTCAGCAAAAAGAAATAGTATCGGCATATCAGACGGTGGAGGACATCAGTGGTGACCCTGACGCTTGCATCCCAGAGAAGATGCACAAAAAGATGGTCGATGAAGCTGAAGACACACTGCTCAAACTTGCTTTTGAGTTTGAGAATCTGTGTCCGGAGTTCAGCGTTTTGCCGTTGTAGACCTCAGATGATGCAGTTTTTTTTTCCGTTCTTATCATCACCGTGTAATCTTTTCTAAAGTATGAATGATAAGCCCTTTTTTTCTTTCATATCTGCACTTTCTTTTTCTTGATTGTCTTGATTCGGCGCGAAGTAGTTTATGCACTCATTTCAGAGTTTGTAGTTTATTCACCCGTTTCAGAGTCTCTAGTTTATGTACTCATTTCGGAGTTTGTAGTTTATTCACCCGTTTCGGAATCTCTAGTTTATGTGCTCATTTCGGAGTTTGTAGTTTATTCACTCGTTTCGGAGTCTCTAGTTTATATACTCATTTTGGAGTTTGTAGTTTATTCACTCGTTTTGGAGTATCTTTAGTTTACCTCCCTTGGGTTTATAGGCAAACTTGTCCTAACATTGTATGTAGATAACTCCCATTCTTTACGACAGAGGTCCGTTAGGTTTGTGGTACTAGGGTTTTAGTCCGTGGTACCATCGCGTTAGTTGATGTATTTATCGATATGCAGTCTTTAAGCTGTTGTTCGAGTAACCCCGCGACTGTCGTGTCTCTGATCCCTTCGGGGGTTGGATAAGACGTCTTCAAGTAATCTCCTCAGGTTATATTACCGTCGGAAGATCAAGCGTTAGGAATTTACTATGACGTTTTTTACTTGAGGTTAGGCTCAATTTGGAGCCCCGATGAGTCATAACCACTCCGCTCTGGTGTGGGATGATCTCCGATAGTCTTTTAGGCTTTATATGAGTTGCCGTCGAGACCCGAAGCTGGGAATATGCCGTCACTTCATTTTTGTTTTGACGATGCCGTGCCGTTTTTTCGTTGAAGTTGGGTATACATCTATAGGACCTTTATGCTGCATGTATTGCAATTGAAGCCCGGAGCTAGGAATATGCCATTGCTCCAATTTTATTTGATAGTCACCGTCCGCATCCTGTCACGCCCCGCTTCCCAAAAGAGCAGTAACGGGATGTGACAAGCCCGCAACATATTTATTCCGAGAAGGTCATTTCTTGAAACCTAAGCGTATATAAGCAATATAAAATGAAAAGAAAAGATATGATAATGAAAATCCAACTTTATATATTTTCATTCCCAACTTTCACAAGTTTCAAACTGAATACATGATGTCTGAAAACAAAGATGCATAAAAAAGTACCTAAACAGGTAACATACTATAAGTAAAAGCTGAAAAGAAAGAACCAGTAGTCGGTCTGCTCCGCAAGCTAAGAGTAATCCTCCTGACTCGGCTCGATCTTCTCAATCTCTGTATTATCTGACGAACATTCCAAGGAAATAAAAAATGGGTGGTATACCCGTCAGCGAACTTGCGCTCGGTAATTCCCAAGAAAGGTGGGATATGAAAGCATATAAATGAATATGCAAGGTGACATGTGATATAGTATGAATGGAAATAAAACATGAACAAGTATAACATGGTAATATTAATGACAACCATGTAAGCATGGCAATATAATATGAGCATAGCAAATAAATATAGCATGACCGTGGAGTGTAGGTATAATGAACATGAAGTGAATGAAAGTGTCCTAAAATATCTCTAAAAGGGTAAAAACAGCTAACGTGAGTTCGAGTGTGAATATCAACCAATCTCAAAAGTATTCTCGAACCCAAGACTATCGTCCAGGGGCAAGGAATCATGGGCCCAAAATAGCGGGACTTCAATTGTTATTGAAGTATTCCAAACCCAACAGGCTATCATCCAGAGGCTTGGAAACACGGGCCATCATTCGTGAATTTATGATTTATACCGTTTCAGCCCGGTACCACAGCAACATGATTTGTACCGTTTCAGCCCGGTACCATAGCAACATAATTTGTATTAATGGGACTCATGAGATTCCGTTGGATTCATACTCAAACTACCCCAACACCCCGCGCTTCTAAAATTATAATTACAGTTCCAAGTCTTGCTCAAATCTATGAATACAAAATGTGATGTATAATATCAAGTTTTCAAGATTGAGTTCATGTAGTCATATCAAGTGCAAGTCATACCAATTGTGATTCGAGTCAAATTGGTTCAAGTGTACATACCGGGTTCAAGTATTTATGATTGAGTCGTGTCAAGATCAAGTCAATTCTAACATATAATGGTTTAATCACAAGTCATATAAAAAAAAAAATAAGTAATCACAGAACATGATATGAGATAAGTATACAAGTAACGTCCAAAACAATATTGTAAATATGTGATATGTACGACTAGTTAATCAAGTCATTTGAAATCAAAATATAAACGAAAACATAGACTTAAGTGTTATGCACACGTGAGTTCCAGTCTCGCCTAAATAAAACTACCGGTTTGGGAGATATACATGTTTTCGTACCATCGTGCAAAACAGATCAGAATCTGTTCAGCACCGTCACACATTTTTAAAACGCAGTTTAAGTTAATTTTTATCGGGTTTCAGGTTACAAAAATTATCAGAAAATTGTAGTTCTTTCGATATACTTATCCAAAACACTAAGATTCGCGCGATTTGGATTTCTGAAACTCTAGTTATGATCATTTTAATATTAGCGTTTAAAATAGAAATTCAGATTTCTGGACAGCAACTATATGTTATATTGCAAAATCTATATCGGGTTGTTTCATGAGTTTAAAAGTAATATAATATACATAAAATTATAGATCTATCAATTGTGCATCTACACATCTAAATTTTGTCACGAACGGATATCGGGTGTTCGAGTTATGTCCAATTTAAAAACAGTGTGCGGATCGGGACAGATTCTGTCCAGATTCGTCGCTTAATATTGTAACACAGTTTTCTATATTTTATGTCGATTTTCAGTAAAAAATTAAACTAATAAAATCTAGATCTTTCGATGTAGATATACAAAACACCTGAGTTTGCTCAATTTGGATATCGGCTGACCAATTTATGTGTTGTAGAAATTGACCGATAAATGCAGTTTTCCTTTTTTACGAACAGTGAATAAAAACGATATAATTCCTAAACCGTTATGCGGTTTGATCAGAAATTTTTACTGTACATTTAGAATTCTATATATTATTTATTCTAATATTCCAAGAATTTCCAGAATTGGAAATTAATTTATAAAAATTATTTTAAAGATAAAAGTTTTGTAAGATTGTATTTGAAAATGATAAATCTATGGTATTTATTTATAACTTTGTTTTCTTGTATGCCAAAATAAATATAAATAATTAAAATTTTAACGATAAATAGCAAGAATTAACATATGTGAAGCAAACATATGATCCAATCTTGATTAACCGTCTAAAACAATAATACTTAGTATGTTATCAACCATTGCATGCAAGATTTTATAACTAAACATATATGCTTTATTTCAACCATTTTTTTTAATTTTACAAAAACTTTATCATGAGACCAACTAGTTATCTCAAGATTCGGCATGATGGAGGTATGGTAAGGGGATGAATTTCAAGTAGAGAAAAGGAGGAGGAGAGGGGACTTACGGGTTGTGTGAGTCGGTATAACAACCGGCTCACCGTTTAAATAAAATTTTCAACTGTGTCTTTGAAGCTTGATGCCATAATTCTAATAAATTATAGTTCATAACCATTCTAATTATTTTGGGAGTTAAAAAGAAGATGAAATGAAATGTCTCATTTGTAGGTTATGAGAATGATAAAAATTGATAAAAATTGATAAAAAATAATAATCGCAAGAATGAGGATTTGAATATGTGACTTATGGAATAACAATACAAGAACTTAACCAATGAGCTATAAGTTTGTTCATGCACATATTTAATTATAATTAAATATATGCTGTTACTTGAAAAAAAAGTGGGCTTTTGGGCTCATAGTTTTATAAAAGAAAACAAAAATGAGATTGGATTTGGGTTATGGGCTGGGTCAAATCTTGCGTTTAATTTGAAATAAGTTAAGATTAGTTTAAAGAAATGGGTTTGGGAAAAATAGATGGAATAATAAAATAATATATTTAATAGAAAACAAAATATACGGAAAATACTAAGATTAAATAAATACAATATTTTACTAAAAAAAGAAAATACGAAGGTATAGTAATATTGGGGTCGTTACACATTCTGCTGAAATGAGAGAGAACGCCGCAATAGTCTCTAGGTTGTATATGAACCGTCAAGACTTGGAACTAGGATTTTTCCATGACTCCATTTCTATTTGACCCTTGGGTCTTTGTTGACGTCGTGTCTGCATCCTGCTGGCATGAGAAGAAACGCCGGGATAGTCTCTAGGTTGTATAAAAAAATATCATTTTTGATTGGATCAGAAATACCCATCTTTGGATTTTCATCCCCTTTTTCCAATTTTTCTTTTCTCTAACCTATCATCTTGCTTATACAACTCTCCTATTTATACATATACATAGAATTATGAGGTATTATATATATGACCGGTATTCTTTTGGGTCATACAAAGAACCAAACAGTACAGTATAGTAAAAGTAAGATGAAAAAAGATTAAGTATAAAAAATCGAATATTCAAACAAATGAAATTTCTATTTTCTAAGAATAATAAAGGGACGTTGTTTAGTTGGTCTTTTCTTTTATGTTATTAGTATTCTCTTTATTGGATTAGGATTGGAACGTATACATCAAAAATGAAGTCTGCAATTTGAATGAGAATGAAATAGATTGTTTCCAATTAGTATTAATGATATAAAAAAATCGGAATTAGAAAAGATGTGTTTTAACTTGAAAAGTACTCCGACGGGTAATTAAATTATATTAATTGCATTGTGTATCGTACAATAAATGAAGGCAATTTTTGTCTATACCCGCCCTAAAAATACGGGCACTCTATTCCATTTCATTGATAAAGAACGATCGAAAAAGAAAGTGATATCTCTTAAATTAAAAATATTGAATATAGAAATACTACCGATTGTATCAATCTACCCATGTCTCTCCCTTAGCAATCGGTACTAGTGGAAAAAATGAAAATTCATGTATTTGTTTGATGATAAATGCGAAACAAAAACAAAAGAAATAAAAATCCCCCTCCCCACACCGGGGATTCGATTTTGCTCTCCATCTTCTCTTTCGTGAAAAATAGAGAAATGAATTGAGAAATGAATTGGATCCTAGTTTGGGACTGACGGGGCTCGAACCCGCAGCTTCCGCCTTGACGTCAAGATTTGGAGTTAGGAATTTGCCATTACTCCATTTTTTCTTCAACCCTTGGGTCTTTTGTTAACGTTGCGTCTGCATTCTGCTGGAAGGAGAAGGAACGACGAGTTGAAGCTAGGATTTGGCCATTACTCCGTTTTGATTTGGCTCGTTGGAGCTTTGTTAACGTCATGTCCGCACCCTGTTGGAATGAGAAGAATGTCGAGCTGATCTCTAGGCAGTAGATGTTGCCGTCAAGATCTGGCTTTCCCTTTGACGGAGCCTGATGTGAAAATACGGCTCCCTTTTCATTTGTGCCTATAGATTGTATACAGGGGTCAGTGTGGACTCACCTGTAGGGCAGAGGAAATTTCATTATATATATATTTTTAATTTTTCTGTGATACTCTATCTTTTCAGCTTTCCATATCGTAAAAGTCGCGATTGCCCAATCATTTCGGCTATGTATTTTTTATTTTTACCCGCTGTTTTTTATTACGAGTTGCCCAATCATTTCGGCTTTCTCATACGCATTTTTTTGCGACTCGCTGAGTTTTATTACGAGTTAGGAACATGAGATCTGATACCAATCTTGGCATCAGTATCGCTGCAACTGGAATATTGCCAGGAGCGAATCATCATTTGCCGTAAGAGAACTTAGAGTTTGACACCTGTTTAGACATCAGTATTGCTGCAACTGGAATGTTGCCAGGAGCGAATCAGTATTTGCCTTTATTGATTTGAACAAAGGTGGCTTAGCGATCAGGGTTAGGATCCTGTTGACTAAGGCTTTTGACTTTATGAGTCGTAAGGATCTCATAAAGGTGTTTCTCCCTACGAGTCGTGAGTATTCCGTAGGTATATTTTCTCCTTAGGAATCGTAGGGATTCCTAAGTTATATTCTCTTTTGTAAGTCGTAAGGATTTTCCAAGAGTGTTTTCTCCTCATAAGTCGAGAAGACTTACAAGTGTCGTTCATCATATGGGGACATTTCTCGCCATTAGTAGAACTTGGTAAGAGAATATTTATTCGTGCCCATAGATTGTATACAAGGGTCAATATAGACTGCCTGTAGGGCAACTTAGGGGATATGACGGCTTAAGAACATATTCAGAACCCTGTAGCTTAAGGCGTCTGAATCCTATGAGCTGTGTGGGTCTCATAGGGGGAATTCTCCTTACAAGCCGTGAGGATCTCGTAAGTGTTTTTTTTACGAGATTGCGCCCTTCCGGGTTTTCACAAGCTCGCCGGTAGTTCTGCTGTTTTTACTTACGGCGCCCTTTTGGATTTTCATTCGTGCTCATTTCGCTTGTGAACATACCGTTTTTTTAACTATGGAATACCCAATAGTAGTTTCGCCACAGGTGCCCATTAATTTGTCGGTGGGACTTGGGGGTGGCTTCATTGCTGGAGTAGCCTTGTAGCTAATGGGACTTGAGTTGCAACCTTTGCCGTTAGGACTTCGGTTTCAATATAGATCTCAAGGAAGCATATCGCCGTATTTGGGGCGATGCACTAGTTTAAGGACGTTCCGGTTCATTATCACCATGTTTGAGGTGAATTCCTAATTTAAGGACTTTTCGGTCCAATATCGCCATGTTTGAGGCGGATAGTTAGTTTAAGGACATCTCGGTCCGTTGTTAGTTTAGGGACATCTCGGTTCGATGTCGCCATGTTTAAGGCGAGGTTCTAGTTCAGGGACATCTCGGTCTGTTGTTAGTTTAGGGACATCTCGGTCCGTCGTCGCCGTTTTTGAGGCGGATCGTTAGTTTAAGGACTTCTCGGTCCGTTGTTAGTTTAGGGACATCTCGGTCCGATGTTGCCATGTTTGAGGCGAGGTTCTAGTTTAGGGACATCTCGTTCCGTTATCACCATGTTTGAGACGAATTTCTAGTTTAAGGACTTTTCGGTCCATTATCGCCGTTTTTGAGGCGGATCGTTAGTTTAAGGACTTTTCGGTCCGTTGTTAGTTTAGGGACATCTCGGTATGATGTCGCCATTGTTCCCCTCCGAAAGACGCGGCAGAGACGCGATGTACGTCTCACCTGAAATTCGGGGCAGATGCTAATTGGTGCTATCCGTCCACTTCTCCGAAAATGCCAAGTTGATTTATGGCACCGTGTATCGAAGGTTTAAACGGATGCGGCCGATGTAGCAAGCTTCGTCAGATCCCCCCTCGTTCGAGCGGTTTTTGATTATGGGGACGCTCTTCCCTGCAGGCGCAAGCCCCTGCAGTTAATTACGCTACCGCATCGCGGTAACAACTTTCTCCTTCTTCAGATGGTCACTTCGTGTCGTGGGTGTCTGTTTTATTTGTGGTTGCCCGTGGATTGTATACGGAGACTAATTTATGTTGTCGCCCATAGGACGTGGATTAGTCCAAATCCGTATATTCTTAGATTTGGGTTTGGGGGTTTGTTTAAGGATACGTTAGTCTTATTTGAGACTAAGATCAACTTAAACGTTTGTTAAGGACACGTTAGTCTAATTTGAGACTAAGATCGACTTAACGGGATCGTTTAAATCCAACAAGAGAGCATTTAAACTCTATTATTTAGTTTAGAGACATTGCGGTCGATTGCCAGTTTAGGGACATGGTGGTCTAACATTCCCATTTTGAGGACGAATATTAGTTTAAGGACATTTCGGTCCAACATTCCCATTTTGGGGACGAATATTAGTTTAAGGACATTTTGAATATTAGTTTAAGAACATTTCGGTCCAACATTCCCATTTTGGGGACGAATATTAGTGTAAGGACGTTTCGGTCCATGAGTTTAAGGACCCCACAGTCCGTAGCAATGTATGGTTGTCGGGACCCGTCACTTCTCTGACGACGTTGAAGGATTACAACGACAAATATCAGAGGAGTTCAGAGATGTACCCTTGAACCAGGTGTAAATTGATTTGGGAGAGCAGTTGTGCTCAGTTCAATTTAATTTGAGGACTTATGGCCAGAATTGGGTTAATTCCATTTGAAAATGTTCAACATTTTGTTCATGATTGGCCTGTTTAGGCCTTTGCTTGGGCTCCGCCCCTTTTTAAATAATGCACAACATTGGGCTTTTTAATTAAATGCACGGCATTTAGATTAGGCCTGTTAGGCCTTTTAATTAGGCTCTGCCCCTTTTTTAATAATGCATAGCATTTGTTTTGGTTTGTCAGACCTTTTAATTGGGCTCTGCCCCTTTTTAAAATAATGCACAGCATTTGTTTTTCTGACAGTACGCCACATGGCCTGTTAGGCGCTTTGCGCCAATTAAAGAGCGCAAGGTGCCAGCGCATGTGGAGGTGACACGTGTCACGCTCTGCTGAGCGCAAGTCTGTTAGCGCAGTGCATTGCGCCAGTGCGCTGCGCTAGTGCGCTGCTGACACGTGGCGCGCTCTAGTGAGTTGTGTAAGTGCACGGCGGCGTCCCGGCCGTCAATCCGACGGCCAAATGCGGAAGCGGTGATAAACTTTAATTTTGCGGACTTAGCAAACCGGCACCACCGCGCACTAAACACCCGGATCGGGCCATTAACTAGTCCTAGCTAACTACAAGACGGGTTAGAGATATACCGAGTGATCCGAGTCCTCCGGTCTTCTCGTCGTCGTCCCGATCTCTCGCGGAAACTCCGGTCGTCGCCTCCTCGCCGGAAGGGCACCACATCGCCTGCATCTTTTACGGGCTCCCGCCTCTATACCGAGGCAACTCGGGCATGAAGCTGGCAAGTCGACATGCCCAAGATTAGCTGTAGAATAGCGTAGAATAGCTGTCTCTTTGGGGTTTAGGAGGTTGCCAATTTGGAGGGATTTGTACACTAGAATTTCATGGATGCTTGATGGAGAAATTGAGCATGCATGAAAATGAGCTCGGCCACAAGAAGAAAAAGCTCACTAGAAAAATGAAATGAAGCAAGCTCTCTTATGAATGAATGTGTGTATGAATTAATACCAAAGAAAAAAGAAATTCCTTCACTGCACACCCAAATGGAAAGGGGGTCCACCAAAATAAGCAAGAAGGAAATTAATTCACACACACAAAATAAAACACTCCCCTCATCCTCCCAACAGTGGCCGGCCTATACCAACATATCCATCACAAATTCACATCAAACCCATACCCTCTCTTATCTCAATTAATGCAAGTGATGGTGCATCAAAAAAAAAGGAAAGGGAATCAAAAGATGCAATCAAAATATCTCATCTCATAAATAAACCCCCCATAAAATGTTATTTGCAAACTTGCAAATAACCCCCTCCATCGGAAAAGTCCGGCCGGGAAAGAACAAAGGAAAACCGGCCGGAACGGAATGCAAACTGGCAACTCCAGAAAAACTGGTCCCGTAATAAATTACAGGAAAACCCCGATACTGTGCATACACACCCGCATTTGTATTCCGACCGAAATACAAATGCAAAGAGACAAAATCTACACTGTACTAAACTAGGATCCGGCTTAAACCAAAGCCGGCTAGTAATATCCGTCCGATCTTGATCCGTGCAATACCGCATGTATCTGATCGGACCCTGCCATATCTCCATACGGCCCCTACAGCGTTTCGCCCGAAAGCCTGAGTAACTGAAAGTGTGGTGGACTCTAAAGACTTGTCAATACTATGGCTGTCGAATTAACCACCAGCACGTCAGAGGTATAAGCCAATACGTGACGGGCCACCAGCTATTGACCAAAAGGGACGTCGATGAGCGAACTCATCCTGACACCCTACTGAGCCTGTCAGTGACAATATCCGTACAGTCCGGTCCATTCGTCTATGAGCATCGCATGTCGGGCCTAGGGGGTTGGTAAAAGTCAGACCCCCAAAAGCGGTACAAGTCGTGTCGGAATGTAGCCCAGAACACCCTGAGATACTACTGGAATACCTACCAGTAAATCTCCTGCCTTGGCCAAGGACTTTGTGTAATGGCTCTCCTAGACACAGCGCGATCTCACCCCCAATACCGGGAGAGACGAACCCCTGAAGATCCGCTCACTGCCTCCATGTGGCTCGGGACTGTACCCAACTAAAACCTGTTTGCACGACTCCTTTGAGCCGTGGTAGGGTAGTAATCAAAGCACAGTGGGAACTCACACGAGACAAATGACGATCCCCAGGTCGATGAACTAACCTGTACACATGTCACCTGGGAACTGCTATCTAACGTCAGGTATAAGACCAACTAGCATGTTCCCGGCGAGTCCTGTCCGGTGTACTCATAACCCAATGAGCACCTGTATACATCTTAGGTGAACCAACTGACACCAGTGGCTTGTGAGACCGGCCACCGCCCCTCGTCGGGGTCTCGACTGTATACACTAGTCTGCTCTGGAGAATCGATGCCCTGTCTCGAAACTCCCACGACTAGGGACCATTTAAGGATGTGCTTATAGACTCCAGCTCTCACTTATATGATCGCCCTCATACTGCTGGCAGTCAAGCAAGAATCCTAGGGGCTCTATCAACGTGTAATAGCGACATGTCAGGTCACCTAAAGCAGTACACGATGATAAAGGTAAACCAGATAGCATACTATCATCTCGAGTAAGACTGCCCTCCCGGGATAGGTCCTCCCTCAATCATTGCAATCACGTGCCTGTGATCTAATAATTGACTCTGAGGGCACTATCTCCAACAATCTCCCACTTGCACTCAAGGCTAATTATTGCGATGTCGCATACTCACAGCCCGTGTGATACCGAACACCCAACTCCTCTACTAGTCAGTCTCACAAATCCCGTTTGTGAAACTATTGCGGTCGAGGAATAGCCTCAGTGAGTGGATCCGCCTAGATGTTTCTTTCTATGTCTCTCTATATCTCAAGTTCGCAGAGAAAGCCATCTCCCGAAATGAGCAATACCTGTCTTAGAATGTCTGGATGTCTGATGGGACCTAGCTCATAAATGAACTCCAAATCCAAACTTCTTAGACTGTATCGTCAACTGAATTTAATCAGTATCCTGCGCCATGCCTCCCTCAGTATTGCCTTGGACCACCTGTCCAAAATACTGCCCCTCGTCAGAAGGAAAACTATAACTCTGACGACCTCCTTGTCGTCCAGGTCACCTTGGAAGCCTGGAATGATAACTGTTTCCCGACTGTTCCTCCAGGATTGGATCAATATCAACTTATTGCATCTAGTGCAAGAACAACATCTGGTGTGATACTTGACATCTCATGATTGACAAGCAAGTGATCTGCCAATCATGCACATCCATCTCTACTTTAGTCTATAAGACACCTTTAGAGAGGGTGACTCCATCACCTGCAGGTACACTACCGTGCCAGGAGTCGTCCATTCTAAATACTCTTAGAATGCTGTCAAAGTACCCTGATTGGGAAACCACCCAAATCTAGATCTAAAACCATAGATCTAGTAACCAGTATGTCTGATATAATGTCCAAGTCCTTTGTGGAGAAAACACTGTGTGACGACCAAAGTAGAACCGATCGTAGTATAGGAATATCACTTCCTACTTTGTGTATGTCATCCAAATACCAGGATATCACACCCTACTACCTTCTCAACAGATCCATCCCCTATTCTGATGAAGTCAAACCTATGACTGTCACGTCAGAAATAGATGATCTATCTCCGCTATATCTGCTTTAGTCTATAAGTAGACATAAGCTATCTGTCCACCAATGCTTCCGCTGCTCCCACTGATTACGACAACCCTCTGCCAGAGTCATATAGACGTGCACTTCTAAAGCTAGTTCAGAACGACGCTATACTCATCCTCCTGCCGGGTCTCGCAGCCCGGAACAACAGCAATGGCAAGTGTGGGTAGACAAGAACTTCCTTGTCACCGTCCTTGAGGCTACCGGAGCACCTCTCGGGTGCCTGAAGTTACCCACCTTATCTGCGGAGTGGACAATGGAATGTCAATCCAGATTGAATCTTTAGGTTCCTTATCAAATCTTCAGTAATCGTTTGTGGTTCTGGAATCACTTCCAGCTCTACCATACTCCCACTACTGTTTTCTGAAAAAAAAACATTTCCTTTTAAAATTGTGGCGAGTCTAGAACAATATTACTATTGATCTCCCAGATGGTAGAAAGTCAACCCTCGTCATAGCCTGGGTCAACCCACAAACAGCCATTATAGAAACGTGCCTTGAGTTATCCAGAGTCTGGTTTTAATCATAAGCCGGACAACTCCCCGTACCTTAACAATGTTAAGATATGAACTGTACTATATCCAATATAGAACCAGAGGCACTGATTTAATTGAACCAGATTCAATTCATGCAGCTATCTCCAGTGCATGTCAACTAAATGGAAAAAGGTCGATCAGCGTTACTCAACTTAGGAATACTTCCAATTATGAGTAACCTGAAAGAGAAGCAATTTCTCTTTATCATTACTATCAACTGAATACCATACACAAGTATCTACATCTTCGATCACTTTGAAGAATCCCGATACTTGCTACACCTGGTTCTTTACTCTATTCAAATACCTATAACTCCTCAAAACTTAGACCCTGTGTTTCTACGAAACACATGTCTAAGAACTAGAGAAGTTAAAAGTAAACAGAATATAGTATGAGGACCAACCCCTCTATCCTAATGGACACTGGACAACATACAATACTCTGTATAAGTCCTCCGAGTCTAACAACTCTTTCACTGTGTGTCGTAGGTTGAAAACTGTACTTATGGTTAAGAAGAATTACACCGCTGTTTAATGCTCCTTACCTAACCATCCACTGATATAGGCAAATGTCATCGACATAATATCAAAAGGTATATCTCACTCTATGAAAATAGACGTACAGATATATCAATTTGAAATTGGTGCACAACAGCGGATATTCAAAACCAAATATTTGCCGACCGGCAAACAGCCCAGGTGATCTCCTCAAATATCACCGATTACAACGAATCCCGATATAATGAGGATGATCACCCAATTCCCAATAACTTACTCCCACTCATCATCTGTAAAACCATACAGATGTGAGAATCAAACCTGGTAAATACATACTCTGGAGCAAGTGTCTAATCGGGAAATCAGTTTTCTTTTTACAGTACACAGTTGAACTGAAACATTGAAATGTTTCGATGGGGTATCCTGGTATTCCTAGTAATGCCTCTACCATTATCCAGATTCACAACTATAACCATATAATTCTTTGCCACCTCTCCAAATCCCTTTATATGTCTTTAGTCATTACCTTCTGCACACCCCTTAGGCCAAATGGTTTTCTTCCTTCCCTACCGTTCGGCACCAGCCTATGGTTTGGAAGAAGACTATCCAATAAGAATAATGGGTGTACTGTCCTAGTCCTAGGAGCACTCGCAATGCGAGAGAAGGTGAAGATAAAAGACAACCGAATAAACCTTATTCCTATTTCTCCTGGACCAGAATCCATCCCCGAACTGGAACAAGTTCCTTTCGAGTTCGTATATAACCATACGATGGAGTATCCAATAAACTGTGGATCTTCGTAGTGATACGGAATGTCCTGGAGAAATACAAAGGTGATTTAGGATTGGCGAAGAAATACTTGGTTTGGTCGTGAATATCAGTCGCAATTTACTTTGCCCTCTTACTAATCCCTTTCTTTTTCTTAATCTTAATACCTTCTGCACACCATCGTTATGCTAATTGGTTTTCTTCATTCCCTACCGGTCGGCACCTGTCTATGGTTTGGAAGAAGACTATCCAATTTGCATAATAGGTGTACTATCTCCTAAGCCAAGGAGTACTCGCAATCTGAGAGAGAAGGTAAAAGGAAAAGACAACTGAATAATCCTATCCGTTTTCTCCAGAACCGGAAACCATCCTCGAATTCCTTCGAGTTCGTATCTAACCATACGATGGTTTTGTCCAATGGAAGTGGACGTTCGCAGTAACACGGGGTGTCCTGGAGAAAAGAGTAAAAGTAGGAGTGGCAATGAGGTTAGCGACTCTGACAATCCAAAAGCCAGTGTTAAGAAGGTTCGGTCAACTTGGTCACTGAGTCATAGTCTAGGGTTGGGTCAATGGTCGCTGCCAGAGAGAGAGAGAAAAGAAACACTCAGCGTGCACTCTACCCTAGATCAGAATGGTTACCAATTTATCTAATCTGGAAACCTCCCACTGTTCCTCAAATTCTCCTCCAAACCTGAAAGAAGAATTAGTCGGGGTCACCCGAGGAGTAAACCAACTCATCAGTGGGAATCGGGATCCAACTATCATTGCATGATAACGTGACGGAATCCGCTCACGGTATCACACTCCAGAAGGTATGCGCATATCTGGCAAGTTTCAGTACTTTTGAAACTCCCGATGTGATTTTTACCCCATGCTCTTATGACCTTGACTTTGGCCAACATATCATAAGTCACACGTCAAGTTCTACCCGTCATTTTCCAGGTTAATTTGAATCCACCCGTACATACCCTTGACTTTGGCCAAAATGGCAGTACGACTGTCCCAAACCAACGCATCTATCTATGCTGCATATGAATACCCCAATAGCTACCAATCACTGTGCCTTGACTTTGGCCAACATACATAGCTTGAATACTATTGACCACCCATATGAAACGACGGAGGGCTACGAATGGTTTCTGGCGAAAACCTTTAACGTAATGAACTTGATATCGTTGAAGGAACGGATAGCTTTTAGAAAATATAGTGACGAAAACTTTTGTTAAAGAGTTCACTCCCGGTGAAGGGATCTCGGCTCTTTCCCCGTAGAATGTGGTGCAGGATATTCCAACTGAATACCACGGTGCAAAGCAAAAGTAATCGGCTATAGTGAAGTTAATGCCCTGACGCAAACTTCTGTCCAAGGGGTCACTCCCGGTGAAGGGATCTCGGCCCTTGCCTCGTCGACT
This sequence comes from Agapanthus africanus, assembly GCA_030015575.1. Classification (NCBI taxonomy): domain Eukaryota; kingdom Viridiplantae; phylum Streptophyta; class Magnoliopsida; order Asparagales; family Amaryllidaceae; genus Agapanthus; species Agapanthus africanus. The sequence goes on from JASDDO010000024.1 coordinate 173,153,197, forward strand.
GAGGAGCAGGATATTCCAAATGAATACCACGATACAAAACAAAAGTGAATGTCCTTGCAAAAACAGCTTTTTGAAAAGTGTTCCAACAACATCAGAATAGGTTTGTTTTAACTTGCATTGATCCGAATCAACGCAGTCCCATCAATTGATCACACCACAAAGAACGAAAATATACTGACGTACGTATATGCCATCCGCATTCGCCACTGGGTCCCGTCATCACCCGTTAGGTTAGCTAACTAACGGCAGAGCGGGGACTGGACTAGCGCGGATGAAAAACATATACAACATCTACTAATATATATACCAATATATTATATTCGCTCAAGGCGTGATAAGAAATGCAACATCATAGAAATGAACAGCATCATAGAACAATACAGATATCTGGGATCCCGGGGTTTCACAGAGCCACTACTGAAACCCGACGTTCCCCTGGTCGTGTGGATAGCCTGTGCAATGAAAACCTAGACCCCTACGAGCGCGGCAAGTTACCCGCCAAAACCTGAAGCGAGGCAGCCCCCTTCAGCGCCGTGAATGGACCACCCAGCACTTCACGGAATCCGGTAACTTGGGCACCCCTCCTGGGTCAACCTATACCCCCTACGAGTGCGGCGAATAGCCTGCCAATTCCAGACTGAAGCCCCTCCGTCTCAATGCCCTGAGATGCGGGCTTGTTGCCCTCTAGAACCCGGCTATCCGTGCACCCCTCCGCGGGGTAATCCTAGTACAGAAAGTAAAATATACATACAACGGGTACATCGACCGCAACCAGGTCGTGCCCCAAAATAATAATACAAACTGGCAGTGACGGCAGTCCACATGTCGGATGCTCGCCCCGCAATATCAAATGTACATAATACAACCACAACTGTACTAGCATTGCATCCAGGCTATCCCCCACGACCGATCCGCAACATCACAGCAAAACACAGAACATCAACGTGAAAGTCACGTTCGCAAATCCGTCTAACCGGGCTATAGCAGTTAGACCGGATTTACCGATCGAGTGACATTCACGGTCGCAGATATAATGTAAATACTGTGAAAAATGTGTTTAAAATATCCGATCAATCAAAAATTAACAAGTGGGCCCCCAAACAATACTGTAGCAGATCAATAAATTCTGGGCCCAATTTTAATATTCCAAAACCCCAATTTTAACCCCTAAAGCCTACTGGAAAAATTGTACACACCGATCCATCAATACTGCGGCGGAACCGTGGCAACAAGTAGGGTTTTGCCGCGGTTCCGCGCTCCCCTGAAGAGATCAGTATCTCGAATTTCTACAGTAGTCTTAGGTCTTCCAGCATAGTACTTTTATACAACCTGAAAAATTTTTGGAGACCAAAAAATTTCAACAGAAAACTGTCGCTAGCAAAAAAGTAGTTTTTGGAATTTTGGTCGATCGGAAATGCAAAACACATTAAAACAAGCTAGACTAAGTTAATGGCGAGGCTCTGATACCACTGTAAGTGCACGGCGGCGCCCCGGCCGTCAATCCGACGGCCAAATGCGGAAGCGGTGATAAACTTTAATTTTGCGGACTTAGCAAACCGGCACCACCGCGCACTAAACACCCGGATCGGGCCATTAACTAGTCCTAGCTAACTACAAGACGGGTTAGAGATATACCGAGTGATCCGAGTCCTCCGGTCTTCTCGTCGTCGTCCCGATCTCTCGCGGAAACTCCGGTCGTCGCCTCCTCGCCGGAAGGGCACCACATCGCCTGCATCTTTTACGGGCTCCCGCCTCTATACCGAGGCAACTCGGGCATGAAGCTGGCAAGTCGACATGCCCAAGATTAGCTGTAGAATAGCGTAGAATAGCTGTCTTTTTGGGGTTTAGAAGGTTGCCAATTTGGAGGGATTTGTACACTAGAATTTCATGGATGCTTGATGGAGAAATTGAGCATGCATGAAAATGAGCTCGGCCACAAGAAGAAAAAGCTCACTGGAAAAATGAAATGAAGCAAGCTCTCTTATGAATGAATGTGTGTATGAATTAATACCAAAGAAAAAAGAAATTCCTTCACTGCACACCCAAATGGAAAGGGGGTCCACCAAAATAAGCAATAAGGAAATTAATTCACACACACAAAATAAAACACTCCCCTCATCCTCCCAACAGTGGCCGGCCCATACCAACATATCCATCACAAATTCACATCAAACCCATACCCTCTCTTATCTCAATTAATGCAAGTGATGGTGCATCAAAAAAAAAGGAAAGGGAATCAAAAGATGCAATCAAAATCTCTCATCTCATAAATAAACCCCCCATAAAATGTTATTTGCAAACTTGCAAATAACCCCCTCCATCGGAAAAGTCCGGCCGGGAAAGAACAAAGGAAAACCGGCCGGAACGGAATGCAAACTGGCAACTCCAGAAAAACTGGTCCCGTAATAAATTACAGGAAAACCCCGATACTGTGCATACACACCCGCATTTGTATTCCGACCGAAATACAAATGCAAAGAGACAAAATCTACACTGTACTAAACTAGGATCCGGCTTAAACCAAAGCCGGCTAGTAATATCCGTCCGATCTTGATCCGTACAATACCGCACGTATCTGATCGGACCCTGCCATATCTCCATACGGCCCCTACAGCGTTTCGCCCGAAAGCCTGAGTAACTGAAAGTGTGGTGGACTCTAAAGACTCGTCAATACTATGGCTGTGGAATTAACCACCAGCACGTCAGAGGTATAAGCCAATACGTGACGGGCCACCAGCTATTGACCAAAAGGGATGTCGATGAGCGAACTCATCCTGACACCCTACTGAGCCTGTCAGTGACAATATCCGTACAGTCCGGTCCGTTCGTCTATGAGCATCGCATGTCGGGCCTAGGGGTTGGTAAAAGTCAGACCCCCAAAAGCGGTACAAGTCGTGTAGGAGTGTAGCCCAGAACACCCTGAGATACTACTGGAATACCTACCAGTAAATCTCCTGCCTTGGCCAAGGACTTTGTGTAATGGCTCTCCTAGACACAGCGCAATCTCACCCCCAATACCGGGAGAGACGAACCCCTGAAGATCCGCTCACTGCCTCCATATTGCTCGGGACTGTACCCAACTAAAACCTGTTTGCACGACTCCTTTGAGCCGTGGTAGGGTAGTAATCAAAGCACAGTGGGAACTCACACGAGACAAATGACGATCCCCAGGTCGATGAACTAACCTGTACACATGTCACCTGGGAACTGCTATCTAACGTCAGGTATAAGATCAACTAGCATGTTCCCGGCGAGTCCTGTCCGGTGTACTCATAACCCAATGAGCACCTGTATACATCTTAGGTGAACCAACTGACACCAGTGGCTTGTGAGACCGGCCACCGCCCCTCGTCGGGGTCTCGACTGTATACACTAGTCTGCTCTGGAGAATCGATGCCCTGTCTCGAAACTCCCACGACTAGAGACCATTTAAGGATGTACTTATAGACTCCAGCTCTCACTTATATGATCGCCCTCATACTGCTGGCAGTCAAGCAAGAATCCTAGGGGCTCTATCAACGTGTAATAGCGACATGTCAGGTCACCTAAAGCAGTACACGATGATAAAGGTAAACCAGATAGCATACTATCATCTCGAGTAAGACTGCCCTCCCGGGATAGATCCTCCCTCAATCATTGCAATCACGTGCCTGTGATCTAATAATTAACTCTGAGGGCACTATCTCCAACAAGTTGCGCCAATCTAAGAGCGCAGTGCTATGTTTTTAGGAGCGCAAGGCGCAGATTGACACGTGGCACTCTCTAGTGACTTGCGCCAGTCCAAGGAGCGCAACAGCGAAAATCAAGAGTGCAAGGCACTGTACAATAGCGCAGAGCGCATCTTGATCTAATTAAGATAAAAAAACAAGTTTTTCTTGTTTCAAAGAGGTTCTACCTCAAGATTCAAGAACCAGTGGTTCATCAAAAGGCTGTGCCTTTATATAGATCAAAAGATCTAGAAATGAAGTAAGTTACTTCTTTATTGTTTTTGTGATTAGATCTTTATGATCTTTTTCTTTTTATTGAAGATCTTGATCTTGTTCTTAGATCTTTGATCTTTGTAGATGAAATTCTTCTTTTTTCAAAGGTTTACCTTTTTTCTCTTTGAGTTTTTTCTCAAAGTTTTTGGAGGAGCTCTGTATATCTGAGACTTGGAGTCTAGGGGCCTTTATATAGGGCCAATTAGTTTGTTAAGTTAGTTACAGAGATCTTTCTCTGATTGATCTGGGGATATTTCCCAACCGTTGGATCTTTGATCCTAAGGCCTCTGTTTTACAGAAGATAATCTTTTTGTTTTAATAAGATTAAAAAGATCTTTCTAGAATTTTAATTCTGATTAATTAAATAATTTATTATTTAAGTTTTAGTGCTGGCACAGTTGGCGCAAGTGCACCTGCGCTTGACACGTGTCGCGCAGCGCGACTGCGCTGAAACGTGTCGCGCAGCGCGGAGCGCAAGTTATCTGAAGCGTTGCTTCCTTTATTTTTAAAGTTTAAATTTAAAACAGAGCCTTGCTCTGATTGGGGTGCGCTGCCTTGGGCGCAGCGCCCCTTGCGCTGGCGTGTCTGTTTTTGACACGTGGCGTTCTGCACGCAGCGCAAGAGATCTGAAGCGTTGCTTCACCTTTTGAATTTGAAATTCAAACAGAGCTTTGCTCTGATTGGTGGAAACAGCCATGTTTGAGGCGAGGTTCTAGTTTAGGGACATCTCGGTCCGATACCGCCATGTTTGAGGCGAGTAATTAGTTTAAGGACTTTTCATTCTTTCTTCGCCATGTTTGATGCGACAAAGATTCTTTGCATACTACTTTCAGAGTTCTAACTCAGGAAGATAACAAGTGGACACGAGTATCGTCATCTATCATTGACCTAAGTCGTGACTCGTCAAGCATAGTATTTTTTGAGGAATCGGCCGTTTATTGGATGGAAGGGTCTTTTGCAATGCATATCTATGAGAAGGTGGGCTCCACCTTGGTAGACTTTGTCTATAATATACGGGCCTTCATAGTTTGGCTCAAACTTCCCCTCTTTTGCACGATTGGAGATCATGAGTCTTTTGATGACTAGCACGAGTTTGCCTTGGCAGAATGTTCTCGGCCTGGTCAGTTTTTCGTATGACCGTGTTATCCTTGCCTTATAAGCTTCCAGATTTTGCTGTGCTATAAGACGAGTTTCGTCGAGGGCATCAATCTCCTCAATCCAAAGATGAGTGTTTTCTTCATCTGTCAGCTCATATCGAACCGCTACTCGTTGAGAAGGGAGTTCTATTTCCAGGGTAAGCACTGCTTCCGTACCGAATACCAACGCGTATAGTGTTGTATTCGTGGCTGATTTGAACGTTGTTCGGTATGCCCAGAGAGCTTCATGCAGCCTTTCGTGCCAGTCTCTTTTGTTTCTGGACACTGTTTTATTTATAATCTTTGTCAAGGTCTTGTTGAAAGCTTAGGCTAGACCGCTGGCACGGGGATTATAGACTAAAGAGTATCTCCAATCTATCTTATGCTGTTGCGCGAAGTGACTGATTTTATGGCTTCTATAAGCTGGCCCATTATCCAAGATAATTCGTCGCGGAGTGCCGAACCGATAGATGACATGTGTCCTGAAGAAATGGAGGATATTCTCCGTCTTCACCTCCCATAGTGGTACTGCTTCTGCCCACTTCGAAAAGAAGTCGGTCGTTGCCAGTATCAACCGATGTCCTTTGGACGATGCTGGTTCAATAAGGCTAATTATATCGGTTCCCCACATTTCGAATGGCCAGCTAACCATTGTTGGGTGTAGAGGATTTGGATGTCGGTGGATATAGTCCTCGTGAATTTGGCACGAGTGACAGTGCTTCGCATATTCGAGGCAGTCCTGAATCATTGTGGGCCAATAGTAACCCATTCTTTTTATCTTCAGCTTCATCTTTGGCCCAGTTTGATGAGAACCGCAGAGTTCGTTGTGAGTTTCTTGGACGAATCTCTACGCTTTCTCGTGACCTAGGCATCTTAGCCACAGACAGTCGAACGATCTCTTATATAGAGTATCATTGACGATGGCGAAAGACAGAGCTTGTTTCATGAGCTGATGTCTAGACGACGCATTTTTGGGCGTTCGTTGAGATTTGAAGTAGTCCATGAAGACTTCCCTCCAATCGTTGACCTTTTCTTTGTCCCTTATTTGAAGGGTTACTTGTTCGGTTGTTTCTTTTCTTTCGGATGACTCTGTTAAGTCTTCCAAAAATATATCTGTTGGCGCGAGAACCCGGCGGCTTTGTACAATGATCTTTACATCATCGAGGTCTTCATCTGCCAGTTCTTTAGCCAATTTGGCCAATGCATCCGCATTGCTTTTTTCTGCACACGGTATTCTCTCCAAGATGTAGGAGGGGATTTATGTCAGCAGTTGCTGCACTCTTTCGCCGTACTTTATCAGCTCTGGCTTGCACGTCTGATAGTCACCATTTACTTGGCTAACGATCAGCTGGGAGTCTCCATATACGAGAAGGTCTTTGATTCCCATGTCGACAGCGATCTCGAGACCTGCTATCAAAGCTTCAAATTCAGCTTCATTATTAGTCCTTGGATCCGTTAAGGAGAGGGCGTAACGCAATATCCCTCCTTGCGGGTGTTTTTCTTTCGCCTCTTCATGGAAGACGCTCCATCGAAGTAGAGTTCCCATTGGGAATCATTTTCATCCTTCTCTTCTTCGATTGTGTCGCACGCATGTTCATCCGACAACTCGCAATTTAAGGGGAAGTCGGCTGGTATCGGATGCTTGGCAAGAAAGTCGGCAATGGCCTGGCCTTTCACTGCTTTGAGAGGTCGATACGTTATCCAGAACTCCATCAGGAGGAGGGCCCATTTGGCAAGCCTTCCCGTTAGTATGGCCATTGACATCAGATATTTGAGAGGATCCACCTCTGATATGAGATGGACCCTATGTGCCAAGGCGTAATGTCTGAGCTTCATTATCGCGAAGATCAGTGCCAGTAAATACTTTTCGATGGGAGAGTAGTTGTTTTCTGCCCCCAGGAGAACTCAAATCAAATAGTACAAAACTCTCTCCTTTCCCTGATCATTCTCTTGTGCCCATAGTGCGTTTAGAGAACCCTCGAGGGCTGCTGTATATAGGATAAGGGGTTTTCCCTTAACCGGAGCGGTCAACACCGACGGATTTTGCAGGTATTGCTTTATTTCGTCTAGTGCATTTTGGCACTTTTGATTCCAGACGAATGGGGTCCCCTTCTTCATTAAATGATTGCAAGGACGGAATTTTCCGGAGAGGTTGGCTATGAACCGTCGGATATATGCGAGCTTTCCTTGAATAGATCGCAACTGTTTGAGAGTTCTTAGCGTGGGCATTTCCATAATCGCCTTGATCTTTGAGGGATCAATTTCGATACCCCGGTGCCGTATGATGAATCCTAGGAATTTACCCGAGGAGACTCCAAACACCCATTTTAGAGAATTCATCTTCACCTTATACTTCCGAAGACGTCGGAACACTATTTTTAGATGTTCCCAATGTTCCTCGTGAGATCTGCTCTTTACCACAAGGTCGTCAATATAGCATTCGACAATCTCATGGATGATGTCATCGAAGATCTTTGTCATGGTCCTCTGGTAGGTAGCGCTAACGTTCTTCAGATCGAAAGGCATCACGTTATAGCGGAATATTCCCAGGGGAGTCCGGAAGGCGGTATGCTTTTGGACTTCAGGATGCATTTTTATTTGATTGTATCCGGAAGACCCATCCATGAAGGAGAAGGCCTCATGGGTAGATGTGTTATCGATCATCATCTCGGTAACAGGTACTGGAAAGTCATCCTTCGGGAAAGCTTTGTTGAGATCCCGAAAGTCCACGCAGATGCGCACCTTCCCATTTTTCTTCATCACCAGGACGATATTAGTGATCCAGTCAGGGTATTGAAGCTCTTGAATGAAGCCGGAGTCGATTAATTTCTTGACTTCAGCGTTGATGCTCATTTCGAGCTCGAGTCGCATTCTTCTTAGCGCTTGTTTGACTGGCTTTATGCCCAGCGATATGGCCAGTTTATGTACTGCAAGCTTTGGATCTAGACCCGACATCTCGAAATAGTTCCATGCGAAGCAGTCTTTATATTGCATGAGCACGTTCTTTAACATGGCTGCCTGTCTTTCAAATAGTAGCTCACTGAAGAACGTTGGCCTTGGATCGTTTTCCGTCCCTAAGTCAATTTTTCTTAGGTTATCCGCCGTGGTGTATATCCCATCTTCCAGCTCCTTTGGTGCTGGTAGAAACTTGAAGATTACCTCATCCTCGTCTACATTTGCGAAGCACATGTAGAGGTCATCCATAGTCTCGTGCCCTCCCTCTTTTGAGAGCGTTATCATATGGCAGGTACGAGTTCACTTCCATTTTTGATGTTGAGCTGGTCCTATCCTTATGGTATAGGTCCTCTTCGGCTCATGCTTTTTTGGCGGGGTTACCCTCCAGCTGTCGGATAAAGCGAACCTGTCTTGTTGATACTAGTTTTCTACCCAGTCTTTGAAGGTGAAGCAGTCTTCAAGGGGATGACCTATTACTCGGTGGTAGAAGCAATAATCCGGATGATGGACCTCGTTTATTTGTTCGGGGTGCCGAGACTCCGGGAGCGTCACCATTTGATGCTTCATGGCAATATTGAATATTTTCGAAAATCTTGTCTTGGGGAAAAGAGTATTCCCAACCCATCTTCTTTATAAACGATGGGTTCCAATCGACCTTTTCTTGATTGCATGCTTCTTGGATCCACTTTATTGTTTTCAGACGTTGTTTGTGTCCTTTGCCCTGTTTTTGCCTTTATTTCGGGCTTTTCCTCTGTCGGGAAAATGTACAGCGGGCTGGGGATGAACGATATTTTAGCCTTCTTTCTTCGCAGATTGTTGATCGAGACGCTGCATCCTGGACTTTTCATAAATGGCCATTTCGCGGCTGTGATTGTCTCGGCTCTTTTGACAAGCTTCTTTTATTAGCTTGTCTATTTGTTCTTCGAACGACGGACTTAACGTTCTTAGAATGAGATTTCGCTCTGTTTCAACGTCACAGCCATTTGGAAGAGCGTTTTCCTCTTCGCTGGAGCTGTTTATGACGCGGCAGCTGTTGAACTGCTCTCGTTTCCTGGACCGAACGATCCGAGCCCGGTTGTCTCCATCTTCCCGTTGGGCATCTTTCGCTGAGTCCCAGGAATATGCCAAATCTTTTTGTAGAATTGGAGTTACCGAACAGTTTGTTCGAGGGGTACACCTTGGCATCTTAACATCCTTTTCAATCCCTCCACGTAATATTTTGGCAGACGGATTGGTTGAAACTTGTCGAGTGCGAAATCGGCACCTCGCCAGACTTCTTTTTCTATTTTGGTCTCCGTAGATTGGTAGAAGAGGATCGCTTTTTCACCTCTTCGACTGGGAGGGATGTAGAAAGTCTGTAGTTTTTGTACGCTGTATGTATGGAGCACATCAAGTTTCTTATAATGCCGATGCAGAGCCATTGTGATTTGCAGACTCTGATCTGCTCCGGCGAGGGTTTGCACTGACGGGCGGATGGAGAACACTGCATTGGCCTCATCCTCAGAGTCGTTGCCAAAGACCAGGACAGGAGTAGATGGTCCGGGCCTATTATTTTCTTTTTAGGGTTGCCCGAATATAATATTTCTTCATCTTCCTCGGAATCGCTCCCAAAGATCGGGATAGTGGCGACGGACTTCTGTTTGTCCTCCGGCTTATGACACCTTTCCGTATCCTCGAAGTCTGGTAGGAAGTACTTTGCGTCTTCGTATTTTCGGATCTCGTTTACGGAGAATGGATTTAGCTTCCCTGTGACGGTGAATTCCAAGCCGTCTTTGAAATACTTCGTACACTGATGTTGTTTAGAAGCGATGACATTGTATTCATGTAACCAAGGCTTGCCGAGCAAAGAGTTATAACAAGTCTTGGCATCAATGACATGAAATTTTATGTCAGTGACGAGCAGCCCAAGGCGTAACGTCAGTATTACGGACCCAAGCGTCCTTGACGACTGTGAGTCAAACTCGGAAATGGTAATTTTTTCTCGAGCCAGGTGCTGCACGTTCATGCAAATCTCCTTCAGCACTCTCACATTGAGAAGGTTGACGGAGGATCCGTTGTCGACAAGGATTTTCCCTATCTTGATGTTGTGGCAATACCCGGTGACGTATAACGGGTGATTATGTTCGCACGTACCAAGGAGGAGATCTTCATCGTTGAATGTAATGTCAGCCGTATGGACCTCTGCCAGCTCATCCTTCATCTTCTCTTCTGCGAGGAAAGCTTGGAACTGATCAGGCTCTTGTAATGCCTTGATCAGAGAATCTCGTGCCTCTTTGGAAAGGAGGAGAGCATCCAATATGCTCAGTTGTGAGGGTATTTTCCTCAGATGTGCTAGGACATTGTAATTCACCTTGTTTTTCTTAGGCGGGTCCCTTGCTGCGAGCTCTTTGACAATTCCATCGTCGAGGGCAATTTCCTCAGAGATTTTTTCTTTCCCTTTGTCTTTTTTGCTCGAACCTTTATTTGTAGGTCTGAGGTTTTTCTCAGGCAGCGTGCGGTTACACAGCTGAATGTTCTCATAGTTCTTCTTCTCTCTTTTTTCGGAGGTGGAGTCTTTGAAGAGAGGGCTGAAGGGTATTTCATCCTCAGAATCTCTCCAGAATGTAAGAACTTAGGATGTTTCCCCTTTCGGACTGGTATCAACCATATAACAGTTACCAGTCATTTTTTCACGCGCATCTGTCGCACTTTTTTACCGTCGACGAGCTTCACGCTTCATCCTCTTGAAGTGTTTTTGATGGGCTACGTATCCTTGCCACCACTTCTTGAAGACACTGCATTCCTCGGTGGGGTGGATAACCCTTCGATGATATAAGCAGTAGTTCGGATGTGAATCCTCTCCGTCGAGGCATATGACCCCGGGAGCGTTTTTCATGAGAGGTGGCAGCTTCATCCCCATTGACAGGGCTTTGGCGAACCGCTTCTCTGCTTTGATCTTGATCTTATTTATAGCAGGTGTGCTTTGGTTTGGTTGGAGTACTTTACGACTCATCCTTGCCGCAGCTTCTTCATCCTGACGCTGACGCTTAGCCTTTTCGTATATGGCTGTTTCAGGTTCTCGGTCAGCTTTGCTTTTTCGAAAGGTTTCGTTTAACAGCCTATCGATCGGGTCTTCTGGCAGTTCCGGAGATTTTAGCGCCGATCCTGCCCCCAGTACCTCCGCGTTGTTTTTTGACGCTGAGGGAGTTTCTTCATCATTTAACAACGAATGGGAGACCATGTGGCAGCTTGCTACATAGTCTTCTGTTTTTTCTGATGAGTCATTTTTCTCATCGTTGTCACTATCTTCGTTCTCAAGAATATGCTTGAGGACCTCTTTGAGGGTGACCGGTGTCCGTGCCTTCTGATTGTACTTCTCCAGCGCGTCAATGTACTTTTGTAGGTCTGTGCGCTTTTTGTCATACTCGGCAGGCTGCACAGGCTTCTTAGTCTTTTTCTTTTTCTTTGAAGACTTTAAACGCTTGACTTAGGGATTTTTCCCTTTATCAACAATCTTCGGTACGGGACACGGTTTCTACATACCTTTGATGATTTCAAGTTCAAGTGGGATTTTCCACCTGACTGCCGGACATGCCTATAGATTCTTCGGCATTCTTTTGGTTTTGGCTGAAAGAACGACTTCCCATAGAGTTTCTTCCACGAGCGAGCATGATGCCCCCGACGCATCCACCTTTTTGGGAGTGTGCTTCTGTGGTGGGTTCACCCTACAGTTCTCAAACAGTGCGAACTTCCCCTATTGATACTGGTTCTCGACCCAGTTCTTGAAGACGTAGCAATCTTCATTTGGGTGGCTCATCATTCTGTGATAGGAACAATAGTTGGGGTTGTTAACGTCGACGGGTTGCGGTGGACGCCGTGGGTCTGGCAATATGATGAGTTTGTTGCGCACTGCCAACTCAAATAATCTCCTTGTCTTGTCACGGGGAAACGAGTAAGCGCGTCCTAGCCTTTCTTCCACGGATAGGCGTGGGCGCGCGTTGTTTTGGCGAGCAGCCGGTTTTGGGCCACTCGGTTGTTGTTGAGTGTTGGCAACGAAGGCCGCTTTCCTTTTACCTTTGGCATTTCGAGGGTCCTTATTTGAGGAGGAAGGCTCGTGGCCCATCTGGTCTATTTGGGCCAGTTTATCAATCAGAGCCTGGAAGGTGGTCGGCTTGAAGAATGTCATGAACCGGGACACAGTCGTTTGAGGATCAAGGGTCCCGATGAACATGCCCACGGCGGGAGATTCTTCGATGCGTTGTTCGCACTTTGACCATAGGTTCCGCCACCGGATAGCATATTGGACCCAGGTTTCTCCCGGCTTTACTCTGGCATTGATTGATGCCGTAATTGGAGTGTGCTCTCTCGCTATGGTGAAACGCTACGTGAACAGTAGTTTCATTTCTGTGAATGTTTTCACGAAGTCATTTGGGAACTCCGAGTACCATTCAAAGGCCGTCTCTGACAGGCTGCCAACGAACTGGCGAAGCAACAGTTTGTCACCGCCTCCAGTGTTGCCGCACAAAGCTCTGAACTGTGCGACGTGCTGGTGTGGGTTTCCTGTCCCTTTATACATATGGAACTTTGGGATCGTATATCCCGGCTGATATTTGATTTGGTCATACCAGCCTGGATACGGTCGTCCAGTTCTTACGATTTGGCCAGCAGTTTCACTAGCTTGATGAACTCTTATTTGTTGAACTATATAATCATCAAGAGCATCCTTGGAAATCGTTTCCTCCTTGGTTGTTGATAAAGCCGGAAGAGGGTTTGATGTTTCCCCTCTATCATCTTCGATGATTATCGGCGGATCCTCGGCTGGGGGTTATGGCTGGATCATCATTCCAACCATATCCTGAAACAAGAGCGCTATCTGCTTCATATTAGCAGCTTGTTCGGCGACTTCTTTGTCTTTTCTTTCAAGCACCCTTCGCAGGAACTCTGTATCGGTCTCCTGCTCCTGGCGCTGTTCGGCTGTTGTGTCCGGGCTTTCTTTCTGCCCGGTAAGTGCTGTCATTTTGGTCAGCATTTCCTGGAACTTTTATTGTTGCTCTTGATCTTTTTTCAGCGACCTATTTTGCGGTCGGTGACCTACGGAAGAACGGCTTTCTTCTTTCCAGGAAGTCATGTAGACTGTATGCATGATCATGCCCCCAGACTTAGGACGTTTGGGTCCGTCACCTTTGGAATTTGCCCCGGGCGTTGGGATTTTCTCCGGCCTCATCCTTTTGTGGGAGGTCGAAGTTGAAGGAGCCTTTATGACATGCACCTGTATAGAAGAAGTCCCTCGCTGTATGACGGAGGGATGTCCTTTCTCTTCTCGAGCCTTCGATTTCTTCGGTCGACGAGAGTAGTCTTTGTCGATCATAGAGTCTTGGACTTTCCGCCGGACTCTATGAATTTGGGAGGAGAGCCGCTGATGGGGCTGCTTCGGTTTTGCCTGCACAGTAACCTCTGTAGGTGGGGGAGATTTCTTCAGCACCGCCGTTGCAGAGTTCTTTCGCACCCTTCTAAGCGGATCAAAGCTGTTTCCGGTTGGAACAGCAGTGTCAACTTCCACCATTGGAGCCGGCGGAGTAAGTCCAGAGGAGAAGTTGCCCCCATCTTTTCTCACCCGGCGCCAGTGGCGACGTTGAGAATGCCTTGCAGTAGGGACCGCCTCAGTTTTGGAAGCGGTTTCGTTGTGCCCCCGGCTTTGCTAAGGGGCTGCAATTAGTGCCAACCTGTTGAAGACTGACGTCTTTAGCAGGGTTTGGGTAAGAACGAACAATCTTTTAAAGACCAATCTCCTGATAGGGGAAGCACTTTGACGACTTTGCCCGTAGCAGGAGTTGGGAGGGCTATGCGTTTTAGGGCGCCCCCTTCAGGTATCACGAGACTCTTTGTGGGCCCGTTCGAGCTTTGGCTCAGCCTGTTGGAGACTGAGACTCCAGTTTTGGACAGCCCATTGAGAGGGGCCGTTGTGATTGCAAGTCGATCGAAGACCGACCTCTTGGGAGCTTCCTCTTGTGGTGTTGAGGCACCGAAACTCACTGGTGGGAACATGGACCCGAAGAATAGTCCAGTAGTGGCTTGTGTTACTTGCCCCACTGGCATAGAGGCCGCTTGGGCCCGTAGGTCACTCCTCCAGCTGGGGTGGAGCGAGTGTTGCTGTTGCATGTTGTGCAGTTGGAAGCCATCGATTTTTTTCTGCATAGGAGCAAGACACCAAATTTTAGTACATCGAAACGAGGGTTAACCATGGCGAACCGCGATTTTGTTCACAAAACACGACACGCGAAGTGTGGAGTGGAAAGAGTAAAAGGTCCCACCAGACGTGCCAGAACCTGTTCTCCGCCGAAAGACCTGACCAGGACGTTGGGACGTCTGGCCTGAATTTTAGGGGCAAATGCTATTTGGACTTATCCATCCACCTCTCCGAAGATACCAAGTTAATTTATGGCACCATATATCGGAGGTTTGGACAGATGTGACCGTTGTAGCAGACTTTATCAGATCCCCCCTCATTTTATAAGGGTTTTTTTTTATTGTGGGGACGCTCTTCCCTACAGGCACAAGCCCCTGCAGTTAATTACATTATCGCATTGCGATAACCACTTTCTCCTGATCCGGCAGTTCACTTCGTGTCGTGTGTGTTTTTGTTTGTTTTGGTTGCCCGTGAATTGTATACGGAGACTAGTTTTTGTCGTCGTCCGTAGGGCGCGGATTAGTCCAAATCCGTATATCTTAGATTTGGATTTGTTTTATGTAAGGACCGTTAATCTAGTTTGAGATTAAGATCAACTTAAATATATATGTGTATTTGGGGCTCAATTTGTTTTTGCTAAGGATACGTTAGTCTAATTTGAGACTAACGTATTTGGGCATAGTTTGCTTAGTCTTTTCTTTTATTTAAAAGTGCTAAGCACTTATTTGGGCTTTATTTGTTCAGCCCTTTTCCTCTTATGTAAAAGTGCTAAGCACTTATTTGAACTCTGATGCCCACATGTATGTCATGTGAAGCATTCAGTCATGGGTGCTGCCCAATAAATGTTGAACACTTTAGTCATTTTAACTAAATGTGAAGCACTTCTTATGGCGTCCATGTGGGGTGCACGTGCGGCGCTACCCAATTAGTGCCGAGCACTCAGCCGTTTTGGTTGTATGTGAGGTGCTAAGCACTTTTTGTATGGCGTCCACGTGAGGTGCACGTGCGGCGCTGGGCGCTGCCCAATTAGTGCGGAGCACTCAGCCGTTTTGGCTGTAAGTGAAGTGCTAAGCAATTTTTGTATGGTGTCCACGTGCGGAGCACGTGAGGTGTTGGCCTTCTGTTTTGGGCGCCCGTGTGTTTTTCATGTGAGACGCTAGGCGCTGTTAAAGAGGGGCGCCCACGTGGGAAGCACGTGAGGCGCTAGTTATTTTTTATATGGAGATTTAATCTTTGTTGATGTTTTCAAAGAGGTTAAATCTCTGTCAATGACATTTTGACCATTAACGCTCACCAAAATCACTATTTTTGAGGATTTCGGGTTGAGATTTTAGAGAACTAAGTTCTTGATAAGAAGGAACTGAGTTCTTAGAGTATTACGGACTTCATTTTTTTTTCTTTTTGAATTTGTTATTCCCTGAATGTTAGATTCTCAAGAAGAAGATCTTCTCGATGAGAATTAAATTCTCAACTTATGGGAGACTTGTCTTGTGGATCTCAGATCCAGAGAAAGAACTAAGTTCTTTTAAAAACGATAAACTCTTAGATGTGATAGAGATATTTTGGTCTCTTTTTTTTACCTAGGGTTTTGAGAAGGAAGGTTTTCTTCTTTGAGAATTGAATTCTCTGTTCTCTCCAGAGCTCACTGTATTTTTGCAGAAAATTATAGGGGGTTTTCTCTTTTTGAGACTTGAAGTCTCGGGTCCTTTATATAGTGGAGGCAGATTCTTAATTGTTTTTGAGAAAATCTCTCATTGAGGGATTCCAATTGATTTAATTGGTCTCAAAATTAATTTGGGGAATTTTACCCACCGTTGGATTTTTGATCCAAGTGTTTCTGTTTTCACAGAATATATTGTTCCTGTTTTAACAATATTGGGGAAATATTTTTTCATATACAGAATTTATTCTGTCAAGTGGTGATTTTTAATCACCATTGGATTTTTAATCCAAGAGTTCTCTATTTTACATAGAGCAATCTTTTTGTTTGGAAAGATTAAGGGAATATATTCCTAAAATAGAATTTTATTCTATTATTGGATCGTTGATCCAACCAAGAGTATCTTTCTTATTTAGAAAAATATGGGAGATATTTTCTCCTAATGGAATTTGATTCTATATTTTGGTGATTTATCATCTCTATTGGATCTTTGATCCAACGGCTCTGTTTAACAGAGAATATCCCAACTTTTATTAGGGAAATGTAGAATTTAATTCTACTGATATGAACATGGACGCTGGCGCTCACATGTTATGCACGTGGGCGGCCACTTAAGAATTTAATCCTTATGATAGGTACTTATGTGCTTTGCATATGGCGCCTGCATGAGGAGCACGCGCGGCGCCATCTAAGAGTTTAACTCTTATATAATAAATTTTTTTGTGCTTTGCACATTAGCGCCCGCATGAGGAGCACGTGAGGCGCCATCATAGGATTTAATTGTATAAGATTGGCTCTGACGCTGGTGCCCTCGTGGAGAGCACGTGAGGCGCTTCCTCATTAAATTCCAACAGAACTTTGCTCTTTTATTAGCTTAAATATTAGGGGAACACTAGGCTCCAAAGTTCGATCTCCGCTTTTGAAATAGAACACTGGGTGATCTGGTATTTCAAACACTATCCTACTTTAGCGACAGTCGATGGCAGCGAAGAAAGTTCCCAGCCAGTCCATTCCCAAGACTACGTCGAAATTCGATATGTCTAGTACCTTGAAGTCCGCATAGAATTCTCGACTGCGGACGACCATTGGACACTGATCGTATCCCAAGATTGCTTTTAGAACGTCGTTCCTAGAACTGACATTCCAGCTGGATACGAGTGGCTTAACTGGGATCGCATGAGTTCTTATGAACCGTTGCAACACGAAGCTGTTAGTGTATATGCCTTAGAGGCCATTACTGTATCATACTAGTTTGTATATTACTTAATGGAAGCTTGGGATATTCACCTTGTATAAACAATCTTGCTCAATATAGTAGTATGCTACTTGGTTTGTTTCTACTTCAATGTGTACTTGTGTTTATTTTAGTATATCACTTATACGCATTAGTGGAGCCCTTAGGATCTTTGCTTGATTACCAGCGTTGTGATGGCAGTCACACTAGTGGGGGCTGGGTAATCTATAAGCACATCCTTATACAGGTCCCTAGTCGCAGGACTATCGAGACAGGGCATCGATACTCCGGAGTAGACTAGCGTATGCGCTTCTCATCCCAGTGTGGGAGATGGTCTGTCCCACAGCCATCGGTACGTCGTACTGGAGATAGTATACGGGTGCTCGTTGGGTTACGAGTACACTGGACAGGACTCGTCGGGAACTGACAGGTTGGTATTATACCTATCGTCAGTTATCAGTTCCCAGGTGACATGAGTACAGCTTAGTCCGCTGACTTGACACTGGCACTTCGCCTCAAGTGTGTTCCCACTGCACTTTGATCACTACCCTACCACGGCTCAAAGGAATCGTGCAAACAGGTGGTGGTTGGGTGCAGTCCCGAAGCACTTGGAGGCGGTGACGGTTAGACAGGATTCGTCTCTCCCGGTATTGGCGGTTGACATCGCGCTGTGTCTAGGAGAGCCATTACACGAGTAGTCCCTGGCCAGGGCAAGCGAGATATACTGGTAGGCTTCCAGTGTTATCTCAGGGTGTTTTGGGCTTCACTCCGACACGACTTGTACCGCTATTAGGGGAATGACGTTTTACCGCCCCCTAGGCCCGACATGCGATGTATTAGACGAACAGACCGGACTGTACGGAGACTGTCACATTCAGACTCAGTAGGAGTACAGATGGGGTTTCACCTCGTCAACCTTCTTGTCGGCATCTACCTGGGGACCGTTACGCACAGCTAGTGCCGCTTGCGGTCTGTGGTTAAACCCACTGCCAGCGTAGTGTCGAGTCTTTAGAGTCCCACACAGAGGGTATTCGCCTCTGGGCAAAACAGAGTAGAGGTCGCATGGTTTTGCGACAGGGTTCGTTCTCATCCGCGCACTTGTGCACGTTTTAGAGTCCGGACGGATATTGCCAGCGGGCTCTGGTTTGAGCCGGATACTGGTATATGTTTTGGGGTTACTTTTATCTCTCAGTATTCATGTTCATCGGAACAAGAATGCAGGTGTGTATGCACAGTTGTTTGAGACGGAAGAAGAGGTTTTTCATTAGGGTTTCGGAACGGGTGCGCATGCACAGTTGACAGTCGTCTTTTTTTTTCCAAACCCTAATGAATTTGTGAGATATCTATTAATAATAGTAATTAAATGGAATTTTGTTATGGTTGGTTTTGTTGACTTGTTGACCATGGTTGACTTGTTGACCATGGTTGAATGTTTGACCATCATCATTATTTAGCAAGGATGCTCCTTGATTCTTGCCAACATTCATTTAATGAAGTATGATAGTGGTCATTCCAAAACAACCATCAACTATTCTCATTTGAATTATTATTACTAATTAGATAATTCTTTTTCTTTTGATATGGTTGCAAAAGGAAAAAGATAGCTCATTCTATCATAACCATTCTCTCTCCTCACTTCATCTTCTTCTTCCTCAAGCTCAAGGTGATTCCTTCTCATGTGTTGAGAATCCCTCACCTTGAAAAGAAAACAACCCCTAGACACTCTCTACTCATTCTAGATTCAAGGTTTAGCAAGCCGGAGATCCTAGTTCACTCAAAGTTCGAGGAAGAGCCCAAAGGTTGAACCCTCAGGTGGATCCATCTTCGACGGAAGAAGGCTACGAGGAAAGAACCATCAACCTCCATAAAGTTTGAAGAAGAAGGAGTTCAAGTTTAGGTATAACCATCTTTCCGAGTAGCTAACTCTCTTTAGCTTGTATGCTAGTTTTAGTTTAGGAAAAGATCCCGACTTTGTTTAGTCCATGTTGCCCCTTGTGCTAAAAATTTGATTTTTATACGTTTCCGCCTCCCCGTAAGAACCGGGGGTCGCAACGTGGACTTACAGTGGTATCAGAGCCTAACTAAACTTAAACTAGCTTGGTAGTAAAGTGTAACGAAGTTCGGAACCGAAAAATCCAAAAACCAAACTTTTACAAAACCCTAGTTTCTGTTAAAATTTTTTCTGGTCAAAACGAGATTTGTTATACACCTAAATTCGGCTCAGGGTTTTGTGTGAACACCCAAGAAAAACGATCCACTGATTCATTCAAACCGCCGCGGTTCCGCGGCATGAGGTAGGCATTTGCCGCGGAACCGCCGCCGTTTGTTGTCCTCTCGTCATCGTTTTTCGTGCAGTGTGTCTCTGTGTTGGTTTTGGGATTTTTAAGATATATTATATGTGCCCAGATTTTCCAGAGCAGAAATTTACTTTTGGGGTCCTATAATTCCGTATTTTTTCCGAACTTCACTGCACTTTGACTATGATGGTTATATCTGTGATGCTTGCATGTATTGAACGTCGGCTAATCGCTATAAGTCGATTGGTCGGGGTTATACATGATCTGTGTTTGATATTGGAATGTGTATATGAATGTATTGGACTGTCGCGGGTGAATAGCCGGGGTGGATGTGAGATGAGCTTTTGTTTTTCTTTCATTCATTGTAAATGTAAATTGATGTAATATTATTATTTGTTTGGCCGCACAACCGGGTCGGGGTTGTAGTCGTCATTGTATAATTCTTTTTACTATTTTTGCTCCTAGGATAGACCCATGGAGGGGTGCACAAACTGCCGAGTACTTGGCGGGTAGTTTGCCGCACCCGTAGGGGTCTTGGGTGGGGTATTGGCTATTCACCGCGACCGTGTAATCCGCTTTTCGTTGCAGGCTCGAAAGGATTGCGGATTGCTAGTATATCCAATGTATTCATCTGTGATCTGTAATGTCTATCATTGCTTTCTATTTAGGCGTTGCTTATGTTTTACAGCCGCGCTAGCCCAGCCCCCGCTCTGTCGTTAGTTAAGTAACCTAACGGGTGATGACGGGGCCCCGTGGCGAATGCATATGGCATAAGCGTACGTCAGATTTTGGTTGTTTTCTGCAATGGTAGGATTAAATGATGGGACGCATTAAAAGAACTAATGCAAGAATATCACGCATTAAAAGAACTAATGCAAGATAATAAACCAAGTTAAAGTCGTTGGAACACTTTCGAAAAACCACTCGGTTCTTTTCAAAACTAACTTTTAAATGCGGAGATTGAGCTACTCCTTCTAAAAGCTATCTCGTTCCATCGATTATATCAAGTTCACTACGTTCACGGTTTTACCAAAACCATTCGTAGCCCTCCGTCGCTTCGCATGAATAGGCAATAGTATTCAAGCTATGTATTTTGGCCAAAGTCAAGGCATAGTGATTGGTAGCAATTGGGTGTTCATGTGTAGCATAGATAGATGCGTTGGTTTGGGACAGTCGTGCTGCTATTTTGGCCAAAGTCAAGGGTAGGTACGGATGGATCCAAATTAACCTGGATAGTGACGGGCAGAACTTGACATGTGACTTATGATATTTTGGCCAAAGTCAAGGTCATAAGAGCATGGAGCAAAAATCCACATCGGGAGTTTCATAAGTACTGAAACTTGCTAGATTTGCATACCATTTGGAGTGTGGTGATTCTGGTAGGATTCCTTCTGTTTCGTCACGCGATGATATTTGGATCCCGATCCTACTGTGAGTATATGCTACTCCTCGGGAAATTTTTCACTAAACGATCAATGCTATAAACCTAGTAGGTGCCTAGAAAGGTGTTAGCGGGGCTACGCCCCCAGGGAAAAGAGGTTATTTAATTAAGGAACTTCGCGAAAGCGTTGGAAAACCTCCCTCGAAGTACCGGCACTGGCCTGGCTGAACGGTTAAGCAAGTATTGTGCGGTGGGATTGATCCCGGCTAATTCTTCCTTTATGGTTTGAGGAGGGATTCGAGAGACAGTGGGAGCCATCCTGTTTAGACAAATTAAAAACCATTCTAAACTTGCAAGAGCATCGTGCTAAAGTGTTTCTTCTCTCCCCCCTGCAACGACCAAATCGAAATGACTGGACTTAAGTTACTTCTAGATAAAAACATATTGACAGGGCCAAACTACAAAGATTGGCTCAGGAATGTCAAGTTGGCAATCACTTACGACAAGCTGGGGTATCTTCTTACCACCAAAGCTCCCCCCGTCCCAGGTCCCACCTCCAGCGTCGCGGATAAGGAAATCCGTAAGACTTGGGAGATTGACAGCGCGAAGGCCAGGTGCCTCGTACTTGCCTCGATGGACAACGAACATCAGAGGAGGCACGAGAATATGGATTTGGAATCCATATTTCTTCATACAAAAGAATTGTATGGAGAGCAGTCTCGTATCGCAAGATACGAAGTGTCGAAGAAGTTGTTTTCGACAAAGTTGGCCGTCGGATCATCGGTAGCGGACCACGTGCTTAAGATGATTGGCTACACTGAGGAGCTCGCGGAACTTGGGACCACGTTGGACAGTGAACTCTATACGGATTTAATTCTCCAGTCCCTTCCATCCACTTACGCCCAGTTCATACTGAATTTCAACTTGCAAGAAAAGAAAATTGAACTTTCAGAACTCCTCAACATGCTGAGGAGCGCAGAGGGCACCCTACAGAAAGGTAGGGAAACACCCGCTTTGTTTGTAGGAGGATCTTCTTCCTCTAGGTCTAAGGCAAAAGCCAAGGGAAAGAGGAGGAAAGCCCCCGCCAAACCAAGAGGCGGTGTTAGTAAAGTGGGTACGAAGGGAAAAGAAATGGCAACAAAGATTGCGGGGAAGCTTGTGGGTAAAGAGGAATGCTTCTATTGTCACAAGAGTGGACATTGGAAGAAAGATTGCAGGGCTTGGAAGGCCAGGACACAGGAACTGAAGCAGGTTGCGGCTTCAGTTTCAGGTGTGTATGTTATTGAAAACTGTCTTTTTATAAACTCTACTTCCTGGGTATTGGATACCGGATCAGGATCTCATATCTGTAATTCTTTGCAGGCGTTGAGAAACCGTAGGTTTTTGAAGGCAGGTGACATGACCCTCAGAGTTGCGAACGGAGCTAGCATGGATGCTAAAGCCGTGGGGGACTATCACCTGGGAATGTCAGATGGGCATGTTTTGGTTTTGCGTAATTGCTTTTTTGTACCCAACGCAACTTGTAATATCATTTCTGTATCTTTGGTTTCTAAAGAAGGTTATGAATTTGCGTTTGTACGTAATGTTGTAAACATTCACCTTAATCAAGTTCTGATTGGGTCAGGTACATTGAGAAATGGTATATACGTATTGAACCAACCACAGATTTTCAATGTCCAGAATATACACAAAAGAAAGTCTCCAGATATCAATCAGGCTTTCTTATAGCATTGTAGACTGGGTCACATCAATGAGACACGGTTGACTAAGTTACATAAAGAAGGATACTTGGATCCGTTCGAGTATCAGTCTTATGCCACTTGTCAATCC
The DNA here is from genome assembly GCA_030015575.1 of Agapanthus africanus. Lineage (NCBI taxonomy): Eukaryota > Viridiplantae > Streptophyta > Magnoliopsida > Asparagales > Amaryllidaceae > Agapanthus > Agapanthus africanus. The sequence continues at coordinate 173,175,836 of JASDDO010000024.1, forward strand.
TGTTTCAAAGGAAAGATGACAAAGACTCCGTTCACTGGACACGGAGTAAGAGCGAGCGAGCTCTTGGGACTCGTACACAGCGACGTGTGCGGTCCAATGTCTACACATGCGCGAAGCGGTTACTCTTACTTCATTACTTTTACGGATGATTTTTCAAGGTACGGTTATGTCTTCTTAATGAAACATAAGTCCGAAGCCTTTGAAAAATTCCAGGAATATAAGAGTGAAGTGGAAAACCAAACCGGCAAAAATATCAAGATTCTAAGATCGGATCGAGGTGGAGAATACTTGAGTGCCGAGTTCCTGAATTATTTAAAAGAGAACGGAATTCTCTCTCAGCTTACTCCTCCATACACTCCGCAACACAACGGTGTATCGGAGAGACGGAACCGAACCCTATTGGATATGGTACGGTCCATGATGAGTAGCGCTGAGTTACCGCGATCATTCTGGGGGTATGCGCTAGAATCAGCTGCGTACCTTTTGAACCGAGTTCCTACTAAGACTGTGCCTACTATACCATATGAGATGTGGTGTGGGAAGAGGCCCCATCTCAGTCACATTAAGACTTGGGGAAGTCCAGCTTTTGTTAAAAAGCAGCATGCGGACAAGCTCGAGGCACGCTCAGTACTGTGTAAGTTTGTGGGATATCCAAAGAACTCCAAAGGATATCTCTTCTACTACGCAGAGGAACAAAAAGTTCTTGTTTCTCGTCATGCCCACTTTCTAGAACACCAGTTCTTAGAAAAAGAAATAAATGGGAGCGCAGTAGAACTGGAAGAAATTCCAGAACCACAGACTATTACTGAAAGCTTAGTGGAACCAGAGGGTTCAAATGAACAGGACATTCCTATGCCGCTCCGCAGGAGTAGTAGGCAGTCTCATCCGCCCGAGAGATACTACGGTTTTCTCATAGACGGGGATAGAGAGGATTGCATCATAGATTATGATGAGCCTACTAGCTTCCAGCAGGCCGTTCAGAGCGTTGACTCGGTAAAATGGCTGGATGCAATGCGGACCGAAATGGAGTCTATGTACACCAACAAAGTATGGACGTTGGACATTGCTCCAGACGGGGTAAAACCCGTAGGATGCAAGTGGATCTTCAAAAGGAAGATTGGTGTAGATGGACAGGTTGAGACCTATAAAGCTAGACTTGTAGCAAAGGGTTTCCGTCAAAGATCTGGCTTGGACTATGACGAAACCTTTTCTCCAGTGGCTATGCTGAAATCCATTCGGATCCTTCTTGCCATTGCTGCCTTCCACGATTATGAGATTTGGCAGATGGACGTAAAGACTGCTTTTCTGAATGGAAATTTAGAGGAGTGTGTCTATATGGATCAGCCAGAGGGTTTCATTCAGAGTGGGAGCAGCGGAAAGGTGTGCAAGTTGCTTAAGTCCATCTATGGACTAAAGCAGGCATCGCGGAGTTGGAACATCTGTTTTGATGAGACGGTCAAGGAATTTGGCTTTATCAAAAATCCAGATGAACCATGCATCTATAGTAGATTTGTAGCGAGAACTGTAGTATTCCTCGTTTTATACGTGGATGACATTCTCTTAATAGGAAATGACATTCCTATGCTACAATCTGTCAAGGGGTTCTTGTCGCACAGGTTCTCCATGAAAGACCTGGGTGATGCCTCTTACATCCTGGGGATCCGGATCCATCGTGATAGATCCAAGAGGATATTAGGACTTTCTCAGTCCAGGTACATTGACACCATAGTGAAGAGATTCAGTATGGAAGATTCCAAGCGCGGTAACCTACCGGCTTGTCACGGGATCACCCTCTCTAAAGAGATGTCTCCCAAGACTGATTTGGAGAGGGATCGCATGTCTATTATACCCTACGCTTCTGCGGTAGGCTCTATAATGTATGCGATGTTGTGTACCAGACCGGATGTAGCTTATGCACTCAGTGTGGTAGGCCGGTATCAGTCAAACCCTGGGGAGAAACACTGGATAGCGGTAAAGAACATTCTCAAGTACCTGAGAAGGACTAAGGAGATGTTCTTGGTGTATGGCGGAAAAGACCTCCAGATCGAGGCCTTTGCTGACTCCAGCTTCCAGAGTGACAAGGATGATTCCAAGTCCGTGTCGGGTTTTGTCTTTACCCTCAATGGAGGGGCGGTGTGTTGGAAGAGCTCCAAACAGGAAACCGTTGCAGAATCGACTATGGAAGCGGAATACATTGCTGCATCTGATGCCGCAAAAGAAGCTGTCTGGATGAGGAAGTTCTTAAAAGAACTTCAGGTGGTTCCGTCCATTGTTGACCCAATACCTCTGTATTGCGACAACAACGGGGCTATAGCTTTAGCGAAGGAACCCAGGTCCCATCAGAGATCCAGGCACATCTTGAGGCGGTATCACCTGATCAGGGAGATCGTGGATCGCAAGGAGATCGAGGTTCGGAGGGTTGCTTCAGAAGAGAACACTGCAGATCCATTCACCAAGGCCCTACCCCAGACTCAGTTCGAGCGGCTGATCGAGATGATAGGTCTTCGATACGCCAGTACATGGCCTTAGTGCAAGTGGGAGATTGTTAGTGTATATGCCCTAGAGGCCATTACTGTATCATACTAGTTTGTATATTACTTAATGGAAGCTTGGGATATTCACCTTGTATAAACAATCTTGCTCAATATAGTAGTATGCTACTTGGTTTGTTTCTACTTCAATGTGTACTTGTGTTTATTTTAGTATATCACTTATACGCATTAGTGGAGCCCTTAGGATCTTTGCTTGATTACCAGCGTTGTGATGGCAGTCACACTAGTGGGGGCTGGGTAATCTATAAGCACATCCTTATACAGGTCCCTAGTCGCAGGACTATCGAGACAGGGCATCGATACTCCGGAGTAGACTAGCGTATGCGCTTCTCATCCCAGTGTGGGAGATGGTCTGTCCCACAGCCATCAGTACGTCGTACTGGAGATAGTATACGGGTGCTCGTTGGGTTACGAGTACACTGGACAGGACTCGTCGGGAACTGACAGGTTGGTATTATACCTATCGTCAGTTATCAGTTCCCAGGTGACATGAGTACAGCTTAGTCCGCTGACTTGACACTGGCACTTCGCCTCAAGTGTATTCCCACTGCACTTTGATCACTACCCTACCACGGCTCAAAGGAGTCGTGCAAACAGGTGGTGGTTGGGTGCAGTCCCGAAGCACTTGGAGGCGGTGACGGTTAGACAGGATTCGTCTCTCCCGGTATTGGGGGTTGACATCGCGCTGTGTCTAGGAGAGCCATTACACGAGTAGTCCCTGGCCAGGGCAAGCGAGATATACTGGTAGGCTTCCAGTGTTATCTCAGGGTGTTTTGGGCTTCACTCCGACACGACTTGTACCGCTATTAGGGGACTGACGTTTTACCGCCCCCTAGGCCCGACATGCAATGTATTAGACGAACAGACCGGACTGTACGGAGACTGTCACATTCAGACTCAGTAGGAGTACAGATGGGGTTTCACCTCGTCAGCCTTCTTGTCGGCATCTACCTGGGGACCGTTACGCATAGCTAGTGCCGCTTGCGGTCTGTAGTTAAACCCACTGCCAGCGTAGTGTCGAGTCTTTAGAGTCCCACACAGAGGGTATTCGCCTCTGGGCAAAACAGAGTAGAGGTCGCATGGTTTTGCGACAGGGTTCGTTCTCATCCGCGCACTTGTGCACGTTTTAGAGTCTGGACGGATATTGCCAGCGGGCTCTGGTTTGAGCCGGATACTGGTATATGTTTTGGGGTTACTTTTATCTCTCAGTATTCATGTTCATCGGAACAAGAATGCAGGTGTGTATGCACAGTTGTTTGAGGCGGAAGAAGAGGTTTTTCATTAGGGTTTCGGAACGGGTGCGCATGCACAGTTGACAGTCGTCTTTTTTTTTCCAAACCCTAATGAATTTGTGAGATATCTATTAATAATAGTAATTAAATGGAATTTTGTTATGGTTGGTTTTGTTGACTTGTTGACCATGGTTGACTTGTTGACCATGGTTGAATGTTTGACCATCATCATTATTTAGCAAGGATGCTCCTTGATTCTTGCCAACATTCATTTAATGAAGTATGATAGTGGTCATTCCATAACAACCATCAACTATTCTCATTTGAATTATTATTACTAATTAGATAATTCTTTTTCTTTTGATATGGTTGCAAAAGGAAAAAGATAGCTCATTCTATCATAACCATTCTCTCTCCTCACTTCATCTTCTTCTTCCTCAAGCTCAAGGTGATTCCTTCTCATGTGTTGAGAATCCCTCACCTTGAAAAGAAAACAACCCCTAGACACTCTCTACTCATTCTAGGTTCAAGGTTTAGCAAGCCGGAGATCCTAGTTCACTCAAAGTTCGAGGAAGAGCCCAAAGGTTGAACCCTCAGGTGGATCCATCTTCGACGGAAGAAGGCTACGAGGAAAGAACCATCAACCTCCACAAAGTTTGAAGAAGAAGGAGTTCAAGTTTAGGTATAACCATCTTTCCGAGTAGCTAACTCTCTTTAGCTTGTATGCTAGTTTTAGTTTAGGAAAAGATCCCGACTTTGTTTACTCCATGTTGCCCCTTGTGCTAAAAATTTGATTTTTATACCGTTTCCGCCTCCCCGTAAGAACCGGGGGTCGCAACATGGACTTACAGAAGCAATGCGATGCCCCAGTGTCGAAGAGCGCGGGTGCAGATAGGAGGGCTACTAAGATTGTGCCTAAGTCGCGTTGGATAGGTTTAGGCATAACAAATATAAGATGGCTAGAAATTGAAATAACTTGAAAGGGAATAGAGAAGAGATTTATCAGTGATAACCTGATACGTAGCTTCGGCCTCTTCGACCAACATAGTGAATGCTTGGCGTCGCGGCACCTTCCTCTGTGCCTGGTTAAACACTCGGCGTTGAGGTTGAGCGGTCTGGGTGCGGGGAGCTGGTGCTGGTAGAGCTAACCGGGTAGGGGAGCTTGAATCGCCGACCTAGCGGGAGGGTTATTAGTTCCTCGGTTCTGAGGACATGCTCCGATAGTGTGAGTAGAAGACCCACAAATTAAGCATAAGTTGTTCGCCCTATGCCATTTTTTCACTAGATACCCTGTTCTTTTGTTGTAGCTGCAAAATTCTGGCCTGTTGTTGGTGAACGAACTTCCTGACCTCCGAGATGGTCCGTTGAAAGATGGCCTGGAAGAGGCACCTCCTGCGATCTGGTGCAAAGGGCGTTTCACACCGGCCGACTGCGGCCTGCTTTTCTTTTTCACAACTGCCTCATAGCGTCGGGCAGCCTTCAAAGCAAGCTCATGGGTTGGGAAATCCCCTGTAATGAGTGCAGCTTGGATTTCAGGGTCCAACCCTTGCTGGAATCGTCGTGCCCGGATCTCAGCAGTGGGAATGAGATGCGCAGCGAACCTGTTACGACCTTGTATTAGAAGTGTTATATGTGAGATAGGAAAATTTCAACTTGAGACTATATCTTACCTGCCGAGCATGGTAAACTCAGCATCATATTCATCCACAGACTTGACCCACATTAAGCCTTATAGTAAATGGATGAATTGCTGCTCCATGTCAAAACGGGCAGTCTCTGGAAAGTAGTTCGTATCGAAGAGATCTCGGAATGTTTTCCATTTTATTGGTTGCTCGAGATGGCTCTCCTCTGCCTTCCACCATACCCTGGCATTATCAGTCAATTGCAACTTAGCAACTCTTACCCAAACTATATCTGGCACATGAGCCGCCGCCAGGTCATTCTCAATCGCCTGAGCCCATTCTTCTGCTTAAAGCGGGCTCTCCTCACCCGAGAAGTTCTTTGGGTGCAGTGTCCGAAACTGCTTAACTCCGGATGCCTCCGCTTCGGGACGAGCCAATCCTTGGTGTACGAAGGCTGTCTGCTCCCTCTGTATCTCCAATAGGCTCTTGATAGCCTCAAAGAGTACCGTTTGCTCATTGATAGGCACTGCAACGATAGGTGGTGGTGGTAGAGTAGGCGGTGGAGTGTTGTCGTTGACGTTGGTGCTGGTATTGTTCGGAGCGTCCATCACCTTGATATAAAAGACAGATTAGGATAGATTCAAGGAATTTGAAATATAAGGAATGTAAATGTTTGTTGAATCATCAATTCTTGTGGTATATTGTTTACGACTTCATGCAGAACTGACCTGCATGGGCCACTAACAAAACTTTTCACGCCCCGCTTTCTAGTAGATGGAAACGATGGCGTAGCAAACCCGCGACATATTTATTCAGAGAAGGTCATTCCCTAAATAAATATACTAAGCGTATTGAAACAATAATACACATGCACAAATAAATGGAGACTGCACAATTTTCAACAAATATCTTTATTTATTTTCAAACTTGAAATTTTTACAGATATATCAGTTCAACTGAAAAAGTAAATACAATAAAAGAAAATTCCTAAACAGGTGGTATAAATAAATTGAAAGAAAAAGGAAGTTACGCTAATCCTGAGTAGCTATGTGGTCGTAATCCTTCTCTGTAGCGTCCGCTTCCTCCGTCTCGAACGTATCTGACGAACATTCCAAGAAAATAAATGTGGGTGGAATGCCCGTCTCGAACGCTTCCTTGTTCTCTATATGGTCATCATGTTAACGTTAAGTTCCAAGTGTGAATGTCAACGCAGCCGCAGAAGTATTCACGAGCTCAAGAGTGAGCCCCAGGAACAAGGAAATATTGACCCATTTCATGTGTTAGCATCGGGACTCCAAGCTGTGGAGGGGTTGACCCGACTGAGATTCGAATAAATAAAAAAATAGATTAATACTGGACTCCTGAAGCTCCATTGGATTCACACAAGAAACTTTCCCAAACACCCCGAGTAATATATATATATATATATATATATATATATATATATATTAATTATAACTGTAAAATATCCTTAGTTAATTTGATTGGTTGATTATAACATGTCTTGATCGAAACCATAAATTGCAAAAGTTGAAGAATGAAGTCGAGAAAGTCGAGTAGAATGTGAGTCATGTCAATTGCAATCCTGGGTCGAGTCAAGTTAGTCGAGTAGATTGATTTCGAGTTCACATTCATGTTTGGGTTCGAGTTGGATTAGACTTCGAGTTTAAAATCGAGTTTGTATTCGAGTTATAGACATTTCTTGTGAAAAGATTTAATGATTGAAATTCTTAAGTTCGGGAGTAATCGGACAACTGCCGCACATGAACGGCAGAATTTGTGTCTTTTTCCAAAATAATTGTCATTGATAACTCCGTTAATTTGCAGTGTTTTCTAACCTGAACAGGCAAGCACTGACTTTCTCCGGCTCCTCGGGATTCAAGAGAAATGATACCGTTTAAACGTATATTAATATAGAGTTCTTAAATATTTATTATTGTTGTTTACATTGTATTTATATTGTTTGCATTTCTCGAGGGGGTTTTATGAAAAAATACTTTAACGTTGTTAAAAAATAAATCTGGAGGGTGATTTATATTACTAAGAGCTTTTATGAACATGTATTTAATTTTAATGGTATTTTAGCGATGGAACCTAGTTTTTACAAGTTTATGGTAGTTTAATGAAAATTTCTCCTTTAGTAAACTTGGTGGTATTTTATTAAAAATTTAATTTTTCATTTAAAAATATATTTTTTCATAATTTGTTTTTATTGAAAATATGAATTCATAATTTTATATAATTTTCCAAAGTTTTAATTTGATTTAGAAAAAGTCGTATTCTTTAAATCATATTTTTATTTCTTTTCGAGACTGAATCTCCGTGAGGAATTCATAATTTTATATAATTTTCCAAAGTTTTAATTTGATTTAGAAAAAGTCGTATTCTTTAAATCATATTTTTATTTCTTTTCGAGACTGAATCTCCGTGAGGAGTCTGCATCTCACTCTACTATCCCATGGACGTGCGATAAGCCGCACCATCCATAGATGGGTTCCTCTAAAAGGTTTGTAGAGGCGCAATTCCAAAAGATAAAAAAAAATATCGATTAAAACATTTATTTGTAAAAGCGATGGTATTTTATTGAAAAACCGTATTCTTTGAATTAACCATACATCCAAAAACTTCGTGCTATGAAACAATAGTGCATGTGATGGCCCCGTGAGTATTCTAAAGGTATAGATCATGATATCGATAAGTGAGTATAGGTAAAGTTCATGGTAGTTTGGTATAAAATTTTGTTGTATGATTTATTTAGCCTGAAATTTTGAACAATTCAAAATTAATTTAGATGAATAATTTTGAAGTGATATTTAGAAAAGTTAGGGTGGAATTTTAACATAGTAAAAGTGACAAAGCTTATTAAAAGAAGTTTTACCTAACCTAACTCCATTTTAGTCAAATAGTTTTTTAGAAACACATTTTGAGATGAATCGATGGAGAAAGAAGGGACTTACTAGTTGTGTAGCGTTGAGAATAGAGTAAGAAAGAGAGGAAGCCTTCATGGCGTTGTGGTATCGTCGGAAAAGCTCCGGTCGTCAAAATTGAATCGCTATTCCTCTTGGCTTGCTTAATCCCACTTTATACTTAAGAGAATTTGAATTAAAAGAATTAAAATAGAATTAAAGATGGAAATGAAAGGTTTCTATTTAAATTTAGGAAAATCGAACGGAACAGAGCAGTAGGGGGGTTGAAAGGGTGCACAGGAGAAGCACGGAGTAATTTAGAGGCATCGAGACCGCTGGTGGCGGGGAATTAGCGGCCTAGAAGAGGCCACATGGCTCGAGGCTTGGGCCATGTGCGCTATTTGGTCTTAACTCCTCATTTCTTCAGTTTGTTTTTTCTAAAACTTTTCGATTCTCCGTGTATTGTACGTGCAACTCTTACGCTTTCGAAAAGTTGAAATAGAAAATATTAAAAATAGTTGGGACTGATAGGATCCAAACACACAGGCTATGTCACAGCAGTATAGAGATTTTACCAGTGAGTTATAAGGAGTTTCTTATTTTTATTGAATAAAAATAACTTATAACTTCTAATCAGGCTGAAATACCCTTTTTATATATTAAACAAGTTAATTTTGTACTGAGATTTCAGAGTCGTTACACTTTCTAACCTGCATCTATATAATATCTCTTAGTATCAATTCTCAATATTTGCAACAAATTCATTAAGGGAAAATTATATCCCAACCCATCCAAACATGCATTTGGGTATATGGATCGGATACAAAACTTATATAAAAGACCTTTCCACTCATTCACCATGTTACAAGTTGAAGTCACGGTAGGGGATGTTGGAAAAATTTTGCTCTTTAATACGTTTTATATCTGAAAAAACTAATAATTGAATAAACAAAAATCTAACCTTTCCATTCATCCAAACAAGTATTCGAAACTTGCAATGGTAATCCATCTTCTCGGGAGAGTAGTACTTATGTTTGGTTTGTTCGCGGAAGAAGTGGGTGTATCAGTACTCCCACTCTTATCGGTTGAACTTTTCTCAGGGACAGATTCAGCAGGTACAGAAGGGATAGGACTTTCTTTGATTTCAGTGATTAATCCTAATATAGTCGACCAGTACTCGACTTGAATTTGCCAAGTCTTAAAGCCACTTTGGCCATTGAACTTTTCGGATTTTATGGAACTGGAGCCGTTCCTCTTTGCCATAATATATCAGCTGATGCATAATAAAAATGTGTTAGAATTTAAAAAATATAAATATGAATATCCGGTATGATTTTAACAATTAAACTAATTCTTAAATGTAATATTCATTATTAATTTAGAATTATTAGTAACAATAAATAATGCAGTTAAAATCCGTAAGGTAATCTTTGAAGGGAACTGGCCCGAGAAAGCAGACTAATCGGTATAGTGCAATCAATATCCGCAGTTAAAATCCGTAAGGTAATCTTTGAAGGGAACTGGCCTGACAAAGTAGACTAATCGGTATAGTGCAATCAATATCCGTAAAGTACTTTTTGAGGGAACATGCCGAATAAAATAGACCAATCGGTATACTGGTGCAATTACAATATATATATATATATATATATATATATATATATATATATATATAGCAATTAATTAAGTAAATTAATACTAAATATATTAAACAGATTAGAATTAAACTGCGTATTAAACAGATCGATATTTTTCTTAGATGGTTGGAAATTTTTTGCTGTTTAATACGTTTTATATCTGGAAAAATTGAATAATTGAATAAACAAAAATCTAATCTTTGTAGATCACAAATTTGAAAATTGAAGTTTATGAGAAAAAGCCATGCACTTGAGTGCACTGACATAAGAAAGATATTGTCTCACTCTTGACCGCTTTACATCGGCGATTCAATCCCAAGATACAACTCTCCCAGCCCTTTTGGTACTCCGGCTTGCATAAGTCGCTAGAGTAGCGTTGGTACCCTTTTCTGTTTCGCAGTTATATGCCCAGATATTGTGAATGCAGTGAAAAAGAAGTAGAGAAAGATTTTTGTGTGTTCTGGCTTTTGGTTTTCTGGGAATGTTTCAAAGCCTTTAAGGAATGACTTTTTATAGTCTCCCAAAACGACTCGTTTGCAACCGCTGGCAACTGCAACGAACACAACTGTTCGATCTGCAACCGCTGGAAACCGTCAGATCTCTATCGTTCAATTTGCAACGGTCATTTTCCAACGGTCATGACCGTTCCTAAAAACCATTCGTGTAAAACATTTCAAAAAATATCTTTAAAAAATACATTGAAGCAATTTTCTGTAAAAAGAATATTAGAGACTTTATGAATTGGAATCGGAGCGGCATTCGTTTCCGCAAATGCTGTTCAAAAAATTACTTTAATATATTAAAGCAATTTTTTGTAACGAGACTTTATGAACTGCAACGATCACAACCGTTCGATCTGCAACCGCAGGTACGTTTCAAAATATATAGTTCGGAATATTTTACAAAATTACTCCCTGCTAATGGAGACTTCGTTTCGATCTGCAACCGCATGTAACCGTCAGATCTCTATCGTTTTAACTTGTACCGATGACAACGGTCAAAATAAGAAGCGTCGGTACCCTTTTCTGTTTCGCAGTTAGATGCCCAGATATTGTGAATGCAGTGAAAAAGAAGAAGAGAAAGATTTTTGTGTGTTCTGGCTTTTGGTTTTCTGGGAATGTTTCAAAGCCTTTAAGGAATGCCTTTTTATAGTCTCCCAAAACGACTCGTTTGCAACCGCTGGCAACTGCAACGATCACAACTGTTCGATCTGCAACCGCTGGAAACCGTCAGATCTCTATCGTTCAATTTGCAACGGTCATTTTCCAACGGTCATGACCGTTCCTAAAAACCATTCGTGTAAAACATTTCAAAAAATATCTTTATAAAATTACATTGAAGCTATTTTCTGTAAAAAGAATATTAGAGACTTTATGAATTGGAATCGAAGGCGGCGTTCGTTTCCGCAATCGCTGTTCAAAAAATTACTTTAATATATCAAAGTAATCTTTTGTAACGAGACTTTATGAACTGCAACCGTACGTTTAAATATATAGTTCGGGATATTTTACAAATTTACTCCCTGGTAATGGAGACTTCGTTTTAACTTGTACAAAAACCTCCTCACTTCAAATGGAGAAACATCGTGAATCGTAATTGAAGGAGGCTGCTTCTACATACGTCCCTTAATAAATGTTTGCACGAAACACGAAAACAACTGTATACATAATGTTTCACCATATTGATTTTCTTTTGACACTACATACTTGAGAACATAGGTGTTATATAAAAACATCTCCATTTGTTGGTGTGGACAATATGGTACTAAAAACCCACCATAAGAAGGTTGGAATTTTCCATTATTTTATGCATTTGCTCCATCAGGGAGGCTCAGAATGAGAATGTCATGGTGGTACTGCAAGATGGCGAAATGAGAGCACCAAAAAGAGCAAATAGGTTGGTTATGAAAGAAGGTCTTCTTCTACAATAAGCTAAGACTAAACAAGCGCCCTTGGTGCAGCCCTTTCAGCAGTTTTTTGTTTCGGCATCAGTTTTATACCCATGAGATCAAAATCAGAAACATAAAAAAATTGGTGGTCCTAGAAAGGGCTTCCTCCCACAAGACGAAAATTGATTGTGTTTTTATTTAAATGAACATAGACGCATTCAGCAACACTCCCGGCCCAAACATATTCTTACGGATTTTAATCCCAAGCAGCCAAACATGTATTAAAAATTGATCTTTCTTTTTCCCAGCTAAAAACATATGAACTCTGCCAAATTTTTGCAGGTTGGAAAAATGGGGAGTGGTCCATTGCAAACCGGTCTGTGTTTTTTTAAAAACGGGAACTCCCAATTTATAACATATTTTAATTATCCGATCCGTTCAAGTTGACCGTCCTACCCTCAAATGTATGTACATGAAAAATCAAAGTATTTAAAGATCTCTAGACTATACATTGGATGAAGTTTATGTTGCATAATCGAAAGACGTTCATTTTTGCACCCATATGTATAAGGTAGAGGTCTTCAATTACTTTGATGTTCATACACATATATTTGAGGATATCGTTATCAATTTAAACGAATCGGATCGTGAAAATATGTTGTAGAACGAGAGTCCCCGTTTTTAAAAAACGAGGACCGGTTTGAAATGGATCAATTCCCTGTATAAAAATAGGCTCAACTTTCACCATATCCTTGAATAGAGATTTGCAGCTTTTACTGAGTTTTTCCATTTGGGTTGTCTTTTCTCCATCTTTTTACCTTTGCAAGGGACAGTAAACTCATGGTAAAGAACTGGTCACTGCCCCATCTCCAGCAAAATATCAAATATTATTAAATGACATTTATAATTACAAAACGTACGCTATGGGTCAATATGTCAGTTCTTTCCACTACCCTGCAACTTGCAAGAAGAAGGCAGGCCATGAAGTGTCAAAAGGTCAAAAGTTTTTATTCTGATTTTGTGTTGAACGCGAAGGTAAAGATTATGAGGATTTGACCAGTCTCTGATCAGAGATTCTACTGGTCCAAAATTTTAGCAACACCAACCCACTATTACTAGAGAGCAGTCTGATGTCTAAAGTTCACAAATGAAATTCGTAGGTAGATGATTCCCATTTTCTTTTTGGTTCGAAAGGTTATTTGAACATGTTATTACCCATCATTTTAGGGTTAATATGGTTGCGGTCAGACCACGGCTAGCTAATTAGCTACAGAAGACACCGTCACGACGAGGGTATGGTCTCACCCTCATATAGGCCTTATCGAGGGTATGGTCTCACCCTCATATAAGCCTCATCATGGGTGTCACCGGCAGCTAATCAGTAGGTTGATTGTAGCTCCCATTGAATCACATCATTTTATTCATCTCTGTATGAAAAATAACCTTAAAGAACAAACATGCTTAATTCCAGTATTTTTATCTTTCTTGCATGAAAAATGATCCAAAATAACAAACATTTGAAGCATTTGTGTAAAGGAATCGGTATTGATATATTCAAAATAATTAATTGTCATTTTAACCATCTAATGTTATCTATGATACCAGATCATTATCTATTTATCAGTTTTATTCCTAAACTTTAAACACTAGCCAGTGAAGAAAGGTCTCAATAAGAAATTTGATAAGACCAGCTGATGATGATTCTACTTTAATATTATTTAAGATAAGAAAAAGAGATATATGATGTATTAGTATAAAACCCATACAATAGACTCTCATATATTGTTCAAATAGTCAACTTTATACAATTTCTTTGATGATCAATATTGTTTATGCTGATCTTTATGTCCTAAAACAAATGCACATCACCAATGAGCATCGACTCAGTTGGTATGTGCACTCTCTCTTTGGAAAGAGTGCGGGGTTCGAACCCCAGAGGAGGAAGTGGTCACAAATTAACGCTTTCGGGACGAATTCATGGGTCTCCTGAATACGCATGTGCGTTGCATGCTTGTGTGTGGTATGCGTGGGTTTGTCGTGGGCTTAGTTAAGGCTTATAGTAACACATCGTAAAATAATAGCCTAGAAGTATACGGATGTTGGAAAAAAGCTAAGCTGCACAGCTCTGCCAAGAAATTGTCAGAAGTCTCCCAAGTTGTGATAAAATGTGAGGCATTGGAAACAGGTCTAAGTAGAGTTGTAGATGTGGGCTCGATGCAAAACCTACTCCCCTCTCCTTCCTTTCAAAGTCGTCCATTTAATTAATTTACACCAACCAATGTTCGAAACAATTAAGTGCATTATTATTAATTAATAACTATTTTATGTCCAATAGAAGATCAAATGTTAGATTATTAGCAAAAGAAAAACCTCTCATTTCATGTTTTCTCTGGAAATTAGTAAACATAGCTTCTCAATAATCCAAAAAAGTTTAGGATATAGAGACTTGTTAGACTAGGACTTTTAGAGAGATGATGATAAGATTTGCTCCCTCACAATCTTAAATCAAAGTCCAACATAAGCCTAAAACTTTGAGAGAGAAATGCAGGAAAATGTTTGGTATGGGAGACTGAAAAAGATGACAAGTTAGAGAGAGAAAGAGACTACGATTAGCATCAAAGAAAGTGAGAGATATTATAACATTAAAACAATGCATAGGGCTGTTTGAAAGTAAATATATAGTATTTTATACTAATGCAGGTTAAAAAAAAAAACTAGCTTTACTAAGTTTAGCTTCTACCTAAGATTAATATAGAGTTTGTTGATTTATCTCATTATTCTGTCAACACACAAAATCATGCGAACATACCGTGTGGGTGAAGGTCCGAAGAAAAATATACATGCACTTCTAACGCAAAATCATTATTGCAGTTATTCTCATTGAAGGAAATTATGGCTTACTTCGTCTGTTATTTTTCGACGGAATAAACCCCCAGAAAACAAAATTTGCCTCCAAAATCCTTTAAAAATTGTGTTGGGTTATTCCGTCGGCTATTACCCAACGGAATAACCGAATTAAATGAAAAAGCCCAGGAGGCCTCGGGTTTAAGACCAGATCCCTTTTTCCAAAAAAAAAACCCAGCCTGTCACGCCCCGCTTCCCAGTGTACAGAGAGGTAGACGTGACGGGCCGCGACGTATTTAAACAGAAGTAAACACGTTAACCATAAATTTGCAATATAAATGAATACACAAGAATAACAAGAGATGTAATAATAACAGCAAATTTTATTAACATTCATTCTTTACATACAACTGAAAAGAAAAGTACAATGATAGAAAGCGATGACTAAACAGTGACATATGACCTGAAAAGAAAATAAGTACAAATAAAAACTTAGAAGTCTGGCTTCTCTGTGAACTGCTCCAAATCGTCCTAACGAGGCTCGGTCTTCTGAGAGTCGGGTCCTCCCGACGAACATTCCAAAGAAAGAAGAGACATGAATGTCGTCAGAGAACTAGCGTTCGATAAGTCCCAAAAAATAGAATGGAATAGACAAGTAAAGAGAATAGAACTGGTAAATTATTTGTTTATTATGCTAACATAGTTGTTTGCAGCTTGGTACAGAATATATCAGTGTATACGAGAGGAGTCCAACCATCCTGTGGACTATGGTAACATGTAAGTACAAGGCCCCGTCAAAACCTATGGGACAACGGTACAGGATGTTCATGTAGGTGTCTTTTAGTGTCCATTTTCGTGCCACTTTTAACACATTCTGTACCAGTCTACCCCGTTAAACCTCGTAATTTATATTGTATTGATTGGTAATTATCAGATTTTCCGAGACCATGGTATAAGTTGTTCATGTAAACAGTTTCAGGATGTATCAAGTAGTCATGCAATGAAATCAAGTCATAGCCATGGTTCGGTCAAGTCAAGTCATGTTGCATGATTGATATTGTTCTGGTGTTCGGGTTCAAATATTCATGTTTAGTATATTGGATTCATGTTGAATTGGATTCAGATCGATTTGGACTCAGACTTGAGTCAGACACTTAGAACAGAATTTGGATCCTGAATTAGGTTTAGGAGTTATCGGTAACCGCTGCACATGGACGACAGGATTTGTGTCTTTTTCCAAGACAATTACCATTGATAACCCCATTTTAGTTTTCTACCTTAAATAGACAAGCACCAACTTTCTCCGGCTCTCTGAGGCTCAAGAGAATTGGTCCCGCCTAAACTTATATTTACTAGGGTCCTTAATATAATTTTATATACCTCGAGGGTTTTATGAAAAATATTTTATATACTTTCAAAATAAATCTCCAGTAATTATTTATGTTCTTTAAGTTTTCCATGGATGTGAATTTTAAAGAGTGGGGTATATCAGTGAATAGTAACTTAGCTTGAATAGTTCATTGTATTTTAGTATAACTTGTCTTGTATTGATACTTGATGGTATTTTAATGAAACTTGTCATTCTTTTATTTTCTAGAAAACATGGAATTTTTATTATATATTAAAAATATCTGGTTTGATAATATTTATATAATTATTAAAAATTAATTTTATTTATTAAGTAGAAAATCTTGTTTTTCTTAAAAATCGTATTAAAATTCTTTCGAGATCGTATGCTCCGTGAGGAGATCTGCATCTCGCTCTACTAACCAGAGGATATACGATAATCCGCACCATCCAATAGTGAGTTCTCTGAAATGGGTTGTTGAGGTATAATTGCAAAGAATTTGGTAACACCATTTAAAGAAAACCGAGTTTTTATAGTTCAAGGTATTTTGATGAAAAGTCGTAGTTTGCCACAAAAGTTATGTCGTAAGAGAATCGTGCTATGTCAATATGTGTATATGTGAGAGGTTGGTCATTACCTCGTGAAGTTTTCTAAATGTATGCTAAGCAAAATGTTTAAAAAATAATGTATATAAACTTCATGGTATTTAAACGTAAAAGCTATGTTAAAGTTATTTTACATGGAGTTTTAGAGTGAAAATTGTTTCTAAACGTTAGTTTAATGATTAACAAGTATGATGTAATAATATTCATGAAGAATATAGAAGAAAAAGTGGATTTTATAATGTTTTAAAAGAGGTGTCGGTATTAACTCCACTTCCGATATGTTTTATGAAAAGTGACTTTTTAAGATGAAAGAGTAGAATAAGAAATGAGACTTACTAGCTAGAAGGAAAGATGGAAAGTAGAAGAAGATGTGGAATCTTTCGTGGCGTCGTGGGGTCGCCGGAACTTGCGTAGATCCTCGCCGGAAGTCGACATCTTGCTAACTCCACTTGTACTCTTCTTGGACGTAGAAATTTTTGATAATTTTGACTAGATATTTCAGAATGAGGAGGGGCTAGGGTATGAGGTTGTATTTATAGGGTGAAATTAGGGTTTTGGAATTAAAAGATTGAATTAAAAATCATTAAAAATGAGATTTAAGATGAATTTTAATTCTCTGTTAAATTGCAGAGAAAACAAACAGAACATGGGTAGTGGGGTAGGCCAAAGAGTGTTGTGTGCAAAGCACATGCACTTTTCCCTACGGATGGCCCGGCGTCGCCGGCCCTATGGAGACTCTCGCCGCCATACTGAGGAGTTGGGGGGTTAGATTGCGTACACGTGTCCTACTCAGTATAAATATCATTTTACACATGTTT
This sequence comes from Agapanthus africanus, assembly GCA_030015575.1. NCBI lineage: Eukaryota > Viridiplantae > Streptophyta > Magnoliopsida > Asparagales > Amaryllidaceae > Agapanthus > Agapanthus africanus. Next base: position 173,193,288 of record JASDDO010000024.1, read on the forward strand.
ATTTTTTCTTTCTTTTCATTTTTACGTGTATTGCACGTGTAAACTTTTGGGCTTCTAAAAAGTTTGAAAGAAAAATTCAGAAAAATAATATGTGGCTTATGGGATTCGAACACAAGGGTTATGTCACAGCAGTGCAAGGCTTTACCAATGAACTACAAGTGATTTCTTTCTGTTCTTAAACAAATTAAATTTATAACTTGTACTCAGGTTTGCATACTCCATTGTGTATATTAACTTTAAAAAATTTCGTACAGTAAAATTAGAGTCGTTACATTCTACCCTCCTTACAAAAATTTTGTCCTCGAAATTTACATTTACATAAGAACTAATTTACAAACAAGAAAGGGTATCTTGCACGCATGTCGTCTTCTCGCTCCCAAGTTGATTCTCCTAGCGAATCTTTTCTCCACATCACCCGGACCAAGTTTACTTCCTTGTTCCTCAGTGACTTTACCTTTCGGTCCAGAATTTTAACGGGTTGTTGCTCACAAGATAGATATGTCTGTACAGTGAGCTTAGAGTGATCAAGGATGTGGCTGGGGTCGCTCACATATCTTCGAAGTTAGAATATGTGGAACACGTTGTGCACTCCTTCCAATGAAGGTGGTAGTGCCAAACGATATGCCACTTCTCCGACTCGTTCGAGAATGTCGAATGGTCCAATATATTTCGGACTGAGCTTACCCCTCTTGCCAAAGCGAATTACTCCACGGTTTGGAGAGATCTTTAAGAACAAATAATCTTCAGGTTGGAACTCCAGGCGTCGACGCTTTGCATCCGCCCAGTGCTTCTGCCTGTCTTGGGCTATGCGCATTCTTTCTCCGATCGTGCAAACTATGTCCATAGTTGCCACGATCATCTCTGGTTCAAGGAGTTCCCTATCTCCGATGTCGTCCAAACTTGGTGAACGACACTTCCTTCCATAGAGCGCTGCAAATGGTGCCATTCCAATACTTGCCTGGTAGTTGTTGTATGAAAACTCCACAAGATGTAGGCGATCTTCCCATGATCCTCCGAAGTCTAACATAGAAGCTCTTAGCATGTCTTCTAGAATTTGAATTGTTCAATCAGACTGTCCATCTGTTTGTGGATGGTAAGCTGTGCTGAAGTTCAGACAGTTTCCAGGCTAGCTTGCAGACTCTGCCAAAACTGCGATCGGAATCTGGTGTCATGATCGGAGACGATGCAAACCGGTACTTCATGTAATCTCACGATCTCCTGCATAAGTTCATGCGTATCAGAAATAGTACATCTTGAGATTAAATCTTACATTAGATTCATGCTTGCCTCCATGTACTTCTTTACTAGTGTCTCAGGAGATCGGCTAACTCGAAATGGGATGAAGTGAGCCGACTTGCTGAGTCGATCCACAATAACCCATACCGCATCGTTACCTTTCGTGGAGGATGTGTAGTCACAAAGTCCATGGTAATATGCTGCCATTTCTACTCTGGGATAGGTAACGGTTGAAGTAGACCAGTAATTCTGTGATGTTCAGCCTTTACTTGCTGATACACCAATCACTTGGCTATGCTTCTGACCACTTCACGCTTCATTCCATGCCACCAGTAATATTGTCGTAGATCTTTCTACATCTTTGTACCACCAGGATGTACTGAGTAAGGAGAGCCGTGAGCTTCTTTCATCAACTCTTCCCAAACAGAACCTTGTGGTATTGATTGATACGAAAGAGTGTGTGTTTGTAGTTTAACCGCAATCAATAACGGTGTCGCACGTAGCTAGACCGAGATGAGTACGGGTCGTCCTCTGGGAAACGTGGAACCTTTTACATTTTACTTTAGATGTGTTGAGAAAGAGAGGAGGGATAAAGAGTTTTATAGAATGGTTTTTAGATCTACGTTAAACAAAAATGTAAAATATAGATCTAGATTATCATAAGGATGCAGTTAATATAACAAGGGGGCTTGTGGGGTTCGTTAGGATTTAGTAGTTATGGACGATTAATTAAAAGTTACCCTTTTTATCCATTAATAGATTTAGAACTAGAACGACGGTGATGCTTGTAGATTAGGGTTTCTGGAGGGAAAAGGAATCCCACTCTTAACCCTTATCTCGATACGGAACTCCGTTCATATCTAGCCTTTACCAAAACAATCATTAATCTAATCTCTAATCGCGGTCGGAACTAGCAAAGAATTGCTAGCGCGCCCGATTAGGATGTTAACGATTCTTTTGATAAAGTTCCTAAACTTTATAGGACTTAAAAATGGTTTAATCATTTTCATCGTCCATTAGCCTACCCTAATCCTACGAACCCTAACAAGCGGAGAATTACTCGCGCATGTTGGGAAAAGAAGATGAAAAGACAGAGAGGGAAAACATAATGTTAAATGCAAAAGAATTAAATAAAACAACTACCTTTATTAATCAACTTGAACAATCTACACTTTATTCCTTAGAAAATGATTACAAAAACTTGGTTTGCTTCTCGAACTCTTCCGAAGGAGGTAGATGAACAGTTGATGATCAGCCTGGATGCGTGAGCCGTCTTGGACTTCGTGATCTCTTCGGCTTGATAACTTTTCCAAGAGGCTCTCGGTGCCCTTTTATAGTGCAAAGCCACAATATTTTGCTTCAAAAGTTGGTAAAATATAGTAAAGATTTAAGCCACAAAATCTCTTCTCCTGATTCCCCTTAACTGCCGCGGATCCGCGGCCAACAGGGGGGTTTGGTCGCTGTTCCGCAGCCAAAGGAGGAGATCAATTGATCATTTTTTTGGATGCTCTGTACTTGTGACATTTGGCTATCCTAGGCACTTTCAGATTTCAGAAATCTTCTCTCGGTTGCTTCCAGACTTGGTCTCCAAGTTTTGCTTCTTAATTAGGCAAGTCTTTTTCAACAACTTGATTTTCTTGATAAATTCTGCACAACAACTTGGAAAATTCTGCACAATAATCTTAAATAATATTTAGTAGACTTAGTTCTACTAGGATTTGGTCAATGGATTTATTTGCATACTTTTTTTTTCTACCAAATGATAATTAAAATATATTAACACATGGAAAATAGTGTTTTTACACATAAACCCTCATATGTATAATATATTATAATAAAGTCCCTTTTTAATATAAAAATGGTAGAAAAAATGTAATACTGATGTGCAGTTTTATCAACTGAACAGGTATACACAACCTGCTTCCATATCTCAAAGATCCATCTTCGTGGATGATGAAGTCTGTTCGAAGTCTACTTTCTACTTATTCTCGGATCTTTTGCAACTTGTCATCACTTGCTTGAGCTGCTTTGATCTGATTGACAATAGTAGACTGAACTTGTAAGTTCATCAAATACGAAGCGTTACCTGGCATAACCACTTCTATATCCATCCCATGCAATTCTTGCTGAAGCTTCCACTGTGCGGTGAGATTCATTGATAACGGTTGACGGCTAAGTGCATCAGGAACTACATTCACCTTCCCTGGATGGTATTGTTGGTTGATGTCGAAGACCACCATAAGTTCTAACCATCTTTTCTGCCGCATATTCAACTCCTTCTGAGTAAACACATACTTTAGACTCTTATGGTCCGTGTATATATCCATTCGTTCCCCAAGCAGATAATGACGCCAAATCTCAAGTGCAAAGATAACGGCCGCCAACTCCAAGTCATGTGTTGGATAGTTGCGCTCATGAATCTTCAATCGTCTTGATGCAAAAGCTACAACATTTCCATGCTGGTGCAGAACACATCCTAATCCCTTACCAGATGCATCACAATGCACAACGAAACCTCCAGATTGATTTAGTATTACGAGAATAGGTGCTGATGTCAATATAGACTTGAGTTCTACAAAAGCCTGTTCACATGCTTCTGACCACACAAATGCTTCATATTTACGTGTGATCTTGGTAATGGGTGTTGCAATCTTCGAGAAACCTTCTATGAATCTTTGGTAGTATCTTTCTAATCCGAAGAAACTTCGAATATCCTTCACCATCTTTGGTGTCGGCCATTCACTGACAGCTGACACCTTAGCTGGATCTACTGAGATTCCTTCACCCGAAACAATGTGCCCGAGAAATCCGACTTGATCTAGCCAAAATTCGCACTTGCTGTACTTGGCATAGATTTGATGCTGTCGCAATGTCTCCAGGACAATCCGCAATTGCTCAGCGTGTTCTTTCCGATTCTTTGAATACACCAGAATGTCGTCGATGAAAATAACAACGAACATGTTTAGGTACTCTCGGAAAACCTGGTTCATCAGATTCATGAAAATAGCAGGTGCATTGGTCACTCCAAATGGCATCGCGAGAAACTCATAATGACCATAGCGAGTCCTGAATGCCATTTTAGGAATATCAGACTCTTTGACCTTCACCTAATGATAACCCGAACGAATATCTAGTTTTGAGAAAACGCAAGACCCACTTAACTGATCGAACAGATTGTCGATGCGCGGTAGTGGATACTTGTTTTTTATCATCACTTTGTTCAGAGCTCGGTAGTCTATACACATTCTGTATGAACTTTCTTTTTTCTTCATGAGAAAAACTGGAGATCCCCAACTTGAAGTACTGGAACAAATCCATCCTTTCTTCAAAAGTTCATCCAATTGAGTACGGATCTCCTTCAATCCTTCTAGACTTAAGCGATATGGTGCTTTTAACACCGGTTTCGCACAAGATACTAAGTTAATGCTGAATTCAAGAGCTCGACCAGGAGGCAAACCTGAGATGTCTTAGGGAATACATCCTTAAACTCTCGAACTACCTCTGGCTTGTCTTCTTCCGCTTGTATTGTTGCAATCACTGCCTTCCTTGGTTTAGCCTTGTAGGTGCTAGGTTCCAGGGTACAGTCTTCACTCTTGAAATAAAAGACCGGATGATCTGGTATCTCGAACACTACCCTCCTTTAATGACAGTCGATGGTAGCGAAGAAGTTCCTAGCCAGTCCATTCCCAAGACTACATCGAAGTTCGGTATGTCCAGTACCTTGAATTCCGCATAAAATTCTCTGCTGCAGACGACCACTGGACACAGATCGTATCCCATAGTTGCCTTTAGAACGCCGTTCCCTGAACTGAAATTCCAGCTGGATACGAGCGGTTTAACTGGAACAGCATGAGTTCGGACGAACCGTTGTGACATAAAGCAATGTGATGCTCCAGTATCGAAGAGTGCTAAAGCGGGTAATAGGCTACTAAGATTGTACCTAAGTTGTGTGGGATATGTTTAGATATAGGAAAAGAAATATTGATGTATAAAGATTGGAAAGTTTTGAAAGATTGGGAGTTACCAGTGATGACTTGGCCAGTGGCTCCAGCTTCTTCAACAGTCATTGTGAAAGCCTGGCGCCTAGGTACATTCCTTCTTGTCAGAGACATATTCCTCTATCCCTAGGGTATGTTCCTCTGCCCTTGAGGCATGTTCCTCTGAGCCTGATGGAACTGGCGAGGAGGCTGTGCAGGAGGTCCACGAGGAGGTGGAGCTGGGAGAGCAAGAAGAGGTGCATGAGCCTGGATAGCTGGCCGCTGCGGAAAGGTGAGTGCTGGTCGGGGTGTAGGAGCTGGGATGAGACGATAGGGACAAACTCCAATGGCGTGAGTTGATGCGCCACCAACTAAGCATAGGCGGTTAGCACGTCTGCAGTCCTTCGCCAGGTGTCCATTCCTCTTGCAATAGAAGCAAAAGTTTGGATTGTGCCGGTTAAATGGTACTCCCGATCTCCTGAGTACAAAAGATAGCTTGGAAGGCTCCTCCTGCCATCTGAGTGGCAGGGCGCTTCACACCGGCAGTCTGAGATCTGCCCTTCTTCTTCACTACCGCCTCATATCGTAGGGCAACCTTCAGCGCAAGGTCATCGGTTGGGAAATCCTCTGTAGCTAGTGCAGCTTGGATCTCCGGGTCCAACCCTTGCTGAAATCTTCTTGTCCGGATCTCAGCAGTCGGGATCAGGTGTGCCGTGAACCTGTTACGACCTTTTGTTAGTAATGTAGTATGTGATATTAGAAAATTGAATATTGAGACATATCTTACCTGCTAAGCATGGTAAACTCGGTATCGTATTCATCCACAGATTTGTTCCACATTGAACCTTACTGTAAGTGGATGAACTGCTATTCCAGGTCGAAACGGGCAGTCTCAGGAAAATATTTCGCGTCGAACATGTAGCGAAAAGTCTTCCATTCAATCGGCTGGGCAAGACGGCTTTCTTTAGCCTTCCACCATACTCTGGCGTTATCTGTGAGTTGCAGCTTCACAACTCTCACCCAAGCAATCTCTAACACTTGTGCTGCTGCAAGGTCATCTTCAATGGACTGAGCCCATTCTTCTGCCTCTAGTGGGCTCTCTTTCCCAGAAAAGTGCTTAGGATGCAATGCCCGGAATTTCTTAACTCCGGGTGCCTCAGCTTCTGGGCGATGCAAGAGGATAGCAGTCTGCTGCTGCTGGCCCTCCAAGAGGCTCTTTATTGCCTCAAGAAATACCGTCTGCTCGTTGATAGGAGCGGGTAACGGTAGGTGGTGGTGGTGGTAGAAGAGGTGAAGTCTATCCATTCATGTTTGTGCTGGTGTTGTTAAGGGAATCCATAATCTTGAAAGAAATTGAAGGGTTATGATAGATTCAAAAGCTTAGAAATGTAAGGGATGTTTAGTTACTGATTCTTATAATTCTTATGACATATTGCTTAGGTTTCCATGCAGAACTGACCTGCATGGGCCGCCAACAAAACCTGTCACGCCCCGCTTTCCAGTGTACAGAGAAGTAGACGTGACGGGCTGCGACGTACTTACTCAGAAGTAAACACGTTAAGCGTAAATAAGCAATATAAATGAATACACAATAATAACAAGAGATGTAATAATAACAGCAACTTTTATTAACATTCATTCTTTACATACAATTGAAAAGAAAAGTACAATGATAGAAAGCGATGCCTAAACAGTAGCATATGAACTGAAAAGAAAATAAGTACAAGTAAAAGCCTAGAAGTCTGGCTCCTCTGTGAACTTCTCCAAATCGTCCTGACTGGGATCGGTCTCCTGAGAGTCGGGTCCTCCTGACGAACATTCTAAAGAAAGAAGAGACATGAATGTCGTCAGGGAACTAGCGCTCGGTAAGTCTCAAAAGATAGAATGGAATAGACAAGTAAAGAGAATAAAACTAGTAAATTATCTGTTTGTTATGCTAACGTAGTTGTTTGTAGCTTGGTACAGAATGTATCAGTGTATACGAGAGGAGTCCAACTATCCCGTGGACTATGGTAACATGTAAGTACAAGGCTCCGTCAAAACCCACGGGACAACGGCACAGGATGTTCATGTAGGTGTCTTTTAGTGTCTATCATCGTGCCACTTTTAACACATTCTGTACCAGTCTATCCCGTTAAACCCCGTAATGTATATTGTATTGATCGGTAATTATCAGACTTGCCGAGACCATTATATAAGTTGTTCATGTAAATAGTTTCAAGATGTATCATGTAGTCATGTAATGAAGTCAAGTCATATGCATGGTTCGGTCAAGTCAAGTCATGTTGCATATTGATATTGTTCTGGTATTCTGGTTCAGATTCAAGTATTCATATTTGGTATATTGGATTCATGTTGAATTGGATTCAGATCGATTTGGACTCAGACTTGAGTCAGACACTTAGAACAGAATTTGGATCCTGAATTATGTTTAGGAGTTATCGGTAACTGCTGCACATGGACGGCAGGATTTGTGTCTTTTTCCAAGACAATTACCATTGATAACCCCATTTTAGTTTTCTACCTTAAATAGGCAGGCATCCACTTTTTCCGGCTCCCTGAGGCTCAAGAGAATTGGTTCCGCTTAAACCTATATTTACTAAGGTCCTTAATGTAATTTTATATACCTCGAGGGGTTTTATGAAAAATATTTTAATACTTTCAAAATAAATCTCGAGTAATTATTTATGTTCTTTAGGGTTTCCATGGATGTGAATTTTAAAGAGTGATATATATCAGTGAATAGTAACTTTGCTTGAATAGTTCATTGTGTTTTAGTGTAACTTGTCTTGTATTGATACTTGATGGTATTTTAATGAAACTTGTCATTCTTTTATTTTCTAGAAAACATGAAAATTTTATTATATATTAAAAATATATGGTTTGATAATATTTATATAATTATTAAAAATTAATTTTATTTATTAAGTAGAAAATCTCATTTTTCTTAAAAATCGTATTAAAATTCTTTCGAGATCGTATACTCCGTGAGGAGGTCTGCATCTCGCTCTACTAGCCTAAGGATGTGCGATAATTCGCACCATCCAATAGCGGGTTCCCTAAAATGGATTGTAGAGGTATAATCGCAAAGAATTTGATAACACCATTTAAAGAAAACCGAGTTTTTATAGTTCAAGGTATTTTGATGAAAAGTCGTATTTTGCCACAAAAGTTATGTCTCAAGAGAATCATGCTATGTCAATATGTGTGTATGTGAGAGGTATGTCATTACCTCGTGAAGTTTTCTAAAGGTATGCTAAGCAAAATGTTTAAAAGATAACGTATATAAACTTCATGGTATTTAAACGTAAAAGACAGGTTAAAGTTATTTTACATGGAGTTTTAGAGTGAAAATTGTTTCTAAACGTTAGTTTAATGATTAGAAAGTATGATGTAAAAATATTCATGAAGAACATATAAGAAAAAGTGGATTTTATAATGTTTTAAAGGAGGTGTCGGTATTAACTCCACTTCCGACATATTTTATGAAAAGAGACTTTTTAAGATGAAAGGGTAGAATAAGAAATGAGACATACTAGTTAGAAGGAAAGAGGGAAAGTAGAAGAAGATGTGTAAGCTTTCGTGGCGTCGTGGGGTCGCCGGAACCTGCGTAGATCCTCACCGGAAGTCGACCTCTTGCTTACTCCACTTGTACTCTTTTTGGACTTAGAAAATTTTGGTAATTTTGACTAGAGATTTCAGAATGAGGAGGGGCTAGGGTATGGGGTTGTATTTATAGGGTGAAATTAGGGTTTTGGAATTGAAAGATTGAATTAAAAAGCATTAAAAATGAGATTTAAGATGAATTTTAATTATCTGTTAAATTACAGAGAAAACAAACAGAACAGGGGTAGTGGGGTAGGCCAAAGGGTGTTGTGTGCAAAACACCGGCACTTTTCCCTACGGATGGCCCGGCGTCGCCGGCCCTATGGCGAATCTCGCCGGCCATACTGAGGAGTTGGGGTGTTGGATTGTGTACACGTGTCTTTCTCAGTATAAATATCATTTTACACATGTTTATTTTTTCTGCCTTTTCATTTTTACGTGTATTGCACGTGTAAACTTTTGGGCTTCCAAAAAGTTTAAAAGAAAAATTCAGAAAAATAATATGTGGCCGATGGGATTCAAACACAGAGGCTATGTCACAGCAGTGCAAGACTTTACTAATGAGCTACAAGTGCTTTCTTGCTGTTCTTAAACAAATTAAATTTATAACTTGTACTCAGGCTTGCAAACTCCATTCTGTACATTAACTTTATATATTTTCGTTCAGTAAAATTAGTGTCATTACATAGCCCCCCAAAACCCATTCTCCTCCTCTTTCCGGAGCTTCGACCTCCTTCTCCCCTCGTCCCCCACTCCCATCGCCGGCAACGATCTCCTCCTCTCCCTTTTCCTTGACCCGGCCCTCTCTGCTTCGACCTCCTCCCCCTCTACCCCCTTTTCTTCGACCTCTTACATCGTCTCCCCGTCCTCCTCCAGGCCACTCCTTCCTCCTCGTGTTAATTGAAAAACAGTGAAGTGGAAGCATCAGCATGAAGTGGAAGCAGAGTTAATTGAAAAACAGTTTTCTGTTACAAACACACCTGAAGTGGATGCATCAGCATGCTTCTTCTTCTTGAGGTCGGCAAGGTATCCAACGCAGTTTCTCTTCCAGTGCCCAGTCTTGTAGCAGTGAAAGCATTCCTCTCTTCCTGACGCAGCAGCCCCTTTGTTGTCCTTCCACGGTGCCTTTTTCACTCCACCTCTCGGTTTGATGGGATTCTTCTTCTTCTTTACCTTGGCCTTAGCTATAAGGACGGAAGAGGAAGATAACCCAGCAATTAGAGCGGGATTTTTCGCTACCTTTAGCGTGCTCTCTACACTTCTCAACATATTGAGGAGTTCGGGAAGTGACTTCTCCATGTTGTGCATGTTGAAGTTCACAATGAACTGAGCAAAGGCGGGGGGGGGGGGAACTGTAGAACAATATCAACATACTGTTCGTTCTCCATTGTCCATCCCAGGTCCTCTAGTTCTTCGATAAGTCCTATCATCTTCAATACATTGTCACCTACAGACGTGCCAGCAGCCATCCGCATCTGAAACAACTTTCGAGATGCCTCGTATCGAAGAGTGGGAGATTGTTCTCCATACAACTCCTTTGTATGGAGAAAGATGGATTGTACATCCATCTTCTCATGCTGCTTCTGATGTTCATTGTCCATAGAAGCAAGCTTGAGGCATTTGGCCGTTGCACAGTCTATATCCCATGTCTTGCGGATTTCCTTATCCGCAACTGAAGAATCAGGGCCTGGGGTAGGAGGGGCTGAAGTAGTCAGGACGTATCCGACCTTATCATAGGTCAGGGCAATATTTACGTTCCTCAGCCATTCTTTGTAATTCGGTCCCATGAGTTTATTATTGTCTAATAAAAGCTTAAGTCCTGTCATAGGTATCTGCCATTAGGAGAGAGAAAAGAAGACACTCAGCGATTGCTCTTGCATGATTAGATTGGTTATTAATCTTATCCAGTCAATATCTCCCACTGCTTTTATCAAATTTTCCTTCAAACCTTAAAAAGAAAATTAGCCAGGATTAATTGCAATCTACAAGTTCCTTAACCGGTCGGTCAGGCTAGTGTCGGTACTCCGAGGGAGGTTTCCCGTGCTTTCACACGGACCTAATAAAAATAAACCTCGTTTCCTTAGAGACAGAACCCCGTTGACACCTTTCTAGACACCTACTGGATTAGCTAATTGTAAAGTGCAAAACTCTCCCGGAAGTAACTTTTACTCACAGTGGGATCAGGATCCAACTATCAAATAGAAGGTATGCAATCTCATTTCAAATTTCAACTCTTGAAATTCCCGATATAGTTTTTACCCCTAGTGTCTTATGACCTTAACTATGGTCAACAAATCATAAGCACTAGTCAGTTCTACCTGCCATTTCGTGATTGATTTAGACCCACCCGTATGACCCTTAACTATGGTCAACAAAATCATACGAATGTCCTAATAAATAGCATCATATGCTTTGTAGGAAGACATCACTTAGCTACCATACACCATGCCTTAACTATGGTCAACAAACGTAGTACGAATACTAAGTACTCTGCTTCCTAAAATGGCGGAGGGCAACAGATGGTTTTGATGAAAACCTTTAACGTTTTGAACTTGATATCGTTGTAGAATCGAGTGAAAGGATTGGTTTAACCTCTAGTTTAAAAATCGAATGGTTTTGTAGCATATTTCTAATTTTGCTAAAGAGGTCACTCCTGGTGATGGGATCTCGGCTCTTTCCTCATCGAATGAGGTGATGGATATTCGTGAATACCACGATGCAAAGTAAAAATTAGATCAACTATAAAAACAATCGAGTGCTTTGTAACATTTTCTAGTTTCGCTAAAAGGGTCACTCCCGGTGAAGGGATCTCGACATTTTCCTCACCGAATGAGGTGCTGGATATTCATCAAGCAATACCACTATGCAAAGAAAAAACTAGAGTTACCCATTTTTAAAAAATTTGATTCTACAACATCTTTAGGTTTCTTTTTCTTAACATTAATCACATTAATGTTGTCCCATCATTTACGTTTCCTAAACATCATAGAAAATAAATGAAAATAGAACGTACACTTATGCCATCCGCATTCGCCACGGGGCCCTGTCATGCACCGTTAGGTTACTTAACTAACGATAGAGCGGGGGCTGGACTAGCGCGGGTGCAAAACATAAGCAACGTTTATTATATATTTCATATATAAATAGCCATTCGTCACACGCAATTATAAACATTCCAGATCACAGATGAATACATTAGATATACTAGGAATTCCGTATTTTTTTAAGCCCTTAACGAAAGACGGGTTCCACGGTCGTGATGAATAGCCAAATCCTACTCTAGACCCCTACGGGTGCGGAAAACTACCCGCAAAATTCCCGAAGTGAAGTAACCTCCCTCAATAAAATGAGTAGGCCACTCGGCACTTCGAGAACCCGGTAGTTTGTGCACCCCACTTTGGGTCTATCCTAGGAGCAAAAATAGTAAAAAGAAATTATACAACGGTGGCTACAATCTCAACCCGGATGTGCCCCGCAAAATAATATTACATCAATTTTACAAATTACATGAGTGAAAGAAAAGAAAAACAATCTTCTCACATCCCCCCGGCTATTCATCCACGACGATCCAACACATTCATTTACACATACCATCACAAGATACATATATGTGCAACCCCCACTAATCGTCGTATAGCAATTAGTGGACGTTTCAAACACATATCAAAACTGAAAAGCGAATAAACGACGTTAAAATTTCGATTTCGAAACACTCCGATTTCCCCTAACACTTAGGTTACATCATATGTAATCTGGAAATAATCAAACAATACCACAAAGCCAAAAACCCAGAGCACAGATAACCCTAAAAAACCCAAGCCCAAACACAATCATCGAACCGGCGACGCCGGGAAATTACTTGATCTCGCCGGGAAAAAACAGGTGGTTTGGGATCGTTTTTCTAGGGTCGTCTAGTTATCTTATAACAAGTATTCTGTACATGCTTAAAAAATTTTTAGAACACCTTTTAAAAAATTCCAGAGAGCAGTTTTTGGGTTTGTGGTTTTGGAGTTGTTTCGAGTTCGAAGCTTTAAACGTCGTCTAAATAACTAGTTATGGTTTAGTTAGGCTCTGATTCCATGTTAGGAGATGTTGCACACCCTCACAACACTTGTGAGGAGGTGGAAGTGGCAAACAATAATTTTCTTGCATGCAACACCTACTTTAAACCTAGATCTTGTGCTAAACCATAACTAGAAACCCTATCTAGAGATCTTATCTACTATGATAGGGGGTTATACCTTTAGAATCGGTCCTTCGGGTCTTCGTTTGGATGCGACTCCTAGGCTCTTTGGATACTTGCAATGCCCTCGATCTCCGGTCACCTCAAGACGTAGATGATCCACCCGAGAGTTATAGAACAAGCTTCAAACTCTTTACAAGAGTTAACTAAGAAGTCAAGTTTGCTAGAAATGACTACTTAGATGATATAGCGATGAACTAATGTATTACTTTTAGCCCTAAGCTTTTGATTCACAACTCATGTGATGGATAAAGCTAAGAGGAGGAAGGATATAATTAGGAGAGAGAATGTGAAAAATAGAATGAGGAAATATCAAGCATGCCTCAAGAGAAAATGGCTCATGGAAATAATTGAGTTGTGTATTATTTTATCTCTAAAATAATGCACGATACTTGAATAGTAATCCCAAATGAATAAAATATTCAATAAGTCATTCCTTGACCAATGCTTTGACAATTCTCCTAATTCCACCTCATATATTTATTTTCATAAAATAAATATCCAATTATGAGGTGTCTCCTTCTAGAAGGTGTTCTTGTACAATTACAAGAATACCCCTCACCGTATACCGTATAAGTATACCCGTATCTGTATTCCGAAAAAATACGAATACAAATAATCCAATAATATAATACTGGTATCCGACTTAAACCAAAGTCTGCCAATATTATTCTTCCGATCATCATTCCCGTAGCCAGTACAGGAACATGATTGAAACCGTGCTGTAACAACCTACAGCCTCTACATCTTTCGCCTGAACCAGGAAACCCTCTATGTGGGACTCTAAAGACTCGATAGTACGCTGGCAGTGGGTTTAACCACAAGCACGTCAGCGGCACTAGCTGTGCGTAACGGCTACCCAGGTACATAACGAAAAGGTGGCAGACGAGCAAACTCAACACAACCCTAACGAGCCTGTAAGTAACACTTACCGTACAGTCCGGTCTCTTCGTCTGATACGTCGCATATGAAGTCTAGGGTTGGTAAATGTTAGACCCCGGTAACTTTATAAGTCATACTGATTTATGGTCCATAACGGTTCGAGAAACTACTGATAACTCTTATCAGTAAATCTCGACAACTCTGGCCAGGGATTTGCTGTTATGGCCGATCAAGCATAGTACGACATCAAATCCCTATACCGAGAGAGACGAAGCCCCTCCTATCGCTCACTGCCTCCATGTGATTCGGGACTGTACCCAAAATCCACCTGTTTGCACGACTCAGTAGAGCCATGGTAGGGAGGAAATCAAAGCACAGTGGGAATTACACAAGACACTATGACGATCTCATGTCTACAGACTAACCTGTACAAGTGTCACCAGAGAACTGCTATATGAAAATATGTATATATACCATCTAGAAGTTCTCGGCGAGTCCTGTTCGGTGTACCCATTCTCCAATGAGCGCCCGTGTACAATCTTTGATGTCAAACACCAATGGTTGTGGGATCAACCATCGCCCCAGGGTCAAGAAACGTATACACTAGTCTACTCTGGTAATATCGATGCCCTGTCTCGATATACCCTCGAATAGGAACAATTAAAGGATATGCTTTTAGACTGCCCAGGCCCCACTAGTATGATCTACATCATAATCCCGGTAGTCAAGCATAATCCTAAGGGCTTCATCAACATGTATATAAGATATGAAAAACAACACATCACACGTTAAGATGAAGATAAACCAGATATCATACTATCATTTCGAGCAAAGATTGTTTCTGTACATATACATGCTTAGCATCCTATATAATACAGGCCTCTAGGGCATACATATCTAACAATATGAAATTTACATGTTATCATCGAAGATCTCACATTCAAAAAACAAAACACTCCTTAGACCCCATATATCAGTTATATACACAATGGTTTCCATCGTGACATAAAACTACGTGATAGTTGTCAAAACTAAGTGTTTAATCGTTTGTTTCTGACAACCGTCATGTAGTTTATGTGACGAGAAAACTGGTCGTACTATAATCGATAGATTTGTCCAGTATGGACAAGTTAAGAATTTATAACGCAAACACACCATGCATTTGTTCTTTTATTCGTTTCGAGATTAGTTTCGTCTCCACCTTTTTGCTAGTTCTCCGTGTACAAATCTAGAGGATATGATCATTTCAGTGTTGATATTTAGCATTGAAATGATTATTATCCCTTCTATTGCAGTATACTCTGAGAACAGTGAGGAGATACTATCGAAATTTTTTCAAAACGAATGAAAGCACAAATGCAGGGGTGTATGTGTTATAAATTCTTAATGGGATAGAAATCTTACCCCCGACAGCCGATGTGATGTATTGATGGATCAAACTGAAACATTAAAACTCAACTACAAGTTATAAACTAAATGGCAAAATGATATGCTAATTATGTAATACATGATGTCAAAAATCGAAGAGTAATGGATATGAGTTAGATGAAACTGTCGAAATTTAGTGATGATTAAAAGACCGGCGTTGAAGAGTTTATGGAATTTGTATTGAGAAACTGATCTCCAGAAGAATTGATTTCGTGTCCGTGTAAAAAGTGCGTGAACAGTGTCGACCTTCGTTGAGATATAGTGTATGACCATCTACTGAAGAACAAGATTTCGCCTGAGTATACAAAATGGAAGTACCACGGAGAAGCTGCACCGAGAGTCAATATTTCTATGAGTCGTTAGATTAGAAAAAATGATCCTCCTCGTATGTGTTTTAGGGACACGGGTTTGAATAATATGTTGGACAATCTCCAAATTGGCATGCATCATGATTCTGATATTGTTCCCGAACCTAATGTCCGAGAGGAAGATATCTGTAATCTCCTTGATGCAGAATCGGCGAAATATATGAAGTATATGGATGATACGAATATACCCCCTTTCGAAGGAGCAAACATCTCTTAGTTGGGTTGGATTGTCAAAATGTTTCATATCAAATACCAGAATAATTGGACTAACAAGTCTTTTAATCAGTTTCTTGAGGTGTAAAGGGAGACTTACCCTAAAGCGATATTGCTGGAAAATTTCATAGAGATGAAGAAGATCTTGAAGGAGTTAGGTTTTGGTTAAGATAAAAATGACCCGTGTCCGAACAATTGCATGTTATAATGGATAGAGGAGGCTAAGAAGTTAGAGAAATGTAAAGCTTGCAACTTATCTAGATGGATCGTCTCTCGAAGGAATAATGGTGAAGATGAATCTACACTCGATACTCCTAGATGGATTCTGGCAAAGATTTTGCAATATTTTCAATCAGGCAAAGATTTCGACAATTATTTCTGTCATAAAAAGCTGCTAAAAGCATGACATGGAATGAAAATGGTTGCACTAAGGATGGAGTCTTGCAACATCCAGCTGATGGTGAAGAGTGAAAACACTTTGATGCCATGTATGAAGGTTTTTTTGCAGATGCCCATAACGTGAGGCTTGGTTTATCTGTAGATGGTATGGAACCGTTCAGCCACGGTGCAAATTACGGTATATGGCCAGTTACTCTTGTTATTTATAATCTTCCTTCATGAATGAGTATAAAGTATTCTTACATACAAATGCTATTGTTGATCCCTGGAAGTAGCTCTCTCCTTCAAATAATATCGATGTATACTAGAGGCCGTTGATTGAGTAGCCGAAGGAGTTGTGGGAGCTAGGTATACAGGTTTACGATGCCCACAAGAAAGAGACATTACACTTCGTACGGCGCTATCATGGACAATCAACGATTTTCCAGCATACGCTATGTTGTCTGGATGGAGCACTAAAGGTTACAAAGCTTGCCTGGTATGTCTAGAGAAAACTGTATGTGATCCTAAAGTAAACGCGTAGAAGATCAAGTGTTACACATGCCACCGTCAATGGTTAGATAGAAACCGTTCATATCGTCGTAATTGCAGCAAGTTCAATGGTAAACAAGAGCATAGACGTGCCCCACATGAGCTGACGGGTTTGAAGTTGTGGGAGGCCACACAAGGTTTCAATACTGTTGTTTTTGGGAGGACGACAGAGAATACAATTCCACGCGTTGCTGGCAGTCACTGGAGGAAGAATTCGATTTTCAACGAGCTAGTATATTGGCGCGATCTCAATCTGCGTAATAACTTACATTTCATGCATATCGAGAAGAACGTATGCGAGCTACTCCTTAACACCTTATTGAATATGAAATCCAAATCTAAGGATACACTTACGGTGCGACAATGGTTCTTACAAGAGAGGTTGCGTCCTGAATTGCATCCATAAGAAGAGGGGAACAGTAGATGGCCAATTCTTGTAGCGAAGTACACGATATCTGCTAGCGAGAAGGATACTTTCCTCAGAGTTTTTAAGTAAGTAAGGGTTTATGACGGTTACTCATCAAATCTCTCTAAGCGTGTGGATATTCATTCAGGAGCCCGCGCCCCATGCGGCCCCATCTGCATCTCCGTCTACTCTGGTATTCCGTGGAGAAGTCTTGTCTCCTCATAATCCCACGGGTTCTCAAACACGTATCTTCTCATCTCTTCATGCATCTGGACCCTCGTCGGCTTCGGTTTCACGAAGGAGGATGTCTGAAGCAGAAGTTGCAAGTGCACTTGAGGCAAGGATACAGATCATCCAGAGCTTGAGGTCTCAAGGAAAGAAAGTACCGTATGTAGGTTTGATAATTCTTGGTTTCAATACAATTTTCATATAATTATCGAGAATATTATGTAATGATACTTATCTTTTGATAACACTATAGTACCTGCTTGTATTCAATGACTTTTCGGACGATGGCGGCGGCGATGAGTGAGCTCGAGATGGAGTGGAAAAGCACAAAACGCGTGTGCATCGACGAATCACTCCATTTCGCATGTTTTTATGTTTTAAGAAGTTGTAAAATACGATTATATGAATAATCACCGTAACCAAAGTAAACCGAAAACCAAGAATCTAAACATTTTTAAGAAAATAGTGGAGGTGAAGTTTTGAAAAGGGGGATAAATGAAATCAAGTTCCGCTTTTCAAGTATAAGTAAAGTTCGTTGAAAATATAAGTAGATTGTATGCTAAAGTTTAAAAACATTTTCGTCATTTGAAATTTGGGCAGCACCTCCTTTGTAAATTTTGATGAAAACCAGTACATAAGCAGTAATAATATTGGTATCCTTAAGCGGGAGCTAGCTCATCGCCAATCGGCTGAAACACAACCACGCAAGATATATACGACGCCCAAGACGAAGATCAACACAAGAAATGAATAAAAAATACTAAAACATGAACCACTCAAATTGTAACGACTCTGAAATCACTGTACATAAATTTTCCTGTTAATATACAGAAAAAAGTATTACAACCTTTGTATGGGTTATAAGTCACTTCTGTTTAAAAAAGGAAGAAGTAACTTGTAACTCACTAGTAATGCCGTTGCACTGCTGTGACGTAACCTGATTCCTGTCAGACACAATTTTTTTCTGATTTTTCTTTTTAAAATTTTGGAATCCCAAAAGGTTGCTGTTCAGTCGATAAAACTGCACATTTGTAGTATATTTTTCCTACCATTTTTATATTAAAAAAGGACTATATTATAATATATTATACATATGAGGGTTTATGTGTAAAAACATTATTTTCCATGTGTTAATATATGTTAATTATCATTTGGTAGGGAAATGTATGCAAATAATATTATTGGTCTAATCCTAGTAGAACAAAGTCTACTAAAATCTTATTTGAGTTGTTGTGCAGAATATTTCCAAGTTGTTATGAAGGATTTAACAAACAAATCAATTTGTTGAAGAAATCTTGCCAAATTAAGAATCAAAACTTGGAGACCAAGTCTGGCGGTGACTACGAGAAGATTTCAAAGATCCAAAGGTACCAGAGAGCACCACATATCACAAGGAGCAACCCACAGAGATTTGATCAAGGGATCAGATCATATGGCCGCGGATCCGCGGCCATACCCCCCCTTGGGCCGCGGATCCGCGGCAGTGTAGGGGATTTAGGAGCTCAGAAATTTGTGGGAGAATCTTTACTGTTAGTTTCCAACTTTGGAAACTAAATTTCTGCCTTTGGGGCTATAAATAAAGACCGAGAGCCTCTTGGAAAAATCATCAAGCCGAAGAGATTACGAAGTCCAAGACGGCTCACGCATCCAGGCTGATCATCAACTGTTCATCTACCTCCTTAGAAGAGATCGAGAAGCAAACTAGGTTTTTGTAATCATTTTCTAAGGAATAAAAGTGTACTTGATCTTGTTGATTAATAAAGGTAGTTCTTTTTCTTATTCTATTTCTTCATGCATTTTCTCTCCATCTCTTTTTCTCCCAACATGCGCGAGTAATTCTCCGCTTGTTAGGGTTCGTAGGATTAGGGTAGGTTAATGGGTGATGAAAATAATTAAACCCTTTTTAAGTCCTATAAAGTTTAGGAACTTTATCAAAATAATCATTAACATCCTAATCGGGCGCGCTAGCAATTCTTTGCTAGTTCCGACCGCGATTAGAGATTAGATTAATGATTGTTTTGGTAAAGGCTAGATATGAACGGAGTTCCGTGTCAAGATAAGGGTTACGAGTGGGTTTCCTTTTCCCTCCAGAAACCCTAATCTACACGCATCACCGTCGTTCTAGTTCTAAATCTATTAATGGATAAAAAGGGTAACTTTTAATTAATCTTCCATAACTACTAAATCCTAACGAACCCTACAAGCCCTATTATTATATTATTTAAATCTCTAAAATAATCTAGATCTATATTTAACATTCTTGTTTAAAGTAGATCTAGAAATCTTTCTACAAAATTCTTTATTCCTCCTCTCTTTCTCAACACATCTAAAGTAAAAATAAAAAGTTCCACGTTTCCCAGAGGACGACCCGTACTCATCTCGGTCTAGCTACGCGCGACACCGTCTTGATTGCGGTTAACTACAAAAACACACTTTTTCGTGTCAATCAAATGGCGCCGTTGTCGGGAAAACGTGCGTAATTTTTTATTTTTACTATTTGTGTTGAATTCTTAGACGAGTCATATCATTATTAAAACAAAACTGCAAATTGTATATTTAACGATTATTGTGTGAATTTTTGCGAGGAAATCTGGAGTCACGGACTTGAGGAAACAGGAGATCTAGGGTTCACACTTCTCTAGTAAGATTCTAACTCCCTTCTCTCTCCTCTAAAATCCAATAAAATCTATTTTCTGCAGGATTCTTTGCAAAATATCGTCGCTCAAAAATCTTTTTGCAAAGTTTTGTTTTTCTGTTTGTTTTTGCATATTTTAATACGGATCTTTAAGGGGCAAAGTCCAAATCAAGATTAGGTGGGGATTTCATCACCCTTCCTAAGCCCCACAAATCACAAACCTAGCATATAGAACAACCCTTCATTAATTTAAAAAATATCTAGACCAGACTCTAAGGACTGTCGAGCTCAATAGGAAAAAGACTAGTATAGGCATCGGCCGTTTATCCTAACTGACATTGCGGTGTCTAGGCTAGTGGTTTTTAATTAGGCCCACTGTAGTGGTGGTTCCTTCCCACTTACCTGGCCGTACTTGTCCGTGAAGAGGCGGTTTGAGGTCCTATTTCTAGCCTTAGTTAGGAGCGGTCTAGAGACTGGACCTAGGTAACCATAGTTCTAGGGTTGTGCATTTTTTTTGTGATTTGTCTAAATCCGTCATTTTTCAAAACAAACCAATTACTTTCTCTCCTTTTTACCCCTTCCCCCTTCTTCTCTTCTTATAATGAGCGACCTAAACAGAAGAACACTTACCGAGCTTTGCTGTCCACAACCAGATATCTCTTGTTTTCGAAATCCCTTCGGTATACCGTCCGGCTCTTCCATGTCCTTAAGAGATCATATAGAACAAGCGGGAAGAAACAGTTGGCCACCTCAGTCTAGGTCTTATCAACCATATCCTAATCCTACACCTGTTTCAGTTCATACCCAGAGTGAGGAAGCCCCTAGACGAATGTCCATTGCTGAGCACATAGCTAGGTCTAGAGGCCAAAGTTTCAACCCGGACCAATATCAACTGTCCGGAGAAGAGTTTGATATGCGGTTTGTGGCATATAAGATGTCTGTTGAAAATAGCCAACCAACCAACCCATATCAATATTCTTCTTATCATAATATTGATCCTACTCCTACCCAAGTTCCGCAACCATTCTATTCCTATCAATCCAATCCGACTTTTCCACCTACTCTAGACAGTTCTTCTAATCAGTCATTTGGGAGTTTTAATTATCCACAGGAATTTCAATCTTATACTGAAACCCCTTATCAGCCCAAGACTAGTCTGGAGCAGACATTAGAAAAATTTATGGAAATGTCGAACCAAATTATGAAGGATTTGGGTAGTAAGACAGAATTGTACCTCCAAACTGAAATCCACAACTCCAGTTTCATAGATTCATCAAGTACACCAAATAGAATGACTGATAAGTTGTGTAACTTTGTAGTGTTTGATTTACCCAACTGTGAAGGGTCCCTTTCAAGTGAAACCATACCCAACCCTTATGATCTCTACACCTCCACTCTTGAACCAAAACTGATTGAAAACCATACTTTTGATGAGGAGTTTGAGAATTTTAACCTTCACTTGAATGAGGTGATTGACGTTGGGGATATTTTGATTGATGAACCCAAAATTTTAGATGATTTTGTCCCACCAATGCATCAAATCCTTTCACTTCTTTGTGGTTATCATCTTGAGCCTTTAATTCTTCCCGAACCCCAAATATGTCTTGAAGTTGATGATAAAGGTATACCCGAAGATCAGATCGAAATACAGCCTCCATCTTCCACATCTGGTTCAGCAACACTCGACATACCAATTTGTTTACCCATTTCACCTTCTACTTTCTCCGGTTCTTCTTCTGTTCCTATAGTTTCAGTGAGTTTTGATAAATCACAATCTGTTAATTCAAGTTCAATAATACCAGAAATTCAACTTGATTTGGATATTTTTGAAAAAGAGGTAGATGAGTTTTTTGAGTCCTCTACCTCAGTGATTTTTTATGAATCAAGTAGAATAAATTCTGGCATAAAACTCTTTGACAGCAAAATGTTCAATCACACTATTGATAAAAGTTTTGAAGAACTTTTTGCTGACGAACTTGAATTTTTAAACAATACGGATTTTGTGATTGATCAATCTCCACCTCTAGAGGTTGAAACGTCACCATTCCTTCTTTCTAATCATTCACATTCATCCTCATTCTTTCTTTTCTCTAATTTCAAACCCTTTCCAGACCACCTCTTATGCCTTCCCCACTTTTTCTTGAGTCGATACAACACATTCTTCCACCAACCTATACGATATACTGATAAAATCTTTGAATGGTTGGTGTTAACTTTTGGTCTTTGTAAAGCCTTACTTTGACCAAATGACTCACCCCCTCTTAAAATGCTTCATATTGTCTAACTCATGTTTGAGGGGGGGTATATTTTTGGCTCTTGATCATAACTTTTGTCCTCAAATTTGTGAGCCAAAAATAAGTTTGGGGGAGCATTTTCACTTTCATATATTCTTGCCTCCATTAATAATTTCCTCCCAAGTCTACAGGTTTTTGAGCTTAACGGATGACATCAGTGAGGACACTGCTGTAAACAGGTTTGGGGGAGGTTTGTGCTTATTTACACATCAATTTGCATCATATTTTGCATAAGCACAACATTTTCAAAAATTAAAAAAAAAATTTCTTTTATAACAAAAGAGTAGAAAGTGAAAAATTACATCCAAAATATAGGAATAGTTTAAGAAAACCAAGAAAATTAGAAGTTTTCTTAAACGAACTAGTAATAAGTAGTTATGAGCTGTTGTCCCAAGGGTTAGTAAGATGAAGGAAGTCACTAATCTGAGGATAAAAATAAGTCTGAAAAATAGTTTCTATTCTGGAAGCCGAACATTTGAATGTTGATACCCTACTATATGCACATACACACGTCTTGAAACTCGGGATAGTAGAGGATACCTTGAAATGCTCTTGTCTAAAAGCCAAAGTATGAAGGAAGTATAAAAATGGTGAAAAGAAAAAAAATGAACACTGGTTTTGTATCGCCAAGGCAGCAATAAAAAAATATAGCGAGGGTGCCTCTTCACCTAGTGCCCTAAGGCCAATTGGTCTGGGAGTCACTGCTAAGCCTTAGGTGGTGCAAGACAAGGAAAATACTATCACCAAATCAGCAAGCACTTGAGTAATCGGTCGGTTAGTACCTCAAGAAGTATTAGCGGTCGCATGAAAAGGTGTGAGCAAACCTAAGTATTCATAAAGTACTGAGGTAGATGGACAAGAGTATGATAGCTTGAATTGAATTCTCCGAGTGTAGGGATGTTATTTACACACACGTGGGGTTATATGATCAATGTTTGGATGAAAGGTAGGAATGAAGAATAAAGACGATGTTTTATTGAGAGATGATGTGATTTCTAACATTTTTTCATGACTATTAAGATAGGGCTCATGACAACTGAAAAGCTAGTATAGTTGGAAACTCTTCTTTTCAAAGTATTTCTTTTATGGTTCTTGTCTTTATATGTAAATTTCACCATCTTTCTTTTGTTATAGGATTTTGTGGGTGTAATCCGCTGAAAACCCTCAGGAGACAACACTCCTCCTACTAAGGACACCTAGAGGTTTAACGGCTTGTTGCACGTGCTCAGTGCAATCGTGTCTGCCTACGAAAGTGTGCTTAGTTTTCTCCTTTCTTTTTCTCCTCTTGAATAAACTAGTTTGCTCGGGACGATCAAAGATAAGTTTGGGGGTATTTGTTCAGTCGATAAAACTGCACATTTGTAGTATATTTTTCCTACCATTTTTATATTAAAAAAGGACTATATTATAATATATTATACATATGAGGGTTTATGTGTAAAAACATTATTTTCCATGTGTTAATATATGTTAATTATCATTTGGTAGGGAAATGTATGCAAATAATATTATTGGTCTAATCCTAGTAGAACAAAGTCTACTAAAATCTTATTTGAGTTGTTGTGCAGAATATTTCCAAGTTGTTATGAAGGATTTAACAAACAAATCAATTTGTTGAAGAAATCTTGCCAAATTAAGAATCAAAACTTGGAGACCAAGTCTGGCAGTGACTACGAGAAGATTTCAAAGATCCAAAGGTACCAGAGAGCACCACATATCACAAGGAGCAACCCACAGAGATTTGATCAAGGGATCAGATCATATGGCCGCGGATCCGCGGCCATACCCCCCCTTGGGCCGCGGATCCACGGCAGTATAGGGGATTTAGGAGCTCAGAAATTTGTGGGAGAATCTTTACTGTTAGTTTCCAACTTTGGAAACTAAATTTCTGCCTTTGGGGCTATAAATAAAGACCGAGAGCCTCTTGGAAAAATCATCAAGCCGAAGAGATCACGAAGTCCAAGACGGCTCACGCATCCAGGCTGATCATCAACTGTTCATCTACCTCCTTAGAAGAGATCGAGAAGCAAACTAGGTTTTTGTAATCATTTTCTAAGGAATAAAAGTGTACTTGATCTTGTTGATTAATAAAGGTAGTTCTTTTTCTTATTCTATTTCTTCATGCATTTTCTCTCCATCTCTTTTCTCCCAACATGCGCGAGTAATTCTCCGCTTGTTAGGGTTCGTAGGATTAGGGTAGGTTAATGGGTGATAAAAATAATTAAACCCTTTTTAAGTCCTATAAAGTTTAGGAACTTTATCAAAATAATCATTAACATCCTAATCGGGCGCGCTAGCAATTCTTTGCTAGTTCCGACCGCGATTAGAGATTAGATTAATGATTGTTTTGGTAAAGGCTAGATATGAACGGAGTTCCGTGTCAAGATAAGGGTTACGAGTGGGTTTCCTTTTCCCTCCAGAAACCCTAATCTACACGCATCACCATCGTTCTAGTTCTAAATCTATTAATGGATAAAAAGGGTAACTTTTAATTAATCTTCCATAACTACTAAATCCTAACGAACCCTACAAGCCCTATTATTATATTATTTAAATCTCTAAAATAATCTAGATCTATATTTAACATTCTTGTTTAAAGTAGATCTAGAAATCTTTCTACAAAATTCTTTATTCCTCCTCTCTTTCTCAACACATCTAAAGTAAAAATAAAAGGTTCCACGTTTCCCAGAGGACGACCCGTACTCATCTCGGTCTAGCTACGCGCGACACCGTCTTGATTGCGGTTAACTACAAAAACACACTTTTTCGTGTCAATCAGTTGCACGTGCAATACACGGGGAAATGAAAAGTTCAGAAAAATCAAACATGTGGAAAATGGTGTAAACAGAAATTAATCTGGTGCCACGAATCTCGAGGCATTTGCCTCAAGATTGACCGACGGAAATATCCCTAAGGTCGGCGGGGATGGTTCAGATGGGTCTAAATTGATCCGTGTTTTGCACACTCATCTCTTCAACTCCCCTCAACTTCTCTACACTGTTTGATTCCCTGCAATCAAACAGAGACCTTTCAATTCACCAATTAACATCATTTTAATGTTTTTTAATCCACATTTTTAATTTCCAAATCCTAATTCTCCACTATAAATACCACCCTATGCATTAGCTCTTCACCATTCTGAAAATTCTAGCAAAAACTCTCTCAAAAGTTCCTAAGTGCAAGTGGAGTAAGGTGGAGTTAGCGAGCAAGCTTCTTCCGTCGAAGATCGAAGCCGATTCCGGAGCTCCTGCGACACCACGAAGCCTCCCTTCTAGTCCTTAACCTCTTCTTGACATATTCAAACAGTAAGTCCCTCCCAACTCTCCTCAGTTTCATTGAAATTCATCTTTAAATCTTATATCGGTAAAAGTGGAGTTATTACCGATACTCTTTTCTAAACCCTAGAAACTCCCTTTTTCCTTTATATATTGATTAGCCTAATTTTTCCACATTACTTGTAACCTTAAATACCAATGTTTAGAATCAAGTTTAACCAAGAATCTCATGGGAAACAACTATAATTAAACTTTTCATTAAAATACCTTGAACTTTATTACCACTTCTTTTCGGTTTTTTTAAAATTATACCTTTAGGAAAAACTTCACGGGATAACAACCTACCTCACACGTACACTTTGGTTTCATAGCACGATACCTATTTGTATGTATATATGTTTCGAAGAATGATCTTTACAATAAAATACCACATATTTTAAAACCGGGTTTCTTTTAAAACGGTATTTCGTATTCCTTTGCAATTATACATCTACAACCCTTGTTAGGGGACCCGCTAATGGATGATGCAGATTATCGCACATCCTGGAGATAGTAGAGCGAGATGCAGCACTCCTCATGGAGTATTCGATCTCGAAAGGATACAAATACGGTTTTTAAAGAAAAACTAATTTTATAAATAAAACTAAAATTTTTAAAATTATATAAAATTATAAATTCATTTTTTTATTATATTATGAAACTATATTTTTCTAAAAATGAAAGATTGCAAAATGTCAATAAAATACCATCAAGTTACTAAAAAGAACCAGTTTTCAATAAAATACCATAAACTTTTAAAAGCTAGGTAATTATCATTAAAATATCTCAATACTTAAAATACATGTTCATGAAAACCCTAAGTATTACAAATCACCCTCGAGGGTTTATTTTTAACTATATTAAAAATATTTTTCATAAAACCCCTAGAGATATACAAAATAATATTTTAAGGATTCTAGTAAATATAGGTTTAAGTGGTATCAATTCTCTTGAGCCCCATGGAGGCGGAGAAAGTGAGTGCTTGCTTATTCAGGTTAGACAACTTAACGGAGTTATCAATAGCAATTATCTTGAAAAAAGACACAAATCTTGCCGTCCATATGCAGCAGTTGCTGATGACTCCCGAACCTAAGAATTCAGGAGTTAAATCTGTTTACAAGTGTCTGACTCAATCTGAGTCCAACCTCAAATCTGAATCCAAAATCAAACACGAATACTTAATCATGAACATAAATACTCGAATTCAAATATCAATTTCAAACATGTATACTTGACTTGACCGAACCATGGTTATAACTTGACATGACTACTTGAATACATGATTAGATCCTGAACATGAACTTGAACATTTTGTATACATGGCTTTGGCCAAGACTTGTAAACCTAATCTATACAATACATTACGCGGGGATAAAGGATTAGATTGGTACGGAACGTATATCGTGGCACGAGAGGTCACTTAAAAGACACCTACATGAATTCTCGTGCCGTTGTCCCATGGGTTATGACGGGGCCTTGTACTAGATATTACTATAGTCCACGGGGTAAGATGGACTTCTTTCGTATACATGAATACCTTTCTTATCAAACTATAAACAACCACGTTAGAATAACTATCATATACCGGTAATCGGTCATATACAATTTTATTTGTTCATTTCACTTTATATACTATCTTCTCTTTCTTCTTTTGGAACTTACCGAGCGTTAGTTCGCTGACGACATTCTTTTCTGTTTCTTTATGTTCGTTAGGAGGACCGGACTCTGAGGAGATAAAGCCGGACCAGGAGGACTTGGACCAGCTTACCGCTCAGCTTGACTACTAGTTCCTCTACACTTACTTTCAGTACGCCATTGTTTAGGCATTTGCTTTTGATTATTGTATCTTTTGTTTCAAACGGTTGTATGTATAGTTGAATGTAAATAAAGTTGTTGTTCATTTTATTCTCTTATCATTCTTGTTCATTTTTATATATTGCTTAATTACGCTTAACATATTTATTTCATAGTAAATACGTTGCGGCCTGCCACGTCACCGTTTTCGTCTACTAAGAAGCGGGGCGTGAAAGGTTTTGTTGGCGGCCCATGAAGGTCAGTTCTGCATGAAGTCTTAAGCAATATATCACAAGAATTATAAGAATCATCAACTATGCATTCCATACATTTAAAATTTCTTGAATCTATCCTAACCATTCCTTTTTCTATTAAGATAATGGATTCTCCCAACAACACCAGCACGAACATCAACGGCAATACTCCACCGCCTACTCTACCACCACCACCTACCGTTTCAACTCCTGTCAATGAGCAAACGGTACTGCTTGAGGCTATCAAGAGCCTATTGGAGGGTCAGTAGCAATATACTGCTATCCTCATGCACCGCCCCAAAGCTGAGGCACCTGGAGTCAAGAAATTTCGGACACTGCGCCCACAACACTTCTCTGGAAAAGAGAGCCTGCTTGAGGCAGAAAAATGGGCTCAAGCGATCGAAGACGATCTGGCAGCAGCTCAAGTTCCAGATATTTCCTGGGTGAGAGTTGCTAAGTTACAACTGACCGACAATGCAAGAATCTGGTGGAAGGCTGGGGAAAGCCAACTCACACAGCCAATTGAGTGGAAGACGTTTCGCGATCTGTTCGATGCGAAGTTCTTTCCAGAGACTGCTCGTTTCGAGATGGAACAACAGTTCATCCACCTATAACAAAGTTCTATGTGGGTAAAATCGGTGGACGAATATGATGCCGAATTCATCATGCTTAGAAGGTAAAGAATTCGTATCAAATATTGTTCTGTTAAAACACATCACTATCCTGACATCGACATCTTATCAGGTTCGCGGCACATTTGATCCCGACTGATGAGATTCGGGGTAGATGATTTCAACAGGGATTAGACCTGAAGATTCAGGCGGCGTTAGCCACAGGCGACTACCCGACTCATGAACTCGCCCTGAAGGCAGCTCGTCGTTATGAAGCTGTGGTGAAGAAGAAGGGTAAGCCCCAAAACAACTGGAATCAAATGCCCTGCCGCACAGATGACAGGAGGAGCCTCTTCTAGGCCGACCTTTGTACCCAGGAGATCGGGGGGATCATTTAACTGGTCCGGTCTAGATTTTTGTTTCTATTGCAAGAGAACTAGACACGTGGCGAAGGACTACAGGCGTGCAAATGGCCTGTGTTTGGTTTGTGGCGCATCTACTCACTCTATAGGAGCATGCCCATATCGTTTTAACATAGCACCAGCATCCAGACCCGCAATCATAGTCCCTCAGAGACCAGCCATACAGGCACCTTCACCCCGCTTAGCTCTCCCTGCACTAGCTCCACGTGGACCTCCTGTACAGCCTCAATATCAATTCCATCAGGAACAGAGAAACATGCCTCATGGGCAAAGAAACGTGCCCCAGGGACAGATGAATGTGCCTCCATCAAGGAGGAATGTACCAAGACGTCAGGCTTTTACAATGACGGTCGAGGAGGCTGAATCCATAGGACAAGTCATCACTGGTAACTTCCCATCCTTTCAAATTTTCAATTCTTGTGTATCGCCATACTTTTCCTATATCTAAACCCAACCTTACACAACTTAGGTACTATACTAGTAGCCACCCTTCCTGCACTCGCACTTTTCGACACCGGAGCTTCACACTGCTTCATGTCCCAACGATTCGTGAGAACGCATGCGATTCCCGTGAAGCTACTCATTTCAAGCTGGAATGTCAGTTCCGGGAATGGAGTCTTGAAAGCAACCATGGGTTTGATCAGTGTCCAGTTGTAGTTTGCGGACGAGAATTCTACGCAAATTTCAAAGTACCGGACATACCAAATTTTGATATTGTGTTGGGAATGGATTGGCTGGGAGTATTCTATGCTACTATTGACTGCCGTCAAAGGAAGATAGTATTTGAGATACCAGATCACCCAGTCTTCTATTTCAAAAGTGGAGATAGAACATTAGAGCCAGGAAGATACCGTGCTAAATCGAAGATTGCAGAAGTGTTTTCTCTACCGGCAGAAGAAGAAAATCCCGAAGTAGTTTGAGAGTTCGAGGATATATTCTCTGAAGACATATCAGGTTTGCCTCCCGATCGAGCTCTTGAGTTTAGTATTGATTTACAATCTGGTGCTCAACCTATAATCAAAGCTCTGTACCGGTTAAGTTCAGAAGGATTGAAGGAGATCCGTATTCAGTTGGACGAACAGCTGAAAAAGGTTGGATTCATCCCAGTACTTCAAGTTAGGGATCTCCAATGTTACTCGTGAAGAAGAAAGAAGGTTCTTACAATATGTGTGTAGATTATAGAGCTCTGAACGAAGTGATGATTAAGAACAAGTATCCACTACCACACATCGATGATCTTTTCGATCAGTTAACTGGGTCTTGCGTATTTTCAAAGCTAGATCTTCGTTCGGGTTATCATCAGGTGAAGGTTAAAGAGTCCGACATTCCGAAGACGGCGTCTAGGACTCGCTATGGTCATTATGAATACCTCGTGATGCCATTTGGAGTGACCAATGCACCTTCCATCTTTATGAATCTGATGAACCAAGTTTTCCGAGAGTATTTAAACAGGTTCGTTATCATCTTCATCGACGACATCCTGGTGTATTCAAAGAATCGGAAAGAACACGCAGAGCACTTACGGATTGTCCTAGAGACATTGCGACAACATCAGCTCTACGCCAAGTACAGCAAGTGTGAATTTTGGTTAGATCAAGTCGGATTTCTCGGACATATTATTTCAGGCGAAGGAATCTTTGTAGATCCAGCTAAGGTGTCAGCTGTCAGTGAGTGGCCGAAAACAAAGACGGTGAAAGATATACGAAGTTTCTTGGGATTAGCAGGATACTACCGACGATTCATTGAAAGCTTCTCGAAGATTGCAGCACTCCTGACCAAGCTCACACGTAAAGATGAAGCATTCGTGTGGTCAAACGCATGTGAAAAAGCTTTTGTAGAACTCAAGTCAAGATTAACCTCTGTTCCTATCCTCGTAATACCAAATCAATCTGGAGGATTCGTTATGCATTGTGATGCGTCCGGTAAAGGATTAGGATGTGTTCTACACCAGCATGGAAAAGTTATGGCTTTTGCACCAAGACAACTAAAGGTTCATGAACGCAACTATCCAACACATGATCTGGAGTTGGCAGCCGTCATCTTCGCACTTAAGATTTAGCATCACTATATCTTGGGAGAACGAGTGGTTATATACACTGACTACAAGAGTCTGAAGTATGTATTTACTTAGAAGGAACTAAACATGCGGCAGAGAAGATGGCTAGAACTAATGGCGGACTTCGACATCAACCTACAGTATCATCCTGGGAAGGTGAACGTAGTTCCTGATGCACTTAATCGCTAGCCATTATCAATGAATCTCACCGCTCAGTGGAATCTACATCAAGAATTGTACGGATTTGAGATCGAAGTAGTTTTGCCAGGTAATGCTTCATATTTGATGAACTTACAAGTCCAGTCCACTCTTGTCAATCAGATCAAGGCAGCCCAAGCAAATGATTCCAAGCTACAAAAGATACGAGAACAAGTAGAAAGTGGACTTCGAACTGATTTCATCATCCACGAAGATGGATCCTTACGATATGGAAGTCGATTATGTGTGTCAATCGGCCCTGTTCGAGAAGAGTTGATGAAAAAAGCTTACAGCTCTCCTTATTATGTACACCACGGTGGTACGAAAATGTACAAGGATCTACGGCAACACTACTGGTGGTTTAGAATGAAGCGAGAAGTAGCTAGAAGCATAGCCAAGTGTTTGGTGTGTCAGCAAGTGAAGGCTGAATATCACAGAACTGCTGGTCTACTTCAGTTGTTACCAATCCCGGAATGGAAATGCCAAAACATTACCATGGACTTCGTGACTGCCCTTCCTCGCAGCACGAAAGTTAATGACGCAATATGGGTTATTGTGGATCGACTCACCAAGTCGACTTACTTTATTCTATTTCGAGTTGTCCAATCAACCGAGACGTTAGCAAAGAAGTACATGGAGGTAAGCATAAATTTAAAGTAAGATTTAAACCTTCAAGATGTACCATATTTGATACTCACGAACTCATGCAGGAGATCGTGAGATTACATGGAGTACCCGTTTGCATCGTCTCCGATCGTGATACCAGATTCCGATCACAGTTTTGGCAGAGTCTACAAGCTAGCCTGGGAACGAGTCTGAATTTCAGTACGGCTTATCATCCATAAACGGACGGACAGTCCGAGCGAACAATTCAGATTCTGGAAGACATGCTAAGAGCCTGTATGTTAGACTTTGGAGGTTCGTGGGAAGATCACCTACACCTTGTGGAGTTTTCATACAACAACAGCTATCAGGCAAGTATTGGAATGACACCATTCGCAGCACTCTACGGACGGAAGTGTCGTTCACCGCTAAGTTGGGACGACGTTGGAGATCGTGAACTCCTTGGAACAGAGATGATCGTGGCAACTGTGGACGTAGTTCGCATGATCAGGGAAAGAATACGCATAGCCCAAGACCGACAGAAGCATTGGGCAAATACAAAGCGTCGACATCTGGAGTTCCAAACTGGAGACCATGTTTTCCTAAAGATATCTCCAAACAGAGGAGTGATCCTCGTTGGCAAGAGGGCTAAACCCAGTCCAAGATACAGAGGACCGTTCGACATACTCGAACGAGTTAGTGAAGTGGCATACCGTTTAGCACTACCACTCTCATTGGAAGGAATGCACAACGTGTTCTACATATCCCAGCAATGACGATATGTGAGCGACCCCAGCCACATACTCGATCACACAGAGCTCACGGTACAAACTTGTTCCCGCCAAATTTTTTGGCTCAGAGTTTATTGTTCCCTTATAAAAATAAAGGAAAACCCCCACGTGTTAAACACGTGCACCCATATGCAAAGCATGTAGATACCGCCTTAGATAGGATTAAATCATATATTAGGTCTTTACGTGTTTCCCACGTGAGCGCCAACGCCAGCCTCTGTTAGGATTAAATCCTATAGTGGCGCCTCACGTGGAACACACGTGAGCGCCGGTGTGCAAAGCACGCGAGTAAATATTTATAAAAGAATTAAAATCTTAGGCGGCGCCTACGTGCATAGCATGTTAGCGTCAGTGCCTAAGTTAAAGAGGGTAGAATTAAATTCGACATGGGGAATATTTCCCTAAAATCTGGGATATTCTCTGTTAAACAGAGCCGATGGATCAAAGATCCTGATGGAGGTCTGGATCTCCTTCAGATGTTATCTTCCTTTGATCTTTTCACGTGTTGACGGACGACTGAGATTGAGTTGGAGGGTTGACCCCTGGAGCATGTGGATCTCAATGGGTTTGGTGTGGTTGTGGCCGAGCTACCTGCAAAGAAGTCCCGGGGTGGTTGTGCCACCGAGGACCCTTCGATGATCAAGTTAGGCGGAGTATTTTGGCAGAGTAACGGTCTAGTGGAGTAAAAAATGCTTACCTCGGTCTCCTGAGAGAGGGGTTTATATAGCGGCAGCAATGGGCAGGCGGGCACGAGAATCACGCCGGCCGTTACGCCCCTGGTGTCACGCCCGCGTGATAGGCGGGATCCCGCATTAATGACAAGACAGGCTTGTTAATAGGGGATCGTGATGGCGTGGAACGCGGGATCGTGGGCGGCGGATATCTCGCGCTTGGCGAGATTCACAGAGCCGTGGCGGAGGCGCCTGTGATCAGTGCTGTGGGTCGGTCTGGGTAAGACCGAGGAAGATGAGCTCGGCGGGAGGCTCGGGCACGAGCGGGAGGCCGAGGTATCTTTAGTTCTGTGATAGCTCGGAGGCGAGCCGGGGGGTGGTCTGGAAGGCCACCGAAGGTCAGGAGACTCCTCATGTCGGAGGCCCAAGGTGCGATCCCAACCGAGCTTCCTGATCCTTTCTTGTAGGTTCTGGGACACGTCATCTGCAACGTGTCAGCATCTGGAGAGCCACCGATATCGAGCCTCATCATTAGCCCCCCATTCTCGTCTTGACCCACTCCTGAGTCGGGTCGGGAGTGGTCTGACCGATCACTCGAGGTGAGCTCTCATTCGAAGATAACGTTGGCACGCATTCCTGGGCTAAGGGCAGCATTTTCTTGATGGCGTTAGCGGATCAGGGGAGAGATCTCGCATTAAAAAGGGAGTGCCGGATCGTGTGTACGTTCGTTGAAGCAACATCCCACGTGTCTGGCGTTGGTTGGCTGGCGAGACGTGCCGCAGGGGTTCCCGCGCCCGATGAGACGCGCCCAACATGAGTGCGACAGGTGGAACGTTGTCGGTCGTTGGTTGCGAAACGTTGTTTTGGCGGGAGGCGATCGGAGCCGTAGGATGCGTACGCCGGCAGCTATAAATAGAGGCGAGATCCCCATCAGGGCCCATACCTCCTCATAATTTCCTCGTCCCCAGTCGTGTTAGCTCGGCGCTCTTCCCCTCAGGTTGGATTCCTTGCGTTTGATTTCCTGAGGACACCGTCCTTTGATCAAGTTAGATGTCTTCTTCTGAGGAGTTTGTAGATGTAGTCCGGGTAGAGTCTAGGGAGTCTTCTGAAGCTTCCTCTTCTACTTCTTCCTCTTCCTCCTCTGAGTCGAAGTCCCCCCAGGGAGTTAGGGTTAGTAATGCTCCCCGGGGTCGTGCGACGGGGGCGGTCCCCAGATCACAGGTCGCGGGTGTTCTTGGCATGTGATCCTCGCTGAGGCGTGCGGAGGAGCTCGTCAACATCAAGACTCGTTTCCTCATTCCTCCCAGCTATTCGCTTCGTATAGCCGAGGAGGGGGAGAAGGCAGACCAGGTACGGGGCAATGAGATTGCCTTGTACATGGAAGCCTTTTGGGCTGGGATGCGTCTGCCCTTCTCCCCCGAGGTGAGTGCGGCGTTGAATTGTTTCAAGTTAGCCCCGGGCCAGTTAGTGCCGAACTCTTGGAGGATCCTCCTCGGGTTCCTGGTCCGGTTGAAACTGATTCTGATCCCCTTCAGCCTGAGCCTTCTCGATTCTTATCTTTGGTACAAAAACCATCCTGGCGCTCGCAAAGGCGAGCCGAGCTGGGTATACATCTCTTTTAAGAGACAACGGGGGGACGCTGCCCGGTCGGGGGTCGTCGTAGTACCTTCTTCCATTCACGAATGGAAGAAGAAGTTTTTGTTTGTGGCCCCGCCCGAGGACAAGGATTGGTTTGTGCCCACCCAGTGGCAAGGGGACAGCTGTCCGCGGGTGAGTCGGTCGAATGATGCCGACGCGGTGGCGGTGTCAAAGTGGGAGCCCCTCCCTCGGGTCGATGTGCTGCTGTCTGAGTGGGCCCTCAGTTGGGCCGGGCTCAGCCTCGCCCAGTACGCGGGTAAGTTAGGAGCTCTCAGGCGACCTGTTTAGACTTGTGCATTTTTTTACTTTTCTGGCATTGCTGAATCCTCTGTATTTTGTTTTATGCAGAACCCATGGACCTAAGCAAGTTCAGGGCGGCAGTGGTTGACGTGAAGAAGGGGAAGAAGGCCGGAGGCGCTGGCCCTTCTCGCCCTTCGTCGGCTCTGGCCCCGCCGGAGGCAGCTCCATCCAGGCGCCCAAGCGCTTCTCAGGCCCCCGAGTCCATCCGCGCACCGGTCCGGAAGCGTGCATGGAAGCAAGAGCCCCGGGCTCTCGAGGTGGGAGCCAAGACCGGTTCTCCCGCGTCACTCCTCAAGAGGTTCTATAGGACGACGCCCTCCACCCCGGCTTCCCCGATCCTCGTGGATGATGGGGAGCTTCGTTCCGAGGTGCCCTCGGGACCTTTCGTCGCCGACAGCCTGCTCTCGGAGATGGAGAGGTCGGCCGGGGGCAGAATGTTGGAGATAGTGCCCTCAGAGTCAATTATTGGATCACAGGCACGTGATTGCAATGATTGAGGGAGGACCTATCCCGGTAGAACAGTCTTACTCGAGATGATAGTTTGCTATCTGGTTTACCTTTATCATCGTGTACTGCTTTAGGTGACCTGACATGTCGCTATTGCACGTTGATAGAGCCCCTAGGATTCTTGCTTGACTGCCGGCAGTATGAGGGCGATCATATAAGTGAGAGCTGGAGTCTATAAGCGCATCCTTGAAAGGTCCCTAGTCGTGGGAGTTTCGAGACAGGGCATCGATTCTCCAGAGTAGACTAGTGTATACAGTCGAGACCCCGACGAGGGGCGGTGGCCGGTCTCACAAGCCACTGGTGTCAGTTGGATCACCTAAGATGTATACAGGTGCTCATTGGGTTATGAGTACACCGGACAGGACTCGCCGGGAACATGCTAGTTGGTCTTATACCTGACGTCAGATAGCAGTTCCCTGGTGACATGTGTACAGGTTAGTTCATCGACCTGGGGATCGTCATTTGTCTCGTGT
Source organism: Agapanthus africanus (assembly GCA_030015575.1). Classification (NCBI taxonomy): domain Eukaryota; kingdom Viridiplantae; phylum Streptophyta; class Magnoliopsida; order Asparagales; family Amaryllidaceae; genus Agapanthus; species Agapanthus africanus. The sequence continues at coordinate 173,229,366 of JASDDO010000024.1, forward strand.
GAGTTCCCACTGTACTTTGATTACTACCCTACCACGGCTCAAAGGAGTCGTGCAAACAGGTTTTAGTTGGGTACAGTCCCGAGCCACATGGAGGCAGTGAGCGGATCTTCGGGGGTTTCGTCTCTCCCGGTATTGGGGGTGAGGTCGCGCTGTGTCTAGGAGAGCCATTACACGAAGACCTTGGCCAAGGCAGGAGATTTACTGGTAGGTATTCCAGTAGTATCTCAGGGTGTTTTGGGCTACACTCCGACACGACTTGTACCGCTTTTGGGGGTCTGACTTTTACCAACCCCCTAGGCCCGCCATGCGATGCTCATAGACGAACGGACCGGACTGTACGGATATTGTCACTGACAGGCTCAGTTGGGTGTCGGGGTGAGCTTCCTCATCGACGTCCCTTTTAGTCAATAGCTGGTGGCCCGTCACGTATTGGCTTATACCTCTGACGTGCTAGTGGTTAAATCCACAGCCATAGTATTGACGAGTCTTTAGAGTCCACCACACTTTCAGTTACTCAAGCTTTCGGGCGAAACGTTGTAGAGGCCGTATGGAGATATGGCAGGGTCCGATCAGATACGTGCGGTATTGCACGGATCAGGATCGGACAGTTTGTACTAGTGGCCGTATGGTTATATGGCAGGGTTCGATCAGATACGTGCGGTATTGCACGGATCAGGATCGAACGGATATTACTAGCCGGCTTTGGTTTAAGCCGGTCCTAGTTTTGTACAGTGTATATTTTTATCTCATTGCATTTGTATCCGGACGGAATACAGATGCGGGTGTGTATGCACAGTACTGGGGTTTTCCTGTAATTTATTACGGGACCAGTTTTCTGGAGTTGCCAGTTTGCATTCCGTTCCGGCCGGTTTTCCTTTGTTCTTTCCCGGCCGGACTTTTCCGATGGAGGGGGTAATTTGCAGTTTTGCAAATTACTTTTGTGGAGGGGTTTTCTTGCATAATGGATTGATTATGATAGCTTTCTTTTCTTTGCACCATGACTTGCTTTGACTTGTGATTTGATGAGGGTATGGTTTGATGAAAGTGCAAGCATGGTTGATGTTTGTTTATGGTCACCTCTTCCATTCTCCTACACTCACCTCCCTTAATGTTTGCTATTACCTCCTCCTCCATTCTCTTTTGCATGGTAGATTATTCATTGTTCAAGAGAGAAAAAGAAAGAGAGAAGAAGAAGAAGAGAGCTTCATCTTGAGAGTTTGATCCATGATCTCATTTTCTTGCTAGAAAAATGCAAGCACCATTTTTCTATTCTCCATTCCTCCATCTTCAAAAGGCAACACCAAAACCCCAATGAGACATAAGCACTATACTTCCTACAGCACATCTTGAGCATGTCGAGTTGCCGGCTTCATGCCCGAGTTGCCTCGGTATAGAGGCGGGAGCCCGTAAAAGATGCAGGCGACGTGGTGCCCTTCCGGCAAGGAGGCGACGACCGGAGATCCCGCGAGGAGATCGGAGAGGAGATGAAGACCGGAGGACTCGGATCAGTCGGTACATCTCTAACCCGTATTCTTGTTAGCTTAGACTTGTTAATGGTTACGATCCGGAGTTTAGTGCGCGGTGGTGCCGGTTTGCAAAGTCCGCAAAATTTAAGTTATTCACCGTTTCCGCATTTGGCCGTCGGGTTGACGGCCGGGGCGCCGCCGTGCACTTACAGTGGTATCAGAGCCTCGCCATTAACTTCGTCTAGCTTTTGTGTAATGTGTTTTACGTTTCCGATCGAACAAAATCCCGAAAACACGTATTTCATGCACATCAGTTTCTGTCGAATTTTTTTTGAGTCCAAAAATTTTTATGGTTGTCTCAGAGTAATGTGCAGGGAATTTTAACCATGCTGAAAAAAATTGGTACCATGATCTCACTATTCCACCGCGCAAGCGCCGCGAAAACACACCTCGTGCGGCGCTTCCGCCGCGGATTTTACTGTTCACCCCCCCAAATTTTTCCAGTATGTTCCTGAGTTGAAAATGTGGTTTCTGGAATATTAAAATTGGGCCAATTATTTCTGTGAGTGCTACAGTTTTCTTTGAGGCCCAATTGTTAATTGTTTGATCAATCGGAAAATTTTAAACACATTTTTCACAGTATTTACATTATATCTGCGACCGTGAATGTCACTCGATCGGTAAATCCTGTCTAACTGCTATAGCCCGGTTAGACGGATTTGCGAACGTGACTTTCACGTTGATGTTTTGTGTTTATGCTGTGATGTTGCGGATCGGTCGTGGGGGATAGCCTGGATGCAATGCTAGTGCAGTTTCGTTTTATATGTACATTTGATATTGCGGGGCGAGCGTCCGACATGTGGACTGCCGTCACTGCCTGATTGTATTATTCTTTTGGGGCACGACCTGGTTGCGGTCGATGTACCCGGTGTATGTATATTTTATTTTCTGTACTAGGATTGCCCCGCGGAGGGGTGCACGGATAGCCGGGTCCTAGAGGGCAACAAGCCCGCATCTCATGGCATTGAGACGGAGGGGGCTTCACTCTAGGATTGGCGGGCTATTCGCCGCACTCGTAGGGGGTACAGGTTGACCCAGGAGGGGTGCCCAAGTTGCCGGATTCCGTGGAGTGCTGGGTGGTCCATTCACGGAGCTGAAGGGGGCTGCCTCGCTTCAGGTTTTGGCGGGTGACTTGCCGCGCCCGTAGGGGTCTAGGTTTTCATTGCACAGGCTATCCACACGACCAGGGGAACGTCGGGTTTCAGTAGTGGCTCTGTGAAACCCGGGGATCCCAGATATCTGTATTGTTCTGTGATGCTGTACATTTCTGTGATGTTGCATTTCTATTCACGCCTTGAGCGAAATATAATATATTGGTATATATATTAGTAGATGTTGTATATGTTTTTCATCCGCGCTAGTCCAGTCCCCGCTCTGCCGTTAGTAAGCTAACCTAACGAGTGATGACGGGACCCAGTGGCGAATGCGGATGGCATATACGTACGTCAGTATATTTTCGTTCTTTGTGGTGTGATCATTGATGGGACTGCATTGATTCGGATCAATGCAAGAAAAACAAACCTAATCTGATGTTGTTGGAACACTTTTTCAAAAAGCTGTTATTGCAAGGACGTTCACTTTTGTTTTGCATCGTGGTATTCATTTGGAATATCCTGCTCCTCAGTCGACGAGGCAAGGGCCGAGATCCCTTCACCGGGAGTGACCCCTTGGACAGAAGTTTGCGTCAGGGCATTAACTTCACTATAGCCGATTACTTTTGCTTTGCACCGTGGTATTCAGTTGGAATATCCTGCACCCCATTCTACGGGGAAAGAGCCGAGATCCCTTTACCGGGAGTGACCTCTTTAGCAACGGTCGTCGTCACTATATTTTTAAAAGCTATCCGTTCCTTCAACGATATCAAGTTCACTACGTTAAAGGTTTTCGCCAGAAACCATTCGTAGCCCTCCGTCGTTTCATATGGGTAGTCAATAGTATTCAAGCTGTGTTTGTTGGCCAAAGTCAAGGCACAGTGTTTGGTAGCTGTTGGTTATTCATATGCAGCATAGATAGATGCGTTGGTTTGGAACAGTCGTATAGCCTTGTTGGCCAAAGTCAAGGGCTTGTGCGGGTGGATTCGAATCAACCTGGAGAATGACGGGTAGAACTTGACATGTGACTTATGATTTGTTGGCCAAAGTCAAGGTCATAAGAGCATGGGGCAGAAATCACATCGGGAGTTTCAAAAGTACTGAAACTTGCCAGATATGCGCATACCTTCTGGAGTGTGATACCGTGAGTGGATTCCGTCACGTTGTCATGCGATGATAGTTGGATCCCGATTCCCACTGATGAGTTAGTTTACTCCTCGGGTAACCCCGACTAATTCTTCTTTCAGGTTTGGAGGAGAATTTGAGGTACAGTGGGAGGTTTCCAGATTAGGAAAAGTGATAACCATTCTGATCTAGGATAGAGTGCACGCTGAGTGTTTCTTTTCTCTCTCTTTGGCAGCGACCATTGACCCGACCCTAAGACTATGACTCAGTGACCAAGTTGACCGAACCTACTTAACACTGGCTTTTGGATTGTCAGAGTTGCAGACCTCATTGCCACTCCTACTTTTACCCTTTTCTCCAGGACACCCCGTATTACTGCGAACGTCCACTTCCATTGGACAAAACCATCGTATGGTTAGATACGAACTCGAAGGAATTCGAGGATGGTTTCCGGTTCTGAAGAAAACGGATAGGATTATTCAGTTGTCTTTCCTTTTCACCCTCTCTCAGGTTGCGAGTACTCCTTAGTTTAGGAGTAGTACACCTATTATGCAAATTGGATAGTCTTCTTCCAAACCATAGGCTGGTGCTGACCGGTAGGGAATGAAGAAAACCAGTTAGCCTAAGCGGTGTACAGAAGGTATTAAGTTCAGACAAAGCAAGGGATTAGTAAGAGGGCAAAGTAAATTGCGACTGCTATTCACGACCAAACCAAGTATTTCTTCGCCAATCCTAAATCACCTTTGTATTTCTCCAGGACACTCCGTATCACTACGAAGATCCCATTTTATTGGATAATCCATCGTATGGTTATATACGAACTCGAAAGGAACTTGTTCCAGTTCGGGGATGGATCCTGGTTCAGGAGAAATAGGAATAAAGTACATTCAGGTGTCTTTTATCTTCACCTTCTCTCGCGTTGCGAGTGCTCCTAGGATTAGGACAGTACACCCTTTATGCTTTTTGGATAGTCTTCTTCCAAACCATAGGCTGGTGCCGAACGGTAGGGAAGGAAGAAAACCATTTGGCCTAAAGGGGTGTACAGAAGGTAAAGACTAAAGACATATGAAGGGATTTGGAGAGGTGGCAAAGAACTATACGGTTACAGTCGTGAATCTGGAAGAGGCATTACTAGGAATACCGGGATACCCCATCGAAACATTTCAATGTTTCAGTCTCACTGTGTAATGTTAAAAGAAAGCTGATTTCCCGATTAGATACTTACTCCAGGGTATGTATTTACCAGGTTTTAATTCTCACATCTGTATGGTTTTACAGATGATGAGTGGGAGTAAGTTATTGAGAATTGGGTGATCATCCTCACTATATCGGGATTCGTTGTAATCGGTGATATTTGAGGAGATCACCTGGGCTGTTTGCCGGTTGGCAAATATTTGGTTTTGAATATCCGCTGTTGTGCACCAATTTCAAATTGATATATCTGTACGTCTATTTTCATAGAGTGAGATATACCTTTTGATATTATGTCGATGACATTTACCTATATCAGTGGATGGTTAGGTAAGGAGCATTGAACAGCGGTGTAATTCTTCTTAACCAAAAGTACAGTTTTCAACCTACGACACACAGTGAATGAGTCACTAGACTCAAGGGACTTATACAGAGTATTGTATGTTGTCCAGTGTCCATCAGGACAGAGGGGTTGGTCCTCGTACTGTATTCTGTTTACTTTTGACTTCTCTAGTTCTTAGACATGTGTTTCGTAGAAACACAGGGTCTAAGTTTTGAGGAGTTATAGGTATTTGAATAGAGTAGAGAACCAGGTGTAGCAAGTATCGGGATTCTTCAAAGTGATCGAAGATGTAGATACATGTGTATGGTGTTCAGTTGATAGTAATGGTTAAGAGAAATTGCTTCTCTTTCAGGTTACTCATAATTGGAAGCATTCCTAAGTTGAGTAACGCTGATCGGCCTCCTTCCATTTAGTTGACATGCACTGGAGATAGCTGCATGATTTGAATCTGGTTCAATTAAATCAGTGCCTCTGGTTCTATATTGGATATAGAACAGTTCATATCTTAATGTTGTTAAGGTACGGGGAGTTGTCCGGCTTATGATTAAAACCAGACACTGGACAGCTCAAGGCACGTTTCTGTAATGGCTGTTTGTGGGTTGACCCAGGCTATGACGAGGGTTGATTTTCTACCATCTGGCAGATCAATAGAAATATTGTTCTAGACTCGCCACAGTTTTATTAAAAATGGATTTTTTCAAAAACAGTAGTGGGAGTATGGTAGAACTGGAAGTGATTCCAGAACCGCAAACGATTACTGAGGATTTGATAAGGAACTTAAAGATTCAATCTGATTTGACATTTCATTGGCCACTCCGCAGATAAGGTGGGTAACTTCAGGCACCCGAGAGGTACTTCGGTAGCCTCAAGGACGGTGACAGGGAAGTTCTTGTTTACCCACACTTGCCATTGTTGTTGTTCCAGGCTGCGAGACCCGGCAGGAGGATGAGTATAGCGTCGTTCTGAACTAGCTTCAGAAATGTACGTGTATATGACTCTGCCAGAGGGTTGTCGTAGTCAGTGGGAGCAGCGGAAGCATTGGTGGATATCAGGCTTATGTCTATTTATAGACTAAAGCAGATGTAGCGGAGATGGATCATCTATTTCTGATGTGACAGTCATAGGTTTGACGTCATCAGAATAGGAGATGGATCTGTTGAGAAGGTAGTAGGAAGTGATATTCCTATACTACGATCGGTTATACTTTGGTCGTCACACAGTAGTTTCTCCACAAAGGACTTGGACATTATATCAGACATACTGGTTACTAGATCTATGGTTTTAGATCTAGATTTGGGTGGTTTCCTAATCTGGGTACCTTGACAGCATTCTATGAGTATTTAGAATGGACGACTCCTGGCATGGTGGTGTACCTGCAGGTAATGGAGTCACCCTCTCTAAAGGTGTCTTACAGACTAAAGGGGAGAGGGATATTCATGATTGGCAGATCATTTGCTTAGGCTATTGAGTCAATCATGAGATGTCAAGTACCACACCAGATGTTGTTCTTGCACTACATGCAATAAGTTAATATTGATCCAATCCTGGAGAAACAGTCGGAGGCAGTTTTAGAACATAAGTGGCTGTTCTAGGGATATGATAACGACAGCCTCATTCGGGAGACAGTTATCATTCCAGGCTTCCAAGGTGACATGGACGACAAGGAGGTTGTCAGAGTTATAGTTTTCCTTCTGACGAGGGGCAGTATTTTGGACAGCTGATCCAAGGCAATACTGAGGGTGGCATGGCGCAGGATACTGATTAAGTTCAGTTAAAGATACAGTCTAAGAAGTTTGGATTTGGAGTTCATTTATGAGCTACGTCCCATCAGACATCCAGACATTCTAAGACAGGTATTGCTCATTTCGGGAGATGGCTTTCTCCGCGAATTTGAGATATAGAGAGACATAGAAAGAAACATCAATGCGGATCCACTCACTGAGGCTATTCCTCGAACGCAATAGTTTCACAAACGGGATTTGTGAGACTGACTAGTAGAGGAGTTGGGTGTTCGGTATCACACGGGCTGTGAGTATGCGACATCGCAATAATTAGCCTTGAGTGCAAGTGGGAGATTGTTGGAGATAGTGCCCTCAGAGTCAATTATTGGATCACAGGCACGTGATTGCAATGATTGAGGGAGGACCTATCCCGGTAGAACAGTCTTACTCGAGATGATAGTTTGCTATCTGGTTTACCTTTATCATCGTGTACTGCTTTAGGTGACCTGACATGTCGCTATTGCACGTTGATAGAGCCCCTAGGATTCTTGCTTGACTGCCGGCAGTATGAGGGCGATCATATAAGTGAGAGCTGGAGTCTATAAGCGCATCCTTGAAAGGTCCCTAGTCGTGGGAGTTTCGAGACAGGGCATCGATTCTCCAGAGTAGACTAGTGTATACAGTCGAGACCCCGACGAGGGGCGGTGGCCGGTCTCACAAGCCACTGGTGTCAGTTGGATCACCTAAGATGTATACAGGTGCTCATTGGGTTATGAGTACACCGGACAGGACTCGCCGGGAACATGCTAGTTGGTCTTATACCTGACGTCAGATAGCAGTTCCCTGGTGACATGTGTACAGGTTAGTTCATCGACCTGGGGATCGTCATTTGTCTCGTGTGAGTTCCCACTGTACTTTGATTACTACCCTACCACGGCTCAAAGGAGTCGTGCAAACAGGTTTTAGTTGGGTACAGTCCCGAGCCACATGGAGGCAGTGAGCGGATCTTCGGGGGTTTCGTCTCTCCCGGTATTGGGGGTGAGGTCGCGCTGTGTCTAGGAGAGCCATTACACGAAGACCTTGGCCAAGGCAGGAGATTTACTGGTAGGTATTCCAGTAGTATCTCAGGGTGTTCTGGGCTACACTCCGACACGACTTGTACCGCTTTTGGGGGTCTGACTTTTACCAACCCCCTAGGCCCGCCATGCGATGCTCATAGACGAACGGACCGGACTGTACGGATATTGTCACTGACAGGCTCAGTTGGGTGTCGGGGTGAGCTTCCTCATCGACGTCCCTTTTAGTCAATAGCTGGTGGCCCGTCACGTATTGGCTTATACCTCTGACGTGCTAGTGGTTAAATCCACAGCCATAGTATTGACGAGTCTTTAGAGTCCACCACACTTTCAGTTACTCAAGCTTTCGGGCGAAACGTTGTAGAGGCCGTATGGAGATATGGCAGGGTCCGATCAGATACGTGCGGTATTGCACGGATCAGGATCGGACAGTTTGTACTAGTGGCCGTATGGTTATATGGCAGGGTTCGATCAGATACGTGCGGTATTGCACGGATCAGGATCGAACGGATATTACTAGCCGGCTTTGGTTTAAGCCGGTCCTAGTTTTGTACAGTGTATATTTTTATCTCATTGCATTTGTATCCGGACGGAATACAGATGCGGGTGTGTATGCACAGTACTGGGGTTTTCCTGTAATTTATTACGGGACCAGTTTTCTGGAGTTGCCAGTTTGCATTCCGTTCCGGCCGGTTTTCCTTTGTTCTTTCCCGGCCGGACTTTTCCGATGGAGGGGGTAATTTGCAGTTTTGCAAATTACTTTTGTGGAGGGGTTTTCTTGCATAATGGATTGATTATGATAGCTTTCTTTTCTTTGCACCATGACTTGCTTTGACTTGTGATTTGATGAGGGTATGGTTTGATGAAAGTGCAAGCATGGTTGATGTTTGTTTATGGTCACCTCTTCCATTCTCCTACACTCACCTCCCTTAATGTTTGCTATTACCTCCTCCTCCATTCTCTTTTGCATGGTAGATTATTCATTGTTCAAGAGAGAAAAAGAAAGAGAGAAGAAGAAGAAGAGAGCTTCATCTTGAGAGTTTGATCCATGATCTCATTTTCTTGCTAGAAAAATGCAAGCACCATTTTTCTATTCTCCATTCCTCCATCTTCAAAAGGCAACACCAAAACCCCAATGAGACATAAGCACTATACTTCCTACAGCACATCTTGAGCATGTCGAGTTGCCGGCTTCATGCCCGAGTTGCCTCGGTATAGAGGCGGGAGCCCGTAAAAGATGCAGGCGACGTGGTGCCCTTCCGGCAAGGAGGCGACGACCGGAGATCCCGCGAGGAGATCGGAGAGGAGATGAAGACCGGAGGACTCGGATGAGTCGGTACATCTCTAACCCGTATTCTTGTTAGCTTAGACTTGTTAATGGTTACGATCCGGAGTTTAGTGCGCGGTGGTGCCGGTTTGCAAAGTCCGCAAAATTTAAGTTATTCACCGTTTCCGCATTTGGCCGTCGGGTTGACGGCCGGGGCGCCGCCGTGCACTTACACAGAATCCCTCGGGGGACCCTCCGGGCCCAAATGGCGGCCATAGCTCAAGAGGTCGTGCAGGTTAGTGTTTGCATCCCACTTGATTCTTTATTCAGCGTTTTTTTCGCGTGATCGGGTGCTTCCTTTTCCTTTTTAACCCTCTTTCTTTTCTTCAGGTCCTCCAGCACGTCGCCCTCGTCGTCAACATGAAGGATGAGAAGATAGCCCCGGCGATGCAGGCCGCAGGCCGCTAGGAGAGCTCAAGGCAGGTGCTGGAGGCGGCAATGGAGAGGATCGTTGCCCTTGAAGACCGGGTGGCGGTCGAGAGTCGGGAGGTCGCCCGGTGCCGAGAGGTCGCCCGAGCCACCGAGGCCAAGTTGGAAGAGTTCCAGGTGCTCGTCGCCACCTTGAAGAAGACGGCGAACTCCCTCCGAGGGTAGAATGAGGCGGTGAAGGAGGGGACGAGGCGCGCCGAGGTTCGGGCGTCGGAGGCGCGCCGAGGCGGTGGAGAGCTATAAGAAGTCGGACCAGTTTTATGCCGACCTTACTGAAGCTGCCGGCGTCATTTGGCACGACGCCCTCGACGCTGTTAAGGCCCAGATGCCGGAGTTTCCTAACGGCGTGCTCCGGGCTGAATACCCCTGTGGGGGAGAGGTGCAGGGAGACGCTCCCGGCAGTGCGGCAAGGGAAGAGGCCCCTGGTGGGCCCATCGGGAATCAGTCGGTCGACCCGGTTACTGGCACCGGAGTTCCCGCCGTGGGCGTCGACCCCGAAGATGCCGCCCCGGTGGTCACAGTGGAGGCACTGCTCGTCGACGTTCGCCCCGGCCCCAAGGCCTGAACTTCTTCGTCTCCTTTTCTTTTGTGCTAAAATTTTGTAAGCCTCCGGGCGTTTTGTTAGGCTGGGCAGCCCATAATACCATGTAAAAAATCTCCTTGCAGTTTCTTTGTGTGCGCATTTTCCTTTTGTTTGTGGTAAACATTTGTACTTGTACAGTACTGCTTTCATCTTTAGGTCGGTATTTCATTTAGCGATCACACGTCGAGTTGAATTCTATCACTTGCCAAGCATGCAAGACTGGTGAAAGTTCGGTATCCCCATGGCCCCGAAGTCGAGGTGGAGATCGCTTAGACCTGGATGGACCGAGCAGGGTAGCTGCTTGGTGGCCTCTTGGTGAGGGCTTAGGTCCTTGGCGTCGTTGGGTAAGAATTTACCAGCCGAGGGTGGACCAGGAAAGGCAGCGGCCCGGTTACCTCTTGGGGAGGGCTTTGATCCCTGGCGTCGTGGGATAAGAAGTTACCAGCCAGAGATAACCGAGCAGGGTAACTGCCAGGTTGCCTCTTGGTGAGGGCTTTGATCCTTGGCGTCGGTGAGTAGGGAACTACCAGCCAGGGATAACCGAGCAGGGTTGCTGCCCGGTGCCTCTTGGCGAGGGATTTGATCCCTGGCGTCGGTGAGTAGGGAACTATCAGCTAGAGATAACCGAGCAGAGTTGCTGCTTGGTGCCTCTTGGCGAGGGCTTTGATCCTTAATGCGGGAGGGGCCGTAAGAGGCCTGCTAAGGACGGGCCGAGCAGGGTTGCCATCCGGTGCCTCTTGGCGAGGGTTTTGATCCTTAGCGCGGGAGGGTCCGTAACAGGCCTACTAAGGACGGGCCGAGCAGGGTAGCTGCCCGGTGCCTCTTGGCGAGAGCTTTGATCCTTAGCGCGGGAGGGGCCGTAAGAGGCCTGCTAAGGACGGGCCGAGCAGGGTTGCTGCCCGGTGCCTCTTGGCAAGGGCTTTGATCCTTAGCGCGGGAGGGGCCGTAAGAGGCCTGCTAAGGACGGGCCGAGCAGGGTAGCCATCCGGTGCCTCTTGGCGAGGGCTTTGATCTTTAGCGCGGGAGGGGCCGTAAAAGGCCTGCTAAGGACGGGCCGAGCAGGGTAGCCACTCGGTTGATTATTTAGGTTTTGTCCGACCTTCCCGGTGTGAACATCGGGAAGAGGGACAGTGGCGGGCGACACGTGTCATGAGCGCGTAGGGGAGGCGAAGCGGAAGAGCAGCGTCATTTCGATTTCGCCGAGAAAGGCGAGATGACTGCCGCGTGGCGGTACTGTTGCGGGTGAAACGAGCGACTGTTGGACTTTTGATGGCACTGTGAGGCTATAAAACGGAGAGCGTGTTGGACACTCCTTCCTCCATCCCCAAAACATAAGAATGGACACTTTCCCTTTCACCTTCCTTGATATCATAAATTTCGAGGATGTATACCTCTACGACCAGTACTGCATCAAGGATACGGTGCAGTTAGTGATAGGCCGCATTGAGGATCATTTCGACCGACTGCTTCCCCGGCGCTCACCCCTGCTCCAGCTGTTAATGTACTCCATCTGGAGGGCGTCGTCGGGGCTGTACAACCCCTTATCCGAGTAGCTGGTGGACGAGGCGGTTGATAAGGTGCTGTCTTTGCATCGTTTCGGCCTGATCTCGGCGGGTCGGCGGGATCGCTCGGTGGCACTCGTCCTTGAGTGCTACCAATTGAGGCATCAAGCCGACGTCCGCGGACGGCATCAGAGGCAGGCGTCCGAGGCGGCGAGGGCTCAGTTGGCGGAGATCTACTCCGAGTATCACGAGCAATGGTTCCTGCACCCCCTTCCCCCGCTACTGTAATTTTTCCTTTTTCTTTTTCAATGTACGGCTGAGGAGCCCACAATACCTCTTTGAATTAATAAAATTCTTCTTTTCTGCAATGCTCTTTCGTGTCCTTCTTGTTTGTTTAAATAAAAAGAAATTAGAAGAATTTACATTGCTTTGTTGAAGAATCCAAGTAGCAGTCTGCGAAGGATGGACCGAGAAGGGTAGCTGCTCGGTGGATCCGGAGGGGTGACCGTCGCAGGCTGCACGTGTCATGAAAGCTTGGGGGAGGCGTAACATTTCAGGATGTTGCGTCAGCTATGCCACGTGGGGGCATGGCGTTGGAGTAACCTTGATGGATCCCTGGATTCGCGCCCATGCGCGGCATAAATCTGGGTCCTCAAGGATTTGAGGTTATAAATAGAGAAGGAGACGGCAACTTCTTCGGCATCACTTCATGAGATGGCTGGGCACATGTACTCGATCGAAGAGATCATTACCTCCGATGACGTCTCCTTGTATGGCCAACCCCTGGCTGAGGATGGGTATCTGGGAGTGGTCCAGCGTCTCGAGGGTCACTTCGTCCAGCTTCTCCCTCGGCGGTCGTCCCTCCTGCAGTTGCTGATGTAAGCTATTTAGAGGAGGTCCCCGGGGTTGGACAACCCCTTCACCGAGGAGCTTCTGGACGAGGCACTCGACAAAGTGCGTTCAATCTTCCTGCTCGGTCTCATCTCGAAAGAAAGGCACGACCGATCCTTGGCCCTCATTCTGGAGTGCTTTAAAATGAGGTACATCGTGAGCCAAGGCCCAGAGGGTGGAGCGTCGGGTGCTTCTATGGCGTCCCGGGTTTGCGTGCAGTATCGGCAGGAACGGGCTGCAGAGGCAAGGGCTCAGCTAGCGGAAATCTACTCCGAGTATCACTAGGAGTACTTCCTCGATCCTGTACCGCCTATGTTGTAAATGTTTCGTTTTATTTTCCTGTAAGGCTGAGGAGCCCGTAATACCTTTTGAATGAATAAAACTCCTTTTTGCAATATTCTAGTGTTCCCTTCTTATTATTTGAACAGAAAGAACTTTAGGAAGATTTACATTGCCTTTGCGAGAGAAGAAATATGCATAGATACTCTTTCAGAGGTACAGCTTGAGCTTCTCAGCGTTGTAAGGCCGTGGAAACTTGCGTCCTTCCGCGTCTTGCAAACGGTAGGCTCCGCCGGGTAGTACCTCGGATACGAGGAAATGACCGTCCTATTTTGGGGAAAACTTATGCAGCCTGCCTTGGTAGACGAACTCGTTCCGCCTTAGGACTAAATCTCCGGCCTTGAAGAAGCGACGCTTGACTCGCGCATTGTAGTAGTGGGTAGTCTGTTGTTGATATGCGGCAGCTCGGATCTGACCCCGGTCTCGTTTCTCCAACAAGACGTCCAGGTTAGTTCGGAGTGCCGAGGTGTTCGCTTCATCGTCGAAATGCTCGACCCGGTGACTGGGGAGCCCGATCTCCGCTGGGACCATTGCCTCGGTTCCGTAGCAGAGGCTGAAAGGGGTTTCCCCGGTAGGGGTTTTCTTCGACGTGCGCAGGGCCCACAGGACCCGGGGTAATTCCTCGACCTAACTGCCCTGGCGTCCTTCTAGGCATGTTCGAAGACCTCGGAGGACGTCCCGATTAGCGACTTCGGCTTGCCCGTTGCATTGGGGATGTGCCACCGCGGCAAATTTCATAAGGATGTGATATTCGCTGCAAAATTCATTAACTCTTTTGTTTTCGAAATTTGTTCCTTGGTCGGTGATGATGCACCTCGGGATGCCGAACCGGAGTATCACGTTGTTCTGCAGGAACTTAATAGTCATGGCGGCGTCCGGTTTCCTGATGGGAACGGCCTCGATCCACTTCGTGAAGTAGTCCACTGCGACGAGGACGTACTTGTGTCCGCCCGTACCGGTAGGGAACTGGCCTATCATGTCCATTCCCCACTGGGCAAACGGCAAAGGGGAGGTTAGGGCGGTTAGCTCGGTTGCCGGAAGGCGAGGAATGCTTCCATGGAGTTGTCAGCTTCTGCATCTCCTGATGAGCTTCTGGGCGTCCTGATGAATTGTCGGCCAGTAGTACCCCTGGAGCAGCGCCTTCTGGATTAAGGCGCGGGCCCCTTGGTGCGCGCCGTCGATCCTTTCGTGGATCTCCCGGAGGACATAGTCGGCTTCGTGGGAGTCGACGCACCGGAGCAGGGGTTGAGTGAAGGACTTCTTGTAGAGGTTCCCAATGCTCCAGACGAAATGGCGAGCTCTGGCTCGGAGACGGCGGGCTTCTCTCCGATCGTCTGGGAGCGTACCTTCCCTCAAGAATTCCACGAGGGGCTTTCTCCAGTCCCGGTCTTCTTCCCGGGCTGTATACACTTGAAGTATTGTTGTCCCATCTTCCACGCTGGGCCGTGGCAAGACCTCGAACAGGATGCTCCTCTTGTTGTTGGCCGAGTAGGATGAAGCCAGCTTACTCAAGGCGTCGGCTTGGGCGTTGAGCTATCTGGGGATCTGCTCTACCTGGACTTCGTTGAAGTCCTTTCGCAGTCTTCCTACCTCGGCCAAATACTTTATTATTAGAGGCTCCCGTGCCTCGAATCGGTCGGTCACTTGGCCGACGACTAGGGCGGAGTCGCTGTGGATCCGAATCGTTTTCAGCCCCACTCCTGAGGCTATGCGCAGTCCGGCCAGCAAGGCCTCGTATTCCGCCGCGTTATTTGAGGCCTTGAACCCGAGCTTCAGGGAATACTCCATTTCTGCCTCGTTCGGGCCCCGAATGATGAGGCCGGCACCGCATCCTTCCTCGGTCAAGGACCCATCGACATAAAGGATCCAATCAGGGACTGAGCCGGGCTTCCTGTCGACAGACGGTTGAGCTACGGGGGCCGGCGTTGACTCCGGCTCCTTGCTGGGGATGGTGCACTCGATGATAAAATCGACCAGGGCTTGAGCTTTGATGGCCTGCCTCGGGCGGTATTTTATGTCGAACTGGGACAACTCTCACCTCCACTTCTCCAAGCGGCCAGAGGACTCGGGTGAGGCGAGGATAGCCCCCAGAGGGCGCTCTGTAAGAACGAGGATGGTGTGCGCCTAGAAATAGTGTCGTAGCTTCCTTGAGGCCACGATGAGTGCCAAGACGATCTTTTCTATGGCTGGGTTCCTCGTTTCTGCGTCTTTGAAGACGTAGCTCACATAGTATACCGGCTTCTGGACTCCGTCGACCTCTCGGACGAGCACTGAGCCCGCTGCTTGGTCGGATACCGTCAGATATAGCTATAGCTCATCCCCTTCACCCAGTCAGGTGAGCAGCGGTGGGGTCGCAAGGTGCCTCTTCAATTGGTCAAAGGCAGTCTAGCACTCCTTCGACCACTCGAACTTTGGAATTTTCCTTAGAGCCTTGAAGAACGGGAGGCATTTCTCCCCAAACCTCGACATAAAACGTGACAGAGCGGCTACCCGCCCTGTCAGCCGCATGATCTCGACATTAGTCTTGGTCACATCCATGTTGAGGATGGCGTTGATTTTCTCCGGGTTAGCTTCGATCCCGCGGTGAGTGACCATGAAACCGAGGACTTTCCCCTGGTGACCCTGAATGCGCACTTGGCGGGGTTCAGTTTCATCTTGAACTTACGGAGGACGTCGAAGTCCTCGTCCAGATACTTGGCGTGGTCGACCGATGAGATTGACTTGACGAGCATGTCGTCGACATAAACTTCCATGTTCCTGCTGATCTGCGGTTAGAACATGCGATTGACCAAGCGTTGGTACGTAGCTCCGGCGTTTTTGAGGCCGAAAGGCATTACCTTGTAGCAGTATACCCCCTGGTCCGTTGTGAATGCGGTGAGATCTTCGTCTGCCGGATTCATACGGATCTGATTGTAGCCATAAAAGGCGTCTATGAAGCTAAGTAGCTCATGGCCTGCCGAACTGTCGACGAGTTGATCTATCCGAGTGAGGGGATAGTTGTCTTTTGGGCAGGCCTTATTGAGGTCGGTGAAATCGACGCACATGCGCCACTTCCCGCTTGAATTTTTGACCATAACCATGTTTGCCAACCATTCGGAGTAAGGCATATTCCGAATGAAGTTGGCGGCAAGGAGCCTGTCTACTTCGTCCTCGATTGCCTTCTGCTTGATCGGGGTGAAGCTTCGCTTCTTCTGCCTGACGGGTCGGGCCGTAGGATCTACCCCGAGCTTGTGAGATATGTTTTTAGGGTCGATCCCAGGCACGTCAGCAGGTGCCCAGGCGAACACGTCAGAGTTGTTTCTGAGGAAGCCAACCAGGTCGTCTTGCTGAGTCCCTGTTAGAAGCGATCCAATCTGAACGGTTCGTTCATCGTCCCCTTCTACGAGGGGGACCTCTGTCAATGGCTCCACTGGGGTCCCTCGGACCTCCTTTTACTCATCTCGAGTGTCCAGAGAACCCTTGATGTCACCCGCACCCTCAGCATCGTTGTTGGCCGCTCAGTCGTAGAGGTTGCAGTGAAACAAACCTTTGCAGTTTGCTGGTCTCCGTAGGCCCGACCTATCCCGCCTTGGTCGAGTGGGAATTTCATCGCCAGGTGGTAGGTCGATATCTGGGCCCTGAGGGAGTTCAGTGTTGGGCGACCGAGGAGAATGTTGTAGGCCGATGGGATTCTCGCTACGATGAATTCCACAGGCACTGTTCGCGTACGGCCGGCCTCCCCGACGTTAAACTGCAGAGTGATTACCCCTTCCGCCGGGATGGAGTGGTTGGTGAACCCTGACAGGACGTGGGAGGTCGGCCTTAGGTCTGCCGAGGTGAGCCCCATACGCAGAAAGCAGTCGGAAAAGAGTATATCCGCCGAGCTTCCCGAGTCGACCAGTATCCTCTGCACTTCATATTGGTGGACCCGAGCTGTAATCACCAGCGGGTCGTTGTGGGGCAGGGATATACCGTGGAGGTCCTCATCGTTAAAAACAATCGGATAGGTCTCCCTTGCCTTCTTCCTCGGATGGCTGTTAGTCTCCACAACCGACGAGGGGTGCTGAGCCTCGTAGGTACTCGACGTACCCCCCGCCGACATGACCATGATTTGGCCGATTGTCAACTCGCCGGAAGGGTGACGTTGCTCTTGCTCACGGTCAGCCTGCCACTTGTCTTACAAGTATGTTGCCAGGTGCCCCGAACGGATGAGCTCCTCGATGTAGTCTCGGAGCTGCTTGCGGTTCTCCGTGGAGTGGCCCTGCGATCGGTGGAAGCCGCAGTAGAGGCCCCGGGTGCGCTTTGCCGCTATGCGCGAGACTGGAGGGAGTTTGAAGAACCTCTCGCCCTTAGCCTCCTCCAGCAGTACCGTCAGGGAGACGTTGAGCGGGGTGTACTCCTGAAATTTCAGGGAGTGGGGCTTTGGCCGCTCAAGCCTCTTTTTCTCTTCCCGGCCCCTTTCTTGTGATCAGCTTGTTCTGTCCGGGGAAGATTGGCGTTTACCTCGGATTCCAGCTGGATCTCACGTTCGGTCCAGGCCTTTACCTCGGCCATGGGCTTAGGTTGCGCTAATGCAAAAGAGCATAACCACTCCTTGTGCCTAAGACCCGACCTAAGTTTCGTAATGACCGTCTCGTCCCGGTGTTCTGGGACTTCGAGGAGGGTGTTGTAGAAGCGGGTGATGTACCCTTTGAAGGTTTCTTTGTCCCCGCTCTTTATTGTGAAGAGATGGTCGACGGTCCGCTTCTGTCGTCTGTTACCAATGATGTGTCCGAGGAATTGGGTGGCCAGCTCGTCGAAGGTTGAGATCGAGTGTGGCATGAGTCCTCGGAACCAGTCTCGTCCGGAGCGGATGAGAGTGGCTGGGAAAGCGCGGCATTGGGCGGCGTCGGAATAGTCCTGGAAACTCATCCCGGCTGTGACGCGTCTAAGTGGTCCTTCGGGTCTGACTTCCCGTTGAAGAGTGAGACCTTTGGGGGCTTGTTCCGGGAGGAGACATGGACGGCGAGCAGCTCTTCGGTGAAGGGCTTTGTGAGCGAGTCGGCGGTGTACTTAGCCCCGTCGCTCGAATGAAGACCTTTCCGATGAGTACCCTCGATCTTATTTTCGAGGGCGTCGAGTCAGTCGTGGTATCCCGAGGAGCCGGCAAACTCCGATTTTTTGCCTCGGCTACCGGAGACCTCTGCATGGCCACGGCCCCGATTCCGTTCGATGACGTTCCCCAGGTCTCCTGGCGAGTTCGTTTTCGAGTTGCCGTAGAGAGTCCCGTGCGCGCGACCCTGTCGAGGGAGGGGTTGCCGGTCATGCCTGGGTGCAGGCGAGCTGACCGAAACCTCCTCGGGAGGGACAGGGACGCTATGGGGCTCGGGGCGAGGCGCTCTGGCGTAAGACCTCGTAGTTAAACTGTGCGGCGCCCACCGGGTCATTGAATATGTTGGCCTGGGGGATCTGCAGTCACCGGAGACAGCGAGGTGGTGATCGGTCGTGCCAATGCGGGCAGAGTCTTCTCTCCCTCTGTAGGGGTCCCGGTCCTGCGGAGGGGGAGCGACGACCTGGGGAGCTTTCCTGGCCGTTTGGACACGGACGAGCGCATCTACGACTGACATGAATCGATCTATCTGAGTGGATAGGGCGTGAATGACATTTGGTGGAGGAGGGGATTCTCCCCCGTCTTCACCGTGGGGAAGCCGACTGCTGGCGCTTGGATCGTCGCGGTGACCGCTTGCCATGTAGTCGAGATCTGAAGATGAACTTTTGGTTCAGTGGAACTAGATTTCCCACAGACGGCGCCAACTGATGGAAGTCTGGATCTCCTTCAGATGTTATCTTCCGTTGATCTCTTCGCGTGTTGACGAATGACTGGGATTGAGTTGGAGGGTTGACCCCTGGAGCGTGTGGATCTCAATGGGTTTGGTGTGGTTGTGGCCGAGCTACCTGCAAAGAAGTCTCGGGGTGGCTGTGCCACCGAGGACCCTCGGACGATCAAGTTAGGCGGAGTATTTTGGCAAAGTAACGGCCTGGTGGAGTAAAAATTGCTTACCTCGATCGCCTGAGAGAGGGGTTTATATAGCGGTAGCAATAGGCAGGTGGGCGCGAGAATCACGTCGACCGTTACGCCCCTGGCGTCACGCCCGCGTGATAGGCGGGATACCGCATTAATGACGAAACATGCTCGTTAATGGGGGATCGTGATGGCGTCGAACGCGGGATCGTGGGCGGCGGATATCTCGCGTATGACGAGATTCGCGGAGCCGTGGCAGAGGCGCCTGTGATCAGTGCAGCGGGTCAGTCTGGGTAAGACCGAGGAAGATGAGCTCGGCGGGAGGCTCGGGCACGAGCGGGAGGCCGAGGTATCTTTGGTTCTGTGATAGCTCGGAGGCGAGCCGGGGGGTGGTCTGGAAGGCCACCGAAGGTTGGGAGACTCCTCAGGTCGGAGGCCCGAGGTGCGATCCCAACCGAGGTTCCTGATCCTTTCTCGTAGGTTCGGGGACATGTCATCTGCAACGTGTCAGCATCTGGAAAGCCACTGATATCGAGCCTCATCAGATCCAATAGTGATAATAAATCATCAAAATAATAGAATTAAATTCTATTAGGGAAAAAATATCTCCATGATCAAATATTCTCTGTTAAACAGAGAGCCGTTGGATCAAAGATCCAACGGTGATTTAAAATTATCAAATGATAAAATTAAATTCTATTTAGGAAATATTTTTCTTGATCTTTTAAATATGGAAAGATTTTTCCCTAACAGAGAATCTTGGATTTAAAATCCAATGGTGATAAAATATCACCAATTAAATCATCTGATAGAATAAAATTCTATCTTAGGAAAATATTTTCCTAATCTTGTTAAATTAACAAGATATTCATATAACAGAATTAAATTCTATATTAGGAAAATATATTCCTAATCTTGTTAAACTAACAATATATTCATATGATAGAATAAAATTCTATCTTAGAAAAATATTTCCTAATCTTGTTAGAAAACAAGAAATCTTCTCTGTTAAACAGAGAGCCTTTGGATTAAAAATCTAACGGTGAATAAAATTCACCGGTTGATCTAAAAGATCAATTGGATTGATTATGAAATCAATCATGATCTCTCAATGAGGGATTTTCTCAACAAATTGATTCTTTTTCTTCTCCTATAAATAGGAGCAAAGAGATGAAAAGAACAAGGGAGAGGAGGAAAAAAGGAGGAGACCACCCCATAAGCTTCTGTGAAAAAAATATACAGAAGGCTCCCAAAATCTCCCACAAAATAACAGAAAATTTAATTCTCAAATAAGATCTTCTTCCTCAAAACCCCAGGTAAAAAAAATATCGAGATCAAAACATCTCATTTACCTATCATATCATATATAAGGGTTTAACCCTTCTTAAAGAACTTAGTTCTTTTTATGGATCTGAGATCCGCAAGACAAGACTCCCACAAGTTGAGAATTTAATTCTCATCGGGAAGATCTTGTTCTTGAGAATCAAAAATTAAGGGAAGAACAAAATTGAAAAGAAAGAAGATGGAGTTCATAATACTCCAGGAACTTAGTTTCTTCAAATCAAGAACTTAGTTCTTTAAAAAAAACGATCCAGGACCCTCAAAATAGTGATCTTGGTGATCCTTAAAGGTCAAAACACCATTAAAAGAGGTTTAACCTCTCTGAAAACAAGAACATGGAAAACATGGAGTTCATAATACTCCATGAACTTAGTTCCTTCAAATCAAGAATATGATCCCAGATCCTCAAAATAATGATCTTGGTGATCGTTAATGGTCAAAATACCATTAACAGAGATTTAAGTTCTCTAAAAATATCAATAGAAATTAAATCTCCAAAAGAACTCATCACGTGAGCGCTCAAGGCCAAGTGCCTCATGTGAAACGCACGTGAGCGCCTCATGTGAAATGCACGTGGGCACCACAAAAAGCTAGTGCTTAGCACTAGTGCAACGCCTCACGTGAAACACACGTGGACGCCACAAAAAGCTAGTGCTTAGCACTATTTCAGCGCCTCACATGAAAAACATGTGAGTGTTGTATAACTGAGTGCTTAGCACTACTGGGTAGTACAGAAATCCAGTCTTAGCCCAAATTGGCTAAGTTTCCTGAGGTTAAACCTCTTGTTTCCCCCAATCAGAGCAAAGCTCTGTTTGAATTTCAAAAATTCAAAAATTGAAGCAACGCTTCAAATTCCTTGCGCTGTGCGCAACGCGCCACGTGTCAAAAGCTGATACGTCAGCGCAGCGCCCAAGGCAGCGCAGCCAATCAGAGCAAGGCTCTATTTAAAAACAAAATTAAAAGAAGCAACGCTTCAGATGCGCTGCGCTCTGCGCTGCGCGACACGTGTCAGCACAGTTGGGCTAGCGCAGTTGCGCTGCACTCTGCGCTGCGCGACACGTGTCAGCACAGTTGCGCTAGCGCTCTGCGCTGCGCGACACGTGTCAGCGTAGTTACGCTAGTGCAGTTGCGCTGCGCGACACGTGTCAAGCGCAGATGCGTTTGCGCCAAACAGAATTAAAATTCCAGTGAGATCTTTCTGTTCTTGTTAAAACAAGAAGATTGTCTTCTGTAGAACAGAAGCCCTTGGATCAAAGATCCAACGGTGGGGAAAATTCCCCAAATCACTCAGAGAATGATCTCTTTAACAAATTTAGCAAATTAATGGGCACTATATAAAGGCCCCTAGACCTTAATTTCAAAAAAAAACATAGAGAATAGAGAGACAGAAACTCAGAAACAGAGAGAGAACTCCTCTAAAGAATTTTCTGAAGAAATTCAGGAAGAAAAAAGAAGGTAAAACCTTTTAAAAAGAAGAACTTCTTCTGAATAGATCATTGATCTAAGAACAAGATCAAGGATTTTCAATAAATATAAATAAATAATAACAAAGGCATTGCCTTTTTTTATGAACCATCGGTTCTGGAATCTTAAAGATTCTTTTTCTTGAATCCAAAATTGGATCAAGATATTAAATTGGTGCTTTGCACTTGTAAATTTGCACTGTTGCGCTCCTAGGTTGGCGCAAGCCACCAGAGAGCGCCACGTGTCAGCACCAGAATAACTTGCGCTATGCGCTTTTAAGATAGAGTATTGCTCTCTGAAGTTGGCGCAACTCACCAGAGCGCGCCACGTGTCAGCAACGCAACAGCGCAGCGCACTGACGCAGCGCACTGCGCTTGCGCTCACCAGAGCGTGACACGTGTCACCTCCACATGCGCTTGCGCTCAATAATTGGCGCAAAGCGCCTGACAGGCCACATGGCCACTGTCAGTCTGATTAATGCACTGCATTATTTACAGAAGGGCCAAGCCTAATTAAAAAAGGCCTAGCAGGCCTAATAAAATGCAATGCATTATTTTAAAAAGGGCAGAGCCCAAACAAAAACAGATGCTGTGCATCATTTAAAAGGGACAGAGCCCAAATCAAAAAGGCCTAGCAGGCCAAAAGAAAATGCAGTGCATTATTAAACAGGGGCAAAGCCCGGCCTAATAGGCCAAAGATAAAAACGTTGAATATTCTCAACTGGACTTAGCCCAATCATGGCCATAAGTCCTCAAATTAAATTGACTGAGCAAGACTGCTCTCTTAAATCAATTTACATCCGGTTCAAGGGTACATCTCTGAACTCCTCTGGCACCTATCGTTGTAATCCTTCAATGACGTCAGAGAGGTGACGGGTCCCGACAACCACACATTGACATGGACTAATGCGTCCTTAAACTCACGGACTAATGCGTCCTTAAACTCTTGGACTAATGCGTCCTTAACATCTTGGACTAATGCGTCCTTAAACTCATGGACTAATGTGTCCTTAAACTCATGGACTAATGCGTCTTTAAATTCACGTTCTAATGCGTCCCTAACGCGTCCTTAAACTCACGGACTAACGCGTCCTTAAACCAACATTCATCATCAAAATGGGAACGATAAATCTCCCAACCAACTTTGGTTCAAGGGTACATCTCTGAACTCCTCTGACACCTGTCGTTGTAATCCTTCAACGACGTCAGAGAAGTGACGGGTCCCGACAACCACACATCCATACAGACTGTGGGGTCCTTAAACTCATGGACTTATGCGTCCTTAAACCAAAATACAGACTGTGGGGTCCTTAAACCCATGGACTTATGCGTCCTTAAACTAATGGACTAATGCGTCCTTAAACACATCTATATGGACTATGGGGTCCTTAAACCCATGGACTAATGCGTCCTTAAACTAACATCCGTCCCTAAAACGGGAACGATGGACCCCCATGTCCCTAAACTGGAACATAGACCCCTATGTCCCTAAACTGGAAATGGACCACCATGTCCCTAAATTGGCAATGGACCGCAATGTCCCTAAACTACCTATGGACCACTACGTCCCTAAACTGGAACAATAGAGCCCCCAAACGCTCTTTTGTTGAATCTAAACGATCCTGTTTAAGTTGATCTTAGCCTCAAATATGGCTAACATATCCTTAAAAATTCAAACAGGCTTTCGTCCCAAATTGGACTATAAGACCCCCAATCAACTTTGGTTCAAGGGTACATCTCCGAACTCCTCTGACACCTGTCGTTGTAATCCTTCAACGTCGTCAGAGAGGTGACGGGTCCCGACGGTCATATTTTAAATGGACCACTACGTCCCTAAACTGGAACAATAGAGCCCCTAAATGCTCTTTCCGTTAAGTTGATCTTAGTCTCAAATCAGACTAATGTATCCTTAACGAATGTTTAAGTTGATCTTAGCCTCAATATGGCTAACGTATCCTTAAACTAAAACACCAAACCCAAATCTAAGTAAATACGGATTTGGACTAATCCACGTCCTACGGGCGACGGCATCACTTAGTCTCCGTATACAATCCACGGGCAACCACAAACAAAACAAACACACACGACATGAAGTGAAATTCTGGAGAAGGAGAAAGGTGTTACCGTGATGCGGTAGCGTAATTAAATGCAGGGGCTTGCGCCTGCAGGGAAGAGCATCCCCACAATCAAAAAACCCTCAGACGAGGGGGAATCTGACGAAGTCTGCTACATCGGTCGCATCCGTCCAAACCTCCGATACACGGTGCCATAAATCAACTTGGCATCTTCGGAGAGGTGGATGGATAAAACCAAATAGCATCTGCCCCGAATCTCAGACAAGACGTCCTCACGTCGTCTTGGCCGTCTTTCGGAGGGGAACACCTCATTGATTCTTCAAGCGAGCCCATATGCTCGTGATTTCCAAACTGATCCTCGTCTCAAACATGACTAATAATCTCTCATTGATGATATCCAAAATGATATTCATCGTATATCTCCTAAGGTAATCTTAATCTCAAATAAGGCTAATGATCCTTAGATGATCCACTATGATCTTTTCCCTAAAATACGTGATTTGGTTTAAGGGTACATCTCTCCACACCTCTGATATATGTCGTTATAATTTCTCAAAGTCTTCAGAGAGGTGGCGGGTCCCGACAACCGACAACTCCTTCCATCCAACATTAATGCACTTCCAAATTAACGTGCACACTTCAAATCAGACCGCACCCTAAATTGGGTGCATTTCATATCACCATTGTTTACTCCGTCACGTAACAAATACACGTACACGCAAGATGAATAATGGACCGAAATGTCCTTAAACTAACATTCGTCCCCAAAATAGGAAAGTTAGACCGAAATGTCCTTAAACTAACATTCGTCCCCAAAATGGGAATGTTGGACCGAAATGTCTTTAAACTAACATTCGTCCCCAAAACGGGAATGTTGGACCGAAATGTTCGTAAACTAATATTCGCCCCAAACACGGCGATAATGGACCGAAACTTTCTTAAACTAATATCCACCTCAAACATGACAATGTTGGACCGAAATGATCTTAAACTAACATTCAATCCAAACAGAGAATGTTGGATCGCGACTTCCTTAAACTAATATGTTTTGTCCTGCGGACTGTCTCCATAATGACCACCATATACTATCCATGGGCTATTCATATATGATTTAATGATCAGTTAAGCCTATATGCTCACTGTTCATAAGTCAATCTTACTTTCAAATATGACTAACGATCATTAGATCAAACCCAAATTTCATATGAACCGAATGACCTCATTTATATGAGATATGCGTCCTAAGTTCACTCCCGTTGAAAAACCAAGCTACCAACGTGGACCTCGTCAAGCAAATTCTTGACCCAAACCCAAAATAAAACAAACAACACACGACACGAAGTGAACTGCTAGAGCATGAGAAAATGGTTATCGCAACGTGATAACATAATTAACTTCAGGGGCTTGCTCCTGTACGGAAGAGCGTCCCCACAATCAAAACCCCCTCACAAATGAGGGGGAATCTGATAAAGTTTGCTACAACGGTCGCATGCGTCCAAACCTCCGATATATGGTGCCATAAATCAACTTGGTATCTTCGGAGAGGTGGATGGAGAAGTCCAAATAGCATCTACCCCCAAAATTCAGACCAGGCATCCCAACGTCTCAGTCTCTGTCTTTCAGCAGTGAACAAGACTGACCTAATCTGAGAGCAACAATCAGTTGAGATTCTGGACCGAAAGGTGAAGACATTACGGAACAAGTAAGTAAACTTGGTCCGGGTGATGTGGAGAAAGGACTCGCCAGGAGAATAAACATGGGAATGAGAAAAAGACATGCGTGCAAGATACCCTTATCTATTTGAAAATTAGTCCCTATGTAAATGTAAATTTCGTGGCGAAATTTTTATAAGGAGGGTAGAATATAACGACTCTGAAATCTCTGTACAGAAATTTTCCTGTTAATATACAGAAAAGAGTATTACAACCTGTGTATGAGTTATAAGTCATTTTTGTTTAATAAAAGCAAGAAGTAACTTGTAGCTCACTGGTAAAGCCTTTGCACTGCTGCGACGTAGCCTGTGTGTTCGATTCCCATCAGACACAATTTTTTTCTTTTTTTTCTTTTTAAATTTTTGGAAGCCCAAAAGGTTGCACGTGCAATACACGGGGAAATGAAAAGTTCAGAAAAATCAAACATGTGGAAAATGGTGTAAACAGAGAATTAATCTGGTGGCACGAATCTCGAGTCATTTGCCTCAAGATCGATCGGCGGAAATAGCCCTAGGGCCGGCGGGGATGGTTCAGATGGGTCTAAATTGATCCGTGCTTTGCACACTCGTCTCTTTAACTTCTCTCAACTCCTCTGCACTGTTTGATTTTCCTGCAATGAAACAGAGACCTTTCAATTCACCAATTAACATCATTTTAATGCTTTTTAATCCATATTTTTTTAATTCCCAAACCCTAATTCTCCACTATAAATATCATCCCATGCCCTATCTCTTCACCATTCTGAAAATTCTAGCAAAAACTCTTTCAAAAGTTCTTAAGTGCAAGTAGAGTAAGATAGAGTTAGCGAGCAAGCTTCTTCCGTCGAAGATTGAAGCCGATTCCGGAGCTCCTGCGACACCACAAAGCTTCCCTCCTCTACCTTAACCTATTCTTGACATATTCAAACCGTAAGTCCCTCCCAACTCTCCTCCTTTTCATTGAAACTCATTTTTAAATCTTATATCGGTAAAAATGGAGTTATTACCGATACTCTTTTCTAAACCCTAGAAACTCCATTTTACCTTTATATATTGATTAACCTAATTTTACCACATTTCTTGTAACATTAAATACCAATGTTTAGAATCAAGTTTAACCAAGAATTTCATGTGAAACAACTATAATTAAACTTATTCATTAAAATATCTTGAACTTTATTATCACTTCTTTTCATTTTTATTAAAACTATACCTTTAGGAAAAACTCACGGGGTAATGAGCTATCCCATACGTACACTTTGGTTTCATAGCACGATATATATTTATATGTATATTTGTTTCGTAGAATAATCTTTACAATAAAATACCACATACTTTAAAACCGAGTTTCTTTTAAAACAGTATTTCGTATTCCTTTGCAAATATGTATCTACAACCCTTGTTAGGGGACCCGCTAATGGATGGTGCGGATTATCGCGCATCCTGGGGATACTAAAGCGAGATACAGCACTACTCACGGAGTATTCGATCTCGAAAGGATATAAATACGTTTTTTAAAGAAAAACGAATTTTCTAAATAAAACTAAATTTTTTAAAATTATAAATTCATATTTTCATTATATTATGAAACTATATTTTTCTAAAAATGAAAGATTACAAATTGTCAATAAAATACCATCAAGTTGCTAAAAAGAACCAATTTTAAATAAAATACCATAAACTTTGAAAAGCTAGGTAATTATCATTAAAATGCCCCAATACTTAAAATACATGTTCATGAAAACCCTAAGTAATACAAATCGCCCTCGATGTTTTATTTTTAACTATATTAAAAATATTTTTCATAAAACCTTCTCGAGATATACAAAATAATATTTTAAGGATTCCAGTAAATATAGATTTAAGCGGGATCAATTCTCTTGAGCCCCAGGGAGCCGGAGAAAGTGAGTGCTTGCCTATTCGGGTTGACAACTTAATGGAGTTATCAATGGCAATTGTCTTAGAAAAAGACACAAATCCTGCCGTTTATGTGCAGCAATTGCCGATGACTCCCGAACCTAAGAATATCAGTTTACAAGTGCCCGACTCAATCTGAGTCCAACCTCAAATCTGAATCCAAAATCAAACATGAATACTTGATCGCGAACATGAATACTCGAATTCAAACATCAATTTCAAACATGTATACTTGACTTGACTTGACCGAACCATGGTTATAATTTGACATGACTACTTGAATACATGATTACATCCTGAAGACATTCAAACATCAGAATGTTCGTTAGGACTTACCAAGCGTTAGTTCACCGACGACATTCCTTTCTGTTTCTTTCCTTGGAATGTTCGTCAGGACAACCGGACTCTGAGGAGATAGAGTCGAACTAGGAGGACTTGGACCAGCTTACTGCTCAGCTTGACTACTAGTTCCTCTGCACTTACTTTCAGTATACCATTGTTTAGGCATTTGCTTTTGATTATTGTATCTTTTGTTTCAAACAGTTGTTGAATGTAAATAAAGTTGCCATTCATTTTATTCTCTTGTCATTCTTTTTCATTTTTATATATTGATTAATTACACTTAACGTATTTATTTCATAGTAAATATGTTGCGTCCTGCCACGTCACCGTTTCGGTCTACTGGGAAGCTGTAGCGTCTTGAAAAGTCGTTTTGGTGTTTTCCTGAAAATCGGTGAAAATTCGGTATTTTTCCGAAAACCGTCTTTTTTGTTATTTTGCAGTTTAGGGCTAATTATACCTAAAATGGATAGGTAATTGCTTGTTTTTAGTAGCTAATGAGTTAATTATGAAATTCTGGACGTTTAAAAATTTTCCCTAATTTTTCAATTTTTTAATATTATTTTAAGCCGGTAAGAAAATACATTAAATTAGCGATAAATACAAATTTTTCCGGGCTAATTTTAATCTCTAAAATTATGATAATTAAAATCTAGTGGTAACATAAATTTTTAGTAATTTATTTTGATTTTTAACAAATTTTTTTGATATGAAACGAATTTATTGAATTTTGAGCTAAAACTTGCAATTTTTGACTTGTAGGGGGCCTTTTTGCATAAAATTTCTTTTGTAAAACCCCTCTCTCTTTTCCCTCAGCCCTAGGACAGCCCCACCTTGTGCAAGTCCAGAAATTTCTGGCCTCTTTTCCTTGGTTGCTTTCTTGAGTTGATTTAGTTAGTTTATGGCTTTATTTTAAATATAATGGATAAGGTATGGTGCAATTGACTTTGGAGACTTGACCATTGACTTTCCACACTCACCCACACCCTCCCCCATGCCCTCTTCTGGCCGAAACCTGCACACCCCTCCTCTTCATCTCTTTTCTTCTCATTTCCTCAAAATTCTTCAAGTTTAACACATCAAAATTTCAATTTAAAGTTTGCAAATTAAAACCCTCATTCATCTTTCTTTTCCTTCACCTTCCTAGCTTGGATCTTGATGCTTGAGGCCATCATTTGGAGCAAAATTTTTCTTGCTAGATCTAAATTGAGGTATAATTTCCATCAAGTTACTTTCTTTTTTTGCTAAAATCCTTTAATTGTATGGTTTAGTGTTAAAAGTTTAGCTAATTTCTAATCTAATTTATAAAAGAGTGTTTGTATTAAACTAGGGTTTTGAAGCCATGATAGATAATTAAATTGTTTTGTAGTTGATCTAGTTGTTAATTAACTAATCTATATGGTTACTTTGTTTATGTAATCTTCAAATTTTGCTAATTTAGTTAACTTTAAAAGTTCGATTTTAGTTGTAATTGTTGTTTTAGGAAAATCTAGAAAGGGTTTATGTATGGATTGGATTGTGATGCTTGATTAGTGAGTTGAATTAGGGTTTAGAAACCATTATTTAGTTGTTTAAACCTAATTTATTATCTAGTTGTTTTGCTAACCTAATCTAGAAGGTTAACTTGCTAATTGGGTTTGAAATTAGTGTTAGTTAAGTTTTTCTAGTATGGATTTTGATTTGCAATTGCTTTTGAGAAAAATCAAGAAAGGGTTGGTTGTGGAATTTAGGTTTTTGAGCATGGTTAATGTGTTGAAATTTTGTGTTGTGGTTATCTAATGGTGTGACTTGGGTGGTTATGCTAAATTGTAGTCGTTTTGTCGCAAATCGGCGATTTTTGCACCGATTTTGGAATGCAAATGCTTACTAGTTTTGTTATAAAATTATGTGATGAATTATTTTTGATATCTTGATGATTGTAATGGCTTGTCCTATGACTTTTAGGATGCGTGAGTGCGGATTTTTGGGTAGTCGGGTTTTAGTTTTGCCGGGCGACCAAATCGGCGTTTTTTGGCAGTTTTTGCGATTTTCGCGTGTGTTCCGCGCACTTTGTGCATGTTGTACCTAGCTAGCGAACGTTAGTAGTTTCGTTGGGGTTTTGCGTCGTTCTTGCTATGTAACCTTATGTTTGGTATTGATGTAAATTCCAGGTTCGGTCGCGGAGACGTCAGACGCGGCGCGAAAGGGAAAGGCGGTGATTGGACACAGCTAGCCAGGGATCCCGGTGAGTAGATGTAACATCTACGGGGGACTATCGTTGGATGGCGCAGGCCGCCCGATAGTTTTAGTAACTTACAAGATCCTTAGTGATGTTAGTAATTAGGGATGAAATGCTTAGTTGACTATTTGCTGCATCCATGCATTTTATTGACATATCTATACGAAACCTTTTTATAGGACACCTGCACCATTGCCAGGGTTTTATATGCAGCACGAGCACTATTCATGCTTACACACACACCCTGGTAATTGCCATGCCACCACACTAGATAACCTTTAAATTTAAACCTGTTACTAATTGATACTTAAACTTGTGCTATTGCCTTTAATTCCTTAAAACGAAACCGTATGATTGCTATTCATGTGCATGTACTTCATCATATTAATTGTTCATGCTTAATCCATTAATCACACATCGCAACTTGATTATTGATACCATATGCATTCATTATCACTGATATATGCACTTATGAGGATTTCTTGAGATTTTATGATATTGCTGGATTTCGGGGGAAAGCCGCAAAATTTCCAAACTTATTATATTTTTAAAACATGTAAATTACGGTTTTCTAGTGATGTAAGTGTCGTCCACCATGAGTTTGCTGTGGTTTTTGGAGACCCGTTTCGAGGAGTTGGATGAACCGTTTCGGGTACATGGTGAGCCCGGTAGGGTACCCCGGGGCAAGAAGCTCGTGGTGCTGACGATGAGCCTGGCAGGGGACGGATTACCTACCGGTGACTTCATTGGGCACGGCGGATATCCAGAGGATACCGACCGGGGCCGCGAGAGGATGAGATATTGATATTGAGATGGGTCAGCCGGATGGCTGAGGCCAGAGACACTATGGCATGGTTTTATGAGATTTGAGACAGCTTTTAGGTGTCGTTGCTGGACACCGGTTCTCGTCGATTTCTTTGAGTATTATGCTGGCATTCTAAAAGAGTTTCAAAACACACAAAGAGATAAAATGTTTCTTATATATACCTATTGAGATCTCAGATATTCATGTTGCATACATATTAGTACACTGATGTTGTATACACACCTGCTAGTGCATCCAGTCATACCTGTATTATAGATGCTAGGATGCTTGTGTGCATGCATACGATAGCCTTTGTAGGTGTTATTTATTACTCACGAGTTGGCAACTCACCCCCGTTGTGCCACAGTCTTTTGCAGGTCCGCTCCGTCAGTTCAGTAGCGGCGGGCGCGCTTGTTCTTTTGCCTCTTTTGCCTGAGCTCGAGATTTGCTCATAGGTGGGTTATGTTATTATTTTGTACCACCTTGTATTTTTTCTTTGTATCTAGTGTACTCCATCTACTGTTTCTACCAGATTTATTGTATATTGACCTAGAGATGAGACTGTGAGGTTTGTGGACTTTTATGCTGTATTTTGGGGTCGAACTCACTTGAGTCGACATGATGTTTTCTTATGCTTCATTATGATTATTTGCTTGTTGTCATTTTATATTGCGTGGGATTTGTGACCGTCTTGTGGCGAAGAGCTAGCTCCCGCTTGGGGATGCCCTATTTTGTTGGATTCATGTATATTTTTGTTGTACCCATTTTGGGGGCCAGTATTTACAAAGGAGACTCTGCTGAAATTTTCGGAAAAATTGGTATTGTTTTTTTAAAAGGGTTTTACATGACTTATTTGATAACTTGCTTTCAAATGTTTGGGTTTTCTTCACTCTTTTGGCTTAATTGGTTTTGTTTTCTGGGCTTTGGCTTACTTATTTTACGGACGTCTTTAGACGTTTCGTAAACTTAAGTGCCAGTCACGTTCCGTACCCTGCGGGTCGTGACAAAGTTGGTATCAGAGCGATAGGTTTTACCTTTGTGAGTGTAGGATGACCCTTGGTAGATGGAGTAAGTGACTTAAGCAGGGTAACGTAGCGTGCGTATGTCCGCGGCATACTTACGATACGGTACTCCGCCTAAGTGACTTTAGGATATACTTGCTTGAAAAATTCCTTCTTCAATTCCGTGTATCCTATGATCCTATTGCACTGTCCTTACTATCCGTTTTCCTGTAACAGCCACTATGCCGCCGAAGGCTACGAGGGCACAGAGGGCTGCCGCCAGAGACGAGATTCGAGCTGGCTCGTCCGAGACTAGGACTGAGCATGGTGGTATGCTTACGCCGCAGGGACAGACCGATCCACCTTCCCCAGGCCGTATGGATAGGCTCGAGACCGGTATGGAGGAGTTGCGACAGATGATGGGAGGCATGCAGGAGCTACGTCAGATGGTAGGATCCCTAGTTGCAGCCAGTCGTACACCGAGGCCGGATGACGTACCTACTACATCACAGACGACCATGATACCTGCTCCTACTACTACCACCGTGGCCATTCCGGTTTCACTACAGGATTTCATGAGGCTGAGACCTCCAGTATTCACCGGCACCGA
The DNA here is from genome assembly GCA_030015575.1 of Agapanthus africanus. Taxonomy (NCBI): domain Eukaryota; kingdom Viridiplantae; phylum Streptophyta; class Magnoliopsida; order Asparagales; family Amaryllidaceae; genus Agapanthus; species Agapanthus africanus. The sequence goes on from JASDDO010000024.1 coordinate 173,261,949, forward strand.
GGCAGCGGAGGACCCACAGACGTTCCTTGACAGTTTAGCCAGGATCTGCCGTTCGCTGAGATGTTCGGATGATCGATGGATAGAGCTTGCGAGTTTCTGACTAGAGGGTCTCGCACAGACATGGTGGGAGTCAGTCTTGAGAGGTCGAGCTGCAGGTCTACCGCCTATGACTTGGGTCGAGTTTACAGCGGTCTTTCTAGCCCGTTTCCTTCCAGAGAGCGTTCGTGACGCCAGAGCTCATAGCTTCGAGGCCTTAGTCAAGACACCTGAGATGACGGTGTCTGAGTATGACATCCAGTTTACACAGTTATCCCGCTACGCTCAGTATTTGGTGGATACCGAGGAGAAGATGGTGAAGAGGTTCGTACAGGGACTGGATGCTCAGCTATATCTTGCCATTGGCGCCCAGCACTACGACACTTATTCAGCTGCTATGGATACGGCATTGCGGATGGAGGCACGCATATCACGGACTTCGGCCGTTTCTGGGCCGAAGAGGATGCGCACCGATGTACCGTCTCAGAGGCAGCGCGCCAGATTCTTTCCGAGAGATAGGCCTGGCAGAGGATTTGGGCGGGGACAGTTATATGGTTCTTATCCCCAGGGGCAGCAGCCGTCGCCAGGATGTTTTGGGTGCGGGAGTTTGCACCATCTTGTCAGAGACTGTCCGGTGAGACGACAGGGAGTAGCGACAGTTCCGCATGTGACCCTACCACCATCACCACCCCCTCCCCAGAGAGCCCTACTTCCTACCCCAGGCGATGCTCCACGCCAGTTAGGTGCACCGAGAGGCTGTGGACGCGGCGGTCCTGTTCAGAGAGGACGAGGAGGCAGAGGCCGAGGTCGAGGTCAGCCCGCTATCGGTGGAGGACAGGCCCGAGTATTTGCTTTGACACCGCAGGATGCGCAGGCATCCAATGCCGTTGTGACAGGTACCTTGCCAGTTTGTTCTTTCGACGCACGGGTATTATTCGACCCAGGTTCCACACATTCGTACGTATCTACACACTTTGCACCGATGTTGGGCCGTGAGTCGTCGTCGTTAGATCAGCCGCTTGTTGTTGTTAGTCCGGTAGGCGAGTCGTTTGTCGCTCGGTTTGTATTTCGTTTGTGTTCCGTTCGTATCGGGGAGAGGGATTCATCAGTTGATTTGATACTCCTTGATATGTTGGACTTTGATGTGCTTCTGGGCATGGATTGGCTAGCCACTTGTTATGCTTCGGTGGACTGCCGTGAGAAGGCAGTCAGATTTAGCTTTCCGGGAGAGCCAGTCCTTGTTATTCAGGGAGACCGCAGTGTCACCCTTCCCAGCTTAATTTCGTCTCTTCGCGCTGGTCAGCTCTTGCGGAAGGGATGTCGGGGATTCTTAGCGTTTGTTTGTGATACTCGAGCTGCAGAGGTTCCGTTGGACCGGGTCCCGGTTGTTTCTGAGTTCCCTGATGTTTTCCCTGATGAGCTACCTGGGCTACCGCCTGAGTGCGATGTTGAGTTCTGCATTAATTTGATTCCCGGCTCGGGGCCTATTTCTATACCGCCTTATCGGATGGCCCCGGCAGAGCTTCGAGAGCTGAAGGATCAGTTGCAGGATTTGTTAGATAAGGGGCTTATTCGACCGAGTGTTTCTCCGTGGGGTGCTCCGGTCCTGTTTGTCAAGAAGAAGGATGGAAGTTTGCGCTTATGTATCGACTACCGCCATCTGAACAAAGTTACCGTTCGGAACAGATATCCGTTGCCGCGCATTGATGATTTGTTCGACCAGCTTCAGGGTGCGGGGTATTTTTCGAGGATCGACTTGCGATCAGGATACCATCAGCTGCGAGTTCGACAGGAGGATATACCGAGGACAGCTTTCCGCACGCGCTACGGCCACTACGAGTTTTTGGTGATGTCGTTCGGACTCACCAACACCCCAGCGGCATTCATGGATTTGATGAACCGTACATTCAGGCCGTATCTTGACTTGTTCATCATCGTGTTTATCGACGATATCTTGGTGTACTCCCGGAGCAGAGAGGAGCACGAGCAGCACTTGCGGATTACGTTACAGACTCTGAGGGAGCACCAGCTGTTCACGAAGTTCTCCAAGTGTGCATTCTGGCTGGACAGCGTCGGATTCTTGGGTCACGTGGTTACGAGAGACGGCATTTGTGTGGACCCGAAGAAGATTGAGGCTGTTCAGCAGTGGCCCCGACCTACATCGGTGACTGAGATCCGTAGTTTTCTAGGCCTGGCGGGCTACTAAAAGCGTTTTGTTCAGGACTTCTCCCGTATAGCTGCACCGTTGACCGGTTTGACCCGGAAGGGAGTTCCTTTCGTTTGGACAGAGGAGTGCGAGCGCAGTTTTCAGCAGCTACGGACTTGTTTGACTACGGCGCCGGTATTATCTTTGCCTTCGGGATCAGGCGGATTTGTTGTCTACTGTGATGCTTTGCGAGTGGGATTAGGATGCGTATTGATGCAGCATGGCCGGGTGATCGCTTATGCTTCTCGGCAGTTGAAGAAGCATGAACAGAACTACCCCACTCATGATTTGGAGATGGCTGCAGTGGTCTTTGCACTGAAGATTTGGCGGCATTACCTTTACGGCGAGTCGTGTCAGATATTCACCGATCACAAGAGCTTAAAGTACATATTTCAGCAGCGAGACCTGAACCTCAGACAGCGTCGTTGGATGGAGTTGGTGAAAGACTACGACTGCGAGATCTTATATCACCCCGGCAAGGCGAATGTGGTGGCAGATGCGTTGAGTAGGAGGCCCGGGGGTAGTCTATCCTTTTTGCGCGCAGTGCAGAGGCAGTCGTCAGCAGATTGGCAGATGTTATGCGACAGCCGAGTTGAGTTCGAGTTCACTCAGACAGGGGGACAGCCCGCGCATGTTCGTGCACGCCCACAGTTGCTTGACCGTATATATGAGGCACAGCGATGTGACGACCGTTGCTCAGAGATCATGGCACAGATGGGACAGGGCAGATTTTCCAAGTTCATGGTTGACGATCAGGGGATTTTACGATATGGATCTAGACTGTGCGTACCAGATGCTGATGGATTGCGGCGTGACATTCTTGAGGAGGCACACCGATCAGTGTATAGTGTCCACCCCGGTTCCACCAAGATGTACCATGATATGAGAGAGACCTACTGGTGGGACGGGATGAAGAGGGACATTGCGGAGTTCGTTTCGAGATGCCTGACTTGTCAGCAAGTCAAGACCGAGCACCAGAGGCCCGCAGGAGAGCTACAGTCGTTACCCATTCCAGAGTGGAAATGGGAGCAGATTTCGATGGACTTCGTTGTGGGTCTACCCAGGACCAGTCGAGGGTACGACTCCATCTGGGTGATCGTGGATAGGTTGACGAAAGCGGCTCACTTCCTGCCAGTGAAAACGACTTTCAGCTTCGCTCAGTATGCTCAGCTCTATATTGACGAGATCGTGCGACTACATGGCGTACCGACTTGTATCGTGTCAGATCGAGGCACTCAGTTCACCAGCCGACTTTGGCAGAGACTTCAGGAGGCTTTGGGCACTCGTTTGAGCTTCAGCACAGCGTTTCATCCGCAGACTGACGGACAGTCAGAGCGGACCATTCAGACTCTCGAGGACATGCTCAGAGCGTGCGTTTTAGACTTTGGTGGTAGCTGGGATCGTCATTTATCTCTAGTGGAGTTCTCCTACAACAACAGCTTCCAGGATACTATTCAGATGGCACCTTTCGAGGCATTGTATGGGAGGAGATGCAGATCGCCCGTTTGTTGGACAGAGCTCAGCGAGAGCAGCATTTTGGGGCCGCAGCTTGTTGAGGAGACGACAGCGAAGATACAGTTGATCCGAGACCGGATGAGAGCGGCTCAGAGCAGGCAGAAATCCTATGCAGACAGGCGCCGTCGCAGATTAGAGTTCACAGTTGGCGACCATGTTTTTCTGAAGGTCTCTCCGATGAAGGGCGTGATGCGTTTTGGGCAAAAGGGGAAGCTTAGCCCTAGATTCGTAGGTCCCTTCGAGATCCTTGAGCGGGTTGGCGCTGCTGCATATCGTTTGGCTCTTCCTCCCAGCTTTCCCGATGTTCACCCCGTCTTCCATGTTTCGATGCTCCGCAAGTACCTTCACGACCCTTCGCATGCGATTCAGCACCCGACAGTCCAGCTAGAGCGCGACCTTTCTTTTGCAGAGCAGCCGGTGGCCATCCTGGATCGGCAGGTGAAGAAGTTAAGGTCGAAGATTATACCAACCGTCAAGGTCCTTTGGCGTAGCCCGAGCAGCGAGGAGGTTACCTGGGAGACCGAGGGCGAGATGAGGAAGAAATATCCCCATCTCTTCGAAGGTACGCGTAGCTATATTTTTAAATTCGGGGACCGAATTTCTTTAAGGGGGGAAGATTGTAGCGTCTTGAAAAGTCGTTTTGGTGTTTTCCTGAAAATCGGTGAAAATTCGGTATTTTTCCGAAAACCTTCTTTTTTGTTATTTTGCAGTTTAGGGCTAATTATACCTAAAATGGATAGGTAATTGCTTGTTTTTAGTAGCTAATGAGTTAATTATGAAATTCTGGTCGTTTAAAAATTTTCCCTAATTTTTCAATTTTTTAATATTATTTTAAGCCGGTAAGAAAATACATTAAATTAGCGATAAATACAAATTTTTCCGGGCTAATTTTAATCTCTAAAATTATGATAATTAAAATCTAGTGGTAACATAAATTTTTAGTAATTTATTTTGATTTTTAACAAATTTTTTTGATATGAAACGAATTTATTGAATTTTGAGCTAAAACTTGCAATTTTTGACTTGTAGGGGCCTTTTTGCATAAAATTTCTTTTGTAAAACCCCTCTCTCTTTTCCCTCAGCCTTAGGACAGCCCCACCTTGTGCAAGTCCAGAAATTTCTGGCCTCTTTTCCTTGGTTGCTTTCTTGAGTTGATTTAGTTAGTTTATGGCTTTATTTTAAATATAATGGATAAGGTATGGTGCATTTGACTTTGGAGACTTGACCATTGACTTTCCCCACTCACCCACACCCTCCCCCATGCCCTCTTCTGGCCGAAACCTGCACACCCCTCCTCTTCATCTCTTTTCTTCTCATTTCCTCAAAATTCTTCAAGTTTAACACATCAAAATTTCAATTTAAAGCTTGCAAATTAAAACCCTCCTTCATCTTTCTTTTCCTTCACCTCCCTAGCTTGGATCTTGATACTTGAGGCCATCATTTGGAGAAAAAATTTTCTTGCTAGATCTAAATTGAGGTATAATTTCCATCAAGTTACTTTCCTTTTTTGCTAAAATCCTTTAATTGTATGGTTTAGTGTTAAAAGTTTAGCTAATTTCTAATCTAATTTATAAAAGAGTGTTTGTATTAAACTAGGGTTTTGAAGCCATGATAGATAATTAAATTGTTTTGTAGTTGATCTAGTTGTTAATTAACTAATCTATATGGTTACTTTGTTTATGTAATCTTCAAATTTTGCTAATTTAGTTAACTTTAAAAGTTCGATTTTAGTTGTAATTGTTGTTTTAGGAAAATCTAGAAAGGGTTTATGTATGGATTGGATTGTGATGCTTGATTAGTGAGTTGAATTAGGGTTTAGAAACCATTATTTAGTTGTTTAAACCTAATTTATTATCTAGTTGTTTTGCTAACCTAATCTAGAAGGTTAACTTGCTAATTGGGTTTGAAATTAGTGTTAGTTAAGTTTTTCTAGTATGGATTTTGATTTGCAATTGCTTTTGAGAAAAATCAAGAAAGGGTTGGTTGTGGAATTTAGGTTTTTGAGCATGGTTAATGTGTTGAAATTTTGTGTAATGGTTATCTAATGGTGTGACTTGGGTGATTATGCTAAATTGTAGTCGTTTTGTCGCAAATCGGCGATTTTTGCACCGATTTTGGAATGCAAATGCTTACTAGTTTTGTTATAAAATTATGTGATGAATTATTTTTGATATCTTGATGATTGTAATGGCTTGTCCTACGACTTTTAGGATGCGTGAGTGCAGATTTTTGGGTAGTCGGGTTTTAGTTTTGCCGGGCGACCAAATCGGCGTTTTTGGGCAGTTTTTGCGATTTTCGCGTGTGTTCCGCGCACTTTGTGCACGTTGTACCTAGCTAGCGAACGTTAGTAGTTTCGTTGGGGTTTTGCGTCGTTCTTGCTATGTAACCTTATGTTTGGTATTGATGTAAATTCCAGGTTCGGTCGCGGAGACGTCAGACGCGGCGCGAAAGGGAAAGGCGGTGATTGGACACAGCTAGCCAGGGATCCCGGTGAGTAGATGTAACATCTACGGGGGACTATCGTTGGATGGCGCAGGCCGCCCGATAGTTTTAGTAACTTACAAGATCCTTAGTGATGTTAGTAATTAGGGGTGAAATGCTTAGTTGACTATTTGCTGCATCCATGCATTTTATTGACATATCTATACGAAACCTTTTCATAGGACACCTGCACCATTGCCAGGGTTTTATATGCAGCACGAGCACTATTCATGCTTACACACACACCCTGGTAATTGCCATGCCACCACACTAGATAACCTTTAAATTTAAACCTGTTACTAATTGATACTTAAACTTGTGCTATTGCCTTTAATTCCTTAAAACGAAACCGTATGATTGCTATTCATGTGCATGTACTTCATCATATTAATTGTTCATGCTTAATCCATTAATCACACATCGCAACTTGATTATTGATACCATATGCATTCATTATCACTGATATATGCACTTATGAGGATTTTTTGAGATTTTATGATATTGCTGGATTTCGGGGGAAAGCCGCAAAATTTCCAAACTTATTATATTTTTAAAACATGTAAATTGCGGTTTTCTAGTGATGTAAGTGTCGTCCACCATGAGTTTGCTGTGGTTTTTGGAGACCCGTTTCGAGGAGTTGGATGAACCGTTTCGGGTTCATGGTGGGCCCGGTAGGGTACCCCGGGGCAAGAAGCTCGTGGTGCTGACGATGAGCCTGGCAGGGGACGGATTACCTACCGGTGACTTCATTGGGCACGGCGGATATCCAGAGGATACCGACCGGGGCCGCGAGAGGATGAGATATTGATATTGAGATGGGTCAGCCGGATGGCTGAGGCCAGAGACACTATGGCATGGTTTTATGAGATTTGAGACAGCTTTTAGGTGTCGTTGCTGGACACCGGTTCTCGTCGATTTCTTTGAGTATTATGCTGGCATTCTAAAAGAGTTTCAAAACACACAAAGAGATAAAATGTTTCTTATATATACCTATTGAGATCTCAGATATTCATGTTGCATACATATTAGTACACTGATGTTGTATACACACCTGCTAGTGCATCCAGTCATACCTGTATTATAGATGCTAGGATGCTTGTGTGCATGCATACGATAGCCTTTGTAGGTGTTATTTATTACTCACGAGTTGGCAACTCACCCCCGTTGTGCCACAGTCTTTTGCAGGTCCGCTCCGTCAGTTCAGTAGCGGCGGGCGCGCTTGTTCTTTTGCCTCTTTTGCCTGAGCTCGAGATTTGCTCATAGGTGGGTTATGTTATTATTTTGTACCACCTTGTATTTTTTCTTTGTATCTAGTGTACTCCATCTACTGTTTTTACCAGATTTATTGTATATTGACCTAGAGATGAGACTGTGAGGTTTGTGGACTTTTATGCTGTATTTTGGGGTCGAACTCACTTGAGTCGACATGATGTTTTCTTATGCTTCATTATGATTATTTGCTTGTTGTCATTTTATATTGCGTGGGATTTGTGACCGCCTTGTGGCGAAGAGCTAGCTCCCGCTTGGGGATGCCCTATTTTGTTGGATTCATGTATATTTTTGTTGTACCCATTTTGGGGGCCAGTATTTACAAAGGAGACTCTGCCGAAATTTTCGGAAAAATTGGTATTGTTTTTTTAAAAGGGTTTTACATGACTTATTTAATAACTTGCTTTCAAATGTTTGGGTTTTCTTCACTCTTTTGGCTTAATTGGTTTTGTTTTCTGGGCTTTGGCTTACTTATTTTACGGACGTCTTTAGACGTTTCGTAAACTTAAGTGCCAGTCACGTTCCGTACCCTGCGGGGCGTGACAGAAGCGGGGCGTGACACAAATATAAAGAATAATATAAGTCTCGTCACTAAGTCCAAAGAATATACAGCCGGTCTCTAAGTCTACCAAATATATATAGTCTGGTTGATAGAGGTTTTAACTAGATTATAATGAATAAAATATACAATGGTGGTTACGATCCGGACTGTAACCTACCTACCAAGCAAATCACCCAAAAGAAAAACGTGCCAGTAAGCACTGATCTGAGCGGTCGGTCCTTCAAGAACTATGACATAACGGGAGTGAGTTGCCAACTCGTGAGTAGAAAATATCATCAGGTAGAAATCGAATGCATAACGATCTACCTAGGTCATACTGTAATATAATATCATATCATATGGTATCGAAAGTGAACGTGTATATATGTATATATACGTATAATATCGTGCCTTTATCAATATATGGTATCATGTCATATATATATATCATCCGAGGGGTGTCCATCAATGACACTTGAAATCATCATAAAACCCTGGGTGTCCAGTATCGACACTCGAAATCGTCATAAATCCCGTGTCCAGCATCGACACGTAAATTCTCATATCTCAGGCGTCGTCTTATCGGATCGGCCCTCATATCTCAGGAACCGTCTTATCAGATCGGTCCTTATATCCATCTGTTTCATATCACTCCGGTCGGTATCTTTCGTATATCCGCCGATTCCAATACTGTCACCGGTAGATAGTGTTCCCAACCAGGCTCAGCGCCTTTCTATACGATCTTCATGCCCCTGTTAGTGTTTATGCCCTAGAAGGCCATTACTGTATCATACTAGCTTGTATATTACTTAATGGAAGCTTGGGATATTCACATGTATATAACAGTCTTGCTAAACATGGTAGTATGCTACTTGGTTTTTCTATCTTAATATGTGAGTATACGTATTGATAGAGCTCTTAGGATCTTGCTTGTCTACCAGCGTTGTGATGGCAGTCACACTTGTGGGGGCTGGGTAGTCTACAAGCACATCCTTATTCAGGTCCCTGGTCGTTGGATTATCGAGACAGAGCATCGATACTCCGGAGTAGACTGGTGTGTACGCTTCTCATCCCAGTTGGGGAGATGGTCTGTCCCACAGCCGTCAGTACGTCGTACTGGAGATAGTATACAGGTGCTCGTTAGGTTACGGGTACACCGGACAGGACTCACAGGGAACTGTTGGTTGGTTTGATACCAGTCGTCAGTAAACAGTTCCCAGGTGACATGAGTACAGCGTAGTCCGCAGACTTGACACTGCTACTTCGCCTCGAGTGTGTCCCACTGTTCTTAGATTGCTACCCTACCACGGCTCAAAGGAGTCGTGCAAACAGGTAGCAGTTGGGTGCAGTCCCGAGCACTTGGAGGCAGTGGCGGTTAGACAGGATTCGTCCCTCCCGGTATTGGGAGTAGATATCGTGCTGTGTCAGAGAGCCATTACGCAAAGTCCCTGGCCAGGGCAAGCGAGATTTGCTGGTAGGTTCCAGCAGTTTCTCAGGGTGTAATGGGCTTTACTCCGACACGACTTATACCGCTATTAGGGGACTGACGCTTGCCGCCCCCCTAGGCCCGATATGCGATAGTCATGGACGAACGGACCGGACTGTATGGAGATTGTCACATCAGACTCAGTAGGAGTTCGGATGGGTTTACTCATCGGCCTTCTTATCGACAACTACCTGGGGACCGTTACGTACAGCTAGTGCCGCTTGCGGTCTGTGGTTAAACCCACTGCCAGCGTAGTAGTCGAGTCTCTAGAGTCCCACACAGAGAGTTTCCTACTCCAGGCGAAACGATATAGAGGTTGCATGGTTTTGCGACAAAGGGTTCGGACGCATACGTGCGTTTACGCGCGTACGACTTTCGGACAGATTTTACCAGTCGGCTTTGGTTTAAGCCAGTTACTGGTATCCGGTTATTGGATTTATACAGTCTAAAGTTTTTCCGTATTTTTACGGATCGGAGGGGCGTTCTCGTAATTACTCGAGAAGCTTCTAGAAGATGTGACTAAGGAGGTTTGTTTTGGAAAGAGAGTGAGTCATAGTGGTGATTCATTCACTTCATTAATGCACATTTATTGCTTAATGACTCATGTTAATGAATCATCACAAGATATTTTGTGAAGCATGCTTATTCATTTCTTTTATTCATTTGTTGAAAAGAAGAATGCTTCATAATATTATGATACACTCTCTCTCTTCTCTCATTATCATATCACACATTCTCTCTCCTCAAGCTCTCATCTTCTAACCCTAATCCTTAATCCTCATGTGTTGAGATCAAAGGATTAGTTAGACTAAACAATCCATAACCCTCACTCTTTATCATCCTATCATCTTTGATTAGCAATCAAAGTTGATTAGTTACCTCAAGTTAGAGGTTTAGCTTGGAGTTTCGCTCTCGGGTGGATCGTCTACTACCTAGAGAAGGCCGAGGAGAACCAAGGAGGACGTAAAGAAGAAGGACCGGTTCATTAGGTATAATCCCTAATCTCTTATGTAAAGAAACTCATAAGAATACGGTTTTTAGGGTTTAGCCTCGATTCAAGCGGTTAGTCGATGTTCGTTGTTTAAACTTGATAAGTTTTTGTAAATTCCGCCTCCCCATAAGTACTGGGGTGTACTACATCGACTTACAGTGGTATCAAAGCCTCGCTAAACACTAAATAACTTAATCGCAAATTTGTACGAATTTCGAACGAAAAAACGATCCCGGAAAACCCTAGTTCTGTTAAGTTTCTGTCGAAGTGAAAATGAAGTCCTAAAATTTTTTCTGGTGTGTTCAGAGAGCTTGACATGACCACAGGAGAACACCCAAGAAAAACGAGCCCATGATTCGACTAAAGCGCCGCGGAAGCGCCGCGGATCCCACCGATCCGCCGCGCTTCCGCGGCCGAGTTGCCGAGTCATGAGCTCATTTTTCATAGGTGGGTCCCCTGTGACATTTGGGGTTTTCTGGAATATTTAATTATTGCTCAGGTTACTGTTTAACAGAGCAGATTTTGGAGCAATTTTGAAGTTGTTTATTCGATCGAAAAATACAGTATTTGCGTATTGGATTATATCTGTGATTGTTTGATGTGTTCGTAAACCTTCCCCAACTGCTAGTATGTCGGTTGGCAGGGGGTTGCACATTTCTGAAATGGTTATATCTGTTTGTGCATATAAACTGTATTGGACTGTTGTGGTGTATAGCCGGGGTTAGCAAAGGGTTATTGTTTAATTCGTTTGTTGTAAATGTAATTTGTTGTAATATTATTTTCGCGGGGCACTTCCAGGTTGCGGTTGTAGCCACCGTTGTATTATTTCATTTTACTGTTTTTGCTCCTAGGACTGACCCAAGGTGGGGTACACAGACTGCCGGGTGGGTAGTTTGCCGTACCCGTAGGGGTCGAGGGTGGGGTAAACGGCTATTCATCACAACTGTGTAATCTGTCTTTTCTTGCAGGCTCAAAAGAAATACAGATTGCTTGCAAATCCAATATTGTTTATCTGTGTTCTGGAATGAATATCATTGCGTCAGACGAATGTAAAATATCTATATTTATTATAGCTATTTAGACGTCACTTATGTTTTACACCCGCGCTAGCCCAGCCCCCGCTCTGTCGTTAGTTAAGTAACCTAACGGGTGATGACGGGACCCCGTGGCGAATGCGGATGGCATAAGAGGACGTTATATTTTCGTTGTTTTCTGCAATGATAGGTTAATGATGGGACGCATTATCTATAATGCAAAGTAAAACAAACCAAAGTTTAAATCGTTGGAACAATTTAAAAGAAACCACTCGGTTATTTTTAAAACAGATATTTTTAAATGCGGAGATTTAACCACTCCTTTTAAAAGCTATCAGGTTCCTTCGGTTATATCAAGTTCACTACGTTCACGGTTTCGCCAAAACCAGTCGTAGCCCTCCGTCATTTCTTATGGATGGTCAGTAGTATTCAAGCTATGCTTGTTGGCATACGTCAAGGCATAGTGTTTGGTAGCTGCTGGGGTATTCATTTGTTGCATAGATAGATGTGTTGGTTTGGGACAGTCGCATTACCTTGTTGGCATACGTCAAGGGTATATACGGGTGGGTTCAAATTAACAAGATAATGATGGGCAGAACTTGACATGTGACTTATGATTTGTTGGCATACGTCAAGGTCATAAGAGCATGGGGCAAAAACTAATATCGGGAATTTCTAAAGAAACTGAAATTTGCAAAGAGATGCATACCATTTGGAGTTTGATGAATGTTGGTAGGATTCCTTCAACATTATCATACGATGATATTTGGATCCCGATCCTACTGTGAGTATATGCTACTTATCAGGATATTCGTCGCTTAACGATCAATGCTATAAACCCAGTAGGTGTCCAGAAAAGTGTCAGCGGGGTTACGCCCCCAGAGAAAAGAGGTTATTTAATTAAGGAACTTCGCGAAAGCGTTGGAAAACCTCCCTCGAAGTATCGACACCGGCCTGGCTGAACGGTTAAGCAAGTATTGTACGGTGAGAATAGTCTTGGCTAATTCTTCTTTTATGGTTTGAGGAAGGATTCGAGAAACAGTGGGAGCCATCCAGTTTAGATAAACTAAAAACCACTCTAAACTTGCAAGAGCATCATGCTAAAGAGTTTTCTTCTCTCTCTCCTAATTGCAGCGACCCTGAAAATGACTGGACTTAAGTTACTTTTAGAGAAAAATATACTGACGGGGCCAAACTATAAAGATTGGCTGCGGAATGTCAAGATGGCTTTGACCTATGACAAACTGGGGTACGTCCTCACCGCTACGGCACCTGCTGTCCCTGGTCCCAAATCCAGCAATGCGGATAAGGAAATCCGCAAAACCTGGGATTTAGATTGCGCGAGAGCCAAGTGCATCGTGCTTGCCTCGATGAATAATGAACATCAGAGGAGGCACGAGGATATGTCCTTAGATGGCATATTTCTCCATACAAAGGAACTTTATGGAGAGCAATCTCGTATAGCAAGATACGAGACCTCAAAGAAATTGTTTCGAGCGAGGTTGGCTGTCGGGTCATCGGTAGGTGAACATGTCCTACAGATGATTGGCTATATAGAAGAGCTCGCAGACCTTGGGACGACTTTGGATAATGAGCTCTATACAGACCTTGTTCTCCAGTCCCTTCCTCCCACCTACGCCCAGTTTATCCTCAACTTCAATCTTCAAGGAAAAGAAGTTGAACTTGCGGAACTCCTGAACATGTTAAGGAGTGCGGAGGGCACCTTGCAGAAGGCAAGGGAAACACCCGCTATGTTTGTTGGCGGAGCATCTTCTTCCGGGTCCAAGGCAAGGGCCAAAGGAAGGAAGAAGAAGGCCGCACCCAGACCTAGAGGAGGTGTTAGTAAGGTGGGAAAGAAGGGAAAGAAAAAGATTGCAGCACCGGTAGTTGGCCTGGATGAGTGCTTCCATTGTCACAGGAAAGGGCACTGGAAGAAGGATTGCAAGGCGTGGAACGCCAAGAACCAGGAACCGAAGCAAGCTGTGGCTTCGACTTCAGGTGTGTTTGTAATTGAGAATTGTCTGTCGATCAACTCTACTTCCTGGGTATTGGATACCGGGTCAGGATCTCATATTTGCAATTCATTGCAGGCACTGAGAAACCGTAGAGTGCTGAAGGAAGGTGATATGATCCTCAGGGTTGCTAACGGAGCTAGCGTGGGAGCTGCGTCCGTCGGGGATTATCACCTAGGATTGACGAGTGGACACATTTTGGTTTTACATAACTGTTATTTTGTACCCAGCTTAACGTGTAATATCATATCAGTTTCCTTGTTATCAAATAAAGGTTATGATTTCACGTTTGTAAGAGATGTTGTCAACATCCACCTTAATCATGGTTTGATTGGGTCCGGTACTCTAAATAACGGCATATATGTGTTAAACCAACTCCAAATTTTCAATGTCCAGAACACACTAAAAAGAAAGTCTCCAGATTTAAATAAAGCTTTCTTATGGCATTGTAGACTGGGTCACATCAATGAGAGAAGGTTGACTAAGTTGCATAGAGAAGGATATTTGGACACGTTCGAATATCAAACTTATGACACTTGTCAATCTTGTCTCAAAGGAAAGATGACAAAGACTCCATTTACTGGACAAGGAGTAAGAGCGAGCGAGCTCTTAGGACTCATACACAGTGATGTATGCGGTCCAATGTCTACACATGCAAGAGGTGGTTATTCCTACTTCATTACTTTTACAGATGATTTCTCTAGGTTTGGACATGTCTTCTTAATGAAGCATAAATCCGAAGCCTTTGAGAAATTCCTGGAATACAAGAGTGAAGCGGAAAACCAAACAGGCAAAAGTATTAAGACACTGAGATCTGATCGAGGTGGGGAATACTTAAGTGCCGAGTTCCTAGGTTACCTAAAAGAGAAAGGAATTCTCTCTCAGCTTACTCCTCCATACACTCCACAGCACAACGGTGTATCGGAGAGACGGAATCGAACCCTATTGGATATGGTACGATCCATGATGAGTAATGCTGAGTTACCGCGATCTTTCTGGGGGTATGCGCTAGAATCAGCGATACATCTTTTGAACAGAGTTCCAACCAAAACTGTGCCTACCACACCATATCAGATGTGGAGTGGGAAGAAACCCTATCTTCAGTACCTGAAGACGTGGGGATGTCCAGCTTTTGTAAAAAAGCAGCATCCGGACAAGCTCGAGGCACGCTCAGTAGAGTGTAAGTTTGTGGGATATCCAAAGAACTCTACAGGATATTGCTTCTATTACGCAGAGGAACAAAAGGTTTTTGTTTCTCGTCATGCCCGCTTCTTAGAAACTGAATTTTTGGAAAATCAGAAGAGTGGGAGCGAAATAGAACTGGAAGAAATTCCAGAACCACAAGCTACTACTGAAAGTTTGGTAGAACCAGAGGTTCAAGAAGAACAGAACATTCCCGCACCCCTCCGCAGGAGTAGTAGGCCGTCTCGTCCGCCTGAGAGATACTACGGTTTTCTCATAGATGGGGATAGAGAGGATTGCATCATAGATGATGATGAACCTACTGACTTCAGGCAGGCCATCCAGAGCAGCGACTCGGTACGATGGCTAGATGCAATGCGGACCGAAATGGAGTCCATGTACACCAACAAAGTATGGACTTTGGACTTTGCTCCAGATGGGGTAAAACCCATAGGATGCAAATGGATCTTCAAGAAAAAGATTGGTGTAGATGGACAGGTGGAAACCTATAAGGCTAGACTTGTTGCAAAGGGTTTTCGTCAAAGACCTGGTTTGGACTATGACGAAACCTTTTCTCCAGTGGCTATGCTCAAATCCATTCGGGTCCTTCTTGCTATTGCTGCCTTCCATGATTATGAAATCTGGCAGATGGACGTAAAGACGGCTTTTCTGAATGGAAATTTAGAAGAGAGCGTCTATATGGATCAGCCAGAGGGTTTCAATCAGAGTGGGAGCAGCGGGAAAGTATGCAAGCTGCTTAAGTCCATTTATGGACTAAAGCAGGCATCGCGGAGTTGGAACATCTGTTTTGATGAGACAGTCAAAGAATATGACTTTATCAAAAATCCAGATGAACCGTGCATATATAGTAAAGTCGTGGCCAGAAGTGTCGTATTCCTCGTCTTGTACGTGGATGACATTCTATTGATAGGAAATGACATTCCTATGCTACAATCTGTCAAAGGATTCTTGTCACACAGGTTCTCCATGAAAGACCTGGGTGATGCCTCTTACATTCTGGGGATCCGGATCTATCGTGATAGATCCAAGAGGATGTTGGGACTTTCGCAGTCCAGGTATATCGACACTGTACTGAAAAGATTCAGTATGGAAGATTCTAAGCGCGGTAATCTACCGGCTTGTCACGGAATCACCCTCTCCAAAGAGATGTCTCCCAAGACTGATTTGGAAAGGGAACGCATGTCTATTATACCCTACGCTTCTGCGGTAGGCTCTATAATGTATGCGATGTTGTGTACCAGACCAGATGTAGCTTATGCACTGAGCGTGGTAAGCCGGTATCAGTCAGACCCAGGGGAGAAACACTGGATAGCAGTAAAGAACATTCTCAAGTACCTGAGGAGGACTAAGGAGATGTTCTTGGTTTACGGCGGAAAAGACCTCAGGTTGGAGGCCTTTGCTGATTCCGGCTTCCAGAGTGATAAGGACGATTCCAAGTCCATGTCGGGTTATGTCTTTACCCTCAATGGAGGGGCGGTGTGCTGGAAGAGCTCCAAGCAGGACACCGTTGCTGACTCGACGATGGAAGCGGAGTATATAGCTGCTTGCGATGCCGCAAAAGAAGCAGTCTGGATGAAGAAGTTCCTAACAGAACTTCAGGTGGTTCCTACCATAGTTGATCCAATACCTTTGTATTGCGACAACAACGGAGCTATAGCTTTAGCGAAGGAACCAAGGTCCCATCAGAAGTCCAGACACATCTTGAGGCGGTATCACCTGATCAGGGAGATCATTGATCGTCAGGAGATCGAGGTTCGGAGAGTTGCTTCAGAAGAGAACATTGCTGATCCATTCACGAAGGCCCTTCCTCAGATTCAGTTCGAGAGGCTACTCGAGATCATTGGTCTGCGATATGCCAGTACATGGCCCTAGTGCAAGTGGGAGATTGTTAGTGTTTATGCCCTAGAAGGCCATTACTGTATCATACTAGCTTGTATATTACTTAATGGAAGCTTGGGATATTCACATGTATATAACAGTCTTGCTAAACATGGTAGTATGCTACTTGGTTTTTCTATCTTAATATGTGAGTATACGTATTGATAGAGCTCTTAGGATCTTGCTTGTCTACCAGCGTTGTGATGGCAGTCACACTTGTGGGGGCTGGGTAGTCTACAAGCACATCCTTATTCAGGTCCCTGGTCGTTGGATTATCGAGACAGAGCATCGATACTCCGGAGTAGACTGGTGTGTACGCTTCTCATCCCAGTTGGGGAGATGGTCTGTCCCACAGCCGTCAGTACGTCGTACTGGAGATAGTATACAGGTGCTCGTTAGGTTACGGGTACACCGGACAGGACTCACAGGGAACTGTTGGTTGGTTTGATACCAGTCGTCAGTAAACAGTTCCCAGGTGACATGAGTACAGCGTAGTCCGCAGACTTGACACTGCTACTTCGCCTCGAGTGTGTCCCACTGTTCTTAGATTGCTACCCTACCACGGCTCAAAGGAGTCGTGCAAACAGGTAGCAGTTGGGTGCAGTCCCGAGCACTTGGAGGCAGTGGCGGTTAGACAGGATTCGTCCCTCCCGGTATTGGGAGTAGATATCGTGCTGTGTCAGAGAGCCATTACGCAAAGTCCCTGGCCAGGGCAAGCGAGATTTGCTGGTAGGTTCCAGCAGTTTCTCAGGGTGTAATGGGCTTTACTCCGACATGACTTATACCGCTATTAGGGGACTGACGCTTGCCGCCCCCCTAGGCCCGATATGCGATAGTCATGGACGAACGGACCGGACTGTATGGAGATTGTCACATCAGACTCAGTAGGAGTTCGGATGGGTTTACTCATCGGCCTTCTTATCGACAACTACCTGGGGACCGTTACGTACAGCTAGTGCCGCTTGCGGTCTGTGGTTAAACCCACTGCCAGCGTAGTAGTCGAGTCTCTAGAGTCCCACACAGAGAGTTTCCTACTCCAGGCGAAACGATATAGAGGTTGCATGGTTTTGCGACAAAGGGTTCGGACGCATACGTGCGTTTACGCGCGTACGACTTTCGGACAGATTTTACCAGTCGGCTTTGGTTTAAGCCAGTTACTGGTATCCGGTTATTGGATTTATACAGTCTAAAGTTTTTCCGTATTTTTACGGATCGGAGGGGCGTTCTCGTAATTACTCGAGAAGCTTCTAGAAGATGTGACTAAGGAGGTTTGTTTTGGAAAGAGAGTGAGTCATAGTGGTGATTCATTCACTTCATTAATGCACATTTATTGCTTAATGACTCATGTTAATGAATCATCACAAGATATTTTGTGAAGCATGCTTATTCATTTCTTTTATTCATTTGTTGAAAAGAAGAATGCTTCATAATATTATGATACACTCTCTCTCTTCTCTCATTATCATATCACACATTCTCTCTCCTCAAGCTCTCATCTTCTAACCCTAATCCTTAATCCTCATGTGTTGAGATCAAAGGATTAGTTAGACTAAACAATCCATAACCCTCACTCTTTATCATCCTATCATCTTTGATTAGCAATCAAAGTTGATTAGTTACCTCAAGTTAGAGGTTTAGCTTGGAGTTTCGCTCTCGGGTGGATCGTCTACTACCTAGAGAAGGCCGAGGAGAACCAAGGAGGACGTAAAGAAGAAGGACCGGTTCATTAGGTATAATCCCTAATCTCTTATGTAAAGAAACTCATAAGAATACGGTTTTTAGGGTTTAGCCTCGATTCAAGCGGTTAGTCGATGTTCGTTGTTTAAACTTGATAAGTTTTTGTAAATTCCGCCTCCCCATAAGTACTGGGGTGTACTACATCGACTTACAGCCCCTTGGCACCATACTGGGTCCACCATGTACCCGCAGACGGTGACTCCTAACTTCTTGAATCGGACAGTAATCATAGCTCAGAACCGAGAAATCTCATGGTGGACGTTGAAATATCATATCAAGAGAAAACCGTGTTTGTAAAACATTCACAAGTTTCTAAATAATATATGCGGTTTGTCAAATCTAGAAATCTCATGAAAACAGAATCTCATAAGAATATAGCAACAATGGAATAATATGTACAGGCACAGAACAATACTGTAATGCATGGTAAGTGTGTTCATATAAGCATGTCGTATAACATTGTAAAAAAAGTACTAATAGAATCTAACATGCTAGCATGTTATTGTGTGATGAGGTAGCATAGCGAGTTCTATCTGTGTACGTGGCATGACAATTACCGATGATGTGTGTGTGAACATACGAGTATGTATGTGTGCAACATGTAAATCATCGGAAATGGTACGCGTGTCCTAGTACGAGGTCAAGTAAAACTAAAGGTATAAACACAATATATATCGTAAATGATCGAAGCACGAGCGTATGCAGAAATAAGAAATCGAAAAATGAGCGTAAACGGAATAAAGAAATCGTAATGTGAACAAGTATAAAAAAACGCAACTACGTATGAGCCATACAGTTATAATTTAAAATAGTACGAAACATTGTTTTAGAAAAATAGGGGCTACGATATTTTTGAAGAAGATACCATTTGAAAAGTCGTAGTATCCCCTAAAAGTTATTGTTTAAAATTACTTAACGATTCTTTAGTTTTGAAAGTAGGTATGGCTCTAAATATCTCATAATATCTACTTTGTGATTTTAAAGAAGATTCTTGAGTCGAAATAATATCGGCGATCCATCCTCATCATATCACGTACGGAATATCTATCGTACGATATCATCAAATCAATAGTACGGATCTATAGTTGCGTACATCATCTCATATCATATCGTATCGTATCATCTCATATCATATCATATCGCCTCATATCATCATATCGTATCATATCGACTCATATCATTATATCGTAAATATCCTCATATCATTAGTAAACTTAAATCATATAAGGTAATCATATGCATATATATACTTACATGAGTAGATATAGCTCATAGGCTACGAAATAGTACTAGGGGTATATCATTCTACTAAGTATAGACTTATACGAATATAGCAGTCTAGCATAACCTATAAGCTAAGTATACTATTCTAGTATCTATATCGTATCCTAATTCTTCGGTTGCAGGGGTGCTATACGACATCCACCCGACTTTCCCCGTAGATATACATCTACTCACCGACAAATGCCTCGCTCTAGTCGAATTCAATGGATACCTTGCCCTTTTTTCGTCGTCTCGGAAGTCCATGCGAAAATACCTACAATCGAAATTATAACCAAAACCGTATAAAAACTCAATTCGAGTTTGAAATCATGAGCGAAGTGCACATAGGTTAGAACCTATGGACAATGCGTGCTAAAACAACAAAATACTCCCCAACGTCGACGTACGAACGTCAAACGACCGAGTCAAAACACAAATATCAAAAACCAAGTTTTCAAATATCACAAAACGTTTCCAAAACCAAGTAAAACAACTCCAGATTTTGCTTCAAGTGATCTGGGACTTTTTAGCATATAGAATAGCATTAGTTATCCAGTGAGTGAGCTACAGAACAAACCCCAGACCCCAACTCCAAAATCGACCCGACATTTGCGGTCAAAACCATTAAAATTGCGGCCAGGAATTAGGGGTTTGGACTCGGGATTCTACGGTTGCTTTCTACTGGTATAAACATCCATCTGTATTCTCTATTAAATTTTCAGAGTTTCCCTATTGCTCCAGATTCCAATTGATCTTCAAAACTCAATCAAAACCGACATTTGAAAATTCTAAACTCATGTTATCCAAGGATTCCTCCAATAACCCACTCTCATTATCACTAATGGGCTTGTAATCACTCTCCAACCCTCCACTACATCACCACTACTCATTTGACCCACAAAAGTTCACTTTAGAAAACTCAAGTTTAGAAAACCTACATTTTAAGCTCTAAAACCAACTCTAACTAATTTGTGAGGTTAAGAAATCTTAAGACTTGATAAAAGGTGAGAATTTTACCTTAAGAAAGCAACTCAAGAAATTTCCAAGATGGAAAACGGTCCTCAAAACGAAAACTTGATCCCACCATAAAGTTTAGGATGAGATTAGGAACATTTTTAATGAAGTTCTTAAGGTGTTTTGAGATGGTTTGGATGGTGTTCTGAGGCGGTAGAGATGGTGGAGGAAGAAGAGGAAGAAGGAGATGAAGATGAGGAAATGAAGTGAAGAAAGCTAACAATTGGTTGTAACCATGCCCCCCCCCCCTCTCCCCCTCATGACCATACCTCCATGTTCGCTTGTCCCCTCTCATTTTCTTTTTTTTTCTTTTCTTATCTTTTCTCTTCTTTTTCTCTTTGCAAAAGTAAAGCCATCACAATTAAAAAAAAAAGAAAACATGTAAATAACATGTCATGAATACAAGCAAGGTTAACAAAATAAAACATGGTTTAGTGTAGTAATTAGTAAAACACTAATTAATTTTAATATTAATCTTGTATGTATATAATTATATATTTATGAAAAGCACAATTTAAATAAATGCTCACATAATTAAAAATTCATTTTTAATTTCCGATTATTTTCCAAAAATATAGGTATATAATTATACCAATTTACGAAAACTCAAATCTATATTCGTATAATATCTGTGAAATTCATTATTTTATTATTTAAATTCCAAAATAATATTTTCTATTTTCTGAAATGTTACAATCGGATTTTCGGATTCTATAATTTCGTGAAGGTGTTTAAGTAATGAATTTTAATTCAATATCGTATCGTTTGTGTTTATTATCTATTTTCTTTGTTTCGAATTGATTGTGGAATGGATTGACTTTGTATGGGCACGACAACGAGTATTATGATGTGGATTGGTTATAATATCAGTAATTGAATTAAATTTGTATCGAATACTCAAAAACCATGCAAAACCTGCTCTTTTTTTCTCTGTATGCTGCTTATTTTGTCGGGCGTTTTCCGACGAAATAACTTATTCCGTCGGAAACTACCCAACAGAATAAGCTGTGTACATGCAAATTTTGCCCAGTTTTTTCGACCTTATTCTATCGGTTATCTTCCGAAAAAATAAAGTACCCGACGAAATAAAAAAATCACCCGACGAAATATGGTTTATTTCTTCGTTATTTATTCCGTCGGACATCCTCCAACGAAATAAGTTTATTTCGTCGGGTGACTACTTATTTCGTCGAGTGATGCTTGATGAAATAAAGGGGAGGTTCTTGTAGTGTCTATCTTGTATGTGCAAAATTTAACATGATGCTTGCAAGCTTTAAACAACTTCATGGGGCTGCAATATGAAATAAATGGGAATTAACGCTCGATAAATGAGTTTATGTTCATACGCCATTATAGTACATTATAGGTGTAAGTATGCTAAACTCCCAAAAAGGGTTAAAAATAAGAAACTACTATGGGTAATAGTCAACGGCCAAAAAGGGTTAAAATAAGAAATTCCCATAGGTAATAGTCAACGGCGGTCAGCTATTTAATGGTGTTAACTCCAATGGTAGATGACATGTTTGCATTTGAATTAATTGATTAAAACTTATTGTATCGATTAATTTTTACCGTCTTAATTAGTTAATTAAATTTAATTGTGAGGGGAGACAGTGGAGAGGGATGCGAACATGAGGGTGATGCTCAGGAAAAGGGAAGGGAAGCATGTGGGTTGGGGGTTGTGGTAGGGGAGGGGGAGCTCAAGGGTGGAAAAGGGAGGAGCTCAAGAAAGGAAAGAGGGAGCGCGTAGGTGGAACTCGTGAGTCAGGGAGGGGGATCTCAGGGAAGGGAAGGTGGGTAGGGAGGCGGTGAGGTTAGGAGGAGAGAGGCCGAAGATGGCAGCCGTGCCAACACAGGTGGTGATAGGCTATGATGCACGGATACTTATGTATGCCTCACGAATCGTTCCGAACCACGTAACGGAGTCAGAAATTCTCAGCTTCTTTCGAATTTGCCCGGTGATGGAGGTCGGAATCTCCCTCAGATATTGTCCTTCGTCGATCTTATGACCAGTGGGGTTGAAGGGGCTGTGATTTGGAGAGAGTGTGGATCTCAATGAATGATTGATTGGTGTTGACGCCGAGGTACCAGCAAAAAAGTCCCGGCGTGGGAGACCACCGTAGGACCCTCCAACGATCAAGTAAGTACCAGAAAATATTTAGGCAGAGTAGCGGCGTATTGTAATGAGTTCGAGTTACCTGAATCGTCCGGAGAAGGGGTTTATATAGGGGTCGCTTGAGGGAGAGCCGATATGAGATTCTCGCCGTCCGTTCCATCCATGCGTAACGTTCGCATTGATGACGAGATACGCTCATTCATGAGGAGATGCACTAGCGTGGGATGCGGGATATAGAGCGACGGAGATCTCGTCGTAGCGAGATACACGGAGCCATTATGGGGACGCCCGTGCTCCATAGACGCTGAGGAATCTCAGCTATAAGATAGCCCGGAGATGAGCAATGAAGCTGAGGAAGCTCGGCTATATGGTTGCTCGGAGACGAGCTATTGGCCGATGGTGAGATGAAGAGGGAACGTCTTCAGGAGAGGCCTCCCAAAGATCGGGTGCTACCTCGAAGGCGAGGCGCCGGGGAATGTCCCCCTTTCAAGGTACTTATCCCAGCTCCGTAGACTTTAAATAGCTAGTTGCACGTGGAAGACCTTCCATCCACCACGTGCCTTGATCTGGGGAATCCCAACTCTTGAGCACCATCATTAGCCCCCACACTCGTTCCTATCTATTTATGGGTCGGGTCGAGGGTGGATTGCTTGGCCTTCTATCTTTTGGCTTTTCACCGAGGGATCTATACGGTGGATCGTCCTGAAACTTCATGGCCACGTGGAGATTCTCGAGCGCTCTAATCTACGGATGTATCTTCGGGCGACGTCAGCGGATCACTGATAGGACGACACTATTAAGGCAATATCGTTTCGCCTGCCCGGATCGTCGCGGTGCCAAGCTGGCCATCGATTTTATGCCACACGACGGCATCCGTACAGCGGAGGTAAGACGTCATTTTAGCCGATTGGATCCGCGTGAGGGGAAGGTGGTCAATGGTCGGTTGCCGCATGACACCATATAGATTGTTGGGTGCGACGCTTCGTTTTGGCGGGAGAGGATCTGGGCCATAAGATGGCCTTCGTTGAGGGTATAAATAAGGGTGGTTTGCCCTCAGGAAACATCTTTGTTCATTTGCCTCTTGTTGTCCCTGGATTGCTCGACGCTCCCACTCATAGGTCGGCTTTACAGTTCAAACCCTCCTTCAGCTCTTCCCTCCTTTGAATCAGGTCAGATGTCTTCCTCTGATCAATTAGTAGATGTAGTTAGGGTAGAGTCAGGCGATGAGACTTCGTCCTCTGAAGCCGATTCTAGTGGTCTTCTTCGTCTTCCTCGGCTTCTGATAGCCGAGATAGTTCTTCTTCTGCTGTGTCGGGTTTGCCTCCAAGGGGTTGCGATCTCCCTATTCCCCGACGCCGAGGAGCCAAAAAGGTCCCTAAGGTGCGCATCGAGAACACTCGTGACGCTGCATTGGTGCTGAATAGGTTGGATGAGCTTTCCGACATACGAGCTCGCTTCCACATTCCCTATGGCTTCACACTTCGTTCAGCCAGGGAGTTGAACGGGCAGAACAGGAATAGGGTAATGAGATTGCCCTATACTTGGAAGCGTTCTGAGCAGGGATGTGCCTTCCCTTTTCGCCCGAGGTTTGTGTGGTCCTTCACATTTCCAACTCACCCCGGGCCATCTAGCATCGAACTCGTGGAGGATTCTCTTCGGATTCCTCGTCTGGTTCAAAATCGATCACATCCCCTTTAATATAGGGCTCCTCTTTGCCTTTCTTTGCTACAAAAACCATCCGGGTACCCGCAACGACGAGCCGAGTTGGGTATACTTTCTCCTTAAGAAGCATAAGTGTAGGACGGCCGGGTCAGGAGTAGTGGTCGTTCCTTTTTCCATCCACGAATGCAAGGAGAAGTTTATCTTCGTCGGTCCCCCGAAGGGAGAGGACTGGCCGGTGCCCACCAAGTGGGATAGGGCGGATTGCCCAAAGGCCAAGCTGTCGAAAGCCTCAGAGGCGGGGGTCGTATCCCTGTGGCAGCCCATTCAGTGGGCCGACGCCATGCTTTGCGAGCAGGTCCTGAACTGGGCAGGACTCAGTCCTGCGCGCTTCCTAAGTAAGTTAGGTCCCAACCAATCAAGTTAGACTTGATGCATCTTGTTGTTTTCGTTACTAATCCTTTTTGCTTCCCCTCGCAGAGCCCATGGACCGGTCAAAGATTATGGCCGCCTTGGCTGCCAAGGCACAGGGCAGGAAGGGCGGTAGCGCAAGCTTATCCAAGCCCATGTCGAGCGGGGTTCCCCGCCAGGGGCCTCCAGCAAAGACCGGTGTCCATCCGCTAGTCCCCGAGGAGCGCAGGAGTGGCAGGCAGAAACAAGCCTGGGAACAGATTCCCCGGGTGATGCCATAGGTGCTTCTTCTGCCGAGTCACCGGCCAAGAGGCTCAAGAAGATGATTTCCCGGCCATCGTCGTCCGGGATACATATTCAGGAAGGCAACTTCCGCCTCGAGGTGCCGTCAGGATTATCTGTAGCCGACAGCCTGCCGGTGGACATGGAGAAAGTGGCGGGGGCCAAGATACTTCAGGGCACTATGAAAGCCCAGGTTGCTGTGATAGCCCAGGAGGCCGTCCAGGTTAGTGAGCTCTCCGTAAAATTTTCAAGTAATATTTCCCATGTTCAGTCCCTGACGGATACTGTTTGCTTCCTTCTGCAGGTTCTTCATCACTGTGACCTCTTGGCTGCCATGGAGGTTGAAGAGGTTTCCCCGACGATAAAAAGGGCGGGGGAGACTTCTTCTCACGAGGAAGGGATCCTCACCAAGCTGAAGGAGGCCGAGGACAACGCCGCTTCCTTCGAGTCGCGGCTGGTCTCGAAGGAGGTGAAGGCCGTGAGGCTGACCTAGTCCATATGGGTTCTGACTGAGTCCAACTGGGCTCTCCAGGCCCAGGTCGACGAAGTGAACGAGCTCTTCGATGCGATGAAGAAGCAGAGAGACTCGTCCAAGAAGGTTGCCCAAGAGGCCAACGAAGCGGCGGAAAAGGCCGAGGAGAGGGCGAAGAAGGTTATGAAGGGCCATAAAACGCCCAACCAGTTCTATCTCGACCTCGCCGACTCTGCGACCGTTGGGTGGCATAATGCCTTTAATGCCGTTAAGGAGATCACGCCCAGTTTCGATGACCAGGAGCTCCACACGAGATAGCACCTTCCTGTGGAAGAGCCAAAGGGGGAGGCACCGCGCAGACAAGCGGCAATGAGACTTTGGGCGAGAAGACGACTTGAAGCCGTCGCTCTCTCTTCTCTTCTCTTCTCCCTTTTTGATAAGCCTTCGAGCAATTTTGTTGCAATTTTGTAAAGTCGGGGAGCTCATAATACCTTGTACGTTAATTTTGAAATTAATGAAGTATTTTTGCTCGTCTGTAATGTGTCTGATTGGAAAATTTTCGTTTTTTTATTTTTCCAAGTGTGGGTAAACCGGTGCCCTCTTCGCCCGGAGACGAGGTAACGTGAGTCGAGTGAACATTAGGTTTATTCTTTCAAGTGTAGGTAGACCGGTGTCCCCCTTTCACCCCGGAGACGAGGTAATGTGAGTTGAGCAAATACTAGGCAAACCCAGGATAAACTTTCCAAGTCTATATAGCTCGGTATCCCCTGCAAACTCTAGAAACTTTGCAAAGCTCGGAATTGTCCCCTCTAGATAGATCTGCGTCCCCTCTTTACCTCGGAGATCAGGTAATATGAGCGGAACGAGAATTGGACCGGCTGTCGATTGTAGACGAGCTTTCCTTACTTAGGTTACATAGGATTCTGTCTGGTTTAAGCATGCGTGCCAGGTAGGAGTCTACCCGACGGCTTCTCAGGAGTGTCGGGGTTAAAAATTACACCCAGGTTGACCAAGTCAAAGTCCAAGTCAACCCTACACCAAGTGGGCCCGAGCTCAAGCAGGCGAGCTCAAGCAGAAGCCAAATGAGCCCAAGCAGGCTGGCCCAAGCAGAAGCCAAGTGGGCCCAACCCCAAGTCAAGACCAAGCTTGGAAAGGGCCGGCTCCATGCCAAAAAGGAGGCAATAAATTAGTCTAAATGCAATTTTTAGAGATAAATATATGTAAAATGAGCAAAAATCTAAAATTTTGTAAACCCCATGGCCTATGTGCAAAAAGAAATAAGCGCATAAGACATGGGGTGGCATGAGTGTCATTTGGTAATGCCCAAGAAGTTATATATAAAGTGTGTAGCCTATAAAGGCAAACATGAAGAGAAAATCAAGAACAATTTTCATTCTCTTAAAAATTCTAGGGTTTGTGCCTTCATCTTCTCTTTCTCAAGTTTTTTTCCTCTTCCTCTTCATTTCCAATTAAATCAAGAACTTAGCTCTCTTTTTCTCAAAATTAAATAAAGTTTCACTATAAAACTCTCGAAAGGGAGTTCAGATCTCCCATCAAATCTCTGAAAGGGAGATTTTTAATCCTACCTCCCTTTTCCCCCAATATCCAGCAAATAGAGAGGAGGAAGAAGACCCACCTCTAAAAATCCCACCATGGGAGGATCCAAGGCTTAAGGGAGAAGAAAGGGGTCCCCTTTGATCATCTCCGAAGATCTTTGAGGAGTTCAATTCCAAGATCCAAATTCTCAAAAGAGTTTAACTCCAAATTCAGAATTTTTAGGAGTTTAACTCCAAATCCAAATGTTTTAGGAGTTAAACTCCTAATCTACATCCAATTCCTGTTCGGGAGTTCAACTCCAAGCCTAAGGGCTTAGCCCCTTCTTCCGCTAGTGTTTCCAGCGGCCGCGTGCCGCGCACGTGATCCGCTCGCACCCGGCGCCCAGCGGTCGCGTTCCGCTCGCGTCCGGCGCCCACTCTCCTGGAATGTGACCCGCTGGCGCCCAACGCCCACGCGCAGGGCACATGACCCGCTGGAATCCAGCGGCCACGCGCCATATATGTGACCCGTTAGCGCCCACGCGCTTGGAATATGACCCGTCGGCATCCAGCGCCCATGTGCTACGCATATGGCCCGCTGGCACCCAGTGGTCACGTGTTGTCTCATGCATTCTTAGGAAGCTCCCCACCTCTCTTTTTCTCATACGCTCCACACTCAAAACACTTTCCCCGTTAGAAAAAATTACAACATCTACTATTACGACCATGACCAGCGGGACCCCCGTAAACTCTGTGAGGCCCTCGATATGTCCAAAACACAACATACACACATTGCACATTGAGTTCGCATGACTAGTTTTACCCATCAATCGGAGGTTTCCTCGCTCCAAAAGTGAGGGGTAATTAATGGCAGTTTAGTCCGTGGCTTCCAGAGATTCGGATTCCCACAATCAATAAATCTCGGCCTACCTCAGATAGGGAGAATCTGTAATACGCCTGACAAGAGACGCATATTCTTATCTGAATAGGGTGACGAAAAACACGCTACAAGGAGGTCTTAGGATTCACAGGTCAGGCCGACCAGGAATCTACTGGTTGTGAATTGGCTGGGCAGGAAGCTGTCCTGCGGCCTCATAAGAAGGCTTCGGATCCAAAGTTCGGGCCGAGCAGGAATCTGCTCGCTATGGATGAGCGTGCCTCGGGGACGAGCAAAAGTCTACCGACACGAGGAATTGGGATTCACAGTTTAGGTCGAGCGGGAATGCACTTGCTGTGAATTGGCTGGGCAGGAATCTGCCCAGCGGCCTCGTGAAAGGGCTTCGGATCCATAGTTCGAGGTGGGCAGGAATCTGCTTGCTATGGATGGGCGTGCCTCGGGGACGAGCAGGAGTCTACCAGCACGAGGACTTGGGATTCACAGCTTAGGTCGAGCGGGAATCCACTCGCAGTGAATTGGCCAGGCAGGAATCTGCCCAGCGACCTCGTGAGAGGGCTTCGAATCCATAGTTCGGGCCGGGCAGGAATCTGCTCGCTATGGATGGGCGTGCCTCAGGGACGAGTAAGAATATACCAGCATGAGGACTTGGGATTCACAGCTTAGGTCGAGAGGGAATCCATTCGCTGTGAATTGGTCGGGCAAGAAGCTACCCAGCGGCATCGTGAGAGGGTTTCAGATGTATGGAAGGTCGGATTGCCGTGACGTGGACATTTGTGCTTTCCCGATTCATGGAGCCACGTGGCATCTGGCAGGTATCCTGGAATCCGTGTGTATCTTCTGGTGGCGTCGTTCAATCTGCCCGGATTCGCATGAATGGGATGCGGCCAATGGCAGGAAGCCGCGTGGCAACGCCTCGTCCGATGGATGCGATGCTTCATAATTCGTGCCTTGGCGGAGGAGGATCTCGACCGTAAGGATTTTTTTGCTGAGGCTATAAATAGTGGGGTCTCAGCCTCCTCTCAAGCACATTCACTCATTTTATTTTAGTTGTCTTACACTTGCTCGGTTACGCCCCTTGTTCTCCTTCCGACCATCATAATCGATTCATTTTCTGATGGCCGGCAACACATACAACATTACAACATCTACTATTACGACCATGACGGCTCTGTTGACACATACGAGGCTATGATAGGTTGGCTGCAGCACCATTATAGGCGGTTGCTTCCATGCCAATCCTCTCTCCTGTGTGTACTGGTCCATGCGATCTGGAGGTTCTCCCCTGGCCTTTTTAGGGTGTTGTCTCAACAAGCACTGGACGAAGCCGTCGATAAGATGTGCACAACCCATCAGTTGGGCCTGATCTCGAAGAGCAGACGAGATCGCTCGATAGATCTCCTATGCCAATTTTTCCAACAGAGATTGATCATAGCTTCATGCACGACAACGGGAGTCCCCGACGGCACCATAGTTGCTCAGGTCCACGGACATAGGCAGAGGGAGCGATAGGATGTTGCCTGGGATCGGCCGGCAAACCTTTGCTTTGAGTACCATGACCAATGTGTTTAAGAGCCTCTCCCTCCTTTGTTGTAATTGATTAAGCGACAAAATAATGTTTTCTTATGCAAGCCCTCAGGCACTTTTGTAAGGCTAAGGTGCCGAGAATACCTCTTATTAATGAATTTTTCTTTTGCTTATGAATTCTTCTTTGCTCAGAATATCAAAAAATTTCGTTTCTGTTCTCCAAGTGTAGGTAGTTCGGTGCCCCTCCTTCAATCCTTCACCCCGGAGTCGAGGTAAGATGGGCGGAGAGAGACTTAGGTCGGCTACTTACAGGTGCACCAGTGTTTTATTTACCTGAGTAAAGGGCTTGCCTGGGATACTTCTCTTGCCTCCGAGCCGGGCTGGAAACAGCCAGTAGGCTCGTGAGAGGGTTTCATACCCTCAGTTAGGTCGGGCAGGAAACTGCCCGTTTTGAATGGGCACGACGGGCAGGTGGCTGCCTGCCGGCCTTGCGCGGTGTCTTGGTTTGGAATCGAGAGAAACAGTCCGAATTGCAGAGAAATAAGAATCTTTATTATTAAAGAGAGTACAAGTTTAATAATACAATTTAAGCTTTCCGGTATTATATGGCCGCGGAAGATTACGTCCCAAGGAATCTTGGAGGCGGTATGCTCTTCCGGGCAATACCTCGGTCACGAGGAAGGGGTCGTCCCAGTTCGGAGAAAACTTGTGTAGCTTCCCTTGGTCCTCCAATTCGTTGCGTCGGAGGACTAAGTCTCCTGATTTGAACGCTCGGTGTTTGACCCGAGCATTGTAGTACCGGACGGTTTGCTGCTAATATGCGGCCATCCTTATTTGTTCCCAGTCTCTCTTCTCCATCAGGATATCCAAGTTGATTCGAAGGGCCGAGACGTTGGCTTCGTCGTCGAAGTGTTCGACCCGGTAACTGGGTAAGCCGATTTCCGCGGGGAGCATTGCCTTGGTGCCATAACAGAGTCTCCCCTGTAGGTGTCTTCTTCGACGTTTGCAATGCCCAGAGTACTCGGGACAGTTCTTCGACCCATCCGCTTTGCCTTCCTTCCAGGCGGGCTCTGAGCCCCCGGATGACACCTCGGTTTGCAATCTCGGCCTTCTCGTTGCACTGGGGATGAGCGACTGCAGAGAAATTCATTAGTATATGGTAATCGTTGCAGAATTATCTGACTTTGTCGTTCTTAAAGTTGGTTCCGTGGTCGGTGATGATTCACCTTGGAATTCAAAACCTTGCAATTATGTTGTTCTGCAGGAATTTCACTGTGGAGGCGACATCTGGCTTTCTGATCAGTATGGCTTTGACCCATTTTGTAAAGCAATCTATAGCGACGGGGATATACTTGTGCCCCCTGTGCCCGTAGGGAGCTGGCCGATCATGTCCATTCCCCAGTAGGCGAATGGACAAGGGGAGCTCAGGGGTGTCAGCTCCGTGGCTGGTAGCCGAGGAACGCTGCCAAAGAGTTGATACACCTTGCACCTCCGTATGAGTTTCTCTGCATCGGCGTGGATTGTCGGCTAATAATAGCCATGCATCAACGTCTTTTGGATTAGATTGCGAGCCCCCTGATGTGCGCCGCGGAGTCCTTCGTGTATCTCTTGAAGAACGTACTCAGCTTCGTCGGAACCGACGCATCGGAGAAGAGGTTGGGCATACAACTTTTTATTTAAGTTTCCTTTGCTCCACATAAAGTGCCGAGCTTTCATGCGGAGCCTGTATGCTTCTGTTCGGTCCTTGGGGAGCGTTCCATCCTTGAGAAATTCCACTATGGGTTTTCTCCAGTCCGAGGTATCTTCCTGAGTAGCGTAGACCCGGTGTATCACTTCCGTATCTTCGATGCTGGGTCGCGACATAACTTCAAAGAGGATGTTCCTCATGTGGTTGGCCGAATAAGAGGCGAGCTTGCTCAAGGCGTCGGCTTCGACGTTCATACTCCGAGAAACCTGCTCCACTTGGACTTCGTCGAAACTCTTCCTTAGCCTTTTCACCTCAGCAAGGTGTTTCATCATGAGGGGTTCTCAGGCTTCGAATCGTCCGGTCATTTGCCCGACGACCAAAGCGGAATCACTGCGGACTCTAATTTTCTTTAGCCCTAATCCCTAGGCGATTCGTAGGCCGACCAATAAGGCTTCGTACACCGCGGCGTTGTTCGAGGCCTTGAAGACTAACCACAAAGAATACTCCATCTCGGTTTCGTCGAGTCCGCGGATGACCAATCCGGCTCCACTTCCTTTCTCTGTAGAGGAACCGTCCACGTAGAGTACCCAGTCTGGAATCGGACCGATCTTTTCTTCGACTGAGCTTTGCAGGCTCGGATCCCGTGTCGGCACCTCCTCTCTGTTGGGAATGGTGCATTCGACTACAAAGTCAGCTAGGGCTTGGGCTTTGATGGCCTGCTTCGACCAATACTGGATATCGAATTGCGACCACTCCTATCTCTATTTCTTCAAGCAGCCCGACGACTCGGGGGAATCGAGGATGTTCCCCAGAGGCCGGACGATGAGGAAGATTATCGTATGAGCCTGGAAATACTGTCGGAGCTTCCTATAGGTAACGATGAACGCCAAGACTATCTTTTCGATGGCCGGGTACCTTGTCTCCGCGTCCTTGAAAATGTGGCTGACGTAATAAACTGGACTCTGTATTCCCTCGAATTCTTTGATGAGTACCGAGCTAGCTGCTTGGCCGGAGACGGCAGGTATAGCAGTAGTTCGTCTCCTTCAGCTGGTCGGGTGAGCGGCGGCGGCGTCGACAGATGCACCTTGAGCAGCTCGAAAGTGACTTGGCATTCCTCAGACCACTCAAACCTTAGGATCTTCCTCAAAGCCTTGAAGAAATGTAAGCATTTCTCCTCGGATTTGGGCATGAAACGACTTAGAGCAGCCACTTTAGCGGTGAGTCGCATGATTTTCACGTTGTTCTTAGGCGTCGTTATGTCAACAATGGCTTTGATCTTCTCCGGGTTTGCTTCGATTCCTCGGTGGGTGACCATGAACCCGAGGAACTTCCAGCCTGTGAGGCCGAAAGCACACTTAGCTGGGTTCAGCTTCATCTTGTACTTTCGTAGGACCTCGAAGGTTTTTCCAAGATCCGTGGTATGCCCGGCCGACTGGGTGGACTTCACAAGCATGTCATCGACGTAGACTTCCATGTTCCGTCCAATCTGATGCTTGAATAGCTTGTTGACCAGCCGTTGATAAGTTGCCCCAGCATTTTTGAGGCCAAAGGGCATTACTTCATAACAATAGACCCCTCGATCAGTGGTGAAAGCGGGTGAGCTCTTCGTCGGCCAGGTCCATCTGGATTTGATTATAATCGAAGAATGCATCCATAAAGCTTAGCAACTAATGACCGGCTGAGCTATCCACCAGCTGATATGTTCGAGAAAGCGGATAGATGTCTTTTGGACATGCCTTGTTCAGATTGATAAAGTCGACGCACATGCGCCACTTCCCGTTCACTTTCTTTACCATGACTACGTTGGCCAGCCAAGCTGAGTAGTCCAGGTGTCTGATGAAGTTTGTTGCGTGCAGTCGGTCTACTTCCTCCTCAATCGTTTTCTTCTTGGCAGGTACGAAACTCCTTTTCTTCTGTCGCACCGGCCGGGCTTTTGAATCGACTCCGAACTTATGGGAGATCACCTTGGGGTTGATCCCTGGCATGTCCGCGGGAGTCCAAGCGAACACGTCGGAGTTGGCTCAAGAACTGGATAAGGTTGTTAAGGGTTTCCCCGGTTAAGAGGGAGCCGATATGGATGGTTCGGCTGATGTTTCCCTCTTTAAGGGGAATCTCAGAATGGGCTTCTACCGGGGAACCCCGGATCTCCTTTTTGTCATCACATATATCCAGTGACTCTTGAGGATCACACGGTCCATTGGTCAGATCAACTTCTCCGTCTTCTGGAACTGTCATGGAAAAACATACCCTGGAGATTTGCTGATCTCCGAAGGCTCGGACTATCCCACTATCGCTTAGAGGAAACTTGAGCACGAGGTGCTAGGTCGTGATCTGAGCTTGGAGGGCGTTTAAGGTGGGGCGGCCTAGAAGAATGTTATAAGAGGAAGGAACCCGAGCGACGATGAAACTCACCGACATTGTTCGGGTTCTTCCGGCCTTCCCAATGTTGAAAGGGAGAGTGATCGTTCGCTCAGCTTGAACGGAGTGGTTAGTGAACCCGGAGAGAACATGCGAGGTAGGCTGGAGATCGGACGGGTTTAATCCCAAATGCTGAAAGTAGTCATAAAATAGGATGTCCGCCAAGCTCCCCGAGTCAATGAGGATTCTCCTGACTTCGTACCTATTCACCCGGACCATGATCACTAGGGGATCACTGTGCGGGACTAATATGCCATGCAGGCCCTCGTCGGTGAAAGTGATGGAAGTAACATTCTTGTACTTCTTCGAAGGGAAGCATCTAAGGCCATGACCGGTCGGATACAGCGGGTGTCTTCGTTGCTTGGAGTCGAGCCAACGGAGACGACCATGATCTGTCTGACCGCCAACTCTCCGGTGGGAGGTTGGTCTGTATCTGCTTGACATTTGTCTCGCGGGTACTTCGCCAAGTGACCGGAGCTGATCAGCTCCTCGATATAATCGCACAGCTGTTTACAGTTCTCGGTTGGGTGTCCCTGTGACCGTGAAAGGCATAATATGTGTCACGCCCTGCTTCCTAAAATACGAAAATTTCGGGACGTAATAAACCATCCATGCTACCTACGGTAAGGAAATATCCTCTCATAGTCACATTACGACTGTCTATCAGTAATCAAGAACAATAATATAACTGTCTATCTCTAAACATGTCCAATAGCCACAAACGATAACAGGAGCAATAAGGATCCAAAGAATAACTAACCATCAATAAAATCTATATCAGTGAGATGGTTCTCACTGATCGGCGATCCTATTGAAGTACTTACGTGCTAAGTCAAGTATATGGGCCATGCAAAACCCAGATGTCAGTGCATCATAAATATCATAATAATAGTAATAACCAGAACAATGTGCTATACAGGATATCACATGCAAAATAAGGTATAAGTATAAACAAACAATCACAGATGTTATAACAACATGCTATAGGTATGTCACGTGTATCCTAAAGTCCGTGTTTCTAGGTTATCTATCCTAACGGTATTTGAAACCAATTAATATAATTCTCATCGTAACTTAATAGTATCTCGTATGTGCCCAGGACCACGGTCATGATTTTCAGGGCTGAATCCGAGACGTGCCACTAGGCAATAAAAACAATGTCATGTACAGATGAATAATGCCAGCATCATCATTCTAGGGCCCGAAACCCGTATCGACCGTGTAGTCTCTGCAAAGTAGTGAACTGTTGAGTTATAAGTCGGGTTTCATTATTGATTTCCCCAGGTTTCGTATTCAAATCAGGTATCAATAGAATATCTACCTAATACCAACACAGGAACAATCAGGTACATGTTACGTCGATCAGGACAACAGGTCTGGTCAATCAGGTCAATATCAGAATTGTTAGTATTGGTAAATATTATATGGCAAGTATGTACTAGCACGATAACGATAATGGGATAATATGGATACATGAAATCAATCAGTGTATTAGTATGATTAGGATTAATATCGGTTTAGGTAAACAATCAATGTAATGATACAACAATAACAATAATTGCAATAATTATGTATACTATAACAATAATTATTAATAAACATGTAAATTATACCACTTAAGTTACTATGCATACTATACTAAACTAGTTTAATAACTATATAGCAACTATGATACCTGCATAAAACTGAATCGAAATTGTGCATACATACGACATAAGACGTACAATAAAATTGAAGTACCTTTACGATATAAAGTAATTTGAATCACCAGACTTTAATTAAATAATATTATATATCAAGACATATGTTGATCCTGATTTAAACATCTTTACGAAACAATTATTTGTTGATAAAGTATATTGTTGACTATATAACGACAAATGATGGTGAAACAATTATGCATAATTCTAATATAACAATTATTGTAAAGAAAACTGTAGTATAGTAAACTCAAATTAAACAACCACTAACTAAAAATATAATCAATATGCATATATATATCAACCAAACTATCAATCATAATAGTAAATATTAATTTAATCATATTTGTATTAAACTCATGTCGATCTAGTTTGTAAAAATACCAATCTATCAAATAGAAAATAATAATATTACGAAACCAATAATAATATTTTTACGCCATATATGATCCGGCCGTAACCAGTATGCAACAAATATTTAGAAATAGTTTTCTCTGTTACGAACACACGAACGAAACGATACCACGATGGTGCACAATACGATCGGAACTTGCTCAAGAAAAATCCGATGATCTTGACGACGATGGATGTGACTTGGCGACGAAACAGCAGTAACGGCGGTCAAGTCAGGGTTGAGGTGAGCCGAGAGTCTCGGTTTGACAGCGAAGGGAGTAGAAAAAAAAGAAAGAAATAGAGAAAGAAAGAACAGAGAGAGGGGTTTATTTTATTTTAAACTATATGAATTATGTATGTGTGTGTATAGTATTGTTTATTAGGTTATACATATTATATTATAGGTTTTAAGGTAAATAGATAATATCAAATTACAACAAATCTCCACCAAAATCTCATCAAATATATATTTTGGAAAATAATTCACATACGTAAACTTTTAAATCATAATTTAAAAATATAATTTAAATAAATTATATCCCCTAATATAAGATTAAAAAGGATTTTAAATATATATTTAGATTTAACAAATATTTGTTATTAGATATCTTGAGATTTAAACGTAATAGATAAAAGCGAAAAATAAGATATGGGAAGATTAACCATGTGATGGCAGTTAGCAAAATATAACTTATCATTAATTTGTGGCTACTAAAAGATATATATATATATATATATATATTAGATTCACATAGATTCGGTTTACTGATAAATATCAGATATAATCTAGCATCATACCGGGTTTCACACATGCGGGTCGGGTCGGATAACTACATCTACTGTTTGAATTGATCGCAACCCAAATGAATAAAATAAAAGAAATATAAAGTAAGTGTTAAAATACCAATTAACATTGTATAATCGTAGTAGGGTGTTACAATATGGGCCGCGGAGTCGTTTGCCCATCCTTTGTATCATTGGCGGTAACTTGACGAATCTCTCTCTCTCTGCATGCTCTAGCAGCTTGGCCTGAGAGACGTTCAGAGGAGTGTACTCGTGAAACCTTGGAGAATAGGGTTTCGAACGATCAATCTTCTTCCTCTTTTCCCGGTCCCGTTTCTTTCGGTTTGTCCGGTCTCCACAGGGAAGATTAGCGTTCACCTCAGACTCGAGTTGGATTTCCTGTACGGTCTAGACTTTTATCTCGGCCATGGTCTTAGGTTGCGCCAATGCAAAAGAGCGGAGCCACTCTTTGTGCCTAAGACCTGATCTCAGGGCTGTGATGATCGTCTCATCCCGGTGCTCAGGTACTTCTAGGAGAGCATTGTAGAACCGGGCGATATAGCCCTTGAAAGATTCTCTGCTCTCACTCTTGATGGTGAATAGGAAGTCGACCGACCTCTTCTGTCGTCGGTTGCCGACGAAGTGGTTAAGGAACTGGGTAGCCAACTCATCGAAAATTGAGATTGAGCGCGGAGTCAGGCCGCGGAACCGATCTCGCCCGGTCCTGATGAAAGTGATGGGGAAGGCTCGGCACTGAGCCGCGTCCGAGTTATCTTGAAAACTCATGCCCGCGGTGAACGCGTCCAAGTGGTCTTTCGAGTTAGACTTCCCGTCGAAGAGAGCCACTTTGGATGGTTTGTTCCGGGATGAGACCCGCTCCCTCGGTAACTGCTCAGTGAAGGGATTCCTGAAAAAGTCCGCGGAGTATTTTTCCA
The DNA here is from genome assembly GCA_030015575.1 of Agapanthus africanus. Taxonomy (NCBI): domain Eukaryota; kingdom Viridiplantae; phylum Streptophyta; class Magnoliopsida; order Asparagales; family Amaryllidaceae; genus Agapanthus; species Agapanthus africanus. The sequence continues at coordinate 173,299,428 of JASDDO010000024.1, forward strand.
TCCGCTGGGCGAACGGGTAGGGAGCCGCATGTCCTCGATCTTCTTCTCGAGGATCTCGATTCGCTGTTGGTACCCATAGGATTTTCCTTAATCGGAGTGCCTGTTGTCTCTACTTCAAACTTGGGCAATGGAGCGAATTCGGCTTCGTTCTATCATGTTCCTCATATCATCAGGATGAACCCTTCGTGGCTCCCCTCGACGTGCGACATGTGCACAGCCTCGATGATTATGGTGATGTCGGTCTTTCGTGGAATTAGGCGACCTGACCGACGTCGCTTCGGAGGGCGAGGGAGCGCGACGAGCGTTGAAGAGACAGTTAGGTTGGTCCTGAAACCTTGGCGTTGGACTATCCAGCGCCCAATGAGTCATGAAATCATTTCTTGTATGGGGTCGCGACTGCCGGAATCGGCACGCCAGTGTTCCGTGGTGTCAGGATTGGCACGAGCGAGGCCGAGGAACTGAACGTGTCCATCTGTCACCTCGTGCATGCCGCCGTTCTAGGGAGCAGGGGTGGCGGTTTGCCTCGCATGGCTGGCAGTTTGAACACAAGCGAGCGCGTCCACCATCACGGTCAGTCGGTCGATCCGTGCCGTTAAGGCTTCGACGATGTTGGGAGAAGGAGTGGAACCGCCCCCGCCTCCGTTGCGGAGGATGGGATGGCTCGTGCTAGAATCTTCGTTGCGATGTTCGCTGGCTATCGAATCTAAAGCGGAAGATCAACTTTTTGGGTGGAAAAGCTTCTCTTTCCCACATACGACGCCAACTGATGGAGGTCGGAATCTCCCTCAGATGTTGTCCTCCGTCGATCTTGTGACCAGCAGGGTTGAAGGGGCTGTGATTTGAAGAGAGAGTGTAGATCTCAATAAGTGATTGATTGGTGTTGACGCCGAGCTACCTGCAAAAAAGTCCCAGGGTGGAAGACCACCGTAGGACCCTCCGACAATCAAATAAGTACCAAGGAATATTTAGGCAGAGTAGCGGCGTATTGAAATGAGTTCGAGTTACCTGAATCGTCTAGAGGAGGGGTTTATATAGGGGTCGCCTAAGGGCGAGCCGATGCGAGATTCTCGCCGTTCGTTCCGCCCATGCGTAACGTCTGCATTGATGACGAGATACGCTCATTAATGGCGAGATGCGCTAGCGTGGGATGCGGGACGTGGAGCGGCGGAGATCTCATCATGGCGAGATACACGGAGCCGTTACACGGACGCATGTGCTCTATGGACGCTGAGGAATCTCAACTATAGGATAGCCCGGAGACGAGCAAGGAAGCTGAGGAAGCTGAGGAAGCTCGGCTATATGGTTGCTCGGAGATGAGCTATTGGCCGATGGTGAGACGAAAAGGGAATGTCTTCAGGAGAGGCCTCCCAAAAGTCGAGTGCTATCTCGGAGGCAAGACGCCGGGGAATGTCCTCCTTGCACGATACTTATCTCAGTTCCGTAGATTTTAAGTGGCTGGTTGGTGCACGTGGGAGACCCGCGATCCGCCACGTGCCTTGATGAGGAGAATCCCTACTCCTGAGCACCATCACTCGGACTTATAAACATCTAACCAATATCTCTTGAATCGATGTGTCTTCTCTTTCTCTTGAAAATTATAAGGCACTCAAAAATTTGAAAGTGCATTAAATATCATAATACCATTATTTATTTATAGTATTTGTTGGTAAGTATTTGAAATTGATTGAAAAATATATTTTCTTGTCTTTCTTGGAAAATATTGTCTCTCATATATTTGTTAATATTTCAATTACTTTTCTCTTTTTGTATTTTGTCATGTGGATAGTGTGGGATTTCTCATTGATTGGGTCTAGATGTGTGAGTTGTATTAGGTTATATAATTTGGTGATAAATCGGAGAAACTTACAATGGTGTGCCACCCGTGCATATAGGATTTGCCGAAGCACGTTAAATTCTCGTGTCACATTTTCTCTCATCTCAAACATATTTTATTTCAGTATTATCGATACAAAAACATATTCAGTATCCTATGATTTTGGAAAATTACGTATCTGTGAATCCGTATTTTATCCCGTATCCGTATCCGAACTCGTGCTATATAGATAATGGGTTAGAGTTAGGGTTTTGTTTGGAGTTAGGGGTAAGAATGAAGACGAGGGATAGTCTTGGAGATTTCATAATTTTTTTGCCGATGTCGCAAGACGTTGATATGGCAACGACATGACTATAACAGTGATGAGCCGCTAGCCATGATAGGTATTTTTTTGCAGTTTTTAAATTTTTTGGTAGTTTCATGGAAAATCGTCCAAAGCTTTTGAAATTTTGAAAGTTTAAAGTGCTTGAGCCTTAAAGTTTTTTTTTCTTCCTGGATTGGGGGACCTCACTTCGGAGAGACGACCTCTTATTTTAAAGAGGAGATATTCTCCTGCATAAGCCAAAGCCATACACGGTACATTAAATTTGATAGGTAATTTTTGTTGTGGAAGAGACGACAGACCCATGATTTCCTCATCTTCATTCATCTAATCAGCCACACCCCGTGATCAATGGAAGACCTACGGAATCACATTTTCTAATCAAGCCAAATTAGTCCAAGTTTTGGAAAGTTTAAAAGCCACTTGTGACAAAAAAAACCTCTACTATATAATGACCACAAGGGTAAGCCTCAAAGAGCAACCCGACCTTCACATTTCTCTCTTCATAAAAAAAAGATGAAGCTCCTCACTCTATGCATTGCTCTCATAGCTTTGCACTTCACCAATGCCTCTTCATCTCACTACAGCCTCCCAAAACTAGCCCCAACACATAGCCCCTCTCCTCTTTCTCCTCCTCTAGCTCACCATTTTGCACCACCACCACCACCAACTCATGAAATTGAAGCTTCTCCTCCTTCATACCAACATTCACCAAAGCATCCACATCATCATCATCATGTTGCTACTCCTCCAACAAGCCATGTAGCTCATCCTCCTCATTATCCTCATCACCACTCACCACCAAGGCATGAGGAGCACCACCATCACCACCACCACCATCACCATCACATCTCACCTTCACCTTCACCAATTGGCTCACCTCCCATTTATCACAGGCCTTCACCTCCTACTCATTTGCCTCCACCTATTTACCATAAGCCCTCACCCCCTACTTACCATAAGCCCTCACCCCCTACACATTTACCACCACCGATTTACCATAAGCCCTCACCCCCAACACATTTACCTCCACCTATTTACCACAAGCCTTCTCCTCCTATTCATTATTCACCACCTATTGATCACAAGCCTTCACCTCCAACACATTTAACACCTCCCATATATCACAAGCCTTCACCTCCACCTCATTTACCACCTCCAATATATCACAAGCCCTCACCTCCTACTCATTTACCCCCTCCAATTTACCATAAGCCTACACCTCCAACTCATCTACCACCACCAATTTATCATAAGCCCTCACCTCCAACTCATCTACTACCGCCTCCTATTTACCATAAGCCCTCACCTCCAACTCATCTACCACCTCCCATTTATCACAAGCCCTCACCTCCTACTCACTTCCCATCACCTCCAATTTACCCCAAGCCCTCGCCTCCTATTTATCCCAAGCCATCACCACCAACTCATCTACCACCACCAATCTACCACAAGCCATCACCTCCTACTCATTTCCCACCTCCAATTTACAACAAGCCTCCACCTCCAGCTCACCTTGTGCCGCCGCCGCCGCCGCATCATTAGAGAGCTAATCCGACGAGTACATCACATATCAGATAAGAGAAAGAGAGCAAGTTGTCTAAGCGATGCACAATGTGCATTAGGGAGTCTATTAAAATAAAAACTAAGTTGTTGTAGTGTTTCTTTTCTAGTTTCTATGTTTTGTTTCGGGTTCTACAAGAAATGCTTTGTAGCCCATATATTATGTATCCACATTTCAGTGTACGCTCTTTGATACTTTGTTCTTCTAAAAGGGATCAATGCAATTGAGCTGTTGTTTTATCCAAGTCTAATCTTTCTTTTTGCACTAACAACTTAAATATCCCCCCAAAAATACCAATTTTTCTTTTCGACAATAGAGCATTATATGAATCAGTGTTAACATCAGCGTGCCCTCAAAAAAAGCTGATATTTTTTTTACCACGACTCATCAAATTAACGACCTTGTCTCTGAATTCCCCATTCCTAACCCCCAAGGTTTAGGAGCAGCGCAGCAATCGACGCAGGCGAAGGTCTCGGCGTCGATCTGCAAGGGGAGGAGGTAGAAGCGATGGTTGGGGATGCAAGAGTAGGGGATGCGATGGAAGCATTGGAGGCAGTTGACGAACACGTCGTCGTCTTTGGAGATGGGGGCGAAGCAGTAGTAGCAGATCTCGGCCGATATGATGCTCGAGAGGCAGCTGACGCAGAGGAGCACGAGTCGCCATTGGCTTTTGAGGAGGTTGAGGTTTGAGTTGTTGTTGTTGGTGATGGTGGTGGTGGTTTTGAGGCCGCAGCAGTGGCAGCGAGTGAAATTATGGGGGAGTTTGGGGTTGAGGGAGAGAGGGGAGGGGATTGAGAGGATGCGCTTGTGGAGAGGGGAATGGGAAGGGTTAGGGTTTAGATCTAGGGTTTTGGGATTTGAGGTGGAGGAGGAAGAAGAAGAAGAAGCGGCATCACTCTCAATTACCATTTTGAATGTGAGTTAAGTTCTAGTTCAGTATTGAGAGCTAGGACTGTTTGGTTCAAGGATTCCATGGGATTATTCACTGTTTGGATTCAATAATCCTAAAAAAGGAGCGAGAATTGTAGGATTCTTCTTTGCTGGTAGGATTTCTGCGTTTGCTTGTTTTCGACGGGCACACCATTCTTTAGGATCCATGTGTTCGAAAAAACCATGGATTAATAAGGATTAACATTGTTTAGTGGGATCCACTACTCTCTCTATCTTTCTAAAATACTCAGACCCGAATCCCATTTTTTTTAAGCACGTAAAAAAGGATTATAAGAATCTACAAATCCAATATTATGAATCCAATAACAACAAAAATCAAAATTAGTTAATCCAAAAATTTTCAATTGTACTATTTAGAAATCCGAATTTCACAGGTCCTGTAACTAAACAGTCCATTAAAGATGATCATGGCAGCATTTTATAAGTGGCTTTTTTTCCCCAACTGTTTTTTCTTTCCTTTTTTTCTGGAGAGATCGTGATCATTGTTTCGGCGGATATTTTTTTTAGATTTGAAATAGATTTCCCAAATGATAGGATTTGTATTTTAAATTTAATGTTTGGATTATTTAGTTTTTAGCCCTTGTTTGGGTTATGCTTTCCTAAACCATGGAATCAAGCTCTGTTTGGATTATTTAGAATTTCGATCCAATACTTCAAATATGGCCACCAAGCTCGGTTTGGTAATCCAATAATGTATCGGATGCCATGGTTTCAGATGCCATGGTTTCAGAAAATTTCAAGAGATCGAGACCCCATTTTTTAAAACCGGAATCAGAATTTAAGGTCTTGTTTGGATATGGAGTTAGGATAACTGGAGTTTAAGTGGAGATAGAGTGAATGCAAACTATGGTTTACAAGTTTAAAACTTTATTTAGAAATAAACTGTTGTTATGTTTTAAGAGATGTGCTTGGGAAAATGGAGTATACCAAACTTAGATCATATTGAAGTTGAGATAACTGCAATTATCTAAATTCATTATCTAAATTCTAATATGAATGCCAATTAAGACAAAGTGAGCATTTTGGAGTTAAGTTTCGCTTACTTTATGAAACTATGGTTTATAAAAATTTAATTCCATTCACACAGGCCTTAAAACTCTACAAGAACTAGAGTTCGGCATTGTTTCGAGTGGCTTTTTATTTATTTAAAAAACCCTACTTTTTAATAAAACCTTGATTTTAAACATTTGTCGTCAAACAACTCTAAACTTCATAAAATCTGCATTTTACAATACAAAGGTTTGCATATAAGCAAACCGCGGTTTCATGTTAACTAAAACAAAATCAAGTTTCATAAATCTTGTTGCCAAACTAGTCCTTAGCGATTTTAGTCTCAATTTCTTTCGATTTGTCTATTCATTTCTATAGCACTAAATTTATCATCTAACTTTTATTTCATTTTTTTTGTCTTAAATATACATGAACATGTAAGTGAAAATTCATTAAACTACAAAATTTAGAAACATGGAGTAACTATTGCCATATTACTTAACATTTACAATTGTTTATGAAGCCAGCGAATAAATTCTCCACAATTAGGCCTGATCATGGTCCGGTTAGGGCATGTATTTTTCCAAAAAACCAAACCAATCCGACCCGACCGGTTCCAACCCAGTAGAAACCGAACCGACCGGTCCGGTTTAGGCCTAACCCAATTGGGCCTAATTATTTTTAAAAACATCAGAAATTAAGGAAAAAAGCCCAGAACAGAAAACAATTTGGGCCGGGCCAGAAATTAAAATAAAATAAGCAGCAGATATAAAAAGGCAAGCACGAAAAAAAATTAAGAAATTCTTTACGATTAACAGCAGAACAACAGCAGCAGAAGAATGCACACACTTATACACATTAACTCCAACACATTACATCCAACAAATTGAAAAATTAACATACATTTCATAACATGCAAAGCTTGAAGAGATGCATAGAATCTATAGACATTTCACATTTTGAAATTACAGTCAAGCTTGTCATGACTCCCTTGCTCCGCATTACCATTACCAATACCAAATACCTGAAAAGGGAAAATAAATAAATATTTGATAAGACAAGAATAATGTCAATAAACCAATATCATAAATTTTATGAATAACTAAAATTCGAATACTCATCTTAAATTGAACCGTCGATTAAGATCTCGAGTTCTCGACAATAAGACAATAACATTGGCACCAGCCCACCCACAAAATGCCCAAGACTCAAGTGGCCTAATTAGTACCATCGATTGAGAAATATCGATAATAATCATATGAAATAAGCAAAACTCAAAACTGAATGTCAAGAATGTATTAAGAACTAACATGCTCAAATTATCAATATTTTTCAGCTCATGACAACTTCTCACCAACCGACTATCAATCATACCCTAATACTATATATACCGGGGCATCTAAAATAAATACCAAAATGTAATGAAGTGAACATAAACGACCGATGAATATGACTAAATGGGAACGAAGTTACAAAAAAGCAACTCAAGCAAGCTACCGACACATTTGGTATCTATTTTGGTCACCAACTACAATATAGAGGTAAAAGGGTATGAAAAATAGGGGCAACTAAAGTTTGTATAAATCAAAAAAATCGACGCTTAAAGTCATAAATCATCATTGCATGTTATGGGGCTCATACAAAATTCATTACCCAATTCTAAAAAAAATAAACTAACTAGCAATAAGCCTAACTGCCTGAGGCAGCATAAATAGAACAATTTAGGCTTGATAAAGTAAAGCAGCAAAATAGAATAGCAACAGAAAAATATTATAGCAGCATCAAAATAGAACAAAGCAAATAGAATAAGGCAGCGGTAGCAGAAACAACATTTTTTTATCAGATCCGGCTCAGAACAGGCCCGGAAGTTCTTGAACAGCAGCAGAACAACAGCAAACATTAAAAAGAAATAGCAACAATAGAGCAAAAATTACGTATCTTATCTTTTGTAAAATGATCCCACGCTACACGTAACCTTCCACAAGCATTAGCAAATTAAAATAATAAGTACTTCATCTTAATGAAACCTAACTAACTAAAATCCACAGTTTTTTTTCTTTTTCTTGTCGAATAGCCAAGATGAATGAATGTTTTCAAGCGGCTTCAACCGGATTAAACAAAACCCATTTAAAAAACCAACCAATTTAAGGAATTAAATCGCATAAAAATTAGGCGCGTTATACTTGCTGGTTATAAAATCAACATAATATGCTTCAATATCAACACGAATTAGAGCTGCATTTGAAATTGTTATAGGATATCAACACAAACACTAATTAGAGCTGCATTGTGTGATTGGTATTATAAATTTTTTCAAAATAAGAAGAACATTCATAATTCCTGGGACAGTGTAGTGCTGTTACATCTATCATAACCCAATTGCTGTAAAAAAACAAAAACTCAATTTTTGTGTTTCAAATTTGCTCAGTCCTAAAATACCCAATTTCCCCATTGCTGCGAATTCCCCTATCCTAAAACACCCAATTAAGATTTTCAATTTTCAACCAAATTAAACAAAAACTATCTAAAAAAACAACCAATTCAGGTAATTTAGAATTAGACAGAAAGTGATCTACAAAAACCCATTTTTATGGGTTAATTCAAGACAAGGGACAATCAAAATAACTGAATGAAAAAAATTTGGAGTAAGAAAATACCCGAGGCTGAGGATCGGCTGCTGTTGTAGGATGTGGAGGAGCTGCTGCTGTAGAAGGTGGAGGACCTGTAGGAGATGGAGGCTTGCTTGCTCGGACATGCTGCTGTGGAAGTTGGAGTTGCGGTTCTGAAGAATTTTAGGGTTCGAGTCTCCAAGACTTCGAGCGAACGATCTAGAGGAGGGAGAGGGACTCAAGTGAGAACGAGCGACCGAGAGATCCCAAGATCTGGAGATTAAGATGTAGAAAATTAGGATTTGAGCGAGGAAGATGGAGAGCGTGCATAGATGGAGAGAAAAAATTAGGGTTAATTTTAAGTAAAGGATAAGAAATTTTTATATTTAGGAGAGTAATTCGGCTTAGGTCGGATTTAGGCAGGCTTGCAATTTCCAGACCGCCACTGACCCGATAACCCGATTCTGATTGGTTTCGGCCCCGACCCGTCCCGACCACTCTCAAAAACCGATCTAAATCGGTTCAGTCGGTTTTAAACGGTCCGATTCGGATTTTGCTCAGTCCTATCCACAATACAAATAAAGGACTGAATAGCATCAAAAGATGTTGGAAATGATTTACCACTGATAAAAGCAAAAGGATTTATTCAAAACTTAAAAATGATAAAAAAAAAATTAAAAGGAGAAGGGAAAAAAAAGACTCCTGATTGAAAATTAGAATAGTAAAACTTCAGCATCAGACCATTTGAAAAGCTGACGGGAAAACATATAACATGACGGCAAGCAAAAGCCACGCTGCAACCCACAACATCAAATGGAGACTGGTTCCTTTCTATACAACAGCAGCATAACTTCAAGGTAAAAATAACCTGAAGAAGAACTGTTCGTTTTGATACAAGAGTAGAACCTCACATTAAGTGTAAAATCTCATGCAATCAGCCAATTTACATATCCTACAAACCTAAACTAAAAAAAGCAGTACGTTTGATTTTCAGCATGAAGATTGCTGTGTATTCCTGTATAGAAATTTTGGTGTTATAAGATGAAGAGCACTTCAAATCCGTGGCATGTTCTTTCTTTCTTTTCTATTCTTTTTTTTAAAAGCCGTGTTCGATAGATCTCATAAATTTTTTGCCAACCGAAGAGATTGATACTCCTTGGAGAGGCGAACCAATTTACTTCCCTGGATCTTTTTAAACTGCTACTCGTATTGCTCATCGGAATTGATTCTGCCTTGTTGACTTGTTTCTCCGGAAGTCTGCTAGAAAAACCAAACCATATAAGTAATACAAGCATTTCTAACAACTATAAGAATAAGGCAGCATGACAGAAGATCATTGACTAATTTGCAATTATGTATAAATTCAAATATTAAAGTTTCTCTCCTTAATTTTAATTTTTTAAAATTAAAACGAAGGCAAAATGCCTCCGCGTTTCATTAAACGACGATTTAACGAAACTACATCAAAGTTCTTTCAAAAACAAGAAAAAAGAAAAGAAAGCCAGAGGATAACATATCCCTGTAAAAAGGTAAATACAAGTCTTATTCTCGCAAAAAGCAAAGAGCAACCTCCTCCCACATAAACTATCCTTCAGAATCGTTACCTCTTACGGTTGACCTCCTCCGTTTCGCGCTGTCTCGTCCTCCAAAACAAAGAGCTGAATTTCCCAAGCCCGCTACTGAGTCCTCATCCTCTGCCACAATCCTTGCCTTTTTCTTTTTCTTGACCCTTTTTACAGCACCACCTGACCAGAATTCAATGATGGTTTTAATCACATTTAGAATATTCAAAACAGATTTTTTTGAATTATTAAAAATTCTATTATTCCTCTCAAGCCAAATATTCCAGCATACAACAGAAACCATTATTTCTCAACTTCCCAAATGCCCTCTATTCAACCCAATCCCCCAACAAATCCATAGATCACCAAAAGTGCTTGACACAGACGAAAACCCAAAAAACCTCCAAAATTTATCCTAAACGTTCCTAGCTATCGGACGCAAGAAAAATAAATGGTTTACTAATTCTGGTTGTGTCTCACAAATACCGCAATGCATCAAACCTACCCACTTCCTCTTGCCTAATTGCGTCATTGGAATCCAACCACAAAAAGACACGATCTTTTAAAAGCACGGAAACTTTCAAATCTTCCTATCATTTGTCAACACAACGCCTCCATAATTCAGGATATTATAAAAGGACTTAACCGAGAAACCCCTACTCGACGACCATTTCCATTCCGCGGTATCTATGTTCTCTCTCTCCATCGGTTTCCAGACCTCGAGATAATCAATCAGCATGCGTCGTTGTCTCTTCTCACCCACCGTCAGTGCCCTTTAAAACCTTAGCCACCACTTAATGCCCTTCCATTGATTTAAAACGGATGCCTCCTTATATTTTGTCGGCTCGAAAATCAAAGGATATCTCTCCTGGAAAGTAATATCTCCACACCAATAGCCTCGCCAGAAATTAATCGAGCTTCCATCCCTTATCGTATAAGAGATACATTTAAAGAAAGACTTATTTACGGACATAACTCCTTTCCAGAAACCAAATGCCGTCACCACGTTCTTATTTGGTGCGTTTATCGCACCAAGCTTTTTACCATAGGCTGCTTTAATACTTGCCACTCGTCCCTTTCTGTTACCCGCCACCCACCTCCACCACCACTTTCCCAGTAGGGCCCTATTCATATCCTTAAGGTTTTTCACGCTCAAGGCTCTTTTTTTCGCTCTACATACCTTTCTCCATCTAACCAAATGATATTTTCGTTTCTCCAACGACGCTCATCTCCACAAAAAATTTCGTCGAATCTGGTCGATCCTTTTTAACTATTCATTCTGGAAGCAAATAAAAGGACATATAATATTATGGTATAGCTAACAACATCGAATTAAGTAGTGTCAACCTCCCACCTATAGAAAGACATCGACCCTTCCAACCCTCCAATCTATTTTGGATCTCGTCTATCAATAGCAACCGGTCTGCCTTCTTCAACCTTTCTGGCCTTAAAGATAGGCCTAAATAATTGACTGGAAAATCTTCCGCCATGCAATTAAAGATCGAGACTAAACGTTCTTCCCAAACGGATCTTTCTCCTAAGCAGACCACCGAGCTCCTGTGGAAGTTGATGTTCAATCCCGACCAAAGCTCAAAAGAATATAAGATCCATTTAAGTATTGCAACCTGTTTTTCACACAACCTTCCAAATAACATAATATCATCAGCATCCTGCAAGTTGATAATCTCCGTCCTTATATCCCCCAGGGCCCAATCTCTCCAACAACCCCTTATTCTTACATCTTTGAATCATGTGTGCGAGACCATCAGCCATTAATGTAAAAATGAGCGGTGATAAGGGATCCCCTTGCTGCAGCCCACGTTTGCATCGAAACTCATCTGTAATTTCGCCATTTATACAAATACTAGCATATGCCGAGGATAACCATATCTTAATCTAATACCTCTACTTGGGCGAAAAACTTTTAAGCTCTATACACTCTAATATGCGCCTCCAATCTATCATGTCGTAAGCTTTCTCGAAATCTAGTTTAATTTGGTATCCGTCTTTCCCTCGCCTTCGAGAGTCTTGAATGATCTCATTGGCTATAGTTATCCATCCATAATGTAACGCCCTGCAACAAAACCGGTTTGCGTGTCTTTGTTAATATTCCCTAATACCTTCCGCAGCCGATTAGCCAACACCTTTGAAATAATCTTACACGAACAGTTCACTAAACTTATGGGCCTGTACTCCTTAAGAAATCTAGCTTCGATTTTCTTTGGGATAAGAACCAAAATAAAGCAATTAAGACGTTCCAAATTAAGTGCATTTTCTTCCATTGCCTCAAACAACCTCATTAGATCACCTTTCACAATCTCCCAAAATATGCGATAGAATAAAATGGGAAATCTGTCTGGTCCTGGTGCCTTATCCTCTCTTAACTCCCAAACCGCCGATTTAATTTCCTCTTCTTAGAATCCCGAGTCCAACTCTTCGCTTTGCTCCCCTATTAACCTCTCACCATCATTCCAAAAATTTGCATGCACCCGACCTCCTTAGCCGTGCCCATTAAGTTCCTATAATAATCCAAAGCCACCTTTCGTATGTTATCCCCGTCAGTAATGACATCTCCACCTTTTTTAATCAAATGAATGTAATTTGACCTTTTCATATTAGCGATCCTGTGAAAATAGTTTGTATTTTCATCCCTTTCTTTCAATCAATTCTCCTTGGTCCTTTGACTCCAATCCAACTCTTCTTTCACACATATATCTCTTAACTCCAACCTCCACGAGCGAAGGTACTCGTGCTCTCCCAGAGATGGGTCTCAATCGTCCTCCCGTTTTTCTATCTCTTTAATATAACAGATAAGTTCTTCATTTCTTTGCCTCTCCAATAACCTTTGCTTCTTATCCCATCTTTGCAATACTCGCCTCAGCCTTCGTATGCGAACCACCAGATTACTTGCAGCGTTTGCAGAAGTCGTGGGGCACTCCCAACTCTCCTTGATCAGCTTGCACGCATTCTCTTCTTCCAACCACCTTTTTTCAAACCTAAACTTTTTCTTACTTGTCCGACTATCATCATTCCCATTAAAAGGCAGTATAGATACGTGATCTGAAGTTCTTTTGGCTTCCGTCCTCGCAAAAGCAAAAGGATGTCGACTCTCCTAATCCATAGAAACTAGAATCCTGTCAAGCTTCGTCAATCGGGTCCTATGGCTATAATTCGACCACGTGAATTTCCAGAAGACTTAATTTGTCTACCGTTTGGTTAAAACAAAATTCTATCGTTTGAATCATTCAAGATCCCCATCCTTTCTTTCGCAAATCGTACCATATTAAAGTCCTCTCCAACCACTCACGGAAGCCTCCATCTTCCCTTTATCTGACTTAATTCTTCCCAAAACTCTTCTCTTGATTCTCACCTGCTCGGACCATATACTACTATAATCATCTGCAACCATCCGTCCTGCTTCAGCCTAGTCACTGCCGTTATCGAAAAGGAACCAATGAAAGTATCCACTATCTCCAAAATATCCTGCCTAATCCCAAGCAAAATTCCTCCACGATCACTTTCTGCCTTCTTAACCATCCACGTGACATCTCTCCTACCCCAGACCATTCAAAACTCTAGTCGAAGGGTTACAAAGCTTGATGACAAACCCAAACATGAAAACACTTCTTTCCTAATGACATCCCTTACCATCCGCCACTTAGACGACAACCATATCCCATGCACATTCCAAAAGAGAACTCATAATAAAGATAGAAAAAGAGAAACCCTACCCTAGCTCCCAAACAAATGTACGGGGCTAACCCTGAGGGTTATCCACCTCTTTTTCCCTACTCAGCTCACCACCCTCCGTCTGAAAGGAACGTCTAGGACACCTATATCCTTCTCTAAATATCTAGCAATCGACGGGTTTCTATTTATAAATTCTTTTGATTTACTAAGGTCCACACCAATAGCATCAGAGAAATTTACTAGTTTATCGGGAATACTGCCAAATATTGTAAAAGAACTCAACTGTGTACCTGATGACGTTTTATTTTTCGTGTTGTCAGTGCCTTTGTCCTAACCGTAATGCCATTTTTTTCTCAAGCCTTAAACTCCTCTCTTCCACGATGCTTTTCTCTTGAACTAATTCCGCCGTTGTTGCTCCCACGACGACGGCAACCTTTTCTTTGTCAGGCAAAGGCACCTCAGATGTATCTCCCTGCTGTCCAGCAACCAAATTCGTTACATGCTCCTCTATCGCACCCCATCGCCCTACCACTATGGCAACTGCCTCTTCTATCCCGCGCCTAATAAAAGCACCCAAGCCTGTTGACAACACATCTTCTAACTACCGGTTCACTATATCTTTAATTCTGTCATCCGTACCCTTTACCTCAGTATTAACATCTTTATTGGATGTAGGTTCGGCCTTAGAAGTATCCTCCACCATGACCTCTCGCCCTTATCATCCCCAATCAAGAAACCTTCACTCACCCCCTTACTAGTATCAGTCATTTGCAAATCGTCCTCCGACCTAAAGTTGTACTGTTCAATCGATTTTGATCTTTCTTCGGAGCCCTTCTTCAAAGAATTTCGACCCGATTCCAGCTCGTGTCCCGCTTCCGCTTTAGCTCCCTTGAGGACCATCAAGCACCATTGCTTCATTCTCGAGCCTGTGATTCCCCACAGTAACGGATGCAGGCCTTTTCTTTCTCATCCCCTGACCCCCTTGGGTCTGCAAACTCTGCCATGAACATCCTGCAGACGCAATTCATTACCCTTCTGAAGGCCGTCCCCCTCCATGCTACCATACAAATCTCCTTTTAGTGCCGCAGCTGAATTCAGGTTTGCCTCATCAAATTCTAAGTGTTTCAAGATATCATCACCTCCAATAACCCTATTCTTCTTGAAGTTCACCGCCACAACTCTCATAATGGATTCCCCTCCCTCTACCGACAATAGAACCCGTAGAATCCTCCCAGCAATACGCATTCCGACCTCTTTCGGAATATATTCCCTGCCGTCGCAACCAACACGAATTCGTGCAAAGTTGTTGAGACAGAGTGACTCTGTCCCCTCATCCAATTCCGAAAGCACCCTAAAACTCTTTACCAAGCCCTCAAACGTACTCCACGTCCACAAATGGCATGGAAGGTTCTCCACCCACAGCCAAACTTCGGAGTGATGACAGTAGGGAAGCGATCCCTCATATCCGGTCCACCTAATAATTTTATAACCGAAGCGATCCGCCTCGTCATAAATGCTAGGACATTTGACCCTCAGAGAAAGCCTGACCTCATCAGGGAAATGAGTCATATACCCCAGCGCATGCAGTACCAATTTCCAATTATGAGTACTGAAAGGACTTTATAACCCTCTCAGTTTCCCTATAATCACACGAGCAGGCGGCGTTCCATCCAACGCTTTAGTCATCTTGATGATTCCTAGGGTTTGCGATTTTCTTTCTCCTCGTCTCCATCTCATCCAAATTAGGGATAACAATCAAACCATCTTCTTTGCTCGCACGCCTGTCCTCCGTCTTCTTCGGTTTTGAGCACCGCCTAACCATGTGACCAAGCTCCCAACAATTGAAACAAAGCGGCCCAAGTTTGCAATACTTAGCTGCATGCCCCCACTCGTCACATGTATAGCACCTTCCCGGATACGGCGAACCATGACCCCGGCTTTCCGAGAACTTTTTTATTAGGCCAACCCCACTTTTCACCATCACGGGTGACCTCTCACATCCCTCTTCATCTATCAATCTTACACCTTCATGAGAAATAAGCTTCTTAAAGGCTTCTGGGTCCTTATCTCGAACACGTCGACGAGCTTCCGCCTCCTCCACAGTTCTCAGAATCTCTTCCTTAGAGTACCTCCGTCCTCTAAACATTATCTACCCGTCATCACGACCATTCGGACTCTCACGAGAATCGTTAACCTCAGCCTACGAGGGTGAGTTTCCCCTCAAAACAGTGTCCCTCTTGACATCCACATATGATCTTGTATCATGACATCCAACTCTACCACGGCCATGAACGCCGCCGCCGCCATGTTCACTTCTAAGATCATCACCGCCCCTGTCCTCGAACAGTCATCTCTTCTCCTATATGAAAACCCCCCCACCGCCCTCACCATGCCGATTACATCGACCTCCTCTACGAGCACAACCATCCCTCTGAACTGACGTTCCCAGACCCATCAAGCATTCCACTACGAACACAATGCCAAGACTCACGGTGCCCCACATCACCAACATGCCTTACGCTCAAACCCTCGCCACTACGACTACCACCATCACCATGACCGTTCTGGATCCTATGACCGTCGTCAACACGACGCCCATCAACACGAGACCCATCGCGAAACCCATCACCTCCACGATGTCCCCTATCACTGCCACGATCCCCATCACCTCCTCTGCACTCACGATGTCCCCCGTCGCTCCCATGAGGCCCACCTTCAACATGATGCCCCTCGCCTCCACGAGACACATGCCCATCACGAGACCCATCACCTCCGCGCATCTCATCAACACGGCAACCCAAATCTGCTCTACGACCACCGCCAGGATCCTCACTGACCAGATCACGTCCATGCACCTGAACCTCTCTACCTCCTTCAACGAGACTACTCCGCATCGAGGACCTTCCCCTCGATGACGTAGGCCGTGCCAAACCAGTCCCATGACTAGTTGCCACCGTCCTATCTCTGGGCGGGGACCTACCCCTCGGAGGGACCTCCCTCTAGATCTGAGTGCCACAGTCGCCAAAGGTCGTCGTCCTCCCATGTCCATATCGAGGAGACCGACCATCGACCACCACGTCTCATCGGTGACCGACCTCTACGCCGTGGAGAACGTGTCCTATTACGAAGATTCCTACCCTCCCTACTCGAGCAGCTTTCCCGATTGCCAGACCTCTGACCTTCAAAAGCCCGCTGCATCTTCAAAGAACAATTGAGAACCTTCGAGAAGTCCTAGATCAAGATCCCCCAGCGCCTACCCTCGCCTGCGTGCAGAGATCCGCCTTGCTGGAGCGCCGCTGACGAAGAACCAATGCCCTCACGCTCCAATCGCCACCGCCATTCGAGAAGCCCTAGAATATTTTCGGTCTCCGAAAATATTTTCCTTAATATTGAGGTGGTGATCCTACTTTATATTTTTATTTTCCAGGGCAATGTTGGACAAGTGACCTCTTCTTCCAGTATGCTCCTTCTCAAATTCTCCTAATCAAGGTTCGAGGTTTCGGCCGAAACGACCGATACGTGGTGGTTTCGTATCGGTTTCGGTGGAGACCGATATGAAACCCGAAACCGATACGAAACCAACCATACAATATCATTTCGGCTGAAATGTTTAAAAACTTATTTCTTATACCATTTTTACTATCATTGTGATTATTGTAGGCCTTCGTTGTTAGAAAACCGCAAAAAAGTGAACCCAACCCCTATATTAATACTTATCTAAGTACACTTTTCAATATATTTTGCATCATGGCTGGATTTTTAAACACTAGAATCATTTTCTTATAATATAGAACCATAAATTTAAGTATTTAATATATTTACACTTATGTATGTTGTATTACCGTCAAAACTGAAGCCTGAACCGAGATTAGCAAAACTAACCGAATCCCAGCGAAACCAATAAAATTATGAGAGATCGAGACCGAAAGCGAGTTCTTGAACCTTGCTCCTAATGCTGAAGTTCAAATTGCTAACTAGAATGTGATCATCATCCATCGTAATAGGCTTCATGAAAGAACAAAGCCAATAGCCTCCATGAAGAATCAACAAAGTTTTGCAATCAATTGTCAACATGATCCTAACCCTCTTAATTAGTACCAAATCCTAGTCAAGAAAATTATGACAAATGAGTTGCTTTCCATAGTCGAAATTGACGAACTGGTCCTTCATAAATTTTCCTAGACTATAAATATAAGTAGTTTAGGAGGTAAGAGATGATAGATTTGCCATATGAAATTATATTCCACTCTAAGATGCAGAAAAAGCCAAAAAGTGAAAAATAACATTCCACTGATTAATATATATAAGTAGGATAAGCAGCTTGTACCTGAACAAGTTTTAAGAAATCCTCAAGTTCGACTTCTATCTGAGAGAACGAGGGGCGAACAGAGGGATCTACATCCCAACATCTCTGCATCAACTCCAACAATTTAGGGTGTGCCATCTCTGGAAGTTCTGGACGTCTCCCCTGATGTTTCAGCAAATATTGCAGTCAGCAATGCTAATTTACAAAATATAATCAGCATGTCTTCGTTTTCCCCCTTTTTGGAAGATTCTATTCTTTTAAAACCTAGGCTGGAGCTGAAATTAGCATTACAACTGTAATTTTCATTTTCAATGAGACGCTCCTTTTACCCTTTTTTTTTGGATTTTAGCAATTCTAATTCATTTCATGCATTTTTTATGCTGTTCGCTCCTTGTATCTGTATTGTGC
Source organism: Agapanthus africanus (assembly GCA_030015575.1). Lineage (NCBI taxonomy): Eukaryota > Viridiplantae > Streptophyta > Magnoliopsida > Asparagales > Amaryllidaceae > Agapanthus > Agapanthus africanus. Next base: position 173,317,664 of record JASDDO010000024.1, read on the forward strand.
TCCATTTGCTCATTGAATTTATTAATAGTTTTTTTTTTGAAATAATAGGTGGAATAAATTAGCCACTCCCTCATAAATGGAAGACCATGGGCTCGATCCCGGGTCTTCCCAATGGGCTACTCCAAGCCCTTTACTTTATTAATAGTTATAGATGCTACTTATAGTAATATGGCACGACATTTCTCACTTACGAATGATGTAAGAATAGTTTAGGAAACAAATCACATCAGGCGGCATATGTTTCTTTTTTCTACCTTTTTCTTGGGCTGCAAATAACTTCTCCATGTTTCTATATGTTTTTGTTTTCATTTATTTTGATGCAACATTAATCAGCTCAAACAACGGATGTGAAAACAAATGTTGCAATCGGCTCAAACTACGAAGCTGGAACTTATTTTTCCAGTAACACATTGCATGAACCAAACACAACACATCTCAATGCAACAAACCAAACACATCCAATTAATTTTGGATACTCCAAGAACTTTATGATGTATAAGATTGTTGAATACAAACCATGAACAGTTAGTGTCTCATATGAGGTTACAAGATCTTACTGAGGAGAGGTTTTTTTTTTGGTTGGGGGGGTACGTACCTGTCTCACTCCTAACGCAGCTTGCAAAGGTGTCATACTTTCATAAGGTATCTGAATGGCAAAACAATAAATTGATCAAACTGTCATACATGCGATTAATAAGATTAAGTTCATTGAAATTTTTAGTGTACCTTCAACGTTGCTAGCTCCCAAAGTACAATAGCATAACTGAATACATCTGCTTTCTGATCATAAGCTTCATGATTAATTACCTTCAAAATTTTGAAAATAATAAACCAATTAGATGGATGTAAACAGGCAGTTTTAGATCAACTTATTTGAGATTACTTTTATTTGTGCAGGCACATAACCAAAGCCAACTGCAAATACTTCAATTTCAAAAAGAGCATCTTTCCTCATCGCTCCTTTTTCAGACTAAAAGATTCTCCTTTTCTTTCTTCTCTTTTATATCATAATGTTAGTGTGTCCAAGGAGTTATCTTAGTTCTGTCATTTCTTTCCCATTGTTCCTCTCTATCCCAAGCATGTTCTTTTTCCTTGTACATGTGTGCATGTTTTTTTTGTTCCATTCTTTCAATGCACACCAAAAAAGGAGTTACACTGAATGGAATCTGGTATAGTTCAATAAACAAGAGATTCAAAAAGTCAAATTAGAGAGATTTGATTGTCCAAGACTGCATCAAGTTGCTTGGTTGAATTTTGTTCAGTAAACAAATACTTGCGCAAAAAATTAAATACCCTTTTGTCGATCTAAATTAATACAACCTCAGGTGCCATCCATCTGTATGTTCCAGTTTCTGCCGTCATGACTCCACCTTGATTTAGAAAGCGAGCTACACCAAAGTCTGCCACTTTGACAACCTGATGGGTGGAATATACAGAAGGTAATACATTATTATCTTCACGGATGCACTGCTTCAGTTTCTTCAAATGACTAATATATGGCCGATACAAGTATCTAATAATGTGTGGTAAGTAATATATAACTTTGAGAGGAGATCGCTATTTCGATGTGGGGAGGGTGGTCATCAGGTGGTTGCGTGCAATTAAATATTAAAGCCTGTTCTGGCCATAAAAGGGGAATGCCCAAAAAAAATTCTGTTTAAATGTCTCTTAATATCCTTATGCAAGCCAAAAAGGCAAGGGAAAAAATCCAGAAGTCTAAAACTTTGCCCCTTCTGCGTCGCCCACTGTCAAGAGATTGATGTCAGAATTCTTGTAAAAATTCTAGAAATGGCATGCTTTGAGTGCCCTAAGATAATAGACTAATAAATAATCAAAGTATGTTCCATGTAAAGTACAACTCATTTGATAGGGTGCTACATACATGGTTGTCGTCCATAAGCAAATTGGCTGTCTTCAAATCCCTATGAATAATGTTATTCTGGTGCAAATATACCATGCCCTTGCAGACGTCAAGTGCAAACTTCAGCAACAGAGAGAGTTCCAGCATGCTATCCTGCCTGTGCAAAAAGCTATAAAGACTTCCGCCAGGCATGTACTCTGTCAGAAAGACAATTCAAATAAAGATTGAAATTGCACGATGCTTGAATTATAAGATTGGAAGTGCACTATGTTTGAATTATAAGATTGAAATTACTCTACATTTGAATTATAGGAATCAATTGTTAGCATTGAAAATAATATATGCATGGTAAAGATAACGGACTGAGAGAAATTAATGATGCCTATGACGGTTGTCAAAAAAGAAAAGAAAACGATGTAAAGAAGAAAGAAAAAAATCTCGGTACAAGCAATATATTCTGGAAATCTCAATGCATTCCTAAGCTACTGTATTATCCTTCTAAAGAGAAACTTGAGCTTAGCATGTTGCTAAAATGTTTGGTTGTAATCTTGGTCAGAGGTCCAAGACAGGCTGCTCGGGGAAGACCTTTTGTCACCTATTAGGGGAAAGGGTCTGGTGGTTTTATTTATTGGAAATATAAGATATGCCCTTTTAAAGAATAGAATTCCGACTAACATTCTTGATTATCAAAAGCGGCTCCTTGTGGTAGTTGTGCGTACATCTTATTGCAACATCAATTGCAGAGGTTCTGAAGATATATACTGTATCATACTGTTCTTTGGAAAATCTTTTCTTACCAGATCTCTATATGCTGCGCAGAGATTGAATTTGGACCTTTGCGTCTATCTTATTGTATGTTTCTGCCTATGAAGCACTAACACGGGTACGGACACGGACACGGACACGGCAAATTTGTAAAAAGGACACATGGACACGGCTATATTATTTATATATTTAATTATATACGTATTAAACAATATATAACCACGAGAAGAAACATATACTACAATAACATTAAAATACGATGTAAATAAAATTTAAGGTTATATCTTTCATCAATAACCATAAGTATTCTTAAGCAAATGAAAATGCATGTTTGCATGAAACTAAAATAAATGCACAAGAATACAATCATTAAAGTTTAAACAAACAATCGGAGCTGACTTCATCATTTGCATCAATTTGAATCTTTACTTTTAGATCTAGCTCGAATGAGAGATTCAATATATGTAATATTTTTGTATCCTCAAAAGTATCAAAGTTGTCCACACATATGCTCATCCTTATTTCTCGACACCTTATGTTATGTAGAATTGTCAGACTTGCATAATTTGGACGGACACGGCCCAAGCGTGTCAGACACATTACCGGGCGGAGTGTGTGAGTGTCCAAGTGTCTGATACTACCTGTCGAACACGGCGATACTTATCAGACGGACATGGCGGTCAAATAGAAGTGTCCATGTTAGGCTTCTGCCGTTCACTCACTTAAAACCTGACCTTAGATGCATACAAAATTCAAAATCAATGTAAACCCCCCAAAACAATTATATTCTTATTAACACAATCTGAGTTGATTCAGTCTAGATGTTTGCTTCCTCAAGCAACAATATGTTACGTTTCAAAGCCAACCTTCCTATCCATCACTAGAAACACTAAATTAATTTGGATTTAGCTTAAGCAAGCACATAAATTCATGACAAGAAAGTATATATTATCATTTTTTAGTTTTTTACTCACTCTTCCTATTGCGTGCGAGGTAAAATAACAACATTGTATTGGAACTAAAATTAGAATGGGTAAATCAAGTTGCGAGATCTGAAGGTGTTCCTATTCTCCACCCTATCACTCGATTCTATTATAATCAAAAGCTCACCTGTTGCTATGCAGAACTGTGGAGGCTTTGTGCATGCACCAATAAAATGAACAACATTCCTGTGTTGGACTTCCCTACAAGCCACACAATATATTTAATCCAAGAAGAGAAAAGTTTATGACAATAGTGTGTGTATAGAGAATTATGAGTTGATAAGAATACGATAGTTTACCTCAAAATCATTACTTCTTGAGCAAATTCTTCTCCTGAAAGTACAGTTAGATGCTCCGATTTCAGAACCTTTACTGCAACATCCTGCCCGAGATAACTTCCATGATGCCTTAAACACGATACAAGTTATTAATAGATATACTAGACAAGCAAGAATCTGATAAGCTGTTTCATGTATCAATTGCCGACTCACATATCTCCAGAAGATCCAGATGCAAGCTTCTCTCCTATTCTCAGCAATTTCATATCAATTTCCCAATCACCCACTTTATGTTGTACAGCAATTATCTTCTCTGCAGCTGAAGAATGGGTTGAACCAGACCATGACCCCTACAAATTTCCCAGAAAGCCAGTGCAAAATATATCACTATTCCCTTCATCAATAGATTCAGCGACATAGTAAAACCATACATAAATAAGTGACAAGAAAAGTAACTTTATTTCAGAACTACTATGATAATTTAATATTCACGGTTCTTTTCTATTTTCTTTGGTTCTCAGGAAGGCTGCACAAGCAGGTCTAGCATTTCGTTTACTCATATGTGAGCTAAGCAATTGAGCTTGCTGGGCCATTCAACAGCACAGCCCATGCTAAGACCCAGTTAAGCCTCAGTCAATTTACTTGAAAATTGGCTTACGGGCCAGTTCAAAAAAAATATTACTTGAAAATATGCTCTTAAAGATGAATAAAGTGAAACTATACAAGGTACCACAAATGTTGGGCACATTTTTTTCAAGTGATAATCAAGATATCATGTGCCTCATCTTTCTTAGCGCATGAATCAAACCTTGTGCATCATTGGCACCATTCTAATGAATGCTTGTTGGTCCTATCATTCCTATTAAAGGCATCATTTGGTTTCAGGCAATTTTTTCCCATCTTTTACAGGGGATTATTGAATTTCAAGGCCACGACATAAGGAAAAAAAACATATACGGATATACCATCATCATCTACATCATATCATTTTGCTTCTCTCCAAAGTTACCAATGAATGGCTTAAAAAATGATTAATGAACTTGGTGTTAGAGAAGAAAGGTTTGAATGGAATTCTAGCTAAGGAATCTCACTTAAACATGAATACCGAGTAGACCAGTTATAAGTTCAATTGTGGAGGAGAATGGTAAACTAATATGTATCATAGCCACTGCAGTGAGCATCCATTAGATTGAGTGATTATGTTCAAGGCATCAAGGTAGGAAATTTGAAACAAAACAGGTGACCATAGCTTGTCGATGGCTGGGCCAAGATTGAGCCCATCTGTCTATCTATTACTCTTGAAAATAATCAAGAGAAAAATATTTTATTGGCTTAATCATTAATGAGTTCTACATTCAAATATATAGTCATAGACCACCTCTCATATCTTAACTAATCTAACTCATAATTAACATCTAACAATCCATTATATTCATAACACTCCCCCACAGGCTGGAGCGTATATGTCAATCATACCAAACTTGAACAGAAGACGGGCGAAAACCGATCGAGAAAGAGATTTGGTGAGAATATCTGCTATTTGAGTCGAAGAGAAAATATGTTGTAGTGCAACCACCTTATCCGTCACATTGTCATGAATGAAGTGGCAATCTATTTCGATATGTTTGGTCCGCTCATGAAAAACTGGATTCTCAGCAATGTGGATCGCAGCCTTGTTATCACAGAAGAATGTAGTCGGAAGAGTCGAAGGAACTCCAAGATCTGTTAGAAGAGTGGTAAGCCATGCCAACTCAGCAACTGTATGCGCCATAAATCTATATTCAGTCTCAGCAGAAAAACGAACCACTACATTTTGCTTCTTACTCCTCCACGTAACCAAGTTTCCTCCCAAGAATACACAGTAGCCACTAGTCGAACGACGATCATAATAGATCCAGCAAAATCAGCATCCGCAAAGGCTGTGAGCAACATAGATGATGGTTTATAGAGAAGGCTCTGTTCTGGAAAACTTTTGATGTATCTGAGAATATGCCCAACTGCCTTAAGGTGAGAGGTAAAAGGATTCTGTATATACCGACTCACTTACTAACGGCAAAGGCAATATCAGGACAAATGACAATGAGATAAATACGCTTCCTAACTGGACGTCAATATCGTCCCGGGTCAGATAATGGAGGATCCGAAAGAGAGCTCAATCGAGATAACTTAACTGATGAATCCATAGAGGTGTTTGCTGGTCTACATCCCAGATCCTTTCTCAGATAAAAGATCAAATGTATACTTACGCTGAGAGTTGTAACCTACTAGAGTTCTGTGACACTTCAATTTCAAGAAAATATTTAAGTGGCTCAAGATCCTTAGTTTGGAAGTGTGAAACCAAATGTTCTTTCACTTTGGAGATACCAGCAGAATCATTTCTAGTAATGATAATATCATCAACATATACCAACACAATTACCCTGCCTTGAGAACGGTTATGTGTAAAGAGATATATGCCGGCGTGACTGCGTTTGAAGCCAATTTGTCGTAGAACTATACTAAATTTTTCAAATCAAGCACGCGATGACAACTTCAAGCCGTATAACGATTTATGTAGAAGACAAACCATACTCCCCCGGTCGCTAAAAGCCAGAAGGCTGTAAATAGTCTCCGAAAAATCGCCATTAAGAAAAGCATTCTTCGCATCAAGCTAATGAAGTGGCCATGCCTTAGAAACAGCCAAGGATATAAGAACACGAACCGAGGTCAATTTGGTAACTGATGAAAAAGTCTCAACATAATCCAACTCTTACTGCTGAGTAAAACCTTTGGCCACTAATCGAGCTTTGAGACGGTCAGTCGTTCCATCGGGATTATGCTTGACAGCAAAGATCCATCTACAGCCAACAATCTTCTTATCTGAAGGCGGAAGTATCAATTTCTAAGTTTGATTAGAGCACAATGCGGCAGTCTCCTCTAACATAGCCGCATGCCAATCTGGATGTTGAAGAGCTTTCTGAATAGAGAAAGGAAAAATGATGGCAGACAAGAAAGAAACAAACTGATGAGTAGATGGTGTCAGTCTATGAAATGAAACAAAGTTAGAAATCGGATGTGCAATAGTACAGGAACACTTACCCTTACGTAAGACAATAGGAAGAGAAAGATCATCTTATGAAAACAGCGACGGTGGAGAATCAGGAATAATGGACTGTATAGGAGTACCCGCAGATGAATCGTTAGAAGAAATAGCCGTGGGAGGGGGTACGACAACTTTGTTACGACGGTGATACACCTGTGGAAAATGGGCTATAGGCTTAAAAACATGTCGTACATGTTGAACAGACGAATCAAGCTCTGAGAAAACTAGGTGAGGAATAGAAATAGTAGGAGTGGGGTACTTAACAGATATGGAAAATAGGCTTGATCTTCTAAGAAGGTCGCATCACATGAAGTACAAACTTTAGATGAGGCGGGGTCAAAACAAACATACCCTTTCTGGGATCGTGAGTAACTTACAAACACCATACAAGTAGAAGATCTAGTTTGTCTACATGAGGACCTCGTATATGAGGATAGTATAGACAACCAAACACTTTAGGAGAAACAGGAAAATGATTTTCCTGTGGAAACAAAATAGAGAAAAATGACTGGTTGCTTAGGACTGGAGAAGGCATGCGATTGACATAAAAATAAGAAACTAAGACCGCAAAATTCCACAATCATTTAGAGATATGCATATACAAAACAAGAAAACGAGTTACCTCAAGCAAATATTGGTTCTTCCATTCAGCAATCCCATTTTAATGAGTATAAGAACATAAAGTTTGATGCAATATACCATAGGTCTAACAAAATGCAGTAAACTCCGTACTAATATACTCCTTAGCATTATCTGAACGAAGAACCTTTACCGGAACACCAAATTGATTGGTAATCTCAGCTATGAAGATTTTAAAGATAGACAAAAGTTCAGACCTATTACGCAGAAGATACAACCAAGTCATACATGAATGATCATTGATAAAAGTCATAAAATTCTATAACCAAATACACTAGGAATTTTAAACGGACCCCAAATATCAAAGTGAATTAACGCGGAGGGTAAATCATGTCTTTTATTAACCGGAGGAAAAAAGAAGCGATAGTGTTTACCAAGAATATAAGATTCACAACTGAACTCTGATAAATTAAGAGAAGGCAGCATATTGCGTAAAGAAGAAAGAGGATGACCAAGTCACCGATACCACTGGATAGTAGAAACAGCTGCAGATATACTGGGAAGGTGATCAACGTAATACAATCCATTCTGTTCATACCCCCACCAACCGTTGCTTCGTCAAAAGATCCTATATCACAAAGTGAGATGGATAAAATGTTACGGAACAGTTAGAATCATTTGCAAGCTGATGAATAGAAAGCATGTTTTATTTTAAAGATGACACAATAAAAGCATTTTTTAGATGTAAAGATAAAATGATAAATCAGCAGAGCCAGAAACGGATATGGTATTACCATCAACCATTGAAATCAAACTTGTGAGCACTAGAAATAAGATCAGACGGTCCATCACGAGACATATGATGTGAGGCGTCGAATCAACGACCCACGAGTTAGAATGAGAAAGGAACGATATACCTAATGGAGTAGAAAAATTGGCAGGAGCTACAAAGGAGAGGAGACGACGCAACTGGCCCCACTCGGCACTGGATAAAGATAAATTGCCGGCAGAAGAGGAAGATCGAGCAGTAACAACTGGTGTGGATTTCTGGCGAGCTGTAGGTATATCATCAGGGTAGCCATGCTTCTTCCAACACCAATTTACATGATAATTAATGCCGCCGCAATAAGAACAATAAAGACCAGCATAGCCACGACCACGAGTACAGGAACCACGGGTACAAGCAGTAATAGAGAAACGATTACGTTTGGTAATTGAGACTGAATCAGAATCCATGATGAATGACGCAGAGGTAAATCGAGAGAGATAACAAGGGACACAATAAACAAAATCCAGACGGAGGCAGCAGTTCACAATCCATTCGCAAATATGGCTAAGCCAGAGCTAGAGACCATTAGGCAACCAACAAAGTCCAGAGCTTATTCAATCAAATCCTATAACAATCAACAAATTCCAGAGCAGGGGAGGCAATCAACAAAATCCAGATCCAGAGCACGAGTTGGCAGCATCGAGAAGGCATTATTTGGAGAGGGCTGCGGTGAGGATGCAGAGGGTGTTGTAGATGACATCAAGGGTGCTGGAGGGGAAGATCGAAGCCTGGAGGTTGCCTGGATGGGAGATCAAAGCCTGGAGATTGGCTGGAAAAGAGATCTAGACGCTGGAAGTTGGCTGGAGGGGAGATCGAAGCATAGAGATTGCTGAGAGGTCGCAGAAGGCTGCTGGAGGGGGATCGAAAGGCTTGGAGGAGGATCGAAGGTGGTCAAGAGTTGCTAAAGTGGAGTCGAGGGGTTGGGGGCTGTCGAGGGGTACTGGAGATGTCGAGGCGAGAGGGTGCTGGAAGTCTTCATGGGTAGTCGATAGGGGCTGGAGGGTATTCGAGGGTCGTCGAAGGAGGCCTGGAGCTTCGTCGAGGGTGGTCGAAGGGGTTAGGAGGCTGTTTCGGGGTCGGCAAGGGTAGGCGAGGAGGGTTGTCGAAGGGTGCTAGAAGGTGTCGAGGGGGCTGGAGGGGTGTCGATGGGGGTTGGCAGGTAGTCGAGAGGGCGGGAGTTCGTTGAATGGGGATCGGAGGCAGATGCGGTGGCTGATGGAGGAGGTAATTTGGAAAATTAGATTTTTTTTTTCTTTTCTTGATTATTTTCAGCGCTCCGATACTATGAAAATAATCAAGAGAAAATTATTTTATTGGCTTAATCATTAATGAGTTCTACATGTAAATATATAGAGTTATAGACCACGTCTCATATCTTAACTGATCTAACAACTCATAACTAACATCTAACAATCCATTATATTCATAACTCTAATACAAAGTTGGATTGGTCAAGGAATCTTTTGCAAGGCAAAACACTAATTTTGGCCTTTTCCATTTTGCCCCACTTTTTATCCATATATATTTCTATATCCTTATCCGATGGCACATTTATGAAAGGCCCAAAACAAAAAAATGAATGTTTAGCGGGTAGGTGTTTGGAAGAGTTGGCTTATTAAATTTTTTGAACAATTATTATAAATAGTTATGAGCTAAAATGTTTTTAGTTATTATAATTAGTTTAAGTGCTAATATATTGGTAATCATTGATGATGGGTTATTGATGACCTATTACTCATTTATATAAAATGATAAAAAGTTAATCATGTAAGAAGATTTCCAAAAAGTTTATTATATGGATATCTATAATCATTTTTAATAATTTTAGTTTAAATTATATTAGATTATTTATAATGCATAGTATAAGTATATAATTATATATATTTTAAATTACATTCAATAATTATTTTTCCATAAAAACTAATAATATACTTATAATTCATACTAAGCTAAATGTAAATGCCGACTTATTAATTTTTTCAAAGCTACAGTGTTTATGAATAAAAAAAATAATACAGTGTTTATGAATAAAAAAAATTAACTCATGAAGATTATTTTAAGCTAGAAGAAACTGGATATATACATTCTTTTTATCTCATATTGTTTATATGTTAAGCAATAACGATTTTGTGTAATATACTGGTTCAGCTATAAATATTTTAGATCATTTTGATCCCACACGTTACGTGTGGGGTCAAACTCTAGTTTTTACTATAAAGTAGAGATTCCTCCATGGACCAAGAACTAGATTAATCTTTTATTTTAAATGGATAAGGTGAATAATTTCCATCTTCTCTAACCTTCCCTTGTATGCTTTCTTTAGTATGTGCACAGCTGGGTTTTCTTAAAAATAATTTTGGGAGGAGGTGGTTGTTAAAGAAAGAGGGCAAGGGTGAGTTTGGAGAGGTAAAATTGTAGTTGATAGAATGACAGCTAGAGGTAGACCTATACGAACATGAATGCAAGACAATTAAAAAGGATATCTTAGTTAAACTAGTAGCAAGGAAATGACCCTTACAGAGATGAATAGAAGAAAGGATGTCGTTTAGCCAACACCAAAAGCAGCATATAGGATGTCACACCAATGTATATGCATAAATCAATACGAAAAAAGACAGGCTTGAGGAGTATAAGATGATTCTTTCGATAAGTTATAGCAAAATGTTTTATCACTTCTACAGATATTTATAGAACAACCGGTTGTTTCCTTCAGCGGTAACAAACCATAATTTGCTAATTAATATATCCCCTTAAGAACTTCACAGTAGCTTATCTTCAAGGAGAAAATTTTAACCTCCCAAATATAAACATAAACAAAAAGAAGGCAACCTGTACCGCTTCCAAAAAAATATGGCAACAATTCTTGCATCCAATAAAATAGGTATATATTTTTAAATTCAGAAGACAGAAAAGGCATACCTCACTTCTCGTAATTGCTGCCCCAATCGCCATGTGCAGACCATCTGTATCCTGAGCACACCAGTGCAAAGTAAGCAACATTTGGGCTTGATAAAGATCCCTGTAATAAAGGAAATAGAATCAAGATGCCCCTTAATTTAATAGATGTCCCTCACACTGTGATGACATTATCCTCTAATTAACGTTTTTGATATCTTTTTTTTTGTGGAGATAATAGATGTGATAAATTAGCCACCTCACATAAATGGGAGACCCCGGGCTCGATCCGGGTCTCCTCTTAGGCTACTCCAAGCCCCACCAATGGGCTACTCCAAGCCCCTTAACGTTTTTGATATCTACCTTCATGACAATAATAAATTGAAGTATACCATCTGCTGCAATGCTTAAGATAAAGCAGATGTTTACCAAGAGAATGACACAAGTCTTACCCAAGTTAACGAAGGCAGAACCTAGAACATGAATGCAAGGTAAATCTAAATCGTATTAGTTTATTTTCCAAAGAAGGTTTTTAATTTTGTAAACACAGAAAAATGTCAAGCTGCTTATAGGTTTTCTTATCATATTACATTCTGTATATCATTTCTAGCGAGTTCTAGAACATAAATGCATGATGGGTTCCAATACACTAATGGAAACAAAGCAAGACAAAATGGAAGGAGTTCCAAATCTAGAAACAGAGAGTATCAACTGTAGGCACATAAAGATGGTGAGTGAAAGACAGGCTATACATTATGGTAATGAGAAGGAAGGGGGCGGGCAGGCGGTTTTTTTTTGGGTGGGTGGGGGTTGTTGGATTGGGTTAGAGATTAGATAGTGATGCTAATATTTGATGGCAGGAGATGGCTGATTAGAGCGTTATGAGAGAACTTAGATAAAAAAAAAAGTGGAATATTCTACGAATTAATGGAGAATCGTTAACCAGGAAAAATGGTTTGGATTCTCGTAGGGGGTTTGGGGGTGCAAATATGTAGGAAGAGTAATAACATAATTGACATATTCCAGAGAGACATATAAAAGCTGATTTAGTTGTCATGTAACTCTCACCCTCTAGTAGGATCAAGAAATTTATATAATAACCCATTTGTGTGTTCTTAAGAAGAAATCTACCTCCTCTCTCCATCCATCGACAACAAATACATCCAAGGAATAGCCATCTGTCGTTGAGAAAACATGAGCTTCACGGATGTTTAATCCAATATCAGAGAGCAAAGCGGACAACTAGGAAAATAGAGCATAATTAGAAAAGGTCACTGCTTGTTTATAATTTATAGTCAGGGCGGAAGAAACGATATGGATATAAATATATAATTTGCAAATATACGATGGATGAAAAGCTAAAAGAATATAAAGAGAATTAAGGGTCTATAGAAGACGATAGAGTAATCCTTCAACAAAGGATAAATTAAATGATTGATACAGAAAAATCATTAAACAACATGATTAATAGAATATGTCATAGTTTTAGACCAAATCAGCACACAGTCAATGTTAAAATAGAAATAATGGAAAGTTCAGGAAGATATGTCCCAAACTACAAGGTCGATCAAATAAGGTATTTAAGAACATATCAAACTTTTCCAAATTAAGAATGCACAATTTTCTCATGGGGTCATACAGGTGAACACAAGATGCCGACTGTGACAAGATCTCTTATAGACTTTAATGTAGTGAGCATAAATGACTCTTTAAATGTTCAAACCTATATTATCTAGAACACGGAACGTTTCGGTACGTGGAACAAAAATGGAAAGGCGGAATGCCACTTGTTATGGAACGTGGTGCCAAAACGGTAGTTTTCTTCGATGCACTTCCATAGAACGAAAAACGTAGCTCTTGAACATAAGTGTGTTTTTTGGATCGTTTGTTTGTGTGTGTATGGATTATACACTTAATACATATAATTTGGTATATTTGCTATCTATTTAATTTCTTGAAAAAAAAATTAAATTTTTTCTAGTATATATATCAACACAAAGCCGATTTTATGCCCTTTAGAGTAAACTTCATAATGGGTTAGATAGGAACGATGATTCTTGTGATTTGGATCGCTAGTGTTCCCAATTTGGGAACGACCGTTCCAAATCGCAACTCGCTAATAGTTTAGCGATTCACGGTAACACAAGTTTGAACTGGTTTAGGAGTTGTTATTGGTTATTCCATTATTTTATTAGTATTGAAGAACACCTAGTCTACAAGTAGTAGAATTAGGGATATTTTTGTCTCTTGTTTTCCAATGCTGAACCCTGCATGAAACCTATCCTCATCCCTAACCCTAGTCGACACCACCTCAAACTTCAAAAGTCGACAGCCTCAATACTTATTAAACCCCAATTGACATCCATTATTTCACATAAACTAATCTGACCTACTACTTGTTCAAGAAAATGACCATCTTTGTATACCAAGATAGCCTAGGCCGCCATTTTTATTTTTATTTTGGAAAGGAGTGATAAAATGAAAACCTAGAATCTCGATATTCCCACTCTACTGAAGCTCTACAACTCTATTATCCCGACAATCAAAATTTAATTTTCACAAGGAAGAAGCCTTCTGCATATTATAGCTGTATTGCAATAAAAGAAACCTAGAACATGTGCTTTCTCGCTCTACTATATAAGAACTTTCCAATTGTCTGTTTTTATCCGTTTACGAATTCGAGTTTCTAATTAGAGAGGAGCCGCTCTTATCCTGTAGTATGATTAATTCTGCATATTTACACGGTTCAATTCCACAAGAGCCAACTCCACCTTCAAAAATAATTCTATGGGTAATTCATGCTAACTTCTGTGAGGTATGCATGTTGATATTCTACAGAATCCTTATATAATATGCAAAAGTTTATATAGACCTAGAAATTGCAGCTTTTAATTAATTGACTAGGATATATGTAGAATATCATTCTTGCCCATTAAGCTTCAACTCTTAAACAAGAAAATAATCTTCCGTCTACATGGAAAACAATAGACACGAACAATTAACTAACAAAAAAGGTAATCAAATTGTGCAGCCATATAAAAATGTAGAGTAATAAAAAGAAATCCTGAACCTACCTGACTTAGTAGCTTGGGTTTATCAAAAGTTGAGAATATGATCTCATGAATTGGGGCATATGTAACATCATGCCTACACATCAAGGGGAAAAAATACCGATTGTAAATAATAGCAACAACTATGTAAATGCTATTCCAGATTGGTTATACACTTCCAACGATTCAACAACGTATGTTTATCCATCATTAGTAGATATTAATATATCTGAATATTGAGACTGATTTCATCCAAGTTACTGAATAAGCATACACATAAATACCTCGCTGAAACCACTTCGTCAGCATTCCTTCCATCTTCAAGGTCGCTGTTGTTTGTTCCCACATCCAAACTTGTTTCTTCAAGCTTTAGCAAGGTAAAAAGTCAGTCATATGATCCCTACTTCTAACTTAAACAAGTGTTACAAAAACGAAGCTAGAAGGAACCTTTCTGGATGAAAAAAAAGAACCAAGGCAACAAAACTGTGACAGCTTTGACAACACAGTCCCAAACTTGGAAAATATTAGACCTTCGTTACTAACAACATATGGTGTAATCCATTTAGTAAAAAGAGAAAAAAAGGAAGGATAATTATAAAATTATACTCTAAGTGTAGTAAAATTCGATGGCATTTCTCCTTCATTTTCAGTGCCATCGCATCCACCTGTAGTAGAGATAACTAAAATAAGTTGTTAAAACAATAGTTTCTTCCACTATGATTTAAACATATCACGAGGATGAAGAATCAAGGGAGTAGTAACCCGGAAAAAAAGATGGTTAATGTTCCCAAAAAGATTATAATGCACAAATACAAACACACATTATACACCGAAGTTCCTTTTCAATTATCTCTTCCCCCAAGATGTATGGATACGCTCATGTAAGAGATATTCAACTTATTAACGATGTCCCCAAAAAAGAAGGGGGGGGGGACCTAAGTTCTGATGATTAATCAACCTTACTAGAAGCAATCTGCCCGCTAATATAAATACAGATATTCAAGGAGGATTCCTAAGATACAACATAAAGATCTAATCAAATAAGTCAGAAATTTGCATTATACTGGATTACACTTTTGTTATTACGCCCTCGATCTTAAGATGTTGAGGGCATTTTCTTCGTTTCTTTGTAAAGGGGTAATCGACCTTACTAGAACCAAGCTGGGTCACACTGTTCAAAGGTTTAGACATAAACCTCATCTCCCCATTTACTCTCCATTTAATTGATCAATCATTTTTAGTTGGTTAGGAACAAAATAATTGATTAAGAGTAATACCCATCAGATATCAGTGGATATTTGAATCAATATCTTGACATAGAAACGGAAAATGAGTGGCACCTTTGAAAAGCGAACATGGAAGACTGGGCGCTTTGTTGCGTCCTTGGCTTCTGCAAGGATCTCGCAGTGTAACAAAACATCTTCTGCTCTATCAACAGTCACGTCCACAAGATAACTGTATAAAAAAAATTAGTAGCAGAATAATGAACAGACAACATGCAAAAACAAAGACAAAAATTATTTTTATATAAAAAAAATGAAACCTAAGAACATTGAAAAACAAAGAGCACCAAAATCACCACAGCGATCTCTTGTCAACACGACTAAGAACCAACAGGTCCTCAAACCTGAATCAGCGTCATCAATAACGAACCCTTAATCGTGCAACTGGATAGCGATTGAACTCCAGTTTGAACATAAAAATTCAAAGAAATATGGAAAAGAAGAAAAAGAAAATTCCAGGGATCAGGATGCAACTACACAACTAAATAGCATGAAGCCACAATCCAGATTAGAATGCTATTCTGTAATTTCTTAGGCCCTGTTTGGGAATGGAGTTAAGTCTTCTAAACTGTAGTGTCATGAAGTTGGAAAAACTTAACTCCAAAATGCTAACTTTACCATGTTTGGCGTTGAGATGTTATATCAGCTCTAAGGTTGAGATAACTACAATCTAAACTCCATTTTTGGAGTTTGGGGCTTGCAGACTACAGTCTGCATACCTCCCAACTCCACTTAAAAATAAACCACAGTTATCCCAACTCCATATCCAAAACAGCGCCTTACATACTAAGCATGAAATTAAATCAACAAAGAAACTCACGTTGCAGATGAATCAAAAACTCTTCAACAAGTCTTAAAAAAACATTTGCCTAAGAAAAGGACCAAAATTTTCAGCAAATCCAAAACAGCAATTCAAAAGGAGGAGCATTACATTTTTTATATGCATTACATATATAATAGGAATCTATTAATAAGCTACACAATTCAAGATCTAAAGGATAACAACAAAGTTAAGAAACGCATTAGAATTAGATGAATCCAAAAGAGAAAGTCTCAGAACAACTCATCAATTTTAGATCAAGATTACCGAATATGAGCACTCAACTCCACCAGAAATTCAGGGGAAAAAAGGAAAGGAAAGGAAAAAAGGGAAAGGAAAAAAACAAAACAAAATCAAAATAGCTCGAACTCGCAATCAGGGACCTCGTATCGAAAACCTACAGCCGATCGAGACTCAGAAAAATCTCATACCTCGTAGGCAGCCTGCTAAAATGCGCATCGAGCTGCTCCTTGAAGTCAGGATTCGAGATCGCCTCCACGTTTTTGATCTCCACGAGCCTATTGTATATATCGTTCTTGATGTCGAACCCCCTCGGCGGCGACGAGCTCTCTCCGATCCCTTCCTCGATCGCCTCCTCCATCTCCTCCTCCAGAGATTCGAATCACAAGAATCTCATCCTCGAGCTCTAGAGAGAGGGGCTCGAGCTAGGGTTTTAGAGAGAGAGTTTTAGAGAGAGGGATCTTTGACGCTTTTGGTGAGAAATAGGAAACGGAATCTCAGGGCGGCGGGGAGGTAAATAAGGCGACGCGGCGAGGGTGAAATCGTCTTTTCGAGGAGAGAAAGGGTGGAATGTTCGCGCCTTTGTGTAATGATCGACGAGAGAAAGAGATAGGATAAGAAGAAAGAGTCACTGCTGTTGTAAAAATAATAGCAGGGTTTTCTGTTTCAATGCGACCACACATCGTAAATATGAAGCATATAAAATATATCAATAAATTCTCTGTTTCATGCTAATCCTGATTATTAAATTTATTTGGATAAATCTGAACCGTACGATATGATAACATGATGCTAATTTGGAGACAAGGGCTCTGAATCCAATAGGATAGGTTCGGATAAACGAAGGCGGTTCCATGGTTTGTTGTGCGTAAGAAACAGCAAACACCCTTTTAATGGATCACTTGATGCCACATAGGCAGAAAGGTGGGTCCCGCTGAAGGTGAGGCTGTTTGGTGTTGCGTTGGGTGTACAGGTCTGATCCGGAAACGTGGGAAAAGAGGGGTGGGATCGACGGGACCGCAGGTGGGGGACCAGTCCCCGCATGTCTGAGACGCACAGCGGATCTCCGATAAGGATTTTGCATAAAGCCCCCTCAATTTGTAAAATATTATGAGAATTGCATATCTTTTCGCATATTTCTTAGGGTTCGCTGTAGCTGCGGTCGACCGTCTAAATTTGGGTCCAACCAGGGATGGGCCCTTGAGAGTTTAAATGGGCATGGCCCGCCCTCCTGGATGTGTGAGGGGACTTAGACATTTTTGCATATTCCTTAAAGCAAGTTTTTTTAATACAAAAAATGTTTATCATTTGACTTTAAAAAATAACAGTTAGAATAGGTTCTCATGATTTGTTCTGAAGGTCCCGGGTTCAAATTATTAGGAGTTGGGACATAATATGTGTATCTTTGTTTGTAATTAGCAGAAAAAGTGTTTATGCTAATTTTGGTTTTTTTTGCCATTTATCTTCTTTCTTATTAAGATTCCTTAACGAAATACCGCAAATGTGAAAGTTTATAAATAAAAGGATAAAATTACTAACAAATATTTGGTAATGATTATTGTCGAAAACATCCATGTCGTTTGGGGAACCAACTGGAACATTTTTCTTTATGCATTACAACCCATGTGCTTTAAAACTGCTGCTTGGTGGAGTTTAATTTTGTTTCTCATTGTTTAGAGATAGAAGTAAGTTACAGTTCATGCACATAACCTTGTTTATTCGGTTTTCTTCCAATTTTATCTTCATCCATAATTAAAATCAATTGCCTACCCCGTTTTTTCCAAATCGAAAACGGCAACCTACCCCTCTTCTTATTTGTTGCCCTCGCTTGAAATAGGATTTTTCTTGGGTCCTAGGTTGTTCCCCATCTATTCAATAAATTCAACGAAGCCCTAGGTTGTACCCTTCTTTCCAGCCATTACTTCCACACTTACACTACTATGGATATGGTTTGCCCCTACGGTACCACTGCCCACCATAGGGGCAAAAACCGTAGAGGCAAATATCTGCTTCTACGGTTATAAATTTGCCCTTACAGCGAGACCCGTAGAGGCCTTTGCCTCTACGGTTTCAAACGCATGGAGCAAATTTTTTTTAAAAAGATAATAGCATCTTGTCCCTACGGTGTATACCGTAAGGGCAAATTATTGCCCCTACGGTGCACACCGTAGGGGCAAAAATTTGTCCCTATGATGCTGACCGTAAGGGCAAACTTTTTTTATTTTTTTTAAAATATCGTCTCTGTTTTTTGTTCGGCTTGTACACAATAATATATCACACACTATATCATATATCCAAATACAAAAATATATATCAATAATATCTCACGGATAATATATAACGAAATAAACAAACACAACATGAAATCACTCTAAAATCGGGATCATAATTATCATATACAACCGATATCCAAAATATACAACATGTCGCAAATATAATACATACATTCTACAAAAATCTAAAAAATATTTTAAAAAATCACTGTTGGCTCGGTCTAGATGCTCCATTTCCAAGCAACTAGCGCATCTGGCGAAGTCGGTCCTCATTGTAGCCCTGAAGCCTCAAATGTTCTAGAAATGATACTGCAGCAATACCTGGAGCTGAAGCTGTTGGAGGTGAAGCTGCCGGAGCAGGAGCAAAAAAACCTGGAGGAGTGGCCTGTGAAGCCGTAGCCGAAGGAGTGTCATGCGAAGCCGCGGCCGAAGGAGTGGCATGCAGAGTCGTCGACGGTATCCTAAAAATCGAATCAGGACGAATAGAAGAATGAAGCCGTAAAGTTTTTAAGTTTGTGTAATAAAAAAAATAAGGAACGGTGTACTAGATTTACTCTATGTCTTGTTGTGAAATTTTAAATGTAGAAATCAAGTCTTGCGAATTGAAATAATGTGTTATTAATCTATAAGATTCATGTCGTATTTGTATCAATATTGGATTTTTGCGAATCTGCGAATTCTACTCGTATCCGTATTCGAATCCGTGCTACGCAGATTAGAACTATTAAGATATACGTTGTTTACCGCCGAAAACCGGACTGAGGCACGGGAAGCGCATCCAGCCTGAATATGGGGGCAGATACTATATGAAACATATCCATCCACCTCTCCGAAAATACCAAGTTGATTTATGGCACCGTATATTGGAGGTTTGGATGGATACGATGTAATTGAACCTTTCAGATTCCCCCTCAATGATGAAGGGTTTTTGATTGTGGGACGCTTTTTCCTGCATGCGCAATCCCCTGCAGTTAATTACATTATCGCCAAACGATTACAACTTTCTCTACTCCAGATATATCACTTCGTGTGTCGTGTTATGATTTGTTTATTTTGGGGTTGCCCTTAGATTGTATACAGAGACTAATATATGTCGTTGACCGTAGGGCCCGGATTAGTTAAAATCCGTATATAGATTTGGGAGAACTTAAGACGCATTTCTTATATAAATAAGTTCTATCAGTTCACGGGATACATGTTTAAGGATTGTTAATCGTATATGTGACTAAGATCAACTTAGATGATATGGGCTAAGGATCATTAGTCATATATGAGATTAAGATCAACTTAGAAAACATGATATAAGGATCTTTAGTCGTATATGAGACTAAGATTGACTTAGAAGATTTGGCTAAGGATCGTTAGTCGTATATGGGACTTGTTTACCGCCGAAAACTGGACTGAGACATTGGAGACATCTAGCCCGAATTTAGGAACAGATGCTATATGGAACATATCCATTCACCTCTCTGAAGATACCAAGTTGATTTATGATATCGTATATTGGAGGTTTGGATAGATGCGATCGCTTTAACAGACTTATCAGATTCCTCCTCATTTTAGGGGTTTTTGATTGTAGAGACGCTTTTTCCTGCAGGCGCAAGCTCCTGCAGTTAATTATATTATCGCAACGCGATAACAACTTTCACCTTCTCCACTTGATCACTTCGTGCCGTGTCATGTTTGTTTATATGGGATTGCCTTTGGATTGTATATGGAGACTAATCTTATCATGCCCGTAGACGCGGATTAGTCCAAACCCGTAAATCATATTTTGAGTGAACTTAGGCAATATCTGCCATCAATTCAAAGATTTAAGAATCGTTAATCTAGTCTTAGGTTATGATCGACTTAAAATATAGCTAAGGACCGTTAATCTTGTTTTAGATTAAGGTCGACTTAAAATGTGTATGATCATGATTGATTTTCCTTTGAAAATCAAAGAAATTTGAGACTTCAGGGAATTAGTCTAATTTTGGACTAAATGTCAGGCTCTGTTTCCCAACAGTGCTAAGCATTAGGCCATATGTCGTTTTGGGCTTTACATAACCCAATAGTGCTAAGCACCGGGCCCAGAAACTTAAACTTCATCATAGGTTTCGCTTCAGTGTTCACGTGCTCTTCACATGAGTAGTGGTAAGCACCGGTTCATATGGCGCTCATGTGAATGTCACGTGGAGCACTATTTTCATGGTCGCTCACGTGCTCTTTATGTGAATAGTGCTAAGCACTAGTTCATCTGGCCCTCACGTGAGTGTCACATGAAGCACTATCTGCATAGACGCTCACGTGCTTTTCACGTGAAACTTTTAGTCTCAGTGCTCACGTGTCTTTCATGTGAGACTCTGTCTTCAGGGCTTCTTTGGGCGCTCACGTAGTTTTCACATGAGACGCATGTTTCATGTTTCACCCTTAGGCGCTCACGTGCCTTTTACGCGGGTCTTCGTTTTCTTTGTTTTATAGGGTTCTCACGTGTCTTTCACGTGATCCTTTCCATGTTTATGCAGAGATTAACTCTGAAAATTAGAGTTTAAGGCCACTTTTCGAGATGCTTTAGATGCCACCTGAGTTTATCTGATTCTCATTTGGGAGTCTACCGAAATATAGCCCGAAAAAACCCGCTCTGCGTTTTCTTGAGCGTATTAAGGCCGCTTGATGCTTTGAGCTCCTTTGTGCTCTTGCACCCAAATTTTTTTGGCGGGAACATACGTATGCACAAATAGAAATAACATGCATACCAACTCCTTCAATATGGCCATATCGGACTTCAATGTGGCCATCTCCTTCTCCAGATGTCGCTCACGGGGTAGGAGAAATAACCGCCAGAGTGGAGGACAATCTCAGATGGGCCCTGCTGGGACCAAGTCCCTGGTCTCTCTCATAGCCAGTTAGCCACTATGATGCCCTCCATGTACGGCGTTTAAGATAGGGGTCAGCATGGCCGGATTGGTCTCTCCGCTAAAATCAACCCCTGATAAGCTCGCCTGCTCCATCACACGCGCCTACACCCATGTAAAGTATTCAAACGTAAGTAAACTATTTAAATTTAAACTTATTAAAACAAAATTTTATTCGAATTAGAACGAATATTAACACTTACGCAATAATCCGCTGTAGCAGTGTCGGGATATCTAACAGTGCCAGTGGATGGATCTATCGATGTAGCATGGACACTTAGATATTCCTACAACACGTTCGGTGTACTACCCTCCGTCACGATCCGAGCTCTCTGCAATTCACCAAAAACACACATATATAATATAACTTTTCATACTGCATTATATCAAAAGAAATATATTATAATTTACCGCTGCCTCCATGGCATGAGTTATGTTCTTCGAGCCGCCCGTGTGGGTAGCTCGACCTCTCTTCGTCGACTTGCGATTCTCCTTATTCTGTTGGGCTTGCTTCTGCACAACACAATCAGGTTTAGTTTTCTAATTCAGCAATAAAAAATAAATTATATACTAAACACCGAATTACATTTAAATTACAAACCTACTTGCGATCAGACGCCCAATACAGACATATGAAAGGCCATGTTTCTAAATTGACCCCGCTAAAGGTCAGAGACTGTAGGAGAGCCGCTCTCTCCTTCTCATGGGTCGCAAGCCATAGTAATCTGACTTCAGGTTATTCCTATTATACTGGACCTTACTCTGCATGTTGTCCCTGAGGCCCCGATAAATAGCACGAAGATTGGGCTCTTTATACTCTTCATCATCAGGGTCATTGGGATCGACTGCAAGAAAGGCATAATCCACCTGCAAATACAGGAAATTAATGTCTTTATATTATAAATGCCAAATGATAGTAAATTTATTTGATAATCCAATAAAAATATATAATAATACCTGTGCCTGATCCCAAAACACGTCAAAGGAGTAGTTGTGCTACGTGTCCCAATTGACATGAAGATAATACTTCTTGGGGTGACAGCTCTCATCCTCCAAATACCGGTCGAATCTCTCGACATGATCACTAGTGTAGCGGCCATCGGAGATAAATATGAGGGGGAATGCTCCCTGTATTTGGTTACGGCAGCGCCCCGGCCATCAATCCGTGACCAAACGCGGAACAAAAATTTATAAAACTTGGCGCCACCACAACCAATTACCCGGATCTACCCATAAGCCCTAGATAACAAAACATGCAAAGGAGTTAGAATGGTTATACCGAATAGATCCGTGTCCTTCGGTCTTCAACCATCATCCCAAGCTCCTAGGGGCTTCCTTGATCAAGCTTGATTCCGATCTCCCTCCATCGAAGATGATCCACCCGAAAGTCTATGCAACGAGCTCCAACCTCATATCCGAGGCAACTAGGGCACCTAGATCGCTACTCTAGATACCGTAGATGAAGTAGAGAGTGATGAAGGATTAATTTGTCTCAAGACACCCAAGGATTCTCAACTCATGAGAGGGTTTGGGTGGAGCTAGAGGAAGAAGAAGATGCCATGATAATGAGGTGTTGAGAGCAACTCAAGAGAGAGAGAGAAAAAAATGAATAATGGCTTGTGTTTTTTTTTGTTGTGTGAGTGTGATAAGAGATAATGGAGCCATCACATAAATGTCCATGTCTCCAAAATATCTTAGTCAACAAAAAATATCTCAAGTCAACATAATTTCACAACAAACAAAAACCCTAAGCATGCTAGAATAGTAACCATGGGTCACTAATTAGCCATGCCACAAAAATGCAATAAATACCTCATCCTACACCTCAATAACCTTTTAATCCAAAAACTTTAAACCATGATGAGGTGTAATCTTCTAAAAGAAATCTTGTAATAAATTACAAGAATACCCCTCAACCGTATATACATATCCGCATCCATATTCCGAAGAATACGAATACAAAGAGACGGAAATAATCCAACAAATATAATATTAGGATCCGGCTTAAACCAAAGCCCACTAGTATTATCCGTCTGAACATCATCCGTGCACAAATACACGTATGTGATCGAACCTTGCCGTAAAACCATACGGCCACTACATCGTTTCGCCCGAAGCAGGGATACCCTCTGTGTGGGACTCTAAAGACTCGTCAATACGCTGGCAGTGGGTTTAACCACAAGCACGTCGGCGGCACTAGCTGTACGTAACGGCTACCCATGTATTGAGCGAAAGGAAGGCCGACGAGCAAACTCATCCTGAAACCCCTACTAAGCCTGATAGTGACAATATTCGTATAGTCCGGTCCATTCGTCTGTGAGTATCGCATATCGAGTCTAGGGGGTGGATAAAGTCAGACCCCTAATAACACGACATTTAGTGTCGGTATGAAGCCCATCACCACCTGAAAAACTACCGATCTTAGATCAGTAATTCTCGACTACCTTGGCGAAGGATTTCTGGTGATGGTCACCCGTGCACAACACGACATCAACCCCCAATACCGGGAGAGACGAATCCCCTGACGATGCGCTCACTGCCTCCATGTGGCTCGGGACTGTACCCAACTAAAACATGTTTGCATGACTCTTTTGAGCCGTGGTAGGGTAGTAATCAAACACGGTGGGAACTCACACGAGAAAAATGACGATTTCAGGTCGATAGACTAACCTGTACTCATGTCACCAGGGAAATGTTATCTGACAATAGGTATAATACCAACTAGCATGTTCCCGGCGAGTCTGTCCGGTGTACTCATAACCCAATGAGCACCTGTATACATCTTAGGTGAACAAACTAACACCAATGGCTTGTGAGACCGGCCACCGCCCCTCGTCGGGGTCTCGATCAGTATACACTAGTCTACTCTGGAGTATCAATGCCCAGTCTCGAAACTCCCACGACTAGGGACATTTAAGGATGTGCCTATAGACTACCCAGCTCCCACGTATATGATCGCCATCATACTGCTGGCAGTCAAGCAAGAATCCTGTGGGCTCTATCAACATGTAATAGTGATCAGTAAAGCCACCTAAAGCAGTACATGATGATAAAGACAAACCAGATAGCATACATCATCTCGAGTAAGACTGTTCTACCGGTATAGGTCCTCCCTCAATCATTATAATCACCTGCCTGCGACTATAATAATTGCCTTGAGGGCACTATAGCCAACAATCTCCCACTTGCACTTAAGTCTAATTATTGCGGTGTCGCATACTCATAGCCCGTGTGATACCGAACACTCAACTCCTCTACTAATCAGTCTCGCAAATCTCGTTTGCGAAACTATTGTGTTCGAAAAATAGCCTCAGTGAGTGGATCCTCTCCAATGTTTCTTTTTGTATCTCTCTATATCCCAACTTCGCGGAGAAAGCTATCTCCCGAAATGAGCAATACCTGTCTTAGAATATGTCTAGATATCTAATGGGACCCAGTTCACAAATGAACTCCAAATCCAGAAAACTTCTTAGACTGTATTTTCCACTGAATTTAATCGGTATCCTGCACCATGCCTTCCTCAGTATCCGCTTGGACCACCTGTCCAAACTACCGCCCCTCAAAAGAAGGAAAACTAAAACTCTGGCAGTTGCTCTGTCATCCAGGTCACCTTGGAAGCCTGGAATGATAGCCGTCTCCCGAAGGAGGCTGCTATTACCATATCCCATGAACATCCACTTATGTTCATAAACTGCTTCCCAACGTTTCTCCAGGATTGGATCAATATAAACTTATTGCAGCTCGTGCAAAAACAACATTTGGTGTGGTACTTGACATCTCATGATTGACTCAATTGCCTAAGCAAGTGATATGCCAATCATGCACATCCTTCTCTCCTTTAGTCTGTAAGACACCTTTATAGAGGGTGACTTCATCACCTACAGGTACACCACCCTGCCAAGAGTCATCCATTCTAAAACACCTTTAGAATAGTGTCAAAGTACCCAGATTGGAAAACTACCCAAATCTAGATCTAAAACCATAGATCTAGTTACCAGAATGCCTGATATATTATCCATATCCAATGTAGAGAAACCACTGTGTGACAACCACGGTATAACCGATCGTAGTATAGGAATTTCACTTCCTATAAAGTTCATGTCATCCAAATACCAGGACATCACACCCTACTACCTTCTTAACAGATCTATCTCCTATTCTGATGAAGTCAAAGCCTATGACTATCACATCAAAAATAGATGATCTATCTCTGCTATACCTTCTTCAGTCTATAAATAGACACAAGCTACTTGTCCACTATGCTTCCGCTGCTCCCATTGACTACAACAACTCTCTGGCAGAGTCATATACACGTGCACTTCTAAAGATAGTTTAGAACAACGCTATACTCATCCTTCTGCCGGGTCTCATAGTCTAGAACAGCAGTAATGGCAAGTCTGGGTAAACAAGAACCTCCTTGTCACCGTCTTTGAGGATACCGAAGTACCTCTCGGGCGCCTGAGATTACCCACCATATCTGCGGAGTGGCTAATGGAATGTCAAAAACCAATTGAATCTTTAGGTTCTATTAAATATTCAGTAATCATTTGTGGTTCTGGAATCACTTCCAGTTCTACCATACTCCCACTATTGTTTTCTGAAAAAAGTCCATTTTGCTAAAACTGTGGCGAGTCAAGAACAATATCACTATTGATCTTCCAGATGGTAGAAAGTTATCCTTCGATATAGCCCGGGATAACCCACAAACAGCCATTACTGAAACGTGCCTTGAGTTTATCCAGAGTCTGGTTTCAAGCATAAGCCAGACAACTCCATATACCTTAACATCGTTAAGATATGAACCATTCTATATACAATATATAAACATAGGCACTAATTTAGTTGGAACCAGATTCAAATCATGCAGCTGTCTCCAGTGCATGTCAACTAAATGGAGAGAGGCCGATCAACATTACTCAACTAGGAGTGCATCCAGATATGAGTAACCTGAAAGAGAAGTAAGTTCTCAAAACCATTACTATCAACTGAATACCAAACACAAGTATCTACATCTTCGATCACCTTGAAGGATCCCGATACTTGCAACACATGGTTCTCTACTTTATTCTTGTACATATAACTTCTCAAAACTTAGACCTTGTATTTCTTCGAAATACTTGTCTAAAACTGGAGAAGTTACAAGTAAACGGAACATAGCACGAGCACCAACCCCTCTGTCCTAATGGACACTGGACAATATACAATACTTTGTATAAGTCCCATGAGTTCAATAACTCAAACCCTGTGCGTCGTAGGTTGAAAACTGTACTATGGTTAAGAAGAATTACACCGTTGTTGAATGCTCCTTACCTAACCATCAACTGATATAGGTAAATGTCATAGACATAATTTCAAAAAGTTATATCTCACTTTATAAAATAAACGTACAGATATATCAGTTTGAAACCGGTGCATAACTACGGATATTCAAAACCAAATATTTGTCGTTCGGCAAAACCCAGGTGATTTCCTCAAATATCACCAATTACAACGAATTCCGATATAATGAGGATATAATCACCTAATTCCTAATGGTTTACTCCCACTCATCATCTGTAATAGCATATGTTCCCTCATGGGAACTGAATAAAACATATGAATAAAGCAACGAGGAAAGCTCCCAGGTGGAGCATCACGTGATCGGGCCTCACGTGCAGACACGCGACTTTTTATAGGCAAAATCTATAGGCGCCGAATGAAATAAACAATTGAAGATGCTTAATTGGTGGAGTCACGTGCCAACACGTGATGGGTTCCTGAGCCCTCTGAATTAATAGAATTAAATTCTAATTAAAAGGAATCAAAAGCCCTAATTGGAAAAATATTTCCCTAGATCTTTCCAAACAAGAAAGATTGCACTCTGTAAAGTAGAGCACCGTTGGATTAAAAATCCAATGGTGGTTAAAAATCACCAATTTATAGGAAGATTCCGTGCAAGGAAATATTTTCCTAAAATTTGGCAGGAACAACAAATGAAATATCTTATGTGAAATAGAAGTCTTTGGATTAAAAATCTAACGGTGAATAAAATTCACCGAGTGATCTAAAAGATCATGTTGGTTATAAAATCAATCAAAATCTCTCAATAAAAGATTGGCTGAACAAATTGATTCTTTTCTTTCTCCTATAAATAAGAGCAAGGGGACAGAAAAAAGGGAGATACAAAATGAGTGAGAAAAAACCCCTCCTTGAAAGCAAAAAAAAGAGAGAATTTAATTCTCCAGAGAGAAGAAAATTTCTTCAAAGAAGAAAGAAACTCTAGGTAAGAGAAGGAAGGAGATCATTCCATAAGCTTCCACAAAGAAGAGAATTTAATTCTTAAACTAAGAGTTTTACTCTTCTAAAAAGAACTTAGTTTTTCCTCTGGTTGAAAATCTGCAAAAGCAGATCTCCCTATAAGTTGAGAATTTAATTCTCATCGGGGAGATTTTTTATGCAGATTCAAAACCTAGGGGGAGAATTGAGTTTAAAGAATTTAATTTTTACAACATATAGGAATTTAATTCCTCTAAATAAAATTCGGGTTCAACCCTATATAAGAATTTAATTCTTATCAAACAGGGGACTTAACTCAAGATTTCCATGCACGCAAAAAGAAGAAGAAGATTAGCACCCAAACATGATCACGTGTTCCCACGTGAGCACCCGTGTTGAATGAGAGAAAACAAATGAGATCAGATCGCGTGCTCCCACGTGACCCCTGAACAAGCCCTTAAGAAGAAAAAGGGGGAATAAACCCAAGGCAGTTTCTATTTTAGGGCGCCTCACGTGACATCACGTGACCCCTCAATAGTGCTTAGCACTTTTCAAAAAAGAATAAAACAGAGGCATCTTTCAGTCTTTGGAGACGCCTTACGTGATCCCACGTGACCCAATAGTGCTCAGCACTCAGAAAAAAAGGGAACAAATTCAAAGAAGCTGTGCCAAATCTCAGGCGCCTCACGTGAGCGCCTCAGACTTCAGTGTTTAACACTACTTCAAACGCCTCACGTGGTCACACGTGAGCGCTTCAAATCTTCAGTGTTTAACACTACTTCGAACGCCTCACGTGAGCGCCTCAGACTTTCAGTGTTTAACACTACTTCAAACACTTTACGTGACCCCACGTGAGCGCTTCAAATGTTCAGTGTTTAACACTACTTCGAACGTCTCACGCGACCCCACGTGAGCGCTTCAAATCTTCAGTGTTTAACACTGCTTCAAGCGCCTCACGTGACCCCACATGAGCGCTTCAAATCTTTAGTGCTTACTTTAAGACATCACGTGGGAGCACGTAAACGCCAAACATATGCTAATGTTTAACACTATTATAGGCCAATCTTAGCCCAAGTTAGCTAAGTCTCCCAAAGAAAGAACTTTGTTTTTAACCGAGCCCTAATTATGTTCAGGTCTTCCAAAATTAATCATCTCAGATGGCATTTACAATAATGTTCATCCATTGCTTCTCAATCTGGCATTTGGTTCAAGGGTACATCTCTTCACACCTCTGATACATGTCGTTGTAATTCTTCAACGTCTTCAGAGAGGTGATGGGTCCCGATGACCAATAACTATCTGGTGCATATCCAAACCCATGTTTGCATCTAAACTGTGGACCGTAATGTCATTAAACTAAACCCTCACCTCAAAGATGGTGATCTGTGGACTGTAATGTCCTTAAACTAAACCCCCACCTCAAAGATGGTGATCTGTGGACCGTAATGTCCTTAAACTAAACCCTTACCTCAAAGATGGTGATCTGTGGGCCGCAATGTCCCTAAACTAAACTCCATGGACTATGACGTCCTTAAACTTATGGACCGCAATGTCCCTAAACTAAAACAATAGAGCCCAGATGCTCTTTTGTTGGATCTAAATGATCCTGTTAAGTAGATCTTAGTCTAAAATTAGACTAACGTATCCTTAACAAACGTTTAAATTGATCTTAGTCTCAAATGAGATTAACGATCCTTAAACCCAACCCAAACCCAAATCTAAGAAAATACGGATTTGGACTAATCCCCGCCCTACGGGCGACAACATAAATTAGTCTCCGTATACAATTCACGGACAACCAAAAATAAAACAAACACACACGACACAAAGTGACCATCTTGAGAAGGAGAAAGTGGTTACCGTGATGCGGTAGCGTAATTAACTGCAGGGGATTGCGCCTTTAGGGAAGAGCGTCCCCACAATCAAAAACCCCTCACAATGAGGGGGAATCTGACGAAGTCTGCTACATCGGCCGCATCCGTCCAAACCTCCGATACACGGTGCCATAAATCAACTTGGCATCTTCGGAGAGGTGGAAGGATAAAACCAAATAGTATCTGCCCCCAAACTTCAAGCCGGACGTCCCAACGTCCCGGTCGCGTCTTTTCGGCGGAGAACAGATTCTGGCACGCCTGGTGGGACCTTTTCCACTTTACACTCCACACTTCGTGTGTCATGTTTCGCGAACGAATCGCAGTTTGCTATGGTTGCCCCTTGATTCGAAGTACTAAGATTTGGTGTCTTGCTCCGTGCAGAAAAAAGAAGATCAATGGCTTTCAACTGCACCAACTGCAACAATTCCCACTCTGTCCTTGCTGGAGGAGTGACTTATGGGCCTCAAGCGGC
Source organism: Agapanthus africanus (assembly GCA_030015575.1). Taxonomy (NCBI): domain Eukaryota; kingdom Viridiplantae; phylum Streptophyta; class Magnoliopsida; order Asparagales; family Amaryllidaceae; genus Agapanthus; species Agapanthus africanus. The sequence continues at coordinate 173,348,100 of JASDDO010000024.1, forward strand.
CTCCATTTTCAAGATGCCAGTGGAACAGGTGACGCAAGCCACCACTGGGCTGTTCTTTGGGACCATGCTCCCACCCATGAGCTTCAACGCCCCACTGCCGTCGCAAGAAGCTCCGAAAAAGTCGGTCTTTGATCGGCTTACGACTACCGTGGCCCCTCTCAACGGGTCGCCCAAATCCAACGCCTCAGTCTTTAACAGACTGGGCCAAAACTCCAATGGGCCCGTGAAGAAACCCGCGATACCTGAGGGGCTTATCCCGAAACGGATAGCCATCCTTGCTCCAGTGAATGAAATCATCAAAGCGGCTTCTCCTGCTAAGGGATTGATCTTCACAAGACTGGCTATTCCAGCTCCCGCTCCAGGTGAAGTAACCAAGGCTGCTTTCCCTGCAAAAAAGTCGGTCTTTTCAAGGTTGGCCATCCCTTCTCAACGGGCGTCGGTCTTCGACAGGCTAACGACGACAACAACCCCTTATTAGAGCGGGGAGCATGAAGAAACTCATCCAACAGCAGAGGTGGTCCCGTCCGCTCGACACGCTCGACATCGCCACTGGCGACGGGTGAGAAAAGTTAGGGGCAATTCCCCTTCTGGATTTACTCCGCCAGCTCCAACGGTGGAAGTTGATGCTGCTGTTTCAATTGGGAACAACTTTGAACCACTTAACAGGGTGCGCAGGAATTCGCCAACTGCCGTGCTGAAAAGGTCTCCTCCACCTATGCAGAATGCTACAAAGACAAAGCTGGAGCAGCCCCCGCAGCAGCTGTCCTCTAAAATTCACAAGGTCTGGCGACAGGTCCAAGACTCGGTGATCAACCAAGACTACCCCCGCCAACCAAAGAAAATGAAAGTTCGGCAAGAGAAGGACCACCCTGTCGTACAACATAAGGTGTCGTATGCTTGGGTGCTCGCAGCAACTGCCCCCTCAACTTCGACCGCCCACAAAAGGAGAAGGCCGGAGAAAATCCCCGGGTCTGCAACGAATCTAAAAGACATTGAATCCAAACACCCCAAGTCTGGGGGCATGGTGGTGCACACTGTTTATATGGCTTTCGGAAAAGAGGAAAGCCGTGCTTCTACGGGTCACCGACCGCTCACCCGATTAGTGACAAAGGCTCAGGAGCAACAATAGCAAAAGCTCCAGGAGATGCTGACAACTATGGTTGCACTCACTGGGCCAAAAGAAGCCCGGAGGCGTCGTCGGAGCAGCGTCAAGAACAAGAAACTGATGCTGTGTTCCTCCGCAGAATCCTCGAGAAGAAAGACAGAGAGGTCACGGAACAAGCGGCCAACATAAAACGAATGGCGCTTTTATTCCAAGACATGGTCAGCATGATGATCCAGCAAGACCCTCCAGCTGAAGACCCTCCGATTACCCTTGAAGACGACCGAGGGGAGACATCAAACCCTCTTCCTGCTTGTTCATCAGCCAAAGAGGATATCATCTCCAAAGCCGCCCTGGATGACTATATTGCTCAGCAGATACGAGCTCATCAGGCGAGCGAAGCGGCCGGGCAGATTGTCAAGACTGGACGACCCTATCCAGATTGGTATGACCAAATAAAGTACCCACCGGGATACACGATCCCTAAGTTCCACGTATACAAGGGGACATGCAATCCCCACCAACATGTCGCTCAGTTCAGGGCTCATTGCGGCAACACCGGAGGTGACGATAAGCTACTGCTTCGCCAATTCGTTGACAGCTTGTCAGAGACAGCATTCGAGTGGTATTCCGAGCTCCCGAATGACTCTGTCAAGACATTTACAGAAATGGAGCTACTATTTACACAGAGATTCGCAAGCGCTAGCGAGCGCACCCCGATCACCGCACTAATTAACACCAGGGTGAAGCCAGGCGAAACATGGGTTCAGTACACGATACGGTGGCGGAATATATGGTCGAAGTGCGAACAGTGAATAGAAGAGGCTCCTACAGTAGGCATGTTCATGGGTACCCTCGATCCGTAGGTGACCATTGTTAGTGTATATGCCCTAGAGGCCATTACTGTATCATACTAGTTTGTATATTACTTGATGGAAGGTTGGGATATTCACAGTTGTATATACAATCTTGCTCGAAATGGTAGTATGCTACTTGGTTTGTCTCTGCTTTAATATGTGCATGTGTTTCTTTTAGCATATCGCTGATATACATATTAGTAGAGCCCTTAGGATCTTTGCTTGATTACCAGCGTTGTGATGGCGCTCACACTCGTGGGAGCTGGGTAATCCATAAGCACATCCTTATACAGGTCCCTGGTCGTTGGACTATCGAGACAGGGCATCGATACTCCGGAGTAGACTAGCGTATGCGCTTCTCATCCCAGTGTGGGAGACGGTCTGTTCCACAGCCGTCAGTACGTCGTACTTGAGATAGTATACGGGTGCTCGTTAGGTTACGAGTATACTGGACAGGACTCGTTGGGAACTGTTGGTTGGTATTATACCTATCGTCAGTTATCAGTTCCCAGGTGACATGAGTACAGCTTAGTCCGCTGACTTGACACTGTCACTTCACCTCGAGTGTGTTCCCACTGCACTTTGATTACTACCCTACCACGGCTCAAAGGAGTCGTGCAAACAGGTAGTTTTTGGGTGCAGTCCCGAAGCACTTGGAGGCAGTGACGGTTAGACAAGATTCGTCTCTCCCGGTATTGGGGGTTGACATCGCGCTGTGTCTAGGAGAGCCATTACACAAGTAGTCCCTGGCCAGGGCAAGCGAGATATACTGGTAGGTTTCCAGTGTTATCTCAGGGTGTTCTGGGCTACACTCCGACACGACTTGTACCGCTATTAGGGGACTGACGTTCACCGCCCTCCTAGGCCCGCCATGCGATGTATCAGACGAACAGACCGGACTGTACGGAGACTGTCACATACAGGCTCAGTAGGAGTTCAGATGGGGTTCACCTCGTCAGTCTTCTTATCGGCATCTACCTGGGGACCGTTACGTACAGCTAGTGCCGCTTGCGGTCTGTGGTTAAACCCACTGCCAGCGTAGTGTCGAGTCTTTAGAGTCCCACACAGAGAGCTATTCGCCTTTAGGCAAAATGAGTAGAGGTCACATGGTTTTGCGACAGGGTTCGTTCACATCCGCGCACTTGTGCACGTTTGCTGTCCGGACAACTTATACTAGCGGGCTTTGGTTTAAGCCAGATCCTAGTATATGATTTGGGATTGGTTTTATCTCATTGTATTCATGTTCCTCGCGATCACGAATACGGGTGCGTATGCACAGTTGCTTGAGACAGAGGGAGATGACTTTGATTAGGGTTAATGACTATTGTCATTTTATTAACCCTAATGCTTATGTGTGTATTATGGTTAATTGATATTAGTTTAATATAATTGTGCATGGTTATGGTTGTTGACCATTTGACTATCTTGACTTGTTGACCTTAGTTGACATGTTGACCATCATCATTCCATATAAAAGATGCTCTTTGATCTTTGCAATTAGCATTAAATATGAAATGATAATGGTCATGTCATGATTAACCATGACAATTATCTAGCTAATTATCAATTTAAAATAATTCACACATATATGTGAGAATGGTTATCATTCTCTCATTCACTTTCTCTCTCTTGTTCTTCCTCTCCCTCAAGCTCTCCCCTCTCATGTGTTGAGAAACACTTGAGCTTGAGAAAAACCTCTTCTTGATAATCTCTACTCTCATCTAGGGTTCTAGGATTAGCACTTCTAGCACTCTAGTTACTTCTAGCTTGGAGTTGAAGCCAAAGGTCGAGGCTTTCGGGTGGATCCATCTTCGACGTGAGAAGATGACAAAGGTGACCTCTTTCTACTACTCCAAGGAGCAAGGAGAGAAGGACATAAAGCCCTAGGTATAACCGTTCCAACACTTAGCTAGTTTCTAGTTAGCTTTAGCTTGTTTTTGTTTAGCAAAGATCCTTCTTTGTCTAGTCCATGTTGCCTAAGTTGATAAAAATTTGATTTTTATTCCGTTTTCCGCCTCCCCGTAAGCACCGGGGTGGGCAACGTGGACTTACAGTGGTATCAGAGCCTAACTAAACATAAACTAGCTAGGTAGTAAAGTGTATGGAAGTTCAATCGGAAAAAATCGAAAAACCGAGTTTTCAAAACCCTAACTTTCTGTTAAAATTTTTTCTGTTCAAAACAAAATAAATCATACTCCAAAAATCATCTCAGGGTTTTGTGAAGAAATCCACCAAAAACGATCCAGTGATTCGCCCAAAGCGCCGCATTTCCGCGGCAATAGCAAGCTATTGCCGCGCAACCGCGGCCGTTTTGGCTCGGCTCTGGGTCGAGTTTGGTGCGGTGATTTTCTGGTTTGGTTTTGGGATTTTTAAAATGGTTTATATGTGCCCTGTGATGTTTATATGTATTGAACGTCGGCTAATCGCTATATGTCGATTAGTCGGGGTTATACATATCTGTGATCTGTGTTTGATGATGGTATGTGTATATGAATGTGTTGGATTGTCGCGGGTGAATAGCCGGGGTGGATGTGAGATGAGTGTTTCTTTTTTTTTTCTTTCATTCATTGTAATATGTAATTTGATGTAATATTATTATTTGTTTGGCCGCACAACCGGGTCGGGGTTGTAGCCGTCATTGTATAATTCTTTTTACTGTTTTTGCTCCTAGGATAGACCCATGGAGGGGGTGCACAAACTACCGGGTATCTCGAAGTGCCGAGTGGCCTACTCACGGTGTTGAGGGAGGTTGCTTCGCTTCGGGTACTTGGCGGGTAGTTTGCCGCACCCGTAGGGGTCTTGGGTAGGGTATTTGGCTATTCACCGCGACCGTGTAATCCGCTTTTCGTTGCAGGCTCGAACGGATTGCGGATTCCTAGTATATCCAATGTATTCATCTGTGATCTGTAATGTCTATCATTACTATATATTTATATATGATAACTATTTAGGCGTTGCTTATGTTTTACAGCCGCGCTAGCCCAGCCCCCGCTCTGTCGTTAGTTAAGTAACCTAACGGGTGATGACGGGGCCTCGTGGCGAATGCGAATGGCATAAGCGTACATCATATTTTGGTTGTTTTCTGCAATGGTAGGATTAAATGATGGGACACATTAAAAGAACTAATGCAAGAAAATATACCAAGTAAAAGTCGATTGGAACACTTTGAAAACCACTCGGTTCTTTTCAAAACTAAACTTTTAAACGCGGAGCTTGAACCACTCCTTTTAAAAGCTATCCCGTTCCATCGATTATATCAAGTTCACTACGTTCACGGTTTCGCCAAAACCATTCGTAGCCCTCCGTCATTCCACATGAATGGTCAAAAAGTATTCAAGCTATGTATTTTGGCCAAAGTCAAGGCATAGTGATTGGTAGCTATTGGGTATTCATGTGCAGCATAGGTAGATGCGTTGGTTTGGGACAGTCGTGCTGCCATTTTGGCCAAAGTCAAGGGTAGGTACGGGTGGGTCCAAATTAACCAGGAGAATGACGGGTAGAACTTGACATGTGACTTATGATATTTTGGCCAAAGTCAAGGTCATAAGAGCATGGGGCAAAAATCCACATCGGGAGTTTCATAAGTACTGAAACTTGCTAGCGCTGCATACCATTTGGAGTGTGATAATTCTGGTAGGATTCCTTCGGTCTTATCACGCGATGATATTTGGATCCCGATCCTACTGTGAGTATATGCTACTCCTCGGGAAAACTCTCACTTAACGATCAATGCTATAAACCTAGTAGGTGTCTAGAAAGGTGTTAGCGGGGCTACGCCCACAGGGAAAAGAGGTTACTAAATTAAGGAACTTCGCGAAAGCGTTGGAAAACCTCCCTCGAAGTACCGACACTGGCCTGGCTGAACGGTTAAGCAAGTATTGTACGGTGGGATTGATCCTGACTAATCCTTTCTTTACGGTTTGAGAAGGGATTCGAGAGACAGTGGGAGCCATCCAGTTTAGACAAATTAAAAGCCACTCTAAACTTGCAAGAGCATCATGCTAAAGTGTTTCTTTTCTCTCTCCTAATTGCAGTGACCATTCAATATGACCGGACTTAAGTTATTACTAGATAAAAACATATTGACAGGGCCAAACTACAAAGATTGGCTCAGGAATGTCAAGATGGCAATCACTTACGATAAGTTGGGGTATGTCCTTACCACCAAAGCTCCCCCTGTCCCAGGTCCTACCTCCAGCGTCGCGGATAAGGAAATCCGTAAGACATGGGAGATAGATTGCGCGAAGGCCAAATGCCTCGTACTAGCCTCGATGGACAACGAACATCAGAGAAGGCACGAGAATATGGACCTAGAGTCCATATTTCTTCATACAAAAGAACTGTATGGGGAGCAGTCTCGTATCGCCAGATACGAAGTGTCGAAGAAGTTGTTTTCGGCAAGGTTGGCCGTCGGATCATCGGTAGCGGAACACGTGCTTAAGATGATTGGCTACATAGAGGAGCTCGCGGACCTTGGGACCACGTTGGAGAATGAACTCTATACTGATTTGATTCTCCAGTCCCTTCCTTCCACTTACGCCCAGTTTATCCTTAACTTCAACATGCAAGGAAAGGAGGTTAAACTTTCTGAACTTCTGAACATGTTGAGGAGTATTGAGGGCACCCTACAGAAAGGTAGGGAGACATCCACTTTGTTTGTAGGAGGATCTTCCTCTTCTAGATCCAGGGCGAAAGCCAAGGGTAAGAAGAAGAAAGCCCCCGCCAAACCAAGAGGCGGTGTCAGTAAAGTGGATATGAAGGGAAAAGGAAAAGCAACAAAGATAGCGGGAAAGCTGGTGGGGAAGGAAGAATGCTTCTATTGTCACAAAAGTGGTCACTGGAAACAGGATTGCAAGGCTTGGAAGGCCAGAACACAGGATTTGAAGCGAGTTGCAGCTTCAGCTTCAGGTGTGTATGTTATTGAAAACTGTCTATCAATAAACTCTACATCCTGGGTATTGGATACCGGATCAGGATCTCATATCTGTAATTCTTTGCAGGCGTTGAGAAAGCGTAGAGTTTTGAAGACATGTGACATGACCCTCAGAGTTGCAAACGGTGCTAGCATGGATGCTGAGGCCGTGGGGGACTATCACCTGGGATTGTCGGATGGACACTTTTTGGTTTTGCGTAGTTGTTATTATGTACCAAATGCAACCTGTAATATCATTTCTGTATCTTTATTATCTAAAGAAGGTTATGAATTTGCATTTGTAAGTAATGTAGTGAACATTCACCTTAATCAAGTTTTGATTGGGTCAGGTACATTGAACAACGGTATATACGTTTTAAACCAACCACAGATTTTCAATGTCCAGAATACACACAAAAGAAAGTCTCCAGAAATCAATAAAACTTTCTTATGGCATTGTAGACTGGGTCACATCAATGAGAGAAGGTTGACTAAGTTACATACAGAAGGGTATTTGGATCCGTTCGAATATCAATCGTATGCAACTTGTCAATCCTGTCTCAGAGGAAAGATGACAAAGACTCCGTTCACTGGACAAGGAGTAAGAGCGAGCGAGCTCTTGGGACTCGTACACAGCGACGTGTGCGGTCCAATGTCTACACATGCACGAAGCGGTTATTCTTACTTCATTACTTTTACGGATGACTTTTCAAGGTACGGTTATGTCTTCTTAATGAAACATAAATCCGAGGCTTTCGAAAAATTCCAGGAATATAAGAATGAAGTAGAAAAACAAACAGGCAAAAGTATCAAGGCACTGAGATCTGATCGAGGTGGTGAATACTTGAGTGCCGAGTTCCTGAGTTACTTAAAAGAGAATGGAATTCTCTCTCAGCTTACTCCTCCATACACTCCACAACATAACGGTGTATCGGAGAGACGGAACCGAACCCTATTGGATATGGTACGGTCCATGATGAGTAACGCTGAGTTGCCGCGATCGTTCTGGGGATATGCGCTAGAATCAGCTGCATACCTTTTGAACCGAGTTCCAACTAAGACTGTGCCTACTACACCATATCAGATGTGGTGTGGGAAGAGACCCTATCTTAATCACATTAACATATGGGGATGTCCAGCTTTTGTAAAAAAGCAGCATGCAGACAAGCTCGAGGCACGCTCAGTACAGTGCAAGTTTGTGGGATATCCAAAGAACTCCAAGGGATATTGCTTCTATTGCGAAGAGGAACAAAAGGTTTTTGTTTCTCGCCATGCCCACTTTCTAGAACACCAGTTCATAGAAAAAGAACTAAGTGGGAGCGCAATAGAACTGGAAGAAATTCCAGAACCACGAGCTATTACTGAAAGCTTAGTAGAACCAGAGGGTTCGAAAGATCAGGACATTCCCACGCCACTCCGCAGGAGTAGTAGGCAGTCTCATCCGCCCGAGAGATACTACGGTTTTCTCATTGACGGGGATAGAGAGGATTGCATCATAGATTGTGATGAGCCTACTAGCTTCCAGCAAGCCATTCAGAGCGTCGACTCGGTAAAATGGCTGGATGCAATGCGGACCGAAATGGAGTCCATGTACACCAACAAAGTATGGACGTTGGACATTGCTCCAGATGGGGTAAAACCCGTAGGATGCAAGTGGATCTTCAAAAGGAAGATTGGTGTAGATGGACAGGTTGAGACCTATAAAGCTAGACTGGTTGCAAAGGGTTTTCGTCAGCGACCTGGTTTGGACTATGACGAAACATTTTCTCCAGTAGCTATGCTGAAATCCATTCGGATCCTTCTTGCCATTGCTGCCTTCCACGATTATGAGATTTGGCAGATGGACGTAAAGACAGCTTTTCTAAATGGACATTTAGAGGAGTGTGTCTATATGGACCAGCCAGAGGGTTTCATTCAGAGTGGGAGCAGCGGAAAAGTGTGCAAGTTGCTTAAGTCCATTTATGGACTAAAGCAGGCATCGCGGAGTTGGAACATCTGTTTTGATGAGACGGTCAAGGAATTTGGCTTTATCAAAAATCCAGATGAACCATGCATCTATTGTAGATTTGTAGCGAGAACTGTAGTATTCCTCGTTTTATACGTGGATGACATTCTCTTAATAGGAAATGACATTCCTATGCTACAATCTGTCAAGGGGTTCTTGTCACACAGGTTCTCCATGAAAGACCTGGGTGATGCCTCATACATTCTGGGTATCCGGATCTACCGTGATAGATCCAAGAGGATATTAGGACTTTCACAGTCCAGGTACATCGACACCATACTGAAGAGATTCAGTATGGAAGATTCCAAGCGCGGTAATCTACCGGCTTGTCACGGGATCACCCTCTCCAAAGAGATGTCTCTCAAGACTGATTTGGAGAGGGATCGCATGTCTATTATACCCTACGCTTCTGCGGTAGGCTCTATAATGTATGCGATGTTGTGTACCAGACCGGATGTGGCTTATGCACTGAGTGTGGTAAGCAGGTATCAGTCAAACCCTGGGGAGAAACATTGGATAGCGGTAAAGAACATTCTCAAGTACCTGAGAAGGACTAAGGAGATGTTCTTGGTGTATGGCGGAAAAGACCTCCAGATTGAGGCCTTTGCTGACTCCAGCTTCCAGAGTGACAAGGATGATTCCAAGTCTATGTCGGGTTTTGTCTTTACCCTCAATGGAGGGGCGGTGTGTTGGAAGAGCTCCAAACAGGAAACCGTTGCTGACTCGACTATGGAAGCGGAATACATCGCTGCATCTGATGCCGCAAAAGAAGCTGTCTGGATGAGGAAGTTCTTGAAAGAACTTCAGGTGGTTCCGTCCATTGTTGACCCAATACCTCTGTATTGCGACAACAACGGGGCTATAGCTTTAGCGAAGGAACCCAGGTCCCATCAGAAATCCAGACACATCTTAAGGCGGTATCACCTGATCAGGGAGATCGTGGATCGCCAGGAGATCGAGGTTCGGAGGGTTGCTTCAGAAGATAACACAGCAGATCCATTCACCAAGGCCTTGCCCCAGACTCAGTTCGAGCGGCTGCTCGAGATGATGGGTCTTCGATACGCCAGTACATGGCCTTAGTGCAAGTGGGAGATTGTTAGTGTATATGCCCAAGAGGCCATTACTGTATCATACTAGTTTGTATATTACTTGATGGAAGCTTGGGATATGCACAGTTGTATATACAATCTTGCTCGAAATGGTAGTATGCTACTTGGTTTGTCTCTGCTTTAATATGTGCATGTGTTTCTTTTAGCATATCACTGATATACATATTAGTAGAGACCTTAGGATCTTTGCTTGATTACCAGCGTTGTGATGGCGCTCACACTCGTGGGAGCTGGGTAATCCATAAGCACATCCTTATACAGGTCCCTGGTCGTTGGACTTTCGAGACAGGGCATCGATACTCCGGAGTAGACTAGCGTATGCGCTTCTCATCCCAGTGTGGGAGACGGTCTGTTCCACAGCCGTCAGTACGTCGTACTTGAGATAGTATACGGGTGCTCGTTAGGTTACGAGTACACTGGACAGGACTCGTTGGGAACTGTTGGTTGGTATTATACCTATCGTCAGTTATCAGTTCCCAGGTGACATGAGTACAGCTTAGTCCGCTGACTTGACACTGTCACTTCGCCTCGAGTGTGTTCCCACTGCACTTTGATTACTACCCTACCACGGCTCAAAGGAGTCGTGCAAACAGGTAGTTTTTGGGTGCAGTCCCGAAGCACTTGAAGGCAGTGACGGTTAGACAAGATTCGTCTCTCCCGGTATTGGGGGTTGACATCGCGCTGTGTCTAGGAGAGCCATTACACAAGTAGTCCCTGGCCAGGGCAAGTGAGATATACTGGTAGGTTTCCAGTGTTATCTCAGGGTGTTCTGGGCTACACTCCGACACGACTTGTACCGCTATTAGGGGACTGATGTTCACCGCCCCCCTAGGCCTGCCATGCGATGTATCAGACGAACAGACCGGACTGTACGGAGACTGTCACATACAGGCTCAGTAGGAGTTCAGATGGGGTTCACCTCGTCAGTCTTCTTATCGGCATCTACCTGGGGACCGTTACGTACAGCTAGTACCGCTTGCGGTCTGTGGTTAAACCCACTGCCAGCGTAGTGTCGAGTCTTTAGAGTCCCACACAGAGAGCTATTCGCCTTTAGGCAAAATGAGTAGAGGTCGCATGGTTTTGCGACAGGGTTCGTTCACATCCGCGCACTTGTGCACGTTTGCTGTCCGGACAGCTTATACTAGCGGGATTTGGTTTAAGCCAGATCCTAGTATATGATTTGGGATTGGTTTTATCTCATTGTATTCGTGTTCCTCGGATCACGAATACGGGTGCGTATGCACAGTTGCTTGAGACAGAGGGAGAGGACTTTGATTAGGGTTAATGACTATTGTCATTTTATTAACCCTAATGCTTATGTGTGTATTATGGTTAATTGATATTAGTTTAATATAATTGTGCATGGTTATGGTTGTTGACCATTTGACTATCTTGACTTGTTGACCTTAGTTGACATGTTGACCATCATCATTCCATATAAAAGATGCTCTTTGATCCTTGCAATTAGCATTAAATATGAAATTATAATAGTCATGTCATGATTAACCATGACAATTATCTAGCTAATTATCAATTTAAAATAATTCACACATATATGTGAGAATGGTTATTATTCTCTCATTCTCTCATTCACTTTCTCTCTCTTGTTCTTCCTCTCCCTCAAGCTCTCCCCTCTCATGTGTTGAGAAACACTTGAGCTTGAGAAAAACCTCTTCTTGATAATCTCTACTCTCATCTAGGGTTCTAGGATTAGCACTTCTAGCACTCTAGTTACTTCTAGCTTGGAGTTGAAGCCAAAGGTCGAGGCTTTCGGGTGGATCCATCTTCGACGTGAGAAGACGACAAAGGTGACCTCTTTCTACTACTCCAAGAAGCAAGGAGAGAAGGACATAAAGCCCTAGGTATAACCGTTCCAACACTTAGCTAGTTTCTAGTTAGCTTTAGCTTGTTTTTGTTTAGCAAAGATCCTTCTTTGTCTAGTCCATGTTGCCTAAGTTGATAAAAATTTGATTTTTATTCCGTTTTCCGCCTCCCCGTAAGCACCGGGGTGGGCAACGTGGACTTACAACCATATCCCAGTTCATGATGTTTTTCAAGCCGACTACCTTCCAGGCCTTGATTGACAAATTGGCCCAAATGGATCAAATGGGCCATAGACCGTCTTCCTCGAAAATGGAGTCTCGAAACGAAAATGGGAAGGGGAAAGCGACTTTCGTTGCCAATGCTCAACATCAGCCCAGTGGTCCAAAACCAGCCGATCGCCAAAGTGATAGACAGCGACTCTTCAACGAGAGGCTAAAACGCCCTTATTCATTTCCTCAGGATAAAACGAGAAGACTGTTCGAGTTGGCGGTCGCAGCAGGCTCATCACCCTACCGGATCCGAAACACCCACTGCAGCCCGGCGACGTCAATAGTCCCGATTACTGCTCCTACCATCGAATAATGGGCTATCCAATCGAAGATTGCTTTGTCTTCAAAAACTGGATTGAGGACCAGTACCAGCAAGGCAAATTCGCGTTGTCTGAAAATTGGAGGGTAAACCCGCCACAACCACACGCTCCGAAAAATATGGATACACCGGGGGCATCATGCTCATTCATAGAGGAAGCTCCATGGGAAGTTGTTCTTTCAGCCAAAACAAAAAGAATGCTGAAAGATCTCCAAGCATGTCCGGCGATTAGATGGAAGAACCCGCTGGAACCCGAGGTCATTGAGGGGATGCTGAAGCCGTGCCCAACGCTGAAAGTTGGTGATGGTGGACAAAACATTCAGTCCAAGCCTCCAAAGTCTTTAAAGAAAAAGAAGAAGGCCAAGAAGCCCGTCCAACCTGACGATAGCCATACAGGTCTGGAAAAATACATATATGCACTAGAAGAATATAACCAGAAGGCACGGACCCCAATCACGTTGGATGAATTCTTTAAGCATGTTCTCGAGAATGAACCCGATGACGGTAACGGAGAAGACTCGTCAGATGAACCTAAGAACTATGTGGCGAGCTGCCACGTGATCTCTCACTCATCAATAGATGGCAAAGAAGCTCCTGATGCAGAGAAACTGGGGGCAGATCCCGAACCGGAACTCCTAGAACCGTCAGACAAGATGATTGACATGTTGCTGAACGAGGCCTGCCAAAAGAGCAAAGCTGATCGAGAGCGCGAAATGGTCATATTTGAAAAAGCCAAACGCCGGCGGATGGACAAAAGGGTTGAAGTACCCCAACCGGATGGAAGCACTTCTGCCGCCAGCAAAAGCAGGTTTAAGACAAGGAAGCAATTCGCTAAAGCCCTGTCGATGGGAATGAAGTTGACACCTTCCAAAGAAGACACTTCAGAAAATACGTTTCCCGACAAACTAGATGCGCATCCACACTACTAATTATACCATCGGAGGATCACACACCCAACCGAGGAATGCATGGCCTTCAAGAATTGGTGGCAGGGATACGTTGCTCATCGGCAGCATTTCAAGCGGTTGAAGCGCAAAACGTGTCGAGAGCAGAAGGGCACGACAGATAAGCGTAAAAGAACTACCGGCAACTGTCACATGGTTGATTCCGGGGGATCGCAAGTTCCCACCTTCGGGAGGGATTCCGATGAAAAAATAGCCCTCGGCCCTCTCTTCAAGGAATCCATCTCCGAAACAGAAGAAGTGAAGACCTGTGAGAACATTCGGCTACGTAAGCACATTACCCGAGAAGAATCTCGGACCCACAAACAAGGGGTGGAGTAAAAAAGATAAAGGGAAGGAAAAAGTCTCTAAAGATATCGCCCTCGATGATCAAGTCGTCAAAGAGCTGACAGCCAAGGACCCACCAAAGCAAAACAAGGTGGATTACAACGTTCTGGCACACCTGAGGAAGATTCCCTCGCAGCTAAGCATTCTCGATGCCCTTCTGCTATCTAAAGAGGCGAGAGATTCGTTGATCAAGGCACTACAAGAGCCCGAACAGTTTCAAGCTTTCCTAGCCGAAGAAAAGATGAAGGACGAGCTGGAAGAAGTGCACACTGCTGACGTCACTTTCGGCGATGAAGACCTCCTCCTCGGGACGTGCGAGCACAACCGTGCCCTGTATGTCACCGAATACTGCCATGATATCAAGATAGGGAAGATTCTAGTTGACAACAGGTCTTCTGTCAATCTCCTAAATGTAAGGGTAATAAAAGAAATCTGCATGAGCGTTCAACAGCTCGTTCGGGATAAAATCACTATCTCCGAGTTCGACTCCCAGTCATCACGGATGCTCGGGTCTATGATACTGACGTTACGCTTTGGGCTGCTCATCACTGACATCAAGTTTCACGTCATTGATGCCAAGACTTGCTACAACGCTTTACTCGGTAGGCCTTGGTTACATGAGTACAACATCATCCTTTCTACACAACATCAGTGTATGAAGTATTTCAAGGATGGTCTCGAGTATACCGTGACAGGGGAGCTGAACCCATTCTCCGTGAATGAAGTCCGAAGTACGAAGATGCAAAGTACTTCTTACCAGACTTCGAAGACACGGAAAGATGCCATAAACTGGAGGACAAGCAAAAATCTATCACCACGATTCCAGTCTTCGGGAGTGATACCGAGGAGGAAGAAGAAATAGTCTATTCGGCGCCGCCCCAATGCAACAGGCCCGGACCATCTACCCCTATTCTGGGCTTTGGCAGTGACTCTGAAGACGAAGTCAACGCAGTGTTCTCGGTCCGTCCATCAGTGCAGGCCCTCACTGGAGATGATCAGAGTTTGCAGATCGCCATGGTTCCGTGGCAGCACTACAGAGAGCTTGATGCGCTTGAGACATATAGTGTGCAAGAGCTACGGACATTCTACGTCCCTCCCAGGCGAAGAGGTGAAAAGACGATCCTATTCTACCAATCCACGGAGACTAAAGTTGAAAGAGAAGTCTGGCATGGTGCCGATTTTGTGCTCGACAGGCTCCAACCAATCCGTCTTCCCAGATACTATGCAGAAGGATTGAAAATGTTATTAAGATGCCAAGGCGTACCCTTTAAGCAAACCACGCGACATGCCCAATTCTACAACAGGATCCGGAACGTCCCCGGAACTCAGTGAAAATTGCTCAACGGAAAAATGGAAACGATCGGGATTGGATATGTCCAGTCCAAGAAACGGGAGCAATTCCATGACTGCCATGTCATTAAGGAACTTGATGAAGAAACAGACACTCTTTTAAAAGACGCTGACGCTGAGCCAGAATGCGGTCCTGCCATAAAAATGCCGAGTCCGTCGTTCGAAGAACAGATGGACAAGCTAATACGGGAAGCGAGTCAAAAGGTTCGGAATGACTACAGTCGCGAAATGGCCATTTACGAGAAAGCTAAGACGCAATGCCTCCTTCAGCAGGCTACGGAGGACGAAAATGCCCTTCACCATCAGCCTGCCATGCATTCCCAAGACAAGAAAAAGGCCCGACGCAGAGGCAAAAACAAGTCAAAGAACGGAAAAAACGTTCGACGGTAGCAAAACGGATCTAAAAGGCTACGCGATCAAGAAAAGGTCAGCCGGAATCCGTCTCTAACGAAAAAGATAGGTCGGGCATATTCTTTCCCTCGAGACAAGACAAGGAGAATTTTTGACCTTGTCATGAAACATCAAATGATGACACTCCCGGAGTCTCGGCACCCCGATCAAGCAAGTGAGGTTCATCACCTAGACTACTGCTCCTATCACCGAGCGATAGGACATCCTCTTGAAGACTACTTCACCTTCAAAGACTGGGTTGAAGACCAGTATCAACTCGGCAGGTTCGCTCTATCCGACAGTTGGAGGGTGGCCCCACCACAAAGGCATGTGCCAAAAGCAACGTATATGGCGAGAGTAGAACCAGACAACATCGGTCTTGGAAACGATCTCGTACCTGTCACGTAATAACGATGTCAGAAGAAGGAGAGCCCGAGAACATTAATGACCTATCTTGGTGCCTCGAAAATGAGGATGCAGACAAATTGATCTCAGAGTTTCCACCGGCGCCAAAAAAGTTGGAAGATGGAATACATACTACCGCGAACAACCTAAGGAAAATCGACTTAGGGACGATAAATGACATGCGACCAACGTTCGTCAGTGAGCTGCTGTCTAAAGAACATATGGCTATGCTAAAAGACGTGCTCATGCAGTATAAAGACTGCTTCGCATGGAACTACTCCGAGATGCCGGGGCTAGATCCAGAAATAGCTGTGCATAAATTAGCGATATCTCCGGACGTCAAGCCAGTCAAACAGGCACCAAGAAGAATGCGGCTCGAACTTGAAATGAGCATCAACGCCGAAGTTAAGAAGCTAATCGACTCCGGCTTCATCCAAGAGGTTCAATACCCCAACTGGATCGCCAACATTGTCCCAGTGATGAAGAAAAATGGGACAGCGCGCATCTGCGTGAACTTTCGGGATCTCAACAAAGCTTGTCCGAAGGATGGCTTCCCAGTACCGGTTACCGAATTGATGATATACACCACATCGACTCACGAAGTCTTCTTCTTCATGGACGGCTCATCATGGTACAATCAAATAAAGTGGCATCCCGAAGACCAGAAGCATATCGCTTTTCGGACTCCTCTGGGCATATTTTGCTACAAAGTGATGCCTTTTGGTCTGAAGAACGCCGGCGCTACCTATCAGAGGGCCATGACGAAGATTTTCGATGACCTCATACATGAAATCGTCGAATGCTATATTGATGACCTCGTGGTGAAAATCAAATCGCACGAGGAGCATTGGGAGCATCTAAAGATAGTGTTCCAACGTCTTCAGAAATACAACCTGAAGATGAACCCTCTCAAATGCGCATTCGGAGTTTCCTCGGGCAAATTCCTAGGATTCATCTTACGACACCGGGGTATCGAAATAGACCCGTCAAAGATCAAGGCGATTATGGAAATGCCTCCGCCAAGAACTCTCAAGCAATTGCGGTCTCTCTAAGGAAAGTTCGCGTATATCCGGCGGTTCATAGCTAACCACTCCGGCAAATGCCGCCCCTACAGTCATCTGATGAAGAAGGGAACCCCGTTCGTCTAGGATCGCAAATGCCAGAGCGCACTGGATGAAATCAATCAATACCTGCAGAATCTGCCGGTATTAACCGCGCCGGTTAAGGGAAAGCCCCTCATCCTGTACACAACAACCCTTGAACGTTCTTTAGGCGCGCTATGGGCACAGGAGAATGATCAAGGGAAAGTGAAAGCCCTCTTACTTGAGTCGAGTTCTCCTGGGGGCAGAAAACAACTACCCCCCATCGAAAAACACTGCCTGGTGTTAATCTTCGCGATTACGAAGCTCAGACACTAGGCGTTGGTGCATGAGGTCCATCTCATATCAAAAGTGGATCCTCTAAAATATTTCATGTCGAGAGCCATACTAACGGGACGGCTCGCTAAATGGTCCCTCCTCTTGATGGAGTTCTCGATAACATACCGACCTTTCAAGGCAGTGAAAGGCCAGGCCATCGCCGACTTCCTCGCTGAGCATCCGATACCTGCTGATTCGCCCCTAAATTGTGAATTGCCAGACGAACACGCGTTTGACACGATCGACGGGGAGAAAGGAGGGAGTGATACCCGATATGAACTCTATTTCGATGGAGCATCTTCCATAAAGAAGCGACAACACAACACCCCTATAATCAAATCGGGGGTAGGTCTTATCTTTGTGACTCCGCAAGGAGGGATAATGCGCTTTGCCTTTTCCCTAACAGAGCCGAGGACAAACAATGAAGCAGAATATGAGGCTTTGATAGCAGGTCTTGAGATCGCTGTCGACATGGGAATCAAAAACCTCCTCATATACGGAGACTCCCAGCTGGTCGTTAGTCAAGTAAACGACGACTATCAAACGTGCAAACCAGAGTTAGTGAAGTACGGTGAGAGAGTGCAACAATTACTGACTCAAATCCCTTCCACGCCCTGGAAAGCATACAACGTGCGAAAAATAGCAAAGCAGATGCATTAGCCAAGCTCGCTAAAGAACTGGCTGACGAAAACCTCGATGACGTAAGGATCGTTGTACAAAGCCGTCGGGTTCTTGCACCAGCGGAAATATCTCCGGCGTTGTCTGAAGAAAAGGAAGCGACCAAGCAAACAGCCCTACAAATAGAGGATCAAGGAAAGGCTAAGGATTGGAGAGAAGTCTTTATAGACCACTTCAAATCCCGTCGAACACCTGAAGATGCATCCTCAAGACATCAGCTCATGAAACGAGCTCTGTCTTTCTCCTTTGTCAATGATAGTCTATATAAGAGATCGTACTCTCTGTGGCTAAGATGACTAGGACCGGAGGAAGCGAGGAAGGTCGTCCAAGAAACTCACGACGGACTCTGCGGTTCTCATCAAGCCGGGCCAAAGATGAAGCTAAAGATCAAAAGGATGGGCTACTATTGGCCCACGATGATTCAAGATTGCCTCGAATATGCGAAGCAGTTCCACTCGTGCCAAATTTATGGAGACTTCATTGACCAGCATCCAAACCCGCTACACCCAACAGTGGTGAGCTGGCCGTTTGAAATGTGGGGAACCGACATAATTGGGCCCATCGAACCAGCGTCATCCAGAGAACATCGGTTCATATTGGCGACAACCGATTACTTCTCTAAGTGGGCAGAAGCAGTACTGCTAAGAGAAGTGAAGACGAAGAATATTCTCCATTTCTTCAAGACACACGTCATCTATCGGTTCGGCACTCCGCGATGGATTATCTCCGATAACGGGCCGGCCTACAGAAGTCATAGAATCAGCCACTTCGCACAACAGCATAATATAGACTGGAGATACTCTTCGGTCTATAATCCCCGAGCTAACGGTCTAGCCGAGGCTTTCAACAAAACCTTGACGAAGATCATAAAGAAGACGATGTCCAAAAAAAAAGGAATGGCATGAGAGACTGCATGAAGCTCTCTGGGCTTACCGGACCACATTCAAAACGGCCACAAATATAACGCCATTCACGTTGGTATTCGGCACAGAAGCGGTACTCCCCCTCGAGATAGAGTTACCCTCTCTACGAGTGGCAGTTCATTACGAACTAACAGATGAAGAGAATGCTCATCTTCGGCTTGAGGAGCTCGACACCCTCGATGAAATTCGTCTCATGGCGCAGCAAAACTTGGAGGCGTACAAAGCAAAGATGACACGCTCATACGAGAGATTGACCAAGCCGAGGACATTTCGCCAGGGTGAACTCGTGCTAGTGGTCAAGAGACCTATGATCCCTAATCGTGCCAAACAGGGGAGATTCGAGCCAAACTATGAGGGCCCGTATATCATAGACAAGGTCTACCAAGGTGGGGCTTATTTGCTCATGAATATGCATGGCGAAAAACCCTTTAGGCCAATAAATGGTCAATTCTTGAAAAAATACCACGCCTGACCGAAACGTCTGTAAACTACTACGAACCGCAGCATCCTAAGGCCGACGCAAAAAAAAATTATATTAAAAAAAAGATAAAAACGGTACGTCCATAAGCGAGATGGGCACGAATGAAAACCCGAAAGGGCTCCGTGAGTAAAAACAGCAGGGCTACCGGCGAGTTTGTGAAAACCCGAAAGGGCGCAATCTCGTTAAAAGACACTTGCAAGGTCCTCTCAACCTTATAAGGAAAAATACCCGCGTGAGATCCTTACGACTCACAAAGGAGCAACACACTTAGGGATCCCACGATTCCTAAGGAGAAGTTACACTTACGAGATTCTCACGACTCGTAAGGAGAATTCCCTTATGAGACCCTCACGGCTCATAGGATTCAAAAGCCTTAAGCTACAGGGATCTGAACCTGTTCTTAAGCCGTCATACACCCCAATTTTTCCCTACAAGCGGTTTAATACTGGCCCTTGTATACAATCCACGGGCACAAATAAACGTCTCCCCCACCAAGTTCCACCAATAGCGTGAAATTACCCTATTCGGTGAACAAACACTTACAAGTCCTCTCGACTTATAAGGAAAACACTCTTATAAGATCCTTACGACTTACAAGAGAAAACGCACTTGGAAGTCCTCACGACCCTGTTCCCCCAATCTGAGCAAGGCTCATTTGAATTTTGAAAATTCAAAATTTTCTGAAGCAACGCTTCAAATTCCGTGCGTTGCGCAGTGCGCAAGCGGTCCACAGTGCGACACGTGTCTGCGCAGTTGCGCAAACGCACCGCTGCATGACACGTGTCTGCGCAGTTGCGCAAGCACTGTTGCGCAAGTGCACCCTTGCGCGACACGTGTCTGCGCAGTTGCGCAAACACTTTTGCGCAAGTGCACCCTTGCGCGACACGTGCTGCGCGACACGTGTCTGCGCAGTTGCGCAAGTGCACAGCTGCGCGACACGTGTCTGCGCAGTTGCGCAAGCACTGCTGCGCAAGCCTTCCACTGCGTGACACGTGTCATTCACTGGGGAGTTGCGCAGAAACAGAATGAAAATTTGATGAATCTTTTCTGAAACAGAAGATTTTCTTCTGCCTTTGGATCAAAGATCCAATGGTGGGAAAATTCCCAAAATTATTCAGGAAAGATCCTGTTAACAAATTCAACAAATTGGTGAGCACTATAAATAGGACCCCAGACCTCATTCGAGAATAATCAACTTGAAGAATCAACTTCTGGCAAAAAAAAAAAGAAGAGAAAGAACTCTTGAAGATTAATCAAGAACACAAAAAAAAGAGGTAAAAACTTCTTTTGGAAGAAGAGAAAAATCTCTGAAGAACAGAGGATAAAAAAATGAATAATTCAATAAAAAGAAATAAATAGTGCCTTGCACTTGATATGAACCCTTGGTTCTGTGAAATCAGGGAAAACAAGAAGAAAAACTTGTTTTCCTTTGATCCAAATTCAGATCAAAAGTGCTATGCACTTTTGTTCTTGAACCTGGAAAATTCTTGGGGTTTTGCACAAATGCAACCCATTATTTAAAAAGGCCTGGCCCAAATCAAATTGCAAAATAATAGAAGGGCAGAGCCCTGTTTGGAAAATTCTTGAATTTCTGCAGAAATGCAACTCATTATTTAAAAGGACCTGGCCCAAATCAAATTGCAAAATAATAAAGGGGCAGAGCCCTGTTTGGACTGATTCTTTTAGTCAGGCAGAGCCTAAAATAAATAAAAAAAATTGGACTTAACCCAATCCTGGCTGTAAGTCCTTAAATTAAATTGATTGAGCAAAATGGCTCTCCTAAACCAATTCACGACCGGTTCGAGGGTACATCTCCGAACTCCTTTGACATCCCTCGTTGTAATTCCTCAACGACGTCAAAGAGGTGACGGGTCCCAACGACCACACATCAATATCGGACCGAAACGTCCCTAAACTAATATCGGACCGAAACGTCCCTAAACTAATATCGGACCGAAACGTCCCTAAACTAATATTGGACCACTACGTCCTTAAACTGGCGACGGACCGAAACGTCCCTAAACTAATATCAGACCGAAACGTCCCTAAACTAATATCAGACCACCACGTCCCTAAACTGGAATATGGACCACTACGTCCTTAAACTGGCGACGGACCGAAACGCCCCTAAACTAATAATGGACCACTACGTCCTTAAACTGGCGACGGACTGAAACGTCCCTAAACTAATAATGGACCACCACGTCCTTAAAACTGGCGATGGACCGCCACGTCCTTAAACTAGCGCAATCGAGCCCGAACGCTCTTTTCCCCGGATCTAAACGGTCCCGTCTAAGTTGACTTTAGCCCCAAATACGGTTAATGCGTCCTTAGATCTTTAAATAAACAATAAAACTCCGAATCAACTTTGGTGCAAGGGTACATCTCTGAACTCCTCTGACGCCTGTCGTTGTAATCCCTCAACGACGTCAGAGAGGTGACGAGTCCCGACGGCCAGATAATTAAATCAATCACCACGTCAGGTCGATCTTAGTCTAAAACAGGACTAACGTATCCTTGACGTACGTTTAAGTCGATCTTAGACGCAACGCGACTAATGCATCCTTAAACTAAAAACACCAAACCCAAATCTAAGTAAATGCGGATTTGGACTAATCCACGCCCTACGGGCGACGGCATTACTCAGTCTCCGTATACAATCCACGGGCAATCACAAACAAAACAAACACACACGACACTAAGTGAAATTCTGGAGAAGGAGAAAGTTGCTACCGCGACGCGGTAGCGTAATTAACTGCAGGGGCTTGCGCCTGCAGGGAAGAGCGTCCCCACAATCAAAAACCCCTCACCCTGAGGGGGAATCTGACGAAGTCTGCTACATCGGCCGTATCCGTCTAAACCTCCGATACAAGGTGCTATAAATCAACTTGGCATCTTCGGAGAGGTGGAAGGATTAAACCAAATAGCATCTGCCCCGAACCTCAGGCTACGGACGCGAAGTCCGGGCCGCCGTTCGGAGGGGAACAGATTCTGGCACGCCCGGTGGGACCTCTTCCTCTTTCCACTCCACACTTCGTGTGTCGTCTTCGCGAACCAATCGCGGTTTGTTAAATGGTTGCCTTCGGATTTCAAGTTGCTAAGATTTGGTCTTTTGTCTGGTACAGAACTCAAGCATTCAATGGCCACCAACTGCACCAACTGCTCGAAATGCCACTGCAACGGACGCTCCACCTCACCGAGAGGTGTAACATATGGGCCCCAAGCGGCTTCCTTCCTGACTCTGCCGGTAGACCAGGTGACCCAAGCCACCACCGGCTTGTTCTTCGGGACCATGGTCCCACCTACAAGCTTCTCTATGCCGACACCTGTACCGGAAGTGAACAAAAAGTCGGTGTTCGACCGGCTCACTACTACCACGACCCCTATCAACGGGTCGCCTGCTACTGAACCAACAGCCTCCGTTTTCACCAGGCTAGGTCAGAACTATAAGGTGGCTGTCCCAAAGAGGGCCACGGCCGCTGCTTTGGAAGTCGTTAAAGCGGCTTCTCCCATCAGAGAGTCGGTCTTCACAAGATTGACGGTTCCTACTCCTCCCCCAGCTGGTCAGAAGGCATCAGTCTTCGATAGGCTGACATCAGCAGTTACCCCACGCTCAAACAGGGGGCAGCAAGAAACCATCTCGATTTCCGAGCCAGTCCCAATGGCTCGTCGTGCACGACGTCGCCATTGGCAGCGAGTAAGGAAAGCAAGGGGCAACTCCCCCTCAGGGCTAACCCCACCTGCTCCAATGGTGGAGGTCAACGCTGCTGTTCCAACTGGGAACAGCTTTGAATTGCTGAGGAAGGTGAGAAAGAACTCCCCAATTGCTGCATTGAAAAGATCTCCTCCGCCTATGAAAAAAGCTCCGGAGACAAAGCAAGAACAGCCCCCTCAGCGGCTGTCGTCAAAGATTTATAAAGTTTGGCGGAGGGTTCAAGACTCCGTGATTGACTCAGACCACTTCCGTTGCCAGAAAAGGGCAAAGGTGGAAAAGGACAAAAACCGCCCCATTAAACAGCAGGGGGCAACAAATGCTAGGATGCCCATTTCAACGGCTCCTTTAGCCTCAATGGTCCACAAAAGAAAAAGGCCGGAGAAAGCCTCCGTGACACTGACAAAGTTTAAAAGCGATGAACCTAAACGCCCCAAGTCAGGGGGTATAACAGTTCATACGGTCTATATGGCTTCTGGAAAGGAAGAAAGTCGTACTTCTACGGGTCACCGACCACTTACCCGATCAGTGACCAAGGCTCAGGAGCAGCAACAAAAGCTCCAGGAGATGATGACTACAATGGCTGCACTCACGGAGCCAAAGGAGAACCCTGGGACGTCCTTAGATGAACGCCAAGAGGAAAAGACCGACGCCGAGTTCCTCCGCCGAGTACTGGAAAAGAGAGACAAAGAGGCTGCTGAACAAGTAGCCAATATACAGCGTATGGGCCTCCTCTTCCAGGACATGATAGGGATGATGATACAACCAGAGCCCCCGACTGAAGAACCCCCGATCGTCCTTGGAGATGATAGGGGAGAGACATCAAACCCTCAACCCATTCTATCAACAGCTAAAGAGGATACAATCTCTAAGACTGATCTGGACGAATACATAGCCCAGCAAATAAAGGTTCATCACGCGACCGAAGCAGCCGGCCACGTCGTAAAAACAGGACGACCGTATCCGGGCTGGTATGACTAAATCAAGTACCCGCCAGGTTATACAATTCCCAAGTTTCATGTCTACAAAGGGACCGGCAATCCCCATCAACATGTTGCCCAGTTTAGGGCGCTTTGCGGTAACACCGGCGGCGACGACAAGCTTCTGCTTCGCCAGTTCGTTGGAAGCCTATCAGATACGGCCTTCGAATGGTATTCTGAGCTCCCCAATGACTCTATTAAAACCTTCGCGGAGATGGAGCTGCTCTTCACCCAACGTTTTGCAAGTGCCAGCGAGCGTACTCCAATGACGGCACTGATCAATGCCAGGGTAAAACCCGGCGAGACATGGGTCCAGTACGCTATACGGTGGCGTAATCTATGGTCTAAATGTGAACAGCGCATAGAAGAAGCCCCTGCGGTGGGAATGTTTGTTGGAACCCTCGATCCACAAGCAACCATTTCACAGTTTATGATGTTCTTCAAGCCGACTTCCTTCCAGGCTTTGATCGACAAATTGGCGCAGATGGACCAGATGGGCCATAAACCCCCTCTCCCGAAGCCGGACTCCCGAAACGATAAAGGGAAGGGAAAAGCGATCATTGTCGCCAATGCCCAGCAACAACCAAGCGACTCGAAGCCGGTTGCTCGTCCAAACAATACACGCCCATACGTACCCCTTGAGGACAGGATGGGACGTGCTTACTCCTTTCCCCATGATAAAACGAGGAGGCTATTTGAGCTGGCATTGCGCAACAGGCTCATAAATCTGCCAGATCCAAAACGTCCGTCGCAACCAAGTGACGTCAACGAGCCTAATTACTGCCCTTATCATCGAGTGCTAGGACATCCGATCGAAGACTGTTACGTTTTCAAAAATTGGTTTGAAAACCAGTACCGCCAGGGCAAATTTGCGCTGTCCGACAAATGGAAGGTGAATCCCCCGCAGCCCCACACCTCTAAAGGGACGAATACGCCGGGGGCAACATGCTCCGTCATTGAAGAAACTCCCTGGGAAGTTGTATTATCGGCCAAAACGAGGAGAATGCTAAATGATCTTCAGACCTGTCCAGCGGTCAAGTGGAAGAACCCCTTGGAACCGCAGGTTATAGAGGGGATGTTGAAGCCACGTCCGACTCCGAAGACCGATGGTGGTAGTTCAAGCGTTCATAACCAGCCGTCAAAATCTTCGAAAAAAAAGAAGAAGAAATCTAAGAAGCCCGTGAAGCCTGGCGACAAGCGCACGGACTTACAGAAGCAAATCGACGCACTGGATGAGTACAACCAAAAAGCGCGGACTCCCATTACGCTCCAAGATTTCCTTGATCACATCTTCCAAAAAGAAGATGAGGGAGAAAGTTCATCGGATGAATCCGAGGAATATGTGGCGAGCTGTCGTATGATCTCCCATTCGACCACGGACGATGAAGGGACTTCTGGCACTGAAACGCTGGGGGCAAATGCCGAATCAAGAGCCCCAGGGTTATCAGTTGAAATGATTGGCGCGTTTCTTAATAAAGCTCGATTAAAAAGCAAAGCTGATCGAGAACGCGAGACGGCTATATTCGAAAGGGCCAAGCGCCAGCGACTTGAGGGAAGAGCTGAGATGATCCCGCTGGAGCAAAATGCTTCCACCGCTGACAAAAGCCAATCCAAGATAAAAAAGAAGTTTGCTAAGGCCATATCGATGGGCATGAAGCTACCGCTCTCTGAAGAAAAAGTTACTGGCGTGGTAGAAATGCACTCCTCTTATTGCTTATATCATCAGAAGGTCTCGCATTCCACCCAAGATTGCAAAGCTTTCAATGGATGGTGGCAAGGATACGTCGCTAATCAACAACGCTTTAAACGGGAAAAGCGTAAGATTCATCGGGAGCAAAGAAACACGATCAAAGAGCTTGAAAGAACTGCCGGCAATTGTCACATGGTTAACACTACCGGGTCACAAGTGCCTACATTTGGGAGCGACTCTGATGAGGAGCTAGAACTTGCCCCTCTCTTTAAAGAGTCAACTTCGGGAAAAGAAGAGGAGCCAGTGGTTTGCGAAAATATCCGGCTGTGGAATCGAACACTGCCTGAAAAGAACCTCGGACCCTCGAATAGAAAAGATAAAGGGAAAGAAAAGGTCTCTGAAGACATCGTTTTAGATGACCAAGTTCTGGAAGAGCTAAACGCCAAAAACCCGCCAAAGAGGAGTAAAGTGGATTACAATGTCTTGGCGCATCTGAGGAAGCTACCCTCACAACTCAACATTCTCGATGCCTTGTTACTATCAAAGGAGGCGAGAGACTCTTTGATTAAGGCGCTACAAGATCCGGACCAGTTCCAAGCCTTCTTAGCCGAAGAAAAGATGAAAGACGAATTAGAAGAAGTGCACACAGCCGACGTTGCTTTTGGTGATGAAGACCTTCTTCTCGGGACGTGTGAACACAATCGCCCTCTTTATGTCTCAGGATACTGCCATGACATAAAGATAGGTAAAATCTTGGTCGATAACGGATCGTCTGTTAATTTACTCAATGTGCGAGTGTTAAAGGAGATTTGCATGAGCGTCCAACACCTCGCCCGGGACAAGATCACCATCTCCGGTTTTGACTCCCAATCATCAAAAACTCTCGGATCTGTGATATTGACGTTACGCTTCGGGCTACTCGTCACAGATATTAAATTCCATGTCATAGATGCCAAGACGTGCTACAATGCTCTGCTCGGTCGACCATGGTTGCACGAGTACAATATCATCCCTTCTACACAACATCAGTGTATGAAATATTGTAAGGATGGTCTCGAGTACACTGTGGCAGGAGAATTGAATCCGTTTTCCGTGAATGAAGTTCGCAAGTATGAAGATGCCAAGTACTTTTTGCCGAGCTTTGAGGATACGGAAAGGTGTCACAAGCCGGAGAACAAGACTAGCGCCACCATCCCTATCTTCGGCAGTGACACCGAGGACGAAGAGGATATAATTTATGCGGGTCCATCCCAATCCGCCAAGCCGGGACCATCCATTCCTTCATTGATATTTGGTAGTGATTCGGAGGATGAAGTTCATGCTGTATTCCCTGCTCGGCTTTCAATACGGGCTTCCGCTGATGAAGAGCGAAGTTTGAAGATAACCATGGTGCCGCTTGAACATTACAAAGAACTGGATGCACTCGACACCAACAGCGTAGAAGAATTGCAGACATTCTATATCCCTCCCGGACGAAAGGGCGAGAAGGCAATCCTATTCTACCGTTCTGAAGAAAACAAGGTGGAAAAAGAAATTTGGCATGGCGCGGATCCCACGCTCGACAGGCTTCAGCCTATCCGTCTTCCCAGATATTATACCGAAGGTTTGAAGAAACTGCTGAAACGCCAGGGGATGTCCTTCACACAGACCATTAGAAAAGCCAAATTCTATGACAAGGTCTGGGACATTCCCGGGACTCAATGCAAACTGCCTAACGGGAGAGTAGAAACAAAAGGGCTTGGGTACATCCGGTCAAAGAAACGGGAGCTAGTAAATAGCTGTTATGTTATGTATGACTTCGACGAAGAGGCGGACGCTCAATGGGAGGACGCTAATCCTGAGCCAGCAAAAGTTCCTGATACAAAACCGCTCAGTCCGTCATTTGAAGACCAGATGAGCAAACTTATAAGGGATGTGAGTCAAAAAGCCCGAGACGATCACAATCGTGAAATGGCAATCTATGAGAAAGCCAAGACACAGCGCCTCCTTCAACAGGCGGTGAAGGAAGAAAATGCCGCTCCTTGTCAACCTGCTACAAAAAAGGTTCGACGCGAAAACAAAAACAAGTCGAAAGGCAAGAGAGGCGCTCGACAGCCACAAAGCAGAGCTAAGAAGCCACGTATCCGAGAATCGAGCGTTATTGACCTAGCCCTCAGGAAGAAAATGGGTCGAGCATACTCATTTCCTCGGAACAAAACGAGGAAGATATTCGATCTCGCTCTAAAACATCAAATGCTTACGTTGCCAGAGTCTAATCATCCTGAGCACGCAGGCGAGGTGTTCGACCCAAATTATTGCTTTTACCATCGAGTAATGGGACACCCTCTTGAAGATTGCTTCACCTTCAAGAATTGGGTTGAAGATCAGTATCAGCTAGGCAAATTCGCGTTTTCTGATAGTTGGAGGGTAGCGCCGCCGCAAAAGCACGAACCCGAAAACGCAAGGATAGAACCAACTCCGCATTGGGATTGGCAGAAAATTCGCACCTGCCATGTGATAACAATATTAAAAGAAGGGTCCGAAGATATGAACAGCCTTCCTTGGTGCTTCGAAAACAGTAGCGACGAGATAATCTCAGAATTCCCACCAGCGCCAAAAAAGCTGGAAGATGGAATCCATACCACTGCAGATAACCTCAAGAAAATTGAGTTGGGGACGGCAAACGATCCATGACCGACATTCATCAGCGAGTTACTATCTGAAGAAAGGGTAGCTGCGTTACAGGACGTGCTTCTACAGCATAGAGATTGCTTCGCGTGGAACTATTCCGAAATGCCGGGACTAGATCCAGAAATTGCCGTACACAAATTGGCGATATCCCCGAACATCAAGCCGGTCAAACAGGCACCGAGAAGAATGCGGCTCGAGCTTGAAATGAGTATCAATGCTGAGGTCAAGAAGCTGATCGAATCTGGCTTCATCCAGGAAGTTCAATATCCTGAATGGATCGCTAACATCATCCCGGTGATGAAGAAAAATGGGACAGTGCGCATATGCGTGGACTTTCGAGATCTCAATAAAGCTTGCCCGAAGGATGACTTCCCAGTGCCAGTCACTGAACTAATGATAGACAACACATCCACTCATGAGGTTTTCTCCTTCATGGACGGCTCATCGGGGTATAATCAAATAAAAATGCATCCTGAAGATCAGAAGCATACAGCCTTCAGGACTCCTCTTGGTATATTTTGTTATAAAGTGATGCCCTTCGGTTTGAAGAACGCCGGTGCTACTTATCAGAGGGCCATGACAAAGATCTTCGACGACCTTATACACGAAATCGTTGAATGCTATATCGACGATCTCGTGGTTAAAAGCAAGTCATATGAGGAACATCTCGAGCATCTGAAGACTGTATTTCAACGCCTTCGGCAATACAACTTGAAGATGAATCCTCTTAAATGTGCGTTCGGGGTTTCCTCGGGCAAATTCCTGGGATTCGTTGTCCGACACCGAGGTATTGAAATAGATCCGTCAAAGATTAAAGCGATCATGGAAATGCCTCCGCCGAGGACTCTCAAACAGCTGCGGTCTCTCCAAGGGAAACTCGCATACATACGGCGATTTATAGCCAACCTTTCAGGAAAGTGCCGTCCTTATAGTCACCTGATGAAGAAGGGAACCCCATTCGTTTGGGACCAAAAATGCCAAGGCGCACTGGATGAGATCAAGCAATACCTGCAGAACCCGCCGGTGTTGGCTGCTCCGGTTAAGGGGAAGCCTCTCATTCTTTATACAACCGCCCTCGAAGGTTCTTTAGGCGCATTATGGGCACAAGAGAACGATCAAGGGAAAGAAAGAGCACTCTACTACTTAAGTCGAGTTCTGCTGGGGGCAGAAAGCAACTACTCTCCCATTGAAAAACACTGCCTGGCGTTGATCTTCGCAATAACAAAGCTTAGGCACTATGCGTTAGCGCACGAGGTCCGTCTTATTTCAAAAGTGGACCCTCTCAAATACTTGATGTCAAAGGCCATATTGACGGGAAGACTCGCTAAATGGGCCCTGCTCTTGATGGAATTCTCGATAACGTATCAACCTCTCAAGGCAGTGAAAGGCCAGGCCATCGCCGACTTCCTCGCTGAGCATCCGATACCCGCCGATTCTCCTCTGAATTGCGATCTTCCAGACGAACATGCGTTCGATGCGATCGACGGTGATAATATCCGATGGGAGCTTTATTTCGATGGAGCATCTTCCGTGAAGAAACGCAAACAAAGTACCCCTATAATTAAATCAGGGGTAGGACTCATCTTTGTAACTCCACAAGGAGGGATAATGCGCTACGCGTTTTCCCTGACGGAGCCGAGAACAAACAATGAAGCCGAATACGAAGCTCTGATAGCAGGCCTCGAGATCGCCATTGACATGGGAATTGAAGACCTCCTCATATACGGTGATTCTCAACTGGTCGTTAGTCAAGTAAACGGCGACTACCAAACGTGCAAACCGGAATTGGTAAAATACGGTGAAAAAGTGCAGCAACTGCTAACCCAAATTCCCTCTTATACTTTGGAAAGCATACCGCGCGCGGAAAACAGCAAAGCGGACGCACTGGCCAAGCTTGCTAAAGAATTGGCCGACGAGAACCTCGATGACGTTAGAATCGTGGTACAAAGCCGTCGAGTGCTCGCCCCAGCAGAAATACCTCCAGAATCATATAAAGAAAAGGGAGCAACTGAGCAGGTGACCCTACAAATAAAAGACCATGAGAAGACCGAAGACTGGAGAGAAGTCTTCATAAATTACTTCAAGTTCCACCGAATACCTGAAGAAGCGTCCATAAGACATCAGCTTGTGAAACGAGCTCTGTCTTTCGCCTTCGTCAACGATACTCTATACAAGAGGACATTCGATTCTCTGTGGCTGAGATGCCTAGGACCTGACGAAGCGAAAAGGGTTGTCCAAGAAGTTCACGACGGACTCTGCGGTTCTCACCAAGCAGGCCCTAAGATGAAGTTGAAGATAAAACGGATGGGCTACTACTGGCCCACGATGATGCAGGATTGCCTGGAATACGCGAAGCAATGTCATTCATGCCAAATTCATGGGGACTTCATCCATCAGCATCCCAATCCATTGCATCCAACAGTGACTAGTTGGCCATTCGAAATGTGGGGGACTGACATAGTCGGCCCCATCGAACCAGCATCGTCAAAGGGACACCGTTTCATCTTGGCGACGATTGATTACTTCTCCAAATGGGCAGAGGCGGTACCGTTGAGGGAAGTAAAGACGGAGAATGTCCTCCATTTCTTCAAAACGCATGTCATATACCGGTTTGGAACTCCGCGACGGATCATCTCCGATAACGGGCCAGCCTACCGAAGTCATAAAATTAGCCGCTTCGCACAGCAGCATAATATAGACTGGAGATATTCCTCAGTTTATAATCCGCGAGCTAACGGTCTAGCTGAGGCCTTCAACAAGACCTTGACGAAGATCATGAAGAAAACAGTGTCACGAAACAAGAGAGATTGGCACGAAAGATTGCAAGAGGCTCTTTGGGCGTATCGAACTACGTTTAAAACGGCCACAAACACAACGCCATACGCGTTGGTATTTGGGATAGAAGCAGTACTCCCTCTCGAGATAGAATTACCCTCTCTACGAGTGGCAGTCCACTACGAGCTGACGGATGAAGAAAATGCTCACCTCCGGTTTGAGGAGCTTGACGCCCTTGATGAAACCCGGCTCATAGCACAGCAAAATCTGGAAGCCTATAAAGCAAAGATGACGCGTTCATACGAAAGATTGACCTGACCGAGGACATTTCGTCAAGGCGAACTCGTGCTAGTGGTCAAAAGGCCTATGATCCCCAATCGCGCCAAGCGGGGAAAGTTCGAGCCAAACTATGAAGGCCCGTACATCATAGATAAAGTTTACCAGGGTGGAGCCTATCTACTCATGGACATGCACGGTGAAAGGCCTTTCAGACCAATAAACGGTCGCTTCCTAAAGAAATATTACGCTTAATGAGCCACAGCCTAGGTCAATGATAGATGACGACGACTATGTCCGCTCGCTATCTTCCTAAGCTAGAACTTTATAAGCAGTAGCTGGCCTTCTCCGTGATGGACCGAAACATCCTTAAACTAACAACAGACCGAAACGTCTTTAAACTAATACCGCAGCATCCTTAGGCTGACGAAATAAAAAAAATATATAAAAAAATAAAATAAAATAAACGGTATGTCCATAAGCAAAATGGGCACGGATGAAAACCCGAAAGGGCTCCGTGAGTAAAAACAGCGGAACTACCGGCGAGTGTTTGTGAAAACCCGAAAGGGTGCAACCTCGTTAAAAGACACTTATAGGGTCCTCTCGACCTTATAAGGAGAAACCACCCGCGTGAGATCCTTACGATTCATAAGGGAGCAACACACTTAGGAATCCCCACGATTCCTAAGGAGAAAATACACTTGCGAGATCCTCACGACTCGTAAGGAGAACTCTCTTATGGGACCCTCACGGCTCATAAGATTTGAAAGTCTTAAGTTACAGAAACCTTAACCTGTTCTTAAGCAAACCCCACAACTTTCGACATTGCCCTACAAGTGGTCCAATATTGACTCTTGTATACAATCCACGGGCGCGAATAAACATTTCCCTAACCAAGTTCCATCTGAAACTAGGGATATGTTTGCATGGTAAACAACCCTTGTAAATCCTCTCGACTCACAAGGAGAAAGCCCTCCTGTAGGATCCTTACGACTTACAGGGGAACAAAACACTTAGGAACCCTCACGGTTCCTAAGGAGAAAATACACCTACAAGATCCCCACGACTTGTAGGGAGAAATACCTTCACGAGACCCTTACGGCTCATGAAGTCAAAAGCCTTAGCCGACGGGATCCTAACCCTGGTCGCTAAGCCTCCTTTGTTCAACAACGACAGAGGCAAATGATGATTCGCTCCTGGTAATATCCCAGTTACAGCGGTGCTGATGCCGAAATCGGTGTCCAATTTCAGGTTGACGGCGAAAACCAGTAGGCCGCTCATGCATACGAAATAGCCGAAATGATAGGGCAACTTGCAATAAAAAGCAGCAAGTAAAATGCATGCATGCAAAATAGCCGAAATGATCGGGCAACTCGTAATAAAAAGCAACAAGTAAAGATAAAATAAAAAGCCGAAATGATTGGGCACCGCGAAAAATAGCCGAAATGTTTGGGCAATCGCGACCTTCGCGATATAAAAGCTGAATGATAGAGCATCGCGGAAATAAAATAAAATAAAAAGAAGAAATGATAAAACTTCGGCCCTACAGTTAAGATCACATCGATCCCTGTATACAATCCAAGGGCGCAAACAAAAAAGGAACCATACTTCCCCAGCGGATTCCGTCAAACGACGAAGCCAAACCTCAACGGTTCATTTCAACTGAAGGAGCCAGTGACTTCAACAGCAAAAAAATTCCTCGACTCACGGATACAAACACTCCTTGACGAGAGCCTTCTGATCCGCGTCGACTCGCAGAGCCACCAGCGCCTCCGTGGGAACCATCGACTCGTTTCAAACCCCATGGACACAAATAATCCTTGGCGCTTGGGAAACAAATAATCCCAGCAAATTCCTTGACTCACGGATACAAACACTCCTTGACGAGAGCCTTCTGATCCGCGTCGACTCGCAGAGCCACCAGCGCCTCCGTGAGAACCATCGACTCGTTTCAAACCCCAAGGACATAAATAATCCTTGGCGCTTGGGAAACAAATAATCCCAGCAAATTCCTCGACTCACGGATACAAACACTCCTTGACGAGAGCCTTCTGATCCGCGTCGACTCGCAGAGCCACCAGCGCCTCCGTGGGAACCATCGACTCGTTTCAAACCCCAAGGATACAAATAATCCTTGGCGCTTGGGAAACAAATAATCCCAGCAAATTCCTCGACTCACGGATACAAACACTCCTTGACGAGAGCCTTCTGATCCGCGTCGACTCGCAGAGCCACCAGCGCCTCCGTGGGAACCATCGACTCGTTTCAAACCCCAAGGACACAAATAATCCTTGGCGCTTGGGAAACAAATAATCCCTCGCAAAATCCTCGACTCACGGATACAAACACTCCTTGACGAGAGCCTTCTGATCCGCGTCGACTCGCAGAGCCACCAGCGCCTCCGTGGGAACCATCGACTCGTTTCAAACCCCAAGGACACAAATAATCCTTGGCGCTTGGGAAATAAATAATCCCTCGCAAAATCCTCGACTCACGGATACAAACACTCCTTGACGAGAGCCTTCTGATCCGCGTCGACTCGCAGAGCCACCAGCGCCTCCGTGGGAACCATCGATTCGTTTCAAACCCCAAGGACACAAATAATCCTTGGCGCTCGGGAAACAAATAATCCCTAGCAAAATTCTCAACTCACGGATACAAACACTCCGTGACGAGAGCTTCTTTGACTCACATCTCGGGCAGTAAGGATTCAAAAACTTGCTTCCTGAACAATGGGACCCTGCAAGTCAATCCTAAATGGTCTCTTGCATACTATTCACGGGTCTCACTCTCTGACGTCGATTCTCGACAAAGAGGGGAACAACCGCTTACGAGCCCTCTCGACTCGTAAGAGGGCAATGGGACCCTGCAAGTCAATCCTAAATGGTCTCTTGCATACTATTCACGGGTCTCACTCTCTGAAGTCAATTCTCAACGAAGAGGGAAACAACCGCTTACGAGCCCTCTCGACTCGTAAGAGGGAGAAATTCTCTTATAGGATCCTTTCGACTTATGAGAGAAAACCACACTTGGGAATCCTCACGATTCCTAAGGAGAAAATCCACTTACGAGATCCTCTCGATCCGTAGGGAGAAAAGTCTCTATGAGACCCTCACGGCTTATAGAGTTGAAAAGTCTTAGGCAGCAGATCTGAACCTGCGGCCTAAGCCATCGTTATTTCTTAAGAAGGTCGGGATACTCGTCCCAATCGTCCGTCAATCATGGTTATTAAGGTGGCGTACTGATAATAAAAGAAAGGAAAGACGGAGAAATGACACAAGACATTACAAAATGTGTATCTTTTATTCATAAATATTGATTGAGTACAGGATACATTGTGCTAAAGAATAAAAAAATATATACATATACTTTACAAAGACAAATGATACAAGGAGAATTATTGGGAAGAAAGCGTCTTGCACAGATGTAGAAATCGCTCGCATATGTCCTTCCATGCCTTCTCTTGCTCGGCTACCACCGTCAGCTCTGCCTCCACTTGGGCTCGTTGCCGCAAGACCGACGCAAGCTGCTCCCTCACGACTTGATAGGCAGCCTCCCGACTTGGGATATTGCGCTCAGCCACGTCAAGCTTCCGCTTTAAGTTTAGCCCATGGGAGATGCGCTCCAAGAGACCCTCAAAGATAGTCTTCACCTGGGCAGCATTTGCCTCAACCTCAGCGCGCAGATGGGCCGTTTCGTTCGAGGTCTTTTGGCATTCCCTTAGTCTTTGAGCTGCTTCTTGCTCTAAGTGGCGGGAGTGCGAAGTGCTTTGCTCGAGCCAGGTTGTGCGTTGGGTGCTCAGGGCTAAAACTTCGGGAGAAGGGCGCGTCAACTCCAGCCGGTATAGACAGGCCTCGATCTCCCTGCAGTGATTAACCCAAGATTCAACGACGCCTTCGTTGTGAAAAGTTACGAGCGCCGCTAACATTGGATTAACATCCACAGCGAAATCTACGGCAGAAGGGAGAGCATCCATGCTGAGCTCTTCGATATACCCGCTCAGCATGCCCAGACTCATCACAGCACCCTTTGAAGACGGGCGTCTCGAGAAAGGGCCTACCGGTATAAGGACGCGCGACTCAAAAGGGACCGGAGCCGGAACAATAGCTGCAAAACAAAACATGGTTAAACGATGGTTCAAGAGATATTTAAGGGTTACAAAAAAAAAGAAGGGGTATTTGCTATACCAGCAGCAACAGACGGCAGAGCCGGGAGGGCCGGTAGCACGGCAGGTCTGGCATCCCCTCCTTCGATTTGTGACACTGCAATAAAGAAAGGGAAAGGTCAAAAATCATTCAATTACTAGAAAAAGGGGATGAACAGAGATATTGTATTGAACGTACACTCACCAGCGCCACTAGAGGGAGAAATAAGCTCGGATGGGAAGGAGAAGTGTGGGAGCAACACTTGATATAGATGATCAAAGAGCACTCCTGAAAAGATGCGATGGCATGGCGTTAGTCCATGAACTACACGTTTAAGAGATTAACTTGTGAGTCGTAGATCCATACCTTCCAACATCCGCGATGGCACGAGGGAAGACGGGGAAGTGACCACCGCCAAAGCAGTAGTTGACGGTGCTCCTTCAAGCAATGGAGCGTCGGCACTGGCCGCACCTGCAAAGACAAGCTTGTTAGAAGAGATCGCAAGATATATAAAAAAGGGGGGGAAACGGTAGTAACCCGAAACTTACCCGACGAACTGCCAGCCGAGACGGAGGCAATTCCTTCCTCCATTGACATCGGGCCACCACCCGTAGCCTCGTCACCCGACTCGAGGGGAACCGTTGTTATGCTCGCAAGCTCTACAGGCGGTGGGGGACCATAGGCAGGGAGGGCTATGATAGGAACATTGCCAGATTCCTGAGAAGGAGCGCCTAGCCCGTCTTCAGGAATCATGGCCGCCTCGCCCGCTGCTCCCTCAGGATCGGCGATCACAGCTGCCTCGTCCATCGGCACCACGAGGTCCCCAGCCTCAAGCACCTCGCCCTCTACCGCCTTCGGCTCGGTTGAGACAATCATCTCATCTGCCGCCACTTCGGGTGCGACATCAATGACTCTCTCCGCGGCAGGTCCCTCAATCTCGGCTCCGGACCCCATGACCCCGACAACGTTGCTCACTGTCGGTTCGGGTTCAGCAAGTACCGCTTCCTCCGCTCCCCTGGGTTCGACGGTCGTCTCCGCCTCCCCCTCAGTTGGACTTGACCCTGCAAGTTGGGATACGTATGAGCCAATAGCTTTACAATTCGTACAACAAGGTTCTGAAAGGAGTATTACCTGAAGCAGATTTATCATTGGCGCTCCGAACCGCGCGCGCCACTTGCCGACGAGCAGTAGACAGGGCAACAGGGGGCTCTTCGGAAGGAGTACTAGCGTGAGGAATGGTGCTAGGGCCCGCTCCCATGGCCAAAGCAGCTTTCCGCACCTTTGCTTCACGTCTCAACCGCTTCCGCTCTTCTCGAGCCGTTGAGACGGATACTATCAGAGCTTCCTTGAGTGAAGCATCCTCATCCGTATAGAGGGATGCCTCCAGATTTTTCAGAGCATCCCTCGTCGTGGCGTCAAGCCGAGGCTCTTGCGGCAGCTTCGACGGAGCCGGGGCTTCGGTGACGGGCTCGGAAAGGATCCTTGCGCCGATTAATACAACCCCTGTAAAGAAACAAGAGAAGGTCAGGTTGACTATCATAAAAAGACAACAAACTTTCCGTATAAAAGAGAAAGGGATAAAACATACCGACGCTTGCTAGGGCACGCTTCTCCTCCTCCTCTTGGAAGGTTTTTAGGGAGGCAGCAATAGCCTCTTCGGTAGAAACACCTGTTGAAAAGGGAGCAAATATCAGCTAAAGATAATAATGAAAAGTGCAATAAAATGACGAAGAAAGTGGCTGATGATTACCTGACTCAGCGAGTTTACTTAGCATCGCTTCGAGCCTCGCCGATCGCTCCGAAGCTGCAATGGCGGCAGCCAAATTGGTGTCCGCAGGGTCCACCACAAAGCCCTCATTGCTGCCGTACTCGCATATGGTCTTGGCAGGAGAAGCCGCAGGCTTTAAGCCGAGGATCGCATCGAGGGAAAGGGCGGACTTTTTCTTTTTCTGCTGTCCACCAGCTTTAGATCCACCTGGAGCGGATTTGCGCTTGGAAGCCACTTTAGGGCGGCGAGTCCCAACATCTGCCCCTACGCCTGACTCTGGCGATACTACTTTAGCCGCCTTCGTGGGAGCACGAGGCGCCGATGGTGTATCCACCGTAGCGGGCAACGGCAATCCCCACGGAGGACTCAACACGCGTGGTCGATCGACTCCAGCATCTTTTAGCGGAGGGACGACCGGGAGCCTTGGCTGCAAAGGGGCCTTGCGATCACCGCCAGGAGGCGCATCCCTACGGTCGACCAGCAGGCGTTTCTCCAGTAAAATGATTGGGCCCATAGCGTGCGCATACCAGGCCACGTATGAATTAAGCATCTTAGGCACACAGCTGGGTTCACTAATGAAGAAATAGGAACCCGTGTTAAGCCGTATAAAGTGATGCATCGCATTCTTTACCCCTGCTGGGCTAACCACGGGCGTTTCCAAGAAAGCTTCCATCGGGATCCCCTGGTTGTAGCTTGATTGCTGGGCGAATCGATGCGGATTATACCTCATGAACAAAGCCGTCTCATTCTGCCGAAACACCAGGTAGCCCGGCCGAATGGATTAGAGATGGAGGATTTCCCGAGCCTTCAGTACAGAAGCCCCGCCCTTAAACTCGTCACGCAGGGGCACCACCGACTTAGTAGTCTCCGAGCCTATGGTGATAACCTTATCTACGAAAGAAGTCGTCGCTCCGACCAAATGTGGGCGCAGGAGGAGTCCCCTAGAATCCCGCGGGGATGCAAACACAATTGAAGCCCCGACTAACCGTATGACCCTCGGGAGTCTGTACTTCTCGAAAAATGGGGGAGTCTTGTGGGCGCCAAACACCCCTCGCACGTGCATCTCCATCCAAGAAACGAAGTAATGCATCGGGAAGTTAGCAGGCTGTGTCCCAGGATCATTGGCGTCCGCCGCTACGCTGAGTCCATGATAAAGGTAAGCTAACCCAGCAATTCCTACCGACAACTGCAGACCGGCCACCATCCGATGCGCCGGGTAAAAGACAGAGGGCCGCATGAAGCGCGGGTGCATGGGGAGCGCAAAGTTGCATAACTACAAGCCCAAGAATCCAATAAAGAAAGTTTCCTCATCCATGCCGGGGACGGCGATTTCCGAGAAGGCAACGATGGCAGCATTGGGGAGATAGAAATCCCTCTGGTTATTTTCCGATATGGGGCGGCGATCCAAACCGAAACCAAAGGGGTCGTCAAGCTCAGCGAACTTCTCGCCCTGCTCTGATAAGAACTCCGGGCGGATAAAGCGAGCAATGAAAGCTGCGAAACTGACGCCCTTGTCACCCGATTCCAAATGGAGTTCCTCATAGATCTCCAACACTTTCACCAAACCCGGATGCTGATGCTGAATGGCATTCTCCGGGGTTAAGTCAAATACCAACTGCTTGGTGGCAAAGACATACTCATCAGGAGGAAGCAACTCCTCGTAGTGCTCTCCCCTCATTGGCAGACCTGAAATTTCGGCAAATTCCTCCAAAGAGATAGAGACTTCCTTATCCGCCATCAGGAAGGTATGGGTGGGGATATTCCATTGTTCAACGAAGGCCTTTATCCACCACGTTGGAGGAGAGGGGTACTCGAAGAGAGAGACGAAGACGGCCGAGTATAGACCAATCTTCGTTAGGTGGGTCCTCTTCGCCGATAGAATGTACAGGGCCCACTGCAAATATCCGGCGGGGGGTCGCGGGATCATTCCAATGTTATAAGCCTGTCCCCAAGGGCGTGCATCGCCCTGACAGATTCGCCTCCCCAGAATATCTATCGCCGGCGGCGGCTGCACGGGGATGGCGCCGATTGCAGGTTGAAGGAGGTCATCAGAATTCCAATTCTTAACCTCCACGGCATACTTCACCGGGGGTTCGTCCGCATAAGGGATCGTGACTATGGGCTCAGAGGGCGCGGCGGAACTAAAACTGCGACGGCCTTGGATGATCTGGCTATACCACCTTCCTCACAGATGGAGCTTTTTGCACTCAGGATCGCGATCTTTAATAAGAGCGAATACCACCCGATCCACTGGAGCATGGGGGAACCCTCCTTCCGAGCGAACGAAGGGGAAAGACAAGTCGTCAGACATCTTTTCTGTGGAAAGACAAAAAAAATATACATCATTAGTGGCCCAACGCTTGGCATTTCAAAAAAAAATATATAAAAATCTTGCTCCACACTGTGATGCAGTGGGTAAGGGACCAAAAGGGGACCCACAAAATCCGGGTGATGTGCATCATTTAATAAGACAATCCCATCATTAGATAGGACTGTCAATTCATAAAAAGGGCCCAATAGGATACACCCATTGGTGGGGAAGTCACTGGAGACAAAGAGAAAATCTCCTCTTTTAGAGCAAAGCTCTGTCACAGAGTGACATATGTCAAACTCTGGTCTCAGGGGAACAAGATTCCTTAAAAGAGCTTGGCTCTGTGATAATGATAGAAATATCCATCAAAGGAAAATTAATTTTTAAAAATTAAAAATTAAAAAAAATTGGGATCTTACAGATCCATGAAAACTCTTAAGAGTTCTTCATTTTTAGATCAAAAGATCTATGTTTTGCCAAAGAGCAAAGCTCTGTTCATGGGTTAAGAAACCCTGAAACAGATTCTTGAGAGCAAGGCTCTGTTGGTGAAACCCCAAAGGGGTTTTCCTTACATCAAAAGATCTATGAGAGTAAGGCTCTATTAATTAAAATTAATTTAATTTAAGATTAATTTTTACCTAAAGTTTTTCTAAAAAAAGTTCTAACTTTGGAAGCAAGAGCAAGGCTCTGAAGTTCTTGAAGGCAAGAGCAAGGCTCTGAAAATGAGAAATCTTGAAGATGGTGATCATCTGTTGAGGACCAAGAGTCCTATTTATAGGCGCTTACGCCCCTTCAACTGACCCTGGCCACCGTTGCGCTTACGTCGCGCCACGTAAGCACAACGGTGGGGGGGCATTTGTTCCCCCAATCTGAGCAAGGCTCATTTGAATTTTGAAAATTCAAAATTTTCTGAAGCAACGTTTCAAATTCCGTGCGTTGCGCAGTGCGCAAGCGGTCCACAGTGCGACACGTGTCTGCGCAGTTGCGCAAACGCACCGCTGCATGACACGTGTCTGCGCAGTTGCGCAAGCACTGTTGCGCAAGTGCACCGCTGCGCGACACGTGTCTGCGCAGTTGCGCAAGCACTGCTGCGCAAGCCTTCCACTGCGCGACACGTGTCATTCACTGGGGAGTTGCGCAGAAACAGAATGAAAATTTGATGAATCTTTTCTGAAACAGAAGATTTTCTTCTGCCTTTGGATCAAAGATCCAATGGTGGGAAAATTCCCAAAATTATTCAGGAAAGATCCTGTTAACAAATTCAACAAATTGGTGAGCACTATAAATAGGACCCCAGACCTCATTCGAGAATAATCAACTTGAAGAATCAACTTCTGGCAAAAAAAAAAGAAGAGAAAGAACTCTTGAAGATTAATCAAGAACACAAAAAAAAGAGGTAAAAACTTCTTTTGGAAGAAGAGAAAAATCTCTGAAGAACAGAGGATAAAAAAATGAATAATTCAATAAAAAGAAATAAATAGTGCCTTGCACTTGATATGAACCCTTGGTTCTGTGAAATCAGGGAAAACAAGAAGAAAAACTTGTTTTCCTTTGATCCAAATTCAGATCAAAAGTGCTATGCACTTTTGTTCTTGAACCTGGAAAATTCTTGGGGTTTTGCACAAATGCAACCCATTATTTAAAAGGGCCTGGCTCAAATCAAATTGCAAAATAATAGAAGGGCAGAGCCCTATTTGGAAAATTCTTGAATTTCTGCAGAAATGCAACTCATTATTTAAAAGGGCCTGGCCCAAATCAAATTGCAAAATAATAAAGGGGCAGAGCCCTGTTTGGACTGATTCTTTTAGTCAGGCAGAGCCTAACATAAATAAAAAAAATTGGACTTAACCCAATCCTGGCTGTAAGTCCTTAAATTAAATTGATTGAGCAAAATGGCTCTCCTAAACCAATTCACGACCGGTTCGAGGGTACATCTCCGAACTCCTTTGACATCCCTCGTTGTAATTCCTCAACGACGTCAAAGAGGTGACGGGTCCCAACGACCACACATCAATATCGGACCGAAACGTCCCTAAACTAATATCGGACCGAAACGTCCCTAAATTAATATTGGACCACTACGTCCTTAAACTGGCGACGGACCGAAACGTCCCTAAACTAATATCGGACCGAAACGTCCCTAAACTAATATCAGACCACCACGTCCCTAAACTGGAATATGGACCACTACGTCCTTAAACTGGCGACGGACCGAAACGTCCCTAAACTAATAATGGACCACTACGTCCTTAAACTGGCGAAGGACCGAAACGTCCCTAAACTAATAATGGACCACCACGTCCTTAAAACTGGCGATGGACCGCCACGTCCTTAAACTAGCGCAATCGAGCCCGAACGCTCTTTTCCCCGGATCTAAACGGTCCCGTCTAAGTTGACCTTAGCCCCAAATACGGTTAATGCATCCTTAGATCTTTAAATAAACAATAAAACTCCGAATCAACTTTGGTGCAAGGGTACATCTCTGAACTCCTCTGACGCCTGTCGTTGTAATCCCTCAACGACGTCAGAGAGGTGACGAGTCCCGACGGCCAGATAATTAAATCAATCACCACGTCAGGTCGATCTTAGTCTAAAACAGGACTAACGTATCCTTGACGTACGTTTAAGTCGATCTTAGACGCAACGCGACTAATGCATCCTTAAACTAAAAACACCAAACCCAAATCTAAGTAAATGCGGATTTGGACTAATCCACGCCCTACGGGCGACGGCATTACTCAGTCTCCGTATACAATCCACGGGCAATCACAAACAAAACAAACACACACGATACGAAGTGAAATTCTGGAGAAGGAGAAAGTTGCTACCGCGACGCGGTAGCGTAAAACTGCAGGGGCTTGCGCCTGCAGGGAAGAGCGTCCCCACAATCAAAAACCCCTCACCCTGAGGGGGAATCTGATGAAGTCTGCTACATCGGCCGTATCCGTCTAAACCTCCGATACAAGGTGCCATAAATCAACTTGGCATCTTCGGAGAGGTGGACGGATCAAACCAAATAGCATCTGCCCCGAACCTCAGGCCACGGACGCGAAGTCCGGGCCGCCGTTCGGAGGGGAACAGACCCTTAAGGAGAAAATGCACCTACAAGATCCTCACGACTCGTAGGGAGAAATACCTTTATGAGACCCTTACGGCTCATGAAGTCAAAAGCCTTAGTCGACAGGATCCTAACCCTGTTTGCTAAGCCACCTTTGTTCGAATCGACAATGGCAAGTGATGATTCGTTCCTGGCCATATCCCAGTTGTAGCGATGTTGATGCCTAAATCGGTATCAAATTCCAAGTTTATACCCGCGATAAAAAATTAGCGAGCCAAAAATGCATATGAAATAGCCAAAATGATGGGGCAACTTGCAACAGAATCAGTAAGTAAAATATATGCATACAAAATAGCCGAAATGATTGGGCAACTCGCAATAAAAAAAAGCGAGTAAAAAGAAAAAATAGCCGAAATGATTGGGCACCGCGGAAAGTAGCCGAAATGATTGGGCAATCGCGACTTTCGCGATACAAAAAGCTGAAATGATAGAGCATCACGGAAAGAAAACAAAATACGTATAAAATAAAACTTTTGCCCTACAAGTGAGTCCATACTGACTCCTATATACAATCCATGGACATAAATGAAAGGGAACCACATTTCCTCACCGGACTCTGTCAAAGGGAGAGTCAGATCTCGACGACAACATCTACAACCTAAAGATCAACAAAGACATTTCCTCTCACTCCAACCGAATACAGACGTGACTTCAACAACCGACCTCAGAGTCGCAACGAAGCGGAGCCATGGCAAAGTCCCTAGTTCCAAATCTCGACGGCAACATCTACAGGCTGAGATTAACAACGGCGTTCCTCCTCATTCCAGCAGGATACGGACGCGGCACTACCAATCGGAGCCACGGTAAAGTCCCCAGTTCCGAGACTTTGCGGTTGACACCGAAACGGCGAAAGTCAACCCTGACATCGTAACGGCGAAAGTCAACCATGACACCGAAACGGCGAAAGTCAGCCCCGGCACCGTAACGGCGAAAGTCAACTCCGGCACCGTAACAGCAAAAGTCAACCCCGGCACCGTAACGGCGAAAGTCAACCCCGACACCGTAACGGCGAAAGTCAACCCCGACACCGTAACGGCGAAAGTCAACACCAACACCGAAACGACGAAAGTCAACCCCGACACCGTAATGGCGAAAGTCAACCATCGACCTCCCCGTCAAAGCAACGCTTAGACTCGGGAACAAGTCAACTCATCAGCCACTTACAAGTCCTCTCGACTTGTAAGGAAGAAAATTCTCTTGCGAGATCCTTACGACTCTCAAGAGAAAACGCACTCAGGAGTCCTCACGACTCCTAAGGAGAAAATACACCTACGAGATCCTCTCGACTCGTAGGGAGAAAAATCTTCATGAGACCCTTACGGTTCATAAAGTTGAAAAGTCTTAGGCAACAGACCCGAACCTGTTTCCTAAGCCATCACTACCCTACAAAGAGTTCAAGATGGACAGCTATCTACTATCTACAGGCCACACTTGCCAAAATTACATGCCATCGAAATCGAGGTGCTACTCAAGAGTGCGTAAACTGCTTTGCGCCAATGCATAACCCACGGACGTCAATCACGTATTATGCAAGGCAATAAGGAGAACATTTGATTTACATCCAATTGGGCGTCCGAAGCGTACCCACTCATGTATGTGTGAAAAGGATAAAATAAACGCATGGAAAGGAAAAATTTGCTATTCATACCTCAGAAAGTTCTTACATT
This sequence comes from Agapanthus africanus, assembly GCA_030015575.1. Classification (NCBI taxonomy): domain Eukaryota; kingdom Viridiplantae; phylum Streptophyta; class Magnoliopsida; order Asparagales; family Amaryllidaceae; genus Agapanthus; species Agapanthus africanus. Next base: position 173,392,543 of record JASDDO010000024.1, read on the forward strand.
GATGAAAACAGTAAACAAAAATGTCATTAAAATGTTTACAATGGCAAAATATTGAGTCCGGGACACGAATTGAGAAATTCTAAAGTAAGGCCGTCTAAAATATTTCTGGCCTCTCTGACCATTCTCGTGTGCATCCTCTCACGATCACAAGCGTCAGGATCTTCGCTGATGTCCTCCGCCCACTGATAGGCAGCGATTATCGTCGTCTGTTGGAAAGTTTGATGCAAAATATCAATGAGATTTTCCCGCCGCTTCTTCGAGATCAGGCCCGTCAGATACACTGAGTGCACCTTATCTTCAGCGTCATCCAGTGCATTAAGCGACATGGCTTCATAAAATCCAGGAAGTGCTCCCCAAATTGCTCTTACTATAATCTTCAAGAGAGCGGAGCGATGAGAAAGTAGTCAACAGTTGTGTGCATTAAAACGATTCATAATTTCAGCGCATTGGGCGTTTTTAAACTCCTGGTTTTGACAATGGGCTTGTGCGCGAATGTCCTCATAAGAAATGATTTCGTCAAGACAGTACAGATGAGCGGCCATAGCGCCTGAAAATGAAAATCAGTGAGAGTTTAGTGGACATACTGATTAAGAAAATCCTTATTGAAACAGACACGGGGATTTAAATCAATTCTTGATGTCCGCATGAAGAAAACATGTGCCATCATCAATCCTCTAAGATCAGGAAAAAAAACGCGTAACATTGGGGGCTTACTACCTAATGATTGTGCATTTTTAGAGCTCGGGAAGATGAGTTTCATTAAAGGGAAAAACCATTGGTGTGGATTTAAAATCCAAAGAGAATTTTATAAAAGGAGAAGAGAAAGTTCCTCGGCCGTTCAAGATCCTTATCTGAAAAAAAAGATTCCTTTTGGACAGTGTTAAACTCTGGAATTTTTTAGAACAGAGAACTGAGCTCTAAGGAAGAGAATTAAATTCTCAAAGCAAAAACAAAGAAGGAAGAAGATGAAGGAACGGAGGCACTACTGAGGATGAGACCTCTGCATTTATAAGACATGATAGAAAACGGTTCATCTTCCCCGTTTCCTAGGCAAATCCAACAGCCGTAAAGGTGACAGCGTTGCACTCACGTGCAAACACGTGAGAACAACGCTGTGGGGGCATTTGTTCCCTCATGGGAACTGAATAAAACATATGAATAAAGCAACGAGGAAAGCCCCCAGATGGAGCATCACGTGCCCACACGTGATCGGGCCTCACGTGCAGACACGTGACTTTTTATAGGCAAAGTCTATAGGCGCTGAATGAAATAAACAATTGGAGATGCTTAATTGGTGGGGTCACGTGCCAACACGTGATGGGTCCCTGAGCCCTCTGAATTAATAGAATTAAATTCTAATTAAAAGGAATCAAAAGCCCTAATTGGAAAAATATTTCCCTAGATCATTCCAAACAAAAAAGATTGCACTCTGTAAAGTAGAGCACCGTTGGATTAAAAATCCAATGGTGGTTAAAAATCACCAATTTATAGGAAGATTCCGTACAAGAAAATATTTTCCTAAAATTTGCCAGGAACAACATATGAAATATCTTATGTGAAATAGAAGTCTTTGGATTAAAAATCCAACGGTGAATAAAATTCACCGAGTGATCTAAAAGATCATGTTGGTTATAAAATCAATCAAAATCTCTCAATGAGAGATTGACTGAACAAATTGATTCTTTTCTTTCTCCTATAAATAAGAGCAAGGGGACTGAAAAAAGGGAGATACAGAAAGAGAGAGAAAAAACCCCTTCTTGAAAGCAAAAAAAAAAGAGAGAGAAGAAGATCTCTTCAAAGAAGAAAGAAACTCTAGGTAAGAGAAGGAAGGAGATCATTCCATAAGCTTCCACAAAGAAGAGAATTTAATTCTCAAACTAAGAGTTTAACTCTTCTAAAAGGAACTTAGTTCTTCTTCTGGTTGAAGATCTGCAGAAGCAGATTTCCCCATAAGTTGAGAATTTAATTCTCATCGGGCAGATTTTTTATGCAGATTCAAAACCTAAGGGGAGAATTGAGTTCAAAGAATTTAATTCTTACAACATATAGGAATTTAATTCCTCTAAATAAAATTCGGGTTCAACCCTATATAAGAATTTAATTCTTATCAAACAGGGGACTTAACTCAAGATTTCCATACACGCAAAAAGAAGAAGAAGATTAGCACCCAAACATGATCACGTGTTCCCACGTGAGCACCCGTGTTGAACGAGAGAAAACAAATGAGATCAGGTCACGTGCTCCCACGTGACCCCTGAACAAGCCCTTCAGAAGAAAAGGGGGGAATAAACCCAAGGCAGTTTCTATTTTAGGGCACCTCACGTGACATCACGTGATCCCTCAATAGTGCTTAGCACTTTTCAAAAGAGAATAAAACAGAGGCAGCTTTCAGTCTTTGGAGACGCCTTACGTGATCCCACGTGACCCAATAGTGCTCAGCACTCAGAAAAGAAAAAGGGAACAAATTCAAAGAAGCTGTGCCAAATCTCAGGCGCTTCACGTGACCTCACGTGAGCGCCTCAGACTTTCAGTGTTTAACACTACTTCAAACGCCTCACGTGACCCCACGTGAGCGCTTCAAATCTTTAGTGTTTAACATTACTTCGAACGCCTCACGTGACCTCACGTGAGCGCCTCAGACTTTCAGTGTTTAACACTACTTCAAACGCCTCACGTGACCCCACGTGAGCAATTTAAATCTTTAGTGTTTAACACTACTTCGAACGCCTCACGTGACCCCATGTGAGCGCTTCAAATCTTCAGTGTTTAACACTGCTTCAAGCGCCTCACGTGAGCGCTTCAAATCTTCAGTGCTTAAACAATACTTTAAAACATCACGTGGGAGCATGTGAACACCGAACATATGCTAATGTTTAACACTATGATAGGCCAATCTTAGCCCAAGTTAGCTAAGTCTCCCAAAGCCAAAACTTTGTTTTTAACCGAGCCTTAATTATGTTCAGGTCTTCCAAAATTAATCATCTCAGATGGCATTTACAATAATGTTCATCCCATTGCTTCTCAATCTGGCATTTGGTTCAAGGGTACATCTCTTCACACCTCTGATACATGTCGTTGTAATTCTTCAACGTCTTCAGAGAGGTGATGGGTCCCGATGACCAATAACTATTTGGTGCATTTCCAAACCCATGTTTGCATCTAAACTGTGGACCGTAATGTCCTTAAACTAAACCCTCACCTCAAAGATGGTGATCTGTGGACCGCAATGTCCTTAAACTAAACCCTCACCTCAAAGATGGTGATCTGTGGACCGCAATGTCCCTAAACTAAACTCCATGGACTATGATGTCCTTAAACTTATGGACCGCAATGTTCCTAAACTTAAACAATAGAGCCCAGATGCTCTTTTGTTGGATCTAAATGATCCTGTTAAGTAGATCTTAGTCTAAAATTAGACTAATGTATCCTTAACAAACGTTTAGGTTGATCTTAGTCTCAAATGAGATTAACGATCCTTAAACCCAACCCAAACCCAAATCTAAGAAAATACGAATTTGGACTAATACCCGCCCTACGGGTGACAACATAAATTAGTCTCCGTATACAATCCACGGGCAACTAAAAATAAAATAAACACACACGACACGAAGTGACCATCTGGAGAAGGAGAAAGTGGTTACCGCGATGCGGTAGCATAATTAACTGCAGGGGCTTGCGCCTGCAGGGAAGAGCGTCCCCACAATAAAAAACCCCTCACAATGAGGGGGAATCTGACGAAGTTTGCTACATCGGTCGCATCCGTCCAAACCTCCGATGCACGGTGCCATAAATCAACTTGGCATCTTCGGAGATGTGGACGGATAAAACCAAATAGCATCTGCCCCCAAAATTCAGCCCGGACGTCCCAACTTCCCGGTCGCGTCTTTTCGGCGGAGAACACCATACATATGTAAGAATTAAACCTGGTAAATACATACCCTGGAGTAAGAATCTAATTGGGAAATCAGTTTTCAACTAACAACTCACAGTGAAACTGAAACATGAAAATGTTTTGAAAGGGTATCCGGGTATTCCTAGTAATGCCTTTTCCATTATCCAGATTCATGACTGTAACCGTATATTTCCTTGACATATCTCCAATCCCTTTATTTGTATTTACTTATTACCTTTTGTACACCGTACTTAGGCTAAATGGTTTTCTTCCTTCCCTACCTTTTGGCACCAGCCTAAGGTTTGGAAGAAGACCATCCAATAAGCGTAATAGGTATAGGAGCCCTCGCAACCTAAGAGAAGGTAAAGTTGAAAGACAACTGAATAATCCTTATTCTATTTCTCCTGAACCAGAAACCATCCTCGAACTGGAACAAGTTCCTTCGAGTTCGTATGTAACTATACGATGGAGTATCCAATAAATGTGGATCTTCGTAGTGATATGGGGTGTTCTGGAGAAATGTAAAGGTGAAGTAGGAGTGGCGATGATATACGTGGTTTGGTCGTGAATGATAGCAGTCGCAATTTACTTTGCCTTCTTTCTAATCCCTTTATTTGTCTTTACTTATTACCTTATGTACACCTCATTTAGGCTAATTGGTTTTCTTCCTTCCCCACCTTTCGACACCTGCCTATGGTTTGGAAGAAGACTATTCAATAAGCGTAATAGGTGTACCCCCTCCTAATCCTAAGAGCCCTCACAACCTAAGAGAAGGTAAAAGGAAAAGACAACTGAATAGTCCTATTCAATTTCTCCAGAACCGGAAACCATCCTTGAATCTGAAACAACTTTCTTTGAGTTCATATGTAACTATACGATGGTCATATCCAACAACTGTGGATCTTCATAGTGATACGGAATGTTCCGGAGAAAAGCAAAGGGTAAAAGTAGGAGTGGTAATGAAGTATGCAACCCTGACAATCCAAAAGCCAGTGTGTTTTAAGAAGGTTCAGTTAATTTGGTTCATGAGTTTTAGTCTAGGGTCGGGCCATGGTCGCTTCTAAAGAGAGAGAGAAAATAAACACTCAACGTGCACTTTAACCTAGATCAGAATGGTTAATCACTTTATCTAATCTGGATGGCTCCCACTGTTTCCTCGAATCCTCCCCCAAACCCAAAGGAGAATTAGACGGGATCATCTAAAATCACCCAAGGAGTAAACCAACTCATCAGTGGGAATCGGGATCCAACTATCATCGCATGATAACTTGATGGAATCCACTCAAGTTTTCACACTCCAGAAGGTATGCGCATTCCTGGCAAGTTTCAGTTTCTTTAGAAACCCCCGATGTGATTTTTACCCCATGCTCTTATGACCTTGACTAAGGCCAACAAATCATAAGTCACATGTCAAGTTCTACCCATCACTGTCCAGGTTAATTTGAACCCACCCGTACTCGCCCTTGACCAAGGCAAACAAGGCTATACGACTGTTCCAAACCAACGCATCTATCTATGCAACAGAGAAGTAACAAATAGCTACCATATACTATGCCTTGACTAAGGCCAACAAACATAGCATGAATACTAAGTGCTTCCCGTCTGAAATGACGGAGGGCTACGAATGGTTTTTGGCGAAAAACCTTTAACGTAATGAACTTGATATCGTTGAGGGAACCAGATAGCTTTACAAATATATAGCGGCGAAAACTTTTGCTAAAGAGGTCACTCCCGATGAAGGGATCTCGGCTCTTTCTTCGTCGAATGAGGTGCAGGATATTCCTAACTGAATATCACGATGAAAAGAAAAAAGTAATCGATTATAGTGAAGTTATTACCCTGACGCAAACTTCTACCCAAGAGGTCACTCCCGGTGAAGGGATCTCGGCTCTTGCCTCGTCGAATAAGGTGCTGGATATTCATAATCGAATATCGCTGTGCAAAACAAAAGAAAACGTCCTTGTAATAACAACTTTTGAAAATTTGTTCCAACAACATCAAATAGGTTTGTTTTCCTTGTATTGATCAGAATCAACGAAGTACCATCAGTTAACATATCATACCACAGAAAAAAGGAACGAAAAATAAAATGTACGCATATGCCATCCGAATTCTCCACTGGGTCCCGTCATCACCCGTTAGGTTACTTAACTAACGACAGAGCGGGGACTGGATTAGCGTGGGTGCAAAACATATACAACATCTACTAGTATATATATAAATATATATATAACAATCTTCCCAGGCATGGTATGAAGCAACATCTCAGAATCACAGCCAAGCATCACAGAGTGGTGAATAATCCTGAAGCCTCGGGTTTCACTTGAGCCGCAAATGAGACCCGACGTTCCCTGTCGTGTGGATAGCATGTGCAATGAAAACCTAGACCCCTACGAGCATGGAAAGTTACCCTCCAATCCCAGAAGCGATGCAACCCCAATCAACAACGTGAATGGGCCACCCAGCACTCCACGGAATCCGGTAACTTGAGCACCCCTCCTTGGGTCAACCTATACCCTATACGAGTGCGGCGAATAGCCTGTCAATTCTAGAGTGAGGCCCCCTCCATCTCACCGCCATGAGATGCGGACATGTTGCCCTCTAGAACCCGGCTATTCATGCACTCCACCACGGGGTAATCCTAGTACAGAAAAGAAAATAAGTACAAGGGTGACATCGACCTCAACCCGGTCGTGTCCCAAACAAATAATATACAAACAGGCAGTGACGGCAGTCCACATGTCGGACGCTCACCCCGCAATATCAAATGTACGAATAAATCCAAACTGTACTACCATTGGACCCAAGCTATCCACCACGATGATCCAACCACAACCACAGCACAACACAGAACATCAACGTGAATGTCATGTTCGCAAACCCGTCTAAAAGTGCATATAGCAGTTAGACGAGTTGTACCACTCTAATGATATTCATGGTCATAGATAGTAATGTATGTACTAAAAACTACGACATTAGAATTCCGCACGCAATTAGCAAACTAAACCAATTTCCAAAACCATGAAAAAACAATGAGCTAAAGTTCTAAAAACCGACCGTTTAAAGCCAATTCAGAAATCCGAATCAAAACGAAACGAGCCCGAACCTTCACGGGGAGTTAGAGCAAGAAATTAACTTCGAGTTGGGGGGATTAGAGGGGTTACCCCACCCCTGAAGCCACCATGATATGGCCAGGGGGTGAGGCAGACCCGAAACTGCCCAAGGTGGGGCAGTTTCAGATCCCCACTGCCAAGACCACCTTGTGGTGGTCCTGGGGAGTGGGCCCAGCCGTTCGGTCCCCCTCAGGGATTCCACGGGGTGCCCATACACCACCCCGTGGCTTCTCAGTTCAAACCGTGAGCCCGCGGGGTGTGCAAACATCTCAAATTTTAATTTTTCGGAACTGTTTTTGTCGGCAGTTTTTGCACGACAAAAACGGCGGATTTCTAATGTCGCAATGAGTTAACTAAGTCTTATGGAGTGGCTCTGATACCATGTTGTGTTACGGCAGCGTCCCGGCCACCAATCCGTGACCAAATGCGGAACAAAAATTTATAAAACTTGGCACTACCACAACCAATTACCCGGATCTACCCATAAGCCCTAAATAACAAAACATGCAAAGGAGTTAGAATGATTATACCGAATAGATCCGTGTCCTTCGGTCTTCAACCATCATCCCAAGCTCCTAGGGGCTTTCTTGATCAAGCTTGATCTCCGGTCTCCCTCCATCGAAGATGATCCACTCGAGAGTCTATGCAACGAGCTCCAACCTCATATCCGAGGCAACTAGGGCACCTAGATCGCTACTCTAGATACCGTAGATGAAGTAGAGAGTGATGAAGGATTAATTTGTCTCAATACACCCAAGGATTCTCAACTCATGAGAGGGTTTGGGTGGAGCTAGAGGAAGAAGAAGATGCCATGAGAATGAGGTGTTGAGAGCAACTCAAGAGAGAGAGAAAAATGAATAATGGCTTGTGTTTTTTTTGTTGTGTGAGTGTGATAAAAAATAATGGAGCCATCACATAAATGTCCATGTCTCCAAAATATCTTAGTCAACAAAAAATATCTCAAGTCAACATAATCTCACAACAAACAAAAACCCTAAGCATGCTAGAATAGTAAACATGGGTCACTAATTAGCTATGCCACAAAAATGCAATAAACATCTCATCCTACACCTCAATAATCTTTTAATCCAAAAAGATCTAAACCATGATAAGGTGTAATCTTCTAAAAGTAATCTTGTAATCAATTACAAGAATACCCCTCAACCGTATATACATACCCGCATCCATATTCCGAAGAATACGAATACAAAGAGACGAAAATAATCCAACAAATATAATATTAGGATCCGGCTTAAACCAAAGCCCACTAGTATTATCCGTCCGAACATCATCCGTGCACAAGTACACGTATGTGATCGAACCTTGTCGTAAAACCATACGGCGACTATATCGTTTGGCCCAAGCCGCGCCCAAACCTCCTAACCCGCACCAACAAACCCGACCCGACCCGTTGCTATTCCTCTTCCCCACTGCCTTCGCTCGTTCCCTCTCGCGACGCGGTCTCTCCCCACGTTCCCACCTCCCTCGCGCCCACGACGCGCGCGCGTTCCCTCCCACGACCCGCTCCCCTCAACGGCTCCCTCCTCCTTCTCACGCTTCTCCCCCTTCCTTATCTCTCCATCTCTCAAACTCACAGCAGGCGCCATCCTAACTCCCAACACCACCACCAGCACCCTCGACTCACTGCCTGAACCCTCGACCCTCCACCGGTGACCTCACCATAGCCAACGCATACACATCCCAGCTGCCCTATGCGTCACCACTAACACCCTCAGCTCACCATCTCCATCTTACCTCTGCACGCCCACTGTCGCCGTCACCCATCACGACGAGACTCCGGCTCCACTTGCAACCCCCAGCGCCGACGATCTCTTCTCACCGCACACACTACCAGAGCCCTGACATCTCCTCCTCTCATCGACTACAACATCTCTCCCTCTCCTCTGCTCACCCAAGACCCATCGCCTACCTCCAGTACCAAAGCCGAGACCCCCGACGCCGAGCCCTCGTCCGCACCCCTCCAAGCTGTAGACCCGAGCGCACCCCCTCTGCAGGCCACCTCGCCGGCGCCTCCGTCGACCCCACGTCGTCACCGAGTAAATCTCTCTCTCTCTCTCTCAACATCTCCCCCCTCTCTCAGCATCTCTCTCTCTCTTTCAGCATCTCTCTCCCCCCTCTCTCAGCATCTCTCTCTCTCTCTTTCTCTCTCTGAGCATCTCTCTCTCTCTCTCTCTCTAAATCTCTCTCTCTTTCTCTCTTTCAGCATCTCTGCCTCTCTCACATCAAAATATGAATAAAACTTGGAGCAGTGATGAAAATGAGTGCACAGTGATTAACTGGGTTTGAGTACATTTATCTGTTTCCAAAGGCTGAACCTGTGCTGCGTCCGTGACGCGATCGTGCCGTTGCCGCTGCCGGACCATCGTCGACACGTCTTCAGGCATGTTTAATACTTGCTTCATGCTACTTGTATATGTTACAATTCTAGTTACTAATAATTGTCGCATACCCTTTTTATGTGAACCGTATAATTCAAGTGTTCGATGTACGGTCCGAATGGAAACTCCCGTTAAATTGATGGAAACATATAAAATATGATGGCCCGAGTTGTAAGGAATGTCCCTTGAGACTTTTGTTCCAATACTATGTCGTTTGCTCACATAAAATGATGTCCCAGATTCTGTCGTAAAACCTGAAAACCTTCGTACATGCCAAACTATAAAATTTATTATAAATTGTGTATAAACCGGATTTTAGCGTTCGATGGCTCGTAACGAAGCTAAATGTTTAACCTACTGTAATATATTGTTGATAACTGAATTTTAATACACTATGATAGAGATAACTGCGGTGGATTACGATTCTGGACTGCAGTCCAGAATGAAAATCCAGGTTAACCCCTGTTGCTAAACCCCTGTATATCACTGTTCATATAAGAGAATGCGCGGAACCCTATATCGTTACGTAGGTAATTGAATTAGCTTTATTAATCCACCGGTCTTACCGGATTCATCAACCGTTTGATATTTTTAACTCATTTTATAATGTTGATACGTTGTGCTGAATTCTACAGAGGCAGATTTTACACATCGAGCATAACCTGTCCATAACTCCCTATCTCCATAATATATTACCGATCCCCCAATTGAGGTGGAAACCTAACTGATAGCCCTAAATATTGTTCAACTATAGAGTCGCCTAAATACGATCCCAACTTGGATTAAAATGCGTTACGAAACGGACTTCCGATTCTGAAACCGGATTTCCAGCAGTGAACGCTTAAAATGAAATGGCCATATCTAGTGATACTGAAACCCGATTAACGTGAAACCAATTTTGATGGATAGATAATTAAACATACTGCTTACCCCCGTTCATTGTTTTGCTAAATTTTGCATGTATAATTTATGATAAATTATGCAAGTGGTAGGACACCGACTGATGAGATCTTAATCATGCCTTCGTTATTGTATTCTCATCACATTATATATATATATATGTCATTGCATTGGTAACCTAGCAATCATATGCATTACCCAGTGTTAGGTTTTAGTGTTTGATTATGGCAAGTACGTTAATGTTTAAGCATGAATGGATAAGTGATAGTGACACGTACTTGTATACAATCAGTGGACCCTATTGATTTATTGCATTGTCGACGTCTGTGGGACGTGTATAAGTATGACTATAATTGGTATGGGACAATTATGGAAGCACTTGTATGGGTGTCACCGGTAAGGCACCAAATACTGTCAATTTATCTTGGGTATCAGTCGAGACATGCTTGATGAAGACCCTGTCTTCAGTTCTTGCGTAGACTTGTCATGGACCGACTGGTATTTGAGTTTATGGTTGGCATTTGATGTAGACCACGGGGTGTGGGGTAGTTTGAGTGTGAGTTCAACAGAATCTCGGGAGTTCCATGTCGGCACATACAGTGATTCTGGAGATATATGGGGATATTACTGATTATTAGCGAGCGACTCGGGCCCGTGTTCCCTTGCCCTTGGGTCCTACCCTTGGGTGGGGGATACTCACGAGTGGTTGACTCTCACACTTGGACTGACGATAGGCTTAGTGACCTGTACAGTGAGACTTAGAGACCGATAGGGTAGTGACATTGACATACATTGATTACTGATTCAACATACTTGCCATACCGTTTACTGCTTACTGTTTGCCTGCTCTATTAGATACCTGCATTGGCTACTTCATGTTCACGTCTTTACTCTTTTGATTACTGTTACATATTCATTATTATTGCACGAATCACCATCTGTATCTATATATATATTGCTATCGTGTTGCTCTGACGACTTGAGTATGCATTCTCAGTGTGAGAAGTTGATCTAACTTGGATCAGGACCTGACGCGCCTCGAGGACATCGCGGACATCTTGATCAGCGACCCAGAGCTATACTTCCTTGATCTCCATCTGGTTAGTTCTTTTGATTTAGTTACTGCATTTCTCTTTACCTGTGCATTGATTACTGATTACCACGTAAAGCTAGAAGCCGAAGTGTGACTACGGAGAGATATTTCCTCGACCGTAGGAGCATGGCTGGCCTTGTCAACCCCTCATATTCCGTATTTTGGGAAGCGGGGCATGACATGTTCCCACTGTACTTTGATTACTACCCTACCATGGCTCAAAAAATTCATGCAAACAAGTAGTAGTTGGGTGCAGTCCCGAAACACTTGGAGGCAGTGGCAGTTAGATATGATTCGTCTCTCCCGGTATTGGGGGTTGATATCGCGCTGTGTTCGGAAGGCCATTATACAAAGTCCTTGGCCAAGGCAAGCGAGATTTACTGGTAAGTACTCCAGTAGTTTCTCAGGGTGTTTTAGGCTACTCTCCGACACGACTTATTGCGCTATTAGGGGTCTGACGATTACCGACCCCCTAGGCCCGATATACGATACTCTTAAACGAACAGACCAGACTGTACAGTGATTGTCCCATACAGGCTCAGTAGGAGTTCAGATGAGTTAGCCCATCGGCCTTTTTATCGACACATACCTGGGCAGCCGTTACCTGCAGCTTGTACCGCTTGCGGCTTGTGGTTAAACCCACTGCCAGCATAGTATCGAGTCTTTAGAGTCCCACATAGAGAGTTTTCCTGCACCGGGAAAAAGGTGTAGAGGCCGTATGGTTTTACGGCAGGGCTTCGATCACTTAGGTGTACTTGTGCATGTATGATGATCGGACGGATAATACTAGTGGGCTTTGGTTTAAGCCGGATCTTAGTATTATATTGATGGATCAGTTTCGTCTCATTGTATTCGTGTTTCTCGAAATACGGATATGGGTATGTATATACGGATGAGAGGGGCATTCTTGTAATTGCTCAAGATTGTTTTTTAGAAGGAGGCACCTCATTAGAGTTTTGACCATTGAATTGATTAAAACAATTATGAGGTGGAGGAAATTATTTGTTATAAATGATAATTGTGCCATGGCTACTTGGTTTGACTATTTGACTTAGATATTTTGTGGCACTAGATATTTTGGGTGATATATTTTCCTTGCTATGCTTGTAGTCATATAAAGAAAGCCATCTCAATTATCTAAATGAAAAACATTTTCTCTTTCCTCAAGCCATCTCCTTCTTCTTCCTCTCAACCCTTAAGTCTCATGAGTTGAGAAACCTAGGGTTCTAAGAGACAAACTAACTCATCTTCATTCTCTACATCATCTAGGCCATCTAGTTTAGCAAGCTAGTTGCCCTAGTTACCTCGGATTTGAGGTTGGAGCTCGGACTATAGACTCTCGGGTGGATCGTCTTTGACTCGAGGAAGCCGACGAGGAAGCTTCGATCCGTTTAGATCATCGGAGCCTACTATGAAGAGGAGGACATCAAGAAGACCCGAAGGACACGATACTATGAGGTATAACATTCATCCGAGTAGTTAAACCTCAAGTAGTATGCTAGCTAGGGTTTATGATCGATCCTTGGTTCTAGTCGGCGTTGCGAAGCCCGTAAAAATCATTTTTTGCAATTTTCGCCTCCCTGCGAACACGTGGGGTGCGCGACATCGACTTATAGTGGTATTAGAGCCTCTCATAAACCTTAGATAGCTTGTAGCGACGTTAGAAATCCGTCGTTTTAGTCGCGCAAAAACTGCCGATAAAAACAGTTTCCAAAAATGATAGTTTGTGATGTTTGCACACCCTGTGGGCTCACGGTTTGAATTGAGAAGCTGCGGGGTGGTGAATGGGCACCCCGGGGAATCCCCGGGGGGACCGAACGGCTGGGTCCACTCCCCAAGACCACCACAAGGTGGTCTTGGCAGTGGGGACCCGAAACTGCCCCACCTTAGGCAGTTTCGGGTCTGCCTCACCCCCTGGCCACTTCGTGGTGGCCTCGGGGGTGGGGTACCCTCTCTAGGCCCCCAACTCGAAGTTAATTTCGTGATCTAACTCTCCGCGAAAGTTTGGGCGCGTTTCATTTTGATTCGGACTTCCGAATTGGCTTAAAACGATCGTTTTTGGAACTTTAGCTCACTGGATTTTCAAGTTTTGGAAAATTGGTTTAGTTTGCTAATTGCGTGTGGAATTCTAATGTCGCAGTTAATTTACAAGCTTTGTGATGTGTATATGTGTTTGGAAACGTCGACTAATTGATATACGTCGATTAGTCGGGGTTGCACATATCTGTGATGCGATATTGGTTTGTGTATATGAACTATATTGGATCGTCGTGGATGAATTGCCGGGGATGTGAGATGAGAGTTTTCATTCTTTCATTCAATGTAAATTTGTAAAGTGATGTAATATTATTTTGCAGGGCACATTCTGGTTGAGGTTGTATCCACCGTTATATTATTTCTTTTACTGTTTATGCTCCTAGGATAGACCCAATGTGGGGTGCACAAACTACCGGGTACTTTGAAGTGCCGAGTGACCTACTCACTTTGCTGAGGGAGGTTGCTTCACTTCGGGTATTTGACGGGTAGTTTTCCGCACCCTTAGGGGTCTAGGGTGGGGTTTGGATATTCATCACGACCGTGGAATCTGTCTTTCGTTATAGGCTCAAACGAAACACGGAATTCCTAGTATATCCAATATGTTCATCTGTGATCTGGAATGCCTGTTATTGCGTGAGATTAATGTATATATCTATATATGATATCTAGTAGGCGTTGCTTATGTTTTCCATCCGTGCTAGTCCAGCCCCCGCTCCGTCGTTAGTTAAGTAACCTAACGGGTGATGACGGGGCCCAGTGGCGAATGCGGATGGCATAAGTGGACATGGTATTTTCGTCTTTTTCTGTGATGATAGATGAAAATGATGGGACTGCATTACATTAATGCAAAGAAAATAAACCAAAACTGAATCGTTGGAACAAATTTTAAAAACACTCGGTTATTTTAAAACATGAGACTTTTAATTACGGAGCTTAAACCACTCCTTTTAAAAGCTATCAGGTTCCTTTGATTATATCAAGTTTACTACGTTCACGGTTTCGCCAAAACCATTCATAGCCCTTCGTCATTTGAGTTGAATATTCAGTAGTATTCAAGCTATGTATTTTGACCTTCGCCAAGGCATAGTGTTTGGTAGCTGCTGGATATTCATCTGTAACATAGATAGATGCGTTGGTTTGGGACAGTCATACTACTATTTTGGCATTCGTCAAGGGTATGTACGGGTGGGTTCAAATTAACCTGGACAATGACGGGTAGAACTTGACATGTGACTTATGATATGTTGGCTTTCATCAAGGTTATAAGAGCATGGGGCAAAAATCCACATCGGGAGTTTCTGAGGAAACTGAAACTTACTAGTGCTGCATACCATTTGGAGTGTGATAATGTTAGTAGGATTTCTTCAGGATATTCACATAATGATATTCGGATCCCGATCCTACTGTGAGTATCCGCTACTCCTCGGGAGATTCTTCACTTAACGATCAATACTATAAACCAAGTAGGTGTCTAGAACAGTGTTAGCGGGGCTACGCCTCCAGGGAAAAGAGGTTATGTAATTAAAGAACTTCGCAAAAGCGTTGGAAAACCTCCCTCGAAGTATCGACACTTGCCTGGCTGAACGGTTAAGCAAGTATTGTACGGTGAGATTAACCCTGACTAATTCTTCTTTTATGGTTTGAGGAAGGATTCGAGAAACAGTAGGAGCCATCCTGTTTAGATAAATTAAAAATCAATCTAAACTTGTAAGAGTATTATGCTGAGTGTTTTCTTCTCTCTCTCCTAATTGCAGCGACCAGGTGACCAGATTAGGTTACAGATAGATAATAAAATGACTGAGTTATACTATATTGACTGGCAAAAGTTTGTCCAGATGTCCATTACCTATGACAAGCTGGACCACCTCATTACTACTCAAGCCCCCGCCGTCCCAGGTCCAGTTTCCACCGTCACGGATGTTGATATCCGTAAGACAAGAGAATAAGACTGTGCGAATACCAAGTGCCTCGTGTTAGCCTAAGTAGTTGGTGTATACCAGAGGCAGCACAAGAAGATGGACTTAGTTTCTATCTTCCTCCATAATAAAGTTTTATATGGAGAGCAATCTCGTATCGCAAGATATGAGACCTCGAAGGAATTGCTCAAGCGAGGTTGGTTGTCGGGTCATCCGTAGGGGACCACGTCCCTACAATGATTAACTATATTAAAGTGCTCACGGACCTGGAGACCACGTTGGAGAACGAGTCATATGCTGACTTGATTCTACAATCCCTACCTCCTACTTATGCCCAGAGAAAGAAAGTTATACTTCCCAGTTGAGGGCACCCTGAAGGAAACCAGGGAGACACCCGCTCTGCTTATCGGGGAATCTTCCTCTTCTAGATCTAAGGCGGATGCCAAGGGTGAGAAGAAGAAGACCTCCACAAAGCCGATAGGCGGTGTCGGTAAGGTAGAAGAAAAGGAAAGGGCAAAAGTTTCGGGGTTAACAGTAGGAAAGGAGGGATGTTCCTATTTTTACGGGAAAGGGCATTAGCAGAAGGGATGCAGGGCTTGGAAAGCCAGAATCCAGGATCCGAAGCTCGTTGTGGCTTCGACTTCGGGTGTGTTTGTGATTGAAAATAGTCTGTTAATTAACTCTACTTCCTGGGTACAAGATACCGGATTAGGATCTCATATCTATAATTCATTATAGGCTTTGAGAAACCGTAGAGTTATCAGGGCAGGTGATATGACTCTGAGGGTTGCTAACGGAATGAGTGTGTAGGGTATATCACCTAGAATTGACAAGTGGGCAGATATTGATTCTACATTACTGTTTGTGTGTACCTAGTCTAGTTTGTAAGCGATGTGGTCCACATCCATCTAAATCAAAGTTTGATTGGGTCAGGTACATTAGAGGACAGTATATACGAGTTAAATCAAGCTCAGGTTTTCAACGTCCAAAACACACTTAAAAGAAAGTCTCCAGAATTAAATAAAACTTTCTTATGGCATTGTAGACAGGGTCACATCAATGAAACACGGCTGTCGAAGTTGCATAGAGAGGGATATTTTGATCTGTTCGAATATCAGTCTTATGCAACTTGTCAATCTTGTCTCATAGGAAAGATGACAAAGACTCCGTTCACGGGACACGGAGTAAGAGCGAGCGAGCTCTTAGGACTCATACACGATGACATGTGTAGTCCAATATCTACAGATGAACGAAGTGGTTATTCCTATTTCATTACTTTTACGGATTATTTCTCTAGGTTAGGACATGTCTTCTTATGAAAGCATAAATCCGAACCATTTGAAAAATTCCGGGAATATAAGAATGAAATGGAAAAACAAACATGCAAAAGTATCAAGACACAGAGATCTGATCGACGTGGTGAATACTTAAATTGCCGAGTTCCTGGATTACCTAAAAGAGAATGGAATTCTCTCTCAGCATACTCCTCCATACACACCACAACACAACGGTGTATAGGAAAGGCGGAACAGAACCCTATTGGATATTGTTCGTTCCATGATGAGTAACGCTGAATTGCCGCGATCCTTCTGAAGTTATACACTAGAATCAGCTGCATATCTTTTGAATAAGGTTCCTACCAAGACTGTTCCTACCACACCATATCAGATGTGGAGTGGGAAGAAACCCTATCTAATGTATCTGAAGATATAGGGATGTCCAGCTTTTGTTGAAAAGCAGTATGCAGACAAGCTCGAGGCACGCTCGGTACTGTATAAGTTTGTGGGATACCCAGAGAACTCCAAGGGTTATCTTTCCTATTACGCAGAGGAACAAAAGGTTTTTATTCCTCGTCAAGCCCATTTTTTGAGAAAATCAATTTTTTGAAAAAGGACCAGTGGGAGCGCAATAGAACAGGAAGAAATTCCAGAACCACAAACTATTACTGAAAGTATGGTAGAACCAGAGGTTTCAAAAGAACCGGACATCCCTACGCCAATTCGCAGGACTAGTAGGCAGTCTCATCCGCCCGAGAGATACTACGGTTTTCTCATAGACGGGGATCAAGAGGATTGCATCATTGACAATGATTGGCCAACTAGCTTCCAGTAAGCCATTCAGAGCGGCGACTCGGTAAAATGGATGGATGCAATGCGGACCGAAATGGAGTCCATGTACACTAACAAAGTATGCACTTTGAACATTTCTCCAGAAGGGGTAAAACCCGTAGGCTGCAAATGGATCTTCAGAAAGAAGATTGGTGTAGATGGATAGGTTGAAACCTATAAAGCTAGACTTGTTGTAAAAGATTTTCGTCAAAGACCTGGTTTGGACCATGATGAAACCTTTTCTCCAGTTTCTATGCTCAAATCCATTCGGATCCTTCTTGCCATTGCTGCCTTCCAAGATTTTGTGATCCGGCAAATGGACGTAGAGACGGCTTTTCTAAATGGTGATTTGGAAGAGTGCGTCTATATGGATCAGCCAGAGGGTTTCAATCAGAGTGGGAGCAGCGGGAAAGTGTGCAAGTTGCTTAAGTCCATTTATGGACTAAAGCGGGCATCGCGGAGTTGGAACATCTGTTTTTATTGAGACGGTCAAAGAATTCGACTTTATCAAAAATCCAGATGAACCATGCATTTATAGTAAGATTGTAGCAAGAACTGTTGAATTCCTCGTTGAGTACGTGGATGACATTCTCTTGATAGGAAATGACATTCCTATACTACAATCAGTCAAAGGATTCTTGTCATGGAGGTTCTCCATGAAAGACCTGGGTGATATCAACTACATTTTGGGGATCCAGATCTATCGTGATAGATCAGAGAAGATGGTGGGACTTTCACAGTCAAGGTACAACAACACCATACTGAAAATATTTAGTATGGATAATTCTAAGCACGGTAGTCTACCGGCTTGTCACGGAATCACCCTCTCCAAAGAGATATCTCCAAAAACTGATTTGGAAAGGGCTCGCATCACATCTATACCCTACGCTTCTGCGGTAGGCTCTATAATGTATGCAATGTTGTGTACCAGACCAGATGTTGCTTACGCACTAGCGTGGTAAGTCGGTATCAGTCAAACCCAGAGGAGAAGCACTGGATAGCAGTAAATAACATTCTCAAGTACCTGAGAAGGACTAAGGAGATGTTCTTGGTGTATGGCGGAAAAGACCTCCAGATCGAGGCCTTTGCTGACTCCAGCTTCCAGAGTGATAAGAATGACTCCAAGTCCATATTGGGTTATGGGTTTACCCTCAGTGCAGGGGCGGCTGTTGGAAGAGCTCCAAGCAGGACACCGTTGCAGACTCGACGATGGAAACGGAGTAGTTCGCTGCATGAGACGCCGCAAAAGAGGCAGTCTGGATGAGGAAGTTCTTAATTGAACTTCAGGTGGTTCCTTCCATTTGTTGGTCCAATACTTTAGTATTGTGACAACATACGACGCTATATCTTTATGGAAGGAACCAAGGTCCCATCAGAGATCCAAACATATTTTGAGGCGGTACCACCTGATCAGGGAGATTGTTGATCCCCAGGAGATCGAGGTGAGGAGAGTAGATTCGGAGAACAACACTGCAGATCCACTCACAGAGGCCATCCCTCAGACAATGTTCGAGAGGCTATTCGAGATCTTCGGTCTGTGATATGCCAGTATATGGCCTTAGTGCAAGTGGAAGATTGTTAGTGATATATGCCCTAGAGGCCATTGTTGTATCATACTGGATTGTATATTACTTAATGGGAGCTTAGGATATACACGGATATAGTAACAGTCTTGCTCGAAATGGTAGTATGCTACATGGTTTGTTTCTACCTCAATATGTCCATGTGTTTCTTTTAGCATATCGCTTATACATATTGGTAGAGCCCTTAGGATCTTTGCTTGATTACCAGCGTTGTGATGGCAGTCACACTAGTGGGGGCTGGATAGTCTATAAGCACATCTTATACAGGTCCCTAGTCGTAGGATTATCGAGATGGGCATCGATACTCCACAGCAGACTAGTCTATACGCTTCTCATCCCAGCAGGGGAGATGGTCTGTCCCACAGCCATCAGTTCATCGTACTGGAGATAGTATGCAGGTGCTCATTAGGTTATGAGTACACTGGACAGGTGTTCATCACAGAAAACTGCATTTTAATACCACTCATTCGTTATCTATTTTTGTATATATCGGTACTATTAACCAGTGTCTGCTCAGTAATTACAGATTACAGGTGTTCGTGATAAAAGACTGGAAACACACTCAAAATCACGGATATAACGTTTGAGAGCCGACACTGCAAACAGAACAGAAAACCGATCATTGACCAAAGAGTTCTTTTTGCAAATAGAGGTGTGCACACAATTTTGGTCCAACACAATGCAAGTGTGCACATGGACCATGGTGGGCTGCCTAGGCTACATAACATGATGAAATTGTGCAAGTAGGGAACATGTGCATTAAATGCTAAAAGAGTTGATGTGATTTGAAGCAACAAGTTTTCCCTCCAAATCCCCGAGTGCAAACCAGGTTTATATAGGCAAATCAAGCAGCACCAATGGACTTGTAGAGAGAGCACAAGACCACTGCACCAAAACGAGCCTCTAAGCTCGGATTTTGGCCGGCCAACCCCCTTTAAGTCCGAGCTCGTCGGCCCCCCTTGCCCCGTCTGTCCCCATCTTTTGTCTGTCCCCCATTGCTGCCACATCATCTCGTTTTTATTATTTGTTTAATTTTGTTTTGAGCCTATAAATACCAGGCCTTTGGGAAAGTATGAGGGCACTACTTCTTTTGTGAGAGAAAAGTTTGTAAACATTGTAACTAGTGATCTTGTAGCTTTAGTGTGAGTTCCTTGCCTTCCTTTAGTCTTACAACCTCTTTTCTTGAGCTTGCAAGATTATATTTTGGTATTTGAATTCACTTATTTGTACCTGGAACCCTTGTAATCAAGCTTCATTTATATCAAGTTGTTCTTGTATATCTTCTCTTTTTGCATCCTCTTTTTTTGTTATTTCAATTATGATGTGTGAGTAGTTGTTCTTAGGCTATGGTGAGGTAGGTTGTGGAATGGCTTTACTTCCAACCCCTCCCTTTTGATTCTTGCATTTTTACACTTCTTTTCTTAATTGTGCAATTTTATTATGTTTTGCTTGATAGGATATATCGTTTTGAATGGTTGCAAATCAACCTTTAACATATATCCTATTCGTTCTTTACATTTTATTGTTGCTATATTATGATTTGAAGTTGAAATGAATATGGAATTATGTTAAGTGTCGCAACTAGCTAGATATGATATATAGCATACAAGCATATATTCTATACTTGCTAACTTCACTTAACTAACTCCACATTCATTTCATTCTCAAACTCAATTTTTTAGTTTCTGTTTAACTTAACCTTGATATCGTAATCTAACCCGACGCGTGTTTCAGATAGATGCGGCATGCTTTCGCAATTCAAATGGAAACTAAAAAATGAACCTTGAATCAAAACGGGGAGTTGGGGGTAAAAGTCGTATTTCACTCATACTAAACCTTAGCCTAAGTTTTCCCTAAAACAAACCTTTCTTCTTTTAATTATTGCAACACGTGACAAACTCCTTTCCCAACCTCTTGATTTATAACTCAAATTATTGTCGTGATATCCACTCCTTGTGGTTCGACCCGTGTTTGCCAGCTTGCTTCAACGCACGGTGCACTTGCGGTATTTTTAAAACTCGAGACTCACATCGTGAACTATTTTTCACCAATGAAACCGACATATCTTAATTAAACAAAACTCGACAAAAGCATGACACCATGAGTTTCGAACAACAGGACTCGTCGGGAACTGTTGGTGGGTATTATACCTATCGTCGGGTAGCAGTTCCCAGGTGACATGAGTACAGCTTAGTCCGTCGACTTGACACTGCTGCTTCGCCTCGAGTGTGTTCCCAGTGTACTTTGATTACTACCCTACCACGGCTCAAAGGAGTCGTGCAAACATGTAGTAGTTGGGTGCAGTCCCGAAGTACTTGGAGGCAGTGGCAGTTAGATAGGATTCGTCTCTTCCGGTATTGGGGGTTGATATCGCGCTGTGTTCGGAAGTCCATTACACAAAGTCCTTGGTCAAGTCAAGTGAGATTTACTGGTAGGTACTCCAGTAGTTTCTCAGGGTGTTTTGGTCTACTCTGCGACTCGACTTATTGCGCTATTAGGGGTTTGACGATTACCGCCCCCTAGGCCCGATATGTGATACTCTTAGACGAACAGACCGGACTGTACAGAGATTGTCACATACAGGCTCAGTAGGAGTTTGGATGAGTTAACTCATCGGCCTTCTTATCGACACATACCTGGGCAGCCGTTACGTGCAGCTAGTACCGCTTGCGGCTTGTTGTTAAACCTACTGCCAGCGTAGTGTCGAGTCTTTAGAGTCCCACATAGAGAGTTTCCCTGCACCGGGAAAAAGGTGTAGAGGCCGTATGGTTTTACGGCAGGGTTTCGATCACTTAGGTGTACTTATGCATGTATGGTGATCGGACGGATAATACTAGTGGGCTTTGGTTTAAGCCGGATCCTAGTATTATATTGATGGATCAGTTTCGTCTCATTGTATTCGTGTTTCTCGAAACACGGATACGGGTATGTATATACGGATGAGAGGGGCATTCTTGTAATTGCTCAAGATTGTTTTTTAGAAGGAGAAACCTCATTAGAGTTTTGACCATTGACTTGATTAAAACAATTATTAGGTGGAGGAAATTATTTGTTATAAATGATAATTGTGTCATGACTACTTGGTTTGACTATTTGACTTTGTTTGACTATTTGACTTAGATATTTTGTGAGATATTTTGCGGCACTAGATATTTTGGGTGAGATATTTTTCTTGCCATGCTTGTAGTCATATAAAGAAAGCCATCTCAATTATCATAATGAAAATATTTTCTCTTTCCTCAAGGCATCTCCTTCTTCTTCCTCTCAACCCTTAAGTCTCATGAGTTAAGAAACCTAGGGTTCCAAGAGACAAACTAATTCATCTTCATTCTCTATATCACCTAGGCCATCTAGTTTAGCAAGCTAGTTGCCTTAGTTACCTCAGATTTGAGGTTGGAGCTCGGACTATAGAATCTCGGGTGGATCGTCTTTGACTCGAGGAAGCCGACGAGGAAGCTTCGATCCTCGGAGCCTACGATGACGAGGAGAATAGCGAGAAGACTTGAAGGGCACAATACTACGGGGTATAACATTCATCTGAGTAGTTAAACCTTAAGTAGTATGCTAGCTAGGATTTATGATCGATCCTTGGTTCTAGTCGGTGTTGCGAAACCGTAAAAATTATTTTTTGCAATTTCCGCCTCCCCGCGAACACGTGGGGTCCGCGACATCGACTTAAACTTGTGTCCCGGATGTGGAAGCACCCCCTCCAATTAGCCAATAAAAAATGACTATATAAGTAACTTCAAAATGAATATGCGTGTATATCTATAATATATCTTTCAAAATTAATATGCATGCAATATATAATATATAAATATACCTGCAGGTATGGGAATGGCCAGTGCCCCGGATGTGGAAGAATCCCCTCTAACTAGACAATAAAAAAATAACTATATAAGTAACTTCAAAATGAATAAGCATGTACATCTATAATATATCGTTCAAAATGAATATGCTTGCAATATATAATATATAAATATACCTCCAGGTATGGTAAAGTCCACACAGAAAAGAGTCATCTGGACTCTGTCCGGACGAGGGTGCAACATCACCCCTCTACTATAAGAGCTGCTCCAAACGCACTCCAGGCAGAATCGCTCTACCCTTTCCTCTGGAGCTGCCTCTGGTGCTGCTCATGGTTTCCCCACCCTTCGTTGGTCCGGACGTCGCCATTACCCCTAGATACCGATGAAATAACTCGAAACGAATGAAAACACAAGTGAATGCAGATGTTTGTTTTATACATTCTTAACTTGTCCACACTAGACAAATCTATTGGTTATCATACGATTGAATCTTCTCGTCACAAAGACTATACGACGGTTGTTAGCACCGAACGATACCGTCCGATTTTTAGCAATCTTCGTGTAGTTTTATGTCACAACAAATATCGAACGTATGTTAAGCGATAGAAGGGGACTACATCGCGTTTTGATTTTCATATATGATTATCGATGAGAATATAAAAATTTCATATTATCGTCGAGTATATATCATACACTTAGTTTAAGATTTAATTTGAATTGGTTTTACGTTTACGTTTCAATTTCAAGGTTTTAAAGTTTTTAGTTTAGGGTAAAGTTTTTTAAACTTAAGGGTTTTCTTAATCAAGTTTAAGATTTTGGATTTAGGTTTTGGGTTTGGTTTTAAGTTCGAGTTTTAATCAACTCATAGGATTTGCATATACAACTTATGGTGGATTGAAGTTCTCTAAACTCCAATTATCTCAACTTTGAAGTGTAGAAAACCAAAGTTTTCTAAATTCCATAATGAAAGCTAAACAGGGAATAGTTTGGCTTTTTTGGTGGTTAAGTCTAGGTAACTTTATCACAATATAGGAGTTTTCAACAAATTTGCAAATGATAAGAATCCTCTTTTAACTCCTAACATGCATGATAGCATCCCAATTGAAGAATCCATCACCAGCTATGACTCCACTCCATTACAAACTTCAACCCTACCACATATGTTAAATTAAACAGATTAAATCATCATCTTCATCATCTCCACCCCTTAACAAATATTAACACTACCACATTGTTCCCCTCTCAATTTCAAGATCTTCATCATCTTCTTAAATTAAACTACTCAACTCATTAACAAATTAAACTTAACATTCTAAAATCTCATCATCAACAAATTAAACTTAAAAACCCAAAACTTAATTTAAAAACCTAAATTAAAGTATCAAAAATTTCTACAAATTTTTCCTGATCACTATAAATGGGATAGGGTAGGCTCGGCTCTGTCTTGGAGAGGAGGAGGGGGTTGACGACCATGTAGAGCAGGCGATGACTTGGGGCCGGCGAAGACGATGGTGACGGATGCTGGTGGCGGAATCGAAGATGGCGATAGCTTTGGACGGCGACAACGTGGGTGTGATGTCGACTGCTTGGATGAAGATCGAGGACGAGGACTTTGGAGGAGCAGGCGGCAGAGGATCGAGGAGGAGGAGGAGGAGGAGGCGGAGGCTTTAGCATGGAGGAGGAGGCCATGGAGGATCGAGGAGGTGAGATGGAGAGAAAGAGAGGGGGCTAACCGCGAGAGAGGTGGAGAGGGGAGCCGATGGTGGTGGCGAAAGTGGAGGGCGACGATGGCGGTGGTGAAATTGACAGTGGAGGCGGCGGCGGCGATGGTGCTGGTGATGGTGGTAGAGACGGTGGTGGCGAGGGTGCTGGCGATGGTTAGGGTTAGGAAAGAGGGAAAATTTTGGGGATTGGCGCGTAGTGCGGGGAAATTAAAGTGGGGAGGGGAAATTTTCTATTTTATTTTTTTAAAAAACCCCGAGGGCCTGTCAAGCCTGCTTTCCTCGATGAAAGCCCACCGGTAAAGAGTCGATAGTAGCTTTCAGATCAAAAGAGAAGAGTTCCTTCTTCCCTTTCCACCTGTTTAAAGGTGCAGTTTGAAAAACCACGGGTTTGCGATTGAGCTCTTGAGTTTGAGCAAGTGTAGGAGCAAGCCAAGTTAGGTCAAGCCAGTAGGCGAAGATTGAATGAATTTGGTTTTGTTGATCACGAGTTCAAAAGCTATTGATTCACTCTTTCTATATACGATACAATAGCCTTAAATAAAAAACTTTTCGAGGTTGATCGCAACAAGGAGTTATGTTGCCTTGAGGGGTTGCGTGGAGGCAGTTATGGTGATGTCAGCTGATGTATGGAGGCACGTGTTGGCCATAGTACTAGTCCTAGGTTTTTAATAAAAATGGATGGACGATCTGATGCCCCGTGTACCAGTTAGTTGGCAAAGGGGGATTTGAACTACTTAGTAGGCTTCCGTGGTCGGCTCTCCGGATTTGAAAGTTCAGCTCTACCACCTTATGGTAGAGTCTTTTCCCTATCTAAGCTATATCAACAAGGCCTCGAACAGATCTTTCTCTTCCTATGAATGTGCTGAGGAAGAAGAAGTAGAGATATGCCGTAAATCGTCTGCTGTCAAAAGCTATTGGGGATCCGTGCTATTACTATATTATACGTAACTTCGAGGCAGTAAACGCATCTATCTCTTTTAGGCTCCTGGCTTTTTTAGTAGCAAGGATAATGAAATTTCCATCATTGTCTATGCTGCTCACTCTAGCTTTGGTGATATTTTTTCTTATAGTAGTTATTGTATTTATGGATAGGGGGTTAGTTTAAGATACACGGACGGGGAGTACGCAGCCGAACAACCGCTGGGGCTTCCAGCAGTGATAGTTAAACTAACCAGATAGGCCACAACCAGCGGCTCCACTAATTTCATACCTCGGCACGAGATATTCATACAATCAGAACGGAAAGGGACCCACACAACGACTGACAAATTCGTGGTACTATGCCCCTACGGTTCCTACAGTAGGGATTTCTCTGCCAGCACCGTAGGGGAAACTCAATAAGTTAATTTTTTTTTGTAGAAAATCCCCTACGCTTACCACCGTAGAGGCACTGTTTGCCCCTATGGTGGTAACCGCTGGGGCAACCTAAAATTACCCTTACGATTTTTTCCAAACGTAGGGGCAATTCATTTTTGTACTAGTGTTAACTCCTTTAGATTCATTCGTTGTTGAGAACAATTGAGGAGCATTTCGCGCTTGGGAATCCTATTTTGATCTTGGCGTTGGGTGTCGTAGCTCAAATTAGAGCCCCTTATGTGGGCCATATAAGGTAAAAAAACACGAGTTTTAGTTCAGCATGAAAAGATGTAGTTGAGTTTTTCGATTAGAGGGTTAATGGTGCGGGATTAAAGCATAACGAAGTTAAAGCACACGAGGGTATTGCGTAACGAGAGAAGTTCAAGTAGGTTTTCTAGCTGTTGAACCAATAAGTGTTTTTCAAGTAGTTAAACCAGTAGGTTTTCGAGTATGGTAGATAATTATGAATACGGTGGTAACAATCAATAGAAAAAATCAGAAATATCAACATATATAATTACAATATCTTATTCTTTTGATGATAAACTAACATGTTGTTTCCAAAGCAAAATGAACCCATAAGATGTATCATATTATCTTCAACGCTTAAAATGGAAATTCCCCAGATAAGTATTCCTTCAAAAGAAAAAGACGATGAATGAGATGCAAATGCAATTATCTATTTAATAATAAAAAGTTTAAAGGGGCTTTCTGTAAAAATTCAAATATAGGAATCTAGGTGACGTCAGAAGGTCCTAGAGCAGTTAACCACTAATACTAATATAACCAATTAGCTAATCCAACTACTTATTTACTTTTTCACTTAATTTGTTAATGTTTTAGGTTGAGAATAATAATCTTATCGGCTCGTGATTTCTGGTACGTGTCCACTACCCAACCAAAAGGAATTAGGTGTTAGTTATGTGTGTCTTAGAGGCCATTATTGTATGATATATATGGATACTTGGACAAATATATGTACATGACAATCTTACTCGATATAATAGTATACTATTTGGTTTGTCTTTATCATTCATGTGTATAATTTCTACTTATTATTACTATCACTAATACATGGTGATAAACCCATATGATCTTTTCTTGACTACTAGGATTATGATAGTCGTACTAGTAGGACCTGGATGGTCCATAAGCACATCCTTAAATGTTCCTAGTCATGAGAGTATCGAGACTGGGTATCGATACTCCAGAGTAGACTAGTGTATACGTTTCTTGATCTCGATCGGGGCGATAACTGTTCCCATAGCCATTGGTTTTTGACACCAAAGATTGTATACATGTGCTCATTGGATAATGAGTTTCACCGAACGGACTAACCAAGAACTCCTGGATGGTATTATGCCTATCGTCAGATAGCAGTTCTATGGTGATATGAATACAGGGTAGTATGTAGACCTAAGATCGTCATAGTGTCTTGTGTGTGTTCCCACTGTAGTTTGATTACTACCCTACCATGGTTTTAAAGAACCGTGCAAACAGGTTTTGGTTGGGTATAGTCCCGAAGCACATGGAGGCAGTGAGTGATCAAAGGGATTCGTCTCTCCCGGTATAGGGAGTTGATGTTGCGTTGTGCTAGATTAGCTATAACCATAAGTCCTTGGCCAGGAAGGTTGAGATAAAATGATACGTGTTATCAGTTGTATCTCAGGTGGTTATGAATGAGACATCATCATGCCTTGTCGGGTTATTAGGGTCTGACGGATTCCATCCTCCATACTCGATATGAGACACTCTCAGACGAAGAGACCAGACTGTACGGAGACTATCACTTTTGTAAGTAGACGCTTGTGCTCGTGCTGCTGACTAGTGACCAAGACAGAATATAAAACAAAAATTTATATACAAAGAGCACGAACTTTTACGACTTAAAATCGAATTCAAATACTAAACTAGTGAACTAGAGAAGGTTAACTACTCAGATAGACGATAGCTACCTTTGTAGTCGTTTCCTTCATCTTCTTTCCACTTCTTACGCTCCTAGGTCCACCGGAAATGAGCTTGGGAGTCGGTCTTCCTTGTCAAAGATGATCCATCCGAGAGAACCCTAACATAGGTTTTAGCTTCACACTAAATATCTAAGTGAAGTAACTAGTGAAAAAAACTTGCTAGGAATTAATCACTAAAAGATGTAGTGGCTAATCTCTAACTTTTTCTCTCTTAATCTTTTTCTTTTCTCATTTTCAAAAACTCAAGAGGAGAGAAGAAGAAGAAGATAATGATGGCGATGAAGCAAGCATGGCACAAATCAATAATAATCTTCATCTCTTTTATTTTTATTTTTTCTTATTCATGTGAGAGTGGGTGGACTTGTGACTCACTATGGTGAGTTACAAGCCCACACTCTTCTCACATAAACAAGAAGAGATGAGAAGAAAAGAGAGAGCTGCCTCATATGTACACATATACATATGTATAAGTATATACACACACACAAATACACTAATACAAATATATGCTACAAATACATACACCTGTATTCATATCAAAATACGAATACCATATTCGTATAAAATACAAATACCCATATTTTTATTAAGATACAAATATCCGTATTTATATTAAGACACAAATACACGTATTTATATAAATACCTGTATTCTTATAAATACCGTATTCTGTCAAAATACGAATACCGAAAAGAGAGATATTAAAAAGAGATATATAATTACTAGCTCACATTTTATCCAAATGTGATAATCTGGCTATCTTTCAAACCGGCTAGTATTAACAAAATGTCCGATTAAAAGTACGTGTACAAAAACATGTATTTAATCGAAGCTAAGTACGTATCAAAATACGTACACTACATCGTTTCGCCTAAGCTGGGAAACTCTCAATGTGAGACTCTAAAGACTCGACAATATGCTGGCAGTGGGTTTAACCATAAGCACGTCAGCCCTACTAGCTGTACGTAACGGCTGCCCAGGTATTGAACGAAAGGAAAGTTGGCAAGAAAACTTGTCTGTATCCCTACTTAGCCTGAAAGTGACAATCTCCGTACTGTCCGGTCTTTTCGTCTGAGAGTATCACATACTGGGTCTAGGGGGTGGAAAACGTCAGACCCTTAATAACCCAATAAGTTGTGTCGATGTGGCCCAAAATTATCCCGAGAAACTACTGGATTCACAATCAGTAGACTGCCTTGGCCAAGGTCTTATGGTGATGACCGATTGAACACTGCGCAACATCAACTCCCTATACCAGGAGAGACGAATCCCTTCTATCGCTCACTGCCCTAAGTGCTTCAGGACTGTACCCAACTAAAACCTGTTTGCATAACTCTTTAAAGCCGTGGTAGGATAGTAATATAAGTACAGTGGGAACACACTCGAGACGAATGACGATATCAGGTCTAAAGACTAACCTGTATCTATGTCACCAGAGAACTTCCATATAACGATAGGTATATTACCATCTAGAAGTTCCTGGCGAGTCCGTCCAGTGTAACCCATAACCTAATGAGCACATGTATGCTATCTTTGGTGCCGTACACCAATAGCTATGGGACTGGCCATCTTTCTTCATGGGAATAAGAAACGTATATACTAGTCTACTCCGAAGTATCGATACCCTGTTTTAAAATTCTAACGACCAGGGACAATTTAAGGATATGCTTATAGACTACCTAGAGCCCACGAGTATGATTGCCATCACAACTCTAGTAGTCAAACAAAGATCCCACGGGATTTACCAACATGTAATCGAGATATGTAATAAAAAATAGAATATATACACATATTGAGGTAAAGTCAAACCAGATATCATACTATCATATCGAGCAAAATTGTTCTGTACATATATATCCCGAGCATCCACATGTAATATATAATCTTGTACTATACAATAATGGCCTCTACGGCATATACATCCAACAACTTTTAGGCTCTGTAGGATTTCTTGTCTATCTTCCTTATCGATCAATACATGGGTAGCCGTTACGTGCAACTAGCACCGCTGACGTGCTTGTGGTTTATGGATATGATCCTGACCTACTGCCAGCGATTGACGAGATTTTAGAGTCTCACATAGAGATTTTCCAGCACAGGTGAAACGTGTAGGGTACGTATAGGGATGCGTGCAAGAGTTCGATTAAACACGTGTATTTGATACACTCATTTTAATCGAGCGTTTTATGATATTAGTCGGTATATATATTGATATAACCGGAATAAATCAAGTGTTGATTTAATAATTAAATATATGTATATATTGATATATGTATATTTATTAATGTCATACTCACTTTATCATTTCTTCTCTTTGATCATATTTATATATGATATAAATAGTTATTATCATGCCCATTTATACATGATAGTAGTGTGTACGAGACACACACTGAAAGTGAAATGAAAACATATTCTTTTCCTTATAATTTTAAAAGAAAAGAATGAGTCATTTTTGAAGAAGTGTATAGAATCATTTAGATAATTCTTGACTTCTCTCTTTAGAAGGATGGATAGATATTTTGGTTATTATTCTCTCTCTTGAATTGATATTTTTTTTGAGAGAAAGAGAAAGAAAAAGGGAAGGAAAACAAAGAGCATAATCCTGCATCTCATTCTAACACTAACCTAGCAAATTAGTGTTACTAGTTTACTTCACACACTTCCATTTTGTGAAGTAGGAGCTTGTGTTGGATATTCTCAAGGTGTATCATCTTAGGCCGAGGAGAACGTGATCAAGCTCGATCCGGGATTCAAAAAGCCTACTTGGAGTTCAAGGGTGTGAAGACGAACGCTCTACAAAGGTTGTAGCCTCGAATCCATTAGCTTAGCCTTCTCTGTTTAGTGTCAAGTTAATGTCTTTGAGATGATTTTAGGGTTTACATGCTAAAGGTCTCATAATTTTTAAAATTCGTCGCTTCCGCTTGCTTTAAAACCATTACTTGATTCTATAGCATGCTTATAGTGGTATCAGAGCCGAACCAAAGACATTAACTTGTTTAAAAAATATGATAAAGTTGTAATCGAAACTTAACCGGATTAGTTTATGTTGTTCAATTCATTGCTGGCACCATTGTGCGACTCTGAAAATTTTTCAGAGTATATATTTGAGCTCCTGATGATACCCTAATGATGCACCAACTCCCGGGGGGACAGAGCTTTAGCTCGGCTGCCCATATATTACTTCTGGCCGCTATTTGTGGCCTAGAGAATCCCAATTCCCCTCGCGTTTGGGTGGTGGCTTACTTCTTCAGAAACTAAGGCTTTAGTATACTTCCTTTTTCACTCAAATGTTGACTTGTGTTCTCTGCGATTCTAAAGTTATCCGGGAAAGTTTTAGATTAAAAGTTATTGTATCGTTTTTATTTCGCATCTATAGAAATGCATTGGTAAACGTCGCTAATTGCTATATGTTCAATTAGTCGAGGTTGCACATTAGATATTTGTGATGTTGTTTTTTTGGTTGTGATGGTTAAACAGATCATCGTGTGAATAGCCCTCGTGTGAGATGTTTGTATGCACAAAAGTTATATGTAATTCATGATTCATTCGATGTAAATTTGTATATTCTTTTATTGGGACACTTCCGGGTTGAGGTCGATGTCGCCACTTAATGTATATTTTTTCTTTTCAGCATCTAGGTTTGACCCAAGGCGGAGTGCTCAAGTCACCGGGTCCTAGAATGCGCCGGGTGATCCACTCATGTTATTGAGAAGGGTTGCCTTGCTTCTAGGATTTGGCGGGTGGCTTGCCGTGCTCGTAGGGGTCTAGGATAGATAGTGTTCTGGCTATTCACACGAACTTGAAATTTCGTATTTCGGTTGTTGGCTCGATCGAAAGCGTGATTCCTAGTATATTTGTTTCTCCATTTTTCTGTGATGTTTATATATTGCATGTGATGATATTATCATGCCTGAGATGACTACATATATATGATATATAAATAAACACTTCTATATGTTTTGCATCTGCGCTAGCCCTGTCCCCGTCTTGCCGTAAGTTGAGTAACTTTACGGTGTAGACCCGGGACCCCATGGCAAATGCATATAAAGTGTTATATTTTCATTGTTTCTGGTGTGACTAGAAAGTAAATGATAGGACAACATTAATATGATTAATGTAAAGAAAAATAAACCTAAAGTGATGTTGTTGGATCCAATTTTAAAACCACTCAGTATTCTTCAAAACCACTCGTTTTAAAACCGGAGCCTAAGCCACTCATTTTCAAAACTACTCGGTTTCTTCAATGATATTATGTTAATTATGGTAATGGTTTTCATCAAAACCAGCCGTAGCCCTCTGTCATTTCTGATAAATGGTGCTTAGTATTCGTGCTACGTTATGTTGATATTTAGTCAAGACGTAGTGTACGGTAGCTATGCAGTGCTTTTCTGATGCATTCTAATGTGATTAGTTAGGAAATTCGTGCGATCGTTTTGATCTTTAATCAAGGGTCGTACGGGTTGGTCTAAACTAGTCGCAAACTAACGGGTAGAATTTGACTAGGGCCCTTTGACGTTTTGATATTTAGTCAAGGTCCTATGGTCCTAGGGTTAAAAACAATATTGGGAGTTTAAAATGTTGGAACTTACAATGTGATTGCATACCTTTTATGTAATAGTTGGGTCTCGATTCCCACTGTGAGTAAAAGTTACTCCCGAGAGAATTTTACACTTTATAATTAGCTAATCCAGTAGGTGACTAGCAAGGTGTTAACGGGGTTATGCCTCTGCGGAAAAGAGGTTATTCTAAATTAGGTCCGTGTGAAAGCATAGAGAACCTTCCTCGAAATACCAACACCGGCCTAGCTGAACAGTTAGCGAATTTGTAGGGTGCAATTAATCCCGGATAATTTTCCTTTTAGGGTTTGAAGGAGAATTCGACAAAACAGTGGGAGCCATCCCGATTAGATAAATTAATAAACCAATCTAATTTTGCAAGAGCGTACGCTAAGTGTTTCTTTTCTCTCTCTCCAGGTAGCAACCATGTCACGCCTTAATCAAGATAATAAAATGTATGACTTGACTCAACCCGCTTATTTAACTGGGCTGTGGAATGTTGGTTCTGCTCTAACTTATGACAACAGTCATGAGTATAAGCATGGAAAAGTGGAATGCAAGGATTTCCACTAAACCCTATTGAAGAAGAAGCATTCTGATGCTTCTTCTTTAGGTATATTTGTTATTGAGAATCGTTTTTCGGTCAACCCTACCTCTTGGGTATTAGATACCGGATCGGGATATCATATTTGTAATTTATTATAAGGACTGAGAAAAATTAGGCTGGTAAGACCTGGTAATATGTCCCTAAGAGCAGGGAACAGAGTAACTGTTACTGCCGAGGCCGTTGGCGAATATCACCTGGTGTTGCTTAGTGGCAATACTATGATTCTGAATAACTGTTACTATGTACCATCTATGCTTTGTAATATAATATCCGTATCTTTATTAGATAAAGATGGATATAACTTTGTATTGGATAAAAATGTTATGAACATTTATCTTAATCAAGAATTGATTAGTAATGGCACATTATGTAATAGTATATACGTTCTTAATCAAAATACAGTTTTCAATATACAGAGTACACGCAAGAGGAAGAGTTCAAAACTGAACGAAGTCTACTTGGTCACATCAATGAGAACAGACTAGCCAAGTTGCATAAGGATGGATATTTGGATCTGTTCGAATTTACATCTTATAAAACTTTCCAGTCTTGTCTCAAAGGAAAAATGACCAAAACTCTGTTTACTGGACACGGAGAAAGAGCTACAGAGCTCTTGAGACTCATACATAGTGATGTATGTGGTCTGATGTCTACACATGCGAGGGGTGGGTTCTCGTACTTCATTACATTTACTGATGATCTCTCTAGATTCGGATATGTATTCCCGTTGAAACAAAAATCCGAAGTTTTTGAGAAATTCAAGAAATATAAAAATGAAGTAGAGAATCAGACAGGTAAAAGTATCAAAATCCCGCGATCTGATCGAGAAGAGGAATACTTGAGCATGGAATTCAAAGACTATCTAAAAGAGAATGGGATTCTCTCTCAGCTTACTCCTCCGTATACACTACAGCACAATGGTGTATCAGAGTTAAGAAATCGCACCCTATTAGATATGGTACGATCTATGATGAGTAAAACTGAGTTACCTCTTTCATTCTGGGGATATGCGTTAGAGTCGGCATCATATCTATTAAATCAATTTCCATCTAAATCGGTGCCTACAACCCCATATGGGATATGGAGTGGGAAGAAACCAGGTCTTAAATTTATTAGGATATGGGGTTGTCTGTCTTATGTTAAAAAGCTGAATCCGGACAAACTCGAGGCACGCTCAGTGTCATGCAAGTTTATGGGATATTCCAAGCATTCGCGAGGATATATTCTCTACTATGTAGAGGAACAAAATATTGTTGTTTCTAGGAATGCCACCTTTTTAGAAAGGCAATTTATTGAAAAAGAAATTAGTGGTAGCATGATAGAACTGGAAGAAATTCCAGATTCGCAAACTGACACCGAAAATTTGGCTGAACCACTGAATTCAATAATCCTGAACGAATCTCAGCAATTCCGCAGATCTAATAGGGTTTCTCATCCACTAGAGAGTTACCACGATTTTCTCATAGACGGTGAGAGTGAGGATTGCATCATGAAAAATGATGATCTGACTAGTTTTGAGCAGGCCATCACAAGTAGTGACTCTGTAAAATAGTTGGATGTTATGTGATCTGAGATGGAATCCATGTACAACAACAAAGTATGGACTTTGGAGGCTGCTTCTGAAGGGGTAAAACCCATTGGGAGCAAGTGGATCTTCTAGAAAAAGATCGGTGTAGATGGAAAGGTTGAGACTTTCAAAGATAGAATGGTAGCATAAGGTTTTTGTCAAAGACCAGGTGTAGGCTATGACGAAACTTTTTCTCCAGTAGCTATGTTTAAGTCCATCAGGATCCTACTTGCCATTCCTGCCTTCGATGATTGGTAGATGGATGTTAAGACCGCATTTCTAAATGGCGATTTAGAAGAGAGCGTGCATATGACACAACCAGAGGGTTTCGTAGACAGTGGGTGCGGCGGAAAGGTGTGCAAGAGGATTAAATCAATTTATGGATTAAAGCAGGCATTGCGGAGCTGTAACATCTGTTTTGATATTGCTGTCAAAGAGTTTGACTTCATCAAAAATATAGATGAACCATATATATATATATATATATATATATATATATATATAAAGGTTGTAGGGAGTATTATAGTATTCCTCGTATTGTACATGGATGACATTCTCTTGTTTGAAAATGATATCCCTATGCTACAATCGGTCAAACTTTTCTTGTCACAGAAATTCTCCATGAAAGACCTAGGTGATACCTCCTACATCCTGAAGATAAAGATCTAAAAGGATCGATCTAAGGATGTTAGGATTGTCCTAATCCAGGTATATTGACACCATATTAAAAAGATTTAGTTTGGAAGATTCCAAGCGCAGTAATTTACTCGCTTATCACGGAATCACCCTTTCTAAAAAAATATCTTCCAAGACTGATGAAGTGAGGGCTCGTATGAATGATATTCCCTACATTTCAGCGGTGGGATCCATCATGTATGCGATGTTATGTATCAGACCAGATGTAGCTTACACACTTAGTGTGGTAAGTAGGTATCAATCAATCTCAGGGGAGAAGTATTGGACAGCTGTGAAGAGCATTCTTAAGTACTTGCGAATGACTAAAGAAATGTTCTTGATGTATGGTAACAGCGATCTCCAAATGGAGGCCTTTACCGATTCAAACTTCTAAAGTGACATAGATGACAGCAAGCTGTCTTGGGTTATGTGTTTACCCTTAATGGAGGGGCAGTTTGTTGGAAGAGTTCCAAACAAGATACCGTAGCAAACTCGACGATGGAGGCTGAATACATTCCTGCCAACGATGCTGCCAAAGAGGTTTTCTGGATGAGGAAGTCCATCACTGAGCTTGGAGTGGTTCCAACCATTATTGATCTAATACCTTTATATTGTGATAACAATGGGGCTAGCCAAGAAACCCATGTTCTATCAGTGATCCGGACATATTCTGAGGCTATATTACCTGATCCGGGAGATATTTGATCGCCACAAGATCGAGGTCAGAAGAGTTGACACGAAGGACAACACAACGGATCTACTCATCAAGGCCCCCCTAGACACAATTCGAGTGACTTTTTGAGATGTTGGGTATGCGATACTACAACTGGCCTTAGTGCAAGAAGGAGATTGTTAGATATGTATGCCCTAGAGGCCCTTATTATATGATATAGTGGATACTTGAACATATATATATACAGGACAATCTTACTCGATATGATAGTATGTTATTTGATTTGTCTTTATCATTCATGTGATAGTTTCTACTTGTTATTACTATCACTAAT
Source organism: Agapanthus africanus (assembly GCA_030015575.1). Classification (NCBI taxonomy): domain Eukaryota; kingdom Viridiplantae; phylum Streptophyta; class Magnoliopsida; order Asparagales; family Amaryllidaceae; genus Agapanthus; species Agapanthus africanus. The sequence continues at coordinate 173,428,855 of JASDDO010000024.1, forward strand.
ACATGTTGATAAAACCCATAGGATCTTTGTTTGACTACCAGAATTATGATAGAGATCGTACTAGTGGGACCTGGGTAGTCCTTAAGTACATCCTTAAATGTTCCTAGTCGTGGGAGTATCGAGACTGAGCATCGATACTCCAGAGTAGACTAGTGTATACGTTTCTTGATCCCGACCGGGGTGATGGCTGTTCCCATAGACATTGGTGTTTGACACAAATTGAAGAATGAGTTTCACCGAACGGACTCACCAAGAACTCCTGGATGGTATTATACCTTTCGTCAGATAGAATTTCTCTGATGACATGAGTACAGGGTAGTATATAGACCTAAGATCGTCATAGTGTCTTGTGTATGTTTCCACTGTACTTTGATTACTACCCTACCACGGTTTTAAAAACCCTTACAAACAGGTTTTGGTTGGGTACATTCCTAAAGCATATGGAGACAGTGAGCGATCAAAGGGATTCGTCTCTCCCAGTATAGGGAGTTGATGTTACGCTGTGCTAGATTGGTTATAACCATAATTCCTTTGCCAGGTCGGTTGAGATAAACCGATAAGTGTTATCATTTATTTCTCAGGTGGTTATGAGTCAGACATCAGCACGACTTGTCAGGTTATTGGGGGTTTGAAGGATTCCACCATCCAGACTCAGTTTGTGACACTCTCAGACGAAGAGATCGGACTGTACGGAGACTGTCACTTTTAGGCTCTGTAGGATTTCGGATGAGCTTTCTTGTCGATCTTTCTTATCGATCAATACTTGGGTAGCCGTAACGTGTAGCTATTATCGCTGACGTACCTGTGTGTTATGGATATGATCATGACCAATTGCCAGCGTATTGACAAGTCTTTAGAGTTCTACACAGAGGTTTCTCAGCATATGTGAAATGATGTAGGGCACGATAGGGATGCGCGCAGGAGTTCGATTAAACACATGTATTTGATACACGTATTTTAATCGAGCATTTTATGATATTAGCCGGTATATATAATGATATAACCGGATTATTAAATCAAGTGTTGATTTAATAATTAAATATATGTATATATTGATATATGTATATTTATTAATGTCATGATCACTTTATCATTTCTTCTCTTTGATCATATTTATACATGATATAAATATTTATTATCATGAACATTTATACATGATAGTAGTATGTATGAGACACACATTGAAAGTGAAATGAGAACATATTCTTTTCCTTATAATTTTAAAAGAAAAGAATGAGTCGTTTTTGAAGAAGTGTATAGAATTATTTAGATAATTATTGACTTCTCTTTGTAGGAGGATGGATAGATATTCTTGTTCTCATTCACTCTCATCCTCATTCTTATCTAATCATTCTATCTTTTGAGTTGATATTTTTGTTGAGAGAAAGAGAGAAAAATAGGGAGCATATATCCTACATCTTCTTCTAACACTAACCGAGCAAATTAGTGTTACTAGTTTACTTCACACACTTCCATTTTGTGAAGTAGGAGCTTGTGTTGGATATTCTCAAGATGGATCATCTTAGGCCGAGGAGAACGTGATCAAGCTTGATCCGGGATTCAGCTGGAGCATTGGTAACACCGAACGGCATCACAAGAAACTCATAATGCCCGTATCGGGTCCTGAAAGCCATCTTGCATATATCTTCAGCCGTTATTCTGATCTGGTGATAGCCTGAACGAAGATCCAGCTTCGAAAACACCTTGGCCCCACCCAACTGATCAAATAAATCGTCGATACGTGGAATGGGGTATTTGTTCTTTATCGTAACCCTGTTCAGCTCCCGGTAATCTATGCACATCCGTAGCGATCCTTCCTTTTTTTTCACCAACAAGACTGGTGTACCCCACGGCGAAGCGCTTGGGCGAATAAATCCCTTCTCCAGGAGTTCTCCAATTTGTTTCTTCAACTCTGCCAACTCAACTGACGCCATCCTGTAAGGAGCTTTGGAAACTGGCGCCGTCCCTGGAATCAAGTCGATAGAGAATCCCAAGACGCGGGGAGGTGGTAGACCTGGTAAATCTTTAGGAAACACATCAAGAAAATCCCGAACGATCTCTGGGGCTGGACTCTCATCAATTTCCATAGCTGTCAATGCTTTTGGCTTGGCTCTAAACTTGGCTGGCTCCAAAGACTCGCTCCTGCCTTCGAAAACAAGCTCGGGGTGATTGGGGATGCGGAAGGTCACATTCCTTGCTCGACAATCAATAATCGCATGGAATGTACTCATCCAGTCCATCCCGAGAATGGCGTCATAGCTGCCAGTTCCGATCAAAAGGAAATTCGCATAGAATTCTCTGCCGCATACTACCATCGGACATAAGCTACACTCTTGATCGGACACAATAATACCATTACCCGTATGTATCTCCCAACCCTTGGTCAACGGCTCGTGAGGTATAGAGTGTGTGTCGACAAACCGCATGGAAATAAAACAATGCGAAGCACCCGAATCGAAAAGAGCTTTAGCTGGTACAAAATAAACAAGGATGGTACCTGTAACTACATCTCCAGAAGCCTCTGCCTGCTCGGCGGATAAGGTGAAAGCCCGTCCCTGATTCCGACCTGTACCAGTCTGCCTTTGATCGAAGGACCGCTGCTGGGGCACCCGAGGTGGACCCCTCTGAGCCGATGTGCCGTACGATGGTTGTTGTTGCCCGAACCCTCCCTGTAGCTCGGACCTCTGGGGACACCCGTCGACCCTATGCTCGCTGGATCTGCAAATCAGACACTGTCCCTTAGCTCTGCGGCAATCTCTCTGTATGTGTCCTGGCCTCTGGCAATAATCGCAAAACAGGGCTCTCCGCTGCGGCTGCTGAGGTGAGAAGGTGCGCTTCATCTGTGTGACCCCCAGCCTGTGAACTGGGATGGCTCCACGGGGCGGAATGGTAGGCCGTGCCAGAATTACGTGGGGTCTCCTGTCCACTGATCGTTGGCCCTTGGCCTTCTCTGCCAGTCTTTCCTGTACTCGGGCAGCGTTCAAAACTTGGGTGAAGGTTGGTAGGTTGAGAGACGTGATGAGTTGTTGTAGTTCAATATCGAGCCCTTGCTGGAAACGTCTTGCCCTGGCAGATTCGGTGGCTACCATGTACGGTGCGAAGCGACTCAGCCGATTGAACTCTGCGGTGTAGGCATCCACTGAACTCCCAATCTGCTTCAATATAATAAACTTTTCCTCCATCTCGGCCTTGGCAGTAACCGGAAAGTAATGATCCACGAAGCATGTGGAGAACGTGTCCCATCCAATAGGCTTCTCTAGCCGGCTCTCCTCTACGGACCACCACGTGCAGGCCTCGTCCTCTAGTTGAATCTTCACTACGTTCACTCTGTCGTCAGGAATTCAAGCGGCAGTCAGGAGGTTCTCTATATTGATGAGCCATTGCTCGGCCTCGAGTGGACTTGCTGATCCTGTGAACACTGCTGGATGAAGCCTCCTGAAATCTGAAATGGTACCAACCCTAGCATGTGTGGTCGGTACGAGCGCGCCCTCGGAGGCGGCGGGAACAACCGTTGATCTCTCTAGGGCGGTAATTGCGGTCTCCTGTACCGCCTTCAATCCCTCGTCCAGAAGATCGGTCTTCCTCTCTTGAGCTTAGGCCATAGTCGTCAGTGTGCTAAGGATTTTATCGGTACGATCGTGGTGACCGGCACCTGAGGAGTTGCCTGAGGAGTCCATTTTCCTGAAAAGATTAAAAGAAATCAGATTCAAGTAAGGCTACACAATGACTCAACGATGATTAGAAAGTGAGGAAGAATGTAATAAGGCATACGCTAAGGGTGCAGCTCAATCTAAAGGTCCCTCGACAGAATTGTAATTTCATCCAAAACCCGGCGATCTGATACCAACAAAACCATGTCACGCCCCGCTTCTCAAAATACGAGATATGAGGGGTGACTAGGCCAGCCATGCTCCTACGGTCAAGGAATAATCCCGCCGTAGTCACACTTCGGCTTCTAGCATTACATGGTAGTCAGTAAACAATACTTGAGTAAAGGAAAATCACAGTTCACAACTTTATTACATTGCAATTGAAAAGAGTTCGAGGTACATTTATTTCACAGAATAAACAACTAACCAATAAAACAAATGCTGAAATCAAAGAAAGTAGCGCTGGTGATGCAGTCTAGATCTCCGCGATCTCGAAGGATAAGTCCTGCTCCTGGGCTGGATCCACTTCGACCTCTGAGCATGCACACTCAGGTCGTCAGGGCGACACATATAGCAATAAACATATATAATGGGCATGCAATATTATTAAACATGAGGAGTACAATGAATTGCAGAACATGTGTATAATAACAACAACTGAATATGAATAGTGCAATATAAGTATCATGTCGGTGAACTAAGCAATGCATATGTCACTACTTAACGGTCACTAAGTCTATGAAATCAAATGGTGGAGAGGATGCTCGTGTTTAACAAGGGTCTCGTGCATGCCCGAGACTACGGTCCACTGTGCCCGGGACATAACCCTGTCAGCCGTGCCGCTAGGCCCACGACCTCAAGTATGTATATATACATATCACTGATAACGAATGATCATCCTCTAAATCACTGTACCTTGCTAAATACGAATTCAATTCCACCTTGATGTCCCCATTTCCCAGGTTATGGTATGCATTCATGTATTAGATAGGTTGTAGACAAATACGTATCACTGTCACTTTTAATCACTTTTTCACTTATCAATATCACTGTCGTATTTGCCACAACCCAATCACTAACATTAATATATATCGACAATGCAGGTGATCACTATGCAGCAGGTATAACTCAAGCATGAAAATATGCAGAAATGAACAGATATTCACTATTCTATAACGACCAATGCCATGTAACTTGTAAAATTTACAGTAAATCATACGCCTAGAATCAACCAAAATAATATAAAGGGCGTATGAAGAACACTTGATTATCTAAACTGTAAAATTTATTTCAGGTCAATAGGGGTTCAGGTTAGGGAGTTATCATCATTTGAAAGCAGCGATCGATTTCTGGGAATCCAGTTTCAGAACTGGAAGCCCAACTTCGCGCGCATTTTACCAGTGATTATGTTTAGATTCAGGTATTTCCCTAGTTGAATAAAATCTAGTTCTACCAATTAAGTTTCCAACGCACTAAACGGATTATCAATCACACCTCTATGTCAGAAGTTATGTTCAGATTAATGTGACAATGTAATGAACATTTCTGCAGAAACTGCAGAACACAATGACATTCCAAAATACAATTTAAATATCAACCGACCGTAAAAATGTACAGGACCAATTTCAGAGGATAGCTAATTAAGTTTTCTACGCGAACATATGGGGATCCGCGCATTTCCAGTTTTATACAGGTAGGTACAGGTGCTTAAAACTCAGGTTCCCCCATAGAATGATACCCCGGACTGCAGTCCAGAATTTCGTTCCTCCTCACTTTTCAGAGTCATGAAATTTCATTATTCCAAAACTAATTACATAGGGTTATAGGTTATATAGTTAGGTTCGATACGAACCCTGGAACACCATGATTAGAATTTTATCCAAATAACTACAAATTTTACAGCGTTACACATACGATGATTTTCAGATTTGACGTAACCAGTTGGATGTCCCTTTTCATTTGATGTCTCAATTATTTAATCCCAACTTCTTACACGTCACTAGTTAACATCAATCAAATCTTCCAATAGTATATTTGGGGATTTTTAATAGGGTGATCGCATCGAGCACTCGGTGCGTGTATGTGAATGTTATCTTTTTTGTTTACACGCACACACCTCATACATTTTACGACCAATTAAGTTACTAAACCGTGTTTATTACATTAGGTATGCACATAGCATGATTTGAATAAGTGAAGGAGGTTCACTTGCCTCAGACGATCACGACGACGATAATGGATGGCGCGGCACGGGCACGATCACGGCACGAACAAGACAGCTACGTCAGTGAGCTCGGCATTACTGGGTTTGGAATTGGTGGATCGGAGAGGGTGAGAAGGTCACGGGGGAGCTCGGAGATGATCGGCGAGGAGCGGAGGCGACGGGGTCGGAGCTCAGGTGAGGGTGCAGGGATGAAGGCGTTGGGTTCGGGTGCTGTGGCTCGGAGTTGGGCGCTTGGAGGTCGTGGAGTCGATGGGGTGATGGAGAGGGGTGTTGTGGTGTGCTGGGGAGGTGGTTACGACGCTCAGGGAAGGTGGCGACGAGGGCAAGCAGGCGACGAAGGAGTTTGGGCTTGGCCGGAGCTGCAGAGAGGCTTGGTTGTAGGTGGCGGGCTGCGGCTGTGAGGGTTAGCCATGGGGAATCGTTGATGATGGCGAGATCGGCGGCAGTTCAGGGTGGTGCCGGTGAGGGTTGTTAGAGGTGGCAGTGGGTGTTGGTGAAAGAGTTTTAGAGGTAGCGAGAGAGAGCGGGAGGGTGCGAAAAACGGAGAAGGAATGAGGGAGAGAGGGTGAAGTATAGAGAGTGACGAGGGAATTGTGATCGTTGGAGACGTACGGGTCGTGGGGAGATGGGCGCGGCCATCGCGGGCGCTAGGAGTCGTGGGGAGAGACGTTGGGGCCTTGGAGCTGTTGGGGGTGAGCGGGTCGAGTGGAGGCTGGCGCGAGGAACGCGGAGGCGAGCGGGCGTGGGTGCGGTCGCCGTGGGCGCATGAGAAGTGGGGGCGTTGGAAGTGACGCGAGGGAGAAAGGTGGGAAAACGAAGACGAGGGGGAGAAGATGAGGGGAAGCGGGTCGGGTCGGCATAGGTCGGGTCGGTAGAAATAGGATTGGGTTTTAGTTTTAGGATTAATAAAATAATAAAATTTGTTTAAAAATGTAATAAATTCGTAATAAAATCTGAAAAAAATACGGAAAATTATATTCGGAACTGGGGATTTACACCTAACAAGCCTGTAAGCAACACTTACCGTACAGTCCGGTCTCTTCGTCTGATACGTCGCATTTGAAGTTTAGGGGTGGTAATTGTCAGACCCCAGTAACTTTATAAGTCATGCCGATGTATGGCTCATAACGGTTCGAGAAACTACTGATAACTCTTATCAGTAAATCTCGACAACCCTGGCCAAGGATTTGCTGTTATGGCTGATCAAGCATAGCGCGACATCAACTCTCTGTACCGGGAGAGACGAAACCCCTCCTATCGTTCACCGCCTCCATGTGACTCAGGACTGTACCCAAAATCCACCTGTTTGCACGACTCAATAGAGCCATGGTAGGGAGGAAATCAAAGCACAGTTGGAATCACACAAGACACTATGACGATTTCGGGTCTACAAACTAACATGTACAAGTGTCACCAGAGAACTGCTATCTGACAATAGGTATATATACCATCTAGGAGTTCTCGGCGAGTCATGTTCGGTGTATCCATTCTCCAATGAGCACCTGTGTACAATCTTTGATGTCAAACACCAATGGCTGTGGGATCAACCATCTCCCCCAGGGTCAAGAAACATACACACTAGTCTACTCTGGTAATATCGATGCCCTGTCTCGATAAACCCTCGACTAGGAACTATTAAAGGATATGCTTTTAGACTACCCAAACCCTACTAGTATGATCTACATCATAATCCTGGTAGTCAAGCATAATCTTATGGGCTTCATCAACATGTATATAAGATATGAAAAACAACACATCACACGTTAAAATGAAGATAAACCAAAAAGAATACTATCATTTCGAGCAAAGACTGTTTCTGTACATATACATGCCTAGCATCCTATACAATACATGCCTCTAGGGCATACATATCCAACAATCTCCAACTTGCACTAAGGCCTGTAGTTGGTGCAATAAGTACCCACTGTCTACACTAGAATCAGTTGCCGGCGTACCGCATGCCCAACATCTCGAATAGTTTCTCAAACTGGACTTGAGGGATGGCCTTGGTGAATGGATCTGCTTTGTTGTCTCTCGTGTCTACTCCCCGTACCTCGATGTCCTAGCGATCTACTTTCTCCCTGATGAGGTGATACTGCCTCAAGATATGTCTGGATTTCTGATGAGACCGCGGATCGTTTGCCAAAGCTATGGCTCCATTGTTATCGCAATACAAAGGTATTGGATTAGCAATGGATGGAACTACCTGAAGTTCATAAATGAACTTTCTCATCCAGACTACCTCTTTTGCGGCATCATTAGCAACAATATACTCAGCTTCCATCGTGGAGTCAGCGACAGTATCTTGCTTGGAACTCTTCCAACATACCGCCCCTCCATTTAGGGTAAATACAAACCCCGAGATGGACTTACTATCATCCTTATCGCTCTGGAAGCTGGAATCGGTAAATGCCTCCATTTGGAGGTCTCCATTACCATACACCAAGAACAGTTCTTTAGTCCTTCGCAAGTACTTCAGAATGTTCTTCACAGCAGTCCAGTGTTTCTCCCCCCGGATTGGATTGATACCTGCTTACTGCACTCAGTGCATAAGCTACATCTGGGCGGGTATACAACATCGCATACATTATAGATCATACCGCCGAAGCGTAGGGTATAATGCTCATGCGAGCCCTCTCCTCATCAGTCTTTGGAGACATCTCTTTGGAGAGGGTGATCCCGTGACAAGCGAGTAAATTACCTCGCTTGGAATCTTCCATACTAAACCTCTTTAGTATGGTGTCTATGTATCTCGATTGGGACAATCCCAACAATCTCTTAGATCTATCTCTATAGATCTTAATTCCCAGAATGTACGAGGCATCACCTAGGTCCTTCATGGAGAACCTTTGCGATAGGAACAGTTTGACCGATTGTAGAATAGGAACATCATTTCCTATCAAGAGAATGTCGTCTACGTACAATACGAGGAATATGACGGTACTCTCTATAATCTTTTTATAAATACAAAGTTCATCTATATTTTTGATAAAACCAAACTCTTTGATTGTATCATCAAAGCAGATGTTCCAACTTCGTGATCCGTGCTTTCATCCATAGATGGATTTAAGCAACCTGCATGCTTTTCCGCTGCTACCACTGTCAATGAAGCCTTCTGGCTGATCCATAAAAACACATTCTTCTAAATCACCATTTAGAAATTCCGTTTTAACATCCATTTACCAGATTTCATAGTCGTAGTGAGCAGCTATAGCAAGCAGGATTCGAATGGATTTAAGCATTACGACTGGTGAAAAGGTCTCATCATAGTCCAATCCTGGTCTTTGACGAAATCCTTTTGCTACCAGCCTAGCTTTATAGGTCTCCACCTGTCCATCCACACCAATTTTTCTCTTAAAGATCCACTTGCACCCTATGGGTTTTACTCCAGAAGGTGCAACCTCCAAAGTCTATACTTTGTTGGTGTGCATGAATTCCATTTCAGATCTCATGGCATCCAGCCACTTCACCGAGTCACCACTCGTGATAGCTTGTCGAAAATTAGTAGGATCATCATCATCTATGATGCAATCTTCTCTATCACCATCAATTAGAAAACCGTAGTATCTATCAGGTGGGCAAGAAGTCCTACTAGATCTACGGAGTGGCTGAGATTCGCTGGGTTCTATTGAAACCTCAGATTCAACCAAATCTTCGGTATTTGTTTGTGGTTCTGGAATTTCTTCCAGTTATACCGCATTGCCAGCAGTGTCATTTATAAAAAAATTCATTTTCTAAAAATGTCACGCCCCGCTTCCCAAAAATATGGAATACGGGAAGCGACGAAGGCCAGCCGTGCTACCTACGGTAAGGAAAAGTCCTTCCATAGTCACATAAGGCTGTCTAGATTAACCTGTCAAAATAAAATCCAATACCAAAAGAAATAATACTGATAATCATGCTGCAATGAAACCACAAGAAATCCTAAAAATGGGTCCACTAGATAATTGATGCAATTAAAGATCCAAACAAAAGATTCGGAATAAAATAAGATCCGAAAGAGATACAAAAGTTCTACTGTCCCATAAGGGCGCACATGCTAAAAGCTAAAAGTAAAGGAAAATAAACCTACGATTACTGATCTTCAGCAAAGTCCTGGTAGCCGCTCTGATCCTGCTCAGCCTGCAGATTTGTCTCTAAACCTGAGATGGTAAATCTCAGGGATGTCAGAACATCCCAGCAAGTACTCAATATAAAAAGTGTGTGTAGCATAATAGCAAGAATATATAAAAGTGAAGCCCGGTGCGCAAGAAAACATGTATATAAGTAATTAAATGCACTAACACTATAAAACACGTATGTAAGCAATCAGGTCATAACCTAACTGGCCACTAAAAGGTAAACTATCCTATCGTAAGCTTGAGTGTGTGCGTCAACCTCTGCAGGAGTATTCCTAACCCAAGAGTGGTGCCCCAGGGGCTAGGAAACACGGGCCCAACTGTGGAATGAACAAGAGACCGCTATAGCCCGGTACGAGCTGTAAACATGTGACCGCTATAGCCCGGTACGAGCTGTAATCATGTGACCGCTATAGCCCGGTACGAGCTGTAATCATGAGACCGCTATAGCCCGGTACGAGCTGTAATCATGTGACCGCTATAGCCCGGTACGAGCTGCCGGCATGGGACTCCTGAGATCCTGTTGTACAACGCACACTCAAACTACCCCAACACCCACGTATTTATAACTACTATGGTAAAGATTAAAATCACTAATTAAGAATGCTGAAAAGACAGGAATTTGTAGTATGGTAATTGTATGGAAATAAAACTGGTGAATAGTGGTGTCATGGCATGTAGTCCAGCACTCTAATTAATGATTTCATTTTTAAAAGAAATAAATAATAAGGATCATGAATAAGCATGTCAAATCAAGGTGTTCTATACATGTAATCAACATGAGTCTCGAATGTGTATAAAGCATGTAAAAGGATTTTTGTGCATAATATTCATGTCATAGCATTACATAAAGAAAAAGCAAGCAGCAGTCAGCAATATATATTATCAAGTGTTCCGATAAGGACAGATGATAAAACTGTGAAAGAAACCTCTTTCCTCCAATATCCAAACTTGTACAGGCTAAGAACTAATTTAGATAATCGCCGATGTTGCATCGACAAAATGAAAAGAGCAAGAGTACTTGCCTGAGGGCAGCGATCACGAAAAAACGATGTACGAAAATGCAGGCACGATCTCAGCTAAGGTGCGACTTTGGATCTGAATTATACGATCCGCCTAGATAAATTTCATCGATTTAAATTATAAATATTTATATAAAAATTGCCACACAACCAAAACAAAATTATCTCAATTTAGGGTTTTGATACTAATTTTCCCTTTTCAATTGCTCACTGATTTCATACCATTTTATTTATTTATTTATTTATTTATTTCCCTCTTTTTTTTTCTTCTGAAAATGAAACAGAAACCAGGGAAAGCTTACAGGGGGAATCGTTGCAGTTGCTAGGGTTCAGATCTGATGATGGAAGGACATGGATGATGTTGCTGCAGGGAGCTGTGGAGATCTGGGTGATGGGAGCAGCGACGAGGCGAAGATGAGGGCTGCGGCGACGTCGAGGGCTCTGTGCAGGTCGCTGGAGGTTTTGGTGGAGTCGGAGATGGCCGCGTGAGGGGACGATGGCTACGGTGATGGGACGAGATGAGGAGATCGGGGTTGTGGCCGTGCGAGGGATGGAGACGGCGTCGACGGGAGGAGGACGAGAGCGAGGGCGAAGGCGAAGGAGGGAGGAGAGGGAGGAGAGGGAGGAGAGGGTCGCGGCGTTGATGGAGGCGAGAGGAGGGTTCGGGGTCTGCGGCGGTGTTGGTGGCGACGACTAGGGTTAGGGTTTCATGGGTGATGGATTTGATGAGCAGCGGGGGAAAGAGAGAGAGAGAGAGAGATGCGGGTATGAGAGAGGGAGAGAGATTATGTTTTGAGTGTATATATAAATTATTTTTATAAATATATTTATAAAGATAGATATCTTTAATTGGTTGCATTTAGAGATTCGGTGCAGATTTTCTCGTTCTTATTTTAACAGTAAACAGATACGCAAAATGTTATTTTGCTGTCACTAAGAAAATATTATTTATATAGTATAAAAACTGAATATTTTCCATATCAAAATTGTTTACAGAGAAAAAAATCTAAATTAAAATATTTTAGCGGCCAACTAAAAATTCAAAAAAAATTGGGAAAAGAATCTTGATAAACTCTTGAATTATTGCATTCAAATAGGGTTGTTACATCCTACCAACCTTACAGAAAATTTTGTCCTCGAAATTGGAAGGACAACTACAAGATCAAGAAAACAGGTGGGGGTACTTTTGACGAATCGTATCCTCACGCTCCCAAGTAGATTCTCCGCGAGAGCGTCCGCCCCAAGATACAAGAACTAAAGGGATGATCTTGTTTCTCAATACCTTCTCCTTGCGGTCGACAATGGCTGTAGGTTGCTCTTCATACAAGAGATCAGTGCTCAAGGTTAATTCAGAGTGATCGAGAACATGACTGTCATCACGAACGTACCGACGCAACTGCGATACATGGAATACATCGTGCACACCAACCAAAGAAGGTGGTAAGGCCAATCTGTAAGCCACTGCTCCAACGCGTTCCACAATCTCGAATGGTCCAATAAATCAGGGACTGAGTTTCCCACGACTACCGAATCTAATCACTCCTCGAGTCGGCGAAATCTTAAGGAAGGCATGATCTCCTACTCCAAACTCGAGAGGTCTTCGACTAGTATCTGCCCAGCTCTTCTTACGATCCTGTGCTACCTTGATACGGTCCCTGATCAACTGGACCTTCTCAACTGTTTGGGTTACGAGCTCCGGTCCCAATAATCTTCGCTCACCCACATCATCCCAGCAAAGTGGAGAACGACATTTACGTCCGTAAAGTGCCTCGAACGGTGCCATCTGGATACTCTCCTGATAGCTGTTATTATACGAGAATTCCACCAAGTGAAGATGATCCTCCCATGATCCCTTGAAATCTAGCATACAGGCTCTCAAAATATCTTCTAATATCTGTATCGTACGTTCAAACTGTCCGTCAGTCTGGGGGTGGTAAGTTGTGCTGTAGCGGAGACGAGTGCCTAGACTCTCTTGTAAGCTTCTCCAGAAATGTGAAAGGAATCTCGTGTCTCGGTCCGATACTATAGTGATAGGCACCCCATGCAACCGTACGATCTCTTGTATATATTTCTCTGCCAATGTCTCCGTCGATTGTCCCACTCGAAAGGGTAGAAAATAGGCCGTCTTTGTGAGACGGTCGACGATGACCCAAATAACATTATTGCCCTTAGGACTCTGTGGTAAAGCCGTCACGAAGTCCATAGTGATGTGTTCCCACTTCCACTGGGGAATGGGAAGTGGTTGCAATAGGCCGGCCACTCGCTGATGTTCGGCCTTCACCTGCTGGCACACTAAGCATTTCGACACATAACGGGCAATCTCTCTCTTCATGCCATTCCACCAAAAGTGTTGTTTAACATCCCTATACATCTTGGTGCCACCCGGGTGCACCGAATAAGCTGAACTGTGTGCTTCCTTCAACACTTCATCTCGAATCTCGCCCTTTGGCACGCATAATCGACTGCCGAATCTTAATGAGCCATCTTCGTGTATCAATAGATCTGTTCTCAATCCTGCCTCTACTAACCCGCGGAGTTTCTGCAATTGCGGGTCCCCAGCCTGTGCAGCTTTAATACGATCAACTAACGAAGACTGCACCTGTAGTTGCCAATATTGTCCGGGCGTCCCCTTCTCTACCACTTCTAGATCGAGCCTTCGAAATTCATCAATGAGTTCCTTCTGGCCAGTCAACCACATTGCTGTTGGTCTCCGACTGAGAGCATTTGGTACCACATTTACTTTCCCGGGATGATATTTCAAATCAATATCATAATCAGCCATGAACTCCAACCACCTACGCTGTCTCATATTTAGCTCCTTCTGCGTGAATACATATTTCAAGCTCTTATGGTCCGTAAAAATTTCCACTCGTTCTCCCAAAAGATAATGCCTCCAAATTTTCAAAGTAAAGATTACAGCGGCCAACTCTAAATCGTGAGTTGGGTAATTCTTCTCGTGCGTCCTCAGTTGACGCGAAGCATAAGCGACAACACTCCCACGTTGCATCAAGACACAGCCTAGCCCCTTACCGGAAGCGTCGCTATGAATCACCAGTCCTCCGGTCCCATCTGGTATGGTCAATATGGGTGCGGTTGTGAGTTTCTCCTACAATAATTCGAACGCTCAGTTGCACTCTTCTGACCATACGAATGGTATCCCCTTTCGAGTAAGTCTTGTCAATGGCTCAGCCGCTCGTGCAAAATCTTTAACAAATCTGCGGTAGTAGCCTGCGAGTCCCAAGAAACTTCTAATCTCTGCTACTGACTTCGGTGCTGGCCAATCCTTCACTGCTTCAATCTTCGCCGGATCTACTGATATACCGTCCCCAGAAACGATGTGGCCCAAAAATTGAACTTGTTCAAGCCAAAACTCGCATTTACTAAGCTTGGCGTAAAACTTTTCTTGCCTCAGTATCTGCAACACGATCCTCAAATGCTCGGCATGCTCCTCCTTGCTTTTAGAGTACACAAGAATGTCGTCGATGAAAACTACGACAAACTGATCAAGGTACTGGGAGAAAACTCGGTTCATTAAATCCATGAACACGGCTGGGGCATTAGTAACACCGAATGGCATTACCAAGAATTCATAATGACCGTATCGAGTTCTGAAGGCTGTCTTGCATACATCCTCCGCTTTAACACGAACTTGATGGTACCCCGACCGAAGGTCCAACTTAGAGAACACTCGAGCACCACACAATTGATCGAACAAATCATCGATCCGAGGTATAGGGTACTTGTTTTTAATCGTAACCCGGTTCAACTCTCGGTAGTCGATGCACATGCGTAACGAGTCGTCCTTCTTCTTTACTAGTAAAACTGGAGCGCCCTACGGAGAAGTACTCAGGCGAATGAATCCTTTGCTGAGAAGGTCTTCTATCTGCTTCTTCAATTCCGCTAATTCAACTGGTGCCATCCTGTAGGGTGACTTAGAAATTGGTGCCGTTCCTGGCAATAATTCTATCGAAAACCCCAAAGCACGAGGCGGGGGTAAGCCGGGTAAGTCCTCAGGAAAGACATCTAAAAATTCCCGAACTACGACCGGTGCCGAACTCATATCAACCTCCATTGATGCCAGTATATCACACGTCGGCTTTGCTCTAAACTTTATGGGTCCCAGAGATTTGCTCCCTCCAATGAACACGAACTCTGGGTGGTTAGGAATGCGAAAGTTCACAGTTTTGGCCCGACAATCAATATGTGCGTGAAAGGTGCCCAACCAATCCATTCCTAGGACGACATCATAACTACCGGTCCCAATCAACAGGAAATCTGCGAAAAGCTCCCTGCCGTAAATCACAACCGGACAAAGCTTGCACTCTAGGTTGGTGGTAACTACTCCATTTCCAGTGTGAATGTCCCAACCTCTAGTCAGTGTTTTGTGTGCAATAGAATGTGTTGTGGAAAAATCCAAAGACATAAAACAATGCGAAGCTCCGGAATCGAAAAGTGCTCTAGCAGGAACAGAACAAATTAGAACGGTACCTGAAACGACATCCTCCGATGCTTCCGCCTGCTCAGCTGTCAGTGTAAAGGCCCGTCCCTGTCCATGACCTGTGTTTCCTCGCCTCTGATCAAAAAGTTGCTCCTGAGGGACAAGTCCTTTCTGAGGTTGGTTGCGCTCTGCTCTCCTTGGACAACTCCCAATATGATAGTCACTAGCACCACAAATCAGACATAGACCCTTAGCGCGGTGGCAATTTCTCTCGACGTGTCCCGGTATCCGAAAATATCCACAAACCGGAGATTCCCGTTGTGGTGGGGTTGCGGTACGCTTCATCTGAACTCCTCCGTGCTGTCTAACTGGAATCCTCCCTGAAGTTTGATTCACGGGTCGTTTGAATCTTCCACTCTGAAGTTTCTTCCTCTTATCCATAACCGTCTCAATTCTGCGGGCCACATTTAATACCTCTGAATAAGTCCTCAGATCATGTGAAGCTAACTTCTCCTGTATTTCCAGAGTGAGACACTGTAAGAATCTTCTAGCCCTATCCTCTTCCTGGGCTACCATTGAAGGAGCAAAACGACTGAGTCGGATAAACTCGGCCGCTATTTCGTCCACTGTGCGATCTCTCTGACGAAGATTGATAAATTGCTGTTCCATCTCGATCCTGGCCGATTTGGGAAAGAATTTCTTAAGGAAAGCCGTAGAGAAATCAGTCCATGTAATCGGTTTCTTCAACCTGTTCTCTTCTGCGAGCCACCAAATTCTAGCAATATCCTGCAGTTGAATCATGACTATATTCACTCTGTCCTCTTCAGGAACCCGGGCGGCTGACAGCAAATTCCCCATGTCGACAATCCACTGCTCAGCATCCAGTGGTCCGCCTGCGCCAGTGAAAACTGCCGGCTGTAGTCTCCTGAAATCAGCGACGCTGCCCGGACGTCTACCTTCACGAACCTCAGCCACCTTGTTCAGGGCCGCAGTAGCGGTCTGCTGAGAAGCAAGTAGGCCCCCTTGTAGCAATTCGGTCTGCTGCTGTTGGCTCTCCAGCATGCCACGTATAACTCCAAGCAGTGCAGTATTGTAGTCACGTCTCCCAATACTTGCAAATTTTCTTCGGCCATGATTCTGAAGTCAAAACGAACGACGAGGTTTAGCAACGAAAATGAGGTTTAAATTCAAAATATTAAAACTGGGTGAAGCAAAGAGATAATGAAATAATCAATTCGAAGAATACAGATCAAGTGTAGGACTCTAAGTTACTCATACAGAATACCGTATTGTATCCATGCCGCGGTACATGGGCACAATATCGTAACTCTATGTAAGTCGCCCGAATCCTACGGCCAGAGTCAACGGAATCTGCAGCATGACATACTGGGGAAAACCTAGACATGTGTTTCTAACCTAAAAGGTCGGTAGAACTAAGACTAACTTTGATGTCAGCCTGGCTCTGATACCAACAAAACCTTGTCATGCCCCGCTTCCCAAAAATGTGGAATACGGGAAGCGACGAAGGCCAGCCGTGCTACCTACAGTAAGGAAAAGTCCTTCCATAGTCACATAAGGCTGTCTAGATTAACCTGTCAAAATAAAATCCAATACCAAAAGAAATAATACTGATAATCATGCTGCAATGAAACCACAAGAAATCCTAAAAATGGGTCCACTAGATAATTGATGCAATTAAAGATCCAAACAAAAGATTCGGAATAAAATAAGATCCGAAAGAGATACAAAAGTCCTACTGTCCCATAAGGGCGCACATGCTAAAAGCTAAAAGTAAAGGAAAATAAACCTACGATTACTGATCTTCAGCAAAGTCCTGGTAGCCGCTCTGATCCTGCTCAGCCTGCAGATCTGTCTCTAAATCTGAGATGGCAAATCTCAGGGATGTCAGAACATCCCAGCAAGTACTCAACGTAAGAAGTGTGTGTAGCATAATAGAAAGAATATATAAATGTGAAGCCCGGTGTGCAAGAAAACATGTATATAAGTAATTAAATGCACTAACACTATAAAACACGTATGTAAGGAATCAGGTCATAACCTAACTGGCCACTAAAAGGTAAACTATCCTATCGTAAGCTTGAGTGTGTGCGTCAACCTCTGCAGGAGTATTCCTAACCCAAGAGTGGTGCCCCAGGGGCTAGGAAACACGGGCCCAACTGTGGAATGAACAAGAGACCGCTATAGCCATGTACGAGCTGTAAACATGTGACCGCTATAGCCCGGTACGAGCTGTAATCATGTGACCGCTATAGCCCGGTACGAGCTGTAATCATGAGACCGCTATAGCCCGGTACGAGCTGTAATCATGTGACCACTATAGCCCGATACGAGCTGCCGGCATGGGACTCCTGAGATCCTGTTGTACAACGCACACTCAAACTACCCCAACACCCACGTATTTATAACTACTATGGTAAAGATTAAAATCACTAATTAAGAATGCTGAAAAGACAGGAATTTGTAGTATGGTAATTGTATGGAAATAAAACTGGTGAATAGTGGTGTCATGGCATGTAGTCCAGCACTCTAATTAATGATTTCATTTTTAAAAGAAATAAATAATAAGGATCATGAATAAGCATGTCAAATCAAGGTGTTCTATACATGTAATCAACATGAGTCTCGAATGTGTATAAAGCATGTAAAAGGATTCTTGTGCATAATATTCATGTCATAGCATTACATAAAGAAAAAGCAAGCAGCAGTCAGTAATATATATTATCAAGTGTTCCGATAAGGACAGATGATAAAACTGTGAAAGAAACCTCTTTCCTCCAATATCCAAACTTGTACAGGCTAAGAACTAATTTAGATAATCGCCGATGTTGCATCGACAAAATGAAAAGAGCAAGAGTACTTGCCTGAGGGTAGCGATCACGAAAAAACGATGTACGAAAATGCATGCACGATCTCAGCTAAGGTGCGACTTTGGATCAGAATTATACGATCCGCCTAGATAAATTTCATCGATTTAAATCATAAATATATACATCAAAATTGTCACACAACCAAAACAAAATTATCTCAATTTAGGGTTTTGATACTAATTTTCCCTTTTCAATTGCTCACTGATTTCATACCATTTTATTTATTTATTTCCCTCTCTCTTTTTTCTGAAAATGAAACAGGAACCAGGGAAAGCTTACAGGGGGAATCGTTGCAGTTGCTAGGGTTCAGATCTGACGATGGAAGGACAGGGATGATGTTGCTGCAGGGAGCTGTGGAGATCTGGGTGATGGGAGCAGCGACGAGGCGAAGACGAGGGCTGCGGCGACGTCGAGGGCTCTGTGCAGGTCGCTGGAGGTTGTGGTGGAGTCGGAGATGGCCGCGCGAGGGGACGATGGCTATGGTGATGGGACGATATGAGGAGATCGGGGTTGTGGCCGCGCGAGGGATGGAGACGGCGTCGAAGGGAGGAGGACGAGAGCGAGGGCGAAGGCGAAGGAGGGAGGAGAGGGTCGCGGCGTTGATGGAGGCGAGAGGAGGGGTCGGGGTCTGCGGCGGTGTTGGTGGCGACGACTAGGGTTAGGGTTTCGTGGGTAAGGGATTTGATAAGCAGCGGGGGAAAGAGAGAGAGAGAGAGATGCGGGTATGAGAGAGGGAGAGAGATTATGTTTTGAGTGTATATAAAAATTATTTTTATAAATATATTAATAAAGATAGATATCTTTAATTGGTTGCATTTAGAGATTCGGTGCAGATTTTCTCGTTCTAATTTTAACAGTAAACAGATACGCAAAATGTTATTTTGCTGTCACTAAGAAAATATTATTTATATAGTATAAAATCTGAATATTTTCCATATCAAAATTGTTTACAGAGAAAAAAATCTAAATTAAAATATTTTAGCGGCCAACTAAAAATTCAAAAAAAAATTGGAAAAAGAATCTTGATAAACTCTTGAATTATTGCATTCAAATAGGGTTGATACAAAAAATGTGGCATACTGAGAAACAAACACCCTTTGTTTCTCCTTGTCGTAGAAAAGATATCCATACGAATGTTTTGGATATCCCACAAATTTACACAAAACCGATCGTGTCTCGAGTTTGTCCGGATTCAGCTTTTTCACATAAGCCGGACAACCCCATATCCTAACTCGTTTAAGAGATGGTCTCTTCCCATACCATATCTCATATGGAGTGGTGGACACGGTTTTTGTCGGAACCCTGTTTAATAGATATATTGCAGTCTCCAATGCATGCCCCAGAATGAAAGTGGTAACTCAGCATCACACATCATTGACCGTACCATATCTAATAGGGTATGATTTCTCCGTTCTGAAACACCGTTATGCTGTGGTGTGTACGGAGGAGTGAGTTGAGAGAGAATCTCATTCTCTTTTAGGAAATTTAGAAACTCTGTACTTTGGTACCCACCTCCTCGATCCGATCGAAGTTTCTTGATACTCAAGCATGTTTGTTTTTCTACTTCAGATTTATACTCCTTGAATTTTTCGAAGGCTTCAGACTTATGTTTCAACAAGAACACATGTCTGAATCTCGAGAAATCATCAGTAAAAGTTATGAAGTATGAAAAACCACCTCTCCCGTGTGTAGACATTGGTCCACATACATCACTATGTATGAGGCCTAAGAGTACAATAGCTCTCTCTCCGTGTCCAGTAAACGGAGTTTTGGTCATTTTACTTTCGATACAAGACTGGCAAGTCGCATAAGATTTATATTCAAACGGGTTTAAATATCTATCTTTATGTAGCTTGGTTAGTCTTGTTTCGTTAATATGACTAAATCTACAATGCCAAATGAAAGCTTCATTTATGTCTGAAATCTTTCTTTTATTTGTGTGTTGTATATTGAAAACTGTGTATTGATTTAGGACGTATATCCCGTTATTTAATGTACCAGACCCAATCAACTGTTGATTAAGGTTAATGTTCATAACATTACTTTGTAATAAAAAATCATATCCTTCGTTGTCCAAAAACGATATAGATATAATATTACACAACATCGAAGGTACAAAATAACATGGGTTCAAAACCAATATACAACCCGACGGCAAACCAAGGTGATACTCTTCCACTGATACAGCATGTACAGAGGAGCCATTCCCAACTCGGAGAGTGTGATCACCTTTCTTCAAAACCTTGTTATTTCTCAGCCCCTGCACACATTTGCAGATGTGAGATCCTGACCCGGTATCTAATACCCAAGAAGCAGAGTTAATTGAAAACAATTTTCTGTTACAAACACACCTGAAGTGGAAGCATCAGTATGCTTCTTCTTCTTGAGGTTTGCAAGGTATCCAACGCAGTTTCTCTTCCAGTGCCCAGTCTTGTGGCAGTGGAAGCATTCCCCTTTCCCCGATGCAGCAGCCCATGTCTTGTTTTTCCCCGGTGCCTTTTTCACTCCTCCTCTCGGCTTGATGGGATTCTTTTTCTTCTTTCCCTTGGCCTTAGCTTTCGGGACGGAAGAGGAAGATGGCCCAGCAATTAGAGCGGGAGTTTTCGCTTCCTTTAGTGTAATCTCCGCACTCCTCAACATATTGAGAAGTTCAGGAAGTGACTTCTCCATATTGTGCATGTTGAAGTTCACTATGAATGGAGCAAAGACAGGGGGAGAGCCTGTAGAACAATATCAACATATTGTTCGTTCTCCATTGTCCATCCAGGTCCTTAGTTCTTCGATAAGTCCTATCATCTTCAATGCATGGTCACCTATAGACGTGCCAGCATCCATCCGCATCTGAAACAACTTTCGATATGCCTCGTATTGGAGAGTGCGAGATTGCTCTCCATACAACTCCTTTGTATGAAGAAAGATGGATTGTACATCCATCTTCTCATGCTGCTTCTGATGTTCATTGTCCATAGAAGCAAGCGCGAG
Organism: Agapanthus africanus; assembly: GCA_030015575.1. Taxonomy (NCBI): domain Eukaryota; kingdom Viridiplantae; phylum Streptophyta; class Magnoliopsida; order Asparagales; family Amaryllidaceae; genus Agapanthus; species Agapanthus africanus. Next base: position 173,450,177 of record JASDDO010000024.1, read on the forward strand.
GCATTTGGCTGTTGCATAGTCTATATCCCATGTCTTGCGGATTTCCTTATCCGCAACTGAAGAATCAGGGCCTGGGCTAGGAGGGGCTGGAGTAGTCAGGGCAATATTTACGTTCCTCGGCCATTCTTTGTAATTCGGTCCTGTGAGTTTATTTTTGTCAACTAAAAGGTTAAGTCTCGTCATAGGTATCTGCCATTAGGAGAGAGAAAAGATGACACTCAGCGATTTCTCTTGCATGATTAGATTAGTTATTAATCTTATCTAATCGATGTCTCCCGCTACTTTTATCAAATTTTCCTTCAAACCTTAAAAAGAAAATTAGCCAGGATTAATTGCAATCTACAAGTTTGCTAACCGGTCGGCTAGGCCAGTGTCGGTACTCCGAGGGAGGTTCCCTGTGCTTTCGCACGGACATAATTAAAATAAACCTCGTTTCCCTAGAGGTATAACCCCGTTGACACCTTTCTAGACACCTACTGGATTAGCTAATTGTAAAGTACAAAACTCTCCTGAGAGTAACTTTTACTCATAGTGGGATCGGGATCCAACTATCAAATAGAAGGTATGCAATCTCATTGCAAATTTCAAATCTTGAAATTCCCGATATGGTTTTTACCCCTAGTGTCTTACGACCTTAACTATGGTCAACAAATCATAAGCACTAGTCAAGTTCTACCCGCCATTTCGTGATTGATTTAGATCCACCCGTATGACCCTTAACCATGGTCAACAAAGTCATACGAATATCCTAATCGATCGCATCATATGCTTTGTAGGAAGACATCACTTAGCAACCGTACACCACGCCTTAACTATGGTCAACAAACGTGGTACGAATACTAAGTGCTCTGCTTCTTATAATGGCGGAGGGCAACGGATGGTTTTGATGAAAACCTTTAACGTTTTGAACTTGATGTCATTATAGAATCGAGTGAAAGGAGTGGTTTAAACTCCAGTTTTAAAAATCGAATGGTTTTGTAGCATATTTCTAATTTTGCTAAAGAGATCACTCCAGGTGAAGGGATCTTGGCTCTTTCCTCATCGAATGAGGTGCTGGATATTCATCAAGGAATACCACGATGCAAAGCAAAAAATTAGATCAACTATAAAAACAAATCGAGCGCTTTGTAACATTTGCTAGTTTCGCTAAAGATGTCACCCCGGTGAAGGGATCTCGACCCTTTCCTCATCGAATGAGGTGCTGGATATTCATCAAGGAATACCACTATACAAAGTAAAAACTAGAGTTACCCTTTTTTTAAAAAGTTTTATTCTACAATATTTTTATGTTTCTTTTTCTTAACATTAATCACATTAATGTTGTCCCATCATTTACGTTTCCTAAACATCACAGAAAAGAAACGAAAATAGAACATACGCTTATACCATCCGCATTCACCACGGGGCCCCGTCATGCACCGTTAGGTTACTTAACTAACGGCAGAGCGGGGGATGGACTAGCGCGGATGCAAAACATAAACAACATTTATTATATATCTCATACATCAATAGCCATTCGTGTTATAAACATTCCAGATCACAGATGAATATATTGGATATACTAGGAATTCCGTATTTCGTTTAAGCCCTTAACGAAACACTGATTCCACGGTCATGATGAATAGCCAAACCACACCCTAGACCCCTACGGATGCAGCCAACTACCCGCCAAATTTCCAAAGTGAAGCAACCTCCCTCAATAAAATGAGTAGGCCATTCCGCACTTCGAGAACCCGGTAGTTTGTGCACCCCACCTTGGGTCTATCCTAGGAGCAAAAACAGTAAAAAGAAATAATACATCGGTAGGTTCAACCTCAACCCGGATGTGCCCCACAAAATAATATTACATCAATTTTACAAATTACATGAATGAAAGAAAAGAAAAACACTCTTCTCACATCCCCCCGGCTATTCATACACGACGATCCAACATATTCATATACACATACCATCACATGATATACATATGTGCAACCCTCACTAATCGTCGTATAGCAATTAGTGGACGTTTCAAACACATATCAAACTGAAAAGCGGATAAATGACGTTAAAAATTCGATTTCGAAACACTCTGATTTCCCCTAACACTTAGGTTACATCACATGTAATCTGGAAATAATCAAACAATACCATAAAACCAAAAACACAGAGTATAGAGAACCCTAAAAAACCCAAGCCCAAAAACAATTTTCCAACCGGCGACGCCGGGGATTTTGAGGATCTCTTCAGGCAAAACAAGGTGGTTTGGGCTCGTTTTTCTAGGGTTGTCTAGTTATCTCATAACAAGTATTCTGCACATGTTAAAAAAAAAATTTAGAACAACTTTTAAAAATTTCCAGAGAGCAGTTTTGGTTTTACAGTATCGGAGTTGTTTCGTGTTTCGAAGTTATAAACATCGTCTAAAAATCTAGTTATGGTCTAGTTAGGCTCTGATACCATGTTAGTGGATGTTGCACACCCTCACAACACTTGTGAGGAGGCGGAAGTGGCAAACGAAAATTTTCTTGCATGCAACACCCACTTTAACCCTAGATCTTGTGCTAAACCATAACTAGAAACCCTATCTAGAGATCTTATCTACTGTGATAGGGGGTTATACCTTGAGAATCGGTCCTTCGGGTCTTCGTTTGGATGCAACTCCTAGGCTCCTTGGATGCTTGAAAGGAACCCGGTCTCCGGTCACCTCTAGGTCGAAGATGATCCACCTGAGAGCTATAGAAAAAGCTTCAAACTCTTCACAAGAGTTAACTAAGAAATCAAGTGTGCTAGAAATGATTACTTAGATGATGTAGAGATGAACTAGTGGATTACTTTTATCCCTAAGCTTTTGATTCACAACTCATGTGAAGGGTAAAGCTTAGAGGTAGGAGCATGCATTAATTTAGGAGAGAGAAGATCAATGTAAGAATGAGCAAGTATCAAGCATGAACAAATGATATGGCTCAAAACAAATAATTGAAGCATGCATTATTTTTCTCAAAAAATTGTCACGCCCCACCCCCCAATACAGAAAGTATTGTCCGCTCTAGCCGAAGCCGCACGGTTTTGTCCTTCGGAGCGAACCAGACCCGACCAGGGGCCACTTCCCAGGAGGTCACCCATCCCAGAACTTCCCTGGCTCGAGCACGCTTAACTACGGAGTTCTCAAGCTCCTGTAGTGCCGATTCACTTAAAAGGTGCCTCTGTATTGAAGAGTGGTACCATTCCATTTATAGTACAGATCTGCCCCCTCTCGGAATGTATTCCGAAGAGTCCTCATTGTTCTACAGCGGGTTCCACGGACTCAAGAGGTGGCCCCCACGAATTCAAGAGGTGGCCCCCGCCCACTTAACACGACACTTGGCGTGGCACTTTATTCTGTGTGGCACTTTGCTCCGTGAGCAAGAACCGGGTCCCGACATTCTCTCCACCTTTGAACAACGGTTCGTCCTCGAACCACAGACCTACTATTGAGGGACCAGCTCTAATACCATTCTGTCACGCCCCACCCCCCAATACAGAGAGTATTGTCCGCTCTGGCCGAAACCGCACGGTTTTGTCCTTCGGAGCGAACCGGACCCGACCAGGGGCCACTTCCCAGGAGGTCACCCATCCCAGAACTTCCCTGGCTCGAGCACGCTTAACTACGGAGTTCTCAAGCTCCTGTAGTACCGATTCACTTAAAAGGCGTTTCTGTATTGAAGAGTGGTATCATTCCATTTATAGTACAGATCTGCCCCCTTTCGGAATGTATTCCGAAGAGTCCCCATTGTTCTACAGTGGGTCCCACGGACTCAAGAGGTGGCCCCACGAATTCAAGAGGTGGCCCCCGCCCACTTAACACGACACTTGGCGTGGCACTTTGTTCTGTGTGGCACTTTGCTCCGTAAGCAAGAACCGGGCCCCGACAAAAATAATGCACCATGCTTCAATAGTAAACCCAAATGAATATAAAATGAAATAAGCCATTCCTTCATCCATACTTTGACAATTCAAAATTCCACCTCATTGTTTTTATTTTCACAAAATAAAAACCCATTTATGAGGTGTCTTTTTCTAGAATGTATTCTTGTACAATTACAAGAATACCCCTCACCGTATACCGTATAAGTATACCCGTATTCGTATTCCAAAAAAATACGAATACTAATAATCCAATAATATAATACCGGTATTCGGCTTAAACCAAAACCTACCAGTATTATCCTTTCGATCATCATTCCTGTAGACAGTACACGAACATGATCGAAACCCTGCCGTAACAACTTTCGGCCTTTACATCTTTTGCCTGAACCAGGGAACCCTCTGTGTGGGACTCTAAAGACTCGACAATACGTTGGCAGTAGATTTAACCATAAGCACGTCAGCGGCACTAGATGTGCATAACGACTACCTGATTGTAGAGATTTTGCGTGCGTGCGTATTGAAATCAAAGTATTAACCGCAATCAATAACGGTGTCGCTTTGCAGCTAGCCGGTTGAGTACGGGTCGATCCATAGGGAGATGGATTCCTATTTTTTATGTTCTAGCGAGTTAAGTCCAATTATTTTGGGTTTTGTTTTAGATCTAAGAATGAGAATGAAATGATTTAAAAGCTTGCTAGGGTTAGGATTAGGTTAGTTTGGAAAGTCAATTATTCTCACCGCTTTCTTTGCCCTAATTAAGAACTTTTAGGTGTTAAGATAATAGTTAACAAAGGGGATTAGCACGATTGGGAAGAAACTAGGTTTCTTCCCTTTGGTCGTTGTCCATCCTTTCTTAACTCTTAGCCCTAACCTCCATGGAAATCATACACAACCGGTCTTTAACTATGGTATCATCGCTATCTCGTGGGATAGGGTGCCGTAATGAGCGGTGTGTGTATGTATGCGTAGAGTCCTACTTTAAAATGTATAACGGGCAAGAAAGGGGTGAGAGATTTTTATCTCTTAAACCTTTCCCAAACCTAACCCTGACAAGTGAGGAACTACTCACTCATTCGGGAATTGATAAACGAGTTCATTTTTTTATGATTTTAATTTAATAACTACGGCAGATATAAAAAATTTATAACTACGGCAGATAAAAAATTTATAACTACGGCAGAAAAGAAATTCAAGATAAAAAACTTACTTCTTTATTGATGCACTCTTTGAAAGATTACATGGAATTGAAAATCTAAGATCTAGAAATTAAAAGAGGCATCTCAAAAGAGGCACCCAAAAAGAGGCACCCTCCAAAAAGAGCTGTAGGATTCCTATTTATAGATAATAGAAACCCTAGGATTTACATCTAATCCATATCTAGAATTACAAAAATACCCTTAAGAAAACCGAGTCAATGCACCGACGCACCGACACGTGCGATGCACGGCCGCGGATCCGCGGCCATAAACATGGTTTGGCCGCGGTTCCGCGGCCATATGGTGGGATTGCTGGTTCATTTTTCTAGGGTTGCTTTCTGTTGCTTTTTCCTTCTGGTTTCTTCACTTGGTTCTTCAAAATGTCTTCTAGTTTCTTCCAGATTTCCACAGTGTAGAATGTTGTGGACTTTTACCGTTCGCTTCGTGCTGAAGTCTTGAATCTTGTGCTGCCTTTGTACTTTGTGCAATCGAACTGTTTGCTGATCTTCGTTTGTTCCTTGAACTATAGGCGGCATGATAAAGATTCTTCTATTTGTTGGTCGTAGTCTCACTTTTGCAGCGTCTTTTCACCATTTTCACTGTATTGTTCCGAGAACCTGTAACCTGCAACTATTTAGCAGATATGGATCAAAATCACCTATTTATTTGTAAAATGATTAAGAATGGGGAATATAATAATGCAAAATTATGAGATGAACACTACCCAGGTACGTGACGAAAAAGTGGCCGACGAGCGAACTCATCCCAACCCTAACGAGCCTGTAAGCAACACTTAACGTACAGTCCGGTCTCTTCTTCTGATACGTCGCATATGAAGTCTAGGGGTGGTAAATGTCAGACCCCGGTAACTTTATAAGTCATGCTGATGTATGGCTCATAACGGTTCAAGAAACTACTGATAACTCTTATCATTAAATCTCGACAACCCTGGCCAAGGATTTGCTGTTATGGTCGATCAAGCATAGCGCGATATCAACTCTTTATACCGGGAGAGATGAAACCCCTCCTATCACTCACCGCCTCCATGTGGCTCGGGACTGTATCCAAAATCCACCTGTTTGCACGACTCAGTAAAGCCGTGGTAAGGAGGAAATCAAAGCACAGTGGGAATCACACAAGACACTATGACGATCTCGGGTTTACAGACTAACATATACAAGTGTCACTAGAGAACCGCTATCTGACAATAGGTATATATACCATCTAGGAGTTCTCAGCGAGTCCTGTTCGGTGTACCCATTCTCCAATGAGCACATGTGTACAATCTTTGATGTCAAACACCAATGGTTGTGGGATCAACCATCGCCCCCAGGGTCAAGAAACGTGCACATTAGTCTACTCTGGTAATATCGATGCCCTGTCTCGATATACTCTCGACTAGAAACTATTAAAGGATATGTTTTTAGACTGCCCAGGCCCCACTAGTATGATCTACATCATAATCCTGATAGTCAAGCATAATCCTATGGGCTTCGTCAACGTGTATATAAGATATGAAAAACAACACATCACACGTTAAGATGAAGATAAACCAGATAGCATGCTATCATTTCGAGCAAAGACTGTTTCTGTACATATACATGCCTAGCATCCTATACAATACAGGCCTCTAGGGCATACATATCCAACACATTTTACACATAGCCCCTTGGGATTTACAAAATGGTATTTTGCCCATCTCATACCCATGTGCTCATTACTTTTTGCATATGAGCCATGGGTTTCTACATATTTAGGTCTTTTGCATATTTAATTTACAATTTAACATTTATTTGCATATAAAAGCCATTTATTATAGATTTCTTCTTCTGTCTTCTTCGCCGGCATGATTAACTTGGGCTTGAGGCGATTTGGGCGTGGACCCAGTTGTTTGGGATCGGACCCGGGTCCACTTGGGCATTGATTTTAACCTATTGACTTTGACTTTTACTTTGAGACTTTTAATTTTGATTATTAGTTTTAGCAATGAGATGTAAATTTTAACCCCAACAAAGTGCTCCCCATCAATAAATGCACACTACATGAATGGGTCATGTGCATGAAATTGATGGAACTTCTTTCGTGGAGAGTTTGACTTGATTTGGCTCCTGCTTTTTGGGAGTCTAGCACTTCCTTTTTTACGATAATGGACGGTCGATATTGATTTGGTTTCCATCATTGGGAGGCTGGCACTGCCGTTTTTAAGACAATGGACGGTCGAGGTTCCCTTCATTGGGATGCTGGCGATGCCCTTTTTATGACGATGGACAGTCGATCATAATTCGGTTCCAATCATTGGGAGGTTGGCACTGCTCTTTTTACGACAATAGATGGTCGAGGTTGATTCCCATCATTGGGAGACTGGCACTGCTATTTTTACGATAATAGACAGTCGAGGTTGATTTAGTTCTCTTCATTAGGAGGCTGGAACTGCCTTTTTACAACAATGGATGGTCAGTACTGCCCTTTTTGCAACATGGACGGTCCATAGTTTGACTTTGTTCCCTTTTGAAGACATGGAGGTCGATACTGCCCTTTTTGTGATATGGATAGTCGATACTTCCCTTTTTGCGACGTGCACGGTCGATACTTTGACTTGGTTCCCTTTTGAAGAGTGGAGGTCGATGCTATGCTTTTTATGACATGGACGGTCGATGTTTGATTTGACTTGCTTCACTTCTTGCGGTGTCGGGATTTGACTTGACTTGCTCTACTTTTGGGGTGTCGGGATTGTATTTGACTTACTCCGCTTTTTGCGGTATCTGGATTTGATTTGACTTACTCCGCTTCTTGCGGTGCCAGGATTTGATTTGTTTCCGAGGTGGAGCTTGATTCTGCCGGGGAGGTCGTTAGTTGACATGATTTGATTTGTTCTAAAAGTTTCATGTCTGTCTAGTGAGACTTTTGAGCTTGGAAGCACTGTCGGGTGGGACTTTGATTTAATTTGTTTGATCCCCGCTTTGATCGGTGGGACTTTTGAGCTTGAAAGTATTGTCGAGTGGGACCTGAATTTGGATTTTTGTTTTGTAGGGTTCGATTTTAAGTTGGTTTGAAAATTTAGAATTTTGGGCTCGAGGCTAGCATGAGCGTTGCTAACATGGGTGCCAGGAGCAATTCATCATTTGCCATTGGGGAATTTGGAATTTGATTTTTGGGTCGGCATCAGCACTGCTAACACTGGAGCACGAATGCCAGTAGCTACTCATCATTTACCGTTTCCCGTTGGGGGCGATAGCTTAGGAGGCAGGTTTAGGTCCATGTCACCTAAAGCTTTTCAATTTTATGAGCCGTAAGGATCTCATAAAAGTATTTTCTCCCTATGAGTCGGGTGGATCTTGTTTGTGTATTTTCTCCTTAGGAATCGTGAGGATCCCCAAGTGTGTTTTCACCTCGTTAGTCGTAAGAATCCCACGAGGGTGTGTTTTCTTACGAGTAGAGAGGATCTCGTAAGAGTCGTTCTCATCATGTATAGTTAGGACACATGAGTTCGTCTTCTCCTCGTTGGTAGCTTGGTTATCCAACGGAAAATATTTTGGACGCAATTTTATGGTAGGTAGGCCATGGATCATATACGACAGCGAGACCGGCCGCAGGGCTGTACAGCAGAACTTGGTTGGGATATGGATTGTTTATGCCCGCGGATTGTATACGGTGGTGAGTTTGGGGACCGGCCGTAGTGCTGGGGGATTTGGAGATTTGGATTTTGGTTTGGCGTTAGCATCGCTACACTGGAATGGTACCAGGAGTGACTCATCATTCGCCGATTTGAAATTTGGAGATTTGGATTTTGTTGGCATCTACATCACTACCTTAGAATATGGTACCGGGAGCGACTCGTCATTCGCCGTTTTTTCCCTTTCTTTTCAACGAGTTTGCGCCCTTGCATGTTTTCACAAGCTCACAGGTAGTCTCGCGGTTTTTACTCACGAAGCCTTTTTAGGTTTTCATTCGTGCCCCTTTCGCTTGTTGACTGACCCTTTATTTCTTTTCTTTTTCTTCTTTCTTTTTTTCTTTTTTATTTTTATTTCCCAGTTTAACGACTTAGGAATCAATTATTCCCAGTTTAACGACTTGGGGGTCAAAAGGTTTTTTTTTACCGCGACCACTCTATCATTTCAGCTTTTCTTATCACGAAGGTCGCGATAGCCCTATCATTTTGGCTATTTATTCGCAGTTTCCCCATCATTTCGGCTATTTATTTATTTATTTATATATTTTTTCTTTGCATCCTAGTTTAACGACTTAGGGGCCGAAGCTGTACTTGTTCTTTAAGACTCTTGGATTTTGATTTCGATGGAGTCGAATCAAAGGCCGGGACAATAGGCCTTATTTTATTATAGGCTTTTTCTGAAGCAATATCAACATCTTCTCTGTCTTCTTGGATATGTATACGTTCTATGGAGGTTGCGACAGATCGGCATCATTTTCTGGAGTGGATGGTTAAGCTATTTAGTCCCAGGAGGCTTCAGCTTTTGTATGTATAAAGTTGGCGGTCGCAGTTTGATTGTTCTTTAACACGTCTTTAGAAAGTTCGATTTCTCCTACCTTGTACTGTTTCTTGACCCAATCCTTGAAAACATAGCAGTCTTCTATTGTATGACTCACTAATTTGTAATATAGGCAATACAGGGATTTTCGGTCACCTTTGCTTTATGAGGCCTCTTCGACTCTGGCAGTTATAGACCGTTGTTCAGGGCGTTCTTGAATATTTTACGGACTTTTCCCCTTCTGAAAGAGTAGATCTTATCCTTTTTCTCTTCTAGAGTCGATCCTTCTCTTCCAAGTACTGGCTTTCGAGGCCGGTCGGTTCTTGCTCTTCTCGTTCCTTGCTTGCTGAAAGAATTGGTACTGCTGGAACTTTCGCCTTTTCGATTGTCATACCTCCGGTTCTTCCAGGGTTTGTTGTTAACTTGGATGTACGGAATGAACTTGTGCTTTGAGCGTTCCAACATTTGAACCTTCTTGGTCAACACTTGGAATATTTTGAGGCCCGCTGTACATAGGGAAGGATTCATCCAGCTGTCAAGATTTTCTATAAGAAGGCTGATGGACATGTCTTGATATAACGACGGTTCACACTTGACGGAGAGACTGGGACATTGGACTATAAAATATGTATTGCTTTCGTTGTTCTTTGGCTTGGTCCTTACAAGGTCGGCAATGGTGATTTTATCACTGACACTCATTAACCTTTACTTGAACAGGGATTCCATTTGAGCGAATGTCGTGACCGAGTAATCCGGTATGCTTGCATACCAATCGAAAGCAACATCGTTCAATCTGTTAATAAACTGCCGGATGAGAAATGCATCATTGCCCCCAGTATTTCCGCATGATGATTTAAAGTGGGCAATGTGCCGGCTTGCATTTCCCGTTCCGTAAAATATTCCGAACTTGGGAACAACATAGACGCTAGGAAACTCCACGAGATCATAACATGCAGGGTACGGTCTCCCACTACTGCCGACGTTTTTCTGCGCTTTGGCTTCGGGAACCAATGTTTTGACTTTGTTGTCAATCAAGTCTATTATTTTATCTTGAGTTAACGCACTACCATCGTCGAGAGTTAGAACATCTTCCGAAGCTGATTGTGGTCAACTTATCTGTGGCTCGCCTTCTTTTGGACCCAGGGAGACAGGCGTCGGATGCTTCGGGGCGTTGTCATCCAGCTCATGAGTAGAGCCTTGAACTTGATTAGACTACCTTTGAGCGACTTTGGCTGAGAGATGCAACAAGATATTTGTCAGGTCATCAATCTTGGAGTAGAGTTTGGCCATCTCCTTTTCCTTGCTTTTGAGTTGATTCCAAAGTTCATGGAGCAGCTGTTGTTCTGTAGTCTTGGAGATGAAAATTAGCTCTTCATCACTTTTCGAGCTTGACTCCCTAGAAATTGAAGGATCTTTCTTCTTATCAGCCTCGTCGAAGGGATTTTCATTGTCTTCCGGAGGAGGCTAGGCTTGGGAAGTGGCGGCCACACTCAAACCAGATTGGGCTTGAGATGTGGTGGCCCCATCTTTACTCTTGTTGCGCAGGTTATCATTAGGACGTGCGCTGGCTATATAAACCGTGTGGACCGTGCATCCGGCTAAGTATTTACCATTGGCAGCAGCATTTGTCGAACCTTTGGTTTGTTGTTTTGACCCATTCTTCTTGGGGAAAGACAGACGGCTGAAGGCGGATAGTCTAGCCGGAGCTTCGGCTAAAACTGGTACCCTCTGCTCAGACTCCTTTCTTGGGTTTCGGGAAACTACGAGCGCTTGGTAGATTTTTGAGGAGATAATCTCATGCTTTCTGTGCTTTGGCTTCGACACATCTCTTCGCAGCACCGTTTAGATTTCTGTCTTCATGATTCTTTTCGTCATAGATTTTTTCTGAACCCACTTCAAGGGTTCGAAAGAATTTTTGATTTTTACGGCCGACTTGGCTTGCGTCGCGGGGTAACTGTCTTTCTGGAACCTCACAAAGTGTAGTGGCGCAGGAGCACTAGCCTTTTTTGTTGGCTTAGCCTTTTCTGCTTTAGCTTCTCGATTTTAAAGGTTTGGTGGGCTTCTGCTTTCTTGGCAGCCTTCGTTGGCCGATTGACGGGGAGTCTTGAGAAGACACCCAGTCGAGATGTTGTCAAGAGCATCGCTGATCTTTTCTGAGACGCCTTTGTAACATTTCAGAAAATGGAAAATATTATTTTAGAATTTAAATAATAATATAATGATTTTTACGGATATTATACCGAGTATGGGCTTGAGTTTTTGTAGATTGGTATAATTATATACCTCTACTTTGGAAAATAATTGGAATTTAAAATGAAGTATTATTTATGAAAGCATTTATTTAAATGGGATTTTCATAAATTAGCATATAATTATATCCATACAAGTTTAATATTGAAATTAATTAGTATTTTACTATTTACTACACTAAACGAAGTTTTATTTTCGTTAAAACATGTTTAAGTTGCCATGACATGTTAACTTTTTCATTGTGTTTTAATGGTGGTTTTTAATTGTTTTATTTTGAAAAAGAAAAGAAAATGATAGAAAGGGAGACATGAGAGTATGGTTATTTTAAAATGAAGTATATGTATGAGGGGGGGGGGGTATGGTTATCACAACCATTTGTTTTCCTCATCTCATTTCTTCTTCTTCTTCTTCCTCTTCTCCTTCTCCTTCTCCAGCTCCTTCACCTCCAACTACAAACACCAACACCCATACAAATCCTTTCAAACTCCATGAAGCCTTCACAAAAGATGCTCAAATTCTTACCCTACACTTGATAATGTGATCAAGTCTTCAACTTGAGATCTTTTGCAAGCTTGAAGCTTCTCCTAATCCCTATCTAGAGGTAAAATTCTCTCTTTAAACCATATTTTAAATATACTTGCCATGACAAACTATATTTAGAACTAAAGTGTATGTTTTTTAGTATTGAGATTTCAAAAGTGAGTTTTTGGTGGAGACAATTTGCAGTGGTGGTGTAGTTAGTTATTACCACCTTATTAGTGATAGAATAGGGGGTTATAGTGAAAGTGTCATTGGTTTTAAAGTGTTTCAAGTTTTAAAAACATGGTTTTTCATTGAGTTTTGATATTCAAATGGAATCTGGAACAATTAGGAATCTCTGAAAAATATTTAGAGGATACAATGAGATGTTTGGACCAGTAGAAGACCACCGTAGAATCCCGAGACCCCAATTCCATTCTTAAACAGCAGATAAATTCCCTTGGGCCGAAATTTGCGGCCATGACTTTGAGTTAGGGTTTAGGGTTTGTTCTGTAGCTCACTCACTTGATAATTAAGACTATTTTATATACTAAATTTCCCCAAATTCCCTGAGTAAAAATCTGGAAGCATTTTGACTTCATTTTGGCGATATTTTGCGGTATTTGTAACTTGGATTTCGGATTTTTATGTCTTGACTCGGTCGTTCGACGTTTGTACGTCGACGTCGGAGGGTATTTTTTCATTTTGGCACGTGTTGACCATAGGTTCTAACCTATGTACGCTTTTCTCGTGGTTTCGATTTCGATGTGAATTTTTATGCTATTCGATATGGTTTCGATTTTAGGTACAATCGTGGGGACTTTCGAGACGATGAAGAAGGGCATGGCGTTCGTCGGCTTCGACTAGGGCGAGGCGTATAGGTGAGTAGATGTATATCTATGGGAGAAGTCGGGTGGATGGGCGTATAGCACCCCCGCAACCGTAGTAGCTAGGATATTATATATACTAGAATCGTATACCTAGTATAATCATATGCGTATGTTAGTATACTTAGTAGAAGTTATATATCTAGTCTCTATTTCTTAGCCATTGAGCTATATACATATGTGTGTGTGTAGGTTTGTAAATATATATATGAGTACTTAATATGATATAAGTATATATATAACATGTGTATACTTACGATATAAGTATACATGATAAGGTATGATATGAGATGAGTTGGCATATACGACTATAGATCCGTACTGCTTGATTGGATGATATCTGTTCATATCAGATTTTTGCATTTTCATACCGCCCAATTTTTATCACATTGCATATCGGTAGATACTCTTGAGCCGTGTTTGCTAGTCAATTGCAGGATACAGGTTCTCGGTTCAAAAACAGTGAAATTCATGGAAAACACGACAAGATCCGAGTTCCTGCCAACCACAGATAAAACACGGTCTCCGCCCTTCATCCGTATGTTGCCAGATACCAGTAGGAAGACAGAATGTCAAATCTTTGCACAAGGCTCAATGGTAGCACAAAATCCAAGAGATCTACGCGGAGCTCGAGGCAATCATGACAAAATCTTGACAAAAAGTCCACCTTTCCCTCAACAGAAATTCTGGAAAATTCGTGAAGCAATTATGAGAAAATATATGTACCAGAATAAAGCACACAGGAGATCAGGCAACCACAAAAAAGATCCATGCCCAACTCATCTAAACGGCCGCGGAAGCGCGGCCAAAGGGTGGTCTTTGCCGCGCTTCCACGGCTATCTTGGCGCCTCTTCTGCAGAGTTTTGGGGGGTAGTTTAGTCTTTTCATCAGGGTTCTGTTGGTTGCCCTAGGGTTTCATTCTCTGGCCTATAAATAGCCCAGAACTTTGTGAAGCAAGGGGTCCATAATCTTGTATTTTTCATTTTGCTTAGGTTTAGTGTTTCTTCTTCCTCTTCTCACCTCTTCTCCATTAAACTTGTAAGTGAGCTTTTGAGTGAAGAGTGATGAATAAAGAAGACCATTTTATTATCATGCTTGTCTCCTTATCTTTATGCTTGTTGTAATTTTACTTGTTGTAACTTTAAATTCGTTAAGTAGTTGTTGTTATTTCCTTCTCGTTTCTTTCTTCTTTCTTTTTCTTTATCTTTACATATGACAATGATACTTACGCTTGATCCTCGCCAAGGTGAGGTCGCAAATAGTTAGTCGTATTCTTCTAATCTCCTTCTTTCTATCTTCCTCTTTGTTTTGTTTTGTTTTTCCTTATCATGAAGTGTGAGTAGTTCTTTACTTGTTAGGGTAGGATAAGGAAAGTTTGAGAGAAGGAAATCTCTCTCACTCTTTCCTTGCCCAACAACTTAAATCAACTCCCGTTAATTGAACCACAATCCGCTCCTTACGGCACCCTATCCTACATGATAGCGGTGATTCCGTAGTGAGACCGGTTGTGGTTAAATTAACCGGAGGTTATGGATAAGAGCCAAGAACGGACGGACAAGCACCAAAAGGAAGGACTATGCGTTGGAAAGCCTAGCTTATACTCGCAAGTTCCTTCCTAGTCGTGCTAATCCCCGTTGTTGCCGATTACCGTAACACCGATATTAAGTGGGGCAACGAAAGATGTGGAGACTCCTAACTCAAACTAACCTAATCCTAACCCTAACAAGCTCTCTTTAAATATCAACTTACACTTAGATAACCACAACAAAATCTGAAAACAGGACTTAACTCGTTAAAACACTTTGAAAAAGACAACCATCTCCCTGCGGACGACCCGTACTCAACCGGCTAGCTACAAGCGAAACCGTCTTGATTGCGGTATTTAAAACTAAACTTGACACGCACATATCCTACCAATCAAATGGCGCCGTTGCCGGGGAGACGGTAGTTTATTTCTTTGTGTAATTTCGGGTTAATTTGTAAGTAAAAAAAAAAAAAAATACATACTTTGTAAAAAACCATCTTGTTATTCTTGATTAGTTTTTGTGCAAGTGCGCAGGAAAATACGAAGTTCAAGATCGGCGCCAAAGACGTCGGATAATACGGAGTTCAAGTACAGTGCCAAAGACGTGGGAAGATAGACCCACATTTTCGCGGCTACCCCGCGACGAACAAAAAACGAAGCATCCGGTCTACGGAAAAAATCTCTGTAAGTCCCTCTGCCTCTCTCCACTCCTCTGGACTCCAATAAACTGTGTTTTCTGCAGCCTTCTTTGCGCAAATTCTTCTCCCCCTTCCAATAAACTGTTCTTGTGCAGGATTCTTTGCGCCGCAAATAAAAATTGTTTGCTGTTGATTTGTTACTGTTTTGCATTCTTTAATACGGACTTAAGGGGCTTGAAACCAATCCAGATTGGGTGGGGATTTCATCACCCTTCCCAGGACCCCAAAAATCACTAAAGCATATGCATTGTCCATTGTAAATTAAAAAAAATACTAGACTTCAGCCCTAAGGACTTCGCGCTCATTAGGAGAAGATAAACCTTGTTTAGAACCTCGCTTAACCGTATATTGATTACGGGGTGTCTAGGAAAGTGTTAAAGGCGCAACCGCCGAAAGAGAAAGGGTTATTTAATTAAGGAACTTCGCGAAAGTGTTGGACAACCTCCCCTTATCTCTGCACTTACCTGGCCCCGTGATCGGTGTATTTTTAAGCATGTTTCTCGACACTGTTTAACTTCGAAAATCAAGTTCAGGAGCAGGTCTAGTAGACCTAGGCGACCGTAGATCTAGGTGTGATTGTGCATATCTTGTTTGTGATTGCTTAAGCCGTATTTCCGTACATACTTCTGTAAATCTCTTTCTAAAAAAAAAAAAAAATTTAAAAAAAAAAACTTTTATAAAAACTTGCCCTTTTGTCGCCAAATCCATTTTCACCCACCACCCATCGCCTTTCTCCATTGACGTTTTCTTACCCGCACCTTCTCCGCTTTGACTATACTAAACTCGTTTAGTGTATGTCCGCTTGGACTCGGGACACTAGCGCCCGTTTAGTCCGCGTTACGTTAGTCGCGACCGACTACGCGATCGACTCCGAAGTCGATACTCCGTCCACTCCTCTTTCACCCCTTCCTTTGCCGGCCAACTCCGACGTTGACCGGAATTCTGTTCATACATCTTCACCTTCACCTTCACCTTCACCAACCTCTTCTTCCGCGATGTCGGGATTTAATCCGAACATCTCTTTGACCACCGCTGGAATGGCTCCACCTCCTACGGAGACCAATCTTCCACCACCTCCGCCTGTTGTAGCGCCGCAGCGAATTGCGCTCCAGGATCGTTTCTATCCCACCCGTTCTGCACTTCCCACCTGCCTTTCTCTTCCTCCGGCCAATGGGGACAACTTTGAAATTAATCCCCATTTCATCAACACGCTTCCACGTTTTCATGGGCTTGAATCTGAAGATGCCTATATCTTCATCAACAAATTTCAAAATGTCTGTGCCATGATGAAAACCACCCAGCTGTCGGACGATGCTATACGTCTACGGGTCATTCCGTTCACTTTATGCGATCTCGCAGAAAAATGGCTGTATAGCACCGCTTCCCACTCAATCACCAGCTGGGACGAGTTTGTTAAAGCGTTTCTGAAAAAATTCTATCCAAATCATAAGACCGCAAGAATTCGAAATGAAATCAACCAATTCTCCCAGCTTCCTTCTGAACCCTTCTGGAAGTGCTTTGACCGGTACAAAGACCTTCTTGTTCAGTGTCCTCACCACGGTATAGAGAAATGGCAACTCTGCCAAACCTTATACGAGGGACTGAACCCAGCAACGAAGCAGTTGCTGGAAACCATCTGTCAGGGCCACTTCCTATCGAAATCTGACGATGAAGCGTGGCAGTTCTTTGACGATCTTGCGGAGCAAACGCTACAGTGGGAGAGCACAAGACCGACTTCTTCTTCTTCTACCTCCACTTCAACCGGTCAGTCTAGGGCAGGAATCCACCAACTCGATGTCTCTATTGCGATGAAAGCTGAAATGGCTGCAATTACACGAAAGCTTGAAGCGATAGAGAGCAAATTTTCTGCTCCTACTCCTGCCCCTGTTCTCCCCCTTCGTACCATCTGCGCTTGTTGTTCCGATCCTTCCCACTTGACCGAAGAGTGTCCTTATAATCCACCATCGCAAGGACAGGATCAGGTTAATGCATTCCAGCAAAGACCGAGGAATGATCCATACTCTTCCACCTACAATCCCGGTTGGAGGAACCACCCCAATTTCACCTGGAATCAGAATCAGAATCAATTCCAGGGCAACAATTTCCAAAGGGGCCCTCCACCGCAACAACAAGCGCAACAACAAACTCAGTATCAGCAGCCCTTCCAACCCCAACCTTACCAAAACCAGACGAACAATTTTGCACCGAACAATTCTTTTCCACCAAATAACAACTTTGTTCCGTCAAACACTGATAAGGTTTCCTCGCTCGAGCGAAGTCTGGAGGCGTTTGTTAAACAATCGACTCAATCCACCGCCAACATCCAGTCTTCGATCCAATCTTTAGTGCAACACACCGCCGCACACGGGCAGAGCATCAAAACCATCGAGGCCCAGATTGCACAGCTGAACGCGGCCTTGAGCGAGCGAGAGAAGGGGAAGCTTCCGTCCCAGCCACTGCCGAATCCCGGTCACCCACATAATGCACATGTTGCTCTTGAACAACAAAACCATAATGTGAGTGCCGTGACTACGCTGAGATCGGGAAGGATGCTGCAAAACAACATTGGCAAGCGAATCAACGATGACACCCCGGCCGCCGCTTCTTCTTCTCCTTCTTCTTCTTCGTCTTCCGAGCCTATTCTCCGTTCTTCAACAGGCTCTCCTTCCTCTTCTTCTGCTCTAAACGGACCCACTTCTCACTCCACGAAAACACCTATTCTGGGATCCGTTCCAACTCCAAAATCTCCTCCTCCAGCATTAGACTCAACCAATTTTCAAAATATTCCATTTCCAAACCGGTTGAGGTCTAATAAAAAAAATCCTCAAATGGAGAAGATTTTGGAGTTATTCAAGCAAGTTAACATTAATATTCCTCTTTTAGATGCTGTCCAACAAGTCCCGTCCTACGCGAAAATCTTAAAGGACTTGTGCACGAAAAAGAGGAAGTCTCAGGTACCCAAGAAAGTTTTCTTGGCTAGTGCTGTGAGTGATGCCCTTACCCAATCTTTACCACAAAAACGGAAGGACCCTGGCTGTCCTACGATTTCAATTACCATTGGGGATAAGAACATCAACCGCGCACTATTAGACCTTGGTGCCAGTGTTAACTTGCTTCCGTATTCAGTATACGAGCAATTAGGCGTCGGAGAGTTGAAACCCACACACTGCACTCTCCAAATGGCCGACCGATCGATCACCCATCCTAGGGGTGAGCTAGAGGATGTGTTAATCAGAGTCGGGGACTTCATATTCCCCGTCGACTTCATTGTATTAGATACACAGCCTGTAGCTAACCCCCGGAATCAAATTCCGGTGATACTCGGTCGCCCATTTCTCGCAACCTCAAATGCTGTGATCAATTATCGCAACGGTTCGATGAACCTCTCTTTTGGAAATATGACAATTGAACTCAACATTTTTAGGTTGGGGAATCAGCCCACCGAACCTAATGCTCATATATTAGATGTTTGCTCGATCCAGGAGATCACCCCTGAAGAATGTGAGTTCGAGGAGTTTCTATTTCACGACGATAACCTTGACGCCACTAGTGCGTTTCTCTTCGAACCTGCTGCTGCTTCCGCGCCCAACTACGACTATGAGTGTTTTACGTTTTCACACGATCTTAGCCGCTCTCCACCCGAGTTTGAATCGTTTGACTTTTCGGATGAGTTACCTGAACCATCCAACTCGGTGGCTTACACTCGTTTCGAACCTTTGTTGGAATCCTTTGAGTTCGAGACCTTTTCTCCAATCCTTCCTTCTATCATTTCACCTCCAATTCTCGAACTCAAGCCTTTGCCGTCTCACCTTAAGTACGCTTACTTAGGTGAGAACGAGACCCTCCCAGTTATCATTTCGGCTTCTCTAGCTCCTGAGCAAGAGAAAGCCCTTCTTTCAGTCTTGCACGGCAATAGGCAAGCTTTTGGCTGGTCCATGGCGGACATTAAAGGGATTAGTCCCCTGATCGTAGAGCATCATATACATCTGATGGATGATGCCAAACCAGCCCGGGATCCACAAAGACGTCTCAATCCAGTCATGAAGGAGGCTGTGAAGAAGGAGATCGTCAAATGTCTAGACAGTGGTATCATTTACCCTATCTCTGATAGCCAGTGGGTTAGCCCCATTCATGTTGTCCCCAAGAAGTCGGGCATTATGGTCATCACTAATGAGGCAAACGAGTTAATCCCTACTCGCACCCTAACTGGGTGGCGAGTATGCATTGATTACCGAAAACTCAACGCCGCAACGCGGAAAGACCACTTTCCGCTACCTTTTATTGACCAGATGCTCGAACGATTGGCCGGACACGAGTACTATTGTTTTCTAGATGGCTACTCTGGCTATAATCAAATTCCCATCGCCGAAAAAGACCAGGACAAGACCACGTTCACTTGTCCTTTCGGCACGTTTGCATATCGTCGCATGCCCTTTGGGTTATGCAATACGCCCGCTACCTTCCAGCGGTGTATGATGGGAATTTTCTCAGACATGGTGGAGAAATTTCTGGAGATCTTCATGGACGACTTCTCCATCTTTGGCGATTCTTTTGACGAGTGTCTGCTGCATCTCGACGCTGTCCTTACCAGATGTAAGGACAAGAATCTCACTTTGAACTGGGAGAAATGCCACTTCATGGTGCGCGAAGGTATTGTCTTAGGACATATCATCTCGCAGAAGGGCATTGAGGTAGACAAAGCTAAGATTGAGGTCATTTCCAATCTTCCTCCTCCCCGATGCGTCCGAGATATCCGAGCCTTCCTTGGCCACGCCGGTTTTTATAGACGGTTTATCAAGGATTTTAGCAAGATTGCTAGGCCCTTGACTCTTCTCCTGGCCAAGGACACGCCATTCGACTTCAGCTTAAGCTGTGCGGCTTCTTTTGAATCATTGAAACACTCACTCACTTTTGCTCCCATTCTCTCTTCTCCTGACTGGACGCACCCATTCGAGATTATGTGCGATGCATCCGACTTTGCCATCGGTGCTGTCCTTGGACAGCACATCAATAAGATGCCGCACGTGATCTACTACGCTAGCCGAACCCTGAACGACGCCCAACTTAACTATACAACAACTGAGAAGGAATTCTTAGCTGTTGTATTTGCTTTAGAAAAGTTCAGGCCCTACCTCATCGGCTCTCCAGTCATCGTCTACACGGACCATTCAGCTCTGCGCCATCTTTTTGCGAAGAAAGATGCCAAGTCTCGGTTAATCCGTTGGATCCTCTTGCTTCAAGAGTTTGACCTTATCATTAAGGACAAACGAGAATGTGAAAACGTGGTTGCCGACCATCTCTCGCGACTTCCTTCTTCGCCTTCGCTTCCAATTCCGATAAACGACGTTTTTCCGGACGAACAACTCTTGACAGTATCGTGCGAACCCTGGTTCGCAGATATTGTGAACTATTTGGCCACGGGATTGCTACCGACCGAATGGTCGAGTCAGGACAGACTTCGCTTCTTATCCCAAGTAAAACACTTTTACTGGGACGAACCCTACTTGTTCAAGTACTGTCCCGACTAGATCATTCGTCGGTGTGTCCCTAATGAGGAATTCAAGAGTGTGCTGTCATTTTGCCACGATCAAGCGTGTGGCGGGCACTTTGGGCCCAGAAAGACAGCTGAGAAGATCTTGCAATGTGGTTTCTACTGGCCACAACTTTTCAAAGACGCTCACGAATATTGCAAGACTTGCTCCCGGTGCCAACACATGGGCCGGATATCCCGGAGAAACGAGATGCCGCTCCAACCGATCTTGGTTGTGGAGATTTTCGATGTGTGGGGGATAGACTTCATGGGGCCGTTTCCCAGCTCTTTTGGGAACTTGTACATACTTCTAGCTGTTGATTACGTCTCTAAATGGGTCGAGGCTGTGCCCAGCCGGACTAACGACAACAAGGTTGTCGTTAAGTTCCTTAAAGAAAACATTTTCTCCCGGTTTGGGCACCCCCGAGCGATCATTAGCGACAATGGAAGTCATTTCTGCAATAGGACTTTCGAGGCCTTGATGCGGAAGTACTCCATTAATCATAAGCTTTCTACGCCCTACCACCCCCAAACCTGCGGGCAGGCCGAAGTTTCAAATCGGCAAATCAAGCAGATATTGGAGAAGACGGTTTCCAAGAACCGTAAGGATTGGTCTCTGAAACTCACTGATGCCCTTTGGGCATTTAGAACTGCTTATAAGACCGACCTTGGCATGTCTCCCTATCGGCTTGTGTACGGAAAGGCCTGCCACCTTCCTGTCGAAATCGAGCATCGCGCGTTTTGGGCGATTAAGGAGCTGAATCTGTCTCTTGAGGACGCGGGCAGCCATCGGAAGCTGCAGCTGAACGAACTGAGCGAGCTTAGGGATGAGGCTTACGACAATGCGGTTGTCGTTAAGAATCGAACGAAGGTGTTTCACGATAAACACCTTTTGCGCAAAACCTTCGTACCTGGTCAACAGGTACTTCTTTACGACACCCGACTTCATTTCCATCCTGGAAAGCTCCGATCTCGCTGGAAAGGGCCATATTTTGTGCGGAATGTGTATCCGCAGGGCGCTGTGGATTTGGAAAATCCAAAGGACGGTTCACTCTTCAAGGTAAATGGACACCGATGCAAACCGTACCTTAGCGCCGAACCAACAGAGGAGCTCCTGTTCCTACAGGAGCCGGTTTACCTTGAATGATCTTCCTCTGCCTACCTCCAAACTTCGCTTATCCAGCCAAGAACAGTAGACACTGTTCCAAATAAGTTTGGGGGTATGTACAAACCATTTTGTTTATATTTGTGTATATTCTTTTTCTTTTCTTCAAAAAAAAAAAAAAAAAATTAAAAAAAAATAAAAAATTGTTTATCACTAACCGACAATTTTGAACCTTCCAACTGCTCTCTTCATGCTATGACAGTGAGGACACTGTCCAGTTTAAGTTTGGGGGTACGCTCGGTACGCATTTCTTCCCTTCGCATTCATATGTATATCTTTGCATCTGCATATTAAAATCCATAAAATCCATAAAAATTTGAAAATTTTCTAAAAAATATAAAAACTTTTTCGTCAAGTTAACTTGTGGAAGAACTCTGATTCAACATTCGACGGTTTTTGTTTGAAAAAATAGGAATAACTAGATCTTATGTTTAGATTTTGAAAAACCTGAAAGATAACTCTCCTTTGAAGTTAACTATAGCTGATATACGTCTTTACATCACACTACACGTGTCGTAAGATTTTGGGAATTAGATGACAAGTCTTTCATGTTTAAACTTTTAAACAGATAAATAATTTTCTGAGGATCAAATAGGTTTGTTCTGAAATAAGTAATGTCAAGAATAGTTTATGAAGTAAAGCGAATATGAAGGAATGTTATTGATGCCGTAATTAAAGCTAAGTCTGAAAAATAACCCATCTAAAACTTGATTGGAATGATTACACACCAAACCCACTAGACACGTCTTTTATCCAAAAAATATTTGAACTGCCGGTTATATCTCCGTTCGTATTAAATCATCTGATTTTCACGCCAAACTGTCTTTTGTTTTTGGACCTAGGTAACTTGAGTAATTAAGTCCGCTGGGGTGTTTCTACACCTAATGCCCTAAAACCAACTGGTTTGGGTGCATTGGCCCAAAGCTCGCTAAGAAGCCTAGAAAGTCCAGTTTAAAACAAAGTCAAGCAAGTGTTCTCTCCGAGTTAAAATTCCTAACGGTTCTTTGTGTGAGAATAATCTTGATAAAAGACAGGCTTTTTAAAAAAAAAAATTTAACGGAGATATGAAGGTTTTACTCTTTGATAAAGACTATTGCACGTTCACAGAGGTGTGTATGAAATGAAAACAAGAAAAAGATGGAGTGAAAAATACGACTTAGTTTCCTGTTAAGGAAGATAGAAATTCTGAAGTTGAAACCTTACTGGGAAACGAAACTTGAAAAATGCTTAACTCGTTATAAAACTTATGTGATCCTTTTAAAATTGTTATCTGGGCTTTATTGTGCGACATGATGACTTTAATCGACCTTTCGGGAACTTAACGACACTATACGCACTGCACGTAAAGACATATAAAAGCTGTAGTTAAATAAGAAGCAAGGTGTGAAAAATAAAGGTTCGATGGTCTAGACTTAGGATTATAGAATTGTTATTTTCTAAAACAAAACTTTAGGGTTTGAAGCTTAGTTAGTTTACAAAACCAGCTTGACCGGATTTTGTGGGTAGTATCCGCTGAAAACCCTCAGGAGACTACACTCCTCCTACTAGGGACACCTAGAGGTTTAACGGCTTGTTGCACATGCTTAGTGCAATCGCGTTCCCTGCGAAAGTGAGGTTAGGAAATTTTTTATGAATAAATGGACTTTGCTCGGGACGAGCAAATGATAAGTTTGGGGGTATTTTTTCATATCAGATTTTTGCATTTTCATACCGCCCAATTTTTATCACATTGCATATCGGTAGATACTCTTGAGCCGTGTTTGCT
The DNA here is from genome assembly GCA_030015575.1 of Agapanthus africanus. Classification (NCBI taxonomy): domain Eukaryota; kingdom Viridiplantae; phylum Streptophyta; class Magnoliopsida; order Asparagales; family Amaryllidaceae; genus Agapanthus; species Agapanthus africanus. The sequence goes on from JASDDO010000024.1 coordinate 173,474,084, forward strand.
AGTCAATTGCAGGATACAGGTTCTCGGTTCAAAAACGGTGAAATTCATGGAAAACACGACAAGATCCGAGTTCCTGCCAACCACAGATAAAACACGGTCTCCGCCCTTCATCCGTATGTTGCCAGATACCAGTAGGAAGACAGAATGTCAAATCTTTGCACAAGGCTCAATGGTAGCACAAAATCCAAGAGATCTACGCGGAGCTCGAGGCAATCATGACAAAATCTTGACAAAAAGTCCACCTTTCCCTCAACAGAAATTCTGGAAAATTCGTGAAGCAATTATGAGAAAATATATGTACCAGAATAAAGCACACAGGAGATCAGGCAACCACAAAAAAGATCCATGCCCAACTCATCTAAACGGCCGCGGAAGCGCGGCCAAAGGGTGGTCTTTGCCGCGCTTCCGCGGCTATCTTGGCGCCTCTTCTGCAGAGTTTTGGGGGGTAGTTTAGTCTTTTCATCAGGGTTCTGTTGGTTGCCCTAGGGTTTCATTCTCTGGCCTATAAATAGCCCAGAACTTTGTGAAGCAAGGGGTCCATAATCTTGTATTTTTCATTTTGCTTAGGTTTAGTGTTTCTTCTTCCTCTTCTCACCTCTTCTCCATTAAACTTGTAAGTGAGCTTTTGAGTGAAGAGTGATGAATAAAGAAGACCATTTTATTATCATGCTTGTCTCCTTATCTTTATGCTTGTTGTAATTTTACTTGTTGTAACTTTAAATTCGTTAAGTAGTTGTTGTTATTTCCTTCTCGTTTCTTTCTTCTTTCTTTTTCTTTATCTTTACATATGACAATGATACTTACGCTTGATCCTCGCCAAGGTGAGGTCGCAAATAGTTAGTCGTATTCTTCTAATCTCCTTCTTTCTATCTTCCTCTTTGTTTTGTTTTGTTTTTCCTTATCATGAAGTGTGAGTAGTTCTTTACTTGTTAGGGTAGGATAAGGGAAGTTTGAGAGAAGGAAATCTCTCTCACTCTTTCCTTGCCCAACAACTTAAATCAACTCCCGTTAATTGAACCACAATCCGCTCCTTACGGCACCCTATCCTACATGATAGCGGTGATTCCGTAGTGAGACCGGTTGTGGTTAAATTAACCGGAGGTTATGGATAAGAGCCAAGAACGGACGGACAAGCACCAAAAGGAAGGACTATGCGTTGGAAAGCCTAGCTTATACTCGCAAGTTCCTTCCTAGTCGTGCTAATCCCCGTTGTTGCCGATTACCGTAACACCGATATTAAGTGGGGCAACGAAAGATGTGGAGACTCCTAACTCAAACTAACCTAATCCTAACCCTAACAAGCTCTCTTTAAATATCAACTTACACTTAGATAACCACAACAAAATCTGAAAACAGGACTTAACTCGTTAAAACACTTTGAAAAAGACAACCATCTTCCTGCGGACGACCCGTACTCAACCGGCTAGCTACAAGCGAAACCGTCTTGATTGCGGTATTTAAAACTAAACTTGACACGCACATATCCTACCAATCAATATCGTACGAGGAATATTCCGTATATGATATATTGAGGATAGATTGTCGAATACGGCCGATATTCATTTCGACTCGAGGAGTCTTGCTAATATTTCAAAATGGAAATTTATGAGATATTTAGAGCTATACTTACTTTCAAAACTAACGATTCATTATGTACTTTAAAATGATAACGTCAAGGGTGCGCTACGAATTTTCAAATGATATCTATTTCAAAAACATTGTAGTCCTTTATTTCCAAAACAACGTTTCGTGCTATTTTAAACTATAATTGTATGGCTTATACGTAGTTGGATATTTTAATACATGTTCACGTTAAAATTTCATTATTCTGCATACACTCGCATTTCGATTTCTTATGATATATACCACGTTTATACCTTTACTCTACTTAACTTCATTTGCTAAGACACGCACGCCATTAGCGATGATTTCATATTGCACTTGCACATACTCGCATGTTACACCTACACCTCATCAGTAATTGTCATGCCACGTACACATATAGAACTTACTATATCACCCATATCTGTAACGACTATGAAATCCCTGTACAAAATTTACTGTTTTAATAAATAGAAATTGTATTTCAGCCCGATTATGAGTTATAGGTTATTTTTGTTCAATAAAAGCAAGAAGCAATTTGTAGCTCATTGGTAAAGCCTCTATACTGCTGTGATATAGCCTGTGTGTTCGATTCCCATCAGTCCTATCTATTTTTTAATATTTTTTCCTTTTAACTTTTCGAAAACTCAAGAGTTGAACGTGCAATACACGGAGAATCAAAAAGTTTCAAAAAAATCAAATGGGATAAATGAGGAGTTAACACTGATTAAATATCTGGCATGAATCTAGAGGCAAGGCGCCAAGATCCGACCGCCCGTTTCCTCACTTTGCCTGCCGCCGACGGTTGGATCGTCTCCAATCGCCTCCGTGCTTTGCACACATGTCTCTTCAGCTTCCCTCTACTCTCCTGCACTATTTGATTTTTCTGCAATCAAACAGAGACACTTCAAATCCCTAATTAACACCATTTTAATTCTATTTATTCAAAATTTTAATTCCCATACCTTAAATTCTTCACTATAAATACCACCTCATGCCCTAGCTCTCCCCCATTCTGAAATTTCTATCAAAATTCTCTAAGTGTAAAGTGGAGTTAAGCAACCAAGTGGAGTAGCAAACCAAATCTCGACGACCGGAGCATTTCCCGACAAAACCGCGACGCCACGAAAACCTTTTTCCTCTCTTTACTCTTTTTTCAACGATCTAGAACCCGTAAGTCCCTTTTTTCTCTTTCCTTTCATCTCATAAACCAATTTATAAAACAATATCGGGAAGTGGAATTATCTCGTTTAATTTTATTCTAAACAACTTTTGTCACCTTCACTAAGGCTAATTATTCATTTAAAACCTTTAAATATCATATTAATATGTTGTTCGCATTTTTACCTTTTTCATGAAATTAGAAATTCAAGTGAAATACGCCTATAACGAACTTCTTCAGAAAAAATACCTTGAACTTTAGTATAACCCTTATTTTGATAACTAGCGTATATACCTCTAGAACCTTCACGGGGTAGCGACCTATCCCACACACACATTATGGTTTCATAGCACGATGTTCTAAATATATGGTTAATTCAAAGAATAGGTTTTATATTAAAGTATCATATTCTTTACAAAAAAGGTTATTTTATCGATATTTTTACCTCTTTTTGCAATTGCGTCTCTACAACCCTCGTTAGGGGACCCGCTAATGGATGGTGTGAATTATCGCACATCTTTAGGATTGTAGAGCGAGATGCAGAACTCCTCACGGAGTAATCGGTCTCGAAAGGAAATAAAAGTACGGTTTTTAAGAATACGACTTTTCTAAACAAAACTAAACTTTGGAAAATTATATAAAACTATAAATCCGTATTTTCAATAAAAACAAAGTATGAAACTATATTTTTAAAATGAAAGATTAAAACTTTAATAAAATACCACCAAATTTCCAAAATTAGTAGTTTTCATAAAAGTACCATAAACTTTTAAAAGCCAGGTTTCATCGCTAAAATACTACAAAAAAATTAAAATACATATTCATAACAACTCTAAATATCATAAGTCACCCTCGAGGTTATTTTTAAACAATATTAAAGTATTTTTTCATAAAACCCCCTCGAGAAATGTAAACAATATAAATACAATGTAAACAACAATAATAAATATCAAAGGACTTTAGATTAATAAAGGTTTAAGCGGTATCATTTCTCTTGAGCCTCAAGGAGCCGGAGAAAGTGAGTGCTTGCCTATTCAGATTAGACAACAAATTAACGGAGTTATTAAATGACAATTGTCTTAGAAAAAGACACAAATCCTGCCGTCCATATGCAGCAGTTGCCGATTTCTCCCGGACTTAAGATTTCAATAGTTAAATTCATTCACAAGAAATATCTATAACTCGAATCCAAATTTGAATCTAAATATCAACTCGAATCCAAACTCGAACCTAAACTTGAACGTGAACTCAAACTCAATCTGTTCGACTAACTTGACTCGACCCAAGATTGCAATTGACATGACTCGCACCTTACTCGACTCACTCGACTTCATTATTCACCTTTTGCAATCTATAGTTTCGATCAAGTCATGTTATAATCAACCAACCAAATCAACTAAGGCTATCTTATAGTTATAATAGATATTATACTCGGGGTGTTTGGGATAGTTTCTAATATGAATCCAACGGAGTTTCAGTAGTCCCGTATTAACCTATTTTTTTCTTTGACTCGAATCTCAGTCGGGTCGACGCCTCCACGGTTTGGAGTTCCGATGCTAACACATGAAATGGGCCCGTGTTTCCTTGCTCCTGGGGCCCCACTCTTGAACTCGTGAATACTTCTACGGCCGCGTTGAAATTCACACTTAGAACTTAACGTTAACATAATGACCATATAGAGACTTATAGATACATATACCCATATTCAGTTCTACACATTTTACTGGTCATTTACATTATTTCTTTTATTATATATTTGTCACTTTTCACTCTTATTCTGCTTTTGGGACTTATCGAGCGCTAGTTCGCTGACGGGTATTCCACCAACCTTTGTTTTCTTGAAATGTTCGTCAGATACGGTCTAGATGAAGGAAGTGGAGGCTACCGAGGATGATTACGACCAGATCGCTATTCAGGATTAGCTTAACTTTCGTTTTCGTTCAGCTTATGTATGCTACATATTTAGGCATTTTCTTTATTGTATTTACTTTCCAGTTGAAACTCATTGTACTTGTAAATATTTCAAGTTGTTTGTAAATAAAGATATTTGATGAAAAATTTACAGTCTTCATTTATTCTTGTATTGTGTAATATTGTTTTAATATGCTTAGTATATTTATTTAGGGAATGACATTCTCTGAATAAATATGCCGCGAGTTTGCCACGTAATCGTTTCCGTCTACTGGGAAGCGGGACGTAAAAGTATCACACTACACCCTGTCAGTATTATAGATTATTGTTTAGTACCCAGCACCACGTACTATTCCGGATATTGTACTTTCTTTACATTGCTTATATGAACACGCTTATATGAACACACTTTCTATGCTATTTCACATCATACTATATTCCTGCCAGTATCTTAGATTGCTGCTCAATTCACATCAGCATGCATTATATTACTATTCTGTGTCTTTACATGTTGTTCCATTATTGTCATGTTTTTATGAGATAGTGTTTTCATGGGATTTCTGAGATTTGAAAAACCGCGGATACGATTTTATAAAACTTATGAATGTTTTAAAAATGTGGTTTTCTCTTGATATGATATTTTGGCGTCCACCATGAGTTTTCTAGGTTCTGAGATATGAGTACTATCCGAATTGAGGGAGAGGGAGGAACTGATTGTGAATACATGGTGGACCCGGTACGGTACTCATGGGCAAGAAGATCGTATAGAAAGGCGTTGAGCCTGGCTGGGAACGATATCTACCAGTGACTGTATGGAAATTCGGCGAATATCCGGAGGATACTGACCGAAGTTATATGATTCAAATGGACATAAGGGCTGATCCGATGAGACGCCGCCTGAGAGAGGGCCGATCCGAGAGACGGCGCCTGAGATATGATGATTTCGAGTGTCGATACTGGACACTCGGTTATTTTCATGAGGATTTTGAGTGTCGTTGATGGACACTCTTTGGATGATATATACAGGTTATGGATAACATATTGATACTGACACGATATCACACACACACACACACACACACGTTCACATTCGTTATCGCATAGTATGATATTATTATATAGTATGATCTAGGTAGATCATTATGCATTCGATTTCTACCTGATGATGTTTTCTACTCACGAGTTGGCAACTCACTCACGTTGTGCCATAGTTTTCTTGCAGGACCGACCGCTCGGATCAGTAACGGCATGCTGACACGTTTCTTCTTTTGGGTGATTGCTTGGTAGGTGGGTTGCATTACAGATCGTAACCGCCACTTGTATATTTATATTCATTTGTAATCTATTTAAAAACTCCAACGACCAGACTTTTATATTTGTGGACTTAGAAACCAAACGTATATATTCTTTTGAACTTAGAAGCGAAACTTGTATGTTATTCTTTATAGTTGAGTTGATGATGATATAGTTTAGTTGATGATGTTTTTAGTATTTTTTTACTTTTTTCTTGTGGTGATCTTCGCCTTGGGTGTCGTATATAATGTGTAGTAGTGATTCCGCCGATTGGACGATGAGATAGCTCCAGATTGGAGAAGCTGATATTAATTATGTATATGTACTGGTTTTTAACAAAATTAACAAAGGACGTGCTGTTAAAATTTTAAATGACGAAAATGTTTTCAAATCTTAGTCTGCAACCTACTTGCATTTTCAAACAAACTTTTCTTACGCTTTAAAAAGGGAACTTGATTTCATTTATACCCCTTTTTCCAAAACTTCACCTCCACTATTTTCTTCAAAAGGTTTAAATTCCTGGTTTTCGGCTTACTTAGGTTACAGTGGGGTCCTATAAGTTTCACGTGATTTGGGCGCCGATCACGTACCGTTTCCAGGTTGTGACAGCCTTGGGTTTCCTTGGTTTTGACGGCTCTGCCCACGGTTGGAGCGACAAAGAGCTGTTCAAATACGGACTAGCGCTTGGGTGTGGGCGCGCTTGCAACCACAACGTTCAGCCTTTTACCCTTTGAGGCAGGTTTGGCAACTTGGTTTTCCGGGGTCTCGATAGTAGGATCGCTGAAAGCTGGAGAAATTATGATGGAGCGAAATTGACGTGACGGTTCCTCCCACTGTTGCGCAAGACTTGCTCGAAGAACCACCCATGTGTTCATCTTGATAGTGTAGGTGATGGATCTTGTGTCAGAAACCGAGTATGTCTTTGACGACATCGTTGAGAGTTGATTGTTGATTACTGCATGAAAGAGTATTATTTCAGTACAAACATTGATATGTACGTTGATTAAGTTCGCATGATTGTTTAACCCGAAATATGGGAGGAGAGATAAGTCTCACTAGGGCATGTCAGAATTTGTAGAGTGTTTTTCGTCATCCTATTGAGATAGAAATACGCGTGATTGTCAGACGTCTTTAGATTTCCTCTGCTTAGGGTAGACTGAGATTTATTGATAGTGCAGATTCAAACTTTCGGCAGCCGCGGAGAAAACTTTCGTTAATTACCCCTCGTTTTTAGAGCGAGAGAACCTCCGATTAACGGGTCGAACAGACCATGCGAACTCAATGTGTTGTATGCGCGTGTGTGCGTGTTTTGAAAACAATGCGAAAGGGCGTGTTCATTTCATTTTTTTTTGTTTATTCTATAAATATTTACAAGAAAGACTTTAAAAATAAAACTTTGGTAAACATTTTTTCCTTTTCTTTTATTTTATTTCTTTCCTTTTAAAATGTGTAAGTGAAGCACAAGCGTGCAGCTACAGTAGCATGCGCGCGGCTACAGTAGCACATGATGTGCAAGGATGGAGCCAAAAGGTTCCGTATGGACTAAAAGGTCCGGGTTTTTTTGGGCGAAGGTCGGATTTTGGAGCTTGAGCTCAAAGGTGTGTTCTTCTCTTCTTTTGGCCTTGAGAGGCTCTCTTAATTTCTCAAAACTTGGATTTAGGATTTTGGATGATGAAAATGGGCTTCTTTTCTCTTTTCCAAGCCTTGGAACTTCTCACAATGGAGCTTTTGGTAATGGGTTCTCCATCTTCTTCCTCTCTCAAATTGGATCTTGAGGAGGAAGAAGAAGATGGGTAAAAAAATCTCCCTTTTTGGGATTTGAGGAAGAGATTCATTCTCTTTTCAATGGGTTTATGGCTAAAATATAATTTGTTTTCGAAAATAAGAGCTTAAGCTCTTGATTTGATAAAAAAAGAGGAAAAATGACGAAATTGAAGAGAGAGAAGATAGAGGAACAAACCCTAATTTTTATTTAGGGGATTAATTATTCTTGATCTCTTCATAATGTTTGCTTTATATTAGCAACACATTTTACACAACCCTTTGGGCTTTACAAAATGGCATTTTGCACATCCCATACCCATGTGCTCACTACTTTTTGCACATGAGCCGTAGGTTTTTACATATTTTGGCTTTTTGCCTATTAAATTTACAATTTAACATTTATTTGCATATAAAAACTATTTATTACAGATTTCTTCTTTTGTATTCTTCGCCGGCCGGATTTTCTTGGGCTTGAGACGGTTTGGACGCGGGCCTAATTGTTTGGGGTCCGACCCGGGTTAGTCGGATTCGAGTCTACTTAGGCGTTGAGTTTGACCTGCTGACTTTGACTTTTAATTTTGCTTTTGATTTTTGATTTGTCTTATGTGTTTCTCCAAATCCTCAAAGTTTGGAGCAGCGTCGAGGACCAAATCGTAGATAAGGAGAACAGACGTGGACATGGCGGATAGAGTCTTCAAGTCCAGCCCCTGCCGAAACCTCTTTGCATATAGCTCCGGAGTTGCTACAAGATGGGGCGCGAATCGACTTAACATGGTGAATTATGCGGCATACTCATCGACGGGTTTATCCCATGTCGATCCTTGTTGGAGTTGGAAAAACTTCCTTTCTATCTTCAGGTAGGCCACAACCGGGAAAAACTGGGCATCGAAACGTCCCTTAAACGTCTCCCAGCTAATCAGTTTCACCAGTCGACTTTCCTCCATATCCTACCAGATGCGGGCATTATCGGTGAGTTGTAGCTTTGCGTTATCAACCCACGCTTCGACAGGGACTTGTGCGGCGCCGAGATCGTTGACTGTGCCCCGAAGTCATTCTTCAGCCTCTAAAGATTTCCCCTTTCCGGCGAAGGTTTTGGGGTGTAGAGACCTGAATTGCTTGACCCCTCGTGCTCATTGGTTGTTTGGGGCCAATTCCTTTTCGAGGATCGTCAACGGCTGCTGTCGACTCTTAAGCGGATCCTTTTGGAATGCAGCGATCTATTGACTTTGAAGATTTGTCAAATAAAATATTTATAAAATTTTGGACCGTAACCAAAAGTAATAATAATGGAAAAAGAAAGTATGATAAAATATTTATAATTTCTTTTTTCGGGAAAATTTGAAAAAGCATCAAATTTATATGCTTCTGATAAGGAAATTGTTCAGTCAAAAATATTGCACATTTGATATAACATTTTTCTTAATTTTCTTAAATATTTAAAGGTGTTTATTATAAATATATAAGATATTTGGGTTTATCTGCAAAATACTCTTTCTCATATGTTTATATATTATAATTAACATTATGAAGGAAAATATATGCATATTATATTTATATAATATTTTAGTAATTAAAAGATGCATAGCATATCAAATATTCTTAATCAAGTTTCTTAAGGATTTATTACCATATAAAGTAATTAAGACACTCTCTCTAATTTAATAAATAGTACTAACATTATTCATGGAGATATTGTGCAAGATTTAGCTCAGATCAGGAGATCAATATTTTCAAGAAATAAGGATCAAAAATATGCCAAAATCATAGAATCGATACTGGCAGAGACTCAGGAAATATCTGAAGAATCCAAGCATGGAAAAGATCTCCACGTGTCAACATGAGACCACAGAAGAAATTTCAAATCCTAAATCCTCTAGAGCACAGTGCTTCCGCGGCCAAAGTGCCCAATTAGCGCGGGATCCGCGGCTTAATCATGGCCGTAGGATCTGAAAACTTGGAAATGGGATCTTTATGGCAAGTCTAAACCTATGAGATCTAGGGTTTCTGATTTGAGAGTTATATAAAGGAACGAGGGCTAAAATTAGAAGACGTCACCTTTAACACGAAGTAAATCACCGTCAAAAAATAAGAGATCCACGATGTTGGGATTCCTTAGCACTATGCCTAGGGTTTGCTAGCATCACACATGCCAAAATAAAAATTTGGGGAGGTGCTAAGTAATCTAACCATGAATCTTAACTAGAATTTTTAGGGTAACAACAATAGTATCACATACTATAAACTATTTATCACTAAGTGAAGAGAATACAACCTTTGTAGACTTGCTTTAGTGACTCCTTGGATCTTTGAGAGTTTGAAACGGCTCCCTAGAAACCTTCCTAGTCCACGATGATCCACCCGAAGTCCCTTTGCACAAAGCTCCTTGCTTCACTTGATCAAGAATGAGAATGAAGCAAACACTTTACATTAATGGGCTAGAGTAGTGTAGAATGGTGATGTGGTTTCTTTTCTCTATTCAAAACCCTTTCTTTTTATGAACCCCACTCAAAAGAAATCTCAAGAGAGAGGAAGAAGAAGATGGCTTTGCTTGAGCTCAAGAGATAAAGATAATTCTCAATTATCTTTTGCATAGAAAAATAAATAACAAAGATATATGTCTCATGCCAAACTATGGTTAATAAATATCTAGATATTTTAGTGTTGAGTCAAAAGCCAAATGAGAATTAAACCATGGTTTAAATTAGGTCAAGTATAGAAGAGTGGAATATTTTCAACCATGATTTAATCCCATTTTTATTTCTTTTTCTCAAAACAAATATATATATCTATATATATAAATGAACCATGTGAGTCTTGCATTGCCATCTCTCATGTATCAACAACCATGACACAATGTATGCATGTATGTGTCCATACACATCAACATGTGCATACATGCATGCATGCATCAATATAGAAAAAGGGTTTAATAAAGAATTGAGCTAAAAGTCAATGTTAAATCAACATTTGATTTAACAAACCGGTCATATCACATACGACCCGACCAATAGAAAAACGCTCGATTAATATACGGTATCACATACACGCATTTAATCGGGTCCCCGCGCATATATCATATGCACACCACATCGTCTCGCCTAAGTTAGGAAACTCCTGTGGGACTCTAAGACTCGTCAATACGCCGGCAGTAGGTGATGATCACATCAAACATCCACAAGCCGCAAGCGGTCAGTTAAACTTAACGGCCACCCGGGTATTGAGCGATCAGAAGAAAAACAAGCGAAGCTGTCAAAAAATCCCGTCGAGCCAACTGGCAACACTTACCGTACAGTCCGGTCTCTTCATCAGATATGCTGCATATCGAGTCTAGGGATGGAATCGTCGACCCCAATAACTCAATAAGTCGTGCCAGTGTATGGCTCATAACAGATCGAGAAACTACTGATAACACTTATCAGTAAATCTCAGCAGCCCTGGCCAAGGACTTCCTGTTATAGCCAATCGAGCATAGCACAACATCAACCCACAATACCGGGAGAGACGAAACCCCTTCTATCGCTCATTGCCTCCATGTGCCTCGAGACTGTACCAAAAATCCACCTGTTTGCACGACTCAGTAGAGCTGTGGTATGGTAGAGATCAAAGCACAGTGGGAGGACACACAAGACTCTATGACGATCTTGGGTCTACAAACTAACCTGTACGGGTGTCACTTGAAAACTGCTATCCGACGATAGATATAATACCACATAGGAGTTCTCGGCGAGTCCGTTCAGTGTACCCAGTCTCCACTGTGCACCCGTATATAATCTTTGGTGTCACCACACCAGATGGATATGGGATCATCCATCGCCCATCATATGGGACAAGAATGGTATACGCTAGTCTATTCTGGAATATCGATACGCTGTCTCGATACACTTACGACTAGGAACAGTTCAAGGATATGCTCATAAACTACACGTGTCCCACTAGTATGATCTCCATCATAGTCCCAGTAGTTAAGCAAATATCCTGAGGGCTTTATCAACATGTACCAAATGAGTAAGATGCATGATCAAATAAATATGTCAAGATAAAGTAAACCAGATAGCATACTATCATGTCGAGCAAGAAAAGTCATCTGTATATATATATACATGTCCAAGCATCCACTATACATATAATGGCCTCTAGGGCATACATATATCCAACAATCTCCCACTTGCACTAAGGCCAATTATTGGCGTATCTCATACCCAACATCTCAAAAAGTCGCTCATGCTGCGGCTGTGGAAGGGCCTTGGTGAGTGGATCCGCGGTGTTATTCTTTGTACCTACTCTCCGAATCTCGATCTCGTGGCGATCTACTATCTCCCGGATCAAATGATATCGCCTCAGGATATGTCTGGACTTCTGATGGGACCTGGGTTCTTTGGCCAACGCCATAGCTCCATTGTTATCACAATACAATGGTATTGGATCAACAATGGTTGGAACTACTCCTAGTTCCGCGACGAACTTCCTCATCCAGACGGCTTCCTTGGCAGCATCATTTGCAGCAATATACTCAGCTTCCATCGTGGAGTCTGCAACGGTATCCTGTTTGGAACTTTTCCAACTAACCGCCCCTCCATTGAGGGTAAATACAAACCTTGAGATAGATTTGCTGTCATCCTTATCACTTTGGAAGCTGGAATCGGTAAAGGCCTCCATTTGGAGATCCCCATTACCATACACCAAGAACAATTCTTTAGTCCTTCACAAGTACTTAAGAATGTTCTTCACTGCTATCCAATGTTTCTCCCCTGGGTTGGATTGCTACCTGCTTACTACAGCTAGTGCATAAGCTACATCAGGACGAGTACATAACATCGCATACATTATAGATCCTACTGAAGCGTAGGGTATAATGCTCATGCGAGCTCTCTCTTCATCAGCCTTCGGACAGAAGTCCTTAGAGAGAGTGATTCCATGACAAGCGGGTAAGGCACCACGCTTGGAATCTTCCATACTAAACCTTTTTAGGATGGTATCAATGTACTTTGATTGGGAAAATCCCAATAACCTCTTGGATCTATCTCTATAGATCCTTATGCCCAAAATGCAAGAGGCATCACCCAGGTCCTTCATAGAGAACCTTTGTGATAAGAATAATTTGACCGATTGTAGCATAAGAATATCATTTCCTATCAAGAGAATGTCATCCACGTACAATACGAGGAATGTGACAGTACTCCCTACAATCTTCTTATAAATGCATTGTTCATCTATATTTTTGACAAAATCAAACTCTTTGATTGTATCATCAAAGCAGATGTTCCAGCTCCGTGATGCCTGCTTTAATCCATAAATGGATTTAAGTAACCTACATGCCTTTTCGCTACTCCCACTGTCAATGAAGCCCTCTGGATGATCCATGAAAACGCATTCTTCTAAATCACCATTTAGAAATGCAGTTTTAACGTCCATCTGCCAGATTTCATAGTCGTAGTGAGCAGAAATAGCAAGTAGAATCCGAATGGATTTAAGCATTGCTATTGGAGAGGAAGTTTCATCATAGTCCAATCCTGGTCTTTGACGAAAACCTTTCGCTACAAGCCTTGCTTTAAAGGTCCCTACCTGTCCATCTACACCAATCTTTCTTTTAAAGATCCATTTACAACCTACAGTTTTATCCCAGGGGGTGCAACATCCAAAGTCCATACTTTGTTGGTGTACATGGACTCCATTTCGGATCTCATGGCATCCAGTCACTTCACTGAGTCACCACTCGTGATAGCTTGCTGAAAGCTAGTAGGGTCATCATCATCCATGATGCAATCTTCTCTATCACCATCAACGAGAAACCCATAGTATCTCTCCGGTGGGCGAGAAGTTCTACTAGATCTCCGGAGCGGCTGGGGTTCTTGAAGTTCTACTGCAACATCAGTTTCAACCAATTCGTCACGAGTAATTTGTGTCTCTAGAACCTCTTCAAGTTCTACCGCATTGCCATCAGTACTATTTGTAAAAATTTCATTTTCTAAAAATGTGGCATGTTGCGAAACAAACACCTTTTGTTCCTCCTTGTGATAGAATAGATATCCATATGAATGTTTTGGATATCCCACAAATTTACACATGACCGATCGTGTCTCGAGTTTGTCTGGATTCTGCTTTTTGACAAAAGCCGGACAACCCCATATCCTAACTCTTTTAAGAGATGGTCTCTTTCCACACCATATCTCATATGGAGTGGTAGACATGGTCTTGGTTGGAACCCTGTTTAACAGATACATTGTTGTCTCCAGTGCATGTCCCCAAAAGAAAAGCGGTAACTCAGCATCACTCATCATGGACCGTACCATATCTAATAGGGTACGATTCCTCCGTTCTGACACACCGTTGTGCTGTGGTGTGTAAGGGGGAGTGAGCTGAGAGAGAATCCCATTCTCTTTTAAGAAGTCTGAAAACTCTGTACTCAAATACTCTCCACCTCGATCCGATCGAAGTTTCTTGATACTCAAACCTGTTTGTTTTTCTACTTCAAGTTTATACTCCTTGAATTTCTCGAAAGCTTCGGATTTATGCTTTAACAAAAACACGTGTCCGAATCTTGAGAAATCATCAGTAAAAGTAATGAAGTACAAAAAACCGCCTCTAGCATGTGTAGACATTGGTCCGCATACATCAGTATGTATGAGGCTTAAGAGTTTTGTAGCTCTTTCTTCATGTCCAGTAAACAGAGTTTTGGTCATTTTACCTTTGATACAGGACTGACAAGTCGCATAAGATTTATATTCAAAAGGATTTAAATATCCATCTTTATGTAGCTTGTTTAGTCCCGTTTCATTAATATGACCAAGTCTACAATGCCAAAGAAAAGCTTCATTTATATCTGAAATTTTTCTTTTATTTGTATATTGTATATTGAAAACTGTGTGTTGGTTTAGGACGTAAATACCGTTATTTAGTGTACCATACCCAATCAACTGTTGATTCAAGTTAATGTTCATAACATTATTTTCCAACACAAAATGATATCCTTCATTGTCCAACAAAGAAACGGATATTATATTACATAGCATACTAGGTACATAATAACAAGGGTTCAAAACTAAATACAACCCGAAGGCAACCCCAGATGATACTCTCTTATGGATACAGCATGTACATTGGAACCATTTCCAACCCGAAGAGTATAGTCACCAGTCTTCAAAACTCTACTGTTTCTCAATCCCTGCATACAATTGCAGATATGAGAACCAGAACCGGTATCTAATACCCAAGATGCAGAGTTTATAGAAAAACAGTTTTCAGTTACAAACACACCTGAAGCGGAAGCATCAGTATGCTTCTTCTTCTTGAGATCAGCAAGATACAGAGCACAATTGCGTTTCCAATGTCCCGACATGTGGCAGTAAAAACATTCTCCTTTTCCACTTCCCGCGGCCCCGGATTTGCCTTTCCCCTTTGCTTTTTTAATTCCACCTCTCGGTTTGGTGGGTTTCTTCTTCTTCTTTCTCTTAGCCTTGGCTTTTGGGACGGAAGAGGAAGATGACCCAGCAAGCAGAGTGGGAGTTTTTGCTGTCTTAAGCATGCTCTCTGCACTTCTCAACATATTGAGAAGTTCAAGCAGTGATTTCTCCAAATCGTTCATATTGAAATTCACAATGAACGGAGCAAAAGCATGAGGGAGAGACCGTAGAACAATATCAGTATATTTCTCATTATCCATGGTCCATCCTAGGTCCTCATGTTCTTCTATAAGACCAATCATCTTCAAGACATGTTCTTCTACTGATGTGCCAGGAGCCATCCACATCTGAAACAACTTTCGAGATGTCTCGTATCGCAAAGTCCGAGATTGCTCTTCATATAACTCCTTTGTATGAAGAAAGATGGATTGAACATCTATCTTCTCGTGCTGCTTCTGATGTATACTGTCCATAGAAGCAAGCACGAGGCACTTGGCCGTGTCACAATCAATATCCCATGTTTTTCGGATCTCCTTATCCGAAACGGATGATTCAAGACCTGGGACGGGTGAGGCTTTGGCAGTGAGGACATATGATACTTTATCATATGTGAGTGCAATATTCAAGTTCCTCAACCATTCTTTATAATTCGGTCCTGTCAGTTTGTTTTTCTCTAAAAGAAGCTTAAGTCCCATCATCTAATATCTGCCATTAGAAGAGAGAAAAGAATACACTCAGCGAAATGCTCTTGCAAAGATTTAGATTGGTTATTATCTTATCTAATCGAGGTCTCCCACTACTTTTATCAAATTTTCTTTCAAAACCTCAAAAAGAAAACTAGCCAGGATTAATTACATTCTACAGTTTCGCTAACCGGTCAGCCAGGCCAGTGTCGATACTTTGAGGGAGGTTCTCCGTGCCTTCGCACGGACCTAATTAAAATAAACCTCGTTTTCCCAGAGGTCTCACCCCGTTGAAACCTTTCTAGACACCTACTGAATTAGCTAATTGTAAAGTGCAAAACTCTCTTGGGAGTAACTTCTACTCACAGTGGGATCGGGATCCAACTATCATATAGAAGGTATGCAATCTCATTGCAAATTTCAACTCTTGAAACTCCCGATATGGTTTTTACCCCTAGCTGCTTATGACCTTGGCTATGGTCAACATATCATAAGCACTAGTCAAGTTCTGCCCGTCATTTCGTGATTGACTAGACCCACCCATATGACCCTTGACTATGATCAATATAATCACATGAATGTCCTAACTGATCGCATCATAAGCTTTGTAGGAAGACATCACTTAGCTACCGTACACTACGCCTTAACTATGATCAACATACGTAGCACGAATACTAAGTACTCTGCTTCCTAAAATGACGGAGGGTTGCAGATGGTTTTTATGAAAACCTTTAACTCTTTGAACTTGATCTCGTTGTAGAATCAAAATAGTTTAGAAAAGGAGTGGCTTAAGCTCCGCATCTTTTGAAACTTGCATTTTTCATAAAAAGGCCGAGTGGGTTTCAAATCTGATTCTACAACATTTTTAGGATTCTTTTTCTTTACATTAATCTTATTAATGTAGTCCCATAATTTAAGTTCCTAAGCCATCACAGAAAAGAAACGAAAATAGAACGTACACTTATGCCATCCACATTCGCCACAGTGTCCCGTTATGCACCGTTAGGTTACTTAACTAACGGCATAGCAGGGCGGGACAAGCGCGGGTGTAAAACATAAGCAACGTTTATTATATATCATATATATAATAATAATCCATTCGTCTCAGATATTAAGAAATCACATCACAGAATATCAACAGCAGAAGCACATATGAAAATATAGGGATATCTAGGAGGTCCGTACTTTATATTTAGCCAACAATAGAAAATACGGATTCCACGGTCGCGATGAATATCCAAGCCCACACCCCTAGACCCCTACGAGAGCGGCAAGTGACCCTACCAATTCTAGAGTTTAGGAGACCCGGTCTCGACTCCTCCAGATGGCCTCCCACTGAACCCTAGAACCCGGTCACTTGTTCTCCCCTCCTTGGGTCTATCCTAATGCGAAAAAGTAAATAATATACAATAATGGTGACATCATCCTCAACCCGGAAGTTCCCCAAATAAAAGAATATTAAATACAATTAATTTTTACATGAAATGAAAATAAAGACTCTCATCTCACATAAAACCCCCGGCTATTTAATCACGACGATCCTGCACATTATATCTCAGCAACACATAACATCACATATCATCAACGTAACTAAGTATGCGTACCCCGATTTTCGTTGATGTATAGCAATGAAAACGGCGATACACCACATACTACACTTATGGTCGCAGAAAAGAAAAATGAAAAATTACAACAATTGGAATCGTAACTGCCCTTAGATAACACAAACCCGGGATATCACATATATAAGATTTCATGCCTAACAATGTAAAGCTCGTATTAAGGTCTCACCCATGAAAACACTTTTTCAAAATAATTCGGATAATGCAATAAGATTTCCAATTACACCCAAGACCGAAATGTTAGATTTACACGCAACAAACAAATTTGTAGATTCCAATTATTGTATCGCATTCTCATATACTAGGCACAGTTAAAACGTTCGATCGAACGATCAATCTCCCAAAGAATTCTCAGAAAGCTCAACACTTAAGCAGTTTTAAAATATACCAGAGACTGCTATTAGCACAGACGGGCCAGCACAAGAAGGCACAGTCCAAGCCTCACCAACGGCGCCGCGGAACCGCAGCAAAAAGACCCTTTCGGCCGCGGTTCCACGGTCGTTAAGTCGAGTTAGGGCTTCGTTCTTCTTATGGGCCCATACAATAACCTGCACAATTTTCTGAGTATTTTTAATGTGAACAATCCAACTTTTTGAAAAATTTCCAGTGAGCATCATTCGGGTGTCGAGTTTCGTTCGTTCGAGGTTTTTAACGTCGTCTAGGTTACTCTAAAGATCTAGCTTGGCTCTGATACCACTGTTGGGATTCCTTAGCACCATGCCTAGGGCTTGCTAGCATCACTCAAGCCACAATAAAAATTTGGGGAGGTGCTAAGCAATCTAACCATGAATCTTAACTAGAATTTTTAGGGTAACAACAATAGTATCACATACTATAAACTATTTATCACGAAGTGAAGAGAATGCAACCTTTGTAGACTTACTTTAGTGACTCCTTGGATCTTTGAGAGTTTGAAACGGCTCGCTAGAAACCTTCCTAGTCCACGATGATCCACCCGAAGTCCCTTTGCACAAAGCTCCTTGCTTCACTTGATCAAGAATGAGAATGAAGCAAACACTTTACACTAATGGGCTAGAGTAGTGTAGAATGGTGATGTGGTTTCTTTTCTCTATTCAAAACCCTTTCTTTTTATGAACCTTACTCAAAAGAAATCTCAAGAGTGAGGAAAAAGAAGATGGCTTTGCTTGAGCTTAAGAGATAATGATAATTCTCAATTATCTTTTGCATAGAAAAATAAATAACAAAGATATATGTCTCATTCCAAACTATGGTTAATAAATATCTAGATATTTTAGTGTTGAGTCAAAAGCCAAATGAGAATTAAACCATGGTTTAATTAGGTCAGGTATAGAAGAGTGTTGAATATTTTCAACCATGATTTAATCCCATTTTTATTTCTTTTTCTCAAAATATATATATATATATATATAAATGAAACATGTGAGTCTTGCATTTCCATCTCTCATGTATCAACAACCATGACACAATGTATGCATGTATGTGTCCATACACATCAACATGTGCATGCATACATCAATATAGAAAAAGGGTTTAATAAAGAATTGAGCTAAAAGTCAATGTTAAATCAACAATTGATTTAACAAACCGGTCATATCACATATGACCCGACCAATAGAAAAACGCTCGATTAATATACGGTATCACATACACGCATTTAATCGGGTCCCCACGCATATATCATATGCACACCACATCGTTTCGCCTGAGTTAGGAAACTCCTGTGTGGGACTCTAAGACTCGTCAATACGCCGGCAGTAGGTGATGATCACATCAAACATCCACAAGCCGCAAGCGGTCAGCTAAACTTAACGGCCACCCGGGTATTGAGCGATCAGAAAAAGAACAAGCGAAGTTGTCAAAAAATCCTGTCGAGCCAACTGGCAACACTTACCGTACAGTCCGGTCTCTTCGTCAAATATGCTGCATATCGAGTCTAGGGATGGAATCGTCAACCCCAATAACTCAATAAGTCATGCCAGTGTATGGCTCATAACAGATCGAGAAACTACTGATAACACTTATCAGTAAATCTCAGCAGCCCTGGCCAGGGACTTCCTGTTATAGCTAATCGAGCATAGCACAACATCAACCCCCAATACCGGGAGAGACGAAACTCCTCATATCGCTCATTGCATCCATGTGCCTCGGGACTGTACCCAAAATCCAACTGTTTGCACGACTCAGTAGAGCCGTGGTAGGGTGGAGATCAAAGCACAGTGGGAGGACACACAAGACTCTATGACGATCTTGGGTCTATAAACTAACCTGTACCAGTCTCACCTGAGAACTGCTATCCGACGATAGATATAATACCACATAGGAGTTCTCGGCGAGTCCGTTCAGTGTACCCAATCTCCACTGAGCACCCATATACAATCTTTGGTGTCACCACACCAGATGGATATGGGATCATTCATCGCCCATCATATGGAACAAGAATGGTATACGCTAGTCTACTCTGGAATATCGATGCCCTGTCTCGATACACCCACGACTAGGAACAGTTCAAGGATATGCTCATAAACTACATGTGTCCCACTAGTATGATCTCCATCATAGTCCCAGTAGTTAAGCAAATATCCTAAGGGCTTTATCAACATGTACCAAATGAGTAAGATGCATGATCAAATGAACATGTCAAGATAAAGTAAACCAGATAGCATACTATCATGTCGAGCAAGAAAGTCATATGTATATATATATATATATATATATATATATATATATATACACATGTCCAAGCATCCACTATACATATAATGGTCTCTAGGGCATACAAATATCCAACACACGACAGGTCCGCGATTCGACGTGATAGAGCGACGTGAATATCGACGGAGCAAATACTTCCTACGAGGCAGAGATCGAGAGCAACTTCTTCCTCTTGTAATCTAAATTCAAAGGATTTGTACTTGTAACGTTGATTAATAAAGGTAGATCATTTGTTTAATTATTTTGCATTTATTTTCTGCATTTAAATTTCTGCATTATGATTTTCTTATTTATCCCTTCTTATTCTTCTTCTCCAAATATGCGTGAGTAATTCTCCGCTTGATATGGTTCGTAGGATTAGGGTAGATCAATGGATGATAAAATCTCTTAATTTCTTTTACATCTTATAAAGTTTATAAACTTTATCAAAAGAATCGTTAAAATCCTAATCGGGCGCACTATCAATTTATTGATAGTCTCGACCGCGATTTGAGATCAGATTAACAATTGTTTTGGTAGAGGTTAGATATGAATAGAGGTCAATGAAAAGATAAGGGTTAAGAGCAGGAACCCTATTCCCTCCAAAAACCCTAATCTTCATTCATCACTATCGATCTAGTTTTAAATCTATTATAGATAAAAGGCGTCATATTTATTTAATCATCAATTACTACTAAATTCTAACGAACCCTACAAGCCCACTTCTTATATATTCTACATCCGTGTTCAATATAGATCTAGAATCACTCTCCCCTATTTCTAATCAACTCGTCTAAAGCAAGATTAAAAGTTCCACGCATCCCTGCGGACGACCCGTACTCATCGTAGCTAGCTACACGCGACACCGTTATTGATTGCGGTTAACTTTACTTACAAACACTTTTTCAAATCAATCAAATAGCGCCGTTGACGGGGATACGTGCGTAATTTTTTTCTTGCTATTCGGGTTGAATTCTTATTCGATCCATTTCATAAAAATAAAACAAAACCGCAACTTGCATTTTTAACGATTAGTGTATAATTTTTGCGAGGGAATCTGGAGTAACATAAGTGAGGAATTTGAGATTCAGCGACTTTCAAAGAGGACCAGTGAAGCAAAGGAGGCACTGTAGAAAAATTTGACATAAGATTTTATGCAGCGGCTCTGAGGAATTGTGCCTCCAAAATTCTCTGGTATCTTCTTCATCTCTTTCTCTCTCCTCTAGAAATCCAATAATTTGATTTTCTGCACGATACTTTGCAAAAATCGCCACTCAAAAATCTTCTTGCATGTTTTGAAATTGGTTTGTTTGTGCATATTTTAACCGGACTTTAAGGGGCAAGACCAAAATTCAGCTTAGGTGGGGATTTCATCACCCTTCCTAGGCCTCACAAATCACAAAATGAGTATATGCATAACCCTATATTAATTAAAAAATATTTAGACCAATACTCTACGGACCATCGCGCTCAATTAGGACAGAGGAGGGTCGTGGGTAATATATCGCTTGTCCGCATTTCTTTTGTGGTGTCTAGGCAAGTGTGACTAAGGCAAGTGGTTACTTAATTAGGCCCGCCATTTTCGGTGATTCATATAGCGGATATTGTTCCCCTCCGAAAGACGGCGCACAGGACCGCGATGTCCTGACGCTGGGGTTCGGGGCAGATGCTATTTGGTTTTATCCGTCCACCTCTCCGAAGATGCCAAGTTGATTTAAGGCACCGTGTATCGGAGGTCTAGACGGATGCGGCCGATGTAGCAGACTTCGTCAGATTCCCCCTCGCTTGAAGGGTTTTTGATTGTGGGGACGCTCTTCCCTGCAGGCGCAAGCCCCTGCAGTTAATTACGCTACCGCATCGCGGTAACAACTTTCTCCTTCTCCAGAATTTCACTTCGTGTCGTGTGTGTTTGTTTTGTTTGTGGTTGCCCGTGGATTGTATACGGAGACTGAGTAATGCCGTCGCCCGTAAGACGTGGATTAGTCCAAATCCGTGTTTACTTAGATTTGGGTTTGGTGTTTTTAGTTTAAGGATGCATTAGTCGCGTTGCGGTTAAGATCGACTTAAACGTTCGTTAAGGATACATTAGTCCTGTTTCAAACTAAGATCAACTTAACGTAGTGATTCATTTAATATATGGCCGTCAGGACTCGTCACCTCTCTGACGTAGTTGAAGGATTACAACGACAGGTGTCAGAGGAGCTCGGAGATGTACCCTCGAACCAGAGTTGATTTGGAATTTTGTAGTCCACTTGAATGTTTAAGGATACGTTAGCCTTGTTTGGGGCTAAGATCGACTTAAACGGGATCGTTTAGATCCGGTAAAAGAGCATTTGGAGGCTCTATTGTTCCAGTTTAGGGACGTGGTGGTCCATACTCCAGTTTAGGGACGTGGTGGTCTATCGCCAGTTTAGGGACGTGGTGGTCTATATTCCAGTTTAGGGACGTGGTGGTCCATCGCCAGTTTAGGGACGTGGGGGTCCGTATTCCAGTTTAGGGACGTGGTGGTCCGTATTCCAGTTTAGGGACGTGGTGGTCCGACATTAGTTTAAGGACGTCTCGGTCCAACATTAGTTTAAGGACGTTCCGGTCCAATATTAGTTTTAAGGACGTCTCGGTCCAATATTAGTTTTAAGGACGTTCCGGTCCAACATTAGTTTAAGGACGTTCCGGTCCAATACGAGTTTAAGGACCCCGCAGTCCATCTTGATGTGTGGTCGTCGGGACCCGTCACCTCTGTGACGTCGTTGAAGGATTACAACGATAGGTGTCAGAGGAGTTCGGAGATGTACCCTCGAACCAGATATAAATTGATTTAGGGAGCAGCCGTGCTCAGTCAATTTAATTTGAGGACTTACAGCCATGATTGGGCTAAGTCCAGTTGGGAAAATACTCATCATTTTTATTTGTTTTTGCATTGCATTTCTTTTTATTTTTATTTGGGCTCTACCTATAAAGGATGCAGAGCATCAATTTGTTTTGGGCTCTGCCCATTTATAAATGATGCAGAGCATCAATTTTACTTGGGCTCTGCCCTTTTTATTGCTTTGTAATTTATTTTGTCCTGCTAGGTCTTTTTGACTTGGGCCTGGCCCTTTAACAAAAGAAATGCATTGCATTTTTCAGGCGCTTTGCGCCAATCAAAGAGCGCAAGCGCTTGTGGTGATGACACGTGTCATGCAGGCGCAGTGCGCTGCGCTAGTGCGCTACGCTTGCGCTGCTGACACGTGGCGCGCTATGGTGAGTTGCGCCAATTCCAGAGAGCAAGGCTCTATTTCAACAGAGCATAGCACAGATGGTTCAGATGCTGACACGTGGCGCTCTCTGGTGGCTTGCGCCAACCCAAGAGCGCAACAGTGCAGTTTTGCAAGTGCAAGGCACTATGATTTAAGAATCTTTTAGATTCAGGAACCAATGGTTCACAAAAGAAGTGCAAAGCACTTATTCGTTTCCTTGATCTAATTTAGATCAAAGAAAAACAAGTTATTCTTTTTATTTCGAGAACCAAAGGTTCATAAAAGTGCAAAGCACTATTTTGTATTTATTTTTGTTTTTTCCTGTTTTAAAGAACCAGTGGTTCATAAGAAGTGAAAAGCACTATTTTTATTTTGTTTTTTTTTATTAAAGATCTATGATATGTTCATAAGAGAACTTTCTCTTTTTCTAAAGGTCTTTACCTTTTTTGTTCTTGAGAAGTTCTTCAGAGTTCTCTTTCTCTCTTTTTTTTAAGAAAAATCCTCCTTTGAATTGAGGTCTGGGGTCTCTTTTATAGTGCCCATAAATTAGTTAAATTTGTTAAAGAGATCTTTCTCTGAGTGATTTGGGGAATTTTTTTCCACCATTGGATCTTTGATCCAAGGGCTTCTGTTTTACAGAAGATAATCTTCTTGTTTTAACAAGAACAGAAAAGATTTCTTTAGAATTATAATTCTGTTGGGCGCAAATGCTCCAGAGCGTGACACGTGTCACGCAGCGCACTGCGCAGCGCAACTGCGCTAGCGCATCTGCGCTGACACGTGTCGCGCAGCGCACAGCGCAGCGCAACTGAAGCGTTGCTTCCTTTAATTTTACTTAAAATAGAGCTTTGCTCTGATTGGGCGCACTGCCTTGGGCGCTGCGCTGCCGTATCAGCTTTTGACACGTGGCGCGTTGCGCGCAGCGTATTGAATCTGAAGCGTTGCTTCGAATTTTGAATTTTGAAATTCAAACAGAGCCTTGCTCTGATTGGGGGAAACAAATGCCCCCCCACCGTTGCGCTCACGTGGCGTACACGTGAGTGCAGCGGTAGCAAAGCCTTGACCGTTGGATCTAAGGGGTCAGGCGAAAGGGCGCAGGCGCCTATAAATAGGACCCTTAGTCCTTGATAATTTTTTTACCATTTTCAAGAACTTGAATTTCAGAGCCTTGCTCTTGTTTAAGATTTTTAGAGTCTTGCTCTCATTTCTTTCCAGAGTTCAGATTTTTAGAACAACTTAGGTAAATTTTAAATTAAATTATATTAAATTAAATTTGATTAACAGAACATTGCTCTTATAGATCTTTGATCTAAAGAAAACCCCTTTGGGGTTTTAGTAACAGAGCCTTGCTCTCAGAAATCTATAGATCTACAGAGATCTTGTTTATGGATTTTAACCCATGAACAGAGCTTTGCTCATGGATCAAATGTAGACCTTTTTGATCTGAAAGTGGAAAACTCTTAAAAGTTTTTATGGATCTTTAAGATCCTAAATTTTTAATCTTTAGGAGTTAGAGTTTTCCTTTTTGATGGCTTTTCCATCATTAGTATAGGGCTAGGCTCTCTTTAGAGAAATTTTTATTCCCTTGAGACCAGAGTTTGACAAATGTCACTCTGTGACAGAGCTTTGCTTTAAAAGAGGAGATTTTCTCCTTGTCTCTAGGGATTTCCCATCAATGAGGATATTCTCTTGGGGATCTTTTCATTAATTGACAGTCTCATCCAATGATGGGGCTGTCTTATTAAATGATGTACTATCGTCCAGATTTTATGGGCCCCCTTTTGGTCCCCCTATCCACTGCATTGCGGTATGGTATAAAAATTTTAAAATGTTGAGCGTTGGAATTATAATACTGACGGCTAATGTTTGTCTTTTTGCAGGAAACATGTCTTCCAATTTGTCTTTTCCGTTTGTTCGCTCAGAGGGAGGGTTTCCTCAGGCACCGGTGAACCGCGTGGCGCTCGCTCTCATCAAGGATCATGACCCCGAGCACAAAAACCTTCACTTGTGGGGTAGGTGGTACAATGAAATCATCCAGGGTCGTTGCAGTTTCAGTTCCGCCACGCCGTCTGAGCCAACATCTTCACTCCCCTACGCAGATGAACCCCCGGTGAAGTATGCCGTGGAGGTCAAAAATTGGAATTCGGATGACCTCCTCCAGCCTGCGATTGGTGCTATCCCCGTGCAGCCGCCGCCAGCAATAGATATTTTAGGGAGGAGAATTTGTCAGGGTGAAGCACGCCCTTGTGGATAGGCTTATAACATTGGACTGATCCCACGACCGCCTGCCGGATATTTGCAATGGGCCCGGTACATCCTATCAGCGAGGAGGACTCATCTGATGAGGATTGGTTTGTACTCGGCCATCTATGTCTCGCTCTTTGAGTATCCTTCTCCTCCAACGTGGTGGGTTAAGGTTTTTATCGAGCAATGGAATATTCCCACACACACCTTCCTGATGACGGACCGGGAAATCTCTATCTCCTTGGAGGAGTTTGCTGAAATCTCGGGTCTGCCGATGAGGGGAGAGCCTTACGAGGAGCTGCTTCCTCCCGATGAATACGTCTTTGCCGCCAAGCCGCTGGTGTTTGACCTGACGCCGGAGAACGCTATTCAGCACCAGTACCCGGGCTTGGAGAAGGTATTGGAGATTTATGAAGGACTCTATCTAGAATCGGGTGACCGGGGAGTCAGTTTTGCAGATTTCATTACCCGCTTCATTCAACCAGAGTTCTTATCAGAGCGGAGCGAGAAGTTCGCCCAGCTCGACGACCCTTTTGGGTTCGGTTTTGATCGCCGACCCACATCGGAGGATGACCACAAAGACTTTATCTTCCCAGTGCCGCCGTCGTCCCTTTTTCAGAAATTGTCGTCCCCGACATGGATGAAGAGACCTTCTTTGTAGGGTTCTTGGGCTTGTGGTTGTGCAGTTTTGCTCTTCCTATGCATCCACGCCATATGCGGCCGACTGTTTTCTATCCAGCGCATCGGATGGTGGCTGGTTTGCAGTTGTCAGTAGGAATCGCCGGGCTGGCTCATCTTTATAATGGACTTAGTGTAGCGGCGGACGCTAGTGAGCCAGGGGTGCAACCCGCCAACTTCCCGATGCACTACTTTACTTCTTGGATGGAAATGCACGTGCACGGGGTGTTCGGTGCCCATAAGATTCCTCTCTTTTTTGAGAAATGCAGGCTCCCGAGGGTCATACGCCTGGTCGGGGCTTCGATCGTAGTTGCACCTTCGCGGGAGGCTAGGGGGCTGCTCCTTCGACCACACCTGTTCAGGAAAGACTTCTTTCTTGGACAAGGTCATAACAATAAGCTCAGAGACCACCAAGTCAGTAGTGTCGCTACGCGATGAATTTAAGGACGGGGCTTCCATGTTGAAGGCTCGGGAGATCCTCCATCTCTACTCCATTCGGCCGGGCTACCTGGTGTTCAGGCAGAATGAGACAGCCCTCTTCATGAGGTATAACCCTCACCGATTTGCTCAGCAATCGAGCTACAATCAAGGGATCCCGATGGAAGCCTTCTTGGAAAAGCCCGTGGTTAGCCGGGAGGGGATAAAGAATGCAATGCACCACTTTATGAGGCTCAACACGGGTTCTTATTTCTTTATCAGTGAGCCGAGCTGCGTCCCCAAAGTCCTCAACGCGTACATGGCCTGGTATGCGCATGCAATGGGGCCTGTTATTTTGATGGAGAAACGTATGCTGGTTGACCGCAAGGGTGCACCTCCCGGCGGCGATCGCAAGGCTCCCTTGAGGCCGAGGACTCCGGTCATTCCTCCATTGAAAGGTGCTCGAGGCGGATCTCCGCGCGTGTTGAGTCCTCCGCGCGGATTGCTGCTTCGTGATGCTGTGGATGCGCCACCAGCCCCCCGTGCTCCAGTGGAAACGGTAACTGTGGTATCGCCGGAGTCCGGTGTAGGCGCGGATGTCGGAACCCGCCGCCCCAAGGTGTCCGTCAAGCGTAAATCAGTCCCGGGTGCATCCAGAGCTGGCGGGCAAAAGAAGAAGAAGTCGCTCCTTTCCCTTGACGCGATTCTTGGCTTAGAGCCTGAGGCCCCTCTTACCGAGGGAATAAGTGAATATGGCAGCAATAAGGGCTTCGCGGTAGACCCTGCAGACACCGACCTGGCGGCCGCCATTGCGGCTTCTGAGCGATCAGCGAGGCTTGATGCGTGGTTGAGTAAACTCGCTAAGTCAGGTAATTATTATCTGCTTTCTTCATCATTTCATCGCATTTTTTTTTATCATTATTCTTGACTAATACTTTTCCCTATTTTCAACAGGTGTCTCTACTGAAGAAGCTATTGCTGCCTCTTTGAAAATCTTCCAAAAGGAGGAGGAGAAACGCGCTTTAGCGGGCGCCGGTATGTCCCACCCCCCATTTTTTAAAACAAATTTCGTCATTCTTTTAGATGATCAACCTGACTTTCTTCCCTTGTTTCTTTCTAGGGGTTATACCAGTCGACGAAGAGATCCTTCCGGAACCCGTCACTGGAGTTCCAGTCTCGTCGGGGCTGCCGCAAGAGCCTCGACTTGACAAGTCGACGAGGGATGCCTTGAAGAGCTTGGAGGCATCCCTGTATACAGACGAGGACGCCTCAATGAGAGAGGCTCTGGTGAGGTCCGTCTCAACGGCCCAGGAGGAGAGAAAGCGGCTGAGGCGCGAGGCGAAGGCGCGCCGGACTGCTTTGGCTACGGAAGCGGGCCCAAGCACCGTCCCTCGGGCAGATACTCCTTCCGAAGAGGCCCCTGTCGCCCTATCCACTGCTCGCAGACAAGTGGCGCGCGCCGCTCGAAGCGCAAATGATAAGTCCACTTCAGGTAACATTTCTTTCAGAATTTTTATTGTAAGAGTTATAATGCCGACGGTTCTTATATATATTATTTTGCAGGGCCAAGTCCGACCGAGGGTGAGGCGGAGACCGTTGAATCCAGGGGAACAGAGGAGGCGGTGCCTGCCGAACCCGAGCCGACAGTGGGCAACATCGTTGAGGCCTTGGAGCCTAATGCGGAGGTTGAGGGGCCTATAGCCGAGAAGGTCATTGATGCCGAGCCTGAAGTGGTGGCAGATGAAATGATCATTATAACTGAGCCTGGGGTGGTGGCGGATGAGGCGCTCGAGGCCGGCGATCTCGTGGTGATGGTTGACGAGACAACCGCGACTACTGAACCTGAGAGAGTAGTGGGTGAGGTGGCCATGATTCCCGAGGACGA
Organism: Agapanthus africanus; assembly: GCA_030015575.1. NCBI lineage: Eukaryota > Viridiplantae > Streptophyta > Magnoliopsida > Asparagales > Amaryllidaceae > Agapanthus > Agapanthus africanus. The sequence goes on from JASDDO010000024.1 coordinate 173,502,654, forward strand.
GCCAATCGCTCCTTCTCTGGAATCTGGTAATGCTCCAGTCATAGCCCTCCCCGTCTATGGTCCTCCGCCGTCTCCAGGTCTCGCGAGCACAACAACGGTTCCCATTGAGTCGGGTGATGAGGCCACGGGCGGTGGCCTCATGTCAATAGAGGAGGGAATCGCTTCCGTTTCAGCCGGCAACTTATCAGGTAAATCCCAAGTTGCTATCTTCTTTATCTTACAATCCTTTCTGACAAATTCGCATTTGTTGTAACGCAGGTGCATCCAGCACCGATGCCCCACTGCTTAAGGGAGCGCCTTCAACGACTGCCTTGGCGGTGGTCACCTCTCAACCCTCTCTCATACCATCTAAGATGTTGGAAGGTATGGGTTTGCAATTTATTAATCCTATACTTCAGACGCATAATTTGTATGCTAAAGTCATATTGTTGTGTCTTTTCAGGAGTGCTCTTTGATCATGTATATCAGATGTTGCTCCCACACTTCTCCTTCCCATCCGAACTTGCTTCTTCCCCTGGTGGCGTTGGTGAGTATGATTTCCATTAACATCTTTCTTTCTTTATTGATGGAATTACTTCTAAACCCTTTTTTCTCATCTCAACTGCAGTGCTACAAATCGAAGGAGGGGATGAAAGATCGGCTGCGCCGCCGACCATTCCGGTCTTGCCACCTGCCTCAGCTGGTACAGCGACTATCACATTGATAACTCCCCCTTTTTTATTTCCTGAACTGTTATCTGATCGCATCCTGTTTCTTTTCAGCTTTCGTTCCGGCCTCGTCGCCCTTCGCGCCTCGTATTACAATGTCGGCGGGTCCTTATCTGAGAAGTTCGTCTTCAAAAGGCGCCACGAATAGTCTGCGCATGTTGAGTGATTACGTCGAGGAACTCGACGTTGAAACTCCTACATCTGCCGCAGACTTCGCTACGGTGGTTAACCCGATGCTGGCAATACTCGTGAACTTTCATGATGAGAGCATCATCGCATCTTGGGTTAACCATTGCAAGGAGATCGAGGGCCGCCTATATCAGTTGGAGTCGCTGCGTCCCGCTCCCGAGACCTTGGCTGCCAGCAATCAAAGAACAGCGTGGATTGAGCAGAGCGCTCCTTACTTCCGCCACCTCAAACAAGAAGTCATTTCAAGGCGCAAGGAGCGTGGTGAGACTTCGAGCAAGTCTGCCTAACTGCATGCTCGGGTGGAGGCCAACGCCGCACGGCTGAAGGTTGTCTTTGAGGGCCTTCTGAAATGTCTTTCTGAAGGGTTATCATTAAGGCAACAACTTGACGTTGTCGAGCGAGATGCACCCAGCCTGGAAGCAGCCCAGAAGGCGGCGGAGGAGCAACTTTCATCCTTCTTGCAGCAGCGGGCCCAAGTGGAGGCGGAGGTGGCTGCGGCTGTCACTCAGGAGGAGGCGCTGAAGGAAGTGCGAGAGCAGCTTGTGGATTTACTAAAGACACTTCCTCCTCAGTAGCGATCCCTCTTTGTATCGTTTGTACTTGTAGATAAAAGAATGTGTATATATATATTTCTTTTATTCTTTGACATAATGTATCCTGTACCCAATCAAGTTTATGAATAAAAGATACACATTTTTTTTTGTAATATGTCGTTTTCTCCGTCTTTTCTTTCTTTTACTATCAGCATACCACCTTAGCAAACATGATTGACGGATGATTAGAACGAGTATTCTGACTTTCTTAAGAAATAGCGATGGCTTAGGCCGCAGGTTCAGATCTGCTGCCTGAGACTTTTCAACTCTATAAGCCGTGAGGGTCTCATAGAGACTTTTCTCCCTACGGATCGAGAGGATCTCGTAGGGTTTTTTTTCTCCTTAGGAATCGTGAGGATTCCTAAGTGTGGTTTTCTCTTATAAGTCGTAAGGATCCTATAAGAGAATTTTTCCCTCTTACGAGTCGAGATGACTTGTAAGCGGTTGTTTCCCTCCTTGTCGAAGTTCGATGTTGGAGAGTGAGACCCGTGGATGGTATGCAAGAGACCGTTTTGGGTCAACTTGCGGGGTCCCAGTGCTTAGGAAACAGGCTTCTTTTATGCCCACTGCCTAAGGCTTTATCTCACGAGTCGAGCCGCCTCAACAATTTTTGACGAGTCGAGACGAATCGAGCGTTTCTCGCAAGAACATCTTAACGTCGCATTTAACCTCTGTTCTTTACGACAGAAGCCCGTTAAGGTTGGTGGTACTTAGGGTTTTGGCCATCGTACCGTCGCATAAGCTGACATATTTCTCGATAGGCAATCGTGCTGTTCGAGTAGCCCTGCGACTGCCGTGTCTCTGATCCCTTCGGGGGCTGGACAAGACGTCTTCAAGCAATCTTCCTAGGCAGTTTGACCGTCGGAAGAACAAGCGTTAGGAATTTGCCATGCCGCTTTTTACTTGAGGTCAGGCTCATTTTGGCGAGCCCCGATAAGTCATAACCACTCCGCGCTGGTGTGGGATGATCTCCGATAGTCTTTCAGGTTTTGTGTGAGTTGCCGTCAAGACCCTGAAGCTAGGAATTTGGCATTTGCTTCGTTTTGCTGGCATCGCGTCTGCTGTATCGAGACGAATGCCGCGGTTGTTTTTAGTTTGCTGATGAACCGTCGAGGTTTGGAACTAGGGATTTTGCCATGGCTCCATTTGTTTGATTGTCGCGTCCGAATCCCGCTGGAGGAAGAACGCTCGGGTGACAACTCGTCAGCTGTATCGAAACGAACGTCGAGATGGAGCTGGAATTTTGCCGTGGCTCTGTTTGTTTGATTGTCACGTCCGAATCCCGCTGGAGGATGAACGCTGGGGTGACAACTCGTCTGCTGTATCGAAACGAACGTCGAGGTGGAGCTGGAATTTTTCCGTGGCTCTGTTTGTTTGATTGTCGCGTCCGAATCCCGTTGGAGGAAGAACCCTGGGGTGACAACTCGTCTGCTGTATCAAAACGAACGTCGAGGTAGAGCCGGAATTTTGCCGTGGCTCTGTTTATTTGATGATGTTGCGTCTGCTGTGTTGAGACGAACGTCGAGGTGGTGACCATTCCACACTGGTGTGAGACGATCTCCAATTGTCTTTCTGGCTTTATATGGGTTGCCGTCAAGACCTTGAAGTTAGGAATTTAGCCTTTGCTTCATTTGCTTTGTCATGTTCGAAGCTTGTTGGAGGAAGAACGTTATTGTTGACATTGCGTCTACTGTATCGAGGCGAATGTCACGGTTATCTCTAGGTTATTGTTGAACCGTCGAGACTTGGCTTCGCTTTTTGGCGGATCCTGTTGGGAATGTATGGTTCCCTCTTTGTTTGTGCCTCTGGATTGTATACAGGAATCGATGTGATCTAACCTGTAGGGCAAATGTTTCATTCATTTTTATTTTATTTTATTATTATCATTTTATTTCCGCGATACTCTATCATTTCAGCTTTTAAATCGCGAAGGTCGCGATTGCCCAATCATTTCGGCTATTTTTCGCGGTGTCCAATCATTTCGGCTGTTTACTTTATTTTTACTCGCTGCTTTTTATTGCGAGTTGCCCAATCATTTCGGCTATTTCGTATGCATGTGCGGCCTACTGGCTTTCCGTCGTAAACCTGAATTTAGACACCGATTTCGGCATCAGCACCGCTACAACTGGGATATTTCCAGGAGCGAATCATCATCTGCCTCTGTTGATGCCGAACAAAGGTAGCTTAGCAACCAGGGTTAAGGTCCTGTCAACTAAGGCTTTTGACTTCATAAGCCGTAAGGGTCTCACAAAGTTATTTCTCCCTACAAGTCGTGAGGATCTTATAGGTGTATTTTCTCCTTAGGAATCGTGAGGGTTCCTAAGTGTTTTGCTCCTCTGTAAGTCGTAAGGATCCTACAGGAGGGGTTTTTTTTCTCTTGTAAATTGAGAGGATTTACAAGGGTTATTCATCGTGCGAACATATCCCTAATCTCGGATGGGACTTAGTTAGGGAAATGTTTATTCGTGCCTGTGGATTGTATACAAGGGTCAGTATCGAGCCACTTGTAGGGCAATGTCGAAAGTTGTGGGGGTTGCTTAAGCACAGTTTTAGGTCTCTGTAACTTAAGACTTTCAAATCTTATGAGCCGTGAGGGTCCCATAAGAGAGTTCTCCTTACGAGTTGTGAGGATCTCGCAAGTGTATTTTCTCTTTAGGAATCGTGGGGATCCCTAAGTGTGTTGCTCCCTTGTGAGTCGTAAGGCTCTCACGCGGGTGGTTTCTCCTTACGAGGTCGAGAGGACCCTATAAGTGTCTTTTAACGAGGTTGCGCCCTTTCGGGTTTTCACAAACACTCGCCGGTAGCCCTGCTGTTTTTATTCACGGAGCCCTTTCGGGTTTTCATCCGTGCCCATTTTGCTTATGGACAAACCGTTTTTTTTTATTCTTTTTATTTTCTTCTTCTCTTTTTTTTTTAACGAGGTCGCGCCCTTTCGGGTTTTCACGAACACTCGCCGGTAGCCCTGCTGTTTTTTACTCACGGAGCCCTTTCGGGTTCTCATCCGTACCCTTTTTGCTTATGGACATACCGTTTTTTTATTATATTTTTTTTTATTTATATTTTTTTTATTCATTTCGTCAGCCTAAGGATGCTGCGGTATTATTTTAAGGACGTTTCGGTCCTTTGCAAGTTTTAGGACATTGCGGTCCATCATTAGTTTAAAGACGTTTCGATCCAGGGTCGCCGTATTTGAGGCGAATATCTAGTTTATTGACTTTTCGGTCTGTGGGGCTTTCTCTATGACTGACCATGATGCCCCCGGCGTATCCATCTTTCTCGGAGCATGCGGTTGTGGCGGGTTCACCTTCCAATTTTCCGACAACGCGAACTTGCCTTGTTGGTATTGGTCTTCAACCCAGTTCTTGAAGACGTAGCAATTCTCGATCAGATGACCTACCGTTTGATGGTAAGGGAAATAATTAGGATTATTAACATCGCCTAGCCGCAACGGACGTTTTGGACTCGGCAGATTGATGAGTCTGTCGCACACTGCCAGCTCGAACAGTCCCCTTGTTTTATCTTGCGGAAACGAGTAAGGACGTTTCAACTTTTCCTGGAGGGGTTGCCGCTTGTTGCTTTGGTGAGCAACCTGTCTAGGGTCACTTAATTGTTGTTGAGCGCTGGCGACGAAGGCCGTTTTTCCTTTTCCTTTATCCTTTTTGTTCGCTCCGTTGTTTGCGGGGCCGGGATTTTTTCCGAGTAGCGTGCGATTGCATGGCTGAACGTTCTCACAGCTCCTCAATTCCTTCATTTTTGAAATATATTCCCTGAGGGAAGGGTTGGGGGTAGCTTCTTCGTCAGAGTCACTTCCAAAGGTGATAATTTGCGATACCTTAGAGTCGGCCGTATGAAAATCGTCGGCGGCTCTTTTGCGATCATCTATCGCATTTTTTCGACGTCTACAAGCTTCACATTTTTTCATGTCGAAGTGTTTCTTTTGAGCGACATACCCTTGCCACCAACAGTTAAAAGATTCGCAGTCTTCGGTAGGATGTATGATCTTTTGATGATATAAATAGAAGTTAGGGTGCATCTCTACCTCAGCGAGAGTATTTTCTTCAGAGGGCGGTAGCTTCATTCCAACTGATAAAGCTTTGGCGAACCTTTTCCTCGTCTTGAATTTGTTTTTACCCGCAGTGTATGGCTTTTGATTTGACGGGAATGCCTTGGCTCTTTCCAGTATGGCCATTTCATGCTCTTGATTGGCTTTTGCTTTCAGACGAATTTCATTTAGGAAGGCATCGATCAACTCGTCTGATGGCTGTAGGATCTCCAGCTCAGGATTCGCTATTGGTTTCTCAGCGCAAGGAGCCTCTTCAATGTCTGCCAGTGAGTGAGAAATCACATGACAAGTCGCTACGTAGTCCTCAGATTCATCTGATGAGTTTTCTCCATCGTTTTCATCCTTGACTAAAGAACAAGCTGCCCCCGGCGTGTCCGTCTTCTTTGGAGAGTGCGGCTGTGGTGGGTTCACCTTCCAGCTTTCAGACAGCACGAACTTGCCTTGTAGGTATTGATCCTCGATCCATCCCTTAAAGACGAAACAATCCTCTATCGGGTGACTTACCGTTTGGTGGTAAGGGCAATAATTGGGATTATTAAGATCGCCTGGCTGCGACAGACGCTTTGGACTCGGCAAATTAATAAGTCTGTTGCGCACTGTCAGCTCGAACAGTCTTCTCGTTTTATTCTGAGGAAACGAGTAAGGACGTCCTAGCCTCTCTTCGAGGGATGGGCGTGGACGCGCGTTGTTTTGGCGAACGACCGGCTTTGAGTTGTTCGACTGTTGCTGAGCATTGGCGACGATGATCGCTTTCCCTTTTCCTTTCTCATTTCGGGGATCAGGTCTTGGAGGAGACGGTCCATGGCCCATCTGGTCCATTTGGGCTAATTTGTCGATCAAGGCCTGGAAGGTGGTCGGCCTGAAGAACATCATGAATTGCGAGATGGTCGCCTGCGGATCGAGAGTGCCCACAAACATGCCTACCGCAGGTGCCTCTTCTATGCGTTGTTCGCATTTTGACCATAGGTTTCGCCATCGTGTTGTGTATTGGACCCACGTTTCGCCAGGCCTGATTCTGGCATTTATTAGTGCTGTTATCGGGGTGCGTTCACCAACACTCGCAAATCTTTGTGTAAACAGCAGCTCCATCTCCGCAAATGTTTTGACAGAGTCATTAGGTAGTTCTGAATACTATTCAAAGGCTATTTCTGCTAAGCTGCCGATGAATTGGCATAGCAACAACTTGTCATCGCCTCCAGTATTGCCGCATAAGGCCCTGAATTGAGCGACATGCTGATGCGGATTCCCTGTCCCTTTATATACGTGGAATTTAGGGATCGTATATCCCGGCGGGTAACTGATTCGGTCGTACCAGCTCGGATACGGTCGTCCGGTTCTAGCAATTTGCCCAGCCGTTTCATTCGCCTGATGAACCCGGATATGCTGAGCTATATATTCGTCTAGGTCAACTTTGGAGATTGCCTTCTCTTTGGCTGTTGACAGAGCCGGCGGAGGATTTGACGTTTCTCCCCTGTCTTCTTCAAGGACGATCGGAGGATCTTCAGCAGGAGGGCCCGGCTGTAACATCATCCCTACCATATTTTGGAAGAGGAGCGCCATCTGTTTTATGTTAGCCGCTTGCTCTGCAGCTTCTTTGTCCCTCCTTTCGGGGACTCTACGTAAGAAGTCAGCATCAGTTTCTTGTTCGTGACGCTGCTCTGATGATACTTCCGAACTTTCTTTCGGTTCGGTAAGTGCAGCCATCACAGTCATCATTTCCTGCAGCTTCTGTTGCTGCTCTTGGGCTTTCGTCACAGATCGGGTGAGCGGTCGGTGACCCGTCGAAGTGCGGCTTTCCTCCTTTCCGGCAGCCATATAAACAGTATGCACTACCATGCCCCCAGACCTGGGGCGTCTGTGCTCAGCGCTTTTACGGTTCGCCATATTCACAGGGGCTTTTTGCGGCCTCCTTTTCTTTTGGGTGATTGACGTTGAGGGAGCCGTCGTAGTGGGCACCCATCCAGCTGTTGCTTTTTTCGGCTTGACAGAGTAGTCCTTCTCCTGTCGCACCTTCATCTTTTTCTGTCGGCGGAGATAGTTTTCATCAATCACCGACTCTTGGACCTGTCGTCAGACTTTGTAAATTTTAGAGGACAGCCGTTGAGGGGGCCGCTCTAGCTTCTTCTCTGGAGTATTCTCCACAGGTGAAGGAGTTCGTTTCAACATCGCAGTAGGAGAATTTCCGCGCACCGTATTCAGCAATTCAAAGCTGTTCCCAGTTGGAACGGCAGCATCGATCCCCACCGTTGAAGCTGGCGGAGTTATCCCAGATGGGGGGTCGCCCCCGGCCTACCTCACTCGGCGCCAGTGGCGACGTCGAGCATGTCGCGCGGATGAGATCACCTCCGTTGTTGGATAAGCTTCTTCATGCCCCCTGCTTTGAGGAGAGACTATTATTGGTGCTAGCCTATCGAAGACTGACACCCGTTGAGAAGCAATGTCTAATCTATCAAAGACAGACCTCTGAGCAGGGGAAGCAGCTTTGAGGACCTCGCCTGGAGCAGCAACCGGAATGGCCAGCCTTGTAAAAACTGATTTCTTGGAAGGAGGAGCCTTTCCAATGATTTCGTCCGCTTGAGCCGGGATGGATATCCGCTTTGGGATGGCAGCTTCGGGTATCGCGGGCTTGTAGACTTTCTGGCCCAATCTGTTGAAAACTGAGGTATTGAAGTTGGGCGACCCGTTGAGAGGGGTCGCGGCAGTGGTAAGCCGATCAAAGACCGACTTCTTTGGGGCTTCTTGCAACGTCATTGTGGCATTGAAGCTCAACGGTGGGAGCATGGCTCCGAAGAATAATCCAGTGGTGGCCTGAGTTACCTGCTCCACTGGCATCTTGAAAAGGGAGGCCGCTTGGGGCCCATAAGTCACTCCTCCAGCAAGGACCGAGCGAGAGTTGCAGTTGCAGGTAGTGCAGTTTGAAGCCATTGATCTTCTGTTTTCTGCACGGAGCAAGACACCAAATCTTAGTATCTCGAATCCACAGGCAACCACAGCAAACCGCGATTCGTTCGTGAACACGACACACGAAGTGTGGAGTGGAAAGAGGAAGAGGTCCCACCGGGCGTGCCAGAATCTGTTCCCCTCCGAAAGACGGCGCACAGGACCGCGATGTCCAGACGCTGGGGTTCGGGGCAGATGCTATTTGGTTTTATCCGTCCACCTCTCCGAAGATGCCAAGTTGATTTATGGCACCGTGTATCGGAGGTCTAGACGGATGCGGCCGATGTAGCAGACTTCGTCAGATTCCCCCTCACTTGAGGGGTTTTTGATTGTGGGGACGCTCTTCCCTGCAGGCGCAAGCCCCTGCAGTTAATTACGCTACCGCATCGCGGTAAGAACTTTCTCCTTCTCCAGAATTTCACTTCGTGTCGTGTGTGTTTGTTTTGTTTGTGGTTGCCCGTGGATTGTATACGGAGACTGAGTAATGCCGTCGCCCGTAGGACGTGGATTAGTCCAAATCCGTGTTTACTTAGATTTGGGTTTGGTGTTTTTAGTTTAAGGATGTATTAGTCGCGTTGCGGCTAAGATCGACTTAAACGTTCGTTAAGGATACGTTAGTCCTGTTTTAGACTAAGATCAACTTAACGTAGTGATTCATTTAATATATGGCCGTCAGGACTCGTCACCTCTCTGACGTCGTTGAAGGATTACAACGACAGGTGTCAGAGGAGCTCGGAGATGTATCCTCGAACCAGAGTTGATTTGGAATTTTGTAGTCCACTTGAATGTTTAAGGATACGTTAGCCGTGTTTGGGGCTAAGATCGACTTAAACGGGATCGTTTAGATCCGGTAAAAGAGCATTTAGAGGCTCTATTGTTCCAGTTTAGGGACGTGGTGGTCCATACTCCAGTTTAGGGACGTGGTGGTCTATCGCCAGTTTAGGGACGTGGCGGTCCATATTCCAGTTTAGGGACGTGGTGGTCCATCGCCAGTTTAGGGACGTGGTGGTCCGTATTCCAGTTTAGGGACGTGGTGGTCCGACATTAGTTTAAGGACGTCTCGGTCCAACATTAGTTTAAGGACGTTCCGGTCCAATATTAGTTTTAAGGACGTCTCGGTCCAATATTAGTTTTAAGGACGTTCCGGTCCAACATTAGTTTAAGGACGTTCCGGTCCAATACGAGTTTAAGGACCCCGCAGTCCATCTTGATGTGTGGTCGTCGGGACCCGTCACCTCTGTGACGTCGTTGAAGGATTACAACGATAGGTGTCAGAGGAGTTCGGAGATGTACCCTCGAACCAGATATAAATTGATTTAGGGAGCAGCCGTGCTCAGTCAATTTAATTTGAGGACTTACAGCCATGATTGGGCTAAGTCCAGTTGGGAAAATACTCATCATTTTTATTTGTTTTTGCATTGCATTTCTTTTTATTTTTATTTGGGCTCTACCTATAAAGGATGCAGAGCATCAATTTGTTTTGGGCTCTGCCCATTTATAAATGATGCAGAGCATCAATTTTACTTGGGCTCTGCCCTTTTTATTGCTTTGCAATTTATTTTGTCCTGCTAGGTCTTTTTGACTTGGGCCTGGCCCTTTAACAAAAGAAATGTATTGCATTTTTCAGGCGCTTTGCGCCAATCAAAGAGCGCAAGCGCTTGTGGTGATGACACGTGTCATGCAGGCACAGTGCGCTGCGCTAGTGCGCTACGCTTGCGCTGCTGACACGTGGCGCGCTCTGGTGAGTTGCGCCAATTCCAGAGAGCAAGGCTCTATTTCAACAGCGCATAGTGCAGATGGTTCAGATGCTGACACGTGGCGCTCTCTGGTGGCTTGCGCCAACCCAAGAGCGCAACAGTGCAGTTTTGCAAGTGCAAGGCACTATGATTTAAGAATCTTTTAGATTCAGGAACCAATGGTTCACAAAAGAAGTGCAAAGCACTTATTCGTTTCCTTGATCTAATTTAGATCAAAGAAAAACAAGTTATTCTTTTTATTTCGAGAACCAAAGGTTCATAAAAGTGCAAAGCACTATTTTTTATTTGTTTTTGTTTTTTCCTGTTTTAAAGAACCAGTGGTTCATAAGAAGTGCAAAGCACTATTTTTATTTTGTTTTTTTTTATTAAAGATCTATGATCTGTTCATAAGAGAACTTTCTCTTTTTCTAAAGGTCTTTACCTTTTTTGTTCTTGACGAGTTCTTCAGAGTTCTCTTTATCTCTTTTTTTTAAGAAAAATCCTCCTTTGAATTGAGGTCTGGGGTCTCTTTTATAGTGCCCATAAATTAGTTAAATTTGTTAAAGAGATCTTTCTCTGAGTGATTTGGGGAATTTTCCCCACCGTTGGATCTTTGATCCAAGGGCTTCTGTTTTACAGAAGAAAATTTTCTTGTTTTAACAAGAACAGAAAAGATTTCTTTAGAATTTTAATTCTGTTGGGCGCAAATGCTCCAGAGCGTGACACGTGTCGCGCAGCGCACAGCGCAGCGCAACTGCGCTAGCGCATCTGCGCTGACACGTGTCGCGCAGCGCACAGCGCAGCGCATCTGCGCTAGCGCAACTGCGCTGACACGTGTCGCGCAGCGCACAGCGCAGCGCAACTGAAGCGTTGCTTCCTTTAATTTTACTTAAAATAGAGCTTTGCTCTGATTGGGCGCACTGCCTTGGGCGCTGCGCTGCCGTATCAGCTTTTGACACGTGGCGCGTTGCGCACAGCGCATTGAATCTGAAGCGTTGCTTCGAATTTTGAATTTTGAAATTCAAACAGAGCCTTGCTCTGATTGGGGGAAACAGATATCTCCCACTTACCTGGCCACAAGAGTGATAAAGAGGCGGTAGAGGATTTATCCTGCGACTTGTCCTTTGGAAGTCTAGGAGCGGTCTAGTGACTTGACCTATGTGACCATAGTTCTAGGGTTGATTGTGCATTTTTTGTGTGATTTGTCTCGCGTCCAACACTTTTCAAAACAAACCATTTTAAAATCGTTCTCACACGCTGCAACGTGCGCTAAACCCGCTTAGTGCATGCTCGGCTGGACACGGGATTCTAGTGCCCGTCTTGTCCGCGTTTCTGCTATCGACTCCGAAGTCGGTACTTCTTCATCTTCTTTTTCCCCTCCACTCACCACTTCGACCGAGATGGACGGTTCTCCATCAGATTTTACCAACACACCGCTGCCGCCACCTGTAGGTGCGCAGAATCCACCGCGCATCTCTCTTCAAGAAAGATGCTACCCGATACGCGGTCTTCTTCCTACCTGCCTACCTATTCCACCAGCCAATGGGGATAATTTTGAAATTAAACCCCACTTCATCAAACTGGTGCCCAAATTTCACGGGTTTGAGTCTAAAGACGCATACGTTTTTATCACCAAATTCGAAAACGTATGCGCAATGATGGGCACTTCACAACTTTCAGTGGATGCTATGAGATTACGTCTTCTCCCTTTACGTTGTGCGATCTAGCAGAAAAATGATTTATAACACTTCCGCGCACTCTATTGCCAATTGGGATGAATTCGTTATAGCATTCCTTACGAAATTTTATCCTAATTATAAGACCGCCCGTGTTCGAAGCGAGATTAACCAGTTTACCCAGCCTCCCAATGAACCATTTTGGAAATAATTTGAACGGTTTAAAGATCTACTAGTCCAATACCCTCATCACGGAATTAATAGATGGGACCTTTGCCGAATTATATATAAGGATGTTAATCCTGCGACAAAACAGATACTTGAAACCATTTTTCAATGCCATTTCATGTCCAAAGACGATGGTGAAGCTTGGCAATTCCTGGAAGACTCGCTGAACAAACTTTACAGTGGGAAAGCGTTAAACCACCATCAACATCATCTAGGGGAGGTATCCATCAGCTCAATATTTCCATCGCAGTGAAGGCCGAAATGGACGCGATACAAAGGAAACTCAAAACCATAGAAAACAAAGTCTCTTCAGCCTCTCTAAACCAGGTTACGCTCCCTAAAACTGTGTGTGGTTGTTGTTCGGACCCATCACATCTGACGGAAGAATGTCCTTTGAATCCTCCGTTTCAAGGTCAAGAACATATTAATGCTACTTTTCAGCAACGACCTAGAAACGATCCTTATTCTTCTACATACAAGCAGGGATGGAGGAATCATCCTAATTTTGCTTGGAACAAAAACCAAAATCAAAATCAAAACCAGTTCCCAAGCAATTATCAAAGACTTCCTCTATAGCAACAGCAACCACCACAACAAAATCAGCATCCCTTTCAACCGCAAACTTTTCAAAATCCGGCCAATAATTCTGCACCTTATAATAATTCTTTCCAAACGGCCGGTACCGATAAAACCTCTGCACTCGAACGTAACTTAGAAACGTTCATTAACTAATCTACACAAACGACGGCTAATTTAACATCTTCTATCCAAACGTTATTACAGCACACCGCTTCCAACGGTGAAAGCATAAAATCGATAGAAGCATAACTTGCAAAGTTAAATGCCGCGATGAGTGCAATAGAGAAAAGGGAAATTCCATCTCAATCTCTACCAAATCTTGGCTACTTACAAAGTTATAATGTGAGTGTCGTAACCACGTTGAGATCAGGAAGAGTGCTGCACAACCAAGTGGGTGAACATGTTGATGACGTTGATGTCGATGATATTAAGGATACCCCGGCTTCTACCTCTACTCCTACTTCGTCTAGTCCACCACCTTCTTCCGAGGCTATTCTCCGTTTTCCTCTAGGCTCGAACCCTTCGCCCACTTCCTTGAGTCCACCTAAAACGATCCCAACTCCAATTCTAGAATCCATTCAATCCCCACAATCTTCTCCAATGTTGGACTCAACCCTTATTGATAAAGCTTCTTATCCAAACAAGTTAAGGGGTGTTCAGTCGAAAATATTGCATTCTTAACACACCAATTTCCCTACTCTTTCTAATCATCTAAGGGTGTTTATTGTAAATATAAAACGGATTACAAATTCATCTGGAAAATACCAAATACCACGTGTTGTATATATAATCAACATTCTGGAGGGAAATTGTGTGTTTATTAGTTCACGCATGATATTGTATATCTCAACACCTTTCATCAAGATTTTGTGCAGAAAATTATTCAGGTCAAAGAACTGGAATCGCAATTGTGCCGATAAAACGCAGCACGTCAAAGAAATAAAATCTGGCAGAGATTCAGAAAGGATAATAAGATTCCAGACATCAAAAGAAGATCTCAAGACTAACACCAAACAACCCCAGAAAATTGATGCAATGAACTCTTCAAACGGCCGCGGAACCGCGGCCGATCCAGCCCAATCCGTCGCGGATCCGTGGCCGAGTTGGCTCATCGGCAAACGAAACTTTTCCCGTGGATCCCTTATAACTTCCAAGCTTCCTCAAGACGCTTCGAACTCCCTAGCTTTCTCCAGAAGCTTCCCTACAACAGCCAAGGTTATCATGCAAGCTTCATAACAACCTAGCTTCTAGTGGAAGATTGGGAGAACTATAAAAGGAGACCTAGGGCTTCATTGTAAAAGTTTGTTGATTGTTGTTCAATAATTGTTCATTACACAAGTTGAGTGACACAACTTGTGATCCAAACCCAAAACCAAATCCAATCAAAATCAAGATCCATTGAGAGCAAAATCAAGCGAGCAATCGAAGATCCTTTATCGCAACGCCGGTCGTCACCAAGAGCAAGAGATCCGCATCCGATCCATGACTCACGGCGATCGAGCCACGCAAAGATCGACCATAAATTCCCTTTCAAAAGAGCGATCGAGAGCTAGTCTTGTAACCTCAAATTGAGAGGTGTAATTTGAAGAAGATTTAATAAAGGTGATAAATAGTTAATTCTCGCTTTCTTTACATTCTTGCATTATGAAATTTCTCGTTCTTAATTCTTTTATTTTCATGATGCGTGAGTGAAATCTCCGCTTGTAAAGAAATCGAGAGAATCGGTAGATCAAATGATGATGAAATCATTTTACTAATCTTAAGCCTTATGAGAATTGTGAACTTTAAGAAAAAGAATCGTCAATGACCTAATTGGAGCGAGATCATGTTCTTGATTATTTCGTTGCAAATTAGGGATCAAATGATTGAGGATCCTCTTTGCTAGAGGCTAGATTTGAATGATGATCAATGAAAAGACAAGGGATAGTGAAGGAGAAACCCTAGTTTCTTCAATAGATCCCTAATCTTCATTCATCGTCATCGATCTAGCTACAATCCATCAATAGATAAGATTATTCATTATTAGTATTCATCATTGCTATTAATTCGATCGATTCCTACAAGCTATTCTAAATAATCTTGATAACTAAATTGAGTTGGACATCTTCTTGATTCTTGATATTTTTCTTGATTTTCTTGAAATGACAACTCAATTAAATCTTGAATTACTTTCTTGAATATTCTTTTATATTTTCTTTCAATTCATCTAAAACAAAATCGAATAAGTACACGCATCTCAGTGGACGATCCGTTCTCATTAACGAAACTATTTCGACACCGTTATTGATTGCAGTATAAATTCTTTGGTTGTGACTAAACTTTTACTTTTCATATCACACGATCAAAACACTAGAATCAATCAAATGGCGCCGTTGCCGGGGATGCGTGCGTAATTTGTTCTTTCTTGCTATTTGAGTTGAAATATTATTATTCCATCGAAATTTAATTCAAGAATCGCTTCGTGTGCTTAAAGATTAGTGTTTGAATTTTTGCGAGGGAATCTGGCATCACTGTAGAAGTGAGATCAAGATTCAGAGACTTTCTGAAGAATCCAGAGAATCACAGGAAGCTACATGAAAATTTTCAAAACCTATCTCCTCCATTCCACCACAGATCCGCGGCATAGTGCTGGTTTTTGCGGCGGTTCCGCTGCCGTTTAGGTAAATCAGAGTCTAAAACTTATGTGGTATATTCTCCGTTCTCTCCTCTCCTCTCTGATCTTGTCCAATAACAAATTTTCTGCAGGATTCTTTACAAAAATTCGCAGCGCTGCTAAAACAAAAATTCTTGTTGTGTTTCTTGAAATTGGTTGTTTGTTCATATTTTAACACGGAAATTAAGGGGCAAAGACCAAATTCAGATTAGGTAGGGATTTCATTACCCTTCCTAAGCCCCGGAAATCACAAAATTAGCATCTGCATCACCCTCATTAACTAAAAAATATCTAGACAAGACTCTAAGGACCGCCGTGCTCAATTAGGACAGAAGGAGGTCGTGAGCAATCTAGTGCTTATCCGCATTTCTTTTGTGGTGTCTAAGGCAAGTGTATCTAAGGCAAGTGGTTACTTAATTAGGCCCGCTACTTACGTAGCGGAGAACCTCCCACTTACCTGGCCATAGAAGGGATAAAGAGGCAGTAGAGGATTTATCCTGCGATTTATCTTCTAGAAGTCTAGGAGCGGTCTAGTGACTTGACCTAGGTGACCATTAGATTTAGGGGTGATTGTGCATTTTGTGTGTGATTTTTCAAAATCCGTCTTTTTCAAAACCAAACACCAAACCAAATTTTCTCTAATTATCACAAACGCTGCCACTTGAACTAAACCGTTTAGTGCAAGCTCGGCTGGACACGGGATTATAGTGCCCGTCTTGTCCGCGTTTCTCTAATCGACTCTAAAGTCGGTATTTCTTCATTTTCTTTTCCCCACCACCCACCACTACCGAGATGAACGGATCTCCATCAAATTTCTTTAGCACCACTCTGCCACCGCCCGCAGGTGCGCAGAATCCACCGCGCATTTCTCTCCAAGAGAGATGCTACCCTACACGTGTTTCCCTTCCTACCTGTCTTTCCATTCTGCCAGCCAATGGAGACAATTTCAAAATTAAACCTCAATTCATCAAACCATTGCCCAAATTCACGGTCTTGAGTCTGATGACGCATATGTTTTTATCACCAAATTTGAAAACGTATGCGCAATGATTGGCACGTCACAACTGTCTGTAGATGCTATGTGTTTACGTCTTCTCCCATTCACTTTGTGCAATTTAGCCGAGAAGTGACTTTATTACACAACCGCACACTCTATTGCCAAATGGGATGAATTTGTTGCAGCATTCCTTAAGAAATTTTATCCCAATCATAAGACCAGCCGTGTTCGGAGCGAAATCTTCTAATTTACCCAACTTCCCAATGAACCATTTTGGAAATGCTTTGAACGGTTCAAGGATCTTCTTTTACAATGTCCTCATCACGGAATCCCTAGATGGGATCTGTGTCGAATTATCTATGAGGGTATTGATCTCATGACAAAACAGATGCTTGAAACCATGTCTCAATGTCAATTCCTGTCTAAAAATGATGGTGAAGCTTGGAAATACCTTGAAGATCTTGTCCAACCCACTTTACAATGGGAAAGTGTTAGCCACCCATCGTCTAGCGAAGGTATCAGTCAGCTCGATATTTCCGTCATAATGAAAGCCGAAATGACCGCAATATAAAGGAAACTCGACGCTATAGAAAACAGAATTTCTTCTGCCTCCCTAAACTAATACACACTTTCCAAAACCGTGTGTGGTTGCTGTTCCAACCCATCACATTTGACGGAAGAATGTCCTTTGAATTCTCCGTTTCTAGGTCAAGAACACACTCATTCTGCTTTTCAGCAACGACCTGGAAACGATTCTTATTCTTCCACATATAACCAAGGTTGGAGGAATCACCCTAATTTTGCTTGGAACCAACACCAAACTCAAAATACGATTCCAAACCAAAATAACTTTCAAAGGGTCCCTCCACAACAACAGCAACCACCACAACTGAGTCAGCACCCCTTTCAACAACAAAATTTTCAAACCCCGGCCAACAACTTTGATTCTTCTTCTGCCGGTACTGATAAACCCTCTTCACTCGAACGAACCTTGGAGTTGTTCATGCAACACACCATGCAATTGTCGGCTGATATCAAATCTTCTATTGACACCATAAAGAATGACTCTGCCTCCCACGGTGAGAGTATAAAAGCGATAGAAGCACAAATTGCACGAATAAATGCCGAAATGAGTGCTAGAAAGAAAGAGAAACTTCCAGCTCAACCACTACCGATCCTGGACCCTCGCATTATAATGATGTGAGTGCTATTACCACGTTGAGATCTGGAAGAGTGTTGAACAATTATGTGGGTGAACATATTGATATTGATAATGACGAGGAATCAATTGAAACCCCGGCTTCCACTTCTACTCCTTGCCCTATTTCGTCTAGTTTACCTTCTTCTTCCGAGCCTATTATTCGTTTTCCTCAAGGCTCAAACCCTCCACCCACTTCATCCTTTCCACCCCCACAAACTTCTCCACAAATGTTGGACCCAACACTTATTGATAAAGCTCTATTTCCAGATAGATTGAGGTCCAACAAACCTAACGCACAAATGGAGAAGATTGTGGAAATGTTTAAGCAAGTTAACATAAACATCCCTCTCCTAGATGCTATACAAAAAGTTCCAGCTTATGCGAAAATCCTTAAGAACTTGTGCACTGGGAAGAGAAAAACTCAAGTGCCTAAGAAGGTATTCATGTCGAGTAATGTAAGCACGGCTTTTACACAACAGTTACCCAAGAAACATAAGGACCCTGGCTGTCACAATCTCTATTTCTATTGGGGGTAAAAATATCAATCGTGCTCTACTCGACCTTGGTGCTAGTGTTAACTTGCTTCCATATTCTGTGTATGAGCAATTGGGTATCGGAGAATTAAAACCATCACAATGCACTTTACAGATGGCCGATAGATCTATCCCCAAGCCTAGGGGTATGTTAGTGGATGTGTTGATAAAAGTCGGGGAATTTATATTCCATGTGGAATTTATTGTTCTAGATACACAGCCTGTAGCGAACCCACAGAACCAAATTCCGGTGATTCTCGGTCGACCCTTTTTGGCTACTTCCAACGCTGTAATCAATTGTCGAAACGGCTCTATGAACTTATCTTTCGGGAATAGATCAATTGAGCTTAACATTTACAAGTTGGGAAGTGTGCCCTCCGAACCCTATGCTCATGTATGTTCTTTCGAATTAATGGATGTCGACAGAAGCGAATTTGAACAGCTTCACGATACAGATCCAGACTTCCTTAGTACGTTGTTATTTGACCCAGCGATGTATTATACACATACGGACCCTTCTTTTGAGTTGTCCGGGTCAGCATCTAACGCTGATTATGAACCTGTTCTGAAGTCTGAGTATCATCCTGTTATTTCAAATGAAAATATTCTTTGGGATATCGATGAAAGCTTTGAAGAAATGATCGCTGATGAACTCGCATTTTTAGCAAATACGGATGTTGAGATGAATCAACTCCAAAACAAAGAAATTGAACCTCCACCCCTTTTTCTTGACAATCACGAGAATGCGAGTAATCCATCATCATCATCACGGTGTCGTCTCTCCAAATCGAGACGCAAATCCATTCCATCACACCACTTATCTCTTTCCCACTTCTTCTTGACTCTATACAACATGTTCTTCCACCAACCGGGTCGTTACATTGATAAAATCTTTGAATGGTTGGTATTAATTTTTAGTCTTTGTAAAGCCTTATTTTGACCAAATTACTTTACCCCCTCTTAAAATGCTTAATATTGTTTAATTGAAGTTTGGGGGGGTATATTTTTGGCTCTTGAAAATAAAATTTGTCTTCAAAAATTGTGAGCCAAAAATAAGTTTGGGGGAGATTTTCACATCCATATATTCTTTGACCCCGCTAATAATTTTTCCTCCCAAGCCTACAGGTTTCTGAGATTTAACGGATGGCAACAGTGAGCACACTGTTGTAAACAAGTTTGGGGGAGGTTTGTGCTTATTTACGCATCACTTTGCATCATACTTTGCATAAGCACAAAACATATAAAAAAATATTTAATATTTATTATTTTATAATGAAAGACAAGAAGGTGAAAAATTACATTTAAAAGATTGGAAAAGTTTAAGAAAACCAAGAAAGTTAGATGTTTTCTTAAACGGAACTAGTAATAAGTAGTTATGAGCCGTTGTCCCAAGAGTTGGTAAGATGAAGGAAGTCACTAATCTGAGGATGAAAATAAGTCTGAAAAATAGTTCTTATTCTGGAAGCCAAACATCTGAATGTTGATACCCTACTATACGCACTTACACACGTCTTGAAACTCGGGATAGTAAAGGATACTTTGAAATGCTCTTGTCTAAAAGCCAAATTATGAAATAATGAATAAATGGAGAATAAAAATATAAAAGATGAAGAAAAATGAACACTGGTTTTGTAATCACCAAGGCAGTATAGAAAAAATATAGCGAGGGTGCTTCATCACCTAGTGCCTTAGACCAACTGGTTTGAGAGTCACCACTAAGCTTTAGGTGTTGCAAGACGAGAAAATTACTATTTACACCTAATCAGCAAGCACATGAGTAATCGGTTGGTTAGTACCTCAAGAAGTATTAACGGTCGCATGAAAAATGTGTGAGCAAATCCATCTAAATATTCTTCGTTTAAAAATTACTGAGGTAGATGGACAAGAGTATGATAGCTTGAATTCAATTCTCCGAGTGTAGGGATGTCCTTTACACACACGTAGGGGTATATGATCAATGTTTGGAAAAAATGTAGGAATGAAGAATAAAGACGATGTTTTATTAAGGGATAATGTGATTTCTAATATCTTTTCATGACTATTAAGATAGGGCTCATGACAACCGAAAAACTAGTGTAGTTGGAAACTCTGATTTTCAAAGTCTTTCTTTTATAATTCTTATCTTTACATGTAACTTTCACGGTCTTCCTTTTATTATAGGATTTTATGTGTGTAATCCGCTGAAAACCCTTAGGAGACAACACTCCTCCTACTAGGGACACCTAGAGGTTTAAAGGCTTGTTGCACGTGCTCAGTGATCGCGTTGCCTAAAAAATTGTGCTAGTTAGTTTTTTCTTTATATTTTCTCCTTCTCTTGAATAAAAAATGATTGCTCGAGACGATCAAAATTAAGTTTGGTGGAATTTGTTCAGTCGAAAATATTGCATTCTTAACACACCAATTTCCCTACTCTTTCTAATCATCTAAGGGTGTTTATTGTAAATATAACACGGATTACAAATTCATCTGGAAAATACTAAATACCACGTGTTGTATATATAATCAACATTCTGGAGGGAAATTGTGTGCTTATTACTTCACGCATGATATTGTATATCTCAACACTTTTCATCAAGATTTTGTGCAGAAAATTATTCAGGTCAAAGAACTGGAATCGCAATTGTGCCGATAAAAAACGCAGCACGTCAAAGAAATAAAATCTGGCAGATATTCAGAAAAGATAATAAGATTCCAGACATCAAAAGAAGACCTCAAGACTAACACCAAACAACCCCAGAAAATTGATGCACTGAACTCTTCAAACGGTCGCGAAACCGTGGCCGATACAGCTCGATCCGCCGCAGATCCGCTGCCGAGTTGGCTCATCGGCGAACGAAACTTTTCCCGTGGATCCCTTATAACTTCCAAGCTTCCTCAAGACGCTTCGAACTCTGTAGCTTTCTCCAGAAGCTTCCCTACAACAGCCAAGGTTATCATGCAAGCTTCATAACAATCTAGCTTCTAATGGAAGATTGGGAGAACTATAAAAGGAGACCTAGGGCTTCATTGTAAAAGTTTGTTGGTTGTTGTTCAATAATTGTTCATTACAAAAGTTGAGTGACACAACTTGTGATCCAAACCCAAAACCAAATCCAATCAAAATCAAGATCCATTGAGAGCAAAATCAAGCGAGCAATCGAAGATCCTTTATCGCAACGCCGGTCGTCACCAAGAGCAAGAGATCCGCATCCGATCCACGACTCACGGCGATCGAGCCACGCAAAGATCGACCACAAATTCCCTTTCAAAAGAGCGATCGAGAGCTAGTCTTGTAAGCTCAAATTGAGAGGTGTAATTTGAAGAAGATTTAATAAAAGTTATAAATAGTTAATTCTCGCTTTCTTTACATTCTTGCATTATGAAATTTTTCGTTCTTAATTCTTTTATTTTCATGATGCGTGTGTGAAATCTCCGCTTGTAAAGGAATCGAGAGAATCGGTAGATCAAATGATGATGAAATCCTTTTACTAATCTTAAGTCTTATGAGAATTGTGAACTTTAAGAAAAAGAATCGTCAATGACCTAATTGGAGCGAGATCGTGTTCTTGATTATTTCGTTGCAAATTAGGGATCAAATGATTGAGGATTCTCTTTGCTAGAGGCTAGATTTGAATGATGATCAATGAAAAGACAAGGGATAGTGAAGGAGAAACCCTAGTTTCTTCAATAGATCCCTAATCTTCATTCATCGTCATCGATCTAGCTACAATCCATCAATAGATAAGATTAGTCATTATTAGTATTCATCATTGCTATTAATTCGATCGATTCCTACAAGTTATTCTACATAATCTTGATAACTAAATTGATTTGGACATCTTCTTGATTCTTGATATTTTTTTGATTTTCTTGAAATGACAACTCAATTAAATCTTGAATTACTTTCTTGAATATTCTTTTATATTTTCTTTCAATTCATCTAAAACAAGATCGAATAAGTACACGCATCTCTGTGGATGATCCGTTCTCATTAACGAAACTATTTCGACACCGTTATTGATTGTGGTATAAATTCTTTGGTTGTGACTAAACTTTTACTTTTCATATCACACGATCAAAACACTAGAATCAATCAAGGGGAAACAGACCAAGTCCACAAATGGAGAAAATTGTGGAAATTTTTAAGCAAGTTAACATAAATATTCCTCTCTTAGATGCTATTCAACAAGTTCCGTCTTATGCGAAAATCCTAAAGGACTTGTGCATTAGGATGAGAAAAATTCAAGTGCCTAAAAAAGTTTTCATTGCGGGTAATGTAAGCACTGCTTTTACACAACAAATACCCAAGAAACGGAAGGACCCCGGAAGTCCTACCATATCTAATTCTATTGGGGGTAAAAATATCAATCGTGCTCTACTCGATTTAGGTGTTATTGTTAGCTTACTTCCATATTCTTTCTATGAGAAATTAGGGATCAGAGAGTTAAAATCTGCACACTGCACTCTCCAGACGGCAGATCGATCTATCACCCAACCTAGAGGTGAGGTAGAGGATGTGTTAATCAAATTCAGGGAATTTATATTCCCTGTGAACTTTATCGTTATAGATACACAGGCTGTGGCGAACCCACGAAACCAAATTCCGGTGATTTTAGGTCGACATTTCCTAGCGACTTCCAACGCAATAATCAATTATCGAAACGGTTCTATGACCCTATCCTTCGGGAAGATTTCAATTAAGCTTAACATTTACAAGTTGGGAAGTGAACCCTCTGAACCTTATACTCAAGTATGTTCTGTCGAAAGGATGGATTCCGACAGTAGCGAATTTGAACAGCTTCACAATACTGATTTTGACTCCGTTAGTACGTTGTTGTTTGACCCTGCTATTTATTATACACATACAGACCCTTCTATCGAGCTGTCCGGGTCAACATCTAACGTCAAATATGAACCTTTTATGGAGTCCGAGTATTATCCCGTTCTTTCCAATGCGATTATTATTCGGGATATCGATGAAAGCTTTGAAGAAATCTTCGCTGAAGAACTCACATTCTTAGAAGACATGGGCGTTGTAATGAATCAACCCCCACTCAAAGACGTTGAACCGCCATCCCTTCTTCTTATCCAGAATAAGAATGCGAGTAATCCACCATCACGTTTTCGTCTCTATAAACCGAGACGTAAACCCGTTCTATTACACCTCTTATCTCCTCCCCACTTCTTCACGTCGATAGGGGACATGTACTTCTACCAACCTTGGTGTTACATTGATAAATTTTTTGAATGGTTGGTGTTGACTTTTGGTCTTTGTAAAACTTTATATTGACCAATAACTTTAACCCCCCCTCTTTATAATTTTAAAATGCTTAACACTGTTTTACTCAAGTTTGAGGGGAGATAAATATATTTTGGCTCTTGAACGAAAAGAATTTTTTTTACAAATTTATGAGCCAAAAATAAATTTGGTGGAGGATTTCACTTTCATTAACTCTTGTCCCCGTTAATAACTTTTCCTTCCAAGTCTACAGGTTTTGAGATCACAAGATGACATCAGTGAGGACACTGCTGCAAACAGGTTTGGGAGAGGTTTGTACTTATTCACGCATTATTTTGCGTTATCATAAATATAAGCACAAAAAAAATTTTATAATGAAAGTTTGAAAGTGAAAAATTACATATGAAAGATAGGAATAGTTTGAGAAAAGCAAGAAAAATAGATATTTTCTTAAACGAAGCTGGTAATAAGTGGTTATGAGCTGTTGTCCCAAGGGTTAGTAAGATGAAGGGAATCACTAATCTGAGAATAGATCTGAGTCTGAAAAATAGTCCATATTCTTGAGTCCAAATATTTGAACGTTGATACCCTACTAAACACACTTGCACACATCTTGAAACTTGGGATAGTAGAGGATACCTTAAAATGCTCTTGTCTAAAAGCCTTGGTATGAAGAAAAATAAAAATAAAAAAAATGGTGAAAAAGAAAATGAACACTGGTTTTGTAATTACTTAAGGCAGCATAAAAAAAATATAGCGAGGTTGATTTATCACCTAGTGCCTTAGACCAACTGGTTTGGGAGCCACTGCTAAGCCTTAGGTGTTGCAAGACGAGGATTTTAGGCCTTAATGAGCAAGCACATTTTGTAATCGGTTGGTTAGTATCTCAAGAGGTATTAAAGATCGCATGAAATATGTGTGAGCAATTTCATCGAAATTATTCACCGACTATAAAATACTTTGGAAGATTTACAAGAGTATGATAGCTTGAATTGAATTCTCTAAGTGTGGGGATGTCTTTTACACACACGTAGTGGTATATGATCGATATTTGGAAAAGAGATAGGGAGGAAGACTAAAGGCGGTGTTTTATTGAGAGATGATGTGATTTTTAATATCTTTTCACGACCATTAAGATAGAGCTCATGGAAACTGAAAAGTTGGTGTAGTTGGAAACTCTTATTTTCAAATTCTTTCTTTTATAGTTCTTATCTTTGTACGTAACTTTCATTTTCTTTTTTTTATTATGGGATTATGTGGGTGTAATCCGCTGAAAACTTTAGGAGATAACACTCCTCCTACTAGGAACACCTAGAGATTTAAAGGCGTGTTTCACGTGCTCAGTGCAATCGTGTTGCCTATGAAAGTGTGCTACTTAGGTTTTTCTTTTTCTTTTTCTCCCTCTCTTGAATAACTAGTTTGCTCGGGACGATCAAACTTAAGTTTGGGGTATTTGTTCAGTCGAAAATATTGCGCATTTGATATAATATTTTCCTTAATTTTCTTAAATATTTAAAGGC
Organism: Agapanthus africanus; assembly: GCA_030015575.1. Classification (NCBI taxonomy): domain Eukaryota; kingdom Viridiplantae; phylum Streptophyta; class Magnoliopsida; order Asparagales; family Amaryllidaceae; genus Agapanthus; species Agapanthus africanus. The sequence continues at coordinate 173,527,487 of JASDDO010000024.1, forward strand.
GTTTATTATAAATATAGAACATATTTGGGTTTATCTGCAAAATACTCGTTACCATATGTTTATATATTATAATTAATATTATGAAGGAAAATATATGCATATTATATTTATATAATATTTTAGTACTTAAAAGAAGCATAGCATATCAAATATTCTTAATCAAGTTTCTTAAAAATTTATTACCATATAAAGTAATTAAGATACTCTCTCTAATTTAATAAATATTACTAACAGTATTAATGGAGATATTGTGCAAGATTTAGCTCAGGTCAGGAGATCAAGATTTTCAAGATGTTATGATCAAAAATTTACCAAAATTATAGAATCAATACTGACAGAGACTCAGAAAATATCTGAAGAATCCAAGTATGGAAAAGATCTCCACGTGTCAACATGAGGCCACAGAAGAAATTTCAAATCCTAAATCCTCCAGAGCGCGGCGCTTCCGCGGCCAAAGTGCTCAATTAGCGGCGGATCTGCGGCTTAATCATGGCCGTAGGATCTGAAAACTTGGAAAGGGGATCTTTATGGCAAGTCTAAACCTATGAGATTTAGGCTTTCTGATTTGAGGGCTATATAAAGGACCGATGGCTAAAATTAGAAGGTATCACTTTTAACACGAAGAAAATCACCGTCGAAGAATAAGAGATCCACGACAGGTCCGCGATGCGACGTGAATATCGACGGAGCAAATACTTCTTACGAGACAGAGATCGAGAGCAACTTCTTTCTCTTGTAATCTAAATTCGAAGGATTTGTACTTGTAACGTTAATTAATAAAGGTAGATCATTTGTTTAATTATTTCGCATTTACTTTCCGCATTTAAATTTCTGCATTATGATTTCCTTCTTTATCCCTTCTTCTTTTTCTTCTCCAAACATGCGTGAGTAATTCTCCGCTTGATAGGGTTCGTAGGATTAGGGTAAATTAATGGATGATAAAATCTCTTAATTTCTTTTACATCTTATAAAATTTTTAAATTTTATCAAAAGAATCGTTAACATCCTAATCGGGCGCGCTGTAAATTTATTGATAGTCTCGACCGTGATTTAAGATCAGATTAACAATTGATTTGGTAGAGATTAGAAATGAATAGAGGTCAATGAAAAGATAAGGGTTAAGAGCGGGAACCATATTCCCTCCAAAAACTCTAATCTTCATTCATCACTATCGATCTAGTTTTAAATCTATTAAAAGATAAAATGAGTCATCTTTATTTAATCATCCATTACTACTAAATTCTAACAAACCCTATAAGCCCTCTTCTTATATATTCTACATCCGTATTCAACATAGATCTAGAATCACCCTCTCCTATTTTTAATCAACTCGTCTAATGTAAGATTAAAAGTTTCACGCATCCTTGTGGACGACCCTTACTCATCGCGGCTAGCTACACGCGATACCATTATTGATTGCGGTTAACTTTACTTACAAACACTTTTTTCAAATCAATCAGAAGCCATCCAACAAATTCTTCTCCTGATAAATATCGTGTCATTTTCATACAATTAATTTATTAACTTTGTTGCTCTTGAAGCTAAAGATTATAGCCAGATGATATAAGCTCTTTATGTAATGCTTTCACATTAGCTAGGTTATACTAACTATGAAAATATTATCCAATACTTAAATTTGAGCAAATCCATTTCTTAATAAAAAGATATCCAATTTTGCAAATTATAGCCAATTTTTCATGTAGCCAATTTTTTTTAATTTAATTTCCCTTAAAGCATGAATGTAGGATTTAAAATCGTAAACTAAATAACATAAAATCTTTGAACCATTCATATATATTAGCTGGCAGGCTATCAAAGATTTAATTAAGTCAGGATAATTAAATTTTACTAAACCACATCCACCTTTTGGTGTTTTAGAGATCACCTCATTGAACTTTAAAAATGTAATAAAACCCTATTGAATTCCCACTATTGTATGAAATCATTAGTTTGATCAACTCGTACAAATCACAATTGGATTGAATAACCCTAAAATGTCTTATGAATAAATTGAATGGACTTAAAATGAACGGATTATGACTTCTTCTTTTTTGACAAAAATACCTTCTAATTTCTCAAGAAGGTGGATAAGTTAAATTTACCCATTAAGTGTTATCAGTAGTTTCTCGATCTGTTATAGACCATTCATCGGCACGACTTATTGAGTTATTGGGGTCGACGTTACCATCCCTAGATTTGATATGCAGCATATCTGACGAAGAGACCGGACTGTACGGTAGTGTTGCCAGTTGGTTCGACGGGAGTTGTAACAGGTTCGCTTGTTTTTTTCTGATCGCTCAATACCCGGGTGGCCGTTACGTTTAGCTGACCGCTTGCGGCTTATAGGTATTTGATATGATCATTACCTACTACCGGCGTATTGACGAGTCTTAGAGTCCCACAATGAAGTTTCCTGGCTCAGGCGAAAAGATGTGGTGTGCATATGAGATATACGCGGGGACCCGATTAAATACGGATATGTGATACCGTATATTAATCGGGCATTTTCTATTGGTCGGGTCGTATGTGATATGGCCGGTTTGCAAAATCAAGTGTTGATTTAACAAATGACTTTTAGATTAATTCTTTAATCAAACTCTTTTTCTATTTTTGTATGCATGCATGTATGCAAATGATGATGTGCATGGATACATACATACATACATAGTATCATAGTTGTTGATACATGTTTGGTGGCAATGCAAGACTCACATTGTAGAATTATCTATTTATTTATCATTTAGAAAAAGAAAAGGGATAATTCACACAAGGTTTATACTTATCATCATTGACCATGCTTCAACCACATTTTAACCTTGAGTTAATTATCCTTTCATCTTTAACCCATTTGATAAAAATCTAGATGATTCTAACCATGGTTGAAGTGAGAAAGGATTAAGATATATTATTCTTTTCTCATTTCAATTATTCACTGTCTCATATCTTTTCTTTTGTGAGAAAGCTAAGCCACCATCTTCTTCTTCCTCTCTTGAGAATTTCTTTGAGTGAGGTTGAGAAAAAGAAAGAGTTTTGATTATAAAAAACAAACCACATCATCATACTACACACATCTAGCCCATTTGTGTAGGGTGTTTGCTCTACTTCATTCACATATCGAGTAAAGTAAGGAGTTTTGGGCAAAGGAGCTTCGGGTGGATCGTCGTGGACTTAGAAGACCTCAAGCGAACATTTTTCCAACCCTCAAGTAGCCAAGGAGTCTAGCGTAGAGAGCTACAAAGGTTGTACTCTCAAAACCCTAGCTTTTATTACTTGTGATGTTGTCTTTGTAATGAAACCCTAAATTTCTAGTGATGAATCTTTGTATGTTCACTTAGCACCTTAAAATTTTGATTTTGAGACATGTGATGCTTCCAAACCCTTCATGAGGTGCTAGGTAAACCTAGCAGATTTATCACCTAGTGCCTTAGACCAACTGGTTTGGGAGCCACTGCTAAGCCTTAGGTGTTGCAAGACAAGGATTTTAGGACTTAATGCGCAAGCACATTTTGTGATCGGTTGGTTAGTATCTCAAGAAGTATTAACAATCGCATGAAATATGTGTAAGCAATTTCATCGAAATTATTCACCGACTATAAAATACTTTGGAAGATGTACAAGAGTATGATAGCTTGAATTGAATTCTCTAAATGTGGGGATGCCTTTTACACACACGTAGGGGTATATGATCGATATTTGGAAAAAAGATAGGCAGGAAGACTAAAGGCGGTGTTTTATTGAGAGATGATGTGATTTTTAATATCTTTTCACGACCATTAAGATAGAGCTCATGGAAACTGAAAAGTTGGTGTAGTTGGAAACTCTTATTTTCAAATTCTTTCTTTTATAGTTCTTATCTTTGTACGTAACTTTCATTTTCTTTCTTTTATTATGGGATTTTGTGGGTGTAATCCGCTGAAAACTTTAGGAGACAACACTCCTCCTACTAGGAACACCTAGAGATTTAAAGGCTTGTTTCACGTGCTCAGTGCAATCGTGTTGCCTATGAAAGTGTGCTACTTAGGTTTTTCTTTTTCTTTTTCTCCCTCTCTTGAATAACTAGTTTGCTCGGGACGATCAAACTTAAGTTTGGGGTATTTGTTCAGTCGAAAATATTGCGCATTTGATATAATATTTTCCTTAATTTTCTTAAATATTTAAAGGCGTTTATTATAAATATAGAACATATTTGGGTTTATCTGCAAAATACTCTTTACCATATGTTTATATATTATAATTAATATTATGAAGGAAAATATATGCATATTATATTTATATAATATTTTAGTACTTAAAAGATGCATAGCATATCAAATATTCTTAATCAAGTTTCTTAAAAATTTATTACCATATAAAGTAATTAAGATACTCTCTCTAATTTAATAAATAGTACTAACAATATTAATGGAGATATTGTGCAAGATTTAGCTCAGGTCAGGAGATCAAGATTTTCAAGATGTTATGATCAGAAATTTACCATAATTATAGAATCAATACTGACAGAGACTCAGGAAATATCTGAAGAATCCAAGTATGGAAAAGATCTCCACGTGTCAACATGAGGCCACAGAAGAAATTTCAAATCCTAAATCCTTCAGAGTGCGGCGCTTCCGCGGCCAAAGTGCTCAATTAGCGACGGATCTGCGGCTTAATCATGGCCGTAGGATCTGAAAACTTGGAAAGGGGATCTTTATAGAAAGTCTAAACCTATAAGATTTAGGGTTTCTGATTTGAAGGCTATATAAATGACCGATGGCTAAAATTAGAAGGTATCACTTTTAACACGAAGCAAATCACCGTCGAAGAATAAGAGATCCACAACAGGTCCGCGATTCGACGTGATAGAGCGACGTGAATATCGACGGAGCAAATACTTCTTACGAGACAGAGATCGAGAGTAACTTCTTTCTCTTGTAATCTAAATTCGAAAGATTTGTACTTGTAACGTTAATTAATAAAGGTAGATCATTTGTTTAATTATTTCGCATTTACTTTCCGCATTTAAATTTCTGCACTATGATTTCTTTCTTTATTCCTTTTTCTTTTTCTTCTCCAAACATGCGTGAGTAATTCTCCGCTTGATAGGGTTCGTAGGATTAGGGTAAATTAATGGATGATAAAATCTCTTAATTTCTTTTACATCTTATAAAGTTTTTAAATTTTATCAAAAGAATCGTTAAAATCCTAATCGGGCGCGCTATCAATTTATTGATAGTCTCGACCATGATTTGAGATCAGATTAACAATTGATTTGGTAGAGATTAGAAATGAATAGAGGTCAATGAAAAGATAAGGGTTAAGAGCGGGAACCATATTCCCTCCAAAAACTCTAATCTTCATTCATCACTATCGATCTAGTTTTAAATCTATTAAAAGATAAAATGAGTCATCTTTATTTAATCATCCATTACTATCTAATTCTAATGAACCCTACAAGCCCTCTTCTTATATATTCTACATCCGTATTCAACATAGATCTAGAATCACCCTCCCCTATTTTTAATCAACTCGTCTAATATAAAGATTAAAAGTTCCACGCATCTCTGCGGACGACCCTTACTCATCGCGGCTAGTTATACGTGACACCATTATTGATTGCGGTTAACTTTACTTACAAACATTTTTTTCAAATCAATCAGAAGCCATCCAACAAATTCTTCTCCTGATAAATATCGTGTCATTTTCATACAATTAATTTATTAACTTTGTTGCTCTTGAAGCTAAAGATTGTAGCCGATGATATAAGCTCATCTTTATGTAATGCTTTCACATTAGCTAGGTTATACTAACTATGAAAAGATTATCCAATACTTAAATTTGAGCAAATCCGTTTCTTAATAAAAAGATATCCAATTTTGTAAATTATAGCCAATTTTTCATGTAGCCAATTTTTTTAATTTAATTTCCCTTAAAGCATGAATGTAGGATTTAAAATCGTAAACTAAATAACCTAAAATCTTTGAACCATTCATATATATTATCGAAGATTTAATTAAGTCAGGATAATTAAATTTTACTAAACCACATCCACCTTTTGGTGTTTTAGAGATCATCCCATTGAACTTTAAAAATGTAATAAAGCCCTATTGAATTGTCACTATTGTATGAAATCATTAGTTTGATCAACTCGTACAAATCATAATTGGATTGAATAACCCTAAAATGTCTTATGAATAAATTGAATGGACTTAAAATAAACGGATTATGACTTCTTCTTTTTTGACAAAAATACCTTTTAATTTCTCAAGAAGGTGGATAAGTCAAATTTACCCATTAAGTTTTTTTTATCAATCTTTAAATACCATAAGAATGCTATGCCGGTGTAGGTTCATTAATCACACTACTACACTAGATCTTTGACACGTGCTATATACATGTAAAAAAATATTATTATATTTAAAAATATGTAAATGGGAAAAGAATGAAAAGAGAGTCCTTCGTACTATTGTTTCCTTTCTTCTTCCATTTATTTGCTTTATTATTGGGTTTTTTCCCTTTCAAAGAGTGTTTTTTTAATGTGTTTACTTTCTCTAAATTTTTACTCTTAATTTAGCAAAACTTTCCTTTTTGGAAGCAAAAGCAAGATCAAGATGGGATTTTGGTGGAGATAGAGATATTGTGTAAGAGGGATATTGAAAGAAGAAATGAATCTACCTTATAGAGGCATGAAAGTTTTCTTTAGATAGATAAAAAGAAAAATCTAGAAAATAGCAGCGAACTTTAGCTCTTAATTTTTTATTAGAATGTATTTGAATTTTGCCCCTTCTCCTTCATTTTCTTTTCTATATGATCAACTCATTAATTTGAGAAATTTTAAACCATTACATCAAGTCAAAATAAGATATCAAACTCTCAATCAAAGGAGTTTGCATTTATATCAACTAATGTTCAGGATGTACAATGCATGCTTATATATTTTAAAATCATGAAAAAGGATTTAAAAAGATTTTACAGAATTTAGTTAAAATAACAGCTTTTCAAAGGCTTTCTAGAGGTTTTCTTTATTTTGTAAAGATTTAATAAATTATCTACTTTTAAATATTCATTTCTCAAACCTATGTGAATTTTTCATACCTTCACTGTTATTATTGGGTTGTTTTGAAGTTGGTCTTGGTGGTGTAGAAAAACTCCAAAATGAGAATTTCGCTTCTGGGTTTGAATTTAAATATCAAATTTTGGGGTCGGTGGGGTGAAGTCTTTTTTTTCTTCCCTGCTTCGAGATGACATGACGAGCTCTAATAAGCAGTCAACATTTCTTTTCCTTTTTTCTTTGTATTTTTATAGAATTTAGACATATTAATAAGCTATAAATCAATTTGAAATCTCTTTTGAGAGTCGCCATTATATTAGTTGAGATAGAGATGATCTTTACCATACTCATATATATAAGAGAAATTATTTGTATATTGAGTGCAATGCACTATGAATGATGTCACATCCCGCTTTCCAGAATGCGCAGACTACGGCACATGACAGAGCCAACCATACAATCTGTGGTTAGGAAATATCCCTCCACAGTCATATTACGACTGTTTATACGATATCTAGAACAGTAAAATATAAAATCTATCTAGTACATGTCCTTTTGCCACGGTAAATAGAGTCAAGAAAATGCATAAGCGGAAACAAATCAAATCCAATAAACAACATCTGAAACTTGTCCCAATGTGAGCTCACATTAAGGAAATAAAACTGCGGAAAAATAAATTAAACTAAACATTTCTAAACCACACATGTTTAATTCATCACTGCTCGGATTGATGGCTAAAATACTCTTGTTCAGCCTATGATAAAGATAGAGCACCTAGGCCATGCAAAATCCAGACGTCAGTATGTCATAATATCAAAATAGCAGTAATAGCCAGGATGTAACGAGATAGGTAAATATGAATATAAATAAATAATATAGATATAAAAAATGAGGCATGTGCATGAAAGTGATGCGTGATGTGTAATCTAAAACTGTGCTTCTAGATTATCTATTCTAAAAGTTTTTGAAATCAATTAATGTAATCATCATTGTAACCCAACAGTCTATACCTCGTTCATTCCCCACGGGACCACGGTAACGGAATTTATTCAGGATTTATTCCGTAACGCCCGGAAAAACGGCAAACAGGATTATTTCGTAACGCCCGGAAAAATGGAAAACATGTAATTATTCCGTAACGTCCAGAAAAACAGCAAATATGTAATTATTCCGTAACGCCCGGAAAAACGGCAAACATGATTATTCCGTAACGTCTGGAAAAACGACAAACATGTAATAATAGCCTTTTGAGTTACGTTTCGGTTACATTCTTGATTTCCCCTTTACGCCCAGGTTTTTGTTCAAGTCAGGTATTACCAATATACATCAAATGCCAACACAGGATCAATCAGATACAGTTATCATCTATACAGACAACAAGTTACGTCCGTGATGACAGCATGTCAGGATTGTTGGTATTAGTAACAGGATCTAAGTAATGAGTCAAGAAATGTGTCGTGAACATGTCATGTGATGCATATGTATCAAATAGATATCAAATGTGAAACTGTAACGAATATCTGAATACAACAAGCACGACGGATACCAGGATGCATATGTATCTATCTGTAATAATCTTTTATGCGCCCATGACTACGTATGATGCGATCTAAATAACACGTTATAATAATTTAATAGTAAAATAATATCCACTACTACAATATGGGGTTGCCCCTACGGATAAAGGAATCCGTAGGGGCAACTATTTATTGCCCCTACGGATTGAACCGTAGGTCCATATACTTGGCCCTACGGTTCTCTACATTTTAATTTAAAAATATTTAATCGTAATTTGATGTTTGGCCCTGCGGAGCTGCAAACAAAGAACCTACGGGTTAGTTCGTAGGGGCATGTATATGGGTTAATTAATAATAAAAAAAATGGCACAGAAAATTCCTCCGTTCCCAAAATCTTTATCATCTTCTCCCGAGCCTTGCGATCGATTTCCTCCCGCACCTCGTCGACTCCCTCGTCGCCTCCTTCGTCGCCTCCTCCTCCGTCTCCTCATAACATCCTCGTCGACTTTCCTCCAGCGCCTCGATCCCGAACCTCGTCGACTTCCTCGTCGCCTCCTCCGTCGTCTCTTCCACCGCCCAACAGGTAAGTAAATCTCCAATTTTTACTTCTAATTTAATGCTTTTATTTCCCTCTTTTGATGACGTTAGGTTCAGGGCAGGGTTCGGGTACGGGTGAGGGTTAGGGTTACACATCGGGTCAGTTTAGGTTAGGGTTAAGTTTAGGGTTAGGGTTAAGGGTCGGTTGGGGTTGGGGTTAGGGTTCTGTTGCGGTTGGGGTTGGGTTTAGGGTTGGGGTTGGGGTTGGGGTTAGGGTTCGGAATGGGGGTTGGGGTTAGGGTTAGGGTTGGGGTTGGGGTTGTTTTTTCTTGAAAACAACTCTAATTAAAGGCTAGGGTTAATTTGGGTTTAGTGTTAGAGACTAGGGTTAATTTGGGTTAATTAAAGGGTAGGGTTAATTTGGGTTAATTAGTGATAATTTGAAAGGGTTATGGTGTTGATTAGGTTTAATTTGGTTAAGTTTGGGTTGATTAGGGTTAATTTGGGTAAATTGGGTTAAGTTTGGGTTAATTAGCGATAATTTGTGTTAGGGTAACGATTATGGTTAATTGTGGTTAATTAGGTTAATTTGGGTTATTTTGGTTTATGGTGCACTAGTTTATTTAGTAGAATACAATAGTTCATTACAGTAGGATACTCGATGATAACGTAAACTTACAACTTTACCGTAAACGCAAGAAAAATTTATCCTAAACTTGAAATTTCGAACCCTTAATAACGAAACGTAAACGTATAAACTATTCATGTTAAATGTTCAAGTTAAAACCAATATATGATACTCGATGATAATATGAAACTTTCATATTCTCATCGATACTCATATATGAAACTAAAAGCGCCACTTAGTCCCCGTCTATCGGTTAACATACGTGCGATGTTCATCGTGACATAGAACTATACGAAGGTTGTTAAATATCGGACGGTATAGCTCGATACTAACAACCGTCGTATAGTCTATGCGACGAAAAGATTCAATCGTATGGTCACCGATAGATTTGTCCCGTGTGGACAAGTTAGGAATGTATAAAGCAAACACCTTCATTCACTTGTGTTTTCATCCGTTTCGAGATATTTCGTCGGTACATTTCCGCTGGTTCTCCGTGTACAAAGATAGATTAGATGTTCATTTCAACATTGTTTCACAGCTTTGAAATGATTATCTATTCTATTACAGTGTACTCGGAGAACAGCGGGGAGGTGCTGCCGAAATTTACTCGAAACGGTTGAAAGCACAAGTGATGGGTGTTCGCTCTATACATTCTTAATGGGATAGAAGCCTTACCCCCGACAGCCGGAACACACACAAACAACAAGAATACACAACAAAAGCATCATTAGAGAGTGATTCAAGATGTTTAAGTTAAAACCAATATATAATACTCGATGATAATATGAAACCTTCATATTCTCATAGATACTCATATATGAAACTAAAAGCGCCACTTAGTCCCCGTCTATCGGTTTACATACGTGCGATATTCGTCGTGACATCGAACTATACGAAGGTTATTAAATATCGGACGGTATAGTTCGATACTAACAACCGTCGTATAGTCTATGCGAGGAGAAGATTCAATCGTATGGTAACCGATAGATTTGTCCCGTGTGGACAAGTTAGGAATGTATAAAGCAAACACCTTCATTCACTTGTGTTTTCATCCGTTTCGAGATATTTCGTCGGTACCTTTCCGCTGGTTCTCCGTATACAAAGATAGATTAGATGTTCATTTCAACGTTGTTTCACAGCTTTGAAATGATTATCTATTCTATTACAGTGTACTCGGAGAACAGTGGGGAGGTGCTGCCGAAATTTACTCGAAACGGTTGAAAGCACAAGTGATGGGTGTTCGCTCTATACATTCTTAATGGGATAGAAGCCTTACCCCCCAACAGCCGGAACACACACATACAACAAGAATACACAACAAACGCATAATTAGAGTGTGATTCAAGATGTTCAAGTTAAAACCAATATATGATACTCGATGATAATATGAAACCTTCATATTCTCATCGATACTCATATATGAAACTAAAAGCGCCACTTAGTCCCCGTCTATCGGTTAACATACGTTCGATAATTTATTCTTTTCGACGACAAACGCACACACAAAGCATATACACGGATTTTCTCCTTTGTCAGTAACTATCCCGTTCTTATATTTATCAATATAGTCACCATAACCTACAATTTATATGTTATACAGTCTAACATGGCCCATGAGTACGTCAGAGTTAAGGACTGGATGTATGTGGATTGGCAACAACGTATGCAACCTAAGTTTGTCGCAGGAGTTGCTGCTTTCATTGAATTTGCACGTGCACATAATAAGATCATAATAGAGAAGATTCTCTGTCCGTGCGATAGATGTGGCAATAAGTACTGGCAGAAGGTAGAATTGGCAGAGTTCATATTGTAAAATATGGGTTTATGTTCAGTTGATAAAACAACACATTTGTATTACATTTTTCCTACCATTCTCATATTAAAAAAGGACTTTATTATAATATATTATACATATGAGGGTTTATGTGTAAAAACACCATTTTCCATGTGTTAATATATTTTAATTAGTATTTGGTAGGAAAATGTATGCAAATAATATTATTGACCTAATCCTAGTAGAACAAAGTCTACTAAAATCTTATTTGAGTTGTTGTGCAGAATATTTCCAAGTTGTGCAGAATTTTCCAAGGCTAGAATCAAGCAAATCAAGTTGTTGAAGAAATCTTGCCAAATTAAGAAGCAAAACTTGGAGACCAAGTCTGGAAGCAACCGAGAGAAGATTTCTGAATTCTAAAGGTGCCTTGGATTGCCAAATGTCACAATCAGAGAGCCCAAGAAAATTAATGAAGAGATCCTCACCATTGGCCGCGGATCCGCGGCCATACCCCCTCTTTGGCCGCGGATCCGCCGCAATAATAGGGAGTTGGAAGGCAAGATTTTTGGAGATCAATCATTGCTAAATTTTAGCAAGTTTTCAACAATAAGATTCTGGCTTTGCACTATAAAAGGGCACCGAGAGCCTCTTGGAAAAGCTATCAAGCCGACGCGATTACGAAGCCCCAGACGCTCACGCATCCAGGCTGATCATCATCGGTTCATCTACCTCCTTGGAAGAGATCGAGAAGCAACTAGTTTTGTAATCATTTTCTAAGGAATCAAAGTGTAGATTGTTCAAGTTGATTAATAAAGGTAGTTGTTTTATTTAATTCTTTTGCATTTTACATTATGTTTTCTCTCTCTTTCTTTTCATCTTCTTCTCCCAACATGCGCGAGTAATTCTCCGCTTGTTAGGGTTCGTAGGATTAGGGTAGGCTAATGAACGATGAAAATAATTAAACCCTTTTTAAGTCCTATAAAGTTTAGGAACTTTATCAAAAGAATCATTAACATCCTAATCGGGCGCGCTAGCAATTCTTTGCTAGTTCCGACCGCGATTAGAGATTAGATTAATGATTGTTTTGGTAAAGGCTAGATATGAACGGAGTTCCGTGTCGAGATAAGAGTTAAGAGTGGGATTCCTTTTCCCTCCAGAAACCCTAATCTACACGCATCACCGTCGTTCTAGTTCTAAATCTATTAATGGATAAAATGGGTAAGTTTTAATTAATCGTCCATAACTACTAAATCCTAACGAACCCTACAAGCCTTCTTATTATATTTACTACATCTTTAAAATAATCTAGATCTATATTTTACAATCTTGTTTAACGTAGATCTAGAAACCATTCTATAAAATTCTTTATCCCTCCTTTCTTTCTCAACACATCTAAAGTAAGAGTAAAAAGTTCCACGTTTCCCAGAGGACGACCCGTACTCATCTCGGTCTAGCTACGCACGACACCGTTCTGATTGCGGTTAACTACAAACACAACTCTTTTTCGAACCAATCAAATGGCGCCGTTGCCGGGGATATGTGCGTAATTTGATTGGTTCGTGGGTAATCTATTGTTTATCCGCATTACTTTTGTAGTGCCTAGGCAAGTGTGACAAAGGCTAGTGGTTTTTAATTAGGCACACGACGTGGTTCCTTCCCACTTACCTGGCACTTATCTGGCTACAAGGGTAGTACGGAGGTGGTAGAGGATTGATCCTGCGGCTTGTCCTTTGGAAGTCTAGGAGCGGTCTAGAGACTGACCTAGGTAACCTTAGTTCTAGGGTTGCTTGTGCATCATAGGATGATTTGTCTTGAGTCCCACTTTTTCAAAAACAAGCCAATTTTAAAATCACACACACGCTGCCACTTGCACTAAACCCGGTTAGTGCATGCTCGGCTGGACAAGGGATCCTAGTGCCCGTCTCGTCCGCGTTCCTGCTATCGACGCCGAAGTCGGTACTTCTTCATCTTCTTTTCCCCCACCACACACCACATCGACCGTGATGGACGGCACTCCATCTAATTATAACACCACGCTGCCACCGCCCGCAGGTGAGCAGAATCCACCGTGCATCTCTCTCCAAGAGAGATGCTATCCTATTCGTGGTCCTCTTCCTACTTGTTTATCTCTTCCACCACCTAACGGGGATAATTTCGAGATTAAACCCCACTACATCAATCTGCTGCCCAAATTTCACGGGCTTGAATCGGAAGACGCGTACGTTTTCATCACCAAATTCGAGAACGTATGCGCAATGATGGGTACTTCACAATTGACCTTAGATGCTATGCGCTTACGTCTTCTCCCATTCACACTGTGCGACTTGGCAGAAAAATGGCTTTATAATACTGCCGCACACTCTATCGCTAATTGGGATGAATTCGTCGTAGCATTTCTTAAGAAGTTTTACCCAAATCATAAGACTGCACATGTTAGGAGCGAGATCAACCAGTTCACCCAGCTTCCTGTTCATATCAGATTTTTGCATTTTCATACCGCCCAATTTTTATCACATTGCATATCGGTAGGTACTCTTGAGCCGTGTTTGCTAGTCAATTACAGGATACAGGTTCTCGGCTCTAAAACGGTGAAATTCATGGAAAAACACGACAAAGTCCGGGTTCTTGCCACCACAGATAAAACACGGATCTCCGCTCTTTATCCGTCTGTTGCCACACAGCAGTTTAAGAGACAAAATGGCAAATCAATGTCGTTTTCATGAACAAGGCTCAATGGCAGCACAAGATCCAAGAAATCTACACGGAGCTCGAGGAAATCATGACAAAAAGATACACATCAAATCACCTTTTGCTCAACAGAAATTCTGGAAAAATCGTGAAGAAAATCTGAGAAAAGATATATACCAGAATAAAGGTCCCACAGAACCAGGAAAAGCCCCAAAAACTTAAGACCTAAGTCCTCTATATGGCCGCGGAACCGCGGCCTAAGCATGCTTAGGCCGCGGTTCCGCGGCCGTACTGGCGCCGCAGATGAAGATTTTCCAGGGGTGTTTTGGTCTTTTTATATTTGTTCTGAATGTTGCCCTAGGTTTTCATTTTCCAGCCTATAAATACCCCAGAATCTTGTGAAGGAAAGTGTGCATAATCTTGTATTTTTCTAGGTTTAGAATACTTGTTTCTTCTTCCTTTTCTCATCTCTTCTCCATTAAAAATCTTGTAGTGAGCTTTTGTGAGTGAAGAATGATGAATAAAGAAGATTCTTTTACTTATCATGCTTGTCTTGTTCTTTTATAATTGCTTGTAATTTTAATTTGTTAACTTAGTTGTTGTTATTTCTTTCTTTTCTCTTTTCCTTTATCATTAAAACAATCATGATGCTTACGCTTGATCCTTGCCAAGGTGAGGTCGCAAATAGCTAGTTGTTATCTTCTAATCTCCTTCTTTCTATCTTCCTCTTTTGTTTTGCTTTCTTTTCATTATGATGTGTGAGTAGTTTCATACTTGTTAGGGTAGGATAAGGGAAGTTTGAGAGAAGGAAATCTCTCTCACTCTTTCCTTGCCCAACATCTTAAAATCAACTCTCGTTAATTCAACCACAATCCGCTCCTTACGGCACCCTATCCTACATGATAGTGGTGATTCCGTAGTGAGACCGGTTGTGGTTGAATTAACCGGAGGTTATGGCTAAGAGCCAAGAACGGACAGACAAGCACCAAAAGGAAGAACTTATGCGTTGGAAAGCCTAGCTTATACTCGCAAGTTTCTTCCTAGTCGTGCTAATCCCCGTTGTTGCCGATTACCGTAACACCGATATTAAGAGTGGCAACGAAAGAGGTGAGCGACTCCTAACTCAAACTAACCTAATCCTAACCCTAACAAGCTCTCTTTACACTCATTTTAACACTTAGTTAATCACAAACAAAATCTGGACCTTCGGACTTAACTCGTTAAAACACATAGAAAAAGATTCCCATCTCCCTGCGGACGACCCATACTCAACCGGCTAGCTACAAGCGAAACCGTCTTGATTGCGGTAATTAACTAAACTTGAACACGCAGAATCTCTAACAATCAAATGGTGCCGTTGCCGGGGAGACGGTAGTTTATTTCTTTGTGTAATTTCGGGTTAATTTGTGAATATAAAGCTAACCAAAAAAAAAATATACTTTGTAAAAAAATCATCTTGTTATTTTTGATTAGTTTTTGTGCAAGCGTGCAGGAAAATACGGAGTTCAAGATCAGTGCCAAAAACGTGGGAAGATAGACCCATATTTCGCGGCTACACCGCGACGGATCAAACGAAGCAAACGGTCTACTGTAGAAATCTGGAGCAGATACAGTAAGCAAGTAAAAATTCAGCACATCCATACAAGCAGAGGACACCCAACCCAGACCACACCAGAAAAATGGAGCTCCATTTCCTCAACATAGCCGCGGAACCGCGGCATTAGAGCCCTATTGCCGCGGAACCGCGGCCACTTGGTGGCCTCAGGCTTCCAATTTCCCTGTAAGTGTCTCTCTCCTCCTCCCCACTCCTCTGGAATCCAATAAATTGTGTTTTCTGCAGCATTCTTTGCGCAAACTCTCTTCCCCCTTCCAATAAACTGTTCTTGTGCAGGATTCTTTGCGCCGCGCTTAAAAAATAAAAATTGTTTGCAGTTGATTTGTTATCGCTTTGCATTCATTAATACGGACTTAAGGGGCTTGAAACCAATTTAGATTGGGTGGGGATTTCATCACCCTTCCCAGGACCCCAAAAATCACAAAAAGCATATGCATTGACCATTGTTAAAATTAAAAAATACTAGACTCGGCCCTAAAGACTTCGCGCTCAATAGGACAGAGGACTAGTTCCAGGCATCGGCCGTTTATCCTATCTGACTTTTGCGGTGCCTAGGCAAGTGTGACGAAGGCAAGTGGTTATTTAATTAAGGAACTTCGCGAAAGCGTTGGATAACCTCCCACTTACCTGGCACTTATCTGGCCGCATTAGACGGAGAAGAGGCGGTTTGAGGTCCTATTTCTAGCCCTCTGGAACAGTTAGGAGCAGGTCTAGTTGACCTAGGTGACCCTAGATCTAGGTGAGATTGTGCATATCTTATTTGTGATTGCTTAAAGCCGTAAGTCCGTACATATTTCTGTAAAGCTCTTTCTAAAAAAAAAAGGAAAAAATCAAAAACTTTTATAAAAACTTGCCCTTTGTCGCCAAATCCATTTTTCACCCACCACCCATCGTTTTCTCCATTGACGTTTTCTTACCCTCACCTTCTCCGCTTTGACTATACTAAACTCGTTTAGTGTATGTCCGCTTGGACTCGGGACACTAGCGCCCGCCTAGTCCGTGTTACGTTAGTCGCTACCGACTACGCGATCGACTCAGACGTCGAAACTCCGTCCACTCCTCTTTCACCCCTTCCTTTGCCGGCCAACTCTGACGTTGACCGGAACTCTGTTCATACATCTTCACCTTCACCTTCACCAACCTCTTCTTCCGCGATGTCGGGATTTAATCCGAACATCTCTTTGACTACCCCTGGATTGGATCCACCTCCTACGGAGACCAATGACCCACCACCACCGCCTGTTGTAGCGCCGCAGCGAATCGCACTCCAGGATCGTTTCTATCCCACCCGTTCTGCACTTCCCACCTGCCTTTCTCTTCCACCGGCCAATGGGGACAACTTTGAAATTAAGCCCCACTTCATCAACATCCTTCCACGATTTCATGGGCTTGAATCTGAAGATGCCTATATCTTCATCAATAAATTTCAAAACGTGTGTGCCATGATGAAAACCACCCAGCTGTCGGACGATGCTATACGTCTACGGGTTATTCCGTTCACTTTATGCGATCTTGCTGAAAAATGGCTGTATAGCACCGCTTCCCACTCCATAACCAGCTGGGACGAGTTTGTTAAAGCGTTTCTAAAAAAATTCTATCTGAATCATAAAACCGCAAGGATTCGAAATGAAATCAACCAATTCTCTCAGCTTCCTTCTGAACCCTTCTGGAAGTGCTTTGACCGGTACAAAGACCTTCTTGTTCAGTGTCCTCACCACGGTATAGAGAAATGGCAACTTTGCCAAACCTTATACGAGGGCCTGAACCCAGCAACGAAGCAGTTGTTGGAAACCATCTGTCAGGGCCACTTCCTATCGAAATCTGACGAGGAAGCGTGGCAGTTCTTTAACGACCTTGCGGAGCAAACGCTATAATGGGAGAGCACCAGACCGACTTCTTCTTCTTCTACCTCCACTTCTACCGGTCAGTCTAGAGTAGGAATTCACCAACTTGATGTCTCTATTGCGATGAAAGCTGAAATGGCTGCAATAACGAGAAAGCTTGAAGCGATAGAGAGCAAATTTTCTTCTCCTGCTCCTGCCCCTGTTCTCCCCCTTCGTACCATTTGCGCTTGTTGTTCCGATCCTTCTCACTTGACCTAAGAGTGTCCTTACAATCCACCATCGCAAGGACAGGATCAGGTTAATGCTGCATTCCAGCAAAGACCGAGGAATGATCCATACTCTTCCACCTACAATCCCGGTTGGAGGAACCACCCCAATTTCGCCTGGAATCAGAATCAGAATCAATTCCAAGGCAACAATTTCCAAAGGGCCCCTCCGCCGCAACAACAAGCGCAACAACAAACTCAGTTTCAGCAGCCCTTCCAACCCCAACCTTTCCAAAATCAGACGAACAACTTTGCACCCAACAATTCTTTTCCACCAAACAACTTTGTTCCGTCAAACAACGATAAGGTTTCCTTGCTCGAACGAAGTCTGGAGGCGTTCGTTAAACAATCGACTCAGTCCACCGCCAACATCCAGTCTTCCATTCAGTCCTTAGTGCAACACACTGCCGCCCACGGGCAAAGCATCAAGACCATCGAGGCCCAGATTGCACAGCTGAATGCGGCCTTAAGCGAGCGAGAGAAGGGGAAGCTCCCGTCCCAACCACTCCCAAATCCCGGTCACCCATATAATATACATGTTGCTCTTGAACAACAAAATCATAATGTGAGTGCCGTGACCATATTGAGATCGGGAAGGATGCTGCAAAACAACATTGGCACACGGATCAACGATGACACCCCGGCCGCTTCTTCTTCTACTTCTTCTTCTTCTTCTTCTCATGCTTCTTCGTCTTCTGAGCCTATTCTCCGCTCCTCAACAGGCTCTCCTTCCTCTTCTTCTGCTCCGAATGGACCCACTTCTCACTCCACGAAAACACCTATTCTGGGATCTGTTCTAACTCCACAATCTCCTCCTCCAGCATTAGACTCAACCAATTATAAAAATGTTCCATTTCCAAACCGGTTGAGGTCTAATAAACAAAATCCTCAAATGGAGAAGATTCTGGAGTTATTTAAGCAGGTTAACATTAACATTCCTCTTTTAGATGCTGTCCAACAAGTCCCGTCCTACGCGAAAATCTTAAAGGACTTGTGCACGAAAAAGAGGAAGTCTCAGGTACCCAAGAAAGTTTTCTTGGCTAGTGCTGTGAGTGATGCCCTTACCCAATCTTTACCACAAAAACGGAAGGACCCTGGCTGTCCTACGATTTCTATTACTATTGAGGATAAGAACATCAACCGCGCACTATTAGATCTTGGTGCCAGTGTTAACCTGCTTCCGTATTCAGTATACGAGCAATTAGGCGTCGGAGAGCTGAAACCCACGCACTGCACTCTCCAAATGGCCGACCGATCGATCACCCATCCTAGGGGTGAGCTAGAGGATGTGTTAATAAAAGTCGGGGACTTCATATTCCCCGTTGACTTCATTGTATTAGACACACAGCCTGTAGCTAACCCCCGGAATTAAATTCCGGTGATACTCGGTCGCCCATTTCTTGCAACCTCAAATGCTGTGATCAATTGTCGCAATGGTTCGATGAACCTCTCTTTTGGAAACATGACGATTGAACTCAACATTTTTAGGTTGGGGAATCAGCCCGCCGAACCTAATGCTCATATACCGGACGTCTGCTCGATCCAGGAGATCACCCCAGAAGAATGTGAATTCAAGGAGTTTCTGTTCGAACACGATAATCTTGACGCCACTAGTGTGTTCCTCCTCGAACCTGGTGCTGTTTCTGCGCCCGACAACGACTACGAGTGTTTTACGTTCTCGAACGATCTTAACCGCGCACAACCCGAGTTTGAATCTTTCGAATTTTCGGATGAGTTACCTGAACCATCCGACTCGGTCGCCTACACTCGCTTTGAACCTTTGCTGGAGTCCTTTGAGTTCGAGACCTCTGCACCAATCTTGCCTTCAATCGTTTCACCTCCAGCGCTCGAACTCAAGCCTTTGCCGTCTCACCTTAAGTACGCTTACTTAGGTGAGAACGAGACCCTCCCTGTCATCATTTTGGCTTCTCTAGCTCCAGAGCAAGAGAAAGCCCTTCTCGCGGTCTTGCACAGCAACAGGCAAGCTTTTGGCTGGTCCATGGCGGACATCAAGGGGATTAGTCCCCTTATCGTTGAGCATCACATTCATCTGATGGATGATGCCAAACCAGCCCGGGATCCACAAAGACGTCTCAATCCAGCCATGAAAGAGGCTGTGAAGAAGGAGATCGTAAAATGTCTAGATAGTGGTATCATTTACCCTATCTCTGATAGCCAGTGGGTTAGCCCCATCCATGTTGTCCCCAAGAAATCAGGTATAACGGTCATCACTAACGAGGCGAACGAGTTAATCCCTACTCGCACCCAAACTGGGTGGCGAGTGTGCATTGATTACAGAAAACTCAACGCCGCAATGCGGAAAGACCACTTTCCGCTACCTTTCATTGACCAAATGCTTGAACGATTGGCCGGACACGAGTACTACTGCTTTCTTGATGGCTACTCCGGCTATAATCAGATTCCCATCGCCGAAAAAGACCAGGACAAGACCACATTCACTTGTCCTTTCGGCACATTCGCATATCGTCGCATGCCCTTTGGGTTATGCAATGCGCCCGCTACCTTCCAGCGGTGTATGATGGGAATCTTCTCAGACATGGTGGAAAAATTTCTGGAGATTTTCATGGATGATTTCTCCATCTTCGGCGATTCCTTCAACGAGTGTTTGCTGCATCTTGACGCTGTCCTTACCCGATGTAAGGACAAGAATCTCACTTTGAATTGGGAGAAATGCCACTTCATGGTGCGCGAAGGTATTGTCTTAGGACATATCATCTCGCAAAATGGCATAGAGGTTGACAAAGCAAAGATTGAGGTCATTTCCAATCTCCTTCCTCCCCGATGCGTCAGAGATATCCGAGCCTTCCTTGGCCATGCCGGTTTCTATAGACGGTTTATCAAGGACTTTAGCAAGATTGGTAGGCCCTTGACTCTTTTGCTGGCCAAGGATACGCCATTCGACTTCAACTCGAGCTGTGTGACTGCATTCGAGTCATTAAAACGCTCACTCACTTCTGCTCCCGTTCTTTCTTCACCTGACTGGACGCACCCATTTGAGATTATGTGCGATGCATCCGACTTTGCCATTGGTGCTATCCTTGGACAACACATCAACAAGATGCCGCACGTAATCTATTATGCGAGCCGAACCCTGAATGAAACACAACTCGATTATACAACAACTGAGAAGGAATTCTTAGCTGTTGTATTTGCTTTAGAAAAGTTCAGGCCCTACTTCATCGGCTCTCCAGTCATTGTCTACAAAGACCATTCTGCTCTGCGCTATCTTTTTGCGAAGAAAGATGCAAAATCTCGGTTAATACGTTGGATCCTCTTGCTTCAAGAGTTTGACCTTGTCATTAAGGACAAACGAGGATGTGAAAACGTAGTTGCCGACCATCTCTCACGACTTCCTTCTTCGCCTTCGCTTCCAATTCCGATCAACGACGTTTTCCCGGATGAACAGCTCTTGACAGTATCTTGCGAACCCTGGTTCGCCGATATTGTGAACTATTTGGCCACGGGATTACTACCGACTGAATGGTCAAGTCAGGACAGACTTCGCTTCTTATCCCAAGTAAAACACTTTTACTGGGACGAACCTTATCTGTTCAACTACTGTCCCGATCAGATTATTCGTCGGTGTGTCCCTGACGAGGAATTCAAGAGTGTGCTGTCATTTTGCCACGATCAAGCGTGTGGCGGGCATTTTGGCCCCAGAAAGACAGCTGAGAAGATCTTGCAATGTGGTTTCTACTGGCCACAACTCTTCAAAGACGCTCATGACTATTGCAAGACTTTCTCCCGGTGCCAACACATGGGCCGGATATCCCGGAGGAACGAGATGCCGCTCCAACCGATCTTGGTTGTGGAGATTTTCGATGTTTGGGGGATAGATTTCATGGGGCCGTTTCCCAGCTCTTTTGGGAACTTGTACATCCTTCTCGCTGTTGATTACGTCTCTGAATGGGTCGAGGCTGTGCCCAGCCGGACTAACGACAACAAGGTTGTCGTTAGGTTTCTTAAAGAAAACATTTTCTCCCGTTTTGGGCACCCCCGAGCGATCATTAGCGACAATGGAAGTCATTTCTGCAACAAGACTTTCGAGGCCTTGATGCGGAAATACTCCATTAATCATAAGCTATCCACGCCCTACCACCCCCAAACCTGCGGGCAGGCCGAAGTTTCAAATCGGCAAATCAAGCAGATACTGGAGAAGACGGTTTCCAAGAACCGTAAGGATTAGTCGCTGAAACTCACTGATGCCCTTTGGGCCTTTCGAACCGCTTATAAGACCGACCTTGGCATGTCTCCCTATCGGCTTGTGTACGGAAAAGCCTGCCACCTACCTGTCGAAATAGAGCATCGCGCATTTTGGGCGATAAAAGAACTGAATCTGTCTCTTGAAGATGCGGGCAGCCATCGGAAGCTGCAGTTGAATGAATTGAGCGAGCTTAGGGATGAGACTTACGATAACGCGGTTGTCGTTAAGAATCGAACGAAGGTGTTTCACGATAAACACCTTTTGCGCAAAACCTTCGTACCTGGTCAGCAGGTACTGCTTTACGACACCAGACTTCACTTCCATCCAGGAAAGCTCAGATCTCGCTGGAAAGGGCCGTATTTTGTGCGGAATGTGTATCCGCAGGGCGCTGTGGATTTGGAAAATCCAAAGGACGGTTCATTTTTCAAAGTAAACGGACACCGATGCAAACCGTACCTTAGCGCCGAACCAATAGAGGAGCTCCTGTTCTTACAGGAGCCGGTTTACCATGCATAATCTTCCTTTGCCTACCTCCAAACTTCGGTTATCCAGCCAAGAACAGTGGACACTGTTCCAAATAAGTTTGGGGGTATGTATAAACCATTTTGTATATATTTGTGTATATTCTTTTTCTTTTTCTTTTCTTTAAAAACAAAAACAAAAAAAAATTGTGTATCGCTAACCGACAATTTTGACCCTTCAAATGTTCTCTTCATGCAATGACAGTGAGGACACTGTCCAGTTTAAGTTTGGGGGTACGCTCGGTACGCATTTCTTACCTTCGCATTCATATGTATATTTTGCATCTGCATATTAAAATCCATTAAATCCATAAAAAACTGAAAATTTTCTAAAAACATAAAAACTTTTCTGTCAAGTTAGCTAGTGGGAGGACTCTGATTCAACATTTCGACGGTTTTGTTTGATCAAATAAGAATAACTAAATCTTATGTTTAGACTTTGAAAACCTGAAAGATAACTCTCCTTTGAAGTTAACTATAGCTGATATACGTCTTTACATCACACTACACGTGTCGTGAGTTTTTGGAAATTAGATGACAAGTCTTTTATGTTTAAAAACATTTAAACAGATAAATGATTTTCTGAGGATCAAATAGGTTTGTTCTGAAATAAGTAATGTCAAGAATAGTTTATGAAGTAAAGCGAATATGAAGGAATGTTATTAATGCCGTAATTGGAACTAAGTCTGAAAAATAACCCATCTGGAACTTGATTGGAATGATTACACACCGAACCCACTAAACACGTCTTTTATCCAAAAAAATAATTGAACTGCCAGTTATATCTCCGTTCGTATTAAATCATCTGATTTTCACGCCAAACTGTCTTTTGTTTTTGGACCTGGGTAACTTGAGTAATTAATTCCGCTAGGGTGTTTCTACACCTAATGCCCTAAAACCAACTGGTTTGGGTGCATTGGCCCAAAGCTCGCTAAGAAGCCTAGAAAGTCCAGATTAAAACAAAATCAAGCAAGTGTTCCCTCCGAGTTAAAATTCCTAACGGTTCTTTGTATGAGAATAATCTTGATAAAAGACAGGCTTTTATAAAAAAAATTTAGCGGAGATATGAAGGTTTTACTCTTTGATAAAGACTATTGCACGTTCACAGAGGTGTGTATGAAATGAAAACAAGAAAAAGGTGGAGTGAAAAATAAGACCTAGTTTCCTGTTAAGGAAGATAGAAATTCTGAAGTTGAAACCTTACTGGAAAACGAAACTTGAAAAATGCTTAACTCTTTATAAAACTTATGTGATCCTTTCAAAATTCTTATCCGGGCTTTATTATGAGAACTTTATTCGACCTTTCTGGAACTTAACGACACTATTTTCACTGCACGAAAAGAAATATAAAATCTGTAGTTAAATAAGAAGCGAGGTGTGAAAAATAAAGGTTCGATAGTCTAGACTTAGGATAATAGAATTGTTATTTTCTGAAACAAAACTTTAGGGTTTGAATCTTAGTTATTTTACAAAACTAGCTTAACCGGATTTTGTGGGTAGTATCCGCTGAAAACCCTCAGGAGACAACACTCCTCCTACTAGGGACACCTAGAGGTTTAACGGCTTGTTGCACATGCTCAGTGCAATCGCGTTCCCTGCGAAAGTGAGGTTAGGATTTTTTATGAATAAATTGGCTTTGCTCGGGACGAACAAATGATAAATTTGGTGGTATTTGTTCATATCAGATTTTTGCATTTTCATACCGCCCAATTTTTATCACATTGCATATCGGTAGGTACTCTTGAGCCGTGTTTGCTAGTCAATTACAGGATACAGGTTCTCGGCTCTAAAACGGTGAAATTCATGGAAAAACACGACAAAGTCCGGGTTCTTGCCACCACAGATAAAACACGGATCTCCGCTCTTTATCCGTCTGTTGCCACACACCAGTTTAAGAGACAAAATGGCAAATCAATGTCGTTTTCATGCACAAGGCTCAATGGCAGCACAAGATCCTAGAAATTTACACGGAGCTCGAGGAAATCATGAAAAAAAGATACACATCAAATCACCTTTTGCTCAACAGAAATTCTGGAAAAATCGTGAAGAAAATCTGAGAAAAGATATATACCAGAATAAAGGTCCCACAGAACCAGGAAAAGCCCCAAAAACTTAAGACCTAAGTCCTCTATATGGCCGCGGAACCGCGGCCTAAGCATGCTTAGGCCGCGGTTCCGCGGCCGTACTGGCGCCGCAGATGAAGATTTTCCAGGGGTGTTTTGGTCTTTTTATATTTGTTCTGAATGTTGCCCTAGGTTTTCATTTTCCAGCCTATAAATACCCCAGAACCTTGTGAAGGAAAGTGTGCATAATCTTGTATTTTTCTAGGTTTAGAATACTTGTTTCTTCTTCCTCTTCTCATCTCTTCTCCATTAAAAATCTTGTAGTGAGCTTTTGTGAGTGAAGAATGATGAATAAAGAAGATTCTTTTACTTATCATGCTTGTCTTGTTCTTTTATAATTGCTTCTTTGTTAACTTAGTTGTTGTTATTTCTTGTTGTTTCTTTCTTTTCTCTTTTCCTTTATCATTAAAACAACCATGATGCTTACGCTTGATCCTTGCCAAGGTGAGGTCGCAAATAGCTAGTTGTTATCTTCTAATCTCCTTCTTTCTATCTTCCTCTTTTGTTTTGCTTTCTTTTCATTATGATGTGTGAGTAGTTTCATACTTGTTAGGGTAGGATAAGGGAAGTTTGAGAGAAGGAAATCTCTCTCACTCTTTCCTTGCCCAACATCTTAAAATCAACTCCCGTTAATTCAACCACAATCCGCTCCTTACGGCACCCTATCCTACATGATAGCGGTGATTCCGTAGTGAGACCGGTTGTGGTTGAATTAACCGGAGGTTATGGCTAAGAGCCAAGAACGGACGAACAAGCACCAAAAGGAAGAACTTATGCGTTGGAAAGCCTAGCTTATACTCGCAAGTTTCTTCCTAGTCGTGTTAATCCCCGTTGTTGCCGATTACCGTAACACCGATATTAAGAGTGGCAACGAAAGAGGTGAGCGACTCCTAACTCAAACTAACCTAATCCTAACCCTAACAAGCTCTCTTTACACTCATTTTAACACTTAGTTAATCACAAAAAAAATCTGGACCTTCGGACTTAACTCGTTAAAACACATAGAAAAAGATTCTCATCTCCCTGCGGACGACCCGTACTCAACCAGCTAGCTACAAGTAAAACCGTCTTGATTGCGGTAATTAACTAAACTTGAACATGCAGAATCCCTAACAATCACTTCCCAATGAACCATTTTGGAAGTGCTTTGAACGTTTCAAAGATCTGCTTGTCCAATGCCCCTATCACGGAATACAAAGATGGGATTTATGTCGGATTATATATGAGGGCATTAATCCAGCGACAAAGCAGATGCTTGAAACAATGTGTCAATGCAATTTCATGTCTAAAGATGACGGTGAAGTATGGAAATATCTGGAAGACCTTGCTGAACACACGTTGCAGTGGGAAAGCGTAAGACCACCTTCAACTAAGGGAGGTATTCACCAGCTCGATGTTTCTATCGCAGTGAAAGCCGAAATGGCAGCGATACAGAAGAAACTCGATGCTATTGAAAACAAGTTCTCAACATTCTCCCTAAATCAGGTCACGCTTCCTAAGACTGTCTGTGGTTGCTGTTCGGATCCTTCACACTTAACGGAAGAATGTCCTATGAATGCATCGTTTCAAGCTAATGCTGCTTTTCAGCAGCGACCTAGAAATGATCCTTATTCTTCCACATATAATCAAGGATGGAGGAATCATCCTAACTTTGCTTGGAATCAAAACCAACAAAGTAATTATCAAAGACCTCCTCCACAGCAACCACAACCACAGAATCAGCCCCCCTTTCAGTCACAAAATTTCCAAAATCCGGCCAACATTTCTACACCACAAGTGGCCGGTACTGACAACTCACTTGCACAAACTTTGTATATGTTCATGAAACAATCCATGCAAAATTCGGCTGAGATAAGGTCTTCTATTGATACCCTAACGAAAAACTCCTCCTCTCATGGTGAGAGTATTAAATCAATAGAAAACCAAATCGCACAGTTAAACGCCGCAATGAGTGCGAGAGAGAAAGGGAAACTCCCATCTCAACCCCTACCGAATCCTGGCCATTCACAAAGTCATAATGTGAATGCCATTACTACGTTGAGATCGGGGAGAGTGCTGAATAACCAAGTGGGTGAGCAGTTTGATGATAGTGACACATTTGATACCCCTTCTTCTTCTTCTTCTTCCCCTAATTCGTCTAGTCTCCCACCTTCATCCGAGCCTATTCTCCGTTTTCCCCAAGGCTCGAACATTTCGCCAAATCTATCTAAGTCGATGCCCACTCCAATTTTGGGATCGAATCCGTCGCCACAGTCTTCTCCACAAACGTTGGACCCAAAACTTATTGATCGAGCTCCATTTCCAAACCGATTAAGGGCCAACCGACCTAACCCGCAAATGGAGAAGATTGTGGAAATGTTTAAGCAAGTTAGCGTGAATATTCCTCTCCTAGATGTTATTCAATAAGTCCCATCTTATGCAAGAATCCTTAAAGACTTGTGCACTAGGAAGAGAAAAACTCAAGTGCCTAAAAAGGTTTCATGACGAGTAATGTTAGCACAGCTTTTGCCCAACAAATACCAAAGAAACGTAAGGACCCCGGCTGTCCTACAATCTCTATCTCTATTGGGGGTAAAAATATAAATCGTGCTTTACTCGATCTAGGCGCTAGCGTCAACTTGCTTCCTTATTCAGTATACGAGCAGTTAGGAATTGGAGAGTTAAAACCCGCCCATTGTACTCTCCAAATGGCAGACCGATCTATCACCAAACCTCGGGGCGAACTAGAGGATGTGTTAATTAAAGTCGGGGAATTCATATTTCCCGTGGACTTTATTGTTTTAGATACACAACCTGTGGCAAACCCACGCAATCAAATCCCGGTGATACTTGGTCGACCCTTCCTAGCAACTTCTAACGCTGTGATTAATTGTCGTAACGGTTCTATGAACTTATCCTTCGGGAAAATGACAATTGAGCTTAATATTTACAAGCTAGGAAGTCAGCCATCAGAACCTTCTGCTCATTTGCTGGATGTTTGTTCCATCCACGAGATAGCTCCCGAAAGCTGCATGGATGAGGAACTTTGCTTTGATGTTCTCGACAACACTAATGAGATATCGTTTGATCTTGCACCACATCACGGTGAGGATATGTTCAATGAGTCCGACCTTGAGATTGAACCCGTTGACTCGTTGCAAAAGTCAGCAGCACTTTCCGAGTCAATATCTTATGCAAGTTTTGAACCCCTTAAGGAGTCCGAATATCATTCCGTTACCCGTCCTTCTATTGTCTCTCCGCCAATTCTTGATCTCAAACCGCTACCTTCTCATCTTAAATATGAATATTTAGGAGAGAATGAGACCTTGCCAGTTATTATATCCGCTTCTCTAGCCGTAGAGAAAGAGAATGCACTTTTGGCAGTGTTGAGATCGAATCGGCAAGCATTTGGTTGGACAATGGCCGACATCAAAGGGATTAGTCCCTTAATTGTTGAACATCACATACATCTGATGGATGAAGCCAAACCAACCCGAGACCCACAAAGACGGTTAAATCCCGTTATGAAGGAGGCGGTAAAGAAAGAAATCGTCAAGTGCCTTGATAGTGGAATAATTTACCCCATATCTGATAGTCAATGGGTAAGTCCAATTCATGTGGTCCCTAAAAAGTCTGGCATCACGGTCATCACTAACGAGGCTAATGAGTTAATCCAAACACGCACCCAAACTGGGTGGCGCGTATGTATCGATTACAGGAAACTCAATGCCGCGACGAGGAAAGATCACTTCCCTCTACCTTTCATTGACCAGATGTTGGAACGATTAGCGGGACACGAATACTACTGTTTCTTGGACGGATACTCTGGTTACAACCAGGTCCCCATCGCCGAAAAGGATCAAGATAAAACCACTTTTACTTGTCCTTTCGGAACTTTTGCTTATAGACGCATGCCCTTTGGGTTATGCAACGCTCCCGCTACATTTCAGCGGTGTATGATGGGGATATTTTCAGATATGGTGGAAAATTTTCTAAAAATTTTTATGGACGATTTCTCCATTTTTGGGGACTCCTTTGAGGACTGCCTTTGTAATCTTGACGCTGTTCTTACTCGCTGTAAGGATAAGAACTTGACCTTGAATTGGGAAAAATGCCATTTTATGGTCCAAGAAGGTATTGTACTTGGACATATAATTTCACATAAAGGCATTGAGGTTGACAGAGCTAAAATAGATGTCATTCAAAACCTCCCTCGTCCCAATTGCGTCAAAGATATACGATCCTTCCTTGGTCATGCAGGATTTTATAGGAGATTTATTAAGGACTTTAGCAAAATTGCTAGACCCTTAACCCTTCTATTGGCCAAGGACACTACTTTTCACTTCGATTCGGATTGTGAGGCTGCTTTTGAATCACTTAAAGAATCACTCACTACAGCCCCCGTTCTATCATCTCCGGATTGGAACCACCCGTTCGAGCTTATGTGTGACGCATCAGATTTTGCTATTGGTGCTGTCTTGGGACAGCATATTGATAAGATGCCACATGTAATTAACTATGCAAGTAGGACCTTGAATGATGCACAAATAAATTACACAACTACCGAGAAAGAACTCTTGGCAGTTGTATTTGCATTAGAGAAGTTCAGGCCCTACCTGATTGGCTCGCCTATTGTGGTTTACACTGATCACTCCGCCCTACGACATCTTTTAACGAAGAAGGATGCAAATGCCAGGCTAATACGTTGGATCCTATTGTTACAAGAATTTGATCTTGTTATCAAAGACAAGAGTGGATGTGAAAACGTTGTAGCCGACCATCTTTCACGCATCACTTCTTCGCCAACTGTGACCGTGCCGATAAATGACTCATTTCCCGACGAACAGCTCTTGAATGTATCCTACGAACCTTGGTTCGTGGATATCGTGAACTATCTTGCGACGGGACTTATACCTAGCGATTGGTCGAAACAAGACAAACTTCGGTTTTTATCCCAAGTAAAATATTTTTACTGGGATGAACCATATCTATTCAAGTATTGTTCTGATCAAATCATTCGCAGGTGTGTCCCTAACGATGAATTCAAGAGCGTGTTATCATTTTTTCATGATCAGGCATGCGGCGGTCACTTTGGACCTCGAAAAACGGCGGAGAAAGTTTTGCAATGTGGCTTTTATTGGCCAACATTATTTAAAGATGCATTTGAACATTGCAAAACTTGTCCGCGATGTCAGCATTTGGGTCGGATTTCACGAAGGAATGAGATGCCGCTCCAACCTATATTGGTTGTGGAAATATTTGATGTTTGGGGTATTGATTTTATGGGCCCTTTTCCCAACTTCTTTGGGAATCTATATATCTTGTTAGCGGTTGATTATGTCTCGAAGTGGGTGGAAGCTATACCGTGTCGCACTAATGACAACAAAGTTGTCATTAAGTTCCTTAAAGAAAATATCTTTTCGCGATTCGGACACCCTCGTGCTATCATTAGCGACAACGGGACACATTTCTGCAATAGGTCTTTCGAGGCCTTGATGCGGAAATATTCAATCACTCACAAGCTTTCTACACCCTATCATCCCCCAACAAGCGGGCAGGCTGAGATCTCAAATAGGCAGATCAAAAAGATATTGGAGAAGACGGTTTCGAAAAACCGTAAAGATTGGTCAACCAAATTGACGGATGCTCTTTGGGCATTCCGCACCGCTTATAAGACCGATCTTGGTATGTCTCCATACCGCCTTGTATTTGGGAAGGCATGTCACCTCCCTGTCGAGATTGAACATAAGGCAATGTGGGCTATTAAAGAGCTTAATTTTGATCTTGATCATGCAGGCAGCTATCGGAAGCTGCAATTGAATGAGCTAAGCGAACTCCGCGATGAAGCTTACGATAATGCGGTGATAGTAAAGAATAGGACTAAAGTGTTCCACGATAAAAATCTTTTTAGAAAAACCTTCACATCGGGGCAACAAGTCCTTCTTTACGATTCCCGTCTCCATCTTCATCCGAGTAAGCTTAAATCTCGTTGGAAAGGACCTTTTGTGGTGCGGTATGTACACCCGCACGGGGCAGTTGAAGTCGAAAATTTGAAAAACGGTTCGATTTTTAAAGTAAATGGGCATAGATTAAAACCGTATTTTTCTGCTGACCCCACGGAGGAGCTCCTGTTTTTACAGGAGCCGCTTTATCAAAACTAAAATTCCTCCGCCTCACCTCCATGTTTTGATAACTTTTTCACATTTTAAGAATGGAGGTGAGTGAAAAATGATTTGATTGAATATCTGTGCGTGTCAAAGAATAAGTTTGGGGGAATTTTTCTTTTAACTATTATTTTACCCCTTGTATCTCTCCCTTAGTATACAGGTCCATGTTCTCAAAAGGCTACATCAGTGAGGACACTGCTGAAAACAGGTTTGGGGGGGAAGGTTTGTATTCACTGAATTATCTTTGACACCGGGCATTAAAAATTTTTTTATAACAAAAGAATAGAAGGTGAAACATTACATCCAAAAGATAGGAATAGTTTAAGAAAACCAAGAAAATTAGAAGTTTTCTTATATGAACTAGTAATAAGTAGTTATGAGCTGTTGTCCCAAGGGTTAGTAAGATGAAGGAAGTCACTAATCTGAGGATAAAAATAAGTCTGAAAAATAGTTTCTATTCTGGAAGCCAAACATTTTGAACGTTGATACCCTACTATATGCACTTACACACGTCTTGAAACTCGGGATAGTAGAGGATACCTTGAAATGCTCTTGTCTAAAAGCCAAAGTATAAAGGAAATGAAAAAAAAATGAAGAAAATATAAAAATGGTGAAAAGAAAAAAATGAACACTGGTTTTGTTATCGCCAAGGTAGCAATAAAAAAATATAGCGAGGGTGCCTCTTCACCTAGTGCCCTAAGGCCAACTGGTCTGGGAGTCACTGCTAAGCCTTAGGTGGTGCAAGACGAGGAAAATATTATCACCTAATCAGCAAGCACATGAGTAATCGGTCGGTTAGTACCTAAAGAAGTATTAACGGTCGCATGAAAAGGTGTGAGCAACCCTAAATATTCATCAAATTAAAAAGTACTAAGGTAGATGGACAAGAGTATGATAGCTTGAATTGAATTCTCCGAGTGTAGGGATGTCCATTTCACACACGTGGGGTTATATGATCAATGTTTGGATGAAAGGTAGGAATGAAAAATAAAGACGATATTTTATTGAGGGATGATGTGATTTCTAACATTTTTTCATGACTATTAAGATAGGGCTCATGACAACTGAAAAGCTAGTATAGTTGGAAACTCTTATTTTCAAAGCCTTTCTTTTATGGTTCTCATCTTTATATGTAAATTTCACTATCTTTCTTTTGTTATTGGATTTTGTGGGTGTAATCCGCTGAAAACCCTCAGGAGACAACACTCCTCCTACTAGGGACACCTAGAGGTTTAACGGCTTGTTGCACGTGCTCAGTGCAATCGTGTCTGCCTATGAAAGTGTGCTTAGTTTTCTCTTTTCTTTTTCTCCTCTTGAATAAACTAGTTTGCTCGGGACGATCAAAGATAAGTTTGGGGGTATTTGTTCAGTTGATAAAACAGCACATTTGTATTACATTTTTCCTACCATTCTCATATTAAAAAAGGACTTTATTATAATATATTATACATATGAGGGTTTATGTGTAAAAACACCATTTTCCATGTGTTAATATATTTTAATTAGTATTTGGTAGGAAAATGTATGCAAATAATATTATTGACCTAATCCTAGTAGAACAAAGTCTACTAAAATCTTATTTGAGTTGTTGTGCAGAATATTTCCAAGTTGTGCAGAATTTTCCAAGGCTAGAATCAAGCAAATCAAGTTGTTGAAGAAATTTTGCCAAATTAAGAAGCAAAACTTGGAGACCAAGTCTGGAAGCAACCGAGAGAAGATTTCTGAATTCTAAAGGTGCCTTAGATTGCCAAATGTCACAATCAGAGAGCCCAAGAAAATTAATGAAGAGATCCTCACCATTGGCCGCGGATCCGCGGCCATACCCCCTCTTTGGCCGCGGATCCGCTGCAATAATAGGGAGTTGGAAGGCAAGATTTTTGGAGATCAATCATTGCTAAATTTTAGCAAGTTTTCAACAATAAGATTCTGGCTTTGCACTATAAAAGGGCACCGAGAGTCTCTTGGAAAAGCTATCAAGCCGACGCGATCACGAAGCCCCAGACGCTCACGCATCCAGGCTGATCATCAACGGTTCATCTACCTCCTTGGAAGAGATCGAGAAGCAACTAGTTTTGTAATCATTTTCTAAGGAATCAAAGTGTAGATTGTTCAAGTTGATTAATAAAGGTAGTTGTTTTATTTAATTCTTTTGCATTTTACATTATGTTTTCCCTCTCTTTCTTTTCATCTTCTTCTCCCAACATGCGCGAATAATTCTCCGCTTGTTAGGGTTCGTAGGATTAGGGTAGGCTAATGAACGATGAAAATAATTAAACCCTTTTTAAGTCCTATAAAGTTTAGGAACTTTATCAAAAGAATCATTAACATCCTAATCGGGCGCGCTAGCAATTCTTTGCTAGTTCCGACCGCGATTAGAGATTAGATTAATGATTGTTTTGGTAAAGGCTAGATATGAACGGAGTTCCGTATCGAGATAAGGGTTAAGAGTGGGATTCCTTTTCCCTCCAGAAACCCTAATCTACACGCATCACCGTCGTTCTAGTTCTAAATCTATTAATGGATAAAATGGGTAACTTTTAATTAATCGTCCATAACTACTAAATCCTAACGAACCCTACAAGCCTTCTTATTATATTTACTACATCTTTAAAATAATCTAGATCTATATTTTACAATCTTGTTTAACGTAGATCTAGAAACCATTCTATAAAATTCTTTATCCCTCCTTTCTTTCTCAACACATCTAAAGTAAGAGTAAAAAGTTCCACGTTTCCCAGAGGACGATCCGTACTCATCTCGGTCTAGCTACGCGCTACACCGTTCTGATTGCGGTTAACTACAAACACAACTCTTTTTCGAACCAATCAGTTTACTAGACTTTATACAACTTGGAAATATCACGGGGAAGGAGAAGAATGCAGTAATGCGGCAGAAGAAGAAGGAGAACACGATAATGCAGCAGGAGAAGAAGGAGAATTCGGTAATGCGGCAGAAGGAGAAGACGGTAATTTATTTCCATCAGAAGAAATGAAGGATATGGTAGAGGCTGCCCTAGGTGAATCTATTCGTACCGAAGATGGCATTCCTTCCTGTCAAAGACCGCGTGCGGATAAATATGAAAATTTCATGAATGATGCTAGAAAACCAATTTATGAGAATGCGAAGTATTCCACCCTCTCATAGTTCGTCCAACTTTTCCAGATTAAGTGCCTAAATGGATGGAGCAACAAGTCATTCACAATGCTTCTTTCGTTCTTGAAAGATTCTATGCCCCCAGGAAATAATGTGCCCAACAACTGGTACGGAGCCCAGAAGATGATGTCTGATTTGGGTCTAAAGTGCGAGAAGATTCAAGCATGTCCTAAAAATTGCGTGTTGTACCGGAAAGAGAATTCAGATTTGAAAGAGTGTCCAACATGCGGAGAGACCAGGTATAAGCCGAAAGATTCTGATAAGAAACCTGATATACCTGTCAAGATAGCACGATACTTTCCCATAACACAGAGGCTACAGAGGCTATTCAGGTGCAAGAAAACAGTCGAGGCAATGATTTGGCATCACCGTGCTCCACAAGTGAAGATGGAAAAATGAGCCATCCAAGTGATTCACCGGCATGGAAGGATTTCGATAGGAGGCACGCAATATTCAGTAGCGATCCTCGCAATCTCCGGCTCGGACTGGCTACTGATGGCTTCTGCCCATTCAACTATATGGCTGGAAGTCACAGCACATGGCCCGTTGTAATGATAAATTATAATCTGTCGTCTTGGTTGGCTATGGAACAATCATACTTTATGATGCCTCTTCTTATCGACGGACTAAACTCACCGGGAAACAATATCGATGTCTATCTCCGATCTCTGATCGAGGAGTTAAAATCTTTGTTCATTGATGGTGTAGAGATATACGATGCAAACACAAATACAACCTTCATACTGCGTGCGGCTTTAATATGGACAATTAATGACTTTCTTGCGTATGGAATGCTATCAGGTTGGTCCGTACATGATCACAAAGCATGTCCTCATTGCCATGAACACACAACATCGAAATTCTTGAATTTTAGCAGGAAGGTTTGTTATTGCGGCCATCGACGTTTCCTGCCTCCAGACCACCCCTATAGGTTAGACACGGTTCACTTTGATGGTCATCAGGAGCTTCTTGGACCTCCATCCCCATTGTCCGGAGAGGACGTGACTGCTCAATGGGATGGTTACAATAATGTGACCTTCGAGATGGATCCGACGAAACAGGTCAAACCACCATTTTGGAACAAGTTAAGCATTTTCTTCGAGCTTCCGTACTGGTAAACAAATTTAGTGCGTCATTGTCTGGACGTCATGCATATAGAGAAGGGAGTATCAGAGCACTTACTCAACTTGCTTCTTTGTAAAGACAGGAAATCAAATGACAACCTGAATGCTCGGATGGATCTACAGGAGTGGGGAATAAGAAGTGAATTGCACCCTAGACCGGTAGCGGGTAAACCGGGCAAGTTTGTACTTCCCAATGCCGCTTATCATATGTCACAACCGGAGAAGAAAAGATTCCTGCAGGTGTTGCATGATTTGAAAGTTCCCACAGGTTTCTCAGGATCATTCAG
The DNA here is from genome assembly GCA_030015575.1 of Agapanthus africanus. NCBI lineage: Eukaryota > Viridiplantae > Streptophyta > Magnoliopsida > Asparagales > Amaryllidaceae > Agapanthus > Agapanthus africanus. Next base: position 173,562,962 of record JASDDO010000024.1, read on the forward strand.
CAAGAAAATAAAAATTTTGAAAGGCAAGATCGATGGGCTGAAAAGTCATGATCACCATGTTATCGTGGAGCACCTTCTTCCATTAGCCCTCAGGACTTCTTTCCCCGAATCGGTTGGTCTAGTAATCAACGACCTATGTTGTTTTTTCAGAGAGTTGTGTGCTAAAACACTGGAGGTTGTGACGCTGGATAAACTAGAAAATTCTATTGCGTTGATACTTTGCAAGTTTGAGCGTATTTTTCCACCGTCATTCTTCGATATCATAATACACTTGACGGTTCATCTTGCAACTGAGGCTAAGTTAGCCGGACCGGTACAATATCGATGGATGTATCCCATCGAGGGGTAAGTGTAATTTTTCGTTTCGCGCATTTTATAAATTTATTGTTGTCCTGTATGCCCGTATTTATTTATTCAACATATTTTCATTAGGTACCTCTACACTCTTAAAAAGTATATACGCAATAAAAATCGACCAGAGGTTTCTATCATGCAAGGTTATCTTCTTGATGAAGCAACCACATTTTGTTCCCGCTATCTGGACGAGAACATTGAGACAAGACTTAACCGGCCTCGAAGAATTCAAGACGGGCCATATGGTAAAGCCGAGTATAAGAGGGTAGACACTATGTTTATCAACAAGATATACCGGTTTATCTTGCTTAATTGTGCATGTCTTGAACAAATTAGAGAGTAATTTTTTTTGGATTAATTGTTATATTTGTGTTTGTGTTTGTATGAAATTATATAATATTAATGTCACCATTATTTGTCGAAAACAGAATTCATTTTAACGAGGTACGTGAGGGGCATCCTGATTGGAACGAAGAACGATTGGAAAAATATCATCAGGATAATTTTTGTGATTGGGTCACAGATCATGTAAGTTATTCGAATAACATTTTATTGCTATCAGTTTCAATCTAAACTTGTATCGTTATGTATTTTTCGTAAAATTTGTTTTGTTAGATCCACGATCCGAACTTGTCTGCATCATTTGAGAGTGATTCAAGATGTTTAGCTCAATTTCCTAGTATAGAGGTTGCATATTACAAAGGATTTGGTGTCCTTGGATACAAATTTGAAGTTAAGGACATAGAAACATCTAGAACCACTCAGAATAGTGGGATTGCGATGGTAGGATCGGACGGTGTGATTTATTATGGGTACTTAAATTGTATACTCGGCATCCACAATCCCGGACGATCAGAACCCTTTTATATATTCCAGTGTACTTGGTACGATACGCGAACCGATACGGATAAGTGGAGAAGCAATCTTGGGACTTGGAAAGATGAAAATGGATTGACCAGTGTGAACACACTTCGATTTTACGGTCAGGAAGATCCGTTTATCTTTCCGAACCAAGCGTTCCAAGTATACTACTCACAGTGTTTGAAGCATCCGGGATGGAGTGTTGTATGCCGATGGAAACTCAGAGATGTCTACGATGTCCCAGAAATCGAGGACAGCGATGAGGATGAAGAAGAGAGAAGGCTTAGAGTGCTCCGACCGTCTATTTCGAAGGACGGGTTGTCTTCGGCCGATCATGAAGTTACGTGGGTTAGAAATGACATCGACGATGAAATCCAAGTAGATATGTATAATGCGCCCACGAAACGAAAAAGGTTATCAGTAATGTTATATTATTACTTCACATTTTACGATCTATACATATATAGTCAATACTTTTAATGATTGTCTAATACGTCCACGAACCGTTTATCTAGATTTGATGACGATGTCGGGAGCGGCGAGGGGCGGCAGGAGCTCCAGCCGCGGCACCGGCAGAGGCAGAGGCAGAGGTAGAGCGGTTATGCCGCCAGGAGAGCTGCGTAGGGAGCTTCAGAGGGCCGGTCTTGCACCCATATCGGAGGCCCCTTCGGATGCCTCCTTCCGTGTGGATTTTGCCACACCTCTAGGTATATTGCACGCATATCCATTTTGAATGTAATATTATAGATATTCATGCATGTTTATGTCAAAATTACTTATATTGTCAATGTTTGATTGTCTAGTTGTTGGTGATGCGTCCACATCAGGGACAGAGGCCACTCCCGCTCCTCCAGGTATATTTATATATCATACAGTGCATGTATATTGATTTAGAATGCTATATCATAAATACACACACATTCCTTTTGCTCTTATTTAGATAGTAATTTTTATTATTGTCTAGCTGTAGGTGGTGACACCACCGCACCTGCGGGTATGTTTATATATCCTATAGTGCATGCATATTGATTTAGAACGCTATATTATTGATCTACACATTCTTTTTGCAATTACTTATATAATCTATTTTTAATTGTCTAATTATAGGTGGTGCGTCCACATCTGACGCAGGGGCCACTCCTGCCACTTTCGTACCCTCCGCATCGTCTGTAGGTTAGTATGAATAAATATAAAATATTTATTCATTTTACATATGCTCTATAGAATAAATATGAACTTCATTGAAATTTAGCGTCAATGTTTATTTTCTAGTTGGAGGGGATGCGTCCGCATCCGGGACACCGGTTGTTCCTCACCGGAGGAACTATCGTCCCGCTCGTGCTGCTGCCCGGGCCCAGGCTCGTGCTTTAGTAACCGGAAGTATATATCACACTTCAATTTTCGTTTAACCTTGATTTCTTAATACAACTTTGTCTTAATATTTATTGTCTTGATATTTCTTGCAGACGCAGGGCCTCCCCATCCCCAGAGGGGGACTCGAGGCCCGAATCAGTCCCATAGGCTGAGGCCTGACAGAGCTAGGGGGGAGGCAGCATTCCCCCCTCTTTTTTACCCTTGACTATCGCTATACCGGTCCTCATGCCGAGAGGTTCGGCCGGTATATGGGGGATGAGAGTCGGCTCGTGAAGAACTATCCACTTCACGTTGAGTGGGGCGGGCAGCACCGGCGCTCATTCGCCCTCTTCTTTGATCAGGCTCGGGTATTAATATATATTTTCATTTGATTTATCCAATATATTTATTATTAACACTTGCAATCTAATAACAATGTTTTTTTTGTATTTTCAGTTGGATTACGATTTTCAGCCTGTACCCGACCCTGATCACCCTGGGAGGGTGCTCGACCTTCATGCTCTGTACAATGGCCTGATGAAGAACTTGCAGACCAACGTCCGATACAACAGGAATGAGCTGAAGGCCGATTGCTACTCCCTGTAGATGGCGACCCCCGAGGCAGAGAGAGCGGCCCTCCTATCTACTCCGGCCTTTGCGAGAGTCGACGTAGAGACATGGCCTCTATTGTGCGAATATTTCGACTCTCAACGCAAACAGGTATGTATTTTAAATGTAATTCATTGTTTAGGATATAATTTATTTTTTTGTGTTCCTTAATTAGAAAACTAAATGTGAATGCGTTGTGCAGAAACAGGCCACTCAAAATACAGAGAATAGGAAGTCGGCGAAGAGGGGTCGCCCCACTTATACAGGTGGCTCGAGGAATATTACTCGAGCCATGGAGTTATCAGTAAATTACAATAGACCGGCCTTTGTGATATAATGCAATATTAAGAGTTATTTTCTAATATATCTAATATCAAGAGTTGTTTTCTAATATTGCAGACAGCTCAGACCCTGGCGCAAGGTGGTACACCGAGTGTGCTGTCCGCATATCTTGCCGTCCACGGCACCTCGACAGATCCCGCCACGGGCGAGCTTCGATATCCCAACGTCGCTACCCAGGAGTATTGCGTAAGTGTTAATATTTATTCAACCCCTATTTGAAATTTTAGTTTTGGAAGGTTCAAATTTAAATTTTATACTTATACTTTACTGCTTAATGTGGGTGTAGGAGCGGGTGGTTGAGCAGGCCGAGGCATCGGGGATTGATTTTACCGGACAGAGCGATCCGAGGCTGCCGATCCCAGTCTTGGACGCCGCACACGGAGGGCACCACGGAGGTTGGGAGAGAGGCCGGGGACTGGGCCCTAGCAGGGCCCATATGAGGTTGGACTCCACCCCGGCGGTTACTTCCTCCGTCTCCAGTGAGCGACGTGTCCAGCAGGAACTGGAGAGCTTGAAGGCCACCGTTCAGGAGTTGAAGGAGATGCTGGTATGTATACTACTTAATAGTAAAATATCATGTCATATTATAGATATCAACATATCCAATATTAGTACGTAGCCTGAGCTTATTTGGTTGTAGACTTAGCTTTGATTAATCATACATACATATCTAATTAAAATAAACTACGGTTTTCTAAACTAGATATCCAAATGGGGTTTCGAAATAACTTGATAATGATGCGAATTCGAATAATACACAGTTCTTACACGCTTATTACACACGTTAGGTACAGACGCGACAGGGTACATCGGCCGAGCCTCCACATGCATCTCCTTCGGCTGCGGCTCCGCAAGCCACTACATCGGCTGCGGTTCCGCAGACAGCTCCTATAGCTCCACCGCCCGCTCAGACTCCCGCAGCCGCAGCTCCGCAAGCTACTGCCTCGACGGCGGCTGCGCAGACCACATCGCCAGCTCCACCGCCCGCTCAGACTCCCGCACGCTTCGAATTGCATGATTTATTGACCGAGGAGCAGGCGCGCCAGATTCTAGCGTTTATCAGAGGTGGAGCTGGACCGAGCAAGGGTAGCATTTTGATTCTTATTTTTTGAAACATGTATTTATTTATATGATACATATTGCACTACATTTTGAAGGATATTGATATTGGTGGTCCTACGGTATTTATATTTATATCATATTCTGTTTTTTGGTTTCTTTTGTATATTATATGCGTGAGATGTGATTATGAATACTGCGATATATGTTGTGTGATGATTAATTTTATATTTGATTGATGTATATATTATTGTGCACAGGGCGAGAAAAAAATAGGCAGCCCATTTTAAAAAAAACTGATAATATGTACCTACGGATTAATCCATAGGTACACATGTTGCCCCTACGGATTAATCCGTAGGGGCAAAATATCAGAATAACTGATATTTTTCCCTGTGATCTCAGTATCAGGGGGTTGAGATTGCCCCTACGGATATATCCGTAGGGGCAAACTAATGCTCCTACCCAATTATCCGTAGGGGCAAAATATCAGGATTCTTGATATTTTGCCCCTACGGATATGTACCTACACATGTATCCATAGGGGCTATCACTTGGCCCTACGGATTCATCCGTAGGTACAAGTAATCTATTTTAAAAAAATGTAAATAAAATAAATTTTTTGCCCCTACGGGCTATTCCGTAGGGCAAACGGGACCTACACAGAAATCCGTATGGGCAAGTTTTTGTCCGTAGGGGCAAGTTCAGGGCTTCAACTTGCACCTACGACGTTTGTACCTACAGGGTATTTTCTTGTCCCTACGGCTATATCCGTAGGGGCAACCCTTATTTATAGTAGTGATCAGGACGTTCCAGCATACAACTAGAGAATCTATGATTAGCACGGATACGTACGGATACTGTAAAACGGTAAAACTATAATATTTGTTGCATAATGAAACACATGTAATATTTTTATTCATATATAAATAGATATATTAATATAGCATGCTGCAAGATAAACTAGCATACATTGTATATTATAAAACTGATTAACGTTAAATAACTACGGTATATAAATTATATAGATATAGCTGTATGATGATTATAATAATAATAGTACGACAACATATAAGTAAATTACATAAAACATAGCATGTAGCAAGTTGTAAACTTACCTCGAAACAAACGCGATGAATGGAAGCAACACGACGCTATACAAATCAACACCAAGTTTTGATGGCTTGGTTAAGATTTTAAGATGCGGCTGGAGTTACATCGGCGAGAATGGGTGTGGGCTTGAAGAACGAAAAAGGAGAATATATAAATTGATGAGGGAGATAAAAAGAGAGAGAGTGATTTTGTGTTTAATATAAATATATATAGTATAGTTTAAATTAGGTTATAAATATATATTAATTTTAATGTATATAGATATTATCAAACTACAACCAATCTCCACCAAAATCTTATCAAAAATATATTTTGGAAAATAATTCACATATGTAAACTTCTCAACCATAATACAAAAATATATTTTAAATAACTCATACCCCTAATTTAAGATTTAAAAGGATTTTAAAATATATCAAGATTTAGTAAATATTTGATATTAGAAATTTTGAGATTTAAACGTAAAAAATAAAAGCAAAATAAGAAATGAGATGGCAACCATATGATGACAGCTAACAAAATATAATTTATTCTTAATTTGTGGCTATTAAAAGATATATGATAATTTAGATATATTATATATAAATATCTAAAAATATAATGTAGGTATTATACTAGATTCGCATATGTTCCCGCCAAAAATTTCTGCGCAAAAGAGCCCAAGGTATTAAATGGCAGCGATACGCTTAAGAAAATACAAACCAGTATTTACAAACTCCCGAATGAGAATCAGCTAAATTATGATGGTATCGAAAGAGTCTCGAAAAATCCTTCGATTTGATATATTATGAGCCTCATAATTCATCCGGAATCAAAAGTTATGAGCAAATGTGCTATGCATGTGTAATCTAAGTAATGCTCTACTACATATGGGATATTTTTTTAGTCCCACATCGGGAAAAAGAGAAATCCTTTCTCTACCACTACCCTAAAAATAAGAGGGGATACTTCTTAGAAAAAACATGATTCAATCCTCAAAGGAGCATAGTTCTCCATTGGAGCTTAGTTATCCAAGTTAGGGCCTAAGCCACCCTCCCATAATGCGCATATGCGCAAGCGCCATGTACGCCCGCCACGTGCAACGTACGTGCACCCGCCGTGCGAGAATTCAATCCTCAAAGGAGCTTAGTTCTCCATATAAGCTTAGTTCTCCAAGTTAGGGTCTTAGCTGCCCCCCATAATACGCATATGCGCCACGTGTAACGCACGTGCGCCCGACACGTGCACCCGCCGTGCGGGGATTCAATCCTTAAGGGAGCTTAGTTCTCCATAGGAGCTTAGTTCTCCAGGCTAGGGCCATAGCTGCCCCCCATGATGCACATATGCGCAAGCGCCATGTGCGACACACGTGTGCCCGCCAAGTGCGCACGTGCGTCCAACACGTGCGACGCACGTGCGCGAATGCAAAGAAGCCTTTTTCAGCAGCTAGGAGTTTAAGCTCCAACCTGTTCTTCCCCCTAATGAGTGGGACATGGTTCAAAGGGTACATCCCTCCACACCTTCGATACATGGCACTGTAATCTCTCAGCGTCGTCGGAGAGGTGGTGGGTCCCAACGACCAATGATCTCTCTTTCCAAATATAGAGGAGGAAACCCTCCATAAGCTTCAGAAAGAACAGAGAATTAAGTTCTCGAGGAAGAACTCTCTTCCTGGAAAATTAGGTAAATAAAAATAAATGAGTGCTTAACACTCAGTGACTGGCGCCCACCGCCCCGCGTGCTTCTCACATGGGCGCTACAAAATTAAGAAGTGCTTAGCATTCAGCGAGCGGCGCCTAGCGCCCAGCACCTCAGGTGTCCCCCACGTGGGCGCCACAGAGTAAAAAGTGCTTGACACTCACTAGGCAGCGCCTAGCGCCTCACGTGCTACGCACGTAGGCGCCATAAAGAGTGCTCAGCACTCCATAAAGAGAAAAAAAGAGGAAAGTGTTTAACACTTATTGGACAATTCCCCATGACTGAAAACCCCACATGGCTAGGTGTGAGCGTCAGAACATACGTAAGTGTTCAGCACTTTTTGCACAAAAAAGGGGACAGAGCCCAAACAATTGCTTAGCACTCTTTTTCAAATAAAAAGAAAACTGAGTGGACCAAGCCTAAGTTGGCTAGGTCCCTAATTCAGATCAACCGAACCCATGGGTTCACTACTTCCCAAGTTGATTTTAGTCCCAAACATGACTAATGATCTTTCAACTGATGATTTTCAAAATGATGTTCATCCCACATCTCCTAAGTTAATCTTAGTCTCCAAAAATGACTAATGATTCTTAGATGATCTACCATGATCTTTTCTCTCAAATATAGGATTTGGTTTAAGAGTACATCTCTCCACACTTCTGATACATGTCGGTGTAATTCCTTAACGTCTTCAGAGAGGTGGCGGGTCCCGACAACCAACTGCTTTTTAGCGCACTTCCCAAATTGACATGCACATCCCAAATCAAACCACATCCTAAATTGGATGCATCCCATATCATCGTTGCTCATCCCGTCACGTAACAAATACACGTGCACGCAAGATGGACAATGGAACGAAACGTTCTTAAACTACAACGGACCGAAACGTCCTTAAACTACAACGGACCAAAAATATTCTTAAACTAAACGTTGCCTCCAAAATGGCGACAACAGACCGAAACGTCCTTAAACTAAAACCTCACATAAAAAATGGTGATCTACAGACCGAAACGTCCTTAAACTAAAACATCGACTCCAAAATGGCGATAAGGGTCCGAAACGTCCTTAAACTAAAACAAAAGAGCCCATGTGCTCTCTTGTTGGATCTGAAACAAAAATGATCCTAACACCCTGTTAAGTAGATCTTAGTCTCAAATCGGACTAACGTATTCTTAACAAAAATCCAACCGAGCCCCCAACTGCTTGTATACATTTAAGTCGATCTTGATCTCAAAACGGATCAACGATCCTTAAATCAATCCAAACCCAAATCTAAGATATATGGATTTGGACTAATCCACGCCCTACGGGAGACAACCTAAATTAGTCACCGTATACAATTCACGGGCAACCAAAAATAAAATAAACATACACGACACGAAGTGAACTTCTGGAGCAGGAGAAAGTGTTTATCGCGATGCGATAACGTAATTAACTGCAGGGGCTTGCGCCTGCAGGGAAAAGCGTCCCCATAATCAAAAACCCTTCGCAAACGAGGGGAATTTGACGAAGTCTGCTACAACGGCCGCATCCGTCCAAATCTCCGATATACGGTACCATAAATCAACTTGGCATCTTCAGAGAGGTGGACGGATAAACCCAAATAGCATTTGCCCCCAAATTCAGGCAAGACGACCTACGCGGTTTCGTCTCTGTTTTCAGCGGTAAACAGATTCTGGCACGTCCGGTGGGACCTTTTCCTTTTTCCACTCAACACTTCGTGTGTCGTGTTCATGAACAAATCGCGGTTTACTATGGTTGCCCCTGGATTCAAGGTACTAAGATTTGGTGTCTTTCTCCTATGCAGAGAAAAGAAGATCAATGGCTTCCAAGTGTACCAGCAACAACAACTCCCGCTCCGTCCCCGCTGGAGGAGTGACATACGGGCCAAATGCGGCCTGCATATTTTCAATGCAAGTGGAGCAGGTGACTCAGGCCACCACTGGATTGTTATTCGGGACCATGCTCCCGCTAGCAAGCTTGAGCGACCCAGTGCCATCACAGGAAGCTCCAAAGAAGTCGATCTTTGATCGACTTGCAACAACTACGGCGGGTGAAAAAGGGTCGTCCAAGTCTGTCGCCTCAGTCTTCAACAGGATGAACCAAAGCTCAAGTAGGCCCGCAAAGAGGCTCGCAATACCCGAAGGGGTTATCCCGAAACGGATAGCTGTTCCAGCTCCGGCGGGTGAAGTCGTCAAAGGGGCTTCTCCTACTAAAGGATCGGTCTTCGCAAGATTGGCCATTCCAACTCTTGCTACGGGTGAAGTCGTCAAAAGGGCTTCCCCTACCAGAAAGTCGGCCTTCGAAAGATTGGGCGTTCCCTCTCCACGGACATCGGTCTTCGACAGGTTGGCACCAGCAGTAGCCTTTCACCAAAGCAGGGGGCATGAGGAAGCCGCTTCCACAACTAAGGTGGTCCCGTCTGCAAGACATGCTCGACGTCGCCACTGGCGCCGAGTGAAGAAAGCTAGGGGAAATTTCCCCTCTGGACTTACTCCATCAGCTCCAACGGTGGAAGTCGATACTGCTGTTCCAACCGGGAACAGCTTTGAACCGCTTAGGAGGGTGCGAAAGAACTCTCCAACCGCGGTGTTGAAGAAATCTCCACTTCCTGCTGAAAATATGACGCAGGCGAAGCCGGAGTTGCCCCCTCAGCGGCTGCCCTCCTAAATCCACAGGGTATGGCAGAAAGTCCAAGATTCTGTGATCAATAAAGACTACTCTCACCGACTGAAGAAAACAAAGGCTCGGCAAGAGGAGGACCATCACTCCACCATGCAGCGAGGGACTTCTTTCATGAAGGCGCCTGTTACAATGGCTCCTTCAACTTCGACTTCTCATAAAAAGAGAAGGCCGAAGAATTTACCACCACCGGCGGCAAATCCCAAAGGTGATAGATCCAAACGCCCCAAGTCTGGGGGCATGATCGTGCACACGGTTTATATTGATTTCGGAAAAGAGGAAAGCCGTGCTTCCGTGGGTCATCGGCCGCAAACTCGTTCGTTGACAAAGGCTCAGGAGCAACAACAAAAGCTCCAGGAGATGCTGAAAAAAATGGCAGCACTCACCGGGCAAAAAGAGAGTCCGGAATCAGCAAATGAACAGCACTAGGAGCAGGAGACTGATACGGAGTTCCTGCGGAGGGTTCTGGAAAGAAAGGATAAGGAGGCTGTGGAACAGGCTGCTAATATAAAACAGATGGCGCTCCTGTTCCAAGACATGGTTGGAATGATGATCCAACCAGAATCTCCAGCTGATGACCCGCCGATAATTATCGAGGACGACAGAAGGGAAATATCAAACCCTCTTTCAGCTTTATCAGTAGCCAGGGAGGAAATGATCTCCAAAGCTGCCCTTGATGATTACATAGCTGAACAAAAACGAGCACATCAGGCAAGTGAAGCGACTGGCCAAGTCGTCAGACCTGGGCAACCGTATCCAGGTTGGTATGATCAAATCAAGTACCCGCCTGGATATACGATCCCCAAATTCTATGTGTACAAGGGGACAGGCAATCCACACCAGCATGTCGCTCAGTTCAGAGCTTTATGCGGCAATACGGGTGGCGACGACAAATTGCTGCTTCGCCAGTTCGTCGGCAGCTTTTCGGAGACAGCATTTGAATGGTACTCGGAGCTCCCAAATGACTCCGTCAAAACATTCACAAAGATGGAATTACTATTCATACAGCGGTTCGCAAGCACAAGCGAACACACCCCGATCACGACATTAATCAATGCCAGGGTGAAGCCGGGAGAGACTTGGGTTCAATACGCAATCCGATGGAGGAACCTCTTGTCAAAATGTGAACAACACATCGAAGAAGCTCCTATCGTGGGCATGTCCATAGGGACTCTCGATCCTCAAGCTACTGTGTCCTAGTTTATGACATTCTTTAAGTCGGCCACCTTCCAGGCTCTGATCGACAAGTTAGCCCAAATGAACCAGATGGGCCACGGGCCTTCCTCTTCAAAAATGGACCCTCGGAATGCAAAGGGTAAAGGGAAAGCGGCCTTCGTTTCCAACACTCAACAACAACCGAGTGACCCGAAACAGGTTGCTCGCCAAAACAACACGCGCCCGCGCCAATCCTTAGAAGAGAAGCTAGGACGTGCTTACTCGTTTCCCCGTGATAAAACGAGGAGACTGTTCGAACTGGTAGTGCGCAACAAACTCATCACACTGCCGGATCCGAGACGTCCACTGTAGCCCGGTGACGTCAACAATCCCAACTACTGCTCCTATCACAGAATAGTGTGCCACCCAGGATTGCTACGTCTTCAAGAACTGGGTCGAGGGCCAGTACCGCCAAGGGAAATTCACGCTGTCCGAGAACTGGAGGGTGAACCCGCCACAGAGGCACACTCCTAAAAAGGTAGACACGTCGGCGGCATCATGCTCGTTTGTGGAAGAAGCTCCTTGGGAAGTGGTCCTCTTAGCTAAAACTAAAAGAATGCTGAAGGATCTTCAAGCATGTCCGGCGATCAAATGGAAAAGCCCGCTGGAGCCCGAGATCATTGAGGGGATGTTTAAACCGCGCCCAACACCGAAAACAGCCAACGATGGGCAAAACACCCAGGTCAAACCTTCAAAGTCTTCGAAGGAAAAGAAGAAGACCAAGAAGCCCGTGCAGCCTGACGACAAGCGCACGAACCTGAAAAAATACATCGACGCGCTGGAGGAATACAACCAGAAAGCGCGGACCCCAGTCACCGTCGAAGAGTTTCTCAACCATATCCTTGAGAACGGAGATAGTGATGATGATAAGGGAAATGACCCGTCAGAAGAACCCGAGGATTATGTAGCAAGTTGCCATATGGTTTATCATTTGTCGTTAAATGACGAAGAAACTCCCTCGCCGTTTGAAAGCAACGCGGAGGAATTGGGGGCTGGACCGGCGCCAAAATCCCTGGAATTGTCAGAAGACCCAATTGACAGGCTGCTAAACGAAGCCCTTCAAAAGAGCAAAGCTGACCGAGAACGTGAAACGTCCATTTACGAAAAGGCCAAGCGTCGGCATCAGGCTGAAGAAGCTGCGATAAGGATGAGTCGTAAAGCACTCCAACCAAGCCAAAGCACACCTGCTACAAACAAGAGCATGATCAAAGCGGAGAAGCGGTTCGCCAAAGCCTTGTTAATGGGAATGAAGTTGCCCCCTCTCATGGAAAACACTCCCGGGAGTACGTGCCTCGACGAAGCGGATGTACATCCGAACTTCTGTTTATACCATCGGAGGGTCACACACCCCACCGAAGAGTGCAATGCCTTCAAGAAGTGGTGGCAAGGCTACGTTGCTCACCGGCAACACTTCAAGCGGATGAAGCGCAAAACCCGTCGACAACAAAGAAGCGCGACAGACAAGCATGAAGGAACGGCTGGAAACTGCCATATGTTTGATACCAGTTCGACAAAAGGAAAATCTCAAGTTCTTACATTCGAGAGCGATTCTGAGGAAGAAATAACCCTCGACCCTCTCTTCAAAGAATCCACCTTTGGAAAAGAAGAAGAGGAGAAGAACCGTGAAAACATTCAGCTGCGTAACCGTATGTTACCTGAAAAGAACCTCGGGCCTACAAACAAAGGTTCGAGCAAAAGAGATAAGGGGAAGGAAAAAGTCCCTGAGGAAATTGCTCTCGATGATAGAGTCGTCAAAGAGCTCGCAGCCAAGGATCCGCCTAAGAAAAACAAGGTGGATTACAATGTCCTGGCACATCTGAGGAAGATACCCTCACAACTGAGCATTCTGGATGCTCTCCTCCTGTTCAAAGAGGCACGAGATTCTCTGATCAAGACATTGCAAGAGCCTGATCAGTTCCAAGTTTTCCTTGCAGAAGAAAAGATGAAGGACGAGCTCGCAGAGGATCATATAGCTGACATTACATTCGGCGATGAAGATCTTCTCCTCGGAACGTGCGAGCACAACCGTCCTCTATATGTCACCGGGTACTGCTACGACATTAAGATAGGGAAGATCATGGTCGACAACGGGTCCTCCGTCAACCTTCTCAATGTGAAGGTGCTGAAGGATATTTGCATGAACGTTCAGCACTTGGCCCGGGACAAAATTATTATCTCCGGGTTCGACTCACAGTCATCACGGACGCTGGGGTCCGTAATATTGGCATTACGCTTTGGGCTACTCTTCACTGACATCAAATTTCATGTCATCGACGCCAAGACTTGCTACAACGCTTTGCTCGGCAAGGCTTGGTTGCATGTGTACAACGTCATCCCTTCTACACAATATCAGTGTATGAAGTATTTCAAAGACGGCCTCGAGCACCTTCATGAGGGAGATAAATCCATTCTCCGTAAAAGAAGTCCGAAAATATGAAGACGCAAAGTACTTCCTACCAGACATCAAAGATACGGAAAGATGTCATAAGCCAGAGGATAAACGGAAGTCCGTTGTCACCATCCCGATCTTTGGGAGTGACACCGAGGAAGTCTACTCGGGGCAACCCCAATGCAACAGGCCTGGACCATCTACTCCTATTTTGGTCTTTGGCAGTGACTCTGAGGACGAGGCCAACGCCGTGTTCTCCACTCGCCCGTCAGCACAAACCATTACTGGAGCTGATCAGAGCTTACAAATCACCATAGTTCCGCCACGGCATTGCAAAGAACTTTATGTGCTTGATACATACAACGTACAAGAGCTGCGGACTTTCTACGTCCCTCCCAGGCGAAGAGGTGAAAAGGCGATCCTCTTCTACCAATCTATGGAGACTAAAGTAGAGAAAGAAGTCTGGCATGGTTCCGATCTTGCGCTTGATAGGTTTCACAATCCGTCTGCCCAGATATTACGCAGATGGATTGAAAAGGCTATTAAGATTCCAAGGCGTACACTTCAAACAAATTGCTCGACAAGACCAGTTCTACAACAAGATTTGGGACTTTCCCGGGACTCAGCGAAAGATGCCCAACGGGAAGATGGAGACAACTGGGCTCGGATACGTTCAGTCCAAGAAACGGGAGTGATTTCATGGCTGCCGCGTCATAAAAAGCTCTGGTGAAGAAAGGAATGCTTTTTCAAATAGCCGTGACATTGAAACAGAAGGAGATCCCTCTCAAAGAACATTAAGTCCATCGTTCGAAGAACAAGTTGACAAGCTAGTAAAAGAAGCCTGTCAAAAGATTCAGGATAACCACAGCCGCGAAATGGCTATTTATGAAAAGGCCAGGACGCAACGTCTCAACCAACAGTCCGCAGAGAAAGAAGACTACAATGCCCTCCGTCCCCAGATCGCTGTATGTCCTCGCAAGAAGGAAAAATTCCGAAATAGAGGAAAAATAGGACAAAGAGCGCAAACAACGTTCGCAAACAACAGGGTATATCTAAGAAGCCACGCAATCAAGAAAAACATGGTTGGAACACATCCTTTATCAAGAAGATGGGTCGGGAATACTCTTTCCCTCAAGACAAGACAAGGAAAATATTGAACCTTGTCATGCAGCATCGAATGATGATGCTTCCGGAGTCTTGGCATCCCGAACAAATAAACAAGGTCCATCATCCGAATTATTGATCCTATCACCGAGCAATAGGTCATCCTGTTGAAGACTACTTCACCTTCAAAGACTGGGTCGAAGACCAGTATAAACAAGGCAAGTTCGCTTTGTCCGACAGCTGGAAGGTAACCCCGCCGCAAAAACATGAGCCAAAGAGGACCTATACCGTGAGGACAGGACCAGCTCAACGTCAAGAATGTAAGCAAACCCATACCTGCCATATGGTAACACTCTCAAAGGAAGGAGGGCACGAGACTATAGATGACTCCTTCAGGTGCTTCGCAAATAAAGATGAGGATGAGGTGATCTCATAGTTTCCACCAACACCAAAAGATCTGGAAGATAGGATACACACCACGGTAGACAACCTGAGGAAAATCGACTTGGGCACGGAAAATGAGCCGAGACCCATGTTCGTCAGTGAGCTGTTGTCTAAAAAACAGGTGGCCATAATAAAGGACGTGCTTATGAAATATAAAGACTGCTTTGCATGGAATTATTCCGAGACGCAGGGACTAGATCCAGAAATAGTGGTATATAAACTGGCTATATCACCGGACGTTAAGCCAGTCAAACATGCGCCAAGAAGAATGCGGCTCGAACTCGAGATGAGTATCAATGCCGAAGTCAAAAAACTAATTGACTCCGGATTCATCCAAGAAGTTCAGTATCCTGATTGGATTGCCAACATTGTTCCAGTGATGAAGAAAAATGGAACGGTGCGCATCTGCGTGGACTTTCGAGACCTTAACAAAGCTTGTCCGAAGGATGACTTCCCAGTACCTGTTACCGAGCTGATGATCGATAACACATCCACTCATGAGGTCTTCTCCTTCATGGATGGATCTTCAGGCTACAATCAAATAAAAATGCATCCTGAAGACCAAAAGCACACCGCCTTTCGGACTCCGCTAGGCATATTCTGCTATAAGGTGATGCCCTTCGGTTTGAAGAACGCAGGCGCTACCTACTAGAGGGCCATGAAGAAGTTCTTCGATGACCTCATACATGAGATTTTCGAATGCTATATTGACGACCTTGTGGTGAAAAGAAAATCATACGAGGAGCACTGGGAACATCTGAACATAGTGTTCTAGCGTCTTCGGAAATACAATCTAAAGATGAATCCTATGAAATGCACGTTTGGAGTCTCCTCAGGCAAATTCCTAGGATTCATCATACGACACCGAGGCATCGAAATAGACCCATCAAAGATTACGGCGATTATGAAAATGCCCACGCCAAGAAATCTCAAACAACTGCAGTCTCTCCAAGAAAAGCTCGCGTATATCCGGCGGTTCATAGCCAATCTCTCCGGCAAATGTCGCCCCTACAGCCATCTAATGAAGAAGGGGACCCAGTTCGTTTGGGATCATAAATGCCAAAGTGCACTGGACGAGATCAAGCAATACCTACAAAATCCGCCGGTGTTGACCGCTCTGGTTAAGAGAAAGCCCCTCATCCTGTACACAACAGCCCCGGAAGGTTCTTTAAGCGCGTTATGGGCACAGGAGAACGACCAGAGGAAGGAGAGAGCTCTCTACTAGTTGAGTCGAGTTCTCCTGGGGGCAGAAAACAACTACCCCCATCAAAAAGCACTGCATAGCACTGATCTTTGGTATAACGAAGCTCAGACACTATGCCTTGGCACATGAGGTCCATCTCATATCAAAGGTGGATCCTCTCAAATATCTGATGTCAAGGGCCATACTAACAGGAAGGCTTGCCAAATGGGCCCTCCTCTTGATGGAGTTCTCGATAACATATCGATCCCTCAAGGCAGTGAAAGGTCAGGTCATCGCCGACTTTCTCGCTGAGCATCCGATACCAGCCGATTCTCTCTTAAATTGCGAATTGCCAGACGAACACGCGTTCGACACAATCAAAAGGGAGGAGGAAGGAAATAATGTCCAATGGGAACTCTACTTCGATGGAGCATCTTCCATGAAGAAGCGGAAGAATAACACCCCTATAATCAAAGTCGGGGTGGGCCTCATCTTCGTGACTCCTTAATGAGGGATAATGCGTTTCGCCCTTTCCTTAACGGAACCAAGAACAAACAACGAGGCTGAATATGAAGCTTTGATAACGGGTCTTGAGATCGCTGTCGATATGGGAATCGAAAACCTCCTCATATATGGAGACTCCCGACCGGCCGTTAGCCAAGTAAATAGCGACTATCAGACATGCAAACTAGAGTTGATAAAATATGGTAGGAGAGTGCAGCAACTGCTGACACAAATCCCTTCCGACATCCTGGAAAGCATACCGCGTGCGGAAAATAGCAAGGCGGATGCATTATCCAAGCTTTCTAAGGAGCTGGCTGACGAAAACCTCGATGACGTAAGGATCGGTGTACAAAACCGCCGGGTTCTCACGCCAGCAGAAATATCTTCAGAGGATTCAATGGAGCCATCTGAAGGAAAAGAAGCGACTAAATAAGTAGTCCTTCAAATAAAAGATGAAGAAAAGATTAAGGATTGGAGGAAAGTCTTCATAGATTACTTCAAATCCCATCGAACGCCCGAAAACGCGTCGTCGAGACACCGGCTCATGAAACGGGCTCTGTCTTTCGCTTTCGTCAATGATACTCTATATAAGAGATCATTCGACTACCTATGGCTGAGATGCCTGGGACCAGAAGAATCAAAAAGAGTCGTTCAAGAAACCCACGACGGACTTTGCGGTTCTCATCAGGCCGGGCCAAAGATGAAGCTGAAGATCAAAAGGATGGGATATTAATGGCCCACAATGGTTCGGGACTGTCTCGAATATGTGAAGCAGTGTCACTCGTGTCAGATTCACGGGGACTTCATCCACCAACATCCAAATCCGCTACACCCAACGATAGCTAGCTGGCCGTTCGAAATGTGGGGAACCAACATAATTGGCCCCATTGAACCAGCGTTATCCAAAGGACACCGGTTCAGACTGGCAACGACCAACTACTTTTCTAAGTGGACGGAAGCAGTACCACTAAGCGAGGTGAAGACGGTGAATATTCTCCATTTCTTCAAGACACATGTCATCTACCGGTTCGGTACTCCGCGACGGATAACCTCGAATAATGGGCCAGCCTACAGGATCCATAAAATCAGCCGCTTCGCAGAACAGCACAAAATAGACTGGAGATACTCTTCCGTCTATAATCCTGGAGCTAATGGTCTAGCTGAAGCTTTCAACAAGACCTTGACCAAGATTATAAAGAAAACAGTGTCCAGAAGCAAATAAAAAGACTGGCACGAAAGACTGCACGAAACTCTCTGGGTGTACCGAACGACATTCAAGACAGCCACGAATACAACCCCATACGCGTTGGTATTCGGCACGGAAGCAGTCCTCCCTTTGGATATAGAACTGCCTTCTCTCCGAGTAGCGGTTCGATACGAGCTAATAGATGACGAGAATGCACATCTTCGGCTTGAGGAGCTCGATGCCCTCGATGAAACTCGCCTCATGGTATAGCAAAACCTAGAAGCTTACAAGGCAAGAATGACACGCTCATACGAAAAACCGACTAGGCCGAGAACATTCCGCCAAGGCGAACTCGTGCTAGTCGTCAAAAGACCTACGATCCCCAATTGTGCAAAACAGGGGAAATTCGAGCCAAACTATGAAGGCCCGTACATCACAGACATGGTCTACCAAGATGGGGCCTATTTGCTCATAGATATGGATGGCGAAAGACCTTTCCGGCCAATAAACGGCCGATTCCTCAAGAAATACCACGCTTGACGAGTCACGACTTAGGTCAATGATAGATGGCGACGCTCGTGTCCGCTCTCTATCTTCCTGAGTCGAAACTCTAAGCGGTCTTCGGAAAAACTTTGCCTCAAACATGGCGACAACGGACCGTAATGTCCTTAAACTAAAGCTTCACCTCAAAAATGGTGATAACGGACCACTACGTCCTTAAACTGGCCATAGACCGAGATGTCCTTAAACTAACAATGGACCGTAATGTCCTTAAACTAAAGCTTCACCTCAAAAAGGGTGATAAGGGACCACTACGTCCTTAAACTGGCAACGGACCGAGATGTCCCTAAACTAACAATGGACCGAAATGTCCCTAAACTAGTGCTCCGCCTCAAACATGGCGCATCGCCCTAAATACGGGGATATCCTCTCTTGAGACCAATATTGCAATCAAAGCTCTAATGGCGAAGACTGCAACTCAAGTCCCGCTGGCTACACAGCTACTCCAGCGGTGAAGTCACCCCTAAGTCCCATTGGCAAACAGATGGGTGTTAAAAAAATGGGATGTCCACAAGTAAGATGGGCACGGATGAAACCCGAAAGGGCGTCGTGAGTAAAAACAGCAGGGCTATCGGCGAGTTTGTGAAAACCCGAAAGGGTGCAATCTCGTTGTTAAAAAAACGGTATGTCCAAAAGAAAGATAGGCACGAATGAAAACCCGAAAGGGCGCCGTGAGTAAAATCAGCAGGGCTACTGGCGAGCTTGTGAAAACCCGAAAGGGAGCAATCTCATCAAAATTTTACTTACGAGATCCTCACGACTCGTAAGGAGAATCCCCCCTATGAGACCCTCACGGCTCATAGGATTTAAAAGTCTTAACCTACAGGAATCCAAACATGTTCTTAAGCCATCATATCACCCGAATTGCCTTAAAATAGGTCCATATTGACCCTTGTATACAATCCACGGGTATAAATAAATATCCCCTCACCATGTTCCACCACTGGCGAAAAATTTCCCCATATGGTGAGTGACACTTATAAGTCCTCTCGACTTGTAAGGAGAAAATACTATTATAAGATCCTTACGAATTGCAAGAGAAAATATCACTTAGGAGTCCTCACGACTTCTAGGGAGAATCTACACCTACGGGATCCTCTCGACTCGTAGGGAGAAAACCCTTTATGGGACCTTACGGCTCATAAAGTTAAAAGCCTTAGTCGACAGGATCCTAACCTTGTCTACTAAGCCACCTTTGTTCAAATCAGTAAAGACAAATGATGATTCGCACCTGGCAATATCCCAGTTGCAGCGATACTGATTCCTAAATCGGTGCAAAACTACAAGTCCTTTCAAGGCAAATGATGATTCCCTCCTGGCAATATCCCATTTGCAGCGATACTGATGCCTAAATCGGTGTCAAACTCCAAGTCCTTTCACGGCAAATGATGATTCACTCCTGACAATATTCCAGTCGCAGTGATGCTGATGCCAAGATTGGTATCAGATCTTAAGTTCCATACTCACAATAAAAATCAGCGAGCGAAAAATGCATATAAAAATAGCCGAAATGATGGGGCAACTCACAATAAAAATCAGCGAGCAAAATATATGCATATGAAATAGCAAAAATGTTTGGGCAACTCGCAATAAAAATCAGCGAGCAAAAAATATTTGCATATGAAATAGCCGAAATGTTTTGGCAACTCGCAATAAAAAAACAGCGAGTAAAAAAGAAAAGAATAGCCGAAATGATTGGGCACCGCGATAAAAAGCCGAAATGATTGGACAATCGCGACTTTCGCGATATAAGAAGCTGAAATGATAGAGCATCGCGGAAAGAAATAAAAAAATGAAACTTTTGCCCTGCAGGTAAGTCCACATCAACCCCTGTATACAATCCATGGGCATAAACGAAAAAGGAACCATATTTTCACACCAGGCTCCGTCAAAGGGAGAGCCAAGTCTTGACGGTTCACAAAACAACCTAAAGACTATCCTCGACACTCGTCTCGATACAGCAGACATAGTGTCAACAACGTCGTTTCTTCTCACTCCAGCAGGATGCAGACGCGACGTCAACAAACGACCCTAGGGTCAAAACAAAGCGAAGCCATGGAAAAGTCCCTAGTTCCAAGCCTCGATGGTTCACAAACAACCTAGAGACCACTTCGACACTCATCTCGTTACAGCAGACATAGTGTCAACAATGGCGTTCCTTCTCACTCCAGCAGGATGCAGACGCGACGTCAACAAACGACCCCAGGGTCGAAACAAACCGGAGCCATGGCAAAGTCCCTAATTCCAAGTCTCGACGGTTCACAAAAAACCTAGAGACCACCTCGACATTCGTCTCGTTACAGCAGTCGTAGTATCAACAACGGCGTTTCTTCTCACTCCAGCAGTATGCAGACACGACGTCAACAAAAGACCCTAGGGTCAAAACAAAGTGGAGCCATGGCAAAGTCCTTAGTTCCAAGCCTCGACGGTTCACTCCAACCTAGAGACCAACTCGACACTCATCTCGTTACAGCAGACATAGTGTCAACACCAGCGTTTCTTCTCACTCCAACAGGATGCAGACACGACGTCAACAAACGATCCCAGGGTCAAAACAAAACGGAGCCATGGCAAAGTCCCTAGTTCCAAGCCTCGACGGTTCACAAACAACCTAGAGACCACCTCGACACTCATCCCGTTACAGCAGACATAATGTCAACAGCGGCGTTCCTTCTCACTCCAGCAGGATGCAGACGAGACGTCAACAAACGACCCCAGGGTTAAAACAAAACGGAGCCATTGCAAAGTCCTTAGTTCCAAGTCTCGACGGTTCACAAAACAGCCTAGAGATCACCTCGACATTCTCCTCATTACAGCAGACGCAGTGTCGACAAAGGAAGCGAAGCCAAATTCCTAGCTTCAGGGTCTTGACGGCAACTCAAATAAAACCCGAAAGACTATCGGAGACATCCCAGCGGAGTGGTTATGACTCATTGGGGCTCCTAAACTGAGCCTAAGCTCAAGTAAAAAGCGGCATGGAAAAATTCCTAACGCTTGCTCTTCCGACGGTCAAATTTTCTAGGAAGATTACTTGAAGACGTCTTGTCCAGCCCCTGAAGGGATCAGAGACGCGACAGTCGCAAGGCTACTCGAACAGCAGCATAAAGACTGCATATCGGGGAATGCATCAGCCAACGCGACGGTACGACGGACAAAAACCCTAGTACCACAAAACCTAACGGACATCTGTCGTAAAGAGCAGGGGTTATCCATGCGTTAGGACAAGTTTTCATATAAACCCAAGGAAGGTAAACTAAACAAACTCCGAAATGAGTCCATAAACTAGAGACTCCGGAATGAGTGAATAAACTACAAACTCCGAAATGAGTTCATAAACTAGAGATTCCGAAATGAGTGAATAAACTACAAACTCCGAAATGAGTCCATAAACTAGAGACTCCGGAATGAGTGAATAAACTACAAACTCCAAAATGAGTACATAAACTACTTCGCGCCAAATCAAGACATAAAGAAACAGAAGGGTGCAGCTCATGGGCCTCAGGGTTTGAAACTATATCCCTTAAGAGTTGAGATTTAAGTCAATGATAGATAACGACACTTGTGTCCGCTCGCTATCTTCTCAGATTGAGATTCTAAAAGTTATATACCAGCCCGAAACCGGTCATGCGCTCTGTATTACTATGCACTACTTAACCTACGTATATACTTATGTGGGAAAAGTAGTGGGGGCATTTGTTCCCGCCAAAAATTTCTGCGCAAAAGAGCCCAAGGTATTAAATGGCAGTGATACGCTTAAGAAAATGCAAACCAGTATTTTCCGGGCTGTATTTTGACAAACTACCGAATGCGAATCAGCTAAATTCTTATGGTATCGAAAGAGTCTCGAAAAATCCTTCGATTTGATATATTATGGGCCTCATAATTCATCCGGAATCAAAAGTTATGAGCAAATGTGCTATGCACGTGTAATCTAAGTAATGCTCTACTACATGGGGATACTTTTTTAATCCCACATCGGGAAAAAGAGAAATCCTTTCTCTACCGCTTCCATATAAATAAGAGAGGATACTTCTTAGAAAAAACAGGATTCAATCCTCAAAGTATCTTAGTTCTCCAAGTTAGGGCCTTAGCTGCCCCCCCCATAATGCGCATATACGCAAGTGCAACATGTAACGCATGTGCGCCCGTCACGTACAACGCACGTGCGCCCGCCGTGCGAGAATTCAATCCTCAAAGGAGCTTAGTTCTCCATAGGAGCTTAGTTCTCTAAGTTAGGACCTTAGCTGCCCCCCCATAATACACATATGCGCCACGTGCAACGCACGTGCGCCCGCCGTGCGAGGATTCAATCCTCAAAGGAGCTTAGTTCTCCATAGGAGATTAGTTCTCCATGCTGGGGCCTTAGCTGCCCCCTATGATACACATATGCGCAAGCGCCACGTGCGACGCACGTGCGCCCGCCAAGTGCGCAACACGTGCGACGCACGTGTGCTCGCCAAGTGCGCAACACATGCGACGCACGTGCGCCCGCGAACTCCGCAACACGTGCGACGCACGTGCGTCCAACACGTGCGACACAAGTGCGCGAACGCAAAGAAGCCTTTTTCAGCAGCTAGGAGTTTAAGCTCCAACATTTTCTTCCCCCTAATGAGTGGGACATGGTTCAAAGGGTACATCCTTCCACACCTTCGATACATGGCGCTGTTATCTCTCAGCGTCGTCGGAGAGGTGGTGGGTCCCAATGACCAATGATCTTTCTTTCCAAATATAAAGGAGGAAACCCCGCATAAGCTTCAGAAAGAACAGAGAATTAAATTCTCGAGGAAGAAGAACTCTCTTCCTGGAAAATTAGGTAAATAAAAATAAATGAGTGCTTAGCACTCAGTAACTGGCGCCCAGCGCCCCACGTGCCTCTCACATAGGCGCTACAAAATAAAAAAGTGCTTAGCATTCAGAGAGCGGCGCCTAGCGCCCTGCGCCTCACGTGTCCCCCACGTGGGCGCCATAGATTAAAAAGTGCTTGACACTCACTAGGCAGCGTCTAATGCCTCACGTGCTTCGCACGTGGGCGCCATAAAAAGTGCTCAGCAATCCATAAACAGACAAAAAAGGGTAAAGTGTTTAACACTTATTGGACAAATCCCCATGACTGAAAACCCCACATGGCTAGGTGTGAGCGTCAGAACTTACATAAGTGCTCAGCACTTTTTGCAAAAAAAAGGGGGGTTGAGCCCAAACAAGTTCTTAGCACTCTTTTTCAAATAAAAAGAAAACTGAGTGGACCAAGTCCAAGTTGGCTAGGTCCCTAATTCAGATCAACCGAACTCATGGGTTCACTACTTCCCAAATTGATTTTAGTCCCAAACATGACTAATGATCTTTCAACTAATGATATTCAAAATGATGTTCATCCGACATCTCCTAAGTTAATCTTAGTCTCCAAAAATGACTAATGATTCTTAGATGATCCACCATGATCGTTTCCCTCAAATACGGGATTTGGTTTAAGGGTACATCTCTCCACACCTCTGATACATATCGTTGTAATTCATCAACGTCTTCAGAGAGGTGGCGGGTCCCGACAACCAACTGCTTTTTGGCGCACTTCCCAAATTGACGTGCACATCCCAAATCAAACCACATCCCAAATTGGATGCATCACATATCATCGTTGCTCATCCTGTCACGTAACAAATACACGTGCACGCAAGATGGACAATGGACCGAAACGTCCTTAAATTACAATAGACCGAAACGTCCTTAAACTAAACATTGCCTCCAAAATGGCGACAACAGACCGAAACGTCCTTAAACTAAACGTTGCCTCCAAAATGGCGACAACAGACCGAAACGTCCTTAAACTAAAACCTCACCTCAAAAATGGTGATCTACAGACCGAAACATTCTCAAACTACAACTTCGCCTCCAAAATGGCGATAAGGGACCAAAACGTCCTTAAACTAAAACAACAGAGCCCAAGTGCTCTCTTGTTGGATCTGAAACAAAAATAATCCTAACACCCTGTTAAGTAGATCTTAGTCTCAAATCGGACTAAAGTATCCTTAAGAAAAAACCAATCGATCCCCCAACTGCTCGTATACATTTAAGTCGATCTTGATCTCAAAACGGATCAACAATTCTTAAATCAACCCAAACCATAATCTAAGATATACGGATTTTGACTAATCCACGCCCTACGGGCGACAACCTAAATTAGTCTCCGTTTACAATCCACGGGCAACTAAAAATAAAATAAACACACACGACACGAAGTGAACTTCTGGAGCAGGAGAAAGTGGTTATCACGATGCGATCAGGGGCTTGCGCTTGCAGGGAAGAGCGTCCCCACAATCAAAAAACCCTCGCAAAAGAGGGGGAATCTGACGAAGTCTGCTACAACGGCTGCATCCGTCCAAACCTCCGATATACGGTGCCATAAATCAACTTGGCATTTTCGGAGAGGTGGACGGATAAACCCAAATAGCATCTGCCCCCAAATTCAGGCAAGACGACCTACGCGGGTTCATCTCTGTTTTCGGCGGTAAACAGCATAGATACACTTTACTGGTAAATCTCAGATACAATCTTGCACCATATTAGATTCTAAACTTGCGAGTCGTGTCGGATAACGACTACTAGTATTCGAATCATTCGCGACCCAATAGATAAAACAGAAGAAATATAAAACAAGTGTTAAAATACCAATTAATTTTGTATAACCGTATTAGGGTGTTATATTATACCCAACTACAAAAGAATTTCATCCTCGAAATTCACTGTTCCCGCCAAAATCTTCGGCCAAGATCTATTTGTTCCTGTTTACACCGGTTTAAGTTTTGTTTACAGATATGTGTGAAATCGGGCTTATTCATATATGCGCGCGCGCACACACACACGCATCAGAGGAGGAACAGGTGTTAGAAAGGGAGCACTTGGTGGTCAACGACAAAAAGAAAGTATTTAATTGAACATTTTATTCTACAGGAAATAGATCACCATACGTGGGATCGAAAGTACAGGGATTCAGAAAATTATGGATAAAATTCTCTAACTCCCTCTCTGCCTTCTCCACCATGGCAAAGCGGCGATCTTCACGAAGAGTCGCTCCCCATCGGTCAGCACCATACCTATCAGCGAAGACAGACATGATGGCCCGCTGAGCCCGTATCTGGCTTAGCAGATGAACAGAGCGATCCCTCACAGCCGTGGTAATCAAAAGTGCCTCATGAAAGCACTCGATCTTGTCCTCCGCTGCGTCAAGTATCGTCGGAGTCATCTCCGCTGGATGAGGGGGAATATTATCGAGCACGGACAAGAATACCATCCGGAGCCAAATGGGGCCGATGGGGAGAGGAGATCCTCTACGAGTCAAGAGCTCGTGCAGCACCGTATCGCATTGGTCATCCTTAAGAGCAGGGTTCACCAAGCGGGCAGCAAAACGAGCAACAATTTCTTCAATAGGCACCTCCCATGGCTGCCAGCGAGCATATGGACGATTACAAGCCATAGCTCTTCTCTATTAAAATAATTCTCTGAAAGTGAAAGAGAAGAGAAGCATTGTTTCAGATTATGAAGGGAGACATTTAAGTCTAAGCATAGAAAATGTTGTGCATGATGGAACTATTTCCAAGTATTGGAAAAGAAAAGTTTGACTCAGGAAAAGCAAAGAAAGAAGGCGAAAAGACACCTTCAGTGAAGAGGCATCGCCTCACGTGCCTTGCACGAGGGCGCCAGCGCCAAAGAGTTAAAAATTCTGATTTGTTTCCCCAATAAAAGAGCAAAACTATATTCAAAATTTGAAATCCAGCGCCAAGAGTTAAAAACTCTAAAGCAGCGCCTCACGTGCTTCGCACGAGGGCGCCAGCGCCGAGAGTTAAAAACTCTGAGGCAGCGCCTTACGTGCCTCGCACGAGAGCGCCAGCGCCAGAACCAAATCTCTCTGTTAAACAGAGCCGTTGGATCAAAAATCCAACGGAGATGATAAATCATCAGAGTACAGAATTAAATTCTGTTGAGGAAATATTCCTCAAATCTTTCTGAATAAGAAAGATTACTCTCTGTAAAACAGAGCACCGTTGGATTAAAAATCCAATGGTGATTAAAAATCACCAAGCTACAGAATAAGCTCTGTATGGGAAAATATTTCCCAATCTTGTTAAAAACGAGAAAAATATCTTCTGTAAAACAGAAGTCCTTGGATCAAAAATCCAACGGTGGATAAAATCCCAAACCAATTAAAGATCTCTCAATGAGAGATTTCTTTAACTAAATCAACAAATCTGCCTCTACTATATAAAGGACCCAAGACTTCAAGTCTTGTAGAGAAGAGACCCCCCATAAGATTTGAGAAACAAAAAGAAGAAGAAGATCTCTCTTTTAGAAAAAGAAACCCTATGTAAGAAGAAAGACATGGAGATTATTTTATCACTTCTTCGTCATTCCAAGAGTTTAACTCTTCTAAAAAGAACTTAGTTCTTCCTCTGGTTGAGGTCTGCAGAAGCAGATCTCCCCACAAGTTGAGAATTTAATTCTCATCGGGGAGATTCTGTCATGCAGATTAAAAACCTAGGGGAAAGAACTAAGTTCAAAGAATTTAATTCTTACAAAAAGATATAGGAATTTAATTCCTCTGATAAAACTAGGTTTAACCCTATAAAAGAATTTAATTCTAATCAAAATAAGGGACCTGAAATTCTCAAAACTCAAATCAAGTTCTCCCTGCATATTAGCGTTCAACGCTATAACGATAGATCAAGTGTTCCCACGTGACCACCCCTGATAGTTCCCATTTTTGGGGCGTCTCACGTGATCCCACGTGACCCCCTAATAGTGCTTAGCACTTATAAAAGGAAAAAGGGAATAAATCAAAGGCAGTTCCCATTTTTGGGGAGCCTCGCGTGATCCCACGTGACACCCTAATAGTGCTCAGCACTTATAAAAGAAAAAGGGAATAAATCAAAGACAGTTCCCATTTTTGGGGCGTCTCACGTGATCCCATGTGACCCCCAATAGTGCTTAGCACATATAAAAGAACAAGAGAATAAACCCAAAAAAGCAGTGCCTAGTTTTCAGGCGCCTCACGTGCCACACGTGAGCGCTCCAAATTTCAGTGTTTAACACTGCTTTAGAGTCTCACGTGGGAACACGTGAGCGCCGAGAAGATATTAGTGTTTAACACTATGAGAGGCCAACCTCAGCCCAAATTAGCCAAGTCTCCCGAGGCCAAAAACCTTTTGATCACCAATCAACCGAGCCTTCCTATGCTCAGGTCTCCCCAAATCGATCATAGTTCCAAAGATAGCTAATGATCTCCTAACAGATGGTATCTAAAAGGATGTTCACCCCACTATGATCTCTCTTCAATATGGAATTTGGTTCAAGAGTACATCTCTCCACACCTCTGATACATGTCGTTGTAATTCTTCAACGTCTTCAGAGAGGTGGAGGGTCCTTGATTGTTTAAAAATTGATGATAGTAGGTGTCACGCCCCGCTTCCCAGAGTACGCTAAGATGGGCACGTGACATAGCCAACCATGCTACCTGTGGATAGGAAATATCATTCCACGGTCACATTACAGCTATAGAGATATCAAGAACAGGAAAGCAAACTAAACTATCTAGTACATGTCCATGAGCCAGAATAAATGAGTCAAGAAATAATAATATGCGGAAGCAAAAGATACAATAAATGAAACACTGGAAAGTAAAACTATATACCGACAGGAACTTCACCGCTCGGTCTAACAGCGGCAATACTCCTGATCAGTCTGCAACAAAAGTAGAATGATCTGGGCCATGCAAAACCCAGACGTCAGCGCGTCATAACATCAAGCAACAATATGTAAACAGGGTAGCAAGACATGCAAGTATAATCATAAATAGTAAAGCAGGTGTAAAGCAATCTAAATCAGGGCAGTGAAAGGTAGCGTGCAGTGAGTAAACTAAACTGGTATGTTGGTTATCTACTCTCAAGTCTTTGAAATCAATTGATGAATCATCGATGTAACTCAATAGTATCCCGTGCGTGCCCGGGACCACGGTCAAGATTCTCGGGCTGAATCCGAGACGTGTCGCTAGGCAGTAAAAGGTAGCATGTACAGATGAGTGTTGTCAGCATCATCACCCCGGGACTGGCCTAGCCCGTAAGACTGATCAGAACAGGTATCGAACTGTCGAGTTACAAGTCAGGTTTCATCATTGATTTCCCCATACCCCCAAGTTATATGTGTTCAAGTCAGGTATTAAATAATCTGGAACTAATGCCAACACAGGATCAGGCAGGTACAGGTTTGTCTGGATAGACAACAGGAACGGTCCGTAAGGACAACAGGTCAGGTTTGTTAGCATTAGACACAAGATCAGGTAATAGGTAATACCATGGTACATCAGGTCAAACCAGGTAATGTATAAAGGTGTCATGTCATGTCAAGAGTGTACGGTACCATGTCATGTCAAGTAGGAAGTGTAACAGGTCATGTCAGGAAGCACAAGATGTCATGTGGGTGCTCATAATCAAACTAACATAAGCATGTGTATAAATAAATAAGCATGGGTACTATCAGAACAATAAACTGGAACATGTAATATGATATGCAAATATGTATAATTTCAAGGATATGGATGCACAGTTATCGATTAGGGTTACATTTATTGTTTCAATATTAATTAGGATGCAATTTATTAAACATGGAGTGTTAATATCATAGTATTATGTAGTAATGTGATCTATGGATGCAATTATATGTATCTTAAATGCGATGGATGCAAACGGGTATCCGAAAAGTTATAAAACTATAAAATGGTAATGTGGGATGTACAACTAAGCAATATGTGATATAAATATTGATATAATAATATTAATATGGATAGCATATTCAAAATGATTAATAACTATAAAAGTGGTATTGATTAACCATGCACAAGAAAATTCCGTTCAGAAATTCAGCGTCACCATAATTTGTAAAATAGCTTAAAAATAACAAACGTTCTCCAAAATGGACGTGTCTTATACCAAAACAAAGATAATTAAATAAAGTTTTTATTTTTATAAGTATAAGCATCTCAGGTTGTCCCTACAAAAAGCTATGAACATTCTAAGTTGAAAGTTTGCTGCTGGAATTTCCCTGGACAGCAGTTTAGAGACATTTTCATTTGCATTTTACGTTATTTAAACAATTTATTTTGCAAGTAAATATTTCATAGAGTTATAGTATTCTGAGTTAGCTTCGTAATTAACTAAACAACGTATACTAATGATTTTTCTATGATTTATAATGAATTTTATAAGGTAAGGTGTACAGTAAATTTCAGATTTGTCGTATCCGATTTTTCAACGACGTTTCATGTGTAAACTATAATATTTTCAAATGTATAACATTATAAAATGCAGATTATAAACTAATTAAAGATAATAATAAGAAATATTATGACGATATATTTTTTTAAATGATATGGATGCAGTATAATGTAATCTAGTATGTCACAAGATAAGTTTTCATGATCTAGATTTAAAATGATATAAACGGATGCAAACGGAACATCGAAACGTTATAAAATTAAACATGGGGTACTAGATTTAAACTATAGGTATGGTATTTATTGAAATAGGTATAAAATAAATTATATAGCATGTAGCAAGATTAACTTGCCTAGACGGAACAAGAACGGATGTGTACGGAACGTCCTTCGTAGGAGAAATGTCGCGATGCGCGCACGGTACACGGAATGATTCCAAACAACGCACGAGGGTGATCACGCAAGTCAGGTACGTTCACTGGATCACTCGGATCGTCAGCGACGAGCACGGCTTCGGCGGTGATCACCGGAATCAAGAAACAAGATCAAGAAAAAGAAAGAAGAAAGAAGACGAAGTAAGAAGAAGAGGTTGTGTATTAAATAAGGAAAGAAAAATTAACTAAATAAAATATATATAAATATATATATGCAGAGGAGAAAGAGAGAGAAAGGAGTTGTTAGTTTGTTAGGAAATTAAATTTAAAATTTTAAAATATTTTTAGATTTAAAATTTTAGATAAGAGGTTTCAGTTTGTTAAAGAAATCATATGAAAATATTTAAACTAAATTTTAAAATTAAATAAATTGAATTTTGGCGGGATACAAAAATATTTCAAAACGCGCCCGGGTCGGGTCTAAAAATTCAGATTTAAAATACGAAAAATATGTGCGACTTTCAAAATTCAAAATGAATGCTCAGATAACGAAAATGCATACCCCCAAGAACGGATGCACGTACATGCGCGTAGCCTTCCAAACACGTCCGTTTCACTGAACGGGATGAGAACAAGATGCCTGGATGCTACCACGGGGTTAGGGGTATCATGCAGGCTATGAAATGCAATTTTAAATTATTTTACATGACCTAAAATGTTATATGGTAAAAAATGCAATGCCGGGTAAAATGCCAGTATGCAGTATACATGAGATGCACGTGTCTATGTAACAAGTCAGGGTAATCTATAAATATGAATAAAACAAGATCAAGCAAACGGGTCGGGTCGAATGCAATGTAAAATGTAAAATACTATTCGCACCCAAGCCACGATAAATCAGGAAAATACCACAATTAAGAAAATACGAGAACTGGAATTGGTATAAATGAACTAGGGTGTTACATTATACCCAACTACAAAAGAATTTCGTCCTCGAAATTCCAAGAACAAGAAAGCATAAACAATCAACAAACTACAAGAATAGATGTGGAAACTTCTGCCGTATTTCATCTTCTCGTTCCCAAGTTGACTCTCCATGCGAGCGATTACTCCAAGAAACAAGTACAAGAGGGATAACTTTGTTCTTGAGAGCCCTTTTCTCTTCGATTCGCAATTGACATCGGTCGCTCCTCAAAGGTTAAATCTTCTCGTAGTCTGCTCCGAATGATCCAACACCTGTGTTTCATCTCGACCATACCTACGGAGTTGAGGTACATAACACACGTCATGAACATTCGCCAGGGATTGCGGTAACGCCAAACGATAAGCCACTTTTCAAATACATTCCAAGATCTCGAAAGGTCCAACGAATCGAGGACTATACTTTCCTCGACTTCCGAAACGGACAACTCCTCTAGTTGGTAATTTCTCCACAACACCAAATCACCAACCGCGAACTCCAGAGGTCTTCTCGATGTATCAGCCCAACTCTTCTGTCGGTCTTGTGCTGCCTTCATATGATTCCGGATAGTGCTAACCTTCTCAACTGTTCGCACAACCAAATCTGGCCCTAACAATCTTCGTTCACCGACATCGTCCCAACAAATAGGTGAACAATACTTGCGACCATACAAAGCTTCGAATGGAGCCATCTGAATAGTCGCCCGAAAACTGCTGTTGTAAGAAAACTCCACCAAGTGTAGATGATCCTCCCATGAACCCTTTAAGTCCAACATGCAAGCTCTCAACATGTCTTCAAGAGTTTGGATCATTTTCCGACTGGCCATCTGTCTGAGGATGATAAGCTGTACAACTTCAAACTAGTCCCCAAACTTTCCTGTATGTTCCTCCAAAAGTGTGATAAGAAACGGTAGTCACAGTCGGTCACGATGCCCACCGGTACTCCGTGCAATCTTACTATCTCCTGTACGCACCGTTCTGCCAAAACTTCTGTTGATTGATCCTCTCGAAAAGAGATGAAATGAGCTGCCTTGGTCAATCCGTCAGCAATCACCCAAACTGCACTGTTGTCCTTTGGACTCCGCGGTAGAGCAGTCACGAAATCCATGGTTATATGTTCCCACTTCCACTGAGGGATCAGAAGTGGTTGCAATAAACCGGAAACCCGTTGATGTTCAGCCTTAACTTGCTGACACACCAAACACTTTGCCACAAAACGGCAAAATCCCGCTTCATGCCTTCCCACCAGAAATGTTATCGTATAACTTGGTACATCTTCGTGCCCCCTGGATGTATGGAAGATGCTGAACTGTGCACCTCCTTCATAATTTCTTCGCGAATGTCTCCTTTTGGCACACACAAATGGCTACCATATCGCAACGAACCATCTTCATGAATTAACAAGTCTGTTCGAAGTCCGGCTTCAACCTGTTCTCGAAACCTTTGCAATCTTGGGTTTTCTAACTGCGCTGCTTTAATACTCTCGATCAATGACGACTGTACTTGCAGCGACATCAACTGTCCTGAAGAATGCGGTAACACGATCTCCAACTCGAATCTCCGAAAGTCTTCAATAAGTTCCTTTTTGTGCAGTCAACATCCGAATTGCTGGTAACCGACTAAGCGCATCCGGCACAACATTAACTTTCCCGGATGGTACTTAAGATCAAGAACGTAGTCAGCCATCAGCTCCAACCATCTACGCTGCCTCATATTAAGCTCCTTCTGTGTGAACACGTACTTTAGGCTTTTGTGATCGGTGAATAATTCGACCCCTTTCGCCCAATAAGTAGTGTCTCCAAATCTTCAAAGCGAAACTCCCAGCTGCTAACTCCAAGTCATGAGTTGGGTAATTCTTCCCATGGGTCTTCAACTGTCTCGATGCGTAAGTTGTAACCTTCCCGTGCTGCACCAAAACATATCCCAATTCTTTCTCCGGTGCGTCGCTGTGAATCACCAATCCTCCGGAACTATCTGGTATGGTTAGAACAAGTGCGTTTTATCAACCTCTGCTTCAACGCCTCAACAGCTGACGCAGACCTATCCGTCCATACAAACGGTATCCTTGCGTGTAAACTTGGTTAAGGCTCAGCCAAACGAGAAAAATCCTCCACGATACTTCTATAATACTTGGCAAGTCCAAGAAAACTTCTGATCTCCACAACGTTCTTCGGAATCGGCCAATCTTGAACTGCTGCAATCTTTCCTGGATAAACGGCGATTCCATCTCCAGCTACGATATGCCCCAAAACTTTACTTCTTCAAGCCAAAACTCGCACTTGCTTATCTCTGGATACAATCTTTCTTGCATCAATGTCTGCAGTGCGAACTTCAAATGTTTTGCATGCTCTTCGATACTCCTTTGAGTAGACCAGAATATCATCAACGAACACTACTATAAACTGGTCCAAGAACGGTGAAAGATTCGGTTCATCAAGTCCATGAATATAGCTGGTGCATTCGTAACTCCGAAGGGCATCACTAAGTACTCGTAATGTCCATACCGAGTTCGGAACGCCTTCTTGCAAATATCCTCTGCTTTCACTCGGACCTGATGCTATCCGGATCGCAAATCCAGCTTTGAGAATACCCTCGTGCCACTAAGTTGCTCAATTAGTTCGCCAATGCGAGGGATCGGGTACTTGTTCTTAATAGTCACCCGGTTTAATTCTCGATAGTCGATGCACATCCTCCTTGTGTCATCTTTCTTCTTTACTAGAAGAACTGGAGCTCCCCAAGGCGAGTTATTGCTTCGAATCCAACCCTTCTTAAGTAATTCCGTAACCTGCTTCTTAACTTCTTCCAACTCTACTGGTGCCATTGGATAATACGCTTTAGAAACTGGCGCTGCACCCGGAACAGGATCAATTACGAACTCCACGTCTCGCTTCGGCGGTAAACCCGAGGTGTCTTCGAACACGTCCATGAATTCTCGAACTATAGCCGACGCTTCTTTCTTATCAACTTCCATCGACGAAAGGACACTATTTGTCGGCCTAGCCCTAAACTCGACTAGCCCGAAAGAACTGCTTCCTCCAACAAAACAAACTCCGGATGTCCGGGAATCTGGAAAATCACTTTCCTTTCCTTACCATCAATATAAGCGTGGAAAGTGCCGCGAAAATCCATTCCTAAGACCACAACAAACAAGGGATGCACCAGGATTGAATGATCTTAATGCGGGAAAAACAAGAACAAGTAAGATACCGAGATGACTTCATCCGAAATCAAGATACTGACGAAGATTAAGTACTGTAAACATGATTCAAGCTGGCGATAAAATAATAACTGGTAAGCAATGAAACCGAGAGCAGCAAGGTAATATAACGATCATGAAACAAGAAAATGAATCAAGACCAGGACTCCAAGTTACTTAAATAGAGTACCGCATTGTAACCATGCTGCAGTTCATGGGTACAATTACATAACTCCACTCATGTCGCCCAAATCCTAGTATTAGAATCAAGGAACGGGGAGAAACAATGGTGAACCAAAAAGGTTTCAAGTCGAGATGCAAGTGGTTTGCATATCGTCAAGGCGAAAGATAAAAGAAGGATATGATTCAAGAATTACGATAACAAGGTGGCAGGACATGTTCCTAATCACGAGTATTCTGATTCGTGTATTGGGTCCAATACCCAACTACAAAAGAATCAAACTCGATTAACCTATATCCTATGTCTCTGATACCAAAAGAACCATGTCACGCCCCGCTTCCCAGAGTATGCTAAGATGGGCACGTGACATAGCCAACCATGCTACCTGTGGATAGGAAATATCCTTCCACAGTCACATTACGGCTGTAGAGATATCAAGAACAGGAAAGCAAACTAAACTATCTAGTACATGTCCATGAGCCAGAATAAATGAGTCAAGAAATAATAATATGCGAAAGCAAAAGATACAATAAATGAAACACTGAAAAGTAAAACTACATACCGACATGAACTTCAACGCTCGGTATAACAGCGGCAATACTCCTGATCAGTCTGCAACAAAGGTAGAAGGATCTGGGCCATGCAAAACCCAGACGTCAGCGCGTCATAACATCAAGCAACAATATGTAAACAGGGTAGCAAGACATGCAAGTATAATCATAAATAGTAAAGCAGGTGTAAAGCAATCTAAATCAGGGCAGTGAAAGGTAGCGTGCAGTGAGTAAACTAAACTGGTATGTTGGTTATCTACTCTCAAGTCTTTGAAATCAATTTGATGAATCATCGATGTAACTCAATAGTATCCCGTGCGTGCCCGGGACCACGGTCAAGATTCTCGGGCTGAATCTGAGACGTGCCGCTAGGCAGTAAAAGGTAGCATGTACAGATGAGTGATGTCAGCATCATCACCCAGGGGCTGGCCTAGCCTGTAAGACTGATCAGAACAGGTATCGAACTGTCGAGTTACAAGTCAAGTTTCATCATTGATTTCCCCATACCCCCAAGTTATATGTGTTCAAGTCAGGTATTAAATAATCTGGAACTAATGCAAACACAGGATCAGGCAGGTACAAGTTTGTCTGGATAGACAATAGGAACGGTCCGTAAGGACAACAGGTCAGGTTTGTTGGCATTAGACACAAGATCAGGTAACAGGTAATACCATGGTACATCAGGTCAAACCAGGTAATGTATAAAGGTGTCATGTCATGTCAAGAGTGTACGGTACCATGTCATGTCAAGTAGGAAGTGTAACAGGTCATGTCAGTGTTGCGCCACGGCAGCGCCCCGGCCTCGTACCCGAGGCCAAAATGCGGAATCAAAAAATTTCCTTACTTGGAAACTGGCGCTACCGCGGACAATTAAAACCCGGATCGTTAACTATTAACCTATTGCTAGCTAACAAGAGATGGGAAGAGAAGTATACCGAGTGATCCGAGTCCTCCGGTCTTCTCGTCATCGTCCCGATCTCCCGCGGAAAGTCTTGCCTCCACATCGTCGCCTCCTCGCCGGAAGGGCACCACATCGCCTGCGTCTTTTACGGGCTCCCGCCTCGATACCGAGGCAACTCGGGCATGAAGCCGGCAACTCGACATGCTCAAGATATGCTGTAGAA
Organism: Agapanthus africanus; assembly: GCA_030015575.1. Taxonomy (NCBI): domain Eukaryota; kingdom Viridiplantae; phylum Streptophyta; class Magnoliopsida; order Asparagales; family Amaryllidaceae; genus Agapanthus; species Agapanthus africanus. The sequence goes on from JASDDO010000024.1 coordinate 173,599,241, forward strand.
TGTGTAGTAGATCATGCTAGTCTCATTTGGGGTTTGTAGTTGCCTTGATGGAGGAATGGGGTTAGGAAAAATGGTGCTTTCATTTTTCCAAAACAAGAAGAAGAAGGAGATGAAGAATTCCTCACATAACAAAGATGAACTCTCTCATTCTTTTCTTTCTCTCAAGTGTTCTTTCTTTCATCTAGTGAGAATGATAATATGGTGGAGGAATGAGAATACCAACCATAAGAAGGGAGGTGAGTGTAGTATAAAGTGAAGGGTGACCACAACATAAAGTGAAGAAACATCAACCATGCTTCTCACTACTAATCACATCAAATCTCAATTAATGCACCATCATGGATGAAAGATGCTAAACATATCATAAAGAATATATTTGCAAGAAACCCCCCCCCACAAATGTTATTTGCACAATTGCAAATAACCCCCTCCATCGGAAAAGTCCGGCCGGGAAAGAACAAAGGAAAACCGGCCGGAACGGAATGCAAACTGGCAACTCCAGAAAACTGGTCCCGTAATAAATTACAGGAAAAACCCCTATACTGTGCATACACACCCGCATCTGTATTCCGTCCGGATACAAATGCAAAGAGACAAAATCTACACTGTACTAAACTAGGACCGGCTTAAGCCAAAGCCGGCTAGTAATATCCGTTCGATCCTGATCCGTGCAATACCGCACGTATCAGATCGAACCCTGCCATATAACTATACGGCTACTGGTACAAAACTGTCCGATCCTGATCCGTGCAATACCGCACGTATCTGATCGGACCCTACCATATCTCCATACGGCATCTACAGCGTTTCGCCCGAAAGCTTGAGTAACTGAAAGTGTGGTGGACTCTAAAGACTCGTCAATACTATGGCTGTGGACTTAACCACTAGCACGTCAGAGGTATTAGCCAATATGTGACGGGCCACCAGCTATTGACCAAAAGGGACGTCGATGAGCGAACACATCCTGACACCCTACTGAGCCTGTCAGTGACAATATCCGTACAGTCCGGTCCGTTCGTCTATGAGTATCGCATGTCGGGCCTAGGGGGTTGGTAAAAGTCAGACCCCTAAAAGCGGTACAAGTCGTGTCGGAGTGTAGCCCAGAACGCCCTGAGATACTACTGGAATACTTACCAGTAAATCTCCTGCCTCGGCCGAAGGCTTTGCGTAATGGCTCTCCTAGACACAGCGCGACCTCACCCCCAATACCGGGAGAGACGAACCCCTGAAGATCCGCTCACTGCCTCCATGTGGCTCGGGACTGTACCCAACTAAAACCTGTTTGCACGACTCCTTTGAGCCGTGGTAGGATAGTAATCAAAGCACAGTGAGAACTCACACGAGACAAATGACGATCTCAGGTCGATGAACTAACCTGTACACATGTCACCAGGGAACTGCTATCTGACGTCTGGTATCAGACCAACTAGCAGGTTCCCGGTGAGTCCTGTCCGGTGTACTCATAACCCGATGAGCACCTGTATACATCTTAGGTGAAACAACTGACACCAGTGGCTTGTGAGATCGGCCACCGTCCCTCGTCGGGGTCTCGACTGAATACACTAGTCTACTAATGGAGTATCGATGCCCTGTCTCGAAACTCCTACGACTAGGGACCTTTTAAGGATGTGCTTATAGACTACCAGCTCCCACGTATATGATCGCCATCATACTGCTGGTAGTCAAGCAAGAATCCTAGGGGCTCTATCAACGTGTAATAGCGACATGTCAGGTCACCTTAAGCAGTACACGATGATAAAGATAAACCAGATAGCATACTATCATCTCGAGTAAGACTGTCCTACCGGGATAGGTCCTCCCTCAATCATTGCAATCACGTGCCTGTGATCCAATAATTGACTCTGAGGGCACTATCTCCAACAATCTCCCACTTGCACTCAAGGCTAATTATTGCGATGCCGCATACTCACAGCCCGTGTGATACCGAACACCCAACTCCTCTACTAGTCAGTCTCACAAAACTCGTTTGCGAAACTATTGCGTTCGAGGAATAGCCTCAGTGAGTGGATCCGCTGTGATGTTTCTTTCTATGTCTCTCTATATCTCAAGTTCGCAGAGAAAACCATCTCACGAAATGAGCAATACCTGTCTTAGAGTATGTCTGGATATCTGATGGGACCTAGCTCATAAATGAACTCCAAATCCAAACTTCTTAGACTGTATCGATAACTGAACTTAATCAGTATCCAGCGCCATGCCTCCCTCAGTATCGCCTTAGACCACCTGTCCAAAATACTGCCCCTCGTCTGAGGGAAAACTACAACTCTGACAGCCACTCTGCCATCCAGGTCACCTTGGAAGCCTGGAATGATAACCGTCTCCTAAAGGAGGCAGCCGTTATCATATACCTAGAACATCAACTTGTGTTCTAAAATTGCTTCCGACTATTTCTCCAGGATTAGATCAATATCAACTTATTGCATCTACTGCAAGAACAACATCTGGTGTGGTACTTGACATCTCATGATTGACTCAATTGCCTAAGCAAGTGATCTGTCAATCATGCGTATCCCTCTCCCCTTTAGTCTGTAAGACACCTTTAGAGAGGGTGACTCCATCACCTGCAGGTGTACTACCGTGCCAGGAGTCGTCCATTCTAAATACTCATAGAATGCTGTCTAAGTACCCAGATTGGGAAACCACCCAAATCTAGATCTAAAACCATAGATCTAGTAACCAGTATGTCAGATATTATGTCCAAGTCCCATGTGGAGAAACCACTGTGTGACGACCAAAGTATAACCGATCGTAGTATAGGAATTTCCTTTCCTACTCTGTGTATGTCATCCAAATACCATGACATCACACCCTACTACATTCTCAACAGATCCATCCCCTATTCTGATGAAGTCAAACTTATGACTGTCACGTCAGAAATAGATGATCTATCTCCGCTACATCTGCTTTAGTCTATAAACAGACATAAGCCTGATGTCCACCAATGCTTCCGCTGCTCCCACTGACTACGACAACCCTCTGCCAGAGTCATATAGACGCGCACTTCTAAAACTAATTTAGAACGACGCTATACTCATCCTCCTGCCTGGTCTCGCAGCCTGGAACAACAACAATGGCAAGTGTGGGTAAACAAGAACTTTCCTGTCACCGTCCTTGAGGCTACCGGAGTACCTCTCGGGTGCCTGAAGTTACCCACCTTATCTGCGGAGTGGCCAATGGAATGTCAAACCAGATTGAATCTTTAGGTTCCTTATCAAATCTTCAGTAATTGTTTGCGGTTCTGGAATCACTTCCAGTTCTACCATACTCCCACTACTGTTTTCTGAAAAAAAATCCATTTCTTTTAAAATTGTGGCGAGTGAAGAACAATATCACTATTGATCTTCCAGATGGTAGAAAATCAACCCTCGTCATAGCCTGGGTCAACCCACAAACAGCCATTACAGAAACGTGCCTTGAGTTGTCCAGTGTCTGGTTTTAATCATAAGCCGGACAACTCCCCGTACCTTAACAACGTTAAGATATGAACTGTTCTATATCCAATATAGAACCAGAGGCACTGATTTAATTGAACCAGATTCAAATCATGCAGCTGTCACCAGTGCATGTCAACTAAATGGAAGGAGGCCGATCAGCGTTACTCAACTTAGGAATGCTTCCAATTATGAGTAACCTGAAAGAGAAGCTAGTTCTCTTTATCATTACTATCAAATGAATACCATACACAAGCATCTACATCTTCGATCACTTTGAAGAATCCCGATACTTGCTATACCTGGTTCTCTACTCTATTCAAATACCTATAACTCCTCAAAACTTAGACCCTGTGTTTCCACGAAACACATGTCTAAGAACTAGAAAAGTTAAAAGTAAACAGAATATAGTATGAGGACCAACCCCTCTGTCCTAATGGACACTGGACAACATACAATACTCTGTATAAGTCCGCTGAGTCTAACAACTCTTTCACTGTGTGTCGTAGGTTGAAAACTGTACTTATGGTTAAGAAGAATTACACCGCTGTTTAATGCTCCTTACCTAACCATCCACTGATATAGGTAAATGTCATCGACATAATATCAAAAGGTATATCTCACTCTATGAAAATAGACGTATAGATATATCAATTTAAAATTGGTGCACAACAGCGGATATTCAAAACCAAATATTTGCCGACCGGCAAACAGCCCAGATGATCTCCTCAAATATCACCGATTACAACGAATCCCGATATAATGAGGATGATCACCCTATTCCCAATAACTTACTCCCACTCAGCATCTGTAAAACCATACAGATGTGAGAATCATACCTGGTAAATACATACCCTGGAGCAAGTGTCTAACTGGGAAATCAGTTTTCCATTAACAGTACACGGTGAAACTGAAACATTGAAATGTTTCGTCGGGGTATCCTGGTATTCCTAGTAATGCCTCTTCCATTATCCAGATTCACAACTGTAACCGTATAATTCTTTTCCACTTCTCCAAATCCCTTTATATGTCTTTAGTCATTACCTTCTGTACACCCCATTAGGCCAAATGGTTTTCTTCCTTCCCTACCGTTCGGCACCAGCCTATGGTTTGGAAGAAGACTATCCAAAAAGCATAATGGGTGTACTGTCCTAATCTCAGGAACACTCGCAATGCGAGAGAAGGTGAAGATAAAAGACACCTGAATGTACTTTATTCCTATTTCTCCTGAACCAGAATCCATCCCCGAACTGGAACAAGTTCCTTTCGAGTTCGTATATAACCATACGATGGAGTATCCAATAAACTGTGGATCTTCGTAGTGACACGGAGTGTCCTGGAGAAATACAAAGGTGATTTAGGATTGGCGAATAAATACTTGGTTTGGTCGTGAATATCAGTCGCAATTTACTTTGCCCTCCTACTAATCCCTTGCTTTGTCTTAACTTAATACCTTCTGCACACCATCGTTATGCTAATTGGTTTTCTTCATTCCCTACCGGTCGGCACCAGCCTAAGGTTTGGAAGAAGACTATCCAATTTGCGTAATAGGTGTACTATCTCCTAAACCAAGGAGTACTCACAACTTGAGAGAAGGTAAAAGGGAAAAGACAACTGAATAATCCTATCCGTTTTCTCCAGAACCGGAAACCATCCTCGAATTCCTTCGAGTTCGTATCTAACCATACGATGGTTTTGTCCAATGGAAGTGGACGTTCGTAGTAATACGGGGTGTCCTGGAGAAAAGGGTAAAAGTAGGAGTGGCAATGAGGTCTGCAACTCTGACAATCCAAAAGCCAGTGTTAAGAAGGTTCGGTCAACTTGGTTACTGAGTCATAGTCCAGGGTCGGGTCAATGGTCGCTGCCAAAGAGAGAGAGAGAAGAAACACTCAGCGTGCACTCTAACCTAGATCAGAATGGTTATCACTTTTTCTAATCTGGAAACCTCCCACTGTAACGTCAAATTCTCCTCCAAACCTGAAAGAAGAATTAGTCGGGGTCACCCGAGGAGTAAACTAACTCATCAGTGGGAATCGGGATCCAACTATCATCGCATGATAACTTGACGGAATCCACTCAAGTCACCACACTCCAGAAGGTATGCGCATGCCTGGCAAGTTTCAGTTCTTTTGAAACTCCCGATGTGATTTTTTTTTACCCCTAGGACCCAAGTGACCTTGACTGAGCCAACATATCAAAGGGTCCTAGTCAAGTTCAACCCGTCATTATCTTGATTGCATTAGACCCACCCGCACGAATCCTTGACTGAGCCAAAATGACCGCACGACTGTCCTAACCAATCACATATCCATGCAACAGAAAAACACTACATAGCTACCGAACACTACGCCTCGGCTAAGCACGACATACGCAGCACGAATACTAAGTAATACTAATCTGAAATGACGGAGGGCTACGACTGGTTTTTGGCGAAAAACCTTTAACGTAATGAACTTGATATTGTTGAAGGAACTGCATAGCCTTTTATAAAAATATAGTGACGAAAACCTTTGCTAAAGAGGTCACTCCCGGTGAAGGGATCTCGGCTCTTTCCCCGTAGAATGAGGTGCAGGATATTCCAACTGAATACCACGATGCAAAGCAAAAGTAATCGGCTATAGTGAAGTTAATGCCCTGACGCAAACTTCTGTCCAAGGGGTCACTCCCGGTGAAGGGATCTCGGCCCTTGCCTCGTCGACTGAGGAGAAGGATATTCCAAATGAATACCACGATGCAAAACAAAAGTGAACGTCCTTGCAGTAACAGCTTTTGAAAAATGTTCCAACAACATCAGAAAAGATTTGTTTATCTTGCATTGATCCGAATCAACGCAGTCCCATCAAATGATCACACCACAAAGAACGAAAATATACTGATGTACGTATATGCCATCCGCATTCGCCACTGGGTCCCGTCATCACCCGTTAGGTTACTTAACTAACGACAGAGCGGGGACTGGACTAGCGCGGATGCAAAACATATACAACATCTACTAATATATATACCAATATATTATATTCGCTCAAGGCGTGATAAAATGCAACATCACAGAAATGTACAGCATCACAGAACAATACAGATATCTGGAAGCCCCGGGTTTCACAGAGCCGCTGCTGAAACCCGACGTTCCCCTGGTCGTGTGGATAGCCTATGCAATGAAATCCTAGACCCCTACGGGCGCGGCAAGTCACCCGCCAAAACCTGAAGCGAGGCAGCCCCCTTCAGCACCGTGAATGGACCACCCAGCACTTCATGGAATCCGGTAACTTGGGCACCCCTCCTGGGTCAACCTGTACCCCCTACGAGTGCGGCGAATAGCCCGCCAATCCTAGAGTGAAGCCCCCCTCCGTCTCAATGCCATGAGATGCGGGCCCGTTGCCCTCTAGAACCCGGCTATCCGTGCACCCCATCGCGGGGTAATCCTAGTACAGAAAGTAAAATATACATACACCGGGTACATCGACCGCAACCAGGTCGTGCCCCAAAAGAATAATACAAACAGGCAGTGACGGCAGTCCACATGTCGGACGCTCGCCCCGCAATATCAAATGTACATATAAAACAAAACAGTACTAACATTGCATCCAGGCTATCCCCCACGACCGATCCGCAACAACACAGCATAAACATAGAACATCAACGTGAAAGTCACGTTCGCAAATCCGTCTAACCGGGCTATAGCAGTTAGATGGGATTTACCGATCAAGTGACATTCACGGTCGCAGATATAATGTAAATACTGTGAAATAATGTGTTTAAAATATCCGATCGATCAAACAATTAACAAGTGGGCCCCCAACCAATACTGTAGCAGTCACAGAAACCTGGGCCCAAATTTAATATTCCAAAACCCCTAATTACAGCCCAGAAGCCCACTGGAGAATTTCGAAGCATTGACCAAGTCAACCTGCGGCGGAACCGCGGCAACAAGGGGGGGTTTACCGCGGTTCCGCGCTCTAGTTGAGGGATCATTGTCTCGAATTTTCCCAGAATTCTTAGAACTCCCTGCACATCATTCTGAGATCACCTGAAAAATTTTTAGAGCTCGGAAAAAATCGACAGAAAACTGATGCACACGAAAATGTAGATTTTGGAATTTTGGTCGATCGGAAATGCAAAACACATCAGAACAAGCTAGGCAAGGTTAATGGCGTGGCTCTGATACCATGTTGCGCCACGGCAGCGCCCCGGCCTCGTACCCGAGGCCAAAATGCGGAATCAAAAAATTTCCTTACTTGGAAACTGGCGCTACCGCGGACAATTAAAACCCGGATCGTTAACCATTAACCTAATGCTAGCTAACAAGAGATGGGAAGAGAAGTATACCGAGTGATCCGAGTCCTCCGGTCTTCTCGTCATCGTCCCGATCTCCCGCGGAAAGTCTTGCCTCCACATCGTCGCCTCCTCGCCGGAAGGGCACCACATCGCCTGCGTCTTTTACGGGCTCCCGCCTCGATACCGAGGCAACTCGGGCATGAAGCCGGCAACTCGACATGCTCAAGATATGCTGTAGAATGTGTAGTAGATCATGCTAGTCTCATTTGGGGTTTGTAGTTGCCTTGATGGAGGAATGGGGTTAGGAAAAATGGTGCTTTCATTTTTCCAAAACAAGAAGAAGAAGGAGATGAAGAATTCCTCACATAACAAAGATGAACTCTCTCATTCTTTTCTTTCTCTCAAGTGTTCTTTCTTTCATCTAGTGAGAATGATAATATGGTGGAGGAATGAGAATACCAACCATAAGAAGGGAGGTGAGTGTAGTATAAAGTGAAGGGTGACCACAACATAAAGTGAAGAAACATCAACCATGCTTCTCACTACTAATCACATCAAATCTCAATTAATGCACCATCATGGATGAAAGATGCTAAACATATCATAAAGAATATATTTGCAAGAAACCCCCCCCCACAAATGTTATTTGCACAATTGCAAATAACCCCCTCCATCGGAAAAGTCCGGACGGGAAAGAACAAAGGAAAACCGGCCGGAACGGAATGCAAACTGGCAACTCCAGAAAACTGGTCCCGTAATAAATTACAGGAAAAACCCCTATACTGTGCATACACACCCGCATCTGTATTCCGTCCGGATACAAATGCAAAGAGACAAAATCTACACTGTACTAAACTAGGACCGGCTTAAGCCAAAGCCGGCTAGTAATATCCGTTCGATCCTGATCCGTGCAATACCGCACGTATCAGATCGAACCCTGCCATATAACTATACGGCTACTGGTACAAAACTGTCCGATCCTGATCCGTGCAATACCGCACGTATCTGATCGGACCCTGCCATATCTCCATACGACATCTACAGCGTTTCGCCCGAAAGCTTGAGTAACTGAAAGTGTGGTGGACTCTAAAGACTCGTCAATACTATGGCTGTGGACTTAACCACTAGCACGTCAGAGGTATTAGCCAATACGTGACGGGCTACCAGCTATTGACCAAAAGGGACGTCGATGAGCGAACACATCCTGACACCCTACTGAGCCTGTCAGTGACAATATCCGTACAGTCCGGTCCGTTCGTCTATGAGTATCGCATGTCGGGCCTAGGGGGTTGGTAAAAGTCAGACCCCCAAAAGCGGTACAAGTCGTGTCGGAGTGTAGCCCAGAACGCCCTGAGATACTACTGGAATACTTACCAGTAAATCTCCTGCCTCGGCCGAGGGCTTTGCGTAATGGCTCTCCTAGACACAGCGCGACCTCACCCCCAATACCGGGAGAGACGAACCCCTGAAGATCCGCTCACTGCCTCCATATGGCTCGGGACTGTACCCAACTAAAACCTGTTTGAACGACTCCTTTGAGCCGTGGTAGGGTAATAATCAAAGCACAATGGGAACTCACACGAGACAAATGACGATCTCAGGTCGATGAACTAACCTGTACACATGTCACCAGGGAACTGCTATCTGACGTCTGGTATAAGACCAACTAGCAGGTTCCCGGCGAGTCCTGTCCGGTGTACTCATAACCCGATGAGCACCTGTATACATCTTAGGTGAAACAACTGACACCAGTGGCTTGTGAGACCGGCCACCGCCCCTCGTCGGGGTCTCGACTGAATACACTAGTCTACTAATGGAGTATCGATGCCCTGTCTCGAAACTCCTACGACTAGGGACCTTTTAAGGATGTGCTTATAGACTACCAGCTCCCACGTATATGATCGCCATCATACTGCTGGTAGTCAAGCAAGAATCCTAGGGGCTCTATCAACGTGTAATAGCGACATGTCAGGTCACTTTAAGCAGTACACGATGATAAAGATAAACCAGATAGCATACTATCATCTCGAGTAAGACTGTCCTACCGGGATAGGTCCTCCCTCAATCATTGCAATCACGTGCCTGTGATCCAATAATTGACTCTGAGGGCACTATCTCCAACAGTCAGGAAGCACAAGATATCATGTGGGTGCTCATAATCAAACTAACATAAGCATGTGTATAAATAAACAAGCATGGGTACTATCAGAACAATAAACTGGAACATGTAATATGATATGCAAATAGGTATAATTTCAAGGATATGGATGCACAGTTATCGATTAGGGTTACATTTATACTTCCAATATTAATTATGATGCAATTTATTAAACATGGAGTGTTAATATCATAGTATTATGTAGTAATGTGATCTATGGATGCAATTATATCTATCTTAAATGCGATGGATGCAAACGGGAATCCGAAAAGTTATAAAACTATAAAATGATAATGTGGGATGTACAACTAAGCAATATGTGATATAAATATTGATATAATAATATTAATATGGATAGCATATTCAAAACGATTAATAACTATAAAAGTGGTATTGATTAACCATGCACAAGAAAATTCCGTTCAGAAATTCAGCGTCACCCTAATTTGTAAAATAGCTTAAAAATAACAAACGTTCTCCAAAAGGGACGTGTCTTATACCAAAAAAAAGACAATTCAATAAAGTTTTTATTTTTATAAGTATAAGCATCTCAGGTTGTCCCTACAAAAATCTATGAACATTCGAACTTGAAAGTTTGCTGCTGGAATTTCCCTGGACAGCAGTTTAGAGACATTTTCATTTGCATTATACGTTATTTAAACAATTTATTTTGCAAGTAAATATTTCATAGAGTTATAGTATTCTGAGTTATCTTCGTAACGAACTAAAGAACGTATACTAATAATTTTTCTATGATTTATAATGAATTTTATAAGGTAAGGTGTACAGTAAATTTCAGATTTGTCGTATCCGCTTTTTCAACGACGTTTCATGTGTAAACTATAATATTTTCAAATGTATAACATTATAAAATGCAGATTATAAACTAATTAAAGATAATAATAAGAAATATTATGACGATATATTTTTTTAAATGATATGGATGCAGTATAATGTAATCTAGTATGTCACAAGATAAGTTTTCATGATCTAGATTTAAAATGATATAAACGGATGCAAACGGAACATCGAAACGTTATAAAATTAAACATGGGGTACTAGATTTAAACTATAGGTATGGTATTTATTGAAATAGGTATAAAATGAATTATATAGTATGTAGCAAGATTAACTTGCCTAGACGGAACAAGAACGGATGTGTACGGAACGTCCTTCGTCGGAGAAATGTCGCGACGTGCGCACGGTACACGGAATGATTCCAAACAACGCACGAGGGTGATCACGCAAGTCAGGTACGTTCACTGGATCACTCGGATCGTCAGCGACGAGCACGGCTCCGGCGGTGATCACCGGAATCAAGAAACAAGATCAAGAAAAAGAAAGAAGAAAGAAGACGAAGTAAGAAGAAGAGGTTGTGTATTAAATAAGGAAAGAAAAATTAACTAAATAAAATATATATAAATATATATATGCAGAGGAGAAAGAGAGAGAAAGGAGTTGTTAGTTTGTTAGGAAATTAAATTTAAAATTTTAAAATATTTTTAGATTTAAAATTTTAGATAAGAGGTTTCAGTTTGTTAAAGAAATCATATGAAAATATTTAAACTAAATTTTAAAATTAAATAAATTGAATTTTGGCGGGATACAAAAATATTTCAAAACACGCCCGGGTCGGGTCTAAAAATTCAGATTTAAAATACGAAAAATATGTGCGACTTTCAAAATTCAAAATGAATGCTCAGGTAAAGAAAATGCATACCCCCAAGAACGGATGCACGCACATGCCCGTAGCCATCCAAACACGTCCGTTTCACTGAACGGGACGAGAACAAGATGCGTGGATGCTACCACGGGGTTAGGGGTATCATGCAGGCTATGAAATGCAATTTTAAATTATTTTACATGACCTAAAATGTTATATGGTAAAATATGCAATGCCAGGTAAAATGCCAGTATGCAGTATACATGAGATTCACGTCTATGTAACAAGTCAGGGTAATCTATAAATATGAATCAAACAGGATCAAGCAAACGGGTCGGGTCGAATGCAATGTAAAATGTAAAATACTATTCGCACCCAAACCACGATAAATCAGGAAAATACCACAATTAAGAAAATACGAGAACTGAAATTGGTATAAATGAACTAGGGTGTTACAGTAGGTTTGTAGTTTAGTAACCACAATCAATAACGGTATCGCGTGTAGCGAGCGTTAGTGAGCACGGGTCGTCCTCTAGGATTCGTGGAATTCGTAAATTCTTGCTTTAGTTGAGTCGAAAGAACTAGTAATGAAATTCAAGAAATAGTTCAAGAATTAGTTGAATTTAATAGTTTCAAGAAATTCAAGATATCGTTTTCAAGAAAGAAAATTCAAGAAAATGTTCAAGATTTAGTTATCAAGAAAATTGTAGAAGGCTTGTAGGATTCGAACGGAATTGGTAGCCATGGATGACTATTCAAAATGATTCATCTTAACTATTGGTAGAATTAAAACTATATCGATGGCTATAAATGAGAATTAGGGATCCTTTGAAGAAACTATGGTTTCTCCTTAATTGCCCCTTGTCCTTTCATTGATTGCCATTCCTATCTAGCCTTTAACAAGGAGGATCATCAATCTAATCCCCAAATTGTGATAAAATTCATAATAAATTGATCTCGCTCACAATTTGGACATCGATGATTCTCTTTTCTAAAGTTTATAATCTCCATAAGACTTAAGACGAATAAAGGATTCTCTCACCCTTTGATATACCGAATTCCTTCGAATCCTAGCAAACGGTGATTTACTCACACATCATGAAAATAGAAGAATCAACAATTAAAGATTTTATAATGTGGAGATTTAAAGAAAGCGAGATTAAAAGTAATGATCACCTTTATTATTCAACTTCAAATTACAACTTCTTCAATCCGATATTACAAGAAGAATTGCTCTCGATCACTCCCTTGAAAAGGTAATTTCTCCGTCGATCTTCGCTTCGCTCGATCACCGTGAGTCTTGGATCTATCAAGGATCGCGTTCTCATTGATGACGATTGGCTTCGCGTAAAGGATCTTTTGTTGAATCGCTTGATGAATTTCTCAACGATTCTTGATCTTGAGATTTGGTGTTCTTGAAATTGGATCTAAATTGTTTTTGTAATTGTGTACAAAATGTGTACTAATAATCAACAACCTTTTTAATGTAGGCTTAGTACTTTTTTATAAGCCCTAATCAAGCTTCCCCAATAAGCTAGGTTGTTACAAAGAGGCTTCTAGAATAATCTAGGCAGTTATGAAGCGTCCTCAGCAAGTTAAGACGTTACAAGGAAGCTTCTGGAAAAATCTCGTCATCTGATCTCCTGACTCGGCCGTGGATCCGCGGCGACTCGGCCTGACTCGGCCGCGAATCCGCGGCCGATTGGTGAGCTCATAGCTTCAAATCTCTTGAGTCTTCTAATGTTGGTCTCTGGGTTTATATGTGATATCTGGAATCTTTTTATCTCTTCTGAATCACTGCCATAATTTAACTCTTTGATTTCCTGTATTTTTATCGGCGAATTTGCGATTCCAATAAATGACCTGAGCTGATTTTTTTGCACAAGATCTCAATGAAGAATGTTAGAGATATACAAAATATTATGCGTGAAATGTTAAACATACAATTTCCTTCAAAATGTTGATTATAATGTATAACACCTGGTAAATGATATTTTCCATAAAAACTTCAAATATGTGTTATATTTATAACGAATATCTTTAGATGATTAAGAAAAGTAAGGAAATTGTTGTGTTAAAAATGCACTATTTTCGACTGAATAAATACCTCTAAACTTGATTTTGATCGTCCCGATAAAACTTCTTTTATTCAGGAGAAGGAGAAAAGAAAAAGAAAAACTAACTAGCACACTTTCGTAGGCAGCACAATTGCACTGAGCACGTGCAACAAGACTTTAAACATCTAGGTGTCCCAAGTAGGAGGAGTGTTGTCTCCTGAGGGTTTTCAGCGGATTGCACCCACAAAATCCTATAATAAAAGAAAGACTGTGAAAGTTACATATAAAGATAAGAATTGTAAAAGAAAGAACTTGAAAATCAGAGTTTTCAACTACACTAGCTTATCGGTTGTCATGAGCCCTATCTTAATAGTCTTGAAAAGATGTTAGAAATCACATCATCCCTCAATAAAACATCACATTTATTCTTCATCCCTACCTATCTTCCAAACACCGATCATATACCCCTACGTGTGTGTAAAAGACATCCCTACACTCGAAGAATTCAATTCAAGCTATCATACTCTTGTCCATCTACCTCGGTACTTTTTAGTCGGTGAATATTTCGGATGGAATTGCTCACACATTTTTCATGCGACCGTTAATACTTCTTGAGGTACTAACCGACCGATTACTAAATGTACTCACATATTAGGCATAATTAGCAATTTCCTCATCTTGCAACACCTAAGACTTAGAAGCGACTCCCAAACCAGTTGGTCTAAGGCACTAGGTGATGAAGCACCCTCGCTATATTTTTTATGCTGCCTTGGTGATTACAAAACCAGTGTTCATTTTTCTTCACCATTTTATACTTTTATGCTTCATTTATTATTATTTTCTTAGTACTTTGGCTTTTAGACAAGAGCATTTCAAGGTATCCTCTACTATCCCGAGTTTCAAGACGTGTGTAAGTGCGTATAGTAGGATATCAAAGTTCAAATGTTTGGCCTCAAGAATAGGGACAATTTTTCAGACTTATTTTTATCCTCAGATTAATGACTTCCTTCATGTTACTAACCCTTGGGACAACGGCTCATAACTACTTATTACTAGTTTCGTTTAAGAAAACATCTAACTTTCTTGTTTTTCTCAAACTCTTCCAATCTTTTAAATGTAATTTTTCACTTTCTAATCTTTCATTATCAAAGAAAATTTTTGAAAATTTTGTGCTTATGCAAAGTGTAATGCAAAGTAATGCGTAAATAAGCAAAAACCTCCCCCAAACCTATTTACAGCAGTGTCCTCATTGTTTTCATCCTTTAAATCTCAAAAACCTGTAGACCTGGGAGGAAAATTTATTAACGGGGACAAGAATAAAAGAAAGTGAACTCTTCCCCTAAACTTAATTATTTGTATATTAGTTTTTTTTTTCTTTTTTTTAATTAGCTCACCTCCATTCTTAAGATGAGACAATATTACCGAGACATGGATATGATGTGGAGGAAATTTAGTTATGATAAAGTGGCTCCTGTAAAAATAGGAGCTCCTCCGTGGGGTCAGTGGAAAAATACGGTTTTAATCTATGCCCATTCACTTTGAAAATTGAACCGTTTTTACTATTTTCAACTTCAACTGCCTCGTGCGGGTATACATACTGCACCACAAATGGTCCTTTCCAACGAGATTTTAGCTTACCCGCATGAAGATGGAGACGGGAATCATAAAGAAGGACTTGTTGTCCCGGGGTAAAAGTTTTTCTAAGAATATTCTTATCATGGAAAACTTTAGTCCGGCTCTTTACTATCACCGCATTATCGTAAGTTTCATCGCGGAGTTCGCTTTGCTCATTTAATTGCAGCTTCCGAAAGTTGCAGGCTTGATTTAAATCGAGGTTAAGTTATTTAATAGACCACATTGCTTTATCTTCGATCTCGACAGGAAGATGGCAAGCCTTTCCAAACACTAGACGGTAAGGAGACATACCAAGATCAGTCTTATAAGCGGTACGGAATGCCCAAAGAGCATCCGTCAATTTGGTTGACCAATCTTTCTGATTTTTAGAAACTGTCTTCTCCAAAATTTGTTTGATTTGCCTATTGGAAATCTCAGTTTGCCCGCTCGTTTGGGGATGATAGAGCGTAGAAAGTTTATGGTTAATTGAATATTTCCGCATCAAAGTCTCGAAAGACCGATTACAGAAATGCGTCCCATTGTCGCTAATTATAGCGCGAGGGTGTCCAAATCGTGAAAAGATATTTTCTTTAAGGAACTTAATCACAACCTTGTTGTCATTAGTGCGACATGGTTTTGCTTCCACCCATTTTGAGACGTAATCAACCGCTAACAAGATATATAGATTCCCAAAAGAGTTAGGAAAAAGACCCATAAAATCAATTCCCAAAACGTCAAAAATTTCCACAACCAACATAGGTTGGAGTGTCATCTCATTTTTTTGAGAAATCCTACCCGTGTGTTGACACCATGGACAAGCTTTGCAATGATCAAATGCATTTTTGAATAATGTAGGCCAATAAAAACCACATTGCAAAACCTTCTCCGCCGTCTTACGTGGAACAAAGTGACCACCACATGCCTGATCATGACAGAAAGACAAAACACTCTTGAATTCATCATTGGGGACACATCTGCGAATGATTGGTCAGGACAATACTTAAACAAATAAGGGTCATCCCAGTAAAAATACTTGACTCGGGATAGAAATCGATGATTGTCTTGTTTAGACCATTCGCTGGGAATAAGTCATGTTGCTAGATAATCCTCAATATCCACGAACCAAGGTTCGCAGGATACAGTTGCATGCCCCGTTTTTCGGTGTACGGCGAAAGGGACGCGACAAGGCCGCTACGTATTTACTCTGAAGTAAACACGCTAAGCGTATCTAAGCAATATAAGTAAAATGCACAAGAGACAGAGACAATAGATATATATTGAACAACAACTTTATTTATTAACATTCTTTTTACAATACATCTGAAAAGTAAATACATGGAATGGAAAGCAATACCTAAACAGTGGCATAACAGAAATGGAAAATACATAATGTAAATGTGTACAAGTAACTAGAGCTCCGGGTCGAAGGCTAGCTGGTCCAAGTTCTCGCTGGTGGGCTCGATCTCCTGAAGGTCCGAATCACCTGACGACATTCCAAAGAAAAGAAAGAGAATGCCGTCAGCGAACAAATCGCTTGGTAAGTCCCAAAGATGAGAGAGAAGTAGAATAGACGGAGAGAGAGAGAGTGTGTGTAACTTTTAAAGTGGTATTATATTGTTATATTGTTGTATTTAGTGTTAACGCTGTTGTTTGTAGCTTGGTACATAAGAGGCCAGTATATACGAGAGGAGTCTCAATAGACCAGAGACTACGGTGGACGGAATACAAGGAACCGTTCAGCCATGGTACAACGTTAATTTAATTCAAGTTAGGTGTCTTAACATTTGCAGTCTCGTGCCACTTCTAACACCTTCCGTAGCAATCTACCCCTTCCGCGATGTCTTGATTGTATTGTTTGCATTGTATTGTAAATTGTATTTTCTTGTATTGTAAATTGTATTGTCTTGTATTATAGATTGTATAGATGGATGACTTGCCGAAACCATGATATCAGTAATGGAACGGATATAATGGATGATCATGTAGATGGAATATATCCATGGTTCGGTTCAGTCAAGTTGTATAGATTGATAGATTGAACAGATTGAATATATGGATTCATATTGAATTGTTATATATACTTGAATCTCATTCAAGTCAGATTGATATATTGAGACTCGGTCTGAGTCAGACAATTAGAAAAGAAATTGAATTCTGAATTAGGTTTTGGTGTTATCGGTAACCGCTGCACATGGACGGCAGGATTTGTGTCTTTTTCAAAGACGATTACCATATTGATAACACCGTTTGTTAAGTTGTCTAGCTTAAATAGGCAAGCACCCATATCTCCGTCTCCCTGAGGCTCAAGAGACTGATCCCGCTTAAACCTATGTTTATTAGGGTCCTTATTGTAATTTAGTATAACTTGAGGGGGTTTTATGTAAAAATAATTTTCAAAATACACCTAAAGTATTTTATTATCGTATTTAAAGTTTCATTAATGTATATTTTATCATTGTGACATTTCTAGTGAATAAAACATATTTTTCATAATATATGGTATTTATTTGTAATATTGGAATTGTATGGTATTTTCTTGTAAATGAGATGTTTTTCTTGAATTTTGGAAATGTGCAATATTATAAATAATAAAAATAGATATTTTGATATTAATTACATATATATTTATTTATTAAAAATATAAGTTTTATTTATAATAGAAATCCCATTTTCTAAAGAAAATTGTATTTTAAATCTTTCGAGACCGTATGCTCCTTGCGGAGGTCTGCATCTCGCACTGCTAACCCCGAGGATGTGCGATAATCCTCACCATCCTGAACGGGGTCCCCAAAATGGGTTGTAGCGGCACATTGCAAAGATTTGTTAAAAATACATATCTTGTAGAAAAATGTTTTTATAAGTTGGAGGTAGTTTTGTGTAAAATCGTATTTTCCCAAAACTATGTTCCCAAAGATCATCGTGCTATGTTACATATGAGTGTTTTGAGGAGGTAGGTCATTACCTCATGAGTTTTCTAAAGGTATAGCAAGAGGTAATGATATTTTATGTCGAAACTAAACAATATGGTATTTTTCTGTAAAAGTGCTATAAAAATTGAAATATGAATTCTTTTGATATGAAACTTGTCAATATGTTTTGTTAATATTTAATGATCATGATGTGAGAGTTTGTTATTATTGTGTTTAATAAAAATATTATTTTTAAGAAAAAACCGAATCGGAAGTCGGATTAACTCCACTTCCGTCGGGGTTTAGAATTCCAAGTTTTTAGAATAGTGAAGAGAAGGGAGAGAAGAGACTTACGGATTTAGGGTCAAGAGAGGAGGAAGAGTAAGATTGGAAAAACACCGGAGCGTCGTTTCGTAGCCGGAAACTCCTCGGATTGCCGTCGGAAGTTCGTCGGAGCTTCGCTCTTTTCTAACTCCACTTGCACACAAAAAGTCTTGGGAATTTTCTTGAGAGTTTGGGCAGGGATTTGTGAGTAAGTGGGGTGATTTGAGGGGTGTTATTTATAGAAAAAACGAGGGTTTTAGGGTAGTGAAAGGGTGTGATAAAAATTGTATTAAAATGGATTAAATGGGGGGTTTAATTTGCTCTGTAAATGTGCAGGGAATTTAAATAGTACAGGGGTTATGGGGTAGGCCAAAGGTTGCAGTAGAAAGAAGAAAATCGGGGACTCGGCCGATTTGACCCGGCGGCGCCGACCGAGTCAGCCGTTCCGCCGGCCCGAGTCGGGGTACATCTCTTACCACGTGTCCCCGACGCTTCGACTTGACTCGTGGACCCGTTTGTTTATTCTGTAACTTACCCTATTACGTGTAGTGCACGTGTAGACTCTTGGGCTTCTAAAAAGATTAAAAGAAATCAAATTAAAAATAATTTGTGGCTGATGGGATTTGAACTCTGGTGCTATGGTTCAGCAGTGCAAGGTCTTACCAATGAGCTACAAGCTCCTTCTTGCTGTTAAAAAGAAAATCAAACTTATAACTTGTGCTCAGGATTAAGTACCCATTTCTGTATTTTTGAAAAAAAAATTTACATAAAGTTTAGGGTTGTTACAATAGTCAAGAGCTGTTCGTCAGGAAAAGAGCCGTTTATTGGCAAGGCCACAGTAGGTGAAGAAAAGATGCGTGAAAGATGGTCGGCTACTACGTTTTCACATCCTCTTTTATATCGTATGACAAGATCGAATTCTTGTAATAACAGGATCCAACGTATTAACCTAGCCTTAGCATCCTTCTTAGATAAAAGATGTTTTAGGGCGGAGTGATTAGTGTAAACCACAATCGGTGAGCTAATCAAGTAAGGCCTGAATTTTTCTAATGCAAATACAACTGCCAAGAGTTCTTTCTCGGTGGTTGTATAATTAATTTGTGCATCATTCAAGGTTTTACTTGCATAATAAATTGCACGTGGTATCTTATCAATGTGTTGTCCTAAGACTGCACCAATAGCAAAATCTGATGCATCACACATAAGCTCTAACGGGTGGTTCCAATCAGGAGATGATAGAACGGGGGTTGTAGTGAGGGATCTTTTTAGCGAGTCAACTGCTACCTCATAGTCCGAATCAAAGTGAAATGTAGTATTCTTGGCCAAGAGAAGAGTTAAAGGTCTAGCAATTTTGCTAAAATCCTTAACGAATCTCCTATAAAATCCTGCATGACCAAAGAAAGATCGTATATCTTTGACGCATTTAGGAGGAGGAAGGTTATGGATGATATCTATTTTAGCTCTGTCTACCTCAATGCCTTTTCGTGAAATGACATGTCCAAGCACGATACCTTCTTGGACCATGAAATGGCATTTTTCCCAATTCAAAATTAAGTTCTTATCGTTACAGCGGGTAAGAACTACGTCAAGATGAGATAGGCAATCCTCAAAAAAGTCCACGAATATAGAGAAATCATCCATGAAAATCTCCAGAAAATTCTCGACCATGTCTGAGAATATCCCCATCATACACCGCTGAAATGTAGCGGGAGCGTTGCATAACCCAAAGGGCATGCGTCTATAAGCAAATGTACCGAAAGGATAAGTAAATGTTGTTTTATCTTGATCCTTTTTGACGATAGGGACCTGGTTATAGCTATAGTATCTATCCATGAAACAATAATATTCATGTCCAGCTAATCGTTCCAACATTTGGTCAATGAAAGGTAGAGGGAAGTGATCTTTCCGCGTTGCGGCATTGAGTTTTTTATAATCAATACATGCACACCACCCAGTTTGGGTGCGTGTTTGAATCAACTCATTAACCTCATTAGTTATGACCGTGATGCCAGACTTTTTAGGGACCACATGAATAGGACTTACCCATTGGCTATCAGAGATTGGGTAAATTATACCACTATCTAGGCACTTGACAATTTCTTTCTTTACCGGCTCCTTCATGACGAGATTTAACCGTCTTTGTGGGTCTCGGGTTGGTTTGGCTTCATCCATCAAATGTATATGATGTTCTACAATCAAGGGACTAATCCCTTTGATGTCTGTCATTGTCCAACCAAATGCTTGCCGATTTGATCTCAAGACCATCAAAAGAGCGTCATCTTGCTCTAAAGCTAGAGAAGCGGATATGATCACGGGCAAAGATTCATTCTCACCTAAATATGCATATTTAAGATGAGAAGTTAACAGTTTGAGATCTAATATCGGCGGAGAGACAATAGAAGGTGGGATAAGGGAATGATATTTGGATTCCCTAAGAAGTTCATAGCCTGCAAAGGATACTGACTCGGGAAGTGCTACTGACTTTTGTGATGAGTCAAGAGGTTCAAACTCAGGGTTGGACTCGTCAAAGGTGTCCTCGCTATGATACTATGCTAGATCAAACAATGATGTACTAATGTCATCGAGATCATCAAAGCAAAGTTCCTCAACCTTACAGCTTTCGGGAGCTATCTCGTGGACAGAACAGACATCAAGTAAATGAGCAGAAGGTTCGGATGGTTGACTTCCTAGGTTGTAAATGTTAAGCTCAATTGTCATTTTCCTGAAGGTTAGGTTCATAGAACTATTACGACAATTAATAACAGCATTGGAAGTGGCTAAGAAGGGTCGACCGAGAATCACCGGAATTTGGTTACTTGGGTTCACTACAGTTTGTGTATCTAAAACAATAAAGTCCACATGGAATATAAATTCCCCGACTTTTATCAACACATCCTTAAGAACACCCCTAAGTTTGGTGATAGATCGATCTGCCATCTGGAGAGTGCAGTGGGTAGTTTTCAACTCTCCAATACCTAACTGCTCATAGACAGAGTAAGGAAGCATGTTAACACTAGCGCCAAGGTTGACTAGAGCATGATTAATATTTTTACCCCCAATAGAAATAGAGATTGTAGGACAGCTAGGGTCCTTACGTTTCTTTGATAATTGATGGATAAAAGTTGTGCTAACATTACTCGCCATGAACACTTTTTTCGGCACTTGAGTCTTCCTCTTCCTAGTGCACAAGTCCATAAGTATTTTCTCATAAGCCGGAACTTGTTGGATAGCATCTAGGAGAGGGATATTTATGTTAACATGTTTAAACATTTCCATAATCTTCTCCATTTGTGCATTAGGTTTGTTGGCTCTCAACCTATTTGGATAAGAAGCTTTATCAATAATAGTTGGGTCCAACATTTGTGGAGAAGTTTGTGTGGTTTTTGTGGGTAGTAAGGATCCCAGAATTGGAGTGGGGATCATTTCAAATTGGGTCAATGAGGTGGGCGGAGGGTTCGAGCCTAGAGGAAAATGGAGAATAGGCTCGGAAGAAGATGGACCAGATGAAATAGGGTCAGAAGTGGAAGTGGAAGTGGAAGCCGGGGTGTCCATGATTGATTCATCATTATCAACTTGTTCACCGACTTGGTTATGACTCTTCCGGATCTCAACGTTGTAATGGCATTCACATTATAATATTGTGAGTGCCCAGGATTCGGTAAGGGTTGAGATGGAAGTCTCCCTTTCTCCCTAGCACTCATTGCGGCATTTAATTGTGCAATTTGTGCTTCTATCGATTTTATACTCTCACCGTGTGAGGCGAAGTCCTTCTTTATGGTATCGATAGAAGATCTTATATCAGCCGACATTTGCATGGAATGTTTCATAAACAAATCCAAGGTTCATTCGAGTGAAGAGGATTTTTTGGTACCGGCTAATGGCAAAGAATTATTAGACGGTGCAGAATTGTTGGCCGGCTGTAAATAGCGGGCCTAATTAAGTAACCACTTGCCTTAGACACACTTGCCGAGACACCACAAAAGAAATGCGGATAAGTAGTAAATTACCCACGACCTTCTTCTGTCCTAATTGAGTGCGACGGTCATTAGAGACTTTTCTAGATATTTTTTTAATTAATGAAGGGTGATGCAAATGCTAGTTTTGTGATTTGTGGGGCTTAGGAAGGGTAATGAAATCCCCACCTAATCTGAATTTGGTCTTTGCCCCTTAATTTTCCGTATTACAATATGCAACAAACAACCAATATCAAAACACGCAACAAGATTTTTTACACGGCGGATTTTTGCAAAGAATCCTGCAGAAAAATTGTTATTGGACTTTTGCAGAGGAGAGAGAAGACGATAGGAAATATACCAGAGAAATTTGAAGACCTAATTCACCAATACCACCGCGGTTCCGCCGCAAAAACCTGCATAATGTCGCGGTTCCGCCGCCATTTTGTGAGTTCTTGAAAATATTTTTTCTGTACTTGCTTCACTTGCTCCTCTGGTCTTGATGAAATGATCTGAATCTTTATCTCCCTGCTACAGTGATTCCAGATCTCCTTGCAAAATTCACACACTAATCGTTAAGCACACGATGTGTTCTTGATTTATATTTCGACAGAATAATAATATTTCAACCCAAATAGCAAGAAAGAACAAATTACACACGTATCAGCGACAACGGCACCATTTGATTGTTTCAAAATTGATGATAGTAGGTTTGTAGTTTAGTAACCGCAATCAATAATGGTATCGTGTGTAGCGAGCGTTAGTGAGCACGGGTCGTCCTCTGAGATTCGAGGAATTCGTAAATTCTTGCTTTAGTTGAGTCGAAAGAACTAGTAAAGAAATTCAAGAAATAGTTCAAGAATTAGTTGAATTTAATAGTTTCAAGAAATTCAAGAAATCGTTTTCAAGAAAGAAAATTCAAGAAAATGTTCAAGATTTAGTTATCAAGAAAATTGTAGAAGGCTTGTAGGATTCGAACGGAATTGGTAGTCATGGATGCCTATTCAAAATGATTCATCTTATCTATTGGTAGAATTAAAACTATATCGATGGCTATAAATGAGAATTAGGGATCCTTTGAAGAAACCAGAGTTTCTTCTTCATTGCCCCTTTTCCTTTCATTGATTGTCATTCCTATCTAGCCTTTAACAAGGAGGATCATCAATTTAATCCCTAAATTGTGACGAAATTCACAATAAATTGATGTCGCTCACAATTTGGACATCGATGATTCTCTTTGCTAAAGTTTATAATCTACATAAGACTTAAAACGAATATAGGATTCTCTCACCATTTGATCTACCAAATTCCTTTGAATCCTAGCAATCGGAGATTTACTCACACATCATGAAAATAGAAGAATCAACAATTAAAGATTTCATAATGCGGAGATTTAAAGAAAGCGAGATTAAAAGTAATGATCACCTTTATTATTCAACTTCAAATTACAACTTCTTCAATCCGATATTACAAGAAGAATTGCTCTCGATCACTCCCTTGAAAAGGTAATTTCTCCGTCGATCTTCGCTTCGCTCGATCACCGTGAGTCTTGGATCTATCAAGGATCGCGTGCTCATTGATGACGATCGGCTTCGCGTAAAGGATCTTTTGTTGAATCGCTTGATGAATTTCTCAACGATTCTTGATCTTGAGATTTGGTGTTCTTGAAATTGGATCTAAATTGTTTTTGTAATTGTGTACAAAATGTGTACTAAAAATCAACAACCTTTTTAATGTAGGCTTAGTACTTTTTTATAAGCCCTAATCAAGCTTCCCCAATAAGCTAGGTTGTTACAAAGAGGCTTCTAGAATAATCTAGGCAGTTATGAAGCGTCCTCAGCAAGTTAAGACGTTACAAGGAAGCTTCTGGAAAAATCTCGTCATCTGATCTCCTGACTCGGCCGTGGATCCGCGGCGACTCGGCCTGACTCGGCCGCGAATCCGCGGCCGATTGGTGAGCTCATAGCTTCAAATCTCTTGAGTCTTCTAATGTTGGTCTCTGGGTTTATATGTGATATCTGGAATCTTTTTATCTCTTCTGAATCACTGCCAGAATTTAACTCTTTGATTTCCTGTATTTTTATCGGCGAATTTTCGATTCCAATAACTGACCAGAGCTGATTTTTTTGCACAAGATCTCAATGAAGAATGTTAGAGATATACAAAATATTATGCGTGAAATGTTAAACATGCAATTTCCTTTAAAATGTTGATTATAATGTATAACACCTGGTAAATGATATTTTCCAGACAAACTTCAAATATGTCTTATATTTATAACAAATATCTTTAGATAATTAAGAAAAGTAAGGAAATTGTTGTGTTAAAAATACACTATTTTCGACTGAATAGTCCCGATAACCAACAACACTTTGGTGCACTCCCAAACCGATGGGCACATCCCAATATGGACCACCACGTCCTTAAACTTAAACTAGTTGTGGACCGCAACGTCCTTAAAATAAACCCGCACCTCAAAAAATGGTGATCTACGGACCGTAACGTCCCTAAACTAAAACGATAGAGCCCAAATTGTTAGGTTACCTACAACGGAAGCAAGGTTTCGGGAGGCATCATCCATGCCAAGTTTAAATTTTTTGCCATTCTAAATAACCCTAACCATAGATCTTTAACTAGATAATCAAACAAAACTATATGTTAACAACTTAACATCTAAGAGTTTGGGATTACAACCTTTGTAGTCCGTTCCTTCGCTTCATAAGCTCCGAGTTGAAGTCCCTTCGCTGCGATCATCAAGCTCCCGGATTCTATAGAGGCACCATGAGGTGAATGACACATGCTAGCTTGAAGTCTTCACTAATCCAAGATGATCTACCTTGAGGAATCTCAAATCCAAGCTTTCACTTCACTAATTAGGTATTAGTGAAGGTAACACACTAATCTATATGGCTAGTATAGAAGAGGATGATGAAGTAGGAATTTTGCTCTCTTTAGAATTTCATTTCTCACAATATATCACCACTTGATCAATGGCTAGTGAGCTCAACTCATGAGCAAGAAGAAGATGAAGAAAATAATGATTAAGTGATGAAAATATCTCTTCTCATTTGGATATATATGCACCTATGGGGGGTGAGAATATCACAAACCCTAACTCATGTAGAGAGTTAACCATGGTCAAGGGTTAATGGTTAGGTCACAAAATATCTTAAGTAGAAACAAAAGAGTGGACTAAGTCAAAGCTTATCCAAAAGCTTATCCAAAAGCTTCTCCAAGCTTCTAGCTTTAATTAAGTCCACTAATTTGTGATTACTTAATGATAAATGAAACCCTAACATAAACCCTAATATGGTATGAGTCTCATACATACATGTTGCATATGTAACCAAACATGTCACAATATTATATATCACATATATAATATATCTATGTAACAATAGAAAACAATACAATAAACATATATCACATATATGTTAAATGTATCATGAGTGAGAATAATAAATACTTAAGTGAGCATATAATATATATATATATATATATATATATATATATATATCATTCTATCGAATCAATACTTGATTCGATAAGCCGGCTATATCACATATAACCGGCCGATATCACATATCGCGAGAATAGAATACGGTATCACATACGCGCATCAATCTCGATCCCACACATATCATATATGTGCTCCTACTCCGTTTTGCCTGAGCCAGGAAACCACTGTGCAGGACTTTAAAGACTCGTCAATACGCCGGCAGCAGGTGATGATCATATCAAACACCCACAAGCTGCAAGCGGTCAGCTAAACGTAACAGCCACCGGGTATTGAGCGAGCAAAAGATCAACAAGCAAGCCTGTACACACTCCTGTGAATCCAATCAGTAACACTCTCGTACAGTCCGGTCTCTTCGTCTGATATGTCGCATATCCAGTCTAGGGGTGGTATACGTCAGACCCCAATAACCGATAAGTCATGCCGATGTGAGGTCCATAACGGTTCGAGAAACTACTGATAACACTTACCAGTAAATCTCAGCAACCCTGGCCAGGGATTTCCAGTTATGGCCAATCGAGCACAGCGCAACATCAACTCCCAATACCGGGAGAGACGAAACCCCTCCTATCGCTCATTGCCTCAATGTGATTCGGAACTGTACCCAAAAGCCACCGTTTTGCACGTTCTCTTGAACGTGGTAAGGTGGAAATCAAAGCACAGTGGGAATCACACAAGACTCTATGACGATCTCAGGTCTACAGACTAACCTGTACCAGTGTCACCAGAGAACTGCTATCTGACGATAGGTACTATACCATCTAGAAGTTCTCGGCGAGTCTGTTCAGTGTACCCAGTCTCCACTGAGCACCCGTATACTTACTCTGATGTCAAACACCAATGGATATGGGATCATCCATCGCCCATCTATATGGGTCGAGAAGCTTTACGCTAGTCTACTCTGGTATATCGATGCCCTGTTTCGATACACCTACGACTAGGAACATTTGAAGGATGTACTTAGCGACTACATTGTCCCTACTAGTATGATCTACATCATAGTCCTGGTAGTCAAGTACTCATCCTAAGGGCTTTATCAACATGTAACATAGAGACAATCAGAGTACATGTTAAGATAAAGAGCAACCAGATAGCATACTATCATGTCGAGCAAGAAAGTCATCCCTATATATGTCCAAGCATCCACTACAAGATACATCGTACGTACAGTAATGGCCTCTAGGGCATACATATAACTAACAATCTCCCACTTGCACTAGGGACATCTGTCGTAGTATCTCATACCCAATAATCAGCAGTGGTTGTAGTATCACATACTCAACCATCCCATAAAAGTCTCTCTAGGGTACAGGCCTTTGTGAGTGGATCCTCTGTATTGTCCTCCGAGTCTACTCTCCTATCTTTGATCTCCCTGAAGATCATCCATCTCCATGATCAGGTGATACTGCCTAAGAATATGTCTGGATCTCAGATGGGATGGGGGTTCCTAGGCCTAAGCCACTACTCCATTGTCACACAATGGAAGGAACGAAGTTCATCTCATGAACTAGTGTACATCCAGACTATTTCTTTGGTAGCATCCTTGGTAGCAATGTATCAAGCCGTTATCGTCTAGTATGTCACGGTATCTAGCTTGGAACTCTTCCAACATACCGTCCCTCCACTGAGGGTAAAGACAATGCCTGTGACTGACATTCAGTCTTCCTTACCACCCTGGAACCTTTCCAGTGATTCTCCCCAGGATCGATTGATACCTTCTCACTACACCTAGTGAGAATCCTTAATATCCATTTAGATCTATCTCATAGATCCAAAACCCAGGATTTTAGGAGGTATCACTTTGATCCTATATGGAGAATCCTTGTGATAAGAGGAGATTGACCGAGCGTAGCATAGGAAACGCCTTTCCGATCAAGAGTATGTCATCCACGTACAATACGAGGATCACCACCATACTCCCTACTACCGTTTTGTGTATACAAGGTTCATAAACCATTTTGATGAAGTCAAACTCTTTGACTACCACATCAAAACAGATGTTCCAACTCCGCGATGCCTGCTTTAACCCGTAAAGCAACTTGCACACGTTTCCGCTACTCCCACTATCTACAAAGCCCTCTGGCTGTGTACTTATAGACGCTATCTTCTAAATCATTATTTAGAAAAGCAGTCATGACACCCAACCGCCAGACATCGTAGTTATGGTATGTAGCAGTGGCAAGTATGATCCGGATGGACTTAAGCAAAGGCTCTAAAAAAGGTTTCATCATTATCCACACCTGGTCGATGATGAAAACCTTTTTCAATAAGCCTTAGCTTTGAAAGTCTCAACTTTTCCATGTACACCTAGTAATCTTCTTAAGATATACTTGCTCCTGATGGGGATTCAACCCTTCAGATAAAGCAACCAAAGTCCATACTTTGTTGGTGTATATAGATTCCATCTCAGATCACTTAGCATCCAGCCATTCTTACAGAGTCCCCACTCCTGATGGCCTGCTTGAAACTAGTTGGGTCATCATCTCATGATGCAATCCTCGCTCCCACTTCATAGAGAAACCGAAGCATCTCTCAGGTGGATGAGGAATCCTACCAGATTGGTGGAGAGGCTGAGGTTCGTTGGAAACTATTGAATCCTCCGGATCTACCAAATCAGCAGCTGCAGTTTGTATAGCTGGAACACCTTCCAGTTCTACCTCATGACCACAAATTTCTTCCAAAATAAATTCCTTTTCTAAAAAGGTGGCATGCCGAGAAATAAAACACCTTTTGTTCTTCGGTGTGGTAGAAGATATTCCCTTGCAAATTCTTGGGATATCCAACAAACTTCCACAGAACTGACCTTGCCTCGAGCTTGTCCGGATTTTTCTTTTAGACATAGACCGGACAATCCCAAATCTTAACTTACTTAAAACATGGGCTCTTCCCATACCATATCTCATATGGAGTGGTAGGCACTGATTTGATTGGAACCCAATTCAATAGGTATGCAGCTGCACAAGTGCATAACCCCAAAAGGAAATAGGCAACTCAGTAGTACTCATCATAGAGCACACCATATCTCATAGGGTGCAATTGCTCCGCCCCGATGCACCGACGTGCTGCGGTGTATACGGAAGAGTAATGCTGAGAGAGAATCTCATTCTCCTTTAGAATAGTCCAGGAACTCCGTGATCAAGTATTCTCCTTCCTGATCTCATCAAAGGACATAATACTTATACCCTTTTTGGTTCTCTACTTCTAACTTATATTCTTTGAATATCTCAAAATGTTCAGACTTGTGTTTCAACAGGAACATATGTCCGAATCCTAAGAGATCATCAGTGAATGGAATGAAGTACAAAGAACCGGTCCTGGCATGTGTAGACAGGGGACCTACATACATCATCATGTATCAATCCCAAGAGTTCACTAACTCTTTCTCTGTTTCCAATAAACGGAGCTATGATCATCTTATCTTTGTGACATGATTGGTAAGTTTCACAAGATGTAAATTCAAACTGATTTAAATATGCATCTAAATGTAACTTAGCTAGTCGGGTCGCATTGATATGACCTAGTT
Source organism: Agapanthus africanus (assembly GCA_030015575.1). Taxonomy (NCBI): domain Eukaryota; kingdom Viridiplantae; phylum Streptophyta; class Magnoliopsida; order Asparagales; family Amaryllidaceae; genus Agapanthus; species Agapanthus africanus. The sequence goes on from JASDDO010000024.1 coordinate 173,628,686, forward strand.
TACAATGCCTCAAGAAGAATTCGTTCATTTCTGAACTCTTCCTCTTGTGTGTGTTTTATACGTTAAGAACTGTGGTTTGATTTAGAACGTATATGTTTTTAGATAACATGCCCGAACCGATCAACTCTTGATATTGGAAATGTTCAAAACATTATCCAACAATACAAAATTATATCCTTCTTTACTTAATAAAGATACTGATATGATAATGTATATCAGGTTCGGTATCTAATAACATTCATTCAGAATCAATATATTTGGTAATACAGGGTGATAACTGCCAACAGACTTGGCTGCAACACTTGCACCATTTTTAACTCTTAAAACTTATCACTCTTTCTCAGTTCTCTACTTATCTGTAGCTCATGTAACAGATTACATATGCGGGATCCTGATCCGGTATCTCATACCCAGGACGTAAAGGATACTGAGAAACAGTTCTCTGTAATGAACACACCCGAAGAAGATGCATCATCATGCACTTTCTTCGTTTGGGAGGCACGGGAATTCTGGTAATCCCCTATTTCCTACTCGGTCTTATAACAATTATAAGTTGGAGCGGGACCAACGTTCCCCAGCTCAGTATAACAAGCGGGTTCGGTCAATACATCCGTATTATTATCTTGATTAAGGCGTGACATGGTCGCTACCTGGAGAGAGAGAGAGAAGAAAACACTCAGCGTATACTCTTGCAAGATTAGATTGGTTATTAATATATCTAATCAGGATGGCTCCCACTGTTTTAGTCAAATCTTCCTTCAAACCCTAAAAGGAAAGACTAGCCGGGATTAATTACACCCTGCAAGTTCGCCAATCTTTCGGCCAGGCCAGTGCCGGTACTTTGAGGGAGGTTCCCCGTGCTTTCGCACAGACCTAATTAAAATAAACCAGAGGCGTAACCCCGTTTTCCCAGAGGCGTAACCCCGTTGACACCTTTCTAGACACATACTTGATCGGCTAATTGTAATGTGTAAAACTCTCCCAGGAGTAACTCTTACTCGCAGTGGGTATTGGGATCCAACTATCTCATAGAAGGTATGCAATCTCATTGCAAATTTCAACACTTGAAATTCCCAATAATATTTTACCCCTAGCGTCCTATGACCTTGACGCAGGCCAACAAACCATAGTCCGCTAGTCAAGTTCAACCCGTACATTTCTTGATTGAATTAAACCCACCCGCACGACTCTTGACGCAGGCCAACAAAGTCGCACGACTACCCTAATCCAATCTGCATCATATGCATCGGCAGATAAATACTAGTCAGCTACCGCACACTACGTCTTGATGCAGGCCAACAAACGTAGCACGAATACTAAGTAGGACTTATCTGAAATGACGGAGGGCTACGACAGGTTTTTCAGAAAAATTATTGCGTAATGAACTTGATATCATTATAGAAACAAGTGAATTTTGAAAAGGAGTATTTTTTAGGCTTTCACTAGTTTTGCTAAAGAGGTCACTCCCGGTGAAGGGATCTCGGCTCTTTCCTTATCGAATAAGGTGCAAGATATTCACAATACCACTATGCAAAGCAAAAACTAGAAAAGCAATCAAAAGACAAAACCGAGGGTTGTAGCATCTGCCAGTTATTGCTAAAGAGGTTACTCCCGGTGAAGGGGTCTCGGCTCTTTCCTTATCGAATAAGGTGCTGGATGTTTTACAAGGAACACGGTTATGCATAGCAACAACTAGAGCTACCTGTTTTTGAAAATTCGATTCCAAAACATCTTTAGGTTTCTTTTATTTCATTAATCTCATTAATTAAGTCCAATCATTTAAGTTTACCTAAACATCACAGATAAATACAACGTACGCTTATGCCATCTGCATTCGCCTCGATGTCCCCTCGTGCACCGTTAGGTTAGGTAACTAACGGCAGAGCGGGGCAGTGCTAGCGCGGGTGTAAAACATAAGCTACGTCTATATAATATATCACATATACTATATCCTGTATTCATCTCATCAATATATCAAATGATCACATCACAGATATCGCAGCAGAAGAAACATATGAAATATTGGATATACTAGAAGGTCCATGTTTTATTGAGAGCCTGTATAAAACACGGATTCCACGGTCATGATGAATGGCCAAACCCACATCTCTAGACCCCTACGAGAGCGGCAAACAACCCTACCAATTCTAGGGTTAGGAGACCTGGTCTCGACTCCTAAAGATGGCCTCCCTCTATACCCTAGAACCCGGTTACTTGTGCTCCCCTTCTTGGGACTATCCTAATGCGGAAAAGTAAATAATATACAATGGTGACATCATACTCAACTCGGAAGTGCCCCAATAAAAGAATATTACATACATTGAATTTTACATGAATGAAAATAAAAAGTCTCATCTCACATTAAGTCCCCGGCTATTCAGAACACGACGATCCAATATAACATATCACAGCAACACATAACATCACATGTCATCAACATAAGTAAATATGCGTATCCTAATTGTCGTTGATGTATAGTAACAAAACCGGCGATACACCACATATTACACTTACGGTCCCAGAAAAGAAAGTGCAAAACTACAATATTTGGAATCCACAATCACCTTAGACATCGTAAACCCGAAATATCACATATTACAGATTTCATGCCTAACTATATGAATTCCACATATTGTATCACATTACAGAAAAAGCTAGACGATGTTAAACATTCCGATCGAATCAACAAACACCCAAAATTTCCCAAAATGCTCAACACTTGAGCGTAGTTTAGAAGTATCCATCACATGCCACAGTAGCAGTGAGCCAGCCGTAGAAGGGTCAACCAATGCCTCACTTGTGGAACTGTTAAACTACCACAAACCCTAGGGTTTAGATACGGTTTTGACGGTCACAAAATCGAGTTAAGGTTTTGTTCTTCTAGAGGGTTCACCGCATCACTTGCACGCTATTTGAATGTTCTTTAACTAAGAAAAAATCCAACACTTGGAAATTTTCCGGCAGGGGAAAAAGTGAGTTATTGATATCCGTTCGAACTATTTAACACAGTCTAAACAATCCGAAACAAAGCTAGAATTGCGAATACGAAACACTCTGAATTACCTTTTTAGCAAATAAACATCTCATGCAAATTTAGAAAAAATAAACAACACCTGAAGTACCAAACCCCAGAGACCAGAACATGACCAAAAACTGGAGCTCAAAACCCACATAGGGGCCGGCCAACTCGGAAATCCAAGCCTTGTGCTCGGCCAAATTCCGAGTACAGGGGTCCAAGTTTTGCCCATGTTCACTATTTGTCACATACATGATTCTGCAGTTGTTTGAAAAAAAAATTGACACCAAAAATAATTCGACAGAAACTGGGGTTTTGCATCGGGTGTTTCGGAGTTGTTTCGGTTTCGTAATCCTACACTTATCCGTCTAATTCTCTAACTAGGCTCTGATACCACTGTTAGGTTACCTATAACGGCAGCAAGGTTTCGGGAGGCATCATCCATGCCAAGTTTAAATTTTTTGCCATTCTAGATAACCCTAACCATAGATCTTTAACTAGAGAATCAAACAAAACTATATGTTAACAACTTAACATCTAAGAGTTTGGGATTACAACCTTTGTTGTCTATTCCTTCGCTTCATAAGCTCCGAGTTGAAATCCCTTCGCTGCAATCATCAAGCTCCCGGACTCTATAGAGGCTCCATGAGGTGATTGACACATGCTAGCTTGAAGTCTTCACTAATCCAAGATGATCTACCTTGAGGAATCTCAAACCAAATCTTTCACTTCACTAATTAGGTATTAATGAAGGTAACATACTAATCTATATGGCTAGTATAGAAGATGATGATGAATTAGGAATTTTTCTCTATTTAGAATTTCATTTCTCAACATATATCATCATTTGATCAATGGCTAGTGTGCTCAACTCATGAGCAAGAAGAAGATGAAAAAAATAATGATTAAGTGATGAAAATATCTCTTCTCATTTGGATATATATGCAACCATGGGGGGGTGAGAATATCACAAACCCTAACTCATGTAGAGAGTTAACCATGGTCAAGGGTTAATAGTTAGGTCACAAAATATCTTAAGTAGAAACAAAAGAGTGGACTAAGTCAAAACTTATCCAAAAGCTTCTCCAAGCTTCTAGCTTTAATTAAGTTCACTAATTTGTGATTACTTAATGATAAATGAAACCCTAACATAAACCCTAATATGGTATGAGTCTCATACATACATGTTGCATGTGTAACCAAACATGTCACAATATTATATATCACATATATAATATATCTATGTAACAATAGAAAACAATACAATAAACATATATCACATATATGTTAAATGTATCATGAGTGAGAATAATAAATACTTAAGTGAGCATATAATATATATATATATATATATATATATCATTCTATCGAATCAACACTTGATCCGATAAGCCGGCTATATCACATATAACCGGCCGATATCACATATCGTGAGAATAGAATACGGTATCACATACGCGCATCAATCTCGATCCCACACATATCACATATGTGCTCCTACTCCGTGTTGCCTGAGCCAGGAAACCTCTGTGTAGGACTTTAAAGATTCGTCAATACGCTGGCAGCAGGTGATGATCATATCAAACACCCACAAGCTGCAAGCGGTCAGCTAAACGTAACAGCTACCGGGTATTGAGCGAGCAGAAGATCAACAAGAAAGCCTGTACACACTCCTGTAAATCCAATCAGTAACACTCTCGTACAGTCCGGTCTCTTCGTCTGATATGTCGCATATCCAGTCTAGGGGTGGTATACGTCAGACCCCAATAACCGATAAGTCATGCCGATGTGAGGTCCATAATGGTTCGAGAAACTACTGATAACACTTACCAGTAAATCTCAGCAACCCTGGCCAGGGATTTCCAGTTATGGACAATCGAGCACAGCGCAACATCAACTCCCAATACCGGGAGAGACGAAACCCCTCCTATCGCTCATTGCTTCAATGTGATTCGGGACTGTACTCAAAAGCCACCGTTTTGCACGTTCTCTTGAACGTGGTAAGGTGGAAATCAAAGCACAGTTGGAGTCACACAAGACTCTATGACGATCTCGGGTCTACAGACTAACCTGTACCAGTGTCACCAGAGAACTGCTATCTGACGATAGGTACTATACCATCTAGGAGTTCTCGGCGAGTCCGTTCAATGTACCCAGTCTCCACTGAGCACCCGTATACTTACTCTGATGTCAAACACCAATGGATATGGGATCATCCATCGCCCATCTATATGGGTCGAGAAGCTATACGCTAGTCTACTCTGGTATATCGATGCCCTGTCTCGATACAACTAAGAACATTTAAAGGATGTACTTAGCGACTACACTGTCCTAACTAGTATGATCTGCATCATAGTCCTGGTAGTCAAGTACTCATCCTAAGGGTTTTATCAACATGTAACATAGAGACAATCAGAGTACATTTTAAGATAAAGAGCAACCAGATAGCATACTATCATATCGAGCAAGAAAGTCATCCCTATATATGTCCAAGCATCCAATACAAGATACATCGTACGTACAGTAATGGCCTCTAGGGCATACATATAACTAACACAAATGCTCTTTTGTTGGATTAAAAACGATCCTAAACCCCCGTTAAGTAGATCTTAGTCCAAGATCGGAATAATGTATCCTTAACAAACATTTAAGTTGATCTTAATCTCAAACGAGATTAACGATCCTTAAATTAACCCAAACCAAAATCTAAGAATATACAGATTTGGACTAATCCATGCCCTACGGTCGACAACATAAATTAGTCTCCGTATACAATCCACGGGCAACCAAAAATAAAACAAACACACACGACACGAAGTGACCTTCTGGAGCAGAAGAAAGTGGTTATCGCTACACGGTAACGTAATTAACTGTAGGGGCTTGCGCCTACAGGGAAGAGCGTCCCCACAATCAAAAACCCCTCACAACGAGGGGGAATCTGACGAAATCTTCTACAACAGCCACATCCGTCCAAACCTCCGATATACGGTGCCATAAATCAACTTGGCATCTTCGGAGAGGTGGACGGATAAAACCAAATAGCATCTGCCCCTAAATTCAGGCAAGACGTTTGTCTTCCCGATTTTCGGCGGTAAACAGATTCTGGAACGCCCGGTTGGACCTTTTCCTCATTCCACTCCACACTTCGTGTGTCGTGTTTTTCCGCGATCAAATAATCACGGTATATATGTTTGTGGTTGCCCTTGAGTGAGAGGATACTGAAGCCGGCGTTTCGTCTCTATGAAGAATGGCGTTTTCTCCCACCTTAGTAACTCAGGCTCTTTCATATCCGGTGGAGTCAAGTATGAGCCACTTGCAGCCTCAAATCTCTGCAATCCGGCTCTTCAAGAAATCAACGGCCAATTCTTTAGCGAGCTTGGCCAACGCATCCGCATTGCTATTTTCTACCCACGGTATGCTTTCCAGGATGTAGGAGGGGATTTGAATCAGCAGTTGCCGCACGCTTTCACCATATTTTACCAACTCTGGCTTGCATGTTTGATAGTCGCCATTTACTTGGCTAACGACTAGCTGGGAGTCTTCATATATGAGGAGGTTTTCGATGCCCATGTCAACAGCAATCTCAAGACCTGCTATCAAAACTTCATATTCCGCTTCGTTGTTTGTCCTTGGCTCTGTTAAAAAAAGGGCAAAACGTATTATCCCTCCTTGCGGCGTTACAAAGATAAGACCTACCCCAGCTTTGATTATGGGGGTGTTGTGCGTTCGCTTCTTCATGGAAGATGCTCCGTCGAAGTATAGTTCCCATCGGGTAAGTTCGCGCTGTCCGAAAACTGGAAGGTAAACCCGCCACAACAGCACACTCCTAAAAAGGTGGATACGCCGGGGACATCATGCTCATTTATAGAAGAAGCTCCGTGGGAAGTTGTACTTTCGGCCAAAACTAAAAGGATGCTGAAGGATCTTCAGGAATGCCCGGCGATCAGGTGGAAAAGCCCGCTGGAGCCCGAGATCATTGAGGGGATGCTCAAACCCCGCTCGGCACCGAACGCCGGTAACAAAGGGCAAAACACCCAGGTCAGGACTTCAAAGTCTTCGAAGAAAAAGAAGAAGACCAAGAAGCCCGTGCAGCTCGACGACAAGCGTACGGATCTGCAAAAATGCATTGACGCGCTGGAAGAGTACAACCAAAAGGCGCGGACCCCAGTCACACTTGAAGAGTTCCTCAAGCATATTCTTAAGAACAGAGACAGTGACAATAATGAGGGGAACGACTCGTCAGAAGAACCTGAGGAGTATGTAACGAGTTGCCACATGGTCTCCCACTTGTCGTTAAAAAACGAAGAAGCTCTCTCGGTGTAGGAAAGCAACGCAGAGGAACTGGGGGCAGGACCGGCGTCAAAATCCCTGGAACCGTTAGATGGCCTGATCGATAAACCGCTGAATGAAGCCCTTCAGAAGAGCAAAGATAACCGAGAGCGTGAAACGGCCATATATGAAAAGGCCAAGCGTCAGCGTCAAAATGAGGAAGTTGCGGCAAGGAAGAGTCACGAGGTACTCCAACCAGATCGAAGCACACCCGCGACAGACAAAAACAGGTTTAAGATGTGGAAACAATTCGCCAAAGCCCTGTCAATGGGGATGAAGTTGCCACCTGTCAAAGGAAATGCTCGCGGGAGTACGTGCTTCGATGAAGTAGACGAACATCCAAAATACTGCTTATACCATCGGAGGGTCATACACCCTACCGAAGAGTGCAATTCCTTCAAGAAGTGGTGGCAGGGATACATTGCCCACCGACAACACTTCAAGCGAATGAAGTGCAAAGCCCATCGGGAACAGAAAAGCACGACAGATGAGCATAAAGGAACAGCCGGTAACTATCATATGGTTGATGCCATTTCAACAAAAGGGAAATCTCAAGTTCTTACCTTTGGGAGCGATTCCGATGAAGAATAGCCATCGGCCCTCTCTTCATGGAATACACCTCTGGAAAAGAAGAAGAGGTGAAGAAATGCGAGAACATTCAGCTGCATAATTGTACGTTGCCTGAAAAGAATCTCGGACCCTCAAACAAAGGTTCGGGTAAGAGAGACAAGGGGAAGGAAAAAGTCCCCGAGGAGATTGCCCTCGATGATAGAGTCGTCGAAGAGCTCACAGCCAAGGACCCACCTAAGAAAAACAAAGTGGATTACAATGTCCTGGCATACCTGAGGAAGATACATTCACAACTGAGCATACTGGATGCTCTCCTCCTGTCCAAAGAGGCACGAGATTCTCTGATCAAGGCATTACAAGAGCCCGATCAGTTTCAAGCCTTCCTTGCAGAAGAAAAGATGAAGGACAAGCTGGAAGAAGTTCACACAGCTGACATCACATTCGGCGATGAAGGTCTCCTCCTCGGAACGTGTGAGCATAACCGTCCTCTGTATGTCATTAGGTACTGCCATGACATCAAGATAGGGAAGATCCTGGTTGACAACGGGTCCTCCGTCAATCTTCTTAATGTGAGAGTGCTGAAGGAGATTTGCATGAACGTTCAACACCTGGCTCGGGACAAAATTACTATCTCCGGTTTCGACTCGAAGTCATCACGGACGATTGGGTCCGTAATACTGACATTACGCTTCGGGATGCTCATCACTGACATCAAGTTTCATGTCATCGACACCAAAACTTTCTATTACGCTCTGCTCGGCCGGCCTTGGTTACACGAGTACAACATCATCCCTTCTACACAATATCAGTGTATGAAGTACTTCAAAGACGGCCTCGAGTACACAGTTACAGGGGAGCTAAACCCATTCTCCGTAAATGAAGTCCGCAAATATGAAGACGCTAAGTACTTCTTGCCAGACTTTGAAGACACGGAAAGATGTCGTAAACCGGAGAATAAACAAAAATTCGTCGCCACCATCCCGATCTTTGGGAGCGATACCGAGGAGGATGAAGTGATAGTCTTCTCGGGGCAACCGCAAGGCAGCAGGCCAGGACCATCTACTCCTATCTTGGTCTTCGGCAGCGACTCTGAAGACGAGGTCAACACAGTGTTCTCTGTTCGTCCATCAATGCAGACCTTCACTGAAGCTGATCAGAGTTTGCAAATCACCATGGTTCCGCAGCAGCATTACAGGGAACTTGATGCGCTCGATACATACGGCGTGCAAGAGCTGCAGACCTTCTACGTTCCTCCTAGGCGAAAAGGTGAAAAGGCGATCCTCTTCTATCAATCCACGGAGACCAAAGTGGAGAAAGAAGTCTGGCATGGTGCCTATTTTGCACTCGATAGGCTCTAACTAATCCGTCTACCCAGATATTACGCAGACGGATTGAAAAGTCTATTAAGATGACACGGTGTACCTTTCAAACAAACCGCTCGACAAGCCCGGTTCTACAACAAGATTTGGGACATTCCCGGGACTCAGCGAAAAATGCCCAACGGGAGGATAAAGACGACGGGGCTTGGATACATTCGGTCCAAGAAACGGGAGCGATTCCATGGTTTCCATGTCATAAATAACTCCGGTGGAGAAGCGAATGGATTTCCAGATAGCGCTGATATCGAACCGGAGCGAGATCCTGCCGTGAGAATACCAAGCCCGTCATTCGAAGAACAGATAAACAAGCTAATAAGGAAAGCGGGTCAAAAGGATCGGGATGACCACAGCCGCGAAATGGCCATTTACGAGAAAGCCAGGACGCAACGTCTCATTCAGCAGTCTACGGAAAGAGAAGACTACGATGCCCTTAATCCTTAGCCTGTTGTGTGCTCTCGTAGAAATGAAAAAGTCCGACGTATAAGCAACAACAAGATCAAGAACGGGAATGGCGTTCAGAGACAGCGAAGCAGATCCAAGAAGCCACGCGATCGAGAAAAAATCAGCTGGAATCCGTCTTTTATGAAAAAGATGGGTCGGGAATACCCTTTCCCTCAAGACAAGACAAGGAAAATATTCAGCCTTGTCATGAAGCATCAAATGATGACACTCTCGGAGTCCCGGCACCCTGATCAAATAAACGAGGTTCATCATCAGGCTTATTGCTCCTACCACCGAGCATTAGGACATCCTCTTGAAGATTGCTTCACCTTCAAAGACTAGGTCGAAGACCAGTATCAGCAAGGCAGGTTCGCTCTGTCCGACAATTGGAGGGTAGCCCCACCACGAAAGCATGAGCCAAGAGAAACCTACACTGCGAGGGAAAGTCCAGATCAAAATCGAGCTTGTAAACGAGCTCGTACCTGCCACATGATAACATTCTCAAAAGAGGGAGAGCATGAGAATGTGGATGACCTCTCCCAGTGCTTCGCAAATGAAGATGAGGACGAGGTGATCTCAGAATTTCCATCGGCGCCAAAAGAGCCGGAAGATGTGATACACACCATAGCAGACAATCTGAAGAAAATCGACATGGGGATGACAAACAATCCGAAGCCAACGTTCGTCAGTGAGCTGCTGTCTAAAGAGCAGGTGGCTATACTAAAGGGCGTACTTATGCAGTATAAAGACTGCTTCGCATGGAATTATTTTGAGATGCCAGGACTAGATCCAGAAATAGCGGTGCATAAACTGGCTATATCGCCGGACGTTAAGCCAGTCAAGCAAGCGCCAAGAAGAATGCGGCTCGAACTTGAAATGAGTATCAACGCCGAAGTCAAGAAGCTAATTGACTCCGGCTTCATCCAAGAAGTTCAATATCCCGACTGGATCGCCAACATTGTCCCAGTGATGAAGAAAAATAGGACAGTACGCATCTGCGTGGACTTCCATGACCTCAACAAAGCTTGCCCGAAGGATGACTTTCCCTTACCGGTTACCGAGCTGATGATAAATAATACGTCCACTCATGCAGTCTTCCCCTTCATGGATGGATCTTCGGGGTATAATCAAATAAAGATGCATCCTGAAGACCAAAAGCATACCGCCTTCCGGACTCCGCTAGGCATATTCTGCTATAAGGAGATGCCCTTTGGCTTGAAGAACGCAGGTGCTACCTACCAGAGGGCCATGAAAAAGATTTTTGATGACCTCATCCATGAGATCGTTGAATGCTATATCGACGACCTTGTGGTGAAAATAAAATCGTACGAAGAACACTGGGAACATCTGAAAATAGTGTTCCAGCGTCTTCGGAAATATAATCTGAAGATGAACCCTCTGAAATGCGCATTTGGAGTCTCCTCAAGCAAATTCCTAGGATTCATCGTACGACACCGAGGCATCGAAGTAGACCCATTAAAGATCAAGGAGAATATGGAAATTCCCTCACCAAGAACTCTCAAACAATTGCGGTCTCTCCAAGGAAAGCTCGTGTATATCCGACGGTTCATAGCCAATCTCTCCGGAAAATGCCGCCCCTATAGCCATCTAATGAAAAAAAGGACCCCGTTCGTTTAGGATCGTAAATGCCAAAGTGCACTGGACGAAATCAAGCTGTATCTGCAGAATCCCCCGGTACTGACCGCTCCGGTCAAGGGAAAGCCCCTCATCCTGTACACAACAGCCCTTAAAGGTTCTTTAAGCGCGCTATGGGCATAGGAGAATGACCAGGGGAAGGAGAGAGCTCCCTATTATTTGAGTCGAGTTCTCCTGGGGGCAGAAAACACCTACTCCCCCATCGAAAAACATTGCCTGGCATTGATCTTCGCAATAACGAAGCTTCGACATTATGCTCTGGCACATGAGGTCCATCTCATATCAAAGGTGGATCCTCTCAAGTATTTCATGTCAAGAGCCATATTAAATGGAAGGCTTGCCAAATGGGCCCTCCTCTTGATGGAGTTCTCGATAATATATCGACCCCTCAAGGCAGTGAAGGCCCAGACCATCGCCGACTTTCTCGCTGAGCATCCGATACCAGCCGATTCTCCCTTAAATTGCGAACTGCCAGAAGAACACGCATTTGACACAATCGACGGGGAGAAAGAAGGGAATAATGCCCGATAGGAACTATACTTCGACGGAGCGTCTTCCATGAAGAAGAGAAAGCACAACACCCCCATAATCAAAGCTGGGGTTGGTCTTATCTTTGTAACGCCACAAGGAGGGATAATGCATTTTGCCCTTTCCTTAACAGAGCCAAGGACAAAAAACGAAGCGGAATATGAAGCTTTGATAGCAGGTCTTGAGATTGCTGTTGACATGGGCATCGAAAACCTCCTCATATATGGAGACTCCCAGCTAGTCATTAGCCAAGTAAATGGCGACTATCAGACGTACAAGCCAGAGTTGATAAAATATGGCGAAAGAGTGCGGCAACTGCTGACACAAATCCCCTCCTACATCCTGGAAAGCATACCGCGGGCAGAAAATATCAAGACGGATGCGTTGGCCAAGCTCGCTAAAGAATTGGCCGACGAAAAGCTCGATGACGTAAGGATTGTTGTGCAAAGCCGCCGGATTCTCGCGCCAGCAGAAATATCTCTGGAGCCGTCTGCAGGAAAAGAAGCGACTAAACAAGCAGCCTGCCGAATACAAGACGAAAAAAAGGCTACGGATTGGAGAGAAGTCTTCATAGACTACTTCAAATCCCATCGAACACCCAAAGATTCATCGTCGAGACATCATCTCATGAAACGAGCTCTGTCTTTTGCCTTTGTCAATGATACTCTATATAAGAGATCGTTCGACTCTCTGTGGCTGAGATGCCTGGGACCAGAAGAAGCAAGGAGAGTCGTCCAAGAAACTCACAATGGACTCTGCGGTTCTTATCAAGCCGGGCCAAAGATGAAGATGAAGATCAAAAGGATAGGCTACTGTTGGCCCACGATGATTCAGGACTGCCTCGAATACGCGAAGCAGTGTCACTCGTGCCAGATTCACGAGGACTTCATCCATCATCATCCAAATCCGCTACATCCAACAATGGCTAGTTGGCCGTTCGAAATGTGGGAAACCGATATAATCGGGCCCATCGAGCCAGCATCATCCATGGGACATCGGTTCATATTAGCAACAACCGATTACTTCTCTAAGTGAGAACATCCTCCATTTCTTCAGGACACACTTCATCTATCGGTTCGGCACTCCGTGACGGATTATCTCCGATAACGAGCCAGCCTACAAAAGCCGTAAGATCAGCCGCTTCGCACAGCAGCCTAAAATAGATTGGAGATACTCTTCGGTCTATAATCCCCGAGCTAACGGTCTAGCTGAGGCTTTCAACAAGACTTTAACGAAAATCATAAAGAAAACGGTGTCTAGAAACAGAAAAGACTGGCACGAGAGACTGCATGAAGCTCTCTGGGCGTATCGAACTACGTTCAAAACGGCCACGAATACTACGCCATTCGCGTTGCTATTCGGCGCGGAAGAATTACTTCCCATGGAGATAGAGTTGCCCTCTCTACGAGTAGTCGTTCGATACGAGCTGACGGATGAAGAAAATGCCCATCTTCGGCTTGAGGTGCTCGATGCCCTCGATGAAACTCGTCTCATGGCGTAGCAGAACCTGGAAGCCTACAAAGAAAGAATGACGCGCTCATATGAAAGACTGACTAGGCCGAGAACATTCCGTCAAGGCGAACTCGTGCTAGTCGTAAAAAGACCTATGATCCCTAACCGTGCAAAGCGGGGGAAATTCGAGCCGAAATATGAGGGTCCATACATCATAGACAAGGTCTACCAAGGTGGGGCCTACTTGCTCATGGATATGCATGGCGAAAGACCCTTCTGGCCAATAAACGGTCGGTTCCTTAAGAAGTACTACGCTTGATAAGTCATGGCTGAGGTTAATGATAGATGACGACGCTCGTGTCCGCTCGTTGTCTTCCTGAGTCCAAACTTTATAAGTAGTATCCGGTAAAACTTCGCCTCGGAGCTGCTTGGCCCGAAATGTCCCTAAACTAGTACTCTTCGCCCCAAACATGGCGATATCTTTTTCTGGGATCTATGTTGCAATCAAAGCTCCCATGGCGAAGACTAAAAAAACGGTACGTCCACAAGAGAAATGGGCATAGATGAAAACCCGAAAGGGCGCCGTGAGTAAAAACAGCAGGACTACCGGCGAGTTTGTGAAAACCCGAAAGGGCGCAATCTCGTTAAAATAAAGACACCTGCAAAGTCCTCTCGACCTTGTGAGGAAAATACACCTGCATGAGATCCTTACGACTCACAAGGGAGCAACACACTTAGGGGTCCCACGATTCCTAAGGAGAAATTACACTTATGAGATCCTCATGACTCGTAAGGAGAATTCCCCCTATGAGACCCACACGGATCATAGGATTCAAAAGCCTTAAGTTACAGGGACCTGAACCTGTTCTTAAGCCATCATATTCCCCAAGATGCCCTACAAGTGGTCCAATATTGGCCCTTGTATACAATCCACAGGCACAAATAAACGTTTCCTCACCTAGTTCCACCAATGGCACGAAATATCCCTATTTGGTGAACAACACTTGTAGGTCCTATCGACTTGTAAGGAGAAAACACTCGCGTAAGATCCTTACGACTTACAAGAGGAAATATCACTTAGGAGTCCTCACGATTCCTAAGGAGAAAATACACCTGCGGGATCCTCACGACTCGTAGGGAGAAAATACCTTTATGAGACCCTTACGGCTCATAAAGTCAAAAAGCCTTAGTCAGCAGGATCCTAACCCTGTTTGGTAAGCCACCTTTGTTCAAATCGACAAAGGCAAATGATGATTCGCTCCTGGCAATTGAAGGTCGGCCTTAACACCACCATGAGGTTCTAGAGGAATCAAGCATGCCATATTTTAAATTTTTATTAGGTGCTAAGTTAGACTAACAAGATCATTACTAGATTATTAGGGTTTGCCTTTGTGATGTGATTAACTCAAAAGAAAAAAAGAGCATACAACCTTTGTAGTTAAATCCTTCTCTTAAATAGCTCTGGGTTGAAGTCCACGCGACTCTACTAGGCTCCTCTTTGAGTTGAACGAACCTCCTTCGTGATCTTCGCACCAAAGACGATCCACCCGAAGTCCACAAGCTCAAGCTAACCCTTCACTAATCTCATTAGTGAAGGCAACACTCCACATCAAATTGCTAATCTAATGTGTGATGGTGAAGTAGGGGTTTAATTTTCTCACTAGTTTGTGTTCAAGCTTCATGGTTCACATCACATGTGAGGGTTGAAGCTTGAACCATGGGATTGAGGAAGAAGAAGAAGCTAGAGAGCAACCATGGGAGCAAAGCAAGAAAAATGGCTAAGTGTTAAGAATGAGCCTAGAATGAATGGCAACTCTTGACCCCCACTCATTCAATCATGGAATTTTGCAATATAAAATTGCAACCATACTTGAATAGTGAGTCAAGAAGAATAAACTATGAATAAAGCCCATGCTTGCAACCTGATTAGTGAGATTTAGCGTGCTTGCGCTTTCTAGAAGATAGATCAAAAATATTTGTAACCGCAATCAAGAACGGCGTCGCTTTGCAGCTAGCCGGTGAGTACGGGTCGGTCCACAGGGATGTTGTGAATTTCCAATTCGTTCTTACGAGTTAATTCCGAAAGGTGTTCGGACAGATTATTAAATCTAAAAATATAAATTATCCTAGGGCAATTAATTAAAAGTTATAACTAGGGCAGGAAAATAAATTTACCTAGGGCAAAGAATTTAAATCTACACTAAGGCAAGAAAATAAATTACTTACAGATGGCTCTCTCCAATCATCCATGCAGGGTTGTCAGATCTGAATTTCTGAATTAAAGAGAGGCACCGATGCTCTCCAAAAGATTTCTAGAATTTATTATTAAAAGGAGGCATGAAGTTTACAATGAATTAGAGTCCCTATTTATAGAAGATAGGAAACCCTAGGGTTACAATGACTTGCATGTTTACAATTACAAAAATAGCCCTAGGTCAACTAGTCAAAGCCGCAAATGAATTTTGATAAAATAAAATCTTCCTTTTGTCTTCTTAAAAAGGAAGTATTGGGCCTTTCCTTTATGGGCTCTTCTATCTTTGGGCTTCCTGGGCTACTTAATTCTTTAATTCTTTCTTTAAAATAGCTTCTGTTCTCTTTCAGATTTTCCAGTGAATAATTGTGGTGGACAAGTTAACCGTGGCTTCGAAATCTTGGACCTTGCATTGCCTTGTACTTTGTGAATTTTATCTTTGATGTAGGCTTGATCAAGAGTCTTCTGTTTGTTTGTCAAAAGTCCCTTTTTGTATCATCTTTTGTCTTTTTTCACTGTTTTCGCTCCAAGAACCTGTAACCTGTAATATGTAGCAGACATGCGTCAAAAGCACCCATTTATTTATAAAATGAATAAGAATGGGGAATATAATAATGCAATATTCTAGTGTGAACAAATACCCCCAAACTTATCTTTTGCTCGTCCTCGAGCAAACTTATTATTTTATTCTCTAAAATCCTAACCACACTTTCGCAGGGAAACGCGATTGCACTGAGCACGTGCAACAAGCCGTTAAACCTCTAGGTGTCCCTAGTAGGAGGAGTGTTGTCTCCTGAGGGTTTTCAGTGGATTACACCCACAAAATCCTATCAATTTGGCTCATTGACTTTTGTTCTCCAATTAGGTCTTCTAATAAGGAATTCTATTATCTTCTACTTGTAAATTATCCACCCATATTCTTCACGCTTCTTCATTATTTAACTTAAGATTATATATATCTTGCAGATCTACTTAGCTTTCGGCATTTCCTAAGTTTTCCTTCTAGGGTTACATCTCCACTTAGGAATTTTTATCAACTCTACTAAAGATACAAGTTCTATTCTTCATTCCTTTTTCTCATCTAAATTCCAATCACATATCCCTACGTGTGTGTATATATCACCCCTACACTTGGAAATTCAAATCAAGCAATCGTACTCTCGTCCATTGTCCAAAGTACTAATTAGTTGGTGAATGAAATTTGCTTACACATCCTTCATGCGACCGTTAATACTTCTTGAGGTACCAACGACCGATTACAAAATGCGTTTGCACTTTAAAGCGTACTTCCTAGTCTTTGCAACACCCAAGGCTTTAGCAGTGACTCCCAAACCAGTTGGTCTAAGGCACTAGGTGATGAGGCACCCTCACTAAATATTTTTCTATTTTTGCAGCCTTAAATAATCACAAAAACCAGTGTCTATTTTTTTTCTTTATTCACACTTTTTCATACTAAGGACTTTAGACAAGAGCATTTCAAGGTCTCTCCTACTATTCCAAGTTTCAAGATGCGTGATTGTGTAAATTGTAGGGTATACGTTTTCAGAATCTAGACTTAAACTAGGAACTATTTTTCAAACTTATACTCTAATAAGAACATCAATACTCTTCCCTTGTTTCGACTTAGCCCAAGAAGTGAACCCAAAATTTGCCTATTTTTAAATAAATTACAAGGCATATACTTTCTGCCGTTAAACTTTAAGAAAGGTTATTTTTAGGGTTTTTAATTTACTAAGTCTAAGATCTAGTTGTTCCTAACTAGTTAACCTATCTGTCAAACTCTAGTCAAATATGGCCAAAATTGAATACAATAATTTTTATAATTTTTCAAATTTTTATGGGTTTTCAAATAAATATGCAAATGCAAAAATATGTACAAATGAATGCAAAGGAAGAAGACGTACCGAGCATACCCCCAAACTTGAACTTGACAGTGTCCTCACTGTCATGCTAAACCAAGAGGGTCAAAATACCGGCTCTCCCCTGTTTATTTATTTATAATTTTTATTTTTTGTTTTGAAATTTTTTTGTTATTATTTTTTTTATAGAAAAAGAAAACAAAAGGATATATACATATATACAAAGGTTCCCCCCAAACTTAAGCTTGGCCTTACACAAGCTAAAGGTTAGCACCAACCATTCAAAGATTTTATCGTGGTAATGGTATAGTTGGTGCAAGAATAGGGTGCGGAGGAAAGAAATGAGAGAAACGCGAGACCGTGTGGGAAGAGGGGTAGAATACGGTCTCGGTGGGGGAGAAGAAAGATGGAAAGAAGAAAGAAGTGAAGTGCGATCTTGAGGGTGTAAATTGAGTGAATAAATTAGCGCAATATGTGATGACCGATGTGTTAAAAGCGATTGCGCTAACCTATCAACTCGTCGTGCAATGGGGTCAAATCCCTCAAGATTCGCAAGAAAACATGGGTACGCCGAACTTGGTATAGGAGATGAAAGCGTAACAGTCATTTGTTCGGTCGGAACAGTAGGAAGGAGGGAGGGTGATATAACAATCAAAGGTTCAGGAGGCTGAACTGGAAAATCCGACACATCAAATAAAAATGGTTCAACCTCGATATTATCCTCAAGACTCTCCTCAGTACTATCTTCACTATTTAATTCATCCATGCCATTATCATCAAAATCTAGACGCATATGAGATTCGGGGGAAACATTTAATAACTCAGGATGATGATTTGAACATAAAATTTCTATTAAATCGACAGGTTCATCATCCGAAATATTCCCGGCGTCTATATCCTCAATCAAGTGAAAATCAATTTCTTTAGACACTTCATCCACAGCATGGATATTTATCAATGTAGGTTCTAGAGTGGAGGTGTAAAGATCGAAAGGATTAGGTGCGGTTTCACTCGAAAGGGGTTCTTCACAATTTGGCAAATCAAGCACTACAAAATCACACAACTCATTTTTATTTTTAACTGGTGAATCATTTGGAACAATAGATGGAAAACCGGAGTTGTGGGTTTCAATTGGGTAAGGGTAGGTTTGATTTGAAAATCCTCTCTCATTCTCACTCTGTCCAACTACCGCCTTACACATTGAAAAATTCGGAGCTAGCGGGACACTGGCTACCGGTTCACTAGGTTGCGTAAGGGCGGCCATGGATGCTTCCATTGTCCTCATCATTTTATTTGTTGCAGCAATATATGCTTCCAACGACTCTTCCAAGCTAGACTTAGGTGGTGAGGGGGTTTCAGTAAAAGATTCAAAATTTGTTGGATATGTGAAACTCCCTAATGGCTGTGAAGAAACAGTGTCTAGTGAAGATGGAAAAGTCGGGTAGGACTGATAGGAAGTGGGTGGTAGGACAGGGGTAGGGTCAACATATGGATAAGAAGGTGAATAATCGTGTGGATCCCTAAAACTAGATGAGTGGAGAGAGGTGAAAGATCGACTGCGAGATTGAGCAATATGCTCAGCAATGGACATCGGCCTAGGAGTGACAGAAGGACTTGAAGAAGTGGTGTCAACATATGTAGGTTGTAAAGGTTGACTCGGTTGACACAAAGTGGGTTGAAAAGTCAAACTGTTTTTCCTAGACTCCTCTATGTGATCTTTCAGAGATTTTTTAGGCATGGAGGGATCATTTTTAAATTGACCGAACACATTGACAAACGACGCAAAGTTAGGCTCGGGATACCAAGATTCGGCAAGAGATTTATGATGTGGGGTACCCATGATAGAAGAATGCAAGGATTTCTTAGCGACAAAATTTTTGCAAGTTTTTAAAAGATTTTTCTTTAATTTTTTTTTATTGAAGAGTTTTGCAAGACGGTTTTAGAAAATGGACTCGTGACACAAAAGTATCAACCACACATGCACAATCAGGCCTAGATCTAGGGTTGCCTAGGTCTGCTAGACAGCTCCTAACTAGGGCTAGAGATAGGACCTCAAACCCCCTCTTCACGGACAAATACGGCCAGGTAAGTGAGAAGGAACCACCACTACAGTGGGCCTAATTAATAACCACTAGCCTAGACACCGCAATGTCGGTTAGGATAAACGGCCGATGCCTACCCTAGTCCTTTTCCTATTGAGCTCGCTGTCCTTAGGTCTGAGTCTAATCCTTTTTTAATTAATTGTGGTCGATGCAAAATGCTTAGGTGTTTTCTGGGGTCCTGGAAAGGGTGATGAAATCCCCACCCAATCTGAATTGGTCAAAAAACCCCTTAAAATCCAATTAAAGATATGCAAAACAGTAAATCACTTGCAATCAAATATTTTTATTTTATGCGCGGCGCAAAGAATCCTGCACAAGATCGTTATTTGGAAGGGAAAAAAAAAATTTGAGCGCAAAGAAATCCTGCAGGCAAATTTACAGAAGATATATCAAGATTTGCAGAGGAGGAGAGAGAGAAAACTCACAGAAATTTCCAGTGGCAGAGCAGTTTTTTTTTTTTTTTTTTTTTTATCGCGCTTCTACAACTTTTTTTTTAGCCCAGATTCGACCAGACCGCGGCGGTTCCGCGGCCAAAAGAGGGCTGGCGCGGCGGTTCCGCCGCGCTTTGGTGGGATCGCCAGTTTTTTTTTTTTTTTTTTTTGAACCAGATCACCACGGTTAACTTGTAGACTCGGTCCTCCAAATTTCTTCTGTTTTTCGGTTGTTGTGATCTTCTGTTGTTCCGATCTGTTTTTTCCTGTTTTGATCTCTGTAGATTTCCAGATCCGATTTTCGTATATCCTGCAAAATTCAAACAACAAAGTATCCCTTCCAAAAATAACAAATGATATATATTTTTATATTTTATGATTTTTTCAGATTTTTATGATTTTTTTTAAATTTATGATTAACCCGAAATTGCGAAAAGGAAAGTTCTACGCCATCCCCGGCAACGGCGCCATTTGATTAGTGAGATTTAGCGTGCTTGCGCTTTCTAGAAGATAGATCAAAAATATTTGTAACCGCAATCAAGAACGGCGTCGCTTTGCAGCTAGCCGGTGAGTACGGGTCGGTCCACAGGGATGTTGTGAATTTCCGATTCGTTCTTACGAGTTAATTCCGAAAGGTGTTCGAACAGATTATTAAATCTAAAAATCTAAATTATCCTAGGGCAATTAATTAAAAGTTATAACTAGGGCAGGAAAATAAATTTACCTAGGGCAAAGAATTTAAATCTACACTAAGGCAAGAAAATAAATTACTTACAGATGGCTCTCTCCAATCATCCATGCAGGGTTGTCAGATCTGAATTTCTGAATTAAAGAGAGGCACCGATGCTCTCCAAAAGATTTCTAGAATTTATTATTAAAAGGAGGCATGAAGTTTACAATGAATTAGAGTCCGTATTTATAGAAGATAGGAAACCCTAGGGTTACAATGACTTGCATGTTTACAATTACAAAAATAGCCCTAGGTCAACTAGTCAAAGCCGCAAATGAATTTTGATAAAATAAAATCTTCCTTTTGTCTTCTTAAAAAGGAAGTATTGGGCCTTTCCTTTATGGGCTCTTCTATCTTTGGGCTTCCTGGGCTACTTAATTCTTTAATTCTTTCTTTAAAATAGCTTCTGTTCTCTTTCAGATTTTCCAGTGAATAATTGTGGTGGACAAGTTAACCGTGGCTTCGAAATCTTGGACCTTGCATTGCCTTGTACTTTGTGAATTTTATCTTTGATGTAGGCTTGATCAAGAGTCTTCTGTTTGTTTGTCAAAAGTCCCTTTTTGTATCATCTTTTGTCTTTTTTCACTGTTTTCGCTCCAAGAACCTGTAACCTGTAATATGTAGCAGACATGCGTCAAAAGCACCCATTTATTTATAAAATGAATAAGAATGGGGAATATAATAATGCAATATTCTAGTGTGAACACAACCATGCTCTCATTTTCCACCTCTTTTCTATTTTTCTCAAAAATAGAAATCATGTCATACTTCATTATCATATATATATATATATATATATATATATATATATATATATATATATTAATATATATATATAATGAAGAATAATTAGTGAGCTAATGATATTAGTTAAGATATAATTATATCACATATAATATATATCACATTATTAAATCAACACTTGATTTAATAATCCGGTTATATCACATATGACCGACTAATATCATTCATCTGTATATCACATTATCAAATCAACACTTGATTCGACAATCTGGTTATATCACATATAACCGAACAGATAACAAATAACTGCCAGATTACAATACGGTATCACATACTCATATTTAATCAGGCCCACGCACATATCAACATATGTGCCCTACTTCGTTTCGCTCGAACCAGGAAACTTCTGTGTGGGACTCTAAAGACTCGTCAATACGCCAGCATTAGGTGATGATCACATCAATCACCTACAAGCCGTCAGCAGTACTAGCTGGACGTAACGGCTACCTGAGTATTGAGCGATATGAAGATCAACAAGCAAGCTCATCCATACTCTCCATGAAGCCTATCAGTAACACTACCGTACAGTCCGGTCTCTTCTTCTGATATGTCGCATATCATGTCTAGGGGTAGTAAACGTCATGCCGATGTCTGGTCTATAACGGTTCAAGAAACCACTGATAACACTTATCAGTAAATCTCAGCAGCGGCCCTGGTCAGGGACTTCCAGCTATAGCCAATTGAGCATAGCGCAACATCTACCCCCAATACCGGGAGAGACGAAACCCCTCCTATCGCTCATTGCCTCTATGTGACTCGGGACTGTACCCAAAATCCACATGTTTGCATGACTCCTTTGAGCCGTGGTAGGGAGGAAATCAAAGTACAGTGGGAGCCACACAAGACTCTATGACGATCTCGGGTCTACAGACTAACCTATACCAGTGTCACCAGAGGACTGCTATCTGACGATAGGTATACTACCACATAGGTGTCCTCGGTGAGTCCTGTTCGGTATACCCATTCTCCAATGAGCACCTGTGTACAATCTTTGATGTCACACACCAATGGTTGTGGGATCAACCATCGCCTTCTAAGAGACAAGAAACGTACACACTAGTCTACTCTGGAATATCGATGCCCTGGTCTCGATATTCCCACGACTAGGAACTGATTAAAGGATGTACTTATGGACCACCCTGGCCCCACTAGTATGATCTCATCATAATCCTGGTAGTCAAGTACATATCCTAAGGGCTTTATCAACATGTGAGAGCAAGACAGTAAAGAATACCAGTCAACATGTTAAGATAAAAATTAACCAGATAGCATACTATCATGTCTAGCAAGAAAGTCCTATATATATATATATATATATATGTGTGTGTGTGTGTGTGTGTGTGTGTGTGTGTGTGTGTGTGTGTGTGTGTGTGTGTGTGTCCAAGCATCCACTATATATGTCCAAGCATCCACTATAATAAACATCACATGTACAATAATGGCCTCTAGGGCATACATATAACTAACAATCTCCCACTTGCACTAAGGCCATGTGTTGTAGTATCTCATACCCAACATCCCAAAAAGTCTCTCAAATTGTATCTGGGGGAGGGCCTTTGTGAGTGGATCCGCTACGTTGTCCTTCGTGTCAACTCTCCTGACCTCGATTTCCCGGCGATCTACTATCTCCCTGATCAGGTGATACCGCCTCAGAATATGTCAGGATCTCTGATGGGACCTGGGTTCCTTGGCCAAAGCCACCGCTCCATTGTTATCACAATACACAAGTATTGGATGCTCAATGGATGGAACTACACCAAGCTCACCAATGAACTTCTTCATCCAGACAGCTTCTTTGGCAGCATCGTTGGCAGCGATGTATTCAGCCTCCATCGTCGAGTCTGCTACGGTGTCTTGCTTGGAACTCTTCCAACACAACGCCCCTCCGTTGAGGGTAAAGACAAAACCCGAGACCGACTTACTATCGTCCTTATCACTCTGGAAGCTTGAATCGGTAAAGGACTCCACTTGGAGTTCACCGTTACCATACACCAAGAACATTTCTTTAGTCCTTCTCAAGTACTTAAGAATGTTCTTCACAGCTGTCCAGTGGTTTTCCCCAGGATCTGATTGATACCTGCTCACTACACCTAGTGAGTAAGCTACATCCGGTCTGGGACATAACATCGCATACATGATAGAGCCTACTGCTGAAGCATAGGGTATCCCTTGCATGCGAGCCCTCTCCAAATCAGTCTTGGGAGACATCTCTTTGGATAGAGTGAACCCTGAACAAGAGGGTACATTACCTCTCTTGGAATCTTTCATACTAAACCTCTTTAGTATGGTGTCTATGTACCTGGATTGGGACAATCCCAACATCCGTTTAGATCTATCTCTATAGATCTTTATCCCCAGAATGTAAGAGGCATCACCAAGATCTTTCATGGAGAACTTGAGTGATAAGAAGAGCTTGACCGAGTGTAGCATAGGAACATCGTTTTCTATCAAGAGTGTGTCATCCACGTACAATACGAGGAAGAACACCTTACTCTCTACAGCCTTCTTATATATACAAGGTTCATCTATATTTTTGATGAAGTAAAACTCTTTGATAGCTTCATCAAAACAGATGTTCTAACTCTGCGACGCCTGCTTTAATCCATAGATGGATTTAAGTAGTTTGCACACATTTCCGCTGCTCCCACTGTCTACGAAGCCCTCTGGTTGTGTCATGTACACGCTCTCTTCTAAATCGCCATTTAGAAAAGCGGTCTTGATGTCCATCTGCCAGATTTCGTAGTCATGGTATGCAACAATGGCAAGTAGGATCCTGATGGACTTAATCATAGCGACAGGAGAAAAGGTTTCATCATAGTCGACGCCAGGTCGTTGACGAAAACCTTTTGCAACAAGTCTAGTTTTGAAAGTCTCAACTTTTCCATCTATACCTATCTTCTTTTTGAAAATCCACTTGCTCCCAATGGGTTTTACCCCTTCAGGAGAAACTTCCAAAGTCCATACTTGGTTGGTGTACATGGATTCCATCTCGGATCCCACAGCATCTAGCCATTTCACAGAGTCCCCACTCGTGATGGCCTGCTCGAAACTAGTTGTGTCATCATCTTCCATGATGCAATCCTCGCTCCCACCATCAATGAGAAAACCATAGTATCTCTCAGGTGGATGAGGAACCCTACTAGATCGGCGGAGAGACTGAGGTTCGTTGGGAACTATCGAATCCTCTGGTTCCACCAAATCTTTTGTTGTAGTTTGTGCTGCTGGAACCTCTTCCAGTTCTACCTCAAGGCCACTAATTTCTTTCGCAAGAAATTTCTTTTCTAAAAAGGTGGCATGCCGAGAAACAAACACCTTTTGTTCCTCGGTGTGGTAGAAGATATACCCTTGTGAGCTTTTGGGATATCCTACAAACTTGCACAGAACAGACCTTGCCTCGAGTTTGTCCGGATTATGCCTTTTGACATAGGCCAGACAACCCCATATCTTAACATAATTAAGACATGGTCTCTTCTCCTTCCATATCTCATATGGAGTGGTAGGCACTGATTTGGTAGGGACCATATTCAATAGGCGCATGGCTGTCTCAAGCGCATATCCCCAAAAGGAAATATGTAACTCAGCAATACTCATCATAGAGCACACCATATCTAATAGGGTACGGTTTCTCCGCTCCGATAACCGTTGTGCTGTGGTGTATACGGAGGAGTAAGCTGAAAGAGAATCCCATTCTCTTTTAGATAGTCACGGAATTCCGTGCTCAAGTATTCTCCTCCCCGATCAGATCGTAGGATTTTAATACTTTTACCCGTCTGGTTCTCGACTTCATGCTTATATTCTTTGAATTTCTCAAAAGCTTCAGACTTTTGTTTCAACAGGAACACATGTCCGTATCTTGAGAGATCGTCGGTGAATGTAATGAAGTATGAGGAACCATCCCTGGCATGTGTAGACATGGGACCGCATACATCACTACGTATCAGTCCCAAGAGTTCCGTAACTCTTTCTCCGAGTCCAGTAAACGGAGTTTTGGTCATCTTGCCTTTGAGACATGACTGGCAAGTTTCATAAGATGAAAATTCGAACGGATCCAAATATCCATCCTTATGTAACTTGGCTAGTCGTGTCAAATTGATATGACCTAGTCTACAATGCCACAAGAAGAATTCGTTCATTTCTGAACTCTTCCTCTTGTGTGTTTTTTGTACGTTAAGAACTGAGTTTTGATTCAGAACATATAAACCATTACATAACGTACCAAACCGAATCAACACTTGATTTAGGTAAATGTTCATAACATCATTCTCTACTACAAAGTTATATCCTTCTTTATCTAATAAAGAAATTGATATTAAATTGCATATCATAGAGGGTACATAATAACAGTTGTTCAAGATCAATGTATTTCCATTTGGTAATACAAGGTGATATTCACCAACTGTTTTGGCTGCAACACTTGCACCATTCCCTACATTTAGATAATGATCACCCTTTCTCAGCTCTCTACCTTTCTTTAGCCCATGTAACATATTACATATGTGGGATCCTGATCCGGTATCTAATACCCAGGACGTAGAGTGTACTGAGAAACGGTTCTCGGTAACTAACACACCCGAAGTAGATGCATCAACATGCTTATTCTTCGTTTGGGTGGGCGTGGGAATCCGGATATTCCCCTATTTCCTACTCGGACTTATAACAATTATAAGTGGGAGCGGAACCAACGTTCCCCTGCTCAGTATAACAAGCGGGTTCGGTTAATACATCCATATTATTATCTTGATTAAGGCCTGATATGGTCGCTACCTGGAAAGAGAGAGAAGAAAACACTTAGCGTATGCTCTTGCAAGATTAGATTGGTTATTATCTTATCTAATCAGGATGGCTCCCACTGGTTTTATCAAATCTTCCTTCAAACCCTAAAAGGTAAGACTGGCCGGGATTAATTACACCCTACAAGTTCGCCAATCTTTCAGCCAGGCCAGTGTCGGTACTTTGAGGGAGGTTCCTCGTGCTTTCGCACGGACCTAATTAAAATAAACCTCGTTTTTCCAGGGGCATAACCTCGTTAACACCTTTCTAGACACCTACTTGATCGGATAATTGTGATGTATAAAACTCTCCCAGGAGTAACTCTTACTCGCAGTGGGTATCGGGATCCAACTATCTCATAGAAGGTATGCAATCTCATTGCAAATTTCAACACTTGAAATTCCCGATAATATTTTGCCCCCTAGCATCCTATGACCTTGACGAAAACCAACAAACCATAGTCCACTAGTCAAGTTCAACCCGTACATTACATGATTGAATTAAACCCACCCGCACGACCCTAATCCAATCGCATCATATGCAGCAGATAAGCAGTAAGTAGCTACCGCACATTACGCCTTAACAAAAACCAACAAACGTAGCATGAATACTAAATACTACTTATCTGAAATGACGGAGGGTTACGACAGGTTTTTAAAAAAACCTTTTGCGTAATGAACTTGATATCGTTGCAGAATCGAGTGATTTTGAAAATGAGTGTTTTTGAGGCTTTTGCCAGTTTCGCTAAAGAGATCACTCTCGGTGAAGGGATCTCAGCTATTTCCTCATCGAATGAGGTAGAGGATATTCAGCAATACCACTATGCAAAACAGGAACTAGAGAATCTATCAAAAACAAAACCGAGTGAGTTGTAGCATTTGCTAGTTTCGCTAAAGAGGTCACTCCCGGTGAAGGGATCTCGTCTCTTTCCTCATCGAATGAGGTGCTGGATATTCATCAAGGAATACCACTATGCAAAGCAAAAACTAGAGCTACCCTTTTTGAAAATTTGATTCTACAAAATCTTTTGGTTTCTTTCTTTTCATTAATCCCATTAATGAAGTCCCGTCAATTAATGTTTCCTAATCATTACAGAAAAATGAAACGAAATTAGAACGTACGCTTATGTCATCCACATTCGCCATGGGGCCCCGTCATGCACCGTTAGGTTACTTAACTACCGACAGAGCGGGGGATGGACTAGCGCGGGTGCAAAACATAAGCAACGTTTATTATGTATCATATATATAATATTACATTCGTCTCACGCAGTTATATGATCAACATCAAAGAATCAAGCAGCAGAAGCAACATATGAAATATTGGATATACTAGGATGTCCGTGTTTTAAATTTAGCCAATAATGTAAAACACGGATTCCACGGTCGTAATGAATAGCCAAACCCACATCCCTAGACCCCTACGAGAGCGTCAAGTAACCCTGCCAATTCTAGAGTTAGGAGACCTGGTCTCAACTCCTTGAGATGGTCTCCCACTGAACTTTAGAACCCGGTTACTTGTGCTCCCAGCCTTGGGTCTATCCTAATGCGGAAAAGTAAATAATATACAATAGTGGTGACATCATCCTCAACCCGGAAGTACCCCAATAAAAGAATATTACATACAGATTTTACATGAATGAAAATAAAAACCCTCATCTCACATAAAAATAACCCGGCTATTCTTTCATGACGATCCAATAAATCATATCAACAGCAACACATGATATCACATATCATCAACGTAAGCAAATATGTGTATCCCTAAAACTTGTTGATATATAGAAACGAGATTGGGATACCCCAAATATTACACTTACGGTCGTAGAAAAGAAAACAGAAAACTACAATAATTAGATCCGCAATCTCCTTAGACATCATAAACCCGGAATATCTCATATTTCGAATTTCATGGCTAACTTATAAAAATTGCATTTTAGTCTCAAATTAAAAACTCTTTTCAATTGGTTGTTGGATAATTCAACAAGATTCCCAACTTAGTGATCGCGTACAATACGCAATTGCGACGGAGTTTTGATCTGAATCAAAACTTCGTGGCAATCGATCAATTGAGACTAAACGGCTAGTTTTATAATATACTAACTAGTTTTCATAAAACTAATTAATCCGGATTCTAATAATTATATCACACACATCACAAGGCTTGTAAAGTAACCGCGACATTAGAATTCTGCACGCAATTAGCAAACTAAAACAAATTTTCCAACACTTGAAAAATCCAGTGAAATAAAGTTCCAAAACCGATCGTTTTAAGCCAATCCGGGAGTCGAAACAAACTCGAAACCCGCCCGAATCTTCACGAGGGATAAGACCCAAAAAGAAGTATCGAATGGGGGCCTCGGGGGGTACCCTCCCCCGGAGGCCACCACGAAGTGACCCCAAGGGTTGGCAAACCCGAGAGCACCCATATGGGGTGCTCTCGGGTCACCCACCCCCAAGGCCACCTTGTGGTGGTCTTGGGGTGTGGGTCCGGCCTCTGGTCCCTCCGGGGTGTCCCTGGGGTGCGCACGCTCCACGCCGCGGCTTCTTGGTTCAAACCGTGAGCCCGCGGGGTGTGCAAACAACTCAAAACATCAATTTCGAAAACTGTTTTTATCACCAGTTTTTGCGCGACAAAAACGGCGGATTTCTAACGTCGCAACAAGTTACCCTAATGTTCTAGCTTGGCTCTGATACCACGAAAGTCAGGCAGCCACCCCATCTAATAGGGTCCTCGTGGCACCTACAGGTCCCTCAGCAGCTACTTTTTACACATGCCCTCTCGCGAGGACTATAACCCGCCGGAACACCTTCCGGTCTCAGGACACCCTGGGGGTAAGATCCTATGCTTCGCCACACTGTCACACAGTGAGAACCCCCCATAGGTCGACATCTAATGCCTAGTAGCTCTGATACCATAAAAGTCGACCTTAACACCACCATGAGGTTCTAAAGGAATCAAGCATGCCACATTTTAAATTTTTATTAGGTGCTAAGTTAGATTAACAAGATCATTACTAGATTATTAGGGTTTGCCTTTGTGATGTGATTAACTCAAGAGAAGAAAAGAGCATACAACCTTTGTAGTTCGAGTCCTTCTCTTCAATAGCTCCGGGTTGAAGGCCACGCGACTCTACTAGGCTCCTCTTCGAGTTGAACGAACCCCCTTCGTGATCTTCGCGCCAAAGACGATCCACCCGAAGTCCACAAGCTCAAGCTAACCCTTCACTAATCTCATTAGTGAAGGCAACACTCCACATCAAATTTCTAATCTAATGTGTGATGGTGAAGTAGGGGCTTAATTTGCTCACTAGTTTGTGTTCAAGTTTCATGGTTCACATCACATGTGAAGGTTGAAGCTTGAACCATGGGATTGAGGAAGAAGAAGAAGCTAGAGAGAAACCATGGAAGAAAATCAAGAAAAATTGCTAAGTGTTGAGAATCAGCCTAGAATGAACGGCAACTCTTGACCCCCACTCATTCAAGCATGGAATTTTGCGATATAAAATTGAAACCATGCTTGAATAGTGAGTCAAGATGAATAAACTATGAATAAAGCCCATGCTTGCAACCATGCTATCATTTTCCACCTCTTTTCTATTTTTCTCAAAAATAGAAATCGTACAACGCACGTGACCCGCGGGAGCCAAGCGCCCGTGCATGCCAGGCAAGTGACCCACGGGCGCTAAGCGCCCACGCGCCTGGAACGTGACCCGCGGGCGCCAAGCGCCCACAAGCCAAGCACGTGACCCGTGGGCGCCCAGTTCCCACGTGCCATGCATGCGTCTTTAAGACGCTCCTCACCCCTTATTTTTCATACACTCTACACTCAAAACACGTCCCCTGCTAGGAAAAATTTTCCAACGGGTCACTGCCCCGCATCCCGCAAGGGGGCAGCTAGCCCCCTTGACCCCCAGCCCGCTATCCGGGTAGCGGGACCCCGTAAAAAACTCTGCAGGGCCCCCGATATATCCAAAACCCCTTCAAAACACAACACTGCACATTGAGTTCGCATGACCTGTTTGACCCGTCAATCAGAGGTTCCCTCGCTCCAAAGGCGAGGGGTAATTAACGGCAGCTTAGTCCGCGGATGCCGGAGATTCGGATCCCCACAATCAATAAACCCCAGCCCACCCTAGGCAGGGGGAATCTATAGTACGCCTGACAAGCGCGCATATACCCATCTCAATGGGGTGACAAGAAAAACACCCTACAGATTCTGGCACGCCCGGTCGGACATTTATCCCCTCCCATATATCTGGTCAAGTGTTCATGCGAACTCATTTAGCATATATACTGATGTTTGTACTGAAGTATTTTTCTTTTCGTGCAGCAATCAACTTTCAAATACGATGTCTCCTAAGATGAATTCAGCTTCCGACGTGACCCTGATCTCATACGTAGTCAAGATCAATGCCCGTGTGGTTCTCTCTGCCAGTCTCAGACGGCAATGGGAGGAGCCACCCCGTCAATTTGGTTCGGTCATCATCTACCCTGCTGGAAGCGCTCATCTGGCTGAGGTCCCGAAAAACCAAGTGGTCAAACCAACCTCGAGGGGCAAGAGGGCGAACGTCGTGATCGCCAGAGCTTCCTACCCCAAATGCAAATCCGTATTCGAATGGCTCTCCATTGTTCCAACTGGGGGCAAGGCCATAAACACCAATGGGGCCACAAAACAGCTCCATCAAGCTCAGACGTTGCCTTTGACAATCGAGCAAGCAGGCATATTCTCTGGACTCTCTGTCAGTTGGTCTATGGCAGCTTCCCGAAGAGCCGTAACCAGCCAAGTGCTCAAAACAGAAAGGCTGAGACAGAAGCGGCTCAGGTATCGAGCCAACAAGAGGGCCAGGAATCCGTCCAAGTGGAATCTTGTGAGATTCTAAGAGCCGAGTCATCCTGCGACGACAGCTGAGTCGACCGTAAAAGTCAGCAATTCTTTCGAACCTCTAAAGTGGGTTCAAAAAATGTCATGACCGCCAGAATTAAGAAGACGGCAATCCGAACGATGTTGCAAAGAGATGTTTCCCAGTCCCGTCAGAGAAAGAATGACACCATCTCTTCAAGTATCTATCAGGCGCTCTGTGCCGCGCGAACGCAGCGGGGAAAAACCAGAAAAGAAGCGTCAACACTATTCAAGAACCCGGTCAGGCCAACCGCTTTCAGTCGATTGCCCGTTACCGAAACAGGAGGGCCACGACAGCGATCCGTGAAATCAGCTGCCGATAATAAAAAAGGCAATGGGATATGTTATCCATACGGTCTATATGGCGGGCGGGCGCCCCAGCGACAACTTGCGCAGCAAAAGCAAGGATGGGGCCACCGCATCCTAAGCCCAATATGGCTTGAATGTGGTTGCCGCTTCCCAAGATCAGTCGCCTCCATTGGATGAGGAAAACCCTCTCGATGAGGTCGATCCCCAAATAGATCCTTCAGTTTATGCAGAGTCAAGCTCGGACAGCGAGGAAGAGCCGACTTTCCGCCCCAGAACCACAGAGCAAAATCTGCTTCAAGAGCTTCGAAAACATCTCAGGAGCAAAGATAAAGAAATGGCCAAGCTTTACTCCAAAATTGACGACCTGACGAATGTTATGATGCAGCTAACGGCTCAAATTGCTCGAGCGCCTTCCAATCAGTCACATGTCTCTACTCATGAGCCGGGCGATGGCAACCTGAAGCAACCGATGCATGTCCCCTTGGGTCCAAGATTGGGTGAGCCGCACGAAAGCCAGCCACATTCTGCTTCTGGGGACGCCTTGGCCCCAGATAGCACTATCCCGCTGACATAAGATCGGATAATGGATTTGGTCACTAGAAAGGTTATAACATTGGTAGCCGAAGCCGAAGCTCAGAAAGAAATCGGCAGTAGTGGGCAACCGTATCCCGCACAGTACGATCCGATCGAGTTCCCGAGCGGCTACGTCATTCCTAAGTTCGGAAGATTTGATAGGACGGGAAACGCAAATCAGTACGTCACCCACTTTAAAGCATCGTGCGGAAACACAGGGGGCAATGACGCGCTCTTTCTTTGTCAGTTTGTCAATAGCCTGACCGGTGTTGCTTTCGACTGGTACGCAAGCATACCAAACAGGTCCTTCATTACTTTTGCCTAAATGGAGTCTCTTTTTCGGCAAAGATTCATGAGTCTCAGTGATAAAATCTCTATTGCGAACCTTGTGAGGACCAAGCCGGGAAGAATGAAAGCAACACCGATTTTATCGCCCGATGGCGTAATCTCACGGTCAAGTGCGAACCGCCGCTGGAGCAGGACCAGTCCGTCAGCCTTCTCATTGGGAACCTCAGCAATTGGATGGTCCCATTCTTGTGCACAGTAGGCCTCAAGACGTTTCAGGAGCTAACCAAGAAAGTCCAAATGCTGGAACACTCGAAGCAAGAGTCTACCCCAGACTCTCCGAGAGACAAGACTTGGAAAAGCAAGAGGGACGACAACCGTAGAAGCGGGAATTCCAGCAGTACCAATGTCTTCAATGCGTCCTATAATGAAGACAAGCGAAAAGCAGGCGAATCTAAAATCAACCGGTCTCGAAAGCCAGTGCTGGGAGGAGAAGGGCCTTCCCTAGAGGAGAAAAAGAACAAGGTTTACTCTTTCAGAAGGGACAAGGTTCGCAAGATATTCAAAGATGCCTTGAACAACGGCCTACAATTACCGGAGTCAAAGAGACCACATGAAGTAAAAATGACTGACAATCCCCTGTATTGCCCGTACCACAGAGTAGTGAGTCACGCGATCGAGGATTGCTATATTTTCAAAGACTGGGTCGAGAAGCAGTACAAGACTGGAGAGATCGAGCTGTCCAAGAGTGTGTTGGTGAACAATCAATTTGCAACCACCAACTTTATACAGACAGAAGCTGAAGCCTTCCGGGAGCAGACAGCTAAACCCGCTACCCAGAGAAATGAAACTGACTCACCGCAGTCTTCGTGGAGTACG
The DNA here is from genome assembly GCA_030015575.1 of Agapanthus africanus. Taxonomy (NCBI): domain Eukaryota; kingdom Viridiplantae; phylum Streptophyta; class Magnoliopsida; order Asparagales; family Amaryllidaceae; genus Agapanthus; species Agapanthus africanus. Next base: position 173,661,952 of record JASDDO010000024.1, read on the forward strand.
CACATTTCTAATAAGATGAAGAAGATGCTAAAGCTACTTCGGAAAGAGCCCAGAACGGAATGGGAAGGGCGGAAGAAGCCTACCATTTCAGCTGCCAATTCGGCTCCATCAGGCTCAAAATCCAAAAAGCTCAAGAAGAAGAAAAGTGCAGCTCAACGCGAAAAAGAGTCTGCAGGGAGATCGACCATTCAAAAATATATCGATTCTCTAGAAGACTATGAATAGAAGGAAAGAACTCTGATTCAATTGAAGGAGTTTCTCCCTGTAGAAGCGGCTAAAATTCTGGAGGAGTTAGAAGAAGACTCCAATGAAGAGATCCCTGTAGTGACCTGCAACACCATCCACCTTGGTAGCGACTCTGAGGAAGAGCTATGTTTTCCCGAAGAGGATGAAGAGCTCGCCACAAAGGCCAACCAAATCCAGCTCAGAAGCGGCAGGGCTCTACCGCCAAATCAGGGCAACACCCCAAAAGGAAAGGAAAAACAAGTCGTTAATGAAGAAGATGGCAGTGAGCCGGCTCATGAAAACTCAAGTCCTTCCTCAGTGGACTACAATGTCTTGGCCCATCTCCGGAAGCTTCCGTCTCTCCTGAGCATCTACGATGCCTTGGTCCTATCTAAGGAGCTTAGGGATGTTCTCATTCAAGCTTTACAAAACCTCGAGTGGTACCAGGCTCCCTTTGAGGAAATTAATATGAAAGAAGCCCAGTACACGATGCATGCCGCCGCAGTCACGTTTAAGGACGAAGATTTACTACTGGGAACGGCTGGGCATAATCCGCCGCTTTACGTGACTGGGTACAGTGACGGAGATCGGATTAATCACATATTGATTGATCCGGGATCCCTAGTGAACATCATGAACTTGCGGGCTCAGAAGAGTTTGTCAATGGACATCCGACACCTGTCAAGGGAAAGGATTGCCATTCAAGACTTCAATCAAAATTGCCAGCAAGTTCTGGGGTCTATAGCTCTGCCAATCAAATTTAGGGATCTGCAAACCGAAGCTAAGATATACGTGATCGATGCTGACACGTTTTATAAAATTCTCTTAAGGCGGACGTGGATCCACGATTACGGTATTGTTCCGTCAACTCTTCATCAATGCATGAAGTATATTAAAAATGGCGAAGAAAGACGCATTAGCGGAGACATCCAGCCGTTTGGTGTGCATGAAGTCCGATATGAAGATTCTCGGTACTTTGTGAACCCCCAAAATGTTAAGCAACAACTGACCGAAGACAGAGCGGCCCCAAAACTTAAAGGAAAATCTGAGTCGGCTGTCACTTTCAAAAGCAAAAACCCCCAAGTGCGTCCGCGTTTCGGCAGTGACACTGATAAGTCCGACGCTGGAAGTCCGTCCTTCCGTAAAACTCGCTCTCATTTCGGTAGCAATACGGACGAATCTGATACTGAAGGCCCATCCGACAGCAAAATCCACCATCATTTAGGCAGCGACACTGAAGAGTCGGAGGAAGAGGACCCGCCTTGCAACAGCTGTGCAAACTGGGCCCCCACGCGACGAGCAAAACTACGAGAGACCTTTGAAATTGCAGAAGGGTCCCTAGCCGTCACCAGGGTGCCGGAGCAGATGTACAAAGAGCTCGATGCATTTTCAGTCTTTACCGTGGACCAGCTGAATACCTTCTACGTTCCCGGGAGAAAGAGCGGGCAGAAGGGCATCCTGTTTTATGGGTCAAATCCTGTCGTGCACCCGGATGATTTTTCTGTCACGTGCCTTCCCTATGAAAGAGGCATAAGAGCCGTCCTAAACCCCAGATATTATGTGCCCGAGATGCGGGAATATTTTAAAAAGTGCGGATGTCGGTTATATTAAACGGAATCCGAAGCGAAGTTTTATGAGGGGCTATGGAATCCACCTCAGGTCCGAGCACTTATCGATGGACGAATACTAGATAGATGGGGCATAGGTTTCATTCAACCTGATTCTAAAGCATACTACATGATCCATGTTCGTGAAGACAGCGAAAGGTCAGATGACGACGACGAGATAGCCGAGACAGAAGAAGCCCCTCGAGAGCTTGAAGACGGCGGACAAGAAACCTTTGATGAGCTAACCGAGATTGACTTAGGAACGCCCAATAATCCAAGGCCGGCCTACATCGGCTCACTCTTGTCAGAGGAAATGAAAGAGCAGATAATCGCCCTGCTGCATGAGTTCGCCGACTATTTCGCGTGGACGTACAAAGAAATGCCTGGCCTCTCCCCTGAAGTGGTCGTGCATAAGCTGGCTATACCTCCTGATGCCAAGCCTGTCAAACAAGCTCCTCGAAGAATGAGAAGGGAGCTGGAAGAAAAGGTCATCGAGGAAACTAAGAAAGTTATCGATGCTGGTTTCATCAGGGAAGAGAAATACGCAGACTAGATTGCATGCATTGTCCCAGTAAAGAAGAAAAATGGGCAAATCCGGGTTTGTGTCGATTTCAGGGACCTTAATAAGGCATACCCTAAAGATGATTTCCCGCTTCCGGTCATGGAAATGATGGTCGATGACTGTTCAGTTGATAAAACTGCACATTTGTTATTACATTTTTCCTACTAATTCCATATTAAAAAAGGTCTTTATTATAATATATCATACATATGAGGGCTTATCTGTAAAAATAACATTTTCCATGTGTTGATATATTATAATTAGCATTTGGTAGGAAAATGTATGAAAATAATATCATTGACCAAATCTTAACTCTACTAAATATTATTTGAGTTGTTGTGCAGAATTTTCAGGTCTAAAATCAAGGAAATCAAGTTGTTAAAGAAAACCTGCCTAATTAAGAAACCAAAACTTAGAAATCAAGTCTGGCAGCAATTACGAGAAGATTTCCAGGTTCCAAAGGTTCCAAGGATCGCCAAATATCACACACACGAAGCCCCAAAAATTTGATCAAGGGTCCAGATGAAATGGCCGCGGATCCGCGGCCATACCCCCCTTTGGGCCGCGGATCCACGGCAATATTGAGGAGTTAGAGGATGCAATTTTCTAGGGTGAATCTTTACAGTTAACTTCTATATTTGGAAGTAAAGGTTCTGGCTTTGGGGCTATAAATAAAGACCGAGAGCCTCTTGGAAAAATCATCAAGCCGACGAGATCACGAAGTCCAAGATGGCTCACGCATACAGGCTGATCATCAACGGTTCATCTATCTCCTTAGAAGAGATCGAGAAGCAAACTAGTATTTGTAATCATTTTCTAAGGAACCAAAGTGTAAATGAGTTTTGTTGATTAATAAAGGTAGTTCTTTTTCTTATTCTATTTCTTTGTAGTTTCATTATGAATTCTCTCTCCATATCTTCTTCTCCCAACATGCGCGAGTAATTCTCCGCTTGTTAGGGTTCATAGGATTAGAGTAGGTTAATGGATGATGAAAATACCTAAACTCTTTTTACGTCCTATAAAGTTTATAAACTTTATCAAAAGAATCATTAACATCCTAATCGGGCGCGCTACCAATTCATTGTTAGTCTCGACCGTGATTAGAGATTAGATTAATGATTGTTTTGGTAAAGGCTAGATATGAACGGAGTTCCGTGTCGAGATAGGGGTTAAGGGTGGGATTCATTTTCCCTCCAGAAACCCTAATCTACATGCATCACTGTCGTTCTAGTTTTAAATCTATTGAAGGATAAAAAGGGTAATCTTTAATTAATCATCCATAACTACTAAATCCTAATGAACCCTACAAGCCCCCTTTTAATATTAAACTTACTTCCGTAGTTAATCTAGATCTATATTTTGCATCCGTGTTTAACGTAGATCTAGAACCTACAACCATTCTTTATTCTTCCTCCTTTCTTTCTCAACACACCTAAGGTAAGAATAAAATATTCAACGTTCCCAGAGGACGACCCGTACTCACCTCGGTCTAGCTACACGCGACACCGTTCTGATTGCGGTTATTCTACAAATACACTCTTTTGAATCAATCAAATGGCGCCGTTGCCGGGGATACGTGCGTAATTTTTTATTCTTACTATTTGTGTTGAATTCTTATACGATCTGTATCATAAATAAAACAAAACTGCAAATTGTATATTTAACGATTATTGTGTGAATTTTGCGAGGGAATCTGGAGTCACAGACTTGAGGAAACAGAAGATAGATACATTCATTGAGATCCAGAGAAGTAGAGAAGGCCACAGAAAAAAATTCATCTATTGATCTCTCCCTCTTGCGGCGGAACCGCGGCCGAAAGTGCACATCGACGGCGGAAGCGCGGCCAGTTAGGAGATCTAGGGCTTCAATCTTCTCTGGTAAGATTCTAACCGCCTTCTCTCTCCTCTGAAATCCAACAAAAATATCTTTTCTGCAGGATTCTTTGCAAAATATCGCCGCTCAAAAAATCTTTTTGCAAACTTTTGTTATTGGTTTGTTATTTCTTATTTTAATACGGATTTTTAAGGGGCAAGACCAAAATTCAGATTAAGTAGGGATTTCATCACCCTTCCTAAGCCCCACAAATCACAAACCGAGCATCTGCATCAACCCTACATTAATTTAAAAAATATCTAGACCAGACTCTAAGGACTATCGCGCTCAATAAGGACAGAGGAAGGTCGTGGGTAATCTATCGCTTATCCGCATTACTTTTGTGGTGTCTAGGAAAGTGTGTCTACGGCGAGTGGTTACTTAATTAGGACCACTACTTTCGTAGTGGGGAGCCTCCCACTCACCTGGCACTTACCTGGCTACAAGAGTAGTAAAGAGGCGGTAGAGGATTTATTCTGCGGCTTGTCCTTTGGAAGTCTAGGAGCGGTCTAGAGACTGGACCTAGGTAACTTTAGTTTCAGGGTTGTTTGTGTGATTTGTCTAAATCCGTCATTTTTCAAAACAAACCAATTATTTTCTCCCCTTTTTACCCTTCCCCCTTCTTCTCTTCTTATAATGGGTGACCTAAACAGAAGAACACTTGCCGAGCTTTGCTGTCCACAACCAGATATCTCTTGTTTTCGTAATCCCTTCGGTATACCGTCCAGCTCTTCCATGTCCTTAAGAGATCATATAGAACAAGAGGGAAGAAACAGTTGGCCACCTCAGTTTAGGTCTTATCAACCGTATCCTAATCCTACACCTGTTTCAGTTCATACCCAGAGTGAGGAAGCCCCTAGACGAATGTCCATTGCTGAGCATATAGCTAGGGCTAGAGGCCAAAGTTTCAACCCGGACCATTATCAACCATCACCACCACTGTCCAAAGAAGAGTTTGATAGGCAGTTTGTGGCATATAAGATGTCTATTGAAAATAGCCAACCAACCAACCCATATCAATATTCTTCTTATCATAATATTGATCCTACTCCCACCCAATTTTTGCAACCATTCTATTCCTATCAATCCAATCCGACTTTTCCACCTTCTCTAGACAGTTCTTCTAATCAGTCATTTGGGAGTTTTAATTATCCACAGGAATTTCAATCTTATACTGAAACCCCTTATCAACCCAAGACTGGTCTGGAGCAGACATTAGAAAAATTTCTGGAATTGTCGAACTAAATTAGGAAGGAAACAATAGAGTGGATGCAAGCAAAGAATTTCAAACCTGCCCAAAAATTTTCAGTATATGATTCGGGCATAGGACAAAATGAGAATTTGGGTAGTGAGACAGAACTGCACACCCTTCCTAATCAAACCTCCCCATTCCAAACTGAAATCCACAACTCCAGTTTCATAGATTCATCAAGTACACCAAATAGAATGTCTGATAAGTTGTGTGACTTTGTAGTGTTTGATTTACCCGACTATGAAGGGTCCATTTCAAGTGAAACCATACCCAACCCTTGTGATCTCTACACCTCCACTCTTGAACCAAAACTAATTGAAAACCATACTTTTGATGAGGTGTTTGAGAATTTTAACCTTCACTTGAATGAGGTGATTGACGTTGGGGATATATTGATTGATGAACCCGAAATTTTGGATGATTTTGTCCCACCAATTCATCAAATTCTTTCACTTCCTTGTGGTCATCATCTTGAGCCTTTAATTCTTCCCGAACCCCAAATATGTCTTGAAGTTGATGATAAAGGTATACCCGAAGAAATACAGCCTCCATCTTCCACATCTGGTACAGCAACACTCGACACACAAATTTGTTTACCCATTTCACCTTCTATTTTCTCCGGTTCTTCTTCTGTTCCTATAGTTTCAGTGAGTTTTGATGAATCACAATCCGTTAATTCAAGTTCAATAAAACCAGAAATTCAACTTGATTTGGATATTTTTGAAAATGAGGTAGATGAGTTTTTCGAGTCCTCTACCTCAATGATTTTTTATGAATCAAGTAGGATAAATTCTGGCACAAAACTCTTTGACAGCAAAATGTTCAATCACACCATTGATAAAAGTTTTGAAGAGCTTTTTGCTGATGAACTTGAATTTTTAAACAATACGGATTTTGTGATTGATCAATCTCCACCTATAGAGGTTGAACCGCCACCATTCCTTCTTCCTAATCATTCACATTCATCATCATTCTTTCTTTTCTTTAATTTCAAACCCTTTCCAGACCACCTCTTATCCCTTCCCCATTTTTTCTTGACTCGATACAACACATTATTCCACCAACCTATACGCTATACTGATAAAATCTTTGAATGGTTAGTGTTAACTTTTGGTCTTTGTAAAGTCTTACTTTGACCAAATGACTCACCCTCTCTTAAAATGCTTCGTATTGTCTAACTCATGTTTGAGGAGGGGTATATTTTTGGCTCTTGAACATAACTTTTGTTCTCAAATTTGTGAGCCAAAAATAAGTTTGGGGAAGGATTTTCACTCTCATATATTCTTGCCCCCATTAATAATGTCCTCCCAAGATTACAGGTTTTTGTGATCCAGCAGATAGCAACAGTGAGGACACTGTTGAAAACAAGTTTGGGGGAGGTTTGTGCTTATTTACGCATCACTTTGCATTATATTTTGCACAAGCACAACATTTTCAAAAAAAAATTTATAAAAATATATATATATATATATATATATATATTTATAAAAAAAGAGTAGAAAGTGAAAAATTACATCCAAAAGATAGGAATAGTTTAAGAAAACCAAGAAAGTTAGAAGTTTTCTTAAACGAACTAGTAATAAGTAGTTATGAGCCGTTGTCCCAAGGGTTAGTAAGATGAAAGAAGTCACTAATCTGAGGATAAAAATAAGTCTGAAAAATAGTTTCTATTCTGCAAGTCAAACATTTGAATGTTGATACCCTACTATATGCACTTACACACGTCTTGAAACTCGGGATAGTAGAGAATACCTTGAAATGCTCTTGTCTAAAAGCCAAAGTATGAAGGAAATAAAAAATGAAGAAAATATAAAAATGGTGAAAAGAAAAATGAACACTGGTTTTGTTATCGCCAAGGCAGCAATAAAAAAATATAGCGAGGGTGCTTCATCACCTAGTGCCTTAGACCAACTGGTTTGGGAGTCACTGGTAAGCCTTAGGTGGTGCAAGACGAGGAAAATATTATCACCTAATCAGCAAGCACATGAGTAATCGGTCGGTTAGTACCTCAAGAAGTATTAACGGTCGCATGAAAATGTGTGAGCAAATCTTAAATATTCATCAAGTTAAAAAAAATACTGAGGTAGATGGACAAGAGTATGATAGCTTGAATTGAATTCTCCGAGTGTAGGGATGTCCATTTCACACACGTAGGGGTATATGATGGATGTTTGGATGAAATGTAGGAATGAAGAATAAAGACGACGTTTTATTGAGGGATGATGTGATTTCTAACATTTTTTCATGACTATCAAGATAGGGCTCATGACAACTGAAAAGCTAGTATAGTTGGAAACTCTAAATTTTCAAAGTATTTCTTTTATGGTTCTTATCTTTATATGTAAATTTCACTATCTCTCTTTTATTATAGGATTTTGTGGGTGTAATCCGCTGAAAACCCTCAGGAGACAACACTCCTCCTACTAGGGACACCTAGAGGTTTAACGGCTTGTTGCACCTACAAAAGTGTGCTTAGTCTTCTCCTTTCTTTTCTACTTCTCTTGAATAAACTAGTTTGCTCGGGACGATCAAAGATAAGTTTGGGGGTATTTGTTCAGTTGATAAAACTGCACATTTGTTATTACATTTTTCCTACTAATTCCATATTAAAAAAGGTCTTTATTATAATATATCATACATATGAGGGCTTATCTGTAAAAATAGCATTTTCCATGTGTTGATATATTATTATTAGCATTTGGTAGGAAAATGTATGCAAATAATATCATTGACCAAATCTTAACTCCACTAAATATTATTTGAGTTGTTGTGCAGAATTTTCAGGTCTAAAATCAAGGAAATCAAGTTGTTAAAGCAAACCTGCCTAATTAAGAAACCAAAACTTAGAAATCAAGTCTGGCAGCAATTACGAGAAGATTTCCAAGTTCCAAAGGTTCCAAGGATCGCCAAATGTCACACACACGAAGCCCCAAAAATTTGATCAAGGGTCCAGATGAAATGGCCGCGGATCCGCGGCCATACCCCCCTTTGGGCCGCGGATCTGCGGCAATATTGAGGAGTTAGAGGATGCAATTTTCTAGGGTGAATCTTTACAGTTAACTTCCATATTTGGAAGCAAAGGTTCTGGCTTTGGGGCTATAAATAAAGACCGAGAGCCTCTTGGAAAAATCATCAAGCCGACGAGATCACGAAGTCCGAGACGGCTCACGCATCCAGGCTGATCATCAACGGTTCATCTACCTCCTTAGAAGAGATCGAGAAGCAAACTAGTATTTGTAATCATTTTCTAAGGAACCAAAGTGTAAATGAGTTTTGTTGATTAATAAAGGTAGTTCTTTTTCTTTTTCTATTTCTTTGTAGTTTCATTATAAATTTTCTCTCCATCTCTTCTTCTCCCAACATGCGCGAGTAATTCTCCGCTTGTTAGGGTTCATAGGATTAGGGTAGGTTAATGGATGATGAAAATACCTAAACTCTTTTTACGTCCTATAAAGTTTATAAACTTTATCAAAAGAATCATTAACATCCTAATCGGGCGCGCTACCAATTCATTGTTAGTCTCGACCGTGATTAGAGATTAAATTAATGATTGTTTTGGTAAAGGCTAGATATGAACGGAGTTCCGTGTCGAGATAGGGGTTAAGAGTGGGATTCCTTTTCCCTCCAGAAACCCTAATCTACATGCATCACTGTCGTTCTAGTTTTAAATCTATTAAAGAATAAAAAGGGTAATCTTTAATTAATCATCCATAACTACTAAATCCTAATGAACCCTACAAGCCCCCTTTTAATATTAAACTTACTTCCGTAGTTATTCTAGATCTATATTTTGCATCCGTGTTTAACGTAGATCTAGAACCAACAACCATTCTTTATTCTTCCTCCTTTCTTTCTCAACACACCTAAGGTAAGAATAAAATATTCAACGTTTCCCAGAGGACGACCCATACTCACCTCGGTCTAGCTACACGCGACACCGTTCTGATTGCGGTTATTCTACAAATACACTCTTTCGAATCAATCAATGACACCTCAAATTATGAGTTGTTCACTTTCATGGATGGTTCTTCTGGGTACAATCAGATAAAAATGTCGTCTGAGGAAGAGAAGCATACAGTATTTCGAACCCCGATCGGCATATACTGTTACAAAGTGATGCCGTTCGGACTGAAGAACGCAGGTGTTACATATCAAAGGGCAATGACCAATATCTTTGATGACCTAATCCATAAAGTCGTCGAATGCTATGTTGATGATCTGGTCGTCAAGACTAAAGCCAAGGCCGATCACATCCAAGATCTTAGGACCGTCCTCACTAGACTGAGGGAATACGATCTGAAGATGAATCCTCTGAAGTGCGCTTTTGGCGTGTCGTCGGGAAAATTCCTAGGCTTTATAGTCCGACATCGGGGGATCGAAGTTGACCCATCTAAGATAAAGGCCATCATGGAGATGCCTGATTGTATGAAAATTCTTGTTTGTGTGAATCGAATAAAACGAATGAGTTTCTTTGTGTCGGTATTTAGAAAATTGAATAAAGTTTACAATCAAAGAATTATATTTGACCGCAATCAATTACGGTGTCGGTTGTAGATCGTAAACGAGTGCGGATCGTCCATAGGGATTGTGCGATTCATTTTTATATTTGATTTGTTTGAATTGAAAAGTTAATCGAAAAGAAAACAAAACATGATTCAAGATTTTATCAAATGTTTCAAGTGTCACCATTCTAATCAAGAATCAAGAATCAAGAAAATGATAAACAATCGAGAATCAGGGTTTCGATGATATTTCCAACCAAATGTCAAGAATCTAAATGAGGCTCGTAGGAATCGATCGAATCTATAGACGTGATGTAATCTCAAGATAGCATGTTCTTGTCTTTCGAAGAATTGATACTAGATCGATGATGATCGACGAGAGTTAGGGCTTTCTCGTGAAACTAGGGTTTCATCGTTTAACCCTTGTTCTTTCGTCGATATCATTCACATTCTAGCCTCTAGAAATTTCAAGAAACGATCGTAACTCCCCAATCTCGAGCGATATCAATCAAGAAAGCATCGCAACGAATTGGGTCGTCGGTTCTTGAACTTGCTAGGGTTTACAAAACTCGTAGGACTCAAGAATCGATTTAAGATATATTACATCATCATTCTATTGATCGTCTCGACTCCTCGACGAGCGGAGTATTACTCAAACATCACAACAAGAACTACAACTAGAAATTGAGATCGAATCATGATGCAAGAATTTAAAGAAAACAAGATAAAAGAATATCACCTTTTATTTATATCAACAATTTGATTACAGTCGCTCAAGAACTACAAGAGGAAGAACTAAATTGTCGATTTGGCTTCGCTCGGCTCCGTGAGTCGTGGATCGGCTTGGACCAATTGCTCTGTTGAAAATCGGCTCCGCTCATAAAAGGTTGCAAGGCTTCTTGCTTGATGGGGTACTCGGGATCTTGGCTTTTGATTGGAATTAGGGTTAGGGTTTCACACAAGTCTTGTCACTAGACTTGTGGAAGAAGAAGATGAAGAAAGAGGTAGGGATTTTTCTAAGTATCTAAGTATTGGATCCTAGATCCAAGTATCAAGTATCCCTTAACCCTAGGTTTAGGCTTCTATTTATAGACTTCCCAAACCCTAGGTCTAGGTTTAAAATTAAAATTCCCTCCAAAAGTTTGTTGAGGAGTTTCTAGAAAGAGTTTGTTAGGAGCTAGCTTAGGTTTTAAGCTAGGATTAATTAAGCATTAGAAACCCTAGTTTGCTGATCTGGCAGAAGTCTCTGGAATATTCTGTCTTTCTGAGCTTCTGGAAGTGAGGTAAGAATTTTGCACCAAATATTTAGGGCTGACGTGGCATCTCCGCCGCGGAACCGCGGCGCAAGCCGGCTCCGGCCGCGGTTCCGCGGCCAAGTGTTGGCTTCATGGCTTCACACTTCCAGTGTTGCTTTGGGCTAAACTTTGGGGCTTTATCTGATCTGTGGAATTGTGTTTTGCCTTTTGGATTGCTACCAGATCTACAAACTTGGAGTTGGTGTAATGTTTGATCAGCACCATGTAAATTTTTGGCCTTTCTTCTGGATTTTCCTGCACGGACTTCGAAACACGGGTTGCAATATATAGAAATGATGCCATGCTATGAAATGCAATCAATTTCCCTAGAAATGCCGGTTTTAAGGTCTAACACATGTAATCTGATATTTTGCGACAGATTTGCTAATATGTGAAATATGAATGCCGAACACTTCTATATGAATGCAAATGATGAGGAAATTGCCGGCTAAAAGATGCAATATTTTCGACTAATCAAATTCCCCCAAACTTAATTTCGATCGTCTCGAGCGAACTGTTTTATTAAAAAGAGAAGGAGAAAATAAAGAAAGAGAAAAAACTAACTAGCACACTTTCGTAGGCAACACGATTGCACTGAGCACGTGCAACAAGCCTTTAAACCTCTAGGTGTCCCTAGTAGGAGGAGTGTTGTCTCCTGAGGGTTTTCAGCGGATTGCACCCACAAAATCCAATAATAAAAGACAGATCATGAATATTACATTTAAAGAAAAGAATTGTAGAAGAAAAACTTTGAAAATTAGGGTTTCCAACTAAGCTAGCTTTTCGGTTGTCATGAGCCCTATCTTAATGGTCATGAAAAGATGTTAGAAATCACGTCCTCCCTCAATAAAACATCGTCTTATTCTTCATTCCTATCTTTCTTCCAAACATTGATCATATACCCCTGCGTGTGTGTAAAGACATCCCTACACCCGGAGAATTCAATTCAAGCTATCATACTCTTGCCCATCAGCCTCAGTACATTTTAATTAATGAATATTTAGATGAGATTGCTCACACACTTTCATGCGACCGTTAATACTTCTTGAGGTACTAACCGATCGATTACTCCTGTGCTTGCTTACTTGGTGTATTTTCCTCGTCTTGCACCACCTCAGGCATAGCAGTGACTCCCAGACCAGTTGGCCTTAGGGCACTAGGTGAAGAGGCACCCTCGCTATATATTTTTTTATTGCCCTTGGTGATAACAAAACCAGTGTCCATTTTTCTCACCACTTTATATTTTCTTCATTCATTTTTTTTTATTTCCTTCATACTTTTGGCTTTAAGACAAGAGCATTTCAAGGTATCCTCTACTATCCCAGGTTTTAAGACGTGTGTAAGTGCGAATAGCAGGGTATCAACGTTCAAAATGTTTGGCTTCCAGAATAGAAATTATTTTTCAGACTTATTTTTATCCTCAGATTAGTGACGTCTTTCATCTTACTAACCCTTGGGACAACGGCTCATAACTACTTATTACTAGTTCGTATAAGAAAACTTCTAATTTTCTTAGTTTTCTTAAATTTTTCTAATCTCATGGATGTAATTTTTCACTATCTAAACTTTTATTATCTTATTTATGTACAAAAATATTTTTATAGTTTTGAAAATTTTTAAATTTTTATAGGTTTTCAAAAAATGTTTTGTGCTTATGCAAATGATATGCAAATGATGCGAAAATAAGCACAAACCTCCCCCAAACTTGTTTTCAACAGTGCCCTCACTGTTGCCATCTGCTAAATCTCAAAAAACATGTAAGCTTGGGAGGAATTTATTAGTGGGGGCAAAATATATAAGTGAAGAAACTCCCCCAAACTTCTTTTTGGCTCAAAATTTTGTAAAAAATTTCTTTTCAAGAGCCAGAAAAAATATACCCCCCCCCAAACTTGAGTTATGCAATGTTAATCTTTTGAAAATCACATGAGGGGTCAAGAATCATTGGTCGATGCCAAGCTTTGCAAAGACCGAATGTCAACATCAACCATTCAAAATTTTTATCAATGCAGTGTTCTGGTTGATGGAAGAAGAAGTGTGGAAAGGGTAAGTGGTGGAATAGAATGTGTGTGCGTTTCATTTTGGAGAGACGATGCAGTGAGTGTGATGGATTACTCGCATTCTTCTTACAAGTCAGAAGAAGGGGTGGAGGTTCAATTTCAATGATTGGGACATGATTCATCTCAACACCCGTGTTATTCAGAAATGCGAGTTCATCAGCGAAGATCTCCTCAAAAGTTTCATCAATACCCCGAAGAATAATGTCATCACAAAATGCGGGGTGATCTTCAGACTCTAAAAGCAGTTCATAATCAGTGTTAATTGTTGACCCGGACATCTCGGTGGAAGAGTCCGTATGTGTATGATACATAGTTGGGTCAAACAATAACGTATGAAAAGAGTCAAGATCAGTATTATGAGGGTCATCAAATTCGCTGCTGTCGGCATCCATTAAGTCGACAGAATAGACCTGAGCAGTAGGTTCGGAGGGTACACTTCCTAACTTGTAAATGTTCATCTCAATTGTCCTCTTCCCGAAGGATAGGATCATAGAACCATTACGACAGTTGATGATAGCATTGGAAGTGGCCAAAAAGGGGCGACCTAAAATCACCGGAATTTGATTCCGTGAGTTCGCTACAGGCTGTGTATCAATTACAATAAAGTCCACAGGGAATATAAATACCCCGATTTTTATTAACACATCCTCTAGTTCACCCTTAGGTCTGGTGATTGATCGGTCAGCCATCTGGAGAGTGCAATGGGATGGTTTCAACTCTCCGATCCCTAACTGCTCATAAACTGAGAAAGGAAGCAGGTTAACACTTGCCCCAAGGTCTAGTAGAGCTCGGTTAATGTGTTTTTCCCCAATAGAGATGGAAATCGTAGGATAGCCAGGATCCTTACGTTTCCTCGGTAATTGCTGGGGGAAAGCCGTGTCTACAGTCTTTGCCATGAATATTTTCTTGGGCATTTGTTTCTTCCTCTTTCTAGTGCACAAGTCTTTAAGAACTTTCGCATATGCAGGGACTTGTTGGATAGCATCTAGAAGAGGGATATTGATGTTAACCTATTTAAACATCTCAGTGATCTTCTCCATATGTGGACTTGGTGTGTTAGCCCTTAACCGATTAGGATAAGGTGCTTTAGTAATAAGCGCTGGGTCCATCATAGGAGAAGGAAGTGTGTGTGGAACCGATCCCAGAATAGAAGTGGGGATCGTCCGTGGAGGAATAAAAGAGGTGGGCTGAAGTGGCGAGCCTTTTGGGAAACGAAGAATAGGCTCGGAAGAAGGTGGTGGGGTAGAAGAACTGGGATCAGAACTAGAAGTGTGTGTGCGAGGAAAGGTCTCAGCCGGGGCGTTGATAGGATTTTCAATATCATCAACTTCTTCCCCAACATGGTTGTCAAGCACTCTTCCAGATCTCAACGTGGTGATTGCATTCACATGATGTGAATAGCCAGGATTGAGTAAGGGTTGAGCTGGAAGTTTCCCTTTCTCTCTTGCACTAATTTCGGCTTTTAATCGTGCAATTGCTTCTTCCATCGATTTAATACTCTCGTTTTGGGACGCAGAGTTTTTCTCAATTTTATCGACAGAAGACTTCATTTCAGCCGAAACTTGCATGATATTTGTTAAGACCAAATTCATGTATTGTGCAAAAGAACAGGATTCATCAGTTCTGGTCAACTGTAAAGGACTAGACAGTGCAGGTGTGTTGACCGGATTTTGAAAGTTATGTGCTTGAAAGGGGTGCTGACTCAATTAAAGTTGTGGTTGCTGTTGTGGTGGAGGGACCCTTTGGAAATTGTTTTGGTTTGGAACCGTGTTTTGAGATTGTGATTGGTTCCAAGCAAAATTAGGGTGATTCCTCCAACCCTGATTATATGTGGAAGAAAAAGGATCGTTTCTCGGTCTTTGAAATGCGGCATTGGTATGCTCACGACCTTGAAATGGACATTCTTCCGTCAAGTGAGACGGATCAGAACAGCAGCCACATACAGTTTTGGAAAGTGACATTTGATTAAGGGAGGCAGCTAAAAATTTGTTTTCCATAGTCTCGAGTTTCTTGTGTATAGCTGAAATGTCAGCTCTAACTCCTATGGAAACATCCAATTGGTTATTGCCACTCCTAAATGATGGACTTTCCCACTGTAAAGACTTTTCAGCGAACTCTTCTAAATATCGCCAAGCTTCCCCATCATCCTTGGTCATGAAGGTGCCTTGACACATGTTTTCAAGACTCTGTTTAGTGTTAGGGTTACTGCCCTCATATATGATTCGGCAAAGCTCCCATCTAGGGATGCCGTGATGAGGACACTGAACCAAAAGATCCTTGAAACGTTCAAAGCATTTAGAGAATGGTTCAGCAGGGAGCTGGGCAAATTGATTCAGTTCGCTACGGATTCGAGTTGTCTTTTGTATTGGGTAAAATTTCTTAAGGAATGCAGCGACGAATTCTTCCCAATTCGTAATAGAGTGTGCGGTAGTGTTATATAGCCACTTCTCGGCTATATCGTACAAGGTAAATGGAAGAAGTCGTAGACGCATAGCATCCACTGAAAGTTATGACGTACCCATCATTGCGCATACGTTTTCAAATTTGGTAATGAAAACGTAAGCGTCCTCAGTCTCGAGTCCGTGGAATTTGGGTAAAAGGTTGATGTATTGGGGTTTAATCTCAAAGTTATCCCCATTGGCTGGTGGTGTGGATAAGCAGGTCGAAAGAGGACCTCGCAGTGGATAGCACCTCTCCTGGAGAGAGATGCGGGGTGGATTCTGCGCACCAACGGACGGTGGCAGATTAGGGTTAAAGAAATTCGATGGAGGTGGATCCATCGATGTGGGTGTGGTAGTGGGTAAAGAAGAAGAAGTAAATGGAGAAATATCGACTTCGGAGTCGATAAAAGGTACGCGGACTAAACGGGCACTAGAATCCCGTGTCCAGCCTATCTTGTACTAAAAAGGGTTAGTACAAGTGACAGCGTTGGCTTATAATTAGGGGTAAATGAATGAATGCGGTGTTTGATTTGAAAAAGGGACGGATTTTCGAAAAAATTATGCAGCACACAAAACCCTAGAATCTAGTGGTCACCTAGGTCCGGCTCTAGACCGCTCCTAACTGCCAAAAGACAAGTCACAGGATAGAATCCTTCACTGCCTCTTTGTTCCCCTGTGGCCAGGTAAGTGCCAGGTAAGTGGGAAGGTACTCCACTACGTAAGTAGTGGGCCTAATTAATAACCACTAGCCTTCGACACACTTGCCTAGACACCACAAGAAAATGCGGATAAGCAATGAATTACCCAAGGCCTTCTTCTGTCCTAAGTGAGCACGACGGTCCTTAGAGTCATCTCTAGATATTTTTTTAGTTAATTGGGGTAAATGCGGATGCAAGTTTTGCGATTTTCGGGGCCTAGGAAGGGTAATGAAATCCCCACCTAATTTGGATTTGGCCTTGCCCCTTAATATCCGTATTTAGAATGCAAACAACCAAGAAACAAAATCACGCACAAATTTAATTTTGCAATTTGCGAGCTGCGATTATTTGCAAAGAATCCTGCAGAAATTTGTTAGTTGGAGCTAAAAGAGGAGAGAGAAGAAGGTAAGGAGTCACCTGAGATAAAAATTTTACAGAGAACCCTCCAAAGGGCCGCGGTTCCGCCGCATATGCTGGCTATTGCCGCCCTTCCGCGGTCGAATGATGGAATCACTGCACCAAAATTCAACAGGGAGCTTCTGTAGACTCCCTCAAGTCTCTGGTATTTTCAAAACAATTTCTTCAATTGCCAACCAGCTCCAGATTTCCTTGCAATGAACCACAACAAATCGTTTAGGGTTTGCACGAATTTTGATCTCAAAAATCACAATGGAATAAATCTTTCAATTCAAACTACAATATGAAACGAATTAGCGCGTAATCCCCGGCAATGGCGCCATTTGATTGTATGAAAATTCTTGTTTGTGTGAATCGAATAAAACGAATGAGTTTCTTTGTGTCGGTATTTAGAAAATTGAATAAAGTTCACAATCAAAGAATTATATTTGACCGCAATCAATTACGGTGTCGGTTGTAGATCGTAAGCGAGTGCGGATCGTCCACAGGGATTGTGCGATTCGTTTTTATATTTGATTTGTTTGAATTGAAAAGTTAATCGAAAAGAAAACAAAACATGATTCAAGATTTTATCAAATGTTTCAAGTGTCACCATTCTAATCAAGAATCAAGAAAATGATAAACAATCGAGAATCAGGGTTTCGATGATATTTCCAACAAAATGTCAAGAATCTAAATGAGGCTCGTAGGAATCGATCGAATCTATAGACGTGATGTAATCTCAAGATATCATGTTCTTGTCCTTCGAAGAATTGATATTAGATCGATGATGATCGACGAGAGTTAGGGCTTTCTCGTGAAACTAGGGTTTCATCGTTTAACCCTTGTTCTTTCGTCGATATCATTCACATTCTAGCCTCTAGCAATTTCAAGAAACGATCGTAACTCCCCAATCTCGAGCGATATCAATCAAGAAAGCATCGCAACGAATTGGGTCGTCGGTTCTTGAACTTGCTAGGATTTACAAAACTCGTAGGACTCAAGAATCGATTTAAGATATATTACATCATCATTCTATTGATCGTCTCGACTCCTCAACGAGCGGAGTATTACTCAAACATCACAACAAGAACTACAACTAGAAATTGAGATCGAATCATGATGCAAGAATTTAAAGAAAACAAGATAAAAGAATATCACCTTTTATTTATATCAACAATTTGATTACAGTCGCTCAAGAACTACAAGAGGAAGAACTAAATTGTCGATTTGGCTTCGCTCGGCTCCGTGAGTCGTGGATCGGCTTGGACCAATTGCTCTGTTGAAAATCGGCTCCGCTCATAAAAGGTTGCAAGGCTTCTTGCTTGATGGGGTACTCGGGATCTTGGCTTTTGATTGGAATTAGGGTTAGGGTTTCACACAAGTCTTGTCACTAGACTTGTGGAAGAAGAAGATGAAGAAAGAGGTAGGGATTTTTCTAAGTATCTAAGTATTGGATCCTAGATCCAAGTATCAAGTATCCCTTAACCCTAGGTTTAGGCTTCTATTTATAGACTTCCCAAACCCTAGGTCTAGGTTTGAAATTACAATTCCCTCCAAAAGTTTGTTGAGGAGTTTCTAGAAAGAGTTTGTTAGGAGCTAGCTTAGGTTTTAAGCTAGGATTAATTAAGCATTAGAAACCCTAGTTTGCTGATCTGGCAGAAGTCTCTGGAATATTCTGTCTTTCTGAGCTTCTGGAAGTGAGGTAAGAATTTTGCACCAAATATTTAGGGCTGACGTGGCATCTCCGCCGCGGAACCGCGGCGCAAGCCGGCTCCGGCCGCGGTTCCGCGGCCAAGTGTTGGCTTCATGGCTTCACACTTCCAGTGTTGCTTTGGGCTAAACTTTGGGGCTTTATCTGATCTGTGGAATTGTGTTTTGCCTTTTGGATTGCTACCAGATCTACAAACTTGGAGTTGGTGTAATGTTTGATCAGCACCATGTAAATTTTTGGCCTTTCTTCTGGATTTTCCTGCACGGACTTCGAAACACGGGTTGCAATATATAGAAATGATGCCATGCTATGAAATGCAATCAATTTCCCTAGAAATGCCGGTTTTAAGGTCTAACACATGTAATCTGATATTTTGCGACAGATTTTCTAATATGTGAAATATGAATGCCGAACACTTCTATATGAATGCAAATGATGAAGAAATTGCCGGCTAAAAGATGCAATATTTTCGACTAATCAATGCCCCCTCCAAAGAGTCTGACGCAGCTAAGATCTTTTCAAGGCAAGCTTGCTTATATACGAAGGTTTATCTCAAATTTATCGGGAAGATGTAGGCCCTTCTCAAAGCTCATGAAGAAGGGAGCTCCTTTTGTCTGGGATGCCGATTGTCAAGAAGCGTTCGAAAGCATCAAACAGTACCCGTTGCACCCTCCAGTGCTTGCTGCCCCTATTCTAAATAAACCGTTGATTCTCTATACTGCCGCGCTAGATGAGTCACTCGGTGCGCTCCTTGCCCAGAACAACGAGAAGGGAAAAGAAAATGCCCTCTACTACCTCAGTCGAACTCTAGTCGGGGCGGAACACAACTATTCCCCGATCGAAAAGCAATGCCTGGCTCTGATATTCGCTGTGAAGAAGCTGAGGCACTATCTGCTCGCTCATCGGGTAATGCTGATCTCTAAGGTCGACCCGCTCAAACACTTGATGACCAAAGCAAGCCTAGTCAGTAGAATGGCGAGATGGACTGTCGTGCGGCTTGAATTTGACATAATCTATACTCCCCAGAAAGCGGTAAAATGGAAAGCTCTCGCTGACTTCCTTTCCGCTCACCCCATACCAGAAGGGTCACCGCTCAATTGCGAGTTACCCGACGAACAAGTGCTGCACCACGAGGATGATGAGCCATGTTAGGAGCTCTACTTCGATGGAGCCTCATCAATGAGGAGCTCCGGCAAATCAAGCGTCCCTCAGATAAAAGCAGGGATAGGATTAGTGTTCATCACGCCATCGATGGGAACCACAAGACATTCTTTTGCTCACACCGAGCCTCACACAAACAACGAGGCTGAGTACGAAGCTCTGATAGCTGGTCTGGAGCTCGCCATAGAAATGGAAATCCTTCGGCCACGGGTCTACGGTGACTCCCAGCTTATCGTCAACCAAGTAAGCGGTGACTATAAGATATACAAACTCGAGTTAGCTCGATATACAAGCCGAGTGGTGGAACTCATGAAACGGTTCGCTCACATTGAACTAATGAGAGTCCCTAGGGCGTTGAACGGAAAAGATGATATACTGGCTCTCCTAGCTAAAGAGCTAGCTGATCCTAATATGGAAGAAATTATAATCACAGTCAGAAACCGGCAAATTCTGCCTCCAGTCTTTTTGCGTGAAGATGAAAGCATAGAACAAGAGAACAATCCTGCCGAAGAGGCTTCGATCATCCAAGACGAGTCCGATTGGAGAGAACCCTTCATAGAGTACCTTCGATACGACAAGCTGCCTGAAGAAAAATCTATGAGGATTCAGCTGAAGAAGAGAGCTCTCCGATACGTGTTTGTAAATAATACGCTATACCGCAGATCATATGACCAACTCTAGCTCAGGTGCCTGTCATCGGCCGAAGCCCAAAAAGTCATGAAAGAAGTTCACTCGGGCGTCTGCGGGGCTCACCAGTCCGGCCCCAAAATGCGGCTTCAGATCAAACGGCTTGGATATTACTGGCCCACCATGATAAGGGATTGCGAAGAGCATTCAAAGAAATGTCATCTCTGCCAAATTCACGATGATTTCATTCACAAGCATCCCAATCCGTTGCATCCTACGGTGGCGTCGTGGCCTTTCGAAGTTTGGGGCACCGACATAGTTGGCCCAATTGATCCTCCATCATCCAAAGGCCACCGGTTCACATAATACTTCTCCAGATGGGCTTAAGTTGTCCCGCTAAAAGAAGTCAAAACAGAAGATATTCTGACGTTCTTCAGACATAATATTCTATACCGCTTTGGTACACCGAGAAGAATCATATCTGACAACGGGCCTTCTTTCAAGAGCTTCAAAGTCTCAAGGTTCGCTACTCAGCATAAGATAGACTAGAGATATTCCTCCATCTATAATCCAAGAGCCAATGGGCTAGCCGAAGCCTTCAATAAAACTCTATGCAAGCTCCTGAGGAAAAATGCCTCAGCCAACAAGAGAGACTGGAATCTCAAGCTCCACGAGGCGTTGTGGGCATATCGTACCACGCACCGCACTCCAACTCGGTCCACTCCATACTCACTACTCTTCGGAGTGGAAGCAATCCTCCCGCTCGAAGTCGAAGTTCCAAGCCTAAGAATGGTTGTACAACACGAGTTGACGGAGGAGGAAAATGTCCACTTTCGGCTCGAAGAGCTTAACGCCCCAAAGAAAAGAGGCTCGCAGTATAGCAAAATCTAGAGTTGTACCGAGCCCAAATGTCATGGGCCTATGATAAGATGACCCGTCTCCGTGCTTTTAAGAAAGGCGAATTGGTGTTGGTCCTCAAAAGACCGATCATCCCCAATCGATATGCCAAAGGAAAATTCGAGCCAAACTAGGAAGGACCTTACGTCATCGAGAAAGTGTTTGATGGAGGGTCCTACCAGATGATAAATGCCGAAGGAGAAAGGCCCGTGCCACCCATCAATGGCCGATATCTCAAGAAATATTATGCGTGAATGCTCCAAGTCGTAGACGAATTGAACACACTGGCCCTACGGTCTGGATCATACATCCTGTAAAACCGTATACAATTCATGAGTGTAAACGACCCCTATCTCTCCCCAAAGTCCTACCGGCAAGACTACATTTAAAGTCCCACCGAAAAAAAAACAGTATGTCCACAAGAAAAACGGGCACGGAGGAAAACCCGAAAGGGCTCCGTGAGTAAAACAGCAGGACTGCCGGCGAGTTTGTGAAAAACCGAAAGGGCGCAAATTCGTGAAAATAGATAAAATACCCTCACAAAGTCCTCTCGACCTTGTGAGAAGAAAATCCATGCGTGAGATCCTTACGACTCATAAAAGAGCAACATACTTAGGAATCCCTGCGATTCCTAGGGAGAAAATACACCTGTGAGATCCTCTCGACTCGTAGGGAGAAAATACTTTTATAAGACCCTTACGGCTCATAAAATTAAAAAGCCTTAGGTGATAGGGATCTAAACCTGTCTCCTGAGCCATCGCTCCCCAACGGACAAAGGCAAATGATGAGTCGCTCCTGGCATTGCTTCAGTGTTAGCGGTGCTGATGCCGACCAAAAAACCAAATCCTAAGTCCTCCCGGGAAAAATGATGAGTTGCTCCTGGCATTATTCCAGTGCAGCAATACTGATGCCAAACAAATTCCAAATTCTAAGTTCCTTTCAAATTCAAAAGTCCCGCCAAACGAGGCAGAAATCAGACAGATCAAATTAATGTCCCACCCGGTAGCGCTTCCAAGCTCAAAAGTCCCGCTGGACGGGTAGGGAATTCCCAGAATAAATCAAATCAAACAAATCAACCCTGACACTGTAGAAAGCGGAGCAAGTCAACTTCAACCCCGACACCGTAAGAAGCGGAGCAAGTCAAATCAAGCACCGACCGTCCAAGTCGTAAAAAGGGAAGAATCGACCGTCCACGTCGCTAAATGGCAGCACCGTCCATCCACGTCGCAAAAATGGCAGCACCGACCGTCCAAGTCGCAAAAATGGCAGAACCGACTGTCCAAGTCGCAAAAAGGGCAGCACCGACCGTCCAAGTCGCTAAAAGGGCAGAACCGACCGTCCAAGTCACTAAAAGGGCAGTACCGACCGTCCACGTCACAAAAATGGCAGCACCGACCATCCACATCGCAAAAGTGGAAGCACCGACCGTCCACATCGTAAAAAGGGCAGCATCGACCGTCCACATCGCTAAAATGAAATAACCGACAGTCCAAGTCGCAAAAAGGGCAGCACCGACCGTCCATGTCGCTAAAAGGGCAGTATCGACTGTCCAAGTCGCAAAAGGGGCAGCACCGACCGTCCACGTCGCTAAAAGGACAGCATCGACCGTCCAAGTCGCTAAAAGGGAAGCACCGACCGTCCACGTCGCTAAAAAGGCAGCACCGACCGTCCAAGTCGCAAAAAGGGCAACAACGGCCTCCTCGTTGGAATTATGCTCCGCCTTGGAATCAAGTCAACCAGACACGCCGCCTCGGGGACACGTCAACCACCGGCACATCGTCTCGGAGACACGTCAGGCATCGACCGTCCATATCGTAAAAAGGGCAGTGCCAGCTTCCCAAAAAGCGGGAATCAAATCAAGTCGCCTCCACGTGAAAGAAGATCCATCAATTTCATGCACACGACCCACATGTGCGGTGTGCATTTATTGATGGGGGCACTTTGTTGGGGTCGAAAATTACACCCCGGTTGACCAAGCCAAAGTCAAAGTCAACCCCAAGCAAGCGGGCCCAAGCCCAGATCAAGTGGGCCCATGCCCGAGTCGAGCCCCGCGGCCAATCTCCTCCATGCCAAAATGAAATCATGTAATAAATAATTTTTATGTAATTTTGTATGCATGAATGTAAGAAAAATGGGCATAAAGCCAAATTTTTGTAAAGCCCATGACTCGTGTGCAAAAGAAATGAGCACATGAGGCATGGGATTGGCAAAATGCCATTTTGTAAAGCCCAAGGAGCTTTATGTAAATTTGTAAGCCTATATAAGGCAACATGATAATGAAATAAAAAAGAACATTTTCCATTCTCAAAAAATTCTAGGGTTTGTGCCTCCTCCTTTCTTAAGGTTCTAAAACCTTCCCCCCTTTTTAAATTAAATCAAGAGTTTAACTCTTCCCTTTTCCAAAAAGAAATAGTTTTCCACCACAAAACCCTTGAAGGGGAGCTCGGATCTTCAATCAGATCTCGAAAAGGGGAGACTTTTAAGTCTCACCCCCTTTTCTCTAAGATCCAGCTGATCAAGAGGAGGAAGAAGGAGACACATCTCCAAAAATCCAACTTTGGAAAGATCCGAGGCTCAAAAGAAACTCCAGGGCTAAAGAAAGAAGAGAGGGGTCCCCTTTGATCACCTCTGAAGATCTTTAGGGAGTTCAACTCCTAGCCCAGGGGCTAAGCCCCTTTTACGGGCGCCAAGCGGCCACGCACCTGGCACGTGACCCGCGGGAGCCAAGCGCCCACAAGCCAGGCACGTGACCCGTGGGTGCCCAGTTCCCACGTTCCATACACGCGTCTTTAAGACGCTCCTCACCCCTCATTTTTCATACACTCTATACTCAAAACTCGTCTCCTGCTAGGAAAATTTTTCTAACGGGGCACTGCCCTGCACCCCGTAAGGGGGCTGCTAGCCTCCTTGACCCCCAGCCCGCTATCCGGGTAGCGGGACCCCCGTAAAAAACTCTACGGGGCCCCCGATATATCTAAAACCCTTTCAAAACACAACACTTCACATTGAGTTCGCATGACCTGTTTGACCCGTCAATCGGAGATTCCCTCATTCCAAAGGTGAGGGGTAATTAACGGAAGTTTAGTCCGCAGCTGCCGGAGATTCGGATCCCCACAATCAATAAACCCTAGCCTACCCTAGGCAGGGGGAATCTGTAGTACGCCTGACAAGCGCACGCGTATCCCCATCTCAATGGGGTAACAAGAAAAACACCCTACAGGGAGCACGTGAGCGCCGAGCAGATATTAGTGTTTAACACTATGAGAGGCCAACCTCAGCCTAAATTAGCCAAGTCTCCCGAGGCCAAAAACCTTTTGATCACCAATCAACCGAGCCTTCCTATGCTCAGATCTCCCCAAATCGATCTTAGTTCTAAATATCGATAATGATCTCCTAATAGATGGTATATAAAAGGATGTTCGCTCCACTATGATCTCCCTTCAATCTGGAATTTGGTTCAAGGGTACATCTCTCCACACCTCTGATACATGTCGTTGTAATTCTTCAACGTCTTCAGAGAGGTGGAGGGTCCCGATAACCAACAACTCTTTGGTGCACTCCCAAACTGATGAGTGTAAGTCCACGTTACCTCTCCCGGTTCTTTCGGGCTTGCGATTTTTAGGGTTTGGGTAACATGGACTACAAAAACGGATCTTGGCTAAACTACACACTAGCAACCTAACTAGAGAGTTGTCTACTCGGTTAGGGGTTATACCTCAACTTGAACTCCTTCTTCTTGACTCTTGATGGTGGTCGGATGGTGCTTTCCTCGTCGCCTACTCTTGTCAAAGATGGATCCACCTGAGGGTTTCTTCCTTGAGCTCCTTTCTCGAACTTTGAGAGAACTAAGATCTTTGGCTTCCTAGACCTTCAACCTTAGAGAGAACAAAGAGTAGCTTTGGGTGTTTTATCTTCAAGGAGATGTTTCTCAACACATGAAAATTGTTCTCCTTGAACTAGAGGAGGAAGAAGAAGAATAGAGGAGAGAGAATGGTTATGATAGAATGAGATGGTTTTTTACAACCATAACATTTTAAGTGAATTATCAAATTAATAAAATTAATCTAAATAAAAAAGTTGATGGAAGGTTTGATAAGACTATTATCATTTCACATTAAATGGTTTTTGCTAGAATCAAAGAGCATCTTTGATGTGTAATGATGATAGTCAATGTTTCAACCATGGTCAACAAGTCAACCTTGGTCAACAAGTCAACAAACCCAACCATGACACAATTTCATTTAATTAATGTTATTAATTGATATATCACAAATTCATTAGGGTTTGGAAAAATACGACTGTCAACTGTGCATACGCACCCGTTCCAGAACCCTAATGAAAAACCTCTTCCTCCGCCTCAATCAACTGTGCATACACACCCGCATTTGTGTTCCGAGGAACATGAATACAATGAGATAAAACTAACCCCAAAACATATACTAGGATCTGGCTCAAACCAGAGCCCGCTAGTAATATCCGTCCGGACGCCAAACGTGCACAAGTGCGCGGATGAAAACGAACCCTGCCGCAAAACCATGCGACCTCTACTCTGTTTTGCCCAAAGGCGAATAACTCTCTGTGTGGGACTCTAAAGACTCGACACTACGCTGGCAGTGGGTTTAACCACAGACCGCAAGCGGCACTAGCTGTACGTAACGGTCCCCAGGTAGATGCCGACAAGAAGACTGACGAGGTAAACCCATCTGAACTCCTACTGAGCCTGAATGTGACAATCTCCATACAGTCCGGTCTGTTCGTCTGATACATCGCATGGCGGGCCTAGGGGGCGGTAAACGTCAGTCCCCTAATAGAGGTACAAGTCGTGTCGGAGTGTAGCCCAGAACACCCTGAGATAACACTGGAAACCTACCAGTATATCTCGCTTGCCCTGGCTAGGGACTACTTGTGTAATGGCTCTCCTAGACACAGCGCGATGTCAACCCCCAATACCGGGAGAAACGAATCTTGTCTAACCGTCACTGCCTCCAAGTGCTTCGGGACTGCACCCAAAAACTACCTGTTTGCACGACTCCTTTGAGTCGTGGTAGGGTAGTAATCAAAGTGCAATGGGAACACACTCGAGGCGAAGTGACAGTGTCAAGTCAGCAGACTAAGCTGTACTCATGTCACCTGGGAACTGATAACTGACGATAGGTATAATACCAACCAACAGTTCCCGACGAGTCCTGTCCAGTGTACTCATAACCTAACGAGCACCCGCATACTATCTCAAGTACGACGTACTGACGGCTGTGGGACAGACTGTTTCCCAAGATGGGATGAGAAGCGTATACGCTAGTCTACTCCGGAGTATCGATGCCCTGTCTCGATAGTCCTACGACTAGGGACCTGCATAAGGATGTGCTTGTAGATTACCCAGCCCCCACGAGTGTGACTGCCATCACAACGCTGGTAATCAAGCAAAGATCTTAAGGGCTCCACTAATGTGTAAAGGTGATATGCTAAAAGAAACACATGCACACATTAAAGCAGAAACAAACCAAGTAGCATACTACTATATTGAGCAAGATTGTTTATACAAGGTGAATATCCCAAGCTTCCATCAAGTAATATACAAACTAGTATGATACAGTAATGGCCTCTAGGGCATATACACTAACAATCTCCCACTTGCACTAAGGCCATGTACTGGCGTATCGAAGACCTATCATCTCGATCAGCCGCTCGAACTGAGTCTGGGGTAAGGCCTTTGTGAATGGATCAGCAGTGTTATCTTCCGTAGCAACTCTCCGAACCTCGATCTCCTGGTGACCCACGATCTCCCTGATCAGGTGATACCGCCTCAAGATGTGCCTGGACTTCTGATGGGACCTGGGTTCCTTCGCTAAAGCTATAGCTCCGTTGTTGTGGCAATACAGCGGTATTAGATCAATAATGGTAGGAACCACCTGAAGCTCCGTGAAAAACTTCTTCATCCAGACAGCTTCCTTTGCGGCATCTGCAGCAGCGATATATTCCGCTTCCATCGTCAAGTCAGCAACGGTTTCCTGTTTGGAACTCTTCCAACTCACCGCCCCTCCATAGAGGGTAAAGACATAACCCGACATGGACTTGGAATCATCCTTGTCACTCTGGAAGCTGGAGTCAGCAAAGGCCTCGATCTGGAGGTCTTTCCCGCCATACACCAAGAACATCTCCTTAGTCCTTCTCAGGTACTTGAGAATGTTCTTTACCGCTATCCAGTGTTTCTCCCCAGGGTTTGACTGATACCTGCTTACCACACTCAGTGCATAAGCTACATCTGGTCTGGTACATAACATCGCATACATTATAGAGCCTACCGCAGAAGCGTAGGGTATAATAGACATGCGATCCCTTTCCAAATCAGTCTTGGGAGACATCTCTTTGGAGAGGGTGATCCCGTGACAAGCCGGTAGATTACCACGCTTGGAATCTTCTATACTGAATCTTTTCAGTATGGTGTCGATGTACCTGGACTGTGAAAGTACTAATATCCTCTTGGATCTGTCACGATAGATCCGGATCCCCAGAATGTATGAGGCATCACCCAGGTCTTTCATGGAGAACCTGTGTGACAAGAACCCTTTGACAGATTGTAGCATAGGAATGTCATTTCCTATCAAGAGAATGTTATCCACGTATAAAACGAGGAATACTACAGTTCTCGCTACAAATCTACTATAGATGCATGGTTCATCTGGATTTTTGATAAAGCCAAAATCTTTGACCGCCTCATCAAAACAGATGTTCCAACTCCGCGATGCCTGTTTTAGTCTATAGATGGACTTAAGAAACTTGCACACCTTCCCGCTGCTCCCACTCTGAATGAAACCCTCTGGCTGGTCCATATAGACACACTCCTCTAAATTTCCATTCAGAAAAACGGTCTTTACGTCCATCTGCCAAATCTCATAATCGTGGAAGGCAGCAATGGCAAGAAGGATCCGAATGGATTTCAGCATAGCCACTGGAGAAAAGGTTTCGTCATAGTCCAAGCCAGGTCTTTGACGGAAACCCTTTGCAACAAGTCTAGCTTTATAGGTCTCAACCTGTCCATCTACACCAATCTTCCTTTTGAAGATCCACTTGCATCCTACGGGTTTTACCCGATCTGGAGCAATGTCCAACGTCCATACTTTGTTGGTGTACATGGACTCAATTTCGGTCCGCATTGCATCCAGCCATTTTACCGAGTCAATGCTCTGAATGGCTTGCTGGAAGCTAGTCGGCTCATCGCTATCAATGATGCAATCCTCTCTATCCCCGTCTATGAGAAAACCGTATCTCTCGGGCGGATGAGACTGCCTACTACTCCTGCGGAGCGGCGTAGGAATGTCCTGATCTTTCGAACCCTCGGGTTCTACTAAGCTTTCAGTAATAGCTCGTGGTTCTGGAATTTCTTCCAGTTCTATTGCGCTCCCACTTATCTGATTTTCCAAAAACTCAGTTTCCAAGAAGTGGGCATGACAAGAAACAAAAACCTTGTGTTCCTCTTCGCAATAGAAGAAATATCCCTTGGAGTTCTTTGGATATCCCACAAACTTGCACTGTACTGAGCGTGCCTCGAGTTTGTCCGCATGCTGCTTTTTGACAAAAGCTGGACATCCCCATGTCTTAATGTGCTTAAGATAGGGTTTCTTCCCACACCACATCTGATATGGTGTAGTAGGCACAGTCTTAGTTGGAACTCGGTTCAAAAGGTATGCAGCTGATTCTAGTGCATATCCCCAGAATGATCGCGGTAACTCAGCGTTACTCATCATGGAACGTACCATATCCAATAGGGTCCGGTTCCGTCTCTCCGATACACCGTTATGTTGCGGAGTGTATGGAGGAGTAAGCTGAGAGAGAATTCCATTCTCTTTTAAGTAATCCAGGAACTCGACACTTAAGTATTCACCACCTCGATCAGATCTTAGTGTCTTGATACTTTTGCCTGTTTGTTTTTCCATTTCATTCTTATATTCCTAGAATTTTCCAAAGGCTTCGGATTTATGTTTCATTAAGAAGACATAACCGTACCTTGAAAAGTCATCCGTAAAAGTAATGAAGTAAGAATAACCGCTTCGTGCATGCGTAGACATTGGACCGCACACATCGCTGTGTACGAGTCCCAAGAGCTCGCTCGCTCTTACTCCGTGTCCAGTGAACGGAGTCTTTGTCATCTTTCCGTTGATTGACAAGTTGCATATGATTGATATTCGAACGGATCCAAATATCCTTCTGTATGCAACTTCGTCAACCTTCTCTCATTGATGTGACCCAGTCTACAATGCCATAAGAAAGCCTGATTTGATTCCGGAGACTTTCTTTTGTGTGTATTCTGGACATTGAAAATCTGTGGTTGGTTTAATACATATATTCCATTGTTTAATGTACCTGACCCAATCAGAACTTGATTAAGGCGAATGTTTACAACATTACTTACAAACGCAAATTCATAACCTTCTTTAGAAACTAAAGATACAGAAATGATATTACAAGTTGCATTTGGTATAAAATAACAATTACGCAAAACCAAAACGTGTCCATCTGACAACCCCAGGTGATAGTCCCCCACGGACTCAGCATCCATGCCAGCTCCGTTTGCAACTCTGAGGGTCATATCACCTGCCTTCAAAACCCTACGGTTTCTCAACGCCTGCAAAGAATTACAGATATGAGATCCTGATCCGGTATCCAATGCCCAGGAAGTAGAGTTTATTGATAGACAGTTTTCAATAACATAGACACCTGAAGCTGAAGCCGCAACTTGCTTCAGATCCTGTGTTCTGGCCTTCCAGGCCCTGCAATCTTTCTTCGAGTGTCCACTCTTGTGACAGTAAAAGCATTCCTCCTTTCCTACAAGCTTTCCCGCTTCCTTTGTTGCTTTTGCCTTTCTCTTCGTATCCACTTTACTAACACCGCCCCTTGGTTTGGCGGGGGTTTTCTTCTTCTTTCCCTTGGCTTTCGCCTTGGACCTAGAAGATGAAGATCCTCCTACAAACAAAGTGGATGTTTCTCTACCTTTCTGTAGGGTGCCCTCTGCACTCCTCGGCATGTTGAGGAGTTCTGAAAGTTCAACTTCCTTTTCTTGCAAGTTGAAATTCAGGATGAACTGGGCGTAAGTGGAAGGAAGGGACTGAAGAATCAAGTCCGTATAGAGCTCATTCTCCAACATGGTCCCAAGGTCCGCGAGCTCCTCAATGAAGCCAATCATCTTAAGCACGTGTTCCGCTACCAGTGATCCGATGGCCAATCTCGCCGAAAATAGCTTTTTCGAGACTTCGTATCTAGCGATACGGGATTGCTCCCCATACAGTTCTTTTGTATGAAGAAATATGGATTCAAGGTCCATATTCTCGTGCCTCCTCTGGTGTTCATTGTCCATAGAGGCAAGCACGAGGCACTTGGCTTTCGCGCAACCAATCTCCCAAGTCTTACGGATTTCCTTATCCGCGACGCTGGAGGTAGGACCTGCGATAGGGGGAGCTTTGGTGGTAAGGAGATACCCCAACTTGTCGTAAGTGATTGCCATTTTGACATTCCTGAGCCAATCTTTGTAGTTTGGCCCTGTCAGTATGTTTTTATCTAGTACTAACTTAAGTCCAGTCATGTTGAATGGTTGCTGCAATTAGGAGAGAGAGAAGAAACACTTTAGCATGATGCTCTTGCAAGTTTAGAGTGGTTTTTAATTTGTCTAAACAGGATGGCTCCCACTGTCTCTCGAATCCCTCCTCAAACCAAAAAAGGAAGAATTAGTCAGGATCAATCTCACCGTACAATACTTGCTTAACTGTTCAGCCAGGCTAGTGTCGGTTCTTCGAGGGAGGTTTTCCAACGCTTTCGCGAAGTTCCTTAATTAAATAACCTCTTTTCCCTGGGGGCGCAACCCCGCTAACACCTTTCTAGACACCTACTAGGTTTATAGCATTGATCGTTAAGCGAGAATTTTCCCGAGGAGTAGCATATACTCACAGTAGGATCGGGATCCAAATATCATTGCGTGACAAAACTGAACGAATCCTACCAGAATCATCACACTCCAAATGGTATGCAGTGCTAGCAAGTTTCAGTTCTTTTGAAACTCCCGATGTGGATTTTTGCCCCATGCTCTTATGACCTTGACTTTGGCCAACAAATCATAAGTCACATGTCAAGTTCTACCCGTCATTCTCCAGGTTAATTTGAACCCACCCGCACCTACCCTTGACTTTGGCCAACAAGGCAGTACGACTGTCCCAAACCAACACATCTATCTATGCTGCACATGAATACCCAATAGCTACCGATCACTATACCTTGACTTTGGCCAACAAACATAGCTTGAATACTATTGACCATCCATGTGAAACGACGGAGGGCTACGAATGGTTTTGGCGAAACCGTGAATGTAGTGAACTTGATATAATCGATGGAACGAGATAGCTTTTAAAAGGAGTGGTTTAAGCTCCGCGTTTAATAGTTATTTTGAAAAGAAACCGAGTGGTTTTTGAAAGTGTTCCAACGACTTTTACTTTGGTTTATTTTTCTTGCATTAATTTTAATGCGTCCCATCAATTAATCCTACCATTGCAGAAAACAACAAAAATATGACGTACGCTTATGCCATCCGCATTCGCCACGGGGTCCCGTCATCACCCGTTAGGTTACTTAACTAACGACAGAGCGGGGGCTGGACTAGCGCGGATGCAAAACATAAGCAACGCCTAAATAGATATCATATAGATATATATAAACATTCGTCACATGCAATGATAGCCATTCCAGATCACAGATGAATACATTGGATATACTAGGAATCCGCAATTCGTACGAGCCTGTAACGAAGAGCGGATTACACGGTCGCGATGAATAGCCAAACCCCACCTTAGACCCCTACGGGTGCGGCAAACTACCCGCCAAGTATCCGAAGTGAAGCAACCTCCCTCAACGACGTGAGTAGGCCACTCGGCACTTCACGGTACCCGGTAGTTTGTGCACCCCACCTTGGGTCTATCCTAGGAGCAAAAACAGTAAAAAGAAATTATATAATGATGGCTACAACCCCGACCCGGTTGTGCGGCCATACAAATAATATTACATCAATTTACATATTACAAGAATTGAAAGATAAACAAAACTCTTATCTCACAATTCCCCCCGGCTATTCATCCGCGACAATCCAACGAATTCATATACACAAACCATCAACATCACAGATCACAGATATGTATAACCCCCACTAATCGACGCATAGCGATTAGCAGACGTTCAATACATAAAAACATTACAGATATAACCCATTAGCCAAAGTCTACAGAAAATCGACCAAAATACGGATTTGTAACCACCCCAAAAACAAACTTGTTCTCTGGAAAATCTGGGCAGAAACAAACCATCCCAAAAATCACAAAATACCCCCAGAAACAAACTGCAGGAGAAACGATCTACGGCCGAGTCAACTCGGCCGCGGAACCGCGGCGAGTTGGTCGGCTCGTGCGATCGTTTTTCTTGCCTATTTATAGAAAAGCCTGAGCCGATTTTTAAGACATGATTTTTTATTTTTAGAGCAGAAAAAAAAAATCGGCAGCAACTAGGGTTTTCCGGGGTGTTTTGCGGTTTTTTCGTTCGGTCGATATTCTAAATACTTTGCTAACATTCTAGGGTGTGTTTAGTTAGGCTCTGATACCACTGTAAGTCCACGTTACCTCTCCCGGTTCTTTCGGGCTTGCGGAAATGGTGAAAAACGATTTTTAGGGTTTGGGTAACATGGACTACAAAAACGGATCTTGGCTAAACTACACACTAGCAACATAACTAGAGAGTTGTCTACTCGGTTAGGGGTTATACCTCAACTTGAACTCCTTCTTCTTGACTCTTGATGGTGGTCGGATGGTGCTTTCCTCGTCGCCTACTCTTGTCAAAGATGGATCCACCTGAAGGTTTCTTCCTTGAGCTTCTTTCTCGAACTTTGAGAGAACTAAGATCTTTGGCTTGCTAGACCTTCAACCTTAGAGAGAATAGAGAGTAGCTTTGGGTGTTTTATCTTCAAGGAGATGTTTTTCAACACATGAGAATTGTTCTCCTTGAACTAGAGGAGGAAGAAGAAGAATAGAGGAGAGAGAATGGTTATGATAGAATGAGATGGTTTTTTACAACCATAACATTTTAAGTGAATTATCAAATTAATAAAATTAATATAAATGAAAAAGTTGATGGAAGGTTTGATAAGACTATTATCATTTCACATTAAATGATTTTTGCTAGAATCAAAGAGCATCTTTGATGTGTGATGATGATAGTCAATGTTTCAACCATGGTCAACAAGTCAACCTTGGTCAACAAGTCAACAAACCCAACCATGACACAATTTCATTTAATTAATGTTATTAATTGATATATCACAAATTCATTAGGGTTTGGAAAAAGACGACTGTCAACTGTGCATACGCACCCGTTCCAAAACCCTAATGAAAAACCTTTTCCTCCGCCTCAATCAACTGTGCATACACACCCGCATTCGTGTTCCGAGGAACATGAATACAATGAGATAAAACTAACCCCAAAACATATACTAGGATCTGGCTCAAACCAGAGCCCGCTAGTAATATCTGTCCGGACGCCAAACGTGCACAAGTGCACGGATGAGAACGAACCCTGCCGCAAAACCATACGACCTCTACTCTGTTTTGCCCAAAGGCGAATAACTCTCTATGTGGGACTCTAAAGACTCGACACTACGCTGGCAGTGGGTTTAACCACAGACCGCAAGCGGCACTAGCTGTACGTAACGGTCCCCAGGTAGATGCCGACAAGAAGACTGACGAGGTAAACCCATCTGAACTCCTACTGAGCCTGAATGTGACAATCTCCGTACAGTCCGGTCTGTTCGTCTGATACATCGCATGGCGGGCCTAGGGGGCGGTAAACGTCAGTCCCCTAATAGCGGTACAAGTCGTGTCGGAGTGTAGCCCAGAACACCCCGAGATAACACTGGAAACCTACCAGTATATCTCGCTTGCCCTGGCCATGGACTACTTATGTAATGGCTCTCCTAGACACAGCGCGATGTCAACCCCCAATACCGGGAGAGACGAATCCTGTCTAACCGTCACTGCCTCCAAGTGCTTCGGGACTGCACCCAAAAACTACCTGTTTGCATGACTCCTTTGAGCCGTGGTAGGGTAGTAATCAAAGTGCAGTGGAAACACACTCGAGGCGAAGTGACAGTGTCAAGTCAGCGGACTAAGCTGTACTCATGTCACCTGGGAACTGATAACTGACGATAGGTATAATACCAACCAACAGTTCCCGACGAGTCATGTCCAGTGTACTCGTAACCTAACGAGCACCCGCATACTATCTCAAGTACGACGTACTGACGGCTGTGGGACAGACCGTTTCCCAAGCTGGGATGAGAAGCGTATACGCTAGTCTACTCCGGAGTGTCGATGCCCTGTCTCGATAGTCCTACGACTAGGGACCTGCATAAAGATGTGCTTGTGGATTACCCAGCCCCCACGAGTGTGACTGCCATCACAACGCTGGTAATCAAGCAAAGATCCTAAGGGCTCCACTAATGGGTAAAGGCGATATGCTAAAAGAAACACATGCACACATTAAAGCAGAAACAAACCAAGTAGCATACTACTATATTGAGAAAGATTGTTTATACAAGGTGAATATCCCAAGTTTCCATCAAGTAATATACAAACTAGTATGATACAGTAATGGCCTCTAGGGCATATACACTAACAATGGGCACATCCCAATATGGACCGCCACGTCCTTAAACTAGCTGTGGACCCCAACGTCCTTAAACTAAACCCTCACCTCAAAAAATGGTGATCTACGGACCGTAACGTCCCTAAACTAAAACGATAGAGCCCAAATGCTCTTTTGTTGGATTAAAAACGATCCTAAACCCCCGTTTAGTAGATCTTAATCCAAGATCGGACTAACGTATCCTTAACAAACATTTAAGTTGATCTTAATCTCAAACGAGATTAACGATTCTTAAATTAACCTAAACCCAAATCTAAGAATATACGGATTTGGACTAATCCACGCCCTACGGGCGACAACATAAATTAGTCTCCGTATACAATCCACGGGCAACCAAAAATAAAACAAACACACACGACACGAAGTGACCTTCTGGAGCTGGAGAAAGTGATTATCGCTACGCGGTAACGTAATTAACTGCAAGGGCTTGCACCTGCAGGAAAGAGCATCCCCACAATCAAAAACCCCTCACAACGAGAGGGAATCTGACGAAGTCTGATATAACGGCCGCATCCATCCAAACTTCCGATATATGGTGCCATAAATCAACTTGGCATCTTCGGAGAGGTGGAAGGATAAAACCAAATAGCATATGCCCCCGAATCCAGGCAAGACGTTTGTCTTCCCAGTTTTCGACGGTAAACATTCACGAAACAAGAAAAGATAAGAAAATACGGATTTAAGAAAAGAGATGAGAAAACTTTTGTCGAATCTCGTCTTCACATTCCCAAATAGATTCTCCATGCGAACGATTTCCTCACGAAACAAGCACTAGAGGGATCACCCTATTCTTGAGAACCTTTTCTCGTCGATCCACAATCGTCATCGGTTGCTCTTTATAAGTCAAATTTTCTCTCACTGTCAATTCCGAGTGATATTGAACGTGCATCTCATCTCAAACATACTTGCGGAGTTGAGATACATAAAACACGTCATGAACACCCGCTAAGAATGGTGGTACAGCCAATCGATAAGCTACCTCTCCAACACGCTCGATGATATCGAAAGGCCACACGAATCGAGGACTAAGTTTGTCTCGACTACCAAATCGGATTACTCCTCTAGTCAGTGATATCTTCAAGAACATAAGATCATGAACAGCGAACTTCGAAGGTCTTCTTCCAGTATCAGCCCAACTTTTCTTTCGATCATGTGCCACCTTTATATGATTACGGATCAAGTTAACTTCTCCACAGTTTGCACAATGAGTTTCGGTCCTAACAATCTTCTTTCTCCAATATGGTCCCAACAAACAGGCGGCGACACTTACGACCGTACAATACTTCGAATGGAGCCATCTGTATAGTTGCCTGAAAACTGTTGTTGTATGAAAACTCCACTGAATGTAAATGATCCTCCCATGAACCCTTGAAGTCTAACATACATGCCCTTATCTTCAAGAGTTTGGATCGTTCTTTCAGACTGACCATCTTTCTGAGGATGATAGGATGTGCTAAATTTCAAGCGAGTTCCCAAATTTTCATGTAGACTCCTCCAAAAGTGCGATAAAAATCGAGTATCACGATCGGAAACGATGCTTACAGATACTCCATACAATCTCACAATCTTCTGCATGTACCACTCTACTAAAGCCTCCGTCGACTGACCAACTCGAAACGGTATGAAATGAGCTGCCTTGGTCAATCGATCAACAATCACCCAAACTGCATTATTACCCTTTAGACTCCATGGTAAAGCTGTTACGAAATCCATGGTTATATGTTCCCACTTCCTTTGAGGAATCGGAAGTGGTTGCAATAAATCGGCTACCTTTTGATGTTAAGCCTTGACCTGCCGACACACCAAGCACTTCGATACGTAGCGAGCAATCTCCCTTTTCATGCCTTCTCACCAGAAATGTTGTCGTAGATCTCGATACATCCTTATGCCTTCCGGATGCACTGAATATGCGAAACTATGAGCCTCCATCATGACTTCTTCACGAACATCTCCTTTAGGCACACATAAACGACTCCCATATCGTAACGAACCATCTTCATGAATTAACAAGTCCGTTCGAAGTCCCGCTACTACCTGTTCTCGAAACTTCCGCAACCTTGGATCGTGCGACTGCGCTGCTATAATATTATCGATCAGGGATGACTGTACTTGCAATTGCATCAATTGTTCCGAAAAATGCGGTAGTACAATCTCCAACTCGAATATCTGAAAATCAGCTATAATCTCCTTCTGTGCAGTCAATATCCGTATTGCTGACAACCGACTTAGCGCATCCGACACTACATTAAATTTTCCCGGATGGTATTTTAGATCAAAATCATACTCAGCCATCAGTTCCAACCATCTACGTTGTCTCATGTTGAGCTCTTTCTGTGTGAACACATACTTTAAGCTTTTGTGATCGGTAAATACTTCTACCCTTTCGCCCAATAAGTAGTGTCTCCAAATCTTCAAAGCAAAAATCACTGCTGCTAGCTCCAAATGATGAGTTAGGTAGTTCTTCTCATGAGTCTTCAATTGCCACGACGCGTAGGCTATAACCTTCCCATTCTACATTAGAACACATCGCAAGTCTTTCCCAGATGCGTCGCTATAAATAACCAACCCTCCGGAACCGTCTGGCACTGTCAAGATAGGAGCGGGGGTCAATCTTTGCTTCAACGCTTCAAAAACTGATGCACATTTCTCCGTCCATACGAACGGTACCTCCTTTCGCGTTAGCTTGGTCAATGGTTCAACTATTCGAGTGAAGTTCTCTACAAACCTTTTATAATATCCAGCAAGCCCAAGAAAACTTCTGATCTCAGCTACATTCTTTGGAATCGACCAATCATGAACAGCCGCAATTTTTTCAGGGTCAACGGCAATTCTATCTCCGGATACGACATGACCCAAAAATTTCACTTCTTCAAGCCAAAACTCGCACTTGCTCATCTTAGCATATAACCTTTCTTGCCTCAACGTTTGCAGTGCGATCTTCAAGTGTTCTGCATGCTCTTCTTTACTCGTCGAATAGACCAGAATATCATTGATAAATACCACTACGAACTGGTCCAAATACGGTGAAAAGATTCGGTTCATCAAATCCATAAATATCGCCGGTGCGTTCGTGACTCCGAATGGCATCACTAAGTACTCGTAATGCCC
Organism: Agapanthus africanus; assembly: GCA_030015575.1. Classification (NCBI taxonomy): domain Eukaryota; kingdom Viridiplantae; phylum Streptophyta; class Magnoliopsida; order Asparagales; family Amaryllidaceae; genus Agapanthus; species Agapanthus africanus. The sequence goes on from JASDDO010000024.1 coordinate 173,700,094, forward strand.
ATATCGAGTTCGGAACACTATCTTGAAAATATCTTCTGATTTCACCCGAACTTGATGATATTCGGATCATAAATCCAGTTTCGAGAATATCCTCGCGCCACTGAGTTGATCGAATAATTCGCCGATGCGAGGGATCGGGTACTTGTTCTTAATAGTCACCCGTTTTAACTCTCGATAGTCAATGCACATCCTTCGCGTGCCATCTTTCTTCTTGACTAGAAGAACCGGAGCTCCCCAGGGTGAATTGCTACTGCGAATCTAATCCTTCTCTAGCAATTCGGCAACCTGTTTCTTTACCTCTTCCAATTCCACCGGTGCCATCAGATAATATGCCTTTGAAATCGGCGCTGCTCCAGGAATAAGATCAATCATGAACTCCACATTTCATTTTGACAGTAAACTCAAGATTTCCTTGAATACATCCATGAAATCCCGAATTGCTATCAGCGTTTCATCTGCAACTTGTTTACGAACTTCACCCTTCAGTAAACGGTTCCCTTCATCATGAATTTGCAAGTATGTTTTAAGACTTGTGGGTTATCAGCCTACCACTCTTCCGCTGCGCTACTCTGATAATTTGAGGCGGGTCTGTCAAACTTCTTCAATCAAACATCTTATATCTGATCGTCCTTGAAGCGGTCTGTACTAACTCCTGCTGGGATTAATCTCGAACTACTGAAATCATCAAAAACTTCTCATGTGTTTTTCCTTATTCTTCGAAACGCAAACGGATTGTTCTTACGGGACGGAAGGAAAGATATATCGTGGTTGCTGGATTCAAGCTCGTGATAAAACATAAATTTGTAGGCAATGACGCCGAGAGGAAATAAGGTAATACAACAACCATAAGTCAAGAAAATAAATCGAAATAGGACTCCAGGTGACCTAAATAGAGTACCGCATTGTAACTATGTCGCGGTACATAGTTACAATCACATAACTCCATCCAAGTCACTCAAATCCTACTATCATAATCGAAAGAATAAGAAGGGAGAAACAATAAGGAATCAAGAGGATTCCAGGTTGTGATGCCAAGTCATTTCCATATCGTTAAGATAAAGAGTCAAGGGAAAGATAAGATTCAAGAATCTGAATGACACGATAATAATGTGGCAGGATATGTTCCTAATTACGGGTTTTCTGGTTAGTGTATCGGGTTTAATACCCAACTACAAAAGAACCAAACTCGATTAATCCTAAATCATATGGCTCTGATACCAAACAAACTCTGTCACGCCCCGCTTTCCAGAATGTGCAGACTACGGCACGTGACAGAGCCAACCATGCTACCTGTGGCTAGGAAACATCCCTCCACAGTCACATTACGGCTGTCTATAAGATATCAAGAACAATAAAATATAAAATTTATCTAGTACATATCCATTTACCATAGTAAATAGAGTCAAGAAAATGCATAAGCTAAAACGAATCAAATCCAATAAACAACATCTGAAACTTTTCCCAATATGGGCTCACATCAAGAAAATAAAACTGCGAAAAAATAAACTAAACTAAACATCTCTAAGCCACACATGTTTAATTCCTCACTGCTCGGCTTGATGGCAAAAGTACTTCTGTTCAGCCTGCGATAAAGATAGAGGAACTGGGCCATACAAAACCCAGACGTCAGTGCGTCATAATATCAAAATAGCAGTAATAACCAGGATGTAACGAGATAAGTAAATATGAATATAAATAAATAATATAGATATAAACAATGAGGTATGTGCTTGAAAGTGATGCGTGATGTGTAATCTAAAACTGTGCTTCTAAGTTATCTATTCTAAAAATCTTTGAAATCAATTAATGTAATCATCATTGTAACCCAACAGTCTATGCCCCATCATTCCCCACGGAACCATGGTAACAGGATTTATTCTATAACGTCCGGAAAAACGGCAAACAGGATTATTCCGTAACGCCCGAAAAAACGGCAAACATTTAATTATTCCGTAACGCCCGGAAAAACGGCAAACATGTAATTATAGTCTTTTGAGTTACGTTTCGGTTACATTCTTGATTTCCCCTTTATCCCAGGTTTGTGTTCAAGTCAAGTATTGCCAATATAGATCTAATGCCAACACGGGATCAATCAGGTGCAGTCCTCGTCTATGCAGATAACAAGTTACGTCCATCAGGACAACATGTTGGGATTGTTGGCATTAGTAACAAGATCCAAGTAATGAGTCAAGTAGTGTGTCATGAACATGTCATGTGATGCATATGTATCAAATAGATACCAAATATGAAACTGTAACGAATATCTGAACACGGTAAGCACGACGGATACCAGGATGCATATGTATCTATCTGTAATAATCTTTTATACGTCCATGACTACGTATGATGCAATCTAGATAACACGTTATAATAATATAATAGTAAAATGATATCAGGACGTTCCAGCATACAACTAGAGAATTTATGATTAGCACGGATACGTACGGCTACTGTAAAACGGTAAAACTATAATATTTGCTGCATAATGAAACACATGTATTATTTTTATTCATATATAAATAGATATGTTAACATAGCATGTTGCAAGATAAACTTGCATACATTGTATATTATAAAACTGATTAACGTTAAATAATTACGGTGTATAAATTATTTAGATATAACTGTATGATGATGATGATAATAATAATAGTACGACAATATATAAGTAAATTACATAAAATATAGTATGTAGCAAGTTGTAAACTTGCCTCGCGATGAACAGAAGCAACACGACGCTATACAAATCAACACCAAGTTTTGATGGCTCGGTTAAGGTTTTACGATGCGGCTGGAGTTGTGTCGGCGAAAATGGATGTGGGCTTGAAGAACAAAGAAGGAGAATATATAAATTGATGAGGTAGAGATAGAGAGAGAGGTTTTATGTTTAATATAAATATATATAGTATAGTTTAAATTAGATTATAAATATATATTAATTTTAATGTATATAGATAATATCAAATTACAACCAATCTACACCAAAATCTCATCAAAAATATATTTTGGAAAATAATTCACATATGTAAACTTCTCAACCATAATGCAGGAATATATTTTAAATAACTCATACCCCTAATTTAAGATTTAAAAGAATTCTAAAAATATATCTAGATTTAATAAATATTTGATATTAGATATCTTGAGATTTAAACGTAAAAGATAAAGTAAAATAAGATATAAGATGGCAATCATATGATGACAGTTAACAAAATATAAGTTATTCTTAATTTGTGGTTATTAAAAGATATATGATGATTTAGATATATAATATATAAAGATCTAAAAATATAATGTAGTTATTATACTAGATTCACATAAATACACTTTACTGGTAAATCTCAGATACAATCTTACACCATATTGGGTTCTAAAGTTGCGGGTCGGGTCGGATAACGGCTACTAGTATTCGAATCATTCGCGATTCAATATATAAAATAGAAGAAATATAAAGCAAGTGTTAAAATATCAATTAATATTGTATAACCGTACTAGGATGTTACAACTGGAGAAAAGAAAGAGGGGTGATTTTTTGAGCATCTTCGGTAGCTTTACGGCGTCCATATCTTTATTTTTATCTTTTTTTTTATCGGAAACATGCACCCTGTAGATGAGAGAACCCTCCACGAATAAATATTTCCTCACTTTTATTGGAAGAGGTTCAAGTTGTTAGTGTGATGCTGATTGAAATATTTCTTTCGCTCCACTTTTTTAATTTAGCATCCAAAGATAGCTTAAGCATGAAACTTTTGGCATGTAATTTTATAATTATTTTTTTCCCTTCATAACCATTATTGCTTTGCTTAGCCAATGGAAAACCAATGGCATTGCACTTGAGAGCTAGAGTGGGCTTCATTCGTTTTTTTGATCCTTATAGTCTTAAGAACAAATCATGCCTTCCAGCTCCCAGCCATGACACGGCAAACCTATCCACACAAACAACTATTAGTGGGAGGAGATTTGGTGGTAAAAATAAATGGTGACTTATAAATTTTTGCGAAGTAATGAAATATTTTTGTAGGTTTTAGGTGACTTTAGGAGACGTAAATACATAACAAGCAATCAAACACGGTGGAAATACATGTATCTAGTCTAAAGATTTACAATATATCTGATCCGATTGGTTGGATTATTTCTCACCCACGTCACGTAGAAGATCCGATCTTTATCGTCTCTAAGCAATGGCCGGAAGGAAGCCACACTTTGTAGAAGCGAGAATCCCCCACTTAATCACTCTGCAAGCCAACCCAAACTAGAAGAGAATGAAGAAGGAGACGACAACACTCCAGTTTTTCTCTCAAGAAAAACTCTATATGTATTATCATATATCACATATGTCTCATGTCTCGTATGAAATCCTAGCCCTTCTATATGAATATATAGGGTACCCACTCATATGGGCGAGTATTGGACCGGTTCGGGTCCAATGGCTAATATACTCCCACTCGCACATTCGAGTGGGTGTCGTCAATACCTTTCTGAACTGATTCCCTGAACCATTGATTCTCTGAATCAATTATCTCCCTGAGAATCTCCTCTTTCTCTTCCGCATTCATATCCATACATATATATGTTGGTGCGGCATGGACCGTTGAGAACCTGCAAAAAGATAGCCTTCCAGCCAGATCCGTTAGGACCGACATAAGGATGTCCCTAAAAGAAAACAACATAAACCAAAATATGTTAGGCTTACGAAATGTCATATCCCAGATCCGATCAGACATGTATGCTCAAGTACATTCGATCCCTTTCAAAAGCGTACTTGAACACCTAGGTATACCTCTCGATTCATCGCACTCTTAAACTTCGTCACCATGGCATCAATAAGAGTTGGCCATGCGATGCAATCAGGAGACATTCCAATCGATCTTTCTCCGGTTCTGAATAGTTAGGTCTACTATTCACTCGCTTTCCTGACACTACCCTGTATGTGCGGTATATTGTCATCGCAGCAGCAGGAAACAGCAGCCAAACTAGCAGATGCTCATAACATGCCTACCCAGATAGCCCAGTGTCACTAAGGGTATAGACTGTCTGTCCTTTTATGAAGAGGTCGTCATAAGGGCTTACGCAATGAGGGAAATGTGATCCATCTCTCAACCTCCTTATATGCACGATCCAAGCGCACGTCATATGGCAACATGCTACAGTATAAAATTCTCTCTCTGAGAGCGTACGCCATTAAGGTTATACCGTACGGGCCCAAATCCAATCACCATTTGATTGACTTGCCCGGCCATATCGCCCTGCAATATGCCTGGGATCTCCCGACAAGCTCGCACCCAGTGCGACGAGTCAGATCTCTAGTCCGGCTATATGTAAACAGGTAAAAATGGTCATGGGATAATCACTTCGGTCGCTCGGCCTACAACACATGGCAATTTCATCCAGACCCAGTCAGGATGACTCTATTAAGTGCTCCCACTGTCGCCATACCCAGTATGCAACACCATAGTCACTACTCCAAACAGCTGACGTCTAACACTTAGTCTCACCTTCGTATGCTTCTCTAGTATAAAGGGATCTTTCGCGTGAGGGAGAGTTTCTACCTACTAACGCGTTCTTGTTAAATGTGTGTCCTGCACACATCGTGTACCCCGTACACCTGTACTCCATGTCTGAAATAGTCAAACAAAATATAGAAATATCCATTCCAGATAATAAAGAAAGAAAGCTATACACCATCAATCTTAAAATATACATCTATAAAGTCGCCACCCATAATAATAATATCAAATATAAGAGTAAGGTCTATCAAACTATCTGAAATACAATACGTCATCCAGGACGAAGCCAAAACGCACAAAGCATTACTCAACTATTTCCTTCGTCATCGGATCCCCGATTGTCTAACCTGAAAGAAAAACCCTATAGCTTAGACCACCTTCTCATGCCACTTACTTCTTAATGAAGTGTCGTTAAATCTTTAAGTGCTTTAACTTCTCATATATATGGGATCTTTTGAGTATGATATCGTTGACCTGATGTCACGATAAAGAGAAACCATGTTTTCCTTGTATGCGAAATCACGCGCAAACTCCCGAGAAATCACCTCAGCCTAGCATCCCCTTTGGCGCTTGATCGAATGTTTTTCTTGGATGTAAAAGTATCAAATAGTATAGAAATCACAACCAAAAATATTTGACCGCAATCAAACAACGGTGTCAGTTGAAGTTAATGAATGAGTGCGGATCGTCCTCAGGGATCTCGAGATTCGTTTGTATTTTACTTTGTTCGAAATGAAATGTTAAGCAACAAGAAAACAAGATTCAGGAGTTGATTTGTATTTGTGTGTCACACTTCTCAATTAAAGAATCACGAAATTATAAACAATCAAGAATCGGGGTTTCAATGGTATTTTCCAAATAACAATCAAGAATGATAGAGAAGCTCGTAGGAATCGATCGGATCTTTAGATGTGTTGTAGTCTACAATATTTCGTATTCTTGTCCTTCGAAAGATTGATACTAGATCGATGATCATCAACAAGAGTTAGGGTTTTCTCGTGAAACTAGGGTTTCATCTTATCCCTTGTTCTGTTGTTGATATCATTCACATTTTAGCCTCTAACAATTTCAAGAAACGATCGGATCACCCCAATCTTGAGCGATGTTGATCAAGAAAGCATCGCATCAAATTGGGTTGTCGATTCTTGAACTTGCTAGGGTTTACACACTCGTGGGATTCAAGAATTGATTACAAATTTGCTACATCATCATACTAGAGATCGTTTCGACTCCTTAACGAGCAGAGTTTTATTCACGCATCACCACATAGACAATATTCAAGAACAGTAAAGATAACATGATGCGGAATTTAAAAGAAACAAGATAGAAGAAAATATCACCTTTTATTTCATCAACAATTTCAATACAATCTTTCAAGATCTACAAGAAGAAAGAAAATCGATCGTTGACTCGGCTTCGCTCGTCTCCGTGGATCGTGGATCTACTTTGATCTCTTGCCCGATGGAAGATCGGCTTGGCTCATAAAAGGGTTGAAGGAATCTTGCTTGGCTTGCACTCAAGATCTTGAATTGTGGTTGGATCTAGGGTTAGGGTTTCCTACAAGATTTCTCACTAACCTTGAGGAAGAAGAAGATGGAGAAAGAGAATGGCTAAACTAAAAATGGGTTGAATCTATCAATCTCCAAGATTGAATCAAGATTTTCCAAGATGAGAAATGAGTGAGCCTAGGGTCTTATTTATAGACCTAGGTGTAGGTTTGAATTGGACTTTCCCTCCCAAAGTTTGTTGACAAGTTTGTTGGCTTTAGCTTAGGGTTTAAGCAAGGGTTTAGGAAAGTTCTAGAAGTTTTAGGCTAGTTTAGGAGCTTGATGATCTGGTGGAAGTGTCTGGACTCTTCTGGACTTTTGTATGCATTTTTGAGCTGCAGGTACTAACACAGGAGTTGTGGTGCAATTCGTGGAGCTGACTCCCTGTATCCACCGCGCAACCGCCGCGTGAGGTAGGCTTTGGCCGCCCTTCCGCCGCACATTGGTGGCCTTGGGATCTGTGCTTTCTTCAGTAGCTTGGTACTGCTGTATGGGTTATTCTTTGATGTTTAGAATTGCAGTTGCCCTTCTATGTTGATACCAGATTTGTTTTCAATGAGTTTACGAGCAATTGTAATGGTCGAGCAATGTATTGATCGAGCAAGTATCTTCTTTCCTGCATAGACTTCAAAATAGGGGTTGCAGGATATAGAAAATATGCTATGTAATGCAATGCAGTTAATTTCCCTAGAATTTCCGGTTTAAAGGTCGAATACATGTAATTTGATATTTTGCGACCAATTAGCTAATATGTGAATTATGAATACCGTACTCTCCTATATGTATGCAGATGTTAAGGAAATTGCCTGCTAAAATATACAGTATTTTCGACTGATCAAATACCCCCAAACTTAATTTCGATCGTCTCGATAGAATGTTTTATTAAAAAGAGAAGAAGAAAACAAAGAAAGAGAAAAAACTAACTAGCACACTTTCGTAGGCAACACGATTGCACTGAGCACGTGCAACAAGCCTTTAAACCTCTAGGTGTCCCTAGTAGGAGGAGTGTTGTCTCCTGAGGGTTTTCAGCGGATTGCACCCACAAAATCCAAAAAATAAAAGCAAGATCATGAATATTACATTTAAAGACAAGAATTGTAAAAGAAAGACTTTGAAAATTAGGGTTTCCAACTAAGCTAGCTTTTCGGTTGTCATGAGCCCTATCTTAATGGTCATGAAAAGATGTTAGAAATCACGTCCTCCCTCAATAAAACATCGTCTTATTCTTCATTCCTATCTTTATTCCAAACATCGATCATATCACCCTGCGTGTGTGTAAAGACATCCCTACACCCGGAGAATTCAATTCAAGCTATCATACTCTTGCCCTTCGACCTCAGTACTTCTTGATAAACGAGATTGCTTACACACTTTCATGCGACCGTTAATACTTCTTGAGGTACTAACCGACCGATTACTAATGTGCTTGCATGCTTGGTGTATTTTCCTAGTCTTGCACCACCTCAGGCATAGCAGTGACTCCCAGACCAATTGACCTTGGGGCACTAGGTGAAGAAGCACCCTTTTGCTATATATTTTTCTTGCCCTTGGTGATAACAAAACCAGTATCCATTTTTCTCACCATTTTCAAAATACTTTTTTTTTCATACTTTTGGCTTTAAGACAAGAGCATTTCAAGGTATCCTCTACTATCCCAGGCTTTAAGATGTGTGTAAGTGCGAATAGCAGGGTAGCAACGTTCAAAATGTTTGGCTTCCAGAATAGAAACTATTTTTCAGACTTATTTTTATCCTCAGATTAGTGACGTCCTTCATCTTACTAACCCTTGGGACAACGGCTCATAACTACTTATTACTAGTTCGTATAAGAAAACTTCTAATTTTCTTAGTTTTCTAAAATTTTTCCAATCTCATGGATGTAATTGTTCACTGTCTAAACTTTCATTATCTTATTTATATACAAAAAAGTGTAAATATTAAAATTATTTTTATATTTGAAAATTTTTTAAATTTTTATGGGTTTTGAAATTTTTTCAATTTTTATAGATTTTTAAAAGAAATGTTTTGTGCTTATGCAGATGATATGCAAATGATGCGAAAATAAGCACAAACCTCCCCCAAACTTGTTCTCAACAGTGTCCTCACTGTTGCCGACAGTTATACCTACAAAAATCTGTAAATCTGGGGAGAATTATTAGTGGGGGCAAAATATATAAGTGAAGACCCTCCCCCAAACTTATTTTTGGCTCAAAATTTTGTAAAAAATTTCTTTTTAGGAGCCAGAAAAACATACCCCCCCAAACTTGAGTTATGCAATGTTAATCTTTTAAAATCACAAGTGGGGGTCAAAAATCAGTGGTCGATGCCAAGCTTTACAAAGACCGAATGTCAACACCAACCATTCAAAAATTTTATCAATGCAGTGCTCGGGTTGGTGGAAGAAAAAGTGGGGAAAAGGTAAGTGATAGAATAGAATGTGTGTGCGTCTCATTTTGGAGAGACGAAGCAGTGTTTGTGATGGATTACTCGCATTCTTTTTACATTTCAGAAGAAGGGGTGGAGGTTCAATTTCATTGATTGGAAGATGATTCATCTCAACACCCGTGTTATTTAAAAATGCGAGTTCATCAGCGAAGATCTCCTCAAAAGTTTCATCTATACCCCGAAGAATAATGTCATCATAAGGTGCGGGGTGATCTTCAGACTCTAAAAGCAGTTCATAATCCGTATTAATTGTTGACCCGGACATCTCAGTGGAAGAGTCCGTATGTGTATGATACATAATTGGGTCAAACAACAACGTATGAAAAGAGTCAAGATCGGTATCAGGAGGATCATCAACTTCGCTGCTGTCGACATCCATTAAGTCGACAGAACAGATCTGAGCAGTAGGTTCAGATGGTACACTTCCTAACTTGTAAATGTTCATCTCAATTGTCCTGTTCCCGAAGGATAAGGTCATAGAACTGTTACGACAATTGATGATAGCATTGGAAGTGGCCAAAAAGGGGCGACCTAAAATCACCGGAATTTGATTCCGTGAGTTTGCTACAGGCTGTGTATCAATTACAATAAAGTCTACAGGGAAAATAAATTCCCCGATTTTTATTAACACATCCTCTAGTTCACCCCTAGGTCTGGTGATTGATCGGTCAGCCATCTGTAAAGTGCATGGAGATGGTTTCAACTCTCCGATCCCTAACTGCTCATAAACTGAGAAAGGAAGCAGGTTAACACTTGCCCCAAGATCTAGTAGAGCACGGTTAATGTGTTTCTCCCCAATAGAGATGGAAATCGTAGGATATCCAGGATCCTTACGTTTCCTCGGTAATTGCTGGGGGAAAGCCGTTTCTACTGTTTTTGCCATGAATATCTTCTTGGGCATTTGTTTCTTCCTCTTTCTAGTGCAAAAATCTTTAAGAACTTTTGCGTATGCAGGTACTTGTTGGATAGCATCTAGAAGAGGGATATTGATGTTAACCTGTTTAAACATCTCAGTGATCTTCTCCATCTGTGGACTTAGTGTGTTAGCCCTTAACCGATTCGGGTAAGGTGCTTTAGCAATAAGCGCTGGGTCCATGGGAGAAGGAAGTGTGTGTGGAACCGATCCCAAAATAGAAGTGGGAATCGTCCGAGGAGGGGTAAAAGAGGTGGGCTGTAATGGCGAGCCTTTTGGGAAATGAAGAATAGGCTCGGAAGAAGATGGTAGGGTAGAAGAACTGGGGTCAGAATTAGATGTGTGTGTGTGTGGAAAGGTCTCAGCCGGGGTGTTGATATGATTTTCAGTATCATCAACTTCTTTCCCGACATTATTATTCAGCACTCTTCCCGATCTCAATGTGGTGATTGCATTCACGTGATGTGAATAACCAGGATTGGGCAAGGATTGAGCTGGAAGTTTCCCTTTCTCTCTTGCACTCAGTTCGGCTTTTAATCGTGCAATTTCTTCTTCCATCGATTTAATACTCTCGTTTTGGGACGCAGAGTTTTTCTTCATGTCATCGACGGAAGATTTCACTTCAGCCGAAACTTGCATGATATTTGTTAAGATCAAATTCATGTATTGTACAAAAGAAGAGGATTCATCAGTTCCGGTCAACTGTAAAGGACTAGACAGTGCAGGTGTGTTGACCTGATTTTGAAAATTATGTGCTTGAAAGGGGTGCTGAGTGAGTTGAAGTTGTGGCTGCTGTTGTGGTGGAGGGACCCTTTGGAAATTGTTTTGGTTTGGAACCGTGTTTTGTGATTGTGATTGGTTCCAAGTAAAGTTAGGGTGATTCCTCCAACCCTGATTATATGTGGAAGAATATGAATCGTTTCGAGGTCTTTGAAATGTGGCATTGGTATGCTCACGACCTTGAAATGGACATTCTTCCGTCAAGTGAGACGGATCAGAACAGCACCCACAAACAGTTTTGGGGAGTGATACCGGGTTTAGGGAGGCTGCTGCAAATTTGTGTTCCATAGCGTCGAGCTTCTTTTGCATTGCTGCCATTTCTGCTCGGACACCTATGGACACATCTACTTGGTGTATGCCACCCCTATTCAATGGTTGGGTTCCACTCTCCCAAATTAGTGATTTTTCAGCGAACTCTTCTAAGTATCGCCAGACTTCCCCATCGTCTTTAGTCATAAATGTACCCTGACACATATTTTCAAGGCTTTGTTTAGTGCTAGGGTTACTGCCCTCATAGATGATTCGGCAAAGCTCCCATCTCGGGATGCCGTGATGAGGACATTGAACCATTAGATCCTTGAAACGTTCAAAGTACTTTGAAAATGGTTCGGTAGGGAGCTGGGCAAATTGGTTCAATTCGCTACGAATTCGAGCTGTTCTTTGGACTGGGTAAAATTTCTTTAGGAATGCTGCGACGAATTCTTCCCAATTTGTGATGGAGTGTGCGGTGGTGTTATATAGCCACTTCTCGGCTATATCGCACAAGGTAAAAGGAAGAAGTCGTAGACGCATCGCATCCACCGAAAGTTGAGACGTACCCATCATAGCACATACGTTTTCAAATTTGGTAATGAAAACGTAAGCGTCCTCGGTCTCGAGTCCGTGATACTTAGGTAGAAGGTTGATATACTGGGGCTTTATTTCAAAGTTATCCCCGTTGGCTGGTGGTGTGGATAAGCAGGTCGAAAGAGGACCTCTAAGTGGATAGCATCTTTCCTGAAGAGAAATGTGTGGAGGATTCTGCGCACCAACGGACGGTGGCAGATTGGGGTTAAAGAAGTTTGATGGATTCGGATCCATCGGTGTGGGTGTGGTAGTAGGTAAAGAAAAGGTAAATGGAGAATTATCGACTTCGGAGTCGATAAAAGGTACGCGGACTAAACGGGCACTAGAATCCCGTGTCCAGCCTATCTTGTACTAAAAAGAGTTAGTACAAGTGGCAGCGTTGGCTTATAATTAGGGGTAAAATGAATGCGGTGTTTGCTTTTGAAAAGGGACGGATTTTGAAAAAATGATGCGACAACCAAATGCAGCACACAAACCCTAAAATCTAATGGTCACCTAGGTCCGGCTCTAGACCGCTCCTAACTGCCAAAAGACAAGTCGCGGGATCAATCCTCCACTGCCTCTTTGTCCCCCTGTGGCCGGATAAGTGCCAGGTAAGTGGGAAGGAACCACCACTACAGTGGCCCTAATTAATAACCACTAGCCTTAGACACACTCGCCTTAGGCACCACAAGAAAACGCGGATAAGCAATGAATTACCCACGGCCCTCTCTTGTCCTAAATGAGCGCGACAGTCCTTAGAGTCATCTCTAGATTTCTTTTAGTTAATGGGGGTAAATGTGGATGCAAGTTTGGTGGTTTTCGGGGCCTAGGAAGGGTAATGAAATCCCCACCTAATTTGGATTTGGCCGTGCCCCTTAAATTCCGTATTTAATATGCAAAACAACCAAGAAAAACAAAATCACGCACAATTTTAATTTGCTTTTGCGGCGCAGCTATTGTTTGCAAAGAATCCTGCAGAAAGGATTAGTTGGAGCTAAAAAGGGCGAGGGGAGAGAGCAAGAAATCACCTGCTGGAAAATTATCCAGAGAACCCTCAAGACTGCGGCGCTTCCGCCGCACAAAGCATGTATCTGCCGCCCTTCCGCGGTCAGGTGTTGGGAACAGTGTACTAAATTTCTTCAGCTGCTTTCTGTTGTTTCCCTCAACTCTCTGGTATATCCCAAATAATTTTTCCACAGCACAGAATGCTCCAGATCACCTTGCAATCAATTCACAACACACGTATAAGAGTTTGTACGAATTTTGATTTCAAGAAGTGAAACGTAATAATTCTTTCACTTCAAACTATAAAATGTAAACGAATTAGCGCGCGATCCCCGGCAACGGCGCCATTTTGATCGAATGTTTTTCTTGGATGTAAAAGTATCAAATAGTATAGAAATCACAACCAAAAATATTTGACCGCAATCAAACAACGGTGTCAGTTGAAGTTAATGAATGAGTGCGGATCGTCCTCAGGGATCTCGAGATTCGTTTGTATTTTACTTTGTTCGAAATGAAATGTTAAGCAACAAGAAAACAAGATTCAGGAGTTGATTTGTATTTGTGTGTCACACTTCTCAATTAAAGAATCACGAAATTATAAACAATCAAGAATCGGGGTTTCAATGGTATTTTCCAAATAACAATCAAGAATGATAGAGAAGCTCGTAGGAATCGATCGGATCTTTAGATGTGTTGTAGTCTACAATATTTCGTATTCTTGTCCTTCGAAAGATTGATACTAGATCGATGATCATCAACAAGAGTTAGGGTTTTCTCGTGAAACTAGGGTTTCATCTTATCCCTTGTTCTGTTGTTGATATCATTCACATTCTAGCCTCTAACAATTTCAAGAAACGATCGGATCACCCCAATCTTGAGCGATGTTGATCAAGAAAGCATCGCATCAAATTGGGTTGTCGATTCTTGAACTTGCTAGGGTTTACACACTCGTGGGATTCAAGAATTGATTACAAATTTGCTACATCATCATACTAGAGATCGTTTCGACTCCTTAACGAGCAGAGTTTTATTCACGCATCACCACATAGACAATATTCAAGAACAGTAAAGATAACATGATGCGGAATTTAAAAGAAACAAGATAGAAGAAAATATCACCTTTTATTTCATCAACAATTTCAATACAATCTTTCAAGATCTACAAGAAGAAAGAAAATCGATCGTTGACTCGGCTTCGCTCGTCTCCGTGGATCGTGGATCTACTTTGATCTCTTGCCCGATGGAAGATCGGCTTGGCTCATAAAAGGGTTGAAGGAATCTTGCTTGGCTTGCACTCAAGATCTTGAATTGTGGTTGGATCTAGGGTTAGGGTTTCCTACAAGATTTCTCACTAACCTTGAGGAAGAAGAAGATGGAGAAAGAGAATGGCTAAACTAAAAATGGGTTGAATCTATCAATCTCCAAGATTGAATCAAGATTTTCCAAGATGAGAAATGAGTGAGCCTAGGGTCTTATTTATAGACCTAGGTGTAGGTTTGAATTGGACTTTCCCTCCCAAAGTTTGTTGACAAGTTTGTTGGCTTTAGCTTAGGGTTTAAGCAAGGGTTTAGGAAAGTTCTAGAAGTTTTAGGCTAGTTTAGGAGCTTGATGATCTGGTGGAAGTGTCTGGACTCTTCTGGACTTTTGTATGCATTTTTGAGCTGCAGGTACTAACACAGGAGTTGTGGTGCAATTCGTGGAGCTGACTCCCTGTATCCACCGCGCAACCGCCGCGTGAGGTAGGCTTTGGCCGCCCTTCCGCCGCACATTGGTGGCCTTGGGATCTGTGCTTTCTTCAGTAGCTTGGTACTGCTGTATGGGTTATTCTTTGATGTTTAGAATTGCAGTTGCCCTTCTATGTTGATACCAGATTTGCTTTCAATGAGTTTACGAGCAATTGTAATGGTCGAGCAATGTATTGATCGAGCAAGTATCTCCTTTCCTGCATAGACTTCAAAATAGGGGTTGCAGGATATAGAAAATATGCTATGTAATGCAATGCAGTTAATTTCCCTAGAATTTCCGGTTTAAAGGTCGAATACATGTAATTTGATATTTTGCGACCAATTAGCTAATATGTGAATTATGAATACCGTACTCTCCTATATGTATGCAGATGTTAAGGAAATTGCCTGCTAAAATATACAGTATTTTCGACTGATCAGCGCTACTGAGCTAGCAGTATATTACACCCCCATAGTGAAAAAACTACACCTCCTGCTTCTTGCTGTTCCGGTTGATGGCCATGCCATTATACAAGAAAGCACGTGCAGATGTGGATGTGCGCATACCCATATTGCCGTCCCAGTCGGCATTTGTATGTCCACATGACTATAAATCTGATTCCTTATAGCACTATGTATTATGGATCGTCCCACATAAATACCTGAAAATTCTCGTCACTTCATCCTAAAATGCAGACCCTACTACTAAGTCTAATCGACAAGGGTAATATGTATGGTCAAGTACACACTATGCATATATTAGACTCTGACTATACAAAATGGAATCCATAAAATCTGTCTCTCTGTGTCAAAAGTCTTATAGCAAAGATCAAAGCTAAAAACGGGTCCATCGGTGAATGGAGTAATAAACTGGAGAGTGGATGTATGGCCGGAACCATTTTAAGACATACCTCATATGAGTCTCCGAAGACAAATATAAGATACTCTTGAAACGGCTCCTCATGGATCCAATTCTCAAGCATAAAGTCAACATCTCATGAATTCTCTATAAAGAGAACAACAACTCCAAATAGCATTCATTGTCTCCAAGTCACTTTTGGTCATTGCAATATCGTTCACAACAAGATCTCTGAACTCACAGTTGTCGCATTCAATCATCGTCAGTCCATATCCAATATAGATCGATGATATCGAACCAACAACTGCTTGGATAAATGTTTCAAGCCATAAATGGACTCTCTGGGTTAACTCGAGTCCCCCTAGTTTCGAAACCCGTCGGCAGATCTTCCAGATCTCCTTATCCAAATCTCCATCGACAATACGATCTAAGTCCTCGGGACTGGTTTAAGATCTTTATGTGTAACAATTTGTTAGGGAAGGTGAAATAGACATAATCATCACCCCGGGTGAAAAGTGTCTCTTCATTTTTCATCTACGCTAGTTGAATCCCTTCACCAACAATTGTGCCTTGTATCTCTCTACAGTATCGTCCTCCCTTCACAAGATCTCGAAAAACCCAGTTTTTATTAACAGTCTTGCGTCCGGTAGGATAATCGATCAAATCCCAGACTTGATTCTCTAACGTTGACTTTGCTCCTCTTCTATTGTCATTATTCACTCCTTCGCAATAGGCCCATAAATAGCGTCCTCGTGTGATTTGGGTTCCGCAACCAATGCGGGGTTACCATAGACGTCTCCCCTTTGATATCGAAACATCATTGGGATGTCAATCCACAGCACTATTTACAACTCACTTGAGGATCCTTGATTTGCTCCGAGCCATCAGCGAAAATATCGCTCCCACTGTCGCCAACCGCTGAAAGAACTAATTCTTTTTTCACCACTGACCGACTAGGAGACTCCTCAATCTCGTAAACTCCCAAATCCTGACACACTTTTGTCTTTTGCAAAAATTCCTTCCCGAGAAAATCGCTTGATGTTTCCTCCATGAGGAAATCGTTCGTTGTTTCATTTCCGAGAAAATCAATGCCGCACGACCAAATGTTAGTCGCAATCCTATGACATACTCATGGACACAAGTGACCTCTCAGGTCTCTCGTTCGTCCACTACTCATAAGATGTTGACTGTACTGTCTTTGAAAACACATGACCAAGAATATAAGCCACTGCCAACAGCGCATCTCCCAAACAATATGTAAAATTAGCCCTTACCATCATGTTCTTTATCATATCTAGGATTTCATAATTTCCTTCTCTACAACACCATTTTGTTGCAGAGTTTACGCTATCATCAGCTATCTGACGACTCTTTTTCCTTCATTCAGTTCCCTGAACTGCTAAAATAAATACTCATAGCTTGCTTACAATTCCCAAAACTGCTCCGTGAAACACGCACAATCCTGTTTGCGTGAACTGACTCTTCACTTCACTAATATCACGTTTAATATAAATCAACGCTTTAGTTCCGTGTGAGATCAATAGCCATATCGGGTAATTATTAATGAAGGTGTTAAATTAGGAAACTCCACCACGTGTCTTCACGTTTATTGGTATGTATTTATCGGAGTGAATTATCTGTAATGGATGTCCAAATCGCTTTACTCTGGTAGTTTTGTCTCTGAGGCAACTCTCATAAATAGATGGTTTGACTTTGGCTCAAATACCAACTCATCCACCCGTTAAATCATCCCATCTATCTATTAACCTAATCTACTATACCACTCATGACATTTATAGAAGGGCCAATTCTCAAAACCATAAGGAACTCATAAGACAGATTGTCCCATTAAGCTATCCAAATATCCTAAGCCGAGACTGAAACTATAACCGACGGGAAGATGATTTATAGATAGTTATCTGCATCTCCGATACACAAATGACTCATATGTTCTCAACACATGATTTGCTTCCGCAAACTTTTCTGCTCCCAGCAGAAGGCCTATTTTCACTCAGTACCCTGATGAGTGGAGCTGTTCAAATTCCCACAGTCAAACGTTGGACTTATTATATCCATTATTGTCAGCACATTTCTCCATGTCAGATCACTTAAGTTGTTGGCGCGTTAATCCTGTTTTTGGAGCTCGATTAAACTCTTCTTGCGTTAGGACACTCACCCTTACGCACTGTTGACCTCGTCAACATATCAGCAGCGCTCTTGGTTCTATCGTCCTGGAGATTAAAACTTAAAGCTCAGTTACTCAAACGTACGAGCAAATGTCAACACATTCGCTTTCCGCATAATAACTGCTTCATATATCGAGTAGAAAACATATAACCGTCTACTGCTGTCGCTCTATAGTCTAACCGGAGAAGCACTCTTCAAATCCCGGATCAATAAAGATATAACTCTTAAGTGTACCCACATTACGTAATTCGCCTCCTTATATGAAAATAAGGCCAAACCAAGAAATAGTGTGACGTTGCCACGTCGTATAGATTACCCCGTAATCGTCGCACAACTTATCTCTTGGCGTGTAGATACCCTATAACTACCACTTAATATAAACCGCGAGTGCTCGGCAATAAAACATATGACCACTAATAATATCGCTCTTCATCACGTCCAACGCGTAGAGCAATCCTAGATGAGCCAATTCTCCAAAAATCGCTGCATCTCGATGGCGCTGCATCGTATAGCTCCGCTACATTGCTACTACCTCAATGGTGCCGCGTCGTGTAGCCTTTCTACATCACTGCCACCTCGTCACTAGCGTCTGAGTTTTTCAGTTTGTTCATATAATATTAAACTAATTTTTCTATTTTATTATGTTATCGTCATCTATCATCTCATCTCTGGTGAGACTGACGATATCTTAACTTTATTATAGATGCGTTAAGACTATGGCATATAATAGAGTACCATTCTTTTCTAAAGAACTCTTCATCTTCAACTCATCTTAACAAAAATAATAAACTTACTATCCGAAGAAAGAGAAGGAAAGCCTCTGGTCCTAACCACGTTCTTCAAAAGTATTAAATTTAAAATATTGTTAACATGATTGAACAACGGAATACAGATTTTCTAAAAACGGAGTAGATTGGGTAGTTGAATCGATACTCCCGTCTCCTCTCGAAATCTCCCACTTGAAATCTGTCAGATTAATACAGTATGCGTCTTTATATATATAATATGTCATGCACAACACAAAATGTAACAATCAATCTAACAAATTTCATTTTCATTTAAACTACCCTATCTAATTTTGTACATTTTATTAGGATTTTCTTTTTATTCGTGAAATTAATATACGCCCCAGACGCTCCCACTGAAAATACTACCCAGTAAATTTCTAAGATTTTATATGAAAGTAAAAAATTAAAGATTTTGGTGAGCACACAAAATTTTCGAAAAAAATATAGCTTTCAGAATTAACAGCAAAATCCTTAACTAACCCAAAATTTGAGTGCGAAACTCCCCAAAAATAATAAAACTAAAAAAATAATTTTCTTGAATTTCTGGAATTTTTCTGAATTTTCTGCGATTTTTCTGAATTTTCTGCGATTTTTCTGGAATTTTTATGAATTTTCTGGGATTATTCTGAAATTATTTTAAATAAAAAAATGGATCAGGCACATGGCTCGGTTCAGCTCGAGCCGCCGAGCCAGGCCCGGCCCGGCGGCTGCCCCCTACCACTCCCCCTCCCTCTCCCCTTCCCCCACAATTTTTCTTAAGAAGCTTTTTTTTTCTAAAATTGAATTTTTCCTCTTTAAAAAATAAAATCCAAAAAAATAAAATTTCTAGAAATTATTCTTTTCGTTATAAAAAAAATTTGACCCACTACCACAATCAAAAAGATTTTGGTTTCAACCAAAATCCGGAGAAAAATATTTTTAGTTTCAAACCATAAATCCAAAAAATTATTTGGTTCCAACCAAAAATCCAAAACATATTTGATTGTAAACCAAAATCCCAAAAAAGATTTGGTTCTAAACCAAAATTCGAAAAAAAAAATTGGTCCAACCAAAAATCAAAAAAAAAATGGTACAACCAAACTCCCAAAAAATATATCCCATAAGTTTCTTTTATCCAGAAAAAATAGCGTAGAGTTTTAGGAAAAAATTGTGGCCTAACCGCCATTAATGCTCACCAGAAGAGAAAAAGAATTAAAATTTTCTTTTTACACAGAAGATCCAATCTTTATAAAAAAAATCTCACATTTGTTCCATGAGTTATTTCACATCAACGAACTAAAAAAACTATATCAAAACGTCATAAATAAAATAGATCTAATTTATGGTGACACATAATGATGCAAAATAGACAGATCTTAAAAGATTCATCAAACGATAATCTTAATATCATAGATCTGTCATTAAAAAAAAAGTTGATCTAGATTTAGATCAAACAAACGCAACTTTTGAGTTGCAAAAATTTCGAACATCACAAATATATAATTCTACGAAAGTGGGATGTATGGCTCTGATACCAATGTGCGTTTTAGGTGACGTAGATATATAATAAGAAACCAAGTACGACGGAAATACATGTATCTACCCAAAAGGTTTACGATATACCTGATCCAATTGGTTAGATCGTTTCTTGTCTACGTCTCGTAGAAGATCCGATATTTATCACCTCTAAGCAATGGCCGGAAGGAAACCACATTTTGTAGAAGCGAGAATCCCTCACTTGATTATCCCACAAGCCAACCCAAAGAAGAAGAGAATGGAGAAGGAGACGACGGCACTCCAGTTTCTCTCTAGAAAAACTCTTTAT
The DNA here is from genome assembly GCA_030015575.1 of Agapanthus africanus. Lineage (NCBI taxonomy): Eukaryota > Viridiplantae > Streptophyta > Magnoliopsida > Asparagales > Amaryllidaceae > Agapanthus > Agapanthus africanus. Next base: position 173,720,480 of record JASDDO010000024.1, read on the forward strand.
GTATTATTATATATCTCATATTTCGTATGAAACCCGATCCCTCTTATATATATATATAGGGTATCTACTCATATGGACGGGTATTTGCCCGGTTCGGACCCAATGGCCAACAATTTTCATATTCTATTACTTCCTTTCCTACTTGCAGGTTGAGCCGGCGTCTTTTTATTGACCCTGAACCGGTCCGTATTTTATGATTTTGTATATTTTTTTTATAAATACAATGGATGGATTTAAACATATTAACTCCGGTCCTATTATCCTGGATTGAAACTTCAAACTTTCAGAGATAACAAAAGGAGAAAATATGCTGACCAACATTAGGCTTTTTAACGAAACCTGTACAAACTATACCGACCAATTGATGTTCATGAATTATAAATATCATGCATCTAAAATAAGTTGTTAGAAGGCATCTGTATGAAAGTTTTATATATATATATCCGCATTATATTTGCAACTGTGGTCACCATTTCATATTTGTTAAGAAGATAGAGTAATGACCACTGCAGTATGACACGGCATCACAACTACAAACTTCAGTGCCGATCTCAGCATGCACGGATGATTATTCGAAAAGAATTCCCAACAAAAATATTCAAAAAAAAAGAGGTGAATTTTCACACTATATTGCTTTAAAAGTATGCTTTGTGGTGATGGAAGTGTGAGTGTGATGGGCTCATTTATAATCATGAAGAGGACATGATCAAGACTATGAGAGAGTTGCTTCTCTCATCAATTTTGTAGTTACCTTAAGCAGTAACACCTTTCCCTCTAAAAGCTTGGAAGCTCTATCAACACATGAATGCTCACTTGCATTTGTTCCCCCTCCCACAACCACCAATTTTATTTTTTTTTTGAATTTGCTTATCTAATCATGTCAAGTGACTTTGGTGGACCTTCCCTAGATGGAAACTTTGATCAAATCCCAGTTCTCTTTTCGAAATATGACAAATCGAAATCAAAAAACAATAATACATACTTTCTCCGTCATGAGTATTGTGATCTTGAACACAAATACGGAATTCTGAAAGGAAATAGAACTACAAAATAATAAGAGATGTAAGAAGTATGAAATCTTAGCTTATACGGTTTGTTTTCTACTAATTCTTAGTGTTGTATGCCGCTAGCTACAGATTATTCAAAAACGGCTAATAGGCACCTTCAGAACTAACGACACAATTTTAAATTTACATGACACGATATATGAAATAATCATATTCATTATATTCAACACGTCCACAAAATATCCGATACTTCTGTATCAGCCAATATCAGCTATATTAATATTAACAAAATTCGAGCATCATATTTGAAAAAGCAAACATTATTTTTGTAGCAGTGCAGTGAATTGACTAAATAAAATCCGAGAGATCTTTGTGTGCAAGAAAGGGCACTCTTTATATTCTAAATCAAAATTGTTATGATTAAAATTACTAATCAATTGCTTATGCTCCCCATTAGGATTAGGATTAGGATGCCACGCATACGACATATATAAAGGTTATATTTTTGTTATAATTAAATATCTTATGTATTTTTATGTATATGTATTTTTTTAAATTAGTATAAATAGCCTCAGTCTTCTTAAAATATATATATATACGAATAGGTTAACTTAATTTTATTTCATATCAAGCATGTATACTGAATCTCTCGTACATGCGTGCTGACGTCATGCATCCAACGAATATTCTTTTCAAGAAAAAAGTAATTAAACAAAAGAGATGATTTGTTAATTATGTATTTAAATGTGGATTAGTTAAGATAAGAATTAACCTTCATGATTCCAAAGTTAGTTGTCATTTTTCTAAGATGATGCTTGCAAAAAATGTTGAGAGAGCAGGTGATGTGTTTTAAATGTGATAGCAGACTATCCTAACAAATAATAAACATGCATGTTGATGAAAAACGGGCGATTTTTATCTTTATTTTCCGTTTACTCAAATCAAATCGACATATATAAACAAACTCCTTATAAAATTTAAGTTGTGTTGCCATAATATCGCCAATCTAATTAGTCGATGGTTTGAAAAAGATCGTTCCCGATCGGGAAACACTACTATTGGAGATCGGAAGAACAGTCATTCTAATCTAGCCTGTTAAGAAACTCCTAAATGAACATAAAACCTAACTTTTGTTAACTAATGCTAAAATAATATTATTTTCTTTCACAAATCAAGGTAGATAATAAAAGAATTCAATTATATACATGTATCCATAAACACAGAGAAAAACCATGTTTAAACAGTCGGTGTCAAAAACTACGTTTACCATTCAATGTTAGACTATACAAGAAAACTATTCCTATTGGATCACGTTTCATGACAAACGGCGTTCTACATTCATGTTTTCGTTCCATATCCTGAAACAATCCGGGTCCGGAATAGCATTCATATGAAAAACCTAACAGAGTAAGCTCAAATAAACATGCAAAGAATCATTACCAGTGTAGCATGCATAAAAGTAAATTAAGGATATACATTTATAAAACAGATGTCTGAAATTTTTTTTAAAAAAAAATTAGGATGTTTTCTATGCTTGATGGAGACTGCTTTATTTCTATAAAAATGTACGGTTAAATAATAACAAATGATCATCATAAAAAGAATCTGAATCTTAATAAATTATCGCATAAAAAAATGGAGTAGATAATGACAAAATATCCTTTGTGGGCATTAGGTGCAGACATGGCCAGGACCATGACAAGTCCCTAGTTTAGGCAAATCTATCCCAAAATCTATCAAATTGAACAGTAACTTTGATAACAACTGTCTTTGACCCTCCCATCTTTGTGGACTTGTTTTTATAATTATTGGCATTACACTAAAATACCCTTAGGGGCTGTTTGGTTGCAGGATTTGTGAATTTGGATTCCAAGTTCCTAGTTTTGAAATTTTAAGGATTGTGGAATTTGGTGTTTGGTTGGTATGGAATCCTAGTTTTGGATTAGTAAATCCTTAGAATCCTTGTTTGGTTGTAGGATTGTAATGATAGATTCTAAAGAAGGATTTATAGGTAACTTTAAGAGGGTGAGTGTAAGTTTTGTCACCTTTGTTGCAGCGACTGGCCTCAGTGATCGTCGAAGAAATCCACCGATGCAAAATCGACTGGCCTCGTGATCGTCCAAGAAATCCACCGTCGCAGAGCCGACTGGCCTCAGAGATCGTCCAAGTCACCACCGTCGTCGACCCGACCACCAAACGAGGTTGCAGAGCTCGTCGATCTGACACCGACCACAAACCCCCAAATCGACCTCGTCGAGCTCACACCGCGATGAGCTCGTGACCGAACCCTAACTCGAGCGTGATCGAGCTCACAGCCGCGTCGTCGTCGTCGTCGACTTCCTCCGAACCCCAAATCGAGCGCAACCCACTCACCTCGAACCTCAAATCGAGCTCGAATTTTTCTGTAGAATAGGGGAAGTTTGCTTGCAAGGCTTCGAAGTAGGCTTCGTCGATCTATGGTGGCCCTCGGCGAGATCGCGACGACGATTTTGGGAAGGAAATCGTCGCAGATCTGGAAGAGAAAAAGAAGAGAGAGAACGAGAGGAGAGAGAAGGAGAAGACGCGAGTGAGGAGAACTGCGAAGGAATTGTTTAACGTGGAAAATGCCACGTGGCCCTGGATTTCTCACAAATCCTCATTTTTTGTGTGGACTCACAAATCCTGTTTCTTGCCTATGTGGCTAAGAATCCAAACAAAACCAAAGGGCCCAACCAAACAAACAATTCATGAATCCTTAGGATTTGTGAATCCAAAACCCACAATCCTTCACAAATCCTGCAACCAAACAGCCCCTTATGGATTTCACTAAGATGCCTTAAGTTTTTTATTATAGTAATATGCCCTTAAGTGCTGCTTTTCAGAGGGTATCTTAATTTTAAAAAATACCTTTTGAAAAACCATAGTTTCCAATTTTAGTGAAAAATCTAGATAGCTAAAGGTATTTTAGTGTAATTTACCCTATAATTATTTTAATTATGTATGCCACCAATTATGAGAGTATGATGAAAAATGTTTTTGCTATCCACTTTTGTTCCTGCCCGTATGTATCCAAAAGATAAACACCATAGACCCCATGTATATATGTCATCAATATCTAAATGATGTGATCCAACATGAAGCATTTCTAGTCTATGACCAAGTCATATAGTTAAGGTATACTGGTTTTTTGCACATGCGATGCATGTGGAACTAAAGATGGTTGCATATATTTTATAGAATATGTATACAAAATGCATAGCTTGATATCATTTATTATATTTGTATAATGATAAATATAATATTGGTATAATTTTGGGTTGGTTTAGTTTTGATTTGATACGCATTACATGGTGAAAAATATGCTTGTGGATGACTACAAGGTCCGCTCGCAGTCCTCATAATTCTAATTTATATATGAGTACTGAATTCCTTACTAACCATTCCTTATTTTGTAAACCAATAGTTGCATTTGCCGTACATTTTATTTCTTTTAACATATATTTTTGGGGTATGGATTTCCCTACTTTTTTCTTTCAAAAAGAATGAATATAATGATAAATAATATCACATTATTGGTGTAATGTATATTTGGATCTCTTATTTATCATAATTTAGATAGAACAAAAATTCTCATTTTATTAAGCTCATTAAAATAGTATTGCATCAAAAGAGTTGAAAATATTTATTCAAAATTGGTATGAATTCATATTTTTATGGTCATTTAATAATTTTATGGACATTTTGAAAGAAAGATTTTTTTTTCTCTTCAATGAGAAAAAGAGGGAGGGAGTGTAGGTATTTTATTTTTTATTCTTTTTCTTTTTTTCTTCCTTTGTGTGTCGGGGAGGTGGGGACGTCATTTCAAATTTAAATACATGATGATATGAAAAGCTTAGGATGAGAGAAATTTGAAGAAGATTTTTTTCTGCTTTTATGACTTTTCCTCACAGAAACAGACGCCATCTGCATCCACGCAAAATAAAAAAACATTTAGAGCCCCAAAAAAGGTTAGCACTACAAAAGTATGAGTGATTTTGGATCAGATTGTTATTTAATTTTAGGCATAGGATGCACCATTTTCATTGTTCACTCTTTAATCAATTAGATATAATATGGAATAATTAAATATTTTTCACTATTGCTTGAGGGCACAGAAATTACAAAATGTCAGTAAATTTGGAGATCAGTGCAGATAATCACACAAATCTTATTTACCTTGGAAGAGATCAAATGAAACAGACAACAGGCATGAAAATTACTGCACAAAAACACACTAATAATCATTTAGGACACTGGTTTCAGGGCTGATGTGAAAAATATTGTCAGACAATAGCAAAGCCTTTATCTCAAATTTTTGTCAATCAGAGATGAAAGAAAAAGAGCAATGCCAGAATGAGAACAAATAATGTGCATTGAAAAAACTAACATGAGAATTAACATGTGGTTTCTGTGGCAACCCAACTTCACTCAGGAATCGACTCTTCATTGCACATCATCCTACACTCAAATGATGCAATAAACTACAAAGATCGAATGCAACTTTGGAGAAAAAGGTAAAAAGTATGACACAGAAAATTTTCATGGTACATTGAATGATACATAAGGATGAATTGATCAGACATGATTCATCTTAACATATTGCTTTAAAGCATAACCGAGCTGCAGCTTGCTGATAAGTAGCAGAAATTACACGACTCGCTGCCATCAATACAATCTTTCCTTCTAAAGCTCATTCTGCACCTCTGTCCATGCTGAACTGGAAAAACGGAAGATACAAGGCAATGTTTTCCGATGTCAGAACAATAAAGAGAGGTGTACATAAATAGACCAAAATAGACTAAATTTCACTAGCTTATCCTTAATCATCGCTGTTTTTCCGCTAAACTGCGTAAAGTTTTTTTTAAATCACAATAAACTCACTTACACTTTAGTTTTAAGAGTTTTTCCATTAAAACACCCTTAAATTAAGCACTTTAACAGAGCTTAATGTAAAAAAAAAAATTTAAAAGTTCAAACTATAATGGTAGTTTGATGAAATTTAGATAGATATAATGTTTAAGGTTTTTTTCTTGTGATTTATAAACAGATGTATACAAACAAAAAATACAATGGTATATGGATTAAGAGAGTAAAAATTGCTCGAAATGATGTAGCAATTTTTCGGTGGATTCCAATCCTTTCCAATGAAATACTCTGAGCCATCCATTTCATTTTCGATTGATGGGCAACATTCAACCAAAACTTATGGCCAAACAAAACTTATGACTTTGGCCCACTAAAATATGACGATGAACTGGGGTCTCTTTCAACAAACAAACACTCAATATTTATGACATGTAATTTCCCTCAATCAATCTCCCCATCTCTGTCTCATATGTCTCTCGAAAGTTGTATATAGCTATTAAATTACTACTGAAAGAAGAAAGAAGTCCAATCTTGTCTTCAAATAATTATAACTCTATCATCAACCTATGAAAACCGCCCTCTTGCAAGGTCCACTTCTTCACAGTATTGGAATGGGTTGAAGGGCTCTACAAGCTCCACCTTTTCTGTAAGTAGGAAAATAGTGAAAGCAATTTTTACTTGGGAAGAGAGATGTCTGTCCATCACATTATTTTAGGGAGCCTGATCATAAGTTTGGTTGATGCCTACAATTCATCGAGGTGAAAAGGATGTGGCTCCTGGTAAGTAGTTTGATGACTTGTCTGACCATCACATTACTTCAACTCCAGTTGATGCATACATAAATAGCACTCCGTTAAACAAAGTCTCTTCCGACAAAAATAAGCCTTTCACCCTATCTTTCCAAGTTGTTTAAAGGAATGATTTTTGTATATAGTATTGGAATCTCTACCAAAAACAGTTTTCTTTTCTCCTTTCTCTTTTTTACAAATCTCTACCAAATACAGTTTTCTTTTTTCCTTTTTCTTTTTTACAAATATCAAATATTTGTTTCTATGTTATAATCTGGTGCCAAGATCTTAGCATACCACTAACTCAGGGAGGTACAAAAGGGCGTTTCACCAGGTTGGAGCTGTGGACAAAGTTGTTCGCATTGAAATTAAATTTTGTAGTCAATAAATGGCTAGGGATATGGTCTTCATAATCACCATCAATATCATTGTCTAAGCTTTTCAAATCACATTGGTTCAGCTAAAAGCAAGATTCCATGAAAGATTTAACAAGTTATATGATCGGCCGTTGACGACCGTTGACGACCTGACATCAGCTCTCCAGATTAGGGACAAGGTCATTATCCAAAATTTGATTACATTTAAGTGGACAATCTCTCACATCAAAAGCTAATGATATGGTCAACATTTAAGTAAAGGGTCATCATCAATATTATCATCTATGCCATTTCCCATCAAAATGGGATCGGCTATGAAGAAAGATTCAATACTAAATTTGACATCTTACAACCGGCCATCGAGTTGATGTTAACCATCTAATATTCAGGTATTGGTCCTTATCCAAAATTTGGTTACATTTGACTGTAGTAAGATAACTATTATAATAAACAATTGCTAGAAGAGATAAGGAAGGTGGCTATGGCAGAGATCACTGTTCACAGGACAAGTAACCGGGTGAAATGGGATAAGTGAACTATATATGGTTTGTTAGTTTAGTTTATTAGTTGTTTTCTCTACAATTTATAACCAATGTGTTAATTTTTATGTTTATCATGTACAAAGATAAACAAAATGCTGAAACAATGGGTCTCAGTATGTACTCTCCCTCTCCTCTTCTCGTTTCATCTTTCCTGAACCTCGTGCTCTCTCTTGCTATTTTTTTGGTAAGCAAATAATCTTAGTCCCCAAACCCTAAATCGAGACCAGCATAATCATAAAACCCTACTTTCATAGATTGCAATAATCTTCTTTGTCTTTCTCCTCCTCTGTGAGTCATTTCCTTCTTTCTCATCATCTCCTTTTCCCCCAACTTTTCACTCATCAGAATTGGTATGTATGAGATGATTACTAATGAAGAAGATGCAAAAATAACAGGATTGAATAAAACACGCAATTGAAGACGACAAATAAAATGGTGGCTATATATCTCTAATAGTAAATAACTATATATTTGTGTGTTCTATTATGCAAACATGTTACCATTTTGTTTACTGGAGGTTCATGCTCAATAGGACTGAAATCGGAGTCGTGTCAAGGGGCAAGATGAATCCAAACACCATTTTGGATGAAAACTCATATGAACAGCGCATTTAGCTCTCGTATGACTATCCATTGCACGTGTTCTCCTCCCCCATTGCTCAGTCATGCATTTTCCTTACAGTAATTTCAGGTTTTATATACAGTCAACACCCTCAAATTAAATCCTTTCTCCCTCTCCAACCACCGAACATTCCCAAAATAAAATGTGAAGAGCCTGAGGCTAAAGCTAAAATCAAAGCCACAAAGCAATAGGTTAACCAGTAACATCAGGGACTGCTAACTTAGCTCGATTTAACTTGAAGAACAGTATTGTTATGTTTCAAAATTATATCGACAACCATTTAAGAGAGTGAAAATAAAGTGGGAAAATATTGTTAGCAGTGATGCCTCCTCTAAATGTCTGAGGTTCGATATTACAATCTTATATTGGATATATCAAGTGGATGCAAAATGAACGTTGTTCGATAATACAACAAAAACTTCACTTCATACATGGGACAGGAGTCTTCAAATCCTTTCATTTTTCATACACATAGGTTTGAAGATAGGGAGATCAACTTTAACAGTGCAGATCGCCAAAAACCATAATTTTGTGAATCAAAAGTTCTCATTTCTTATGTGCATGTCAGCAGTATAATAGTAGTATGGTATAGCCTTATCGATTTTGATAGTAACAAACTACACTAATTCTTGAGGTAACCCTATGCTTGTTTAACTGTTCATGTCTCTCGGGTTATCGATTTGCTCGATCACACTTGAATGAGGTAGACTATAATGTGGAGTATTCTAAGACAAGGTGACAAAGATGACAACTTGGCTCATGAGCTCAAGAACAGAATATTCAAGATATAGGGTGACAACTTGGCTCGTGAGCTCAAGAACAGGATATTCAAGCTATGGAGCTTCACGTCTAGTGTCAAGTGGACAAGCAACTAGTCATAAGCCTACGCAATCCAGGTGACTGCACTTTCAAAATTTGTTATTTTGGCAAGTTTTGACTCGATTTATACCGAAACTATTTGCAACAGTATTGTCATTTAAGAAAATGATAGCAGAACCGCCCGCGTATCTAAATGTTGAGGCGATATTACAATTTTAAATTGGATATCAAGTGGGTGCAAAATGAACATCTTTCAAAAATACAACATAAACTTCACTTGATACATGGGAACAAGGGTCTTCATATCCTTTGATTTTCATAAACATAGGTTTGAAGGATCAGCTTTAAAGGATCAGCTTTAAAGGTGCAGATTGCCCAAAAATTTAATTTTTGAAAATTTAATTTTTGAGATTCAAAAATTCTCATTTCTTATTTTGAGAACTAGTTCTCAATGGGTCAATGAATAATGTGCTTCCATGTGGTAAGCCACTGTAGGAAATTCCTATGGTGGCAATGTATCCTCCCCCCCCCCCACCCACCCACCCACACACACATGCATCTATAATCATATATGTATGTATAGATTTATATACAAATGTACCTATGTTTATATATGCATATGTATGTTTTTGTATGTGTATTATGTATATGCACATGAAACATAATTGATTTTGTCAACAAAATATGGAGTAAACAAAGTACTATTTTCATGAGCATGTGTTTCTCATGTACACGTCAGCGGTATAATAGTACTGCAGTATAGCCTCTTGGATTTGGATAGCAACAAACTAAACTAATTCTCAAGGTAACCCTCTGCTTCTTTTACTGTGCATAAATCTCAGGATATCCATTTACTCGATCACACTTAAATGAGGTGGACAAATATAATATGGAGTATAAGTATTCTAAGATCTAGTAACAAAGTTGAAACCTGGCTCGTGAGCTCAAGAACACAATGTTTAAGCTATAGAGCTTCAAGTAAAATATGGTCAAGGATTTGATTGATGTGAACTAGGTAAAATCCAGTGAACCTTCCAAGTTAGGTAAACTTTGCATTTTATTATTATTTTTTATTAAAGTAAACTTTGCATTTAAAGGCATTAGATTGTGTGTATATGTGTACTTATCTATAAAATGATTTCTTAAAGTTGAAACTTTGTTTTAATTTGGTCTAAAATCATTTTGGTCAGATATCCTAGATGAACAACATGGCAAACGACTAACCGGTCGATTGACTTACAACCATTTCACCGATTTGAGTTTATTCAATAAAAAAAAAGGCATTGATGACCACGGTGCTTAAAAGAACTTGTGATCTGTCGACCAGGCATATGCTAGAATATCTGTCGACCAAGCATACGCTAGAAAAATATTCGACCTTGAAATGATATTCTTGAGCCATTGTCCAACTGATTGTATTGTCAAGTAGCCAAGCAGCCACTAATGAGACTATGCAATCCGAGTGAACACATTTAAAGCGTATTTATTTGGCAAGTTTTGACTCAATTTATACACAAACCATTTGCGCCAATTTTTTCATTCGAAAATCAAATAAAAGATAGAAAAGATTCTATTCCTTAAAAAAAGATAGAAAGGTTTCTAAGTTTTTTAGTTCGTAGATTCATTTTATAATTTAAGATTGATATTATGATTCGTATCTTCTCAAATAAGTAAAAAAACCAAAAAAAAAAAAACCAAGGTTCAAGAACTCGGTTTCGGTCTCTCAGAATTTTATTAGTTTCGCTGGGTTTCAGCTAGTTTCGCTAATCTTGATTCGGGTTTCGGTTTCGAAAGTAATACAATCTACATAAGTGTAGATATATTAAATACTTAAATTTATGGTTCTATATTATAAGACAGTGATCCTGGTGTTTACAAATCCAGCCATGATACAAAATATATTGAAAAGTGTACTTAGATAAGTATTAATATAGGGTTTGGGTTCACTTTTTTACGGTTTTCTAATAACGAAGACCTACAATGATCACAATGACAGTAAAAATGGTATAAAAAATAAGATTTTAAAGGTTTCAGCCGAAACTATATTGTATAGTTGGTTTCGTATCGGTTTCGGGTTTCGTATCGGTCTCCACCGAAACTGATACGAAACCACCACGTATCGGTGGTTTTGACCGAAATCTCGGACCTTACAAAAAATAGTTTGACAATTATATTACCATGTCTTAACTGAAATCATATTAAATATAAGTTCAATTAATGAAAACCGACATTTATCATCTGTTATTTTATTACTAAATTCTAATCCTAACTTATAAAATTTTAGCCATTGTTCTACCAATAATACCTAAAAACTTTTTAATTCTTGCAAATCTGCTAAACACAAAAGCAAGTGGTAAAAGACGCTCGACGGAACTGAGCGGTTAAGGTATCGCCTAACGCCTAGCCGTTTAGACACCACTTAAGCACTGCCTAGATGGGTATTTTGATTTTAATAAAAATAATGCTTATATATACATAAAATAGCAGAATTCATTAAAAATTATAAAAATAATATAATTAGAAGAGAAAAAAATACTTGATTTATATAGCAACCTTACATTGAACAAAATGTAGTCTCAAAACATGACGCGTTATATTAGATGAAATATAATGATAAATCATAAATTTCTAATTTGAACTTTCAGCTTGCAAATTACATGCATCATAGAATGAAATTGACAAAAAGAAGAAAAACATAAAATGATTTTGGCAAAATTACTTATGGTTTTTGCCAACGATCTTTTGCACATTTGAGAGGAGAGTGACGAAGGGAAAGCAACAAGAAGAATATTTTATGGTTTCATTTTTCGTGTAATATAAAAATATATCGATACATGTACTGTATTTTAGAAAAGGTTTTGAGTCGAGTATTATTAAAAAAAACCTTAATTTTGATGCATGAGACTTGTATTATAACTCACTGATTGGAATGCCTACTTAAGAGCTTAACACGCCTAGAACGTTTAATGCAACCACTTAGGGTCAAAACGGGATGGCTTGACACCGCTTTCACTTACACATCCGTTTTTAGAACATTAACAAGAGTAATGCAAATGTTGCAATCTTGATCAAAAAATGATTTGAGTAATTCGCAAGGGCTTTGTATTGGAAATAGTAAGAGATTGGGCCCTCAAAATGAAACTTATACTTTCAGAGAGGCTCGGCTTAGAACTCCATAGCAAAACGATTTTAGCTTCAAATGTAAGGACATTAGATTAGTAGTATTCCTCAGGTGGAAAGTATATTGAGTAGAGCAGGCAAGCAATAAAATCATTATAAATCAATTGTTGATTCTTTATTATTTTCTATCATAAGATAAATTGATAGTTTTGATAATTACCTTGACAGAAACATTTGTTGGCTTTTCAATGTTAATATCGTCACTTGTTGATTGATCATTATTCCACTAGTAATATCTTATAAAATGTGGTTTATGTGACGCGTATGCGTTATGTGTCATCATAGCACATAAAATTGTCGCATGGCCTATTATGTGGATACAATCATTTTCAATGATAAAGAGGCTAATATGCGTTGTTATATGCAATTAGAGTTGAAACGATGTATGGTTTGATACAAGTATTGTTTTGACCTATCATATAATAAACTTAATAATCCCTCATTTATTTTAATAATCTCTCTTCTTTCTTTTTTATTCTTCTCTTTTATGGTTTACCTCGGTTCTTAGACAGATGTGCTTTTCAATGTTCCTCAAATTTCATTCATATTGACGATATAATCTTCGGTCTTTTTTAATTGTTTCTTCTTATCAATTTCTTTTTTTATTCCCATTCTTTTTTCTTCCTTATGTACGCTTCTTTGAATAGCCATATCGCATGTCACATGTGGCGCATATGCAATATATCAATATATGTGGTTTGCACCACTCAACCGCATGGTGGTGCATACCACATCCTATAACCTTAGTAGTTTCTATATTATTGGAATCTTGTATGTACTATTGTGATTCGCCTATTACTTGTAACCATTGGATATGTTGTGGATCTTTGCTCAGGCTTGGTTAGCAACTTAGCATCTACTGCATCAACTTTGTGAAGGATTTTGTTCCTCTTACATATATGTTGTAGGATTACATTCAGTGAGATGCTTTTATAAACATGTGTTTTGTTGCCATCATTTCCAACACAATAATCGCCTCCCCTCTATGATGATTTTAAGTACATGAACTATGAAAAATGCTAATATGTAGCCAATACCCAAAATGACGACATGAATGCAATTTGTACGAATATGATTGAGAACCCTATGTAATTGTGGATCGATTTATTATCAGTTATATGTGAGACAAGGCAGCATTACCACCATATTAATAACAATGGTGCTAAATTGAAGATGAAGTATATAACAAATTTGCATTTTCCAAATAAGTGAATCCCAGATAAAAGGTGTCAACGCACGGATGTGTGGCAATGAAATCCAAGTAAAGTTGAAGGTAGGACCCTATAGTCAAACAAGAAACACGTATGGTTGCTATACATTTATATAGCAAGCTGCAGTATCCTCATCAAGGTGACAATTTGTAAAGAACTGCAATAGCTGACATTGTACTCAAGCATGCATAGAAAGCAAAACAAATGCTATTGCTAATTATATCATGCTCCAAAATAAATTCAAAAACAAACCCTACATGATAGTAAAGGTTTCAAGTTAAATGTTCCATGGAATGAAAGAGGAATGGTTAAAGCTTATAAGTTTTTCCGAAGTGTTATGTGATCATAGAGTTAGAGGAATGGCTAAAATGAGGGTGTTCATCGTTTGCGTGGGAGACTATAAGAAATGAGATAATAAACGAGTAGACCGGAAGAAGCTAAAGTCAGCTCCATAAAAAAAATTATACAATGAGGATGAATCAATGAAGATGGTTTTGGCTTGCGCAGTGGAGACCAATCAGGTATCAGTTAGAGTGAGATGATTTTGGTTAATGACCGAACACTAGATGTAAGCTTAAGAGAACATGGATGAAGACAGTTAAAAAGGATACGATGGTTGCTAACTTAATCAGAAAGATGGCACTTGACATGTCTAAATGTAAGGAAAGGATACATTTAGTTGATCACAAGGATTGTGGCCTTGTTGTATAACAATGAAATAAGGGTAGATGTTGAAGGCATGACTTGAAACCCAAACACAGGTCTTCCATATAATTCCATCTAATATGTCTATGGAGAAAGCTATAACATCCTTGTTAGGTCGATACTTCATCAATACCTACTACAACAAACTTTGTATTCCATGCAAGATGTATACACAAAAATGCTTATTGTGTTCGTCCAATAAGCTATAGTGTTGAAAGGCAAAAAAAGAGATTATTAGCAATGATAAACTCACCAATATTATCACCAATCAATCAAGGAATCTCCGTGAACCCCGCATCAAACACGAACCCCCGATAAACCCCATCGCCATACCCGGGAACACCATCCACCCACCTCCATCTCCCTCCACCTCCGCCCTCTTCTTTTCCATCTCCATCCTCTTCCTCCCACATTGCCATCTTACCCCTCACCCTCTTTCCCGAGAACCAGACTCTCCCCTCCCCTCCAAAAACCTTCACCTTATTATTCCCAGCCGACTCCCCTTGTCCCCCCACGCCGCTGCCGCCGCCACGTGCAAAGCACGTGTACATCTCCAGCGGCATTCTCCCGGCCTCATCCCACTCCATCCTCTCCAAATTCAACCTCAAAATCAGCACCGTCGAGCATGGGGAATCCACCGCGAAGCTCGACCTCAACCCCCCGACCATCAAGATCTCATCTTTGCCCCCACCCCTCACCAACCTCGGCCTCTTCAGCACATCAAACACATCCCCCCACTCATTCTTCTCCAGCTGGACCCAACCCCTCCCGTTCCTCTTCAGCTCCTCCACCCTACACCAAAACAGCTTCCACTGGCTCCTCCACGGCGACCCGACGTCGCACAGCGTGAAGATCGAGTCCCCGACCAAAATCGGGCTCCTCGGCTTCGACGGCAGGTTCAGAGAGTACTTTAACCAGTTGGAGGAGCCAGATCCATCGGGGGCAGGGGAGTAGTAGAGCGCGGCGAGCTCGGTGAGCACCAGGACAGCGCCGGCGGGGCCCACGAGGACGGTGCCGTGGCGGGACCAGGCGGATCCGAGCTGCGGCAGGACCTTGTAGGCTTTGGTGACGGGGTTGCAGACGATGAGGGACTTAGGGTTTTTGTGTTGGATGCTGGTGGTGGTGACGGTGGCGCTAGGGTTGGAGTACTCGGCCCAGAGGTAGAGGAGGGAGTTGGAGGAGGCGATGGGGGAGAGGGAGTGGAAGCGGAGGAGAAAGGAGAGGTCGAAGGTGAGGTAGGAGGCGAGGCGGGGGTCGAAGGCGGTGAGTTGATTCTGAGGTTGGTGGTGGCGATGGTAAGAGGAGGAGGAGGAACTGCAGCGGAGAGCGAGGAGGGGGAGGGGAGGGAGAGGGGGAGGGGACAGCAGGGAGAGGTGGAAGCAGCGGCAGACGCAGCGGCAGACGAGGGCCTGACGGAGAGAGAGGAGGGAGAAGATGTGGTGGAGGGTGTCCTGCGGTAGGGATAGGATCAGGCTCGCCGGCGGCGGCGGAGGAGGATCGGAGTCGCCGATGGGGCTGGGCATTTCTTTTCTTCGGGGTTAGGGATTTGGGAAAAAGAGGAAGGAGGAGGTACTAAAATTACGAGGCTGCCATTTTGAGGATGATTTGGTTTCGGCTTTGTGCATGTGTTAGCTGCTGTCAGATAGATTTTGTTTAATTATTTTTTTTAATATGTATATTCAAGCTGCTGTTGTTTTTAATTTGGTTCTGTGTTCGTATGTTTTGGGATACATGGATTGCTGTGGTTGAGAAAAATGGAATGAATGGTATGAAAAAGAGTGAGTTTTGTGTGATGTGTAGTGGCAATTTGTGTGTCCACTCTTCGAATATGTTATGATTGTTTGTAGTTGTATAACATTTTTCCATACTGATATGCAACATTTTAAATCATTAATTCAACAATCATTTCACGTCTTTATAAAGATGAGTAAAATTTGACATCACATGTAATTGGTGTGCATGGATTTTAGATCTTCGAATTAAAATAAACGGTGTCATCGTTCATAAAGTTAGTGTAAAATGACTTTTGTACCGCCATTCTATGATTTTTGTTCAAATGATATTAATGTTTGGCATTGTGTGTAAATAAAATGCTAAAAGAAAGAGGCATCTATTGGTCATACCGCACGGCTGATAGTTTTGGTACTCATTTGTTTGAGAACACAGTATTGATGTTATTTATGGTCTAGCAGTGGCCAATAAACATGGGGGGTCATGCTCTTGTGATCTTTGATGTAGGTCTGGATTCACAAATTGCACCAAAATAGCATGGAAGCAATAGTGTACTCACCCCGAATCCTGATATAAATGATTTTGAAATATATATATATATAGAGAGAGAGAGAGAGAGGAGAGAGAGAGAATAATGGAGAAAAGAGGCCATAGGAGGGGATTTCCTCCTATGGCGTGGAAAAAATACAAACTCCTTCATTTTTTCCGACGATCGGCCCCCATCATCTTCATTGTTATCATCTAAGATGTGCGTACACCAAATTTCATGTGATTCCACAACTTTTTCACCGTTGATTTAGCAATGTAAAAAGTTCTATTGTCGGTAAACCGTTAATTTTGAACCCACTAAATCAATGGTGAAAAAGTTGTGGAATCACATGAAATTTGGTGTACGCACATCTTAGATGATAACGATGATGATGATGGGTGCCGATCGTCGGAAAAAATGGCGGAGGTTGTATTTTTTCCACGCCATAGGAGGAAATCCCCTCCTATGGCCTCTTTCCTCCATTAATCTCATATATATATATATATAGTGTACTCACCCCAATCCTGATATAAATGATTTTGAAATATAGTGTACTCACCCCAATCCTGATATAAATGATTTTGAAATATATATATATATATATATATATATATATATATATATATATATATATGAAAAGAAAGTATATCAAACCAAAGAATAGCAATTTCAGTGTACAAGTTAGCGAGCAGAAAATTTATGATGATCTATAAAGCTTGTTATGTTATCAGAAACCAAGAAAAGATCACAAGAACTTGGTATCCTATGGTCTATAAAAAAGTATTAATTCAAAATGGATTAAATTTAAACTCAATGAAGACACACATCCGTAAATATGACCAATATTGCCTAAAATTCAAGTGCTGCTACAGCACAATGGTAGAGTCTTTCTCACCAAGCAAAAGGTATAGGGTGTTAGAATATAAAACAATCACCCTCTTTATAACTTCAAGCCGTGCTGAAATGGAAAGAGACTTTAAAATTTTACTAAACCAACCTAGATTTGATTGTTACGGGATGCCACTGATTCATATCAGGCGACGGCTTGCGTGTTCATTGAGATTGATCTACATCAATGATAAAATGGTAAACTTGATTCGTTTAAGTGGGATTTGAAACCTAATTTTTTTGCTCAGCGGCAGTAAGTTTTGGTAGCATGGCATTGCTACGTGGAGACTAGCATCATACACGTCTACGCACCTCTGTGGAGATAAAATATTTGCCATGTCCATGGATTTTGTATGCTCCTTTGAGTTTATCCGGTTTTTTTTTGGTATAAATGTATCAAGCATTGTTGAAACTACTTTAGTTTATTCATCAATAAGGAGATATTGTTGTATTAGGTATTATTGAAGGGTATAAATGTAATAAAATATATATGAAAAGATGAGAAGTCATGCCTTTTATTTAGAATTTTCTTTTGATATTTTAAATATATTTTTTGTATTATTTAAAGAAAAAAGGACAAACTTTTGGACTTATCGGTTTGGGTGCGCAGGACGTAATCTAGATAGTAATCGTACGTTTCCGAGAAAAATTGTCACGCTTATTTTAGTATAAAAATAATTTTCGGGGATATAGAATTTCCTTGTTAATCAAATGATCACATTTCATGGTAATGTCATTCTCCCCAAAACCGATGTACATCCTAAATTGTCCCTACTTAACACAAGATGTGCCACGATCGTCCATCACCCGTTACCCGTACGCCGCTGGCCCCAGCCGCCACCCGTCGCGGCCCCATCCCCTGTCACGAACCCCTTGCTCGCCGTCGATCGACCATTCGCCATCGGTTTGCCCCCCACCGCCCGCCGTCCGTTGTCCGTCAGACACCGTTGGGCCACTCGCTCGCCTTCAGCCATCGTTCTGTTGTCCGCCACCGGTCGGCCGCCTGCGGTCCTCCGACCATCATTCTGTTGTTCGCCACCGGTCGGTCCCTGCCCTATGCCGAACATCTGTCCTTCATTCGTCAGCCACTGTCAATGATTGCGCACGCGCGTGCATATATATATATATATATATATTATCAGGATGATTGAAATATACAATGAATGCTAATACAAGACTTTTGGGAAGCAACATCACATTTCTCGTGAGGATTCCCCATGATGTTTGAGTCCACGTGCCAAACGCACCCTTAAGTTAATACTAAAGAAAAGATGTAAAGAAGTGAGATAATACGTCTGATAAAATCATGCATGCATGTCTGGATACTCAACATCGACCTCAGCGACACGTCACCCACATGATGCATGGGCCCCATGTCCAAGCTTGAGATCTGCCCTCATTCAATTGGTTGGAGGATTCTGCCTGTCTCGAGACGCGGAATTTCCACAATCCTATTGCAAAGTGGGAACCACATAAACCTTATACTATCTATTTTGCTTATGAAAAACACCTCACCTGGCTTGAAATCCATCATAATCAACCCAAAAGGCAAAACCTTTGTCACTAATACCTGTGTGGAGACACACAACTCTAGTTAGTTCAATTTTTAGGTCGAGATAGCTCTGCCGCCTTGATTGAGATCTTTTTCGGTTCTCCGTCAAATGTTGTCTTCCGACGATCTCCCGATGGATCTTAGAGGTGATCTCCTGTTGCGTGTTGGTCTCAATGGGTTTTGAGGAGATTGGTGGTTTTGAGGAGTCAACGCCGAGTACCTGCAAAGAAGTCCCGGAGTGGTTTGGTACCACCGAAGACCCTCAGACGATCAAGTTAGCACAAGATCCGAGCAGAGTAACGGCTAAGTGGGGTAGAAAAAGCTTACTTAACCCCTCTGTGATGAGGGTTTATATAGCGACGGCAGCGCGCAGCAGCATGCGCGAGAATCTCGCCGGCAGTTACGCTCCCGACATCACGCCCGCGTAAAGAGCAGATCGTCCGTTAATGGGGATCGTGATGGCGTGGAACGTGGGATGTTGCCGGTGGAGAATCTGCGCATGGCGAGATTTGCGGAGCGGCGGTTACGCCTGTGAGTGGTGGAGTTGGTCGGTCGGAGGGACCGAGGAAGATGGCCTCGACAGGGGAGCTCGGGAACGAGCGGGAGGGCCGAGGAGTCTCGGTCTTATGGCAGCTCGGGACGAGCTGAGAGGCCGAGGAGGCCAATTTGCAGGGGGTCCCGAGGAGAGCCAGCTTGTGCTTGCAGGTCGGGTACAGGGGTGGCCTAGTCGGCCCCTGTGGGCCTTTTCTTCTGAGTTCTGGGACACGTCATCTGCCACGCGTCCTGATCTTGGAGATCGCCAATATAGAGCATCATCATTAGTCCCCCAATCTTTTCCCGACCAGCTAGCGGGTCGGGTCAGGAGTGGACTGCCGAGCCGCCCGGGGTGAGCTCCCCCCTAAGATTTCGTCGGGCCGCGTTCTCGGGCTGTCAGTTGTCTTTTCTGCCAGCGAATCGGGACGAGATCTCTGCATTTAAGGAAGGTGCGTCGGTTCGTGCATCCTGTCACTGAAGTGACGGTCCACGTGTCAAGCGTTGGTTGGCCGACGCGACGTGTGCAGACCTGCGGCGTCTGATGGGGTGCGGTCCAGTGTGGGAACGACAAGTGGAGCAATCGGAGCCGTTGGATGTGAGGAGGCGTTTTGGCGGGAGATGAAGGGCACCCTTGGATGAGGGCGATTGCGGAAACAAATAGGGGTGGGGCCTACTCCAGGGTCTCTGCTCCTTCATACTTCCTCGCTATAAGCCCTGGTTGCTCGGCGTTCGTCTTCTTTCTTCTACTTTCGTTTCCCGAGGATCCCTCTTCTCCAGGTTAGATGTCTTCTTTCGTGGAATCTGTAGATGTCGTAGGAGTAGGTTCTAGGGACCCTTTAGTTGAGCCCGAGTCTTCCTGGGGAGCAGGGGTCGGATCCTCTTCCCGGGATCGTGCGGCGGGGGCAGCCCCCAGGGAGGAGGCGGTAGACGCTGCCCCTGGCACGTCATGTTGGGTGAGACATGAGGACGATCTCGCTAATGCTCGGGCTCGCTTCCACATCCCCTAACGTTATACGCTTCGTCTGGCCAAGGAGGGAGGGAGGGCAGACCAAGTACGGGGTAGAGAGATCGCCCTGTACTTGGAAGCTTTTTGGGGTGGAATACGCCTGCCCTTCTCTCCCGAGGTCGTCGAAGCGCTGAACTTCTTCGGGTTAGCCCCTGGCCATTTAGTGCTGAACTCATGGAGGATTCTCCTCGGGTTCCTGATCCGCCTGAACTTACAGGCGGTTCCCTTCAGCCTCTCCCTCCTTGATTCTTCCCTCGTTTTCAAAAATCAGCCTGGGGGTCGAGCGGGCGACCCGAGGTGAGTCTACCTCTCTTTTAGAAAGCGACAGGGGGGCGCCGCCGGGACAGGGGTTGTGGCCCTGCCTTCTTCCATTCACGACTGGAAGAAGAAGTTCTTCTTCGTTTCCCCTCCCGAGGGCGAGAACTGGCCCGTGCCTACCAAGTGGTCGAGGGAAAATGCTTGCCGGGGAACCAGTCCAATGACCCCGCCGCGGTGAGAGTGGCGTCGTGGGAGCCCGTTCCCCGATTCGACGTGCTGCTGTCTGAGAGGGTCATGAGTTGGGCCGGGCTTAGCCCCGTTGAGTTCGTCGGTAAGTTAGGCTTGCTTTTTGGCTTTTGTATTGCATGTGTCGCTGACTTCTTTGCATCTGGTTTTGTGCAGGACCCATGGACATGAACGAGCTCCGAGACTCCATGCGCCAGCCGAGGAGGGTCACAAAGGCCGGAGGCACCAGCTCTTCCCACTCGAAGCCCGCCCCGGCTCCTTCTCCTCCGGTGGTCACGTCCCGTGAGCGTTTGGGGGCGGATCCCGCCCCGGGGCCCAGCAGAGCATCGGGCCGGAAGCGGGCTCGGATTCTGGAGGACCCGGTCTCGGAGGAGGAGATCGGCTCTCCATCGGAGCCGCTCAAGAGGGGTTCCCTGAGGTCTTCCCGGGGCCCGCCCTCGCCGATCATGGTGGAGGAGGGGGGCCTCCAGTTCGCAGTGCCCTCGGGGCTATCCATCGTAGATAGCCTGCTGCATGAAATAGAGAAATCGGCGGGGGGTAGGGTCCCCGGGGGGACCTTCAGGGCCCAGATGGCGTCCATCGCCCAGGAGTCCGTGCAGGTAAGTGTTTGTTTTTTTTGCGAGATTCGGTGCCTCCTTCGTCTTTCTGATTTCTTTCCAATTTTTTAGGTTCTCCAGCACGTTGCCCTTGCCTTGCGCATGGAGGCCGAGGTGATAGCCCCGACGATGAAGGCTACGGGCCAGCTTGCCTCGCTAGAAGAGAGCTCCAAGCGGGAGCTGGAGGCGGTGATGGCGAGGGTTGCCGCCCTGGAGGGCGAGGTGGAGGCCGGGAAACGAGAGGTTGCCCGGTACCGCGAGGCCGCCGAGGTCAAGCTTGAGGACGCTCAGGTGCTCGCCGGCAACCTGAAGAGGACGGTGAAGACCCTTCGGAAGGAGCTGGGGGCGGCGGCTGAGGCGGCGAAGTTGGCCGACCTCTCGGCGGCGAAGTTGGCCGACCTCTCAGCGGTGAAGGTGGTGGAGGGCTACAAGAAGTCGATGGACTTCTATGATGACCTAACCGTGTCCACAACCCGCATCTGGCACGAGGCACTCGACGCCGTTAAGCCCCGGATGCCGGAGTCCGCCGACGAAGTGCTCTGCGCCAAATAACCCTTCGCAGACGCCGATGAGCAGGGGGAAGAGATTCCTGACAAGGACCCTGCTCGTCTCGTGGTGGACGTCGAGGATCCCGAGGTTGCACCTGGCCCCGAGGCCTAAAACCTCCGTCTTCCTCCTCCTTTTATTTTGTCGCTTCTGAGATTTTTGTAAGCCTCCGGGCAGTCTGTAAGGCTGGGGAGCACAAAATACCCTTTGTAAAGACTTTGCCTTTGGTAATAAAACTTTTTTTTTGTTTTGGTTTCATCGGTTTGCACTTTATCTTCTGTTTGTGAAGAATACTCGTAAAATATCTTTGCTTGCACTGTTGGGCTTCCCTGTCAGGTCGGCTATCTGTCTAGCGATCGTTCGTCGAGTTGATTTCGATCACTTGCCAAGTGTGACAAGCGCTGCTGAGAAGGAGGCATCTCCATGGCCCCGAAGTCGAGGGGGGATCTCTTAGACTTGGATGGACCTGGTGCCCCTTGTTGGGGCCTCGGGTCCTCTGCATGTGATGGGCAGAGGGATGTCCGCCGTGTTTGTGCAGAGCATTAATGGGCTCATAGGATGAATGAGCATGAATGGGAAGCTGCTCGGTTGCCCCTTGGCGAGGGCCTTTGACTTCTGGCGTTGCGAGCAACGACCACTAGCTGGGGATGGTTGAGCGAGGGTCCGGCTCGACTGTCTCTGAGAGGACTTTTGATCCTTAGCGTTGGAGGGGCCGTAGGAGGCCTGTTAAGGATAACCGGGCAGTGAAGCTGCGCGGTTGCCTCTCGATGAGGGCTTTGTTCCCTGGCGTTGCGAGTAGGGAAGCTACCGGGCAGGGATAGCCGAGCAGAGAAGCTGCTCGGCTGCCTCTACGGAGGACTTTGATCCTTAGCGTTGGAGGGGCTGTAAGAAGCCCACTAAAGATGACCGGATGGTGAAGCTGCACGGTTGCCTCTTGGAGAGAGCTTTGATCTCTGGCGTCGTGGGTAGGCAACTACCAGCCTGGGATGATCGAGCGGGGTAGCCGCTCGGATGCTTCTTGCGAGGGCTTTGATCCCTGGCGTCATGGGTAGGGAGCTACCAGCCCGAGATGACCGAGCAGGGTAGCCACTTGGTTGCCTCTTTGCGAGAGCATTGATCCTTCAGGACGGGGAATGAGCAGGGTTACTGCCCAGTGCCTCTTGGCGAAGACTTTGATCCCTGTCGGTTGTGGTAGGAAGCTACCAGCTGGGGATAGTCGAGCAAAGGTCAGGCTCGACTGCCTCTGGGAGGACTTTGGTCCTTAGCGCGGGAGGGGCTGTAAGAAGCCTACCAAGGACCCTTGGCCGGGCAGGGTTACTGCCCGGTGCCTCTTGGCGAGGGTTTTTGTCCTGAAGGATAGCCGAGCGAGGGTCGGGCTTGACTGCCTCTGAGAGGGCTTTTGATCCCTGTCGGTCGTGGTAGGAAGCTACCAGCCGGGCATAGCCGAGAAGGGTAGCTGCTGAGATGGCTCTAAGGAGGACTTGGATCCTTAGCGTTGGAGGGGCCGTATGAGGCCTGCTAAGGATATCCGGGCAGTGAAACTGCACGGTTGCCTCTTGGCGAGGGCTTCGACCCCTGGCGTTACGAGTAGGGAAGCTACCGACCATGGATAGCCGAGCAGGGTAGCCGCTCGGCCGCCTCTGTGG
The DNA here is from genome assembly GCA_030015575.1 of Agapanthus africanus. Lineage (NCBI taxonomy): Eukaryota > Viridiplantae > Streptophyta > Magnoliopsida > Asparagales > Amaryllidaceae > Agapanthus > Agapanthus africanus. The sequence continues at coordinate 173,744,146 of JASDDO010000024.1, forward strand.
AGGACTTTGATCCTTAGCGTTAGAGGGGCCGTAAGAGGCCTGCTAAGGATAACCGGGCAGTGAAGCTGCACGGTCGCCTCTTGGTAGGGGCTTTGATCTCTGGAGTTGCGAGTAGGGAAGCTACCGGCCAGGGATAGCCGAGCAGGGTAGCCGCTCGGCCGCCTCTGTGGAGGACTTTGATCCTTAGCATTGGAGGGGCCGTAGGAGGCCTGCTAAGGATAACCGGGCAGTGAAGCTGAGCGGTCACCTCTTGGTGAGGGCTTTGATCCCTGGCGTTGCGAGTAGGGAAGCTACCTGCCAGGGATAGCCGAGCAGGGTAGCCGCTCGGCCACCTCTGTGGAGGACTTTGATCCTTAGTGTTGGAGGGGCCGTAGGAGGCCTGCTAAGGATAACCGGGCAGTGAAGCTGCGCGGTCGCCTATTGGTGAGGGCTTTGATCCCTGGCGTTGCGAGTAGGGAAGCTACCGGCCAGGGACAGCCGAACATGGTAGATACTTGGTTGATTCTTCATGAGGTCTCTCCTGACCATCCTGTGGTAGGTATGGGGAACAGGGACGGTCGCGGCGAACGTGCGCGTAGCATGTGCATTGAGTGTGCGGGAAGGCGAAGCGCCAGAGTCGCGTCGTTTCGGTCCTGCCAGGAAAGGCTCAATGATCGCCGCGTGGTAGCGACTTTGTGGGCGAAAACGGGCGACTGTTGGGTTCCGTTGGGGCGCAGTGGGCTATATAAGGCTGATGAAGCACTGGTCCTTCTTTCCTTCCTTCGTAATCAGATCATTGAGAATGCAAGACTTCCCCTTTACCATCCCCGATATCATCTACTTCGAAGACGTATAGCTCTATGACCAGAACTGCACCGAGGACATGGTGCAGTTGGTCTATGGGAGCATCGAAGACCACATCGGCCGGCTGCTCCCCCGGCGCTCCTCCCTGCTGCAGCTGCTGATATACTCCATCTGGAGGGTGTCGCTGGGGCTTTACAACCCCTTGTCCGAGCAGCTCTACGACGAGGCCATGGGCAAGCTGCGGTCCCTTAGGCGCTTCGGCCTGATCTCCGCGAATCGGCTGGCTCGTTCAGTGGCGCTCGTCCGTGAGTGCTACGAACTGAGGCTCGGGGTCAACGCTCCCGGGAGGAATCGAGGGCTGAGGTTGGATCTCGTGAGGCCTCGGTTGGCAGAGATCTTTATCGAGTACCATGAGCAGTGCTCTCTGCACCCCCCTTCCCCCGCTGCTGTAATTTTCTTTTTCTTTTTGTATGTATGGCTGAGAAGCCCATAATACCTTTTTGAATAAATGAGACCTTTCCTTCTTTTTTGCAATGTTCCATTGATCTTTATTAAATTAACAACAGACCCTAGGAAGAGTTTACATTGCCCTGAAAGAAAAGTACATTCTAATAGATGACCTTATTAGCGAGGCCCGAGCTCCCCGGAGGCTTGTTGGTCTCCGTGCTCGGCACCGGGTACGGGGCTCCCTAAGTACCGGACTGGTCATCTGCCGAAACGAGCATGATCTGGCCGATGGTCAGCTCGGCGGGAAGGGGACGCTGCTCCTGCTCGCGGTCGGCCTGCCCTTTGTCCCTCAGGTAGGCGGCGAGATGCCCTGATCGGATGAGCTCCTCGATATAGTCCCGGAGTTGCTTACAATCCTCTGTGGCGTGGCCCATGTCCGGTGGAAGGCGCAGTAAGGGCCCCGGGTTCGCTTCGAGGACTGACGCGGGATTGGAGGGAACTTGAAGAACCCCTCGTCCTGAGCCTCCTCTAGTAACACTGCGAGGGAGACGTTGAGCGGGGTATACTCCTGGAACTTCGGGTGATAGGGTTGCTGACGCTCCGACCTCTCTTCCCGAGCCCTCTTCTTCTGGTTGGACCGGTCTGCTCGAGGGAGGTTCGCGTTCACCTTGGACTCCAGCTGAACCTCGCGCTCGGTCCACGTCTTGACCTCGGCCATGGTCTTAGGCTGTGCCAACGCAAAAGAGCGCAACCACTCCTTATGCCTAAGACTAGATCTGAGCGCCGTGATGACGGTCTCGTCCCGGTGGTCGGGGACCTCGAGGAGGGCGTTGTAGAAGCGGGTGATGTAAGCTTTGAACGTCTCCTTGTCCACGCTTTTAATTGTGAAGAGGTAGTCGACCATGCGCTTCTGCCGACGGTTCCCGACGAAGTGGCCGAGGAATTGAGTAGCCAGCTCGTCAAAGGTCGAGATTGAGCGAGGCTCGAGTCCTCGGAACCAGTCCCGACCGGAGCGGATGAGGGTGGCTGGGAAGGCCCTGCACTGGGAGGCGTCGGAATGGTCCTAGAAGCTCATCCCCGCGGTGAAAGCATCCAAATGGTCTTTCGGGTCGGTTTTCCCATCGAACAGAGAGACCTTCAGGGGCTTGTTGCGCGAGGAGACGTGGACAGCGAGCAGTCCCCCGGTAAAACGGCTTGGTGAGCGATTCGGCGGCGTACTTAGCCCCGTCGTCCGAGAGGTGAACTTCCCGGCGCATGCCCTCAATCTTCTTTCGAGGGCGTTGAGTCGGCCGTGGTACCCCGAGGACTCGGCGCCTTGTGATCCCTGGCCTCTGCTGTGGGAGATCAGCGTCTGGGCGCGACCCTGGTTCCTCTCGATGGGGTTCCTCAGATCCCCGGGCGAGGTGGCCCTCGAGCCATCGTGGCGAGCCCCTTCTGTACGACCCCGTCGAGGGAGGGGGTGTCGGTCATGCCTGGGGACAGGCGAGGTGACTGACATCTTCTCAGGGGGGTAAGGGTCGCGGGGAGGCTCGAGGCGAGGCGCTCTAGCAGCGGATCTTGGTGTGGAGCTGTGGGGCGCCCAGCGGGCCTCAGGAAGTATCGACCCGTGAGATCTGTGGCCAAGGGTCGTAGCTTGCCGGTGGTCAGCCGTGCCGGCGAGGGCAGAGCCTTCTGGGGGTGGAGGAGCGGCGATCTGGGCCCCTGGCCCGGCCGTTTGGACGCGGACGAGTGCCTCCACGAGGGATTGTAGCCGATCTATTCGGCTGGCGAGGGCGTTGATTACGGTCGCCGGAGGAGGTTCATCCACGCCTCCGGTGAGGGGGAGGCGGCGGCTGGTACCTGGATCTTCAGGGTGATCACTTGCCATGTGGATGGAGATCGGAAGGCCAACTTTATTTTTTTGTGGAGTTTATTTCCCACAGACGGCGCCAACTGATGGAGGTCCTTTTTGGGTCTCCGTCACATGCTGTCTTCCGACGATCTCCCGGTGGATCTTGGAGGTGAGCTCCTGTTGCGTGTGGGTCTCAATGGATTTTGAGGAGATTGGTGGTTTTGAGGAGTCAACGCCGAGTACCTGTAAAGAAGTCCCGGGGTGGTTTGGTACCACCGAGGACCCTCCGACGATCAAGTTAGCACAAGATCCGAGCAGAGTAACGGCTAAGTGGGGTAGAAAAAGCTTACTTGACCCCTCTGTGATGAGGGTTTATATAGCGGCGGCATCGCGCAGCAGCAGGCGCGAGAATCTCGCCGGTTTTTACACTCTCGACGTCACGCCCGCGTAAAGAGCGGATCGCCCATTAATGGGGATCGTGATAGCGTGGAACGTGGGATGTTGCCGGCGGAGAATCTGCGCATGGCGAGGTTTGCGGAGCGGCGGTTACGCCTGTGAGTGGTGGAGTTAGTTGGTCAGAGGGACCGAGGAAGATGGCCTCGGCAGGGGAGCTCGGGAACGAGCGGGAGGGCTGAGGAGATCGGAAGGCCAACTTTATTTTTTTGTGGAGTTTATTTCCCACAGACGGCGCCAACTGATGGAGGTCCTTTTTGGGTCTCCGTCACATGCTGTCTTCCGACGATCTCCCGGTAGATCTTGGAGGTGAGCTCCTGTTGCGTGTGGGTCTCAATGGATTTTGAGGAGATTGGTGGTTTTGAGGAGTCAACGCCGAGTACCTGCAAAGAAGTCCCGGGGTGGTTTGGTACCACCGAGGACCCTCCGACGATCAAGTTAGCATAAGATCCGAGCAGAGTAACGGCTAAGTGGGGTAGAAAAAGCTTACTTGACCCCTCTGTGATGGGGGTTTATATAGCGGCGGCATCGCGCAGCAGCCGGCGTGAGAATCTCGCCGGCTGTTACGCTCTCGACGTCACGCCCGCGTAAAGAGCGGATCGCCCGTTAATGGAGATCGTGATGGCGTGGAACGTGGGATGTTGCCGGCGGAGAATCTGCGCATGGCGAGGTTTGCGTAGCGGCGGTTACGCCTGTGAGTGGTGGAGTTGGTCGGTCAGAGGGACCGAGGAAGATGACCTCGGCAGGGGAGCTCGGGAACGAGCGGGAGGGCCGAGGAGTCTCGGTCTTGTGGCGGCTCGGGACGAGATGAGAGGCCGAGGATGCCAATTTGCAGGGGGTAGAAAAAGCTTACTTGACCCCTCTGTGATGGGGGTTTATATAGCGGCGGCATTGCGCAGCAGCAGGCGCGAGAATCTCGCCGTCACGCCCGCGTAAAGAGCGGATCGTCCGTTAATGGGGATCGTGATGACGTGGAACGTGGGATGTTGCCGGCGGAGAATCTGCGCATGGCGAGGTTTGCGAAGCGGCGGTTACGCCTGTGAGTGGTGGAGTTGGTCGGTCAGAGGGACCGAGGAAGATGGCCTCGGCAGGGGAGCTCGGGAACGAGCGGGAGAGCCGAGGAGTCTCGGTCTTGTGGCGGCTCGGGACGAGATGAGAGGCCGAGGAAGCCAATTTGTAGGGGGTCCCGAGGAGAGCCAGCTTGTGCTTGCAGGTCGGGTACATGGGTGGTCTAGTCGGCCTCTGTGGGCCCCTTCTTCTGAGTTCTGGGACACGTCATCTGCCACATGTCTTGATCTTGGAGATTGTCAATATAAAGCATCATCACGCCTACTTAGAAATTTGGAGTGAAGTTTAGATTGCACCTCAAAATTCCAGATAGCTCAAACTCCAAAGTGGCACATGTCCTGGGCTATTTCCTATTAACTAGAGTTGATAAATTTCATAGTTTAAAGTAAAAATGGGTGAGAGGTTTTCCCATATGGGATATTATACTCCTCAAAGGAGTCATTATTCGCTTTTTAAAGCAGCAAGAATCTAGAGAATGGAACGTGTAAAAAGGTTGGTACTCTAATTTCAGGTGATATTGATTGTTCCGATTTTGAAAACAAACTCCTCTTAAATAAGGGGAATCCAGCCAATGTAAATGTCAATATCGGTGAGCTAGACTTCCTTTCTTTGTTCATATCTTTTCTGTGTAGTAGCTAGTATATTCCATTGGTTAACAATGTTATGGGTTTTAGGAACTGACGGTGAAGGGAGCAATGGATGATCTTGATATGGTTATTGAAACCCTTGAGAAGAATGGGTCTAAGGATCGGTTCTATATTCATAGTGATGCTGATCTTTTCAGGCTTATGATGCCTTTCGTGTTAAACGTGTATGCTCTTCTAAGTTTCCTTCTATCATCCTCACAATAATCTTAGTTTTTTCAGTCACTTTGTTTGATTTGCAGCAAATAAAATGCATTTTATCAGTTATAAGGTGTGGCCCATATGATACTTTCTGACCCGCCATTAAATAATCAATGTTAGCGTCCCCCTTTGTGTCAAGTTGCATGGGTTAAACACATGACCTTTTTCCCTCTTTGTTAGAACACAATTCTCATGCCTCTTTCACTCCCTCACAGAATGCAGTATTTGTTGCATGCTGCATTTGCCACATGAAAATAACTTTAAACCCACTGTTTCCTTTAAAATCAATGCTGGTAACTTTGACGAGGAGGCATGACGTTTATGCTTTTTTAAAAAAACATATTGGGCAGACTATAATATAAGCTATGAGACGCCATCCACTTTCTTGGCCACAACATTTGTTACAGCTTTTCGATGCATATTTGCATGTTTAACGCATGCTTGTATATATTACATATCTTGGACAAAGTTTGTAAGAGACTTTTTGTCAAAATTATACACAAGGCTAAAGATTTTTTTTTAAGTCTTTAGATGACATCGTGGATAATTCTATGGATTTTTACTGTAATTTTTCTCCAAAAATATTACAATATTTCTTTCCATGTGTGAGTGAGAATCAAATTGGCCACTGGATATTCTCTCCCCGTTAAAGTTGAAATTGTAGAGATATTAGTAACTACAGGTAAAAGGCTTATTTCTGTATGACTCCACAAATTAGTTTAAAAATACTCCATTTAAAGTAATATTTTTACGTCTCTCCAATTTGGTGGGTATTCTTTTTAGGATATACTCGATTTACTTTGGTTTTGCCTTTTGGGCCTTTAGACGGTGATTGAAGTTGATGGAGGCCTTGATCTCCTTCAGATGCTGTCCTCCATTGATCTGTCGCGAGCGTTGCTGGACGGTTGAGATTGAATTCAGAGCTTGCCTCCTTGAGTGTGTGGATCTCAATGGATTAAGTTTGAGGTGGAAGCCGAGCTACCTGCAAAGAAGTCCCGGGGTGGATGACCACCGTAGGACCCTCCGATTATCAAGTTAGCCGAGAAATTTGAGCAGAGTAGTGGCTTATTCGGTTCAAGTTTCCTTACCTGAGTCGTCTGAGAGAGGGGCTTTATAATGGTCGCAGGGAGCGAGCAGGCGCGAAATCTTCGCCTTCGGTTACGCCCCTAATGTTACGCGTGCGTGAATGACGGGATTCCTTTACTAATGACGGGATACGCTCATTAATGGGGGGATGCGCCAGTGTGGGACGCGGGACGTGGGGCAGCGGTTATCCCGCTTTGGCGAGATACGCGGAGCCGTTGCGGAGGCGCTAGGGCTCTGCAATCTCGGTTGATCAGGGGAGGCTGAGGAAGCTCGGCATGCTTGGTGCTCGGAGACGAGCGGGGAGCCGAGGAAGCTCGACACGAGAGAAGGCTCGGAGGCGAGTGAGGAGACTAGGGAAGCTCGGAGACGAGCTATTGGTAGTCTCCTAGATGAAGGTGGAATGTTTTCAGGGGAGTCTCCAGAAAGGTCGGGTACGTCCACTGAGAAGGGCCCCGGGGAATGTTCCCGACGCGGCTCATTTATTCCACCCCCGTAGAGTCCAGGACACGTCATCTACCACGTGTTGTAATCTGAGGAGACACCACTTGTGAGCATCATCATTAGCCCCCTACTCTCGTTCTGACCTATCCAAAGGTCGGGTCGAGAGTGGTCTGCTTGGTCTTTCTTTTGCTCAATTTGGCGCCAAGGAATCGTAATGCGGATCGCCCGGGAACGGCATGGCGTTTGGTGTTTACGTCGTTTCGATCCTTAGGCCCACTTGTCTCCTCGTCGTTCGCCTGAATCTTCTTCCGTATCCACGACGGCGTCAGCGGATTAATGAAATGATCGCGCTTTAAAGAGGGTGTGCCGTTTCGCTCGTTCGTCTGTTGGGCTGCAGGCCACGTGTCCGACACGGGTTGGCGGACATGACAGGCTGTCGCTATCACCTGCAAACGAAGGGGCGTCCCAATGGCCGATCGCCACGTAGAGTTTTGACGGCTGGCAGACGCGACGCTTCGTTTTGGCGGGAATTAATCTGGACCATTGGATGCTTTCTGTGGCGTGCATAAATAGGAGGGGACCCCCTAGGGCCGACACTTCCACCATAATTCACACTCGTTGTTAGAGATTGCCCGACACTCCTTCCTTTTAGATCAGATCGCCTGTGCTTTTTCCTCGGCCAACACATTCCTTTGAGTCAGATTAGATGTCTTCATCTGAGGAGTATGTAGAGATAGTTAGGGTAGGGTCGAACGATGAGGCTCCAGTTATTGGAGCCGAGTCCAGAGGGTCTTCCTCTTCTTCGGCTTCAGATAGCCAAGAGGGTTCGTCTTCTTCTTCTTCGTCCTCTGTATCGGGTTCGCATCCGAGAGTCAGGGCCGCCCCCATCACCCGCCGTCGGGCGGCAACAAGGGCTTCCAAGGTGCGCGTTGGGAACGCCCACGACGTGCCCTCTATCTTGAAGAATGTGGACGAGCTTGCCGAGATCCGGGCTCGATTCTATATCCCTTCTAACATTCTCTTCGTTTAGCCAGAGAGGGTGAGCGGGCGGACCAGGTGCAGGGCAAGGAGATTGCCCTATATTTGGAAGCATTCCGGGTGGGAATGCATCTGCCCTTCCCAACCGAGGTATGTGGGGTGCTTCGTTGCTTCCATCTTGCCCCGGGCCAGCTAGCGCCGAACTCGTGGAGAATCCTCCTCGGGGCTCTGGTCCATTTGAAACTTGAAAATATCCTCTTTAGTTTGACCCTCCTAGTCTCCTTTCTTTGTTATAAGAATCACCCCGGCACCAGCAAGGATGAGCTGAGCTGGATGTATTTTTCTTTCATAAAACTCAAGGATGGGATGGCTGGATCGGGGGTAGTAGTCGTCCCTTCTTCCATTCATGAATGGAAGGAGAAGTTCATATTAGTCAGGCCACCTGATGGCAAGGATTGGCCTGTGCCTACACAGTGGCACAAGGCCGACTGCCTGAGGGAGAGACAGTCATCCTCACCTGAGGCGAAGGCAGTATCCATGTGGGAGCCGATCCAGCAGGTCGACGTTCTGCTTTCCGAGCAGGCTCTTAGCTGGGTCGGGCTCAGCCCCGCGCGCATCCTGGGTAACTATTTAGACGTTAATAGGTTTTGTTTGCCCTTTCCAGCATCACTAGCTTTCTTTCGTGTTTTCTCCTTTCTGCAGAGCAAATGGACCGATCTAAATTCTTAGCTGCCATGACTGCGAAGGCAGGAAAGAAGACCGGGGGCTCTAGCTCGTCCCGTCCTGGTGCGAGCTCGGCCCCGAAACCAATTGCACCGGCGAAGCCTTCCACTGCGCCCCGAGCCCCGGAAGTCCGCTGCGGGGAGAGACAGAGCATGCACGGGGACCGGGGCCCTGAACGAGGGGGGTGGAGGATGAAGCCGACCTTACCGAGATCTCCCTTAAGAGGCACAAAAGGACGGTCTCTCGCTCCCCACCCTCCGGGATCCCCATGCAGGAAGGGGACGTCTATTTTGAGGTGCCTTCGGGGCTTTCCGTCACCGACAGCCTGCTCTCTGACATGGAGCAATCGACCGGGAGCAAAATTCCGAGGGGGACCCTAAAGGCCCAAGTGGCCGCCATCGCTCAGGAGGTGGTTCAGGTCGGTATTGTAGGGTGTTTTTCGTCACTACATCGAGTTGGGAATATGCGCGCGCTTGTCAGGCGCATTACAGATTCCCCCTGCCTAAGGCAGGCTAGGGTTTATTGATTGTGGGGATCCGAATCTCCGGCAGCCGCGAACTAAGCTGCCGTTAATTACCTTTCGCCTTTAGAGCAAAAGAACCTCCGATTGACGGGTCAAATAGGTCATGTGAATTCAATGTGCAGTGTTGTGTTTTGAAGGGGTTTTGGAAATATCGGGGGCCCCGCAGAGTTTTTACGGGGGTCCTGCTACCCGGATAGTGGGCTGGGGGTCAAGGGGGCTAGCAGCCCCCTTACGGGGTGCGGGGCAGCGCCCCGTTAGAATTTTTTTCTAACAGAGACAGTGTCGTAGAGAGTGTGTGTGTGTGTATACATCTATACATATATATAAGAAAGGGAAAAAGCGTCCGAAGGACGCGTGGGGGCCAGCGCCTCACATGCGTGGCACGCAAGCGCTGGGCGCTAGCGCCTCACGTGCTTGGCACGTGGGCGCTAGCGTGCTGGGCTCTAGGCGCTGGGCGCTAGGCGCGGGGCACCAGCACCCCACGTGCTTGGCATGCAGGCGCTGGGCGTCAGCAGGGAAAGGGACCTGTTCCCTGCATTGGGAGCTGTGCTCCCGATTTGACTTATGGAGTTGAACTCTTGACAGAGATTGATTTAGGGAGTTGAACTCCAATAGATCTTGAATGGAGTTAAACTCCTAAAAATATTTAGAAATGATCAAAGGGGGCTGCTTTGTTTCTCCCCTTTGGCCCTGGATATTCCCAAGATGGGATTTCTGGATATGGGTCTCCTTCTTCTTCCTCTCGGTTGGCCGGATCTTGGAGAAAGGGGGTGAGATTTAAAAATCTCCCCCTTTTGAGATTAGAAGATCTGAGCTCCCCTTTGTGGGTTTTGTGGTGAAAAACTATTTAGTTTTGGAAAAGGAAGAGTAAAACTCTTGATTTAATTGAAAAAGGGGAAGAAGGTTTAGAACCTTAAGAAAGGAGAAGGAGGCACAAAACCCTAGAGTTTTTAGAGAATGAAAAGTTCTTCTTTACTTCATCATCATGTTACCTTATATAGGCTTACACATTTACATATATCCCCTTGGGCTTTACAAAATGACATTTTGCTCATCTCATGACACATGTGCTATTTTTTTTTTGCACATAAGCCATGGGCTTACAAAAATTTGGCTTTATGCCCATTTTGCTTACATTCATGCATAAAAAATTACATCAAAGTTATTTATTACATGATTTTTTATTTGCATAGGGGAGGCCAACCGCTTCATGTTCGGGATCGACTCGGGCATGGGCCCACTTGATCTGGGCTTGGGACCACCTGGCTTGGGGTTGACCTTGACTTTGACTTGGTCAACCGGGGTGCAATTTTCGACCCCAACAGGTATCCGTTTTCCTTCAAGAATTTTGTTGAGTATTTTTCCTCAGTTTGAACATTTCTAACTCCTTTTGCTTTTTTCCTCAGGTCTTCCAACATTGCACCCTCATCGTTAATATTGAATCCGAGGAGATTGCCCTGGTCATGAGGAAGGCGGGCGAATCGTCCTCGCGGGAGGAGGATCTGTGCCTGGAGCTAGAGCAGGCGAAAGGGAGGATATCCGTCCTTGAAACCTTGGTGGCCGCCGAGGAGTTGACGAACTCCAAGTGTAAGGAGTCTCACCGACTTCTGAGTGAATCCAACAAGGCTATCCAGGCTAAGTTGGAGGAGGTTAGCAAGCTCTACGCCGCGATGAAGAAGTCGAGGGATGCCAGCAGGAGGGACACCCAGGCGGCGCTCGATGCGGTGAAGCTTGCCGATTTCCGAGCTTCGAAGTCCGTGGAGAGGTACAAGGTGTCAGACCAGTTCTACGCCGACCTCGCCGATGCCTCGACCATTGTTTGGCACCAGGCTCTCGACGCGGTCAAGACGTTGATGCCGGGGTTCGCCGACAGCGAGCTCCGGGTCCAGTACCCTCTCTCCGAGGATGCCATAGGTGGAAGTTACCGGGGATGCCGCCGGGGGTGAGGCTGCCGGTGGAAGCACCGGGGGTGAGGCTGCCGGTGGAAGTGCCGACCCAGAGGTCGCCGTTTTGGATCCCGACGTTGGCGTCGAGCAGGGCGAGATCCTTCCCGGGCCTATGGCCTGAGCTTTCCTGCCTTTTCCTTTTTTCTTCTTCTTTTTTTTTCCTTTTCTTAAGTTTAGTAAGCCTCTGGGCGTTTTGTAAGGCTAAGGAGCCCAGAATACCTTGTAAAAATTTCTGGAATATAAATAAAGCTGAGCTTATTTTCCTCTGCATGACTGCGTGCTTTTGCATGAGTACTTCAGTTTGTCAGTCTTTTTACACTCGACTAGAGTGGTAGTCCGTAAGTCGATGCTCGACTTTTTAGATGACTATCGCGCGTCGAGTGTAAGTCGATTAATTGCCAAGTGTAAGAAGGTTGGTGCCCTCCCGCTCTCCGGAGTCGAGGTGGCGATCGTTCATTTACGATGTACCGAAAGATATCCAAGTGTAGGAAGGTCGGTATTAGTCCATTCCTCAAAGTCAGGTTGACAACCACGTCTCTTAGCGTGAGTTGAAAAACGTAGAATAGGTCGGCATTGACTGATTCCCCCCTGATGTGGTTCCTAGACTCATGTCTTCATAGGGTTGGAACCTACCCCTCGGAGACTAGCCAAGCAGGAATTTGCACGGTGGCCTCTTTAGGAGGGCTTTAGCTACTGAGCGTTGATGGGTAGGAAGCTACCCACTCGGGATGGATCGGGCATGGAAGCTGCTCGGTGGCCTCGTGAGGAGGGCTTTGATCCTTAGCGCGGATGGGTAAGAAACTACCCGCTAGGGATGGGCCGGGTAGGGAAGCTTCTTGGTGGCCTCCTGAGGAGGGATTTGATCCTTAGCGTGGATGGGTAGGAAGCTACCAGCTAGGTTGGACTGGGCAGGGAAGCTACCCGGTGGCCTCATGAGGAGAGCTTTGATCCTTAGCGTAGATGGGTAGAAATATACTCGCTAGGGATGGATCGGGCAAGGAAGCTTCTCGGTGGCCTCGTAAGGAGGGCTTTAATCCTTAGCATGGATGGGTAGGAAGCTACTCACTAGGGATGGACCGGACAGGGAAGCTGCTCGGTGGCCTTATGAGGAGGGCTTTGATCCTTAGGTAGATGGGTAGAAATCTACCCGCTAGGGATGGACCGGGCAGGGAAGCTGCTCGGTAGCCTTGTGAGGAGGGCTTTAGATCCTTAGAGTAGATGGGTAGGAATCTACCTGCTAGGAATGGACCGGGCAGGGAAGATGCTTGGTGGCCTCGTGAGGAGGGCTTTAGATCCTTAGCGTAGATGGATAGGAATCTACCCGCTAAGGATGGACCGGGCAGGGAGGCTTCTCGATGGCTTCGTTAGGAGGACTTTAGAGACTTCCCTGCGCCTCGTAAGGGAGTTGTTCGATCTTCCCTGACCCATAAAATTAGGAAGAGTGACCGTCGTGGATGACACGTGGCGGAATTATATCGGGAAAGGCTCGATATTCTGAAGATTTGCGTCATTCAACCTTCCGTTGATCGCTTGGGAGATCGTGAAGACCGGAATGGTCACCACGTGTCAGTTCTGTATCGGGAAATTGAAAATATCCCGTGATTCGCGTCTCTGTGTGTGTAAATTACGGCCTTTGGAGATTTTTGTTGAGGCTATAAATAACAAAGGCATGTTGGTTTCTCTCTGGCCTTGTGCCTCTGAAGATGGCCGGGCGTCCGTGTGTGCTCATCAGGGAGATCATTTCTCGTGACGATGTGTATCTTTACAGCCTCGACCACTCCGGGCAGACGTACGAGGCGGTGATAGACCGCGTGGAGGGGCACTTTCGACGCCTTCTTCCTTGGCGATCTCCCCTTCTCCAACTGCTCATTAACGCGATTTGGTGGATGTTTCGAGGGCTGCACAATGCCCTGTCTCCGCATCTGAGGGGCGAGACGATCGAAAAGTTGCACTCGCTCTACCACCTCGGCCTGATCTCGAAGAGCATGCGGGACCGATCGGTGGACCTTCTTCTGGAGTATTTCCGGAAGGGGCTGATCGCTGATTTTGGTCCAGCGGATGGCGCTCCCGTGGCTGCCGAGGAAGCTAGGGCTCGGCTGGCGGAGATTTTCTCGGAGTACCATCAACAATGCTTTCTTAATCTCCGGCCCCCTTATTGTAAATATTTTTTTTTGTAAGGATGAGGAGCCTATAATACCTCTTTGATGAGGAAGCTCGGCACGAGAGAAGTCTTGGAGGTGAGTGACGAGACTGAGGAAGCTCGGAGACGAGCTGTTGGTAGTCTCCTAGATGAAGGTGGAGTGTCTTCAGGGGGATCTCCCGAAAGGTCGGGTACGTCCACCGAGAAGGGCCCCCAGGGAATGTCCCCGATACGGCTCATTTATTCTACCCACGTAGAGTCCGGGACACGTCATCTGCCATGTGTCGTAATCTGAGGAGACACCACTTGTGAGCATCATCAATTCCCAACGAAGTGGCTAAGGAATTGGGTGGCCAGCTCACCGAAGGTCGATATGGAGTGTGGCGTTAGTCCTCGGAACCAGTCCCGGCCAGCCCGGATGAGGGTGGCGGGAAAAGCTCGGCATTGGGTTGCGTCGGAGTTATCCTGGAAGCTCATGCCCGCCGTAAAGGCATCTAGATGGTCCTTCGGGTCGTATTTCCCGTCAAAGAGGGCCACCTTGGGCGGTTTGTTCCTGTACGAGACGTGCTCGGCCAGCAGTTCTTCCGTAAAGGGTTTCGTCAGCGAATCAGCGGAGTATCGGGCCCCTTCTCCGGATGCTTGGCCGTCCCGGTGTATGCCCTCGATTTTCTTCTCGAGGGCCATGAGTCGGTGGTGGTAACCCGATGATTCTGCGCAGTCGGAGTGGTGACTATCCTCACTCCGGTCTGCTCCGGTGTGCGGCTTCGATTCTGCTCTATCCGATTTCATAAATCCTCGGGTGAGGTCCTTCTCGAGTGGCCCCGGCGTTCGTCGTTCACGCGCCCCTGGCAGGATGGGAGGTGTCGGTCATGCTTGAAAGCAGGCGAGCTGACCAATACTTCCTCGGGGGGCAAGAACGCGCGGTGGGCATTGGAACGACGACCTAGTCTTCCCTGGGACCGTGGCGTGGAGCCGTCCGGCACCTAGCGGGTCATGGAATCAGTCGCCGCATGCGGGTTAAGGTGGCTGGAGTCGGCCTACTGGCGCTCAGTTGCGCTGTGACGAGGATGAGGTAGATCGAGGGCTTGAGCATGCCCGTCCGTCCTTCGGCGGACGTCATTATCCTGGGGAGGGGGAACTGCGGCCTGGTGGGTGTGGCATGCTGCTTGGATGCGAACGAGGGCATCCACCAGCGATGTGAGCCTGTCTATCCGAGCGGATAAGGTGCCGATGGCGTTAGGAGGGGGAGGCGAGCCGCTTCCACCTCCATTGTGGCGGCTCGTATTTGGATCGTTGCGGTCATCGCTCGCCATTGGATCGAGGGCGGTGGATCAACTTTTGTTGGTGGAACAAGATAAGTCTTTCTTTTCCACAGACGGTGCCAACTGATGGAGGCCTTGATCTCCTTCTGATGCTGTCCTCTATCGATCTGTCACGAGCGTTGCTGGACGGTTGAAATTGGATTTGGAGGTTGCCTCCTTGAGTGTGTGGATCTCAATGGGTTGAGTTTGAGGTGGAAGCCGAGCTACCTACAAAGAACTCTCGAGGTGGATGACCACCGTAGGACCTTCCAACGATCAAGTTAGCCGAGGAATTTGAGAAGAGTAGTGGCTTATTGGGTTCAAGTTGCATTACCTGAGTCATCTGAGAGAGGGGCATTATAGTGGTCGCATGGAGTGAGCAGGCGCGGGATCTTCGCCTTCGGTTACGGCCCTGACGTTACGCGTACGTGAATGACGGGATCCCTTCACTAATGATGGGATACACTCATTAATGGAGGGACGTGCCAGCGTGGGACGCGGGACGTGGGGAAACAGTTATCCCGCTTTAGAGAGATACGCGGATCCGTTGCGAAGGCGCTAGGGCTCTGCAATATCGATTGATCAGGGGAGGCCGAGGAAGCTCGGTATGCTTGGAGCTCGGAGACGAGTGGGAGGCCGAGGAAGCTCGGCACGAGAGAAGGCTCGGAGGCAAGTGAGGAGACTGAGGAAGCTCGGAGACGAGCTGTTGGTAGTATCCTAGATGAAAGTGGAATGTCTTCAGGGGGTCTCCCGAAAGGTCGGATACGTCCGCCGAGAAGGGGCCCCGGGGAATGTCCCCGATGCGGCTCATTTATTCCACCCCCGTAAAGTCCGAGACACGTCATCTGCTACGTTTCGTAATCTGAGGAGACACCACTTGTGAGCATCATCAAAGATGAATCATGTGGGTCATCCTACAAAGGCTTGCCCGGCTCATCTCGAGTCTGCCTGTCCAATAAACATTTAGGGGGAAGGGCAGATGATCATAATTTAGTTGGTTTCGGATTTATCCCAATTTGATGTATAAGCAGGGCTTAATACAGAATATTTCATTTATAAAAATATTCTTTTTTGGTTGACCTAACTGTATGTTTGTGGATATTATTACGTGACTTTACGAAATAAGACTGAGAAGTACTATTTACATTGTATACCCCTCTCTCTATTTCGGTACCACCTTTCTTTGGTTTTTCCATAATATGGATATTTTACCGTGAGACCTAAAGATAAGTATTTTGGTGAGTATTCTTTTGGGGCGTACTTAGTTTATCTTTGGAACTGCCTTGGCTTGGTGACTGAAGATAAATCATGTGGTTCGCCTCTTAGAGCATGACCGACCTATCTCAAGTCCGATCCAAATCCGAGAGATGTTTACAGGGGGCCAGAAACCATTATTTGCTAGGTTTCAGGCCTATCCTAATTTAATGTATAAAAGCAGGGCCTTACGCAGAATATCTTAAACTCCTTTTTGCTTGACCTATCTGCATATTTGTGGATATCATTACGGGACCATATGAAACGGAATTTTGAATACCCTTTCACGGTTATAATCAATCTTCTATTTTGATGCCATCTTTCATAGGCTTTTCCGTAATGTGGATATTTTGCCGTGAGACCTAAAAATGAACGTTTTAGTGAGTATCCTTTCGGGACGTACTCGGTTTATCTTTAGTACTGCCATTAATGACTTTGCACGGCGACTGAAGATAGCATGCTCAACCTATCTCGAGTTCGATTCAAACCCGAGAGATATTTGCTGGGGCCAGAAACTATTATTTGTTAGGTTTCGGATCTATCCATGTTTTGTATGGGGCCATAATTGTTATTCAATTTTCTTTCAGGCCTATCCATGTTTAATGTATTTAAAGCAGGGGCCTGAATAAAATATTCCCTTCATAAGAATACTTTATTTATTCGGCCTATCTGCGTAGATATAGATGCGGAAAAAACTAGCGGAGAGATACTTTAGTTGAGAGTATACCCTGTTAGTTTTGTAAAATTTGGAATTTTAAACTTTGGTATGGGTTTTGTTGAACTTGTAGTTGTTGTCAAATTCTCTTTTTTTATATGGGATTTTTGACTTGAGATAAAAAAGAGATACTGCTCGGCTCTTAAGAGGCATATGTTTGTTTCCATGAGTATCAATAAGTTGGTAGGAACCGTCTTCAGAAGCAATCTCGATCATATAAGCGTCTTCTCAGTTTGGCTCGAATTTTCCTCCAGCTTTGCGATTCATGATTTTGGGATGGTGCAACATTAAAACTAGCTCTTCTTGAGTGCAAGCCCTAAGTCTGACCAACTTATTATAAGCGCACATCATTCGAGCCCGATAAAACTCTAAATTTTGTTGATTTTTGAGTCGAGCATCGTCTAAAGTTTTGAACTCCTCTAACTTTAGAATTGCCCTTTCTTCTGTAGTCATCCTTTCATGCATAGTGTTCCGTCCAAAAGTTGCACCAATTTTTGGTGTGGCCCCACGTGCAAAGCACGTGGTGCAAACGCCAATGGTTGGGCGCACGTATAAGCGCCAACCAAATTGGTTGTGCGCGGTGCCACGTGCAATGCACGTGGCGCAAGCACCAATGGGTGGGTGTAAGCGCAAGTGCAACGCATGTGACGCAAGCCCATTTATATAATGAAGTGCATGCTTCAAATAGAATTGAAGTTTTATTTTGGAAAATAATTTTCCATATCTTTCTAAAACGGAAAGATTGTTTATGTTTAAACAGAAAATCTCTGCATTAAAAACCGAACGGTGTTTAAGTACCACCAATTGATCAAAGGATCAATTGAGAACTCTCAATAAGAGATTCTCTCAACATTTCACAACTATCTCCTTTCCTATAAATAAGAGCCTGAGAGATTAACCTTCATACATAGAAAGACCCCCATAAAGTTCATAAGGAGATCACTGCCTCCATCAAGAAAAGAAGAACTTCTTCACGAAAGAAACCCTAGCCGACTAGATAAAAAGAAAGAAAAATTCTTCTTTTTCTCCTCTCATTCATCATCGAAGCTTAAGCTTCCCAAGAACTAAAAGTTTTTCCATTGGATCAAAGATCCGTAAGACAAATCATCTTTGGCCGAGAGCTTAATATCTTACGAGGGATTTGATTTTAAGATCTAAGATCTCAAAGGAAAAAAATTATTACTTCCCCCATCAAAGATCAAAAATCACCAAGAACCATGAAAAATCTAAGTTTTGGCTTTAGGAAAATTCAAGTTCCTATCAAGAAACAAAAGAAAAATGGAACTTAAATTCTGAAAATCTTAAAAAAGAAGATCTCTACGAATTTAATGATCAAGGATTCCACTTTACAGAAGCTTAAGCTTCACAAAATCTAAGTTTAGAAAGGTTAACCTCTTTGGGGAAGAAACCATAGATTAAATTCTAAGACGTGCGCTGCGCCACGTGCTTTACATATGAGCTAGCGCTATAGCCAAGGTCGCTCTATAACGACTCTGAAATTACTGTACAGAAAATTTTCAGTTTAATGTACAAAAATGAGTTAAACAACCTGAGATTGAGTTATAAGTTAACTTTTTTAAATAACAGCGAGAAGCCACTTGTAGCTCACTGGTAAAGCCTTTGCACTGCTGTGACGTAGCCCCTGTGTTCGATACCCATCAGACACAATATTTTTTTATGATTTTTTCTTTTTAATTTTTTGGAAGCCCAAAAGTTTTTGATTGAATACGAATTCTTGTTTGTGTAGTGTGTATCAACTCAAATGATCCCCGGCAACGGCGCCATTTGATTGATATGAGTTTCTCGTTGTGTCGGTATGAAAATTGAATAAAATTCACAATCAAAGAATTATATTTGACCGCAATCAATTACGGTGTCAGTTGTAGATCGTAAGCGAGTGCGGATCGTCCACAGGGATTGTGCGATTCGTTTCTATGTTTGATTTGTTTGAATTGAAAAGTTAATCGAAAAAGAAAAGAAAACATGATTCAAGATTTTATCGATTGATTCAAGTGTCACTATTCTAATCAAGAATCAAGAAAATGATAAACATTAAGAATCGAGTTTCGATAGAATTCCAATCACTTTAGGGTTTCAAGATTTGAAGTAAAGCTCGTAGGAATCGATTAGATTGTAGATGTGATCAAAATTAGAAATCAATGTTTCTTATCCATTAACGAATTCATGCTAACACGATGTCGATTGATCGAGGTTTAAGGATCTTGCGAAGAATTAGGGTTCTTCGTCCTATCCTTTGTCCTTTCGATGAATCACATTCACTAGATAGCTTCTTGAAAATCCAATGATCGATCGTTAATTCTCTAGATCGTGTGAAAAGAATCAAGAACCCATTTCACAACGATCTAGATCATCGATCATTCTATTTTCAAGAATTTACAATCGCTATAGGACTTAAGAAAACGTTTAAAGATTTATCAACATCATCATTCTACGTTCATTTCGATTCCTCCACGAGCGGAGTTTATTCACACATCATCGCAAAGAATACATTCAAGAATCGAAATGAAATCATGATGCTAGAATTAAAATGTAAACAAGTTTAAAGAATCTTCACCTTTATTACATCAACAAGAAGTTACAACTCTCAAGAATTACAAGAGGAAGGAACTTTGTTCGTCGAATCTTGCATCGCTCGGCTTCTTGAGTCTTGGATCGCTTCGATCTCGTGCTCCGATGAAGTCCGGCTTTGCTTCTAAAGGGTTGTAGAAGACTTGCTTGGCTTGAACTCCATGAATCTTGAAGTGGGTATTTGTAGATTGGATTAGGGTTAGGGTTTTGAGGTGGTTGTTGTTGGGTAGATGAAGAACTAGGGTTTCTAACACTCAACAATAACGAATTTTCTTACAATGAATCAATCCCCTCACCAATTGAATGAATTGAATTATATCCCTTTTTAGTAAGCCTAGGGTCCTATTTATAGATTTCCCACACCCTAGGTTTTGGATTTGAAATGGAACTTCCCTCCAAAAGTTTGTTGAAAGGCTTCTAGAAGTAGGTAGTTAGGAGCTTAGCTTAGGGTTTAAGCTAGGGTTTAGGGAGAAGGTTCTAGAATAAAAGGCTAGTTTAATTTAGATCCAAGGGTTTGCTGATCTGGCAGAATGTTTAGGAGTCTTCTGGAACTTGCATAGGTTTTCTGAAGTGTGGAAGCTGACATAGGAGTTATGGCCCAAAATTGAGGTGGTGAAGTCGACAAGCCGCCGCGGAACCGCGGCACAAGGCGGCTTAGGCCGCGGTTCCGCGGCCAAGTTGGCTCCTTGGGGCTGCATCTTTCTGTTGTTGGCTTCTGATATCTTCTTCTGTATTTTCTGATATGTTGAATCCCTGAATGCCTTTTAGATCATTCCCAGATTCCAAATTTTTGAGTTGGCGTATCTTTTAGCAGCCTTGTTCTGTAATTTTTGACCAATCTTCTGTAATTCCTGCACGGACTTCGAAACACAAGTTGCGATATATAGAAATGATGCCATGCTATAAAATGCAGCCAATTTCCCTAGAAATGCCGGTTTTAAGGTCTAACACATGTAATCTGATATTTTACGACTGTTTTGCTAATATGTGCTATATGAATGCCGAACACTTCTATATGAATGGGAATGATAGGGAAATTGCCGGTTTAAAGATGCAATATTTTCGACTAATCAAATTCCCCCAAACTTAATTTCGATCGTCTCGAGCGAACTTTTTATTAAAAAGAGAAGGAGAAAATAAAGAAAGAGAAAAACTAACTAGTACACTTTCGTAGGCAACACGATTGCATTGAGCACGTGCAACAAGCGTTTAAACCTCTAGGTGTCCCTAGTAGGAGGAGTGTTGTCTCTTGAGGGTTTTCAGCGGATTGCACCCACAAAATCCAATAATAAAAGAAAGATCATGAATATTACATTTAAAGAAAAGAATCGTAGAAGAAAAGCCTTGAAAATTAGGGTTTCCAACTAAGCTAGCTTTTCGGTTGTCATGAGCCCTATCTTAATAGTCGTGAAAAGATGTTAGAAATCACGTCCTCCCTCAATAAAACATCATCTTATTTTTCATTCCTATCTATCTTCCAAACATCGATCATATCACCCTGCGTGTGTGTAAAGGACATCCCTACACCCGGAGAATTCAATTCAAGCTATCACACTCTTGCCCATCAGCCTCAGTACTTTTTAATTAATGAATATTTAGATGAGATTGCTCACACACTTTCATGCGACCGTTAATACTTCTTGAGGTACTAACCGAACGATTACTTATGTGCTTGCTTATTTGGTGTATTTTCCTCGTCTTGCACCACCTCAGGCATAGCAGTGACTCCCAGACCAGTTGGCCTTAGGGCACTAGGTGAAGAAGCACCCTCGCTATACATTTTTATTGCCCTCGGTGATAACAAAACCAGTGTCCATTTTTCTCACCAATTTATATTTTTTATTCACTTTTTTATTTTTATTTCCTTCATACATCGGCTTTAAGACAAGAGCATTTCAAGGTATCTTCTACTATCCCAGGCTTCAAGACGTGTGTAAGTGCGAATAGCAGGGTAGCAACGTTCAAAATGTTTGGCTTCCAGAATAGAAACTATTTTTCAGACTTAGTTTTATCCTCAGATTAGTGACGTCCTTCATCTTACTAACCCTTGGGACAACGGCTCATAACTACTTATTACTAGTTCGTATAAGAAAACTTCTAATTTTCTTAGTTTTCTTAAATTTTTCTAATCTCATGGATGAAATTGTTCACTATCTAAACTTTTATTATCTTATTTATATACAAAAAAAATGTAAATAATTTTTTTTTTATACTTGAAATTTTTTAAATTTTTATGGGTTTTGAAAATTTTTAAATTTTTATAGATTTTTAAAAGAAATGTTTTGTGCTTATGCAAAAATAAGCACAAACCTCCCCCAAACTTGTTTTCAACAGTGTCCTCACTGTTGCCATCTGCTAAATCTCGAAAAACCTGCAAGCTTGTGAGGAAATTTATTAACGGAGGCGAAATATTTAAGTGAAGAATCTCCCCCAAACTTATTTTTGGCTCAAAATTTAGTAAAATTTTTTCTTTTCAAGAGCCCGATTATACCCCCCCAAACTTGAGTTATGCAATGTTAAGCTTTGAAAATCACATGAGGGGGTCAAAAATCAGTGGTCGATGCCAAGCTTTGCAAAGACCGAAGGTTAACACCAACCATTCAAAATTTTTATCAATGCAGTGCTCTGGTTGGTGGAAGAAGAAGTGGGGAAAAGGTAAGTGGTGGAATAGAATGTGTGTGCGTCTCATTTTGGAGAGACGATGCAGTAAATGTGATGGATTGCTCGCATTCTTTTTACAGTTCAAAAGAAGGGGTAGAGGTTCAATTTCATTGATTGGGAGATGATTCATCTCAACACCCGTGCTTTTCAAAAATGCGAGTTCTTCAGCGAAGATCTCCTCAAAAGTTCCATCAATACCCCGATGAATAATGTCATCACAAAGTGCGGGGTGATCTTCAGACTCTAAAGGCATTTCATAATCAGTGTTAGTTGTTGACCCGGACATCTCGGTGGAAGAGTATGTATGTGTTTGATACATAGTTGGGTCAAACAATAACGTATGAAAAGAGTCTAGATCAATATCAGGACGATCATCAAATTCGCTGCTGTCGACATCCATTAAGTCGACAGAACATACATGAGCAGTAGGTTCGGAGGGTACACTTCCCAACTTGTAAATGTTCAGCTCTATTGACCTATTCCCGAAAGATAGGGTCATAGAACCATTACGACAGTTGATTATTGCATTGGAAGTGGCCAAAAAGGGGCGACCTAAAATCACCGGAATTTGATTCCGTGGGTTCGCTACAGGCTGTGTATCAATTACAATAAAGTCCACAGGGAATATGAATTCCCCAATTTTTATTAACACATCCTCCAGTTCACCCCTAGGTTTGGTGATTGATCGGTCAGCCATCTGGAGAGTTATGCTCGAAGGCTTTAACACTCTGATACTTAGTTGCTCGTAAACCGAATATGGAAGCAAGTTAACACTAGCGCCAAGGTCTAGTAGAGCACGGTTAATGTGTTTTTTCCCAATAGAAATGGAAATAGAAGGATATCCAGGATCCTTACGTTTCCTCGGTAATTGCTGGGGAAAGGCTGTGTCTACTGTTTTTGCCATGAATATCTTCTTGGGCACTTGAGTCTTCCTCTTCCTAGTGCACAAGTTCTTAAGAGTTTTTGCATAGGACGGAACTTGTTGGATAACATCTAGGAGAGGGATGTTGATGTTAACTTGCTTTAAAATGTTCATAATCTTCTCCATATGTGGACTCGGTGTGTTAGCCCTTAACCGATTAGGATAAGGTGCTTTAGCAATAAGCGCTGGGTCCATCATAGGAGAAGGAAGTGTGTGTGGACCCGATCCCAAAATAGAAGTGGGGATTGTCCGTGGAGGAGTAAAAGAGGTGGGTTGAAGTGGAGAGCCTTTTGGGAAACGAAGAATAGGCTCGGAAGAAGGTGGTGGGGTAGAAGAACAAGGATCAGAACTAGAAGTGTGTGTGTGAGGAAAGGTCTTAGCCGGGGTGTTATTGATTGATTTATCAGCATCATCCAACTCTTCCCCAACGTGATTGTCAAGCACTCTTCCAGATCTCA
Source organism: Agapanthus africanus (assembly GCA_030015575.1). Lineage (NCBI taxonomy): Eukaryota > Viridiplantae > Streptophyta > Magnoliopsida > Asparagales > Amaryllidaceae > Agapanthus > Agapanthus africanus. The sequence goes on from JASDDO010000024.1 coordinate 173,767,310, forward strand.
ACGTGATTGCATCCATATGATGTGAATAGCTAGGATTGGGTAAAGGTTGAGCTGGAAGTTTCCCTTTCTCTCTTGCACTCATTTCGTCTTTTAGTTGTGCAATTTGTTCTTCCATCGATTTGATGTTCTCATTTTGAGAGATAATGATCTTCATCACATTCTCGACAGAAGATTGCAAACTTGCCGTCCCTTGGATGGATTGTTTCATGAAAGTATCCAAGGTTTGTGCTAGTGCAGAGGTATTATCTGTACCGGTCAATTGCAAAGAGTTTTCATGTGGTGCAAAAGTGTTGGCCGGATTTTGGAAGTTTTGTGATTGGAAGGGGTGCTGACTTAATTGAAGTAGTGGCTGCTGTTGTGGCGGAGGGACCCTTTGGAAATTGTTTTGGGTTGGAACCATGTTTTGAGATTGTGATTGGTTCCAAGCAAAATTCGGGTGATTCCTCCAACCCTGATTGTACGTGGAAGAATATGGATCGTTTCGAGGTCTTTGAAATGCGTCATTAGAATGCTCGTGACCTTGAAACACAGAGTTTAATGGACATTCTTCCGTTAAATGAGACGGATCAGAACAGCACCCACAAACAGTTTTGGGAAGCGTCTCTGGGTTTAGGGAGGCTGCTGCAAATTTTTGTTCCATAGCTTCAACCTTCTTTTGCATTGCTGCCATCTCAGCTCGAACACCTATGGACACATCTATTTGGTGTATGCCACCCCTATTCAATGGTTGGGTTCCACTCTCCTACTGTAGTGACTTTTCAGCGAACTCTTCTAAAAACTTCCAAGCTTCCCCATCATCCTTGGTCATAAAAGTACCTTGACACATGCTTTCAAGGCTCTGTTTAGTGTTTGGGTTAATGCCCTCATATAAGATTCGGCAAAGATCCCATCTTGGGATGCCGTGATGAGGACATTGAACCAAAAGATCCTTGAAGCGTTCAAAGCACTTCGAGAACGGTTCATTCGGAAGCTGGGTAAATTGATTGAGTTCGCTACGGATTCGAGCTGTCTTTTGCATTGGGTAAAATTTCTTAAGGAATGCCGCGGCGAATTCTTCCCAATTCGTAATAGAGTGTGCGGTAGTATTATGTAGCCACTTCTCGGCTATATCGCACAAAGTAAATGGAAGAAGTCGTAGACGCATAGCATCCACTGAAAGTTGTGACGTACCCATCATTGCGCATACGTTTTCAAATTTGGTAATGAAAACGTAAGCGTCCTCAGTCTCGAGTCCGTGGAATTTGGGTAAAAGATTGATATACTGGGGCTTAATCTCAAAGTTATCCCCGTTGGCTGGTGGTGTGGATAAACAGGTCGAAAGAGGACCTCGAATGGGGTAGCACCTCTCTTGGAGAGAGATGCGGGATGGATTCTGCGCACCAACGGACGGCGGCAGATTAGGTTTAAAGAAGTTCGATGGAGGTGGATCCATCGATCTGGGTGTGGTGGTGGGTAAAGGAAAGGTAAACGTAGAAATATCGACTTCGGAGTCGATAAAGGGTACGTGGACTAAACGGGCACTAGAATCCCATGTCCAGCCTATCTTATACTAAAAAGGGTTAGTACAAGTGGCAGCGTGACTTATAATTAGGGGTAATGAATGAATGAATGCGGTGTTTGTTTTGAAAATAGGACGGATTTTTGAAAATATGATGCAACACAACAAATGCAGCACACAAAACCCTAATTCTAGGGGTCGCCTAGGTCAGATCTCTAGACCACTCCTAACTGCCAGAAGACAAGACGCAGGATAAATCCTCCACTGCCTCTTTGTCTCTCCTGTGGCCAGGTAAGTGCCAGGTAAGTGGGAGGTTCTCCACTACGTAAGTAGTGGGCCTAATTAAGTAACCACTAGCCTTCGACACACTTGCCTAGACACCACAAGAGAAACGCGGATAAGCAATGAATTACCCACGGCCTTCTTCTGTCCTAAGTGAGCGCGATGGTCCTAAGAGTCATCTCTAGATCTTTTTTAGTTAATTGGTGTAGATGCGGATGCAAGTTTTGTGGTTTTCGGGGCCTAGGAAGGGTAATGAACTCCCCACCTAATTTGGATTTGGTCTTTGCCCCTTAATGTCCGTATTAGTTATGCAAACAACCACAAGAAACAAAAACATGCACAAATTTAATTTGCTTTTTGCGGCGCTGCGATTTTTGCAAAGAAGCCTGCACAAAATGTTATTTAGAGCTAAAAGAGGAGAGAGAAGAAGGTAAGAAGGTACCTGAAGAAGTTTGGCACAGAGAAGCCTTGAAGAGGCCGCGGAACCGCCGCACTTGGGTACTTAGACCGAGGAATCGCGGTTCAATGGTGAGATCACTCCTCCAAAATTCAGCAGGGAGCTTCTGTAGACTCCCTCAGCTTTATGGTATATCCCAAAAATTATTTCACTTTCACAGAAAGCTCCAGATCTCCTTGCAATAAACCATAACAAATCGTTTAGGGTTTGTGCGAATTTTGATCTCAAAAAAAATGTAATGGAATAAATCTTTCAATTCAAACTTCAATATAAAACGAATTAGCGCGCGATCCCCAGCAACGGCGCCATTTGATTGAATACGAATTCTTGTTTGTGTAGTGTGTATCAACTCAAATGATCCCCGGCAACGGCGCCATTTGATTGATATGAATTTCTCGTTGTGTCGGTATGAAAATTGAATAAAATTCACAATCAAAGAATTATATTTGACCGCAATCAATTACGGTGTCAGTTGTAGATCGTAAGCGAGTGCGGATCGTCCACAGGGATTGTGCGATTCGTTTCTATGTTTGATTTGTTTGAATTGAAAAGTTAATCGAAAAAGAAAAGAAAACATGATTCAAGATTTTATCGATTGATTCAAGTGTCACTATTCTAATCAAGAATCAAGAAAATGATAAACATTAAGAATCGAGTTTCGATAGAATTCCAATCACTTTAGGGTTTCAAGATTTGAAGTAAAGCTCGTAGGAATCGATTAGATTGTAGATGTGATCAAAATTAGAAATCAATGTTTCTTATCCATTAACGAATTCATGCTAACACGATGTCGATTGATCGAGGTTTAAGGATCTTGCGAAGAATTAGGGTTCTTCGTCCTATCCTTTGTCCTTTCGATGAATCACATTCACTAGATAGCTTCTTGAAAATCCAATGATCGATCATTAATTCTCTAGATCGTGTGAAAAGAATCAAGAACCCATTTCACAACGATCTAGATTATCGATCATTCTATTTTCAAGAATTTACAATCGCTATAGGACTTAAGAAAACGTTTAAAGATTTATCAACATCATCATTCTACGATCATCTCGATTCCTCCACGAGCGGAGTTTATTCACACATCATCGCAAAGAATACATTCAAGAATCGAAATGAAATCATGATGCTAGAATTAAAATGTAAACAAGTTTAAAGAATCTTCACCTTTATTACATCAATAAGAAGTTACAACTCTCAAGAATTACGAGAGGAAGGAACTTTGCTCGTCGAATCTTGCATCGCTCGGCTTCTTGAGTCTTGGATCGCTTCGATCTCGTGCTCCGATGAAGTCCGGCTTTGCTTCTAAAGGGTTGTAGAAGACTTGCTTGGCTTGAACTCCATGAATCTTGAAGTGGGTATTTGTAGATTGGATTAGGGTTAGGGTTTTGAGGTGGTTGTTGTTGGGTAGATGAAGAACTAGGGTTTCTAACACTCAACAACAATGAATTTTCTTACAATGAATCAATCCCCTCACCAATTGAATGAATTGAATTATATCCCTTTTTAGTAAGCCTAGGGTCCTATTTATAGATTTCCCACACCCTAGGTTTTGGATTTGAAATGGAACTTCCCTCCAAAAGTTTGTTGAAAGGCTTCTAGAAGTAGGTAGTTAGGAGCTTAGCTTAGGGTTTAAGCTAGGGTTTAGGGAGAAGGTTCTAGAATAAAAGGCTAGTTTAATTTAGATCCAAGGGTTTGCTGATCTGGCAGAATGTTTAGGAGTCTTCTGGAACTTGCATAGGTTTTCTGAAGTGTGGAAGCTGACATAGGAGTTATGGCCCAAAATTGAGGTGGTGAAGTCGACAAGCCGCCGCGGAACCGCGGCACAAGGCGGCTTAGGCCGCGGTTCCGCGGCCAAGTTGGCTCCTTAGGGCTGCATCTTTCTGTTGTTGGCTTCTGATGTCTTCTTCTATATTTTCTGATATGTTGAATCCCTGAATGCCTTTTAGATCATTACCAGATTCCAAATCCTTGAGTTGGCGTATCTTTTAGCAGCCTTGTTCTGTAATTTTTGACCAATCTTCTATAATTCCTGCACGGACTTCGAAACACAAGTTGCGATATATAGAAATGATGCCATGCTATAAAATGCAGCCAATTTCCCTAGAAATGCCGGTTTTAAGGTCTAACACATGTAATCTGATATTTTACGACTGTTTTGCTAATATGTGTTATATGAATGCCGAACACTTCTATATGAATGCGAATGATAGGGAAATTGCCGGGTTAAAGATGCAATATTTTCGACTAATCAGTTTACACATGCAATTCACATAAAAATGAAAAGTCAGAAAAATCAAACATATGCAAAAGGGTTTAAACACCGAGTTGTACACGTGGCACGAATCCAGAGAATCAACTCATCAAATCGACCGGCCAAATGAAGGGAAAAACCGGCACCGACGGCTATGATAGGCCCGACTCTTCTCCTACCCCTAACTCCCCAGCACCGTTTGATTTCCCTGCAATCGAACAGAGACCCTTCATTTCACCTTTTATTATCTTTTTAATGCATTTTAATTCACCATTTTAATTCCAAACCCCTAATTCTACACTATAAATATCATCCCACCATTTGGCTCAATATTATTCTGAAATTTCTAGCCAAAACTCTCAAAAATTCTCTAAGTACAATTGGAGTTAATAGGAGTTATCAAGCGGTCAACTTCCCGCGAAGAATCGAAGCTATTCCGGAGCTCCCGCGACGCCACGAAGACCAACTCTCCTTCTCCCATCTCTTCTTAACTTAATCAACTAGTAAGTCCCTCCTAAACTTCTTCTCTCTTCATTGAATTTATCTTTTTATAAAAATCGGTAAAAGTGGAGTTAATACCGATATCATTTTTTCCAACTCCTATAACTCCAATTCCTATTATCTTTTGGTCAAATAAATTTTTATACAATACTTGTAACTTTAAACCCTAATATTTAGAATCAAAATTTCATTAAAATTCTCATGTAAAATAACTTTAATTTAACTTTTTCATTTAAATACCATGAACTTTAATATTATCTCTTTTAGTATTGCTTAAACATACCTTTAGGAAAACTTCACGGGGTAACGACCTACCCCTCACATACACTCTTGTTCCATAGCACGATTCCTTTTGTGTGAATTTTGGTTACGAAGAAAATATTACATTAAAATACCACTCACTTTAAAAACGGTTTTCTTTTAAAACAGTATTCTTAATTCCTTTGCGAATATACCTCTACAAACCTCTTTATGGGACCCGCTATTGGATGGTGCAGATTATCGCACATCCTTGGGCTAGTAGAGCGAGATGCAGACCTCCTCACGAAGCATTCGGACTCGAAAGGTTTTAAATACGGTTTTTAAGAAAAACGAATTTTTTTAATTAAATAAAATCAATTTTTTATAATTATATAAAAATTTCAAAATCTATATATTTTCAAAATATAATAAACTTACATTTTTTTTAAAATGAAAGATTTACAAGTTTCGCTAAAATACCATCGAGATACCAACAAAAGACAAGTTTTAGAATAAATACCATGAACTTTTCAAGCTAAGCAATTATCACTAAAATACTTCAAATCCTTAAAATTCATATCCATGAAAACCCTAAATAATATAAATAAATACTCGAGATTTATTTTGAAATTTTATTAAAAATATTTTTCATAAAACCCCCTCGAGTTATATAAAACAATATTTAAGGACTTTAGTAAATATAGGTTTAAGCAGGATCAATTCTCTTAAGCCCCAGGGAGCTGGAGAAAGTGAGTGCTTGCCTATTTAAGGTAGAAAACTTAACGGAGTTATCAATGGTAATTATCTTGGAAAAAACACAAATCCTGTCGTCCATGTGCAGCAGTTCCTGATGACTCCCGAACTTAATTCAGGATCTAAATCAGTTACAAGTGTCTGACTCAAGTCTGAGTCTAATTCAAACCTGAATCCAAACTTAAATTAGAGTCCAATTCAAATTTGAATCCAAAGTCTAACATCAATACCTGAATACTTGAATTCAAACACCAATACCAAACATGAATACTTGACTTGACTGAACCATGGTTATAACTTGACATGACTTCTTGAATACATGATTACATCCTGAACCTGACTACTTCAACAAATTGTATCCATGTTTTCGGCAATACTTGTAAATATAACCTATACAATACATTACGCGGGGATAACGGGATAGATTGGTACGGAACGTATTGACGTGGCATGAGATGGTCACTTAAAAGACACCTACATGAACTCTCGTGCCGTTGTCCCGTGGGTTTTGACAGGGCCTTGTTCTACATGTTACCATAGTCCACGGGGTAAGATGGACTCCTCTCGTATACACAAATACCTTCTGTACCAAGCTACTAACAACTACGTTAGAATAACAATCATATACTTGTACAACCTTACAGTTTCATTTCACATTACTTGTTATATTCCATTCCTTCTTTTGGGACTTACCAAGCGCTAGTTCGCTGACGACATTCCTGCCTATTTCTTCCTTTGGAATGTTCATCAGGAGGACCGGGCTCTCAGAAGATCGAGCCTAATCAGGAGGATTTGGACCAGTTCACTGCCCAGCCGGACTTTTAGCTCTCATTGTATTTACTTTCAGTTTGTATGCCACTATTTAGGCACTGTTTATATCATTGTATCTTTTAATTTCCAAACAGTTGTATGTAAAGTGAATGTAAATAAAAGTTGTTGTTTGTTTATTTTATATCTCTTGTCATTCTTGTGCATTTTTACATATATTGCTTATTACGCTTAACGTATTTATTTCTTAGTAAATACGTTGCGGCCCGCCACGTCACCGTTTCTGTACACTGGGAAACGGAGCGTGACAGGTTTTGTTGGCGGCTCATGCGGGTCAGTTCTGCATGAAGTCTTAAGCAATATATCACAAGAATTATAAGAATCGGCAACTATGCATTCCTTACATTTCAAATTTCTTGAATCTATCCTAAGCATTCTTTTCCTATCAAGGTCATGGATTCTCCCAATAACACCAACACGAACGTCAATGGCAACAGCCCACCGTCTACTCTACCACCACCACCTACCGTTGCAGCTCCCATCAACGAGCAAACGGTACTGCTTGAGGAAATCAAGAGCCTCTTGGAGGGTTAGCAGCAGCAGACTTCTATCCTCATGCACCGCCCAGAAGCCGAGGCACCTGGAGTCAATCAATTTCGGGCACTGAACCCAAAGAACTTTTCAAGAAAATAGAGCCCACTGGAGGCAGAAGAATGGGCTCAGTCGATAGAAGACGATCTAGCAGCAGCACAAGTGCCAGAGATTGCTTGGGTGAGAGTTGTGAAGCGGCAACTAACAGACAACGCCAGAGTCTGGTGGAAGGGAGAAAACCATCTCGCCCAACCGATTGAATAGAAGAAGTTTCGCGATATGTTCGACGTGAAGTAATTCCTTGAGACTGCTCGTTTCGATATGGAACAGCTGTTCATCCACTTACAAAAAGGCTCAATGTGGAGCAAGTCCGTGGATGAATATGATGCCGAGTTTACCATGCTTAGTAGGTAAGATATTGTTTCAAATTCAATTTCCTGATTTCACTCATTACACTGCTAACATATGACCGTAACATGTTCGCGGCATACCTGATTCCTACTGCTGAGATCCGGGCACGACGATTTCAGCAAGGGTTGGACCCGGAAATCCAAACTGCACTTGCTATAGGGGATTTCCCAACCCATGATTTTTCTCTGAAGGCTGCCCGACGCTATGATGCAGTGGTGAAGAAGAAGGGCAGACTCAAACTGCCGGTGTGAAACACCTTGCCACACAGATGACAGGAGGAGCCTCTTCCAGGCCAACTTTTGCACCCAGGAGACCGGGAGGATCATTTAACTGGCCCAGTCCAGAATTTTGCTTCTATTGCAAGAGGAATGGATACCTAGCGAAAGACTGCAGGCGTGCAAATGGCCTGTGTTTGGTTTTTGGTTCATCCACTCACGCCATAGGAGCATGTCCATATCGACTCAACCCAGCTCCAGCACCTAGACCCATAATCACAGTCCAACAGTGGCCAGCTATTCAAGCTCCTGCACCTCGTCTAGCTCTCCCTGCACCACCTTCACGTGGACCTCCTGCACAGCCTCCTCATCAATTCCACCAGGCACAGAGAAACGTACCTTAAGGGCAGAGAAACATGCCCCAAGGACAGAGGAATGTGCCTCTAGCAAGGAGGAATGTACCCAGACATCAGGCTTTCACAATGACGGTTGAGGAAGTCGAAGCCACTGGCCAAGTAATCACTGGTAATTCCCAATCTTTTCATCTTTTCAATCCTTGTATACCTCTATATTTCTCCTGTATCTAAAACCAACTTCACATAACTTAGGTACTATACTAGTAGCCACCCTTCCTGCACTCGCAATTTTTGACACTAGAGTATCGCACTGCGTCATGTCCGAACGATTTGTGAGAATACATGCGATTCCTGTGAAGCCACTCATTTCAAGCTGGAATGTCAGTATCGGGAATGGAGTATTAAAAGCAACTATGGGATTTGATCAGTATCCAGTTGTAGTTTGCGGACGAGAATTTTAAGCGAATTTTAAAGTACTGGATATCCCAAACTTCAATGTTGTGTTGGGAATGGACTGGCTGGGAGTTTTCTATGCTACGATTGACTGCCGTCAAAGAAGGGTAGTATTTGAGATACCAGATCACCCAGTCTTCTAATTCAAGAGTGGAGATAGAACATTGCAACCAGGAATCTTCCGTGCTAAACCAAAGAATGCAGAAGTGTTTACTCTACCGGCAGAAGAATAAAAGCCAGAGGTCGTTCGAGAGTTTGAGGATGTATTCCCTGAAGATATAACAGGTTTGCCTCCCGATCGAGCTTTTGACTTCAGCATTGATTTACTACCTGGTGCGCAACCTGTAATCAAAGCCCCGTATCAGTTAAGTCCTGAGGGATTGAAGGAGATCTGCACTCAGTTGGACGAACTCCTGAAGAAAGGTTGGATTCGTCCCAGTACTTTAAGTTGGGGATCTTCAGTTTTACTTGTGAAGAAGAAAGAAGGTTCATACAGGATGTGTGTGGATTATCGAGATCTGAACGAAGTGACGATCAAGAACAAGTATCCACTACCGTGCATCGATGATCTTTTCGATCAGCTAAGTGGGTCTTGCATATTTTTGAAAGTAGATCTTCGTTCGGGTTATCATCAGGTGAAGGTCAAAGAGTCCGACATTCCGAAGACGGCGTTCAGGACTCGATATAGTCATTATGAGTATCTCATAATGCTATTTGGAGTGACCAATGTACCTGCTATATTCATGAATCTGATGAACCAAGTTTTCCGAGAGTACTTAGACAGGTTCGTTGTCATATTCATCGATAACATCCTGGTGTATTCAAAGAATCGGAAAGAACACGCCAAGCATTTACGGATTGTCCTGGAGACATTACGACAACATCAGCTCTATGCCAAGTACAGCAAGTGTGAATTTTGGCTAGATCAAGTCGGATTTCTCAGATATATCGTTTCAGGAGAAGGAATCTTAGTAGATCCAGTTAAGGTGTCAGCTGTCAGCGAATGGCCGATACCAAAGACGGTGAAGGATATATGAAGTTTCTTGGGATTAGTAGGATACTACCGAAGATTCATTGAAGGTTTTTTGAATATTTCAGCACCCCTGACTAAGCTCACACGCAAAGATGAAGCATTCGTGTGGTCAGAAGCATGTGAAAACGCTTTTATAGAAGTCAAGTCAAGATTAACTTCAGCTCCTATCCTTGTAATACCGGATCAATTTAGTGGATTCGTCGTACATTGTGATGCGCCATGTAAGGGATTAGGATGTATTCTACATCAGCATGAAAAAGTTATGGCTTTCGCATCGAGACAGCTGAAGGTTCATGAGCGCAACTATCCAACAGATGATTTGGAGTTGGCAGCCGTTATCTTTGCCCTTAAAATTTGGCGTCACTATCTTCTGGGAGAAAGAGTGGATATATACACGGACCACAAGAGTCTGAAGTATGTATTTACTCAAAAGGAACTAAACATGCAGCAAAGAAAATGGCTAGAACTCATGGCGGACTTCGATATCAACCTACAGTATCATCTAGGGAAGGTGAATGTAGTTCCTGATGCACTTTGCTGCCAGCCATTAGCAATGAATCTCACCGCTCAGTGGAAGCCACAACAGGAATTGCATGGATTGGCAATTGAAGTAGTTATGCCAGGTAACGCTTCGTATTTGATGAACTTATAAGTCCAGTCCACTCATGTTAATCAGATCAAAGCAGCTCAAGTAAATGATACCAAGCTACAAAATATCCGAGAAAAAGTTGAAAGTGGATTTCGAACTGACTTCATCATCCATGAAGATGGATCATTGAGATATGGAAGTCGATTGTGTGTACCAAATGGCCCAGTATGAGAAGAGTTGATGAAAGAAGCTCACAACACTCCTTATTCTGTACACCCTGGTGGTATAAAAATGTACAAGGATCTACGACAACACTATTGGTGGCATGGAATGAAGTGCGAAGTAGCCAGAAGCGTAGCCAAGTGTTTGGTGTGTCAGCAAGTAAAGGCTGAATATTACAGAACTGCTGGTCTACTTCAGCCGTTACCAATCCCAAAATAGAAATGTCAGCACATTATCATGGACTTCATGACTGCCCTCCCTCATATCACAAAAGGTAACGACGCAGTATAGGTTATTTTGGATTGACTCACCAAATCGGCTCACTTTATTCCATTTCGAGTTGGCCAATCAACTGAGATGTTAGCAAAAAAGTACATAGAGGTAAGCATGAATCTAAAGTAAGATTTAACTTCAAAATGTACTATATTGATACCTATGAACTCATGCAGAAGATTGTGAGATTACATAGAGTACCAATTTGCATCGTCTTCGATCGTGATACCAGATTTCGATCACAGTTTTGGCAGAGTCTTCAAGCTAGCTTGGGAACAAGTTTGAATTTCAGCACGGCTTACCATCAACAAACGGACGGACAGTCCGAGCGAATAATTCAGATTCTGGAGGACATGCTAAGAGCTTGTATGTTAGACTTTGGAGGTTCGTGGGAAGATCACCTACACCTTGTGGAGTTTTCATACAATAACAACTATCACGTGAGCATTGGAATGGAACCATTCGCAGCACTCTACGGAAGGAAGTGTCGTTCACCACTAAGTTGAGACGACATCGGAGATCGTGAACTCCTTGGACGAGAGATGATCGTGGCAACTGTGAACGTAGTTCACACGATCAGGGAAAGAATGCGCATAGCCCAAGACCGACAGAAGCATTGGGCTGATGTAAAGCGCCGACACCTGGAGTTCCAACCTGGAGACCATGTTTTCTTAAAGATCTCTCCAAACCGAGGAGTGATCCGCTTTGGAAAGAAGGGTAAGCTCAGAGAAGTGGCAAATCGTTCAACACTGAGCATAGGATCGTTCGACATTCTCGAACGAGTCGGAGAAGTGGAATACCGTTTAACACTTCCACCCTCATTGGAAGGAGTGCACAACGTGTTCCACAAATCCTAACTACGAAGATATCTGAGCGATCTCAGATACATCCTTGATCACTCAGAGCTCACAATCCAGACTGATCTAACTTGTGAGCAACAACCCGTTGAGATCCTGGACTGAAAGGTGAAGACACTACGGAACATGGAAGTAAACATGGTTCGAGTGATGTGGAGAAAAGATTCACCAGGAGAATCAACGTGGGAACGAGAAGAAGACATGCGTGCAAGATACCCTCACTTATTTGTAAATTAGTCCCTATGTAAATATAAATTTTGAGAACAAAATTTTTATAAGGAGGGTAGAATGTAACGACTCTGAATTTACTGTACGGAAATTTTTCAATTTAATGTATAGAAATGAGTTATACAGACTGAGATTGAGTTATAAATTAACTTTTTTAAATAACAGTAAGAAGCCACTTGTAGCTTACTGGTAAAGTCTTTGCACTGCTGCGACGTAGCCCCTGTGTTCGATCCCCATCAGACACATTATTTTTTTCTGATTTTTTCTTTTTACATTTTTGGAAGCCCAAAAGTTTATACATGCAATACACATAAAAATGAAAAGTCAGAAAAATCAAACATGTGCAAAATGGCTTAAACACTGAGTTGTACACGTGGCACGAATCCAGAGACTCAACTCATCAAATCGACCGGCCAAATGAAGGGAAAAACCGGCACCGACGGCTATGATAGGCCCAAATGTCCTCGGGCTTTGCACACTTGACTCTTCCCCTACCCCTAACTCGCCTGCACTGTTTGATTTCCCTGCAATCAAATAGAGACCCTTCATTTCACCATTTATCATCTTTTTAAAGCATTTTAATTCACCATTTTAATTCCAAAACCCTAATTCTACACTATAAATACCATCCTACCCTTTGGCTCAATATCATTCTAAAATTTCTAGCCAAAACTCTAAAAATTCTCTAAGTACAAGTGGAGTAAAGAGGAGTTAGCAATCGGTCAACTTCTGGTGAAAAATCGAAACTATTCCGGAGCACACGCGACGCCACGAAGATCAATGCTCCTTCTCCTATCTCTTTTTAACTTAATCAACTAGTAAGTCCCTCCTAAACTTCTTCTTTTTTCATTGAATTTATCTTTTTAAAAAAATCGGTAAAAATGGAGTTAATACCGAATGTTCTCCTCCGAAATACGGAGACGAGACCGCGTAGGTCCGTCTTGCCTGAATTTGGGGGCAGATGCTAATTGGTGCCATCCGTCCACCTCTCCGAAAATGCCAAGTTGATTTATGGCACCGTACATCGAAGGTTTAGACGGATGCGGCCGATATAGCAGACTTCGTCAGATTCCCCCTCATTTGAGGGGTTTTTGATTGTGGGGACGCTCTTTCTTACAGGCGCAAGCCCCTGCAGTTAATTACACTACCTCATCGCGGTAACCACTTTCTCCTTCTCCAGATGGTCACTTCGTGTCGTGTGTGTTGGTTTTGTTTTTGGTTGCCCGTGGATTGTATACGGAGACTAATTTATGTTGTTGCCCGTAGGGCGTGGATTAGTCCAAATCCGTATTTTCTTAGATTTTGGTTTGGGGTTGGGTTTAAGGATACGTTAGTCTCATTTGAGACTAAGATCAACTTAAACATATGTTAAGGATACGTTAGTCTAATTTCAGACTAAGATCAACTTAACGGGATCGTTTAGATCCAACAAAAAAGCATTTGGGCTCTATTGTTTAGTTTAGGGACATTGCGGTCGATTACCAGTTTAAGGACATGGTGGTCCAAGGTTAAGGACATCATAGTCCATGGGTTTAAGGACCCCACAGTCCGAGGTTAAGGACATCATAGTCCGTAGGTTTAAAGGGACCCCACAGTCCGAGATCAAGGACATCATAGTCCGTGGGTTTAAAGGGACCCAACAGTCCATGGAATGATTGGTTATCGGGACCCGTCACCTCTCTGAAGAAGTTGAAGGATTACAACGACAAATATCATAGGAGTGAATAGATGTACCCTTGAACCAAAGTTGATTGGGAAATCTGTAGTTCAATTTGGAACTAAGATCAATTAATTAGATTATGAGCACATTGGCTCAGTTAAATCTGAATTGAGGACTTATGGCCAACTTGGGCTAAGTCCAATTAGGTTTGAAATGTTGGCCCTTTGTTAGACTATTGAACATTTTTCTGGGTTCGGCCCCCTATTATTTAGCAATGCTAAACAGGGGTTTGGGGGCTCTGACAACATTTTGTCTTTGGCCGAGCACTAGCCATTCATTATAGCTCTGGACTTTACTTCGAATGTCATATGAAATGATCAAGTTTGGAAGAACGTAGTTGGGGTTCAATCAAAGGGGAGATCTTGTCTCTGGAAAAAACTTAGCTGATTTTGGGCTAAGACTGGTTTGAAAACAGTGTTAAACACTAACACATATTTGACGATCACGTGTTCCCACGTGATGCACTTAAAATAGTGTTAAACACTATGGACAAAATGCTCAAAATAGTGTTAAACACTAGAAATGAGGTGGTCACGTGGGGTCACGTGAGGCGCCCGAGAATTAGGTTAGACTTCCTTTATTTTACTATCAAAATCTGCAAATAAGTGTTAAACACTTAGCCTCTTTTGAAATCATTACGTGTGGACACGTGACAATGCCTCTGCGTTGGGCATCAATTCCTCTGTCTTCCCCTCTTTTATTCTTTTGGAAAGGGTATTTGTCAGGGGTCACGTGGGGACACGTGAGGCGCCCTAGATCAGTATTGCCTTCGGCTTTGTTCTCTTTTATTTTAAGGGTCACGTGGGAGCACGTGAGGCATTGCCTTTGGGCTTTTTATTTCTCATTTTGAGGAGTCTGTTTGAGGGTCACGTGGGGGTACGTGACCATGTCCCATTCGTTCTTTTCTGATCATTAAAGGAAGGGTCACGTGTTGCCACGTGACCACGTTTACGTGCATGGATAATTTAAGTCCTTTGTTTGAGAATTAAATTCTTTGGTAGGGTTAAACCCTAATTCTGTTTTGAGGAATTAAATTCCTATGTATATGGAAGAATTAAATTCTTATGTAGGGTTAAACCCTAGTTTTATTTGGAGGAATCGAATTCCTATGAATTTGGGAGAACTAAATTCTCATATAGGGTTAAACCCTAGTGTCATTTGGAGGAATTAAATTCCTATGAATTTGGGGGAATTAAATTCCTTAAACTCAATTTTCCCTCTAAGTTTTGGATCTGCATGGCAGAATCTCCCCGATGAGAATTAAATTCTCAACTTGTGGGGAGATCTGCTTCTGCAGATCTTCAACCAAAAGAAGAACTAAGTTTTTATTCAGAAGAGTTAAACTCTTAAATTGAGAATTAAATTCTCATTTTTGTTTTATGGAGCTTAGATATCTTTCCCTTTCTCACCTAGGGTTTCTTTCTCTTCTGAGGAAGTCTTCTTTTCTCTCTGTTGTTGTATTTCTCTAAAAAAATTCCAAGGATCCTTCTCTTCTCTTCTTGGCTACTATTTATAGGAGAAAAAAAAGAATCAATTTGTTTAGTCAATCTTTCATTTAAAGATTTTCAATTGATTTTGTAACCAACATGATCTTTTAGACCACTTAGTGAATTTAATTCACCATTGGATTTTTAATCCAAAAGATATTCTGTTTGTTATTCTTGGTGAATTTCAGGGAAATCTTTCCTTGTATAGAATCTTTCTATAAATTGGTGATTTTTAATCACCATTGGATTTTTAATCCAACGGTGCTCCACTTTACAGAGCACAATCTTTTTTTTGTTTGGAAAAATTTAGAGAAATATTTTCCAATTAGGGTTCTCGATTCCTTCTTAGTTAAAATTTAATTCTATTAGTTCAGAAGGCTTTAAAAGCCTATCACGTGTTGGCACGTGATCCCATTGTTTGATCATTTAAATAGAATATAATTCTATTAATTAAAAAGCTTAGGAACCCATCACGTGCCAACACGTGACCCCCTTGATCAACATTTTAACCAGAATTTAATTCTGCTGTTTTAAAGAACTAAGGAATCATCACGTGTCAGCACGTGACCCTTGGTCACGTGTGAACACGTGATGCCCCATTGTGGTTTTTCCTTAGTTTTTTTATTATATCTTTTAATCCCTTTCAGTGGGTTTAAAGGTTCATCACGTGTGGGCACGTGACTCCCGTTGATTAGAATTCAATTCTATTATAACAGAGTCTCTAAGAAACCATCACGTGTCAGCACGTGACCCTTGGTCACGTGTGAGCACGTGATGCCCCATTGGGGTTTTTCCTGATATTTTATCAGGGAACAAATGCCCCCACAGCGTTGTTCTCACGTGTTTGCACGTGAGTGCAATGTTGTCATCTTTTGTAGGCGTTGGATCTGCCTACGAAAATGGAAGATGAACCGTTTCCCATCACATCCTATAAATGCAGGAGTCCCTTCAGAAGTGCCTCCACTTTTTCCATCTTCTTCCTTGCTCATTTTCTTCTGAGAATTTAATTCTCTCTCTTCAGAGCTTAGTTCTCTGTTTCAAAAATTTCCAGAGTTTAACTCTGTTAACAAAAGATTCCCTTTTTCAGGTAATGATCTTGAACGGCTGAAGAACTTCTTGTGGGAATTTGGATTTTAAATCTACACCAAGGGTTTTTCCCTTTAACAAAAACCCATCTTTCCAAGTTAAAATAATGTCCAATGTTTAGATAATAAACTCCTTTTGTTAGGGCTTCTCTGATCTCAGGGATCGGTGGTGATACTTGTCTTCTCTCAGGAATTTAATTCCATTCTAAAGAGCTTAGCTCTGCCAATTTTCTGGGAATTTAATTCTTTTAAAGAACTTAGTTCTTCACAGAGAACTTCTTGAGATGTTCTTGCCCTGAGTTGTTCTTTACAAAATCAAATTTTTTTCAGATAGATCCTTCTTGATTTGCATAGAGTTCTTGCCGTGGGTTTCCTCCTTGGGGAATGTGTAAAGTTGTTTGCAATCCACTGTTCATTTATTGAGAATCTTCCTTTTATTCCCATAATGATTACCCTACCTCGTCATTAGTGAGCCGCCATCTTGATTTTGTGGGGCCCTTGTGTTTTGTAACCAATGGTCCCATAAAATAAGTTCTTTGTCGCTTTCTTCCACTGTATTTATGTATATATATATATTTATATTTATAAACATATATATACACACGTGCTTGCTTCACTAACAGTTTCCCCTTTCTTTATTTCAGGAACAATGGCTTCTCTTCCATACTTCCCTTTCACTCGCTCGGAGGCCGCCTTTCCTCAGTCACCGTCTGATGAAGAGGTAATGGTGATGATTAGGGCTCACGACCCTAATTGCACCAATTTACTTTTATGGGGGACCTGGTACGGTCATATCATCCGTGGTCGCCGCAGCTTTCTTTGCGAGATACCAACGGAGCCTACTTACCCAATTTTGTCGATGGAGCGTCCACGGACTGCCTTTGTTGGGGAGATGTTGAACTGGACCTCTACTGGACGACTCGAGCCGTCAGCAACTGGGATCCCAAACCACCCTGTGCCAGCTATAGACATCTTAGGGCGTCGTATCTGCCAAGGTGAACCCCAGCACTGGGGGAAGGTTTACAAAATAGGGGTTACTCCTCGACAACCCACGGGTTACCTTCTCTGGGCTCGTTATATCCTGTCCTCCCATCGTGCGCGACTGCAGAGGGTCGGGCTCTATCAGGCGGTGTACGCGTCTCTCTTCCACTACCAGTCTCCTCACGTCTGGTGGGTTAAGGCTTTCTTAAATCAACGGAATCTTCCCACCAACACCTTCTTGCTAGGGGACCGCAAAGTTTCAATTTCTCTGGAAGAGTTTCGCGAGATCTCGGGGTTACCGATCAGGGGGACGCTCTATGAAGAACTGCTGCCTCCTGATGAGTATGTTTTCGAAACTGAGCCTGCTATGCTTGACGGCCTGTCGACTGAAAATGCTGTCCGCCATAAGCACCCAAGTTTAATCAAGACTCTGAGCATTTTTGAGAAGCTATTCACAGAGTCAGAGGAGCAGGGCGTCACTTTCAAAAGCTTTATCGCCTGCTTCCTTCGCGGAGACGTTCTATCAAAGACGGCTCCAAAGTTCGCGAATATCAACGACCCTTTTGGGTTCGGTTTAAATAAGCTACCGGCTAAAGAAGAGGATTTGCCGCAGTTCTACATTCCGATCTTGTCGGCTGTACCTTTTGAGTCGATCGCAGCTCCTGTCATAGATGAAGAGACTTTCTTCGTGGGTTTTATCAGCATCTGGCTCAGCTGGTTCGTCATTCTAACGCACCGTCGATTCATGAGAGCTTCGGTCATTTACCCTGCTCATCGCATCGCTGGAGGGATGCGACTAGCCGTGGGCATTGCGGGGCTAGCGCATCTGTATCATGGGTTAAGCGCTGCAGCCAATACCTCAATACCAGGCGCGATCGCAGTGAGTTTCTCTTTTCATTACTTTATGTCATGGATTGAGATGCATGTGCTAGAGGAATTTTCCGCGCATCAGAGACCCAACTTTTATGATGCCTACACCTTTCCGCGGCTCATGAGGTTGGTGGACGCTTCTACTCCTGATCCGACTCAGTCCGGAGCTATTCGTGTGCTGATTAATCCCTATTCGAATACGGGCGGGATGGTATTCAACGATCGAGTACTCTCTGCTCCTTCAGGACCGATTCAACAGCTTTGTGACTCGTCGAAAGAGGGAGTACCTTCCCTGAAGCCTAAGGAAGCCATGCACTTATATTCGATCAGACCGGATTATCTGGTATTTCGTCAGAACGGTGCGGCCCTTTTTATGCGGTACAACCCACACCGCTTTGCTCGGCAGCTGGGATATGACCAGGGTGTCCCCTTTGAGGCGTTTACAGTGGAGCCCAGCCCATCGTCAGAAGTTGTTCGTGATGCCGCTCATCACTTCATGCGGCTGAACACCGGCTCTCGCTTCGTGATCCTTGAAGCTGACTATATTCCTTGATGTGTGGGGGCTTTCACGGACCGACACCTCCACCGAGTCAGTCCCATTATTGCTGAGGAGAGGAGGATGCTCCTCGGATATAGGGCTCCTTCTCCGATCCAGCCTACGGGAGTCCTGCCGCGACCGTGGGAAGTGGTTCGCCGTCCCTTGAGAGATACTGGTGTCGTGCTTATTCCTGAGGCGGCGGAAGTGAATCTAACTCCCACAGCTGGTATGCTGCTGCGCACTAGAGTCAATCCAGGGCCAATAAGGTGCCAGTAGCGGTATCATCAGCTGCGGCATCAGCAATGACAGTTTCGTCGTCGGTAGCACCGCCGAGTGAGGATATTGAAGGAGAAGTGGGTCAACGTCGTACTAAAGCGCCGAGGGGAAAGTGGTGATCGTCTTCTGCAGTTAATTCTGGGTCCAAAAGGCGAAGGAAGATGACCACCAATCTGCTCGACTTTTTAGTGGAATCCGAGCCTATTCTTCAGGATAAGCCGGTAACTATACAAGAGTCGGATGGTGGTCTGCTTTTTCCGGGTTCATCTGCCGAGTAAGCCGCACAATTGGCTGAGGCTATAAGACGTTCACAGGATGAATCTGAAAATGTAAGGATCCCGAAGAGTCCTTATCCTGCCGTCATTTTTTACGAAGACCCTTCATCAATAAGGCGGATATTTATAGGTCCTTTGGAAGAGGGAGGCGAGATAGCTCTTAAACAGCCTATCTCGGCCGACGCCAAAGATGCGCTTTCGTTGTGGACCGGTGGCCACGAGTTTACCCTCGAACCCCGATGAGCATACCTCCTCAGGATGGAACGTCGGCTTGAACAAGCCATACTAGAAGCTCCTTTGCGCATTGGTATACTCATATTTTTTTTGTAATACTTTGCACTGCTCATATATATATATCCTTATCTTCGCGAAAACTTTGCAGGGACTTCGGCGATGGCAGTGGATCTGAGTTCGAGTCGCGCTTTGACTGTGGACTCCACAAATATCCCCAATGAGACACTAGTAAGTGGAGGGGGTTGATACAACTGTTGTTCCTGCCACGGAGCTCCCATCGGTGATTTCTGTTCTCCCGGTGCTTGCTCTCCCGAAAGAGGCGTCTTCATTGGCCGTAGATTCAATGGACCTTTCTGGGGACGAACCGGAGACTATGGGACAGGTGGTCGAGGCCACTGCCCTTTCATTGGAGCCTGCGGCGATGGCCACTGCTTCTCAATCGGAAGTTATTGTACCGGCCCACGTCCCCGATGAGGTGCCTGGGGGCGTGGAGGAGGCCGCCGAAGCTGCTATCCCTCCAGTCCAGAGTGGGAGGAGTATCGAAGGTAGCCTTCTATATTTTATATTAATAATCTCTCCATAATCTGAACCTTTCTGTCTTTTCATAGCTACAAGGATTGGTGGCGTCCATCGTGGACTTGTCTCCTAGGAAGTCTTTCCAGCGTCTGCTAGCGATGGCCTCTCCGCAGGCGATATCCCCTCAATGCATCATCCTCTCTTCCGGGCAAGGTTAGCGTTATTTGCCTTCTCCTCATGGCATTATTATTATTTCATATAACGATACTGATATCTTCTCCAGTTCTGGAGGCCGATGACGAAGTTGAGATTCTTGACGGGCCTGGGGAGCCTTCAGACCCTTCTTGCATGACCGTGGGTAAGTAAAGTTTCAACGTTATTCCATCTGCTCTTTTCTTGCAAGTCTCGCTGATTGTTTATAAATCTTAACAGCTTTGCTGGTTCTTACCACGCTGGAATCTCGCATCGTCATGCCACCCGGCCCTTATGCTCTACGTGCCTCGGAACGGATAGCAAAGCTAAGTCTTCACTCCTTGTCAGCTCTGATTGAAGACCTTCGTGCTGGCAGTCTGATCACGGTCGAAGCATTTGCCGCTGAAGCCAACGGTTCTCTTCCCTTTCTTGCTACTTACCATAGTGAAACATTGGTGCAAGTCTGGGTTGAGTTCTGTCGTCAGGTGGAGGCTTGCTTGCATATTCTTGAATGTACACGCCTTCCTTCAGAGGTTGTGGCTACAAAGGCGAGCTTACGGGGGGTGATTGAGCGGTGCGCTGTGAATATGCTATCATGCGAAAAGAGGTTCAGCCGCAAATTCTCAGAGAGGAAGTTGGCTTCAACCGCGCTAGGGGAACTTCAAGCTAATTTTACGGTCAAGACCACTCGGGCGTATGAACTTTGGCGAGGGCTTCAGGAGGCTATCTAGGAGGTGGTAGCCATTGATAAATCTGTCATTTTCACTCGTGAAATGGTCGAAGCTCATAAAGTTACCGAAAAAGAGCTTGAAAGTCGGCTTGCCTCGTACCAGGCCCAACAGGCTCAAGCGGATGCCCGTCTTTTATCGATAATAAATCATGAAGCTTAGGCCCAGCGGAAAAAGGATGAACTGGAAAACCTATTAAATCGTCCGCCGGCTTGAAGAATTATATATTTTTTATTCTTCTTTTGTATATACTCCTGAATGAGAGTATTTTTTTATTCGTTCATAAATTATACTTTGTATTCATTTTTATTCATGAATAAAAGAAATATTTTGCTTCATGGTGGTGTGTCCCCTTTAGTAAATGCATTTTATGGATAATCTATTTTGATTTCCTTATAGGACAGCGATGGCTTATGAGTCAGGGTTAGGATCTGTCTCCTAAGAATTTTCAACTTTATGAGTCGTGAGGGTCTCATAAAGATTTTTTCTCCCTACAGGTCGAGAGGATCCCGTAGGTGTAATTTCTCCTTAAGAATCATGAGGATTCCTAAGTGCATTTTCTCTTGAGAGTCGTAAGGATCTCACAAGAGAGTTTTCTCCCTTACGAATCGTGAGGACCCGTAAGTGATGGATGAGTTGACATTATCCGCATTTCACGGAGTCAAGGGTTGTTCTGGCCATTTTTCACGGGGTCAAGATTGACTTTAGCCGTGTTCTATGGGACCAGAATTCGCTTTGGACGCTTCCTACGGGGTCAGGATTGACATAAGCCGTGTTCCGCAAGGACCAGGATCCGCTCTTGACGCTTCCCATGGGGTCAGGATTAACATAAGCCGTATTCTATGAAACCAGGATTTGCTCTGGATGCTTCCCACGGGGTCATGATTAACATAAGCCGTGTTTCACAAGGACCATGATCCGCTCTGGACGCTTCCCATGGGGTCAGCATTGACATAGGCTGTGTTCCACGAAACCAGGATTTGCTCTGGATGCTTCCCACGGGGTCAGGATTGACATAAGCCGTGTTCCGTAAGGACCATGATCTGCTCTGGACGCTTCCCACTCGGTCAGGATTGACATAAGCCGTGTTCCACGAAACCAGGATTTGCTCTGGATGCTTCCCACGGGGTCAGGATTGACATAAGCCGTGTTCCGCAAGGACCAGGATCCACTCTGGACGTTTTCCACGGGGTCAGGATTGACATAAGCCGTGTTCCACGAAACCAGGATTTGCTCTGGATGCTTCCCACGGGGTCAGGATTGACATAATCCGTGTTCCGCAAGGACCAGGATCCGCTCTGGACACTTCTCACGGGGTCAGGATTGACATAAGCCGTGTTCCATGAAACCAGGATTTGCTCTGGATGCTTCCCACGGGGTCAGGATTGACATAAGCCCTGTTCCGCAAGGACCAGGATCCGCTCTGGATGTTTTCCACGGGGTCAGGATTGACATAAGCCGTGTTCCACGAAACCAGGATTTGCTCTGGATGCTTCCCACGGGGTCAAGATTGACATAAGCTGTGTTCCGCAAGGACCAAGATCCGCTCTGGACGTTTTCCACGGGGTCAGGATTGACATAGGCCGTGTTCCATGAAACCAGGATTTGCTCTGGATGCTTCCCACGGGGTCAGGATTGACATAAGCCGTATTCCGCAAGGACCAGGATCCGCTCTGGACGTTTTCCACGGGGTCAGGATTGACATAGGCCGTGTTCCACGAAACCAGGATTTGCTCTGGATGCTTCCCACGGGTCAGGATTGACATAGGCCGTGTTCCGCGAAACTAGGAGGGGTTGACTCTCGGTTGTCTGTGTATTGTCGAGTCATGGAACTGGGAACTTCGCCGCAGCTCCGATTTGTTGATGTTGCATCTGTTGTAATGAGACGAATGTTGAGATGATTTTCAGGCTGTCTGTGAATCATCGAGATTTGGCTTCTTTTTCTGATGGAGCCTGGTGGGAAGGTATGGTTCCCCTAGATTGTATACAGGGATCAATGTGATCTCACTTGTAGGGCAAAAAGTTTCGTTGTATATATTTTTCTTTCCGCGATGCTCTATCATTTCATCTTTTATATCGCGAAAGTCGCGATTGCCCAATCATTTCGGCTATTTTTCGCGGTGCCCAATCATTTCGGCTATTTGTTTTATTTTTTACTCGCTGCTTTTTATTGCGAGTTGCCCAATCATTTCGGCTATTTTGTATGCATACATTTTTACTTGCTGATTTGCAAGTTGCCCAATCATTTCGGCTATTTCATATGCATTTGTGGCTCGCTGGCTTTTCACTGCGAGTTTAGGATTTGATACCGATTTAGGCATCAGCATTGCTAATACTGGGATATTGCAAAGAGCGAATCATCATTTTCCTTTATCGATGTTGAACAAAGGTGGCTTAGTAAACAGGGTTAGGATCCTGTCGACTAAGACTTTTGACTTCATGAGCCGTAAGGGTCTCATGAAGGTATTTCTTCCTACGAGTCGTGAGGGTCTCGTAAGCGCGTTTTCTCCTTAGGGATCGTAAGGATTCCTAAGTGTATGGTCTCTTATAAGTCGTAAGGATCTTACAAGAGTGCTTTCTCATTATAAGTCGAGAGGACTTACAAGGGCTGTACACTGTGTAAACATATCCCCGGTCACGGGTAGGACTTTGTTAGGAAAATGTTTATTCGCGCCCATGGATTGTATACAAGGGTCGAGACGCTTGTAGGGCAACACTGGAGGTTGTGATGGCTTATGAACAGGTTCAGATCCCTGTAGCTTAAGGCTTTTGAATCCTATGAGCCGTGAGGGTCTCAAGGGGGAATTTTCCTTACGAGTCGTGAGGATCTCGTAAGTGTAATTTCTCCTTAGGAATCATGGGGATCCCTAAGTCTGTTGCTCCCTTGTGAGTCGTAAGGATCTCACGCAGGTGGTTTCTCCTTATAGGGTCGAGAGGACCTTGCAAGTGTCTTTTAACGAGATTGCGCCCTTTCGGGTTTTCACAAAACTCGCCGGTAGTCCTGCTATTTTTACTCACGGAGCCCTTTCGGGTTTTCATCCGTGCCCCTCTTGCTTATGGACATACCGTTTTTTTTTGTCAGCCTTGGGATGCTGCAGTCCGTAGTAGTTTATCGACATTTCGGTCAATAGCCAGTTTTAGGACATAGTGGTCAATCGTTAGTTTAAGGACGTTTCGGTCCGTTGTTAGTTTTAGGACATTTCGGTCCGTTGCCGGTTACTACTTATAGAGTTTGGGCTTAGGAAGATAGCGAGCGGACATAGGCGTCGTCGTCTATCGTTGACCTAGGCCGTGACTCATCAGGCGTAGTATTTTTTCAGAAATCAACCGTTTATTGGCCGGAAATGTCTTTCACCATGCATGTCCATGAGTAGATATGCTCCACCTGGGTAGACTTTGTCTATGATATACGGGCCTTCATAGTTCGGCTCGAATTTCCTCCGCTTGGCACGATTGGGGATCATCGGTCTTTTGACCACTAGCACGAGTTCGCCTTGGCGGAATGTTATCGGCCTAGTCAATCTCTTATATGAGCGTGTCATCTTTGCTTTATAAGCCTCCAGATTTTGTTGCACCATGAGCCGAGTTTCATCAAGGGCATCGAGCTCCTCAAGTCGAAGGTGAGCATTCTCTTCGTTTGTTAGCTCGCAGTGAACCGCCACTTGTAGATAGGGTAACTTTATCTCGAGGGGGAGTACTGCTTCTATGCCGAATACCAATGCATACGGCGTCGTGTTCGTGGCCGTTTTGAACGTAGTTCGATACGCCAAGAGAGCTTCATGCAGTCTCTCATGCCAGTCCCTCTTATTTCGAGACACCGTCTTTTTCACGATTTTCGTCAAGGTCTTGTTGAAAGCCTCAGCTAGACCGTTAGCTCGGGGATTATAGACCGAAGAGTATCTCCAGTCTATATTATGCTGTTGTGCGAAGCGGCTGATCTTGTGGCTTCTATAGGCTGGCCCATTATTGAAGATAATCCGTCGTGGAGTGCCGAACCGGTAAATGACGTGTGTCTTGAAGAATTGGAGAATATTCTCCGTCTTCACCTCCCTCAGCGGTACTGCTTCTGCCCATTTGGAGAAGTAATCAGTTGTCGCCAAAATCAATCGATGTCCTTTGGATGATACTGGTTCAATGGGCCCAATTATTTCAGTTCCCCACATTTCGAATGGCCAGCTAGCCACCGTTGGGTGTAGCGGATTTGGATGCTGATGGATAAAGTCCCCGTAAATCTGGCACGAGTGGCAATGCTTCGCATATTCAAGGCAGTCCTGGATCATCGTGGGCCAATAGTAGCCCATCCTTTTGATCTTCAGCTTCATCTTTGGCCCGGCTTGGTGAGAACCGTAGAGTCCGTCGTGAGTTTCTTGGATGACTCTCTTTGCTTCTTCAGGTCCCAGGCATCTCAGCCATAAAGAGTCAAGCGATCTCTTATACAGAGTATCGTTGACGAATGCAAAAGAAAGAGCTCGTTTCATGAGCTGATGTCTCGAGGATGCATCTTCAGGTGTTAGGCAGGATTTGAAGTAGTCTATAAAGACTTCTCTCCGATCCTTAGCTTTTTCCTGGTCTTTTATTTGTAGGGCCATTTTTTTGGTCACTCCCTTTTCTTCGGAAAGTTTCGGAGATATTTCTGCTGGTGCGAGAACCCGACGACTTTGCTCAACGATCCTTACGTCATCGAGGTTTTCGTCGACCAGTTCTTTAGCGAGTTTGGCTAATGTGTCCGCTTTGCTATTTTCCGCACGCGGTATGCTTTCCAGGGCATAGGCAGGGATTTGAGTCAGCAGTTGCTACACTCTCTCGCTGTATTTCACCAACTCTGGCTTGCACATTTAATAGTCGCCATTTACTTGACTAACGACCAGCTGGGAGTCTCCGTATATAAGAAGGTTCTCGATTCCCATGTCGACAGCGATCTCAAGACCTGCTATCAAAGCTTCATATTCGGCTTCATTATTAGTCCTCAGCTCTGTCAAGGAGAAGGCAAAGCGCATTATCCCTCCTTGTGGAGTCATGAAGATGAGGCCTACCCCTGATTTGATTATGGGGGTGCTTTGTTTGCGTTTCTTCTTGGAAGATGCTCTATCGAAATAGAGTTCCCATTGGGTATCATTCTTTCTTCTCTCTCCGTCGATCGTGTCAAACGCGTGCTCGTCGGGCAATTCGCAGTTCAACGGAAAATCGGCAGGTATCGGATGCTCAGCGAGGAAGTCGGCGATGGCTTGGCCTTTCACTGCCTTGAGGGGTCGGTATATCACCGATAATTCTATTAAGAGCAGGGCCCATTTAGCGAGACATCCCGTTAATATAGCCTTTGACATCAAATATTTGAGAGGATCCACCTTTGATATGAGATGGATCTCGTGTGTTAATGCATAGTGTCTGAGCTTCGTTATCGCAAAGATCAACGCCAGGCAGTGTTTTTCAATGGGGGAGTAATTGTTTTCTACCCCCAGGAGAACTCGACTCAAATAGTAGAGGGCTCTCTCCTTCCCTTGGTCGTTTTCTTATGCCCATAATGCGCCTAGAGAACCTTCGAGGGCTTTTGTATACAGGACGAGAGGTTTTTTTTTTAACGGGAGCGGCCAGTACTGGCGGATTCTGCAGGTATTGCTTGATTTCGTCCAGTGCGCTTTGGCATTTGCGATCCCAGACGAACGGGGTCCCCTTTTTCATCAGGTGACTGTAAGGACAACACTTGCCTGAGAGATTGGCTATAAATCGCCGGATATACGCGAGATTCCCTTGGAGAGACCGCGGTTGTTTGAGAGTCCTTGGCGGAGGCATTTCCATGATCGCCTTGATCTTCGATGGGTCTATTTCGATGCCTCGGTGTCAGACGACGAATCCCAGGAACTTGCCCGAGGAAACTCCGAACGCGCACTTGAGAGGGTTCATCAAGGCGCTGAAACACGATCTTCAGATGCTCTAAATTTTCCTCGTATGATTTGCTTTTAACTACGAGGTCGTCGATATAGCATTCGACGATTTCATGTATGAGGTCGTCGAAGATCTTCGTCATGGCTCTCTGATAGGTGGCACCGGCGTTCTTTAGACTGAAGGGCATCACCTTGTAGCAGAATATGCCCAAAGGGGTCCGGAAAGCGGTATGCTTCTGGTTCTCAGGATGCATCTTTATCTGATTGTATCCTGATGAGCCGTCCATGAAGGAGAAAACTTCGTGAGTGGACGTATTATCTATCATCAGCTCGGTGACCGGTGCTGGAAAGTCGTCC
Source organism: Agapanthus africanus (assembly GCA_030015575.1). Classification (NCBI taxonomy): domain Eukaryota; kingdom Viridiplantae; phylum Streptophyta; class Magnoliopsida; order Asparagales; family Amaryllidaceae; genus Agapanthus; species Agapanthus africanus. The sequence continues at coordinate 173,794,432 of JASDDO010000024.1, forward strand.
TTCGGGCATGTTTTGTTGAGATCCCGGAAGTCTACGTATATGCCGACCGTCCCATTTTTCTTCATTACTGGGACGATGTTGGCGATCCAGTCAGGACACTGAACCTCTTGGACAAAGCCGGAGTCGATTAGCTTCTTTACCTCGGAGTTGATGCTCATCTCAAGCTCGAGCCGCATTCTTCTCGGTGCTTGTTTGATCGGCTTGACGTCTGGAGAAATCGCCAATTTGTGGACAGCAATCTCTGGATCGAGTCCCGGCATCTCTGAATAGTTCCATGCAAAGCAATCTTTATACTGCATGAGCACGTCTTTAAGCGTAGCCTCCTTTTCTTCAGACAACAGCTCACCGACGAACGTCGGCCGCGGATCGTTTGCCGTTCCCAAGTTGATTTTTCTGAGGTCATTCGCAGTAGTATGTATCCCATCTTCCAGCTCCTTTGGCGCCGGTGGAAATTCTGAGATTAACTCATCTTCATTGTTTTTGAAGCACCAAGAAAGGTCATCCATATCCTCGGGTTCTTCTTCCGACAGCGTTATCACGTGACAGGTGCGAGATCGCTTCCAGGACCGATGTTGATCAGGTTCTACTCTCGCTATACACGTCACTTTCGGTTCATGCTTCTGCGGCGGGGTTACCCTCCAGCTGCTGGATAGAGCGAACTTGTCGAGTTGGTATTGGCCTTCGACCCAGTTCTTGAAGATGAAGCAGTCTTCGAGGGGATGTCCTATTGCTCGGTGATAGGAGCAATAGTCTGGATGAGAGACCTCGTTTGCTTGCTCGGGGCACTTGGACTCCGGGAGTGTCATCATCTGATTTTTTACGACAAGATTGAATATCTTCTTTGTCTTGTCTTGGGGAAAAGAATATTCTTGATCCATCTTCTTTATAAGAGATGGATCCCGGCCGATCGATTCCTGATCGTGTGGCTTCTTAGATCCGCTATGCTGCTATCGAACATTTTTTCCGTTCTTTGATTTAATTTTGCCTCTGCGCCGGGTCTTTTGTATGACAGGTTGGTGAAGAAAGGCATTGTCATTCTCCGCGACCTGCTAAAGGAGGCGCTGCGTCCTGGCTTTTTCGTAAATGGCCATTTCGCGGCTATGGTCATCCCGGACCTTTTGACTCGCTTCCCTTATCATCTAGTCCATCTGTTCTTCAAATAACAGACTCTGTATTTTGATGGCAGGACCTCGTTTTGGTTCAGGATTAGCGTCTTTTAACAGAACATCTCCTTCTTCGTCAAAGTCATGTATGACGTAGCAGCCATGGAATCGTTCCCGTTTCTTGGATTGAACATATCCAAGCCCGATCGTTTCCATTCTCCCGTTGGGAAACTTTCGTTGAGTTCCGGGGACGTTCCAGATCCTGTTATAGAATTGTGCTTGTCGAGCAGTTTGCTTAAGGGGTACACCTTGGCGCCTCAATAGCCTTTTTAAGCCTTCTGTGTAGTATCTGGGCAGACGGATGGGCTGTAGCTTGTCAAGTGTAGAATCGGCTCCATGCCAAATTTCTTTTTCCACTTTGGTCTCCGTTGATCGATAAAAGAATATCGCCTTTTCATCTCTTCTCCTGGGAGGGACGTAGAATGTCTGCAGTTCTTGCACACTGTATGTATTAAGTGCGTCGAGTTCTTTGTAATGCTCCTGCGGAACCATGACAATTTGCAAACCCCGATCATTGCCAGCGAAGGCTTGTATTGACGGCCGAACGGAAAATACGGCATTGACCTCATCTTCCGAGTTACTGCCGAAGATCAATATAGGGGTGGATGGTCCCGGCTTATTGCATTGGGGCGGCGCTGAATAGACTATTTCTTCTTCCTCCTCGGTATCACTCCCGAAGACTGGAATGGTGGTGCTAGCTTTGTTCTTTGGTTTGTGGCATCTTTCCGTGTCTTCGAAATCCGGTAAGAAGTATTTTGCATCTTTGTACTTTCGGACTTCATTCACGGAGAATGGGTTCAGTTCCCCCGTCATACTCAAGACCATCCTTGAAATACTTCATGCACTGATGTTGTGTAGAAGGGATGATGTTGTATTCGTGTAACCAAGGCTTGCTGAGCAAAGCATTGTAGCAAGTCTTGGCGTCAATGACGTGAAATTTGATGTCGGTGATGAGCAACCCAAAGCGTAGTGTCAATATCACAGACCCGAGTGTCTTTGATGATTGGGAGTCAAATCCGGAGATGGTGATTTTATCACGAGCAAGTTGCTAAACGCTCATGCAGATTTCCTTCAACACTCTTACATTAAGGAGATTGACGGAGGACCCATTATCCACTAGAATTTTGCCTATCTTGGTATCATGACAGTATCCAGAGACATAAAGGGGACGGTCATGCTCGCACGTCCCGAGGAGGAGATCTTCATCGCCGAAGGTGATATCGGCTGTGTGCACTTCTTCCAGCTCGTCCTTCATCTTTTCTTCGGTGAGGGAAGCTTGGAATTGCTCGGGCTCTTGCAGTGCATTGATCAAAGAATCTCTTGCTTCTTTTGATAACAAGAGGGCATCGAGAATGCTTAGCTGCGAAGGTAGCTTCCTCAAGTGTGCCAGAACGTTGTAATCCACCTTGTTTTTCTTTGGCGGGTTCTTGGCTGTCAGCTTTTCGACGGCTTGGTCATCGAGGATGATATTCTCAGCGACCTTTTCTTTTCCCTTATCCTTTTGTTTTGACCACTTGTTCACGGGTCCGAAATTCTTTTCGGGCAGCGTACGATTGCGCAGCTGATTATTTTCACAGGTCTTCATTTCTTCTGTCTCGGATGTGGGTTCTTTGAAGAGAGGGCCAATGGCTATTTCTTCATCAGAATCGATCCCAAAGGTGAGAACTTGCGATCCCCCAGCGTTGACCATGTGACAGTTGCTGGTAGTTCTTTTACGCTCCTCGGTCGTATTTCTTTGCTCCCGACGAGTTTTGCGTTTCATCCGCTTGAAATGTTGTCGGTGAGCAACATATCCCTGCCACCAGTTTTTAAAAGCGTTGCACTCTTCGGTGGGGTGCGCAATCTTTCGATGATATAAGCAGTAGCTAGGATGTATATCCGCTTCATCAGGAGTGTTTCCTTCGGAGGGTGGCAGCTTCATTCCCATCGATATGGCTTTGGCGAACCTCCTCCTCGTCTTGAACCTGCTTTTATCTGCGGCGGATGTACGTTGATGTAGCGGGAACGTCTCGACCCTTTCGTCCAGTCGCTGGCGTTTGGCCTTTTCAAATATGGCCATCTCGCGCTCCCGGTTAGCTTTACTTTTCAAAAGAGCTTCGTTTAGGAATGCATCGATCATTTCGTCTGATGGTCCTAGAAGTTCCGGCTCAGGATCTGCCCCCGGTTTCTCTGCATCCAGAGCATCTCCATCGTTTATCAACGAGTGAGATATCACATGGCAGCTTGCCACATAATCCTCAGATTCATCCGACGAGTCTTCTCCATTGTCGTCATCTCCGTCCTCTAGGACGTGGCTGAGAAATTCTGAGTGTGACCGGGGTTCGCGCTTTCTGATTATACTCTTCCAGCGCGCCAATCTATTTTTGCAGGTCCGTGCGCTTGTCACCAAGCTTCACGGGCTTTTTGGTCTTCTTCTTCTTTTTCGAAGACTTTGACGGCTGGGTGTGAGCGCTTTGACTATCACCACCCATTTTTGGAGTAGGGTGCGGTTTCAGGATTCCTTCGATGATCTCGGGTTCCAATGGATTTTTCCATCTGATTGCCGGGCATGTCTGGAGATCCTTCAGCATTCTTTTCGTTTTAGCTGAAAGAGCGACCTCCCATGGAACTTCTTCGACAAAAGAGCACAATACCCCCGGTGTTTCTGTCCTTTTAAGAGTATGCGGTTGAGGCATACTTACTTTCCACTTCTCGGACAGGGCGAATTTGCCTTGTTGGTATTGATCCTCAATCCAGCCTTTAAACACGAAGTAATCTTCAATCGGATGGCCTATCGCTTGGTGATAGGGGCAATAATTGGGATTACTAGCCTCACCAGGTTGCAATGGGCGTTTTGGATTTGGCAAATTGATGAGCCTGTTGCGCATTGCCAGTTCGAACAATTTTCTCGTTTTGTCCCGGGGAAACGAATAAGGGCGCTTTATTTTCTCATTATAGAATTTCCGTCTCTCATCCAGGCGATCAGTTAGTTTTGGGCTACTGGGCTGTTGTTGAGCATTTGCGACAAAGGTCGCTTTCCCTTTGCTCTTTTCATTCCGTGGCTCCGGCTTTGAAGGAGACGGTCTATGATCCATCTGGTCTATTTGGGCCAGCTTGTCAATCAAGGCCTGAAACGTAGTCGGCTTGAAGAATATTATGAATTGGGAAATAGTTGCTTGAGGGTCAAGAGTGCCCACGAACATGCCCACTGCCGGCTCTTCTTCGATGCGCTGCTCACATTTCGACCATAAATTCCGCCATCGTATTGCGTATTGAACCCATGTTTCTCTAGGTTTCACCCTAGCATTGATCAATGCCGTTATTGGGGTGCGTTCACTAGCACTCGCGAAACGCTGGGTGAATAGTAGCTCCATCTCTGCAAAAGTTTTGACGGAGCCGTTGGGAAGCTCCGAATACCACTCAAATGTTGTCTCTGACAAGATACCAACGAATTGGCGAAGCAACAGTTTATCGTCGCCTCTAGTGTCACCGCACAAGGCCCTGAACTGAGCGACGTGCTGATGCGGATTGCCCGTCCCTTTATATACATGGAATTTAGGGATCGTATATCCCGGCGGGTACCTTATTTGGTCATACCGGCCTGGATAGGGTCGTCCAGTCTTAACGATCTGCCCGGCCGTTTCGCTCACCTGATAAGCTCGTATTTGCTGAGCGATGTAATCATCCAGAGCGGCCTTAGTGATAGTCTCCTCCTTGGCTGCTGAAAGAGCCGGAGGAGGGTTCGATGTCTCCCCCCTGTCGTCTTCAATGATAATCGGGGGGTTTTCAGCTGGTGGTTCCGGCTGTAACATCATCCCGGCCATGTCTTGGGACAAAAGAGCCATTCGTTTTATGTTGGCCTCCTGTTCCGCGACCTCTTTTTCTTTCCTCTCGAGCATTCTTCGGAGGAAACCAGCATCAGTTTCTTGTTCCTGACGCTGCTCTGAGGTCTCCGGATTGTCTTTCGGCCCAGTGAGTGCGGCCATTGCAGTTAGCATCTCCTGAAGTTTCTGCTGCTGCTGCTCCTGAGCCTTTGTTATCGATCGAGTAAGTGGTCGATGACCCATAGAAGCACGACTTTCCTCTTTTCCGGAAGCCATATAAACGGTATGTGTTACCATGCCCCCAGACTTAGGGCGTTTAGATTCAACATCCTTGCGGTTCGCCGCGGTCACGGGGGCTTTCTCTGGCTTCCTTCTCTTGTGATCGGTTGAAGTTGAGGGAGCCGTTGCAGCGGGCACCCAGACGGATGGCATCTTCTGTGTTACCATGGGATGACTCTTTTCTTGCCGAGCTTTAAGCTTCTTTGGCCGGCGAGAGTAGTCCTGGTCAATCACCGATTCCTGGACCTGTCGCCAGACTTTGTAAATCTTGGTAGAAAGCCGCTGAGAGGGCTGCTCCGGCTTCTTTTCTGTAGCAATCTCCATAGGTGGAGGAGATCTTTTCAGCACGGCAGTCAGAGAGTTCTTGCGAACCCTCCTAAGTGGTTCAAAGCCGTTCTCAGTTGGAACAGCAGCATTGATTTCCACCATGGGAGCTGGCGGAGTCAGTCCAGACGGGGACCTGCCACCGACCTTCCTTACTCGTTGCCAGTGACGACGGCGAGCATGTCGTGCGGATGGGATTGTCTCAGCTATACGGGTGACTTCATCGTGTCCCCCTGTTTTGGCGAAGGGTTGTCACCGGCGTCAGCCTCTTAAAGACCGATGTCCGTTGAGAAGCGATGTCCAATCTGTCAAAAACAGACCTCTAGGCGGGGGGAGCATCTTTGAGGACTTCTCCTGGAGCGGGAGCCGGAACGGCCAGCCTTGTGAAGACTGACTTCTTAGCAGAAGAAATTTCTCTGATAATTTCGTCCGCTTGAGCCGGGATGGCTATCCGCTTTGGGATGGCTGCTTCAGGTATCGCAGGCTTGTTGGCGTTCTGGCCCAGTCTTTTGAAAACTGTGGCAGTGGAGTTGGGCGACCCATTGAGAGGGGCCACGACAGTAGTAAGTCGATCAAATGCCGACTTCTTTGTGGTTTCTTGCGACAGCAGCGGGGCATTGAAGCTCATCGGTGGGATCATGGTCCCAAAGAACAACCCAGTGGTGGCCTGAGTTACTTGCTCCACTGGCATTTTGAACAGGGATGCCGCTTGGGGACCGTAGGTTACACCTGAGTTGCAGTTGTAGCTGGAGCAGTTAGAGGCCATCTCTTTCTTCTGCACGAAAGCAAAACCAAATCTTAGTACCTTGATCCCAAGGGCAACCATATTAAACAGCGATTCGTTCGCGAACACGATACACGAAGTGTGGAGTGGAAAGAGGAAGAGGTCCCACCGGGCGTGCCGGAATCTGTTCTCCTCTGAAATACGGAGACGAGACCACGTAGGTCTGTCTTGCCTGAATTTGGGGGCAGATGCTAATTGGTGCTATCTGTCCACCTCTCCGAAGATGCCAAGTTGATTTATGGCACCGTACATCGAAGGTTTAGACGGATGTGGCTGATGTAGCAGACTTCGTCAGATTCCCCCTCATTTGAGGGGTTTTTCATTGTGGGAACGCTCTTCCTTGCAGGTGCAAGCCCCTGCAGTTAATTACGCTACCGCATCGTGGTAACCACTTTCTCCTTCTCCAGATGGTCACTTCGTGTCGTGTGTGTTGGTTTTGTTTTTGGTTGCCCGTGAATTGTATACGGAGACTAATTTATGTTGTCGCCCGTAGGGCGTGGATTAGTCCAAATCCGTATTTTCTTAGATTTGGGTTTGGGTTTAAGGATACGTTAGTCTCATTTGAGACTAAGATTAATTTAAACATCTGTTAAGGATACGTTAGTCTAATTTCAGACTAAGATCAACTTAACGGGATCGTTTAGATCCAACAAAAGAGCATTTGGGCTCTATTGTTTAGTTTAGGGACATTGCGGTCGATTACCAGTTTAAGGACATGGTGGTCCAAGGTTAAGGACATCATAGTCCATGGGTTTAAGGACCCCACAGTCCGAGGTTAAGGACATCATAGTCCGTGGGTTTAAAAGGACCGCACAGTCCGAGGTTAAGGACATCATAGTCCGTGGGTTTAAAGGGACCCCACAGTCCATGGAATGATTGGTTATCGGGACCCGTCACCTCTCTGAAGACATTGAAGGATTACAACGACAAATATCAGAGGAGTGAAGAGATGTATCCTTGAACCAAAGTTGATTGGGAAATCTGTAGTTCAATTTGGAACTAAGATCAATTAATTAGATTATGAGCACATTGGCCCAGTTAAATCTGAATTGAGGACTTATGGCCAACTTGGGCTAAGTCCAATTAGGTTTGAAATGTTGGCCCTTTTTTGGACTATTGAACATTTGTCTGGGTTCAGCCCCCTATTATTTAGCAATGCTAAACAGGGGTTTGGGGGCTCTGACAACATTTTGTCTTTGGCTGAGCACTAGCCATTCATTATAGCAATGGACTTTACTTCGAATGTCATATGAAACGATCAAGTTTGGAAGAACGTAGTTGGGGTTTAATCAAAGGGGAAATCTTGTCTCTAGAAAAAACTTAGCTGATTTTAGGCTAAGACTGATTTGAAAATAGTGTTAAACACTAACACATATTTGACGATCACGTGTTCCCACGTGATGCACTTAAAATAGTGTTAAAAACAAGGGGCAAAACGCTCAAAATAGTGTTAGAAACTAGAAATGAGGTGGTCACGTGAGGCGCCCGAGAATTAGGTTAGACTTCCTTTATTTTACTATCAAAATCTGTAAATAAGTGTTAAACACTTAGCCTCTTTTGAAATCATCACGTATGGAAACGTGACAATGCCTCTGTGTTGGGCATCAATTCCTCTGTCTTCCCCTCTTTTATTCTTTTGAAAACGGTATTTGTCAGGGGTCACGTGGGGACACGTGAGGCGCCCTTGATCAGTATTGCCTTCGGCTTTGTTCTCTTTTATTTTAAGGGTCACGTGGGAGCACGTGAGGCATTGCCTCTGGGCTTTTTCTTTCTCATTTTGAGGAGTCTGTTTGAGGGTCACGTGGGGCCACGTGACCATGTCTCATTCGTTCTTTTCTGATCATTAAAGGAAGGGTCACGTGTTGCCACGTGACCACGTTTACGTGCATGGATAATTTAAGTGCTTTGTTTGAGAATTAAATTCTTTGATAGGATTAAACCCTAATTCTGTTTTGAGGAATTAAATTCCTATGTATATGGAAGAATTAAATTCTTATGTAGGGTTAAACCCTAGTTTTATTTGGAGGAATTGAATTCCTATGAATTTGGGAGAATTAAATTCTCATATAGGGTTAAACCCTAGTTTCATTTGGAGGAATTAAATTCCTATGAATTTGGGGGAATTAAATTTCTTAAACTCAATTCACCCTCTAAGTTTTGGATCTGCATGGCAGAATCTTCCCGATGAGAATTAAATTCTCAACTTGTGGGGAGATCTGCTTCTGCAGATCTTCAACCAAAGGAAGAAAAAAGTTCTTATTCAGAAGAGTTAAACTCTTAAATTGAGAATTAAATTCTCATTTTTGTTTTATGGAGCTTAGATTTCTTTCCCTTTCTCACCTAGGGTTTCTTTCTCTTCTGAGGAAGTCTTCTTTTCTCTCTGTTGTTGTATTTCTCTAAAAAAATTCCAAGGATCCTTCTCTTCTCTTCTTGGCTCCTATTTATAGGAGAAAAAAAAGAATCGGTTTGTTTAGTCAATCTTTCATTGAAAGATTTTCAATTGATTTTATAACCAACATGATCTTTTAGACCACTCAGTGAATTTTATTCACCATTGGATTTTTAATCCAAAAGATATTCTGTTTGTTATTCTTGGTGAATTTCAGGGAAATCTTTCCTTGTATAGAATCTTTCTATAAATTGGTGATTTTTAATCACCATTGGATTTTTAATCCAACGGTGCTCCACTTTACAGAGCACAATCTTTTTTTTGTTTGGAAAGATTTAAAGAAATATTTTCCAATTAGGGTTCTCGATTCCTTCTTAGTTAAAATTTAATTCTATTAGTTCAGAAGGCTTTAAAAGCCTATCACGTGTTGGCACGCGATCCCATTGTTTGATCATTTAAATAGAATTTAATTCTATTAATTAAAGAGCTTAGGAACCCATCACGTGTCGACACGTGACCCCCTTGATCAACATTTTAACCAGAATTTAATTATGCTGTTTTAAAGAATTAAGGAATCATCACGTGTCAGCACGTGACCCTTGGTCATGTGTGAGCACGTGATGCCCCATTAGGGTTTTTCCTTAGTTTTTTTATTATATCTTTTAATCCCTTTCAATGGGTTTAAAGGTTCATCACGTATGGGCACGTGACTCCCGTTGATTAGAATTCAATTCTATTATAATAGAGTCTCCAAGAAACCATCACGTGTCAACACGTGATGCCCCATTGGGGGTTTTCCTGATATTTTATCAGGGAACACCGATATCACTTTTTCCAACTCCTATAACTCTAATTCCTATTATCTTTTGGTCAAACAAATTTTTATACAATACTTGTAACCTTCAACCCGAATATTTAGATTCAAAATTTCATTAAAATTCTCATGTAAAATAACTTTAATTTAACCTTTTCATTTAAATACTATGAACTTTAATATTATCTCTTTTAGTATTGCTTAAACATACTTTTAGGAAAACTTCATGGAGTAACGACCTATCCCTCACATACACTCTTGTTCAATAGCACAATACCTTTTGTGTGAATTTTGGTTACGAAGAAAATATTACATTAAAACTCCACTCACTTTAAAAACGGTTTTATTTTAAAACAGTATTCTTCATTCCTTTGTGAATATGCCTCTACAACCCTCTTTAGGAGATCCGCTATTGGATGGTGTGGATTATCGCATATTTTTTGGGCTAGTAGAGGGAGATGCAGACCTTCTCACGGAGCATTCGGTCTCGAAAAGTTTTAAATACGGTTTTTTAAGAAAAACGAATTTTTCTAATTAAATAAAATTATTTTTTATAATTATATAAAAATTACAAAATCCATATATTTTTAAAATATAATAAACCTACATTTTGTTAAAATGAAAGATTTACAAGTCTCACTAAAATACCATCAAGATACCAACAAAAGACAAGTTTTACAATAAAATATTTTGAACTTTCCAAGCTAAGCAATTATCACTAAAATACCTCAAATCCTTAAAATTCATATCCATGAAAATCCAAAATAATATAAATAAATACTCGAGGTTTATTTTGAAATTTTATTAAAAATATTTTTCTTAAAACCCCCTCGAGTTATATAAAATAATATTTAAGGACTTTAGTAAATATAGGTTTAAGCGGGATCATTCTCTTGAGCCTCAGGGAGCTGGAGAAAGTGAGTGCTTACCTATTTAAGGTAGAAAACTTAACAGAGTTATCAGTGGTAATTGTTTTGGAAAAAGACATAAATCCTGTCGTCCATGTGCAGCAGTTTCCGATGACTCCCGAATTTAATTCAGAATCTAAATCAGTTATAAGTGTCTGACTCAAGTCTGAGTCTAACTCAAACCTGAATCCAAACTCAAATCAGAATCCAATTCAAACATGAATCTAAAGTCTAACATGAATACCTGAACTTGAACTTGAATACTTGAATTCAAACACCAATACCAAACATGAATAATTGACTTGACTTGACCGAACCATGGTTATAACTTGACATGACTTCTTGAATACATGATTACATCCTGAACCTGACTATTTGAACAACTTGTATCAATGGTTTTGGCAAGACTTGTAAATATAATCTATACAATACATTACACGGGGATAATAGGGTAGATTGGTACAGAACGTATTAACGTGACATGAGATGGTCACTTAAAAGACACCTACATGAACTCTCGTGCCGTTATCCTGTGGGTTTTGACGGGGTCTTGTACTACATGTTACCATAGTCCACGGGGTAAGATGGACTCCTGTCGTATACACAAATACTTTTTGTACCAACCTACAAATAACTACATTAGAATAACAATCATATACCTGTACAACTTTACAGTTTCATTTCACATTACTTGTTATATTCCATTTCTTCTTTTGAGACTTACCGAGCGCTAGTTCGCTGACGACATTTCTGTCTATTTCTTCTTTTGAATGTTCATCAGGAGGACCGGGCTCTTAGGAGATCGCGCCTAGTCAGGTGGACTTGGACCAGTTCACTGTCCAGCCGGATTTCTAGCTCTCCTTATATTTACTTTCAGTTTGTATGCCACTGTTTAGGAACTATTTTTCTCATTATATTTTTTCATTTCCAAACAGTTGTATGTAAAGTGAATGTAAATAAAAGTTATTGTTTGTTTATTTTATATTTCTTGTCATTTTTGTGCATTTTTTTTTACATATATTGCTTAATTACGCTTAACGTATTTATTTCTTAGTAAATACGTTGCGGCCCGCTACGTCATCGTTTCCGTATACTGGGAAACGGGGCGTGATAGGCTCTCTATAAAGCATGCACACAGGAGCGCCAAGTTTATTGCGCCGCTCCACGTGCAATACACGTGCACCAGCGCTAGAACCAAATCTAATTCCGTGTCCCACCGAGCGCAGCGCAACGCATGAGTGCCACGTGCAAGTTACATGAACCAGTGCCATGTGCTAAATTAAAGATGGCAGCACTGACGTCACGTGAAATGCACGTGCGTTTGAACAGCGTCAGCACTAACTGCCCATGAACGGCAATCAGAACTAAGACTTAGAAAATTGACCAAGTGTTTGAAGCTTAAGCTTCCTTGATGATCCAAAAATCTGTGAGAATAAAATTCTCAAGCCATTTAGGTTGACCTAGTTCTCAAATGAGACTGCATGTCCCTAAGAAAAACTTATGCTGGAACTCAACTTTCCAATTCCAAAGCTTATAAACTTATGGACCTCACAATATGATAATGAAACCTATGTTCATCCCTATTGGCAAACCAAGATACCAATAAGTGCATAGTCAAGCAATACTTGGCCAAATCATGAAATATATATATATATATATATATATATATATATATATATATATATATACGGATTTGGACTGATCCGTGCCCTACGGGCGATGGTGAAATTAGTCTCCGTTTACAATTCAAAGTCAAACCAAATAAAAACAAAAAAACAAGATACACGAAGAAAACAAACTTGAGTGTAGAAAGTTGCTGTCGTTATCAATAACGTAATTAACCACAGGGGCTTACACTTGTAGGAAAAATCTGTCCCCAATATCATTAAACCCCTCATCCTGAGAGGGGATATGAAGTCAAGTTATATCGGCCGCATTTACTCAAATCTCTGATATACGACGCTATAATCGTTTAGTGTCTCCGGAGAGGTGAATGGATCAACTAATGCATCTGCCCCCAAATTCAGGCAAGACGTTCTACTCCAGTCCATCTCTCGTTTTCGGCGATAAACACATAGCAACTCGAAGAAACGATATTTGGATTTCGAGCGAGAGTATATCTTCTGTTCCAAACACTAACTGATATTGCACAACTTTCGAAGGCGTTTTATACATAGTTCAATATGCCCCTAAGGATTCAATCATTTTGGAATGTTAATGTAACACCTTAGGATTTGTATTTGTTTTAAATTGAGTTGTGTTTGGTGTTGACTTGTGAGAGAGAGGGAGTGGGCATCATGGCTTAGCCCATGCTTGGCTTTAATGAAGAGAGAGAGAGGAGGGTTGACATTTGGACCTTGAGTGTTTCCTCTCATTTCCTTGCATTTCTCTCAAACACCCACACACTCACACACACACACTTACACACTTACCTCAGCTCCAGAAACCTCAGCAGCAGCAGCAAGCACAGCAACAGCAACACCTGAGGCCAGAAGCAGCAGCAGCAGCATGAGAGCAGCAGCAGCAGCAAGAAGCAGTAGCAGCAGCAGCAGAGATCAGTAGCAGCAGCAGCAGTGAACAGCAACAGCAGCAACTGCAGCTTCTCCCCTTCATTTCTTCTGCTTCCTTCCGCTACCTAGGGTTAAGTATGAGGTATAATTCCTAAACTTACTCCCTAGCTTGCTTAGTTAGTGTAGTTTTGCATCGGTTAATGGTTTTAAGTGCGTTTTAGTGTGATATGGAGTGTTAGTGGGAACCTTGTGCTAATGAGGTGTAAACTGGTTTCAGTAGGATAATTGAGGTTTGTTGAGACCCTATTAGCTTAGCTTAACCCCTATTACACTAAAATACCACCAGTTTCCCTAATTGATGCAATTTATCGTATTTGTGCAAAATTTGAGTTTTCTGGAACTGCTATTGACCCGGTGAGTTCAGAATGAAATTGAGGATACTGCAGTATAGTGGTGATGTGCTGATACCCTATATTTAACCCGACCCCCTAACTGCTACAGTAGGCCGCCAATTATTTCGTTCTGGCCGCCAATTGCGGCCAGATGGGTAGGGTTTGGGTTAGGGTTTGGTCCTGTAGGTGTCTGCTAGTGTGTAGGGTTCTATGATATATATATTTTTGTAAATCTAGTTCTGTAGTAAAATCTGGGACCAAATACCTATTTTGCCGTTTTTCTAAACCTTCGCGACACGCGTGATACATGAGTAGGTTTGGGGTTTCTGCGTATTGCGACGCGTCGGGGTAGTTTCAGGTGCGTGATCACACGTTTTAGCGTATCGCGCACACGCGCGATTGGTTTGCGACACGGGTTTCTAGTTGGACTGTAGTGTCGCGTTTCTGTGAAATTGAGCTTATGTGTGATATGTGTTATGTGATTCTAGGTTCGCAGGCCAGTGAGACGGACGCTGCGAAGAAGGGCAAGCAAGTTGTTGGATACACTTAGCGCGAGACACGGTGAGTAGACTTCACATCTACGGGGATATCGCCCGCATGGCGTTATGCGTCAGGGCTGATAGAACCTTATTACTAAGTGTTGCATTTACCCTATAGACTGTCATCGCATGTTGCATTCCCTGCTATATATATATATATATATTGCTTAGAACTGATAGAACACTGCACTATTACTAACGGTTTATGTTGCACGGGCACTATTTTGCATGCTACACACACACCGTTAGTAATTGCCATGCCACACTCACTGTAGAGCTGCCAGGATTATGTGATTATAGTTCATCTTACATGTGATTGATTATGATTTCCTAGAAATTGGGAGCCGCATGACATCTTTAAAAAAACGGAAACTATTTTAAAAGCGGTTTTTCCCTTATACATCACCATGGATTTATTACATTGTACCTCACATTGGATTTATTTATTAGCGATGGATTTTCATGTGATTTCTGGTTTTGAGGACCGTGGAATTATTTAAGAAAAGATGCACTATTTTGAAAAACCCGGTACCTCGTGATATGATATTTTGGTGCGTCCACCACGCGTTTTCTCGGAGCTGAGACGTGTGCTTGAAACCCGATTCGAGGAGTGGATGTTCCGTTTGCGGGTTCGTGGTGGGCCCGGTATGGTTCCCCTCGGCGAGATGATCGATGGGTTTTGCCGATTGAGCCTGGAGGTGGGCGAGTACCTACCGGTGATTGGTTGGACCTGGCAGTTGTCCGGAGGATACTGGCCAGAGTCGAGAGATGGATGCGGGATGATCCGTACTGCCGGGGCCGAGGGCCGATACCGCAGATGGACCCCGCGGGCCGATCCGGACTGACGGAGCCCGATATACGAGGATTTGCGTGTCGATGCTGGACACGAGTATTTTATGATATTTTGGGTGCCGATGTTGGGCACTCGTGATTTCTCAGAGATATACAGGATTTGAGGGCCGATGGGTGTGCCGGCGCCTGAGTGTATTTGGGATTTGGGTGCAGCCTGAGGCACCGCCTATTGTTTTCCATGTTGACATATTCCATATAGACGTTATGTATCCCATGCTCAGTATTGATTTCTATATACCTCATCCTGTAGCACTTACCTGATAGAGCACTTGCATTACTATTGCATCCACTGTTTGGCATGCATTGATATCATCTGCTGGCATTAGTAGAGCCACGCTGTATGTGCATGCTCGCGATCACCTTTATATATTATCTCTATTCACGAGTTGGCAACTCACCCCCGTTGTGCCACAGTATTTGCAGGTTGCCCTTGGGAGTAGTCGCGGCTGGCTGTTACCGCATCTTTTGGCACAGATACCATTGCTGAGGCGAGTTAGCCTTTTTCTGTTAGGTGTGTTTTGTACGGTATCTGTTATCTTTCAGTTGTATATTGATGTATCTAGTATTCTCCATCTACCTTTCTGTATTGACTTAGAGACAGTTGTGAGGGCGATGTGTATGATTTTTGGTACTCTGGTGTCGAGCTCGCATGTGAGCCGACTTTATGTTATGCAGTCTTACCTTTGCTATATTGTCCTTGCTTTACTGTGTATTCTTCGCTACGGCGTCGTATATCATATTGGGATGCTTTATTTATTTCACTTGTTATTTCTGCTACACCTTGCTTTTACCCGACTTATGGGACAAATGTTTAAAAAGGAAATGTTACCAAAATTATAAAAGTTATAACTCTTGAACTTAAAAGGATTTCTACTAAATTAATAAGATGTTTTTCGGACACGCATGACTGTTTTTACGAAAATGTTTTAAATCACTCTATATTTATTGGTTTTGATTTCTGGGTCCGGCTTACTTAGCCGCGTTACGCCTGTAGACGTTGAGTGGTTAAGTGCCGGTCACGAGTCGAAATTCTCGGGTCGTGACAAAGTTGGTATCAGAGCGTAGGTTTTACCTTCGGAGTGTAGGATGACCCTGGTATGATGGAGTAGGTAGCTGCAGCAGGGTAGCGTAGCGTGTGTATGTTCCGCGGCATACTCACGACACGGTACTCCGCCTACGTGACCTTAGAACTTGTTGATTTAAATTCCTCCTTGATTACATAAGTTCTTACGATTCGATTTCCGTGTTCTTATCGAATCCTAATTCTCTTTCAGCCATTATGCCGCCTAAGGCTACGAGGGCACAGAGAGCGGCCGTGAGGGCCGAGATTCGTGTTGACTCGTCCGAGACGAGGACTGATCCGGGCAGTGCACCCGTTGTACCCGAGCGGACTGTTCCTCTTGTGACAGAGCAGATCGCCACGCTAGGGGCTCGTATGCAGGAGATGCGCCAGACGGTGGGATCTAGCATGCAGGAGATGCGCCAGATGATAGGATCGCTAGTTGAGACGCTTCGAGCGCAGTGACCAGAGGTAGCTCCACCCGTTCCAGAGACCGCGATGGTACCTACCGCACAGCCAGTTGCCCCTGCAGCCATGGAGGTGATTACAGTATCGCTATCAGAGTTCATGAGGCTGAAGCCTCCGGTATTCACAGGCACCGATACAGCCGAGGACCCACAGTCTTTCATCGACAGGATGGCCCGGATATGCCGTTCCCTCAGATGCGCAGATACGAGATGGGTTGAGTTCGCGAGCTTTCGGCTGGAAGGTCTTGCGCAGAAATGGTGTGATTCAGTTGAGAAGGGCAGAGCAGCAGGTCTTCCTCCTATGACCTGGACGGAGTTCGTGACAGTATTTTTAGCCCGTTTCCTTCCCCAGAGTGTTAGGGATGCCCGAGCACGCAGATTTGAGTCCTTGCGCCAGAAGCCAGGGATGACAGTGGCAGAGTATAACGTGCTGTTTACAGAGTTGGCAGTCTATGCCCCATATTTGGTGGCTACTGAGGAGTTGCGAGTCAAGAGATTTGTTCGAGGCTTGCTTACACCACTGTTCCTCGCGATCAGCGCGCAGCACTATGAGACCTATGCAGCAGCTGTAGACGCAGCCCTAGTAGTCGAGGAGCACCTTGCTGAGACTTCGGCAGTCCCAGAGTCGAAGAGAGTTCGTACTGGTATATCCGCACGGAGACAGACATTCAGACGCCGCGACAGGTATCGTTCAGGTACGGGGAGTGGCAGAGATTCGGGACGGAGCTAGATGTTTAGTTCATATCCATGAGAGAGTCAGCAGTCGCCGCGGGGTTGCTTTAGATGCGGCAGCCTACTTCACCTCGTTAGAGATTGTCCCGAGACACACCGGAGGGAGGCGGCAGCACCGCATGTTACTTTACCACCTTCACCACCTCAGAAGGCGTTGCCCGTTGTACCTACCGTTGCTCCGCGCCAGACTCATACACAGCGAGGTCGTGGTCGTGGAGGAGTTGCTCTGAGAGGACGAGATGACCGGGGCAGAGGGCAGTCAGTTGCAGGTGGTGGACAGGCGCGGGTTTTTGCTTTGACACATCAGGACGCGCAGGTGTCCAATGCAGTAGTTTCAGGTATCCTTCCTGTATGTTCAGTTGATGTACACGTGTTGTTCGATCCCGGATCCACACACTCGTACGTATCCACACACTTTGTGCCGAGTTTGGGTAGAGAGTCCGGTTTGCTTGATCAGCCGCTTGTGGTGACCACTCCTGTGGGAGAGTCGTTTGTAGCTAGGCACGTGTTCCGATCCTGTATCGTCTGTATTGGTGAGAGAGAGTTGCCTGTCGACTTGATCCTTCTGGAGATGTTGGACTTCGACGTTCTTTTGGGCATGGATTGGTTAGCCACGTGCTATGCTTCTGTGGACTGCCGTGAGAAGACAGTTAGATTCTACTTTCCCGGTGTGTCGGTTTTTGTTGTGTTGGGGGACCGTGGTGCCGCCCCTCACAGTGTGATTTCTTCTTTTCGCGCTGGACAGCTTTTGAGGAAGGGATGTCAGGGATTTCTCGCCTATATTTGCGATGCTAGTGCTACACAGGTTCCATTGGATCAGGTTCCGGTTGTTAGCGAGTTTATTGATGTGTTCCCTGACGAGCTTCCAGGGTTGCCGCCCGAGCGCGACATTTCCTTATGTATTGATTTGGTTCCTGGCTCGGGGACTATTTCCATACCGCCTTATCGGATGGCCCCGGCGGAACTTCGAGAGTTGAAGGGTCAGTTGCAAGATTTGCTGGATAAGGGACTTATTCGACCCAGTGTTTCTCCTTGGGGTGCTCCAGTCCTGTTTGTCAAGAAGAAGGACGGCAGTTTGCGTCTGTGTATTGACTACCGCCAGCTGAACAGGGTGACAGTGCAGAACATGTATCTTTTGCTGCGCATCGACGATTTGTTCGACCAGCTTCAGGGGGCAGGGTACTTTTCGAGGATCGATCTACGATCGGGCTATCATCAGCTGCGGGTTCGACAGGAGGACATTCCCAGGACAGCTTTCCGTACGCGCTACGGCCATTACGAGTTTTTGGTGATGTCGTTCGGACTCACCAATGCGCCAGCAGCCCTCATGGACTTGATGAACCGTATTTTCCGGCCATATTTGGATCTGTTCATCATAGTCTTCATTGACGATATCTTGGTGTATTCCCGGAGTAGTGAGGAGCACGAGCAGCACCTGCGGATTACATTGCAGACCTTGAGGGAGCACCAGCTTTATGCGAAATTCTCCAAGTGTGCTTTTTGGCTGGACAGCGTAGATTTCTTGGGGCATGTGGTTTCACGAGACGGTATATGTGTAGACCCGAGGAAGATCGAGGCCGTTCAGCGTTGGCCCAGACCCACATCGGTGACGGAGATTCGCAGCATTTTGGGGTTGGCCGGTTACTATAGACGTTTTGTGCAGGACTTCTCCTGTATTGCTACACCGTTGACCGGGTTGACCCGGAAGGGAGTTCCTTTCGTTTGGACGGAGGAGTGCGAGCACAGTTTCCAGCAGTTACGGACACGGCTGACGACGGCACCGGTGTTATCCTTACCTTCCGGATCGGCCGGATTTGTGGTCTTTTGTGATGCTTCTCGAGTGGGGTTAGGGTGCGTACTGATGCAGCATGATAGAGTGATCGCGTATGCCTCGCGACAATTGAAGAAGCATGAGCAGAACTACCCCACTCACGATTTGGAGATGGCAGCAGTGGTCTTCGCACTTAAGATCTGGCGACATCACCTATACGGCGAGTCGTGCCAGATATTCACGGATCACAAGAGTCTGAAATACATATTCCAGCAGCGGGACCTGAACCTTCGACAGCGCCGATGGATGGAGTTAGTGAAGGATTACGACTGCGAGATCTTATATCACCCGGGCAAGGCAAATGTGGTGGCGGATGCTTTGAGCAGGAGGCCCGGGAGTAGCCTATCTTGTTTGAGCGCAGTACAGGGGCAGTCGTCAGCAGATTGGCAGATATTATGTGACAGCCGAGTACAGTTCGAGTTCACGCCGATTGGAGGACAGATAGCGCATGTCCGTGCACGCCCACAGTTGATCGATCGTATACGTGAGGCACAGCTCAGTGATGACCGATGTTCAGAGATCATGGCACAGATTGGACATGGCAGATTTTCCGAGTTCATGATCGATGATCAGGGGGTACTACGTTTTGGAGTTAGACTGTGCGTACCAGATGCTGAGGGACTGAGGCGCGAGATTCTTAAGGAGGCACATCGATCGGTGTATAGCGTCCATCCCGGTTCCACCAAGATGTATCATGATATGAGAGATGTTTATTGGTGGGACGGAATGAAGAGGGACATCGCAGATTTTGTGTCGAGATGCCTGACTTGTCAGCAAGTCAAGGCTGAGCACCAGAGGCCCGCGGGAGAGCTACAGCCGTTACCCATTCCGGAGTGGAAATGGGAACAGATTTCGATGGATTTCGTGGTGGGTCTACCCAGGACTAGTCGGGGGTATGACTCCATCTGGATGATCGTGGATCGTTTGACGAAAGCGGCTCACTTCCTACCGGTGAAGACGACTTTCGGATTTACTCAGTATGCCCAGATCTACATTGACGAGATAGTACGACTGCACGGAGTCCCGACGTGTATTGTGTCCGACAGAGGCATCCAGTTTACCAGTAGACTATGGCAGAGGCTTCAGGAGGCTTTGGCCACTCGCTTGAGTTTCAGCACGGCTTTTCATCCGCAGACCGACGGACAGTCAGAGCGGACCATTCAGACTCTCGAGGACATGCTCAGAGCGTGTGTATTAGACTTCGGAGGTAGCTGGGATCATCACTTACCCTTGGTAGAGTTCTCCTACAATAACAGCTACCAGGAGACCATTCAGATGGCACCGTTTGAGGTTCTTTATGGGAGGAGATGCAGGTCGCCCGCCTGTTGGACAGAGCTCAGTGAGAGTAGTATCTTAGGGCCACAGATTGTTGAGGAGACGACAACGAAGATCCAGTTGATCCGCGACAGGATGAGAGCAGCACAGAGTAGGCAGAGATCTTATGCGGACCGTCGGCGACGCAGACTTGAGTTTTCTGTTGGGGATCATGTTTTCTTGAGGGTCTCCCCAATGAAAGGTGTGATGAGGTTTGGGAAGAAGGGGAAGCTCAGTCCCAGGTATGTAGGCCCCTTCGAGATCCTCGAGCGTGTTGGTGCAGTAGCCTACCGTTTGGCCCTTCCGCTCAGCTTTCCAGATGTGCACCCCGTGTTCCATGTCTCGATGCTCCGCAGATATCTTCATGATCCTTCGCACGCGATTCAGCACCCGACGATCCAGCTGGAGCGCGACCTTTCCTATGCAGAGCAGCCGGTGATGATCTTGGATCGACGAGTGAAGAAATTGAGATCGAAGGACATTCCATCAGTTAGGGTACTTTGGCGTGGTCAGAACCGTGAGGAGGTCACTTGGGAGACCGAAAGCGAGATGATGAAGACGTATCCCCATCTTTTTGAAGGTATGTGTAGTTAGATTTTTGAAATTCGGGGATGAATTTCTTTAAGGGGGAGAGATTGTAACACCTTAGGATTTGTATTTGTTTTAAATTGAGTTGTGTTTGGTGTTGACTTGTGAGAGAGAGGGAGTGGGCATCATGGCTTAGCCCATGCTTGGCTTTAATGAAGAGAGAGAGAGGAGGGTTGACATTTGGACCTTGAGTGTTTCCTCTCATTTCCTTGCATTTCTCTCAAACACCCACACACTCACACACACACACTTACCTCAGCTCCAGAAACCCCAGCAGCAGCAGCAAGCACAGCAACAGCAACACGTGAGGCCAGAAGCAGCAGCAGCAGCATGAGAGCAGCAGCAGCAGCAAGAAGCAGCAGCAGCAGAGATCAGTAGCAGCAGCAGCAGTGAACAGCAACAGCAGCAACTGCAGCTTCTCCCCTTCATTTCTTCTGCTTCCTTCCGCTACCTAGGGTTAAGTATGAGGTATAATTCCTAAACTTACTCCCTAGCTTGCTTAGTTAGTGTAGTTTTGCATCGGTTAATGGTTTTAAGTGCGTTTTAGTGTGATATGGAGTGTTAGTGGGAACCTTGTGCTAATGAGGTGTAAACTGGTTTCAGTAGGATAATTGAGGTTTGTTGAGACCCTATTAGCTTAGCTTAACCCCTATTACACTAAAATACCACCAGTTTCCCTAATTAATGCAATTTATCGTATTTGTGCAAAATTTGAGTTTTCTGGAACTGCTATTGACCCGGTGAGTTCAGAATGAAATTGAGGATACTGCAGTATAGTGGTGATGTGCTGATACCCTATATTTAACCCGACCCCCTAACTGCTACAGTAGGCCGCCAATTATTTCGTTCTGGCCGCCAATTGCGGCCAGATGGGTAGGGTTTGGGTTAGGGTTTGGTCCTGTAGGTGTCTGCTAGTGTGTAGGGTTCTATGATATATATATTTTTGTAAATCTAGTTCTGTAGTAAAATCTGGGACCAAATACCTATTTTGCCGTTTTTCTAAACCTTCGCGACACGCGTGATACGTGAGTAGGTTTGGGGTTTCTGCGTATCGCGACGCGTCGGGGTAGTTTCAGGTGCGTGATCACACGTTTTAGCGTATCGCGCACACGCGCGATTGGTTTGCGACACGGGTTTCTAGTTGGACTGTAGTGTCGCGTTTCTGTGAAATTGAGCTTATGTGTGATATGTGTTATGTAATTCTAG
Organism: Agapanthus africanus; assembly: GCA_030015575.1. Classification (NCBI taxonomy): domain Eukaryota; kingdom Viridiplantae; phylum Streptophyta; class Magnoliopsida; order Asparagales; family Amaryllidaceae; genus Agapanthus; species Agapanthus africanus. The sequence continues at coordinate 173,816,387 of JASDDO010000024.1, forward strand.
GTTCGCAGGCCAGTGAGACGGACGCTGCGAAGAAGGGCAAGCAAGTTGTTGGATACACTTAGCGCGAGACACGGTGAGTAGATTTCACATCTACGGGGATATCGCCCGCACGGCGTTATGCGTCAGGGCTGATAGGACCTTATTACTATGTGTTGCATTTACCCCATAGACTGTCATCGCATGTTGCATTCCCTGCTATATATATATATATATATATATATATATATATATATATATATTGCTTAGAACTGATAGAACACCGCACTATTACTAACGGTTTATGTTGCACGGGCACTATTTTGCATGCTGCACACACACCGTTAGTAATTGCCATGCCACACTCTCTGTAGAGCTGCCAGGATTATATGGTTATAGTTCATCTTACATGTGATTGATTATGATTTCCTAGAAATTGGGAGCCGCATGACATCTTTAAAAAAAACGGAAACTATTTTAAAAGTGGTTTTTCCCTTATACACCTACCATGGATTTATTACATTGTACCTCACATTGGATTTATTTATTAGCGATGGATTTTCATGTGATTTCTGGTTTTGAGGACCGTGGAATTATTTAAGAAAAGATGCACTATTTTGAAAAACCCGGTACCTCGTGATATGATATTTTGGTGCGTCCACCACGCGTTTTCTCGGTGCTGAGACGCGTGCTTGAAACCCGATTCGAGGAGTGGATGTTCCGTTTGCGGGTTCGTGGTGGGCCCGGTATGGTTCCCCTCGGCGAGATGATCGATGGGTTTTGTCGATTGAGCCTGGAGGTGGGCGAGTACCTACCGGTTATTGGTTGGACCTGGCAGTTGTCCGGAGGATACTGGCCAGAGTCGAGAGATGGATGCGGGATGATCCGTACTGCCGGGGCCGAGGGCCGATACCGCAGATGGACCCCGCGGGCCGATCCGGACTGACGGAGCCCGATATACGAGGATTTGCGTGTCGATGCTGGACACGAGTATTTTATGATATTTTGGGTGCCGATGTTGGGCACTCGTGATTTCTCAGAGATATACAGGATTTGAGGGCCGATGGGTGTGCCGGCGCCTGAGTGTATTTGGGATTTGGGTGCAGCCTGAGGCACCGCCTATTGTTTTCCATGTTGACATATTCCATATAGACGTTATGTATCCCATGCTCAGTATTGATTTCTATATACCTCATCCTGTAGCACTTACCTGATAGAGCACTTGCATTACTATTGCATCCACTGTTTGGCATGCATTAATATCATCTGCTGGCATTAGTAGAGCCACGCTGTATGTGCATGCTCGCGATCACCTTTATATGTTATCTCTATTCACGAGTTGGCAACTCACCCCCGTTGTGCCACAGTATTTGCAGGTTGCCCTTGGGAGTAGTCGCGGCTGGCTGTTACCGCATCTTTTGGCACAGATACCATTGCTGAGGCGAGTTAGCCTTTTTCTGTTAGGTGGGTTTTGTACGGTATCTGTTATCTTTCAGTTGTATATTGATGTATCTAGTATTCTCCATCTACCTTTCTGTATTGACTTAGAGACAATTGTGAGGGCGATGTGTATGATTTTTGGTACTCTGGTGTCGAGCTCGCACGTGAGCCGACTTTATGTTATGCAGTCTTACCTTTGCTATATTGTCCTTGCTTTACTGTGTATTCTTCGCTACGGCGTCGTATATCATATTGGGATGCTTTATTTATTTCACTTGTTATTTCTGCTACACCTTGCTTTTACCCGACTTACGGGACAAATGTTTAAAAAGGAAATGTTACCAAAATTATAAAAGTTATAACTCTTGAACTTAAAAGGATTTCTACTAAATTAATAAGATGTTTTTCGGAGACGCATGACTATTTTTACGAAAATGTTTTAAATCACTCTATATTTATTGGTTTTGATTTCTGGGTCCGGCTTACTTAGCCGCGTTACGCCTGTAGACGTTGCGTGGTTAAGTGCCGGTCACGAGTCGAAATTCTCGGGTCGTGACAGTTAATCCCTTCTATTGTTTAAGAATGATATTTTTAAGCAACTTGGGCAAAGTTTTGTTAAACGTTTCAGCTAAACCGCTTGCTTTAGAATTATGCAACGTCTGTGTTTCGTCTATAACTTAATAAAATCTTCGTATAATTTTCCTTCATAATTTTGTACTTATTTTAGTGTTTCTTTTGATGGAAAAATACTTTTGAAAGACTGTTTATAATTAAAACTAACTTTCGGTATTTTTTAAGAATTTAAATATAAGTTTTGGTAATTACTGGATTTTTTTTCAAAAGGAACTTTCTGAGAAAAAGAATTTTTTTAAGGATAAAATTGTTGGAAATGATAAAATATTTATTTAGAATTTTTCAAAATTTTTCGATAATTAAAAGCATTTTTAATTAATTTTCATAATAGAAGAAGGGATTTTTTAAATAAAAAACAGTTTTAAAATAAAAGAAAAATATATATAACAAAACATTTTAACTAAAACCCAAAGCCCAATTCCATACATGGTCCATAGTGATAATTGTTTATCACAACTATTTTTTCGGCTTATGCTTGTTTACAGGGTCCTGTGGCTTATGAGCTAATGTTTCGGTTATAGGTGCTTGACTCATCACTCCCATTAATTAATTATTAAGCATGTGGGTTATTCCTTTTTATGGTCAATGAATTTCCAAAAGCATCATTCACCCTTCACTGCCATTTTTAATTAGCAACGGACACATGTTCATTTCAATTATTTCTTGACCGTTTAATCCATTTGAATTTTTGCCTTCACAAATTTATTTTGTTGATTCAATTCTAAAATTGTGTATTTAATTACAATCAATCATAAAACAGCTATATGCATCTCTTTATACCAAAAAGAAATAAAACCCCTGTTCTCCACAACCGAGACTGAAAACAAAAGGAAAAAATTCCCGAGGAGAAAACTCCAATTCCCATCTCTGTTTATCCCCACCATTTCTCTCTTTTCTCCCTCGTTTCTTCACCAAAAAAATCACCGAAAATTCTTGTTACTTCGTTACTCGATCTCCTACGCAACCGTGCTGATCTTGTCCCCAACAAAAATCCGAGGTAAGAGGATTACGCGGAAAAGCAGAGGTTTGACGATCTTTGACAACGTCTTCTTTGTCAAGTAGGATCTCTGTTCTCCTCCACTCATTCATTCACCTTGTCAACATGTATTCTAGATTGAAATATCATTCTTATCGTACTTTTAATATAAACAACCCTATTTGCAAGTCTATGAAAACCCCTATGAATTATTGTTATCGGAATATTTATACCGTACGTTAGCTTCTACAACCGAATACTAGTTATTAGTTGTGCACGGGGTAATGACCTACCCCTTCCTACATACTCACTTTTCAAACCCTAAAGCGCATCGTTACGCTGCCCGTTTCTAGATTGATAAAATGCCTTTTTACAAGCCGAAGTGCTGCTAAAATTGTAACAAACATTTTAGCGCTAAAATATCCTAAATATACTCAACGGACGTTTTCCCTTTAAATATCCTAGAGTTTTATAATTGCGTATTGACACGTTAATACTTCAAGTTGCCCAAAATTGGTATTTTCATGTAAACACCATGTGCCTCTAAACATTGTATTTTCGCATAACCCCAATCTATCACCAAGATTATCAAATACAATACAATGTGCAAACTAGAAAAGAGTTGAGAGGTGCTACAACCTTTGTAGCGTGTCCGGCTGATGCCGGAAGACCGCGTCTAGACTTTGTGAGCTCTCAGACCCGTCTGAATGCTGACCGCCTCGCCGTAGATGATCCGCGTTGAAAGCGGACTGCTCGAGCTCCAATTCCGCCACCGGACGAAGAAACTTCCTTTAGAGGCTAGCTAGGCGCATAGAGGAAGACGATGTGAATGATGGGTACTCTCTCTTTTTGTCACTCTCTCACCATGACTATACTTGCTATTAACTTCGAGAGCAAAAGCTCTAGAAGGAGAAAGAAGATGTTTGATGGTTTGAAAAATAATGAATTAAGTTAATTCTTTTCTTCTACCCATATCATACTAATATGATATGAGTCACTCTCTCACTCTTTCTCTCATGTGTGTGTCACACACACAAGAGAGAGGGTGTGCCCCACCATTTATTAAGTATAATAAATAAATAATAATATACAAATATACATTAATACACACACACACATACATATACACACACACAATAAAAAAATGGTGGCAATTAATATATATATATATATATATATATATATATATATATATATAATAAGTATTAGTACATGTATCCCATGCATGTACATATCATGTACATCATGTATTACATACATGAAATGCCATCAATATTTTCTCAGTATCATATACTGTAGAGAGTGTGTGTATCATCATATGCACTATACTAGAAACCGCATCATCTATACGGTTATCAAGTCAACACTTGACTTGATATTCCGGCTTTTAAACCGGCTAGTATAACAGTCGTCCGATTAAACGCGTATATCCAATATACATGTTTTATCAAACTCATGCACGTATTCTTATACGGATGTCACATCGCGTTTTTCCCGAACATGCACATTCATTGCGGGACTCTAAAGACATGTCAATACGATGGCAGTAGATTATACAGGATCATATCCGATTGAATCTGAAACACTTTCAGATTCAACTCCCTTTCAGGTTAACCCACAGGCTCGTCAGTAGCACCAGCTGTACGTAACGACTGTACATGTATGAGAAAGATAAAGGCAGGTCGACGAGCGAACTAATCCAGACCTGACAAAGTCTATAAGTGACAGTCATCGTACAGTCCAGTCTCTTCGTCAAAGAGTACCGTATACCGGGTCTTACGAGTGGAATTTGTCAGACCCCAAATAACCCGATAAGTCGTGCTGACAGAGGACTCATAACCAAAGAGATGCAACCGGTAACACTCACCAATTTATCTCTACGGCCGTGGACACGATCTTTTGGCTATAGTCGTGTCCTGCACAATGTAATATCGACTCCCAAAACCGGGAGTGACGAATTCCCTCGACCGCTCACTGCCTTCATGTGCTTCGGGACTGTACTCAACTAAAACCTGTTTGCACGACTCAGTAGAACCGTGGTAGGGTAGTAATCTAAGTACAATAAGAATACACACAAGACACTATAGCGATCTCAGGTCCAGAGACCATCCTGTACTCATGTCACCAAAGAACTGCTATATGACATTGGTATAATACCATCTAAGAGTTCTCAGCGAGTCCGTCCAGTGTAACTCATCCAATGAGCACCTGTATACAATTATCGGTGTCAAACACCAATGGCTATGGGATCAGCCATCGCCCAGTACATGGTCATAAAACGTATACACTAGTCTAAACTGGAGTACCGATACCCAGTCTCGATACTCTTACGACTATGGACATTTAAGGATGTGCCTATAAACTAGCATGCCCTACTAGTATGGTCCTTATCACAATCTTGGTAGTCAAGCAAAGATCCTATGGGCTTTATCTCAAGAATTATTGATACGTGATAACTAGTAACACGTACACACATGACAGATAAAGACAAACCAGATAGTATACTATCATCTCGAGTAAGATTGTTCTCTGTATAGGTCCTTAAATTCAGTAATTGCCTTCCTACAATTACGATAATTGCCTTAAGGGCATCTATAGCCAACAATCTCCTATTTGCACTGAAGGCCAATTATTGCGGTATTGCATACACACGTCTCATGTGCTACTGCATACCCAACTTCTGTACTCACAGTTTCGCAAACTGTGTTCGAGAAATAGTCTCAGTGAGTGGATCCGCTATAATGTTTCTAACTGCATCTCTCTAAATCTCAACTTTGCCGAGATCAATTATTTTCCGAAATGAGCGATACTTACCTTAGAATATTATTTGGATAGCCGATAAGACCTTGTTCACAAATGAACGTATTTATCCAAATAAATACTTAGAATATATTCTCTGCTGATTCAAAATCAGCATCAAGCGCCGTGACTACCCCAGTATCCCGTTTGGAACTCTTCCAATATACTACTTCTCAGAAGAGGGTAAACTGATAACTTGCGACAGATACGCTATCATCCTTGTCGCCTCGAAAACTGGAATCGGTAACCGCTTCCGAAAGGAGTCTGCCATTATCATACACCAAGGATATCTCATATGTTCTTCACTTCTTCCTATATTTCTCAACGATTGGACTAATATTTGCTTATTACACCAAGTGTAAAAGTATCATCTGATCTGGTATATAACATCGCGTGATTGACCTCACTGCCGAAGCATGTCGAATGTCATTCATGCGATTCTCTCTTTATCAGTCCGACATCATTTTAGAAAGAGTGGCCCCATTACCTGCGGGTACATTAACTCGTTAGGAGTCGTCCATTCTAAATCCTTCAGAATGGTGTCATTATACCTGAATTGGAATAATCCCAAAACCCTTATCAGGTCTAACTCTATAGACCTAGTCAACATAATCAATGATATATTTATAATCCATAAAGGAGAAACAATAACAACCAATGTTTGACCGAATCGTAGAATAGGATCATCACTTTCTATCAAGAGTATGTCATCTACATCAATACGAGGAACCTGAACCTACTGCCATCTTAAAAATACCAGCTTCATCTCTTATTTTGATGAAGTCAAACATTTTGATCGTAGCATCAAAAAACAGATGATCCACCTCCGCTGTGTCTGCTTTAGTCTACAAATAGACTTAAGCAATTTGCACACTATCCGCTGCTCTCACCGACTAAGACAACTCTCTGGTAGAGTCATATACACGTACACTTCTAAATCCAATTTAGAAAGACATTTTAATCATGCTCATACCAGATATCATAGTCATGAAAACAACAATGGCAAATTTTATTCGTATAGACTTCAGCACGGATTTTGAAGTAACAGTACTATCACAATCCACATCGGGTATTTGATGAATACTTGTATACTACAAGTCTAACTGTAACACTACTAGTTCATTTATACCAGTTCCAGTTCTCGTATTTGCTTATTTTGGTATTTTCTTGATTTATCGTGTTTTGGGTACGAATGGTATTTTACATTGCATTCAACCTGACCCACTTGCTTGAAACTTATTTGATTCATATTTATGAATTATCTTGACTTGTTACATAGACTTGTGCACTTTCATGAATACTGCATACTGGCATTTTATCTGGAATTGCATCTTTTACCATATAACATTTTAAGTCACGTAAAATATTTTAAAGATACATAACATGGCCTGCATGATACCCCTAACCCCGTGGTAGCATCCGCGCATTTTGTTCTCGTCCCGTTCAGTGAAACGGACTTGTTAGGATGGCTACACGAACGTACGTGCATCCGTTCTTGGGGGTATGTGTTTTCGTTACCCGGATATCCAATTTTAGTTTTGGTCGACACATATATTTTTCGTATTTTAAAACTGGATTTTTAGACCCGACCCGGGCGTGTTTTGGACTATTTTTGTATTAGCCAAATATTAAATGTTTTATTAATATAATATTAAACAGCATGTTAAAATTTTGTAACCAGAAAATCTTTCAAAATTTTTCTAAAGGAAATCTTTTTAAAAAATTTCAACAGATTCTCAGCTCTCTCTTTTTCTCTTTCATTCTCTTTCTCTATCCCTTTCCTCTCTCTTCTCTCTCTCTCTTCCTACTAAACTCCAAATTTCTTTCTCCTCGCCGTTCTCTCTCTCTCTCTTTCCTCTCGCACTCTCTATCTCTCTCTCTCCTCTCGATCTCTCTCTTTCTCTCTCTATCTCTCTCTCTCCTCACTTTCTTTCTTCTTCTTAAAATTTTTTCTCCTGCCTCTTCCCCACGAGAGCTCGAACCCACACCCGCGCCCATCGCTCGTGCTCGCCGTCGTCGCTACCACCGTCGACCCCTCGCCTTATCACCCTCATCATCTTCATCCTCTCTCCTCTCCTTCTTCCCAGAACCCCCGCAACCCATTCCCATCGCACTCGCTACCCTGCCTCACCCGACCTCATCGCCTCCCATCACCGACGACCTCGTCGTCGTTTTCCCCTCCGTCTACTCACCTCCCTCTTCAACTCCCAATACCACCACCACCATCCTAGCCAACCCCGAGCTCGTTCCCTGCACCCAAACCCGACCTCTGCACTCTCGCTGCACCCTCGCCGCCGGAACTCCGACGGCCTCGTCGTTGCCTCCACAACCTTCTTCTCCCTCTCCCTTCCTCTCCTCCTCTGCTAGCACGACCTAAGCCACCAAGAATCCTGCACTCCAACACCAAGAACCCTAAAAAAAACCACTGCATCACCGGAAAACCCCGCCTGCACCTTGCCGTCGACGGACCATCGTCTACGACACCCCCTCGCCTTCTTCTCTGCCCCAGAGAACCCGGAGAACCCCAACCTTCTTCTCTTTCTTCTTCTTCTTCTTTCCTTCTCTTTTCTTTTCTTGATTCGCGTTTTCCGGTGATCGCCGGAGCCGTGCCCGTCGCTGTTGATCCGGACGATCCTGAGGATGTTCCCAGACAGCGCGGTCGTGTTCTTGCCTTGCCTGGTTCTGTTCTGTACGTGTGCGCGTGCATCGAGACTTTTACCGACATTCGACGTTGTCGTGCGTATCTGTATCGCGATCCATCGAGGCAAGTTTATCTTGCTACATGCTACATTACTTTATACACATTTATTTTAATAATTATAACACTGGTATTTTAAATCATGCATCCCAAGTTCTCGTTTTACAGTTTTCCGGCATCCTTATACATCCGTACGTACTATTTTACATCTAGCGCATGCAAACTTATCTTGTTACATATTATACTATAGTATACTGCATCCAATTGAACATAACAGTTCATATTGTTTAAATTGTACATTCCGTATTTACCAGTTTATCATTTTACAGTTATATGATATTTATTTGCATCCATATCATATAGAATACAAATAGCTGCATCTACAGATCACATTAATACATAATACTGTTAAATTAACACCCCATGTTTAATAAAGTGCATCGTAATTAGTATTAGAACTATAAATGTAACCCTAATTGATAATTGTGCATCCATATCATTGATCTTATATCTATTTGCATACCATGTCACATTATCTCATTTTATTGTTATATTAATGCTCCATACTTGATTTTGTGCACCCATGGTTACTACAGTTTGATTATGAATACCCACTTGATACCTTTACACTACTTGGCACGACTTGATACACTATTTGACATGATTTGACACATAAACACTACCTGACATAACCTGATATACTACTGCTTGACTTGATACCCGATCTTATTACTAATGCCGACAATCTTGACCTGCTGTCCCTACGGACATTTCCAGTTGTCTATTCAGACAAACCCGTTCCTGCTTGATCCTGTGTTGGCATTAACTCCAGATTTATCAATACCTGACTTACACACATAACTTGGGGGTATGGGGAAATCAAGAATGTAGCCGAACGTAACTCAAAGGGCTATTATCCTTTTACCGTGGTCCCGTGGGGTTGAACGGGACATAAACTCACAGTCTGTTATATCTTGTTACCGTGATCCCGTGGGGTTGAACGGGGCATAGACCGATGGGTTATGATGAGGATTACATTAATTGATTTCGAGTAACTTTAGAGTAGATAACCCTATAGCATAGTTTAGACTACTCACTGCACTTCACCTGTTTATATCCTGTCCACTGATTTATATTCATGTTACGGTTTACTTATGACTTGTTACTGTTTATACTTCATGCCTGCATATTTCATCACATCCTGCTTGCTTAGAATTATTGATATTATGACGCACTGACGTCTGGGTTTTGCATGGCCCAGATCCCTTATCCTTATCGCAGGCAGTCCAGGAGTATCTTGATCAACAGGCCGAGCAGTGAGGACCTGTTATTAGTTTAGTTTAGTTTTCTTTCAGTATTTTCATTTCTGATGTGAGCCCGCATTATGGGACGTACATTCCAGTTTATTATTGTACTTGGATCTTTTGCTTCTGTATTATTTTATTTCATGACTCGTTTATTCTGGCTTATGGACATGTGTTAGATAGTTTATTACTGTTCTTGATATCTCTACAGCCGTAATGTGACTGTGGAGGGATATTTCCTATCCACAGGTAGCATGGTTGGCTCTGTCACGTGCCTATCTTAGCGCACTCTGGGAAGCGGGGCGTGACACTAACCTTATTAGGTTAATACCTTTCTATTTGCACTGATCTTGAAAGATCTGCTTTCTCCTTATGTGTTTTACCCTTTTCAGGAGTACACAAAAAAAAATCAATAATTTGTTGTAGTGCATGGAGTCCAACTTGGATAACTTGGCATCCAGCCATCAGTCGGAAGTCACTACTTCCTATGGCTTGCTGATAACTAGTAAGGTCATCATCACATGATGCAAACCTCCTAGTCACCGTCTACGGGAAAACCGAAGCCTCTCTCGGGTGGCTGAGGTCACCTATTAAATCTGCGGAGTATCTATGGTCTGTCAGGGTCAATTCGATCATCAGGTTCCTATAAACTTTCAGTAACCATTTGCGGTTCTGGATTCACTTCCAGTTCTACCATACTCCCACTAATTTTTTTTGCAAGAAATTCCTTTACCAAGGAGGTGGCGAGTCAAGAACAAAACACTTTTGATCTTGAAAAATGGTAGAAGCTATCCCTCGCGAACACTTAGGATAACTCACAAACTACTATTACCAAAACGTGTCTCGAGTTTGTCCAAATTATGTTTTTAAGTACAAACCGGATAACCTAATATCTTAACAACTTTAAGATGAACACCATTCTATATCACATATTGAAACATAGGCACTTGTTTGGGTGGAACCAATATCCTTTGATATGCATCTATTTCCAGTGCATCCCCAAAATTGAAGAAGATAACTTAGTATTACTCATTATGGAGCGCACCCGTGGATGAGCAATCTGAGAGAGAATCACATTCTTATTACGGAATACCTGGTACCAACTTCATGTCCGTATGGACATCGGACGACATACATCAATATGTATAAGTCTCTAGGGTTCACTAACTCATTTTTCGTGTGCTATTAATTAAAAACATTATTTTGGTTAAAAAAACCCAAAAGTTTGTTGTTTAGGCAAAACCTGATGATTTTCCTCAATAGCAACAATTGCTCCGAAAATCGATATTAAGGATAAAATCATCCATTCTCAATTCTCTGTACCTTCTCAGCATCTGTAACGCCCTGCAGATGTGGGATTTTGATCCAGTATCTATATACCCAGGAGTTAGAGTTTATTGAAAACAGTTTTTCAAAATACAGACACACATGAGATTCGAAACATTAAAAATGTTTCAGTGGGGTTAGTCGGGTATTCATTGTATTGCCTTTTTCATTGCCCAGGCTCATGACGGTAGTCGCGATTTCCTTTTTTTATCCTTCAACCCCTTTTGATGTCTCTCCATTTTACTTCCCTGTAAACCGAACTTATGCCAGTTGGTTTTCTTCTTACCATTCCTTTAGCTCCAGCTTCGGGATTGCAAAAAGACTATCCAATGAGCATAACTGGTATACACTCCTTACATGTAAAGAGATCTCAAACTTGAGACAAGGTAAGAGAGAGAGACAAACGAACAATTCATCTAATCCAGAACCAATGGCAATCCTCGGACTGAAATAATTTCATCGAGTTCGTATCTAACCATATGATGGTCTTCCAAGCACTATGGATCTATGTACCGAATACAGAGGGTTTTGTAGTTAGCAGAAGGGGAAGTAGGATAGGTAAGGACATATGTGACCATGTCGTGGATTAGGGCAATCCAGACATTCCAAATCCGTCGATTGTAAAATGGTTTGTTAATATGATTAACAAGCCTTAGTTTAAGATGAGTCAATGGTCGCTGCAAGAGAGAGAGAGAGAGAGAGAGAGAGAGTGAGAGAGAGAAGAAACACTCAGCGTGCACTCTAATCTAGATTAGATTTGTATAAATATCTAATCAAGATGGCTCCCACAGTTCCGTCGAATTCTCCTTCAAACGTTAAAAGTGGAACTAGCCCGGATTTCGCATAGAAAATCTTTCAGGAGTAACTATTACTCATAGTAGGAATCGGGACCCAAATTATCATGGTGTGGTAACCTTGACAGATGCCAACAAGTCACCCAACTATATAGAAGGTATGCAATCTCATTGCAATTTTCAACACTTAAAACCCCCGATATCGGTTTTATCCCTAACAACATATGATCTTGACGGATGCCAACAAATCATAGGCTGCTAGTCAAGTTCTACCCGTCATTTCATGATTAACTCGAACCTATCCGCACAAGCGCTTGACGGAAGCCATAAAAGCTGTGTGACTATCCCGGATAATCACATCAAATGCAAGCAGGAAGACATCACTCAGCTACCGTACACTACGCTTTGACGGAAGCCAACAAACGTAGCACGAATATTAAGTATTCTACTTTCTGAAATGACAGAGGGCTATGGCTAGTTTTGAAGAAAACCATCAATGTAATGAACTTGATCTCATCGTAGGAGCCTAGTGGTTTTGAAATTTTATAGTCGTGTAGACTTTTGCTCAAGAGTGAATTCCCTGTGAAGGGATTTAGACTCTTTCCTCATTGAATGAGGTGCAGGATATTCCAAGTAAAAGAAAACGACTATAAAAACAATTTTAATAACACAAACGTTTACCCAAGAACAAACTCCCAGTAACGGGATCAAGGCTCTTTACTCATCGAATGAGGTGCAAGACATTCCTAACCAAATGCCATCATGCAAAGCAAAAGAATCGACTATAATTTTTCCTTTATAAAAAGTTGGTTCCTACAACGTATAGGTTTATTTTATTTTGTATTAATGCAATTAATACATTCCCATCATTTGATAATCACATTATCTAACATTATCCTTCCCACACAAATATTACTAAGAAAGCAATATGAAAAGGAAAAATAGAATGCACATATACTCCATCCACATTCTCCACGGGGCCCCGTCATACACCGTTAGGTTACTTAACTAATGGTAGAACAGGGGCAGGGCAAGCACGGGTGCAAAACGTATATAGTATTTATTATATATATATTTTATATCACACACACGCACATATATATATATATATATATATATTTATGTATGTATGTATGTATCATCACATTCAAATAATCACATTACAGCATGCAGGAAAACAACATCACAGAGTTGGAATGGTCGGATCACTTAGGAATCCCGCGTTTCGTTCAAGCCAAAAACAAAGCACAAAATACTCCGGTCGTGTGAATAGCCCGTGCATAGTAAAAACAAAACCCTTACGAGTGCGTCAAGTCATCCGCCAATCCAAGAAGCGAGGCAACACGACATCATCACCATGATGAGGCCACCCAGCATTTTCTCGAATCCGATGACTTGAGCACCCCACCGCGGGTCTATCCTAACCCCCTACAAACATGACAAGCAGCCCGCCAGTCCTAGAATCGAGTGGCCCGATCTAAACTCCTTGAGATGGCCACCCGCTGCAATCAAGAATCTGGCTGCCAGTGTGTTTCTCCGTAGGGTAATCCTAATACCTGTAATAATACAACGGTAACATCGATCGCAACTTGATTGAGTCCCGACAAATAATAATACAATAGGCGGAAATGACAGCCACATGTTGACTGCTCGTCCCAAATAAAAGAATATACGTTTGGCTATAACATAAATGAAATGAAAAACACATCATCACAAACACGTACGGGGCTATTCATTTCGCGACAATCCAATCCACACCAAATAAACTTTAACATAGAATATATCAGACTCACATGTGCAACCCTGTCGAATTGATCACATCAATTCGGCGAAGTTAAACATCGCATATCATATATGTCATCATATTAACAAGGTTAAACGCTTTAACCACGTCAATACGGAACCCATGGTCAACGAATTCCAAAACCCGCGAAGTCAAAATTGAATTTCTAAAAACTGAAATTCAAGATCAGCCCCGGCCCCAAAACACCACCATTTCTTGCATGAATCAAAACCCAAACGACTCAAAAACTGCCCGAGACACCGGGGGGAAGGGACCTCGGGCACAAATTATGAGGCCCTGGGGGGCATTGGGTAGGGGCTCCAATCTACGGCCATAAAATTGTGGCCATGGGTTGGCTGCTGGGACAACAAGCGCGCTTACTGTCTTAGCACCACATCCAAGACCATTTCGTTATGGTCTCGGGTGTGGGTGCCCACCCAAGCCCCCGGGGACATTCCTGGGGTCGCTCCCGCGCCACCAGGGGGCTCTCAATCCAAACCGAGAGCTCCGTAACGCGAGTTATTTGCAAAAATAGTTACTGATTTGGAATAGTTTTTTCAAATAGAAACTATTTTGTTTTGTAAAAAGGTTTTGGAACTTAAAATGACCACAAAACCAAAATTGAAGAAAGCAACTTAATATTACTCATCATGGAGCACAGCTCGGGATGAGCAGTCTGAGAGAGAATCGCATTCTCAATACGGAATACCCAGTACCAACCTCATGTCTGTATGGACATCTGACAACATATATCATTATGTATAACTCCCTTGAGTTCACTGACTCAATTTCCGAATTCTATGAATTGAAAAATATTCTTTTGGTTAAAAGAAACCAAAAGTTTGTCGTTCAGGCAAAACTTGATGATTTTCCTCAATAACAACAATTGCTCTGAAAACCGTCATTAAGGATAAAATCAACCAATCTCAATACTCTGCTCCTTCTTAGCATTTGTAACGCCTTACAGATGTGGAATTATAATCCGGTATCTATATACCCAGGATTTAGAGTTTATTGAGAAACATTTTTTCAAGACACGGATGTACGGAAAATCCGAAACATCAAAATGTTTGAGCAGGGTTAGTTGGGTATTCATAATATTGCCTTTTGCATTACCCAGGCTCATGACAATAGTCGCATTTTCCTTTTCTCATACTTCAAGCTCTTTTTGATGTCTCTCTATCTTACCTTCCAGTATACTGAACTTTTGCTAGTTGGTTTTCTTCTTTCTATTCCTTCAGCACCAGCTTTGGAATCAGAAGAATACTATCCAATAAGCGTAATACTCTCCTACATATAAAGGGATTTCGAACTTGAGATAAGGCAGGAAAGAGAGATAAACGAACATTTCATCTAATCCAGAACCAGTGGCCATTCTCGGACTGAAACAATTTCATCGAGTTCGTATCTAACTATACGATGACCTTCTAAGAAATATGGATCTCTGTACCGAATATAGAGAGTTCTGGAGTTAGCAGAAGGGGAAGTAGGATAGGTAAAGATATATGTGATTATGTCGTGAATTAGGGTAATTCAGACATTCCAAAACTATATGTTTGTAAAAAGGTCGATCAATATGGTTAACAAGTCTTAGTTTAAGGTCAGTCCAGGGGTCACTTCCAGAGAGAAAGAAAAGAAATACTAAGCATGCACTCTATCAAGATTAGATTGGTATATTTATCTAATTAGGATGGCTCCCACTGAGGTAATCAAGGCGCTAAATACCTGATTTTGACTCAGTAGAGGATACATCCTAAGAATAAGTGGACGGGAGTCAAGGTCGTGACATCACGACCGCGGTGGAATTTGAAAAACAATAATTTTACAAAGTATAACCCCAATCTATCACAAAGATCATCAAATACAAAATAATGTGCAAACTAGAAATGCGTAGAGAGATGATACAACCTTTGTAGCGTGTCCGGCTGATCTTAGAAGACCCCGTCTAGACTTTATGAACTCTTGGATGTCACGCTCCGATTCTCAGTGGACGAAAATGATGACGTGGCAAGCCCGCGACGTATTTACTATGAGAATACGTTAAGCGTAATTAAGCAATATAACAATATACAAGAATCACAAAAGTAATAAGATGAACAATAACTTTATTTACATTCAAATTTACATACAATTGTTTGTCATAAAAAGATACAATGATAAAGTAAATGCCTAAACAATAGCATATTGGAATAAAAGCAGGAGCTAATGGTCAGGCTGAGAAGCAAACTGGTCTAAATCCTCCAGGTTTGGCTCTATCTCCTTCGTATCTGGTCCTCCTGACGAACATTCCAAAAAAAGAAACAGAGAGGAATGTCGTCGGCGGACTAGCGCTCGGTAAGACCCCAAAGAAGTTAAAGAAGATGATATATAAAGTGAAGAGAAACCAAGTAAAAGTGAACAGGTAAGGTTATATATGAGAGCCTCTAAGTATATTTATTTACCAGTATAAAATAGTTATTCTAACGTGGTTATTTGTAGTTTGATAAAGAAGATGTTCATGCATACAAGAGAAGTCCATCTTACCCCATAGACTATGGTAACATATAGTACAAGGCCCCATCATAACCCACGAGACAACGACACGTGAATTCATATAGGTGTCTTTTAAGTGACCTCTCGTGCCATAAGATACGTTCCGTACCAATCTACCCCTTTATCCCCGCGTATTGTATTATATAGTTTAAGATTACAGGTCTTGGCCGAATACATGAATATAAAAATGTACAGGTTCATGTTCAAGATGTAATCATGTATTTAGGTATTCATGTCAAGTTATATTCATGGTTCGGTCAAGCATTCAAGTTCAAGCTTGATATTTGAATTCAAGTGTTCATGTTTATGATCAAGTATTCAAATTTGTGTTTGATTTTGGATTCTGATTTGAGTTTGGATTCAGGTTGGAGGTATTATCTTATGAAAGGATTTAGCTCTTGTATTTCTTAAGTTTGGGAACAATCAGACAACTGCTGCATATTGACGGCATGATTTGTGTCTTTTTTCAAGACAATTGCCATTGATAAACTCCGTTAATTTGCATCATTGTCTAACCTAAATAGGCAAGCACTCACTTTCTCCGGTTTTCTGGGGCTCAAGAGAAATGATACCGCTTAAACCTATATTAATCTAGAGTCCTTAAAAATTTAATCTCGTTTGTTTATATTGTATGCATTTATCGAGGGCGTTTTATGAGAAATATTTTAATATTGTTTAAAAAAATAAATCTCGGGGGTGATTTATAATATTAAGAGTTTTTATGAACATGTATTTTAATTTTAGTGGTATTTTAGTGATAAAACCTACCTTTTAAAAGTTTATGATATTTTAATGAAAACTACTTCTTTTGTAAACTTGGTGGTATTTTATTAAAAATTTAATCTTTCATTTAAAGATATATTTTTTCACAGTTTTTTTTATTGAAAATACGGTTTCATAATTTTATATAATTTTCCAAAGTTTTAATTTTGTTTAAGAAAATCGTATTTCTTTTAAAATTGTATCCTTATTCATTTCGAGACCGAATTCTTCATGAAAAACTCTGCATCTCGCTCTACTATCCCAAGGACGTGTGATAATCTGCACCATCCACAAGCGGGTCCTTTAAAAAGGGTTGTAGATGCGCAATTGCAAAAGGAGGTAAAAATACCGATTAAAAACGTATTTTGTAAAAGCGATGGTATTTTATTGTAATTCGTATTCTTTAAATTAACCATATATTTAAAATAACGTGCTATAAAACCATAGTGTTTGTGAATGGGGTAGGTCGTTACCCCATGAATTTTCTAGAGGTATGTATGTTAGTTATCGAATAAAGGTTATATTTAAAGTTCATGGTATTTATGTGAAAAAGTTTGTTATATGATCATATCACATGGAATTTTAATTGCATAAAAAGGTAAACGAAGAGAATAATATTTTAAAGTTATATTAGGTATTTGTGTGACTTAAAAAGCGGGTTAAAATATTGAAAGGAAAATGTTATCGGAGTGAGCTCCACTTTTGTCGATATGTTTTAAGAATGGGATTTGAAACGAAATGAAAGGGAAAAATAGAGACTTACGGGTTGCATAGCGTTGATAAGAGAGTAAGGAAGAGAGATGGAGTCTCCGTGGTATCGCAGTATCGTCGAGAAAAGCTCCGATTTTCAACGAAAAGAACTTGATCGCTAACTCCACCTGACTAGCCTTAACCCCTCTTGAACTTGGAGAATTTTTTGATAGGGATTTTCAGAATGGGGAGAGCTAGGTGATGAGGTGTATTTATAGTGTAGAAATGATGGTGTGTGAGTTAAAGAATTGAATAAAAAAACTTTAAAATAGATTTAATAGGGAATTGAAGAGCCTCTGGATGAATGCATAGAAATCAAACACTACAGTGGAGTATAGGGGAGTCAAAGGGACACATGTGCAAAGAATGGAGCGATTTGGAGCCATCAAGACCGCCGGTTGCGGGCCAAATGGAAAAAACGGTGGTTGGATTTACGCCACGCGGCTTGAGGCTTTGGACATGTGTTATATTCTGTGTTAACTCCTCATTTATTCTGTTTGATTTTTCTGAAACTTTTCGATTCTCCATGTATTGCACGTGCAACTCTTAGGCTTTCGAAAAATTAAAAAGAAAAATATTAAAAATAATTGGGACTGATGAGATTCGAACACACAGGCTATGTCACATCAATGAAGAGGCTTTACCAGTGAGCTATAGGTTACTTCTTTCTTTTATTAAACAAATTTAACTTATAACTCTTAATACGGCTAAAATATCCTTTCTATAACTCTTAATCTGGCTGAAATATCCTTTCTATACATTGAATAAGTTACATTTGTACAGAGATTTTAAAGTCGTTACATTCTACCCTTCTTATAAAAATTTCGTCCTCGAAATTTATACAAAGGAATAATTTTCGAATAGATGAGGGTATCGTGCATGCATATCGTCTTCTCTCTACCAAGTTGATTCTCTTGGCGATTCCTTTCTCTACATCACCTAGACCAAGTTCACCTCCCTGTTCCGTAAGGTCTTCACATTTTGATCCAAGATGTCGACTGACTGTTGCTCGCAAGTCAGATCAGCATGTACAGTGGGCTATGAGTGATCAAGTATGTAGCTGGGGTCGCTCACATATCGTCGTAGTTAGGATATGTGGAACACGTTGTGCACTCCTTCCAATGATGGTGGTAGTGCCAAGCGGTATGCCACTTCTCTAACCCGTTCAAGTATGTCGAACGATCCGATGTACCTTGGACTGAGTTTACCCCTCTTGCCAAAATGTATGACTCTTATGTTCAGAGAGATCTTCAGAAACACATGCTCTCTGGGTTGGAACTCCATATGTCGACATTTTGCATCTGCCCAATACTTCTGTCGGTCCTGGGCTATGCGCATCTTTTCCCTGATCATGCGAACCACATCTACAGTTGCCACGATCATCTCTGGCCCAAGGAGTTCACGATCTCCAACGTCATCCCAACTCAGCGGGGAACAACACTTACATCCGTAGAGTGCTACGAATGGTTCCATTCTAATGCTTGCCTGGTAGTTTTTGTTGTATGAAAACTCCACAAGGTGTAGGTGATCTTCCCATGAACCTCCGAAGTCTAACATGCAGGTTCTCAGCATATATTTCAGGATAAGAATTGTTCGCTCGGATTGCCCGTCTGTTTGGAGATGATATGCCATACTGAAATTCAGACTCATTCCTTGATTATCTTTAAGTCTTTGCCTAAATTGGGATCGAAATCTAGTATCTCGGTCGGAGACGATGCAGACAGGTACCCCATGTAATCTCATGATCTCCTCCATGTACTTCCTTACCAACGTCTTAGTTGACTGGCCAATTCTGAATAAAATAAAGTGAGCTGACTTGATGAGTCGATCCATAATAACCCAGATTGCGTCGTTACCCTTCATGCTGTGAGGGAAAGCAATCACGAAGTCTAGGGTAATGTGCTGCCATTTCCATTCTGGGATTGGTAACGGCTGAAGTAGACCAATAGTTCTGTGATGTTTAGCCTTCACTTGCTGACACACTAAACACTTTGCTACGCTCCTTACTAATTCTCGCTTCATTCCATGCCACCAGTAGTGTTGTTGTAGATCCTTGTACATCTTCGTGCCTTCGGGGTGTACCGGATACGGAGAGCTGTGAGCTTCTTTCATCAACTTTTCTCGAACAGGGCCGACTGACACGCATAAACGACTCCCATATCGTAAGGATCCATCTTCGTGGATGATGAAATCAGTTCGAAGACCACTTCCATTTTGTTCTCGGATCTTTTGTAGCTTGGTATCATTTGCTTAAGCTGTCTTGATCTGATTGATAAGAGTGGACTGGACTTGTAAGTTCATCAAAGATGAAGTGTTACCTGGCACAACTATTTCAATCTCCAATCTGTGGAGTTCTTGCTATAGTTTCCACTGAGCGGTGAGGTTCATTACTAATGGTTGGCGACTAAGTGCATCGGGAACTACGTTCACTTTTCCAGGATGATACTGTAGGTTGATGTCGAAGTCCACCATGAGCTCGAGCCATCTTCTTTACCACATGTTGAGTTCCTTATGAGTAAATACATACTTTAGACTTTTGTCGTCGGTGTATATATCCACCCGCTCTCTCAATAAGTAGTTATGCCAAATCTTGAGTGCGAAGATGACGGTTGCCAATTCCATATCATGTGTTGAATAGTTGCGTTCATAAACTTTTAATTGCCTTGATGCAAAAGCCACAACTTTTCCATACTTATGTAGAACACATTCTAATCCTTTACCGGATGGATTACAATGCATATTGAATCCGCCAGATCGATCCGGTATTATGAGGATAGGAGCAGAGGTTAATATCGACTTGAGTTCTATGAAAGCCTTCTCACATGCTTCTGAGCACACAAATGCTTTGTCTTTATGTGTAAACTTGGTCTAGGGTGCTGCAATCTTTGAAAATCCTTCGATGAAGCGTCTGCAATATCCTGCTAACCCTAAGATGCTTCTTATATTTTTCACCGTCTTTGGTGTCGGCCACTCGCTGACAGCTGATACCTTAGCTGGATCCACAGAGATTCCTTCGCCTGAAACGATGTGTCCGAGAAATCCGACCTGGTTTAGCCAAAATTCACACTTGCTATACTTGGCGTAAAGTTGATGTTTTCTTAGTTTCTTCAGGACAATTCATAAATGCTCGGCGTGTTCTTTCCGATTCTTTGAATACACCAGGATGTCGTCGATGAAGATAACAACAAACCCGTCTAAGTACTCTCGGAAAACTTGGTTCATCAGGTTCATAAAAATGGCAGGTGCATTGGACACTCCAAATGGCATTATGGGATATTCATAATGACCATAACGAGTTTTAAACGCCTTCTTCGGAATGTCAGACTCTTTGACCTTCACCTGATGATATCCTGAACGAAGATCTAATTTTGAGAAGACACAAGATCCACTTAATTGGTCAAAAAGGTCATCAATGTGAGGTAGTGGATACTTGTTCTTAATCTTTACTTCGTTCGATGCTCGATAATTCACGCTCATCCGGTAAGTACCTTTCTTCTTCTTCACTAGTAACACGGTGATCTCAACTTGAAATACTGGGTTTGATCAACCTTTTCTTCAGGAGCTCGTTTAACTGGTTACGAATTTCTTTCAATCCTTCCGGATTTAGTCGGTATGGATCTTTGATTAAAGGTTGTGCACCAGTTTATAAATCAATACTGAATTCAAGAGCTCGATCGGGAGGGAAACCTGATATGTCTTCACGGAAAATATCGTCGAATTCTCGAACTATTTCAAGCTTTTCTTCTTCAGCTAGTAGGGAGAATACTTCTGCATTCTTCGGCTTGGCACGGTAGCTTCCTGATTCCAAGGTTCTGTCTCCATTTTTGAAATAGAAGACCGGATGATCTGGTATCTCAAATACCACCCTCCTTTGACGGCAGTCAATGGTAGCATAAAATACTCTCAGCCATTCCATTCTCAACATAACATTGAAATTTAGTATGTCCGATACTTTGAAATTTGCGTATAATTCTCGGCCGCAAACTACAACTGGGCACTGATCATACCCTAAAATTTCCTTCATGACTCCATTCCCAGAACTGACATTCCAGCCCGAAACGAGTGGCTTGACAAGAATCGTGTGCGTTCTCACGAACCGTTGTGATATGAAGCAATATGAAGCTCCAGTGTCGAAGTACTAGTGCAGGAAGGGTGGATACTAGTATATTACCTAATTTGTGTGAGGTTGCGTTTAGGTATAGAGGAAAGTATAACGATGCACAAGAATGGAAAGGTTGAAAGGAAGGGAGAATTTACCGGTGATGACTTATCCTGTGGTTTCGGCCTCCTCAATCGTCATTATAAACGCCTGTCGTCTCGGTACATTCCTCCTCACTAGAAGCACATTCCTCTGCCCTTGAGGCATGTTTTTCTGTGCCCGATGGAATTGATGATGAGGCTATGCAGGTGGTCCACGTGGAGCCGGTGCAGGAAGAGCTAGGCAGGGTGCAGGTGCCTAAATAGCTGGCCTCTGCGGAGCTGGAATTATGGCTCTAGGTGATGGTGCTGTCTTACTTCGATATGGGCAAGCTCCTATAGCATGAGTAGATGCGCCACAAATCAAACACATGTCATTTGCATGCCTGCAGTCCTTTGCCAAGTATCCAGATCTCTTATAGTAGAAACAGAAATCTGGATTGGACTGGTTAAACGTTCCTCCTGGCCTCTTGGGTGCAAAAGTCGTCCTGGAAGAGGCTCCTCCTATCATCTGGATAGCAGGGCATTTGATTTCGGCTACCCTTCTTCTTGACCACAACTTTATAACGGCGTGCTACCTTCAGAGCGAGTTCATGGGTTGGATAGTCGCCTATGGCTAATGACACTTGAATCTCCGGGTCTAAGCCTTGTTGGAATCGTCTAGCCTGAATCTCATCGGTAGGGATCAGGTGTGCCGCGAACCTGCTAAGCATGATGAAATCAGCATCATATTCATTCACTGATTTTACCCACATAAAGCCTTGTTATAGGTGGATGAACTGTTGTTCCATCTAAAAACGGGCAGTCTCGGCGAAAAACTTTGCATCGAGTAGATCGCGGAACACCTTTCATTCTATTGGTTGCGTAAAACGGCTTTTCTCGGCTTTCCACCAGACTCTTGCGTTTTCTGTGAGCTGAAGCTTGGCCACACGAACCCAAGCTATGTCTGGTACCTACCCTGCTGCAAGATCGTCCTCAATACTTTGGGTCCGTTCTTCAGCCTCAAGAGGACTTTCTTTCTCTAAGAATTTCTTAGGATGCAACGCCCAAAATTGCTTTACTCCAGGTGCTTTGGCTTTGGGACGGGTCATGAGAATAGCGGTCTGTTGCTGCTGGCCTTCCAGCAGACTTTTGATGGCTTTCAGAAGTACCGTCTGTTCATTGATCGGTGTCGCAACGGTAGGGGAAAGAGGTAGGGTAGGTGGTGGTGTGTTTCCATTGACGTTGGTGCTGGTGTTGTTTAGTGAATCCATCACCTTGATAGAAGAGAAAAGGTTAGGATAGATTCAAGAAGTTTGAAAATGCAAGGAATTTATAGTTGCTGGTTCTTATAATTCTTGTGATATATTGCTTAAGATTTCATGCAGAATTGACTTGCATGGGCCGCCAATAAAACCTGTCACGCCCCGCCTCCCAGTAGACAGAAACGGTGACATGGAAAGCCTGCAACGTATTTACTATGAGAATACGTTAAGCGTAATTAAGCAATATAACAATGAACAAGAATAACAAGAGTAATAAGATGAAACATCAATTTTATTTACATTCAAATTTATATACAACTGTTTGTAATAAAAAGATACAATAATAAAGCAAATGCCTAAACAATGGCATACTGGAAGTAAATACAAGCAGGAGCTAATGGTCAGACTAAGAAGCAAACTGGTCCAAATCCTTTGGGCTCGGCTCTATCTCCTCCATATCTGGTCCCCCTGACGAACATTTCAAAGAAAGAAACAGTGTGGAATGTCGTCGGTAAACTAGCACTCAGTAAGTCCCCAAAGAAGTTAAAGGAGATGGTATATAAAGTGAAGAGGAACCAAGAAAAAGTGAACAGACAAGATTATATATGAGTGTATCTAAGTATGTTTATTTACCGGTATAACATAGTTATTATAACGTGGTTATTTATAGTTTGAAAAATAAGGTATTCATGTATACGAGAGGAGTACAACTTACCTCGTAGACTACCGTAACATGTAGTACAAGGCCTCGTCATAACACACGGGACAATGGCACGTGAATTCATGTATGTGTCTTTTAAGTGACCTCTCGTGCCATGAGATACGTTCCGTACCAATCTACCCCTTTATCCCCGCGTATTGTATTGTATAGTTTAAGATTAAAAGTCTTGGCCGAATCCATGAATATAAACATGTACAGGTTTATGTTCAAGATGTAATCATGTATTCAGGTATTCATGTCAAGTTCATGTCAAGTTATATCCATAATTCGGTCAAGTTGAGTCAAGTATTCAAGTTCAAGTTTGATATTTGAATTCGAGTGTTCAGGTTCATGATCAAGTATTCAAGTTTGTGCTTGATTTTGGATTCTGATTTGAGTTTAGATTCAGGTTGGAGTTATTATCTTATGAAAGGATTTAGCTCTTGAATTTCTTAAGTTCGGGAGCAATCAGATAAAGGTACCACTCATGAATTTTCTAGAGATATGTATGCTAGTTATCGAATAAAGGTTATATTTAAAATTAATGGTATTTATGTGAAAAAGTTTGTTATATGATCATATCACATGGAATTTTAATTGCATAAAAAGGTAAACGAAGAGAATAATATTTTAAAGTTATGTTAGGTATTTGTGTGACTTAAAAAGCGGGTTAAAATATTGAAAGGAAAATGTTATCGGAGTGAGCTCCACTTTTGTCGATATGTTTTAAGAATGCGATTTGAAACGAAATGAAAGGGAAGATTAGAGACTTACGGGTTGCATAGCGTTGATAAGAGAGTAAGGAAGATAGAGGGGGTCTCCGTGGCATCGCGGTATCGTCGGGAAAAGCTCCGATTTTCAACGAAAAGAACTTGATCGCTAACTCCACTTGACTAGCCTTAACCCCTCTTTAATTTAGAGAATTTTTTGATAGGGATTTTCAGAACGGGGAGAGCTAGGTGATGGGGTGTATTTATAGTGTAGAAATGAGGGTGTGCGAGTTAAAGAATTGAATAAAAAAGCTTTAAAATAGATTTAATAGGGAATTGAAGAACCTCTGGATGAATGCGTAGAAATCAAACACTACAGTGGAGTATAGGGGAGTCAAAGGGACACATGTGCAAAGAATGGAGCGATTTGGAGCCATCAAGACCGCCGGTTGCGGGCCAAATGGAAAAACGGATGGTTGGATTTGCGCCACACGGCTCGAGGCTTTGGGCATGTGTTATATTCTGTGTTAACTCCTTATTTATCCCGTTTGATTTTTCCGAAACTTTTCGATTCTCCATGTATTATATGTGCAACTCTTGGGCTTCCGAAAAATTAAAAAGAAAAGTATTTAAAATAATTGGAACTGATGGGATTCGAACACACAGGCTGTGTCACATCAGTGAAGAGGTTTTACTAGTGAGCTACAGGTTACTTTTTTCTTTTATTAAACATATTTAAGTTATAACTCCTAATCCAGCTGAAATACCCTTTCTATATATTGAATAAGTTACATTTGTATAGGGATTTCAGAGTCGTTACAACGGACCCGTCTTAACGCCGACCGCCTCACCATAGATGATCCACGTTGAAAGTGCGCTTCTCGAGCTCCAACTTCGTCACCCGGCGGAGAAACTTCCTCCAGAGTTTGGCTAGGCGTAGAGGAAGACAACGTGAACGATGGGTACTCTCTCTCTCTCTCTTTATCACTCTCTCACTATGGCTATACTTACCATTAACCTAGAGAGCAAAAGCTCTAGTGAAGAGGAAGAAGATACAGTATTTTTGATAGCTAAAAAAATAATGAATTGTCATCACTTAATTTTTCCACCCATTTCATATATTAATATGACACCTATACTCTCCCATCCTCTCTCATGAGTTTTGCCACACACACAGGGATGGTGGGCCCCACCATTTTTTAAAGTATAATAATTATATAATACACACACACATATTAATACATACACACACATAAATGTATATTAATTTACACATAATATAAAATGGTGGGAATTAATATATATATATATATATATATTATAAGTATTAGTACATGTATCCCATACACGTACACATCATGTATCACATACATGAAATACCATCAATAACTTTGTCCCCCTCCGAAAGACGGCGCACAAGACCGCGATGTCCTGACGCTGAGATTCGGGGCAGATGCTAAGTGGTTTTATCCGTCTACCTCTCCGAAAATGCCAAGTTGATTTATGGCACCGTGTATCGGAGGTTTAGACGGATGCGGCCGATGTAGCAGACTTCGTCAGATTCCCCCTCAGGGTGAGGGGTTTTTGATAGTGGGGACGCTCTTCCCTGCAGGCGCAAGCCCCTGCAGTTAATTACGCTACCGCATCGAGGTAACAACTTTCTCCTTCTTCAGAATTTCACTTCGTGTCGTGTGTGTTTGTTTTGTTTGTGGTTGCCCGTGGATTGTATACGGAGACTGAGTAAGGCCGTCGCCCGTAGGACGTGGATTAGTCCAAATCCGTATTTACTTAGATTTGGGTTTGGTGTTTTTTAGTTTAAGGATGCATTAGTCGCGTTGCGGCTAAGATCAACTTAAACGTTCGTTAAGGATACATTAGTCCTGTTTTAGACTAAGATCAACTTAACGTAATGATTCATTTAATATATGGCCGTCAGGACTCGTCACCTCTCTGACGTCGTTGAAGGATTACAACGACATGTATCAGAGGAGCTCGGAGATGTACCCTCGTACCAGAGTTGATTGGGAGTTTTATAATCCATTTGAATGTTTAAGGATACGTTATCCGTGTTTGGGGCTAAGATCAACTTAAACGGGACCGTTTAGATCCGGCAAAAGAGCATTTGGAGGCTCTATTGTTCCAGTTTTAGGGACGTAGTGGTCCATTTTCCAGTTTAGGGACGTAGTGGTCCATCGCCAGTTTAGGGATGTGGTGGTCCATATTCCAGTTTAGGGACATGGTGGTCCATTATTAGTTTAGGGACATGGTGGTCCATTATTAGTTTAGGGACGTCTCGGTCCGACATTAGTTTAGGGACGTTTCGGTCCGGCATTAGTTTAGGGACGTCTCGGTCCGGCATTAGTTTAGGGACGTCTCGGTCCAACATTAGTTTAGGGACGTTTCGGTCCAATATTAGTGTAGGGACGTCTCGGTCCAATATTAGTTTAAGGACCGCGCAGTCCATATGGATGTGTGGTCGTTGGGACCTGTCGCCTCTCCGACGTCGTTGAAGGATTACAACGATAGATGTCAGAGGAGTTCGGAGATGTACCCTCGAACCGGAGATAAATTGATTTAGGAGAGCAATTTTGCTCAGTCAATTTAATTTGAGGACTTACGGCCAAAATTGGGTTAAGTCCAGTTGAGAATATTCAACATTTTTCTTGATCTTTGGCCTGTTAGGCCTGTGCTAGGGCTTTGCCCATATTTAATAATGCACTGCATTCTATTCTGGCCTGCTAGGCTTTTGATTTGGGCTATGTCCCTTTATCTATGATGCAGAGCATCTATTTTAGTTTGGGCTCTACCCCTTCTTAAAACAATGCATTGCATTTTATTAGACCTGTTAGGCCTTCTTTAATTGGGCTTGGCCCCTTTTGTAACTAAGGCAGTACATTTGTCTGGCGCTTTGAGCGCAAGCTCATAAGGTGATGACACGTGTCATGCTCTGGTGAGCGCAAGCGCACTAGCGCAGTGCGCTGCGCTAGCGCGCTGCGCTGTTGCGTTGCTGACACGTGGCGCGCTCTCAGCGAGTTGCGCCAATTCCAGAGAGCAAAGCTCTATCTTAAGAGCGCTTAGCGCAAGTGGTTCTATAGCTGACACGTGGCGCTCTCTTAAGAGCGCAACGGCGCAGTTTGGAAGTGCAAAGCACTAAGAATCTTTTAGATTCAAAAACGGAAGTGCAAAGCACTATTTAATTTCTTGATCTAAATTAGATCAAAGAAAAATAAATTTTTCTTTTGTTTGAAGAACCAGAGGTTCTTAAAAGTGCAAAGCACTATTTTTTATTTTTATTGTTTTAAAGAACCAGAGGTTCACAAGAAGTGCAAAGCACTGTTTATTATGTAAAGATCATTGATCTTGTTTTTAGATCAATGATCTATTAGAAGGAATTTCTTCTACTTCATGAAGGTTCTTTACCTTTTTCTTGAAATCTTCTCAGAGTTCTCTCTGTTTAGAGTTCTTGATTTTTCAAGAAATGTTGATGCCTTTGAATTGAGGCTTAGGGTCCTTTTTATAGTGCTCACAAATTAGTTAAATTTGTTAAAGAGATCATTCTCTGAGTGATTTGGGGAATTTTCCCCACCGTTGGATCTTTGATCCAAGGGCTTCTGCTTTGCAGAAGAAAATCTTCTTGTTTTAACAAGAACAGAAAAGATTTCTTAAAATCTTAATTCAGTTTGGCGCAGATGCCCCAGCGCGTGACACGTGTCGCGCAGCGCACAACGCAGCGCAACTGTGCTAGCGCATCTGCGCTGACACGTGTCGCGCAAAGCAACTGCGCTAGCGCATCTGCGCTGACACGTGTCGCGCAGCGCAGAGCGCAGCGCAACTGAAGCGTTGCTTCATAAAAATAGAGCTCTGCTCTGATTGGACGCGCCTTCTTGGGCGTTGCGCTGACATATTAGCGCCTGACACGTGGTGCGTTGCGCCCGAGACTTGAAGCGTTGCTTCAAAATTTTGAATTTTGAATTTGAACAGAGCTTTGCTCTGATTGGGCGAAACAAATGCCCCCCCACCGTTGCGCTCACATGGCGCGCACGTGAGTGCAGCGGTGGCAACCCCCTGACCGTTAGATCAAGGGGTAAGCTCAAGGGGCGCAAGCGCCTTATAAATAGGACCTCTGGCCCTTAGAAAAATCTTGTCATTTCAAGATTTTGATTTCCAGAGCTTTGCTCTTGCCTAGAACTCCAGAGCTTTGCTCTTGTTTCCAGAACCTTAGATCTTTGCTCTCATTTTCCAAGTTAGAAAATTTTAGGTAAAATCATTTTCAAGTGAAATTAATCTTAATTAACCACTAGAGCTTTGCTCTCACAGATCTTTTGATCTAAAGAAATCCCCATTGGGGTTTCATAAACAGAGCTTTGCTCTAAAAAAAACTTATAGATCTACAGAGATCTTGTTCATGGGTTCTAACCCATGAACAGAGCTTTGCTCTTGAATCAAATGTAGATCTTTTAGATCTGAAAAACAAAGAACTTTTTTGTATGTTTTCATGGATTTTTCAAGATTCCAAAAATTTTAATTTTAAATTTATTTTCAAAATTTTCTTTTTGATGGAATATTACAGAGCTAAGCTCCTTTTTAAGGAATTTTATTCTTTTGAGACCAGAATTTGACAAGTGTCATTCTGTGACAGAGCTTTGCTCTGAAAGAGAAGATTTTCTCCTTGTCTCTAGGGATTCTTCCCCCATTTTTTAAAATGGGAATGTTTCCCCGGGGACCAACTGACAATCTCATCCAATGATGAGTTTGTCTTATTAACTGATGTATTGTCATTTAGATTTTGTGGGTCCCTCTTTGGTCTCCTACTCACTGCACTAAGGTGCGGTGTAATTAATTAATTTTGATTTTAATTTAATTAATCCATTTTCTTCTTTCAATGCCAAACGTTGGGATTACAACACTAACGGCTACATTGCTCTTTTGCAGCGATCATGTCTGAAGACACTTCATTCCCGTTCGTCCGCTCGGAGGAGGGATTTCCCGAGGCGCCCTTGGACCGTGAAGCCCTAACCATGATTAGAGAGTACGACCCTGAGTACAAGAAACTCCACCTTTGGGGGTCCTGGTATAACCAGATTATTATGGGTCGATGCAGCTTCACCTGCGCGGTGCCGTCAGAACCTATCACGGCAATTCACTACGCTAACCCACCTCCAGTGCAGTATGCCGTGGAGATGATAGACTGGACCGCGAACAGCTTTCTTCATCCCGCTATGGATGCGGTTCCGGTTCAGCGTCCTATGGTTTTGGATATTCTAGGACGCCGTATCTGTCAGGGGGAAGCACGGCCCTGGGGGCAATCATATAACCTTGGTTTGATTCCCCGTCACCCGATTGGCTATCTGCCGTGGGCCCGGTACATCCTGTCGACGAAGAAGTCGCAGTTGATAAGACTAGGACTGTATACCGCGGTCTACGTCTCTCTCTTCCAATACCCTACGCTCCCCACCTGGTGGTTCAAGGCTTTCTTGGAGCAATGGAATATTCCTACCCACACTTTCCTTGCCATGGATCGGGAAGTGTCTATTTCTTTGGAGGAATTCGGGAGGTATCCGGCCTACCGGTCATGGGGGAACACTATGAAGAGCTGCTCCCGACAGATGAGTACATCTTCGGTGCTAAGCCGATGGTAAGGGGGATTACGCCGGAAAATGCCGTTCAACACCAATTCCCGAGCCTGATCAAGGTGTTGAACATCTACGAGTCCCTCTTCATCGAACACGGGAGCCGAGGAGTTAATTTTGAGGACTTCATTGCTCGCTTCCTCCGTCCGAGCGTTATTTCGCCAGGAGCCATCAAATCTGCTATCCTGGATGATCCTTTTGGCCTAGGTTTGGATAACCTGCCGACGAAGGAGATAGATCAAAAGGCTTTCTTCCTCCCAGACTTCCCTACCATACCCTTCGCGGAAATTGCAGCTCCTGGGATGGATGAGGAGGCCTTTTTCTTAGGATTTCTCGGGCTGTGGCTGAGTTGGTTCGCGATCCCAATGCATTCCCATCGCATGCGGCCTTCCATCTTCTACCCAGCTCACCGAATGGTCATCGGGATAAAGGTGGCCGTGGGGATCGCTGGCCTGGCGCACCTATATCATGGCCTCAGCCGAGTAGCGGATGCCAACGAGCCCGGGGTACTGCACGTGGTCTTCCCGATGCACTACTTTGCATCGTGGCTCGAGCTACACACGGCTGGTATCTTCGGCATGCATAGAAGGCCTTTATTCTTTGACAAGTGCGGTTTTCCTCGCATTTTACAGTTGATTGGCTCATCAATCGTGACTCCTTCACCACGGGACGCCAGAGGTTTACTGCTTCGCCCTCACACCGTTGGAGTTAGGATGTCCTTTATTGATAAGGTATTAACCATTGGAAAAGCGTCCACCACTGCGGTGCGACCACTACAGGACTCCTTCAAGGATGGAGTTTCAGTGTTAACAGCCCGGGAGATCCTTCATTTGTATTCTATTAGACCGGGTTTCCTAGTCTTCAGGCAGGGCGGTGCAGCAGTCTTTATGAGATATAACCCGCATCGTTTTGCCCGACAACTGGGTTACGATCAAGGGGTACCCTTAGAAGCTTTCTTATTGGAACCTGCTGTCAATGAAGAATGGATGGAGAACGCGTTACACCACTTCATGCGCCTGAACACGGGTTCTCGTTTTTTCATTAGCACGCCGGCCTGTGCTCCACGACTCCTTAATGTATATAAAGAGTGGTACAGTCATGCGACGGGGGCTGTTATAAAGGAAGAGAGGCGAGTGTTGATCAACCGTAAAGAAGTACCCCCCAGTACCAATCGTAACACTCCCTTAGCGCCAAGGATCCTGGTGGTTCCTCCTCTAAAAGATGCTGGGGGCAGACCATCACGTGCGCAAAGCCCTCTACGTGAGCTGCCGCTCCCTGATATCACAGACGCACCTCCCGCACCCTGTGCTCCAGTGGAGACAGTGGTTGTACCGCCGGAGTCTGGCGTGGGTGCAGACATCGGGACCCGTCGTCCCAAAGTGGCCGTTAAGCGGAAGTCGATCCCCCGCGAGCTTAGGGTCGGGGGTCAAAAGAAAAAGAAGTCGCTCTTCGCTGCGGATGTCGTGTTCGGCCAGGAACCCCATGCTCCTCATGCTGAAGGTCTGCTCGAATATGGGACTAACGCAGGGTTGGTGATGCCGCCGCCGGACGATACAGACTTGGAGGCTGCTCTCAGAGCTTCGGCATGGTTGGTGAAGCGTGACGCGTGGTTGGCTAAGCTTGCGCAATCAGGTAACTACTAGTCGCCTTTTCTTTATTGCAACATATCCTCTTCATTATTTTTGACTAACGCTTTTCTTTCTTTTCTTTCAACAGGCATCACTGATGAAGAAGCCATTGCTGCTTCTCTGAAGACTTTTCAGGAGGAGGAACGTCTCAGAGCATTTATGGGCCTTAGTAAGTTTCGACTCATCAAGTTTTTCATTTTCCTTGTGTTATGGTCGATCTAACCTTTCCCTTTTAATTACAGGAACCTCAATGCCGTTCCCTCCTAGCGACGCAGATGTTCTACCAGCTGCCGACGTTCCTGCTTCTTCTGGGCCACCGCAGGAGGTTCGTCTTGAAGAGCCGATGAGAGATGCCTTAAAGGCTCTGGAGGCATCCCTGAATGAAGATGATGATGCCTTGAAGGAGGCGTCACAGAGGTTCCTCAT
The DNA here is from genome assembly GCA_030015575.1 of Agapanthus africanus. Lineage (NCBI taxonomy): Eukaryota > Viridiplantae > Streptophyta > Magnoliopsida > Asparagales > Amaryllidaceae > Agapanthus > Agapanthus africanus. The sequence goes on from JASDDO010000024.1 coordinate 173,848,695, forward strand.
GACCGCTCGGGAGGAGAGGAAGCGGTTGAGGCGTGAGGCGAAGGCGCGCAGGGCTGCCTTGGCTATGGGAGCGGGCCCCAGCACCGCCCCTCGAGCTGATACTCCCTCCGAAGAGGCCCCTGTCGCCCTATCCACTGCCCGCAGAGAGGTGGCGTGAGCAGTTCGGAGCGCAAACGGTAAATCCGCTTCAGGTAATATTTCTCTCAGAGTTTTTGTTATAAGGATTTTAATGTCATTGGTCCTTATATCTCTTATCTTTGCAGGGCCAAGTCCGATCGAGGGAGAGGCGGAAGTCGTCGATCCTAGGGGAACGGAGGAGGCGATGCCTACCGAACTCGAGCCGACAGTGGGTAATATCGTTGAGGCCATGGAGCCTGAAGTGGAGGTCGAGGGGCCTACCGCCGAGAAGGTCATTGATGCCGAACCTGAAGCGGTGGCAGATGATATGATCATTATAACTGAGTCCAGGGTGGTGGCGGCTGAGGCGCTCGAGGTCGGCGGTCCCCTGGCGACGGTAGACGATACAACCGTAGCTACTGAACCTGAGAGAGTAGTGGGTGAGGTGGTCATGATTCCCAAGGATGAGCCAACCGCTCCCTCTCTGGAATCTGGCAATACTCCAATCATAGCCCTTCCCGTCTATGGCCCTCCACCGTCCCCAGGTCTTGCTAGCACGACGACGGTCCCCATCGAGTCTGGTGACGAGGCCACGGGCGGTGGTCTCATGTCGGTAGAGGAGGGAGTCGCCTCCGTTTCAGCCAGGAGCTCCTCAGGTAAACCCTAAGTGGCTGCTTTTCTTTACTTTACAACCTTTTCTGACAAGTTCACCTTTTCGTAATGCAGGTGCAGCTAGTGCCGATGCCCCACTGCTCGAGGGAGCGCCTTCAACGACTGCTTTGGCGGTGGTCACCTCTCAACCTTCTCTCATACCCTCGAAGATGTTGGAAGGTATGTGTTTACGATTTATTAATCTTGTTTTCCAGACATATAATTCGTGTACTAAAGTCACACTGTTGTGTTTTCAGGAGTGCTTTTTGATCATGTATATCAGATGTTGCTCCCACACTTTTCCTTCCCATCTGAGCTTGCTTCTTCCTCTGGTGGCGTTGGTGAGTATGATTTCCGTTGACATCCTTCCTCTCTTTTTTCTTATTGATGGAATTACCTCTAACCTCTTTTTCTCATCTCAACTGCAGTGCTACAGATTGAAGGAGGGGATAAAAGATCAGCTGCGCCACCAGCCCTTCCGACCTTGCCACCTGTTTCAACTGGTACAATGACCATCATATTGGTAACTTTCCTCTCTTTATTTTCTGTACTGTTATCTGATCGCATCCTGTTTCTTTCAGCTGTCGTTCTGGCTTTGGCGTCCTTCGAACCTCGCATCACAATGCCGGCAGGTCCTTATCTGAGGAGTCTGTCTTCAAAAGGCGCCGCGAATAGTCTGCGCATGTTGAGTGACTATGTCGAGGAACTCGACGTTGAAACTCCTACATCTGCCGCAGACTTCGCTATGGTGGTTAACCCGATGCTAGCAATACTCGTGAACTTTCATGATGAGGGCATCATTGCATCCTGGGTTAACCATTGTAAGGAGATCGAGGGTCGCCTATATCAATTGGAGTCGCTGCGTCCCGCTCCCGAGACCGTGGCTGCCAGTAATCAAAGGACAGCGTGGATTGAGCAGAGCGCTCCTTACTTCCGCCATCTCGAACAAGAAGTCATTTCAAGGCGTAAGGAGCGTGGTGAGACTTCGAGCAAGTCTGCTCAACTGCATGCTCGGGTGGAGGCCAATGCCGCACGGCTGAAGGTTATCTTTGAGGGCCTCCTGCAATGCCTCTCCGAAGGGTTATCATTGAGGCAAAAACTTGACGTTGTCGAGCGAGCTGCAGCCAGCCAGGAAGCAGCCCAGAAGGCGGCAGAGGAGCAACTTTCATCCTTCTTGCAGCAGCGGGCTCAGGTGGAGGCGGAGGTGACCGCGGCTGTCACTCGAGAGGAAGCGCTGAACGAAGTGCGAGAGCAGCTTGTGAACTTATTAAAGACACTTCCTCCTCAGTAGCTATCCATTTTTGTATCGTTCGTACTTATAGATAAAAGAATGTATATGTATATTTTTTTTATCTTTTGACATAATGTATCCTGTATCCGATCAAGTTTATGAATAAAAGATATACCTTTTTTTTGTAATGTGTCATTTCCTGGTCTTTTCCTTCTTTTATTATCAGCATATCACCTTAGCGAACATGGTTGACGGATAGTAGGGCACGCATCTTGACTTTCCTAAGAATCAGCGATGGCTTAGGCCGCAGGTTCAGATCTGCTGCCTAAGACTTTTCAACCCCATAAGCCGTGAGGGTCGCATAGAGAATTTTCCCCCTACGGATCGAGAGGATCTCGTAGGTGGGTTTTCTCCTTAGGAATCGTGAGGATTCCTAAGTGTGGTTTTCTCTTATAAGTCGTAAGGATCATACAAGAGAGTTTTTCCCTCTTGCGGGTCGAGAGGACCCACAAGCGGTTGTTTCCCTCCTTGTCGAAATTCGACTTTGGAGAGTGAGACCCGTGAATAGTATGCAAGAGACCAATTTGGATTGACTTGCAGGGTCCCATTGTTCAGGAAGCAAGTTTTTTTTTTAGTCCCTGCTGCCTGAGGCTTCATTTGCAAGTTGAGACGAATCGGGGATTTCCCGCGGAGACAATGTTTTCTCTGGGAGCCGACGCGAATCAGGAGGCTCTCGTCAAGGAGTGTTTGTATCCGTGAGTCGAGGAGTTTGCTAGGGATTATTTGTTTCCCAAGCGCCAAGGATTATTTGTTTCCTTGGGGTTTGAAACGAGTCGAGGGTTCCCACGGGGGCTCTGGTGGCTCTGCGGGTCGACGCGGATCAGGAAGCTCTCGTCAAGGAGTGTTTGTATCCGTGAGTCGAGGAATTTGCTGGGATTATTTGTTTCCCAGGCGCCAAGGATTATTTGTTTCCTTAGGGTTTGAAACGAGTCGAGGGTTCCCACGGGGGCTCTGGTGGCTCTGCGGGTCGACGCGGATCAGGAAGCTCTCGTCAAGGAGTGTTTGTATCCGTGAGTCGAGGAATTTGCTAGGGATTATTTGTTTCCCAAGCGCCAAGGATTATTTGTTTCCTTGGGGTTTGAAACGAGTCGAGGGTTCCCACGGGGGCTCTGGTGGCTTTGCGGGTCGACGCGGATCAGGAAGCTCTCGTCAAGGAGTGTTTGTATCCATGAGTCGAGGAGTTTTCTAGGGATTACCCAAGCGCCAAGGATTATTTGTTTCCTTGGGGTTTGATACGAGTCGAGGGTTCCCACGGGGGCTCTGGTGGCTCTGCGGGTCGACGCGGATCAGGAAGCTCTCGTCAAGGAGTGTTTGTATCCGTGAGTCGAGGAGTTTGCTAGGGATTATTTGTTTCCCAAGCGCCAAGGATTATTTGTTTCCTTGGGGTTTGAAACGAGTCGAGGGTTCCCACGGGGGCTCTGGTGGCTCTGCGGGTCGACGCGGATCAGGAAGCTCTCGTCAAGGAGTGTTTGTATCCGTGAGTCGAGGAATTTGCTAAGGATTATTTGTTTCCCAAGCGCCAAGGATTATTTATTTCCTTGAGGTTTGAAACGAGTCGAGGGTTCCCACGGGGGCTCTGGTGGCTCTGCGGGTCGACGCGGATCAGGAAGCTCTCGTCAAGGAGTGTTTGTATCCGTGAGTCGAGGGATTGGCTGAAGACACTGGTTTCTTCGGAGTTGGAATGAATCGTCGAGGTTTGGCTCCGTCTTCTGGCGGAGCCTGTTGGGAAGGTATGGTTCCCTCTTTGTTTACGCCCTTGGATTGTATACAGGGATCGATGTGATCTTGACTGTAGGGCCAAAGTTTTATCATTTTTTTTTATCTTATTTCCGCGATGCTCTATCATTTCAGCTTTTATATTGCGAAGGTCGCGATTGCCCAATCATTTCGGCTATTTTTCGCGGTGCCCAATCATTTCGGCTATTTACTTTATTTTCACTCGCTGCTTTTTTATTGCGAGTTGCCCAATCATTTCGGCTATTTTCCATGCATACATTTTTACTTGCTGCTTTTTATTGCAAGTCGCCCCAACATTTCGGCTATTTCGTATGCATGTGCGGCCTACTGGCTTTTCGCCGTAAACCTGAACTTGGACACTGATTTTGGCATCAGCACCGCTACAACTGGGATGTTGCCAGGAGCGCATCATCATTTGCCTCTGTCATTGTCGAACAAAGGAGGCTTAGCGACCAGGGTTAGGGTCCTGTCGACTAAGGCTTTTGACTTTATGAGCCGTAAGGGTCTCACAAAGTTATTTCTCCCTACAAGTCGTGAGGATCTTATAGGTGTATTTTCTTCTTAGGAATCGTGAGGATTCCTAAGTGTTTGTTTCCTCTGTAAGTCGTAAGGATCCTACAGGAGGGTTTTCTCCTTGTAAATCGAGAGGACTTACAAGGGTTATGCGAATATATCCCCAGTCACGGATGGACCTTGGTTAGGGAAATGTTTATTCGCGCCCGTGGATTGTATACAAGGGTCGGTATTGAGCTACTTGTAGGGCAATATCGGAAGTTGTGGGGGTTGCTTAAGCACAGGTTTGGGTTTCTGTAACTTAAGACTTTCAACTCTTATGAGCCGTGAGGGTCCCATAAGAGAGTTCTCCTTAAGAATCGTGAGGATCTCGCAAGTGTATTTTCTCCTTAGGAATCGTGGGGATCCCTAAGTGTGTTGCTCCCTTATGAGTCGTAAGGATCTTACGCGGGTGGTTTCTCCTTACAAGGTCGAGAGGACCCCATAAGTGTCCTTTAACGAGGTTGCGCCCTTTCAGGTTTTCACAAACAATCGCCGGTAGTCCTGCTGTTTTTACTCACGGAGCCCTTTCGGGTTTTCATCCGTGCCCATTTTGCTTATGGACATACCGTTTTTTTTTATTCTTTTTATTTTTATATATTTTCTCCTTTTTTTTTATCTCATCAGTCTAAAGCTGCTGCGGTAGTAGTTTTAAGGACGTTTCGGTCCGCTATTAGTTTAAGGACATTTCGGTCTGTCACTTGAGAAGGCTGGCTACTGCTGATAGAGTTTGAGCTTAGGAAGATAGCGAGCGGACATAGTCGTCATCATCTACCATTGACCTAGGCTGTGGCTCATTAAGCATAGTATTTTTTTAGGAAGCGACCGTTTATCGGCCTGAAGGGCCTTTCACCGTGCATGTCCATGAGTAGATAGGCCCCACCCTGGTAGACCTTATCTATGATGTATGGGCCTTCATAGTTTGGCTCGAATTTTCCTCGCTTGGCGCGATTGGGGATCATAGGCCTTTTGACCACTAACACAAGTTCGCCTTGGCGGAATGTCCTCGGCCGGATCAATCTTTCATATGAGCGCATCATCTTTGCTTTATAAGCTTCCAGATTTTGCTGTGCTATGAGCCGGGTTTCATCAAGGGCGTCAAGCTCCTCAAACCGGAGGTGAGCATTTTCTTCATCCGTCAGCTCGTAGTGAATTGCTACTCTCAAAGAGGGTAATTCTATTTCAAGGGGTAGTACCGCTTCCGTGCCGAATACTAACGCGTAGGGCGTTGTGTTCGTGGCCGTCTTGAACGTGGTTCGATACGCCCAAAGAGCCTCTTGCAATCTCTCATGCCAGTCCCTCTTGTTTCGGGACACCGTTTTCTTCATAATTTTCGTCAAGGTCTTGTTGAAGGCCTCGGAGAGACCGTTAGCCCGCGGATTATAGACTGAGGAATATCTCCAGTCTATATTGTGCTGCTGTGCGAAGCGGCTAATTTTATGACTTCGGTAGGCTGGCCTATTATCAGAGATGTTCCTTCTCGGGGTTCCAAACCGGTATATGACATGCGTTTTGAAGAAATGGAGGATGTTCTCCGTCTTCACTTCCCTCAACGGTACCGCCTCTGCCCATTTGGAGAAGTAATCAGTCGTCGCCAAGATGAAACGATGTCCCTTGGACGATGCTGGTTCGATGGGGCCGACTATGTCAGTTCCCCACATTTCGAATGGCCAGCTAGCCACTGTTGGATGCAGTGGATTGGGATGCTGATGGATGAAGGCCCCATGAATTTGGCATGAGTGACATTGCTTCGCGTATTCCAGGCAATCCTGTATTATCGCGGGCCAGTAGTAGCCCATCCGTTTTATCTTCAACTTCATCTTAGGGCCTGCTTGGTGGGAACCGCAGAGTCCGTTGTGAACTTCTTGGACGACCCTTCTCGCTTCGTCAGGTCCTAAGCATCTCAGCCACAGAGAATCGAATGACCTCTTGTATAGAGTATCGTTGACGAAGGCGAAAGACAGAGCTCGTTTCACGAGCTGATGTCTTATGGACGCATTTTCAGGCATTCGGTGGAACTTGAAGTAATCTATGAAGACTTCTCTCCAGTCCTCGGTATTTTCCCAATCTTTTATTTGCAGGGTTGTCTCCTCGTTCGCTCCTTTTTCTTCAGATGATTCCGGCGATACTTCTGTTGGGGCAAGCACTCGGCCGCTTTGTACCACGATTCTAACGTCATCGAGGTTCTCGTCAGCCAGTTCTTTAGCAAGTTTGGCTAGTGCGTTCGCTTTGCTGTTTTCCGCGTGCGGTATGCTCTCCAAAGTATAGGAAGGAATTTGGGTTAGCAGTTGTTGCACCTTTTCGCCATACTTCACCAACTCCGGCTTGCACATTTGGTAGTCGCCGTTTACTTGACTAACGACCAGTTGAGAATCCCCGTATATGAGGAGATTTTCAATTCCCATGTCGATGGCGATCTTGAGTCCTGCTATCAGAGCTTCGTATTCGGCTTCATTATTCGTTCTCGGCTCTGTTAAGGAGAAGGCGAAGAGCATTATTCCTCCTTGTGGGGTCACAAAGATGAGTCCTACCCCCGATTTGATCATTGGCGTACTTTGTTTGTGCTTTTTCATGGAAGATGCTCCATCGAAATAAAGCTCCCAACGAGTATCACCACTGTCGATTACATCAAACGCATGTCTGTCTGGCAAATCGCAATTTAGAGGAGAATCGGCAGGTATGGGATGCTCAGCAAGGAAGTCGGCGATGGCCTGGCCTTTCACTGCCCTGAGAGGTTGATATGTTATCGAAAATTCCATCAAGAGCAGGGCCCATTTAGCGAGTCGCCCTGTCAATATGGCTTTTGACATTAGATATTTGAGAGGGTCCACTTTTGAAATAAGACGGACTTCGTGCGCCAACGCATAGTGTCTAAGCTTTGTTATTGCGAAGATCAACGCCAGGCAGTGTTTTTCAATAGGAGAGTAGTTGCTTTCTGCCCCCAGCAGAACTCGACTTAAGTAGTAGAGTGCTCTTTCTTTCCCTTGATCGTTCTCTTGTGCCCATAATGCGCCTAAGGAACCTTCGAGAGCGGTTGTATAAAGAATGAGAGGTTTTCCCTTGACCGGAGCAGCCAACACCGGCGGGTTCTGCAGGTATTGCTTGATCCCGTCTAGTGCGCTTTGGCATTTTTGATCCCAGACGAACGGGGTTCCCTTCTTCATCAGGTGACTGTAAGGACGGCACTTTCCTGAAAGGTTGGCTATAAATCGCCGTATGTATGCGAGCTTCCCTTGGAGAGATCGCAACTGTTTGAGAGTTCTCGGCGGAGGCATTTCCACGATCGCCTTGATTTTAGACAGATCTATCTCAATACCTCGGTGTCGGACGATGAATCCCAGGAATTTGCCCGAGGAAACCCCGAACGCACATTTAAGAGGATTCATCTTCAAGTTGTATTGCCGAAGGCGTTGAAATACAGTCTTCAGATGCTCGAGATGTTCCTCGTATGATTTGCTTTTAACCACGAGATCGTCGATATAGCATTCGACGATTTCGTGTATAAGGTCGTCGAAGATCTTCGTCATGGCCCTTTGGTAAGTGGCACCGGCGTTCTTTAATCCGAAGGGCATCACTTTATAACAGAATATACCTAGAGGGGTCCTGAAGGCGGTGTGCTTCTGGTCTTCGGGATGCATCTTTATCTGATTATACCCTGATGAGCCATCCATGAAGGAGAAAACCTCATGAGTGGATGTGTTGTCTATCATCAGTTCGGTGACCGGCACTGGGAAATCATCTTTCGGGCAGGATTTATTAAGATCCCGAAAATCCACACATATGCGCACCATCCCATTTTTCTTCATCACCGGGACGATGTTAGCGATCCATTCAGGGTATTGAACTTCATGGATAAAGCCGGAGTCTATCAGCTTTTTGACTTCGGCGTTGATGCTCATTTTGAGCTCGAGCCGCATTCTTCTCGGCGCTTGTTTAACTGGCTTGACACCCGGGGATATCGCCAGTCTATGTACAGCAACTCCCGGATCCAGTCCTGGCATCTCGGAATAGTTCCATGCGAAGCAATCTTTATGCTGTATGAAGACGTCCTTTAACGCCGCCACTCTCTCTTTAGACAGCAGCTCGCTGATAAATGTCGGTCGCGGATCGTTTACCGTCCCCAACTCAATTTTCTTGAGGTTATCTGCAGTTGTATGTATTCCATCCTCCAGTTCTTTCGGAGCTGGGGGAAATTCTGAGATCACCCCATCATTACTGTTTTCGAAGCACCAGGGAAGGCTGTTCATGTCCTCGGACTCTTCTTTTAATATCGTTATCACGTGACAAGTGCGAATTTTCTGCCAATCCCAATGCGGAGTTGGTTCTGTTCTTGTGTTTTCGGGTTCGTGCTTTTGTGGCGGCGCTACCCTCCAGTTGTCAGACAACGCGAATTTGCCAAGCTGATACTGGGCTTCAACCCAATTCTTAAAGGTGAAGCAATCTTCAAGCGGATGCCCTACTACTCGATGGTAAGGGCAATAATTTGGTTGGAGACTTCGCCTGCTTGCTCAGGGTGTTTAGACTCTGGCAGTGTAAGCATTTGATATCTTAGAGCAAGATCAAGTATTTTCCTTGTTTTGTTCCGAGGGAATGAGTATGCTCGACCCATTTTCTTCATGAGGGCTAGGTCAATAACGCTCGACTCTCGGATGCGTGGTTTCTTAGCTCTGCTTTGTGGTTGTTGAGCGCCTTTTTTGCCTTTCGACTTTTTTTTGCTTTCGCGTCGAACCCTTTTCGTAGCAGGTTGACAAGGAGCGACATTTTCATCCTTCACGGCCTGTTGGAGAAGGCGTTGCGTCTTGGATTTCTCATAGATGGCCGTCTCGCGGTTGTGATCATCTTGGGCTTTTTGACCAGCTTCCCTTACAAGCCTGTCCATTTGTTCTTCAAATGATGGACCGGGCAATTTTTCATCGGGAACTTTTATTGGCTTAGGATTAGCGTCCTCCCATTGAGCGTCCGTTTCTTCATCGAAGTCATACATGACGCAACAGCTGTTTACTAGCTCTCGTTTCTTTGACCGGATGTACCCAAGCCCTTTTGTTTCCATTCTCCCGTTAGGCAGTTTGCGTTGAGTCCCGGGAACATTCCAAACCTTGTCATAGAATTTGGCCTTTCTAACAGTCTGTGTGAAGGATATCCCCTGGCGTTTCAGCAGTTTCTTCAAACCTTCGGTATAATATCTGGGAAGACGGATAGGTTGAAGCCTGTCGAGCGTGGGATCCGCGCCATGCCAAACTTCTTTTTCCACCTTGTTTTCTTCAGAACGGTAGAATAGGATTGCCTTCTCGCCTTTTCTTCCGGGAGGGACATAAAATGTCTGCAATTCTTCCATACTGTTGGTGTCGAGTGCATCCAGTTCTTTATAATGTTCAAGCGGCACCATGGTTATCTGCAGGCTTCGCTCTTCATCGGCAGAAGCCCGTATTGAAAGCCGAGCAGGGAATACAGCGTGAACTTCATCCTCCGAATCACTGCCGAAGATCAATGAAGGAACGGATGGTCCCGGCTTGGCGGATTGGGATGGACCCGCATAAATTATATCCTCTTCCTCCTCAGTGTCACTGCCGAAGATAGGGATGGTGGCGTTAGTCTTGTTCTCCGGCTTGTGACACCTTTCCGTGTCCTCGAAACTCGGCAAGAAGTATTTGGCATCTTCATACTTGCGAACTTCATTCACGGAAAACGGATTCAATTCTCCTGCCACAGTGTACTCGAGACCATCCTTACAATATTTCATACACTGATGTTGTGTAGAAGGGATGATATTGTACTCGTGTAACCATGGTCGACCGAGCAGAGCATTGTAGCACATCTTAGCATCTATGACATGGAATTTAATGTCTGTGACGAGTAGCCCGAAGCGTAACGTCAATATCACAGATCCAAGAGTTTTTGATGATTGGGAGTCGAAACCGGAGATGGTGATCTTGTCCCGGGCGAGGTGTTGGACGCTCATGCAAATTTCCTTTAACACCCGCACATTGAGTAGATTAACAGACGATCCGTTATCGACCAAGATTTTACCTATCTTTATGTCATGGCAGTATCCTGAGACATAAAGGGGACGATTGTGTTCGCGCGTCCCGAGGAGAAGGTCTTCATCGCCGAAAGCAACGTCGGCCGTGTGCACCTCTTCCAATTCATCCTTCATCTTTTGTTCGGCCAGGAAGGCTTGGAACTGGTCCGGATCTTGTAGGGCCTTAATCAAAGAATCCCTCGCCTCTTTTGATATCAACAGGGCATCAAGAATGCTAAGTTGTGAGGGTAGCTTTCTCAGATGCGCCAAGACATTGTAATCCACTTTACTCCTCTTTGGCGGGTTCTTGGCGGTTAACTCTTCCGCAACTCGGTCATCCAAGGCGATGTCTTCAGAGACCTTCTCTTTCCCCTTGTCTCTCTTGTTTAAGGGTCCGAGATTCTTTTCAGGTAGCGTCCGATTGCGTAGCTGTATATTCTCGCAAACTTTCGGTCCTTCTTCCTTCCCCGATGTGGATTCTTTAAAGAGGGGGCCAAGCTCTAATTCTTCATCAGAATCGCTCCCAAATATAGGCACTTGTGATCCTCCGGCGTCAATCATGCAACATCCACCGGTAGTTTTATCAAGCGCTTTGATCGTTCTGCCCTGCTCTCGGCGAGCTTTGCGTTTTTCCCGCTTAAATTGTTGCCGGTGAGTAACATATCCTTGCCACCACTTATTGAAAGCTTTACACTCTTTAGTGGGATGCGACACCTTCTGGTGGTACAAGCAATAGGAGGGGTGCATTTTCGATTCACCGGTAATGTTTCTTTCAGAGGGTGGTAGCTTCATGCCCATTGATATGGCCTTAGCAAACTTTTTCCTTATCTTGAATTGGCTTTTGTCAACGGCGGAGGCATTTCGCTCCAGCGGGACTATCTCAGCTCTTTCATCAAGTCGTCGGCGTTTGGCCCTTTCAAATATAGCCATTTCGCGTTCTCGATCAGCTTTACTTTTTAGTCGAGCTTCATCGAGGAATGCTTCAATCATTTCGACTGATAGCTCCGGAATTCTTGATTCGGTATCTGCCCCCAGCGTTTTAGTGCCAGAAGCCTCTTCATCGTTCGTGATCGAATGGGAGATCATATGACAGCTCACCACATTTTCCTCGGATTCATCTGATGAACTTTCTCCTTCATCTTCCTCTTGAAAGACGTGATTGAGGAACTCTTGGAGCGTGATGGGAGTCCGCGCCTTTTGGTTATATTCTTCCAGCGCGTCAATTTGCTTTTGTAAGTCCGTGCGCTTATCACCAGGATTTACGGGCTTCTTGGACTTCTTCTTCTTTTTCGAAGACTTTGACGACTGGCTGCAAGTGCTTGAACCCCTTGAACCCCCATCATTGGTCTTTGAAGTTGGACGTGGCTTCAACATCCCCTCAACGACCTGTGGTTCTAATGGGTTCTTCCACTTGATCGCTGGACACGTCCGAAGATCATTTAGCATTCTCCTCGTTTTGGCTGATAATACAACCTCCCAAGGAGCTTCTTTAATGACGGAGCATGTTGCCCCCGGCGTATTTGTCCCCTTAGCGGTGTGGGATTGCGGAGGATTCACCTTCCATTTGTCAGATAGCGCGAACTTGCCCTGCCGGTACTGGTTTTCAAGCCAATTTTTGAAAACGTAACAGTCTTCGATCGGATGTCCTAGCACTCGATGATAAGGGCAGTAATTAGGCTCGTTGACGTCACTTGGTTGCAACGGGCGTTTTGGATCTGGCAGATTTATGAGTCTGTTGCGCAACGCCAGCTCGAATAGCCTCCTCGTTTTATCGCGGGGGAAGGAATAAGGACGTCCCATCCTATCCTCAAGGGGTACGTACGGGCGCGTATTGTTTGGACGAGCAACCGGCTTCGAGTCGCTCGGTTGTTGTTGAGCATTAGCGACAACGATCGCTTTTCCCTTTCCTTTGTCATTTCGGGAGTCCGGCTTTGGGAGAGGAGGTTTATGGCCCATCTGGTCCATCTGCGCTAGTTTGTCAATCAAAGCCTGGAAGGAAGTCGGCATAAAGAACATCATAAACTGTGAGATGGTTGCTTGTGGATCAAGGGTTCCAACGAATATTCCCACCGCAGGGGCTTCTTCTATGCGCTGTTCACACTTCGACCATAGATTACGCCACCATATAGCGTACTGAACCCATGTCTCGCCGGGTTTTACCCTAGCGTTAATCAGTGCCGTCATCGGGGTACGTTCACTGGCACTTGCAAAACGTTGGGTAAACAGCAGCTCCATTTCCGCGAAGGTTTTAATAGAATCATTAGGGAGTTCAGAGTACCACTCGAACGCCGTATCTGATAGACTTCCAACGAACTGACGGAGCAAGAGCTTGTCATCACCGTCGGTGTTACCGCAAAGCGCCCTGACTGGGCAACATGCTGATGGGGATTGCCGGTCCCCTTGTAGACATGGAACTTGGGAATTGTGTAACCCGGCGGGTACTTGATTTGGTCATACCAGCCCGGATACGGCCGCCCCGTTTTTACGACATGGCCGGCTGCCTCGGCCGCATGATGAACCCTTATTTGCTGGGCTATGTATTCGTCCAGATCAGTTTTAGAGATTGTATCCTCTTTAGCCGTTGATAGAACGAGCTGAGGATTTGATGTCTCTCCCCTATCGTCTTCAAGAATGATCGGGGGATCTTCAGCAGGTGGATCTTGTTGAATCATCATACCCACCATATCCTGGAACAGGAGGGCCATTTTCTTTATGTTGGATGCCTGCTCCGCAGCTTCTTTGTCTTTCTTCTCTAGTACGCGCCGAAGGAATTCGGCGTCCGTTTCTTGTTCTTGACGTTCTTCTGAGGATGTTTCCGGGGTTTCTTTCGGCCCTGTAAGTGCGGCCATAGCGTTCAACATTTCCTGGAGCTTCTGTTGCTGCTCCTGAGCCTTGGTCACTGATCGGGTGAGCGGTCGGTGACCCGTAGAAGTGCGGCTTTCTTCCTTTCCAGAAGCCATATAAACCGTATGAACTGTTATGCCCCCTGACTTGGGGCGTTTGGGTTCACCGCTTTTAAACTTTGCCAGTGTCACGGGAGCTTTCTCTGGCCTTTTTCTTTTGTGGACCATTGAGGTTGAAGGAGCCGTTGAAGTGAGCATCCTAGCAATTGTTGCCCCCTGCTGTTTAATGGGGCGGTTTTTGTCCTTTTCCACCTTTGCCTTTTTCTGGCGATGAAAGTGGTCTGGGTTAATCACGGAGTCTTGAACCCTCCGCCAAACTTTATAAATTCTTGACGACAGCCATTGAGGGGGCTGTTCCTGCTTTGTCTCCGGAGCTTTCTCTATAGGTGGAGATCTTTTCAATGTAGCAACTGAAGAGTTCTTTCTCACCTTCCTCAGCAATTCAAAGCTGTTCCCAGTTGGAACAGCAGCGTTGACCTCTACCACTGGAGCAGGTGGAGTTAGCCCTGAGGGGGAGTTGCCCCCTACCTTCCTCACTCGTCGCCAATGGTGACGTCGAGCATGACGAGCCGTGGGGACTGGCTCAGAGATAGAGATAGCTTCTTTTTGCCCCCTGTCTGAATGAGGCGCCGCCGGTGTTAACCTCTTAAAGACTGAGGTTGTTCCTTGCGGGGTAATATCCAATCTGTCAAAGACAGATCTTCGTGCAGGGGCAGGAGCAGGAATCATCAGTCTTGAAAAGACTGACTCTTTGGTGGGAGAAGCCGCCTTAACGACTTCCGGAACAGCGGCCGTTGCCCTCTTTGGGACAGCCAATTTAGAGTTCTGATTTAGCCTGGTGAAAACAGAAGCTGTCGGTTTGGTAGCGGACTACCCGTTGACAGGGGTCGTGGTAGCAGTGAGCCGGTCGAACACCGACTTCTTGTTCACTTCCGGTGCAGGTATCAGCATAGAGAAGCTTGTAGGTGGGACCATGGTCCCGAAAAACAGGCCGGTGGTGGCCTGGGTCACCTGTTCTACCGGCAGAGCAAGGAAAGAGGCCGCTTGGGGCCCATATGTTACACCTCTCGGTGAGGTGGAGCGTCCGTTGCAGTGGTGCTTCGCGCATTTGGTGCAGTTAGAATCCATGGATGCTTGAGTTCTGCGCCAGACAAAAGACCAAATCTTAGCAACTCGAAAATCCAAAGGCAACCCTTTAACAAACCGCGATTGGTTCGCGAAGACGACACACGAAGTGTGGAGTGGAAAGAGGAAAAGTGTCCTACCGGGCGTGCCAGAATCTGTCCCCCTCCGAAAGACGGCGCACAAGACCGCGATGTCCTGACGCTGAGATTCGGGGCAGATGCTAAGTGGTTTTATCCGTCTACCTCTCCGAAAATGCCAAGTTGATTTATGGCACCGTGTATCGGAGGTTTAGACGGATGCGGCCGATGTAGCAGACTTCGTCAGATTCCCCCTCAGGGTGAGGGGTTTTTGATTGTGGGGACGCTCTTCCCTGCAGGCGCAAACCCCTGCAGTTAATTACGCAACCGCATCGCGGTAACAACTTTCTCCTTCTCCAGAATTTCACTTCGTGTCGTGTGTGTTTATTTTGTTTGTGGTTGCCCGTGGATTGTATACGGAGACTGAGTAAGGCCGTCGCCCGTAGGACGTGGATTAGTCCAAATCCGTATTTACTTAGATTTGGGTTTGGTGTTTTTTAGTTTAAGGATGCATTAGTCGCGTTGCGGCTAAGATCAACTTAAACGTTCGTTAAGGATACATTAGTCCTGTTTTAGACTAAGATCAACTTAACGTAATGATTCATTTAATATATGGCCGTCAGGACTCGTCACCTCTCTGACGTCGTTGAAGGATTACAACGACATGTATCAGAGGAGCTCGGAGATGTACCCTCGTACCAGAGTTGATTGGAAGTTTTATAATCCATTTGAATGTTTAAGGATACGTTAGCCGTGTTTGGGGCTAAGATCAACTTAAACGGGACCGTTTAGATCCGGCAAAAGAGCATTTGGAGGCTCTATTGTTCCAGTTTTAGGGACGTAGTGGTCCATTTTCCAGTTTAGGGACTTAGTGGTCCATCGCCAGTTTAGGGACGTGGCGGTCCATATTCCAGTTTAGGGATATGGTGGTCCATTATTAGTTTAGGGACGTCTCGGTCTGATATTAGTTTAGGGACGTTTCGGTCCGACATTAGTTTAGGGACGTTTCGGTCCAAAATTAGTTTAGGGACGTTTCGGTCCAATATTAGTTTAAAAACGTCTCGGTCCAATATTAGTTTAGGGACGTTTCGGTCCAATATTAGTTTAGGGACGTTTCGGTCCAACATTTGTTTAGGGACGTTTCGGTCCAATATTAGTTTAGGGACGTTTCGGTCCAATATTAGTTTAAGGACGTCTCGGTCTACGAGTTTAAGGACCCCGCAGTCCATATGGATGTGTGGTCGTTGGGACCCGTCGCCTCTCCGACGTCGTTGAAGGATTACAACGATAGATGTCAGAGGAGTTCGGAGATGTACTCTCGAACCGGAGATAAATTGATTTAGGAGAGCAATTTTGCTCAGTCAATTTAATTTGAGGACTTACGGCCAAAATTGGGTTAAGTCCAGTTGAGAATATTCAACATTTTTCTTGATCTTTGGCCTGTTAGGCCTGTGCTAGGGCTTTGCCCATATTTAATAATGCACTGCATTCTATTCTGGCCTGCTAGGCTTTTGATTTGGGCTCTGTCCCTTTATCTATGATGCAGAGCATCTATTTTAGTTTGGGCTCTGCCCCTTCTTAAAACAATGCATTGCATTTTATTAGACCTGTTAGGCCTTCTTTAATTGGGCTTGGCCCCTTTTGTAACCAAGACAGTACATTTGTCTGGCGCTTTGAGCGCAAGCTCATAAGGTGATGACACGTGTCATGCTCTGGTGAGCGCAAGCGCACTAGCTCAGTGCGCTGCGCTAGCGCGCTCTCAGCGAGTTGCGCCAATTCCAGAGAGCAAAGCTCTATCTTAAGAGCGCTTAGCGCAAGTGATTCTATAGCTGACACGTGGCGCTCTCTTAAGAGCGCAACGGCGCAGTTTGGAAGTGCAAAGCACTAAGAATCTTTTAAATTCAAAAACGGAAGTGCAAAGCACTATTTAATTTCATGATCTAAATTAGATCAAAGAAAAATAAATTTTTCTTTTGCTTGAAGAACCAGAGGTTCTTAAAAGTGCAAAGCACTATTTTTTATTTTTATTGTTTTAAAGAACCAGAGGTTCACAAGAAGTGCAAAGCACTGTTTATTATGTAAAGATCATTGATCTTGTTTTTAGATCAATGATCTATTAGAAGGAATTTCTTCTACTTCATGAAGGTTCTTTACCTTTTTCTTGAAATCTTCTCAGAGTTCTCTCTGTTTAGAGTTCTTGATTTTTCAAGAAATGTTGATGCCTTTGAATTGAGGCTTAGGGTCCTTTTTATAGTGCTCACAAATTAGTTAAATTTGTTAAAGAGATCATTCTCTGAGTGATTTGGGGAATTTTCCCCACCGTTGGATCTTTGATCCAAGGGCTTCTGCTTTGCAGAAGAAAATCTTCTTGTTTTAACAAGAACAGAAAAGATTTCTTAAAATCTTAATTCAGTTTGGCGCAGATGCCCCAGCGCGTGACACGGGTCGCGCAGTGCAGAGCGCAGCGCAACTGCGCTAGCGCATCTGCGATGACACGTGTCGCGCAGCGCAGAGCGCAGCGCAACTGAAGCGTTGCTTCATAAAAATAGAGCTCTGCTCTGATTGGGCGCGCCTTCTTGGGCGTTGCGCTGACATATTAGCGCCTGACACGTGGCGCGTTGCGCCCGAGACTTGAAGCGTTGCTTCAAAATTTTGAATTTTGAATTTGAACAGAGCTTTGCTCTGATTGGGCGAAACAATCTTCTCAGTTTCATATACTGTAGAAAGTACGTGTATCATATACACTATACTAGAAACTGCATCATCAATACGGTTATTAAGTCAACACTTGACTTGATATTCCGGTTTGTAAATCGACTAGTATAACAATCGTCCGATTAAACACATATATCCAATATACATGTTTAATCGAACTCATGCATGTATCCCCATACGCACGTCACATCGCGTTTTTCCGAGGCAGGCACTTTCTTTGCGGGACTCTAAAGACCTGTCAATATACTGGCAGTAGGTTATACAGGATCACATCTGATTAGATCTGAAACACTTTCAGATTCAACCCCTTTACGGGTTAACTCACAAGCTCGTCAGTGGCACTAGCTGTACGTAACGGCTTCCCGGCTATGAGTAAGATAAAGGCAGTTTGACGAGCGAACTAACCCAACAAAGTCTATAAGTGACAATAACCGTAAAGTTCAGTCTTTTCGTCAAAAAGTATCACATACCGGGTCTGAGGGGTGGAATCTGTCAGACCCCCAATAACCCGATAAGTCGTGCTGATGTAACAGCTTAGAATGCGATTAGTGTTAATTAAGCGATAATGCGGGTTTTTAGTAAAAAGTTTACCAAAATAGTTTTCCAACGTTTTATTTAGATTAATAAATATTTTATTATTATTTGTTTTTGCTTACACACACTTGTGCATGTTAACATGGGGGTTGTTTAGTGTTAACCTTGTTTAGTGGCCATGACACCTTAAACAAATCCATGCCATGATTAACCTTGCACTTAGATATTTGTGTGTGAGTTATCCTCTTGTTTTGGATTGGGGGGAGGTGGTAAGATGACTCATGGGGATGAGTATGCTTGCATTAATGATGGAGAGGGAGAGAGTAAGTGTAAGGGTACACTCACCCTACACTCACCCTCTCATCCTTATCACACCCCATACTCTCATTCTCATATCTCTCTCTCTCTCTCTTTCATTCTCAATTATTCCTCTTCTCCTTCACTCTCAACTGAAACCTCACCATCTCATCACTAAAACCTTGCAAAACTTCTTTAAACACCACCAAAACACTTCTCATGTCATGTTTTAGCCACTAGGATCACTTGGAGCTTGGAAAGCTAGGACCTTTCGAGCAATTGTGGTTAGGTAATGATCTCTAACTGTAAAGTAGGTGTTTTTATTGATGTGTTTCCTTGTAGTTGTTGTCTAGAACACTAAAGGTATAGTTTTTGTGCACATATCGTATTTTGGTAGAGATTTGGGTCTCGGATGAATCTGCTATCAAACTTGATGTCTAGAACATTAAAAGTTGCCATCACAGTGACCTAGTTTTGTGACCTAGAAGCTACCATAAAAACCTGAGACCATTCCCTAAAAACTTAGCCGCAATTTTATTTCTTCTGGCCGCAATTTGCGGCCAGACTGGGGAGTGATGGGTTGTGTCTTGGTCTAGGGATCTCTGGGGTTGTATGTGGTCTCATGGAACTTGCAACTTTCACCAATTGTTTGTGTAGAAAAATCTGAGATCACTTTACTTGTTTCAAGTGTTTTGACTTCGCGCGTTACGTTATCCGACATGGTTCGTGTACTTTGTGTAGCTGTTGCTCTTGGGTTGGTTTCATAGTGTCGCTATGCACGTTAGCCACTAGACGAACACTTGAGAGTTTGTTTGGAGTTGGTGCATCGCTCAAACATAGTTTGTACGTGTTATTGGTTGATTTCTAATATGCACTTGTTATGTTGTTATATGATTTTATGATCGCAGGAGGGGACTTCAGACGATGCGAAGAAGGGAAAGCAAGTAGTTCGCTTTACTTAGCCCAAGATCATCT
Organism: Agapanthus africanus; assembly: GCA_030015575.1. Taxonomy (NCBI): domain Eukaryota; kingdom Viridiplantae; phylum Streptophyta; class Magnoliopsida; order Asparagales; family Amaryllidaceae; genus Agapanthus; species Agapanthus africanus. The sequence continues at coordinate 173,867,688 of JASDDO010000024.1, forward strand.
GTGAGTAGATCGAACATCTACAGGGGAATCGCCCGCATGGCGTTATGCGTCTGGGCTAGATTCAATGACATGATTTTTAGTTATAAGTATATGTACATAGAGATGGTGCATGAACTTCATTGCATATTATTACTTGTTGTGCCTAGACTTGTACCTATTGGACACTGCACTATTATTGACGGTTCATGTTGCACGAGCACAAATTGTATGCTACACACACACCAATTGCCATGACACGCACAAAACATATACATATATGATATTGTATTGGTTAGGGACATTGAGATATTGATTCTTATTCCATTGTGCATATGAAATACAGCATACACATATACCTTGCTATACCTACATACTTACACATATACCTTGCTATTGTTGGGTTTACCTAGCACCTTATCAAGGGTTTAGAAGCATCACATATGCCAAAATCAAATTTTTAAGGTGCTAAATGAACTTGCAAAGAATCTTAACTAGAAATTTAGGGTTTCTTTTGGCTAAGCATCACATGCAAAAGAAAAAGTATCACTAAGAGTAGAGATTACAACCTTTGTAGACCTTCCTTGGTGACTCCTTGGCACTTTGAGAGTTTGGAACGGATCGATGGAAGCCTTCCTTGTCCATGAAGATCCACCCGAAGTCCCTTTGCCCAAAGCTCCTTACTTTACTTGATATGTGAATGAAGTAGAGCAAACACCCTACACAAATGGGCTAGATGTGTGTAGTATGATGATGTGGTTTGTATTCTATAATCAAAACCCTTTCTTTTTATCAACTTCACTCAAAGAAATTTTCAAGAGAGGAAGAAGAAGATGGAGGCTAAGCTTGAGCTCAAAAGAAAATGATATGAGTGAATCTTTGAAATGAGAAAGAATAATCCATATTAATCCTTCTCACTTCAACCATGGTTAGTAACCATCTAGATCTTTGTCATTGAGTTAAGAAGACAAAAGGATAATTAACTCAAGGTTAAAAAGTAGTTGAAGTAAGGTCAAAGATGATAAACATTAACCATGTGTGAATTATCCTTTCCTTTATTCAAAATGATAAATAAATAGATAATTACTACAATATGAGTCTTGCATTGCCACCAAATATGTATCAACAACCATGATACAATGTATGTATGTGTCCATGCACATCATCATGTGCATACATGCATGCATACAAAAATAGAAAAAGGGTTTAATTAAAGAATTAATCTAAAAGTCATTTGTTAAATCAACACTTGAGTTTGCAAACCGGTCATATCACATACGACCCGACCAATAGAAAATGCCCGATTAATATACGGTATCACATAACTGTATTTAATCGGGTCCATGCGCATATCCTATATGCACACCACATTTTTTCGCATGAGCCAGGAAACTTCATTGTGGGACTCTAAGACTCGCCAATACGCCGGCAGTAGGTGATGATCATATCAAACACCCATAAGCGGTCAGCTAAACATAACAGCCACCCGGATATTGAGCGATCAGAAGAAAACAAGCGAAGCTGTCAAAACTCCCGTCGAGCCAACTGGCAACACTTACCGTACAGTCCGGTCTCTTCGTCAGATATGTTGCATATCGAGTCTAGGGATGGTATCGTCGATCCCAATAACTCAATAATGTTAGTTGTATGTATGCCCTAGATGCCAGAATTGTAAAGATGATGTATATTATTGGATGCTTGGACATATATAGAGATGACTTTCTTGCTCGATATGATAGTATGCTATCTGGTTACTCTTTATCTTAACATGTACACTTGTCTCTTTAAACTGTCTTATAGTTACATGTTAGTAAACCCTTAGGATGTGTACTTGACTACCTGGACTATGATGCAGATCATACTAGTGGGAACATGGTAGTCCATAGGTACATCCTTCAAGGTCCCTAGTCGTGGGTGTATCGAGACGGGGCATCGATATACCAGTGTAGACTAGTGTATACGCTTCTCGACCCATGAGATGGGCGATGGATGATCCCATATCCATTGGTGTTTGACATCAGAGATGGTGTACGGGTGCTCAGTGGAGACTGGGTACACTAGACGGACTCGCCGAGAACTCCCAGATGGTATTATACCTCACGTCAGATGGCAGTTCTCAGGTGACACTTGTGCAGGTTTGTCTGTAGACCCGAGATCGTCATAGAGTCTTATGTGATTCCCACTGTGCTTTGATCTCCACCTTACCACGTCCATGAGGGCATGCAAAAAGGTGGTCTTTGGGTACAGTCCCGAGTCACATGGAGGCAATGAGCGATAGGAGGGGTTTCGTCTCTCCCGATATTGGGGGTTGATGTTGCGCTGTGCTCGATTGGCCGTAACAGGGAAGTCCCTGGCCAGGGCTGATCAGAGATTTGCTGGTAAGTGTTACCAGTAGTTTCTTGACCCGTTATGAGCCTCACATCGGCACGACTTATCGGTTATTGGGGTCTGACATCTACCACCCCTAGACTTGATATGCGACATATCAGACGAACAGACCGGACTGTGCGGTAAGTGTTACTGGTTGGATTCACAGGAGTGTGAGCGGGCTAGCTCGTCGATCTTCTGATCGCTCAATACCCGGATGGCTGTTACGTTTAGCAGACCGCTTACGTCTTGTGGATGCTTGATATGATCATCATCTACTACTGGCGTATTGACGAGTCTTTAGAGTCTGACACAGAGGTTTCCTGGCTCAAGCGAAACGAAATAGGAGCGCATATGAGATATGTGCGGGACCGAGAATAATGCGTGTATGTGATACCGCATTTCATTCTCGCGATGAATGTTTCGATTGGTTGTATGCGATATGACCTAGTTATCGAATCATTGATTCGATAAATCGATACATTAGATACTAGTCGGTTATGTGCGACATGACCGGATCATTGAATCAAATGTTGATTTAATGATTTAATGTATAATTATATATTTGATATATTGCTTTGCATTAACTAGTATTGGTTCACTTTATATGGATTTTCTCACTTGATGTGCAAGAAGTATATGTGATATACTTTTGTGCACATATTTGTATCATGTTTGATGATACTTGATCATTTAGTTAAGTGTATAGAAGTAAACCATGGTTAATTTGACGATTAGGGTTTTGCTTATTCATTTATTTATTTATTTTTTCATTTATTTATTTGGAAATGATTTAGATGAGAATGGTGGCTTTATTTGTTTCTAGTTGAAGCTTCATGAAGCTTTGACTTCTTAACCATTCTTGTCTTCATGCTTAACCCTAACCCATCCAAGTAACCATGGTCTATTCTCTACACTTAACCTTAGTTAGGATATGATAAGTATTGATTTCTTTTCTATTATTGAAATAACTTATCATATTCTTTCCTCTTCTTGATCATCTCCTTCTTCAAGAAAAGCTTAAGTCCATCAATGGCAACTTGAGCAAAAGTGAGTGGAATCCAATTCTAAAGTGAACCCACCTCCTATTTCTTCACCCTCTACCTCTTGCCAAGTTGTTTTGGGTGTTTTCTTCACAAGTTTCACAAATTTGTGAAGTTGGAGCTTGAACTTGTGATGCCTCGACGTAGATCATCTTCGGCACGAAGCCGACGACCTAGTCCGCCAAATTCTCCGATGAAGCCGACGTTTGCCTTCGGGATTCGAGACGGATAGCGAAAGGACGCCTACGTGGAGCTTAGGAAGTGGATATCCGGATCTAAAAAGGTTGTAGCTTCTTATCTTTAGTTAAGTTGTTAACTAGATTCGTATTTCGCCTAGAATTCTAGCCGACGATCCGTATTAGGGTTTCTGGGCACCCATAAAATTTTAAATTGGCATGGTTGATGCCTTGTGAGACCTTTTGAGAGTGCCTAGGAACCCTACAGTGGTATCAGAGCCTAGCTAGAGCCTTAGGCGAAGTCTAGACGACGTTTGAAACCCGATCGAACCGAAACCCTAAAATCCAAGATGCTCTCTGGAAATTTTCTGAAAACTGGGTTTTTTCCGAATTAAAAATATGCAGAAAATTCAGCAGGACTTTCTAAGAATTACTGTGAAATACGATCACCCAATTCCTCCAAAGTGCGGCGGAACCGCGGCAGAAGCCTTGCTTCTGCGGCGGTTCCGCGGCCGTATGATGTCGTCACACACCCAATTTTGCACAGTAATTTCTTTCATTCAGTGCTGAGTTCTCTGGGAATTTTTAATATTTTTTCAAGAGTGGAGTATTCTGGGTTGTATTGGGGCCTCGGTATTTCGATCGGATTATCAAACTTTGTCTAAGTGTTTTCCGGATAATTGTTGAATATGTTAAAAAGTTCGACCAGATGTAAATACCCAATCTTTCCCCTGCCGGGAAATTTCCAATTGTTGGACTTTTCCGTAGTTTAAAGACGTTCGAAACAGTGCAAGTAACGCGATGGTCCCTCTAGAAGACAACAAACCTTAACTCGATTATGTGACCGTCTTGAACTGCCCTTTGAACCTTCGGGTTTGGGGCAGTACGGCGTGCCACATGTGAGGCGTTGGCTTGACCCTCCTACGGCTGAACCGTTGGTACTGAGGCATGAAGTGAATGTCTTTGAACTTATTTCATGTGTTGATCGGTTTCGGGAAAACTTGGGTGTTTGAATGTTCGATCGGGAATTTTAATATTTTTTATTTATCCGGAATGGGATACAATAATTGGAATTCACAAACAGTTATGAGATAACTGAATGAATGTTATAAATCTAGCAGTTTAGTCCCACATGATATTGAAAAAAGTTTTCGATAATGAGACTAAAATGCGGGGTTTATAATTGTTAGGCATGTGATGTCTAAGTATTTCATTTGATTAGGCATGCGATATCTAAAAAGGTTGCGAATTCCAACTGTTGTAGTTTTACACTTTCTTTTCTGTGACCGTAAGTGTAATATGTGATATCGCCGGTTTCGTTGCTATATGTCAACGACAATTGGGATGCGCATATTTACTTACGTTGATGACATGTGATGTTATGTGTTGCTGGATATGTTATATTGGATTGTCGTGTTTGAATAGCCGGGGTTTTTTATGTGAGATGAGTGTTTTTCATTTTCATTCATATAAAAACTTGTATGTAATATTCTTTTATTTGGGGCACTTCCAGGTTGCGGAAGATGTCACCTTTTGTATATCATTTACTTTTCCGCATTAGGATAGACCCAAGAAGGGGAGCACAAGTAACCGGGTTCTGGGGTCCAGTGGGAGACCAACTCGAGAAGTCGAGTCCGGGTCTCCTAACCCTAGAATTGGCAGGGTTGCTTGCCGCTCTCGTAGGGGTCTAGGGGTGTGGGATTGGCTATTCATCACGACCGTGGAATCCGTGTTTTATACTGGCTCGTATTGAAAACACGGACGTCCTAGTATATCCAATGTTTCATATGTTTCTTCTGCTGCGATATCTGTGATGCGATCATGTGATGTTCTTTGATAGATACTTTATATAGTATATATGATATATTATATAGACGTTATTTATGTTTTGTACCCGCACTAGCCCTGCCCTGCTCTGTCGTTAGTTACCTAACCTAACGGTGCATGAGGGGACATCGAGGCGAATGCGGATGGCATAAGTGTACGTCATATCTATCTGTGATATTTAGGTATTTAAATGATGGGACTTCATTAATGTGATTAATGAAAGAAAAGAAACCTAAGATGTTGTAGAATCAAATTTTAAACAAAACAGGTAGCTACAGTTCTTGCTTTGCATAGCGGTATATATGATATACCCTGCACCTTATTCGATGAGGAAAGGACCGAGATCCCTTCACCGGAAGTGACTCCTTTAGCAATAACTGGCAGATGCTACACACTCGGTTTGACTTTTGATTGCTTCTATAGTTTCTGCTTTGCACAGTGATATATATGATATATCCCGCACCACATTCGACGAGGAAAGGGCCGACGATCCCTTCACCGGGAGTGACCCCTTTAGCAAAACTAGAAAAGCCTCAAAATCACTCCATTTCAAAACTTCATTTGATTCTACAACGAAATCAAGTTCATTACGCTCATGGTTTTTATGAAAAACCTGCGTAGCCCTCCGTCATTTCAGATAAGTACTAGTTAGTATTCGTGCTGCGGTAGTTTGGCCTCCGTCAAGGCGCAGTGTACGGTAGCTAACTAGTGCTTATCTGCTAGCATATGATGCGATTGGATTAGGGTATTCGTACGGCGTTGTTTGGCCTCCGTCAAGGGTCGTGCGGGTGGGTTTGATTCAATCAGGAAATGACGGGTTGAACTTGACTAGCGGACTATGGGTTGTTTGGCCTCCGTCAAGGTCATAGGACGCTAGGGGCGAAAGAATTATCGAGAATTTCAAGTGTTGAAATTTGCAATGAGATTGCATACTTTCTATGAGATAGTTGGATCCCGATACCACTGCGAGTAAGAGTTACTCCTGGGAGAGTTTTACATATTGCAATTAGCCGATCAAGTAGGTGTCTAGAAAGGTGTTAACGAGGTTACGCCTCTGGGAAAACGAGGTTTACATTAATTAGGTCCGTGCGAAAGCACGGGGAACCTCCCTCAAAGTACCGACACTGGCCTGGCTGAAAGATTGGCGAACTTGTAGTGTGTAATTAATCCCGGCTAATCTTTCCTTTTAGGGTTTGAAGGAAGATTTGATAAAAAGCAGTGGGAGCCATCCTGATTAGATAAGATAATAACCAATCTGATCTTGCACGAGCATACGCTAAAGTGTTTTCTTCTCTCTCTCTCCAGGTAGCGACCCGTTCATGCCTTAATCAAGATAATAATATGGATGTATTGACCGAACCCGCATGTTATACTGTGCAGGGGAACGTTGAACCCGTTCTATCTTATAAGTGTTATAAGAATGAACAGGAAATAGGAGAATATCTGGATTCTCACACCGCCCAAACGGAGAACATGCATGTTGATGCATCATCTTCGGGTGTGTTTATCATTGAGAACTGTTTCTCAGTTCACCCTACGTCCTGGGTATTAGATACCGGATCAGGATCCTACATATGTAAGATGTTACATGGGCTGCGAAAAGGTAGAGAACTGGGAAAAGGTGATCATTTCGTTCAAGTAGGGAACGGTGCAAATGTTGCAGCCAAAGCAGTTGGCGAATATCACCTAGTATTACCAAGTGGTGATACAATAATTCTGAATGAGTGTTATTATATACCGAACATGATGTGCAACATTATATCAGTTTCTTTATTGAGTAAAGAAGGATATAATTTTGTAGTAAAGGATAATGTTATGAACATATTCCTAGATCAAAAGTTGATTGCATCAGGCTCGCTACATAATGGAATATTCATTCTCAATCAAAATACAGTCTTCAATATACAAAACACACACAAGAGAAAAAGCTCAGAAATGAACGAATCCTTCTTGTGGCACTGTAGACTTGGCCATATTAATGAGACACGACTAGCTAAGTTGCATAAGGATGGTTATTTGAATCCGTTCGAATTATCATCTTATGATACTTGCCATTCATGTCTCAAAGGAAAAATGACCAAAGCTCCGTTTAGTGGACACGGAGAAAGAGTTACTGAACTCTTAGGACTGGTACATAGTGATGTATGCGGTCCCATGTCTACCCATGCCAGGAATGGTTCTTCATACTTCATTACATTCACTGACGATCTCTCTAGATTCGGATATGTGTTCCTGATGAAACACAAATCAGAAGCTTTTGAGAAATTTAGAGAATATAAACAAGAAGTAGAGAACCAAACGGGCAAAAGTATTAAGATCCTTTGATCTGATCGAGGAGGAGAATACTTAAGTAACGAATTCAGAGATTATCTAAAAGAGAATGGGATTCTCTCTCAGCTTACTCCTCCTTATACACCACAGCACAACGGTGTATCAGAGCGGAGAAATCGCACCCTATTAGATATGGTGCGCTCTATGATGAGTGCAGCTGAGTTACCTATTTCCTTCTGGGGATGTGCACTGGAGACTGCTGCATACCTATTGAATAGAGTTCCAACCAAATCAGTGCCTACCACTCCATATGAGATATGGAATGGCAAGAGACCATGTCTTAATTTTATTCAGATATGGGGTTGTCCGGCCTATGTTAAAACACAAAATCCGGATAAGTTCGAGGCAAGGTCTGTTTTATGTAAGTTTGTTGGATATCCCAAACATTCGTGAGGGTATATCTTCTACCACTCCGAGGAACAAAAAGTGTTTGTTTCTCGACATGCCACTTTCTTAGAAAAGAGTTTTCTTATGAAACAGACAAGTAGCATTGAGGTAGAACTGGAAGAGGTTCCAGCAACACAAACTGTAACAGAAGACTTGGTAGAACCAGAGGATTCAGTAGAACTCGACGAACCCCAGCCTCTCCGCCGATCTAGTAGGGTATCTCGTCCACCTGAGAGATACTACGGTTTTCTCATTGACGGTGGAAGCGAGGATTGCATCATGGAGGATGATGACCCAACTAGCTTCGAGCAGGCCATCACGAGTAGGGACTCAGTGAAATGGCTGGATGCTATGCGGTCTGAGATGGAATCCATGTACACCAACAAAGTTTGGATTTTGGAAGTTGCTCCTGAAGGGGTAAAACCCATTGGGAGCAAGTGGATCTTCAAGAAGAAACTTGGTGTAGATGGGAAAGTGGAGACTTTCAAAGCTAGACTTGTAGCAAAGGGTTTTCGTCAAAGACCAGGCGTAGACTATGACGAAACCTTTTCTCCAGTGGCTATGCTTAAATCCATCCGGATCATGCTTGCCATCGCTGCATATCATGATTACGAAATCTGGCAAATGGATGTTAAGACCGCCTTTCTAAATGGTGATTTAGAAGAGTGCGTGTACATGACTCAGCCAGAGGGCTTCGTAGACAGTGGGAGCGGCGGGAAGGTATGCAAGCTGCTTAAATCCATTTATGGATTAAAGCAAACATCGCGGAGTTGGAACATCTGCTTTGACGTCGTTATCAAAGAATTTGATTTCGTCAAAAATCCAGATGAACTTTGTATTTACAAGAAGGTAGCAGAGAGTAAGGTTGTCTTCCTCGTATTGTACGTGGACGACATACTCTTGATAGGAAATGATATTCCTATGCTGCAATCGGTCAAGCTCTTCTTATCACAAAGATTCTCAATGAAAGATCTTGGTGATGCCTCCTGCATATTGGGAATTAGGATCTATAGAGATAGATCCAAACGGATATTGGGATTGTCCCAATCCAGGTACATTGACACCATACTAAAGAGGTTTAGTATGGAAGAATCCAAGCGTGGGAACTTGCCCACGATCTCTGGAGTCACTCTCTCCAAAGAGATGTCTCCCAAGACTGATTTGGAGAGAGCTCGCATGCAAGGGATACCCTATGCTTCGGCTGTAGGCTCTATCATGTATGCGATGCTATGTACCAGACCCGATGTAGCATACTCACTAAGTGTAGTGAGCAGGTATCAAGCTGATCCTGGAGAGAGTCACTGGACAGCTGTGAAGAGAATTCTCAAGTACTTACGAAGGACTAAAGAGATGCTCTTGGTGTATGGTAACGGAGAACTCCAAGTGGAGTCCTTTACCGATTCGAGCTTCCAGAGTGATAAGGACGACTCTAAGTCGCAGTCGGGCTTTGTCTTTACCCTTTACGGAGGGGCGGTTAGCTGGAAGAGTTCCAAGCAGGAAACCGTGGCAGACTCGACGATGGAGGCTGAATACATCGCTGCCAACGATGCTGCCAAAGAGGCTGTCTGGATCAAGAAGTTCATTACTGAACTTGGAGTGGTTCCATCCATTGAGCATCCAATACCTTTGTATTGCGATAACAATGGAGCGGTGGCTTTGGCCAAGGAACCCAGGTCCCATCAGCGATCCAGGCATATTCTGAGGCGGTATCACCTGATCCGGGAGATAGTTGATCGCCGGGAGATCGAGGTCAGGAGGGTTGACACGAAGAATAACACGGCGGATCCTCTCACGAAGGCCATTCCCCAGATACAGTTTGAGAGACTCTTCGGGATGCTCGGTATGAGATACTACAACAGCTGGCCCTAGTGCAAGTGGGAGATTGTTAGTTGTATGTATGCCTTAGAGGCCAGTATTGTACAGATGATGTATATTATATTGGATGCTTGGACATATATAGAGATGACTTTCTTGCTCGATATGATAGTATGCTATCTGGTTACTCTTTATCTTAACATGTACACTTGTCTCTTTAAACTGTCTTATAGTTACATGTTGGTAAAGCCCTTAGGATGTGTACTTGACTACCTGGACTATGATGCAGATCATACTAGTGGGGACATGGTAGTCCATAGGTACATCCTTCAAGGTCCCTAGTCGTGGGTGTATCGAGACGGGGCATCGATATACCAGTGTAGACTAGCGTATACGCTTCTCGACCCATGAGATGGGCGATGGATGATCCCATATCCATTGGTGTTTGACATCAGAGATGGTGTACAAGTGCTCAGTGGAGACTGGGTACACTGGACGGACTCGCCGAGAACTCCCAGATGGTATTATACCTCACGTCAGATGGCAGTTCTCAGGTGACACTTGTGCAGGTTAGTCTGTAGACCCGAGATCGTCATAGAGTCTTATGTGATTCCCACTGTGCTTTGATCTCCACCTTACCACGTCCATGAGGGCGTGCAAAAAGGTGGTCTTTGGGTACAGTCCCGAGTCACATGGAGGCAATGAGCGATAGGGGGGGTTTCGTCTCTCCCGGTATTGGGGGTTGATGTTGCGCTGTGCTCGATTGGCCGTAACACGGAAGTCCCTGGCCAGGGCTGATCAGAGATTTGCTGGTAAGTGTTACCAGTAGTTTCTCGACCCGTTATGAGCCTCACATCGGCACGACTTATAGGTTATTGGGGTCTGATGTCTACCACCCCTAGACTTGATATGCGACATATCAGACGAACAGACCGGACTGTGCGGTAAGTGTTACTGGTTGGATTCACAGGAGTGTGAGCGGGCTAGCTCGTCGATCTTCTGATCGCTTAATACCCGGATGGCCGTTACGTTTAGCAGACCGCTTGCGGCTTGTGGATGCTTTATATGATCATCATCTACTATCGGCGTATTGACGAGTCTTTAGAGTCCTACACAGAGGTTTCCTGGCTCAAGCGAAACGAAATAGGAGCGCATATGAGATATGTGCGGGTCCGAGAATAATGCGTGTATGTGATACCGCATTTCATTCTCGCGATGAATGTTTCGATTGGTTGTATGCGATATGACCTAGTTATCGAATCATTGATTCGATAAATCGATACATTAGATACTAGTCGGTTATGTGCGACATGACCGGATCATTGAATCAAATGTTGATTTAATGATTTAATGTATAATTATATATTTGATATATTACTTTGCATTAACTAGTATTGGTTCACTTTATATGGATTTTCTCACTTGATGTGCAAGAAGTATATGTGATATACTTTTGTGCACATATTTGTATCATGTTTGATGATACTTGATCTTTTAGTTAAGTGTATAGAAGTAAACCATGGTTAATTTGATGATTAGGGTTTTTCTTATTCATTTATTTATTTATTTGTTCATTTATTTATTAGGGTTTTTCTTATTCATTTATTTATTTATTTGTTCATTTATTTATTTGGAAATGATTTAGATGAGAATGGTGGCTTTATTTGTTTCTAGTTGAAGCTTCATGAAGCTTTGACTTCTTAACCATTCTTGTCTTCATGCTTAACCCTAACCCATCCAAGTAACCATGGTCTATTCTCTACACTTAACCTTAGTTAGGATATGATAAGTATTGATTTCTTTTCTATTATTGAAATAACTTATCATATTCTTTCCTCTTCTTGATCATCTCCTTCTTCAAGAAAAGCTTAAGTCCATCAATGGCAACTTGAGCAAAAGTGAGTGGAATCCAATTCTAAAGTGAACCCACCTCCTATTTCTTCACCCTCTACCTCTTGCCAAGTTGTTTTGGGTGTTTTCTTCACAAGTTTCACAAATTTGTGAAGTTGGAGCTTGAACTTGTGATGCCTCGACGTAGATCATCTTCGGCACGAAGCCGACGACCTAGTCCGCCAAATTCTCCGATGAAGCCGACGTTTGCCTTCGGGATTCGAGACGGACAGCGAAAGGACGCCTACGTGGAGCTTAGGAAGTGGATATCCGGATCTACAAAGGTTGTAGCTTCTTATCTTTAGTTAAGTTGTTAACTAGATTCGTATTTCGCCTAGAATTCTAGCCGACGATCCGTATTAGGGTTTCTCGGCACCCATAAAATTTTAAATTGGCATGGTTGATGCCTTGTGAGACCTCTTGAGAGTGCCTTGGAACCCTACAGTGGTATCAGAGCCTAGCTAGAGCCTTAGGCGAAGTCTAGACGACGTTTGAAACCCGATCGAACCGAAACCCTAAAATCCAAGATGCTCTCTGGAAATTTTCTTAAAACTGGGTTTTTTCCGAATTAAAAATATGCAGAAAATTCAGCAGGACTTTCTAAGAATTACTGTGAAATACGATCACCTAATTCCTCCAAAGTGCGGCGGAACCGCGGCAGAAGCCTTGCTTCTGCGGCGGTTCCGCAGCCGTATGATGTCGTCACCCACCCAATTTTGCGCAGTAATTTCTTTCATTCAGTGCTGAGTTCTCTGGGAATTTTTCATATTTTTTCAAGAGTTGAGTATTCTGGGTTGTATTGGGTGTTGGAGATAGTGCCCTCAGAGTCAATTATTGGATCACAGGCACGTGATTGCAATGATTGAGGGAGGACCTATCCCGGTAGGACAGTCTTACTCGAGATGATAGTATGCTATCTGGTTTATCTTTATCATCGTGTACTGCTTTAGGTGACCTGACATGTCGCTATTACACGTTGATAGAGCCCCTAGGATTCTTGCTTGACTACCAGCAGTATGATGGCGATCATATACGTGGGAGCTGGTAGTCTATAAGCACATCCTTAAAAGGTCCCTAGTCGTAGGAGTTTCGAGACAGGGTATCGATACTCCATTAGTAGACTAGTGTATACAGTCGAGACCCCGGCGAGGGGCGGTGGCCGGTCTCACAAGCCACTGGTGTCAGTTGGTTCACCTAAGATGTATACAGGTGCTCATTGGGTTATGAGTACACCGGACAGGACTCGCCGGGAACCTGCTAGTTGGTCTTATACCAGATGTCAGATAGCAGTTCCCTGGTGACATGTGTACAGGTTAGTTCATCGACCTGAGATCGTCATTTTTCTCGTGTGAGTTCCCACTGTGCTTTGATTACTACCCTACCACGGCTCAAAGGAGTCGTGCAAACAGGTTTTAGTTGGGTACAGTCCCGAGCCACATGGAGGCAGTGAGCGGATCTGCAGGGGTTCGTCTCTCCCGGTATTGGGGGTGAGGTCGCGCTGTGTTTAGGAGAGCCATTACACAAAGCCCTCGGCCGAGGCAGGAGATTTACTGGTAGGTATTCCAGTAGTATCTCAGGGTGTTCTGGACTACGCTCCGACACGACTTGTACCGCTTTTGGGGGTCTGACTTTTACCAACCCCCTAAGCCCGCCATGCGATACTCATAGACGAACGGACCGGACTGTACGGATATTGTTACTGACAGGCTCAGTAGGGTGTCAGGATGAGTTCGCTCATCGACGTCCCTTTTGGTCAATAGCTGGTGGCCCGTTACGTATTGGCTTATACCTCTGACGTGCTAGTGGTTAAATCCACAGCCATAGTATTGACGAGTCTTTAGAGTCCACCACACATTCAGTTACTCAAGTTTCGGGCGAAACGCTGTAGAGGCCGTATGGAGATATGGCAGGGTCCGATCAGATACGTGCGGTATTGGTCCGATCAGATACGTGCGGTATTGCACGGATCAGGATCAGACAGTTTGTACTTGTGGCCGTATGGTTATATGGCAGGGTTCGATCAGATACGTGCGGTATTGCACGGATCAGGATCGAACGGATATTACTAGCCGGCTTTGGTTTAAGCCGGATCCTAATATAGTACAGTGTAGATTTTGTCTCATTGCATTTGTATCCGTTCGGAATACAGATGCACGTGTGTATGCACAGTATCGGGGTTTTCCTGTAATTTATTACGGGTCCAGTTTTCTGGAGTTGCCAGTTTGCATACCGTTCCGGCCGGTTTTCCTTTGTTCTTTCCCGGCCGGACTTTTCCGATGGAGGGTGTTATTTGCAAGTTTGCAAATAACATATTGTGGAGGGGTTTCTTGCATATGATGGCTTCATGATAGTTCCTTCATGATTATATTCTTTTTCCATCACCTCATTTGCTTTAATGGAGATTAGAAATGAGATGAAAGTTGATTTGATATTGTTATCATGGTTTTGGGTGTGGTCACCATTATTCTTCTCCTACACTCACCTCCCTTGTGCTTTTTTCTTTTTTCTCTCCTCCACCATTTTGTTCAAGAGAGAATGAGAGGTTCATTTGGAGAGGTGTGGCATATCTCCTTCTTCTTCTTGTTTTAGGGAAAATGAAAGCACCATTTTTCCTTAACCTCATTCCTCCATCACCAATGGCAACTTCACTACCCCAAATGAGACTACCATTCTACACTACATTCTACAGCAAATCTTGGGCACGTCGACTTGCCAGCTTCATGCCCGAGTTGCCTCGGTATTGAGGTGGGAGCCCGTAAAAGATGTAGGCGACGTGGTGCCCTTCCGGCGAGGAGGCGACGACATGGAGACAGGACTTTCCGCGGGAGATCGGGACGATGAAGAGAAGACCGGAGGACTCGGATCACTTGGTATACTTCTCTTCCCATCTCTTGTTAGCTAGTATAGGTTAATGGTTAACGATCCGGGTTTTATTGTCCGCGGTAGCGCCAGTTTCCAAGTAAGGAAAATTTTTGATTACGCATTTTGGCCTCGGTAAGACGGCCGGGGCGCTGCCGTGGCGCAACATGGTATCAGAGCCACGCCATTAACCTTGCCTAGCTTGTTCTAATGCGTTTTACTTATCCGATCGACCAAAATTCCAAAAACCGCGTTTTTGCATGCATCAGTTTTCTGTCGATTTTTTCCGGGCTCTAAAAATTTTTCAGGTGATTGCAGAATGATGTACAGAACATTCTAAGAGTTCTCTAAAAATTTGGGCTCGTGAACAGTTCATAACGCCGCGGAACCGCGGCCAAATCTATGCTTGGGCCGCGGTTCCGCCGCGACTTGGACTGTTCAGTCCCCCAAAATTTTGCAGAATGCTTAAGTGTTGAAAATAGGGGTTTTGGAATATTATTTTTGGGCCCAGAATTTCTGTGAGTACTACAGTATTACTTGTGGGGCCCACTTGGTAAATTTGATCGATCGGATATTTTAAACACATTATTTCACAGTATTTACATTATATCTGCGACCGTGAATGTCACTTGATCGGTAAATCCCGTCTAACTGCTATAGCCCGGTTAGACGGATTTGCGAACGTGACTTTCACGTTGATGTTCTATGTTTATGCTGTGTTGTTGCGGATCGGTCGTGGGGGATAGCCTGGATGCAATGTTAGTACAGTTTTGTTTTTTATGTACATTTGATATTGCGGGGCGAGCGTCCGACATGTGGACTGCCGTCACTTCCTGTTTGTATTATCCTTTTGGGGCACGACCTGGTTGCGGTCGATGTACCCGTTGTATGTATATTTTACTTTCTGTACTAGGATTACCCCGCGGAGGGGTGCACGGATAGCCGGGTTCTTGAGGGCAACGGGCCCGCATCTCTTGGCATTGAGACGGAGGGGGCTTCACTCTAGGATTGGCGGGCTATTCGCCGCACTCGTAGGGGGTACAGGTTGACCCAGGAGGGGTGCCCAAGTTACCGGATTCCGTGAAGTGCTGGGTGGTCCATTCACGGTGCTGAAGGGGGCTGCCTCGCTTCAGGTTTTGGCGGGTGACTTGCCGCGCCCGTAGGGGTCTAGGATTTCATTGCACAGGCTATCCACACGACCAGGGGAACGTCGGGTTTCAGCAGCGGCTCTGTGAAACCCGGGGCTTCCAGATATCTGTATTGTTCTGTGATGCTGCATTTTTCTGTGATGTTGATTTTTATCACGCCTTGAGCGAATATAATATATTGGTATATATATTAGTAGATGTTGTATATGTTTTGCATCCGCGCTAGTCCAGTCCCCGCTCTGTCGTTAGTTAAGTAACCTAACGGGTGATGACGGGACCCAGTGGCGAATGCGGATGGCATATACGTACGTCATATTATTTTCGTTCTTTGTAGTGTGATTAATTGATGGGACTGCGTTGATTCGGATCAACGCAAGTTATAAACAAACCTATTCTGATGTTGTTGGAACAATTTTTCAAAAAGCTGTTATTGCAAGGGCGTTCTCTTTTGTTTTGCATAGTGGTATTCAGTTAGAATATCCTGCTCCTCAGTCGACGAGGCAAGGGCCGAGATCCCTTCACCGGGAGTGACCCCTTGGACAGAAGTTTGCGTCAGGGTAATAACTTCACTATAGCCGATTACTTTTTGCTTTGCATCGTGGTATTCATTTGGAATATCCTGCACCTCATTCTACGGGGAAAGAGCCGAGATCCCTTCACCGGGAGTGACCTCTTTAGCAAAGGTTTTCGTCACTATATTTTTATAAAAAGTTATCCAGTTCCTTCAACGATATCAAGTTCATTACGGTAAAAGGTTTTTCGCCAAAAACCATTCGTAGCCCTCCGTCATTTCGGATTAGTATTGCATAGTATTCGCGCTATGTTTGTCGTTGCTATTCGCCGAGGCGTAGTGTGCGGTAGCGCTGTAATGCTTTTTGTCGCATGGATATGTGGATTGGTTAGGACAGTCGTGCGACTTTGTTGATTATTCGTCAAGGGTCGTGCGGGTGGGTTTAACGCAATTAAGATAATGACGGGTTGAACTTGACTAGGACCTTTTGATTTGTTGATTATTCGTCAAGGTCACTTGGGTCCTAGGGGTAAAAATCACATCGGGAGTTTCAAAAGAACTGAAACTTGCCAGATATGCGCATACCTTCTGGAGTATGATAGCATGAGCGGATTCCGTCACGTTATCATGCGATGATAGTTGGATCCCGATTCCCACTGATGAGTTGGTTTACTCCTCGGGTGATCCCGACTAATTCTTCTTTCAGGTTTGGAGAAGAATTTGAGGTTACAGTGGGAGGTTTCCAGATTAGACAAAGTGATAACCATTCTGATCTAGGATAGAGTGCACGCTGAGTGTTTCTTTTCTCTCTCTCTTTGGCAGCGACCATTGACCCGACCCTGGACTATAACTCAGTGACCAAGTTGACCGAACCTTCTTTAACACTGGCTTTTGGATTGTCAGAGTTGCAAACCTCATTGCCACTCCTGCTTTTACCCTTTTCTCCGGGACACCCCGTATTATTACGAACGTCCACTTCCATTGGACAAAACCATCGTATGGTTATATACGAACTCGAAGGACTTCGAGGATGGTTTCTGGTTCTGGAGAAAACGGATAGGACTATTCAGTTGTCTTTTCTTTTCACCTTCTCTCAGGTTGCGAGTACTCCTTGGTTTAGGAGTAGTACACCTATTACGCAAATTGGATAGTCTTCTTCCAAACCTTAGGCTGGTGCCGAACGGTGGGGAATGAAAAAAACCAATTAGCATAACGATGGTGTGCAGAAGGTATTAAGTTAAGACAAAGCAAGGGATTAGTAGGAGGGCAAAGTAAATTGTGACTGATATTCACGACCAAACCAAGTATTTCTTCGCCAATCCTAAATCACCTTTGTATTTCTCCAGGACACTCCGTATTACTACGAAGATCCCAGTTTATTGGATAATCCATCGTATGGTTATATACGAACTCGAAAGGAACTTGTTCCAGTTCGGGGATGGATCCTGGTTCAGGAGAAATAGGAATAAAGTACATTCAGGTGTCTTTTATCTTCACCTTCTCTCGCGTTGCGAGTGCTCCTAGGATTAGGACAGTACACCCTTTATGCTTTTTGGATAGTCTTCTTCCAAACCATAGGCTGGTGCCGAACGGTAGGGAAGGAAGAAAACCATTTGGCCTAAAGGGGTGTACAGAAGGTAACGAATAAAGACATATAAAGGGATTTGGAGAAATGGCAAAGAATTATACGTTTACAGTTGTGAATCTGGATAATGGAAGAGGCATTACTAGGAATACCAGCATACCCCATCGGAACATTTCAATATTTCAGTTTCACTGTGTACTGTTAAAAGAAAACTGATTTCCCGATTAGATACTTACTCCAGGTTATGTATTTACCAGGTATGATTCTCACATCTGTATGGTTTTACAGATGATGAGTGGGAGAAAGTTATTGGGAATTGGGTGATCATCCTCATTATATCGGGATTCGTTATAATCGGTGATATTTGAGGAAATCACCTAGGCTATTTGCCGGTCGGCAAATATTTGGTTTTGAATATCCGCTGTTATGCACCAATTTCAAATCGATATATCTGTACGTCTATTTTCATAGAGTGAGATATACTTTTTGAAATTATGTCAGTGACATTTACCTATATCAGTGGATGGTTAGGTAAGGAGCATTAAACAGCGGTGTAATTCTTCTTAACCATAAGTACAGTTTTAAACCTACGACACACAGTGAATGAGTCACTAGACTCAAGGGACTTATACAGAGTATTGTATGTTGTCCAGCGTCCATCAGGACAGAGGGGTTAGTCCTCGTACTATATTCAGTTTACTTATGACTTCTCTAGTTTTTAGACAGGTGTTTCGTGGAAACACAGGGTCTGAATTTTGAGAAGTTATAGGTATTTGAATAAAGTAGAGAACCAGGTATTGCAAGTATCGGGATTCTTCAAGGTGATCAAAGATGTAGATACTTATATATGGTATTCAGTTGATAGTAATGATTAAGAGAACTTGCTTCTCTTTCAGGTTACTCATAATTGGAAGTATTCCTAAGTTGAGTAACGCTGATCGGCCTCTTTCCATTTAGTTGACATGCACTGGAGACAGCTGCATGATTTGAATCTGGTTCCAATTAAATCAGTGCCTCTGTTTCTATATTGGATATAGAACAGTTCATATCTTGACATTGTTAAGGTACGGGGAGTTGTCCGGCTTATGCTTAAAACCAGACTCTGGATAACTCGAGGCACGTTTCTGTAATGGATGTTTGTGGGTTGACCCAGGTTATGACGAGGGTTGACTTTCTACCATCTGGAAGATCAATAGTGATATTGTTCTAGACTCGCCACAGTTTTATTAAAAATGGATTTTTTCAGAAAACAGTAGTGGGAGTATGGTAGAACTGGAAGTGATTCCAGAACCGCAAACGATTACTGAAGATTTGATAAGAATCTAAAGATTCAATCTGGTTTGACATTCCATTGGCCACTCCGCAGATATGGTGGGTAACCTCAGGCACTCGAGAGGTACTTCGGTATGCTCAAGGACGGTGGCAGGGAGGTTCTTGTTTACCCAGACTTACCATTGCTGTTGTTCCAGACAGTGAGACCCGGCAGGAGGATAAGTATAGCGTCGTTCTAAACTAGCTTTAGAAGTGTACGTCTATATGACTCTGCCAGAGGGTTGTCGTAGTCAGTGGGAGCAGCGGAAGCATTGGTGGACAGGTGGCTTATGTCTATTTATAGACTAATGCAGATACAGCGGAGATAGATCATCTATTTCTGATGTGACAGTCATAGGTTTGACTTCATCAGAATAGGGGATAGATCTGTTGAGAAGGTAGTAGGGTGTGATGTCATGGTATTTGGATGACATACACAGAGTAGGAAGTGATATTCCTATACTACGATCGGTTATACTTTGGTTGTCACACAGTAGTTTCTCCACACAGGACTTGGATATTATATCATACATTCTGGTTACTAGATCTATGGTTTTAGATCTAGATTTGGGTAGTTTCCCAATCTGGGTACCTTGACAGCATTCTATGAGTATTTAGAATGGACGACTCCTTGCACGGTAGTGTACCTGCAGATGATGGAGTCACCCTCTCTAAAGATGTCTTACAGACTAAAGGGGAGAGGGATACGCATGATTGACAGATCATTTGGTTAGGCAATTGAGTCAATCATGAGATGTCAAGTACCACACCAGATGTTGTTCTTGCAGTAGATGCAATAAGTTGATATTGATCCAATCCTGGAGAAACAGTCGGAAGCAGTTTTAGAACATAAGTTGATGTTCTAGGGATATGATAACGGCAGCCTCCTTTAGGAGACGGTTATCATTCCAGGCTTCCAAGGTGACCTGGATGGCAGAGTGGCTGTCAGAGTTATAGTTTTCCCTCTGACGAGGGGCAGTATATTGGACATGTGGTCCAGATGGATACTGAGGGAAGGCATGGCGCAGGATACTGATTAAGTTCAGTTGACGATACAGTCTAAGAAGTCTGGATTTTGAGTTCATTTATGAACTAGGTCCCATCAGACATCCAGACGTTCCAAGACAGGTATTGCTCATTTAGGAGATGGCTTTCTCCGCGAACTTGAGATATAGAGAGACATAGAAAGAAACTTCACTGCAGATCCACTCACTGAGGCTATTCCTCGAACGCAATAGTTTCGCAAACGGGTTTTGTGAGACTGACTAGTAGAGGAGTTGGGTGTTCGGTATCACACGGGCTGTGAGTATGCGACATCGCAATAATTAGCCTTGAGTGCAAGTGGGAGATTGTTGGAGATAGTGCCCTCAGAGTCAATTATTGGATCACAGGCACGGGATTGCAATGATTGAGGGAGGACCTATCCCGGTAGGACAGCCTTACTCGAGATGATAGTATGCTATCTGGTTTATCTTTATCATCGTGTACTGCTTTAGGTGACCTGACATGTCGCTATTACACGTTGATAGAGCCCCTAGGATTCTTGCTTGACTACCAGCAGTATGATGGCGATCATATACGTGGGAGCTGGTAGTCTATAAGCATATCCTTAAAAGGTCCCTAGTTGTAGGAGTTTCGAGACAGGGCATCGATACTCCATTAGTAGACTAGTGTATACAGTCGAGACCCCGGCGAGGGGCGGTGGACGGTCTCACAAGCCACTGGTGTCAGTTGGTTCACCTAAGATGTATACAGGTGCTCATTGGGTTATGAGTACACCGGACAGGACTCGCCGGGAACCTGCTAGTTGGTCTTATACCAGATGTCAGATAGCAGTTCCCTGGTGACATGTGTACAGGTTAGTTCATCAACCTGAGATCGTCATTTGTCTCGTGTGAGTTCCCACTGTGCTTTGATTACTACCCTACCACGGCTCAAAGGAGTCGTGCAAACAGGTTTTAGTTGGGTACAGTCCCGAGCCACATGGAGGCAGTGAGCGGATCTGCAGGAGTTCGTCTCTCCCGGTATTGGGGGTGAGGTCGCGCTGTGTCTAGGAGAGCCATTACACAAAGCCCTCGGCCGAGGCAGGAGATTTACTGGTAGGTATTCCAGTAGTATCTCAGGGTGTTCTGGGCTACGCTCCGACACGACCTGTACCGCTTTTGGGGGTCTGACTTTTACCAACCCCCTAGACCCGCCATGCGATACTCATAGACGAACGGACCGGACTGTACGGATATTGTCACTGACAACCTCAGTAGGGTGTCAGGATGAGTTCGCTCATCGACGTCCCTTTTGGTCAATAGCTGGTGGCCCGTTACGTATTGGCTTATACCTCTGACGTGCTAGTGGTTAAATCCACAGCCATAGTATTGACGAGTCTTTAGAGTCCACCACACATTCAGTTACTCAAGTTTCGGGCGAAACGCTGTAGAGGCCGTATGGAGATATGGCAGGGTCCGATCAGATACATGCGGTATTGCACGGATCAGGATCAGACAGTTTGTACTTGTGGCCGTATGGTTATATGACAGGGTTCGATCAGATACGTGCGGTATTGCACGGATCAGGATCGAACGGATATTACTAGGCGGCTTTGGTTTAAGCCGGATCCTAATATAGTACAGTGTAGATTTTGTCTCATTGCATTTGTATCCGTTCGGAATACAGATGCACGTGTGTATGCACAGTATCGGGGTTTTCCTGTAATTTATTACGGGACCAGTTTTCTGGAGTTGCCAGTTTGCATACCGTTCCGGCCGGTTTTCCTTTGTTCTTTCCCGGCCGGACTTTTCCGATGGAGGGTGTTATTTGCAAGTTTGCAAATAACATATTGTGGAGGGGTTTCTTGCATATGATGGCTTCATGATAGTTCCTTCATGATTATATTCTTTTTCCATCACCTCATTTGCTTTAATGGAGATTAGAAATGAGATGAAAGTTGATTTGATATTGTTATCATGGTTTTGGGTGTGGTCACCATTATTCTTCTCCTACACTCACCTCCCTTGTGCTTTTTTCTTTTTTCTCTCCTCCACCATTTTGTTCAAGAGAGAATGAGAGGTTCATTTGGAGAGGTGTGGCATATCTCCTTCTTCTTCTTGTTTTAGGGAAAATGAAAGCACCATTTTTCCTTAACCTCATTCCTCCATCACCAATGGCAACTTCACTACCCCAAATGAGACTACCATTCTACACTACATTCTACAGCAAATCTTGGGCACGTCGACTTGCCAGCTTCGTGCCCGAGTTGCCTCGGTATTGAGGTGGGAGCCCGTAAAAGATGCAGGCGACGTGGTGCCCTTCCGGCGAGGAGGCGACGACATGGAGACAGGACTTTCCGCGGGAGATCGGGACGATGAAGAGAAGACCGGAGGACTCGGATCACTTGGTATACTTCTCTTCCCATCTCTTGTTAGCTAGTATAGGTTAATGGTTAACGATCCGGGTTTTATTGTCCGCGGTAGCGCCAGTTTCTAAGTAAGGAAAATTTTTGATTCCGCATTTTGGCCTCGGTAAGACGGCCGGGGCGCTGCCGTGGCGCAACATTGGGGACTCGGTATTTCGATCGGATTATCATACTTTGTCTAAGTGTTTTCCGGATAATTGTTGAATATGTTAAAAAGTTCGACCGGATGTAAATACCCAATCTTTCCCCTGCCAGGAAATTTCCAATTGTTGGACTTTTCCGTAGTTTAAAGACGTTCGAAGTAGTGCAAGTAACGCGATGGTCCCTCTAGAAGACAACAAACCTTAACTCGATTATGTGACCGTCTTGAACTGCCCTTTGAACCTTCGGGTTTGGGGCAGTACGGCGTGCCACATGTGAGGCGTTGGCTTGACCCTTCTACGGCTGGACCGTTGGTACTGAGGCATGAAGTGAATGTCTTTGAACTTATTTCATGTGTTGATCGGTTTCGGGAAAACTTGGGTGTTTGAATGTTCGATCGGGAATTTTAATATTTTCTATTTATCCGGAATGAGATACAATAATTGGAATTCACAAACAGTTATGAGATAACTGAATGAATGTTATAAATCTAGCAGTTTAGTCCCACATAATATTGAAAAGAGTTTTCGATAATGAGACTAAAATGCGGGGTTTATAATTGTTAGGCATGTGATCTCTAAGTATTTCATTTGATTAGGCATGCGATGTCTAAAAGGGTTGCGAATTCCAATTGTTGTAGTTTTACACTTTCTTTTCTGTGACCGTAAGTGTAATATGTGATATCGCCGGTTTCGTTGCTATATGTCAACGACAATTGGGATGCGCATATTTACTTACGATGATGACATGTGATGTTATGTGTTGCTGGATATGTTATATTGGATTGTCGTGTTTGAATAGCCGGGGGTTTTTATGTGAGATGAGTGTTTTTCATTTTCATTCATGTAAAAACTTGTATGTAATATTCTTTTATTTAGGGCACTTCAAGGTTGCGGAAGATGTCACCTTTTGTATATCATTTACTTTTCCGCATTAGGATAGACCCAAGGAGGGGAGCACAAGTAACCGGGTTCTGGGATCCAGTGGGAGACCAACTCGAGGAGTCGAGTACGGGTCTCGTAACCCTAGAATTGACAGGGTTGCTTGCTGCTCTCGTAGGGGTCTAGGGGTGTGGGATTGGCTATTCATCACGACCGTGGAATCCGTGTTTTATACTGGCTCGTTTTGAAAACACGGACGTCCTAGTATATCCAATGTTTCATATGTTTCTTCTGCTGCGATATCTGTGATGCGATCATGTGATGTTCTTTAATAGATACTTTATATAGTATATATGATATATTATATAGACGTTACTTATGTTTTGCACCCGCACTAGCCCTGCCCTGCTCTGTCGTTAGTTACCTAACCTAACGGTGCACGAGGGGACATCGAGGCGAATGCGGATGGCATAAGTGTAAGTCATATCTATCTGTGATGTTTAGGTATTTAAATGATGGGACTTCATTAATGTGATTAATGAAAGAAAAGAAACCTAAGATGTTGTAGAATCAAATTTTAAACAAAACAGGTAGCTACAGTTCTTGCTTTGCATAGCGGTATATATGATATACCCTGCACCTTATTCGATGAGGAAAGGACCGAGATCCCTTCACCGGAAGTGACTCCTTTAGCAATAACTGGCAGATGCTACACACTCGGTTTGACTTTTGATTGCTTCTATAGTTTCTGCTTTGCACAGTGATATATATGATATATCCCGCACCTCATTCGACGAGGAAAGGGCCGACGATCCCTTCACCGGGAGTGACCCTTTTAGCAAAACTAGAAAAGCCTCAAAATCACTCCATTTCAAAACTTCATTTGATTCTACAACGATATCAAGTTCATTACGCTCATGGTTTTTATGAAAAACCTGTGTAGCCCTCCGTCATTTCAGATAAGTACTAGTTAGTATTCGTGCTGCGGTAGTTTGGCCTCCGTCAAGACGCAGTGTACGGTAGCTAACTAGTGCTTATCTGCTAGCATATGATGCGATTGGATTAGGGTATTCGTACGGCGTTGTTTGGCCTCCGTCAAGGGTCGTGCGGGTGGGTTTGATTCAATCAGGAAATGACGGGTTGAACTTGACTAGCGGACTATGGGTTGTTTGGCCTCCGTCAAGGTCATAGGACGCTAGGGGCGAAAGCATTATCGGGAATTTCAAGTGTTGAAATTTGCAATGAGATTGCATACCTTCTATGAGATAGTTGGATCCCGATACCCACTGCGAGTAAGAGTTACTCCTGGGAGAGTTTTACACATTGCAATTAGCCGATCAAGTAGGTGTCTAGAAAGGTGTTAACGAGGTTACGCCTCTGGGAAAACGAGGTTTACATTAATTAGGTCCGTAAGAAAGCACGGGGAACCTCCCTCAAAGTACCGACACTGGCCTGGCTGAAAGATTGGCGAACTTGTAGTGTGTAATTAATCCCGGCTAATCTTTCCTTTTAGGGTTTGAAGGAAGATTTGATAAAAAGCAGTGGGAGCCATCCTGATTAGATAAGATAATAACCAATCTGATCTTGCACGAGAATACGCTAAAGTGTTTTCTTCTCTCTCTCTCCAGGTAGCGACCAGTTCATGCCTTAATCAAGATAATAATATGGATGTATTGACCGAACCCGCATGTTATACTGTGCAGGGGAACGTTGAACCCGTTCTATCTTATAAGTGTTACAAGAATGAACAGGAAACAGGAGAATATCTGGATTCTCACACCGCCCAAACGGAGAACATGCATGTTGATGCATCATCTTCGGGTGTGTTTTTCATTGAGAACTGTTTCTCAGTTCACCCTACGTCCTGGGTATTAGATACCGGATCAGGATCCCACATATGTAAGATGTTACATGGGCTGCGAAAAGGTAGAGAACTGGGAAAAGGTGATCATTTCGTTCAAGTAGGGAACGGTGCAAATGTTGCAGCCAAAGCAGTTGGCGAATATCACCTAGTATTACTGTCACGCCCCGCTTCCCAGAGTACGCAAGATTGGGCACGTGACATAGCCAACCATGCTACCTGTGGGTAGGAAGTATCCATCCACAGTCACATTACGGCTGTAGAGATATCAAGAACAAGATAAATAAACTATCTAACACATGTCCAAATCCATAATAAGAAGTGTCAATGAAAATAAATGCGGAAGCAAATGATCCAATATGATAATAGAAGGGTACGTCCCATAATGCGGGATCGCACCAGGAAATAAAATGCAATAAATGAACTAACCACTATAGAACTCACAAATCAGCCTGCTGGCTGATGGTACTCCTGCTCGGTCGGCGACGGTGGTGAAGAATCTGGGCCATGCAAAACCCAGACGTCAGCGCGTCATGTCAACCAATAATATAATATGAACATGGTAATAAGCAATGCAGGTATGAACATGAATAAAGCAGTACTAAGAAATAACAGTGCAGGGTAATGTGCAGTGGTAACTAAACTATCCTATCAGGTTTCTACTCTATAGTCTTTGAAATCAATTGATGAATCGTCGATGTAACTCAATAGTATCCCGTACATACCCGGGACCACGGCCACAATATTCTCGGCTGCAGCCGAGACATGCCGCTAGGCACAAAACAGGAAAGTGTACACTTGGTAGTACCCCGTACATACCCGGGATCACGGCCACAATATTCTCGGCCGAAACCGAGACATGCTGCTAGGCACAAAACAGAAATGTGTACACTCGAACAGGTAGTGAACTGTCGAGTTACAAGTCAGGTTCATCTTTGATTTCCCCATACCCCCAAGTTATGTATGTCAGGTCAGGTATTCAGTAGTCAAGGACTAATGCCAACACAGAATCAGGTAAAAACAGGTCTGTCTGGATAGACAGCAGGAATGGTCCATGAGGACCCCAAGTCAGGTTTGTCGGCATTAGGCATGAGATCAGGTAACAGGTCAGGTTTGTCTGGATAGACAACAGGAATGGTCTATGAGGACCCCAAGTCAGGTTTGTCTCAACAGGTTGAGTCGATATGTATGTATGTGTCAGGTGCAGCAGAGTCAGGTCAATATGTAATGTGATCGAGTGGGTGCTCTCAACAGGTATACAATCGAATAAGTAACAGCAGCAAGAATTTAAAGTAAACAGCAATAATAGTCACTTAATCACAATGGTGCTTTGTATTATCTTTATTAACAGGTTCAAGCACCCTTGGGGTGCAACAGTCACAAGGTGAAGCAATATCAATGACAGAAAGTAATGAAGATATATGTGTACGATTATCATACTTTAAATAGCAAATTGATTAACTGGTAGTTTGTTATCAGGGTTACAGCGGCAAATTACGGTTTAGGTTGCAGTATCATGATATATATCATATTACGTCCAAATGAGAAAAGTAACTATATTTAGTTAACAATGCAAGTTTTATGAGTCAAGCACACTTAATTAGGATAACATAGCATGTAGCAAGTAATACTTGCCTCGACGGTTTTGCAAACCGGAAAACACGAACGCGACGTCGGCGGAAAACACGCGACGGATGCACAGGCCACGGATCGAGTCCAAACAGCGAACAGCAGAACCACACGGACCAGAATGCTTCGCTGGAGAGTCGGGTCGAGTCGTCGGCACGGCCGGATTCCGGCGAAATGTCAAAACAGCGACGAAAGTTAGCGAACATAGTGCATGGACAAAGACGACCAGCGAAGGGAAAAAGAAGGGAAAAGGTAAGGAGAAACTTACTGGGATAGCAAGGATGGCAACCGCGACGGGGTCGACGGCGATGGGCGCCGGCGAGGATGCTGCAGGCGATGGGTTAGGGTTGCGGTATGGAAACAGAGAAGAAAGTGGGGATGAAGAGGAGGTGGTCGGGGGCTGGTGCGCAGGGGATGAAGAGATGCCGAAGGTGTCGCAGGTGACGACGGCGACGGTCGCCGGCGACTTCTCCGGCCGAACAGGGAAGACACGGGGCAGGCCGGGGTTGCTGCGGCAGCAACGTGTGCACGGGGAGAAGGAGGGAAAGTCGAGGCCGGGAAGAGGAGGCGGAGGCGAGGGTAACGGTGGTGGTGGCCTCGGTGTTGGGGCTGCGGCGGCGACGGGCGCGGTGGCGACGGTTAGGGTCGCGAGGGGTTCTCGTGGCTGGAAAATATATGAAGGGAAGGAGGAACTGTTTAAATATAAATAGAGAGAGAGAGAGAGAGAAAAAAAGATTATAGGAAAGAGATAGAGAGAGGGTGAGAGAGAGAGAGAGAATAAGAAATTAGAGAGAGGTAGAGAGAGACGGAGAGAGAGAGGGAGAGGCGGGGCCCACGAGAAGGAGCTCGTGATTGGCTGGGAGTTGAAAGGAATTTTTAAAGAAAGATTTTAAATAGATTTTTAACGTAAAATCTGTAATAGCATATATAATTTATGGTTTAATAATATTAAATTAAAATGGGTATTTCGGCGCTAAATGAAACATTTCCACATCGCGCCCGGGTTGCGCCCAAATATTTCAAATTCAAATTATAGGATTTTAAGCGCGTTCCAAATTTTGAAAAGAGGTGTTTAATGATTAAAATGCATGCCCCCAAGTCGGACACTTGCACGCGCGCGTAGCCGTCCAAACTTGCCCGTTTAGCCGAACGGGAAGAAATCTCGACACACGGACGCTACCACGCGACTAGTGGCGACGAGTAGGCCAACATGGATATTTTTAATTTCATTTTAGGTGTTAAAATTTGGTATGTGCTAAAACGACTTGACCGGTTAAAATTTAGCAATAAGCACCAAACAATCAAAATAATTGAAATGAGTAATGTATAACACTCAACTAGAAGTAGAAATAGTATTATTGGGCTCGGGTGTTACAATTACCAAGTGGTGATACAATAATTCTGAATGAGTGCTATTATATACCGAACATGATGTGCAACATTATATCAGTTTCTTTATTGAGTAAAGAAGAATATAATTTTGTAGTAAAGGATAATGTTTTGAACATATTCCTAGATCAAAAGTTGATTGCATCAGGCTCGCTACATAATGGCATATTCATTCTCAATCAAAATACAGTCTTCAATATACAAAACACACACAAGAGGAAAAGCTCAGAAATGAACGAATCCTTCTTGTGGCACTGTAGACTTGGCCATATCAATGAGACACGACTAGCTAAGTTGCATAAAGATGGTTATTTGAATCCGTTCGAATTATCATCTTATGATACTTGCCATTCATGTCTCAAAGGAAAAATGACCAAAGCTCCGTTTAGTGGACACGGAGAAAGAGTTACTGAACTCTTAGGACTAGTACATAGTGATGTATGCGGTCCCATGTCTACCCATGCCAGGAATGGTTCTTCATACTTCATTACATTCACTGACGATCTCTCTAGATTCGGATATGTATTCCTGATGAAACACAAATCAGAAGCTTTTGAGAAATTTAGAGAATATAAACAAGAAGTAGAGAACCAAACGGGCAAAAGTATTAAGATCCTTCGATCTGATCGAGGAGGAGAATACTTAAGTAACGAATTCAGAGATTATCTAAAAGAGAATGGGATTCTCTCTCAGCTTACTCCTCCTTATACACCACAGCACAACGGTGTATCGGAGCGGAGAAATCGCACCCTACTAGATATGGTGCGCTCTATGATGAGTGCAGCTGAGTTACCTATTTCCTTCTGGGGATATGCACTGGAGACTGCTGCATACCTATTGAATAGAGTTCCAACCAAATCAGTGCCTACCACTCCATATGAGATATAGAATGGCAAGAGACCATGTCTTAATTTTATTCAGATATGGGGTTGTCCGGCCTATGTTAAAACACAAAATCCGGACAAGCTCGAGGCAAGGTCTATTCTATGTAAGTTTGTTGGATATCCCAAACATTCGCGAGGGTATATCTTCTACCACTCCGAGGAACAAAAAGTGTTTGTTTCTCGACATGCCACTTTCTTAGAAAAGAGTTTTCTTATGAAACAGACAAGTAGCATTGAGGTAGAACTGGAAGAGGTTCCAGCAACACAAACTGTAACAGAAGACTTGGTAGAACCAGAGGATTCAGTAGAACTCGACGAACCCCAGCCTCTCCGCCGATCTAGTAGGGTATCTCGTCCACCTGAGAGATACTACGGTTTTCTCATTGACGGTGGAAGCGAGGATTGCATCATGGAGGATGATGACCCAACTAGCTTCGAGCAGGCCATCATGAGTAGGGACTCAGTGAAATGGCTGGATGCTATGCGGTCTGAGATGGAATCCATGTACACCAACAAAGTATGGACTTTGGAAGTTGCTCCTGAAGGGGTAAAACCCATTGGGAGCAAATGGATCTTCAAGAAGAAACTTGGTGTAGATGGGAAAGTGGAGACTTTCAAAGCTAGACTTGTAGCAAAGGGTTTTCGTCAAAGACCAGGCGTGGACTATGACGAAACCTTTTCTCCAGTGGCTATGCTTAAATCCATCCGGATCATGCTTGCCATCGCTGCATATCATGATTATGAAATCTGGAAAATGGATGTTAAGACCGCCTTTCTAAATGGTGATTTAGAAGAGTGCGTGTACATGACTCAGCCAGAGGGCTTCGTAGACAGTGGGAGCGGCGGGAAGGTATGCAAGTTGCTTAAATCCATTTATGGATTAAAGCAAGCATCGCGGAGTTGGAACATCTGCTTTGACGTCGTTATCAAAGAATTTGATTTCGTCAAAAATCCAGACGAACCTTGTATTTACAAGAAGGTAGCAGAGAGTAAGGTTGTCTTCCTCGTATTGTACGTGGATGACATACTCTTGATAGGAAATGATATTCCTATGCTGCAATCGGTCAAGCTCTTCTTATCACAAAGATTCTCAATGAAAGATCTTGGTGATGCCTCCTGCATATTGAGAATTAGGATCTATAGAGATAGATCCAAACGGATATTGGGATTGTCCCAATCCAGGTACATTGACACCATACTAAAGAGGTTTAGTATGGAAGAATCCAAGCGTGGGAACTTGCCCACGATCTCTGGAGTCACTCTCTCCAAAGAGATGTCTCCCAAGACTGATTTGGAGAGAGCTCGCATGCAAGGGATACCCTATGCTTCGGCTGTAGGCTCTATCATGTATGCGATGCTATGTACCAGACCCGATGTAGCATACTCACTAAGTGTAGTGAGCAGGTATCAAGCTGATCCTGGAGAGAGTCACTGGACAGCTGTGAAGAGCATTCTCAAGTACTTACGAAGGACTAAAGAGATGCTCTTGGTGTATGGTAACGGAGAACTCCAAGTGGAGTCCTTTACCGATTCGAGCTTCCAGAGTGATAAGGACGACTCTAAGTCGCAGTCGGGCTTTGTCTTTACCCTTTACGGAGGGGCAGTTAGCTGGAAGAGTTCCAAGCAGGAAACCGTGGCAGACTCGACGATGGAGGCTGAATACATCGCTGCCAACGATGCTGCCAAAGAGGCTGTCTGGATCAAGAAGTTCATTACTGAACTTGGAGTGGTTCCATCCATTGAGCTTCCAATACCTTTGTATTGCGATAACAATGGAGCGGTGGCTTTGGCCAAGGAACCCAGGTCCCATCAGCGATCCAGGCATATTCTGAGGCGGTATCACCTGATCCGGGAGATAGTTGATCGCCGGGAGATCGAGGTCAGGAGGGTTGACACGAAGAATAACACGGCGGATCCACTCACGAAGGCCATTCCGCAGATACAGTTTGAGAGACTCTTCGGGATGCTCGGTATGCGATACTACAGCAGCTGGCCCTAGTGCAAGTGGGAGATTATTAGTTGTATGTATGCCCTAGAGGCCAGTATTGTACAGATGATGTGTATTATATTGGATGCTTGGACATATATAGAGATGACTTTCTTGCTCGATATGATAGTATGCTATCTGGTTACTCTTTATCTTAACATGTACACTTGTCTCTTTAAACTGTCTTATAGTTACATGTTGGTAAAGCCCTTAGGATGTGTACTTGACTACCTGGACTATGATGCAGATCATACTAGTGGGGACATGGTAGTCCATAGGTACATCCTTCAAGGTCCCTAGTCGTGGGTGTATCGAGACGGGGCATCGATATACCAGTGTAGACTAGCGTATACGCTTCTCGACCCATGAGATGGGCGATGGATGATCCCATATCCATTGGTGTTTGACATCAGAGATGGTGTACGGGTGCTCAGTGGAGACTGGGTACACTGGACGGACTCGCCGAGAACTCCCAGATGGTATTATACCTCACGTCAGATGGCAGTTCTCAGGTGACACTTGTGCAGGTTAGTCTGTAGACCCGAGATCGTCATAGAGTCTTATGTGATTCCCACTGTGCTTTGATATCCACCTTACCACGTCCATGAGGGCGTGCAAAAAGGTGGTCTTTGAGTACAGTCCCGAGTCACCTGGAGGCAATGAGCGATAGGGGGGTTTCGTCTCTCCCGGTATTGGGGGTTGATGTTGCGCTGTGCTTGATTGGCCGTAACAGGGAAGTCCCTGGCCAGGGCTGATCAGAGATTTGCTGGTAAGTGTTACCAGTAGTTTCTCGACCCGTTATGAGCCTCACATCGGCATGACTTATCGGTTATTGGGGTCTGACTTCTACCACCCCTAGAATTGATATGCGACATATCAGACGAACAGACCAGACTGTGCGGTAAGTGTTACTGGTTGGATTCACAGGAGTGTGAGCGGGCTAGCTCGTCGATCTTCTGATCGCTCAATACCCAGATGGCCGTTACGTTTAGCAGACCGCTTACGGCTTGTGGATGCTTGATATGATCATCATCTACTACCGGCGTATTGACGAGTCTTTAGAGTCCTACACAGAGGTTTCCTGGCTCAAGCGAAACGAAATAGGAGCGCATATGAGATATGTGCGGGACCGAGAATAATGCGTGTATGTGATACCGCATTTCATTCTCGCGATGAATGTTTCGATTGGTTGCATGCGATATGACCTAGTTATCGAATCATTGATTCGATAAATCGATACATTAGATACTAGTCGGTTATGTGCGACATGACCGGATCATTGAATCAAATGTTGATTTAATGATTTAATGTATAATTATATATTTGATATATTACTTTGCATTAACTAGTATTGGTTCACTTTATATGGATTTTCTCACTTGATGTGCAAGAAGTATATGTGATATACTTTTGTGCACATATTTGTATCATGTTTGATGATACTTGATCATTTAGTTAAGTGTATAGAAGTAAACCATGGTTAATTTGATGATTAGGGTTTTGCTTATTCATTTATTTATTTATTTGTTCATTTATTTATTTGGAAATGATTTAGATGAGAATGGTGGCTTTATTTGTTTCTAGTTGAAGCTTCATGAAGCTTTGACTTCTTAACCATTCTTGTCTTCATGCTTAACCCTAACCCATCCAAGTAACCATGGTCTATTCTCTACACTTAACCTTAGTTAGGATATGATAAGTATTGATTTCTTTTCTATTATTGAAATAACTTATCATATTCTTTCTTCTTCTTGATCATCTTCTTCTTCAAGAAAAGCTTAAGTCCATCAATGGCAACTTGAGCAAAAGTGAGTGAAATCCAATTCTAAAGTGAACCCACCTCCTATTTCTTCACCCTCTACCTCTTGCCAAGTTGTTTTGGGTGTTTTCTTCACAAGTTTCACAAATTTGTGAAGTTGGAGCTTGAACTTGTGATGCCTCGACGTAGATCATCTTCGGCACGAAGCCGACGACCTAGTCCGCCAAATTCTCCGATGAAGCCGACGTTTGCCTTCGGGATTCGAGACGGACAGCGAAAGGACGCCTACGTGGAGCTTAGGAAGTGGATATCCGGATCTACAAAGGTTGTAGCTTCTTATCTTTAGTTAAGTTGTTGACTAGATTCGTATTTCGCCTAGAATTCTAGCCGACGATCCGTATTAGGGTTTCTCGGCACCCATAAAATTTTAAATTGGCATGGTTGATGCCTTGTGAGACCTCTTGAGAGTGCCTAGGAACCCTACAAATAAGTCATGCTGTTGTATGGCTCATAATAGATCGAGAAACTACTGATAACGCTTATCAGTAAATCTCAGTAGCCCTGGCCAGGGACTTGCTGTTATAGCCAATCGAGCATAGCACAACATCAACTCCCAATACCGGGGGAGACGAAACCCCTCCTATCGCTCATCGCCTCCATGTGCCACGGGACTGTACCTAAAGTCTACCTATTTGCACGACTCAGTAGAGCCGTGGTAGGGTGGATATCAAAGTACAGTGGGAGGACACACAAGACTCTATGATGATCTTGGGTCTACAGACTAACCTGCACCAGTGTCACCTGAAAACTGCTATCCGACGATAGATATAATACCGCATAGGAGTTCTCTGTGAGTCCGTTCAGTGTACCCAGTCTCCACTGAGCACCCGCATACAATCTCTGGTGTCACTTCACCAGATGGATATGGGATCATCCATCGCCCATCATATGGGACAAAAATAGTATACGCTAGTCTATTCTGGAATATCGATGCCCCATCTCGATACACCCACGACTAGGAACAGTTCAAGGATATGTTTATAAACTACACATGCCCCACTAGTATGGTCCGCATCATAGTCACAGTAGACAAGCAAATATCCTGAGGGCTTTATCAACATGTGCAAATGAATAAAAGCATGATCAAATCAACATGTCAAGATAAAGTAAACCAGATAGCATACTATCATGTTGAGCGAGAAGGCCATCTAAAATCATATATACTTGTCCAAGCATCCACTATACATATAATGGCCTCTAGGGCATACATATATCTTACAGCTATAGCTACATATTCACCTTTATATGATGTTGCATTTGACTTTGGAGAAATTTGGAACCACATGATATATTTAATAACTTGATACATTTAAATAACGGTTTTTCCATGATATGCTCATATTACTGTTTTATGTTGCATATATTATATTTCATGGATTTACGCATTTCGATATGGATTTCATGTGGTTTTATGGATTTGAGGACCGTGGTATTTCAAGAAATTATGCATTATTTGAAAAACACGGTTTCTCTTGATATGATATTTCGATGCTTCCACCATGAGTTTTCTCTGTTCTGAGACTTGTGTTAGAAACTCGATGCGAGGAGTTGGATGAGGCCGTATGCGGGTATATGGTGGGCCCGGTAAGGTACCCCGGGGGAAAGAAGATCGCAGATGATGGCGTTGAGCCCTGCAGGGGGAGCACTGCCTACCGGTGATAGTATTTGGACTCGGCGGATATCTGGAGGATACCGACCGAAGTTATGAGATGGATATGGATCGACCGATCTGCCGGAGCCCGCGGGTCGATCCTGCAGACGGAGCCTATGATATGAGTATTTACGTGTCGATATTGGACACTAGTTTTCATGATGTTTTCGAGTGTCGATATTGGACACTCAGGTTCTATGAGACTTACAGGATATGGGGGCCGATCTGAGGATGCGGTGCCTGAGATATTGGGATTTGGAGTGTCGTTGAGGGACACTGGTTTTTCCACGATGGGATTCCGTGATGATGATATGTTTATTCCCATACTCAGCTTTCATTTGATATGCATTGCTTCATGTATTAGTAGTACCTGATAGAGTACCTTTCATGACTGTTGCATATACATATTGCTATATTATACCATCAGTTTGCATGTGATAGATTATCGCAGTACGTGCATACCTGCAATTACCTGCATGATGTTATTTACTATTCACGAGTTGGCAACTCAACCCCGTTGTGCCACAGTGTTTTGCAGGTTGTCCCTCAGAGCAGTCGCGGCAGGGTTTCTTCTTATCGTATCATCTTTTGCAGCGGATACCCTTACGGCTGACTGTGAGCAGTTTTGCTATAGGTGGGTTTTGCGGTTATCCAATGATGTTCATTGTATATCTTATTGTATCTAGTACTCTCCATCTACTACTTTCATGTATTGACTTAGAAGAGGTCCGTAAGTGAAAGATTACTATAGGTTCCATTCTGTTAGACTTCCGGGAAGCGCAAAAAGACGAGATGTGAGGACGATATTGTATATTATTTTGTGACTCTGGGTGCCGTGCTCGTGTGAGCCGGTCTTTTTATGCTATTTTCACTTTATATCGTCTATTTCTTCGCTACGGCGTCGTATATCTGTTTGTGGTGGTTGTTTCCGCCTTGGGGCGAGATTTTCTCTCGTTTGGAGGTGCTATACTTATATCTTATGTTTGTATCATTTTCGAGGCTAGTTTTTACAAAGGAGGTGCTGCCAAAATTTTATGAAAGCAACTTAAGTTAAAGATTTTTACTTGAGATTCCTAAAAGTTTTTAATAATGTTCTTATCACTTACTACTTTTGATGGTTTAGATTTCTGGGTTTTCGGCTTACTTGAATTGCGTTACGCCTGTAGACGTTATGTGGTTTAAGTGCCGTCACGTGCCAAATTTCGGGTCGTGACAAAGTTGGTATCAGAGCGCTAGGTTTTACCTTTCGGAGTATAGGATGACCTTGGTATGATGGGCTAGGTAGCTTAAGCAGAGTGACGTAGCGTGTGTATGTCTACGTCATACTTACGACATGGTACTCCGCCTAAGTGACCTTAGGACATATTGCTTGAAATTCCTTCCATGATTATATATATCCTTGTGATTCGATTTCCGTGTTCTTATCGGATCCCGTTTCCATTTCTAGACATTATGCCGCCGAAGACT
Source organism: Agapanthus africanus (assembly GCA_030015575.1). Taxonomy (NCBI): domain Eukaryota; kingdom Viridiplantae; phylum Streptophyta; class Magnoliopsida; order Asparagales; family Amaryllidaceae; genus Agapanthus; species Agapanthus africanus. Next base: position 173,904,032 of record JASDDO010000024.1, read on the forward strand.
ACGAGGGCACAGAGAGAAGCAGCGAGAGCCGAGGTCAGAGTTGGTTCGTCTGAGAAGAGGATTGACCAGGATGGTACGCTCACTGTACAGGAGCAGATTGATCCGCCTTCGATAGATCGTATCGCTAGGCTCGAGGCAGATATGCAGGATTTGCGCCAGATGATGGGATCGTTGGTTGAGGCCAGTCGAGCGCAGCGACAGGAGGTTACCACTCCTGTTACCCAGTTATTCCTTGCTATCAGCATACATCATTGTGTCACATATACAGCAACAGTGAACGCAGCCCTACTAGAAGTGGAGCGTCTTTCCGAGACTTTGGAAGTTCTAGGACCAAGGAGGGCTTGTACAGGTGTATCGGCCCAGAGACAGATGTTTAGACGCCGCAACAGATTTCATTCAGGTCGCGGGAGTAGCAGAGGCTTGGGAAGAGGTCAGTTGTTTATCTCTTATCCCCAGGAGGGTCAGCAGTCATTGTATGGATATTTCCGATACGGGAGTTTCCATCACCTCGTCAGGAATTGTACCGTGGTACCCCAGAGAAAGGCACCCGTACCATATGTTACCCTACCACCTTCACCTCAGGGAGAGTTGCTTTTTGCGCCTGTTGTTGATCCGCGTCAGACTTATGTTCAGAGAGGTCGTGGTCGCGGAGGGTTTGTTCAGAGAGAACAGGATGGTAGAGGAGGAGGACAGCCAGTTGCAGGTAGAGAGTAGGCACGAGCATTTGCTTTAACTCTTCAGGACGCGCAGGCGTCCAATGCAGAGTTTTCAGGTATTCTTTTTCGTATGTTCTTTTGATGCACATGTTTTGTTTAATCCGGGATCTATGCACTCGTATGTTTCTACACACTTCGTGACGAGGTTGGGCCGAGAGCTGTGTATGCTAGATCAGTCGTTTGTTGTGATTACTCCTGTTGGCGATTCTTTTGTTGCGCGAAACGTGTTTCGGTCGAGTGCCAATCGAATAGGAGATAGAGATTCGTCCGTCGATTTGATCCTTCTATATATGTTGGACTTTAACGTTCTCCTGGGCATGGGCTGGTCAGCTACGTACTATGCGTTTGTGGACTGTCGCGAGAAGACATTCAAGTTTTTTTTCCCGGCGAGTCAGTTCTTGTTGTGCAGGGGGACCGTGGTGCCGCCCCTCACAGCTTGATTTCAGCCTTTTTCGCTGATCGGCTTTTGAGGAGAGGGTGTCGGGGATTCTTGGCTTTCATTCGTGATACCGGAGCCACAGTAGATCTGTTGGACCGGATTCCAATCATGCGAGAGTTTTCCAACATTGTTCCAGATGAGCCGGCGGAGCTTAGGGAGCTTAAGGATCAGCTGCAAGAGTTGCTTGATGGGGGACTTGTACGTCCAAGTGTTTCGCCTTGGGGAGCTCCTATTCTGTTCTTCAAGAAGAAGGACGGCAGTTTGAGGTTGTGTATTGATTTCGTCGATTGAACCGAGTTACGGTGCGTAATAGGTATCCTTTATCTCACATTGACGAATTCTTTGATCAGCTCCAGGGTGCGGGACATTTTTCTAAGTTTGATTTGAGATCAGGTCATCATCAGTTGCGGGTTCAGAATGATGACATTCCGAAGACTGCTTTTCGTGCGCGCTATGGGCATTATGAGTTTTTGGTGGTGTCGTTTGGACTCACCAATGCCCCAGCAGCGTTCGTGGATGTGATGAACCAGATTTTTCAGGCCGTTTCTCGACCAGTTTATTATTGTGTTATTGATGACATTCTGGTCTATTCCAAGAGTCGTGAGGAACATGAGCAGCACTTGAGGATGGCTTTGCAAACATTGAGAGAGCACCAGCTGTTTACTAAATTCTCGAAGTGTTCTTTCTGGCTTGATTGTGTTGACTTCCTAGGTCATGTAGTTACAGGAGACGGTATTCGTATGGACCCGAAGACGATCAAGGCCGTACAGCTTGGCCCAGACCTGTATCAGTGACTGAGGTCCGCAGCTTTTGGGCTTAGCCGGTTTTACCACCGTTTCGTGCTGGATTTCTCGAGTATCGCTGTACCGCTAACCGGACTGACCAGGAAGGGGGAGTCATTTTCTTTAGACTGAGGCATGCGAGCTGAGTTTTCAGCAGTTGAAGACTCGGTTGACGACTGCACCGGTTTTATCTTTGTCTTCTGGATCGGGCGACTTTGTCGTTTACTGCGATGTTTCGCGAGTGGGGCTAGATTGTGTATTGATGCAGCATGATAGAGTTATCGCTCATGATTCCTGACAATTGAAGGAGTACGAGCAGAATTATCCTACTCATGATCATGAGATGGCCACGGTGGTCTTGCGCTGAAGATTTGGAGACACTACTTGTACGGAAAGTCGTGTCAGATTTTCACGGACCATCAGAGCTTAATGTACATCTTCCTGCAGCGGGATCTGATTTTGATACAGCGCCGTTGGATGGAGCTTATGAAGGATTATGATTGTGAGATCCTTTATCATCCGGGCAAGGCGAATGTGGTAGCTGATGCTTTGAGTCGTAGGCCCGGGTTTAGCTTGTCCCAGTTGAGCGTAGTTCAGAGACAGTCTTTTGCAGATTTACAGTTCTTGTGCGACAGCTGAGTATAGTTTAAGTTCACCTCCACTAGGGGACAGCTTGCTCATGTCCGCGCTCATCCACTTCTACTTAATCGTTTTCGTGAGGAACAGCCCGCCGATGCCCATTTGTCTGAGATTCTTGAGCATGTTTGGCAGGGTAGAGATTCAGAATTCTTGATTTATGACCAGGGTGTGCTACGTTTAGGGACTCGTTTGTGTGTACCTGATACTGATGGGTAGAGACGCAAGATCCTAGAGCAGGCACATCAGTCAGCTTTTAGTGTTCATCCAAGTCCCACCAAGATGTAACGTGACTTGAGAGATAGTTACGGGTGGGCATGGATGAAGAGTAAAGTTTCAGATTTCGTTTCGTGGTGCCTGACTTGTCAGCGAGCTTAGGCTGAGCATTTGAGACCGGCAGGGGATTTGCAACCTTTAACCGTTCCGGAGTGGGAATAGGAGCAGATCTTCATGGACTTTGTTGTGGGTCTACCCAGGTCTAGTCAAGGGTATGACTCCATTTGGGTGATTGTTGTTCGGTTAACGAAAGCGGCTCACTTCCTTCCAGTGAAGACCACTTTCGGTTATGCTCCGTATGCTCAGTTGGTTATTGATGAGTTTGTGTGTTCGCACGGAGTTCCTTCATTAATTGTATCCAATAGAGGCACCCAGTTCACTAGCCGTCTTTGGCAGAAGCTTCAGGAATCCTTGGGTACTGGTTGAGCTTTAGTACCGCTTTTCATCCATAGACCGATGGTCAGTCAGAGCGGACTATATAGACTCTGGAGGATATGTTTCGTGCGTGCGTGCTTAATTTTGTTGGCAGTTGGGATCGTCACTTGCCATTGATAGAGTTCTCATACAATAGCAGTTATCAGGAGACGATTCAGATGGCAACTTTTTAGGCTTTGTATGGTAGATTGTGTCGATCGCCAGTCTATTTGATCGACTCAGTGAGAGCAGGATTTTTGGACCCCAGCTAGTTCAAAAGACTACGGAGAAGATCCAGTTGATTCAGGACAGGATGAGAACAGCCCAGTGCAGACAGAAGTCTTATGCCGACCGTCGTCGTCGCAGACTTGAGTTCGCAGTGGGGGATCATGCATTCCTACGGATTTCTCCGATGAAGGGCGCGATGAGTTTTGGGAAGAAGGGAAGCTTAGTCTTAGAATTGTAGGTCCTTTTGAGATCCTTGAGCGAGTCGGTACCGTTGCCTATCGTTTTGCACTTCTACCCAGATTTCCGGATGTTCACCCCGTATTCCTTATGTCGATACTTCGCAATTACCTTCTTGACCGTTCTCACATGATTCAACACCAGACCTTTTAATTTGAACGCGATCTTTCGTTCACCAAGCAGCCGATAGTTATAGTGGATCGTCAGGTGGAGAAATTTCGGTCAAGGTTTTGCCATCTGTGAAGGTTCTTTGGCGTAGCCCGTCTAGTGAGGAGATCACTAGAGAGGCTGCGAGCGGATGCGGAAGAAATTCCCTCATCTCTTGGAAGATACGAATAGTAAGAATTTTAAATTCAGGGACGAATTTCTTTAAGGGGGGGGGGAGATTGTAACATCTTAGAATGCGATTAGTGTTAATTAAGCGACAATGTGGGTTTTTAGTAAAATAGTTTTCCAACATTTTATTAAGATTAATCAATATTTTATTATTATTTGTTTTTGCTTACACACACTTGTGCATGTTAACATTGGGGTTGTTTAGTGTTAACCTTATTTAGTGGCCATGACACCTTAAACAAATCCATGACATAATTAACCTTGCACTTAGATATTTGTGTGTAAGTTATCCTCATGTTTGGATTGGGGGGAGGTGGCAAGATGACTCATGGGGATGAGTATGCTTGCATTAATGATGGAGAGGGAGAGAGTAAGTGTAAGGGTACACTCACCCTACACTCACCCTCTCATCCTTATCACACCTCACACTCTCATTCTATCTCATCTCTCTCTCTCTCATTCTCAATTATTCCTTTTCTCCTTCACTCTCAACTGAAACCCTCACCATCTCATCACTAAAACCTTGCAAAACTTCATTAAACACCACCAAAACACTTCTCATGTCATGTTTTAGCCACTAGGATCACTTGGAGTTTGGAAATCTAGGATCTTTCGAGCAAGTGTGGTTAGGTAATGATCTCTAACTATAAAGTAGGTGTTTTTATCGATGTGTTGCCTTGTAGTTATTTTCTAGAACACTAAAGGTATAGTTTTTGTGCACATATCGTATTTTGGTATAGATTTGGGTCTCGGATGAATCTGCTATCAAACCAGGTGTCTAGAACACTAAAAGTTGCCATCACAGAGACCTAGTTTTGTGACCTAGAAGCTATCTTAAAAACCTGAGACCATTCCCTAAAAACTTGGCCGCAATTTTATTGCTTCTGGCCACAATTTGCGGCCAGACTGGGGAGTGATGGGTTGTGTCTTGGTTTAGGGGTCTCTGGGGTTGTATGTGGTCTCGTGGAACTTGCAACTTTCACCAATTGTTTGTGTATAAAAATCTGGGATAACTTTGCTTGTTTCTTGTGTTTCGACTACGCGCGTTACGCTATCCGACACGGTTCGTATACTTTGTGTAACTGTTGCTCTTGGGTTGGTTTCGTAGTGTCGCTACGCACGTTAGCCACTAAACGAACACTTGAGAGTTGTTTGGAGTTGGTGCGTCGCTCAAACGTAGTTTATACGTGTTATTGGTCGATTTCTAATATGCACTTGTTATGTTGTTATATGATTTTAGGATCGCAGGAGGGGACTTTGGACGCTGCGAAGAATGGAAAGCAAGTAGTTGGCTTTACTTAGCCCAAGATCATCTGTGAGTAGATTGAACATCTATAGGGGAATCGCCCGCATGGCGTTATGAGTCTGGGATAGATTCAATGACATGATTTTTAGTTATAAGTATATGTACATAGAGATGGTGCATGAACTTCATTGCATATTATTACTTGTTGTGCCTGGACTTGTACCCATTGGACACTGCACTATTATTGACGGTTCATATTGCACGAGCACAAATTGTATGCTACACACACACCGTCGGTAATTGCCATGACATGCACAACACATATACATATGTGATATTGTATTGGTTAGGGATATTGAGACATTGATTCTTATTCCATTATGCATATGAAATATAGCATACACATATACCTTGCTATACCTACATGCTTACACATATACCTTGCTATAGCTACATGTTCATCTTTATGTGATGTTGCGTTTGACTTTGGAGAAATTTGGAACCGCATGATATATTTAATAACTTGATGCATTTAAATAGCGGTTTTTCCTTGATATGCTCATATTACTGTTTTATGTTGCATATATTATATTTCATGGATTTACGCATTTCAATATGGATTTCATGTGATTTTATGGATTGAGGACCGTGGTATTTCAAGAAATTATGCATTGTTTAAAAAACCCGGTTTCTCTTGATATGATATTTCGATGCGTCCACCATGAGTTTTCTCGGTTCTGAGACTTATGTTAGGAACCCGATACGAGGAGTTAGATAAGGCCGTGTGCGGGTACATGGTGGACCGGTAAGGTACCCGGGGCAAGAAGATCGCAGATGATGGCGTTGAGCTCGGCAGAGGGGAGCACTGCTTACCGGTGATAGTATTTGGACTCGACGGATATCTGGAGGATACCGACCGGAGTTATAAGATAGACATGGACCGACCGATCTGACAAAGCCCGCGGGCCGATCCCGCAGACGGAGCCCATGATATGAGTATTTACGTGTCAATGTTGGACACTAGTTTTCATGATGTTTTTGAGTGTCGATGTTGACACTCAGGTTCCATGAGACTTACAGGATATTAGGGCCGATCTGAGGATGCGGTGCCTGAGGTATTGGGATTTGGAGTGTCGTTGAGGGACACTGGTTTTTCCACGATAAGGATTCCGTGATGATGATATGTTTATTCCTATACTCAGCTTTAATTTGATATGCATTGCTTCATGTATTAGTAGTACCTGATAGAGTACCTTTCATGACTGTTGCATATACATATTGCCATATTATACCAACAGTTTGCATGTGATAGATTATCGCAGTACGTGTATACCTGCGATTACCTGCATGATATTATTTACTATTCACGAGTTGGCAACTCACCCCGTTGTGCCACAATGTTTTGCAGGTTGTCCTCATAGCAGTCGCGACAGGGCTTCTTCTTATCGTATCATCTTTTGCAGCGGATACCGCTACGGCTGACTGTGAGCTGTTTTGCTATAGGTGGGTTTTGCGGTTATCCGATGATGTTCATTGTATATCTTATTGTATCTAGTACTCTCCATCTACTACTTTCATGTATTGACTTAGAGACGAGATGTGAGGACGATATTGTATATTATTTGTGACTCTGGGTGCCGTGCTCGTGTGAGCCGGCCTTTTTATGCAGCTTTATCTTTTATGCTGTTTTCACTTTATTTCATCTATTTCTTCGCTACAGCATCGTATATCTGTTTATGGTGGTTGTTTCCGCCTTGGGGCGAGATTTTCTCCCGTTTGGGGTGTTATACTTATATATTATGTTTGTACCATTTTCGGGGCTAGTTTTCACAAAGGAGGTGCTGCCAAAATTTTATGAAAGTAACTTAAGTTAAAGATTTTTATTTGAGATTCCCAAAAGTTTTTAACAGTGTTCTTATCACTTACTACTTTTGATAGTTTAGATTTCTGGTTTTCGTCTTACTTGAATTGCGTTATGCCTGTAGACATTACGTGGTTTAAGTGCCGTCACGTGCCAAATTTTGGGTCATGACAGCTAACATGGAACTCATAACCGAAGAAATACAATGGTAACACTTACCAGTTATCTCTACTACCTTGGCCACGGACTTCTGGTTATATTCGTGTCCTGCACAGTGCAATATCGACTCCAATACTAAAAGTGACGATTTCCCTCGACCGTTCACTGCTCCATCTGCTTCGGGACTGTACCAGACTAAAACCTTTTTGTACGACTCAGTAGAGCTGTGGTAGGGTAGTAATCTAAGTACAGTGGGAACATATACAAGACACTATGGCGATCTCAGGTCTAGGGACTACCATGTACTCATGTCACCAGAGAACTGCTATCTGATATTGGTATAATACCATCTAGGAGTTCTCAGCGAGTCCGTCCAGTGTAACTCATCCAATGAGCACCTATATACAATCATCGGTGTCAAACACCAATGGCTATGGGATCAGCCATCGCCCAGTACAGGGTCATGAAACGTATACACTAGTCTTAACTGGAGTACTGATGCCCAGTCTCGATACTCCTACGACTAGGGACATTTAATAATGTGCTTATAAACTACCAGGCCCCACTAGTATGATCCTTATCACAATCCTGGTAGTCAAGAAAAGATCCTATAGGCTTTATCTTATGTATTATCGATACGTGATAACTAGTAACATGTATACACATGACAGATAAAGACAAACAGATTGCATACTATCATCTCAAGTATGATTGTTCTCTGTAAGGTCATCATGAATTCAGTAATTGCATTTCTACAATTATGATAATTGCCTTGAGGGCACCTATATCCAACAATCTCCCACTTGCACTCAAGGCCAATTATTGTGGTATCGCATACACACATCTCATATGCTACTGCATACCCACTTATGTACTAACAGTTTAGTAAATTGTGTTCGAGAAATAGCCACAGTGAGTGGATTCGCTATAATGTTTCTAACTATATCTCTCTAAATCTCAACTTCGCAGAGATCAACTATCTCCCGAAATGAGCGATACCTAGCTTAGAATACCATTTGGATAGCTGAAGGAACCTTGTTCATAAATGAACGTATTTATCCAAACAAATACTTAGGATGTTTTCTCTGATAATTCACAATCAATAACTAGCGCCTTGACTAACTCAGTATCCACTTGGAACTCTTCCAATACACTGCTTTTCATAAGAGTGTAAACTAATGACCCATGACATATACTATGTCTCCTTGTCACTTCGAAAGATGGAATCGGTAATCGCATCCTGAAGAATGCTGCCATTACCATACAACAAGAACATCTCATATGTTTTTCACTTCTTCCTATGTCTCTCCAAGATTGGACTTATATCTGCTTACTACACCAAGTGTAAAAGTATCATCTGGTCTGGTTTATAACATTGCATGATTGACCTCACTATCGTAGCATGTCGAATGTCATTCATGCGTGTCTCTCTCTTCATCAGTCCCAAAAGACATCATTTTAGAAAGAGTTACCCCATTACCTGCGGGTACATTACCTCATTAGGAGTCCTCCATTCTAAACCACTTTAGAATAGTGTCATTATACCTGAATCGGGATAATCCCAAAACCCTTATCAGGTCTAACTCTATAGACCTAGTCACCGGAATTAATGGTATATAGTCTACAAAAGAGAAACAAATATGACAACCATTATTTGACCAAATCATAGTGCAGGAATATCACTTCCTATCAGAAGAATGCCATCCATATCAGTATGAGGAACCTGACATTACTCCTTACTGCCTTCTTACAAATACCTGGTTCATTTCTAATTTTGATGAAGTCAAACATTTTGACCGTAATATCAAAACAGATGATCCACCTCTGTTATACCTGCTTTAGTTTATAAATAGATTTAAACAAATTTGCACACTATCCACTGCTCCCACTGACTAAGACAACTCTCTAGTAGATTCATATACACGTATACTTTTAAATCCAATTTAGAAAGACGTTATAATCATACTCTTACCATATATCATAGTCATGAAAACAGTAGTGGAAAATTTTATCCATATGGACTTCAAAGTAATAGTATCATCACAATCCATATCGGGTATTTGATGAATACTTGTATACCACAAGTCTAGCCTTATTAGGTTAATACCTTTCCATTTGCACTGATATCGAAATATCTACTTGATCCTTATGGGTTTTACCCCTTTCAAGAGCACGCAACAAAATCTATAATTTGTTGCAGTGCATGGAGTCCAATTTGGATAATTTGGCATCCAACCATCATTCAGAAGTTACTACTTTCTATGGCCTGCTGATAACTAGAAGGGTCAACATCACATGACGCAAGCCTTCTAGTTGCCGTCTATAAGAAAATAAAAGTATCTCTCGAATGGCTGAGGTCACCTACTAAATCCGTGAAGTAGCTATAGTCTGTCAGCCTCAATTGGATCATTAGATTCTACCAAACTTTTAGTAACCGTTTGCGGTTCTGGAATCACTTCCAGTTCTACCATATTCCTACTAACTTCTTTTGCAAGAAATTCCTTTACCAAGGAAGTGGCGAGTCAAGAAAAAAACACTTTTGAACTTGAAAATGGTAGAAGCTATCCCTCGCTAAAGCTTGGGATAACTCACAAAATGCTATTACCGAAACATACATCGAGTTTGTCCGGATCTTGATTTTAAGTATAAACCGGATAACCCAACATCTTAACAATTTTAAGAAGAACACCATTCTATATCACATATAGAAACATAGGCACTTGTTTAGATGGAACCAATATTCATTAATATGCATCTATTTCTAGTGCATCCCCAAAATTGAAGAAGGCAACTTAGCATTACTCATCATGGAGCACACTCACGGATGAGCAATATGAGAGAATCACATTCTCAATACGTAATACCTGGAACCAACCCCATGTCCATATGGACATCGGACGATATACATCAATATGTATAAGTCCCTAGAGTTCACTAACTCAATTTTCGTGTGCTGTTAATTGAAAAACATTTTTGGTTAAAAAAACAAAAAGTTTGCCTTTAGGCAAAACTAGATGATTTTCCTCAATAGCAAAAATTGCTCCAAAAACTGACATTGAGGATAAAATCATACATTCTCAATTCTTTGCTCCTTCTCAGCATCTATAACGCCCTGCAGATGTGGGATTCTAATCCGGTATCTATATACCTAAGAGTTCGAGTTTATTAATTAGTTTTTTTTCAAAATGCAGACACATAGGAGATTCGAAACATTAAAAAAAATTAGTGGGGTTAGTCGGGTATTTATTGTATTGACCTTTTCATTTCAAAGCTATCGATTTTAAAAAGGTCGATCGATATGGTTAACGAGTCTTAGTTTAAGGTAAGTCCATGGTCACTGCCACACAGAGAGAGAGAGAGAGAGAGAGAAGAAACACTCAGCGTGTAGTCTAACCTAGATTAGATTGGTATATTTATCTAATCAGGATGACTCCCACTGTTCTATCAAATTCTTCTTCAAACCCTAAAAAGAGAACTAGCCGGGATTTCGTATAGAAAATCTTTTGGGAGTAACTATTACTCACAGTAGGAAACGGGACCCAAACTATCATGGCGTGGTAATCTTGACTGAGCCAAAATTTCACCCCACTCCATTGAAAGTATGCAATCACATTGCAAATTTCAACACTTGAAACTACCGATATAGGTTTTTACCCCCAATAACTTATGATTTTGACTGAGCTAACATATCATAAGCCGCTAGTCAAGTTCAACTCGTCATTTCGTGATTGATTTAGATCCACCCGCACAAATCCTTGACTGAGCCAACATAGTTGTGTGACCGTCCTAACCAATCGCATCACAAGCAAGCAGAAAGTACCATTTAGATACCGTACACTACGCCTTGACTGAGCCAACATACGTAGCACGAATACTAAATACTACTTCCTGAAATTACAGAGGACTACGGTTTATTTTAAAGAAAACCATCAACGTAATGAACTTGATATCATCGTAGGAACCAAGTGGTTTTGAAATTTTATAGTCGCGTAGACCTTTGGTTAAGAGTAAACTCCTTGTGAAGAGATCTAGACTCTTTTCTCATCGAATGAGGTGCAGGATATTCCTAACCGAATACCATAACGCAAATAAAAAGAATACGGCTACAAAAACAATTTTAGTGACACAAACTTTTACCTAAGAGCGAACTCCCAGTGATGAGATCAAGGCTTTTTCCTCATCGAATGAGGTGCAGGACATTCCTGACCGATGCCACGATGCAAAGAAAAAGAATTGACTAAAATTTCCTTTTTAGAAAAAGTTGGTTCCCACAACATATACGTTTATTTTACTTTGTATTAATCCGATTAATACAATCTCATCATTTAGATAATCACATTATCTAAAATTATCCTTCCCACACAAACATTACAGAGAAAGCAATATGAAAAGGAAAAATAGAATGCACATATAAGCCATCCACATTCTCCACGGAGCCCCGTCATGTACCGTTAGGTTACTTAATTAACGACAGAGCGGGGGCAGGGTTAACACTGGTGCAAAACGTATATAGCATTTATTATATATATATATACTATATATCACATATATAAATATATCATCACACGCAAATAATCACATTACAGCATGTGGAAAAACAACATCGCAGAGTTGGAATGGTCGGATCACATAGGAATCCCGTATTTCGTTCGAGCTACAAACGAAGCACGAAATACCCCGATTGCGTGAATAACCCGTGTGTAGCCAAAAGCAGACCTCTACAAGCGCTTCAAATCATCCGCCAATCAAAGAAACGAGGCAACCCAGCATCATCACTATGATAGGGCCACCCAGCACTTTCTTAAATTCGATGACTTGAACACTCCTCCGCGGCTCTATCCTAACCCCCCACTACCACGGCAAGCAGCTTGCCAATCCTAGAATCGAGTGACCCGATCTCAACTATTTGAGATGGCCAGTCGCTGGAATCTAGAACCCAGATGCCAGTGTGCTTCTCCATGGGGTAATATTAATACATGTATTGATACAACAGTAATATCGATCGCAAGCTGATCGAGTCCCGACAAATAATAATACAATAGGTGGAAACGACGGCCACATGTCGACCACTTTTCCCGAATAAAAGAATATACATTTGGCTATAACATAAATGAAAAGAAAAACACATCATCACAAACACGCACAGGGCTATTCATTTCGCGACAATCCAATTCACACCAAATAAACTTTAACATAAAACATATCAGACTTACATGTGCAACCCCGTCGAATTGATTACATCAATTCGGTGACGTTAAACACCGCATATCACATACCAAATCTTGTGTTTTCCATATAAATACCCTAAAGTTTCCAAATATCGTATTTTCATATCAAAACCCTAAAGTTTCCAAGTATGGCATTTTCACGTAAATACCCTAATGTTTACCGAATACAGTATTTTCACATAAATACCCTTATGTTTCCAAATACTATAATTTCACAAAAATACCCTATGGTTTCTAAGACTAGTATTTTTAAAATAAATACTCCGAATTTTCTAAGAGTTTTATGTTCAATTAAATACCATAAACTTCTAAATTCATATTTTCGTATAAATACCATTAATTTTTATATGTTTACATGTCATCTTATCTCTTGAGCCTTGAAGAGCTGGTGATAAGGCATTACTAAAATACCTTGAAATTTTATGAAACCATTTCTACATTAAAATACCCCGAGTTTTCCTAAGTTCCATGTTTTATAATAAAATACCATATACCTCCCTTTCGACTAGATTTTGTGAAACACTGTTACATTTGATGTGGCTTACATAACCTAACTGGACTCGAAATCACAACTTGCCTCACTTGATCGGTTATGCGTGAGTACATAGGACACTGGACCTGGGGTATAAATGAATGGCTCGATTTGGAAAGAGAAATGTGTTTTCCATGTCATGTTGGTTTCGTATGATAACCGATAACCGATAACTTAACTTTAAATTCACATTTACAAATGGACGATTAATTAGGATAGTAAGGTCGTACGATGTGTCTTAAGAGTGTCTTTTGTCGTGTTGTCGTGATTCTAGGCATATACGGAATACTAATTGTTGTGGAAGTGATCTTGTCGTGTTACAGAGATTCTGGGAATATGCGGAGTGATAACTGTCGTGGATGTGTTCTTGTCGTGTTACCGTGATTCCGGGGATATACGGAATACTCTCGAAATGCGGGTACCTTGTGAAACCAAACTAAAATAAACTAAAATACGAAAAGTAGTCATTAGGTGACATCTTATCTACATGTTAACTCATATACCTATGACCTTCATAGTTATTTATTGTTACTTTACCTACCTTTTGACTAATATACCCGTGACACAAGTTTTATGTACCTTTTACCTGCACATTGTAATGCTAATTCATATATACGTTTCACTAGTTACACATAACTCCCTTGAGAATCCTACTCGAGTTTATCCTGCTAACGGAGGTTTCTTTTTTCCTTGTCTCCCTCGAAATGTCTGTTAGAGATAGGAGAAGAGCAGGACGAGACGACAGAGGTTGAAGCCACGAAGGAAGATCATGCACCCTTTTTGACTCACTATTAAGGTTTTTAGTCTGTTTATTTTATTATTTTCTAGGGCTTTATTTATTTTCCTTGATTCGTGATGTAATAAACTCTGATGTTGAATCTTGTTTGTAATATACATTGGTTAATGATTAAAGTTAATGTTATTTACTTGCTTTAGTATACTCCTGCATATTACGCTTAGCGTAACTATATCGGGGCGAGTCTACTTCTCTGTATAGTTACGTTGTGGATCTCGTCGCGTCTTCACTTTCGTATCTTGGGAAACGGAGCGTGACAGATTTTAGTGGTGTAGGTCAGAGTATTCAATGCAAGAACATTAACCGACCTTTGTTAAAAGCCCTTGAATTTCATCCCTTGAATCCATCTTTGATACTTAATCATTTTCTTTTTATAGAACCTACTTCCCATTTCAACGTCTATTAAATATTTTGAATCTATTTTGAATCCAATCCGATATTTTCTTCTTTCTCTTTAAAGCGGTGGTTGGACGCAACGGAAACCGTAATAGGAGAGAAAACAGGAATGGCGACGGACAGGCCACAACTGTGATGGAAATAATGTGAGGACTGCTCGAGAACCAGCAGCAGCAAACCGCTACAATACAGAAGGAATTACTCAAGAGTCGCCAGCAATAGGCTACTCTAATTGAGCGAGCTTTGGTCTCTAACAATCAAGGGACGGCCCGAGTCAAGCAGTTTCAATGCTACACCCCAAGTATTTAGCAGGGAAGGAGACGCCATTCGAAATTGAAGAATGGATCTAGTGCATCATCAACGACCTCGGCCCAGCTCAAGTCGCGGTTGGAGCATGGATGGACATTGCAAAGCTTCAGCTAACTAAGAAAGCCAAAATCTGGTGGCAGGCTGAAGAAGGTCGTCTAGTTAAACCAATCAGCTAGGAGACTTTTAAGGAACGATTTAACACTCATTTCTTCCAATGTTGGCACTTCTTGAAATGGAAAGGATGTTCTTCCATCTCCAGCAGGGATCCATGTGAAAAAAGACGATTGAAGAACATGCCGCCAAACTTGCGATGCTGATACATTTTGCACGACACCTTGTGGCCACTCCAGAGCTACGAGCTAAACGGTTCAAACAGAGTTTGGACTTGAAGACCCAGTTCACAACGTCTACTTTCGCCTACCATACATATGATGAATTCCTCGATGATGCCCATAATTTCGAGGACTTGGAGAGTTGAATAAAGCAAAATGCTCAACTGATCGAGAACAAGCGACCGACCAGTCAGATTTCAGGAGGGACATCCCCAAGGCCGGCCAGTGTTTCCCAGCCAAGGAAACATGATGAGTTCTTTTCTCATCCTCCCTTATTCTTCTGCAACTACTGCAATAAATCAGGGCATCTCATAAAGGACTGTCGTATGTTTAATGTTCTTTGTTTAATATGCAGGTCGTCGGAGTACAAGGCAAGCGGTTGTGCTCAACATGAACCCAGGGCTACTCCAGCAAACAGACCGGCTGTCTATAGAGCATCACAGCTAGGACCATCTTTACCCCCTTGGCAGCGAGTAACACATCAAGCACAGAGGAGCAGGCCAAAGCGACAGGTTTTCACTCTGTCAGCCATAGAGGCTGAAGACATGGAGCACTCTGGTAACTCCTTTTGACTCTTTAATTTCCAG
This sequence comes from Agapanthus africanus, assembly GCA_030015575.1. Classification (NCBI taxonomy): domain Eukaryota; kingdom Viridiplantae; phylum Streptophyta; class Magnoliopsida; order Asparagales; family Amaryllidaceae; genus Agapanthus; species Agapanthus africanus. The sequence goes on from JASDDO010000024.1 coordinate 173,919,542, forward strand.
CCAATCATCTTTTGCTTTTTTCTTGTAAACTATTCCCTTGCTTACATTCCTAAACCAATTCCACTTAATTTGGAACTTTGCCTAGTGAGTTTTTCCTGCTCAATGAACATCGTGACTTCTAAACCTGTCCCTTCATATCAACCGATGGAGTTCGAAGATGAATTACCCCTGCGATGAATTACAACTACAATATCCTTATCCCTCTTACCTGTTATGAATCTCCCTTTAGAAAATTTCAAGGATGAAATTTTTAAGGAGGGTAGTTTGTAACGCCACACCAGTTTTTAGAACAAATAAAATTTTGTTCCAATTTAATCTTGCTTGTTTTGTTTCATAGATTATAAAAGGAGATTTAATTAGAAATGGAAATGGAAAACTATTTTGTAAGAAAAGAATTTATTGGTTTTAGAAAAGAAAAAAAGGTATCTAGTTTTAAATAAAAGAAAGTTGGTATATTATTTATTTTTACAAAGGAATGTTTACCGCTAAGAACTGGACTGAGATGACGAAGAGGTGTCTAGCCTGGATACGGGGATAGATACTATTTGGAATATATCCATCCACCTCTCCGAAGATACCAAGGGATTATAGCACCATATATAGGAGGTTTGGATAGATGCGACCGTTGTGGCCGACTTTCAGATTCCCTCTCACGGATGAGAGATTTATTGATTGTGGGGACTCTTTTTCTTGCAGGTGCAAGCCTCTGCTGTTAATTACGTTATCGCAAAGCAATAACAACTTTCTGTTGCTCCAAGCTTTGTTTCGTGTGTTCATGTGTTTGACTGTTGATATGGCCGACAACTTTATTTTCTTTTGTACCTTTCACGCCCGTGGATTGTATACGGTTGGTTGTATGATCCAGACCGTAGGGCACGAAAAGCCTGGCTTTCGTTGTTGGTTTTTGGGAGAAGTATTTGCTTCATGATTTTATTTTGTGGAAATATTGTTCCACGGGAATTGACTAACCGCAAATCGTTGCTTATTGATGAGCGGGAGCTTGACAAGGCATTGCTTGTCTCTTGGAGTTTTGATATGGGGAGATAGCAAGAGAACATAGGCGTCGTTATTTATCATTGACCCAAAACACAACTCATGAGAGACTTGCAGATATTTTGTTTATAGAGGCCAACGTTGGTAGCTGGTTTTGCCAACGTGGTTGAACCTATTTCCATTCTTACACTGTGAGGTCCATAAGCTCTTCTGACCTTTGTAGGAAGGTAACTTTAACTTTGGGTAGCTCATGGATTGTATATGTCGGTCAATTTGGAAACCAGCCGTGGAGCAAAATACCAGTTTAGGGACACATCGGTCCACGTTGGTATCATGGTTTACCAACGTGAGTGAACTTATTTTCATTCTAATAGTATGAGGTCCATAAGTTCTTTGCATGTTGATATCTTAGTTATCCAACTCATGTTTTGATCAAGCATAGCTTTTTTATTCCCACATGGGTATCTTGGTTTTCCAATGGGGATGAACCTAGGTTACATTTCTCACATCCGTGAGGTCCATCGGTTCACATGAGAGCATAAACTTTATTTAAGGATCGTCAGTCTTATTTGAGAACTAAGATCAACTTAAATATCATGGCCATATTTTGAGAACATATTCTCTTTTGATCCTTGGTTCGCATATGAAGCATAGGCTTCCATACTTAATTTATTTACTAATTCTTCATACTATAGCTTGGTATCATGTGCGCTTGCACACCATGGATGCGCATAGCATCAGTGCACATGCATAGCACGGGGTGCGCATGCCTTTGCATAGTTCTCAATAAGAATTGACTTTATTTGAAATCAGTGCGTGCGGACGTATTCTACATGTGTACGCGAAGCATATCTGTTGATCATTTGATCATTGGAGAAGCTTAAGCTTCCATACTTAGCCGTTTTGTTAAGTCTTTAAGCTTTAGCTTGGACTTCATGTGTGCATGTGCTCTATGGATGTGCATGGCATCATCGCACATGCATAACACAGGGTGCATATGTATTTCTGCGATTCTTGATAGGACTTGACTTCATCAGTGCGGGAGCAAGTGTTTTGCAAGTGTGCGCATCGCATCTTCATCAATGTGTGCATACGTGTTCAGCACATGTACGCATTGCATCTCTTTCATGAGAAAGCATCTCTGGCTTGGACACACATGTTCTTTAAGTAAGCGCATCGCATGGTGTGCACTCATTTTATTAGGAACTTCACTTCTGTTGCTTGGTAAATCTTGGGGTGCGCTTACACTTTGATGGTGCGCGCTTGTATGCGGCGCGCATAATTTATGAAAGTTATCTTTTAAGAAAGCTTTCACTTTGATGAAGCCTTTGATTCGGTTCTTGGAGATAGGAGATCATGGTTGTCGGGAACCAACCACTTCTCTGAAGACGTTGAGAAATTACAGCGTCATATATCAAAAGTGTGGAGGAATGTACCCTAAATCATACTCCATTTGGAAGAGGATGGAGATTCATCAGAGACCTTTTATCTTTTTTTAAGAGCTTTAGCTCTTATGAAGCCGAGGCTTCAAGAAGAAGAAGAAGAGATATTTTTCTCTTTTCTTTGGAGGTCGCCGCCTCTCTCCAGGGAAAAAGATCCCCCTTTCTCATTTCCTCCTGCTCCTATTTATAGAAGAGGAGAGATTAGGGTAATATCTTATTTAAGAGATCTAAGAGATTTAAATCAATCAGGGTGCATCGGCACAGGTGGATATTTGATCCTAGGATCTATCTGTTTAGAAAGATCCTAACGAAGATTGGGAAATATTTTCTTCCCAAATAGAGTCTTGGCTGTGAGGGTGTGCTTGCGCCATATGTATCGCATGTGCCTTTCACATGTATGCTACATGTGCACACTTGAAGAGAACCATTGACGCTTGCGCAATTGTGCACTTGCAGAGTATGCGCCTTCGTTGAGGGAAGCTTAAGCTTTCAAGTGAAGCATATGCTTCTATTTGACGAAGCCTAGGCTACAAAGGAAAGATGAACGAGGGATTGTTAGTCATCGGTACCCACCATCTCTTTGAAGACGCTGAGAGATTACAGCGTCATATATCGAAGGTGTGGAGGGATGTACCCTTAAACCCATCCCATACATTAAGGAAGAGAACATGTTGGAGCAGTGCACTCTGATATGCCGGAAAAGCTTGTTTGTGCTTGGTACACGTGTGTTGCACGTGTAGCGCATGGCACCGCTACACGTGCGCCGCACGTGGTGTGCATGACACCTACACTTGCGCATATACGCACTAAGGGGCACGTATGCCTGGGAAAGCAATGACTTTCAAGGAAGCACTGGCTTCTGTGAGGACGAATCCTTACTTTTTTTAGAGGCATCCCCTCTTATTTATAGGGGAGTGGTAGAGAAGGGATCCGTCTTTTTCCCGATATGGGAGTAAAGATATATCCCCCTTATGGTAGAGTATTGCTCAAACTATACGTGCATTGTACGTTTGCTCATAAATTTTGATTTCAGAAGAGTTATGAGGCCCGTAATATATCAAATCGAAGCGCTTTTCGAGACGCTTTCGATACCATCAAAAATTTTCTGATTCGCATTCAGGAATTTGGTAAAATACAGCCCAGAAAAAATTGATTTGCATTTTTTAAACGCATTGCTACCATTTGACGCTTTGGGCCCTTTTACACCTAAAGTTTAGACGGAAACAAGGAACTTTTTAGAATTTCGGGGACGAAACTGTTTTAGGAAGGATAGATTGTAATGTCTGTTGTTCTTCTATAAGTTAATAAAATCTTCATATAATTTTCCTTCATATCTTTGTATTTATTTTAGTGTTTATTTTGATGGAAAAATACTTTTGGATTTTTTTTTTATAATTAAAACTAACTTTCGGTAATTTTTAAGAATTTAAATATAACTTTTGGTAATTATCAAAAATTCCTGTTATTTCGTTACTCGAACCCCTGCGCAACGGTGTTGGTCTTGCCCCTAACAAAAATCCAAGGTGAGAGGAATACGCGGAAAAGCGGAGCTTCGACAATCTTCGACACCGTATTCTCTTTCAAGTAGGATCTCTGTTCTCTTCCTCTCATTCATTCATCTTCTCAACATGTATTCTAGATTGAAATATCATTCTTATCATACTTTTAATATAAACAAACCTATTTTCAAGTCTATGAAAACCCCTATGAATTATTTTTATCGATGGAATAATTATATCGTACGTTAGCTTTTACAATCGAATACTAGTCATTAGTTGTGCACGGGGTAACGACCTATCCCCTCTTTCATGCTCACTTTTCAAACCCTAAAGTGCGCCGTTATGCTTCTCGTTTTTATATTGATACACTATAAGAAAAAGGCACTTATTTCGTTAGTAGGTTTATTCCGTTGGCTACCACCTAACGGAATAAACCAAAAAACTGACGAAATAAAGCCCAAATAAAATAAACAGAGGCCTATTATTTTTTGGGTTATTCCATCGGCTATCGACCGACGAAATAAACCTATTAATAAAATAAGGCTCGATTTCATATCAGAGCCCTAAAATCTCCCCCTCTCCCAAAAAAACCTATTTCTCCAAATCTGCCGCCGATGTTCGCTCCTTCTGCCGGCGATCGCTCCTTCGACGACGGTCGGCGACCTCCTTGTAAGTTCTCTCACACTATCTTTATCTTTCTCACTCACTCACTCTCTCTCTCTCTCTCTCTCTCTCTCTCTCTCTGTTGTGCTGCAGCCGTCGCCGGCGACCCCTCCTTCGTCTTTTCCGCCGACGTACTCCTTCTTTGCCGACGTACTCTTTTCCCCTTCGAAAATTCGATCGCTGGCCACCCTCCTCTCGTCATCATCCTCCATCGATCCTATCCTCCTCTCCGACCGCCATCTCACCACCGCCCTTGCCGTCCCCTTCTCTCTCTCATCGTTGACCCCCTCCTGTCTTGTCGCCGACCCCCTCCCTATCATCACCCCTCATCGTCCCCTTCTTTCTCGTCGTTACCCCATCCTCTCTCATCGCCGACCCCCTCCTCAACGTCACCCATTGCTGACCCCCTCCTCTCTCATCGCCGAACCCCACCAAATGATGCCCCTTCACCGTCCCCCTTCAGCAGCCGACCCCCTCCTCTTCTTCCTCCTCCTCCAATCCATCGCAATCGATCCCCTCATCCTCCAGGTGTTGCCACCTTAGCCACTCTCCTCTGCGATCGAGCTTGAGCTTGAGCCCTAGCCCCTATTCCTCGGTAATATTTTTTTTTATAAAATTTCGATTTATAATGAGCGTAGATTTATATTATCGTCATTTTTAGATCGTAAACTTAATCTCCGGAATCTATTAAGCATTTAAAGGAAAAAAACACAACCCTAATCTAGATTATTCATAATCAACTAACCATAAAACCAAGTACTTGATATTCTTTAAATTTTCATTCCGCTATAGCGTGAAATTCAAATTCTATTAGATATTTATTTTGTTATTTCTTTGGTTGATACCGAATTTGAGTGGATTAGGAATGCTTGGATTGTGAATGGAATTGGTGTTGAATTTGGATATTCGATATTCGAATTGACTAGTGGTTGATAGCATGTATAGAATTTCTATAGAATTTGTAGATGAAATTCCAAACGTGTTACAATTTAAGGGAGGTACTGTCCAGATTTTTATAAATTTAGCACGGTGGAGGGAATTTTCATGAGTATATAAATATGCGTGTGTGATTTTAAAATGAGTAAGTGTGAATGTGTGTGTATATGTTTGTGTTTTTGAGAGAGAGTGAGCGAGTATATATGTGTGCGCGCGTGTGTGTGATGTGTATGTGAGTCTGTATGTGTGTATATGTTTGTGTGTGTGTATGTGTTTGTTTGTGTTTGCGCGCGCGCGCGTGTGAGTATGTGTATGTGTGTGAGAGAGAGTCTTTAACTATCACATATTAACATAAAATTAGAAATATGCATGAAAAAATAAACCAAGCAACTAGCTAAGTTGTGGTTGTGGCTCGTCTCCTTGTACTCTCTATTCATCTTTTTGATGTGAAAAATGAGTTAACGCCAAAAGGACTAGGGTTTGGATTCCTATTCCAACGTGATTTCCTATTCTGGAGCTTGAGATCTCAAGAGAAGAAAGTACCGGATGTAAATTTAATAATCCTTGTTTGATATAGACCATCTTTTGTTAAGATCACCTGATTTGTACGACCTAATATAAAGATGTTTTTGCGAAGTTAACAGAATCAGACTTGAGATTTATACTGCGAAAGGATTAGGGTTTGGATTCCTATCCAGCGTGAAGTATGCAAGGTATACAAATCAATAGTCGTCATTCTCTCTTGAGGTGCCGAGGAGAAAGATCATCCGAAGCTTAATCTCTCAAGAGAAGAAAGTACCGGATGTAAGTTTGATAATCCTTACTTTATATACATTTTTCATATAATTATCGATAGTACTGCGTACTAATTAATACTTGTATATGTATTGGATTCCTACTCGACCGATTTCACTAAGTAAAATTTTATTAGTTTCGGTGGGTTAGGAAAAATATAAACGTAGTCTAGTGAATAAATAGCAGTAGTTTAGGGTATTTTAGTGTAATTAGCAAAATTGAGCAAATTTATCGATTTGTTCCTCATTTACAATGCCCCCAGCTTATTATGCACATCTAGCTAGTAGATCTCTTACCACAAATAAACCAAGCAACCATTTCAGTCTCTCTCCTTCGATCCACTTATTTTTCATATAGAAAAGATGGATAGAGAGTGAGAAACAATGCACAGCACTCGTCGACGTTCGATGAAATATTTTTCTAAATTGGAATTGAGGTGAAAATATATCATTGAGCGTCCGCGAGTGATGTGCTTTATGTCTCACCTCTATTCATCTTTTATATGTGAAAGATGAGTGGATAGATGGAGAAAGAATAGGATGGTTTCTTAGTTTATTTGTGGCAAGAGATCTACTTGATAGTTTGTTTTGTGCCTTGCGTCTCTCTATCAAACATCGGAAGGAACATGGAGTCTATTTGAAAGATAATGTTTGCTTGATGTAAACCATCTTTTATTAATTTCATTGATATCATAACCTGATTTGTACGACCTAATTTGATTTATAGGATTGTTGGTAACTCTAAATATGCTTTTACGAAGTTAACTGAAGCAGGCTTGTTCAAAACTAATTTTTAGTTGTGCTGGGTAAGGTAGCCGCTGCGGTTATATAGTTATTATTTACAGAAATTTTGAGCATAAAATTAAACCTGTGATGTGTGCTTTGTCAGAGTCGGATGAGGATGAAGTCGATCGCTGTTGTATACAATTGTGTTCATCCAGAGCTTAACCTATCAAGGGAAGAAAGTACCAGTTGTAAGTTTGATAATCCTTGCTTTATATACACTTTATATACAATTTTCATATTATTATTGAGAATATATATTATGTACTAATACTTGTCTATTAATAATACTATAGTACCTGCTCGATTTTACTGAGTTCCCGGATGATGACGGCGCCTAGCCAGCTCGAGATGGAGTCGGATGAGGATGAAGTCGGCCGCTATAATTGTGTTCACCCAGAGCTTAACCTATCAAGAGAATAAAGTACCGGATGTAAGCTCATGATTTTGTATATAATTGAATTGATTTGTATATAATTGAATTGTGGTGAAATGAATTGATTTTGTGGATATTTGAATTGAATTTGTCGTGCATTGAAATGAGTTAGTGGTGAACATATATCTTGGATTCTGCAAAATTTGTCGCGAATTGATTTCAGTTTGTTGATGAATATAGATGTCGTATATCAGTGTATTGAGTTGTATGTATATCGATTAATCGAAACAGTAAGAATCTAGAAATTTTTTTCATTGTCCATAACTTTTTTCGTCGGCAAGAATCCGATGAAACAAATTAACCAACGAAATAAACTAAAACACTCGAAGAAAAAAAGTTTATTTCGTCATAATTTAAGCCGTCAGAATATACCCAACGGAAAAAAAAAATCGTCAGGATTATGGTCTTTACTTCGGGTAGTACACGATGAAATAAGCTACTATTTCTTGTAGTGATAAATGCTATTTACAAGCCGAAGTGCTGTTAAAATTGTAACAAACCTTTTAGCGCTAAAATATCCTAAATATACTCAACGAACGTTTTCCCTTTAAACATCCTAGAGTTTTATAATTTCGTATTGACACGTTAATACTTCAAGTTGTCAAAAATCAGTATTTCCATGTAAATACCATGTGTCTCTAAACATTGTATTTTCAATTAAATACCATATATTCCCAAATCTTGTATTTTTCATATAAATCCCCTAAAGTTTCCAAATATCGTATTTTCATATCAATGCCCTAAAGTTTCCAATTATGGCATTTTCACATAAATACCCTAGCGTTTACCGAATACAACATTTTCACATAAATACCCTTATGTTTCCAAATACCATAATTTCACAAAAATATCCAATGGTTTCTAAGACTAGTATTTTTAAAATAAATACCCCGACTTTTCTAAAAGTCTTATGTTCAATTAAATACCATAAACTTCTAAATTCATATTTTCGTATAAATACCATGAACTTTTATGTGTTTATGTGATATCTTATCTCTTGAGCCTCGGGAGCCGGAGATAAGGTATCACTAAAATACCTTGAACTGTTATGAAACCATTTCTACATTAAAATAACCCGAGTTTTCCCAAGTTCCATGTTGTACAATTAAATACCATATACCTTCATTTCGACTAGACTTTTTGAAACCTCGTTACACTTGATGTGGCTTGCATAACCTAACTGGACTCGAAATCATAACTTGTATCACTTGATCGATTATGTGTGAGTACATAGGACACTGGACCTTGGGTATAAATGAATGGTTCAATTTGGAAAGAGAAACGTGTTTTCCATGTCATGTTGGTTTTGTGTGATAACCGATAACCGATAACTTAACTTTAAATTCACATTTGCAAGGGGAAGGGTAATTGGGACAGTAAGACGGTACGACGTGTCTCGAGAGTGCCCTTTGTCGTATTGTCGTGATTCCGGGCATATATGGAATACTAATTTTCGTGGACGTGATCTTGTAGTGTTGCCGTAATTCCAGGAATATACAGAATGCTAACTGTCATGGACATGATCTTATCGGTTACCGTGATTCCGGGAATATTCGGAATACTCTCGAAATGCAGGTACCTTGCGAAACCAAACTAAATATGAAAAGTAGTCATTAAGTGACATCATATCTACATGTTAACTCATATACCTACGACCTTCGTAGTTATTTGTTGTTACTTTACCTACCTTTTGACTAATATACCCGTGACACTAGTTTTATGTACCTTTTACCTGTACACTATAATGCTAATTCATATATATATTTCATTTGTTACACATAACTCCCTTGAGAATCCTACTCGAGTTTATCTCGCTGATGGACGTTTCTTTTTCCTTGTCTCCCCTGAAATGTCCATTATAGATAGGAGAAGAGCAGGACGGGACGATAGAGGTTGAAGCTGGGAAGGAAGATCATGATCCCTTTTCGACTCACTATTATGGTTTTTATTCTATTTAATTTATTATTCGCCCACCTGTTTAAGGCTTGGTTTATTTTCCTTGCTTCGTTATGTAATAAACTTTGATGTTGAATCTTGTTTGTAATAAATGTGGGTTAATGAATAAAGCTAGTGCTATTTACTTGCTTTAGTATACTCCTGCATACTACGCTTAGCGTAACTATATCAGAGAGAGTCCAATTTTCTGTATAGTTACGTTGTGGGTCTCGTCGTGTCTCCGCTCTAGTATCTTGGGAAGCGGGGTGTGAAAGATTATATATAGTAGATAAGAGTATCGTCAGCCGATTTTATGTGACTGAAAGAACCGTACTATTTTTTACTTTTACAGGCTGGTCTATTATCAAACAAAACTTTTCTCAGGACTCCAAACCTATATAGAATATTGTTTTGAAAAAACTTGATGATGGTTTCTGCTATGATTTCTTCAAAACTCGCAGCTTCAGACCATTGAGAAAATTAATCGGTTGCAGCCAAGATGAAAATATGCCCGTTTGACGATGGAGGATCAATTGGACCGTCGATGTCTGTACTTCACTTTTCAAAGGCCATGATGAAATTGTGGGATATGTTTACCCCAATCAGAGCAAAGCTCTGTTCAAATTCCAAGGCGGGAGATGAAGCAACGCTTCATCTTCCCCCAATCAGAGCAAAGCTTTGCTTTGAAAATTTAAACTTTAATAAATGAAGCAACGCTTCAGATTCTTTGCGCTTTGCGCAACGCGCCACGTGTCAGGCGCAGACGCATCAGCGCAGCGCCCAAAGCAGCGCACCCAATCAGAGCAAGGCTCTTTTAAAACAAAAAAGTAAATGAAACAACTCTTCAGTTGCGCTGCGCTGTGCGCTGCGCGACACGTGTCAGCAACAGATGCGCTAGATGTGCTAGCGCGGTTGCGCTGCGCTGTGCGCTGCGCGACACGTGTCACGCGCTGGGGCATCTGCGCCAAACAGAATTAAAATTCTAAAGAAATATTTTCTGTTCTTGTTAAAACAAGAAGATTTTCTTCTGTAAAACAGAAGCCCTTGGATCAAAGATCCAACGGTGGGGAAAATTCCCCAAATCACTCAGAGAAAGATCTCTTTAACAAATTTAACTAATTTATGGGCACTATAAAAGAGACCCCAGACCTCAATTCAAAGGATCAACATTTTCTGAGGAAAAAAAAGAACTCTGAAGAAATTTCAAGAAGAAAGGTAAAAGACCTTTTAGATAGGAGAATTTCTCCTGATAGATCATTGATCTAAGAACAAGATCAATGATCTTTAATAAAAAAACGAAATAAAAATAGTGCTTTGCACTTATGAACCATTGGTTCTTTAAGATCAAGAAAAATAAGAAACACTTGTTTTCTTTGATCTAAATTAGATCAAGAAACCAAGTAGTGCTTTGCACTTATGAACCATTGGTTCTGGAATCTAAAAGATTCTCAAGTTAATAGTGCCTTGCACTTGCAATACTGCACTGTTGCGCTCCTGGGTTAGTGCAAACCACCAGAGAGCGCCACGTGTCAGCATCTGAACCAATTGCACTATGCGCTTTGAAACAGAGCCTTGCTCTCTGAAACTGGCGCAATTCACCACAGCGCGCCACGTGTCAGCAGCGCAAGCGCGGCGCACTAGAACAGCGCTGTTGTGCTTGCGCTCGCCAGAGCATGACACGTGTCATCACCATATGAGCTTGCGCTCATTACTTGGCGCAAAGCGCCAGACAAATGCACTGCATTGCTTACAAAAGGGCCAAGCCTAATTAAAGAAGGCCTAACAGGCCTAATAAAATGCAATGCATTATTTTAAAAAGGGCAGAGCCCAAACCAAAACAGATGCTCTGTATCATAAATAAAGGGACAGAGCCCAAATCAAAAAGGCCTAGCATGCCAGAATAAAATGCAATGCATTATTTTAAAAAGGGCAGAGCCAAAACCAAAACAGATGCTCTGCATCATAAATAAAGGGACAGAGCCTAAATCAAAAAGGCCTAGAAGGCCAGAATAAAATGCAGTGCTTTATTAAATATCGGCAAAGCCCTAGCACAGGCCTAATAGGCCAAAGATCAAGAAAAATGTTGAATATTCTCAACGGGACTTAGCCCAATCATGGCCGTAAGTCCCCAAATTAAATTGACTAAGCAAGATTGCTCTCTTAAATCAATTTACGACCGATTCGAGGGTACATCTTCGAACTCCTCTGACACCCATCGTTGTAATCCTTCAACGACGTCAGAGAGGTGACGGGTCCCGATGACTACACATCAACATGGACCAAAACGTCCTTAAACTAATATCGGACCGAAACGTCCCTAAACTGGAACATGGACCACCATGTCCTTAAACTGGAACAATAGAGCATCCAAATGCTCTTTTGTCGGATCTAAACGGTCCCGTTTAAGTTGATATTAGCCCCAAATACGGCTAACGTATCCTTAAACATTCAAACGGACTATAAAACTCCAAATCAACCTTGGTTCAAGGGTACATCTCTGAACTCCTCTGATATCTGCCGTTGTAATCCTTCAACGACGTTAGAGAGGTGACGAGTCCCGATGGCCAGATATTAAATGAATTATCACGTTAAGTTGATCTTCGTCTCAAACAGGACTAACGTATCCTTGACGAACGTTTAAGTTGATCATAGTCTCAATATGACTAACGTATCCTTAAACTAAAAACACTAAATCCAAATATAAGTAAATACGGATTTGGACTAATCCACGTCCTACGGGTGACGGCATTACTCAGTCTCCGTATACAATCCACGGGCAACCACAAACAAAACAAACACCCATGACGCGAAGTGAAATTCTGGAGAAGGAGAAAGTTGTTACCACGATGCGGTAGCGTAATTAACTGCAGGGGCTTGCGCCTGCAGGGAAGAGCGTCCCCACAATCAAAAACCCCTCACCTCGAGAGGGAATCTGACGAAGTCTGCTACATCGGCCGCATCCGTCTAAACCTCCGATACACGGTGCCATAAATCAACTTGGCATCTTCGGGGAGGTAGACGGATAAAACCATATAGCATCTGCCCCGAATCTCAGGCAAGACGTCCTCACGTCATCCCCGCCGTTCGGAGGGGAACAGATTCTGGCACGCCCGGTGGGACCTTTTCCTCTTTCCACTCCACACTTCGTGTGTCGTGTTCGCGAGCAAATCGCGGTTTGCTGTGGTTGCTTATGGTTTCAAAGTACTTAGATTTGGTGTCTTTCTCCATGTAGAAAACAGAAGATCGATGGCTTCGAACTGCACCGCCTGCAGCTGCAACTCTCGCTCCGTCATTGCTGGAGGAGTGACTTATGGGCCTCGAGTGGCCTCCCTTTTCAAAATGCTAGTGGAGCAGGTAACTCAGGCCACCACTGGATTATTCTTCAGGACCATGCTTCCACCGTTGAGCTTCAATGCCACAATGACGTTGCAAGAATCCCCAAAGAAGTCGTTCTTTGGTCGGCTTGCCACTGCCGCAACCCCTCTCAACGGGTCGCCCAACTCCACTGCTTCAGTTTTTAACGGACTAGGTCAGAGCTCCAACAGGCCCATGAAGAAGCCTGCAATACCAGAAGGCGTTATCCCGAAGCGGATAGCTTTCCCTACTCCAGTTTCAGGCAAAATCACCAAGGTTGCTTCCCCTGCTCGGAAGTCCGCTTCTGACAGGTTGGCCGTCCCCGTTCAACGGACGTCGGTTTTTAAAAGACTGGTACCAGCAGATTCTGACCAACACAGGGGGCATGAGGAGGTCACCCCTGTGACTGAAACAACTCCATCAGCACGACATGCTCGATGTCGCCACTGGCGCCGAGTAAGGAAGGCTGGGGGCAACTCCCCCTCTGGATTTACTTCATCAGCTCCAACGGCGGGGATTGAAGCTGCTGTTCCAACCGGGAACAGCTTTGAATTGCTGAACACGATGCGCAGAAACTCTTCTACTGCAATGTTGATATGAACTCCTTCAGCTGCGAAGAATATTCCAGAGAAGCAGTTAGAGCAGCCCCCTCAACGGCTGTCCTCTAAAATTTACAAAATCTGGCGACAGGTTCAAGAGTCGATGATTGAAGAAAACTATCTCCGCCAACAGAAAAAGATGAAGGTTTGGCAGGAGAAGGATCACTCCGTCAAGCCACAAAAACCAATGCCTACTCGGGTGTCTACTACTGCGACGACCCCCTCAACTCCAATCACTTAAAGGAAAAGGAGGCCGCAAAAAGCCCCTGTGAACATGGCGAAGCATAAAAGAGCTGAACACAAACGCCCCAAATCTGAGGGCATAGTGGTGCACACTGTTTATATGGCCTCTGGAAAAAAAGAAAGCCGCACTTCTACGGGCCACCGACCGCTCACCCGATCCGTGACGAAAGCCCAGGAGCAACAACAAAAACTTCAGGAAATGATGACTGCAATGACTGCGCTTACCAAGCCAAAAGAAAGCTCAGAAGTATCATCAGAACAGCGGCACGAACAAGAAACCGAGGCTGACTTTTTACGCAGAGTCCTCGAAAAGAGGGACAAAGAAGTTGCAGAGCAAGCCGCTAACATAAAACGGATGGCGCTCCTCTTCCAAGATATGGTAGGGATGATGTTACAGCCGGACCCTCCTGCCAAAGATCTTCCGATCGCCCTTGAAGACGACAGGGGAGAAACGTTAAATCCTCCACCGGCACTGTCAACAGCCAAGGAGGAGGCAATCTCCAAAGCTGACCTGGACGAATATATAGCTCAGCAGATCCGGGTTCATCAGGCGAATGATGCGGCTGGGCAAATTGCTAGAACCGGACGACCGTATCCGAGCTGGTACGACCAAATCAGTTACCCGCCGGGATATACGATCCCTAAATTCCACGTATATAAAGGGACAGGGAATCCGCATCAGCATGTCGCTCAATTCAGGGCCTTATGCGGCAATACTGGAGGCGATGACAAATTGTTGCTACGTCAATTCGTCGGCAGCTTAGCAGAAACAGCCTTTGAATGGTATTCGGAGCTACCTAACGACTCTGTCAAAATATTTGCAGAGATGGAGCTGCTGTTTACTCAGCGTTTTGCAAGCGCCAGTGAACGCACCCCGATAACAGCACTAATAAATGCTAGAATAAGGCCAAGCGAAACGTGGGTCCAATACGCAACACGACGGCGAAACCTATGGTCGAAATGCGAACAACGCATAGAAGAGGCACCTGCGGTAGGCATGTTTGTGGGCACTCTCGATCCGCAGGCGACCATCTCGCAATTCATGATGTTCTTCAGGCTGACCACCTTCCAGGCCTTGATCGACAAATTAGCCCAAATGGACCAGATGAGCCATGGACCGTCTCCTCCAAAACCAGATTCCCGAAATGAGAAAGGAAAAGGGAGAGCGATCGTCGTCGCCAATGCTCAGCAACAGTCGAACAACTCAAAGCCGGTAGTTCGCCAAAACAACGTGCGCCCACGCCCATCCCTCGAAGAGAGGCTAGGACGTCCTTACTCGTTTCCGCAGAATAAAACGAGAAGACTATTCGAGCTGGCAGTGCGCAACAGACTCATTAATCTGCCGAGTCCAAAGCGTCTGTCGCAGCCAGGAAATCTTAATAATCCCAATTATTGCCCTTACCACCAAACGGTAAGTCACCCGATTGAGGATTGTTTCGTCTTTAAGGGATGGATCGAGGATGAGTACCTATAAGGAAAGTTCGCGCTGTCGGAAAACTGGAAGGTAAACCCACCACAGCCGCACTCTCCAAAGAAGATGGACACGCCGGGGGCAGCTTGTTCTTTAGTCAAGGATGAAAACGATGGAGAAAACTCATCAGATGAATCTGAAGACTACGTAGCGACTTGTCATGTGATTTCTCACTCGCTGGCAGATGATGAAGAAGCTTCTTGCGCCGAGAAACCAATCATGAACCCTGAACCGGAAATTCTACAGCCATCAGACGAGCTGATCGATGTCTTCCTAAATGAAATTCGTCTGAAAGCAAAAGCCAATCAAGAGCGTGAAATGGACATACTGGAAACAGCCAAGGCATTCCCATCAAATCAAAAGCCATCCACTGCGGATAAAAACAAATTCAAGACGAGGAAAAGGTTCGCCAAAGCTTTATCAGTAGGAATGAAGTTACCGCCCTCTGAAGAAAATACTCTCGCTGAGGTAGAGATACACCCTAACTTCTGTTTATATCATCAGAAGATCATACATCCTACCGAAGACTGCGAATATTTTAACTGTTGGTGGCAAGGGTATGTCGCTCAAAAGCAACACTTCGACAGGACAAAATGTGAAGCTTGTAGACGTCGAAAAAATGCGATAGATGATCACAAAAGAGCCGTCGACGATTGTCATACGGCCGACTCTAAGGTATCGCAAATTATCACCTTTGGAAGCGACTCTGACGAAGAAGCTACCCCCAACCCTTCCCTCACGGAATCTATTTCAAAAATGAAGGAATTGAGGAGCTGTGAGAACGTTCAGCCATGCAATCGCACGCTACTCGGAAAAAATCCCGGCCCCGCAAACAACGGAGCGAACAAAAAGGATAAAGGAAAAGGAAAAACGGCCTTCGTCACCAGCGCTCAACAACAATTAAGTGACCCTAGACCGGTTGCTCGCCAAAGCAACAAGCGGCAACCCCTCCAGGAAAAGTTGAAACGTCCTTACTCGTTTCCGCAAGATAAAACAAGGGGACTGTTCGAGCTGGCAGTGTGCGACAGACTCATCAATCTGCCGAGTCCAAAACGTCCGTTGCGGCTAGGCGATCTTAATAATCCTAATTATTGCCCTTACCATCAAACGGTAGGTCATCTGATCGAGGATTGCTACGTCTTCAAGAACTGGGTTGAAGACCAATACCAACAAGGCAAGTTCGCGTTGTCGGAAAATTGGAAGGTGAACCCGCCACAACCGCATGCTCCGAGAAAGATGGATACGCCGGGGGCATCATGGTCAGTCATAGAGAAAGCCCCACAGACCGAAAAGTCAATAAACTAGATATTCACCTCAAATACGGTGACCCCGGACCGAAACGTCCTTAAACTAATGATGGACCGCAATGTCCTAAAACTTGCAAAAGACCGAAACATCCTTAAACTAATACCGCAGCATCCTTAGGCTGACGAGGTGAATAAAAAAAATATAAATAAAGAAAAATATAATTAAAAAACGGTATGTCCATAAGCAAAAAGGGCACGGATGAAAACCGGAAAGGGCTCCGTGAGTAAAAACAACAGGGCTACCGGCGAGTGTTCGTGAAAACCCGAAAGGGCGCTACCTCGTTAAAAAAAAAGAGAAGAAGAAAATAAAAAGAATAAAAAAAACGGTATGTCCATAAGCAAAATGGGCACGGATGAAAACCCGAAAGGGCTCCGTGAGTAAAAACAGCAGGGCTACCGGCGAGTATTTGTGAAAACCCGAAAGGGCGCAACCTCGTTAAAAGACACTTATAGGGTCCTCTCGACCTTGTAAGGAGAAACCACCCGCGTGAGATCCTTACGACTCACTAGGGAGCAACACACTTAGGGATCCCCACGATTCCTAAGGAGAAAATACACTTGCGAGATCCTCACGACTCGTAAGGAGAACTCTCTTATGGGACCCTCACGGCTCATAAGATTTGAAAGTCTTAAGTTACAGAGACCTAAACCAGTGCTTAAGCAACCCCCACAACTTTCGACATTGCCCTACAAGTGGCTCGATACTGACCCTTGTATACAATCCACGGGCGCGAATAAACATTTCCCTAACTAAGTCCCATCCGAGATTAGGGATATGTTCGCACGATGAATAACCCTTGTAAATCCTCTCAATTTACAAGGAGAAAACCCTCCTGTAGGATCCTTACGACTTACAGAGGAGCAAAACACTTAGGAACCCTCACGATTCCTAAGGAGAAAATACACCTATAAGATCCTCACGACTTGTAGGGAGAAATAACTTTGTGAGACCCTTACGGCTTATGAAGTCAAAAGCCTTAGTTGACAGGACCTTAACCCTGGTTGCTAAGCCACCTTTGTTCGACATCAACAGATGCAGATGATGGTTCGCTCCTGGAAATATCCCAGTTGTAGCGGTGCTGATGCCGAAATCGGTGTCTAATTTCAGGTTTACGACGGAAAGCCAGTAGGCCGCACATGCATACAAAATAGCCGAAATGATGGGGCAACTTGCAATAAAAAACAGCAAGTAAAATGTATGGATGCAAAATAGCCGAAATGATTGGGCAACTCGCAATAAAAAGCAGCGAGTAAAAATAAAGTAAACAGCCGAAATGATTGGGCACCGCGAAAAATAGCCGAAATGATTGGGCAATCGCGACCTTCGCGATATAAAAGCTGAAATGATAGAGTATCGCGGAAATAAAATGATAATAATAAAAAAAATGAATGAAACTTTTGCCCTACAGGTTAGATCACATCGATTCCTGTATACAATCCAGAGGCACAAAAAAAGAGGGAACCATACATTCCCAACAGGCTCCGCCAAAAAGCGAAGCCAAGTCTCGACGGTTCAACAACAACCTAGAGACAACCGTGACATTCGCCTCGATACAGTAGACGCAATGTCAACAATAACGTTCTTCCTCCAACAAGCTTCGAACATGACAAAGCAAATGAAGCAAAGGCTAAATTCCTAACTTCAAGGTCTTGACGGCAACCCATATAAAGCCAGAAAGACAACTGGAGATCGTCTCACACCAGTGTGGAATGGTCACCACTTTGACGTTCGTCTCGACACAGCAGACACAACATCATCAAACAAACAGAGCCACGGCAAAATTCCAGCTCCACCCCGACGTTCGTTTCGATACAGCAGACGAGTTGTCACCCCAGCGTTCTTCCTCCAGCGGGATTCGGACGCGACAATCAAACAAACAGAGCCACGGAAAAATTCCAGCTCCACCTCGACGTTCGTTTCGATACAGCAGACGAGTTGTCACCCCAGCGTTCTTCCTCCAGCGGGATTCGGACGCGACAATCAAACAAACAGAGCCACGGCAAAATTCCAGCTCCATCTCGACGTTCGTTTCGATACAGCAGACGAGTTGTCACCCCAGCGTTCTTCCTCTAGCGGGATTCGGACGCGACAATCAAACAAATAGAGCCATGGCAAAATCCCTAATTCCAAACCTCGACGGTTCATCAGCAAACTAAAAACAACCGCGGCATTCGTCACGATACAGCAGACGCGATGCCAGCAAAACGAAGCAAAGGCTAAATTCCTAGCTTCAGGGTCTTGACGGCAACTCACACAAAACCTGAAAGACTATCGGAGATCATCCCACACCAGCGCGGAGTGGTTATGACTCATCGGGGCTCACCAAAATGAGCCTAACCTCAAGTAAAAAGCGGCATGGCAAATTCCTAACGCTTGTTCTTCCGACGGTCAAACTTCCTAGGAAGATTGCTTGAAGACGTCTTGTCCAGCCCCCGAAGGGATCAGAGACACGGCAGTCGCAGGGCTACTCGAACAGCACGATTGCCTATCGAGGACTATATCAGCTTATGCGACGGTACGATGGCCAAAACCCTAAGTACCACCAACCTTAACGGGCTTCTGTCGTAAAGAACAGAGGTTAAATGCGACGTTAAGATGTTCTTGCGAGAAACGCTCGATTCGTCTCGACTTGTAAAAAATTGTTGAGGCGGCTCGACTCGTGAGATAAAGCCTTAGGCAGTGGGCATAAAAGAAGCCTGTTTCCTAAGCACTGGGACCCCGCAAGTTGGCCCAAAACGGTCTCTTGCATACCATCCACGGGTCTCACTCTCCAACATCGAACTTCGACAAGGAGGGAAACAACCGCTTACAAGTCCTCTCGACTCGTAAGAGGGAAAAATTCTCTTATAGGATCCTTACGACTTATAAGAGAAAACCACACTTAGGAATCCTCACGATTCCTAAGGAGAAAAAAAACCCTACGAGATCCTCTCGATCCGTAGGGAGAAAAGTCTCTATGAGACCCTCACGGCTTATAGAGTTGAAAAGTCTTAGGAGGCAGATCTAAACCTGCGACCTAAGCCATCGCTATCCTGTGAAGAAATCAAGAGGCCTACTCTAGTGTATGCTAATTGTGTCGACATGCTGAGAAAGAAGAAAAGTAACAGAAAGAGCATCCGATTTACATTTGATCAAGCATTCAAAACACATTCATTCATGCATGGGCAAAAGACTCAGAACAAAGGATAAGACAGGCTAGGAAAAACAAAAAATTTCATTAATATTGCCCGAAGTTCTTACAATCGTAAAAGCAATAAACGAAAGTTACAATGGAATAACCTCAGATGCAGGGCATGGATTGGGGAATTCAAAAGCGACTCTATCTATGACTTTCCAGGCCTCGCGGACCATCCTAGTGTGCTTTCTTTCGCGAGCACAAGCGTCAGGGTCCCCCCTGGTGTCTTCCACCCTCCGATAAGCAGCGAGTATGGCAGACTGTTGAAAGACCTCGTGCAAGAGATCGATAAGACTGTCTCGCCGTCTCTTCGAGATAAAGTTCAATAGGTACACCTAGTGCACCTTGTCCTCAGCGGCATCCAACGCCCTAAGCGGCACGCCGGAAAAGAATAGGGGAAGCGCTTCCCAGATGGCTCCCACGATAAGCTTAAGGAGGGAGGAACGCCAGGGGAGCAGTGG
Organism: Agapanthus africanus; assembly: GCA_030015575.1. Lineage (NCBI taxonomy): Eukaryota > Viridiplantae > Streptophyta > Magnoliopsida > Asparagales > Amaryllidaceae > Agapanthus > Agapanthus africanus. Next base: position 173,939,634 of record JASDDO010000024.1, read on the forward strand.
ACCATTGTATGCGTCGAAGCGGCTCATAATTTCAGCACACTCCGTGTTTGTGAACTCTCGATTCTGAGAGCGGCCAAGTCGGCGGATGTCCCCGTAAGAGATGATCTCATTAAGAGCATACATATGGGCGTCCATTGTTCCTGTGAAAGAAGATCAACAGAATTAGCAGACCGACTGATTAAACGAATTCTTGTTAAAAAACGAGCACAGATAGTTAAACTCCTCGAGAGCAATGCTCTACGAACAGGAGTGACTATCAAAATCCTAATAAAGGAAATTTAAAGAAGTCCCCCAAGATTCTGAGATCACTATTATTAAAAGACGATATAGTCCATTAAAATACAAAACTCCATTTTTAATTTTCATTATTCATATTCAAACTCTTAAAAGTTCATCATTTTTTAGATCAAAGAGATCTATGTTTTGACAAAGATGCAAGGTTCTGTTCATAGGTCAAGAAACCTTGAAACAGATCCTTGAGAGCAAGGCTCTATTGGTGAAAACCCCAGATGGGTTTCTTTAGATCAAAGATCTATAAGAGCAAAGCTCTATTAATTAAAATTGATTTAATTCAAGACTAATTCTTACCTAAATAGTTCCTTTTAAAGAAAATCTAAAAGTTCTTAAAAACAGGAGCAGGGCTCTGAGGTTCTGAAAATAAAATTTTTGGAGATGATGATCATCTGTGAAGGGCCAAAGGTCCTATTTATAGGCGCCAAGTGCCCCTTCAACTTCCAAAAGCTGCCGCGACGGTTGGGATTCTGCCACCGTTGCGCTTGTGTTTGGAGGCCACGTAAGCGCAACAGTGGGGGGGCATTTGTTTACCCCAATCAGAGCAAAGCTCTGTTCAAATTCCAAGACGGGAGATGAAGCAACGCTTCATCTTCCCCCAATCAGAGCAAAACTTTGCTTTGAAAATTTAAACTTTAATAAATGAAGCAACGCTTCAGATTCTTTGCGCTGTGCGCAACGCGCCACGTGTCAGGCGCAGACGCATCAGCGCAGCGCCCAAAGAAGCGCACCCAATCAGAGCAAGGCTCTTTTAAAACAAAAAAGTAAATGAAGCAACGCTTCAGTTGCGCTGCGCTGTGCGCTCCGCGACACGTGTCAGCAGCAGATGCGCTAGCGCAGTTGTGCTGCGCTGTGCGCTGCGCGACACGTGTCAGCGCAGATGCGTTAGCGCGGTTGCGCGGCGCTGTGCGACACGTGTCAGCGCAGATGCGCTAGCGCAGTTGCGCTGCGCGACACGTGTCACGCGCTGGGGCATCTGCGCCAAACAGAATTAAAATTCTAAAGAAATCTTTTCTGTTCTTGTTAAAACAAGAAGATTTTCTTCCGTAAAACAGAAGCCCTTAGATCAAAGATCCAACGGTGGGGAAAATTCCCCAAATCACTCAGAGAAAGATCTCTTTAACAAATTTAACTAATTTATGGGCACTATAAAAGAGACCCCAGACCTCAATTCAAAGGATCAACATTTTCTGAGAAAAAAAAAAGAACTCTGAAGAAATTTCAAGAAGAAAGGTAAAAGACCTTTTAGATAGGAGAATTTCTCCTGATAGATCATTGATCTAAGAACAAGATCAATGATCTTTAATAAAAAACAAAATAAAAATAGTGCTTTGCACTTATGAACCATTGGTTCTTTAAGATCAAGAAAAATAAGAAACACTTGTTTTCTTTGATCTAAATTAGATCAAGAAACCAAGTAGTGCTTTGCACTTATGAACCATTGGTTCTGGAATCTAAAATATTCTCAAGTTAATAGTGCCTTGCACTTGAAATACTGCACTGTTGCGCTTCTGGGTTGGCGCAAACCACCAGAGAGCGCCACGTGTCAGCATCTGAACCAATTGCACTATGCGCTTTGAAACAGAGCCTTGCTCTCTGAAACTGGCGCAATTCACCACAGCGCGCCACGTGTCAGCAGCGCAAGCGCGGCGCACTAGAACAGCGCTGTTGTGCTTGCGCTCGCCAGAGCATGACACGTGTCATCACCATATGAGCTTGCGCTCATTACTTGGCGCAAAGCGCCAGACAAATACACTGTATTGCTTACAAAAGGGCCAAGCCCAATTAAAGAAGGCCTAACAGGCCTAATAAAATGCAATGCATTATTTTAAAAAGGGCAGAGCCCAAACCAAAACAGATGCTCTGCATCATAAATAAAGGGACAGAGCCCAAATCAAAAAGGCCTAGCATGCCAGAATAAAATGCAATGCATTATTTTAAAAAGGGCAGAGTCCAAACCAAAACAGATGCTCTGCATCATAAATAAAGGGACAGAGCCTAAATCAAAAAGGCCTAGCAGGCCAGAATAAAATGCAGTGCATTATTAAATATGGGCAAAGCCCTAGCACAGGCCTAATAGGCCAAAGATCAAGAAAAATGTTGAATATTCTCAACGGGACTTAGCCCAATCATGGCCGTAAGTCCCCAAATTAAATTGACTGAGCAAGATTGCTCTCTTAAATCAATTTACGACCGGTTCGAGGGTACATCTCCGAACTCCTCTGACACCCATCGTTGTAATCCTTCAACGACGTCAGAGAGGTGACGGGTCCCGATGACTATACATCAACATGGACCGAAACGTCCTTAAACTAATATCGGACCGAAACGTTCTTAAACTAATGATGGACCAACACGTCCCTAAACTGGAACATGGACCACCATGTACCTAAACTGGAACAATAGAGCATCCAAATGCTCTTTTGTCGGATCTAAACGGTCCCATTTAAGTTGATCTTAGCCCCAAATACGGCTAACATATCCTTAAACATTCAAACGGACTATAAAACTCCAAATCAACCTTGGTTCAAGGGTACATCTCTGAATTCCTCTGACATCTGCCGTTGTAATCCTTCAACGACGTTAGAGAGGTGACGAGTCCCGATGGCCAGATATTAAATGAATTATCACGTTAAGTTGATCTTAGTCTCAAACAGGACTAACGTATCCTTGACGAACGTTTAAGTTGATCTTAGTCTCAATATGACTAACGTATCCTTAAACTAAAAACACCAAACCCAAATCTAAGTAAATACGGATTTGGACTAATCCACATCCTACGGGCGACGACATTACTCAGTCTCCGTATACAATCCACGGGCAACCACAAACAAAACAAACACCCATGACGCGAAGTGAAATTCTGGAGAAGGAGAAAGTTGTTACCGCGATGCGGTAGCGTAATTAACTGCAGGGGCTTGCGCCTGCAGGGAAGAGCGTCCCCACAATCAAAAACCCCTCACCTCGAGGGGGAATCTGACGAAGTCTGCTATATCGGCCGCATCCGTCTAAACCTCCGATACACGGTGCCATAAATCAACTTGGCATCTTCGGGGAGGTAGACGGATAAAACCATATAGCATCTGCCCCGAATCTCAGGCAAGACGTCCTCACGTCGTCCCCGCCGTTCGGAGTGGAACAGGATGCAATGGGTTTGGATGCATATGTATGAAATTATCATGTATTTGACACAAATGACACTTTTTTGCATGTTTAATGCACTTTTCTGTCATGTTCTGCCAGTAATAAATTAGACTCTTGATTTTTATTTTCATTTTGGGACCGACTTAATAGGCCCCGTAGATTCCTGATTGAAACTTCTTCCATAACTTTCTTTGCTCCTTCGAATGATAAGCAACGTAACAGGAGTTCATCAAATGTGTGACGATATAAGACACTGTCAAAGTATGCGTAACGTAATACTTGTTTTCTTAATGCGAACCGTGCAGATTTACCATCGGGCAATGTATCGTGTTGGAAGAAGTCTAGGAAAGATTGTCGCCAACCAATTTCTTCTGTGTTCTTTTCAGCTTCTTCAATATTTAGAGTTTGAGCATATATTTTCTCGTCTTCTAGAAGCGCAGGGTATGCACTCAAACGATTTCGATTCATCACTTAAATTTCTTCGAGTCAGGGTTAGCCAATTCTTTAGCTAGCTTTGCTAACTAATTGGCTTTCCTATTTTGTGTCTTAGGAACATTCTCTAATCGTAACATAATTACTTGTAAGAGAAGTTGCCTATCTCGTAGGCAATATTTTAACAATTTAGGTTTGTTTGTTTTGAAGGTCCCCAAACACTTGTTTAACTATCAACTGGGAATCTCCATAAATTTATAGATTCAGGACACCTAATAGCGAGTTCTAAGCCCAAAACAAAGGCTTCATACTCTGCTTCGTTGTTTGTTTTAGGATCCGTCATCATGAAGGCTGAAAACACTTAGGAGACCGACTAAAATAATCCTTGAGGGGGGTGAATAGGACTATGCTAATAATATGCCCAAATTAAAAATTCTAAACACTTGCTAATATAAAACATAATTGCAAAGCTAGACAAGAAATAATCCAATAGAGATGAGAGCAAATACAATTGTGAAACTAAAACATACAGCAAGAGAAAATAATCACAAGTGTGGGCATATAGAGCAAGAGAGATAAAGGCCTGCTTTCTAAGTATGAAAATAAAGCAAGAGAAATAGAGAAATTGAAAACACAAGCAATTGTAAACACGAAGTCTTTTATAGTGGTTCGGGAGATCCCTTAATCCAATTTCTTTGATCGATTGAGCTCGTTCCACTAAACACTTCTTTCTCATAGACAAACACGTTGCCCGCAAGCAAGCCATAACTCCGCTTCCAGTAGAGGACAAACCTTACACACGTCGCCTCAAAAGACCACACGTTACTCAACACACGAATAACACTTCTCTCTTATAAGCTCTTCTCGCTTCTTTTCTCAATACACACTCTTCTCTCTTACAAAGGCATCGTTGCACTCAAGAGTCCTCACACAAAGAAAAGAAGAGAAAAAAATGATGCACAAATACTCTCAAAGGAGTTTCTCTCAAAGCTCACTACTAATACTCAAAGAGTATGGATAATCAAATGAAGCTCTTAATTGATTTTGTGTGTGAGAGAGATGATAAGCAAATGAAAACTCTTTTACTCTCACAAAAGATGAGATTTTCTTTTTTTGATCACTTTGAAGTATTACAACTGAAATTCTTGAGTGATTAGGGCTCAAAAATCCAATAAAAAACATATATATATATATATATATATATTCCCCCAATAAAAACTAGTCGTTATAAATGATGTCAGCAAAAATCATTATCGACAGACGTCTGAAGAATAATTGGGCAAATGTCTGAAGTTATAATAAAGTCCCAAACGGCTATATTTTTCAAAAACAAAACAACAACAAAAGACGTCTGCTCAATAAGGCATCAGATGTCTATGGATAATTTGAAGGTAGAACAAGAAAAATATAGAGTATAAGCAGACGTCTGAATAAGAGTATGCAGACGTCTAAAGAACAAAAATACCATTTTCAAATCTTTCATCAGACGTCTGTCCCATTGAACATCAGACGTCTGGCTAAAGTTTGTTGTTTCTGATACTTCAGACATTTGAAAAACAACAGTAAACAGACATCTGGTGCACAATTAGGCAGACGTCTGCTTAAGCACAAAATCTGATATTTTGGGTTTTTATAAAAAAAACTTTGAAATAAAAAAAACCCGATGTTTATACAATGTAAAACATTTGTGCATGTAAGTGTGGGTGTTCAAGAGCTCTAATTGGTATACCCATAATCCAAAGAATACTTACAAAGATTCCTATGTCGATATCACAATTCTTCGATTCTTGAATCTTCGACTCTTTGATCTTGAGCTCTCGAAACTCCACGCTATGCTTGCACCACTCATGAGCTTCTTGAAGTCGATCTTTTGATTTTCAAATGTAGACTTGACTTCAACTCTTGATGCATCAAACTCGGACTTTGGCTTCTAGCTTCTTCGAAGCTTGATATTCCAATTTGAGAAGCTCTCGTCCTTCAATCTCAGACTTCGGCTTCTTAACTTCACGAAGCTTGAATATGAAAATTGAGAATCACTAATCCATATCCTCCAACCTACATTAGATATTCCATTCAAGCTTGATTTCCTCCATCCTCCGTTGTAAGCTTGTGCCGTGAGATATCCTGAAATGCAATCTCAAAATGACCAAGCTCATCATATATAATGTTATAAAAATAAACAAGTTAATAAACACAAGCATATGAATATTCATTGTTTGATATCGAAACTATGAATATGAATACCAATATCGATATATAAATCACAAGCAAAGCATGGGATATTGATAAACAATACACACACACATGTTATATAAAAACTAAGATAAGGAACGCATGTGTGTGTGTGTGTGTGTGTGTGTGAAACGACCCTAAAAGTCCTATACACTTTTATTGATTCAATGTTAATAAAAGAATGTATTTCCGTCCTGGTTTCGAGTTATAAGTTATTTCTGATAACTTATGTACAAGAAACTTCTTATAGCTCACTGGTTAAGCCTTTCCTTTACTGTCCCATAGCTTGCAAGTTCGGATCCCATTATTTCCAATTATTTTTAATATTTTTCTTTTTAATTTTTCAGAAGCTCAAGAGTTGCACATGCATTACACGGAGAAACGAAGAGTTGCAAATAAATCAAACAATAAGAATGAGATATAAATACCCTAATGAATGCACTGCACGAACCCCGAGACCAACCTCCACTTTTGGACCGCTGGTTTTCCCATTTTGACCGCCATCGGCGGTTGCAGTGACTCCAAATCATCCTATTTTTTGCCTATGCATCCCTTCAACTCCCCTCTACTCTATTTTCTTATTTGATTTCTCTGATTTAAACTAGAAATTCTTCAATTCTTCCATTAACACTATTTCAATTCTTTTAATTCAAATTTTAAATTCACACACCTTCATTTTTTCTCCTATAAATATCTAGACCAGTCCTAGCTCTTCTCTTAGGCATACCACTCTCTCAAATTTATCTTCTCTCTCAAAATTCTCAAGCACTCAAGTTCCCTCAAGGAGTCGAGCACGTTTCTTCTCTCTCGCGTCATCGTTCCCTTAAGATCTTTCATCCATCTCCGTTGCTCCACAACTCACTTAAGTGACGTCTGTAGATCGAGCTCGCCCCTAGTAGCATTCACGGTCTCAGTTCTACAAACCGAGACCTCTACTTTCCTTCTCGTTCGTACGAGTACGAACACGCAACTTTAAGTACTCTCATCCTCTTTACTTTTCCTCTTGTATACTCACTTCTACTTTTACATGTCGCCACTTGATTGGTTGATGTTTTTAGAAGTTGTGTATGTAAAATAACCGCAATCAATAACGGTGTCGCGTGTAGCTAGACCAAGATGAGTACGGGTCGTCCTCAGGGAAACGTTGAATCTTTTAATCTTACTTTAGGCGTGTTGATTAGGAAAAGAGAAATAATAATGAATAGTGGAAATAGTTTCTAGATCTATGTTAAACACGGATGTAGAATATAGATCTATATTAACTACGGATGTAGGTTTTATATTAGAAGGCGGCTTGTAGGGTTCATTAGATTTAGTAGTCATGGGTGATTAATTAAAGATTACTCCTCTTATCCTTTAATAGATTTAAAACTAGATCGACAATGATGCATGTAGATTAGGGTTTCTGGAGGGAAAAGGGTTCCCACTCTTAACCCCTACCTTAACATGGATCTCCGTTCATGTCTAGCCTTTACCAAAACAATCGTTAATCTAATCTCTAATCATGGTCATGAATATCAATGAATTGATAGCGCGCTCGATTAGGATGTTAACTATTCTTTTGATAAAGTTTATAAATTTTATAGGACGTAAAAAGAGTTTAAGGATCTTTATCATCCATTAATCTACCATAATCCTACGAACCCTAACAAGCGGAGAATTACTCGCGCATGTTGGGAAAAGAAAAGATAAAAATCATGAAGAAAATAAAATGCAATAGAATAAAACAATCTTTATTAATCAACAAGATCAAGTACTTTTTGTTCCTTAGAAAATGATTACAAAACCCTAGTTTGCTTCTCGATCTCTTCTAAGGAGGTAGATGAACTGTCGATGATCAACCAGGATTCTTGAGCCGTCGTGGACTTCCTGATCGCGTGGGTTTGATGATTTTTTCAAGAGGCTCTCGGTCCTTATTTATAATCATAGAGCCAGAACCCTAGTTTCTTAATATGTAACTAGTTATTAGGATCCCAACCAGAAAATTCAGAGCCCTAACTTCTCAATATTGCGGCGGAACCGCGGCCATTTGGTGGGTTTGGCCGCGGATCCGTGGTGGTTAGGGGGTTCGTTGCTTCAAAAATCTTGTGGCCTCTTCTGGTGACACGTGTAGACTATTTTGATATCTGGAATCTGAAAATCTTCTTTAAGTCTCTGCCAGAATTGATTTCTTCGATTTACTTTAAGATTTCGGCAGATTTGATCTCGATAACTCGGATTTCCTTGATTCCAGTCCTGATATAATTTCTGCACAATTATCTCAATAAATAATATTAGTAGAATTTATTTTTATTGAGATATTATCTTAACCATTTGACATGATATTATAGTTTTAAGAGAATTGGTCAAAGATATTTAATAAGGTAAGCATATTTAAATGGACCAAATATTATATAGATAATTATATTCTTACATTTTCCTTCATAATGTTAATTATAATATATAAACACATGAAAATAGTATTTTTACGGATAAACCCTCATATGCGTCATATTTATAATAAACACCTTTTATTATATAAAAATAGTAAGGAAAATATCATATTAAATGCGCAGTATTTTCAACTGAACAAATACCCCCAAACATAACTTTGATCGTCCCGAGCAAACTAGTTATTCAAGAGAAAAGAAAAAGAAAATACCTAAGTAGCACACTTTCGTAGGCAACACGATTGCACAGAGCACGTGCAACAAGCCGTTAAACCTCTAGGTGTCCATAGTAGGGGAGTGTTGTCTCCTGAGGGTTTTCAACGGATTACAACCACAAAATCCTATAATAAAAGAAAGATGGTGAAAATTACATATAAAGATAAGAACTATAAAAGAAAGAACTTGAAAATAAGAGTTTCCAACTACACCAGTTTTTCGGTTGTCATGAGCCCTTTCTTAATGGTCATGAAAAAATGTTAGAAATCACATCATCCCTCAATAAAACATCGCCTTTAGTCTTCCTCCTTATCTTTCTTCCAAACATTGATCATATACCCCTACGTGTGTATAAAAGACATCCCTACACTCAGAGAATTCAATTCAAGCTATCATACTCTTGTCCATCTTCCAAAGTACTTTATAGTTGGTGAATATTTTGGATAAAATTGCTCACACATTCTTCATGCGACCGTTAATATTTCTTGAGGTACTAACCGACCGATTACAAATTGTGCTTGCGCATTTAGGCGTAATTCCTCGTTTCGCAACACCTAAGGCTTAGCAGTGGCTCCCAAACCAGTTGGTCTAAGGCACTAGGTGATAAAGCACCCTCGCTATATTTTTTATGTTGCCTTGGTAATTACAAAATCAGTGTTCATTTTTTTTTCATTTATACCTTTTTTTCATACTAAGGCCTTTAGACAATAGCATTTCAAGGTATCCTCTACAATCCCAAGTTTCAAGATGTGTGTAAGTGCGCATTGTAGGGTATCAACGTTCAGATGTTTGGCGTCAAGAATAAGGACTATTTTTCAGACTTAATTTTATCCTCAGATTATTAATTTCCTTCATCTTACCAACCCTTGGGACAACGACTCATAACTACTTATTACTAGTTTCGTTTAAGAAAACATCTAATTTTCTTGTTTTTCTCAAATTATTCCTATCTTTCATATGTAAATTTTCACTTTCAAACTTTCATTATCATTTTTTTTGCTTATATAGTATGATGCAAAATAATGCGTGAATAAACACAAACCTCCCCTAAACCTGTTTACAACAGTGTCCTCACTGATATCATCTGTTAAACTTAAAAAAAACTGTAGACTTGAGAGGAAAAATTAGTAACGGGGACATGAAATAGTGAAAGTAAAATTCTCCCCCAAACTTTTTTTTGGCTCACAATTTTATAAAAAATTTCTTTCAAGAGCTAAAATATCCTTCCCAAACTTAAGTAAAATAGTTTTAAGCAATTAAAATCATTGGGGGGTTAAAGTTATTGGTCAAAGTAAAGCCTTACAAAGATCAAAAGTCAATACCAACCATTCAAAAAATTTATCGATGAAGCACCAAGGTTGGTGGAAGAACATGTCGCCTATTGATGTGAAAAAGTGAGGAGGAGATAAGAGGTGTAATGGAAAAGGTTTATGTCTCAGTTTGTAGAGACGAAACAATGACGATGGATTACTCGCATTCTCATGCTTGATAAAAAGAAGATGTGGCGGTTCAACTTCTTTGGGTCGGGGTTGATTCATCACAATGCCCATGTCTTCTAAGAATGCGAGTTCATCAGCGAAGATTTAGCTTTCATCGATATCCCGAATAATAATCTCATCGCAAAGAACGGGATGATACTCTGACTCCATAAAAGGTTCACATTTAGCGTTAGATGTTGACCCGGACAACAACGTAGTAGCGGAGTCGAGATCAGTATCGTGAAGCTCTTCAATTTCGTTGCTGTCGGAATCTATTGTTTCGACAGAACACATATGAGCATAGGGTTCGGAGGGTTCACTTCCCAACTTGTAAATGTTAAGCTCAATTGACATCTTCCCGAAGGATAGGGTCATAGAGCCATTTCGACAATTGATTATTGCGTTGGAAGTCGCAAGAAAAGGTCGACCTAAAATCACCGGAATTTGGTTTCGTAGGTTCGCTACAGGTTGTGTATCTATAACGATAAAGTCCACAGGGAATATAAATTCCCCGACTTTGATTAACACATCCTCTAGCTCACCCCTAGGTTGGGTGATAAATCGGTCGGCCAACTGAAGAGTACAATGCGTCGGTTTTAACTCTTCGATCCCTAATTGCTTATAAACAGAATACGGAAGCAAGTTAACACTAGCACCTAAATCGAGTAGAGCACGATTGATATTTTTACCCCCAATAGAAATAGAAATTGTAGGACTTCCGGGGTCCTTTTGTTTCTTGGGTAGGTGTTGTGTAAAAGCAGTGCTCACATTACTTGCAAGGAAAACTTTTTTAGGTACTTGAACTTTTCTCTTCCTAGTGCACAAGTCCTTTAGGATTTTCGCATAAGATGGAACTTGTTGAATAGTATCTAGGAGAGGAATGTTTATGTTAAATCGCTTAAAAATTTCTACAATCTTCTCCATTTGTGGACTTGGTCTGTTTCCCCTTAACCTGTTTGGATAATGTGCTTTATCAATAAGGGTGGGGTCCAATATTGGAGAGGATTGTGGGGATGGAATGGATCCCAGAATTGGAGTAGGGATCGTTATAGATAGATTTATGGAAGTGGGTTGAGGGTTTGAGCCTTGCGGAACACGGAGAATAGACTCGGAAGAAGGTGGGAGACTAGACGAATTAGGGGAAGAAGTAGAAGCCGGGGTTTCAATCGATTCCTCATCATCAATGTTTACCTATTTGATTGTTCAACACTCTTCCTGATCTCAACGTTGTAATGGCACTCACATTATGATTTTGTGAGTGGCCAGGATTTGGTAGGGGTTGACATGGGAGCTTCCCTTTTTCAATCGCACTCATCGCGGCATTCAACTGTGCAATTTGGGCTTCTATTGATTTAATACTCTCACCGTGGGAGGTGGAGTCTTTCTTTATGGTACCAATAAAAGACCTCATATCAGCCGACATTTGGATGGAATGTTTCATAAACAAATCCAAAGTTTGTGCGAGTGAGGAGTTGTTATCATTACCGGTCGTTTGGAATTATTAGAAGGTACAGAATTGTTGACCGGATTTTGAAAATTTTGTGACTGAAAGGGGTGCTGAGTCTGTTGTAGTGGTTGTTGTTGCTGTGGAGGAGGTCTTTGGTAATTGCTTTGGAACTGGTTTTGATTTTGGTTTTGGTTTTGGTTCCAAGCAAAGTTAGGATGATTCCTCCATCCCTGATTGTATGTGGAAGAATAAGGATCATTTCTAGGTCGCTGCTGAAAAGTAGCATTAGTTTGCTCGTGACCTTGAAACGGTGCATTCATAGGACATTCTTCCGTCAAGTGTGATGGATCGGAACAGCAACCACGCACGGTCTTGGGGAGCGTTACCTGGTTTAGGGAGACTGATGAAAATTTGTTTTCAATAGCGTCGAGTTTCTTTTGCATCGCTGCCATTTCGGCTTTTACTGCGATGGAAACATCGAGCTGATGAATATCTCCCCCAGATGAAGGTGGTCTAACGCTTTCCCACTGCAAAGTGTTTTTAGCGAGATCTTCCAGATATTTCCAGGCTTCACCATCGTCTTTGGACATGAAATTGCATTGACACATGGTTTCAAGCATCTGCTTTGTCGCTGGATTAATGCCCTCATATATAATTCGGCACAGATCCCATCTATGTATTCCATGATGAGGACATTGGACAAGCAGATCCTTGAACCGTTCAAAGCATTTCCAAAATGGTTCATTGGGAAGCTGGGTAAACTGGTTGATTTCGCTCCTAACACGGGCTGTCTTATGAATGGGGTAAAATTTTTTAAGGAATGCTATCACGAATTCATCCCAATTGGTAATAGAGTGTGCGGCAGTATTATAAAGGCATTTTTCTGCCAAGTCGCACAAAGTTAACGGGAGAAGACGTAAGCGCATAGCATCCACGGACAGTTGTGAAGTACCCATCATTGTGCATACATTTTCGAATTAGGTGATAAAAACGTGTGCGTCTTCAGACTCGAGCCCGTGAAATTTGGGCAACAGGTTGATGTAGTGGGGTTTAATTTCAAAATTATCCCCGTTGGTTGGTGGAATGGATAGACAAGTAGAAAGGGGACCACAGATAGGATAACATCTTTCTTGGAGAGAGATGCGCGGTGGATTATGCTCACCTACGGGCGGTGGCAGCGTGGTATTATAATTTGATGGAGTACTGTCCATCTCGGTCAATGTGGTGGGTAGTGGGCAAAAAGAAGATGAAGAAGCACCGACTTCGGAGTCGATAGTAGGAACACGGACAAGACGGGCACTAGAATCCCGTGTCCAGCCGAGCATGCACTAAACGGCTTTAGCACAAGTGGCGGCATGTGTGTGATTTAAAATTGGTTTGTTTTTTGAAAAAGTTTCGGACGTGAGAAAAATCACACAAAAATGCACAATCAACCCTAAAACTAAGGTTGCCTGGGTCAAGTCTCTAGACTGCTCCTAGACTTCCAAAGGACAAGCCGCAGGATCAATCCTCTACCACTTTTTTACTACTCTTGTGGCCAGGTATGTGCCAGGTAAGTGGGAGGTATCCGCTATACGAATCACCGAAAATAACAGGCCTAATTAAATAACCACTTGCCTTAGACTTTCCTAGGAACCACAAAAGTAATGCGGATAAGCGATAGATTACCCACGACCTTCCTCTGTCCTTATTGAGCGCGATAGTCCTTAGAGTCTTGTCTAGATATTTTTTAATTAATGTAGGGTTGATGCGGATGCTCGTTTTGTGATTTGTGGGGCCTAGGAAGGGTGATGAAATCCCTACCTAATCTGAATTTGGTCTTTGCCCCTTAATGTCCGTATTAAAATATGCAAAAACAACCCTCAAAACAAAACTTGCAAAAAGATTTTTGAGCGGCGATATTTTGCAAAGAATCCTGCAGAAAAGATATTTTATTGGATTCCAGAGGAGAGAGGAGTTGAGAAATATACCAGAGAAATTTGGAAGCCTAAATCCCTAATTCCGCCGCGGTTCCGCCGCTAATTAGACCTATTTGACGCGGTTCCGCCGCCAAAAAAGTGGGATCTTGTGAAGGATTTTGCTACGTCACCTCCCTTAGTCCTCTGGATCTTGATGAATTTCTCTGAATCTTTATGTTCCCGCTAAAGTGACTCTAGATTCTCTCGCAAAAATCACACAATAATCGTTAAATATACAATTTGCAGTTTTGTTTATTTTTATGATATATATTGAATAAGAATTCAACACAAATAGTAAGAATAAAAAAAATTATGCACGTATCCCCGGCAACGGCGCCATTTAATTGATTGATATTTTTAGAAGTTATGTTTGTAGAATAACCGCAATCAATAACGGTGTCGCGTGTAGCTAGACCGAGATGAGTACGGGTCGTCCTCAGGGAAACGTTGAATCTTTTAATCTCACTTTAGGCGTGTTGATTAGGAAAAGAGGAAGAATAATGAATAGTGGAAATAGTTTCTACATCTATGTTAAACACGGATGTAGAATATAGATCTAGATTAACTACGGATGTAGGTTTTATATTAGAAGGGGGCTTGTAGGGTTCGTTAAGATTTAGTAGTCATGGATGATTAATTAAAAATTACTCCTCTTATCCTTTAATATATTTAAAACTAGATCGATAATGATGCATGTAAATTAGGGTTTCTGGAGGGAAAAGTGTTCCCACTCTTAACCCCTACCTTGATATGGATCTCCGTTCATGTCTAGCCTTTACCAAAACAATTGTTAATCTAATCTCTAATCGTGGTCATGAATATCAATAAATTGATAGCGCGCCCGATTAGGATGTTAACTATTCTTTTGATAAAGTTTATAAAATTTAGAGGACGTAAAAAGAGTTTAATGATCTTCATTATCCATTAATCTACCCTAATCCTACGAACCCTAACAAGCGGAGAATTACTCGCGCATGTTGGGAAAAGAAAAGATAGAAATCATGAAGAAAATAAAATGCAATAGAATAAAACTACCTTTATTAATCAACAAGATCAAGTACACTTTGTTCTTTTAGAAAATGATTACAAAACCTTAGTTTGCTTCTCGATCTTTTCTAAGGAGGTAGATGAACTGTCGATGATCAACCAGGATTCTTGAGCCGTTGTGGACTTCGTAATCGCGTCGGATTGATGATTTTTCCAAGATCCTCTCGGTCCTTATTTATAGTCATAAAGCCAGAACCCTAGTTTCCTAATATGGTTACTAGTTTTTAGGATCCCAACTAGAAAATTCTGAGCCCTAACTTCTCAATATTGCGGCGGAACCACGACCATTTGGTGGGTTTGGCCGCAAATCCGCAGTGGGTTAGAGGGTTCGTTGCTTCAAAAATCTTGTGGCCTCTTCTGGTGACACATGTAGAATATTTTGATATCTGGAATCTGAAAATCTTCTCTAAGTCTCTGCCAGAATTGATTTCTTCAATTTACTTTAAGATTTCGGCAGATTTGATCTCTATAACTCGGATTTCTTTGATTCCAGTCCTGATATAATTTCTGCACAATTATCTCAATAAATAATTTTAGTAGAATTTATTTTTATTGAGATATTATCTTAACCATTTGACATGGTATTATAGTTTTAAGAGAATTGATCAAAGATATTTAATAAGGTAAGCATATTTAAATGGACCAAATATTACATAGATAATTATATGCTTACATTTTCCTTCATAATGTTAATTATAATATATAAACACATGAAAATAGTATTTTTACGGATAAACCCTCATATGTGTCATATTTATAATAAATACCTATTATTATATAAAAATAGTAAGGAAAATGTCATATCAAATGCGCAATATTTTCAACTAAACACCACTCCGCATCACCTGTAACTACGCTAACTCCCCCTCTACTTCTTTCTCTTTGTGCTTCTCCTCATATATCGACGCAAAAAAATATGGTATTATAAATAAGTGTAATAAAAAAATAATATAATCATTGTAATTCAACATGTTCATCATAAATTTCATGCCATGATATCAAGAAAATACTAATTTAAAACTTTATCCATGTCTCATAATTTTTTATATGATGTTTATTATGTTGAATAATCTGTAGATTACAAATAACGAATAAATACCATGAACTTTAAAAACTACCCTTTTATCGATATCTAGAATTTATACCTATAGAAAATTCATGAGGTAACGACCTACCCCACTCACAATACTATGGTTTCATAGCACGATGTTTTGGTTAAGTTTTATTTAAAATAAACAATTTACATTAAAATACCATCACTTTTATAAAATGTTTTATCGCTTATTTTAAATTCTTTGCAATTGCGTCTCTACAACTCTTTTAGGGGAACCCATCTACGGATGGTGTGGGTTATCGCACGTCCCAAGGATAGTAGAGTGAAATACAGTGCTCCTCACAGAGAATTCGATCTCGAAAGGAAATAAAAATACGGTTTTTAAGAAATACGATCTTTTCTAAAAAAAACAATCTTTACAAAAAATTATATAAAACTCTGACTCCGTATTTTCAATAAAAATAAAATATGAAACTATTTTTTAAAAATGAAATATTAAAAGTTTAATAAAATACCAACAAGTTTCCAAAAGTGATAGTTTTTATAAAGGTATCTTAAACTTTTAAAAGCTAGGTTTTATCACTTAAATACCACTAAAAACAAAATATATTTTCATAAAACCTTTAAATATTATAAATCACCCTCGAGGTTTATTTTGAAACAATATTAAAGAATTTTTCATAAAACCCCCTCAAGAAATGCAAACAATATAAATACAATGTAAACAATCTATGATAAATATTTAAGGACTCTAAATTAATATAGGCTTAAGCGGTATTATTTCTCTTGAGCCCCGAGGAGCCGGAGAAAGTGAGTGCTTGCCTATTCAGATTAGAAAACTTAACGGAGTTATCAATGGTAAATATCTTGGAAAAAGATACAAATCCTGCCGTCCATGTGCAGCAGTTGTCCGATTACTTCCGAACTGAAGAAATTCAAGAGCTAAATCTTTTCATAAGATATTTACTCTAATCTGAACACAAACTCTATCAGGATCCAAACTTTAACATAAACTTTAACTCTTAATCATGAACCAAATCACTGGAACTCGAATATTCCAAAATTTGAATACTAAAATTCTATGACTTGACATAAACTTAACATGAATTCCAGAACACGATGGCTGCTATTGAAACTGACTTGACTCGAACCATGAATACAACTTGACATGAATACATGAACACTTGACACGAATACTTGATATTGATATTAACTCAATCTTGCGACTTGATATATTCATGGATTCGTGCAAACCTGGTAATTTTAACTATAATTTTGGATATACAGGGTGTTGGGGTAGTTCAAGTGTGAATCCAATGAAATCTCAGAAGTTTCTCTAGATCATGAGTCCATGTCTACTAACACAAGCAACCTATCATGGGGCCCGTGTTTCCTTACTCCTGAATTATAGCCTGTTAAGTTTGGAATACCTCAACACTAGGTTGAAGTCCCGTTACTAACACTTGAGTCGGGCCCGTGGTTCATTACCCCTGGATTACAACCTGTTGGGTTCGAGAACACTCTTGAGATTGGTTAACATTCACCGTTGAACTTACGTTAAATTAGTTTACCCATGTAGAGACATTTTAGGACACTTACATGCACTTCATGTTCACTACACCTATACTACACGGCCATGCTATACTATACTCATGTTACTTTGCATTGATATATATAGAACTGCGTGTTAAATAGAATTTCCATACTTACATTAAATAACATGTTTAAACACCATATCTCATAGTCCATTGCTTCATGATATCCATTTTTTTGTCATTATACTTTTATACTTCACACCTTTTTTTCTTGGGGACTTACCGAGCGAAAGTTCGCTGATGGGCATTCCACCCATCTTTGTTTTTTTGAATGTTCATCGGATACTGTGGAGACTAAAGATGTGGACACCACAGAGGAGGAACATGATTAGATCGTGACTCAGGCCTAAACTAGTTATCATTTTCTTTCAGTTTATATATGCTACCTGTTTAGGCATTTCTATTCTTGTAGTTTCCTTTTCAGTTGAACTCATGTATTGTAATTGTATCAAGTTTGAAAGTAGATAAAGTTGTTGAAATTTAAATCTCATGTTAATTTCTTGTCATTTTATATTGCTTATTTTACGCTTAGCATATTTACTTCGGGAAGTGACCTTCTTGAAATAAATACGTCGCGGGCTTATCGCGTGCTTCACCGTCTACCGAGAAGCGGGACGTGACAGTATGTATGTATGTATGTATGCATTTATGATGTATAACAAATAGGAAAGAATACGGAATACAGCATCATAAATAACTATTCATATTTTGGATTATCAAACCAATGAATGGGTATAATATTTCAATATCAAAATCTATAATACAAGTAAAGCATAAGATATTGAAATACTATACGATATACACAAGTTATAAGATAACAAGTGTATAAGTTTGGTGTCGAAAAATATAAACAAGATAAAGCATCAGACACCAAATAACTATTCATGTTTAAGCTATCATCAAAAGAAGGTTAGAATGGATGATGAAAATCCATAAGCTATCAAAGGCTTGTTTGATGATGCCCCCTACAGGGGTGATAAACACCAAACTTAGGCATACTTTAATTTTGGGAATTTCGGATTATCCTCATGTTTCTATTGACAATGTGCCATCAAAATATAATTTCCAAAATGGTTGTTTGTCTTCGACGAATAGAACATTTTCTCTGGGTAATTCACAAAGAAGGATGAATCATCTGGCACAGAGTGCGCTGCTAAGAAGTCGGCTAGAGCTTGACCTTTAACCGCTTTCTAAGGCACGTATCGAATGTCGAATTGAAGTAAAATTAATGCCCTGTTGGCAAGAAGTCCAGTTAACACTGGTAATTTCATTAAGTATCTAATGGAATCTGTTTTAAAGATCAACCATATTTCATTTGAAAGTAAGTAGTGTTTTAATTTAATCACAGTGAAGACTAAACATAGATAATGCTTTTCGATAGGGGAATAGTTCGTCTCTGCCCCTATGAGCACTCTACTTAAGTAATATAAAGTGTTTTCATGTCCAGCATATTTAACTTGTGCGAGAATTTCCCCTAAGGACCCATCAGCGCGGCTGTATAAAGTATAAAGGGTCTACCATGAATAAGCGATGCCAAAATTGGGGGATGTAAAAGGTAGGTTTTGATTTGTTCAAAAGTTCACGATCCTAAATAAAAGGCACGTTCTTTTTAACTAATTTAGAGAAGGGTTTACATTTACCCGAAAGATTAGCGATAAATCTTTAGATGTAAGCCAACTTTCCTTGAAAGAAAAGAGAGGGTGTTCACCATCACAAACCGGAGACGAACTGGATTAGAACAACTTTTCTGAATTTGAGGGCAGATGCATGAGTTGATCCATTCACCGTTCCGAAGACACTAAGGAATTATAGTGCCATATATCGGAGGTTTGAATAGATCGACCGATGTACCTGACTTCAGATTCTCTCTCAGGGTGAGAGGTTTATTGATTGTGAGGATGCATTTTTCTAATAGGTGCAAGCCCCCGTAGTTAATTACGTTATCGCGAATGATAACAACTTTCTATAACTCTAGGCTATTTTTTTGTGTCTCATGTCTTTTGGTTTTTTTTATTTGGTTTGCCCTTAGATTATAAAAGGAGACTAATTTCATTGTTGCTCGTAGGGCATAGATTAGTCCAAATCAGTATATATTTTACATTTTTAGTCAAGCATTGCTTGGGTTCACATTGGTATCTTGGTTTGCCAACGAGAGTGAACTTATGATTCAATTATCACATTATGAGGTTCATAAGTTCTTTTATCATAAAAACATAAGTTTATCTAGAGACACTTTAGTTTTATTTGAGAACTATGGTCTGCCCAGATGATTTGGGGGAACATAGGCTCTGCTTAGGAACACTTAGTTTTATTTGAGAACTAAGTCAACCTAGATGGCTTGAGAATTTTCTTCTCTATTGACCATTGGGATCATATGAGAAGCTTAAGCTTCAACACTTAGCCAATTTTGCTAAGTGTTGGGTTCTATTTGGCGTTCATGTATGCTTGGTGCTTGCGCATGTGCATTACACGTGGAGCGCCTCATGCGTTGCATAGCTCTTAGTGGGACATGGTGTTGGCGCAGGCGCTGGGGAACGTGCGTTGCACATGGCACAGCGCAATAAAACCTGGCGCTGGCGCACTTGGTGGGGTTTGGCGCTAGCGCACGTGCATTGCACGTGGCGCTCTTGGCGCAACTTGGCAGAAATATCATTGGCTTTGGCACACGTGCGTTGCACGTGGCGCTGTGCATGTCTTGACAGCCATAACATTGGCGCTAGCTCACGTGCATTACACGTGGCGCAGCGCTAGGGTTCAAGAGTTTAAGCTCTATCTTCTCAGATTAGAAAAGTTAACATTTCTGGGTTTTCAAGACTTTGGTTTTATAGGACCTAGCCTTATGTAAAAACGATCTCTTGATCATTATAATTCATAAAGATCAAAACTTCCTTTTGTGATCTTTAGAACTTAATTTCTTGTATCTATAATTTTTTTTATGGGAATCTACGTTCCACGAAGCCAAATCTTCGATTTTTCATTTTCTTGACAATCTTTTCATCACTTGATGGAGGGGATGTTAAAGTTTTTCTTCTGAGATATCAGATATTGAGATTAAATTCTTCATAAAAGTTTAAGCTCTCGGTAAGAGGGGATGTAACTCATGGATTTATTATCCAAAGGAAAAACTTTAGTTCTTTTGATGCTTAAACTTCAAAAAAGGAGAAAAGGGATGAAGGAGAATATTTCTCCTTTCTTTTTAGCTAGTCGGCTAGGGTTTTTTGAGAGGTTTTTCTTCTTGAAGATAGAGACTTGGGTCTTGGTTGAGATTAATCTCGATCTGCAAAATATTCTGGGGAAATCTCTAGGCTTTTGTGTATTTCGAGCTCGGTTCCTCCCTTTACTCATATTTATAGGAAGAGAATTGTTAGGGAAGTTAGAGAAAATCTTTAATTGAGAGATTTCAATTGATTTTTTGATCAACCGGAATGATTAAGAACCATTGGATCTTTGATCCAAGGAATTTTCTTGTTCAAAAAAATAATCTTTCTGTTTGAGAAAGATATAGGGAAATATTTTTCCAAATAGAGTTTTGGCTCTACCGTGAAGCATGTGCTTCGCCATAAAGATGCACTTACGCCACGTGCATTACGCATGTGGCACTTGGCAATAGTGCTTACACCCATCAATTGGCGTTGCACACAACTGTAAGTCCACGGTAGCGCCCCAGTCGTCTGACAGAAGTCAAATGCGGAACAAAAACTTTTTGACAGGCGCTATCGCGTACTATAACCCGGATCTGCCATTAAAGCTAAACTAATAAACTACAAAGTGGGTAGAAATGTTATACCGAACGATCCGAGTCCTTCGGTCTTCAACCATCATCCTACGCTTTGTTGCGTCTGCTCCGATCTCCTGAATCTCCAGTCTTCTCGTCCATGTGACACCACGTCGACGGATCTTTAAACGGGCTCCCGCCTCTGAACCGAGGAAACTCGATCATAAAGTTTGCTAAAAGAGATGACCAAGATTGATGTAGAGAATGAGTAGAACACTTTATCTCGTTACGTCCAAAGCCATGGATGAACGGTTAATGAAGTTGTCATTTGAAACGGGTAAATGAGAAATGAGGCTATCTAATTTATATGAACCAAAATACTATCATAATCTTTTTCTCTCAAAATGAACAAACCATTAGCATTAGCAAGAGGGGCCGGCCACAATTAAAGGGGAGGGAGGTGAGTGTAGGAATCAAGAGAGTGACCATTAGCAATAATGAAGAGGATGAGTCATAATGCACACCTTGCAAAACTATAAATGCAAGTGATGAATCATAAACCTAGTCACTAAAACATTAATTGAAAACAAATGAGTCATAAGCCAAGTCATCAATTCTAGAACCTTCCACACTCACCCTCATCAAGAAAAGATAAATCCGTCTTTAACCAAATGTTAAAGACGGGTGATAGAAAACTGGAAACTGGCAACTTCCAAAAATGATCCTGAAACGAATTTCAGGATAACCCCGTATCAGTATAAACATACCCGCATTTGTATTACGACAGAATACAAATGCAACTGAGACAAAGATATTATATCTACACAGTATAATACTCGGATCCGGCTTAAACCAAAGCCTACCAGTATTATCTGCCCGAATATGACACGTGCGTAAACGCACGTGCATTTTCCGAACCCTACCATAAAACCATACGGCCTCTACAACGTTTTGCCCGAACTTGAGAAACAGTCTGTGGGCGACTCTAATGACTCATCAACACACTGGCACTGGGTATAACCTCTAGCACGTCAGAGGTACAAGCTGTACGTAACGGTTGCCTATGTATTGATTGGAAGGAAAGCTGACGAGCGAACTCATCCATAAACCCTACTGAGCCTAACAGTGACAATATACATACAGTCCAGTCCGTTCGTCTAAAGAGTATCGCATATCGAGTCTAGGGGGGTGGATAAAGTCAGACCCCTAATAACGCGATAAATCGTGTCGGTATGAAGCCCATCACCACCTGAGAAACTACTGATCCAAATCAGTAATTCTCTACTACCTCGGCCGAGGATTTCTAGTGATGGCCACCCGTGCACCGTGCGACATCAACCCCCAATACCGGGAGAGACGAATCCCCGACGATCCGCTCACTGCCTCCATGTGGCTCGGGACTGTACCAAAAAAATACCTGTTTGCACGTCTCCTTTGAGCGTGGTAGGGTAGAAATCAAAGCACAGTAGGAACTCACACGAGACAAATGACGATCTCAGGTCGACAAACTAACCTGTACATATGTCACCAGGGAACTGCTATCTGACGATATGTATAATACCAACTAGCATGTTCCCGGCGAGTCCTGTCCGGTGTACTCATAACCCAATGAGCACCTGTATACATCTTAGGTGAACCAACTGACACCAATGGCTTGTGAGACCGGCCACCGCCCCTCGTCAGGGTCTCGACTGTATACACTAGTCTACTCTAGAGTATCGATGCCCTGTCTCGAAACTCCCACGACTAGGGACACTTTAAGGATGTGCTTACAGACCCCAACTCCCACGTATATGATCGCCATCATACTGCTGGTAGTCAAGCAAGAATCCTATGGGCTATATCATCATGCAATAGTGAACTAAAGCATGTATACGATGATAAAGACAAACCAGATAGCATACTATCATCTCGAGAAAGACTGTCATATCGGTATATGTCCCGCCTCAATCATTGCAATCACGTACCTGCGATCCAATAATTGACTTTGAGGGCACTATATCCAACAACAACAATTGGCGCCTGCGTCACGTGTGTTACACGTAGCGTTGTGCACCAACAATTGGCGCAGAAATTGGGCGTGAATAGAGAGTTCTTGTTTGACTTTAAACACAAGGTAGTGGGTAAAGAACGGAGAGCGGACCCTGGTCTTCATCCGTTACTTATCCCTAACAAGTGTTCAAAATGTCAACAAAAATCCTTCCATATGAGGTTTATTTTAGCATCATTTCGGATGAGCAACACATCCTTGCTACCCGGTTTGGGAAATGACTTGATACTTTTATAGAGTGTTTTTCGTCAACCTACTGAGATAGGAATACACGACGCTTGTCAGGCGTATTACAGATTCCCCCTACCTGGGGTAGACTGGGGTTTAATAATTATGGGGATCCAAATATCTGGCAACCGTGGACTAAACTACCGTTAATTACCCCTCATTTTTGGAGTGAGAGAACTCCCAATTAACAAGTCAAACAGAACATGCGAACTCAATATGTAATATATGCGTGTTGTGTTTGGGAACAAGCTTAGGGTGCTTTGGGCATATCGGGAGGTCTCGCAGAGTTTTTACGGGGGTCCCGCTATCTGGATAGTGGGCTGGAGGTCAAGAGGGCTAGCAGCCCCTTTATGGGACCCGGGACAGCGCCCCGTTTGATTTTTCTAATGGGAGAGGTGATAAGTGTATATATGTCAAATGCGCACTTAACAAAGTAAGCACGTGGCAAGCTGCGCACCTGCCGAGACGCGTACCTAGAAAGGTGCACAGTTGGTGAGGGACGCACATGACAAGTGCGCACCTGCCAAGACGCGCATCTAGAAAGGTGCGCAGTTGGTGAGGGGCGCACATAACAAGTGCGCACCTGCCGAGATGCGCACCTAGAAAAGTGTGCACTTGGTGAGGGGCGAGGAAGTGAAGGGGGCCAAAGGGTCCCAAATGGGCCAATAGGTCCACTAATGTGCGCACTTAGGGAAGTACACACCTAGCGAAGTGCGCATCTTGGCCGGTGCGTATTTGGCTCGATGTGCATCCAAAGAGGTGTAAACCTAGCCAAATGGGCACCTAGCATGGTGCTCACCTAGCACGGTGCAAGTAGGGTCGAAACCCAATAAAGTAACAGTCAAAAAACACAAAAATTTTGACTTTTGAAGATCAAAAGGGGCACTTTTCCCTTTTTCGAAGCCTCCTGACGTGTGCACTTAAAATAATAAAGGAGGAGTGTCATGCCCCACTTCCTAAAATACGGAATATAGAAAGCAATGAAAGCCAGCCGTGCTACCTACGGTAAGGATCCTTCCATAGTCATATAAGGCCATCTAGCTTAACCTGTCAAAAATAAAATCCAATACCAAAAGGAATAATACTGGTAATTATGCTGCAACGACACCACAAGGAATACTAAAAATATGGATCCACTAGATAAATGATGCAAATAAATACCCAATACAGTAGGTTCGAAAAGAGAATAAAATCTGAAGGATACATAAGCCCTAATGTCCCACAAAGGCGCACATGCTAAATACTAGCTGAAAGGAAATAAACCTACGGGTTACTGATTTTCAGCAAAATCTTAATAGCCGCTGCGATCCTGCTCAGCCTGAAAATCTGTCTCTAAATCTGAGATAGCAAATCTTAGAGATGTCGGAACATCCCAGCAAGAACTCAACGTATAAAGTGCGTGTATAGTATGATAATATGAATAGATGAACGTAGTGAAGCCCGTGTGCGCAAGTAAAAACAGATATATAAATAGATACATTACTACTACGAAACAAACATGTAAAGAGATCAAGTCATAACCTAACTGGTCGCTAAAAAGGTAAACTATCTTATCGTAAGCCCGAGTGTGTACGTCAACCTCTGCAGGAGTATTCCTAACCCAAGAGTAGTGTCCCAGGGGCTAGGAAACACGGGCCCAATTGTGTAATGAACAAGCGACCGTTATATCCCGGTACGAACTATAATAACATGCGACCGATATAGCCCGGTATGAGCTGTAATAACATCCGACCGATATAGCCCGGTACGAGCTGCCGGCACGGGACTCCTGAGATCCTGTTGTACGAACGCACACTCAAACTACCCCAACACCCGCGTATTCATATCAACTATGGTAGGACTAGATCACTACTTAGGAATGCTGAAATGACTGGAATTTGTAGTATGATAATTGTACAGAAAAGAAGCTGGTAAATAGTAGTGTAACATGGCATGTAGTTCAGCATCCTAACTAGAGACATCGTCTTTAAATAAAGTAGACTTACATAATGGATAATCATGACATTTCAATGAAATTTTAATATGGTAATAGTGTCTGCATGAACGCGATGCACAAGCTAGCACAAGTCACAAATGTTGCCTTTACCGTTAGTCTTGATGTGTAAAATAAAATAATTACAGGCTAGATACTTATATAAATGAGATCGGTTAACAACCTCGAACTTTTATTTGTATTTAAAATAAATTTTATTTTTAAAACCACACTTTCTATTTTTCTTACTTGCTGCATATAAGTTTGCTTATATATATTTTTATACGATATAAAGAAAATAGATACTAACACATTTCTCTTTTATTTTAAGAGGGCAGGAATATATATATATATATATATATATATATATATATATAGACACACACACACGCGCGCGAAGGAATGCCGATGTGCATCGACAAAAAGTAAAGAAAGAATACTTGTCTGATCGGATCTCACGACGGGGTTCGTACGCTGCGTCCGACGTCGGGTAAACTTCGCAATGCACACACGTGCGTACAAAAAAGAACCAAGCTATGCAAGAACGTGACCATGCTGGATGAGGAAGTCTACTGGATTGCCCGGATCATCGGCGACGAGCATGGCTCCGGCGATCACCGGGAAACGTGATATCAAGAAAGAGAAAAAGAAGAAGAAGAAGAAGAAAAGAAGAAGAAAGAGAACAAGGGTGCTCTCTGGGTTTAGTGCTTGGGGACAGAGACGAGGCGAGGGGGATGTGACAACGAGTCGTGGGTTTTCCGGCAAGGTTTCACAGCAAGGCGGGGCTGCGGATTCTTGAAGTCGGGTGAGGTGTGCAGTGTTCTTGCTCAGGATATGGGGAGTAGGAGAGAAGAGAGAGGGGGATAAGGTGGTTGCGAGAGGTGAGGCCGAAGGGGTCGGAGTTCCGGCGAGGCAGGGTGTGCAGGCGAGGGTTCTTGTAGGGTGGGTTATGTTGCGGGCTCGGAGTTCGTCGGAGGTGAAGGGGAGAGAGGAGAAGAAGAGAAGATGGAGAAGGTGAAGGTGTTGACGATGAGAGGTCGACGATGAGGATGCAGCGAGGATGGGTCCTGGGTGGT
Source organism: Agapanthus africanus (assembly GCA_030015575.1). Lineage (NCBI taxonomy): Eukaryota > Viridiplantae > Streptophyta > Magnoliopsida > Asparagales > Amaryllidaceae > Agapanthus > Agapanthus africanus. The sequence goes on from JASDDO010000024.1 coordinate 173,965,998, forward strand.
TGCGGTCAGGGAAGGAGATGAGTTCGGGAAATGGGAGAGGAGAGAGAGGGAGGTGAGGTCAGCGATGAGAGGAGGCGATGTCGAGGGTGAGGCGGCGACGAGGTGCAGGCGAGGGTGAAGGCGTGGGTAGGGTTTCGTGGCGAGTGAGGCGGCGGGGATGAAGAAAGAAGAAGAGTGAGAGAGAGAGAAGACGTGGACGTGGGCTGGGTTAGAATAAATAGGGGTTAAAAAATATAGGAAAAAATATATATAATTAAAAGAAGAGGGAGAGAGAGAGACAGATAGAGATGAGAAGAGTCAGGATTTGATTTTTAGAATATATTTGGAAATATATAGATGTTAAAAAACGTATAAAAACAGTTTAATATAAAAAGAATTTTATATTATATATTTTGAGTTTTCTGGCTAATACAAAAATACTTCAAAATATGCCCGGCTTGGGTCTAAAATTTCGGTTTGAAAATAGGGATAATATACGTGTCAATCAAAACCAAAATGCGATGTCCGGTTAAAGAAAAAAACATACCCACAAGAACGGATACACATAGTATGCAAGTAGCGATCCAAACGAGTCCGTTTCACTAAACGGAACGTGAACACGATGTACGGATGCAAGCATAGGGTCAGGGATATCATGCAGGACATGCTAGATATTTAAAAATATATTATTTGATTATAATTGTATTATTAAAAAAATGTATGCAGATGCCAGATATACGATGTAGGTAAACAGAACATATGTGAGCACGGATCCTCGGGACTAGCAGGGATAAAACATAATCAAGAACCAAGACGGATTTCAAGCATGCGGGTCGGGTCAGATACTAAGCACAGATATCAAAACACTATTTTCACCCAAAAACGAATAAAATCAAGAAATAGCCACAGAATAAATAAAATAATCAAACGAATATGGTATAACTGAACTAGGGTGTTACAAGGAGAGAAAAAAAGACTTGCACACTAGAGAGCGGCTCAAAACCTTATATTTTTTATTTTTAGGCGAAATCATGATTCGTTCTTCTTTTTATCAAATCATCATGGAGGCTTTTACAGGCTTACATCTTTTCATTTTGCCCCCTAGCTTATACAAAATTAGCATTTTGCCCATCTATTTTATATTTATCATGAAAATTACATCAAACCTATTTATTTCTTGATGATTATTCATTTGGCATGGGGGCCAGTCTGGGCTTGAGCCCACCTGCTTGGACTTGTGTTCGGGCGTGGGCCCGGCTTGTGTTCGGGCGTGGGCCCGGCTTGGATTCGATGGTAAGGTCTGTCTGCTTTGGCTTGAGCCTACTTGTTCATGGTTTGACTTTGACTTCGAATTTTGATCAATGAGGTGTAAACTTTAACCCCAACAATTTTATCTTGAATTCATCGGTTGGAATGAAATTTTCTTCTAGATGCTTCTTTTGAACCTAGTTCTTGAAGACATAGCATTCTTTGATTGGGTGATCGACAAGTCAATAGTACACGCAGTATCTCGGATGGTCTATTTTGTTAACATCTTCTGGTCTTTTAGCAGTGGGTAATCGTAACCCATTTCTTTAGGACAATTTCGAAGATATGTTTTGATTATTCTCTATTTTATTAAAAGGAATATATATTGCTCATTCTATCATCTGGGGAGATTTTAGGTGGATTCGTTTGAACTGCTGATATCCCTTGTCGATAAATCTAGGGTTTCTCTGGTTGTTCTTACTTTATCCGCGGGCACAAACGACTTGGGCATTTCTGCCAGACTTTGTATTTGAGCAGCCATGACCTGAATAGTCATTATGAGGATGTTCATATGAGTCTGCATTTCTTCGACTTAACGGTCCTTATCCCTGACGCATTTTCTTATCCGTACCAAAGGGATATTGTCATCGTCGTCACTATCCTTTTCGTAGTTGGGTTTGAATCAACATTTTGATGAGGAACATCCGTGACATTATCGTGATCAACCCTTTCTAAGTTCTGGGGACATGTCGGATTGACAATGTCAATTCCTTAATCCAATGATCTGAAGTGTCCTCAGAACTTAGAAAGGGTCGATCGTGATAATGTAACAGATGTTCTTGGTTTAGTCCCTTCCCTTTGGTCCTTGTCCATCTATTCTTGGCTCTTAGCCATAACCTCCGGCCAACCCATACACAACCGGTCTCACTAAAGTGTCACCATTATGATAGAGGATAAGGTGCCGAAGGGAGCGGATTGTGGATACTTTGACGGGAGTTCAACTCAAGTTGTTAGGCAAAAGAAAGAGTGAGGGAGATTTTCTTCCCTCAAACTTCGCTTTTCTTACTAACTCACTCATTATAAAAAAAATAAAAAAATAAAAAGTAGAGAAGATATAAAAGAATGAGATAGAAGGAGGCAACTAATCACTTGGGATCTTACCTAAGGAAGAATCACGCTTGAGTTTTCATGGCTGCAATGATAAATTAAAAGAGAAAAGAAGAATAAAGCAATGGAAACCAATAAAAAAAAATTAGACTACTAAGAAAAAACAAGCAAATAATAAAAAGTAAGTTAACAATATAGGCAAGACAATATAAAAAACCCTCAATTTTTATTTATCATCCACTCAAATGCTATCACTACAATTTTAATGGAGGAAAGATGAAGAAGAAGAAGATTAATCTATTTTATCACTAAACCTAGGAAAAATAATACATCCTTATTTGCCTCTGAACTGCAGTATTTATAGGCAGTGAAATGAAATGAAATTCCAGGGCAATATTCTGAAGCCAAATGAAATGACCAAAACACCCATAAAAATTCGTCAGATGATCCCATGTAAAGGCCACGGATCCGCCGCCTTAAAGAGCAAATTTTCGCGCATCCACGGTCGTTTATTGGAATTGATGCTCCATTTTCTTGTGATTTCTTATGTTGCTTTATTCTTCTGTTTGGTAAATTCATATTTGCAAAATCCTTTCAAAATATTCTCCGATTTTCAACAGTCCAAAATAAAAACTCTATTTGACTTTTTCTTCATTAAACCATTTTGGATCTCCCTCGAGCTCCGTGCTACCACACTTGATCCTTGTGCCGCCTCCCTCATATTTTGTGCTTGTCTAAAACATGAATGACCATCGCTTAATCTTGTCCTTTGTACTAGTAAGCGGCACCTGATGGATGTTGATGACCGAAACCCGTATTTTTATTCATTTGTCGGCAGTTGTCTTGAAATTGTCATAATTGTACGTGATTTGCATTGTTCTGGACTAAGAACCTATAACCTGTAATTATGTAGCAAACATGGATCAAAATCATCTATCTATATGCAATGTGATCAAGAGTGGGTGGTAACAAGATGCAGTATTTTGGTATGAACAAATACCCACAAACTTATCTTTTTCTTGTCCTGAGCAAACAATTTTATTTTCAAAAATTCCTAAGCTCATTTTCGTATGCGTCGCGGTTGCACTTAGCGTGTGCGATAAGCCATTCAACCCTTAAGTAGCCCTAGAGGAGGAGTTTTTTCTCCTGAGGGTTTTCAGCGGATACTACCAACAAAATCCTGTCAAGTTAGCCGTCGACTTTAATCCTTCAGAGTAGCATCTGAGTTAGAAATTCTATCACCCTAAGCAAGAAAATACCAACCCATAATTTTCACTCCTTCTATTCATTTAACTTAAGATCCCATGCGTTTTGTCAGTTTATAAAGACCATAATTTTTATTAAGTTTTCCTTCTAAACCGTAGTCTCCAATACGGAATTTTTATCAACTTTAAGGAAAACATAATACTTATTCTTCATTCCTATCTCTCCTATAAATATCGATCATATATACCTACGTGTGTGTAAATTCACTTCTACACTTAAGAATTCAATTCAAGCTATAGTACTCTTGTCCTAATACCTAGTACTACTTTTTATTAATGATAGGCGAATTGGCTCACACACCTTTTATGCGATTACTACCGCTTCCTGAGGCACTAATCAAACAAAAACCGAATGTGTGAGTTTATTAAGGCGTAAATAGCAGTTTTCAGGTCTTACAATATATATATATATAGAGAGAGAGAGAGAATAATGGAGGAAGTGGCCCTAGGAGGGAATTTCCTCCTATGGCGTCGAAAAACACACCCTCTATCGTGTTTTCCGTCAATCGGAATGTATCATCTTTATCGTTATCATCTAAGATGTGGGTACACCAAATTTCATGTGATTCTACAACTTTTTCACCGTTGATTTAGCAATGTAAAAAGTTCTATTGTCAGTAAACCGTTAATTTTGAACCCACTAGTTCAACGGTGAAAAGATTGTAGAATCACATGAAATTTGGTGTACCTATATCTTAGATGATAACGACGAAGATGATACATTCCAATCGTCGGAAAACACGATGGAGGGTGTCGTTTTTCGACGCCATAGGAGGAAATTCCCTCCTATGGCATCTTTCCTCTATTATTCTCATATATATATTCTTTTTTCTTCTTTATTTAAAGGACGTGTGTGTGTGTATAAATATTTTCAGCAATGCTCTTCTGGTGGTTAGCATCAAATTCCATTTTTTCATTCATACTAGGTTTTCGGGCAAGAGTGTTTTTAAGTATGCTCTACCATCCCAAATTTCAAGGTGTGTGTAATGCAGTTTGTAAGGTATATACTTTATAAATTTGGACTCAAGAATAGAAACTATTTTTTAGACTTATCATTCAATTATGCTTTCAATAGTTTCCCTTCATCTCAATTTAACTCAAGATTACTTATTTCTAAACAAGGACGCATATTTATTACGGTAAAACTCAAGGAGGGGTTTTTTTTTTTTGGTTTTCCATTTCTAAACTTAAAATTTAGTTATTTCTAACTAATCTACTAAATTATTGAATTCTAGTTTAAGTTTACCCGTTAGCTAACTTGACGAAAAAGATTTTATGTTTTTTTTTTGGAAAAGATTTCAATTTTTATAGGTTTTAAGGATTTTCAAATTTTTATGGGTTTTGAAAAATATTAATGCAATGTGGAAATATAAATATGATGCGATGCGGAATTTAAACGTGCAACAAAAAGGAAAAATATTTATAAGAAGAAAATAAACTTGCAAATGCATAATGCATGGATAATTATTTACAACAAACCCCCACAAACTTACTCGCAGCAATGCCCTCACTGCTCCCTACTATGTCTCCCAGAACCAAACGCAGTACCATTCGTGTAAGCACCACTCGTGCCAGCCCCACTAGTGCCAGCATCACTTGTGCCAGCACCATGACCTCTTGACCTAGCCCGATCACCACGTGCTAATAGGGTAGACATCCCCTGCTCCAGACAAGTCAAACGCTGATCATAACTCTTCAGCATCCCCAACATCCTCTCGACCCCCTATTAGTATACCGCAGCAAACGTGTTTGCTCGGCGGGGGTCAGATCCTCATCACTCGCGGTGGAACTTAAACTATAGGTCTCCGCAATCACATCTTCGGCCGGCTCGGTGCACAACCATAATATATGAAGCTTAGTGTACGATGCGGACGCACCCTCTACTAAGGGTCGAAAAGGTACTTACATCCGCATATATGCATCGAATTCTTCCACAGAAAGAAAATAGCGATACAATTATGTTACTAATATCGTGCAAGAATATATGGCTACCCTTTTGCCCGCGCTAATCGAGTGTAGCAAAACTGAGCACATGTCGCAACTTGGGTTTCTGATCATAAGTGTGTGCACAATTTGGAAGGATGGTGTGAAAAAGATTGTGTTATGCGAACTACCGAAAATATCATTTTGTGCCCAACGGCACACGGTCAACACGTTCGCATACATCGAATTTCAAAAAATCCCTTTCTTTGTTTATCTAGTGCAATTTTCTCCCATCAACGACATATAATCCATGAATCGTAGGGGTTAGTCATGAGCGGGAATGCGGGGGATTAAGGTGACTTCGTGAAACATGTCCCTATCAACAACAATTTCCCGATCTTCCCAAAGCAAACGGATGTGCCCATAATTTTCTAAACAACCCTCCTCCATGCTCTCATAAAAGCGCACAACGAGTTCTTGAAGCGTGCATGCGTTTGGATGGTTGTATAATAAGTAATTCCACTCTCGCTTCCGGATCACCTCACCAAAATAACTACCGTAAAACTTGTGAGCAAACATGGATGCAAAAGTCCTCTCTGGTTGAAATTTAGGAGCCATTAAAAGAAAAAATTCAAATCTCAAATTACCGGAGAGAAGAAGGAAAGAGATCGAACCTCCACTGAAAAATTCAGGGGGTGATGTAGAGAAACGGCAGCAGATCAGCGAAATTTTCTTGGCTTAAGCAGCTGAACGGCGGTCTTATGGAGAGATATCCGGTGGAATTTTCTTTGGCTGCTAGGTTTTTCTGAATTAGGGAAGAAGGGATGTTGGGTTTGAGAGAAAAGAGAGAAGGGATGTGTTTTAAAGAGGAGAGAGTCAAAAGTGGTCAACATATGATAAAAAAATTACAACTTTTGCACTTAAACCCCCCCCCCCCCCAAACTTGATATTTCCTTACACACTTGTGTTCTTCTCATCCCCTTGTGAATATTTACAAAATGAACACTCAATTTTTTTTTTTGAGGGGATCGTTTTATTGAAGGGATTTTCGCCAGTCAAGAATTATCCCAAAAACCAAACATTCACCAACTAAGAATGTTCGTGAAAAGAAGATGAATACTCACCAGACAAGAATATTCATATATATATACAAGAAAACATTATATATATACCCCTCACACAAATTTAAAACAGTGTTCCCACTGTTTATGGCTGGATAACAAAAGTATGAAGGGTAAACGGAGGAAAATCAATCGTAATAAACCGACTCCTGCAATATCAGGAGCTCCTCCGATGGTTCTGCGGAAAAGAATGGTTTTAATCTGTGTCCATTCAGTTTGAATAGTGAACCGTCCTTTGGATTCTCCAAACCTACTGCACCGTGCAGGTATACTCACCGCACCAAGAAAGGTCCCGTCCAACGAGATTGCAACTTACCCGGATGAAAATACAGTCCGGTATCGTAAAGAATGACTTGTTGTCCGGGCGTGAATGTTTTTCACACAAGGTGTTAATCATGAAACACCTTCGTCTTGCTCTTCACGATAACCGCGTTATCGTATGCTTCATCCTGAAGCTCATTCAATTCGTTCATCTATATCTTATGAAAGCTGCCAGCATGAGAAAGATCGGCGGTAAGTTCCTTGATCGCCCATATAGCTCTGTGTTCGATCTCGACCGGGAGGTGGCAAGCCTTACCAAAGACAAAATGATACGGAGACATGCCAAGATTGGTCTTATAAGCAATTCGAAATGCCCAAAGGCAATCATTCAATTTCGAAGACCAATCTTTACGGTTTATGGAAACCGTCTTCTCCAGAATCTGCTTGATTTTCCGATTGGAGGCCTCGGCTTGCCCGTACGTTTTGGTATGATAGGGCGTAGAGAGCTTGTGGTTGATTCCATACTTCCATATTACAGCCTCGAAATACCGATTGCAGAAGTGTGATCCGTTATCATTGATAATAGCTCGAGGGTGTCCAAACCGAGAAAAGATGTTTTCTTTTAGAAACTTAACGACAACCTTGTTGTCGTTTCGGCTTGGGATGGTCTCAACGCATTTCAAGACATAATCAACTGCGGGTAGAATGTACAGGTTCCCATATGATTTAAGGAATGGGTCCATGAAGTCAATACCCTAGACATTGAAAATCTCAACAATCAAGATTGGTTGGAGTGGCATATGATTTCTTCCCGAAATTCGGCCCATGTGCTGGCATCTAGAGCAGATCTTGCAATATTCATTTGAATCTTTAAATAGCGTCGGCCAGTAGAAGCCGCACTGCAAGACCTTTTCCGCTGTTTTTCTGGGACCGAAATGACCACCACATGCTTGATCGTGGCAGAAAGATAGAACACTCTGAAATTCAGTGTTGGGCACGTATTGGCAAACAATTTGATCAGGACAATACTTGAACAGATAGGGTTCTTCCTAGTAAAAGTGTTTTACTTGGGAAAGAAAACGATATTTGTCCTGAGTTGATCATTCGTTTGGTACCAGTCTAGTAGTAAGGTAATTTACAATATCCGCAAACCAAGGTTCGCACGATATTATCAAGAGTTGGTCATTAGGGAACGAACCGGTGATTGGCACAATAGGCGATGGCGCAGAAGGGAGCCGAGAAAGATGATCGGCGATAATGTTTTCACATCCACTTTTGTCTTTGATTACAAGATCGAATTCTTATAGCAATAGGATCCAACGTATTAACCCAGACTTGGCATCTTTTTAGCGAAAAGATACCTCGGAGCTGAATGGTCGGTGTAACAAATGACTACGGAGTCGATAAGGTATGTCATGAATTTTTTTAAAGAAAATAAAACAAATAAGAATTCCTTCTCAATCGTCGTATAGTTCAGTTGAGCGTCATTCAGGGTACGGCTCGCATAATAAATTACGTATGGCTTCTTATCGATATGTTGTCCTAAAACAACACCGATAGCAAAGTCAGAAGTATCACACATAATTTCGAATGGGTAGTTCCAGTCGGGGGATGATAAGACAGGAGTAGTAGTAGGTGACTGTTTCAGTGAGTTGAAGGCGGTAAAACATTCTGAGTTGAAATAGAATGTCGAGTTCTTGGCCAGTAAAAGATTCAAGGGCCTAGCAACTTTGCTAAAATCCTTGATGAACCATCTATAAAAACCTACATGGCCAAGAAAGAAACAGATGTCTTTAACACAGTCGGGATCAGGTAGATTTAAAATGACGTTGATTTTAGCCTTATCGACTTCAATGCCACTTTGTAAAATAATATGTCCTAAAAAAATTCCTTCACGAACCATAAAGTGGCATTTCTCTCAGTTTAAAGTTAAGTTCTTTTCGTTACACCGGGTAAGGACAGCGTCAAGGTGTTTCAAACACTCATCGAAAGAATCTCCATAGAATGAGAAATCGTCGATGAAAATTTCCAGAAAGGTCTTAACCATATCAGAAAAGATTCATATCATACACCGTTGGAAAATAATGGGAGCATTGCATAACCCGAAAGGCAAGCGTCTGTATGTGAACGTGCCGAAAGGACAAGTAAAAGTGGTTTTTTCCTAGCCTTTTTCAAAGATGAGAATTTGGTTGTACCCTGAGTAACCGTCTAAGAAACAGTAAAACTCATGTCTAGCTAAACGCTTGAGCGTCTGGTTAATAAATGGAAGCGGGAAGTGATCTTTCCGCATTGCAGCGTTGAGTTTCCGGTAATCGTTACAAACTTGCCACCCGGTTTGGGTGCGGTCGGAATTAACTCATTCGCTTCGTTGGTGATGAATGCCCGACTTCTCAGGGACAACATGGATTGGACATCCCCACTGGTTATCGGATATCGGGTAAATGATATCGTTATCCAGACATTTAATGATTTCTTTTTTGATGGCCTATTTCTTGACAGGGTTCAACCATCTTTGTGGGTCCCTAGCTGCCTTGGCTTCATCCATCAAATTAATATGATGTTCAACGATCAAGGGACTAATCCCTTTGATATCAGACATGGTCCAGACGAAAGATTGTCGATTAGTTTAGAAGAACGAAAAAGTGTTTTCTCTTTCTCTAAAGTTAGAGAAGCAGAGATGATTACGGGAAGCGTCTCATTCTCACCCAAGTAAGCAAACTTAAGATGAGATGGACAGGGTTTGTGTTCGAGAACCGGTAAAGAAACAATCGATGGTAAAGTAGGAGACCGATTTTCGAACTCAAAAGAGTCCATAAGCGGCTCAAACCGAGTGTAAGCGACGGACTTGGTTGATTCAATAGACTCATCCGTAAATGCGAAGGATTCAAACTCAGGAGATTCGTCAGGAATATCCGCAAAAGTGAAACAGTCGTACTCTCGATCTATCCCAGAAGCAATATGATCAAAAAGACACGCACTAGTGGTGTCGAGATAATCGAGATCAAAAAGAAATTTCTTAAACTCGCAAGTTTCAGGATCGATCTTTTGGATGGAACAGAAATTCAGAACATGAGAACTCGAGTCAGAAGGCTGATTTCCCAACTTAAAAATATTGAGCTCAATTGTTATTTTTCCGAATGATAGGTTCATAGAACCATTTCGACAATTGATTTCAGCATTTGAGGTGGCCAGAAATGGACAAATGAGGATCACTGGAATTTTATTCCGGGGGTTAGCCACAAACTGTGTGTCTAAGACTATGAAATCCGTAGGGAATATGAAGTCCTTGTTAGGAATATGTATGCCCTAGAGGCCATTATTGAAGGGTTACCTACGACGGCAGCAAGGTTTCGGGAGGCATCGTCCATGCCAAATTCAAAAATTTGTCGTTTTAGCTAACCCTAACTAGAATCGTAAACTAGAATTATACGGAATACTAAAGCAAACACTTTGCAAATGAAAAGTGAACAAGGAATACAACCTTTGTAGACCGGTCCTTCACTTCAATAGCTCCGTGTAGTAGTCCCCTTCGCTGCGATCGTAAACTCCGGACTCTAAAGAGGCTCCATGAAGAAACGAACATGCTTGCTTCGATGACTTCGAGGCCGAAGATGATCTACGTCGAGGAGACACTAACCCAAGCTATTTCTTCACTAGGTCATGAACTTTGTGAAGAGAACACCCTATACTAAATGGCAAGTAGTAGAGAATGATGAAGTAGGAAGTTGGCTCACTTTAGAATTGATTTTCTCACACTTTTTCTCATACCTCCATTAGAGCTAGAAAGCTTTTAAGGAGGAGGAGGAAGAAGAAGATCTAACTCATCCAAATGAATTATTGGTGAGGTTAATAATGCAACCAAGGGTTAAGCATGTCATGCTTAACCCTTGTAGAGAGTAAACCATGTGCTATGGTTAAAGGTTAGATCAAAAATATCTTAAGCAAGACAGAGAGAGAGAACAAAGTCAAAGATGCCTTGAACCTTCTACAAGCTTTCAACAAATATCAACCATGACTAATTCCTCAATTTTGAATTACTTAATGATAAATTTAAACCCTAATCTTAACCCTAGCATGATTTAACCCTCATTAACCCTAGTTGCATTTGTAGCCTAACTTGATACATTTAACATATATCACATATATATCAATGTACCCAATGTGAGAAAAGAAATCTTAAGTGAGCTAATACTAGTTAATGTAATATAATATATCTAATATATAATTATACATTAAATTATTAAATCAACTCTTGATTTAATAATCCGGGTATAACCGACTAATATCTTGTGTAACAACTTATCGAACCAACACTTGATCCGATAACCCGGCTATATCGTATATAACCGACCAATGTCATAAATCGCGAGAATAGAATACGGTATCACATATCGTATTAATCTCGGTCCTGCACATATCACATATGTGCTCCTACTCCGTTTCGCTTGAGCCAGGAAACCCCTGTGTAGGACTCTAAAGACTCGTCAATACACCGGCAGTAGGTGATGATCATATCAAACACCCATAAGCCACAAGCGGTCTGCTAAACGTAACGGCCATCCGGGTATTGAGCGATCATAAGATCAACAGGAAAGCCTGCTCACACTCCTGTGAATCCAATCAGTAACACTACCGTACAATCCGGTCTCTTCGTCTGATATGTCACATATCTCGTCTAGGGGTGGTAAACGTCAGACCCCAGTAACTCGATAAGTCGTGTCGATATGAGGCTCATAACGGGTCGAGAAACTACTGATAACTCTTACCGGTATATCTCTGAAGCAGCCTTGGCCAAGGACTTCCTGTTATAGCCAATCGAGCACAGCGCAACATCAACTCCCAATACCGGGAGAAACGAAACCCCTCCTATCGCTCATTGCCTCCATATGACTCGGGACTGTACCCAAAAGCCACCGTTTTGCACGTTCTCTTGAACGTGGTAAGGTGGAAATCAAAGCACAGTAGGAATCACACAAGACTCTATGACGATCTCGGGTCTACAGACTAACCTGTACCAGTGTCACTAGAGAACTGCCATCTGACGTTAGTTATAATACCATCCGGGAGTTCTCGGCGAGTCCGTTCAGTGTACCCAGTCTCCACTGAGCACCCGTATACTGTCTCTGATGTCAAACACCAATGGATATGGGATCATCCATCGCCCATCTACATGGGTCGAGAAGCTATACGCTGGTCTACTCTGGTATATCGATGCCCTGTCTCGATACACCCACGACTAGGAACATTTGAAGGATGTACTTAGCGACTACACTGTCCCCACTAGTATGATCTGCATCATAATCCTGTTAGTCAAGTACTCATCCTAAGGGCTTTATCAACATTTAACATAGAGACAATCATTGTACATGTTAAGACAAAGAGCAACCAGATAGCATATTATCATGTCGAGCAAGAAAGTCCTCCCTATATATGTCCAAGCATCTACTACAATATACATCGTATGTACAGTAATGGCCTCTAGGGCATACATATAACTAACAATCTCCCAGTTACACTAGGGCCATCTGTTGTAGTATCTCATACCCAACAATCAGCAGTGGTTGAAGTATCTCATACTCAACCATCCTATAATAGTCTATCCTGGGAATAGGCCTTTGTGAGTGGATCCTCCCTGTTCTCTTCCATGTCTACTCTCCTTAACCTCGATCTTCCTGGAGATCAACCATCTCCATGATCAGGTGATACTGCCTAAGAATATGTCTGGATCTCTGATGGGACGGGGGTTCCTAGGCCAAATCCACAACTCCATTGTCACACAATGGTAGGAACGAAGTTCATCTCATGAACTTATATATATATCCAGACTGCCTCTTTGGTAGCATCCTTGGTAGCAATGTATCCAGCCTTATCGTCGAGTTTGCCACGGCATCTAGCTTGGAACTCTTCTAACATATCATCCCTCTACTGAGGGTAAAGACAATGCATGTGACTGACATTCAGTCGACCTTACCACCCTGGAAGCTATCCAATGATTCTCCCCAGGATCGATTGATACCATCTCACTACACCTAGTGAGAATCCTAACATCCATTTAAATCTATCTCATAGATCCAAAATCCAGGATTTAGGAGGTATCACCTTGATCCTATATGGAGTATCCATGTGATAAGTGGAGATTGACCGAGCGTAGCATAGGAAACTCCTTTCCTATCAAGAGTATGTCATCCACGTACAATACGAGGATCATCACCATACTTCCTACTACCTTTTTGTATATACAAGGTTCATCTACCATTTTGATGAAGTCAAACTCTTTGACTACCACATCAAAACAGATGTTCCAATTCCGCGATGCCTGCTTTAACTCATAAAGCAAATTTCACACGTTTCCGCTGCTCCCAATGTCTACGAAGCCCTCTGGCTGTGTAATTATAGACGCTCTCTTATAAATCACTATTTAGAAAAGCAGTCATGACACCCAACCGCCAGATATCGTAGTCATGGTATGTAGCTATTGCAAGTAGGATCTGGATGGACTTAAGTATAGCTTTGAAAGTCTTAACTTTTCCATGTACACCAAGTAATCTTCTCAAGATATACTTGCTTCTGATGGGGATTTAACCCTTCAGATAAAGCAACAAAAGTCCATACTTTGTTGGTGTATATGGATTCCATCTCAGATCGCTTAACATCCAGCCATTCTCACAGAGTCCCCACTCCTGATGGCCTTCTCGAAACTAGTTGGGTCATCATCTCATGATGTAATCCTCACTCCCACTGTCATAGAGAAACAGAAGTACCTCTCAAGTGGATGAGGAACCCTATGAGATCGGCGGAGAGGCTGAGGTTCGTCGGAAGCTATTGAATCCTCCGGGTTTACCAAATCATCAGCTACAGTTTGTATAGCTGGAACTCCTTCCAGTTCTACCTCATGACCAATAATTTCTTGACAAGAAATTCCCTTTCATGCTGAGAAACAAAACACCTTTTGCTCCTCAGTTTGGTAGAAGATATTCCCTTGTGTATGCTTGGGATATCCAACAAACTTCCACAGAACTGACCTTGCCTCGAGCTTGTCCGGATCATGCTTTTCACATAGGCCGGACAACCCCAAATCTTAACATCCTTAAGAGATGGGCCCTTTCCATACCATATCACATATGGAGTGGTAGGCACCTGATTTGATTGGAACTATATTCAATAGGTATGCAGCTTCACAAGTGCATAACTCCCAAAAGGAAATAGGTAACTCAGTAGTACTCATCATAGAGCACACCATATCACATAGGGTGTGATTGATCCGCCCCGATACACCGACGTGCTGTGGTGTATACGGAGGAGTAATGCTGAGAGAGAATCTCATTCTTCTTTAGAATAGTCCAGGATCTCCGTGCTCAAGTATTCTCCTTCCTGATCTCATCAAAGGATATAATACTTATACCCATTTTTGGTTCTCTACTTCTAACTTATATTCTTTGAATTTCTCAAAAGTTTCAGACTTGTGTTTCAACAGGAACATATGTCCGAATCTTGAGAGATCATCAGTGAATGTAATGAAGTACAAAGAATCAATCCTGTCATGTGTAGATAGGGGACGTACATACATCATCATGTATCAATCCCAAGAGTTCACTAACTCTTTCTTTGTTTCCAATAAACGGAGCTATGGTCATTTTATCTTTGTGACATGACTGGCAAGTTTCACAAGATGTAAGTTCAAACTGATTTAAATATGCATCTTAATGTAACTTAGCTAGTCGGGTCGCATTGATATGACCTAGTCTACAATGCCTCAAGAAGAATTCGTTCATTTTTGAACTCTTCCTCTTGTGTGTGTTCTGTACGTTGAGAACTGTGGTTTGATTTAGAACGTATATGCTTTTAGATAACGTGCCTGAACCGATCAACTCTTGATATATGAAATGTTCAAAACATTATCCAACAATACAAAATTATATCCTTCTTTACTAAATAAAGAAACTGATATGATGTTGTATATCAGGTTCGGTATCTAATAACATTCGTTCAAAATCAATGTATTTGATAATACAGGGTAATAACTGCCAACATACTTGGCTGCAACACTTGCACCGTTTCCAACTCTTGAAACTTATCACCTGTTCCCAGTTCTCTACCTATCTGTTGCCCATGTAACATATTACATATGTGGGATCCTGATCCGGTATCTCATACCCAGGACGTAAAGGATACTGAGAAACAGTTCTCGGTAATGAACACACCCGAAGAAGATGTATCAACATACACTTTCTTCGTTTGGGCGGTATGGGAATTCTGGTAATCCCGTATTTCCTACTCGGTCTTATAACAATTATAAGTTGGAGCGGGACCAACATTCCCCTAGCTCGGTATAACAAACAGGTTCGGTCAATACATCAGTATTATTATCTTGATTAAGGCGTGACATGGTCGCTACCTGGAGAGAGAGAGAAGAAAACACTCAGCGTATGCTCTTGCAAGATTAGATTGGTAATTAATTTATCTAATCAGGATGGCTCCCACTGTTTTAGTCAAATCTTCCTTCAAACCCTAAAAGGAAAGACTAGCCGGGATTAATTACACCCTACAAGTTCGCCAATCTTGCAGCCAGGCCAGTGCCGGTACTTTGAGGGAGGTTCCCCATGCTTTCGCACGGACCTAATTAAAATAAACCTCATTTTCCCATGGGCGTAACCCCGTTGACACCTTTCTAGACACCTACTTGATCAGCTAATTGTAATGTGTAAAACTCTCCCAGGAGTAACTCTTACTCGCAGTGGGTATCGGGATCCAACTATCTCATAGGAGGTATGCAATCTCATTGCAAATTTCAACACTTGAAATTCCCGATAATGTTTTGCCACTGCAGCTATATGACCTTAACATAGTCAACAAATCATAAGTGCTAGTCAAGTTCAACCCGTCATTTCCCGATTGAATTAAACCCACCCGCACGACCCTTAACATAGTTAACAAAGTTGTACGACTACCCTAATCCAATCACATCTCATGTTTTAACAGATAAACACTAATTAGCTACCACACACTACGTCTTAACATAGTCAACAAACGTAGCACAAATACTAAGTAGTACTTATCTGAAATGACGAAAGGATACAACAGGTTTTTAAGAAAACCTTTTGCGTAATGAACTTGATATCGTCGTAGAATCGAGTGATTTTGAAATGGAGTGTTTTTTAGGCTTTTACTAATATTGCTAAAGAGGTCACTCCCGGTGAAGGGATCTCGGCTCTTTCCTTATCGAATAAGGTGCAGGATATTACACAAATACCACTATGCAAAGAAAAAACTAAAAAAGCAATCAAAAGACAAACCGAGTTTGTAGCATCTGCTAGTTTCGCTAAAGAGGTCACTCCCAGTGAAGGGATCTCAGCTCTTTCCTTATCGAATAAGGTGCTGGATATTCTACAAGGAATACCGCTATGCAAAACAAGAACTAGAGCTACCAGTTTTTAAAACAAGTTTCTACAATATCTTTTGGTTTCTTTTATTTCACTAATCTTATTAATGAAGTCCCATTTATTATGCTTCCCAAGTATCAGATATGAAACGAAAGCAGCAATATTAATTATATCTCATATATATAATATATAGGCATTCGTCTCAGAATATAATCAATGATCACATCACAGAATATCGCAGCAGAAAAAAACATATGAAATATTGGATATACTAGGATTTCCGTGTTTTATTTTAAGCCTGTATAAAACACGAATTCCACGGTCATGATGAATAGCCAATCCCACACCCCTAGACCCCTACGAGAGTGGCAAATAACCCTTCCAATTCTAGAGTTAGGAGACCCGGTCTTGACTCCTCGAGATGGTCTCCCACTGGACCCTAGAACCCGGTTACTTGTGCTCCCCATCTTGGGTCTATCCTAATGCAGAAAAGTAAATAATATACAATGGTGACATCATCCTCAACCCGGAAGTGCCCCAATAAAAGAATATTACATACAATGAATTTTACATGAATGAAAATGAAAAACTCTCATCTCACATAAAATCCCCGGCTATTCAAACACGACGATCCAATATAACATATCACAGCAACACATAACATCACATGTCATCAACGTAAGTAAATATGCGCATCCCAATTGTCGTTGACATATAGCAACGAAACCGGCGATACACCACATATTACACTTACGGTCCCAGAAAAGAAAGAGAAAAACTACAACAGTTGGAATCCGCAACCACCTTAGACATCATAAACCCGAAATATCTCATATTCAGATTTCATGCCTAACCAAATGAATTCCTTAGACATCGCATGCATAACAATTATAAACCCCGCATTTTAGTCTCGATCTCGAAAACACTTTTCAATATCTAGTCGGGCAATTCAACAAGATTCCCGACATCCTGATTGAATGCTCGTCGGAAACTTTAGTAGATGGCCGCACCCCCGGTACCGTCGACGAAGTGCACTAAGGCGGAACACCGCTGCCTCGAGCACCCGAACGGATGCTTTTGGCGATGGGGTTCTCCTACAGTCACTTGGTCGGGGCTATGGGGCATGGCTATCTATTAAGTTTACCCGGCGAGTATCCGCGTACACTACGTGATTGCGACGGACTTTTGATCACATCAAAATCCCGTGGCAACCGATCAAATGAGACTAAACTGCTAGATTTATAACATTCAAACTAGTTATCTCTTAACTACTTGTGGATTCCAAATATTGTATCCCATCACATAATATCCGGACGACGTTAAACTCTTTGATCGATTCATCAAAGTCCCACAATTTCTCAACAGCTCAACACTTGAGCACAGTTTTAATAATACCCAGAATATGCCACAGTACCTATGCACCAGCCGCAGAAGGGCAAACCCAAGCCTCACTCATGTCGCCACGGAACTACGGCAAACCCTAGGGTTTGACCGCGGTTTCGCGATCCAAAAAAGTTGAGTTTGGGTTTCATTCTTCTGGAGGGTTTATAGGATCACTTGCATATTTTTCCGAATATGTTAAACTTAGAAAAATGGGTTTTTCAAATTTGATCGAACTTTTTAATTTCGCCTAGATAACATGCGAATAACCCGAAACAATGTTAAAAATATGAATACAAAATACTCCGAATTGTTTATAGTGTAAGAATACATCACATGCAATATTAGCAAAAACAAACAACACCTGAAACACCAAAACCCAGTCACTTGAACACAGGCAAAAAATCAGGGGGAACTGCTCGGATTTGGCCGAGATGGGGTAGGTGGTGCTCGGCCCAATTTTCATGGAATAACTAAAATTTTGTGTATGTTCATGATATATCCCATATATCACTCTGTACTTGTTTAAAAAAATATTTGACAACTTTTTAAAATCGAAAGCAAGCAGGTTTTGGCGATGCAGGTTTCAGAGTATTTCGGTTTCGTAAACTTAACAAAATCCGTATTAATTTCTAGCATGGCTCTGATACCACTGAAGGGTTACCTACGACGGCAGCAGGGTTTCGGGAGGTATTGTCCATGACAAATTCAAAAATTTGCCGTTTTAGCTAACCCTAACTAGAATCGTAAACTAGAATTATACGGAATACTAAAGAAAACACTTTGCAAATGAAAAGTGAACAAGGAATACAACCTTTGTATACCGGTCCTTCACTTCAATAGCTCCGTGTAGTAGTCCCCTTCGCTGCGATCGTAAACTCCGGACTCTAAAGAGGCTCCACGAAGAAACGAACATGCTTGCTTCGATGACTTCGAGACCGAAGATGATCTACGTCGAGGAGACACTAACCCAAGCTATTTCTTCACTAGGACATGAACTTTGTGAAGAGAAAACCCTATACTAAATAGCAAGTAGTAGAGGATGATGAAGTGGGAAGTGGGTTCACTTTAGAATTGATTTTCTCACACTTTTTCTCATACCTCCATTAGAGCTAGAAAGCTTTTGAGGAGGAAGAAGAAGAAGAAGATCTAACTCATCCAAATGAATTATTGGTGAGGTTAATAATGTCATGCTTAACCCTAGTAGAGAGTTAACCATGTGCTATGGTTAAAGGTTAGGTCAAAAATATCTTAAGCAAGACAAAGAGATAGAACAAAGTCAAAGATGCCTTGAACCTTCTACAAGCTTTCAACAAATATCAACCATGACTAATTCCTCAATTTTGAATTACTTAATGATAAATTTAAACCCTAATCTTAACCCTAGCATGGTTTAACCCTCATTAACCCTAGTTGCATTTGTAACCTAACTTGATACATTTAACATATATCACATATACATCAACGTACCCAATGTGAGAAAAGAAATCTTAAGTGAGCTAATACTAGTTAATGTAATATAATATATCTAATATATAATTATACATTAGATTATTAAATCAACTCTTGATTTAATAATCCGGGTATAACCGACTATTATTTTGTGTAACAAGTTATCGAATCAACACTTGATCTGATAACCCGGTTATATCGCATATAACCGACCAATGTCACAAATCGCGAGAATAGAATACGGTATCACATATCGTATTAATCTCGGTCCCGCACATATCACATATGTGCTCTTACTCCGTTTCGCTTGAGCCAGGAAACCCCTGTGTAGGACTCTAAAGACTCGTCAATACGCCGGCAGTAGGTGATGATCATATCAAACACCCACTAGCCGCAAGCGGTCTGCTAAACGTAACGGCCACCCGGGTATTGAGTGATCATAAGATCAACAAGCAAGCCTGCTCACACTCCTGTGAATACAATCAGTAACACTACCGTACAATCCAGTCTCTTCGTCTGATATGTCGCATATCTCGTCTAGGGATGGTAAACGTTAGACCCCAGTAACTCGATAAGTCGTGTCGATATGAGGCTCATAACAAGTCGAGAAACTACTGATAACTCTTACCGGTATATCTCTGAAGCAGCCTTGGCCAAGGACTTCCTGTTATAGCCAATCGAGCACAGCGTAACATCAACTCCCAATACCGGGAGAAATGAAACCCCTCCTATCGCTCATTGCCTCCATATGACTCGGGACTGTACCTAAAAGCCACCGTTTTGCACGTTCTCTTGAACGTGGTAAGGTGGAAATCAAAGCACAGAGGGAATCACACAAGACTCTATGACGATCTCGGGTCTACAGACTAACCTGTACCAGTGTCACCAGAGAACTGCCATCTGACGTTAGGTATAATACCATCTGGGAGTTCTCGGCGAGTCCGTTCAGTGTACCCAGTCTCCACTGAGCACCCGTATACTGTCTCTGATGTCAAATACCAATGGATATGGGATCATCCATCGCCCATCTACATGGGTCGAGAAGCTATACGCTGGTCTACTCTGGTATATCGATGCCCTGTCTCGATACACCCACGACTATGAATATTTGAAGGATGTACTTAGCGACTATACTGTCCCCACTAGTATGATCTACATCATAATCCTGGTAGTCAAGTACTCATCTTAAGGGCTTTATCAACATGTAACATCGAGACAATCATTGTACATGTTAAGATAAAGAGCAACCAGATAGCAGATTATCATGTCGAGTAAGAAAGTCATCCCTATATATATCCAAGCATCCACTACAATATACATCGTATGTACAGTAATTGCCTCTAGGGCATACATATAACTAACAATTATTGTACATTTGATGATATTATAGTGGATGCTTAGACATATATAGAGAGAGAGAGAGAAAGAGAGGACTTTCTTGCTCGACATGATAATATACTATTTGGTTACTCTTTATCTTAACATATTGATCGGTATTCTTTACAGTCTTGCTCTCACAAGTTGATAAAGTCCTTAGGATATGTACTTGACTACCAGGATTATGATGAGTGTAGGGTTCCTAAGCACGACAGCAAGGTTTCGGGTGGCATCATCCATGCCAATTTTTAATTTTGCCATGCTAAAAGAACCCTAATCTAGAATCTTTAACTAGAGAATCATACAAAAACTAAATGTAAACAACTTTACATCTAAGTGAGTAGGGATTACAACCTTTGTAGTTCTCTCCTTCACTTATATAGCTCCAAGTTGTGGTCCCTTCGCTGCGATCATTAAACTCCCGGACTTTTTAGAGGCTCCACAAGGTGAAAGATGCATGCTTGCTTGAAGTCTTCAAAGTCGAAGAAGATCTACGTCGAGAAATCACGGACTCAAGCTCTCTCTTCACTGTTATGGAATTAGTGAAGCAAACACCCTAAACTAAATGGCTATTATAGTAGAGGATGATGAAGTATGAGTTTTGCTCACTTTAGAATTTAATTTCTCTCTATTTTTCTTTATCTCCTCAAAACCTAGAATGAAGCTTGAAGGAGATGAAAGAGATGATGAATGAAAAGAGAATGATAGTGAGGTTAGAAATGCAACCATAGTGAGTATATGTCTTGGCTAATCCATGTAGAGAATAAACCATGGCTAATTGATTAGGATTAGGTTAATAAATATCTTAGGTAAAACAAAACAAGTGGACTTAGTCAATGGTTCTACAACCTTCATCCATGCTTAACCATGACTAATTCCAAGTTTATTTGAATTACTTAATATAAATAAAAACCTAACCATTATCATATAGCATGGTATGATTCTTATACACCCAAGTTGCATGTATAACCTAGCATGTCACAATATTATATAACACATATATAATTTGTGAACAAAAGAAAACTATACAATAAACATATATCACATATATATTAAATGTATAATAAGTGAGAAAAATAAATACTTGAGTGAGCATATATTAGTTAATGTAATTTAATATATCAAATATATAATTATACATTAAATTATTAAATCAACACTTGATTTAATAATCTGGATATATCACATATAACCGACTAATATAATATGTATCATTTTATCGAATCAACAATTGATCCGATAACCCGGTTATATCACATATAACCGGCCGATATCACATATCGCGAGAATAAAATATGGTATCACATACACGTATTAATCTCGGTCCTACGCATATCACATATGTGCTCCTACTCCGTTTCGCCTGGACTAGGAAACCTCTGTGTAGGACTCTAAAGTCTCGTCAATACTCCGGCAATAGGTGGTGATCATATTAGTCACCCACAAGCCGTCGGCGGTCAGCTAAACGTAACGGCCACCCAGGTATTGAGCGATCAAAAAATAAACAAGCAAGCCCACTCTTACTCCTATAAATCCTGTCAGTAACACTACCGTACAGTCCGGTCTCTTCGTCTGATATATCGCATATCCAGTCTAGGGGTGGTAAACGTCAGACCCCAGTAACCGATAAGTCGTGCCGATATAAGTCATATAACGGGTCGAGAAACTACTGATAACACTTACCAGTAGATCTCCATATCATCCCTAGCCAGGGACTTCCTGTTATAGCCAATCGAGCATAGCGCAACATAAACCCCCAATACCGGGAGAGACGAAACCCCTCCTATCGCTCATTGCCTCCATGTGATTCGGGACTGTTCCTAAAAGCCACCGTTTTGCACGTTCTCTTGAATGTGGTAAGGTGGAAATCAAAGCACAGTGGGAATCACATAAGACTCTATGACGATCTCGGGTCTACAGACTAACATGTACCAGTGTCATAAGAGAACTGCTATCTGACGATAGGTATAATACCAACTAGGATTTCTCGACGAGTTCGTTCAGTGTACACAGTCTCCACTGAGCACCCGTATACCATCTTTGATGTCAAACACCAATGGATGTTGGATCATCTATCGCCCATCATATGGGACAAGAGGCGTATACGCTAGTCTACTCTGGAGTATCGATGCCCTGTCTCGATACACCCTCGACTAGGAACAATTATAGGATGTACTTGTGGACTACCCTGGCCCTACTAGTATGATCCCTATCATAGTCCTAGTAGTCAAGTACACATCCTAAGTGCTTTATCAACATGTGAGAGCAAGACAGTATCACAATACAAATCTACATGCTTAGACAAAGAGCAACCAGATAACATACTATCATGTCGAACAAGAAAGTCCTCTCTATATATATCCAAGCATCCACTATATATACATCATATGTACAATAATGGCCTCTAGGTCATATATATAACTAACAATCTCCCACTTGCACTAAGGCCAGTTGTTGTAGTATCTCATACCCAACATCCCGAAGAGTCTCTCAAATTGTATCTGGGGTATGGCCTTCGTGAGTGGATCCGCCGTGTTGTTTTTTGTGTCAACTCTCCTGACCTCGATCTCCCGACGATCAACTATCTCCCAGATCAGGTGATACCGCCTCAGAATATGCCTGGATCGCCGATGGGACCTGGGTTTCTTGGCCAAAGCCACTGCTCCATTGTTATCGCAATACAAAGGTATTGGATGCTCAATGGTCGGAACCACACCAAGTTCAATTATGAACTTCTTCATCTAGACAGCGTGTTTGGCAGCATCGTTGCCAGCGATGTATTCAGCCTCCATTGTCGAGTCTACCACGGTTTTCTATTTGGGACTCTTCCAACAAACCGCCCATCCATTGAGGGTAAAGACAAATCCCAAGACCGACTTAGAGTCGTCCTTATCACTCTGGAAGTTCGAATCGGTAAAGGACTCCACTTGAAGTTCTCCGTTACCATACACCAAGAACATCTTTTTAGTCCTTCTCAACTACTTGAGAATGTTCTTTACAGCTGTCTAGTGATTCTCTCCTGGATCTTCTTGATACCTACTCGCTACACTTAGTGGGTATGCTACATCGGGTCTGGTACATAGCATCGCGTACATGATAGAGCCTACTGCCGAAGCATAGGGTATCCCTTTCATGCGAACTCCCTCCAAATCAGTCTTGGGAGACATCTCTTTGGAGAGAGTGAGTCCTGAGATCGTGGATAAATTCCCACGCTTGGATTCTTCCATACTAAACCTCTTTAGTATGGTGTCAATGTATCTGGATTGGGACAATCCCAGTATCCTTTTAGATCTATCTCTATAGATCTTAATTCCCAAGATGTAGGAGGCATCACCTAGATCTTTTATTGAGAATCTTTGTGATAAGAAGATCTTGACTGAGTGCAGCATAGGAACATCATTTCCTATCAAGAGTATGTCATCCACGTACAATACAAGGAAGACAACCTTACTCTCTGCCACCTTCTTGTATATACAAGGTTCATCTACGTTCTTGATGAAGTCAAACTCTTTGACTACAACATCAAAACAGATGTTCCAACTCCGCGATACCTGATTTAACCCATAGATGGATTTAAGCAGCTTGCACACCTTTCCGCTTCTCCCACTGTCTACAAAGCCCTCTGGCTGAGTCATGTACACGCTCTCTTCTAAATCACCATTTAGAAAGGCGGTCTTAACATCCATTTGCCAGATTTCGTAGTCATGGTATGCAGCAATGGCAAGTAGGATCCGGATGGACTTAATCATAGCCACTGGAGAAAAGGTTTCATCATAATCCACACCTGGTCGTTGACGAAAACCTTTTGCAACAAGTCTAGCTTTGAAAGTCTCAACTTTTCCATCTACACCAAGTTTCTTCTTAAAGATCCATTTGCTCCCAATGGGTTTTATCCCTTCAGGAGCAACTTCCAAAGTCCATACTTTGTTAGTGTATATGGATTCCATCTCAGATCGCATTGCATCCAGCCACTTCACAGAGTCCCCACTCGTGATGGCCTGCTCGAAGCTAGTTGGGTCATCATCTTCCAAGATGCAATCCTCGCTCCCACCATCAATGATAAAACCGTAGTATCTCTCAGGTGGATGAGGAACCCTACTAGATCGGCGGAGGGGCTGGGGTTCGTTGGGAACAGCTGAATTTTCTGGTTCCACCAAATCTTCTGTTGCAGTTTGTGTAGCTGGAACTTCTTCCAGTTTTACCTCATTGCCACCAATTTCATTCATAAGAAAACCCTTTTCTAAAAAGGTAGCATGTCGAGAAACAAACACCTTTTGTTCCTCGGAGTGGTAGAAGATATACCCTCGCGAATGTTTAGGATATCCAATAAACTTGCACAGAACAGACCTTCCCTCGAACTTGTCCGGATTTTGTGTTTTCACATATGCCGGACAACCCCATATCTGAATAAAATTAAGATATGGCCCCTTCCCATTCCATATCTCATATGGAGTGGTAGGCACTGATTTGGATGGAACTCTATTCAATAGGTATGTAGCTGTCTCAAGCGTATAACCCCAAAAAGAAAAAAGGCAACTTAGCGGTGCTCATCATAGAGCACACCATATCTAATAGGGTGTGATTCCTCCGTTCCGATACACCGTTGTGCTGTGGTGTATACGTAGGAGTAAGCTGAGAGAGAATCCCATTCTCTTTTAAATAGTCCAGGAACTCATTACTCAAGTATTCTTCTCCTCGATCAGATCGAAGGATCTTAATACTTTTACCCATTTGGTTCTCGACTTCGTTCTTATATTCTTTGAATTTCTTAAAAGCTTCAGGCTTGTGTTTCATCAGGAACACATGTCCGTATCTTGAGAGATCGTAAGTGAATGTAATGAAGTACGAGGAACCATTCCTGGCATGTGTAGACATGGGACCTCATGCATCACTATCTATCAGTCCCAAGAGTTCCGTAACTCTTTCTCCGTATCCAGTAAACGGAGTTTTGGTCATCTTGCCTTTGAGACATAACCGGCAAGTGTCATAAGATGAAAATTCGAATGGATTCAAATATCTTTCCTTATGTAACTTAGCTAGTCGTGTCGCATTGATATGACCTGGCCTACAATGCCATAAGAAGGATTCGTTCATTTCTGAACTCTTTCTCTTGTGTGTGTTTTGTACATTAAAAATTGTGGTTTGATTTAGAACGTATATGCCATTATTTAACGAGCCTGATCCAATCAACTTTTGATTCAGGAAAATGTTCATAACATTATCCTGTACTATAAAATTATATTATTCTTTACTTAATAAAGAATCTGATATAAGATTGCATATCAGGGTCGGTATGTAATAGCATTCATACAGAATCAATGTATTACCATTTGGTAATACAAGGTGATATTCGCCAACTGCTTTGGCTGCAACATTTGCACCATTCCCTACTCTTACGGAATGATCACCCATTCCCAGTTCTCTACCTTTTCTTAGCCCATACAACATATTATATATATGGGATCCTGATCCCGTATCTAATACTCATAACATAGAGTGAACTGATAAACAGTTCTCGGTAACTAACAAACCCGAAGATGATGCATTAACATGCTTATTCTTCATTTGGGCGGCATGGGAATCCGGATATTCCCCTATTTCCTGCTCAATCTTATAAAAATTATAAGAAAGAACAGAACCAGCGTTCCCCTGCTCAGTATAACAAGCGGGTTCGGTCAATACATCCATATTATTATCTTGATTAAGGCCTGACATGATTGCTACCTGGAGAGAGAGAAGAAAACATTTTAGCGTATGCTCTTGCAAAATTAGATTGGTTATTATCTTATCTAATCATGATGGCTCCCACTATTTTTATCAAATCTTCCTTCAAACCCTAAAAGGTAAGACTAGCCAGGATTAATTACACCTTACAAGTTCGCCAATCTTTCAGCCAGGCCAGTGTTTGTACTTTGAGGGATGTTCCCCGTGCTTTCGCACGGACCTAATTAAAATAAACCTCGTTTTCCCAGGGGCATAACCCTGTTAACACCTTTCTAGACACCTACTTGATCGGCTAATTGTCATGTGTAAAACTCTCCCAGGAGTAACTCTTACTCGCAGTGGGTATCGGGATCCAACTATCTCATAGAAGGTATGCAATCTCATTGCAAATTTCAACACTTGAAATTCCCGATAATACTTTTTACCCCTAGCGTCTTATGACCTTGACGGAGGCCAAACAACCTGTTCATATCAGATTTTTGCATTTTCATACCGTCCAATTTTTGTCACATTGCATATCGGTAGATACTCTTGAGCCGTGTTTGCTAGTCAATTGCAGGATACAGGTTCTCGGTTCTAAAACGGTGAAATTCATGGAAAACACGACAAAATCCGGGTTCCTGCCAACCACAGATAAAACACGATCTCCGCTCTTCATCCGTATGTTGCCAGATACCAGTTTAGGAAGACAAAATGTCAAATCAATGTCATTCTCATGCACAAGGCTCAATGGTAGCACAAAATCCAAGAGATCTACGCGGAGCTCGAGGCAATCATGACAAAATCTTGACAAAAAGTCCACCTTTCCCTCAACAGAAATTCTGGAAAATTCATGAAGAAATTATGAAAAAACACATATACCAGAATAAAGTATGCAGAAGACCAGGGAAGCCCAAAAAACCAGAAAGCCCAATTCAACCATAAGGCCGCGGATCCGCGGCCAAAGGGGGTCTAGGCCGCGGATCCGCGGCCGTTTAGGCGCCAAATTTGCAGAGCTTTGGGGGGTATTCTGGTCTTTTTGGTTGGGTTCTGGTGGTTGCCCTAGGTTTTCATTTTTTGGCCTATAAATAGCCCAGAACTTTGTGAAGGAAAGGGTCCATTCTTGTATTTTCTTTTTCTAGGTTTTAGTTTACATGTTCTTCTTCTTCTCATCTCTTCTCCATTAAACTTGTAGTGAGCTTTGTGAGGGAGGAATGGTAAATAAAGAAGATCATTTTATTATCATGCTTGTCTTGCTCTTTCTTTACTTGTTGTAATTTTAATTCGTTAAGTAGTTGTTATTTTCTTGTTGTTTCTTTCTTCTCTCTTTTTCTTTATCCTTAATACGTCAATGATGCTTACGCTCGATCCTCGCCAAGGTGAGGTCGCAAACAGCTAGTCGTATTCTTCTAATCTCTTTCTTTCTATCTTCCTCTTTTGTTTTGTTTTGTTTTTCCGTATCATGAAGTGTGAGTAGTTTTATACTTGTTAGGATAGGATAAGGGAAGTTTGAGAGAAGGAAATCTCTCTCACTCTTTCCTTGCCCAACAGCTTAATTCAACTCCCGTTAATTGAACCACAATCCGCTCCTTACGGCACCCTATCCTACATGATAGCGGTGATTCCGTAGTGAGACCGGTTGTGGTTGAATTAACCGGAGGTTATGGCTAAGAGCTAAGAACGGACGGACAAGCACCAAAGGGAAGGACTTATGCGTTGGAAAGCCTAGCTTATACTCGCAAGTTCCTTCCTAGTCGTGCTAATCCCCGTTGTTGCCGATTACCGTAACACCGATACTAAGAGGGGCAACGAAAGATGTGGAGACTCCTAACTCAAACTAACCTAATCCTAACCCTAATAAGCTATCTTTAAATATCAACTTAACACTTAGATAACCACAACAAAATCTGAAAAACCGGACTTAACTCGTTAAAACACATTGAAAAAGACTCCCATTCCTGCGGACGACCCGTACTCAACCGGCTAGCTACAAGCGAAACCGTCTTGATTGCGGTATTTAAACTAGAACTTGAACACGCAGAATCTCTAACAATCAAATGGCGCCGTTGCCGGGGAGACGGTAGTTTATTTCCTTGTGTAATTTCGGGTTAATTTGTAAGTATAAATATAAAAAAAACCGAAAAAAAAATACATACTTTGTAAAAAAAAACATCTTGTTGTTTTTTTTTATTAGCTTTTGTGCAAGTGTGCAGGAAAATACAAGGTTCGAGTTCAGTGGCCAAGACGTTGAAAATACGGAGTTCAAGTACAGTGCCAAAGACGTGGGAAGATAGACCCACGTTTCGCGGCTACACCGCGACGGACAAAAACGAAGCATTCAGTCTACTGTAAAAATCTGGAGCAGATACAGTGAGCAAATCAGAATTCCACACATCCAGACAAGCAGAGAACAACCACAGAAGCACACCCAAAAAGTTTGGAAGCCCGATCCCTCCATACAGCCGCAGAACCACGGCCTTAGCACCTGTTTGGCCGCGGAACCGCGGCCATTTGTTGGCTTCAGTGGTCCAAAATTTGGGTACTTTTCTCTCTCCTTCTCCACTCCTCTGAACTCCACTGAACTGTGTTTTCTGCAGATTTCTTTGCGTAAATTCTTCTCCCCCTTCCAATAAACTGTTCTTGTGCAGGATTCTTTGCGCCGCAAATAAAAATTGTTTGCAGTTGATTTGTTACTGCTTTGCATTTCTTTAATACGGACTTAAGGGGCTTGAAACCAATCCAGATTGGGTGGGGATTTCATCACCCTTCCCAGGACCCCAAAAATCACTAAAGCGTATATTATTTACGGGGTGTCTAGGAAAGTGTTAAAGGCGCAACCGCCGAAAGAGAAAGGGTTATTTAATTAAGGAACTTCGCGAAAGCGTTGGACAACCTCCCCTTATCTCTGCACTTACCTGGCCTCGTGATCAGTGTATTTTTAAGCCCGTTTCTCGACACTGTTTAACTTCGACAATCAAGTTCAGGAGCAGGTCTAGTAGACCTAGGTTACCCTAGATCTAGGTGTGATTGTGCATATCTTGTTTGTGATTGCTTAAGCCGTATTTCCGTACATATTTCTGTAAATCTCTTTCTAAAAACAAAAAAAAGAGAAAAAAATCAAAAAACTTTTATAAAAACTTGTCCTTTTGTCGCCAAATCCATTTTCACCCACCACCCATCGCCTTTCTCCATTGACGTTTTCTTACCCTCACCTTCTCCGCTTTGACTATACTAAACTCGTTTAGTGTATGTCCGCTTGGACTCGGGACACTAGCGCCCGTCTAGTCCGTGTTACGTTAGTCGCGACCGACTACGCGATCGACTCCGAAGTCGATACTCCGTCCACTCCTCTTTCACCCCTTCCTTTGCCGGCCAACTCCGACGTTGACCGGAATTCTGTTCATACATCTTCACCTTCACCTTCACCAACCTCTTCTTCCGCGATGTCGGGATTTAATCCGAACATCTCTTTGACCACCGCTGGATTGGCTCCGCCTCCTACGGAGACCAATATCCCACCACCTCCGCCTGTTGTAGCGCCGCAGCGAATCGCGCTCCAGGATCGTTTCTACCCCACCCGTTCTGCACTTCCCACCTGCCTTTCTCTTCCTCCGGCCAATGGGGACAACTTTGAAATTAAGCCCCATTTCATCAACATGCTTCCACGTTTTCATGGGCTTGAATCTGAAGATGCCTATATCTTCATCAACAAATTTCAAAACGTCTGTGCCATGATGAAAACCACCCAACTGTCGGACGATGCTATACGTCTACGGGTCATTCCGTTCACTTTATGCGATCTTGCTGAAAAATGGCTGTATAGCACCGCTTCCCACTCGATCACCAGCTGGGACGAGTTTGTTAAAGCGTTTCTGAAAAAAATTTATCCGAATCATAAAACCGCAAGGATTCGAAATGAAATCAACCAATTCTCCCAGCTTCCTTCTGAACCCTTCTGGAAGTTCTTTGACCGGTACAAAGACCTTCTTGTTCAGTGTCCTCACCACGGTATAGAGAAATGGCAACTCTGCCAAACCTCATACGAGGGACTGAACCCAGCAACGAAGCAGTTGCTGGAAACCATCTGTCAGGGCCACTTCCTATCGAAATCTGACGAGGAAGCGTGGCAGTTCTTTGACGACCTTGCGGAGCAAACGCTACAGTGGGAGAGCACCAGACCGACGTCTTCTTCTTCTACCTCCACTTCTACCGGTCAGTCTAAGGTAGGAATCCACCAACTAGATGTCTCTATTGCGATGAAAGCTGAAATGGCTGCAATAACACGAAAGCTTGAAGCAATAGAGAGCAAATTTTCTGCTCCTGCCCCCACCCCTGTTCTCCCCCTTCGTACCATCTGCGCTTGTTGTTCCGATCCTTCTCACTTGACCGAAGAGTGTCCTTACAATCCACCCTCGCAAGGACAGGATCAGGTTAATGCTGCCTTCCAGCAAAGACCGAGGAATGATCCATACTCTTCCACCTACAATCCCGGTTGGAGGAACCACCCCAATTTCGCCTGGAATCAGAATCAGAATCAATTCCAAGGCAACAATTTCCAAAGGGCCCCTCCACCGCAACAACAAGCGCCACAACAAACTCAACATCAATATCAGCAGCCCTTCCAACCCCAACCTTTCCAAAACCAGACGAACAACTTTGCACCCAACAACTCTTTCCACCAAACAACTTTGTTCCGTCAAACAACGATAAGGTTTCCTCGCTCGAGCGAAGTCTGGAGGCGTTTGTTAAACAATCGACTCAATCCACCGCCAACATCTAGTCTTCGATTCAATCTTTAGTGCAACACACTGCCGCACACGGGCAGAGCATCAAGACCATCGAGGCCCAGATTGCACAGCTGAACGCGGCCTTAAGCGAGCGAGAGAAGGGAAAGCTCCCGTCCCAGCCACTTCCAAATCCCGGTCACCCACATAATGCACATGTTGCTCTTGAACAACAAAACCATAATGTGAGTGCCGTGACTACACTGAGATCGGGGAGGATGCTGCAAAACAACATTGGCAAACGGATCAACGATGACAGCCCGGCCGCTGCTTCTTCTTCTTCTTCTTCTTCTCCTTCTTCTTCTTCGTCTTCTGAGCCTATTCTCCGCTCTTCACAAGGCTATCCTTCCTCTTCTTCTCTGAACGGACCCACTTCTCACTCCACGAAAACACCTATTCTGGGATCCGTTCCAACTCCACAATCTCCTCCTCCAGCATTAGACTCAACCAATTTTCAAAATGTTCCATTTCCAAACCGGTTGAGATCTAATAAACAAAATCCTCAAATGGAGAAGATTCTGGAGTTATTTAAGCAAGTTAACATTAACATTCCTCTTTTAGATGCTGTCCAACAAGTCCCGTCTTACGCGAAAATCTTAAAGGACTTGTGCACGAAAAAGAGGAAGTCTCAGGTACCCAAGAAAGTTTTCTTGGCTAGTGCTGTGAGTGATGCCCTTACCCAATCTTTACCACAAAAACGGAAGGACCCTGGCTGTCCTACGATTTCAATTACCATTGGGGATAAGAACATCAACCGCACACTATTAGATCTTGGTGCCAGTGTTAACTTGCTTCCGTATTCAGTATACGAGTAATTAGGCGTCGGAGAGCTGAAACCCACGCACTGCACTCTCCAAATGGTCGACCGATCGATCACCTATCCTAGGGGTGAGCTAGAGGATGTGTTGATAAGAGTCGGGGACTTCATATTCCCCGTTGACTTCATTGTATTAGATACACAGCCTGTAGCTAACCCCTGGAATCAAATTCCGGTGATACTCGGTCGCCCATTTCTCGCAACCTCAAATGCTGTGATCAATTGTCGCAATGGTTCGATGAACCTCTCTTTTGGAAATATGACGATTGAACTCAACATTTTTAGGTTGGGGAATCAGCCCGCCGAACCTAATGCTCATATATTGGACGTCTGCTCGATCCAGGAGATCACCCCGGAAGAGTGTGAATTCGAGGAGTTTCTGTTTGAACACGACAATCTTGACGCCACTAGTGCGTTTCTCTTCGAACCTGCTGCTGTTTCTGCGCCCGACAACGACTACGAGTGTTTCACGTTCTCGAACGATCTTTGCTGCGCACAACCCGAGTTTGAATCCTTCGACTTTCCGGATGAGTTACCTGAACCATCCAACTCGGTTGCCTACACTCGCTTTGAACCTTTGCTGGAGTCCTTTGAGTTCGAAACCTTTGCACCAATCTTGCCTTCTATCGTTTCACCTCCAACGCTCGAACTCAAGCCTTTGCCGTCTCACCTTAAGTACTCTTACTTAGGTGAGAACGAGACCCTCCCTGTCATCATCTCGGCTTCTCTAGCTCCCGAGCAAGAGAAAGCCCTTCTCGCGGTCTTGCACAGCAACATGCAAGCTTTTGGCTGGTCCATGGCGGACATCAAGGGGATTAGTCCCCTGATCGTAGAGCATCACATTCATCTGATGGATGATGCCAAACCAGCCCGGGATCCACAAAGACGTCTTAATCCAGTCATGAAGGAGGCTGTGAAGAAGGAGATCGTCAAATGTCTAGATAGTGGTATCATTTACCCTATCTCTGATAGCCAGTGGGTTAGCCCCATTCATGTTGTCCCCAAGAAGTCGGGCATCACGGTCATCACTAATGAGGCGAATGAGTTAATCCCTACTCGCACCCAAACTGGGTGGCGAGTTTGCATTGATTACAGAAAACTCAACGCCGCAATGCGGAAAGACCACTTTCCGCTATCTTTCATTGACCAGATGCTTGAACGATTGGCCGGACACGAGTACTACTGCTTTCTTGATGGCTACTCCGGCTATAATCGAATTCCCATCGCCGAAAAAGACCAGGACAAGACCACTTTCACTTGTCCTTTCGGCACGTTTGCATATCGACGCATGCCCTTTGGGTTATGCAATGCGCCCGCTACCTTCCAGCGGTGTATGATGGGAATTTTCTCGGACATGGTGGAAAAATTTCTGGAGATTTTCATGGATGACTTCTCCATCTTCGGCGATTCCTTCAACGAGTGTTTGCTGCATCTTGACGCTGTCCTTACCCGATGTAAGGACAAGAATCTCACTTTGAACTGGGAGAAATGCCACTTCATGGTGCGTGAAGGTATTGTCTTAGGACATATCATCTCGCAAAATGGCATAGAGGTTGACAAAGCAAAGATTGAGGTCATTTCCAATCTGCCTCCTCCCCGATGCGTCAGAGATATCCGAGCCTTCCTTGGCCATGCCGGTTTTTATAGACGGTTTATCAAGGTCTTTAGCAAGATTGCTAGGCCCTTGACTCTTTTGCTGGCCAAGGACACACCATTCGACTTCAACTCGAGCTGTGTGACTGCATTCGAGTCACTGAAACGCTCACTCACTTCTGCTCCCGTTCTTTCTTCACCTGACTGGACGCACCCATTTGAGATCATGTGCGATGCATCCGACTTTGCCATCGGTGCTGTCCTTGGACAATACATCAACAAGATGCCGCACGTAATCTATTACGCAAGCCGAACCCTGAACGACGCCCAACTTAATTATACAACAACTGAGAAGGAATTCTTAGCTGTTGTATTTGCTTTAGAAAAGTTCAGGCCCTACCTCATCGGCTCTCCAGTCATTGTCTACACAGACCATTCAGCTCTGCGCCATCTTTTTGCGAAGAAAGATGCAAATCTCGGTTAATACGTTGGATCCTCTTGCTTCAGGAGTTTGACCTTGTCATTAAGGACAAACGAGGATGTGAAAACGTAGTTTCCGACCATCTCTCACGACTTCCTTCTTCGCCTTCGCTTCCAATTCCGATCAACGACGTTTTCCCGGATGAACAGCTCTTGACAGTATCGTGCGAACCCTGGTTCGCAGATATTGTGAACTATTTGGCCACGGGATTACTACCGACCGAATGGTCAAGTCAGGACAGACTTCGCTTCTTATCCCAAGTAAAACACTTTTACTGGGACGAACCCTACTTGTTCAAGTACTGTCCCGACCAGATTATTCGTCGGTGTGTCCCTGATGAGGAATTCAAGAGTGTGCTGTCATTTTGCCACGATCAAGCGTGTGGCGGGCATTTTGGGCCCAGAAAGACAGCTGAGAAGATCTTGCAATGTGGTTTCTACTGGCCACAACTCTTCAAAGACGCTCATGACTATTGCAAGACTTGCTCCCGGTGCCAACACATGGGCCGGATATCCCGGAGGAACGAGATGCCGCTCCAACCGATCTTGGTTATGGAGATTTTCGATGTTTGGGGGATAGATTTCATGGGGCCGTTTCCCAGCTCTTTCGGGAACTTGTATATTCTTCTAGCTGTTGATTACGTCTCTAAATGGGTCGAGGCTGTGCCCAGCCGGACTAACGACAACAAGGTTGTCGTCAGGTTCCTTAAAGAAAACATTTTCTCCCGGTTTGGGCACCCCCGAGCGATCATTAGCGACAATGGAAGTCATTTCTGCAATAGGACTTTCGAGGCCTTGATGCGGAAATACTCCATTAATCATAAGCTCTCTACGCCCTACCACCCCCAAACCTGCGGGCAGGCCGAAGTTTCAAATCGGCAAATCAAGCAGATACTGGAAAAGACGGTTTCCAAGAACCGTAAGGATTGGTCTCTGAAACTCACTGATGCCCTTTGGGCATTTAGAACCGCTTATAAGACCGACCTTGGCATGTCTCCCTATCGGCTTGTGTACGGAAAAGCCTGCCACCTACCTGTCGAAATAGAGCATCGCGCATTTTGGGCGATAAAGGAGCTGAATCTGTCTCTTGAGGATGCGGGCAGCCATCGGAAGCTGCAGCTGAACGAACAATGCGAGCTTAGGGATGAGGCTTACGATAACGCGGTTATCGTTAAGAATCGAACGAAGGTGTTTCACGATAAACACCTTTTGCGCAAAACCTTCGTACCTGGTCAACAGGTACTGCTTTACGACACCCGACTTCATTTCCATCCAGGAAAGCTCAGATCTCGCTGGAAAGGGCCGTATTTTGTGCGGAATGTGTATCCGCAGGGCGCTGTGGATTTGGAAAATCCAAAGGACGGTTCACTCTTCAAGGTAAACGGACACCGATGCAAACCGTACCTTAGCGCCGAACCAACAGAGGAGCTCCTGTTCTTACAGGAGTCGGTTTACCCTGCATGATCTTCCTCTGCCTACCTCCAAACTTCGGTTATCCAGCCAAGAACAGCGGACACTGTTCCAAATAAGTTTGGGGGTATGTACAAACCATTTTGTATATATTTGTGTATATTCTTTTTTTCTTTAAAAACCAAAACAAATAAAAATTTGTGTATCGCTAACCGACAATTTTGACCCTTCAAATAATCTCTTCATGCAACGACAGTGAGGACACTGTTCAGTTTAAGTTTGGGGGTACGCTCGGTACGCATTTCTTCCCTTCGCATTCATATGTATATTTTGCATCTGCATATTAATATCCATAAAATCCATAAAAATTTGAAAATTTTCTAAAAAATATAAAAACTTTTTTGTCAAGTTAGCTTGTGGAAGAACTCTGATTCAACATTCAACGGTTTTTGTTCGGAAAAATAGGAATAACTAAATCTTATGTTTGGATTTTGAAAACCTGAAAGATAACTCTCCTTTGAAGTTAACTATAGCTGATATACGTCTTTACATCACACTACACGTGTCGTAAGATTTTGGGAATTAGATGACAAGTCTTTCATGTTTAAACTTTTAAACAGATAAATGATTTTCTGAGGATCAAATAGGTTTGTTCTGAAATAAGTAATGTCAAGAATAGGTTATGAAGTAAAGCGAATATGAAGGAATGTTATTGATGCCGTAATTGGAGCTAAGTCTGAAAAATAACCCATCTGAAACTTGATTGGAATGATTACACACCAAACCCACTAAACACGTCTTTTATCCAAAAAAATAATTGAACTGCCGGTTATATCTCCGTTCGTATTAAATCATCTGATTTTCACGCCAAACTGTCTTTTGTTTTTGGACCTAGGTAACTTGAGTAATTAAGTCCGCTGGGGTGTTTCTACACCTAATGTCCTAAAATCAACTGGTTTGGGTGCATTGGCCCAAAGCTCGCTAAGAAGCCTAGAAAGTCCAGTTTAAAACAAAGTCAAGCAAGTGTTCTCTCCGAGTTAAAATTTCTAACGGTTCTTTGTGTGAGAATAATCTTGATAAAAGACAGGCTTTTATAAAAAATTTAACGGAGATATGAAGATTTTATTCTATGATAAAGACTATTGCACGTTCACAGAGGTGTGTATGAAATGAAAACAAGAAAAAGGTGGAGTGAAAAATACGACTTAGTTTCCTGTTAGGGAAGATAGAAATTCTGAAGTTGAAACCTTACTGAAAAACGAAACTTGAAAAATGCTTAACTCTTTATAAAACTTATGTGATCCTTTTAAAATTGTTATCTGGGCTTTATTGTGCGACATGATGACTTTATTCGACCTTTCGGGAACTTAACGACACTATTTGCACTGCACGTAAAGACATATAAAATCTGTAGTTAAATAAGAAGCGAGGTGTGAAAAATAAAGGTTCGATGGTCTAGACTTAGGATTATAGAATTGTTATTTTCTAAAACAAAACTTTAGGGTTTGAAGCTTAGTTATTTTACAAAACCAACTTGACCGGATTTTGTGGGTAGTATCCGCTGAAAACCCTCAGGAGACAACACTCCTCCTACTAGGGACACCTAGAGGTTTAACGGCTTGTTGCACATGCTCAGTGCAATCGCGTTCCCTGCGAAAGTGAGGATAGGAAATTTTTTGTGAATAAATTGGCTTTGCTCGGGACGAGCAAATGATAAGTTTGGGGGTATTTGTTCATATCAGATTTTTGCATTTTCATACCGCCCAATTTTTGTCACATTTCATATCGGTAGATACTCTTGAGCCGTGTTTGCTAGTCAATTGCAGGATACATGTTCTCGGTTCTAAAACGGTGAAATTCATGGAAAACACGACAAAATCCGGGTTCCTGCCAACCACAGATAAAACACGATCTCCGCTCTTCATCCGTATGTTGTCAGATACCAGTTTAGGAAGACAAAATGTCAAATCAATGTCATTCTCATGCACAAGGCTCAATGGTAGCACAAAATCCAAGAGATCTACGCGGAGCTCGAGGCAATCATGACAAAATCTTGACAAAAAGTCCACCTTTCCCTCAACAGAAATTCTGGAAAATTCGTGAAGAAATTATGAAAAAACACATATACCAGAATAAAGTAGGCAGAAGACCAGGGAAGCCCAAAAAACCAGAAAGCCCAATTCAACCATAAGGCCGCGGATCCGCGGCCAAAGGGGGGTCTAGGCCGCGGATCCGCGGCCGTTTAGGCGCCAAATTTGCAGAGCTTTGGGGGGTATTCTGGTCTTTTTGGTTGGGTTCTGGTGGTTGCCCTAGGTTTTCATTTTTTGGCCTATAAATAGCCCAGAACTTTGTGAAGGAAAGGGTCCATTCTTGTATTTTCTTTTTCTAGGTTTTAGTTTACATGTTCTTCTTCTTCTCATCTCTTCTCCATTAAACTTGTAGTGAGCTTTGTGAGGGAGGAATGGTAAATAAAGAAGATCATTTTATTATCATGCTTGTCTTGCTCTTTCTTTACTTGTTGTAATTTTAATTCGTTAAGTAGTTGTTGTTATTTTCTTGTTGTTTCTTTCTTCTCTCTTTTTCTTTATCCTTAATACGTCAATGATGCTTACGCTCGATCCTCGCCAAGGTGAGGTCGCAAACAGCTAGTCGTATTCTTCTAATCTCTTTCTTTCTATCTTCCTCTTTTGTTTTGTTTTGTTTTTCCGTATCATGAAGTGTGAGTAGTTTTATACTTGTTAGGGTAGGATAAGGGAAGTTTGAGAGAAGGAAATCTCTCTCACTCTTTCCTTGCCCAACAGCTTAATTCAACTCCCGTTAATTGAACCACAATCCGCTCCTTACGGCACCCTATCCTACATGATAGCGGTGATTCCGTAGTGAGACCGGTTGTGGTTGAATTAACCGGAGGTTATGGCTAAGAGCCAAGAACGGACGGACAAGCACCAAAGGGAAGGACTTATGCGTTGGAAAGCCTAGCTTATACTCGCAAGTTCCTTCCTAGTCGTGCTAATCCCCGTTGTTGCCGATTACCGTAACACCGATATTAAGAGGGGCAACGAAAGATGTGGAGACTCCTAACTCAAACTAACCTAATCCTAATCCTAACAAGCTCTCTTTAAATATCAACTTAACACTTAGATAACCACAACAAAATCTGAAAAACCGGACTTAACTCGTTAAAACACATTGAAAAAGACTCCCATCTCCCTGCGGACGACCCGTACTCAACCGGCTAGCTACAAGCGAAACCGTCTTGATTGCGGTATTTAAACTAGAACTTGAACACGCAGAATCTCTAACAATCACAACCCATAAGGCGCTAGTCATGTTCAACCCGTTTATTTCTTGATTGAATTAGACCCACCTGCATGACCCTTGACGGAGGCCAAACAACGCCGTACGAATACCCTAATTCAATCGCATCTCATGCTACATATAAGTACTAATCAGCTACCGTACACTACGCCTTGACGAAGGCCAAACTACCGTAGCACGAATACTAAATATTACTTATCTGAAATGACGGAGGGCTACGTCAGGTTTTTATGAAAACCTTTTGCGTAAT
The DNA here is from genome assembly GCA_030015575.1 of Agapanthus africanus. Classification (NCBI taxonomy): domain Eukaryota; kingdom Viridiplantae; phylum Streptophyta; class Magnoliopsida; order Asparagales; family Amaryllidaceae; genus Agapanthus; species Agapanthus africanus. The sequence continues at coordinate 174,004,846 of JASDDO010000024.1, forward strand.
GAACTTGATATCGTTGTAAAAACAAGTGATTTTGAAAATGAGTTTTTTTTAGGTTTTTACTAATTTCGCTAAAGAGGTCACCCCCGGTGAAGGGATCTCGGCTCTTTCCTTATCGAATAAGGTGCAGAATATTTCATAAATACCACTATGCAAAGCAAGAACTATAGAAGCAATCAAAAACTAAACCGAGTGAGTTGTAGTATCTGCTAGTTTAACTAAAGAGGTCACACCCGGTGAAGGGATCTCAGCTCTTTCCTCATCGAATAAGGTGCTGGATATTCTACAAGGAATACGGCTGTGCAAAGAAAAAACTAGAGCTACCCTTTTTGAAAATTTGATTCTACAACATCTTTTAGGTTTCTTTTTTTTCATTAATCTCATTAATAAACTCTCATCATTTATGCTTCCTAAGCATCACAAAAGAAACGAAAATACAACGTACGCTTATGACATCCGCATTCGCCACAGTGTCCCATTATGCACCGTTAGTTTACTTAACTAACGGCATAGCGGGGCGGGACTAGCGCGGGTGTAAAACATAAGCAACGTTTATTATATATCATATATATAATAATAAAGCATTCGTCTCAAGCATATAAAGTGATCACATCACAGAATATCAGCAGCGAAAGATAACATATGAAATATTGGATATACCAGGAGGTCTGTGTTTTATTTTAAGTCTGTATAAAACACGGATTCCACGGTCGCGATGAATAGCCAAACCCACATCCCTAGACCCTTACGAGAGCAGAAAGCAACCCTACCAATTCTAGAGTTAGGAGACCTGGACTCAACTCCTCGAGATGGTCTTCCACTGGACTCTAGAACCCGGTTACTTGTGCTTCCCTCCTTGGGTCTATCCTAATGTGGAAAAGTAAATAATATACAATAATGGTGACATCATGCTCAACCCGGAAGTGCCCCAATAAAAGAATATTATATACAATGAATTTTACATGAATGAAAATAAAAACTCCCACCTCACATAAAACCCCCGGCTATTCAAAACACGACGATCCAATATAACATATCCCAGCAACACATAACATCATATGTCATCTACGTAAGTAAATATGCGTATCACAATTGTTATTGACATATAGCAACGAAAATGGCGATACACCATATATTACACTTATGGTCGCAGAAAAGAATATGTCAAACTACAACATTTGGAATCCACAATCATCTTAGACATCATAAACCCGAAATATCACATATCTCAGATTTCATGCCTAACAATATGAATTCCAAATATTGTATCACATTCCAGAAAAATATAGACGATGTTAAACATTCCGATCGAATCAACAAACACCCAAAATTTTCCAAAAAGCTAAACACTTGAGCGTAGTTTAAAAATACACAGAACATGTCGCAGTACCTATGGACCAACCGTAGAAGGGTCAACCCTTGCCTCACCTATGGCGCCGCGGAACTACCGTAAATCCTAGGGTTTGGCGGCGGTTCATACTATCACAGAATCGAGTTAGGGTTTCGTTCTTCTAGATGATCCACCGCATTACTTGCATGATTTTAGAACATTCTTTAACTTGAAAAAAAAATCCAACTCTTGGAAAATTTCAAGCGAGGGTTAAAGTGGATATTTGATATCCGTTCGAACTTTTTAACACCGTCTAAAATACCTGAAACAAAGCTAGAATTACGAATACGAAACACTCCAAATTTCCTTTGTACAAAGATAACATCACATGCAAATTTAGCAAAAACAAGCAACACCTGAAATACCAAAACCCAGAGATTAGAACACACTGAAAAATTCAACCCAGAAATCCTCAAGAAAACCGAGGTGGCCGGTTTTATCATCAAAGTGGCCGGCCAAATTCCGGCGAGGGGGGCTGAATTTTTCACTGTGTTCATGCTGCATCTCATACAACATTCTGCAGTTGCTAAAATAATTTTTTGACACCTTAAAAAATTCGACAAAAACTAGGGTTTTAAATCGGGTTTTTCAGAGTTGTTTCGGTTTCGTAATCCTACAATATCCGTCTAATTCTCTATCTTGGCTCTGATACCACTGTAGGGTTATTAAACACGATAGCAAGGTTTCGGGTGGCATCATCCATGCCAATTTTAAATTTTGCCATGCTAAAAGAACCCTAACCTAGAATCTTTAACTAGAGAATCATACGAAAACTAAATGTAAACAACTTTACATCTAAGTGAGTAGGGATTACAACCTTTATAGTCTGCTCCTTCACTTCTATAGCTCCAAGTTGTGGTCCCTTCGCTGCGATCATTAAACTCCCGGACTCTTGAGAGGCTCCACAAGGTGAAAGATGCATGCTTGCTTGAAGTATTCAAAGCCGAAGAAGATCTACGTCGAGAAATCACGGAATCAAGCTCTCTCTTCACTATTATGGAATTAGTGAAGCAATCACCCTAAACTAAATGGCTAGTATAGTAGATGATGATGAAGTAGGAGTGTTTCCTGATTTAAAATCAGAAAAGCTTATGGAAAAAGCTTCAGAAGAGGGTCGCGTGCTTACACGTGACCAGCAGTCACGTGTTGGCACGTGACACCTAAAAGTATCGGCAAGGCAAGTTCAGTTTCCCAACTACATCGAAGAAAAGGGTTTCAGAACGGGTCACGTGCTCCCACGTGACCAGGGTCACGTGTCGGCACGTGACATTTAAAAGCAAGCAGCAAAGGCACATTGGTTCCCTGATCAAATCAAGGAAAAGGCTTCAGAAGAGGTCATGTGCTCCCACGTGACCAGGGTCACGTGTTGGCACGTGACGCTCAAAACATCAGACTCATTCTCCGGTTAAATCAAGAAAAAGACTCCAGACGAGGGTCACGTGCTCACACGTGACCAGGGGTCACGTGGTGGCACGTGACGGTTAAGCGGCAACCAGAAGACAGAGCGCAAAAAGAAAGAGGAAGGCTCGTTCCAAGGGGGTCACGTGCCCACACGTGACCAAGGGTCACGTGGCCACACGTGACCGACTTCAAAGCCCATTTGTTAACAGAATTAAATTCTGAGAAAGACCTCTCAAATCTTTCCAAAAGCAATCGATTGAATTAAAGATTCAGAGGTGATTAAATATCAGCTATCTATGGGAAAATCTCGAATTTGGAAAGATTTCCCCTTTAAATCTAACCGAAATAACAAAGGAGAATCCCTGGATTTGAAATCCAATGGTGAATAAAATTCACCTAATAATCCAAAGGTCCAAAACGAATGATGGATGCAAATCAAATCTCTCAATGAAGATTCGTCAAAAACTAATTGACTCGGCTGCTTCTCCTATAAATAGGAGCCAAGAGACACACAAAAGATAGACACGCAGAGGGAAGAAAAGGGAAAGAGCCTTGGTACTTTGAGGAATTTGGATCTTCTGCAAAAGAAAACCCTAGGTAAGAAAGGGAAAGCTCCTTGAAAGAAAAGAGAATTTAATTCTCAACAGAGTTCAACTCTGATGTAAAACAGAAGAACATATTTCTTCTCTCTTTGATAGAGGATCTGTAAAGCGCACATCTCCCCTTGAAGTTGAGAATTTAATTCTCAATGGGTTGAGATCCTGCCATGCAGATCCAAAGCATAGAGAGGGAATGGAACCACGAGAATTTAATTCTCACAGAACTAAAGGAATTTAATTCCTTTAAAATAAAATTAGGGTTTGACACTGTGTCATGGGAATTTAATTCCTTCAGAATAAAAAGAAACATGGTTTAACCCTAATTAAGAACTTAGTTCTGTTGAAACAACGGGAATTTAATTCCCTTAATCATAATTCTTTAACAGAGAGTGGGAGTTTAATTCCTTAAAGCTTTTATTAGGGTTTAACCCTATTCAGTTCTTCACATATATGAGGAATTTAATTCCTACAAAAAATTCAGAGTTCAACTCTATCCCAGAATATAAATTTTCAAAAGGAAGTAGGAATTTAATTCCTCTATTATCAGGGTTCAACCCTACGAGGAATTTAATTCCTGAAAGGGATTAACAGATCTTCTAAACAACTACAGAAAAGAAGGGTCACGTGTCACAACGTGACCCCCCCAAAAGATCTACAGAAAGCCCCCTTTGAGGCAGTGCCTCACGTGACCCACGTGACCCTTGACAGAAGCTTTAACACACAAGCGCTTGAATGCCCGTCACGTGATGACACGTGATGCTCCAAAAAATGCGATCTCCTCAGAAGAACAAATGAAGGGAGGGCGCTCTCACGTGTTGCCACGTGACCCCTCTTGCCTTAGTGTTTAACACTAAATTGGAACTCCCGAATCCAGTGTTAAAACACTGTTGGGCCTTAGTGTTCAACACTAATCAGAGAACTTTATTTGCAGTGTTCAACACTGATTACCTTAGTGTTTAACACTAATTTGAGATCTCCATTGCCAGTGTTTAACACCGATCTGTTTTGGTGTTTAATACTAATTTGAAAGCCTTGTTGCTGGTGTTTAACACCAATTATCTTTTAGTGTTAAACACTAACTTGTCAATCTCATTCCCAGTATTCAACGCTGATTGGTCTGTAGTGTTTAACACTAGGCATTGGTCCAATTGGCTAAATGGCCAGAGACAAAGTCTCTCCTTCAATGGACCAACAGGAAGCCAATATTCCAGACATGATTGGACTTAGCCCAAGCTGGCCATAAGTCCTTAATTCGTAATTAACTGGGCTAATGGGCTCATAATATAATTAATTGGTCTTGATCCCAAATTGGGCCAAAGACTATTTAATCCACCCCGGTTCAAGGGTACATCTCTTCACTCCTTTGATACTTGGCGTTGTAATTCCTCAACGTCTTCAGAGAGGTGACGGGTCCCGACAACCACACATCAACACGGACTGTGGGGTCCTTAAACTCATGGACTTATGCGTCCTTAAACCAAGATACGGACTGTGGGGTCCTTAAACCCGCGGACTTATGCGTCCTTAAACTAACGGACTAATGCGTCCTTAAAAACACCCATATGGACTGTGGGGTCCTTAAACCCATGGACTACGACGTCCTTAACCTCGACCGAGATGTCTTAAAACTAACAATGGACTATGGGGTCTTTAAACCCATGGACTACGACGTCCTTAACCTCGACCGAGATGTCTTAAAACTAACATTGGACCGCAATGTCCTTAAACTACCCATGGACCGCAATGTCCTTAAACTAGCAATGGACCACCACGTCCCTAAACTGGAACAATAGAGCCCCGCATACTCTTTTGTCGGATCTAAACGGTCCCGTTTAAGTTGATCTTAGCCTCAAAGATGGCTAACGTATCCTTAAACCTTCAAACAGACTGGGCTATGAATCTCCCCCAATTAACTCTGGTTCGAGGGAACATCTCTGAACTCCTCTGACATCTGTCGTTGTAATCCTTCAACATCGTCAGAGAGGTGACGGGTCCCGACGGCCATACATACGATGGACCACTATGTCCCTAAACTGGAACAATGGAGCCCAAATGCTCTTTTGTCGGATCTAAACGATCCCGTTAAGTTGATCTTAGTCTCAAGTTAGACTAACGTATCCTTAACAAACGTTTGAGTTGATCTTAGCCTCAAATATGGCTAACGTATCCTCAAACCAAACCCCCAAACCTAAATCTAAGATAACACGGATTTGGACTAGTCCACGCCCTACGGGCGACGGCATAACTCGGTCTCCGTAAACAATCCACGGGCAACAAAACATAAAATAAACACACACGACACGAAGTGACCATCTGGAGAAGGAGAAAGTTGTTACCGCGATGCGGTAGCGTAATTAACTGCAGGGGCTTGCGCCTGCAGGGAAAAGCGTCCCCACAATCAAAAACCCCTCAAACGAAGGGGAATCTGACGAAGTCTGCTACATCGGCCGCATCCGTTTAAACCTTCGATACATGGTGCCATAAATCAACTTGGCATCTTCGGAGAGGTGGACGGCTAGCACCAATTAGCATCTGCCCTGAATCTCAGGCGAGACCGCCCGCGTCTCGGCCGCCGTTCAGAGGGGAACAGATTCTGGCACGCCCGGTGGGACCTTTTCCTCTTTCCACTCCACACTTCGTGTGTCGTGATTCGCGAACCAATCGCGGTTCGCTAATGGTTGCCCTTGGGTTTCAAGATACTAAGAATCGGCGTCTTGCTTATTGCAGAAAGCAAAGGATCAATGGCTTCTACTTCTGTGAAATTCTCCAACTGCTCAGACTGCAATTGCGACCAACGCTTTGCCTCGCCAGGAGGTATAGCCTACGGACCCCAAGCCGCTTCGTTATTCACAATGCCGGTGGACCAGGTGACTCAGGCCACTACCGGATTGTTCTTTGGGACTATACTCCCACCAACAAGCTTCACGGCGCCGGTGCTGACAAACAAAGCTCCCAAGAAGTCGGTCTTTGATCGTCTTACCCCTGCCGCGGCTCCTCTCAACGGGTCGCCCAACATCAACGCCTCGGTCTTCTCTAGATTGGGCCAGAAATCCTGCGAACTCATCATGGGGCCTACAATCCCAGAGAAGGCTGCTTCTAAGAAAGTGATCGGTCCTGCTCCTGAAGTCATCAAAGCGACTTCCCCTGCCACAAAGTCTGTCTTTACAAGATTGACGGCTCCAGCTCCCGCTCCTGATATCCAAAGGACGTCGGTCTTTGACAGGCTAACACCAACAGCGACCCCCCACCTACACAGGGGGCGAGACGAAACCATTCTTACCGCTGAACCAACGTCGTCCGCTCGGCACGCTCGACATCGCCACTGGCGCCGAGTAAGGAGGGCTGGGGGCAACTCCCCCTCGGGGCTAACTCCACCAGCCCCGATGGCAGAAGTTAATGCTGTTGTTCCAACGGGGAACATCTTCGAAATGCTAAATAAGGTGCGAAGGAATTCTCCTACTGCAGTGCTAAAGAGGTCTCCTCCCCCATTAAAAAAGGTTGTGGAAATAAAATCAGAACAGCCCCGATCCCCTCAACGGCTGTCTTCCAAAATCTATAAGGTTTGGCGGCAGGCTCGAGACTCGATCATCGATCCAAACTTCTCCCGCCAGCACAAGAAGTTGAAAATCCAACCGGAAGCTGGTCACCAGGCTAAACCCCAAAAGGCTGTCTGGACGCCCACCTCAACGGCCCCCTCAACCTCTATGGCTCATAAAAGGAGGAGGCCAGAGAAGATCCCCCATCCTGCAACGACGGCTAAAAGCACTGAGCCCAGACGCCCGAAGTCTGGGGGCATGGTGGTGCACACTGTTTATATGGCTTCTGGAAAGGAGGAAAGCCGCACTTCTACGGGCCCACCGACCGCTAACCCGATCTGTGACGAAAGCCCAGGAGCAACAACAAAAGCTTCAGGAAATGATGAATGGTATGGCCGCACTTACCGGGCCAAAAGAAAACCCAGAAACGTCCCTAGACGCACGCCAGGAGGAAGAAATCAACGCTGAATTCCTTCGCCGGATACTGGAGAAGAAAGACAAAGATGCTGCCGAACAAGCAGCCAACATACAACGTATGGGCCTTCTCTTCCAAGATATGATAGGAATGATGATCCAACAGGACTTACCCGCCGAGGATCCCCCAATCGTTCTTGAAGACGACCGAGGAGAAACGTCAAATCCACCACCAGCCCTCTCAACGGCCAAGAAGGAGGCAATCTCTAAGGCTGACTTGGTTGACTATATAGCCCAGCAAATCCGGTTTCATCATGCGACTGAGGCAGCTGGTCAAGTCGTAAAAACGGGGCGGCCGTATCCAAGCTGGTACGACCAAATCAAATACCCGCCAGTCTATACGATACAAAAATTCCATGTGTATAAGGGGACCGGCAATCCCCATCAACATGTTGCCCAATTTCGGGCCCTCTGCGGTAACACCGGCGGTGATGATAAACTGTTGCTTCACCAGTTCGTGGGCAGCTTATCAGAAACAGCGTTCGAATGGTATCCGGAACTCCCGAACGATTCTATCAAGACGTTCGCTGAAATGGAGTTGTTATTCACTCAGCGATTCGCAAGTGCCAGTGAACGCACTCCAATAACAGCATTGATTAACGGAAGGGTAAAACCAGGCGAAACCTGGGTCCAGTATGCTATACGTTGGCGGAATTTGTGGTCGAGATGCGAACAACGCATTGAGGAGGCACCCGCAGTGGGCATGTTCGTGGGAACCCTAGACCCCCACGCAACTATCTCCCAGTTTATGATGTTCTTTAAGCCAACCACATTCCTGGCTTTAATCGACAAGTTGGCTCAGATGGACCAGATGGGTCATAGACCACCTCCCCTGAAGTCGGAACCTCGGAACGACAAGGGTAAAGGAAGGGCAACCTTTGTCGCGAATGCCCAACAGCAACCTAACGTCCCAAAACCGGCAGATCAACTGGAAGAAAGAAGCCGGTATTATAATGAGAAGATGAAGCGTCCCTACTCGTTCCCAAGAGACAAGACGAAACGGTTATTCGAGCTGGCAGTACGCAACAGACTTATAAACCTACCAAATCCAAGACGACCGCCGCAACCTACTGAGGTGAATAACCCTAACTATTGCCCTTACCATCAAACGGTAAGTCATCCGATTGAGGATTGCTTCGTCTTCAAAGGATGGATTGAAGATCAATACCTCCAGGGGAAGTTTGCACTGTCCGAAAAGTGGAAGGTGAACCCACCACAGCCGCACACTCCTAAGAAAGCAGATACACCGGGGGCAACCTGTTCCTTTATTGAAGAAGCTCCATGGAAGGTCGTGCTATCAACTAAAACCAAAAGAATGCTGAGAGACCTTCATGCGTGCCCTGCGATCGAATGGAAGGACCCTCTTGAATCTCAAATTATCGAAGGGATGTTGAAGCCCCGCCCAACTACGAAGACTCGTGATAATGGCCCAAATACTCATGCCCAACCGTCAAAATCTTCGAAGAAAAAGAAGAAGAAATCCAAGAAGCCCGTGAAGCCTGGAGACGAGCACACGAACTTGCAGAAGCAAATCGACGCGCTGGAAGAGTACAATCAAAAGGCATGAACTCCTGTCACGCTGCAAGAGTTCCTCAACCACATCTTTCAAGAGGGAGATGATAGAGAGAGTTCGTCGGATGAATCCGAGGGATATGTGGCGAGTTGTAACGTAATCTCCCACTCGTTTACCGACGATGAAAAAACTCCTGGCACTAAGAAACTGGGGATAGGGCCTGAACCAGAGCGTGTGTGGCCAACAGATGAAATGATCAACGCCTTTCTAGACGAGATTCGTCTAAAGAGTAAAGCGGATCAGGAGCGTGAGATGGCCGCATCGGAAGGAGCCAAATGCAGACGATTGAACGAAAGAGATGAAGTACTCCCGCCAGATCGAAAGGCATCCGATGCAGACAAGAAGATATTCAAGACAAGAAAAAGGTTTGCCAAAGCCACGTCAATGGGAATGAAGCTACCACCCTCGGAAGGAAACACGCTCAATGGGGTGGAGAGGCACCCTGATTATTGCGCATATCATCGGAAAATTTCACACCCCACGGAGGAGTGCGACGCCTTTAAGATATGGTGGCAAGGATATGTTGCTCATCGGCAACATGTTAAGCGCATGAAACGCAAGATCCGTCGGGAGCGAAGAAGTACTGTCGATGGGCACAACAGAACTACTGGCAACTGTTATATGGCTCACGCCGGGGGGTCACAAGTTCTCACCTTTGGGAGCGACTCTGATGAAGAAATGGCTCTGGGCCCTCTATTTAAAGAATCCGTTTTAGGGAAAGAGGAGAAATCGGAAGCCTGCGAAAACATTCAGCTGCGCAATCGCACACTCCCAGAAAAGAATCTCGGGCCTGCGAATAGAAAAGATAAGGGAAAGGAAAAGGTCACTGAGGATATCACTTTAGATGACCAAGTCATGAAAGAACTAACTACCAAAGATCCTACCAGGAAGGGTAAGGTGGACTATAACATCCTCGCGCACCTAAGGAAGCTACCTTCTCAGCTTAGCATTCTCGATGCCCTCCTATTATCAAAAGAAGCGCGAGACTCACTAATTAAGGCGTTACAAGAACCTGAGCAATTCCAAGCCTTCCTCGCCACTGAAAGGATGAAGGATGAACTGGAGAAAGTGCATACGGCCGACATCACTTTCGGTGACGAAGACCTCCTTCTCGGGACGTGCGACCACAACCGTCCCCTATATGTCTCTGGATACTGCCATGATATCAAGATAGGCAAGATCCTGGTGGATAATGGATCCTCCGTCAATCTCCTTAATGTTCGGGTGTTGAAGGAAATCTGTATGAGTGTGCAACACCTCGCTCGTGGCAAAATTACTATCTCCGGTTTCGATTCACAATCGTCACGGACTCTCGGATCTGTGATACTAACATTACGCTTTGGACTTCTCGTCACAGACATCAAATTCTATGTCATTGACGCCAAGACCTGCTACAACGCCTTGCTCGGTCGTCCTTGGCTACACGAGTACAACATCATCCCTTCTACACAACATCAGTGTATGAAGTACTTTAAGGATGGTTTCGAGTATACCGTAACAGGAGAGTTAAACCCATTTTCCGTGAACGAAGTCCGCAAATACGAAGATGCGAAGTACTTTTTGCCAGATTTCGAGGATACAGAAAGGTGTCGCAACCCGGAGAACAAAACCGCCGCCACCATCCCTGTTTTCGGGAGCGATACCGAAGAAGAGGAAGAGATAGTTTATGCAGGGCCATCTCAACGCAACAACCTGGGGACGCCCGCCCCCATGTTGGTCTTCGGAAGTGATTCAGAAGATGAAGTTAATGCCGTGTTCTCCAATCGGATGTCAATACAAGCACCCCCTGGCGATGACCATAGTTTGCAAATCACCATGGTACCGCGAGAACACTACAAGGATCTCGACACGCTTCAAGCTCACAATGTGCAGGACCTGCAAATATTTTACGTCCCTCCCAGGCAAAGGGGTGAGAAGGTGATCCTATTCTACCGATCCTCAGAGTCGAAAATAGATAAAGAGATCTGGCATGGCGCAGATGCTACACTCGACTAGCTCCAACCCATCCGTCTGCCCAGATACTATACAAATAGATTAAAGAAGCTATTGAAGCGCCAAGGAGTACCCTTAAAACAGACTGTCCGGTAGGCTCGGTTCTACAAAAAGATTTGGGATGTCCCTGGGACTCAACGCAAATTGCCCAACGGGAAAATGGAAACACTCGGGCTTGGATACGCGAGAACCGGAAAACGGGAACGGGCTCACAGCAGCTACGCTATATATACCTTTGATGAAGAAGAGGACGCCCTGTCAGGAGATGCCAACCCCTCATCAAAACTAGACCCCGCGATTGAAGCGCCGAGTCCGTCGTTTGAAGAACGAATGGACAAGCCTATCAGGAAAGTGGGTCAGAAAGCTCGGGAAGACCACAACCGCGAAATTGCCATCTACGAGAAGGCCAGGACGCAATGTCTATCTCAACAGGCTGCGAAAGACAAAGATGTTCGTCTTTGTCAACCCGTTGTACGAAAGACCCGATGCGGAGACGGAAATAAATCAAGAAGCGGAAAGAGGAGCCGACAACAACGACTCAGGATTAGAGGGTTACGTGATCGGGTATTGCACGGCTCGGATTTGTCCCTCATGAAGAAGATGAGTCGGGCGTACTCCTTCCCCCGAGACAAGACGGAGAGGTTACTCAAGCTAGCTTTAAAACATCGAATGATCGCGCTTCCAGAGTCTAGACACCCTGAACAAGCTAACAAGGCTTCTCGTTTGAGCTATTGCTCTTATCACCGAGCCATAGGACATCCTACCGAAGACTGCTTCACCTTCAAGAACTGGGTCGAGGACCAATACCAACAGGGCAGATTCGCTTTATCCAACGGATGGAGGGTAACGCCGCCACAAAAGCACGAACCCAAGGCCGCAAGAGCAGAACCGGATCCACCTCAGTCCTGGGAGCGGATTCGCACCTGTTATATGATTACGTTATTAAAAGAAAAGCCCGAGAACATGGATGACCTTCCCTGGTGCTTTGAGAACAACGATGATGAGGTGGTCTCAGAATTTTCGCCAGCTCCGAAAGAACTGGAAGATGGTATACATACTACTGCAGATAACCTCAAGAAGATTGAGTTGGGATCGGCAGATGACCCGCGACCGACATTTGTCAGCGACCTGCTATCTGAAGAAAGGGTCGCTGCGTTAAAGAACGTGCTTCTACGACATAAAGACTGCTTCGCGTGGAACTACTCCGAGATGCCAGGATTAGATCCGGAGATTGCTGTGCATAAATTAGCAATATCCCCAGATATCAAGCCAGTCAAGCAGGCGCCAAGAAGGATGCGACTCGAGCTTGAAATGAGCATCAACGCCGAAGTCAAGAAGCTGATCGATTCTGGATTTATCCAAGAAGTCCAATATCCCGATTGGATCGCCAATATCGTCTCGGTAATGAAGAAGAATGGGACGGTACGCATATGTGTGGATTTCAGGGATCTCAATAAAGCCTGTCCAAAGGACGATTTCCCAGTACCAGTAACCGAGCTAATGATAGATAACACGTCCACTCACGAGGTTTTCTCCTTTATGGACGGTTCGTCAGGATACAATCAGATAAAGATGCATCCCGAAGACCAGAAGCACACCGCTTTCCGGACCCCTTTGGGTATATTTTTCTACAGGGTTATGCCCTTTGGTCTAAAAAACGCTGGCGCTACCTATCAAAGGGCCATGACAAAGATCTTCGACGACCTCATACATGACATCGTCGAGTGCTATATCGATGACCTCGAAGTAAAGAGCATGTCATACGAAGAGCATTTAAAGCATCTGGAGACTGTATTTCAACGCCTTCGGCAATATAATTTGAAAATGAATCCCCTCAAATGCGCGTTTGGAGTCTCCTCGGGCAAATTCCTGGGATTCATCGTTCGACACCGAGGTATTGAAATAGATCCGTCAAAGATTAAAGCGATCATGGAAATGCCTCCGCCTAGAACCCTCAAACAGTTGCGGTCTCTCCAAGGGAAGCTCGCATGCATCCGGCGATTTATCGCCAATCTTTCAGGCAAATGCCGTCCTTACAGCCACTTGATGAAAAAGGGAACTCCATTCGTTTGGGATCACAAATGCCAAGGTGCACTAGACGAGATCAAGCAGTACCTGCAGAACCCTCCGGTGTTGGCTGCGCCGGTCAAGGGAAAACCCCTCATTCTTTATACGACCGCCCTCGAAGATTCCTTGGGCGCATTATGGGCACAAGAGAACGATCAGGGAAAAGAGAGGGCACTCTACTACTTGAGTCAAGTTCTACTGGGGGCAGAAAGCAACTACTCTCCCATTGAAAAACATTGCTTGGCGTTAATCTTCGCGATAACAAAGCTCAGGCACTATGCGTTGGCGCATGATGTCCGTCTCATTTCAAAGGTGGATCCCCTTAAATACTTGATGTCAAAAGCCATATTGACGGGACGACTCGCTAAATGGGCCCTGCTCTTGATGGAGTTCTCGATAACGTATCAACCTCTCAAGGCAGTGAAAGGCCAGGCCATTGCCGATTTCCTCGCTGAGCACTCGATACCGGCCGATTCTCCTCTGAACTGTGATTTGCCGGACGAGCATGCATTTGATGCGATTGGCGGCGGTAGCACCCGATGGGAACTCTATTTCGATGGAGCGTCCTCCGTAAAGAAACAGAAACAAGATATCCCAATGATCAAATCGGGGATAGGCCTCGTCTTTGCAACTCCACAAGGAGGGATAATGCGCTTCGCCTTTTCCATAACAGAGCCGAGGACAAATAATGAAGCTGAATACGAAGCTCTGATAGCAGGCCTCGAAATCGCCATCGACCTGGGAATTGAAGACCTCCTTATATACGGGGATTCTCAACTGGTCGTTAGTCAAGTAAATGGTGACTACCAAACGTGCAAACCGGAGTTGGTGAAGTACGGCGAAAAGGTGCAGCAACTATTGACCCAAATTCCCTCCTATACTTTGGAGAGCATACCGCGCGCGGAAAACAGCAAAGCAGACGCGTTGGCCAAACTTGCTAAAGAGCTGGCGGACGAAAACCTCGATGATGTAAGAATCGTGGTACAAAGTCGTCGAGTGCTCGCCCCGGCAGAAATACCTCCGGAATTATATAAAGAAAAGGGGGCGACTGAGCAGACGACCCTACAAATAAAAGACCGTGAAAAGGCTGAGGACTGGAGGGAAGTCTTCATAGACTACTTTAAGTCCCACCGAATGCCCAAAGAAGCGTCCTCAAGACATCAGCTCATGAAACGAGCTCTATCTTTCGCTTTCGTCAACGATACTCTATACAAAAGATCGTTTGATTCTCTATGGCTGAGATGCTTAGGACCTGACGAAGCAGAAAGAGTCATTCAGGAAGTTCACGACGGACTTTGCGGTTCTCACCAAGCAGGCCCAAAGATGAAGTTAAAAATTAAACGGATGGGTTACTACTGGCCCACGATGATCCAGGACTGCCTTGAGTATGCGAAGCAATGCCACTCGTGCCAGATTCATGGAGACTTTATCCACCAATATCCGAATCCACTACACCCAACGGTGGCTAGCTGGCCATTCGAAATGTGGGGGACTGACATAGTCGGCCCCATCGAGCCAGCATCGTCCCGGGGACATCGTTTTATCCTGGCGACAACTGATTACTTCTCCAAATGGGCAGAAGCAGTACCACTGAGGGAAGTGAAGACGGAGAATATCCTCCATTTCTTTAAGACGCACGTCATCTATCGGTTTGGAACCCCACGGCGGATTATCTCCGATAATAGGCCAGCCTACCGAAGCCATAAGATTAGCCGCTTCGCGCAGCAGCACAATATAGACTGGAGATATTCTTCAGTTTACAACCCACGAGCTAACGGTCTGGCCGAGGCCTTCAATAAGACCTTGACGAAGATCATAAAAAAGACAGTTTCCCGGAATAAGAGAGACTGGCACGAGAGGCTGCAAGAAGCCCTTTGGGCTTATCGAACTACATTCAAGACGGCCACGAACACAACGCCGTACGCGTTGGTATTTGGGACGGAAGCAGTGCTCCCCCTCGAGATAGAGTTACCCTCTCTACGAGTGGCAGTCCACCACGAGCTGACGGACGAAGAAAATGCTCACCTTCGGCTTGAGGAGCTTGATGCCCTCGACGAAACCCGGCTCATAGCGCAACAACATCTAGAAGCCTACAAAGCAAAGATAACGCGCTCGTACGAAAGATTGACCAGGCCGAGGACATTCCGCCAAGGCGAACTCGTACTAGTGGTCAAAAGACCTATGATTCCCAATCATGCCAAGCGGGGAAAATTTGAGCCGAACTATGAAGGCCCGTACATCATAGACAAGGTCTACCAGGGTGGAGCCTATCTACTCATGGACATGCACGGTGAAAGGCCTTTCAGGCCAATAAACGGCCGCTTCTTAAAGAAATACTATGCTTAATGAGCCACAGCCTGGGTCAATGATAGATGACGACGACTATGTCCGCTCGCTATCTTCCTAAGCTCAGACTTTACAAGCAGCAGCCGGCCTTCTCCTAACGATGGACCGAAACGTCCTTAAACTAACGATGGACCGAAACGTCCTTAAACTAACGATGGACCGAAACGTCCTCAAACTAACAACGGACCGACGTCCTTAAACTATCGATGGACCGAAATGTCTTTAAACTAACGACGGACCGAAACGTCCCTAAACTACTACCGCAGCATCCTTAGGCTGACGAGATAAAAAAAAGAGAGAGAAAAAGAATAAAAAACGGTGTGTCCACGAGCAAAATGGGCACGGATGAAAACCCGAAAGGGCTCCGTGAGTAAAAACAGCAGGACTACCGGCGAGTGTTTGTGAAAACCCGAAAGGGCGCAACCTCGTTAAAAGACACTTATAGGGTCCTCTTGACCTTGTAAGGAGAAACCACCTGCGTGAGATCCTTACGACTCACAAAGGAGCAACACACCTAGGGATCTTCACGATTCCTAAGGAGAAAATACACTTACGAGATCCTCACGACCCGTAAGGAGAACTCTCTTATGGGACCCTCACGGCTCATAAGATTTGAAAGTCTTAAGTTATAGAAACCTAAATCTGTTCTTAAGAAAATCCTCCACAACCTTCAATATTGCCCTATAAGGGACTCAATACTGACCCTTGTAAACAATCCACGGGTGCGAATAAACATTTCCCCAGCAAAGTCCAACCCTTGTAGGTCCTCTCGACCCATAAGGAGAAAGCCCTCTTGTAGGATCCTTACGACTTACAGAGGAACACACACTTAGGAATCCTCACGATCCCTAAGGAGAAAATACACCTGCAAGATCCTCACGACTTGTAGGGAGAAATACCTTTGTGAGACCCTTACGGCTCATGAAGTCAAAAGCCTTGGTCGACAGGACCCTTAACCCTGTTTGCTGAGCCACCTTTATTCAACATCGACAAAGGCAAATGATGATTCGCTCCCGGCAACATCCCAGTTGTAGCGGTGCTGATGTCGAAATCGGTGTCTAAAATCCAAGCTTGCGGCGAAAAAAGCTAGCAAGCCACACATGCCTACAAAATAGCCGAAATGATGGGGCAACTTGCAATAAAAAGCAGCAAGTAAAAATGTATGCATGAAAAATAGCCGAAATGATGGGGCAACTCGCAATAAAAAGCAACGAGTAGAAAATAAATAAATAGCCGAAATGATTGGGCACCGCGAAGAATAGCCGAAATGATAGGGCAATCGCGATTTTCGCGATATAAAAAGCTGAAATGATAGAGCATCGCGGAAAGAGAAATAAAATATAAAAAAAAGGGCGTAAACAAAAAGGGAACATACCTCCCCCCCCAGGTTTCACCAAAGAAAGAAGCTAAATCTCGACGGGCCACAAGCGACCTAGAGATCATCCCAACATTCGTCTCATAACGACGGACACAACTTCAAGCTAAGCGGAACATCGGCAACTCCCAGTTCCATGGCTCGGTGGTATACATATCGCCAACAGTCAAACCTCCATCCCGTGAAATGCGGATACAATCAGCAAAATTCCTGGTTACGTGGAACGCGGATAACGTCACTCTTTGACCCCGTGGAAAACGTCCAGAGCGGAGCCTAGTCCTCGCCAAGCACGGCAGTGAACCCGTGTGAAGCATCTAGTGCAAAATTCCTGGTTACGTGGAACGCGGATAACGTCACTCTTTGACCCCGTGGAAAACGTCCAGAGCGGAGCCTAGTCCTCGCCAAGCACGGCAGTGAACCCGTGTGAAGCATCTAGTGCAAAATTCCTGGTTATGTGGAACGCGGATAACGTCACTCTTTGACCCCGTGGAAAACGTCCAGAGCAGAGCCTAGTCCTCGCCGAGCACGGCAGTGAACCCGTGTGAAGCATCTAGTGCAAAATTCCTGGTTACGTGGAACGCGGATAACGTCACTCTTTGAGCCCGTGGAAAACGTCCAGAGCGGATCCTTGTCCTCGCGAAGCACGGCAGTGAACCCGTGTGAAGCATCCAGAGCGGAGCCTAGTCCTCGCCGAGCACGGAAGTGAACCCGTGTGAAGCATCTAGTGCAAAATTCCTGGTTACGTGGAATGCGGATAACGTCACTCTTTGACCCCGCGGAAAATGTCCAGAGCGAAGCCTGGTCCTCGCCAAGCACGGCAGCGAACCCGTGTGAAGCATCCAGAGCAAATATCGGACTGTGGAGTCCTTAAAATCCATGGACTATGATGTCCTTAATCTCGACCGTGATGTCTTAAAACTAACGATCAACCACCCCGATTCCCTACAGATTTTGCCTTGGTTTAAGGGTACATCTCTTCACTCCTTTGATACCTGGCGTTGTAATTCCTCAACGTCTTCAAAGAGGTGACGGGTCCCTGCAACCAAACATCGGACTGTGGAGTCCCTAAATCCACGGACTATGAGGTCCTTAACCTTGACCGTGATGTCTTAAAACTAACATCGGACTGTGGAGTCCCTAAATCCACGGACTATGAGGTCCTTAACCTTGACCGTGATGTCTTAAAACTAACATCGGACTGTGGAGTCCTTAAATCCTCGGACTATGAGGTCCTTAACCATGACCGTGATGTCTTAAAACTAACATCGGACTGTGTAGTCCTTAAATCCACGGACTATGAGGTCCTTAACCTAGACCGCGACGTCTTTAAACTACGATACCTAGAGCAGCCCCTGACCCCGCGAAACACGGATAAGGGTGACCACATCCAACACTTGCAGGTCCTCACGACATGTAAGGAAGAAAAACTCTCTTGTGAGATCCTTACGACTCTCAAGGGAAAACCCGCTTAAGAATCCTCATGATTCTTAAGAAGAACTTACACCTATGGGATCCTCTCGACCTGTAGGGAGAAGAACTCTTTATGAGACCCTCGTGGCTCATAAAATGCAAAAGTCTTAGGAAGCAGATCTTAACCCAGAATCCTAAGCCATCGCTGTCCTGCAAGGAGATCAAGGTAGAATATCCGCAGAATACATTCAATGAAAAAGGGACACACCATTGAGAAGAAAAATGTATCTTTTATTCATAAACCAAAATGGATACAAAGTACAATTCATGAAAGAAACAAAAAAGAAAGATACTCCCATTCATGAGTATGTACAAAAAAAAGGGAGAAAAGATACAAGTCCTCAAGCCGGCGGGCGATGCAGTAATTTTACCAGCTCATCGCTCTGTTGCTGAGCCACGGCTTCATGACGCAAGATCTCCAGAAGACGAGCCTCCGCCTGAGCTTGCTGAGCCTGATACGAAGAAAGCCGGGCTTCGAGCTCTTTCTCAGTGGCTTTATGAGCCTCGACCCTCTCACGAGTGAACGTGGCAGCTTTATCGAGAGCCACCACCTCCTTTATGGACTCCTGAAGCACCCGCCAGAGTTCGTATGCTTTGTTGGCCTTGGCTGTGAGGCTGGCATGAAGCTCGCTCAGTGCCTTAGAAGCCAGCTCCCTCTCCGAGAACTTGCGGCCAAGCCTCTTCTCGCATGACGTCATGTTGGCCGCACATCGTGCTATCAGACCCCGCAACTCCGCTTTTACAGCCACGGCTTCCGAGGAAAGGCGAGAACATTCGAGAGCGTACAAACAAGCCTCCACCTTCCTACAGAACTCTACCCAGACCTGCACCACCTCCTCGCTATGATAGGTGGCGAGAAAAGGAAGAGAGCCGTTAGCTTCAGCGGCAAACGCTTCGGCTGTGATCGCGCTACCAGCACGGAGCTCCTCAATGAAAGATGATAGGGAGACAAGGCTCAATTGGGCCAAGCGTTCTGAAGCCCGCAAAGCATAAGGACCGGGCGGCATCACGATGCGCGATTCCAAAGCCATGGAGACTGGCAGGGCTGTTCAAATTTGGGAAATGTTAGTAAAACTCTTAAACGCAGAACGAACGGGACTATAATAAAATGTCACTCACCGACAGTCATGCAAGTAGGAGCTGAAGGTCCTCCTGGCCCTTCAACGACCTCGACCTCATCGTCAGCTTCCAAAACTATAAGAGACATCAACGTCATTTCGCAAAATAGTAACAATGCTATGGTAAAAAAATGGCGAATGACACTAACCTTGCCCAGAGGAAAGGACAATACGCTGCGGGGAGATCGCCTGCGGAGCTGCCATCTCCAATAAACGCTGAAATGACTGTCGAGGCGACAGATCAGCGATAGTGGCCGCCAAACCGCGCAATTCTGGGAAAGATAAAAAGTTTATACTATGAAAGGGTTGCTAAATTAAAGCGCAGAGGGTTACCTTCAACGCTCCTTCCATTCTGAGCCGGGGGGATAGCAGCTTCAACGGTCTCCGCCGTAACATCAGGATTCAACAAAGGAAGAGTAGTCCCGACTACTTCTCTTCCAGCCTCTGAGCCATCCTCAGTAAGGGTCATTGGGGCGGCGACCTCCAAAGGAACTTCCCCCAAAGGGGCAAGCGCTCCCTGATCAAGAACCGCCGCTGGAGGCTCTACTATAAGAGGAGCAGCCCCATCAGCCCCCTCCACATCAAGCAAGGCTTCATTGAGAATTTCGGCGGGCTTCGACTTTAATGGGCCCGTAGGGAGCTCCCCCAGCGTCGAAGGTTCTGCACGATTCGAATAAGAATAATGATACATATGCACGGGCATAAATAATCGGAAAGACTGTAAAAGAAGCACAACGTACCTATACACAAAGAAGCCCTCAATATGGCTTCTTCAAGCCGCTGCTCCTTCTCAAGTAGGTGGGCTCGCCGGGGTTCAAGGGTAGATTCATGACCGCCGGTCCATAAAGAAAGCGCATCAGCGGCGTCTTCTGAAGCGGCCTGCTTCAAAGCCCTTTCCCCCCATTCCTCCAAAGGGCCGATAAATCGCCGCCGAATCCACGAAGGGTCTTCGTAAAAAATCACAGCGGGATAAGACTTCTTCGGAACCTTGGCGTTATGAGACACGTCTTTTGAACGCCGTATGGCCTCAGCCAACTGTGCGGCCTCCTCATCAGCCGAACTCGGGAAGAGAAGTCCAGCGTCTGACTCCTGCAGGGCCAATGGTTCGTCCTCAAGGATAGGCTCAGACTCCGCCACAGAATCAAGCGTGGTGGTGGCCGCTTTCCTCCGCCGTTTGGACCCAGAGCCGGTCGCCGGGGATGACCACTTCCTCCCTCGCGAAACCTTAGGGCGGCGCTGGCCTACATCGCCCTCAGCGCCCTCATCCCTGTTACTCTCGCTCGGTGCCACAACCGAGGATGACATCGCCATCATCGACGCCACATGGGGCGGTGCCGCCACCGGCAGGGGTACTACTACTGGGGCCCGTTTACCCCGCGATCGGGAACCCAAGGGCATACCAGCTGTTGGAGTAAGGTCTACCCCTGACTCCCCCGGAATGAGCGCGGTGCCAATCTCCCTCAAAGGGAAGCGGACTGGAACCCTCGGTCGTAGCTTAGCCCCCGAAACCTGAGGAGGGGCGTCGTGACCAAGAAGCACCCTTCTTTCTTCAACAATAATTGGGCTGATCCGATGAAGATACCAGCCCGTAAATGCACCTACACATCGGGGCATGTACTCGGCTTCAGGGACCATGAAACGAGAACCGGTGTTCAGCCTCATGAAATGATGAGCGGCATCGCGAACAGCATCGAGCGAAGGGATCGGGGCGACTATAAAAGCCTCGAAAGGAACACCCTGGTCGTATCCGAGCTGCCGGGCGAATCGATGCGGATTGTACCGCATAAAAGGAGCTGCACTGTCCTGGCGAAACACCAAGTAGCCCGGTCTAATTGTATACAAATGCGCGGCCTCCCGGGGCTTCAAAGAAGGTGCATTGTCTTTCGACTGGTCCCAGAGTTGTTGAACGGGACCCGAAGGAGTAGACAAGACCCGATCATTAAAAACCAACCCGCCAGCGGTGGCATGAGGAGAAATCAGCACCCGAATAGCCCCCAATTGAGTCGCGTCGGCAGCAGAAGCACCCACTAGTCGCATAAGTCGCGGGAAGGGATAGGCGTCGTAAAAGGCGGGCCTCTGATGCATAGCGAAAGCCCCCAGCACATGCATTTCGACCCAGGACGTGAAATAATGAAGCGAAAAGTTCACTACATCCATGCCGGGTGTAGATGTATTAGCTGCGGTGCCCAATCCATGATAGAGGTGCGCCAATGCCGGGATGCCGATGGCCAACCGCGTCCCCTCAGCAATACGATGAGCCGGGTAGATAACCGAGGCTCTCATGAAGCGGCGATGCATGGGGATAACGAACCAACTGAGCCAAACACTAACAAACCCCACAAAGAACGTCTCCTCGTCCATGCCTGGGACAGCAATGGATTCAAAAGATATCGGCGATAATAGGGATGTAGTACTGAGGTAAATCTGATTCGGTGGTCGGCAACCTCTTCGGACCGAACCCAAAGGGGTCCCCAATGTTGGCAAACTTCGGGGCTGTCTTCGATAAGGCGTCCTCACGAAGGAAACGAGCAATGAAGCTCTTGAAAGTAACACCCTTCTCTTCGGACTCGGTGAATAATCAGTCGAAGATGCCTAGCGCCTTGATTAAACTGGGGCGCTTATGGCGAACAGCATTCTCAGCAGACAGGCCGTCAACCGGGGCGGGCTCGGGTTCAAAAACGTACTCGTCAGGAGGCAACAACTCCTCATACAAACTACCCCTGATTGGCAACCCGAAATATCATAGAATTCTACTAGAGAGATCGAGACCTCGCGATCTCCTAGGATGAAAGTGTTGGTAGGAAGATTCCATTGGTTTAAAAACGCCTTAACCCACCAAACATGCGGGGACTTATAATGGAATAGTGACGCGTATATGGCCTGATAAAGCCCAACTTTCTACAACCGCGCACGATGGGCAGAAAGGATGTAGCGAGCCCAGAGAAGGTAACCCGTAGGATGCCGGGGAGTAAGCCCTATCTTATAAATTTGCCCCCACGGGTGGGCCTCACCCTGGCAGATACGCCGCCCCAAGATGTCTATGGCCAGGATCGGATGGTTCGGAATACCGGTCGTCGAAGGCTCGAGCCTCCCCGTTGGAGTCCAGTTGGGCATTTCCACAGCAAAAACCGTCCTCGGAGGATCCATCAGTAAAAATGGGAAAGTGGGCTCCGTCGGCACCGCGCAAAGAAAACTCCGGCGACCCTGAATAATCTGACTATACCAAGATCCCCATTGAAGAAGGTTGGTGCAGTTCGGGTCATGGGCCCGAATCATCGCCATCGCTTCCTCATTAGATGGTGACTGAGGAAAAGCAGCCTCCGAGCGAGAAAAGGGAAAGCGTGGAACAGAAGCCATCGCACCTGAAATCCAATAAAAGAAGACCGTTAAAAGAAAAGTCAGCAATATATATTCATGCATGAACATGAAGACTAGTTAAAGAAAGCAACAGCAGAGTTTTCTGGGACCATTGGCTACAAAACACATGGGCCCCACAGAATCCGGATGACGGCTCATTAATAATGAGACCAAACAGTTACAATAAAACAAAGGGAATACCCTCGTTAAATAAAGAATGATGACCATGCACATTCCCCCCAACAGGATCTGTCTCGGGCTCTACAATGAATCCAACAAGATCAAAGGAATTAAATTCCCACAGAAGACATCATTACAAAGCCCCTATTTCATTAATTGCAGAAGAACAACCTCGGGCCAAGAGACCCCAAGGAGCCTCCGTGCGAAGAAACTGAGTTCTTCATTGGAATTAAATTCCTTGTTAAGAAAAGGGAATTAAATTCCCAGAAATATTTTTGGATGGAATTAAATCCCACGGATTTAAACCGCCATCATCATCTCCCTAAGGGTCATCCAAACCCTAAGAGATCTACTGTTGGAGGTTTAGTGGTCTCATATTTCGGTTAAAGAACTTGAAGAAAAATGGGTTCCTTATTAAAAAAGAGTAAAAACCCTTGTTTTGGATTTAAAATCCAAAAGAATGTGGAAGTTCGCCGTTTGTCTAAGAACATTACCTGAGGAAAAAGGGTCACCTGAACAGAGTTAAACTCTGAAGATTGTTTCAAGACAGAGAACTAAGCTCTGGAAACGAGAATTAAATTCTCAAAGGAAAAAGCTCTCGAGGGAAGAAGATGAGCAAAGTGAAGGCTCTTCTGAAGAGACATGGGTATTTATAGAAGGAGATGGAGACGTTTCATCTCCCCAGATCCCTAGAGGAATCCAACGGTCACAAAAGGTGACAGCGTTGCACTCACGTGCGAACACGTGAGAACAACGCTGTGGGGGCATTTGTTTCCTGATTTAAAATCAGAAAAGATTATGGAAAAAGCTTCAGAAGAGGGTCGCGTGCTTACACGTGACCAGCAGTCACGTGTTGGCACGTGACACCTAAAAATATCGGCAATGCAAGTTCAGTTTCCCAACTACATCGAAGAAAAGGGCTTCAGAACGGGTCACGTGCTCCCACGTGACCAGGGTCACGTGTCGGCATGTGACATTTAAAAGCAAGCGGCAAAGGCACATTGGTTCCCTGATCAAATCAAGGAAAAGGCTTCAGAAGAGGTCACGTGCTCCCACGTGACCAGGGTCACGTGTTGGCACGTGACGCTCAAAACATCAGACTCATTCTCCGGTTAAATCAAAAAAAAGACTCCAGACGAGGGTCACGTGGTGGCACGTGACGGTTAAGCGGCAACCAGAAGACAGAGCGCAAAAAGAAAGAGGAAGGCTCGTTCCAAGGGGGTCACGTGCCCACACGTGACCAAGGGTCACGTGGCCACACGTGACCGACTTCAAAGCCCATTTGTTAACAGAATTAAATTCTGAGAAAGACCTCTCAAATCTTTCCAAAAGCAATCGATTGAATTAAAGATTCAGAGGTGATTAAATATCAGCTATCTATGGGAAAATCTCGAATTTGGAAAGATAAATAACAAAGGAGAATCCCTGGATTTGAAATCCAATGGTGAATAAAATTCACCTAATAATCCAAAGGTCCAAAACGAATGATGAATGCAAATCAAATCTCTCAATGAAGATTCGTCAAAAACTAATTGACTCGGCTGCTTCTCCTATAAATAGGAGCCAAGAGACACACAAAAAGATAGACACGCAGAGGGAAGAAAAGGGAGAGAGCCTTGGTACTTTGAGGAATTTGGATCTTCTGCAAAAGAAAACCCTAGGTAAGAAAGGGAAAGCTCCTTAAAAGAAAAGAGAATTTAATTCTCAACAGAGTTCAACTCTGATGTAAAACAGAAGAACATATTTCTTCTCTCTTTGATAGAGGATCTGTAAAGCGCACATCTCCCCTTGAAGTTGAGAATTTAATTCTCAATGGGTTGAGATCCTGCCATGCAGATCCAAAGCATAGAGAGGGAATGGAAGCACGAGAATTTAATTCTCACAGAACTATAGGAATTTAATTCCTTTAAAATAAAATTAGGGTTTGACCCTGTGTCATGGGAATTTAATTCCTTCAGAATAAAAAGAAACAGGGTTTAACCCTAATTAAGAACTTAGTTCTGTTGAAACAACGGGAATTTAATTCCCTTAATCATAATTCTTTAACAGAGAGTGGGAGTTTAATTCCTTAAAGCTTTTATTAGGGTTTAACCCTATTCAGTTCTTCACATATATGAGGAATTTAATTCCTACAGAAAATTCAGAGTTCAACTCTATGCCAGAATATAAATTTTCAAAAGGAAGTAGGAATTTAATTCCTCTATTATCAGGGTTCAACCCTACGAGGAATTTAATTCCTGAAAGGGATTAACAGATCTTCTAAACAACTACAGAAAAGAAGGGTCACGTGTCACCACGTGACCCCCCCCCCCAAAATCTACAGAAAGCTCCCTTTGAGGCAGTGCCTCACGTGACCCACGTGACCCTTGACAGAAGCTTTAACACACAAGCGCTTGAATGCCCGTCACGTGATGACACGTGATGCTCCAAAAAATGCGATCTCCTCAGAAGAACAAATGAAGGGAGGGCGCTCTCACGTGTTGCCACGTGACCCGTCTTGCCTTAGTGTTTAACACTAAATTGGAACTCCCGAATCCAGTGTTAAAACACTGTTGGGCCTTAGTGTTCAACACTAATCAGAGAACTTTATTTGCAGTGTTCAACACTGATTACCTTAGTGTTTAACACTAATTTGAGATCTCCATTGCCAGTGTTTAACACCGATCTGTTTTGGTGTTTAATACTAATTTGAAAGCCTTGTTGCTGGTGTTTAACACCAATTATCTTTTAGTGTTAAACACTAACTTGTCAATCTCATTCCCAGTGTTCAACGTTGATTGGTCTGTAGTGTTTAACACTAGGCATTGGCCCAATTGGCTAAATGGCCAGAGACAAAGTCTCTCCTTCAATGGACCAACAGGAAGCCAATATTCCAGACATGATTGGACTTAGCCCAAGCTGGCCATAAGTCCTCAATTCGTAATTAACTGGGCTAATGGGCTCATAATATAATTAATTGGTCTTAATCCCAAATTGGGCCAAAGACTATTTAATCCACCCCGGTTCAAGGGTACATCTCTTCACTCCTTTGATACTTGGCGTTGTAATTCCTCAACGTCTTCAGAGAGGTGACGGGTCCCGACAACCACACATCAACACGGACTGTGGGGTCCTTAAACTCATGGACTTATGCGTCCTTAAACCAAGATACGGACTGTGGGGTCCTTAAACCCGCGGACTTATGCGTCCTTAAACTAACGGACTAATGCGTCCTTAAATACACCCATATGGACTGTAGGGTCCTTAAACCCATGGACTACGACGTCCTTAACCTCGACCGAGATGTCTTAAAACTAACAATGGACTATGGGGTCCTTAAACCCATGGACTACGACGTCCTTAACCTCGACCCAGATGTCTTAAAACTAACATTGGACCGCAATGTCCTTAAACTACCCATGGACCGCAATGTCCTTAAACTAGCAATGGACCACCACGTCCCTAAACTGGAACAATAGAGCCCCGCATGCTCTTTTGTCGGATCTAAACGGTCCCGTTTAAGTTGATCTTAGCCTCAAAGATGGCTAACGTATCCTTAAACCTTCAAACAGACTGGGCTATGAATCTCCCCCAATTAACTCTGGTTCGAGGGAACATCTCTGAACTCCTCTGACATCTGTCGTTGTAATCCTTCAACGTCGTCAGAGAGGTGACGGGTCCCGACGGCCATACATACGATGGACCACTATGTCCCTAAACTGGAACAATGGAGCCCAAATGCTCTTTTGTCGGATCTAAACGATCCCGTTAAGTTGATCTTAGTCTCAAGTTAGACTAACGTATCCTTAACAAACGTTTGAGTTGATCTTAGCCTCAAATATGGCTAACGTATCCTCAAACCAAACCCCCAAACCCAAATCTAAGATAACACGGATTTGGACTAGTCCACGCCCTACGGGCGACGACATAACTCGGTCTCCGTAAACAATCCACGGGCAACAAAACATAAAATAAACACACACGACACGAAGTGACCATCTGGAGAAGGAGAAAGTTGTTACCGCGATGCGGTAGCGTAATTAACTGCAGGGGCTTGCGCCTGCAGGGAAAAGCGTCCCCACAATCAAAAACCCCTCAAACGAGGGGGAATCTGACGAGGTCTGCTACATCGGCCGCATCCGTTTAAACCTTCGATACATGGTGCCATAAATCAACTTGGCATCTTCGGAGAGGTGGACGGATAGCACCAATTAGCATCTGCCCCGAATCTCAGGCGGGACCGCCCGCGTCTCGGCCGCCGTTCGGAGGGGAACAAGGAGTTTTGCTCACTTAAGAATTTAATTTCTCACTATTTTTCTTTATCTCCTCAAAACCTAGAATGAAGCTTGAAGGAGATGAAGGAGATGATGAATGAAAAGAGAATGAGAGTGAGGTTAGAAATGCAACCATAGTGAGTATATATCATGGCTAACCCATGTAGAGAATAAACCATGGCTAATTGATTAGGGTTAGGTTAATAAATATCTTAGGTAAAACAAAACAAGTGGATTTAGTCAATGGTTCTACAAGCTTCATCCAAGCTTAACCATGACTAATTCCAAGTTTATTTGAATTACTTAATATAAATAAAAACCTAACCATTATCATATAGCATGGTATGATTCTCATACACCCAAGTTGCATGTATAACCTAGCATGTCACAATATTATATATCACATATATAATTTGTGAACAAAAGAAAACTATACAATAAACATATATCACATATATGTTAAATGTATAATAAGTGAGAAATAAATACTTGAGTGAGCATATATTAGTTAATGTAATTTAATATATCAAATATATAATTATACATTAAATTATTAAATCAACACTTGATTTAATAATCTGGATATATCACATATAACCGACTAATATAATATGTATCATTTTATCGAATCAACAATTGATCCGATAACCCGGTTATATCACATATAACCGGCCGATATCACATATCGCGAGAATAAAATATGGTATCACATACACGTATTAATCTCGGTCCTACGCATATCACATATGTGCTCCTACTCCGTTTCGCCTGGACTAGGAAACCTCTGTGTAGGACTCTAAAGTCTCGTCAATACTCCGGCAATAGGTGGTGATCATATTAGTCACCCACAAGCCGTCGGCGGTCAGCTAAACGTAACGGCCACCCAGGTATTGAGCGATCAGAAGATCAACAAGCAAGCCCGCTCTTAATCCTGTAAAGCCTGTCAGTAACACTACCGTACAGTCCGGTCTCTTCGTCTGATATGTCGCATATCCAGTCTAGGGGTGGTAAACGTCAGACTCCAGTAATCGATAAGTCGTGCCGATGTGAGGCTCATAACGGGTCGAGAAACTACTGATAACACTTACCAGTAGATCTCCATATCAGCCCTGGCCAGGGACTTCCTGTTATAGCTAATCAAGCACAGCGCAACATCAACCACCAATACCGGGAGAGACGAAACCCTTCCTATCGCTCATTGCCTCCATGTGATTCGGGACTGTACCCAAAAGCCACCGTTTTGCACGTTCTCTTGGACGTGGTAAGGTGGAAATCAAAGCACAGTGGGAATCACATAAGACTCTATGACGATCTCGGGTCTACAGACTAACTTGTACCAGTGTCACCAGAGAACTGCTATCTGACGATAGATATAATACCAACTAGGAGTTCTCGGCAAGTCCGTTCAGTGCACACAGTCTCCACTGAGCACCCGTATACCATCTTTGATGTCAAACACCAATGGATGTGGGTTCATCCATCGCCCATCATATTGTCAAGAGACGTATACGCTAATCTACTCTGGAGTATCGATGTCCTGTCTCGATACACTCTCGACCAGGAACAATTATAGGATGTACTTATGGACTATCCTGGCCCCACTAGTATGATCTCCATCATAGTCATAGTAGTCAAGTACACATCCTAAGGGCTTTATCAACATGTGAGAGTAAGACAGTATTACAATACAAATCTACATGTTTAGACAAAGAGCAACCTTATAGTATATTATCATGTCGAGTAAGAAAGTCCTCTCTATATATATCCAAGCATCCACTATAATATACATCATATGTACAATAATTGTCTCTAGGGCATATACATAACTAACAATGAGATCATAGTAGTGGGGTCAGGGTGGTCCACTAGTACATCCTTTAATCAGTTCCTAGTCGTGGGAATATCGAGACCAGGGCATTGATATTCCAGTGTGGACTAGTGTGTACGTTTCTTTTCCCTTAGATGGCGATAGTTGATCCCACAACCATTGGTGTGTGACATCAAAGATTGTATTGTACACATGTGCTCATTGGAGAATGGGTACACCGAACAAGACTCGCCGAGGACTCCTATGTGGTAGTATACCTATCGTCAGATAGCAGTCCTCTGGTGACACTGGTACATGTTAGTCTGTAGAACCGAGATCGTCATAGAGCCTTGTGTGTCTCCCACCGTACTTTGATTTCCTCCCTACCACAGCTCAAAAGAATCGTGCAAACAGGTGAATTTTGGGTACAATCCCGAGTCACATGGAAGCAATGAGCGATAGGAGGGGTTTTGTCTCTCCCGGTATTGGGGGTTGATGTTGCGCTATGCTCGATTGGCTATAACTGGAAGTCCCTGGCCAGAGCTGCTGCTAAGATTTACTGATAAGAGTTATCAGTAGTTTCTCAAACCATTATAGACTAGACATCGGCATGACTTATCACGTTACTGGGGCCTGACATTTACCACCCCTAGGCATGATATGTAACATATCATACGAAGAGACCGGACTGTACGGTAGTGTTACTGATAGGCTTCATGGAGAGTATGGATGAGCTTGCTTGTTGATCTTCGTATCGCTCAATACCCGGGTAGCCGTTACGTCCAGCTAGTACCGCTGACGGCTTGTAGGTAATTGATGTGATCATCACCTATTGCTGGCGTATTGACGAGTCTTTAGAGTCCCACACAGAAGTTTCCTAGTTCGAGCGAAATGAAGTAGGGCACATACGTGATAAGTGCGTGGGCCTGATTAAATACGTGTATGTGATACCGTGTTGTAATCTAGCAGTTATCTGATGTCGGTCAGGTTATATATGATATAACCGGATTATCGAATCAAGTGTTGGTTTGATAATGTGATATTCAGATTAATGATATTAGTCTGTTATATGTGATATAACCGGATTATTAGAGCAAGTGTTGATTTAATAATGCGATATATATTATATATGATATAATTATATCTTAACTAATATTGTTTACCCCAATCAGAGCAAAGCTCTGTTCAAATTCCAAGGCAGGAGATGAAGCAACGCTTCCGATTCCCCCCAATCAGAGCAAAGCTCTACTTTGAAAATTTAAACTTTAATAAATGAAGCAACGCTTCAGATCCTTTACGCTGCGCGCAGGGCGCCACGTGTCAAAATCAGGCACGCCAGCGCAGAGAGCGCAGCGCCCGAGGCAGCGCGCCCAATCAGAGTAAGGCTCTATTTAAAACAAAATTAAAGGAAGCAACGCTTCAGTTGCGCAAGCACTGCGCTGCGCGACACGTGTCAGCGCAGTGGAGCTGCGCGACACGTGTCAGCGCAGTTGCGCAAACGCAGTTGTACTGCGCTGTGCGCTGCGCGACACGTGGCAGCGCAGTTGAGCTGCGCTCTACGCTGCGTGACACGTGTCAAGCGCTGGGGCGTTTGCGCCAAACAGAATTAAAATTCTAGTAAGATCCTTCTGTTCTTATTAAAACAAGAAGATTGTCTTTTGTAGAACAGAAGCCCTTGGATCAAAGATCCAACGGTGGGGAAAATTCCCCAAATCACTCAGAGAATGATCTCTTTAAAAAACTTAACAAATTTATGGGCACTATATAAAGACCCCTAGACCCTAATTCAAAGAGGATCAACATTGAGAACATCAAGAACTTCAAAAACAAAACAGAGAGAACTTTGAAGGATTGTGAGAAGAACTCGAGAACAAAAAAGGTAAAAACCTTTATTCAAGAAGAACTTCTTCTGAATAGATCATTGATCTAAGAACAAGATCAATGATCTTCAATAAAAACTAAATGATAACAGTGTCTTGCACTTTTTTATGAACCATTGGTTCTGGAATCTTAAAGATTATTTTCTTGAATCCAAAATTGGATCAAGTTATTGAAACAGTGCCTTGCACTTGAAAATCTGCACTGTTGCGCTCTTGGGTTGGCGCAAGCCACCAGAGAGCGCCACGTGTCAGCTCCAGAACAACTTGCGCTATGCGCTTTTAAAATAGAACATTGCTCTCTGAAATTGGTGCAATTCACCAGAGCGCGCCACGTGTCAGCAGCGCAGCGCACTGCGCTAACAGCGCTTGCGCTCACCAGAGCATGCCACGTGTCACCTCCACATGCGCTTGCGCTCATTAATTAGCGCAAAGCGCCTGACAAGCCACATGACCACTGTCAGATAATTAATGCACTGCATTATTGAAAAAAAAGGGGCCGAGCCCAATTAAAAAGGCCTAACAGGCCAAATTAAATACAATGCATTATTTTAAAGGAGGGCAGGGCCCAAACAGATGCTCTGCATCATTTAGGGACAGAGCCCAAATCAGAAAGGCCTAGCAGTTCAAAATAAAATGCAGTGCATTATTAAACAGGGGCAAAGCCCTAGCACAGGCCTAATAGGTCAAAGATAAAAACTTTGAATATTCTCAACTGGACTTAGCCCAATCATGGCCGTAAGTCCTCAAATTAAATTGACTGAGCAAGACTGCTCTCCTAAATCAATTTACATCCGGTTCAAGGGTACATCTCCGAACTCCTCTGACACCTATCGTTGTAATCCTTCAACGACGTCAGAGAGGTGACGGGTCCCGACAACTACACATCGATACGGACTGTGGGGTCCCTAAACTCGTGGACCGAAACGTCCTTAAACAAATATTCGTCCCTAGATGGGAATGTTGGACCGAAACGTCCTTAAACTAATATTTGTCCCAAAATGGGAATGTTGGACCGAAATGTCCTTAAACTAATGCTCGTCCCCAAATGGGAATGATGGACCACCATGTCCCTAAACTGGAGATGGACCACTATGTCCTTAAACTGGTATTGGACCACCATGTCCCTAAACTGGAACTCGACCGCAACGTCATTAAACTAAACAATAGAGCCAATTGCTCTCTTGTCGGATCCAAACGATCCCGTTAAGTTGATCTTAGTCTGGAGATTAGGCTAACGTATCCTTAACAAAAAGTTTAAGTTGATCTTAGCCTCAATATGGCTAACGTATCCTTAAACTAAAACACCAAATCCAAATCTAAGTAAACACGGATTTGGACTAATCCACGTCCTATGAGCGATGGCATCACTTAGTCTCCGTATACAATCCACGGGAAACCACAAACAAAACAAACACACGCGACACGAAGTGAACATCTGGAGAAGGAGAAAGTGGCTACCGCGATGCGGTAGCGTAATTAACTGCGGGGGCTTGCGCCTGCAGGGAAGAGCGTCCCCACAATCAAAAACCCCTCAAGCGAGGGGGAATCTGACGAAGTCTGCTACATCGGCCACATCCGTCTAAACCTCCGATACACGGTGCCATAAATCAACTTGGCATCTTCGGAGAGGTAGACGGATAAAACCATATAACATCTGTGTCACGCCCCGCTTCCCAAAATACGGAATACGAGGGGTTGACAAGGCCAGCCATGCTCCTACGGTCAAGGAAATGTCCTGCCGTAGTCACACTTCGGCTTCTAGCTTTATGTGGTAAACAGTAAATAATGCGCAGGTAATGAGAAATGCAGTAACTGAAACAAAAAAATATAAATGACTGACCTGATGGGAAACAAAAGGGTATAACACTGGATAGCTAACCAAGATGTTCGTGATGTGCGTCTGGTCCTGGTCCCGACTAAATCCACTCCTCATACTGAGCATGCATACTCAGGTCGTCAGAGCGACACAATAGCAATATAATATATATATACAAGTGACAACTCAAACAGTGATAATAGAAACATATGACAGTAAATCAAGACGGTATAGGTATGAACATGCAGTAATCAATGCAGTGGAACAGTAAAAGCAGTAAAATAATATGCCAAGTATGTCAACACAGTAAGTATGTATATTGATGCTATCATCCCTATCAGTCTCTAAGTCTCACTGTACAGGTCACTAAGCCTATCGTCAGTCCAAGTGTGAGAGTCAACTACTCGCGAGTGTCCTCCACCCAAGGGCAAGGGACCATGGGCCCAACATGTAACTCACGGTAATAATCATGTACCCTATAAATCTCCATATATCTCCATATATATAAGCCGGCATAGGACTCCCGAGGTTCTGTTGAACTCACACTCAAACTACCCCACACCCCGTAGTCTACATCAAATGCTAACCATAACCTTAAATACTAGTCGGTCGGTGACAAGTCTGCGCGAGAACTGGAGACAGGATCTCCATCAAGCACGTCCCGACTAATACTCAAGATAAATGGCAGTGTCTGGTGCCTTATCTGTGACACCCATGCAAGAGCTTCCATAAGTGTCCCATACCACTTATAGTCACACGTACACGCGTCCCACAGACGTCGACAATGCAATAGAATAATAAGGTTCACTGATTGTGTACAAGTACGTGTCACTTTCACTTATTCACTTATACACGAACACTAACGTACTTGCCACAATCATCACTAATACCTAACACTGGGTAATGTACATGATCACTAGGTTATCAATGCAGTGACGCACGTATAATATGATGAGTAAACAGTATGTAAAACATGATTAGGATGTCATAAATCAGTAATCTACCACTTGCATAATTTTATTAGAAATCATATGTTTACAGTTTAGAGAAACAATGAATGGGGAATAAATAGTATGTTTGATTATCTATCCAACGAATTTTATTTCACGTCAATCGGGTTTCAGGATCACTAGTTATGGCCATTTCATTTTAAGCGTTCACGGCTGGAAATCCGGTTTCAGAATCGGAAGTCCGTTTCGCAACGCAATTTAATTCCAGTTGGGATCAGAATTTAGCGATGCTACAGTTAAATGGAATCTAGGGTTTTAAGTAAGGTTTTCAACTTAATAGACGGATTCTCAATCGCGTCTGTACGTCAGGAGATATACACTGTTCAATACTAGTATGTCAATTCTGATTCTGTTGGGACTGTTATACGTCCCGATCTTTTAAATTACAGATTAAATAGCAAATGACAACGAAACAGGGTGAAACCACTTGTGTTATCTATATAACAGATTCACCTTTAATAAACAATGGAGTTCCGCAATATACGAGTTAAGTAAATAAGGTGGTACCCATTACGGGACAGCACACAGTAAACAGAGTCGCTCTGGACTGCAGTCCAGAGTCGTACTCCGATCCAAATATTATCACAGTTTAAGTACAGGATCAAATAAAAATTTACATAGGGTTATAGTTCGTCGAGTCGTCTTCGATTTAAGCCCTCGAACGCATCATTACAGTAGGTACATAATTTATGGTGATTTTAACGGTTTTCAGGTACAAGAAATTTCCAGTTTTACAGGTATACTTGGGGGTATACATTTTAGTCGTTAACAGTCGTATCTTCCAATGAGATTTACACACTAGGTTCAATACCCTACGGGCCAGGCCATGCAATCGAGTTCCGTCAAATCAGATGAGGATTTCCATAGGGATCATGCATCGAACAGTTACGCCGTATAGTTTAACGGAAAGGTAAAATATGGAATCTATACGATTGTAATTTGTAATTAACATAAAATAGTATGTAGCAAGTAGGGAACTTGCCTGGAGATGTTTTGGCGATGCACGGCAGTATCAATAGCACGATCGCGTCACGGACGCAGCACAGGTTCTGCTTTTGGAATCAGACGATTGTAATCAATCCTGTTACTCTCCGTGCCTTTCTTTTCTTCACTGCTCTAAGTTGTCCTTGACTTGATATGCGGGAGATAGAGATGCAGAGAGAGAGGGAGAGAGAAATTTAGAGAGAGAGAGTTAGAGAGAGAACAGAAAGAGAGAGAGAGAACAGAGAGAGAGAGAGAGATTTAGAGGGAGAGAGAGAGTTAGAGAGAGAACAGAAAGAGAGGGAGAGAACAGAGAGAGAGAGAAAGAGAGAGATTTAGAGGGAGGGAGAGACACACAGAGAGGGAGAGCAGAGAGAGTGAAAGAAAGAGAGAGAGATTTAGAGTGAGAGAGAGCAGAGGAAACAGGGATTGAGGTGATGAGGGATGGAGGTCGGGTGAGGGAGCTGAAGTGGAGAAGAAGGTGAGGAGGTGCTCGGTCGATGGGGGTTGTTGGCGACATGGAGGAGGTTGTGTTGGTGCTCAGGCGGTGTCCAGCGGCGAGGGTATGCCGGCGTTGATGGGGGCAGTGGGTTGGGTGTGCAGGGGGTCGTCTAGATGGGTGCAGGGGAATGAGTCGGGGTTCTGGTGGTGGAGAGGGGAGAGCGAGGGCGATGTTTGGAGTAGTGGCCGACGAAGAGGCGAGGGGGTCGGGCTCAGTGGTGGCAAGCTTGGTGGGGGAGAGGAGAGAGGGGATGTGAATGAGATCGGAGAGACGAGGGGTGCGCGTTGAGTGGACCGCGAGGGGGCGCGTCGTGGGGGTAACGGCGCGCGAGCGTTGGCGACGGAAACGGCGGAGATCGCGGATCGCGAGCGGGAGAAGAGGAAGTGGCCGTTGGGGAAGATGGGTACTGTAGGTGGCGGGTCGGGTAGGAGGCGTGGGTGCGGGCTGAAGAGAATGGGCCGGGCCAGAGGAAGAATTTAAAGGAAATTTGGTGAGAAAGGAGGGAGTGGGGCCGCAGGGAATTAATAAAATGAGGGAAAGAAAGGGCCGGGCTGCTGGGCTAGGAAAAAAAAGAGTTTTATATATATTGATTAATTGGGAAAAGTTCTTTTGGGCTGGGGATGGAATTAAGGGGAAAATGAAATGGAAATAAGTTTATTTAAAAAGGGAATGGGCTGATGAGGGTAGTTTGGGTTTACTAGGATTTTAAAATAAATAAATAATTATAAATAAAAAAAAATATAGGTTAAAGAGAAATACGGATATAGGCGTATATAAAAGAACCGGGTATTACAATCTGCCCCGAATTTCAGGCAAGACGTCCACCGCGTCTCCGCCGCGTCATTCGGAGGGGAACAAATTCTGGCACGCCCGGTGGGACCTTTTCCTCTTTCCACTCCACACTTCGTGTGTCGTCTTCGCGAACGAATCGCGGTTTGTTAATGGTTGCCTTTGGGTTGCAAGTTACTAAGATTTGGTCTTTTGCCTGGCGCAGAAAACAAGCATCAATGGCCTCCAACTGCTCAAGCTGTTCAAAGTGCCAATGCAACCGACGCTCCACCTCACCTGGAGGTGTAGCTTATGAGCCTCAAGCGGCCTCCATCCTTGCCATGCCGGTAGAACAGGTGACCCAGGCCACCTCCGGTCTGTTTTTCGGGACCATGCTCCCGCCTGCAAGCTTCACCATGCCAGTGCCCGCACCAAAAGCGAACAAGAAGTCGGTTTTTGATCGGCTCACCGCTACAACGGCCCCTTTCAACGGGTCGTCCAACATCAAACCAACAGCCTCTGTCTTTGCCAGGCTGACCCAGAACCCTGATGGGCCCGCCAGGAAGCCCATAAACCCTGAAATAGCCGTCCCAAGAAAGACAGCAACCCCTGCTCCAGAAGTCGTCAAGGCGGCTTCTCCTGTTAAAGAGTCAGTCTTTTCAAGGCTAACTATTCCGGCTTCTGCCCCTGCTCGAGGATCTATCTTTGACAAATTGAATACCGCTACTCAAAGGACAACATCAGTCTTTGAGAGGCTGACACCAGCAGCACCTCATTCAGACAGTGGGCAAGAAGAAGCTGTCTCTGTCGCCGAGCCAGCCCCAACGGCTCGTTATGCTCGACGTCGCCACTGGCGCCGAGTAAGGAAGGCCGGGGGCAACTCCCCCTCAGGGCTAACTCCACCTGCTCCAGTGGTGGAATTTAATGCTGCTATTCCAACTGGGAACAGCTTTGAACTGCTAAGGAGAGTACGCAAGAACTCTCCAACTGCTACGCTAAAAAGATCTCCTCCACCTGCGGAGAGGGTTCCGGAAACGAAGCAAGAGAAGCCCCCTCAGCGGCTATCCTCCAAAATTTATAAAGTTTGGCGAAGGGTTCAATATTCCGTAATCGACCAAGATCACTCTCACCGGCAGAAAAGGGCGAATGTGCAGGAAGAAAAGAACCGTCCTGTTAAACGGCAGAGGACGACAACCGCCAGAGTGCCCGCTGCAACGGCCCCTTCAACTTCAATGGCCCACAAGAGAAGGAGGCCAGGGAAAATTCCCACGCCTGCGGCAAATGTCAAAGGCGGCGAGCCCAAATGCCCTAAGTCCGAGGGCATTGTAGTCCATACTGTATACATGGCGTTGGGGAAGGAGGACAGCCGTGCATCTACAGGTCACAGACCGCTTACACGGTCAATGACTAAAGCTCAGGAGCAACAGTAGAAGCTCTAGGAAATGATGAATGCGATGGCCGCACTCACTGGGCCAAAAGAAAGCCCCGAAGCGTCCTCGGATGAACGCCAGGAGCAAGAAACTGACGCTGAATTCCTACGTCGGATATTGGAGAAGAAGGATAAAGAGGCTGCTAAACAAGCAGCCAACATAAAGCGAATGGCCCTCCTGTTCCAGTACATGGTGGGTATGATGATTCAACAAGATCCTCCTTCTGAAGAAGATCCTCCGATCGTCCTTGAAGACGACAGGGGAGAAACGTCAAATCCTCTACCGGCTCTGTCAACAGCCAAGGAGGAGACAATCTCCAAAGCTGACTTGGACAAATATATAGCCCAACAGATACGGGTTCATCATGCGACTGAGGCAGCCGGTCAGGTCGTAAAAACAGGGCGACCATATCCGAGCTGGTACGATCAGATCAAGTACCCGCCGGGCTATACGATACCGAAATTTCATGTCTATAAGGGGACGGGTAATCCCCACCAGCATGTTGCCCAGTTCAGGGCGCTTTGCGGCAACACCGGCGGTGATGATAAATTGTTGCTTCGCCAGTTCATCGGTAGCTTATCGGATACAGCATTCGAGTGGTACTTCGAGCTCCCAAACGACTCTATCAAGACCTTCGCGGAGATGGAGCTGCTGTTTACCCAGCGTTTCGCAAGCGCCAGCGAACGCACCCCGATGACTGCATTGATTAATGCCAGGGTGAAGCCAGGCGAGACATGGGTCCAATATGCTATACGGTGGTGGAACTTATGCTCAAAATGCGAGCAACGCATCGATGAGGCTCCTGCGGTAGGCATGTTTGTGGGAACCCTTGATCCGCAAGCAACCATATCGCAATTCATGATGTTCTTCAAGCCGACTACCTTCCAGGCCCTGATCGACAAGCTAGCGCAAATGGACCAGATGGGCCATAGACCCCCCCCCTCCAAAGCCGGACTCTCGAAATGAGAAGGGGAAGGGAAAAGCAATTGTTGTCGCTAATGCTCAACAACAGCCGAGCAACTTGAAACCGGCTATCCGTCAAAATAATATGCGTCCGCACGTACCCCTTGAGGAGAGGTTAGGACGTCCTTACTCGTTTCCCCGAGATAAAACGAGAAGATTATTCGAGCTGGCCTTGCGCAACCGATTCATAAATCTGCCGGATCCAAGGCATTCGTCGCAGCCAAATGATGTCAATGAGCCCAACTACTATCCCTATCATCGAGTACTGGGTCATCCGATCGAAGATTGCTACGTCTTCAAAAATTGGATTGAAGACCAGTACCAACAAGGCAAGTTCGCGCTGTCCGACAGATGGAAGGTGAATCCGCCGCAGCCTCACACCCCTAAAAGAATGAATACGCCGGGGGCAACATGCTCCCTCATTGAAGAAGCTCCATGGGAGGTCGTACTATCAGCTAAAACAAAGAGGATGCTGAACGATCTTCAAACATGCCCAGCGATCAAGTAGAAGAACCCGTTGGAACCTCAGATCATTGAAGGGATGTTGAAGCCGCGTCCAACTCTAAAGACCGATGGTGGTGGCCCAAGCACTCACAACCAGCCGTCAAAATCTTCAAAGAAGAAGAAGAAGAGATCCAAGAAACCCGTGAAGCCTGGAGACAAGCGCACGGACTTACAGAAACAAATTGACGCACTGGAGGAATATAACCAGAGAGCACGGACTCCCATTACACTCCAAGAGTTCCCCAACCACGTCTTTCAAGAAGAAGATGAGGGAGACAGTTCGTCAGATGAATCTGAGGAATACGTGGCGAGCTGTCATATGATCTCCCATTCGTTTACAGACGATGAGGAAACTCCTTGCACTGAAAAGCTGGGGGCAGATCCTGAACCGGAAGTTCTGGGGCCAACGGATGAAACAATTGACGCATTCCTCAACGAAGCTCTGTTGAAAAGTAAAGCTGATCGGGAATGCAAGACGGCTATATTTGAAAGGGCCAAGCGTCAGCGACTTGACGAAAGAGCTGAGACACTCCCGCTGGAGCAAAATACATCCACTGCGGATAAAAGCAAATTCAAGACGAGGAAAAGGTTTGCTAAGGCCATATAAATGGGTATCAAGCTACCATCCTCTGAAGAAAACATTACTGGTGAAATGGAAATGCACCCCTCCTACTGCTTGTATCATCGGAAGATTTCGCACCCCACTGAAGAGTGCAAAGCTTTCAATAGATGGTGGCAAGGATATGTTGCTCACCGACAACATTTTAAGCGGGAGAAGCGCAAAACTCGTCGGGAGCGGAAAGGTACGACCGAGGGGCTTAACAGAACTACCGGCAATTGTCGCATGGTTAACGCCGGGGGATCGCAAGTGCTCACATTCGGGAGCGATTCTGACGAGGAGTTGGCTCTTAGCCCCCTCTTTAAAGAGTCCACCTCAGGAAAAGGAGAAGAGCAGAAGGTCTGTGAAAATATCCGGCTGCGTAATCGGACGCTGCCCGAAAAGAATCTCGGACCCTCAAACAAAAAAGATAAAGGGGAAAAAAAGGTCTCTCTGGATATCGCCTTAGATGACCAAGTCATGGAAGAGCTAACTGCCAAGGACCCGCCGAAGAAAAATAAGGTGGATTACAACGTTCTAGCGCATCTGAGGAAGCTACCCCCGCAGCTCAGCATCCTTGACGCCCTTTTACTATCAAAAGAGGCAAGGGATTCATTAATCAAGGCACTACAGGACCCCGAGCAATTCCAAGCTTTGCTGGCCGAAGAAAAGATGAAGGATGAATTGGAGGAAGTGCACACGGCCGATGTCACTTTTGGCGATGAAGACCTTCTCCTTGGGACGTGCGAACACAATCGCCCCCTTTATGTCTCAGGATACTACCACGATATAAAGATAGGCAAAATCCTGGTCGACAATGGATCCTCCGTTAATCTCCTCAATGTGCGGGTGTTAAAAGAAATTTGCATGAGCGTCCAACACCTTGCTCGGGACAAGATCACCATATCCGGGTTCAACTCCCAATCATCAAGAACTCTTGGGTATGTGATACTGACGCTACGCTTTGGGCTACTCGTCACGGACATTAAGTTCCACGTCATAGACACCAAGACATGCTACAATGCTCTGCTCGGCCGACCATGGTTACACGAGTACAACATCATCCCTTCTACACAACATCAGTGTATGAAATATTTTAAGGATGGTCTAGAGTATATGTAACGGGAGAACTGAACCCGTTCTCTGTGAACGAGGTCCGCAAATATGAAGATGCCAAATACTTTTTACCGGATTTCGAAGACATGGAGAGGTGTCACAAGCCGGAGAACAAAGCTAATGCCACCATCCCTGTCTTCGGCAGTGATACCGAGGAGGAAGAGGAGATAGTTTATTCGGGTCCGCCCCAATACAACAAGCCGGGACCATCTGCTCCTACGTTGATCTTTGGTAGCGACTCGGAAGATGAGGTCCATGCTGTATTCTCTGCTCGACCTTCAATACAGACATCCGCTGACGAAGAGCAAAGTCTACAAGTCGCCATGGTTCCACCTAAACACCGTAAAGAACTGGATGCACTTGATATCTACAGTGTAGGGGAGCTACGGACGTTCTATGTCCCTCCCAGGCGACAAGGCGAAAAGGCAATTCTATTCTACCGCTTTGAAGAAACCAAAGTGGGGAAAGAAATCTGGCACGGTATGGATCCTACGCTTGACAGACTTCATCCCATCCGTCTCGCCAGATATTATACAAAAGGCTTGAAGAGGCTGCTAAAGCGCCAGGGGATATCCTTTAAACAGACCGCTCGAAAAGCCAAATTCAATGACAGGGTCTGGAACGTTCCCGGGACTCAGCACAAGTTGCCTAATGGGAGAATGGAAACAATCGGGCTTGGTTACATTCGGTCCAAGAAACGAGAGCTACTCCACGGTTGCTACGTCGTGCATGACTTCGATGAAGAAGCGGATGCTCAATGGGAGGACGCTAATCCTGAACCAGTAAAAGTTCCTGATGCAAAAGTGCACAGTCCGTCGTTCGAAGAGCAAATGGACAAGCTTATAAGGGAAGTTGGTCAAAAAGTCCGAGACGATCATAACCGCGAAATGGCCATCTACGAGAAAGCCAAAACGCAACGCCTCCTCCAACAGGCTGTGAAAGATGAAAATGCCGCTCCCTGTCAACCTGTTATAAAAAAGGTTTGACGCAGAGGCAGAAATAAGTCGAGAGGCAAAAAAGGCGCTCAACAGCAACAAAGCGGGACTAAGAAGCCACGCAGGCGGGAATTGAGCGGTCCAGATCTATCCCTTATGACGAAAATGGGTCGAGCATACTCTTTCCCTCAAGATAAGACGAAGAGAATGCTTGACCTCGCTCTAAAACATCAGATGCTTACACTGCCGGAGTCCAATCACCCCGAACAAGCAGGCGAAGTTTCTCACCCAAACTATTGCTCTTATCACCGAGTAATAGGGCATCCTCTCGAAGACTGCTTCACCTTCAAGAATTGAGTCGAAGATCAATATCAGCTTGGCAAGTTCGCTCTGTCTGACAACTGGAGGGTAACGCCGTCACAGAAGCACGAACTCAAAGTCACGAGGGCAGAACCAGCTCCACATTGGTCTTGGAAATGAATTCGTACTTGTCACATGATAAAAATATCAAAAGAAGAGCCCAAGAATATGGATGACCTTCCCTGGTGCTTCGAAAACAGCGACGATGAGGTGATCTCAGAATTTCCACCAGCACCGAAAGAGCTAGAGGATGGAATACATACCACTGCGGATAACCTCAAGAAAATTGAGCTGGGGACGGCAAATGACCCGCGACCGACATTCATTAGTGAGCTGCTGTCTGAAGAGAGGGTGGCTTCATTAAAAGACCTGCTTATGCAGCATAAAGATTACTTCGCATGGAACTATTCCGAAATGCCAGGACTAGATCCAGAAATTGCTGTGCATAAATTGGCGATATCCCCGGATGTTAAACCAATCAAACAAGCACCGAGAAGAATGCGGCTCGAGCTTGAGATGAGTATCAACGCCGAGGTCAAGAAGCTGATCGACTCCGGCTTTATCCAGGAGGTTCAATACCCTGAATGGATCGCCAACATCGTCCCGGTGATGAAGAAAAATGGGACAGTGCGCATATGTGTGGATTTCCGGGATCTCAATAAAGCCTGCCCGAAGGATGATTTCCCAGTGCCAGTCACCGAACTGATGATAGACAATACGTCCACTCATGAAGTTTTCTCCTTCATGGACGGCTCGTCAGGGTATAATCAGATAAAGATGCATCCCGAAGACCAGAAGCACACCGCCTTCAGGACTCCGCTAGGTGTATTCTACTATAAGGTGATGCCCTTCAGTCTAAAGAACGCAGGTGCCACCTATCAGAGGGCCATGACGAAGATCTTCGATGACCTCATACATGAAATCGTCGAGTGCTATATCGACGACCTCGTGGTTAAGAGCAAATCGTACGAGGAGCATTTAGAGCATCTGAAGACCGTATTTCAACACCTTCGACAATACAACTTGAAGATGAACCCTCTCAAGTGCGCATTCGGAGTTTCCTCAGGCAAATTCCTAGGATTCATCGTCCGACACCGAGGTATCGAAATAGATCCGTCAAAGATCAAGGCGATCATGGAAATGCCTCCGCCAAGGACTCTCAAATAGCTGCGGTCTCTCCAAGGAAAGTTCGCGTATATACGGCGATTTATAGCCAACCTTTCAGGCAAGTGCCGTCCTTACAGCCACCTGATGAAGAAGGGAACCCCATTCGTCTGGGACCAAAAATGCCAAAGCGCGCTAGACGAGATCAAGCAATACCTGCAGAACCCGCCAGTGTTGGCTACTCCAGTCAAGGGAAAGCCCCTCGTTCTTTATACAACCGCCCTCGAAGCTTCCTTAGGCGCATTATGGGCGCAATAGAACGATCAAGGGAAAGAAATAGTACTCTACTACTTAAGTCGAGTTCTACTGGGGGCAGAAAGCAACTATTCCCCTATTGAAAAACACTGCATG
The DNA here is from genome assembly GCA_030015575.1 of Agapanthus africanus. Taxonomy (NCBI): domain Eukaryota; kingdom Viridiplantae; phylum Streptophyta; class Magnoliopsida; order Asparagales; family Amaryllidaceae; genus Agapanthus; species Agapanthus africanus. Next base: position 174,048,159 of record JASDDO010000024.1, read on the forward strand.
GCATTGATCTTTGCGATAACAAAGCTCAGACACTATGCGTTGGCACATGAAGTCCGTCTCATTTCGAAGGTGGACCTCTTTAAATATTTGATGTCGAAGGCCATATTGACAGGTCGGCTCGCTAAATGGGCCCTACTCTTGATGGAGTTCTCGATAACGTATCAACCTCTCAAGGCAGTGAAAGGCCAGGCCATCGCCGACTTCCTCACTGAACATGGCCGATTCTCCTCTGAATTGTGAGTTGCCAGACGAACATGCGTTTGATGCAATCGACGGTAGTGATACCCGATGGGAGCTTTATTTCGATGGAGCATCTTCCATGAAGAAGCGCAAACAAAGTACGCCCATAATCAAATCGGGGGTAGGCCTTATCTTCGTGACTCCACAAGGAGGGATTATGCGCTTCGCCTTCTCCTTAACAGAGCCGAGGACGAACAATGAGGTTGAATACGAAGCTTTGATAGCAGGCCTCGAGATCACCATTGACATGGGAATTGAAAACCTCCTCATATACGGAGACTCCCAGCTGGTCGTTAGTCAAGTAAACGGCGACTACCAAACGTGCAAACCAGAGCTGGTGAAGTACGGCGAAAAGGTGCAACAATTGTTGACCCAAATTCCCTCCTACACTTTGGAAAACATACCGCGCGTGGAAAACAGCAAAGCGGACGCATTAGCCAAGCTCTCTAAAGAACTGGCTGACAAGAACCTCGATGACGTCAGAATTGTGGTACAAAGCCGTCGGGTGCTTGCCCCAACGGAAATATCTCCGGAATCACCCGAAGAGAAGGAAGCGACTGAGCAAATGGTTATGCAAATAAAAGACCGGGAAAAGGCCGAGGATTGGAGGCAAGTCTTTATAGACTACTTCAAATACCGTCGAACGCCTGAAGATGCGTCCTCAAGACATCAGCTTATGAAACGAGCTCTGTCTTTCGCCTTCGTCAATGATACTCTGTACAAGAAGTCGTTTGATTCTCTGTGGTTGAGATGTCTGGGACCTGAAGAGGCAAAAAGAGTCGATCAGGAAGTTCACGACGGACTCTGCGGTTCTCACCAAGCAGGCCCAAAGATGAAGTTGAAGATCAAACGGATAGGCTACTACTGGCCCACGATGATTCAGGACTGCCTCGAATATGCGAAGCAATGCCACTCATGCCAAATCCATTGGGACTTCATCCACCAACATCCAAATCCACTCCATCCAACGGTGGCTAGCTGGCCATTCGAAATGTGGGGAACTGACATAGTCGGCCCCATCGAACCAGCATCGTCCAGGGGACATCGTTTCATCCTGGCGACGACTGACTACTTCACCAAATGGGCAGAAGCAGTACCGTTAAGAGAAGTGAAGACGGAGAATATCCTCCATTTCTTCAAGACGCACGTCATATATCGGTTTGGAACTCCGCGACGGATCATCTCCGATAACGGGCCAGCTTACAGAAGCCACAAGATCAGTCGCTTCGCGCAGCAGCATAATATAGACTGGAGATATTCCTCAGTTTATAATCCGCGAGCTAATGGTCTAGCCGAGTCCTTCAACAAGACCTTGACAAAGATCATGAAGAACACGGTGTCCCGAAATAAGAAGGACTGGCACGAGAGACTGCAAGAAGCTCTCGAGGCGTATCGAACTACGTTCAAGACAGCCACGAACGCAACGCCATATGCATTGGTATTCGGTACAGAAGCAGTACTCCCCCTCGAGATAAAGTTACCCTCTCTACGAGTGGCAGTCCACTACGAGCTGACGGACGAAGAAAATGCTCACCTTCGGCTTGAGGAACTTGATGCCCTTGATGAAACACGGCTCATAGCGCAACAAAATCTGGAGGCCTATAAAGCAAAGATGACGCGCTCACATGAAAGATTGACCCGGCCAAGGACCTTCCGCCAAGGCGAACTCATGCTAGTGGTCAAAAGGCCTATGATACCCAATCGCGCCAAGCGGGGAAAATTCGAGCCAAAATATGAAGGCCCGTACATCATAGACAAGGTCTACCAGGGTGGAGCCTATCTACTCATGGATATGCACGGTGAAAGGCCTTTCAGGCCAATAAATGGTCGCTTCCTAAAGAAATACTACGCTTAACGAGTTACCGCCTAGGTCAATGATAGATGACGACGACTATGTCCGCTCGTTATCTTCCTAAGCTCAAACTTTATAAGCAGTAGCCAGCCTTCTCCTGGACGGACCGAAACGTCCTTAAACTAATGGCGGACCGAAACGTCCTTAAACTAATGACGGACCGAAACGTCCTTAAACTAACGAAGGAACGAAACGTCTTTAAACTACTATCACAGCATCCTTAGGCTGACAAGATGAATAAAAAAAATAAAAAATATATAAATATATATATATATAATAAACAGTATGTCCATAAGCAAAATGGGCACGGATGAAAACCCGAAAGGGCTCCGTGGGTAAAAACAGCAGGGCTACCGGCGAGTGTTTGTGAAAACCCGAAAGGGCGCAACCTCGTTAAAAGACACTTACAGGGTCCTCTCGACCTTGTAAGGAGGAACCACCCGCGTGAGATCCTTACGACTCACAAGGGAGCAATACACTTAGGGATCCCCACGATTCCTAAGGAGAAAATACACTTGCGAGATCCTCACGACTCGTAAGGAGAACTCTCTTATGGGACCCTCACGGCTCATAAGATTTGAAAGTCTTAAGTTACAGAGACATAAACCTGTGCTTAAGTAACCTCCACAACCTTCGGTATTGACCTACAAGTGGTTCAATTCTGACCCTTGTATACAATCCACGGGCGCGAATAAACATTTCCCTAACCAAGTCCCATCCATGACTGGGAATATGTTCGCATGACCCTTGTAAGTCCTCTCGATTTACAAGGAGAAAACCCTCTTGTAGGATCCTTATGACTTACAGAGGAACATACACTTAGGAATCCTTACGATTCCTAAGGAGAAAATACACCTACAAGATCCTCACGACTTGTAGGGAGAAATACCTTTGTGGAACCCTTACGGCTCATGAAGTCAAAAGCCTTAGTCGACAGGACCTTAACCCTGTTCTCTAAGCCACCTTTGTTCGACATCGACAGAAGCAAATGATGATTCGCTCCTGGCAATATCCCAGTGGTAGCAGTGCTGATGCCGAAACCGGTGTCTAATTCCAGGCTCACGGTGAAAAGCCAGCAAGCCGCACATGCATACAAAATAGCCGAAATGATGGGGCAACTTGCAATAAAAAGCAGCAAGTAAAAACGTATGCATATAAAACAGCCGAAATGATTGGGCAACTCGCAATAAAAAGCAACGAGTAAAAATAAAATAAATAGCCAAAATGATTGGGCACCGCGGGAAATAGCCGAAATGATTGGGCAATCGCGACCGTCGCGATATAAAAGCTGAAATGATAGAGCATCGCGGAAATAAAGCAAAAAAAATGATGAAACTTTTGCCCTACAGGTGAGATCACATCGATCCCTGTATACAATCCAAGGGCACAAACAAAGACGGAACATACCTTCCCAACAGGCTCCGCCAGAAAGCAAAGCCAAATCTCGACGGTTCACCAACAGCCTAGAGACAACCGCGACATTCGTCTTGATGCAACAGACGCAGTGCCAGCAAACGAAGCGAAGATCAAATTCCTAGCTTCACGGTTCTGACGGTAACTTACATAAAACCTGAAAGACCACCGCAAATCCTTCGACTCAGGGAAACCAGTGTCCTTGACGAGAACATCCTGATTCGCGTCGACCCGCAGAGAAACTAACGTCTTTGCAGGAATACATCGATTCGTTTAAACCCCAGGGAAACCAGTGTCCCAGGCAAATACCTCAATTCAGGGAAACTAGCGTCCTTGATGAGAGCCTCCTGATTCGCGTCGGCCCGCAGAGAAACCAGTGTCTCCGCAGGAATACTCCGATTCGTTTCAACCCCGAAGAAACCAGTGTCTTCGGCAAAATCCTTCGACTCAGGGAAACCAGTGTCCTTGACGAGAACATCCTGATTCGCGTCGACCCGCAGAGAAACTAGCGTCTTTGCAGGAATACATCGATTCGTTTCAACCCCAGGGAAACCAGTGTCCCTGGCAAATACCTCAATTCAGGGAAATTAGCATCCTTGATGAGAGCCTCCTGATTCGCGTCGGCCCGCAGAGAAACCAGTGTCTCCGCAAGAATACTCCGATTCGTTTCAACCCCGAAGAAACCAGTGTCTTCGGCAAAATCCTTCGACTCAGGAAAACCAGTGTCCTTGACGAGAACATCCTGATTCGTGTCGACCCGCAGAGAAACCAGTGTCTCTGCAGGAATACTCCAATTCGTTTCAACCCAGAAGAAACCAGTGTCTTCGGAAAAATCCTTCGACTCAGGGAAACCAGTGTCCTTGACGAGAACATCCTGATTCGCGTCGACCCGCAGAAAAACTATCGTCTTTGCAGGAATACATCGATTCGTTTCAACCCCAGGGAAACCAGTATCCCTGGTAAATACCTCAATTCAGGGAAATTAGCGTCCTTGATGAGAGCCTCCTGATTCGCGTCGGCCCACAGAGAAACCAGTGTCTCCGCAGGAATACTCCGATTCGTTTCAACCCCGAAGAAATCAGTGTCTTCGGCAAAATCCTTCGACTCAGGGAAACCAGTGTCCTTGACGAGAACATCCTGATTCGCGTCGACCCGCAGAGAAACTAGCGTCTTTGCAGGAATACATCGATTCGTTTCAACCCCAGGGAAACCAGTGTCCCTGGCAAATACCTCAATTCAGGGAAACTAGCGTCCTTGATGAGAGCCTCCTGATTCGCGTCGGCCCGCAGAGAAACTAGCGTCTCTGCAGGAATACTCCGATTCGTTTCAACCCCAGGGAAACCAGTGTCCCTGGTAAATACCTCAATTCAGGGAAACTAGCGTCCTTGATGAGAGCCTCCTGATTCGCGTTGGCCCTCAGAGAAACCAGCGTCTTTGCAGGAATACTCTGATTCGTTTCAACCCCGAAGAAACCAGTGTCTTCGGCAAAATCCTTCAACTCAGGGAAACCAGTGTCCTTAACGAGAACATCCTGATTCGCGTCGACCCGCAGAGAAACTAGCGTCTTTGCAGGAATACATCGATTCGTTTCAACCCCAGGGAAACCAGTCTCCCTGGCAAATACCTCAATTCAGGGAAACTAGCGTCCTTGATGGGAGCCTCCTGATTCGCGTCGGCCCGCAGAGAAACTAGCGTCTTTGCAGGAATACTCTGATTCGTTTCAACTTCGAGGAAATTAGCGTCCTCGGCAAAATACTTCGACTCAGGGAAACCAGTGTCCTTGACGAGAACATCCTGATTCGCGTCGACCCGCAGAGAAACTAGCGTTTTGCAGGAACACCTCAACCCGTTTCAACCCCAGGGAAACCAGTGTCCTTGGCAAACTCCTCAACTCAGAGAAACTAGCGTCCTTGATGAGAGCCTCCTGATTCGCGTCGGCCCGCAGAGAAACCAGTGTCTCTGCGAGAACTTCCCGATTCGTCTCAACTTGCAAGATAAAGCCTTAGGCAGCAGGGATTAAAAAACTTGTTTCCTGAGCACTGGGACCCTGTAAGTCGGTCTAAAACGGTCTCTTGCATACTATTCACGGGTCTCACTCTCCAAAGTCGAATCTCGACAAGGAGGGAAACAACCGCTTACGGGTCCTCTTGACTCGTAAGAGGGAAAATTCTCTTATAGGATCCTTACGACTTATAAGAGAAAACGCACTTAGGAATCTGTTGGGGTAAAAATTTACACCCCCGTTGACCGAGTCAAAGTCAAGGTCAACCCCAAGCCAGGTGGGCCCAAGCCCAGGTCAAGCGGGCCCAGGCCCAAGTCGAGCCCGCGGCCAGCCTCCTCCATGCTAAAATATAGATCATGTAATAAATAATTTTTATGTAATTTTTTATATACATGAATGTATGCAAAATGGGCATAAAGCCAATATTTTGTAAGCCCATGGCTTATGTGCAAAAATGAAATGGCACATGAGTCATGGGATGGCTAAAATGCCATTTTTGTAAAGCCCAAGGGGCTATATATAAATATGTAAGCCTATATAAGGCAAAATGATGATGAATAAAAAAGACTTTTCATTCCCCCAAAAACTAGGGTTCTTTGTGCCTCCTGCTCCTTCTCCAAGATTCTAAACCTTCTCATTTCTTTTGAATTAAATCAAGAGTTTTACTCTTTCTTTTCCAAAACTAAGTAGTTCTCCACCACAAAAACCGCAAAGGGGAACTCAGATCTCCCATCAGATCTCAAAAAGGAGAGATTTTGAGATCTTACATCTCTTGATCTTCAAGATCCGGCCAAACAACAGGAGGAAGAAGAAGAACCCCCCCTTCATCTGCTTCAAAACATCCTAGGAGTTTAACTCCATACATATATACATAATAAATATTTCCTTTCTGAAGCATAGCTTCTGTTTCTTAGGCTAAAAGCCTCCTTTTCTCGCCGGCGCTCAAGCGCAGAGCGCCCGCGTGCCGACACGTGGCGCGCTTGCGCTCCAGCGCTCAGCGCTCGAGCGCAAAGCGCCCACGTGCCGACACGTGGCGCGCTTGCGCTCAAGCGTAAGCGCTCGAGCGCAAGTCGTCCCGGTGTCGACACGTGGCGCGCTTGCTCTCAAGCGCAAGCGCTCGAGTGCAAGTCGCCCCCGTGCCGACACGTGGTGCGCTTGCGCTCAAGCGCAAGCACTCGAGCGCAAGTCGCCCCGGTGCCGACACGTGGCGCTCTTGCGCTCGAGCGCAAGTCGCCCCGTGCCGACACGTGGCGTGCTTGCGCTCCAGCGCAAGCGCTCGCGCAAGTCGCCCCCGTGCCGACATGTGGCGCGCTTGCGCTCAAGCTCCCAGAGCTCAAGCACAGAGAGCCCACGTGCCGACACGTGGCACTCTAGCGCCTGAGCGCACAGCACCTAGGCGCACAGCACCCAAGGTGCTGCCCCACGCATCCTTTGGATGTCTTTTCCCCTTTTATATATATACATGTATATATACACATATGTATACATATTTACACACACATACCCCGCGACACTGTCCCTGTTAGAAAAAAATTTCTAACGGGGCGCTGCCCCGCACCCCGTAAGGGGGCTGCTAGCCCCCTTGACCCCCAGCCCGCTATCCGGGTAGCGGGACCCCCGTAAAAACTCTGCGTGGCTCCCAATATAACCAAAACCCCCCTTTCAAAACATAACACACGCACACTGCACATTGAGTTCACATGACCAGTTTAAACCGTCAATCGGAGGTTCCCTCGCTCCAAAGGCGAGGGGTAATTAACGGCAGCTTAGTCCGCGGCTACCGGAGATTCGGATCCCCACAATCATTAAACCCCGGCCTACCCTAGGCAGGGGGAATATGTAGTACGCCTGACAAGCGCGCGCGTATTCCCATCTCAATGGGGTGACGAAAAACACCCTACAGAATCCTCACGATTCCTAAGGAGAAAATCCACCTACGAGATCCTCCCGATCCGTAGGGAGAAAAATCTCTATGAGACCCTCACGGCTCGTAGAGTTGAAAAGTCTTAGGCAGCAGATCTGAACCTGCGGACAAAGCCATCGCTATTTCTTGGAGAAACTAAGATGCTTACTCTATTATCTGTCGACCATGTTTATTAAGACAGCATGCTGACAATAAAAGAAAGAAGAAAGTGACTGAAAGAACATACGATTTACATTTGATCAAGCGTTCGAGACACACTCATTCATGCATAGGTAAAAGACTCAGAACGAGAAATAAGACAAGCTAGAATAAAAAAAATTCCATTCATATTGCCAAAAATTCTTACAATCATGAAAGCAATAAACGAGAAATATTATTCAAATTATTACAATGGTATAACCTCAGATCCAGGGCACGGATTGAGGAATTCAAAAGTAAGGCCATCCAGAGTTCTTCTGACCTTTCTGATTATTCTCGTGCGCAGCCTCTCGCGCTCCTATGTGTCAAGATCTTCGGCGAGGCCCCCCAGCCTTCGATAAGCAGCGATTATCGTCGTCTGCTGGAAAATTTGATGCAGAATGTCGATGAGGCTATCCCGCCGTTTCTTCGAGATCAGCCGCGACAGGTACACTGAATGCACCTTGTCTTCGGCATCATCCAACGCATTGAGCGGTAGGGCCTCGTGAAACCCCGGAAGTACTCTTCATATTGCTCCCAGCATGACTTTCAAGAGAGCTGAACGACGAGGAAGCAGCCAACCAACGCTTGCGTTAAGGCGACCCATGACCTCCGCACATTGGGCGTCTGTAAACTCTTGGTTTTGTTGACGGCCCTGTACACGGATATTCTCGTAGGTGATGAATTCGTGCAGACTGTATAGATGAACAGCCATAATGCCTGAAGGAAACATCAATGGAAGATTAGCGATAAAAAAAAGGAGGGACACGGGGAGTTAAAACTCCTCGAGAGCAATGCTCTGCAGACAGGAGTGACACCTGTCAAAATCAGTTATGAGGAGAATTTGAGGAAAATCCCCTAAGAACATTGAGAGCTTTGCTCTGAAAAGATGATATAATAATAATAATAATACAAAATGCCATCTTTAACTTCCAGGATCCATGAAGAATTCTTAAGAGTTCTTCTATATGATTTGGAAGGAGCAAAGCTCTATTAATGAATTAATAAAATCCAAGGAAAATCTTTTAGAGAGCAGAGCTCTATTAATAGAACCCTAATAGGGTTCTCCTTAGTTCTCTTTGGACCCTTTAGAGCAAAACTCTGCTAAGTGAAACCCTAGATGGGTTTCTTTAGATCAGGGATCTATTGAGAGCAAGGCTCTGTCAATGAAAATTAATTTAATTTAATTTAATTTAAATTAAAGTTTTTACCTAAAAAGTTTAAGAGTTTAACTCTTGGAGTTCTTAAAAATAAAGAGCAGGGCTCTGAGATTCTGAAAGTAAAAAAATGTTGAAGATGATAATCATCTGTTGAGGACCAAATGTCCTATTTATAGGCATCAAATGCCCTTTCAACTTCCAAAAGTTGCCGCAACGGTTGGAATTCTGCCACCGTTACGCTCGCGTTTGGAGCCACGTAAGCGCAACGGTGGGGGGGCATTTGTTTACCCCAATCAGAGCAAAGCTCTGTTCAAATTCCAAGACGGGAGATGAAGCAACGCTTCCGATTCCCCCAATCAGAGCAAAGCTCTACTTTGAAAATTTAAACTTTAATAAATGAAGCAATGCTTCAGATCCTCTGCGCTGCGCGCAGGACGCCACGTGTCAAAATCAGGCACGCCAGCGCAGAGAGCGCAGCGCCCGAGGCTGAGCGCCCAATCAGAGCAAGACTCTATTTAAAACAAAATTAAAGGAAGCAACGCTTCAGTTGCGCAAGCACTGCGCTGCGCGACACGTGTCAGCGCAGTTGCGTTGCGCTGTGCGCTGCGCGACACGTGTCAGCGCAGTTGTGCAAACGCAGTTGCGCTGCGCTGTGCGCTGCGCGACACGTGGCAGCGCAGTTGCGCTGCGTGACACGTGTCAAGCGCTGGGGCGTTTGCGCCAAACAGAATTAAAATTCTAGTAAGATCCTTTTGTTCTTGTTAAAATAAGAAGATTGTCTTCTGTAAAACAGAAGACCTTGGATCAAAGATCCAACGGTGGGGAAAATTCCCCAAATCACTCAGAGAATGATCTTTTTAACAAACTTAACAAATTTATGGGCACTATATAAAGACCCCTAGACCCCAATTCAAAGAGGATCAACATTGAGAACATCAAGAACTTCAAAAACAAAACAGAGAGAACTTTGAAGGATTGTGAGAAGAACTCGAGAACAAAAAAGGTAAAAACCTTTATTCAAGAAGAACTTCTTCTGAATAGATCATTGATCTAAGAACAAGATCAATGATCTTTAATAAAAACTAAATGATAACAGTGCCTTGCACTTTTTTATGAACCATTGGTTCTGGAATCTTAAAGATTCTTTTCTTGAATCCAAAATTCGATCAAGTTATTGAAACAGTGCCTTGCACTTGAAAATATACACTGTTGCGCTCTTGGGTTGGCGCAAGCCACCAGAGAGCGCCACGTGTCAGCTCCAGAATAACTTGCGCTATGCGCTTTTAAAATAGAACATTGCTCTCTGAAATTGGTGCAATTCACCAGAGCGCGCCACGTGTCAGTAGCGCAACAGCGCACTGCGCTAACAGCGCTTGCGCTCACCAGAGCGTGACACGTGTCACCTCCACATGCGCTTGCGCTCATTAATTAGCGCAAAGCGCCTGACAGGCCACATGACCACTGTCAGATAAATAATGCACTGCATTATTGGAAAAAAAATGGGCCGAGCCCAATTAAAAAGGCCTAACAGGCCAAATTAAATGCAATGCATTATTTTAAAGGAGGGCAGGGCCCAAACAGATGCTCTGCATCATTTAGGGACAGAGCCCAAATCAGAAAGGCCTAGCAGGCCAAAATAAAATGCAGTGCATTATTAAACAGGGGCAAAGCCCTAGCACAGGCCTAATAGGTCAAAGATAAAAACGTTGAATATTCTCAACTGGACTTAGCCCAATCAAGGCCGTAAGTCCTAAAATTAAATTGACTGAGCAAGACTGCTCTCCTAAATCAATTTACATCCGGTTCAAGGGTACATCTCCGAACTCCTCTGACACCTATCGTTGTAATCCTTCAACGACGTCAGAGAGGTGACGGGTCCCGACAACCACACATCGATATGGACTGCGGGGTCCCTAAACTCGTGGACCGAAACGTCCTTAAACTAATATTCGTCCCTAGATGGGAATGTTGGACCGAAACGTCCTAATATTCGTCCAAAAATGGGAATGTTGGACCGAAATGTCCTTAAACTAATGCTCGTCCCCAAATGGGAATGATGGACCACCGTGTCCCTAAACTGGAGATGGACCACCATGTCCCTAAACTGGAACTCGACCGCAACGTCATTAAACTAAACAATAGAGCCAATTGCTCTCTTGTCGGATCCAAACGATCCCGTTAAGTTGATCTTAGTCTGGAGATTAGGCTAACGTATCCTTAACAAAAAGTTTAAGTTGATCTTAGCCTCAATATGGCTAACGTATCCTTAAACTAAAACACAAAACCCAAATCTAAGTAAACACGGATTTGGACTAATCCACGTCCTACGGGCGACGGCATCACTTAGTCTCCGTATACAATCCACGGGCAACCACAAACAAAACAAACACACACGACACGAAGTGAACATCTGGAGAAGGAGAAAGTGGCTACCGTGATGTGGTAGCGTAATTAACTGCAGGGGCTTGCGCCTGCAGGGAAGAGCGTCCCCACAATCAAAAACCCCTCAAGCGAGAGGGAATCTGACGAAGTCTGCTACATCGGCCACATCCGTCTAAACCTCCGATACACGGTGCCATAAATCAACTTGGCATCTTCGGAGAGGTAGACGGATAAAACCATATAGCATCTGCCCCAAATTTCAGGCAAGGCGTCCACCATGTCTCCGCCGCGTCATTCGGAGGGGAACAAATATCATTAGCTTACTAATTGCTTTATATATATATATATATATATATATATATATTAATGTATATTTGATATATAAATATATATATATATATATATATTATATGAAGCATGGCATGTTTTTCTATTTTGAGAAAATAGAAAAATGAGGTGTAAATTGTGGAGATATTTGTGGAATGGGCAAGGCATGGGTTTTATTATTTGTATATTAGTCTTGACTCACTATTCAAGCATGGTTGCAATTTAGAATTGCAATTTTATTCCATGCTTGAATGAGTGAGGAGAGAGAGACATTTGAGTTTACTCTCATCATTTTCATTCTTCATGCCTTAGCCATTTCCCTTGAGCTCTTGCTTCCTCTTACACTCTACAATTTTCTTCACCTCACTTTCAAGTTCAAACCCTCACATGTGATGTGAATCGTTGACCTTGTGAAAACCCTAGTGAGAAAATTAAACCCCTACTTCACCATCACACATTAGATTAGCAATTTGATGTGGATTGTTGTCTTCACTAATGAGATTAGTGAAGGGTTAGCTTAAGCTTGTGGACTTCGGGTGGATCGTCTTTGGCGCGAAGATCACGAAGAAGGTTCGTTCAACTCGAAGAGGAGCCTAGTGGAGTCGCGTGGACCACAACCCGGAGCTATTGAAGAGAAGGACTCAAACTACAAAGGTTGTGTGCTCTTTTCTTCTCTTTAGCTCATCACATCATAAAGGCAAACCCTAGCAAACCCTAATAATCTAGTAAAGATCTTGTTAGTCTAACTTAGAACCTAATAAAAATTAAAATTTGGCATGCTTGATGCCTCTAGAACCTCGTGGTGGTGCTAAGGTCGACTTTCATGGTATCAGAGCTACTAGGTATTGGATGTCGACCAATATGAGGTTCTCATTGTGTGACAGTGTGGCGAAGCATAAGCTCTTACCCCCAGGGTGTCCCGAGACCGGAAGGTGTTCCGGCGGGTTGTAGTCCTCGTGAGGGGGCATGCGTAAAAAGTAGCTGCTGAGGGACCTGTAGGTGCCATGGCGACCCCATTAGATGGGGTGGCTGCCTAACTTTCATGGTATCAGAGCCAAGCTAAAACATTAGGGTAACTTATAGCGATGTTAGAAATCCGTCATTTTTGTTGTCCAAAAACTGTCGATAAAAACGGTTTCAAAAATGATGTTTTGATTTGTTTGCACACCCCGCGGGCTCACGGTTTGAACCGAGAAGCCACGGAGTGGAGCGTGCGCACCCCGGGGACTCCCCGGGGGGACCGAACGGCTGGGCCCACTCCCTAAGACCACCACAAGGTGGTCTTGGCGGTGGGAACCCGAAACTGCCCCACCTTAGGCAGTTTCGGGTCTGCCTCACCCTCTGGCCACCTCATGATGGCCTCGGGGGTGGGGTACCCCCTCTAGGCCTCTCATTCGATAGTTAATTTTAGGATCTTCACCCCTGTGAAGATTCAGGCGGGTTTCTAGTTTGTTTCGACTCCCGGATTGGCTTAAAACAATCGGTTTTGGAATTTTAGCTCACTGGATTTTTCATGTCTTGGAAAAATTGGTTAAGTTTGCTAATTGCATGCGAAATTCTAATGTCGCGGTTACTTTACAAGTTTTGTGATGTGTGATACAATTATTAGAATCCGGATTAATTAGTTTTATGAAAACTAGTTAGTATATTGTAAACCTAGCCGTTTAGTCTCAATTGATCGATTGCCACGAAGTTTTGATTCGGATCAAAACTCTGTCGCAATTGCGTATTGTACGCGATCACTAAGTCGGGAATCTTGTTGAATTATCCGACAACCAAATTAAAAGATTTTTCAATTTGAGACTAAAATGAAAGTTTTATAAGTTAGGCATGAAATCCGGAATATGAGATATTCCGGGTTTATGATGTCTATGGAAATTGCGGATTCTAATTATTGTAGTTTTCTGTTTCTTTTTCTGCGACCGTAAGTATAATATGTGGGGTATCCCAATCTCATTGCTATATGTCAAAAAGTTTTAAAGATACGCATATTTGCTTACATTGATAATATGTGATATCATGTGTTGCTGTTAATATGATTTATTGGATTGTCGTGAAAGAATAGCCGGGGGGTTTTATGTGAGATGAGGGTTTTTATTTTCATTCATGTAAAATATGTATATAATATTTTTTTATTGGGGCACTTCCGGGTTGAGGATGATGTCACCACTGTTATATATTATTTACTTTTCCACATTAGGATAGACCCAAGGCGGGGAGAACAAGTAACCGAGTTCTAGAGTCCAGTGGAAGACCATCTCAAGAAGTTGAGACCGGGTCTCCTAACTCTAGAATTGGCAGGGTTACTTGCCTCTCTCGTAGGGGTCTGAGAATGTGGGTTTGGCTATTCATCACGATTGTGGAATCCGTGTTTTACATTACTGGCTAAATTTAAAACACGGACATCCTAGTATATCCAATGTTTCATATGTTGCTTCTGCTACTTGTTTCTGTGATGTTGATCATATAACTGCGTGAGACGAATGTAATATTATATATATGATATATAATAAACGTTCCTTATGTTTTACACCAGCGCTAGTCCAGCCCCTGCTCTGCCGGTAGTTAAGTAACCTAACAGTGCATGACGGGGCCCGTGGCGAATGCGGATGGCATAAGCGTATGTTCTATTTTCGTTTCATTTTTCTGTGATATTTAGGAAACATTAATTGATGGGACTTCATTAATGAGATTAATGAAAAGAAAGAAACCAAAAGATATTGTAGAATCAAATTTTCAAAAAAGGCAGCTCTAGTTTTTGCTTTGCATAGTGGTATTCCTTGATGAATATCCAACACCTCATTCGATGAGGAAAGAGACGAGATCCCTTCACCGGGAGCGACCTCTTTAGCGAAACTAGCAAATGTTATAACCCACTCGGTTTTGTCTTTTGACTGCTTCTCTAGTTCTTACTTTGCATAGTGGTATTCATGAATATCCAGCACCTCATTCGATAAGGAAAGAGCCGAGATCTCTTCAACGGGAGTGACCTCTTTAGCAAAACTAGCAAAAGCCTAAAAACACTCCTTTTCTAAATCACTAGATTCTACAACGATATCATGTTCATTACGCTCATGGTTTCCTTAAAAACCTGCGTAGCCCTCCGTCATTTCAGATAAACACTATTTTAGTATTCGTGCTACGGTTGTTTGGCCTGCGTCAAGGTGTAGTGTGCGGTAGCTGAATTAGTGCTTATCTGCAGCATGTGATGCGATTGGATTAGGGTAGTCGTACGGCGTTGTTTGGCCTGCGTCAAGGGTCATACGGGTGGTTTTAATTCAATCAAGAAATGAACTGGTTGGACTTGACTAGCGCCCTATGGGTTGTTTGGCCTGCGTCAAGGTCATGGAACGCTAGGGGTAAAAACCATTATCGGGAATTTCAAGTGTTGAAATTTGCAATGAGATTGCATACCTTCTATGTGATAGTTGGATCCCGTTACCCACTGCGAGTAAGAGTTACTCATGGGAGAATTTTGCACTTTACAATTAGCTAATCCAGTAGGTGTCTAGAAAGGTGTCAACGGGGTTATGCCTATAGGGAAATGAGGTTTATTTTAATTAGTTCCGTGCAAAAGCACGGGGAACCTCCCTCGGAGTACTAATACCTGCCTGGCCGAACGATTGGCAAACCTGCAGGGCGTAATTAATCCCGGCTAATCTTACCTTTTAGGGTTTGAAGGAAGATTTGATAAAAATAGTGGGAGCCATCCTGATTAGATAAGATAATAACCAATCTAATCTTGCAAAGAGCGCATGCTAACGCGTTTCCTTCTCTCTCTCTCCAGGCAGCAACGAATGTCACGCCTTAATCAAGATAATAATATGGATGTATTGACCGAACCCTCCTTTTATACAGGGCTAGGGAACGTTGGTCCCGCTCCATCTTATGAGTGCCATAAGTCTGAGCAAGGGATAGGGGAATATCAGGATTCCCGCGCCACCCGTACGAAGAAACAGCATGTTGATGCATCTTCTTCGGGTGTGTTCGTTACCGAGAACTGTTTCTCGGTTTTTTCTACGTCCTGGGTATTAGATACCGGATCAGGATCCCACGTATGTAATTTTTTACATAGGTTAAAGAAAGGTAGAGAACTGGGAAATGGTGATAAATACCTAACAGTAGGGAATGGTACAATTGTTGCAGCTAAGGCAGTTGGCGATTATCATCTTGTATTACCAACTGGTAATACATTGATTCTGAACGACTGTTACTACGTACCAAAGATGATGTAAAACATTATATCGGTTTCTTTGCTAGCTAAAGAAGGATATAATCTCACATTAGAGGATAATGTTATGAACATTTTCCAGAATCAAGTGTTGATTGGATCTGGTACGTTATGTAACGGTATATACGTTCTTAATCAAAGTACGGTTCTTAACATACATAACACAAATAAGAGGAAAAGTTCAAAAATGAACGAAACCTTCTTGTGGCACTGTAGACTGGATCATATCAATGTGACAAGACTGGCCAAGTTGCATAAAGATGAATATTTGAATCCGTTCAAATTTTCATCTTATGAAACTTGCCAGTCATGTCTCAAAGGCAAGATGACCAAAACTCCGTTTACTGGACACGGAGAAAGAGCTACTGAACTCTTGTGACTGATACATAGTAATGTATGCGGTCCTATGTCTACACATGCCAGAAATGGTTTCTCGTACTTTATTGCATTCACCGATGATCTCTCAAGGTTCGGACATGTGTTCTTGTTGAAACACAAGTCTGAAGCTTTTGAGAAATTCAAGGAATATAAATGCGAAGTGGAAAACAAGACGGGCAAAAGTATTAAAATCCTACGATCTAATCGGGGAGAAGAATACTTGAGCGGGGAATTCCGTGATTATCTAAAAGAAAATGGGATTCTCTCTCAGCTTACTTATCTGTATACTCCACAGCACAGCGGTGTATCGGAGCGGAGGAATCTCACCCTATTAGATATGGTGCGCTCTATGATGAGTACTGCTAAGTTGCCTATTTCTTTTTGGGGATATGCTCTTGAAACAGCTGCAGACCTATTGAATATGGTTCCCACCAAATCTGTGCTTACCACTCCATATGAGATATGGAAAGGAAAGAGACCATACCTTAATTATGTTAAGATATGGGGTTGTCCGGCCTATGTGAAAACACAAAATCCGGACAAGCTCGAGGCAAGGTCAGTTCTGTGAAAATTTATAGGATATCCCAAACATTCGTGAGGGTATATCTTCTACCACTCCGAGGAACAAAAGGTGTTTGCTTCTCGACATGCCACCTTTTTAGAAAAGGGTTTTCTTATGAAAGAAATTAGTGGCAATGAGGTAGAACTGGAAGAAGTTCCAGCAACACAAACTACAACTGACGATTTAGTGAAACCAGAGGATCCAATAGTACCCAACGAACCCCAGCCACTCCGTAGATCTAGTAGGGTTCCTCATCCACCTGAGAGATACTACGGTTTTCTCATAGACGGTGGGAGCGAGGATTGCATCATGGAAGATGATGAGCCGACTAGTTTCGAGAAGGCCATCACGAGTGGGGACTCTGTGAAATGGCTGGATGCTATGTGATCCGAGATGGAATACATGTACACCAACCAAGTATGGACTTTGGAAGTTGCTCCTGAAGGGGTAAAACCCATTGGGAGCAAGTGGATCTTCAAAAAGAAGATAGGTGTAGATGGAAAAATTGAGACTTTCAAAACTAGACTTGTAGCAAAAGGTTTTCGTCAACGACCTGGCATCGACTATGATGAAACATTTTCTCCTGTCGCTATGCTTAAATCCATCAAGATCCTACTTTCCATTGCTGCATACCATGACTACGAAATCTGGCAGATGGACGTCAAGACCGCTTTTCTAAATGGTGATTTAGAAGAGAGCGTGTACATGATACAGCCAGAGGGCTTCGTAGACAGTGGGAGCAGCGGAAAGGTGTGCAAGCTGCTCAAATCCATCTACGGATTAAAGCAGGCATCGCGGAGTTGGAACATCTGTTTTGATGAAGCTATCAAAGAGTTTGACTTCATCAAAAATGTAGATGAACCTTGTATATATAAGAAGGCACCTTGTATATATAAGAAGGTTGTAAAGAGTAAGGTGGTCTTCCTCGTATTGTACATAGATGGCATACTCTTGATAGAAAACGATGTTCCTATGCTACACTCGGTCAAGCTCTTCTTATCACTCAAGTTCTCCATGAAAGATCTTGGTGATGCCTCCTACATTCTGGGGATAAAGATCTATAGAGATAGATCTAAACGGATATTGGGATTGTCGCAATCCACGTACATAGACACCATACTAAAGAGATTTAGTATGGAAAATTCCAAGCGAGGTAATGCACCCGCTTGTTTAAGAATCACTCTCTCCAAAGAGATATCTTCCAAGACTGATTTGGAGAGGGCTCACATGCAAGAGATACCCTATGCTTCGGCAGTAGGCTCTATCATATATGCGATATTATTTACCAGACCGGATATAGCTTACTCACTAGGTGTAGTGAGAAGGTATCAATCAGATCTGGGGAAAACCACTGGACAGCTGTGAAGAACATTCTTAAGTACTTGAGAAAGACTAAAGAAATTTTCTTGGTGTATGGTAACGGTGAACTCCAGGTGGAATCCTTTACCGATTCGAGCTTCCAGAGTGATAAGGATGACAGTAAGTCAGTCTCGGGTTTTGTCTTTACCCTCAAAAGAAGGCGGTGTGTTGGAAGAGTTCCAAGAAAGACACCGTAGTAGACTCGACGATGAAGGCTGAATACATCGCTGCCAACGATGCTTCCAAAGAAGCTGTATGGATGAAGAAGTTCATTGCTAAGCTTGGTGTGGTTCCATCCATTGAGCATCCAATACATGTTTATTGTGATAACAATGGAGCTGAGGGTTTGGCCAAGAAACCCAGGTCCCATAAGAGATCCAGACATATTCTGGGGCGGTATCACCTGATCAGGGAGATAGTAGATCGCCGGGAGATCGAGGTCAGGAGAGTTGACACGAAGGATAACGTAGCGGATCCACTCACGAAAGCCCTCCCCCAGATACAGTTTGAGAGACTTTTTGGGATGTTGGGTATGAGATACTACAACACATGGCCTTAGTGCAAGTGGGAGATTATTAGGAATATGTATGCCCTATAGGTCATTATTGTACATGTGATGTATATTATAGTGGATGCTTGGACATATATATATATATATATATATATATATATATATATATATATATGACTTTCTTACTCAACATGATAGTATGCTATCTAGTTACTCTTTATCTTAATATGTTGACTGGTATTCTTTATTGTCCTGCTCTCACATGTTGATAAAGCCTTTAGGATATGTACTTGACTACCAGGATTATGATGAGATCATACTAGTGGGGCCAGGGTGGTCCACAAGTACATCCTTTAATCAGTTCCTAGTCATGGGAATATCGAGACCAGGGCATATTCCCGTGTAGACTAGTGTGTACGTTTCTTGTCCCTTAGAGGACGATGGTTGATCTCACAACCATTGGTGTGTGACATCAAAGATTGTACACAGGTACTTATTGGAGAATGGGTACACCGAACAAGACTTACCGACGACTCCTATGTGGTAGTATACCTATTGTTAGATAGCAGTCCTCTGGTGACACTGGTACAGATTAGTTTGTAGACCCGAGATCGTCATAGAGTCTTGTGTGGCTCCCACCGTGCTTTGATTTCCTCCCTACCACGGCTCAAAGGAATCGTGCAAACTGGTGGACTTTAGGTACAGTCCCGAGTCACATGGAGGCAATGAGCGATAGGAGGGGTTTCGTCTCTCCCGGTATTGGGGGTTGATGTTGCGCTATACTCGATTGGCTATAACTGGAAGTCCCTGGCCAGGGCGGCTGCTGAGATTTACTGTTAAGAGTTATCAGTAGTTTCTCAAACCGTTATAGGCCAGACATTGGCATGACTTATCACGTTACCGGGGCCTGACGTTTACCATCCGGACTGTACGATAGTGTTACTGATAGGCGACATAACAGACAAAGAGATCGGACTGTACGATAGTGTTACTGATAGGCTTCATGGAGAGTATGGATGAGCTTGCTTGTTGATCTTCATATCGCTCAATACCCGGGTAGCCGTTACACCCAGCTAGTACCACTGACGGCTTGTAGGTGATTGATATGATCATTACCTACTGCTGGCGTATTGACGAGTCTTTAGAGTCCCACACAGAAATTTCCTGGTTCGAGCGAAACGAAGTAGGGCACATACGTGATATGTGCATGGGCCTGATTAAATACGTGTATGTGATACCGTATTGTAATCTGGCAGTTATCTGATGTCGGTCAGGTTATATGTGATATAACCGGATTATCGAATCAAATGCTGGTTTGATAATGTTATATTCAGATTAATGATATTAGTCGGTTATATGTGATATAACCGGATTATTAGATCAAGTGTTGATTTAATAATGTGATATATATTATATGTAATATAATTATATCTTAACTAATGTCAGTAGCTCACTAATTGCTTTATATATATATATATATATATATATATATATTATATGAAGCATGGCATGTTTTTCTATTTTGAGAAAATATAAAAATGAGGTATAAATTGTGGAGATATTTGTGGAATGAGCAAGGCATGGGTTTTATTATTTGTATATTATTCTCGACTCACTATTCAATCATGGTTGCAATTTAGAATTGCAATTTTATTCCATGCTTAAATGAGTGAGGAGAGAGAGAGCCATTTGAGTTTACTCTCATCAGTTTCATCCTTCATGCCTTAGCCATTTCTCTTGAGCTCTTGCTTCCTCTTGCTCTCTACAATTTTCTTCACCTCACTTCCAAGTTCAAACCCTCACATGTAATGTGAATCATTGAATTTGTAAAAACCCTAGTGAGCAAATTAAACCCCTAATTCACCATCACACATTAGATTAGCAATTTGATGTGGAGTGTTGCCTTCACTAATGAGATTGGTGAAGGGTTAGCTTGAGCTTGTGGACTTCGAGTGGATCGTCTTTGGCGCGAAGATCACGAAGGAGGTTCGTTCAACTCGAAGAGGAGCCTGGTGGAGTCGCGTGGACCACAATCTGGAGCTATTGAAAAGAAGGACTCAAACTACAAAGGTTGTATGATCTTTTCTTCTCTTTAGCTCATCACATCATAAAGGCAAACCCTAATAATCTAGTAAAGATCTTACTAGTCTAACTTAGCACCTAATAAAAACTAAAATTTGGCATGCTTGATGCCTCTAGAATCTCATGGTGGTGCTAAGGTCAACTTTCAATCCCCGACTTTAATCAACACATTCTCTAACTCATCCTTAGGATGGGTGATAGATCGGTCGACCATTTGCAGCGCACAGTGCGTGGGTTTCAATTTTCCTACACCAAGTTGCTCGTATACTGAATATGGAACCAAGTTAACACTGGCACCGAGATCTAGTAGAGCGTGGTTGATATTCTTATCCCCGATGGTAATTGAGATTGTAGGACAACCAGGGTTCTTCCGTTTTTTCGGTAAATCAAGAGTAAGAACATCGCTCACATTAGTAGCCAAGAAAACCTTCTTCGGTACTTGAGATTTTCTCTTTTTAGTGCACAAGTACTTTAGGATTTTCGCGTATGAAAGGACTTGTTGGATCACATCTAAAAGAGAGATGTTGATATTAACTTGTTTGAACAGCTCAATAACCTTCTCCATCTGTGGACCTAGTTTATTGGATCTCAACCGGTTTGAAAAATGAGCTTTGTTTAAATTGGATGAGTCCAACACCCGTGTGGAAGGTTGCAGAGAAGAAATGGAACCCAAAACTAGAGTTTAAGTTGAGTGAGTTGTGGGTCCATTTGAAGCAACGGATTTGTGAGAAGAACTCGGTGAATTATAAACACGGGTTCAGAAGAATAAAGTGGAATAGAAGAAGAAGAAGCCGGGGTATCGTCGTCGTCGTTTGGAGCTCCAACGTGGCTATTCAGCAGTCGTCCCGATCTCAACGTAATATCATCACTCACATTATGATTCTGTTGTTCAAGAACAATATGCGCATTATGTGGGTGATCAAGATTTGGTAAAAGTTGATATGGGAGCTTTCCTTTCTCTCATTCTCCCATCGCCACGTTCAGTTGTGCAATCTGAGTCTTGATGGATTTTATACTTTGTCCATGAGAACATGTGTGTTGCACAAGTGACTGATCAAAATTAATTTTAAGCCTCCTAATTTGTAAGTCCCTTCCAATCTTCTTTTCTCTTCTTTAAAAATCCATTTTTAAAACGAATATCGGTAAGTGGAGTTAATACCGATATCTATTTGCTAAACCCTAAAAACTCCTCTTGTTCTTACATATTGATCATCCAAGTTTTACACTATAATTGTAATCTTAATTATAAATGTTTATAATAAATTTTAACCTAGAATTCCATGCAAAATAACTTTAACTTAAGTATTTTTCATTAAAATACCATAAACTTTAAATATTACCTCTTATAGTATCGCTTAAACATACCTTAGGAAAACTTCACGTTAACGACCTACCCCTCACATACACTCTTGTTCTATAGCACGATGTCTTTGTGTGAATTTTGGTTACGAAGAAAATATTACATTAAAATACCACTCACTTTAAAAACGGTTTTCTTTTAAAACAGTATTCTTATTTCCTTTGCGATTATGCCTCTACAATCCTTTTTAGGGGACTCGATATTGGATGGTGCGGATATTATGCCTCTACAATCCTTTTTAGGGGACTCGATATTGGATGGTGCGGATTATCGCACTTCCTTGGGCTAGTAGAGCGAGATGCAGACCTCCTCATGGAGCATTCGGTCTCGAAAGGTTTTAAATACGGTTTTTAAGAAAAACAAAATTTTTTAATTAAATAAAATTAATTTTTAATAATTATATAAAAATTACAAATCCATATATTTTCAAAATATAATAAACTTACATTTTTTTAAATAAAAGAATTATAAGTTTCACCAAAATACCATCAAGATACCAAAAAAAAACAAGTTTTATAATAAAATACCATGAACCTTCCAAGCTAAGCAATTACCACTAAAATATCTCAAATCCTTAACATTCATATCCAGGAAAACCCTAAATAATATAAATAAATACCCAAGGTTTATTTTGAAATTTTATTTAAAATATTTTTCATAAAAACCCCCTCGAGTTATATAAAACAATATTTAAGAACTTTAGTAAATATAGGTTTAAATGGGATCAATTCTCTTGAGCCCCAGGGAGCCAGAGAAAGTGAGTGCTTGCCTATTTAAGGTAGAAATTTTAACGGAGTTATCAATGGCAATTGTCTTGAAAAAAGACACAAATCCTGACGTCCATGTACAACAGTTACCGATAGCTCTCGAACCTAAGGCGATTTCGAAAGCGATCGATTACTGGATTCAAGATCTAAATCAGTTACAAGTGTCTGACTTAAGTCTGAGTCTGACTCAAGTCTGAATCCAAACTCAAATCAGAGTCCAATTCAAACATGAATCCAAATTCTAACATGAATACTTGAATTTGAACCTGAATACTTGAAATCAAACACCGATACCAAACATGAATACTTGACTTGACCGAACCATGGTTATAACTTGACATGACTTCTTAAATACATGATTGCATCCTGAACTTGACTACTTGAACAACTTGTATCCATGGTTTTGGTAAGACTTGTAAATATAACTCTATATAATATATCACACGGGGATAACGGGGTAGATTGGTACGGAACGTATTAACGTAGCACGAGATGGTCACTTAAAAGTCACCTACATGAACTCTCGTACCGTTGTCCCGTAGGTTTTGACGGGGCGTTGTACTACATGTTACCATAGTCCACGAGATAAGATGGACTCCTCTCGTATACACAAATACCTTCTGAACCAAGCTACAAATAACTACGTTAGAATAACAATCATATACCTATACAACTTACCAGTTTTATTTCACATTACTTGTTATATTCCATTCCTTCTTTTGGGACTTACCGAGCACTAGTTCGCTGATGACATTCCTGTCTATTTCTTTTTTTGAAATGTTCGTCAGGAGAACCGGACTCTCAGGAGATCGAGCTTAGCCAGGAGGACTTAGACCAACTCACTGCCCAGCCGGACTTCTAGCTCTTCTTGTATTTACTTCAGTTTGTATGCCACTGTTTAGACATTGTTTATATCATTGTATTTTTTCCTTTTCAAAAACAGTTGTATGTAAAGTGAATGTAAATAAAAGTTTATGTTTGTTTATTTTATATCTCTTTGCATCTTACATATATTGCTTCATTACGCTTAACGTATTTATTTCTTAGTAAATACGTTGCGGCCCGCTACGTCACCATTTCCGTACACTAGGAAGCAGGGCGTGACAGTGTGGATAGCTTAACAAAAGCATCCATACTTCGTTCTAAAGCGGAGACCTTATCATTACCGGAGGCTGCAAAATTGTTGTTCTGAGGGAACGAATTGTTGTGCGGAGCAGCATTGTTCGTCGGGTTTTGAAAAGGCTGCGGTTGGAAAGATTGCTAAAATGTTGTTGTGGTGGTGGGGCTCTCTGAAAGTTATTTTGTCCTTGTAACTGGTTTTGGTTTTTATTCTGGTTCCAGGCAAAATTAGGGCGATTCCTCTAACCGGGATTATACATGGAAGAGTATGGATCTTTCTTTAGTCTTTGCTAAAATGCAGTATTAATCTAATCTTATCCTTGAGATGGTGGATTATAAAGACACTCTTCAGTCAAGTGTGACGGATCCGAACAACAAGCACAAATAGTTCGGAGGGGAGCAATAGGGCTAAGCGTAGGAGATGAAAATTTGCTCTCAATCACTTCGAGTTTCCGTGTGATTGAGACCAGTTTGGCTTTCGTCGCAATTAAAATGTCAAGATAGTGAAAATGAAACGGCTGGTCGGGTGCTTTCCCACTGTAGTGTTTGCTCAGCGAGATATTCTAAGAATGGCCAGGCTTTCTCGTCGGATTTAGATAGGAAGTGACCTTGACATATGGTTTCCAATAACCGTTTAGTTTCTCGAAGCATGCTCTCATGTAAAGTACGATAAAGTTGTCATTTTTCAAAACCATGGTGAGGACACTGCACAAGGAGATCCTTGTACCGTTCAAAACACTTCCAAAATGGTTCATTAGAAAGCTTCATGAATTGATTGATGATCTCAGTTCTGATGCGCACAGTTTTATGATTTGGATAAAAATTCTTTAAAAAGGCTTTTACAAACTCATCCCAACTAGATATGGAATGAGATGCGGTGGAATAAAGTCATTTTTCTGCTAAATCGCAAAGGGTGAAGGGATCATTCTTAAATGGATCGCATCATTAGAAAGCTGGGTGGTTTTCATCATCTAGCAAACTTGCTGAAATTTGTTGATGAAGGCGTATGGGTCATCAGAATCAAGCCCATAAAAGTTGGACAGAATGTTAAGAAAATAGGGTTTAATCTCAAAATTATCCCCGTTAGCTAGTGGTACAGAAAGACGGGTAGGAAGAGTTGTACGGGTTGGATAGTATAAGTCTTGTAACACGATGCATGGTGGTGCTCCTACGGGAGGAGTTTGATTATTCTCACAAAGAGTTGGTGGAATCATGTTGGGAAATGCGGAATTGTGTTTGCCGAGAAAAGGTGGATCTCCCGACATTTCGTGAGAACATGTACGAGAAAATGAAGGTGAAGATGTGTGAAAAGCATTGCGATCAATTTCGGTGTTGACCAATAAAAGTAAGGTGTGCGTAGGGGAAGAAGAATCGACTTCAGAGTCAACCACGTAGTCGGTAGGGACTAGCGAAACGCGGACTAAACGGGCACTAGTGTCCCGAGTCTAAACGGCCATACACTAAATAAGTTTAGTGTTGTCAAAACACGTGGTAGAAGGTGAAGATAAGAAAATGTCAATGAGAAATGTAGGTGAAAGACAGGTAAAATGGAAATTTGGTGACAAATAGCAAGATTTTATGAAAATTTTGGAATTTTTAATTTTTTAAAAGTTTTTGGATTTTTTTTGAAATTTTTGTTTGGTTTTGAAAAACTACGGAATACGGAATTATAGGACTCAACTTCAAATAATCATAATCAAAATATGCACAATCACACCTAGATTTAGGGTCCTCAAAATCCAATTAAATCGCTCATAACTGTTCTAAAGCGACAAATTGTGAGATATCTCTCGAATCGCCTCTTTACTGCCAATTATGGTCAGATATGCATAAGTGAGGTAAGGAGGATTCCGCTCACGAATCACCATAAGACGGGTCTTTTAAACTTACCTCCTCACTTATCTAGCCTAGGCACCATAAAATCAAGTTTAGATAAATGGTCGAATACCCACAACCTTCCTCTGTCCTATTGAGCACGACAAGTCCTTAATTAGATGGGTCTAGATATTTTTTAATCAAGCTCAATGGTAATACGTATGTTTTTTTTATTTTGGGGATCTTAGAAAGGGTAATAAAATCCCCACCCATCTGAATTGGTGTTATAGCCCTTTAAAGTCTGTATTATTTATGCAAAATAGTAACAATCAAAATCTAAAACACTTACAAGAAAAAATTTTATAGGCGGCGGCGCAAAGAATCCTGCACAAAAACAGTTTATTAAGAAGGAGGAGAGAGTTTACGTAAAGAATACTGCAAAAAAACAATTTAATGAAGCTTAGAGGGAGTTTCTGGAGAAGTGAAGGACTCACAAAAAATTTAAGGCTCTGAAGCCGAACTGCCGCCAAATCCTTCTTTAAGGCCGCGGAAGCGTGGTGGGATTTAGTTGATTGGTCTCCAAATTTCTTTGGTGCAATTCTCTTGTTCTTTTCTTCTGGATTTCAGCCTCCGGTTCTCAATTTATTCATTATATTTGCTCCAGATTTTGGTACGGTTTAGCCGCAGTTTCTCCTTGATCCGATGCGATGTAGCCGCGAGATGTGGGTCAAACTTCCCATGACTTTGGCAATGAACTTGATCTTCTGCCTATCCTGTACACTCGCACAAAAAGAATCAAATAATAACAAGATGGATGTTTATGGTTTTTTTATCCACAAATTAACCCAAAACTACAAAAAGAAATAAACTACCGTCTTTCCGGCAACGACGCCATTTGATTGAAAGGTTTTTGCCACGTTTTTAAATTCATATTCCACGATCAAGACGGGTTCGCTTGGTAGCTATCCGGTTGAGTATGGGTCTATCCACGGAGAGATGAGTATCTTTTTCTTTATGTTTTAACGCGTTAAGTCAAGTTCGTCGGAGTTTGTTCGATACTAACTATGTGTTCGGATATGTTATGTTAAAGAAAGCTTGTTAGGGATAGCTTAGTTTGAGTTAGGAATTCACTCACTTCTTTCATTTGCCTCTCTTGATATTGATATTACGGTAATCGGCAACAACGAGAATTAGCACGACTAGGAAGGATACTTGCGAGTATAAGCTAGGCTTTCCAACGCTTAGTCCCTTCCCTTTGGTCCTTGTCTGTCCGTTCTTGACTCTTAGCCATAACCTTCGGCCAACCCAACCAAAACCGGTCTCACTAGGGTGTCACCACTATCATAGAGGATAGGATGTCGAAAGGAGCGGATTGTGGATATTTTACCGGGAGTTCAACTCAAGTTGTTGGCTAAATGAAATAGTGAAGGAGATTTTCTTCCCTCCAACTTCCCTTTTCTTACCCTAACAAGTGAGAAAACTACTCACTCATTGTAAAAAAAAAACAAGTAAAAAAGATAGAAATGAATGAGATAGAAGAAGGCAACTGACCACTTAGGATCTCTCCTAAGCAAAAATCACACTTGAGTTTTCATAGTTGCAATGATAAAATAAAAGAGAAGAGAAGAATAAAACACAATTATACTACTAAGAAAATAAAAGGCTAATAATAAAAACTAAGTTAACAATGTAGGAAAGACAAGATAAAAAATCTCCCAATCTTCATTTATCATCCACTCAAATACTCTCATTACAATTTTAATGGATGAAAGATGATGAAGAAGAAGAAAAAGACTAATCTATTTTATCACTAAACCTAGGAAAAATAATACATCCTTGTTTGCTTCTGAACTGGAGTATTTATAAGCAGTAAAATGAAATCTAGGGCAATATTCTAAAGCCAAATGAAATGACCAAACGTCCATAAAAATTCGTCAAATGATCCCATGTAAAGGCCGCGGATCCGCCGCCTTAAAGAGAAAATTTTTGTGCATACGCGGTCGTTTATTGGAATTGATTCTCCATTTTTCTTGTGATTTCTTGTGTTGCTTTATTCTTCTGTTTGGTAAATTCACGTTTGCAAAATCCTTCCAAAATTTTCTCAGATTTTCAACGGTCCAAAATGACAACTCTTTTTGACTTTTTCTTAATTAAACTATTTGAATTTTGTCTCTTGGATCTCCCTCGAGCTCCACACTGCCATTCTTGATCCGTGTGCCTCCTCCCTCGTACTTTGTGCTTGTCCTAAATACGAATGACCATCATTTGATCTTGTCTCTTGTACTGGTAAGCAGCACATGACGGATGTGGATGAACGAAACCCATATTTTTATCCGTTTGTCGGCAGTTGTCCTGAATTTGTTATAACCGTGCGTGATTTACATTATTCTGGACTGAGAACTTGTAATCTGTAATTATATAGAAAATACGGATCAACAACACCTACCTATATGCAATGTGATCAAGAATTGATGGTAACAAGATGCAGTGTTTTGGTATGAACAAGTCATCAATTGGATGGTTGTTGTTAAATCGGCTATCTAATCTTCCATCTTTTAAATTCGTGATTATTATCTCTCGCATGCTGCCTTATGTATGATGTAAGAATATTTTTCGTGTCCTTATCATTTCTCACCTAAAAAGCGGGATTTTCATTGATATTCGACAATGCGATATCTGTTTCATTATTATGAGCAATTTCTTCCTGATAATGTGCTTGATTACTGTCCGTCGACACATTTTCATTTGGAAAGGGAGGACGGTTCCAATTTAATCTTCTCCGATCCTCGTCATGGTTCATTTAAGGTTCATTTGCATTTTCATGCACGACCATTCGACATGTATGGCCTAATGACTGTGGAGAAGACATATTTAGACTTCTTCTTGAACATTTTCAATAAGTTGGATGATCTTGAGGGGTTTCGGTTGGTACATGAATTTTGCTTGAGAACCGGTTTAAAATCAGTCTCTTTCGCCAACAGAATGAATTCAGTAGAAAAGACATTTGCACAATTTAGCTTCTTTGTAGGCTCTCATACTTTCTGATTAGCGTTTATTCTCTTTTTGGAAGAGTGTCAGCTAGCTAGCCTCGCATTAGGCTTTTGTAGCCCCTCAAGTTGAGTGAATGAGTTCTTCAAGGGGACGAAGGAAACCTGACGATAAACTTGATAAGGGACTCCATCTTTACCTCGCTTCTCTTTTGGTAGCATGAAATCCCGCATTTTGAGACGTTATTGTCTTCTGAGCTGAGGATGATTCCATGAAACAGTCCTCGGCAAAAGTGACGCCTTCATCACTTTGTGGGTCATGTTTTGAGTAAGAAAGCTTTTCAAACACGGAATTTATTTTCGATTTTGCATCAGGAGCTTGCACCGCTATAGGTTGCCCCTAGTATATAGTGGCGGTGTTGGTGATGACTACCTTTCCGTCTTGGATATGACAGGTGATCTTCATTAGGGTAGAAGGGGTGTTTATCGCGAACTTGGCAGAGACTGATGTGGCCTGACGATTGTTTGGGTGCAGCGCGGGTGCCTGCCCCGCATTGAAATTGATCCCGTCGAGCACGAATGTCTTTGGTTGAGTAGCTTGCAGCACCGAGAATTTGTTGATAGTGCTGAAAGGGTATTCTTCAAGATCATAACCAGTTAAATCATTGGCTGGCGGAATGAACCGGGGGTTGGCACTAGTGATGAGAAACATGGCCCTTGTGATCTTAGAAGTTGCGGCAATATCAGCGGGAGAAGTGTTTTTGTCTTCGTTGTTGAAAGTCATTGTTGATGGTTCGAGTTAATCCTGAAAAGGAAACTATCATAACATTGGAAGCCTTGAGTCATAAAGCGGGCTTCGGACAAAATATGTCGAGCATTCCTGATTTTAATAATGATTTTGACTCGAAAAGTTTCATAATGTCACAATAGTGGTATAAGAGGAAACATAGCCCTGTTAAATCACTTGTTAAATTTAGCGAACCTTGTTAGTGTATAGCCCATCTAAGTCGTCGTAAGATTCAGTGGACTTTATTATAGCAAGTACATGTGATCTTCAAAAAATTCTGTTAACCAGAGATTCTAGAATAGAAGAAAATATCGATATGATTTAAAACAACCTGGGGAGAAGTCGTTCCCTAGCGAGGTCGCCATTTTTTTACCCTCTTTAGGACCTCTAACGATCAAACGTTCTAATAAAGGTAGAGATTAAACAAAACAAAAGTTTATGGATTTAAAGTTTAATCAGAAGATCCTGAGGTTCGAGACTTCCGAAAAACGCAAGCATTTATCATTAATTACGCCCTATTGTCTCAGGAATACTTAGACGGGATAGCTTATTAGGTCGTTCTAAATCACATCATTTAGAGAAAGATCACATTACGTGTATATGTATTTGCAATAAAAGATAATATGAAACAAGTCATCAAAAGAATTTATTATACAACTTTAATATATGTACATTTCTTTACGTCTCAAAACTTATATAAAAGAATTATAAGAGATACAAATGTATTTTGAAAAGAGAGAGGGTCTAGTATTAAAGTTGATGTCAAAGGTTAGGACATTAGTAAATATCTTTGCTTGGCCAAAACCAATACTTAGCCTCTTTAAACAAGTGTGGGATCTCTTATATGGGACCCACAACATACTTAAAAGAGTTTCGGATATCTTTAACTAAGATACCCACACAAATTCTATAATTGCGGGTGTCTTTTTAAGATACCCGACAAGTAGGCATCTTTTAAAATGCCCGACCCCATTTGCAGACATGTTTGAATATGTCTAAATTGCGGGTATCTTTAGAGAAAATACCTTCCAAGTTTCATGTTTGCGGGCATCTTCTAAAATACATGACTTGCAGGTATCTTTTGAGATACCTGGCTCAATTTGCCAGTATCTTTCAAGATATCCGATTTGCGGGTATCTTTCAAGATACCCGAACCCTCTTCCGGATATCTTTAAGATACCTGGTTTGCGGGTATCTTGAAAGATACCCGATCCCATTTGAGGATATCTTTTAAGATACCCGATTTGCTCATGTTGGTATGATTGAGCTTTGTCTAAATTGTATGAACATAATTATACATGTTATGTTCAAATTGGTTTTGAAATGAAACATAGAATTTTACTCTATGTTTAAGGTTAAGTTAAAAACATAAGTTTTAAAGTTTTCATATCCATGTATGGTCTTGTTTCTAAACTTAATGAGTTGGCTTTCACAAGTCTCGGACGGATCGCGATTTGGTGCTCTTGGGTGAAAATTATGACTGTTTTGCTAACATGTGTCTGGGCTGGCAGATTCAACCCGTAAATCTACAGATATCTTTTGAGATATCTAAAACTCCATTATTTCATGATCAATTATCTTCATATATGGTCTTGTTTCTAAGTTCATTGAGTTATTTTTCATACGCTTCAAACGGATCATGATTTGATACTCTCGAGTGAGAGTTATGACTGTTTTGCTAACATGTGTCGGAGCAGACATATTCAACCCGAAAATCTTCTTTGAATTTATAAAAATTTGGATAGAGTATCCTATTATATTTTTAAGGTTTAATTAAGAACGTAGATTTGTGCTCCATTTTCTTTTATACGAAGAACATGGGCTTCCCTTGTATTCTAAAGAAAATATAGAATTTTTTCTATATTCTAAAACGAGCATTTTTCATAATTGATGTTTGTCAAAAAATATGAAATTAATCATGTCCCTAAGTTCATTAGGGGAGTTCTTAAACCTTCAATCCAAGGTATTCCTTATCAAATTAAGAAGAATCATTTTTTTGAAATGAAAAGGCTTTCATTAAATATTCACCTTTTCTTTCTTTTTTCTTCTTTCTCTTCTTTTACTTCTCAGCGGAAAGTGTAAGTCTACGTTAGCGCCCCGGCAGTCTACAGACGCCAAATGCGGAACAAAAACTTTTAACTGGCGCTATCGTATACTTTAAACCGGATCTGCCATTATTGCTAAACTAACAAACTGTAAAGAGTGTAGAAAGGTTATACCGAACGATCCGAGTCCTTCGTTCTTTAACCATCATCCCACGCTCCGTTGCGGCTGCTCCGATCTCGTCGATCTCCGATATCCTCGTCGAGGTGGCACCACATGATCGGTTCTTTAAACGGGCTCCCGCCTCTGACTCGAGGCAACTCGATCGTCAAGTTTGCTAAAAGAGACGACCAAGATTGATGTAGAGAATGAGTAGATGACTTTGTCTCACTTCGTCCAAATCCGTGGACGATCGGTTAATGAAGTTGCCGAGGGAATTGGGTGATGGAATGAAATAAACTGTAAAATTCCATGCACCCCAAATACTATCATAATCTTTTCACAAATGAATCAAGTAACCAAAAAGAGAGAGGGGAGGGGCCTTTCTTATAAAGAGAAGGAGGAGGGTGAGTGTAGGAGGGAAGTGGTGACCATAAGAGAATAAATATCAAAGCTTCTCACTCAAAATATCCTTAGCTAAACAAAACATCATTAATGCAAATGGTGATTCATTAACCTAGTCACCATTGCATTAATGGCTCCATTAAAGCACTAATGACTCACTAGCCTCATCATCACTTCTAGAAGCTTCTAGAATGATGACTCACCTCAACTGAAGAAAAGATAAATTCGTCTTTAACCGAATGTTAAAAGACGGCTGATAGAAAACTGGAAACTGGCAACTTCCAAAAGTGATCCTGAAACGACTTTCAGGAAAACCCCGAAACTGTATAAATATACCCGCATTTGTATTACGACCGAATACAAATGCAACTGAGACAAAGATATTATACCTACTCAATATAATACTCGGATCCGGCTTAAACCAAAGCCGACCAGTATTATCTGCCCGAAAAATAACACGTGCGTAAACGCACGTGCATTTTTCGAACCCTGCCATAAAACCATACGGCCTCTACAACGTTTCGCCCGAACTTGGGAAACTGTCT
The DNA here is from genome assembly GCA_030015575.1 of Agapanthus africanus. NCBI lineage: Eukaryota > Viridiplantae > Streptophyta > Magnoliopsida > Asparagales > Amaryllidaceae > Agapanthus > Agapanthus africanus. The sequence goes on from JASDDO010000024.1 coordinate 174,080,746, forward strand.
GTGGGGGACTCTAATGACTCGTCAGTACCCTGGCAGTGGGTTTAACCACAAACCGTCAGCGGCACTAGCTATGCGTAACGGCTGCCCATGGACTGACCTCAAGGATGGCCGAGGAGCGAACTCAAGGGAGACCGATGAGCGAACTCCTCCGAAAACCCTACTGAGCCTAACAGTGACAATGTATATACAGTCCGGTCCGTTCGTCAATGAGTATCGCATATCCGCCTAGGGGGCTAGTAACGTCAGACCCCCAATAGCAGTATAAGTCGTGTCGGAGTGAAGCCCAATAACACCCTGAGATACTACTGGAGTACCTACCAATAAATCTCCTGCCATGGCCATGGACTTTGTGTAATGGCTCTCCTAGACACAGCACGACCTCGCCCCCAATACCGGGAGAGACGAATCCCCTGCCGATCCGCTCACGTGCCTCCATATGGCTCGGGACTGTACCCAAAAGCTACCTGTTTGCACGACTCCTTTGAGCCGTGGTAGGGTAGAAATCAAAGCACGGTGGGAACTCACACGAGACAAATGACGACCTCAGGTCGATGAACTAACCTGTACACATGTCACCAGGGAACTGCTATCTGACGGTAGATATAATACTAACTAGCAGATTCTCGGCGAGTCCTGTCCGGTGTACTCATAACCCAATGAGCACCTGTATACATCTTAGATGATCCAACTGACACCAGTGGCTTGTGAGACCGGCCACCGCCCCTCGACGGGGTCTCGACTGTATACACTAGTCTACTCCGGAGTATCGATGCCCTGTCTCGAAACTCCCACGACTAGGGACCACAATTAAGGATATGCATATAAACTACCCAACTCTCACGTATATGATCGCCATCATACTGTTGGTAGTAAAGCAAGATCCTAAGGGCTCTATCAAAGTGTAACATGCAATCAGTCACCTGAACATGTACACGACTGATAAAGGCAAACCAGATAGCATACTATCATCTCGAGTAAGACTGTCCTACCGGGATAGGTCCTCCGCAATCATTGCAATCACGTACCTGCGATCCAATAATTGACTATGAGGGCACTATCTCCAACAATCTCCCACTTGCACCCAAGGCTAATATTGCGATGTCGACTATTCACAGCCCGTGTGAAACCGAACATCCAACTCCTCTACTAATCAGTTTCACAAAGCCCGTTTGTAAAACTATTGTGTTCGAGAAATAGCCTCAGTGAGTGGATCCGCCTAGAAGTATCTTTCTATATCTCTCTTAATCTCAAGTTCACGGAGAAAACCATCTCCCGAATTGAGTAATACCTGTCTTAGAACATGTCTGGATATCTGATGGGACCTTAGTTCATAAATGAACTCCATATCCAAACTTCTTAGACTGAATCGATCACTGAACCTAATCAGTATCGGGCACCTTGCTTCCCACAGTATCCTCTTGGACCACCTGTCCATAATACTGTCCTTTTTCGTCAGAGGGAAAAACTAAAAATCTGACAGTCACTCTGTCATCCACGTCACCTTTGAAGCTTAGAATGATAATCGTCTCCCGAAAGAGGCTGCCGTTATCAAATCCGTAGAACATGTACCAATGTTCTAAAACTGCTTCCTTATGTTTCTCCAGGATTGGATTAATACAAACTTATTGCATCTAGTGCAAAACCAACATTTGGTGTGGTACTTGACATCTCATGATTGACTCAATTGCCTAAGCAAGTGATCTGCCAATCATGCACATCCCTCTCCCCTTTAGTCTGTAAGACACCTTTAGAGAGGGTGACTCCATCACCTGTAGGTACACCACCATGCTAGGATTCAACTATTCCAAAAACCATTAGAATATCTGTCAAAGTACCCACATTGGGAAACTACCCAAATCCAGATCTAAAACCATAGATCTAGAAACCAGAATGTCAAATATTATATCCATATCCTGTCTGGAGAAACAACTGTGTGACGACCACAGTACAACCGATCGTAGTATAGGAATTTTACTTCCTACTCTGTGTATGTCATCCTGATACCAAGACATCACACCCTACTACCTTCTTAACTGATCCATCCCTTATTCTGATTGAAGTCAAACCCATGACTGTCACATCAAAATTAGATGATCTATCTCCGCTATAACTTCTCTAGTCTATAAATAGACATAAGCATCTTGCCCACTATTCTTCCGTTGCTCCCACTGACTACGACAACCCTCCTACCGGGTCTCAGATCCTGGAACAACAGTAGTGTCAAGTCTGGGTAGATAAGAACCTCCCTGTCACCGTCCTTGAGCCTACCGAAGTACCTCTCGGGTGTCTGAGGTTACCTACCATACCTGCGGAGTGGCTATTGGAATGTCAAACCTGATTGAATGTATAGGTCCTATTAAATTTTTCCGTAATCGTTCGCGGTTCTGGAATCACTTCCAGTTCTACCATACTCCCACTACTGTTTTCTTAAAAAGATCCATTTTTACTAAAACTGTGGCAAGTCAAGAACAATATCACTATTGATCTTCCCAATGGTAGAATATCAACCCTCGTCATAGCTAGGGTCAACCCACAAACAGCCATTACAGAAACGTGCCCTGAGTTATCCAGAGTCTGGTTTTAATCATAAGCTGGACAACTCCCCGTACCTCAATATCTTTTAAGGTACGATCCATTCTATATCCAATACAGAAACTTTGGCACTTATTTAATTGGAACCAGATTCAAATCATGCAGCTGTCTCCAGTGCATATCAACTTAATGGAAAAAGGCTAATCAGCATTACTCAACTTAGGAATCCATCCAATTATGAGCAACCTGAAAGAGAAACACGTTTCTCATAACCATCACTATCATCTGAATACCAATCACAAGAATCTACATCTTCGATCTCTTTGAAGAATCCCGATACTTATGACACCTGGTTCTCTACTTTATTCTTATACCCACAACTTCTCAAAAATTAGACCTTGTATTTCTACGAAACACTTATCTAAATACTAGAGAAGTTATAAGTAAACAGAACATAGTACGAGGACCTACCCCTTTGTCCTGGTGGATACTGGACAACATACAATACTCTGTATAAGTCCGCTGAGTTAAACAACTCATAACTTGTGCGTTGTCGGTGGAAAACTGTACCCTGGCGATTTCCTCAAATATCACCAATTACAACGAATTCCGATATAATGAGGATGATCACCTAATTCCCAATATCTTACTCCCACTCATCATCTGTAAAACCATACAGATATGAGAATGAAACCTGGTAAATACATACCCTTGGAGTAAGTGTCTAATCGGGAAAACAGTTTTTCCTTTAACAATGCACTGAAACATGAAAATGTTTCGTAGGGGTATCCTGGTATTCATAGCAATGCCTCTTCCATAATCCAATTCATGACTTCAACCGTATATTTTATTGCCATCTCTCCAAATCCCTTTATTTGTCTTTAGTCGTTACCTTCTGTACACCATCGTTAGGCTAAATGGTTTTCTTCCTTCCCTACCGTTCGGCACCAGCCTATGGTTTGGAAGAAGACTATCCAGTAAGCATAATAGGTGTACCCTCCTAAACCAAGGAGTACTCGCATCTCGAGAGAAGGTGACGATAAAAGACAACTGAATAATACCTTATTCTTTTAAAGGTGAAATAGGAGCGGCGATGAAGTACGCGGTTTTGGTCGTGAATGATATCAGTCGCACTTTACTTTGCCCTCTTTCTAATCCCTTTATTTTGTCTTTACATATTACCTTCTGCACACCCTACTTATGCTAATTGGTTTTCTTCATTCCCTACCTTTCGGCACCAGCCTATGGTTTGGAATAAGACTATCCAATAAGCGTAATAGGTGTACTCTCCTAAACCAAGGAGCTCTCGCAACCTGAGAGAAGGTGATAATAAAAGACAACTGAATAAACCAATTCTATTTCTCCTGAACCTGGATCCATCCCCGAAGAAGTCCCTTCGAGTTCGTATATAACCATACGATGGATCTATCCAATGGAAGTGGATATCCGTAATAATACGGGTGTTCTGAGAAATGCAAAGGGTAAAAGAAGGAGTGGCAATGACTTATGCAACACAGACAATCCAAAAGCCAGTATTTTAAGAAGGTTCGGTCAACTTGGTCACTGAGTCATAGTCTAGGGTCGGTCAAAGGTCGCTGCCAAAGAGAGAGAGAGAAAAGAAAAACTCTGCGTGCACTCTAACCTAGATCAGAATGGTCATCACTTTATCTAATCCGGAAACCTCCCACTGTCCTGTCAAATTCTCCTCCAAACCTAAAGAAGAATCAATCGGGATCACCCGAAGAGTAAACCAACTCATCAGTGGGAATCGGGATCCAACTCTCATCGCATGTTAACGTGATGGAATGCATCCACGTTATTCATACTCCAGAAGGTATGCGCATACTTGGCAAGTTTCAGTTTCTTTAGAAACTCCCGATATCATTTTCTTGCCCCATGCTCTTATGACCTTGACGTATGCCAACAAATCATAAGTCACATGTCAAGTTCTGCCCGTCATTATCTTGTTAATTTGAACCCACCCGTACATACCCTTGACGTATGCCAACAAGGTAATACGACTGTCCCAAACCAACTCATCTATCTATGCAACAAATGAATACCCAGCAGCTACCAAACACTATGCCTTGACGTATGCCAACAAACATAGCTTGAATACTACTGACCATCCATAAGAAACGACGGAGGGCTACGGCTGGTTTTTGGCGAAAAACCTTTAACGTAGTGAACTTGATATCGCTGAAGGAACCTGATAGCTTTTTAAAATATAGTGGCGAAAACCTTTTGCTAAAGAGGTCACTCCCGGTAAAGAGATCTCGGCTCTTTCCTCGTGGAATGAGGTGCAGGATATTCCACTGAATACCGCTATGCAAAGCAACATATAATCGACTATAGTGAAGTTATTACCCTGACGCAAACTTCTGTCCAAGGGGTCGGTCCCGGTGAAGGGATATCGGCCCTTGCCTCGTCGAATGAGGTGCAGGATATTCCACTGAATACCGCTATGCATAACAAAAGGAAACGTCTTTGCAATAAAACTTTTTAAAATTGTTCCAACAACTCAACAGGTTTGTTTTCCTTTGCATTGATCAGAATCAACGCAGTCCCATCAATCGATCACACCAGAAAAGAACGAAAATAAAATGTACGTATATGCCATCCGCATTCGTCACTGGGTCCCGTCATCACTCGTTAGGTTACTTAACTAACGACAGAGCGGGGGCTGGACTAGCGCTGGTGTAAAACATATACAACATCTAATAGTATATAAACCAATATACAATAATCGCTCCAGGCGTGATAATATGCAACATTACAGAAAAGTAATAAGCATCACAGAACAATACAGATATCTGGGATCCCCGAGTTTCACAGAGCCGCTGCTGAAACTCGACGTTCCCCTGTCGTGTGGATAGCCTGTGCAATGAAACCTAGACCCCTACGGGTGCGGCAAGTTACCCGCCAAAACCTGAAGCGAGGCAGTCCCCCACAGCATAGTGAATGGAATACCCGGTACTTCACGGAATCCGGTAAATTGAGTACCCCTCCTTGGGTCAACCTGTACCCCCTACGAGTGCGGCGAATAGTCTGCCAATTCTAGAGTGGGACCCCTCTGCCTCTCAAAGCCATGAGATGCGGACCCGTTGCCCTCCAGAACCCGGCTATCCGTGCACTCCGTCTCGGGGCAAAACCTAGTACAGTAATGAAAAATAGTACAATAGGTACATCGACCGCAACCTGGTCGTGCCCCAAAAGAATATTATACAACAGGCAGTGACGGCAGTCCACAAGTTGGACGCTCGCCCCGCTATATCAAATGTACAAATAAACTCAAACTGTACTACCATTGCACACTGCTATCCACCACGACAAATCCGCAACATCACAGCACAACACAGAACATCAACGCGAATGTCACGTTCGCAAACCCGTCTAAAAGAACTATAGCAATCAGACGCGGTTTACCGATCAAATGACATTCCCGGTCGGAGATATAATGTAAGCACTGTAAACTAACGTGTTCAAATTTCGATCGACCAAAGACCAAATATCAAAAAGTGGGCCCCACGGCTTACTGGTGAACAGTAACAAAATCTGGGCCAAAACGATATTTACCAAAAACCCCAAAATCTAACCAAGAACCCACTGTGAAAATTTGGGGCCACGAGCTCACTGTGTGGCCGCGGAAGCGCGGTCAAACCATAGGTTTGACCGCGTTTCCGCGGCTGCCTCATCGAATCACGTGCCCAAATTTCGACGTCGTTCTTAGAAAAGCCTGCACACATTTCTGAGACATGCAGAATAATTTTATCAGACCATTTAAAATCGACAGAAACTGTTAGGCTTGGATTTTGCAATTTTCGATTTCCGGTCAGATCGATATTTTAAACGCGTTAGCACAAGTTAGTATAGCAAAATTGTTAGGCTCTGATACCACTGTAAGTCTACGTTAGCGCCCCGGCAGTCTACAGACGCCAAATGCGGAACAAAAACTTTTAACTGGCGCTATCGTATACTTTAAACCGGATCTGCCATTATTGCTAAACTAACAAACTGTAAAGAGTGTAGAAAGGTTATACCGAACGATCCGAGTCCTTCGTTCTTTAACCATCATCCCACACTCCGTTGCGGCTGCTCCGATCTCGTCGATCTCCGATATCCTCGTCGAGGTGGCACCACATGATCGGTTCTTTAAACGGGCTCCCGCCTCTGACTCGAGGCAACTCGATCGTCAAGTTTGCTAAAAGAGACGACCAAGATTGATGTAGAGAATGAGTAAATGACTTTGTCTCACTTCGTCCAAATCCGTGGACGATCGGTTAATGAAGTTGCCGAGGGAATTGGGTGATGGAATGAAATAAACTGTAAAATTCCATGCACCCCAAATACTATCATAATCTTTTCACAAATGAATCAAGTAACCAAAAAGAGAGAGGGGAGGGGCCTTTCTTATAAAGAGAAGGAGGAGGGTGAGTGTAGGAGGGAAGTGGTGACCATAAGAGAATAAATATCAAAGCTTCTCACTCAAAATATCCTTAGCTAAACAAAACATCATTAATGCAAATGGTGATTCATTAACCTAGTCACCATTGCATTAATGGCTCCATTAAAGCACTAATGACTCACTAGCCTCATCATCACTTCTAGAAGCTTCTAGAATGATGACTCACCTCAACTGAAGAAAAGATAAATCCGTCTTTAACCGAATGTTAAAAGACGGCTGATAGAAAACTGGAAACTGGCAACTTTCAAAAGTGATCCTGAAACGACTTTCAGGAAAACTCCGAAACTGTATAAATATACCCGCATTTGTATTACGACCGAATACAAATGCAACTGAGACAAAGATATTATACCTACTCAATATAATACTCGGATCCGGCTTAAACCAAAGCCGACCAGTATTATCTGCCCGAAAAATAACACGTGCGTAAACGCACGTGCATTTTTCGAACCCTGCCATAAAACCATACGGCCTCTACAACGTTTCGCCCGAACTTGGGAAACTGTCTGTGGGGGACTCTAATGACTCGTCAGTACCCTGGCAGTGGGTTTAACCACAAACCGTCAGCGGCACTAGCTATGCGTAACGGCTGCCCATGGACTGACCTCAAGGATGGCCGAGGAGCGAACTCAAGGGAGACCGATGAGCGAACTCCTCCGAAAACCCTACTGAGCCTAACAGTGACAATGTATATACAGTCCGGTCCGTTCGTCAATGAGTATCGCATATCCGCCTAGGGGGCTAGTAACGTCAGACCCCCAATAGCAGTATAAGTCGTGTCGGAGTGAAGCCCAATAACACCCTGAGATACTACTGGAGTACCTACCAGTAAATCTCCTGCCATGCCCATGGACTTTGTGTAATGGCTCTCCTAGACACAGCACGACCTCGCCCCCAATACCGGGAGAGACGAATCCCCTGCCGATCCGCTCACGTGCCTCCATATGGCTCGGGACTGTACCCAAAAGCTACCTGTTTGCACGACTCCTTTAAGCCGTGGTAGGGTAGAAATCAAAGCACGGTGGGAACTCACACGAGACAAATGACGACCTCAGGTCGATGAACTAACCTGTACACATGTCACCAGGGAACTGCTATCTGACGGTAGATATAATACTAACTAGCAGATTCCCGGCGAGTCCTGTCCGGTGTACTCATAACCCAATGAGCACCTGTATACATCTTAGGTGATCCAACTGACACCAGTGGCTTGTGAGACCGGCCACCGCCCCTCGACGGGGTCTCGACTGTATACACTAGTCTACTCCGGAGTATCGATGCCCTGTCTCGAAACTCCCACGACTAGGGACCACAATTAAGGATATGCATATAAACTACCCAACTCTCACGTATATGATCGCCATCATACTGTTGGTAGTAAAGCAAGATCCTAAGGGCTCTATCAAAGTGTAACATGCAATCAGTCACCTGAACATGTACACGACTGATAAAGGCAAACCAGATAGCATACTATCATCTCGAGTAAGACTGTCCTACCGGGATAGGTCCTCCGCAATCATTGCAATCACGTACCTGCGATCCAATAATTGACTATGAGGGCACTATCTCCAACAGAAAGTACCAAGTCTTCATGTCTTGAAAATTCTATGAGTTCTTCTCCTCTCTTCTTGAATAATGAGGGGCATCCATTCTCTTTCATCTTTTGTGGAGCGAAAGCCGGATAGGAGGTTACTTAAACTCAAATTTTCTATACGAGGAGAAGTAATTCATCCATATCCTCATTTTAAGGGAAGTGAGGGAAGAGAATAACCACCCATTTAACATTTAAAAATAGGCAACTGCAGCCCATGCTGGTATCTTTTCAGAGATACCCACAACCGCTTCGTCAAAGCATATATCCGCATTGGCTTTGGTAAATAGGAGATATCCGCTCGTGGATATCCGCCCTAGAAGATATCCGCATAGGGGATATCTGACTCAAAAGATATCCGCAAATGATAATTCAGTGATTTTTTTTATTTTTGTTAACACATTTTTTTGTGTCAACCATCTTGAAAAAAAACTATTTTAGGATTTTATGAAAAAATTGCAATATATAATCTAATCAATCAAAATATAAATAAGAATGAAATGAGATCAAGAAAAAAAATATCTTTTTAGGGTTCCATGGAAAAGTTTTTAGAATATAATATAATCAATCAAAATATAAATAAAAATGAGATTTATATCAAGAATAAAAAGAAAATTAAGTTTTCTACGGTTTAAAAGAGTTCATGAACATGGAGATTTCTCAAAATCCAAGAATAAAAATAAGGTCTCCGCATTTCCTTCTTGAACTTTTTTTTAACTTTTGTTGCCTTACTTTATATAGTTGGACTTGAAATTTAGACTTTTTGAGTTCCAATCTAAATCCGAGTCCAATAAGCTAGTAACGCTGGACTTTAAAATCCAAATCCGAGTCCACCATCAGAAACGCTGGATTTTAAAATCCAAATTCGAGTCCAAAACCAACAACGCTAGATTTTAAAATCCGAATCCAAAACCAATAACACTACAAAATACAATCCAAATAAAAGTCTAAATACAATCAAACAATCCAAAACTACAAAATACAATCCAAATAAAAGTCTAAATACAATCAAACAATCCAAAACCAATAAAGCCAGGAGAGATTTTGAGTGAACTGAAAAAACTATTGAGATTAAAGGAATTTTTTACTAAAAAAAATTAAGAAGAATTTGAGGGAAAATATAGGGAAAAACCCAATATGAAAATTAAATTCTGCAGCAAATATTGCATGCAACTCCATTTCCTACCCTTCCCAACAACCACTTAATTTTACCTGTCCAAATAATTCATCAGCATAAATTCATTTTATTTTTCTTCCAATGCATGCAATGCAAGATTAATATATTCCTGGCATTATTGGCAGGCTCCAAAGGTCACTTCCAAAATGCCAATCGGAAGCGTCAGTGTCTACAGTCACAAGTTCGTAGGATGCCCCATGCCATGTGGTGTCCAAATAACTCGACTAAATCCGATCAACGCCCTTTCAAGCAATGTCGAGTATAACCACGCCTCTCAGATGCCACAATCATGGGGAGCCGAAACGAGCACGCCCTTTCAAGCAATGTCGAGGAAATTTTGGATTTGAATTCAAAAGAAATAAATAAAAGTTGAACACTTAAGTAAAAAACGAATATAGAAACAAAGTTTGCTAACAATTATAGTTTTTTGGCCTGGTCAGGGTTTCAAAAAGAAGTACAAAAATGCCAAAGGAATGCACACTACTTAAAAGATCAGCTCCGAGGGTTAGGAATCGGGGTGCAATGCTTAACGAGCTCAGTAGCACCGTGGTGTTCGAGAGGCCAAAGGACGAAGAGTTTGTGAGGAGGTGGCAGCTTGCTTGTGAGGGGAACGTTGCTCATGTTGTGGTGATGCCTAATGTCACTGTTGAGAAACTGAATGAGTTTTTGAGTGAGTTGGGTGAGAAAAGATTGGGTTGGTATGATGGTGAGTGTTCAGTTCCTTGTATTGCAGCAGATATCGGGGAGGATAATTGCTTCTGTGATATTCATAAGTCATGTGTTGGAAGTTATGATAAAATGGGGAACAATTGGAAGCTATGAGGAAAAAAAACATCTATTTCATTTTCGGTTGTGATTATTGCAAGTCGTCTTTGTTTTTAATTCCTTCTTTTTTCCTCTCTTTACATTTTTTATTGTGCAATGGTCCACTTTATGTTCATGTAGAGGCAGATTTAAAATAGGGTAAATTGTTAAACCCACCCACGCACCCACCCCGCACCCCCAACCCCCCCAACCCCCCCACCCCACAACACACAGTTTTTCCTGTTTGAAGGAAACGCCCTGGCCTCCAAACGTTAAAAAAAACCTATGAATTTTTTTTCGGTTGTCGAAAAACCCCCTGCTTGCGGTATTTGTATAGCTACCTGTTATATCTAGATATTATGCGATATTTATATAGTTTCCTGTGATAAATATGCAGTTGCCTAAGACATACAGTTGTCTGCAATATCTATGATCTATTTAGATATAGTAAGCAACTATACGGATACTAAATGAAAATTTTCCGGATAGTTTTGACAACCGCTTCTAGTCCGGGGGGTTTTGTCAACTGAAAAATCTGCATGAGAGGGATTTAAACAATTTACCCTTTAAAATAGATCAACTATATCGGTAATCCTGCCACATAATTTTATTACTTTAAATATACTCCAATTCTGAGGTTACAACATAAAATGCAATAAAATAATTGTAAAATGAAATGAAACCATGCCATAAATAAACAAACCTCTCTCTCTCTATATATATATCTATATATATATATATATATAATCGAGTGAGACGCTTTCTTATGTGAGACGGATGGCTCTTTTATGTGTAAATAAGATACACTCTATAACACCATACCCCCTGTGTATTTCACCGATCCAAACCGTTCACCGTGATCCACACGTCACACATACCCTACATATCAATTTTCATGAGATTCCTACACCTCTAGCACGCGCGATCGATGATATCATTTTTCAGACTACCGAGAGACGTTCATTTTTCATTCACTTGATCGCATGTGCTAGAGGTGTAGGAATCTCATGAAAATTGATACGTAGGGTATACATGACGTGCAAATCACGGTGAATGGTCTGGATCGGTGAAATACATGAGGGTATGGTGTTACAGAGTGCGTTTTATTTGTCTCACATAAGAAAGTGTCTCACTATATATATATATATATATATATATATATATGAGAATAATGGAGGAAAGAGGTCATAGGAGGCTTTTTGCGTTAGATGGCGGCAAAAAACACGTCCTCCACAATTTTATTCGATGATCGGCACCTTCCAACTTGATCTCCATTTTCGAATTTGTCGATACACCAAATTTCATATGATTACAACACCATTTCACTGTTGATTTAGCAATGTAAAAAGTTCTATTGTCGGTAAACCGTTAATTTTGCATCACTAAATCAACGGTGAAAAGGTGTTGGAATCACATGAAATTTGGTATATTGACATGTTAGACGATGAAAATCAAGGTGGCCGGTGCCAATCGTCGAATAAAATGGTGGAGTACGTGATTTGTGCCGCTACCTAACGCAAAAAGTCTCCTAGGGCTTCTTTCCTCCATTATTCTATGTGTGTGCGCGCGCGCGCTCGCTCTCTCTATTGCAAACCGGTCAGGTCCATTTAAGTCGATCTATAACATATTTTAACGATCTGATCCGTTCAAGTTGATCACCCTACTCTCAAATGTATGTATATGAAAAATCAAACGATTTGAAGACCTCTAACCTATGCATCAATGGATACGTCTTTCTATAATGCAACATAAACTTCATCCGTCCGATACATTGATTAGAGGTCTTCAAATACTTTGATTTTTCATACACATATAGTTAAGGATAGGATGATCAACTTGAACGGATCGGATTGTTAAAATACGTCGTAGATCGAAAATTCCCGATTTTAAAAAATACGGACCGGTTTGCAATAAATCACTCCTCTATACATTCACATACTTCATTTGCAAAATGAACATAATCTTGAGATGAACATAGACCAAAGCATTTACGCGTAACCAAGTCAGCATCATTCTAGCAAACACAAGAAAATTTACAAACAACTACTGATTTAGTTTTACCAAAGAATCCAACTACATAATATTATTACTTCCACGCAAATTCCATTTCTGAGATGATACAACATAAAATTTAATTAAACAATAATTATACAAATAACTTGATCTTTTCTAACATTACATTTTGACTATGCCATGAATCACCTATATATAGACTTCAATTTTTGAGATAAATATGCGTGCAAAATGAACAGAATCTAGATCCGGTTTATACATGAAAGCTTTCACATATAGTCCATGGAATCATTTGATGATTGATTGCTGAAAGATTGGCCGTTTGGTGGAGTTTGCGGTTGTGTATGATGAGCATTCGGGTGTTGGCGAGAAAAAAATGGGCGGTTGAAGGCGTTGTTTCCGTTAATGTTAGGTATCTGTCCTGTTTCTATCTTAAGCCTACGAACTTCTTCTCGAAGAGTTTCGTTGAGAGCTGCACAAAAATAAAAATGTTCACTGACATAATCGATAGCATTCATGTTTCATTTTTAAAACGCCAACAAAAAGGTAAAATAAAGCAGAAATTTTCCAGATGATAATTCCTTCTACCATGTGACATGGGATTGCCAAGATGGTCTCCACATATTCATGGCCCCACCCCTGTGGTGTGGCATTTTGATGTCTGTAACACTTTAACTCCACACACTCCATACAGTTGTTAATTAGCTCTAATACAACCTTCTCAATAGAAAACCATCCTACTATAATTTCCACTCGACAAAGGAGCATAGCACCGTAATAGCGAGATCACTAGGTCGAATTCTATCAAGGTCGCATTCCAAAATATATACCGATATTTCCAATCAAGCATGAGCAACTACAGTCTTTTCTAGGTTAGCTCCTTCACAATGCTAGCTATAATTTGTTTTTAAAGATTATTAAACCCAAGTTATACGGTTGTGAGTCTTGTGACAGCTATGACTTGCCAACAGTGAGTATATCTAATATCAGCTAATTCAGAAAGGAGTCAAATACTTTTTTTAAGAAAACAAAGAAACCCCCCTTTGCATTTGCCTGAATAGCAAGGACCCCCCATAGTTTTCAAAACCTTCACTTTACCACCTCCAAATCCTAATGGTGTTATTATTAATATTTTTGTCAATTGTTTGAAAAAGCCCCTTTACTTCCAATCATTTTTGTGTCATTGTTCCATTAATAGATCCTAATTAATATTCCAACTGAGAGGTATTTTGGGAATACAAAATTATTAAGAGAAGAAAACCAACGGCGCTTGAAACAAGAGGGAAAATTGCAGGTATTTTGAACTGAGGGTGGCGTCCTCTAGATCGGGCAAAAGCGAAGGGGGTTTCCTGAAATTTAGACATGAAACTAATGACAATGCTATGTAGCCTATAAGCTAACGATTGTCTCAAAATAAAGTTATCAACTGCCATGCCTTGTACATAAATACATAATTGGTCAGTTGTAGGAGCCAACCACTGCAGTTTATGGGCAGCACCTAATCTAAGGCCTTTGAGTAACACAACAACAACTGAGCCTTTTATCCCAAGCATATGGGGTAGGCAAGGCCTTTGAGTAAGATGGAGCTAAAATATTTTCTGATGAAATAAAAGATTAAATGAATATATCAGTGGCATACCATCCCGAAGATGAGCTTGTTGTTCCATAGCTTGCAAACGCAATTTAAGCTCCCTGTTCTCAGCAGTCAAACCCGTGGTGTCCCTCTGTGATAGAAGAAAAAATTATATCATCAGGGGATTGTTTCAAAATGGAGTAGAAAATCAATTTCGTGAGTACATAGATATTAACAAGATGTACAATGTACTAAAAGAAATCTGTATCAATAACCTGCTAAATGGCGGGAAACAGATATGTTGCTAAAACATTATTAATTACATAATGTGAAGTGTACAAAGATTGAAGGAAGATACTAAAGTATCTGAATGATCAATTAATTTATCTAGCCCAAGTCGTATCATATACTATGCGTTGAAATTTTAGTAAGTCAGTATGCTTAATTGGGGGGGCATACTAATAGGAAACATGGGGTGATTGAGGGCGCCATTAGAGTAATAAATCCATGGGTGAAGCTCTCTGCATTGGGTAAGTTACTTTACACCCCAAAATGTAGTTATTGTTATTACTGCTACAAGAGAACTTAAAGGAGCATAGGAATTAAACCTCACACCTACAGTTGTACAGTTGTACAATATAAATGCGTTAAGGATGTCCATGGCTCCATATTTACAGGATGTCTCTGAGACTTCAGGTTCATTAACCAAAATTCCTCGAGAAGCCTCACCTCATAACCATAACCAAGCAAATTTCATTATTAAAGTTAATGTAGGCTTAGGAGTACTCAACTGCCAACAGACTCGTTATTCATAGAGTACTGAAGAAATCAATTGATTTCTCAAGCTCTAAAATTTATAAGTTTCATGTCTTCCTCGTCTTTATCAGCATAATTTTTCTTGAGAACCGTCTATCTTTTAACATACAATAAAAACAGCATATCCACCATCACATTAAACCAGCGCATATGCCGTGTATCAACTGATAATAATTCAAACAGGTACTAAAAATGATTACAATTTTCCAATCATATGTCTAAATTTGATGACAAGCTATCATTTCCATATCAATGAACAAATTTAATAAAGAACGATTATATACAAGGGAGAGGCTTTTCCTCGGGTCTACAAAAGGCATGTCAAATATTTACAAGGGAAAGGGTTTTCCTTACTCTGCAAAAATGGCACAGCTTTTTTCTATAAAAGTAGTAGTGTTGATAAAACAGAATATTGCTCAAGTTCATTCTTTTAATTTGTTTAAATTCTACCTCCACAATGCATGCTCAAACTAATGATAGTGTAAATCAAATGAAATGTTCAGACAAAAGAAAAAACTACAATTGGTGTGATCAGGTGACAGGTTTACTCACATTGAATCCCCTGTTGGATCAAGGTGGGAAGCCAAGGTTAACATCTACTAAGATGGCTCAGTTAGGTTCCTACGTGTGAAATTCCCATTAATCAGGACATGAATCCAAGTGGGTCAATTTGCGGATAGGTATTCATATCGATCTTGATCCTAGAGGTCTACCATACAAATTCAGCACTACTGTAAAGAGTTATCCTTAATCAGACCAAGTAACAAACATTAGATCAAATGAATCATCATAAGTCATTCATCAAGACGATGTAAGAGAAAGAAGCAGCTGCAAGAACAAGAAGTGGGAAGAGTACCAAAAAGTTTTCTGTAATAGAGAAAACAGCAAATGACAATTGCCTTAAAATAAAACCAAGCAGAAAGGAACAGGGAATTGCATCATTGGTTAAGAGTTCTCCAAAGTTCTACTAGCAAATGACAATCGCCTTAAAATAAAACCAAGCAGAAAGGAACAGGGAGTTGCATCGTTGGTTAAGAGTTCTCCGAAGTTCTACTAGACTAAAGGTCATGAATAACAGACCAATATGATTAGTTTTGATCTGTGAGTTGACTCATCATCTAGTTCACATATAAGCCAAAGAGCCAAATGAAACAGCTTTCACACTCTGTTACAATAGCCGACCCCATTTTCATGGGACCATGCTTAGATGATGAGCAGATAAATACAATGAAGCTAGAACTGGATAGAATCTCTTGATTCAGTAAACCAAGTTGGGAATCACACCTTGTGCGCACTTCTAACATAAGCACATAAGTGACATAACTACACGATTTTTTTTAAGTTTCCCTGTTTGGTGATTTCCCAAATTATGCCACAACCATTTCAAATACTACAGCTCCAACTAGTCAATGCTCAATATGACTTCCATAATTTCAAATTCTACTTAGTATTAGCCAACACAGACATAACAGTTGTATATGCAATATCCAGATCCATGGTCCTCTTAGTCTATTTGTATGCAAAGTTTTAGGTCCCAGTCTTGGTGATGATAGGAAAGAAGGGAAAACTATATATAGCATCTAGGTGCCTAAGAGCATTTGATGTTTCAAAAAGTTACATTTAGTTCCGCTTTGAATTTCAATTATTTAACCTCGACCAGACTTGAAATTCTAAATTTATAATTACCAACCATATCAATTTAAGCAATTCCATGTCTTGGGTATATCAAACTGTAGTGTTCATCCCTAATTTCTTCCTGAAAGAATAAATATGTTTGTTAAAGTACGGAGAAGATGAACCGAGTTTTTCCCCCTCCCCTCAAACAAAAAAGAAGAAGAGTATTTAAATAAAATAGCAGTTGTGATGATAGTTGTTAACCCCAACAAGTCACCATTTAAAAGAGATAGAACACTGTAGCAACATGTTCAATAAGTCACACTACTTGTGTCAAAATGTCAATTTAACCTTCTTCAAAGCACACCGTATCAAACACTAAACAGCAAGAAGAAAAATCTAAAAACACAAGAAAAATTCAACACATTTTGGGGAACATGTTCAATAAGTCACCATTTAAAGGAGATAGAACACTCTAGCAACATGTTCAATAAGTCACACTACTTGTGTCAAAATGTCAATTTAACCTTCTTCAAAGCACACCGTATCAAACACTAAACAGCAAGAAGTAAAATCTAAAAACACAAGAAAAATTCAACACATTTTGATGAAGCCAATTTAGAGTCCTTACCTGCAACAAAGTAAGCTGCGCTGAAAGAGTGGTGGCCTCTGTTTGCAAAGTCTGCACCTTTCGTTCAAGTTCGCTAGTGTACCGAATCTTCCTCTCCTTTGACCGAGCTGCCGACTGCCTATTGGCGAGAATTCTGCAGTAGAAAACAGAAGGGTCAAACACAGCGGAAATAATTTCACTAGCTACAGAAGTAATAAAATTCAGCAAATTAACAAATTGAACACATCCGACATTCAGCTAAGTGAACATCCTCCCCCCCCCCCCCCCCCCCTTTTGCATTGGTTAACTTATAGTTTCTCAAATTTACAGAGAACGTAGCATACTTGAAATGGTGGTTTCAACATTTTCTTCAAAAGATGCGGAACTAATGAAAAGAAAATTTTAAAAAGCAGTAAAATTTCATTCATTTATAGCAAGATATGATCCAAAACTTGTTAGAACTTCTACACACTAGATCAAATTTTAGAATCTCAGCGAAGAAATAACCAAAAAAGTCTCAATAAAACCTCTTTACCGTTCAGATCTCTCTGAACTAAAGAATTGAAATTCACTCGATAAAATCAGTTTAAAATCTTAGCTGAATCTCCACGAGAACCCTAATCGAACTCAAAACACCAAAAATAACCAACCCAAAAAAGATCGCACCTTTTAGCTCTTTTCGGATCGAGCAGCGCCAGCTCCGCCAGCTTATCCGCCGCCATCGCCTTCTTCGCATAATCGGACGACGTCTCCGTCGACAAATCCCCTTCAAACGCCGAGGTCGAATCCATCGATCCACTCCTCTTGTGACCACCACCAACCCCCTGAGCCTGAAACCCTAACCCTAGCCCCTCGAAGAACGCCGCGTCCACCGACAAGCTCCTCCCATGATGGCCCCCGCCGTCCGCGGGGGAGGGCGGTGCCGCCGCCGAGGGCCCCCGCCTGTGGTCAGATCCGGTGGGTCCCCCGGAGGACACGTCATCGGAGAGGGAGGGGAACTCGATGTCGGAGATGTTGAAGTCGGGGTCGGAGTCGAAGAGGAGGTCATCGGGGAGGCGAAATAGGGTTTCCGAGTGGTGGCGGCGGTGGCCCGATACGCGTGGGTTTAGTGGCGGTGCCGGTTTGAAGCGATTTATCGGGTTTTGGTCCATGATTTTTTGGGTGAACAGAGAGAAGCCGGGATCAATGAGAGAGAGAGACTAATAAGTGAAGAGGAGAGAGAACTGGAAGGTGTTGACAAATGGGGATGATGGAGCTTAAGATCTCTTCGGTTGTTGTCCACCGTCGATCCTGTGATGGCGGTTTTTTACGGTTGAGATTTATTTTGGAAGTTGTTAAGTGTGGATCTCAATGGGTTGGTGTTGGACGCCTAGCTACCTGCAAAGAAATCCTGGGATGGGTGACCACCGTAGGACCCTCCGACGATCAAGTTAGTGCCGAGGTATAAGTGCAGAGTAGCGGCGTATTGGAATTAGTTCGAATTACCTGAGTCATCTGAGAGAGGGGTTTATATACGGGTCGCATGGAGCGAGCAGGCGCAAGATCATCACCATCCGTTACGCCCCAGCGTTATTCTCGTCTTAAATGGCGAGATGTGCCCATTAATGGGGGATGCGGTAGCGTAGGACGCGGATCGTGGAGGCGGATATCTCGTCCTGGCAATATACGCGAAGCCGTTACGGGGCGCATAGGATCCGCGCTCTTGATTGATCGGGGGAAGCCGAGGAAGCTCGGCATGTCAGGAGCTCGGAGACGAGCCGGGAGGCCGAGGAAGCTCGGCATGTCGGGAGCTCGGAGACGAGCCGGGTGGCTGAGGAAGCTCGGTATGTCAGACAGCTCGGAGACGAGCAAGGAGACTGAGGAAACTCGGAGACGAGCTGTTGGTAGTTTCCTAGATGAAGGTGGAATGTATTCAGGGAGGTCTCCTGAAAGGTCGGATACGTTCCTCGAGAAGAGAATTCCGAGGAATCCCCCTTATGCAGCTCATTTATTCCACCTCCGTAGCCTTCGGGACGCGTCATCCGCCACGTATCGTAATCTGAGGAGATACCACTTGTGAGCATCATCATTAGCCTCCCACTCTCGTTCCGATCTATTCATGGGTCGGGTCGAGAATGGCCTGCTCGGTTTTTCTCCTGCTCGGTTTGGCGCCAAGAATCATAATGCGGATCGCCCGGGAACGGCATGGCATTTGGTGGTTGCATCGTTTCGATCTTTGGGCCCACGTGTTGTCTCGTCGTGCGCATGAATTTTCCCGTGTATCCCTGATGGCGTCAGCGGATCAGTGAAATGATTGCGCTTTAAAGAGGAGACGCCGTTTCAATCGATTCACCAGTTGAGGTACGGGCCACGTGTTCGTCGTTGGTTGGCGGAGGCGATAGGCTGTCTCTGACTCCTGCAGTCGAAGAGACGTCCCCAATGGCCGATCACCATGTGGAGCCATGCCGGCTGCTGGGCGCGATATTTCGTTTTGGCGGAAATCAATCTGGGCCGTAGGATGTTCTCTTTTGGGGTGTATAAATAGGAGGAGACCATCCTAAGGTTGACACGTTGCTCAAATTCTCTTTCATTGCTGAAGATTGCCTTGCGCTCCTTCCTTTAGATCGGATCTTCTGTTGATTTTTCCTCGGTGAGCCCCTTCCTTTGAATCAAGTTTGATGTCTTCATCCGAGGAGTCCGTAGAGGTAGTAAGGGTAGAGTCGGACGATGAGGCTTCCGTTGTTGGTACTGAGTCCAGTGGGTCTTCCTCCTCTTCGGCTTCAGATAGCCAAGAGGGTTCTTCTTCTTCCTCGTCCTTTGTGCTAGGTTCGCCCCCTAGAGTCAGGGTTGTCCTTGTCACTCGCCGTCGGGTGGCGACAAGGTCCCCAAGGTGCGCATCGGGAACACCCGCGATGCGTCCTCCGTTTTGAAGAGTCTGGATGAGCTTTCCGAAATTCGGGCTTGATTCCACATCCCCTCTAACTATTCACTTCGCTTAGCTAGAGAGGGTGAGCAGGCGAATCAGGTGCGGGGAAAGGAGATTGCCCTGTATCTGGAAACGGTTCGGGCAGGAATGCGTCTGCCCTTCCCCACCGAGGTTTGTGGGGTGCTTTGTTGTTTCCACCTTGGCCCGGGCTAGCTAGCGCCGAACTCGTGAAGAATCCTCCTCGAGTTTTTGGTCCGGTTAAAACTTGAAAATATCCCCTTCAGTTTGACTCTCCTTGTCTCTTTCCTTTGTTATAAGAATCACCCCGACACCAGTAAGGATGAGCCAAGTTAGGTGTATTTTTCGTATAAAAAGCGTAAGGGTGGGGCAGCCAGGTCAGGGGTAGTAGTCGTCCCTTCTTTAATCCACGAATGAAAGGAGAAGTTTGTATTCGTCGGGCCGCCTGAGGGCGAGGATTGGCCTGTGCCTACACAGTTGCATAGGGTCGACTGCCCGAGGGCAAAGTAGTCGACTTCCCCCGAAGCGAGGGTGGTGTCCCAGTGGGAGCCGATCCAACGGACGGATGTCCTGTTATCCGAGCAGGCACTGAGCTGGACTGGGGTCAGTCCTGCGCGTTTCTTGGGTAAGTTAGGGTTTTTGACGATCTGTTTAGAATTTACCAAATTTCCTTTGATGTTTTAGCATCGCTAACCCCCCTTTGTTTGTGTGTCCCCTTTTTTGCAGAGCCCATGGACCGAGCAAAAATACTAGCTGCCCTGGCTGCCAAGACTCAGGGAAAGAAGGCCGAGGGCGCAAGCTCGTCCCGACCCGGTCCGAGCTTGGCCCTGTAGGGTTTTTTTCGTTACCCCATTGAGATAGGAATACGCGTCGCTTGTCAGGCGTATACAGATTCCCCCTGCCTAAAATAGACTGGGGTTTATTAATTGTGGGGGTCTGAATCTCCGGCAGCCGCAGCTAACCCCTCACCTTTGGAGCGAAGGAATCTTCGATTGACGGGTCAACTAGTCATGCGAACTCAGTGTGCAGTGTACATGTGTTGTGTTTTGAAAGGGGGTTTTGGATATACCGGGGGCTTCGCAGAGTTTACGGGGGTCCCGTTACCCGAATAGCTGGCTGGGGGTCAAGGAGGCAAGCAGCCCCTTGCGGGGTGCAGGGCAGCGTCCCGTTAGAAAAATTTTCCTAACGGGGGACGTGTTTCTGGTGTGGAGTGCACGGAAAATACGGGGTGAGGAGCGTCTTAAAGACGCATGCATGGCACATGGGCGTTGGGCGCCGGCGGGTCACGTGCACGACGTGTAGGTGCTTAGCGCCCGCGGATCACGTGCACGGCGCGTGACCGCTGGGCGCTAGCGGGTCACGTGAGCTGCACGCGACCACCGGGCGCTGAGCGTTCACGGGTCACGTGAGGCATACGTGGGCGCTGAGCGTGCCGCGGGTCACGTGCCCTGCACGCGACCGCTGGAAACAACAGCAGGAAAAGGGGCTTAGCCCCTGGGTTAAGAGTTGAACTCCTAATTGGGCTTTGGAGTTGAACTCCTAACAGAGATTATGTATAGATTTGGAGTTAAACTCCTAAAAAGGGGGTTGATTTATGGAGTTAAACTCCAACAGATCTTGAATGGAGTTAAACTCCTAGAAATTCTTGGAAATGATCGAAGATGACCCTTTTCTTCTCCCCTTTGGCCCTGGATCTTCTTTTAGGCCTTGGATCTTCCCAAGGTGGTATTTTTGGAGATGGGTCTCCTTCTTCTTTCTCTCGGTCGACCGGATCTTGGATAAAGAGGGGGTGAGTTTTGAAAATCTCCCCTTTTTAAGATCTGATGGAAGATCTGAGTTCCCCTTCAAAGGTTTGATGGTGAAAAAACTGTTTATTTTTGGAAAAGGAAGAGTTAAACTCTTAATTTAATTCAAAAACGAGGAGAAGATTTTAGAACCTTGAGGAAGGGGAAGGAGGCACAAACCCTAGAATTTGAGAGAATAAATTATTTTTTCATTTCATCATCATGTTTCCTTTTATAGGCTTACAAATTTACATATAGCCCCTTAGGCTTTACAAAATGGCATTTTCCCCATCCCATGCCTCATGTGCTCATTTCTTTTGTACATGAGCCATAGGCTTTACAAAAATTTGGCTTTATGCCCATTTTTCTTACATTCATATATCAAAATTATTTATTACATAATTTTCATTTTGGCATGGGGGAGGCTGGTCGCGGGGCTCGACTTGGGCATAGCCCACTCGGCTTGGGCTTGGACCCACCTGGCTTGGGGGTTGACTTTGACTTTGACTTGGTCAACTGGGGTGTAATTTTTGACCCCAACAAAGTGCCCCCAATCAATAAATGCACATCGCATATATGGGTCGTGTGCATGAAATTGATGGATCTTCTTTCACTTGTAGGCGACTTGATTTGGATCCCGCCTTTTGGGAAGCTGGAACTGCCCTTTTTACGACATGGACGGTCGATGCTTGACGTGTCTCCGAGACGGAGTGTCGGTAGTTGACGTCTCCCCGAAGAGGAGTGTCTGGTCGACGTTTTCCCGGCATGGAGTGTCTGGTTGACTTGATTCCAAGGCGGAGCATAATTCCGACGAGGAGATCGTTGCTGCCCTTTTAGCGACTTGGACGGTCGGTGCCGCCCTTTTAGTGACATGGAAGGTCGGTGCTGCCCTTTGAGCAACTTGGACGGTCGATGCTGCCCTTTTAGCAACGTGGACGGTCAGTGTTGCCCTTTTGGCGACGTGGACGGTCGGTGTTGCCCTTTTAGCGACGTGGACTGTCGGTGCTGCCCTTTTAGTGACGTGGACGTTCGATTCTTGATTTGACTTGCTCCGCTTCTTGCGGTGTCAGGGGTTGGATTAGACTTGCTTCGCTTTCTGCGATGTCAGGTTTTGGATTTGACTTGCTCCGCTTTCTGCGGTGTCGGGATTGATGTTGACTTGCTCCGCTTTCTGCGGTGTCAGGATTGGAGTTGACTTGCTGATTTGATATGATTTGGGTTGACATCAGCATCGCTACACTGGAATATGATACCAAGAGCGAATCATCATTTTCCAAGAGTGGATTTGGGGATTTTGGTTTTGGTTTGGTATCAGCATCGCTACACTGGAATATAGTACCAGGAGCGAATCATCATCTGCCATGAGAGGATTTACCTCGTTCCCAGTTTAACGACTTAGGGGTCATACGTTTCCAGTTTAACGACTTATAGATCATCTATTCCCAGTTTAAAGACCTAGGGGTATATTGGATCGGATTATTGGAATTTTGGGGTTATGGTCGGCATCAGCGTTGCTAACACTGGAGCACAGTTGCCAGGAGCAATTCATCATTTGCCTGTTGGGGAGCGATGGCTTAGGAGACAGGTTTAGGTCCCTATCATCTAAGGCTTTTCAATTTCATGAGCCGTAAGGGTCCCATAATAGCATTTTCTCCCTACGAGTCGAAAGGATCTCGCAGGTGTATGTTCTCCTTAGGAGTCGTGAGGACTCCCAAGTGTGTTTTTCTTTTGTGAGTCGTAAGGATCCCACGAAGGTGTTTTCTTAGGAGTCGAGAGGATCTCGTAAGTTTTGTTCTCCTCATGAATTGTGAGGACACATGAGTGGGTCTTCCCAAATGGAGCATAATTCCAAGGGCGGAGAACGGCCGCGTGACTGGTGATTGCGATGGGGTATGGGTGTGATGAGAATTATTTGAGCCCGTGGATTGTGTACGGTAGTCAACTTGGGAACCAACCGTAGGGCTGGGAGAATTTTGGGAAATTAGATTTTGGTTGGTGTCTGCATCGCTATACTGGAATATGGTACTAGGAGCGACTCATCATTCGCCGTTGGGAATTCCAGAAATTTGAAATTTTGGTTGGCGTCTGCATCGCCGCACTGGAATATGGTACTAAGAGCGACTCATCATTCGTCATTTGGATTTTTTTTTAAAATTTTTTTTACCACAATTACTCCATCATTTCAGCTTTTCTTATTGCGAAGGTCACGATTGCCCTATCATTTTGGCTATTTATACGCGGTTGCCCCATCATTTCGGCTTTTCTTTTTTCTTTTATTTACACTTTTTTTACACACATTTTTTTTACATTCCCAGTTTAACGACTTAGGGGTCGTATGCTCCCAGTTTAATGACGTGGTGGTCAGCTCTTTTTAGAAAAATGCAGATTTCTGAGAGAATCAGGTTCCCGAAGGACTTCGGTCTCCATTTGTATGAAATTGGCGGTCGCAGCTTGACTGTTTGTTAACACGCCTTTAGAGAGTTATATCTCTCCTGCCTTGTATTGCTTTTCGACCCAATCTTTGAAGATAAAACAGTCTTCAATGGCATGACTTATCACTCTATGATAGGGGCAATATTGGGGGTCGTCGGTCATATTCGTTTCTTGCGGTCTTTTTTATTTTGGCAACTGTAGACCGTTCCTTAGGGCGTCTTTGAATATTTTACGGACTTTGTCCCTTCTGAAGGAATAGACCTTATCCAGCCTCTCTTTCAGTAGAAATTCTCCTCCCTCTCTGAACACTGGCTTTCGAGGCTGGTTGGCATTAAGCCTGCTCATCTCTCGCTTATTTCGGTTAGCCGAAGTGTTGAAAGATTCAGTATCGTCGGAACTTCCATCTTTGCGATTATCATCCTTTCGGTTTCTCCAGGACCTATTGTTATTTTGGGAATCAGAGGAGGACTCCTGTTTTGAGCGCTCCAACATCTGAACTTTCCTGGTTAGCTCTTGGAATGTTTTGAGACCCGCGGTGCATAGAAACGGGGCCATCCAATTGTTGAGATTTCCGACGAGGACGCTGACAAATTGATCCTGCTCTATCGACGGTTCACATTTGACGGAGAGATTGCGTCATCGGGTTATAAAATCCGTGCTGCTTTCGTTGTTCTTTGGCTTGGTCCTTATGAGGTCGGCAATGGTGATCTTATCGCCGACACTCATGAACCTTTGTCGGAACAGAGATTCCATTTGGACGAAAATAGTAACGGAGCCATCCGGTATGCTCGCATACCAGTCGAAAGCGACAACGGTAAAGCTATTAACGAACTGGCGGAGGAGAAGTACATCATTGCCCCCAGTATTCTCGTATGAGGCTTTAAAATGGGCGATGTGCTGATTCACATTTCCCGTCCCATCAAACCTTCCGAATTTGGGGATGACATAGCCGCTAGGAAATTCTACCAGATCATACTGAGCAGGATATCGTCTCCCACTACTGCTGATATCTTTTTGCGCTTCGGCTTCGGCTACCAATATTTTGACTTTGTTGCCAACCAAATCTATGATTTGATCTTGAGTTAGCGGGATACTGTCATCGGCAGCCAAGACATTCCCCGAGATAGGATGCGACTGACTTTCATGCAGTCCGCCTACCTTTGGATTTGAGGCAATAGGCGTCGGCTGTCTCGGGACACCGTTTCCCGGTTCATGAGCAGAGCCCTATGCTTGATTGGACGGCTGAGAGGCAACTTTGGTCGTGAGCTACATCACGACATTCGTTAAGTTGTCAATTTTGGAGTAAAGTTTGGCCATCTCATTGTCTTTACTTCTGAGCTGTTTTGGGAGCTCTTGGAGTAGTTGTTGCTTTGCATTTTGGGATGGAAGATTGGCCCCTCTTCACTTTCCGAGCCCGACTCTTCATGAACCGAGGGATCTCTCTGCTTATCAGCTTCACTGGGAGGATTTTCATTACCTTCCGGAGGATGCTGGTCTTGGGAAGTGACAGCCACATTCACGCCAGATTGGATTTGAGATGTAGTGGCCCCATCCTTGCTCTTGCTGCGTGTGCCCATCATGTAGACAGCGTGGACCACATATCCAGACATCTCTTTATCTTTGGCGCGGTAACCCTGTTCTTGGAACCTCATGAAGTTCAGCCTAGCATGAGCCCTAGCCTTTTTGTTGGCTTTGTATCTGAGCCTTTTTTGTCTTAGCTTCTCAATTTTGAAGGCTTGGCGGGCATCCGTTTTCTGGGAAGCCATCGTGAGTCGATTGATGGGGAGCTTACAGAAGATACCCGATCGACCAGTTGTCGAGGGCACCACTGGAGCTTGCCCGAGACACCTCGTTGCTATGTTGGTGTTGATGGCCTTGCCCCCAGCTGGAGCAATGGAGAGTCATTCGGAAACGAATTTGTGCTTGGGCTGAGGTGCCCTCGCGACCATGACATTCGGCCTTTTCCCTTTTGAGGCTGGTTAATCCATCACCGGAGCTTGAAGAGAAGGGACGGCGTTAGCTGACATGAACAAAATAGAGCCAAATCGTAGCGACGGCTCCTCCCACTGTTGCCCGAGACTGGCCGGAAGGATCGTCCTGGCATCCATCTTCATCGTGTAAGAGATGGGAGCCGTGTTGAGAGCCGAGCTTGTCCTTGGAGACATTTTGTTGCGTCCGAAGATTGCAGTCAAAAGTCGTTAACCTGCAAATAGAAGCATGATTTCAGTACAGGCAATCAATGTATATGTTGATTGAGTTCGCATGGATATTTAACCCAAAATATGGGAGGAGAGATTGGTCCCACCGGGCGTGCCAGAATCTGTAGGGTGTTTTTCGTCACCCCATTGAGATGGGAATACGCGTCGCTTAACAGGCGTATATAGATTCCCCCTGCCTAAGATAGACCAGGGTTTATTAATTGTGGGGATCTGAATCTCCGGCAGCCGCGGATTAAGCTGCCGTTAATTACCCCTCGCCTTTGGAGCAAAGGAACCTCCGATTGACGGGTCAACTAGTCATGCGAACTCAGTGTGCAGTGTGCGTGTGTTGTGTTTTGAAAGGGGGTTTTGGATATATCGGGGGCCTCGCAGAGTTTATGGGGGTCCCGCTACCCGGATAGCGGGCTGGGGGTCAAGGAGGCTAGCGGCCCCCTTACGGGGTGCGAGGCAACGCCCCGTTAGAAAATTTTTCCTAATGGGGGACGTGTTTCTGGTGTGGAGTGCACGGAAAATGAAGGGTGAGGAGCGTCTTAAAGACGCGTGCATGGCACGTGGGTGCTGGGCGCCTGCGGGTCACATGCCTGGCGCCTGGGCGCTGGGCGCCAGCGGGTCACGTGCGCAGCACGTGGGCGCTAGCGGGTCACTGCGCAGCACGCGACCGCTGGGCGCCAGCGGGCCACGTGAGCTACACGCGACCTTCTGGCGCTGAGCGTCCACGGGTCGCATGAGGCGCACGTGGACGCTTAGCGTCCGCGGGTCACGTGCTCTGCACGCGACTGCTGGGAGCCTGTAGGTCACGTGCGCGGCACGCGACCGCTGGAAACACCAGCGGGAAAAGGGGCTTTGCCCCTGGGTTAGGAGTTGAACTCCCAAGGAGATTTGGAGTTGAACTCCTAACATGGATTATGTATAAATTTGGAGTTAAACTCCTAAAAAAGGGGTTGATTTATGGAGTTAAACTCCAATAGATCTTGAATGGAGTTAAACTCCTAGAAATCCTTGGAAATGATTGAAGGGGACCCTTTTCTTCTCCCCTTTGGCCCTGAATCTTCTTTTAGGCCTTGGATCTTCCCAAGGTGGTATTTTTGGAGATGGGTCTCCTTCTTCTTTCTCTTGGTCGGCCGGATCTTGGAGAAAGAGGGGGTGAGATTTAAAAATCTCCCCTTTTTAAGATCTGATGGAAGATCTGAGTTCCCCTTCAAAGGTTTGATGGTGGAAAAAACTGTTTATTTTTGGAAAATGAAGAGTTAAACTCTTGATTTAATTCAAAAAGGGGGAGAAGGTTTTAGAACCTTGAAGAAGGGGAAGGAGGCACAAACCCTAGAATTTAAGAGAATGAATTATTCTTTCATTTCATCATCATGTTGCCTTTTATAGACTTACAAATTTACAAATAGCCCCTTGGTCTTTACAAAATGGCATGTTTCCCATCCCATGCCTCATGTGCTCATTTTTTTTGCACATGAGCCATGGGCTTTATAAAAATTTGGCTTTATGCCCATTTTTCTTACATTCATGTATGAAAATTACATCAAAATTATTTATTACATAATTTTCATTTTGGTATGGGGGAGGCTGGCCGCGGGGTCGACTTGGACATGGGCCCACTCGGCCTGGGCTTGGGCCCACCTGGCTTGGGGTTGACTTTGACTTTGACTTGGTCAACCGGGGTGTAATTTTTGACCCCAACAGGCCCCGAGGCCAACTCCACTGCTCAAGCCTTCCGCCACTCCCCGAGTTCCAGAAGAACGCCGTAGGGGGGAGCCATAAGCACTCGCGGGACCCGGCGCCCCGTGCGCGAGTGGAGGAGGAGGCTGGGCCTGTCGAAACCCCCCCTCTCAAAAGGCAGAAGCGGACGGTCTCCCGGCCCCTTCTTCCAAGACCCTAGTGCAAGAGGGCGAATTCTGTATTGAAGTGCCCTCGGGGCTCTCCGTCGCCGATAGCTTGCTTTCCGACATGGAGCAGACGGCCGGGGTTAAAATATCCCGGGGGACCATGAAGGCCCAGGTGGCCGCCATAGCACAAGAGGCGGTTCAGGTCGGTTCCTGACTTTTCTCAAAAGATTTTTCAAGTCTTATTTTCTCGGTTTGAGCTTTCTAACCCGTTTGCTGCTTTCCACAGGTCCTCCATCACTGCGCACTCCTCGTCGCCATGGAGTCCGAGGAGGTAGCCCCAGCCATGAAAAAGGCGGGTGGGTCCTCCAAGTTGGAGGAAGAGCTCCGCCTCCAACTGTAGCAAGAGGAGAAGGCGGCTCTCCTTGACACTCGTCTGGTCGCCGAGGGGCTGACGGACTCCAAGCTGAACGAGTCTCATCGGCTTCTGGACGAGTCCAATCGGGCTATTCAGGCCAAGTTGGAAGAGGTGAACGGCTTCTACCACGTGGTGAAGAAGTCGAGGGACGCCCTCAAGAGGGATATCCGGGTGGCTTTGGACGCTGTGAAGCTCGCCGAGTGTCGGGCTGCGAAGGCCGTGGAAGCATATAAGGCGTCAGATCAATTCTACGCTGATCTCACCGAATCCGCGGCCGTCGTGTGGCACATCGCCCTCGATGCCGTCATGGACTTTGCGCCGGGGTTCGATATCAGCGAGCTCCGCGCTAAGTATCCCCTGGCCGAGGAGGTGCCGCAGGGGGAAGTCGCCGAGGCGGCCGTTGAGGGCGAGGCTGCCGGTGGAAGCGCCGACCTCAAGGTCGTCGTTTTGGTCCCCGAAGTTGGTATTGAGCAGGACGAGATCCTCCCCGAGCGGGCGGACTAAGCTTTCCTTCCTTAGGGATTTTTTCTCCCCGAGCGGGCGGACTGAGCTTTCCTTCCTTGGGGATTTTTTTCTTTTTCAAAATTTTTGTAAGACTCCGGGTAATTTTCCTTTTCCACAATTTTTTAACCCTCCGGGTATTTTTGTAAGGCTGAGTAGCCCAGAATACCTTGTATTTATTTTTTATTATAAATAAAGTGCTCCTTTTTCCCTTGCCCGAATGTCTACTCACTACGCAAGTACTTTTAGCTCGTATACTTTTGTTCGAATTTTCATTCTGCAAGTATTTTTAGCTCGCAGGTCTTTTCACCTTGCAAGTACTTTTAGCTCGCAGGTCTTTTCATCTTGCAAGTGTTAGGCCGGTGTCCACTTCTCCCACACTTGCTGACCGTTTATCGAGTAGCGACGGATGATAGCTAAGTGTAAGAAGATCAGAGTCCTCCCCGGCCCCAGGGTCGAGGTGATGGTCGCGCGTTGAGCCGAACGGTAATCAAGTGTAGGAAAGTCGGTACCCTCATTTTCCCCGGAGTTGAGGTAGTGATCGCACATCGAGTATGAGTCGATTGATGGTTAAGTGTAGGAAGGTCGGTACCTTCCTTTCTACTCAGCTGTCTCGTGGTGAGGGCTTTGATCCATAACATTGTTGGGCAGGAAGCTACCCGCTGCGGATGGACCGAGCAGGAAATTCCTCGGTGGCCTCGTGAGGAGGGCTATGATCCACAGCGTTGATGGGCAGGAAGCTACCCGCTGCGGATTGACCGAGCAAGAAACTACTCGGTAGCCTCATGAGGAAGGCTTTGATCCACAGCGTTGATGGACAGGAATCTATCGACTGCGGATGGACCGAGCAGGAAGCTACTCGGTGGCCTCGTGAGGAGGGATTTTGATCCACGGCGTTGATGGGGAAGAAGCTACTCGCTGCGGATGGACCGAGCAAGAAGCTACTCGGTGGTCTCGTAAGGAGGGCTTTGGATCCATAGCGTTAATGGGCAAGAAGCTACCTGCTGCGGATGGACCGAGCAGGAAGCTACTCAGTGGCCTCGCGAGGAGGGATTTTGATCCATAGCGTTGATGGGCAGGAAGCTACCCGCTGCGGATGGACCAAGCAGGAAGCTACTCGGTGGTCTCGTTAGGAGGGCTTTTGATCCACAGCGTTGATGGGCAGGAAGCTACCTGCTGCGGATTGACCAAGCAAAAAACTACTCGGTGGCCTCATGAGGAGGGCTTTGATACACAGTATTGTTGGGTAGGAAGCTACCTGCTGCAGACGGACCGAACAGGAAGCTACTCGGTGGCCTCGTGAAGAGGGTTTTATTATCTCCCAGGTATTTCCTTGTGGGTCATTCAATCTTCCTTGACCTGTAAAGGACGGGAATGGTGACCGTCGCGGATGACACGTGGCAGTGCCATATCGGGAAAGTGCAATATTCCGTGATTTGCGTCGTTGCGCGAGTAAATCTCGGCCGTTGGAAGATTTTTGTTGAGGCTATAAATAGAGAGGGCATGTTGATTTCTTTCTATTCTCATGTTCCCTGAAGATGGCCGGCCGCGTGTATACTATCCGGGAGATCGTTTTCCGTGATGACGTATACTTTTACAACCTTGATCGTTCTGAAGAAACGTACGAGGCGGTGATAAGCCCCTTGAAGGGCCATTGTGGGTGCTTACTCCCCCAGAGATTTCCTCTTCTTCAGGTGTTGATTTATGTGATATGGAGGATTTCACCGGGTCTGCACAATACACTATCCCCGCGGTTGATGGACGAGGCATTCGATAAAATGCATACGGTTGTCACGACCCAAATGTGGCACGTGACCGGCACTTAAATCACGTGACATCTAAAGACGTCGACGTGGTTCAAGTAAGCCGAAACCCGGAATCTAAACCTATTTTTGAAAATATTGGAGGTGTAGTTTAAAAATTAGATGGAATCGGTTTAAAATAAACATTTAAGTTTAACTAAATATGTTTGAAAAGTATCTATAGCAGTTTAAAATTCGACAGCACCTCCTTTGTAATTTGAAAAAACCCGCTACAACATAAAACACATATAGCATCCCAACGGAAGCTAACGTCCACGCCTTAAACGGCGGAGCAACCAAACAAACAATATACGACGCACAATGGCGAAGAAAAGAAAAGCGAAACAAAATCAACAATATAAAATGGTCGACTCCAATGAGTGCGACAACACAATACACAACTCTAAGTCTCGCTTCTAAGTCCACAATATACCCTTTCTAAGTTGATGGAGTTTTTTCTAGATACAAGAATATATGAATAACCAAGTGCGAGTACGATACAATAGTAAATCACTTACCCAAAGCAACACCGAAAGGAATGTGTGCCAAGCCGCTGATAATCCAAGCGGTAAAACCTGAAACAAACTGTGGCACAACAGGGATGAGTTGCCAACTCAGTGAATAAAAGTACATCACAAGGTAGAAATCGAAATGCACGACGATACCTAGGTCATAAGTATGGTACTATCATAATCTGTACTAATATAATATATGATATGCATATGTATCATAATGCAACACTAACTATCATGTAATCCCAGGTAGAATATATCAAATGCAAATGACGTGTATCTAGGTATAAGCCCAATGTAGCCGAAAATATATATATGTAAATCTCTTCTTTAAAATAGCCGCGGAATAGATATGTCACGACATAAAAGCAGACGTGATGGTATGAAATATAATAGGTATCTTATTTTAGATATACGTCCTGTTGTTTTAGTAAAGAATGTTTAGAGGTTTAAAACTTAAAGATCTCAGTATCATATCAGACATTTCAAAATAAGGAGGCTATAGCTCACTTTTTGAATTCCCTTTTTATGTATGCGAATGTTCGTAAAGGATATGCAGGTACTGTCCCCCGGATCAGTCCTGATCGGCTACAATAACTGTAATCTAACTGTGTACCTCATGATAACCACATATCAATATATATGGATGTCCAGCATCGACACCCAAAATCAGAAATCTCTCGTGTCCATCACCGACACGTAAATCCTCAAATCGCTCGTGTCCATCATCGACACGTAAAAGCAGATACCGTCGACACCATCTCAATAGATGATCGCCACCCGATATCCCTGGCCCCAGTTGGTATCTCCTGGATATCCGTCATGCTCAATCGAACCCCAGTCAGTATCCTCTGGATATCTGCCATGCTCTTCTCAATCTCCGGTATCGATTATCCTTGCTGTAACAACTCCAATTTTGGTGTACAAATTTTTTAAAAAAAATTAATGTATACTTCGGGTATTTGCATTTACTGTGATTTCTATAAGTAATTGATTTGCTTTTTAATAGCAAGCAAGAGCTTGTAGCTCATTGGTAAGACCTTGCACTGCTGAACCAAAGCACCAGAGTTCAAATCCCATACCCCACATTATTTTTAATATTATTTTCTTTTAAAACTTATAGAAGTCCAAGGGTTTGCACGTGCATAACTCGTAAAACCCCCACTACACTAATAAAACAAACTGGCCCAGCGGGTAGAAGAAGCGACGAGGAATACTTTGCGTGCCGGACTCGGCCGACTCGGCCCGCCGCCGCCGCCGGCCGGACTCTGCCGGACCGCCGAGTCCCCAACATGAAAAGTTTTCCTTTTCATCTCTCCATCACTCCTGCACACTACAATTCTTTGGATCAATTCCAGAGCCCCTTCAAAACCCTATGTACTCCATTTTAATACATTTGTATTACATTTTAATACAATTTTCAATTCACCCCTTCACCTATCCTAAACCCTAGCCTTACCTTATAAATACAACCCCTAAACACACACCCCTCACTCTAAAATTCTGATCAAAACTCTCAAGAAATCCCTAGAAGTTTAGTGTACATTTGGAGTTAGCGAAGGGCGAAGCTCCGGCGATTTTCCGACGACGACCCTAGGAGCTCCCGGCGACGAAACGACACACCGGCGTCTCCTACCGTTCCCTCTTCCTCTCCTCTAATCTGAAAACCCGTAAGTCCCACCTCCCTCTTCTATTCTTTTGTTTTAAAGCTTCTTTTAATAAAATCCGACGGAATCAGAGTTAATCCGATTTCCGATTCGGTTCTTCCTAAAAATTCAACCTTTTCTTATATACAATCATACTAAACCTTTACATGTTGACTATTAAATATTAACAAGTTATATTGAACAAGTTCCATATCAAAAGGATTTCTATTTCAATTTTTATCGTACATTTTCACTAAAATACCATGTAGTTTAATTTCGACATTTAAAACATCACAATCTTGCTATACTTTTAAGTAGATCACGAGATAATGACCTACCTTCTCACACATTCATATGCAACATAGCACAATACCTTTCGGAAACATAGAATACGGGTAAACAAAACTTTACATATAAATACCACTAACTATTAAAACTGTTTTCTATAAGAATTCGTATTTTTTTATAAATATTTGCAAAGTGTCGCTACAACCCATTTTGGGGAACCCGACTGGGATAGTGCAGATTATCGCACATCCCTGGGCTTAGTAGTGTGATATACAGACCTCCGCAAGGAGCATACGGTCTCGAGAGATTTAAAATACGAAAATCTTAAGAAAATAAGATTTCTAGAAATATAATATATAGTAAAATTATTTTTATATAAATATATATATATATATATGTATCATTAAAATATCTATTTTGTGATAATATAAATATTCAAATTTTTCTAAAAATCACAAGAATCGCTTTACATTAAAATACCATGAAATCCATACAAGTTCAATATTACAATTAAATACCATGTATTATAAAAAAATAGGTTTATTCACTAGAAATGTCACAAATATAAAATCTACAACTATGAAAACTCTAAAGACGATAAATAAATACTTGGGGTGTATTTTGAAAAGTATACAGATTATTTTTACATAAACCCCATCAAGTTCTATAAAATACCCTAAGGACCCTAGTAAATATAGGTTTAAGCGGGACCAGTCTCTTGAGCCTCAGGGAGCCGGAGATATGGGTGCTTGCCTATCTAAGGTAGACAACTTAACAACGGTGTTATCAATACGGTAATCGTCTTTGAAAAAGACACAAATCCTGCCGTCCATGTGCAGCGGTTACCGATAACATCAAAACAATCAGGACTTCAATTTCTTTTCTAATTGTTCTGACTCAGACTGAGTCTTATTATAATAATCTGACTTGAATATGATTCAAGTACAATCTACAATCCAACATAAATCCATGAATACATATATTCAATCTATTCAATCTGTATTGACCGAACCGAACCATGGATATACTTCCATTTACATGATTCTTCAGTTATATCCATTTACTGGTATCATGGTTTCGACAAGTCATCCATCTATACAAGACAACACAATTTACAATACAACACAAATAATACATGGGGTTTAAGGGGTAGATTGGTACGGAAGGTGTTAAAAGTGGCACGAGACTGCAAGATTAAGACACCTAACCTATATTCCGTAGCTGTTGTATCGTGGCATAACGGTTCCTTGTACTTCCGTTTGCTCTAGTCTCTGGCATATAAAGACTCCTCTCGTATACACTGGCATCCTTCTGTACCAAGCTACAAACAACAGCGTTAACCAAATAATACAACTTTAAAAGCTACATTCTCTTTCTGTCTATTCTGTTTCTCCCTTATCTTTGAGACTTACCGAGCGATTGTTCGCTGACGACATTCCTTCTCTTTCTTCTTTGAATGTCGTCAGGTGATTCGGACCTTCCAGAGATCGAGCTTACCGGCGAAGACTTGGACCAGCTTGCCTACGATCCAGAGCTCTAGCTACATTGTACAAATTTTTATTTTCAGTACTTTTCATTTCTGTTATGCCACTGTTTATGCATTGCTTTCATTCAGTTGTATTTACTTTTCCATGTATTGTAAAAAGAATGTGAATAAATAAAGTTGTTGTTTTATTATATCTTGTCTCTTGTACATTTACATTTATATTGCTTAGATACGCTTAGAGTGTTTACTTCAGAGTAAATACGTAGCAGCCTAGTCCCATCCCCTTCACCGTACACCGGGAAGCGGGGCGTGACAGGTTTTGTTGGTGGCCCATGCAGGTTAGAGCTGTATGGAAAACTATCATGCAGTTCTATTCTGCGTGAACAACCTAAGCAATATAACACAAGAACCATCAACTAAAGCATTCTTTACAATTCATATTCCTTGAATCTTACAATTTCATATTCCTTGAATCATATACTTTGAATCTGTTCTAACCTAAATTTTTCATTCAAGGTTATGGATTCTCCAAACAACACCAGCACTAATGTCAACAACACACCTCCACCTCCACCACTCACACCTGTTGTCCCTGCTCCGCTCAACGAGCAAACGGTTCTGCTTGAGGCAATCCACAGCCTCCTCGAAGGATAGCAGCAACAGATTGCTCTTTTAATGAACCGTCCCGAGGCAGAAGCACCTCGGATAAAGCAATTCAGGGTTTTGCACCCCAAACAGTTCTCAGGAAAGGAGAGCCTACTGGAAGCTGATGAATGGGCTCAGGGTATAGAAGATGATCTGGCAGCGGCATAAGTGCCAGAGGTAACTTGAGTCCGTGTTGCGAAACTGCAGCTCACGGACAATGTACAGAATTGGTGGAAGGCGGAAGAAAGACGTATTGAATAACCCATCGAATGGAAGACTTTTCGAGACATGTTCAACGCAAAGTACTTCCATGAGACTGCCAGGTTCGACATGGAACAACAGTTTATCCATCTGTAATAAGGTTCGATGTGGACCAAGTCAGTAGATGAATATGACACTGAATTCACCATGCTCAGTCGGTAAGATATGTCTCAATGTTCGATTTTATATCACATACTATACAGCTAACACAAGACCGTAATAGGTTTGCGGACCATCTCATACCAACGGATGAGATCAGAGCCCTTCGATTTCAACAAGGTTTGGATTCGGAGATCCAGGCTGCACTGGCCATAGGAGATTTTCCGACTCATGAATCGGCTCTGAAAGCTACCCGCCGTTATGAGGCAGTAGTAAAGGCGAGGGGAAGACCTCAGTCTGCAGGAGTTAAGTGCCATGTCAACTAGATGATAGGAGGAGCCTCGTCAAGGCTACCTTTTGTGCCAAGGAGACCCAGAGTACCAAACAACAGGCCTATCCCAGCCTTTTATACTTATTGCAAGAGAACTGGACATATGATGAAAGATTGCCGGCGAGCCAACCATCTTTGCTTAGTCTGCGGCTCAGCTGCTCATGATATTGGGTCTTGTCTCCAAAGACAAAACCCAATTGCTGCACCCAAGCCAGCGATCAATTACCAGCAGCGACCAGCCCTTCAGGCACCTGCTCCAAGACTTGCACTACTTGCTCCACACCTAGAGGACCACAAGCTGCACCTCCTCCTCGTCAGTTCCATCAAGCTCAAAGGAATGTTCCGAGTAATGCTCCTCAGGCCAGGAGGAATGTACCACGATGCCAGGCTTTCACGATGACCGTGGAAGAAGCTGAGGCCACTGTCCAAGTTATCACCGGTAACCCTTTTCTTCTAAAACTTTTCTTTCAGTCTTAATACCTACCCACAAATTTTCCTATACCTAAAACATATCCCACATACCTTAGGTACAATCTTAGTAGCCTCACTCTCTGCACTAGCACTCTTCGATACTGGAGCATCTCATTGCTTTATGTCGCAACGTTTCGTCAGAACTCACGCGATTCCAGTCACACCGCTTGTATCCAGCTGGAAAGTCAGTTCAGGAAATGGAGTTCTAAAGGCAACAATGGGATACGGCTTGTGTCCAGTAGTCGTCTGCAGCAGAGAATTCTATTCTGACTTCAAAGTACTGGACATACCAAACTTCGATGTGGTTCTAGGTATGGATTGGCTCGGAACCTTTTATGCTACCATCGACTGTTGTCAAAGGAGGGTAGTATTTGAGATTCCAGATCATCCGGTTTTCTATTTCAAAAGTGGAGACCGTACCCTGGAGCCAAGTACATACAAAGCGAAGCCAATGGAAGCAGTGATTGCAGCAACTTAAGCAGAGGAAGAATCAAGGCCAGAAGTGGTTCGAGAGTTCGACGATGTGTTTCCTAACGATATATCAGGTTTGCCTCTCGAGCTCTTGAATTCAACATTGATTTAGTACCAGGAGCACAACCGGTGATCAAAGCACCTTATCGATTAAGTCCGGAAGGTTTGAAGGAAGTCTGAACACAGTTGGACGAATTGTTGGCGAAAGGATGGATTCGTCCCAGCACTTCAAGTTGTGGATCACCAGTACTGCTTGTGAAGAAGAAGGAAGGTTCATACAGAATGTGCATTGATTACAGAGCCTTAAACGAAGTCACGATAAAGAACAAGTATCCACTCCCGCGCATCGACGATTTATTCGATCAGCTAAGTGGATCTTGTGTTTTCTCTAAATTAGATCTTCGTTCAGGTTATCATCAGGTGAAGGTCAAGGAAGCCGATATTCATAAAACGGCTTTCAGAACTCGCTATGGTCATTATGAATTCTAGTGATGCTATTTGGAGTGACCAACGCACCAGCAATATTCATGAACCTGATGAATCAAGTTTTCCGGGAGTACTTAGACAGGTTGTTGTCATCTTCATCGACGACATCCTGGTGTATTCCAAGAGTCGGAAAGAACACGCCGAACACCTACGAATTGTCCTGGAAACTTTACGACAACATCAATTATATGCCAAGTACAGAAAGTGCGAGTTTTGGCTAGATCAAGTTGGTTTTCTTGGACATATCGTATCAGGTGAAGGAATCTATGTGGATCCAGCGAAAGTTTCAGCATTAAGCGAATGGCCGACACCAAAGTCAGTGAAGGACATTCAAAGTTTCTTGGGTTTAGCTGGATATTATAGAAGGTTCATTGAAGGCTTTTCTAAGATAGCAACACCCCTGACCAAGCTCACACGTAAAGATGAAGAATTTGTGTAGTTAGAAGCATGCGAACAAGCTTTCGTAGAACAAGTCATGGTTGACATCAGCGCCTATTCTCGTTATACCGGACCAATCTGGAGGTTTCAAAGTGCATTGCGATGCATCCGGTAAGGGATTAGGATGTGTTCTACATCAGCATGGTAAGGTTGTGGCTTATGCTTCAAGACAGCTGAAGACTCATGAGCGCAATTATCCGACGCATGATTTGGAATTGGCAGCCGTTATCTTTGCTCTCAAGATTTGGCGCCATCATCTTCTTGGTGAACGAGTGAACATATACACGGATAATAAGAGTCTGAAATATGTGTTTACTCAGAAGGAGTTGAATATGCGGCAGAGACGATGGTTAGAACTCATGGCGGACTTTGACATCAACCTGCAATATCACCCAGGAAAGGTGAATGTGGTACCTGATGCCCTTAGTCGCCAACCATTAGCAATGCATCTCACCGCTTAGTGGAAGCTTCAACAGGACTTGCATCAGATGGAGATTGAAGTAGTCATGCCAGGTAATGCTTCAAGTTTGATGAATTTACAAGTTCAATCTACCATTGTCAACCAGATCAAAGCAGCTCAAGCAAGTGATTCTAAGTTGCAAAAGATCAAAGAACAAGTGGAGAATGGACTCAGAACAAACTTCATCATCCATGAAGACGAATCTTTGAGATACGGCGGCATATTATGTGTACCAAAAGGTTCTGTTCGGGAAGACTTAATGAAAGAAGCTCACAGCTCTCCCTACTCGGTACACCCTGGAGGTACAAAGATGTACAAAGATCTACATCAGAATTACTGGTGGCATGGAATGAAGCGTGAAGTAGCCAGAAGCGTCGCTAAATACTTGGTGTGTCAGCAAGTAAAGGCTGAACATCACAGGACTGCTGGATTACTTCAACCGTTACCAATCCTAGAATGGAAGAGGCAACACGTCATGATGGATTTTTTGACTACTCTTCACAGCACAAAGGGTAACGATGCGGTATGGGTCATTGTGGATCGACTCACAAAGTCGGCTCATTTCATCCCATTTCAAGTTGGCCAATCAACTGAGACATTAGCAAAGAAGTACATGGAGGTAATAATCTACTTAAGATTTAAACTCTTCAAATATGTACCATCTCTGATACCCATGAACTCATACAGGAAATTGTGAGACTTCATGGAGTACCAGTCTGCATTGTCTCCGATCATGACACCAGGTTCAGATCGCAATTTTAGCAGAGTCTGCAAGAAAGCTTGGGAACAAGTCTGAACTTTAGCACGGCTTATCATCCACAAACAGATGGTCAGTCTGAGCGAGCTATTCAAATCTTAGAGGATATGCTCAGAGCGTGTATGTTAGACTTCGGAGGATCGTGGGAAGATCACCTACATCTTGTGGAGTTTTCATACAACAACAGCTACCAAGCAAGCATAGGAATGACACCTTTTGCAGCACTATATGGAAGGAAGTGTCGATCACCATTAAGTTGGGACGACATCGGAGATAGAGAACTTCTTGGACCTGAGATGATAGTAGCAACTGCTGATGTGGTTCGTACTATCAGGAAAAGAGTGCGCATAGCCCAAGATCGACAGAAGCACTGGGCTGATACAAAGCGACGTCACTTGGAGTTCCAGCCAGGAGATCACGTATTCTTAAAGATATCTCCGAACAGCAGAGTGGTCTGATTTGGAAGACGGGGAAAGCTAAGTTCGAGATACATTGGACCGTTCGACATACTCGAACGAATCGGTGAGGTGGCATATCGCTTGGCACTTCCACCTTCATTGGAAGGAGTGCATAACGAGTTCTACATATCCCAACTCAGAAGGTATGTGAGTGACCCCAGCCACATTCTCGATCATTCCGAGTTCACTGTACAACCCGACTTATCCTGTGAGCAACAACATGTGGAGATCCTGAATAGAAAAGTGAAGTTACTTCGGAACAAGGAAGTCAAGTTGGTTCGAGTTATGTGGAGAAAAGACACTCCAGGAGAATCAACTTGGGAAAGAGAAGATGAGATGCGTGCAAGATATCCCCACCTCTTTGTAAACTTTAAAATAAAAGTTGTAAATTTCGAGGACGAAATTTTTGTAAAAAGGATAGACTGTAACAACTCTAATTTTGGTGTACAAAAATTTGTTTAAAAATTAATATATACTTGGGGTATTTGCATTTACTGTGATTGCTATAAGTAATTGATTTTCTTTTTAATTGCAAGCAAGTGCTTGTAGTTCATTGGTAAGACCTTGCACTGCTGAACCAAAGCACCAGAGTTCAAATCCCATATCCCATATTATTTTTAATATTATTTTATTTTTAAACTTTTAGAAGTCCAAGGGTTTGCACGTGCATAACTCGTAAAAACCCTACTACACTAATAAAACAAACTGGCTCAGGGGGTAGATGAAGCGACGGGGAACACTTTGCGTGCCGGATTCGGCCTAATCGGCCGGCGACTCGGCCGACATGGGCCGCCGCCGCCAGCCGGACTCCGCCGGACTTATCAGGGGGTAGTTCATTTATATCGATTCAAGTTCCTGTATTTACTCATCTGAGGTATTTTCTTGATTTAACGGGTTTTGGGTGCGAATGGTATTTTACATTTTTCATTGCATTCGATCCGACCCGCTTGCTTAAACCTGTTTGATTCTTATTTATAAATTACCTTGACTTGTTAGATAGACACGTGCATCTCATGTATATTGCAGACTGGTATTTTATCTAGTATCGCATCTTTTTGCATATAACAATTTAAATCGCATAAAATAAATTAAAATTACATTTCCTGACCTGCTTGATACCCCTAACCCCGTGGTAGCGCCCGCGCATCTCGTTCTCGTCCCGTTCAGTGAAACGGACGTGTTTGGATGGCTACGCGCACGTACGTGCATCCGTTCTTGGGGGTATGCATTTTCTTTGACTAAACATTCATTTTGAAATTTGGAAGTCGCATATATTTTTCATATTTTAAATACGAATTTTTAGACCCGACCCGGGCCCGTTTTGGAGTAAGTTTGTATTTGTCAAAATCTCAAACCGGACTAATATTATATTCTTTATATATTCTAAACTATTAATATAAATTTAATTAATATATATTATTTTACCCTAATATCTAACATTTAGATCTTATGTTAAGATTTATATACGTTTTAATAATAATTGTTGCTGCAATCTCTCTCAAAATATATTTACCATATTTTCTTAAATCTTTTAAAACCGATTCCTATCTCTCTCTCGCTACCTGGCTCTCTCTCCCCCCCTTCACATGCCTATTTCATATATTTAACAACCCCATGCATTCTCTCTCTCTTTCTCTCTCAGTATCTCTCTCCCCTCTCTAAAATTAAATTTTTTTAAACCCTTACCTTATTAAAATCCGCGCACGTCTCTCTCTCCTCTCCCTTCATCTTCTTTCTTTTCCTTTCCCTGCCTCCGCCTCCGAGAACCCAGCCTCTGCCTCGCCGTCGCCTTCACGCCGGCGACCCTTCGTCTCCACCCTAGCCACCATCCTCTCCTCTCTCTCTTTCCTCTTCCTTTCTCCCTTGCGCCCATCTCGAACCACCACTGCACACCCACGAGCACGAGAACCCAACCCAACCTAGCCTCACCTCGCTGTCGTCCCATCATCCCCGACGACCTCACTTCGTTGACTCCATCTCGCCTCCACCACCTCATCTCCCTCGTCACCAGCACAGACTCCTTTTCTATCTCTTCTTCTTCTTCATCTCCGTTCTTCTCCCGCCTTCATCGCCAGAACCCAGCGCCTCACCTCCGCGCCTCACCGCCGTCGCCGTCCCCTCGACACCGATCTCCTCTTTCATCATCATCTCTTCCTCAATCTCATCTCTCTCCCTCCACCCGACACCACCATCACCCCGACCAATGAACTCCGATGCCTGCATCAAAACCCTGCGAACCCATCACCTTCGTCGTCGCCTCCACATCGCCCCTGCGCCTCCTCCTCAACCACCTCGGCTTCCTGTCCTTCCTCCTCTCGTCTACCGCCTCACCTACAACCCTAGATCCGTGCACCCACCGTGTAACCAAAACCCACGCCACCTCGTCGCCGTTCCTTCATCGCCGACGACCCTAGCCTCACACCACCATCATCACCATCTCCTTTCTCTCCCTAACTTCTCTGTTATACCTCCTACAACTCAGCAACCCCCCAGCAAACAAACACAAACCCTAACCGACACCCTAACCCCAAACTCTAGCTTCGCCGGAGATCGTTCACGGCCGTCGACACCCTCACGACCCCTCTCTGCAAACCATGGTGAGCTTTCTCTTCTTCTCATTCTTCTTCTTCCTCTTTCCTTTCTTTCTTTTCTTTTCTTTTCTGTAAATCTTGATTTCTGTAGTTCGCCGGAGACGTGACGACGTCGACGATCCCGACGACCCAGCGAGCGTACCTGACCCGTGTGATCACTGTGCGTGGTTTGGATCCGTTCCATGTACCGTGCGCGTGTCGCGACGTTTTCCGCTGACGTGAGACGTTCCGTATTCCCGTTCCTGATCCGTTAAGGCAAGTTAATCTTGCTACATGCTACTATAACATCTATATATATATTTATTTCATGTTTATGATTGTAAATGGAATCGAAGGCTGTTAATCTTCATTATTGCATTTCGATGTCAGAATATATCATGGTAGACTCGGATCTTAAATTATAATTCGTTGCATGTTAGAACACCATATTGTATACCCACATCCGTATTTAATTTGCTTACTAATTAACTACATAACTCCTAGCACCTTTAAATAGCTTCTTCCCCGAATACCCAGTGACATCTATTGGACGTATTTTATATATTATTGCATCTCTAGAGTAATTAGTACGTATTAGCATGACTTTATCATTCATATGTGTTTACAGTATTCATGTAGTGTTGAAACCATCTATTAAATACAAACTAATATCTGTGCATCTACATACTTTAATATGTACCTGATTGCATTCCACGTTATAAATTCCAGCTTGTTAATTCTAGTAGTACACCTGCTTGTTCTGTATGCCATGATTATGCTAGTTTGATTTTGAGCACCCACATGATACCTTGTACACCCTGACATGACCTGCTACAACTATTACTTGATATAACATGGTACCGTACACCCCTGACATAACATGACACCTTTATACATTACCTGGCTTGACCTGATGTACCATGGCTTTACCCGTTACTTGATCTTGTGTCTAATGCCAACAAACCTGACATGTAGTCCTTACGGACCGTTCCT
The DNA here is from genome assembly GCA_030015575.1 of Agapanthus africanus. Classification (NCBI taxonomy): domain Eukaryota; kingdom Viridiplantae; phylum Streptophyta; class Magnoliopsida; order Asparagales; family Amaryllidaceae; genus Agapanthus; species Agapanthus africanus. The sequence goes on from JASDDO010000024.1 coordinate 174,124,225, forward strand.
GTTGTCTATCCAGACAAACCTGCTTACCTGATCCTGTGTTGGCATTAGTTCTTGATTACTGAATACCTGACTTAACATACATAACTTGGGGGTATGGGAAAATCAAAGGTGAAACCTGACTTGTAACTCAACAGTTCGCTACTTGTTCTAATCAGTTTTAGAGGCTAGGCCAGCCTTGGAACGATGCTGCTGACATCATTCATCTGTACATATTCCTGTTTAGTGCCTAGCGGTATGTCTTGGTTTCAGCCCGAGAATCTGGGCCGTGGTCCCGGGTATGCACGGGATACTATTGAGTTACATCGATGATTCATCAATTTGATTTCAAAGACTTGAGAGTAGAAAACCCAATAGAACAGTTTAGTTTACTCACTGCACAATACCCTTCACTGCCCTGATTTATATTACTGTTACACTTGCTTTTCATTCATGATCATATTTGCATTGCCTGTTACCCTGTCACATTTATTGCTTGATGTTATGACGCGCTGACGTCTGGGTTTTGCATGGCCCAGATTCTTCTACCTTATTGCAGACTGATCAGGAGTATTGCCGCTGTTAGACGAGCGGTGAAGTTCCTGTCGGTATGTAGTTTCACTTCCAGATGTTTCATTTATTGTATATTTTGGCTTCCGCATATCGTTGTTTCTTGACTCTTTTACTCTGGCTTATAGACATGTACTAGATAGTTAGTTTACTTTCCTGTTCTTGATATCTCTACAGCCGTAATGTGACTGTAGAAGGATTTTTCCTATCCACAGGTAGCATGGTTGGCTATGTCACGTGCCCATCTTAGCGTACTCTGGGAAGTGGGGCGTGACACGTAAGTCCCACCTCCCTCTTCTATTCTCTATTCTTAAAACTTTTTTTAATAAAACCCGACGGAATCGGAGTTAATCCGATTTCCGATTCGGTTCTTCCTAAAAATTCATGGTGGACGTCAATTCATCATATCCAGAAATATCAAGTAAAGAATAAGAATATTTGCATAGATCATTCTGATGATATATTATATATACACATATATAACAGCGTCCCATACCACTGATATATATCATCAGGAGTAAAACATCCAGAAAATCCATAAGAATTTAATATAACATCTATAGTACTGATATTCGCAATATGCAACAGAAAATAAAGGAAGACTGCGTAAATAATTCATACAGGTACAAAGATATCAATTCTACCGTGTCATGGCACTACTAATGATGTGTGGTGTAACATATGCGTTTGTGCTCGTGCAACATAGCAATCATTAGTATTTGTGCAAGTGTTCTAATGGTGTAATAACCTACTCATATCAACATCTACATATGCATTACATAACATAACGGTCCTACAGTGACATGGCAGTACCAATGAGGTGTAGTGTAATATATCTATACGTGCTTATACATCATAGTACTCATTGGTAGTTGTACAGTGTTCTATCAGAGTGTTCGTATTACGGAAACGTATAATACCAATAATTATAACGTAAACAAGTAAAGTAAATATTAACATTATTTTACAAGTCTAAAGGGAATTGGGCCGTTATTCGGCATACTAATCTCATAATCATCAATACGATATAATTTCTCGAACAATTCTTCACATTATTACTATATTTTAATCATCTCTAGTACGGCATGATCCTTCGTACCTAGTTACCAAACCATCCGTAAACTATATGTAAATGAGTATCATACTAGATGCAAATTAATTCCAATATCCATATCTTATATAATTACTAAAATTACTATATATCATACTACTATTTATAAGGTTGCGGGGGTGCTATACGCCATCCATCCGACTTCCCCCGTAGATGTAAATCTACTCACCAACATGTTGAGCTCGCTGAAATCCACGCTGCTATGTCCGCCAACTCCGTCTCGAAAACCTTCGCGATCGTACCTATAATCGTAGTTATATCATATCGACGTAAATATCATATCAAAACTCAAAATAACGAGATAGGCACCCATAGGTTAGAACCTATAGCATACAAAACCCAAAAACGACAATATGTCACTAAAATTAACGTACGGACGTCGATATTTCAGTCACAGTACAAAATACGAAAAACCCGTATCGGAATATCGGAACTTGATAAAATTTTTACTAAAACATTCCCAGATTTCTCTGTATGCATACTGGGACAAATCAAACAATGCTATAAATCATAAATTACCCAAACAAAGCCAAAGAAGAAAACCAACACCAAAAACCCAAGGGGGCCCGGCGACATCGGAATATTGTGGGTTCTCGCCGGCCAAAACATGGAGATGGGGTCTCGGGCTTTGAGTAAGGTCTTCTAGTGGTCTTATGATTCTTATGGTGTTGCTAGTTTTTCTAGTGGTCACACCTATTGGTTTCAGATTCAATATCAGTATGCTAAATATCATAAATATCTTAGTTTATGATACCAAACATACCAAACATGCGACGTGCGAATATTGTGAACTTCGTAGAACTTATATTAACCTGAACTAACCCTTCGCTGTTCGTATCAGTAAAACAGAATCACAAACTCAAGATATTCGTATCGTATTAGAATGTTAACCCCAAAACAGATATTTGTTTCCAGATTTTATATACTGAATAATCAACATAAACTAGCAATACCAGATATCCTAACACATATACAAAGAGATACAATAAAAATTTCAACACCCAACTCCCACACAAAACCGGCGACGCCGGATTTTCATTGAATGTCGTCGGCCAAAACTCCGAGGAATTAGTCCGTGATTCGAGTTGTTATTCTAGGTCCAGATTACAATATAAAGGTATTGTTTGATTTTGTTAAAGATTATCTTGACTATAGAAGATTCCAAACAGAGCCTAAATTTATCAAAATACGATATTTCCGATATCACAATTCTACACTAAAACAATATTGAACTTAAATTTGCAGGGTTGAAACTTATACCTATTGAATGATCACTGAAAGGCTCCTTCAAAGATGCACAAGCACACAAGATCCTAGCTTGAGGGTCGTGGTAGTGATCTTTAGCACTTAGATTCTTTTCTCTTTTTCTTTGGTGTGATCTAAGTTTTTCTTTATTTTCTAATTTTGCCAATTTGTTTCTAATTTAATCTCTCAACTGAAGCAAAATAAAGGATAAGAATAGGGAAGTGATGAGGTGTAGGAGGAGGTGTCATCAATAAGAAGTGTGGTGTATCCATGCAAGTAGGAGGTGTAAGCATGAAAGATGGTGGTGTTTTCATGCAAGGAGGATGTGTCACCATGAATGTCTCATGTAAGCATGAAGTGTCATCTAGGTTATAATGTTCCATGAGTGAAATTTTAGCTTAACCATGGCCTTAACCTTTTTACACATAAACCCTCACAAATTTTCTAATTCCCACAAATAACTAAACTTTTCACAAAACCCCTCATGATACTTATTATTATATAAACAACTATTTCTTTACCAATTTAACCTATTACATATTAAAAGGTCTTTTTATTACAAAATAAAAATTTAAATAACATTTTTAATTAAATAAATAAAATAATTAATTATCTAAAATATTTCAAAATGTTACAATCACTGTCTCGGTCTGATCTCAAAGGGTAAGCGGGATCGCTCAGTGGACCTACTTCTTGAGAGTTTCCAACAAAGATTGGTCATAGCTTCATGCTTGGCTTAAGGGGATCCCGAGGAATCCATGGCTTCGAGGGTCTGCGAGTACCATCGGAGGGTGCGGGTCGAAGCTGCTCGGGATCGGCTGGAGGAGCTTTCCTCAGTGTACCACCGATAGTGTTTTCTTAACCCCCACCCTCCTTTGTTGTAATGGTTATAAGGCTGGGGAGCCCACAATACCTCTTAACAAATAAATTTATCCTTCGCCAAAGTATGTTGTCTTATTTTATCTCTTCAGTACATTTTATACTTTTTCTTAAAACGAAGAGGCAAAGGGCTGGAGTCCTATGGTGGACCGAGCTCGGAAGACTTAGTTAAATACAAAAAAGGAATTACATTATTTCAAAAAGAGGATACATATTTACTTATACAATTTGAGATTTTCTGCGTTATAAGGTCGGAGGTCGGATGGTCCTATCCCCATACGCTGGAAACAGTCGTGGAACAGGATATCCGCTGAGCTCCCTGAGTCGACCAATATCCTCTGGACCTCATAACAGTGGACTTTGGCAGTTATCACGAGAGGGTCATTGTGGGGGAGCGATATGCCGTGGATGTCTTCATCTGTGAAAGTGATCGGCTCGTCCCTCTTGCACCTATTGTGTGATATACCGCTGTACTCTCGATTAGGAGGATGTGTCGGTTCCCCTCGCTTCCTCAAGCTGGATCCGAGGTAACGACCATAATCTGCTCGATCGTTAATTCCTTGGAAGGGGTTTGGTCATTTTGCTCCCGCTCCGCCTTCCGCTTGTCCCGCAGGTACTTCGCCAGGTGGCCAGAGCGGATCAACTTCTCGATATAGCCACGGAGTTGTCTGCGGTTCTCAGTCGGGTGACCCTGCGACCTGTGGAAGGCACGGTATGGGCTGCGAAGTCGCTTGCCTGCCCTTTGGATGACTGGAAAGAGCTTGAAGAACCTCTCACTCTTAGCTTCCTCCAACAGCTCAGTCTGAGAGATGTTTAGGGGAGTGTACTCCTGAAACCTCGGGAAGTAAGGCTTCGGACGATCAACCTTCTTTTTCTCCTCCCTGTCCCTTTTATTTCTGTCCGCCTAGTCGGATCGGGGCAGGTTCGAGTTTACCTCGGACTTGAGTTGGATTTCTCGCTCGGTCCAGGCTTTTACTTCGGCCATGGTCTTAGGTTGCGCTAATGCAAAAGAGCGGAGCCACTTTTTATGCCTAAGACTCGACCTCAGCGCGGTGATGACTGTTTCATCGCGGTGCTCGGCGATCTCGAGGAGGGCGTTGTAGAAGTGGGTAACATATTCTTTGAAGGATTCTTTGTCTTCGCTCTTGATGGTGAACAGGTAGTCGACCGTTCTTTTCTGTCGTTGATTCCCGATGAAGTGACCGAGGAATTGGGTGGCCATCTCATCGAAGGTCGAGATAGAGCATGGCGTAAGTCCTCGGAACCAGTCCCGACCAGCCCAGATGAAAGTGGTGGGGAAAGCTCGGCATTGAGCCGTGTCGGAGTTATCCTGGAAGCTCATACCCGCCGTAAATGCGTCTAGGTGGTCCCTAGGGTCAAATTTCCCGTCGAAGAAGGCCACTTTCGGTGGCTTGTTCCTGGATGAGACGTGCTCGACTAGCAGCTCTTTTGTGAAGGGCTTCATTAGTGAGTCGGCGAAATATCTGGCCCCTTCGGCGGACGTGTGGCCATCCCTTCATATGCCTTCAATCTTCTTCTCGAGGGCTTCAAGCCGGTGGTGGTACCCTGAGGATTCTGCACAGTCGGAACGGTGGCTACCCCCGCTCCGGGTCTATGCGATGGTGCAGCTTCGATTTCGCTCTATCAAGTGTCTCAAATCCTTGGACGAGGCCCTTCTCGAGTAGTCCCTGCGCTCGTCGTTCGCGTGATCCCGACAAGAGTGGGGGCGTCGGTCATACCTGAAAGCAGGCGAGCTGACCGACACCTCCTCAGGGGGAGATCACGCGCGACGGGCATTGGAGCGACGACCCAGTCTTCCCTGGGATCGTAGCGTGGAGCTGTCCAGTGCCCAGCGGGTCATAGAATCAATCGCCGCATGCGGGTCAGGGGGGCAGAGTCGGCGCGCCGGCGCTCGGTAGCGCTGAGATGAGGTGAGTGAGCTCGAGGGTTTGAGCGTGCTCATCTGTCCTCCTACGGACGTCGTTATCCCGGGGAGGGAGTGCCTCGGTATGGTGGGTAGGGCCCACCGCTTGAACGCGAACGAAGGCATCCACCAGCAATGTGAGCCTGTCTATCCGGACGGATAAGACGTTGATGGCGTTGGGAGGAAGACGAACCGCTCCCGCCTCTATTATGGCGGCTCGTATTTGGACCGTCGCAGTTGTCGCCCGCCATCGGGTCGAGGGCGGAAGATCAACTTTAGAGGTGGAGAGGTTTCTGAAATGTTCCCACAGACGGCGCCAACCGATGGAGCTTAGGATCTCCTTCAGCTGTTGTCCTCCGTCGATCCTGTGACGGCGGTCTTTGACGGCTGAGATTTGTTTTGGAAGTTGTTAAATGTGGATCTCAATGGGTTGGTTTTGGACGCCGAGCTACCTGCAAAGAAGTCCCGGGGTGGGTGACCACCGTAAGACCCTCCGTCGATCAAGTTAGTGCCGAGATATAAGTGCAGAGTAGCGGCGTATTGGAATCAGTTCGAGTTACCTGAGTCGTCTGGGAGAGGGGTTTATATAGGGGTCGCATGGAGCGAGCAAGCGCGAGATCATCGCCGTCCGTTACGCCCCAGCGTTATCCTCGCCTTGAATGGGAGGTGCGCTAGTGTGGGACGCGGATCGTGGGAGGCGGATATCTCGTCCTGACGATATACACGGAGCCGTTGCGGGACGCATGAGATCCGCGCTCTTGATTGATCGGGAAAAGCCGAGGAAGCTTGGCATGTCAGGAGCTCGGAGACGAGCCAGGAGGCCGAGGAAGTTCGGCATGTCGGGAGCTCGGAGATGAGCCGGGTGGCCGAGGAAGCTCGGCATGTCAGACAGTTCGGAGACAAGCAAGGAGACTGAGGAAGCTCGGAGACAAGCTGTTGGTAGTTTCCTAGGTGAAGGTGAAATGTATTCGGGGAGGTCTCCTGAAAGGTCGGATACGTTTCTCGAGAAGAGGATCCCGAGGAATCCCTCAAATGCAACTCATTTATTCCACTTCATAGCCTTCGGGACGTGTCGTCCGCCACGTGTCGTAATTTGAGGAGATACCACTTGTGAGCATTATTAGGGGAGACATTTTTTTTTTTGCTTGATAAATTTGTAAGAATAAGGGCAATAAATTTATTGTTTTGCAGTTTATTGCATAAAAATTTGTAGGAAATAAGAAAAATCTCATATGTTCGGAAAAATAAAATCAGTTGGCACACAAAGAATGCTAAAAGTTACTCATGTGTTTCTAATTTATAATTAAAAATAGAAATACACGCTAGGTTTTAGATTTACTAACCCATAAATGAAGGGAGTTTTTTTTTACAATTTTTAATCAGAGGCTTAAAGTTTATTTATTCGTTTTGCTCTGTGCTCATCGAAAATAATAGAGTAGCAATTTTTTTTATGGCCGTATTTGGAAGTCCAGCTTTGCATAAACAACAGCAAATACAACAACATGTGATACGTCTTTTTGCATGCAGATGGATGTATAATCACGATGATGTCTAGTTGTGACCTACCTCTTATAGTCGTAACACATTGAAAGATTGAAAATTTTGAGTGTAAGCCATCTCTGGGGTCGGATCACTCCACTGCAATCATAGAGCTGTGTCATTTTTCCCTTCGATATGAAAGAACAAGCATGAATTGCAGCATATATACTAAAAGACTGTCAAAATTGATTATAAAAAAATAAAATTGGAGTACTTTAGAGATTTAAAGATGAAAAATTGAAATTCTAAAACATTTGAGATGATTTTAAAAGTAAATTATAGATCTAAGTATGGGATATTAATTGCATTTTAAATGGAAAATAAGAAGAGAACTTTGCATGCTTTCCCTCACTTTGAACAGGGTGGACAGACATTGATAAATTTGGCATTAGACAAAAAGTGGAAAAATTCGCCAGCCAACCAGTCAAACACTTGACATCATACTCGTGCTTCGAGATTCGTGCCAGGGAAAGAAAATGGACGGTGGAGATGCTAGAACAGATGCTGTGATCACGTGAGCAGGGGACACGTGTGAGCATGGGCTGCCCATCAAAATCGGTTCGATGTTTAGAAATTGAGGGGACTGCAATTTGAGTACGGATCCATTTTTATGCTTTCATCTTGTTGAAGGGGGTACTCGATGAGCTGGCTGGTGTACAAGTGCACGCAAAATGAATAATGAACCGAAATGTTCTTAAACTAAATATTCGTCTTAAACATGGCAACCCAATCCTAACCCAAATTGGCTAAACTTATATTTGTGATATCCAAACTGATATCAAAACCGATCTTCATTCATATCTCCTAAGTTAATCGTGGTTTCAAATATGACTGACGATTCTTAGGTCCATCACAGTTTTTCCCTCAAATACAAGATTTGGTTTAAGAGTACATCTCTCCACACCTCTGATATATATTGTTATAATTCATCAACGTCATCAGAGAGGTGGTGGGTCCCGACAACCAAAAACAACTTCTCGTCCCAACATGACGTAAAACTTCATCAAGACTGGGAATGATACATTCCACATTGATACACTTCCAAATTGACGTGCACACCTCAAATCGGATAGTGCCCCAAATTAGGCACATTCCATATCTCCATTGTTCACTCTGCCACGTAACAAATACACGTGCACACATGATGAATGATGGACAAAAATGTTCCTAAACTAATATTCGCCCCCAAATATGACGATAATGGACCGAAACATTCTTAAACTAACATTATTCCTCAAATATAGCGTTAATGGACCGCGATGTCCTTAAACTAAAATACTTGAGCCCGAACGCTCATACGTTTTAAGTCGATCTTAATCTCAAACCAGATTAACGATCCTTAAATCAACACAAACACAAATCTAAAAATATACGGATTTGGACTAAACCATACCCTACGGGCGACGACATAAATTAGTCACCGTATACAATTCACGGGCAACCGAAACCAAAACAAAACACACGACACGAAGTGAACTTTCGGAGCAGGAGAAAGTGGTTACCGCGATGCGGTAACGTAATTAACTGGAGGGGCTTGCGCCTGCAGGGAAGAGCGTCCCCACAATTAAAAAAACCCTCGTAAACGAGGGGGAATCTGATGAAATCAGCTACAATGGCCGCATCCGTCCAAATCTCCGATATACGGTGCCACAAATCAACTTGGTATCTTCGGAGAGGTGGACGGATAAATCCAAATAGCATCTGCTCCCAGAACTCAGGCCAGACGTCCCGACGTCCCGGTCCGTCTTCCGGCGGTGAACAATGCTCTTGATTTCCAAGGTCTCAAATATGACCAAAAATTCTCAAGTCCACAATAACTCATTTTCTCTCAAATACGGGATTTGGTTTAAGGGTACATCTCTTCACACCTCTGATATATGTTGCTGTAATTTCTCAACGTCTTAAGAAAGGTGGCGGGTCCTGACGACCAACAACCTCTTTCGTTGATGTATTTCCAAATTGACGTGTACGTCTCAAATCGGATCGTGCCCCAAATTAGGCACATTCCAAATTACCATTGTTCATTTCGTCACGTAACAAATACACGTGCACGCAAGATGGGCGATATTGGACCGAAATGTTCTTAAACTAATATTCACCCTCAAAGACGGCGATAAAGGACCGAAGTGTTCTTAAACTAATACCTCGTCTCAAATATGGCGATAATGGACCGCGATGTCCTTAAACTAAAATAATTGAGCCCGAACGTTCATACGTTTTGAGTCGATTTTAATCTCAAACCAGATTAACGATCCTTAAATCAACCCAAATCCAAATCTAAAATTATACGGATTTAGACTAATTCACACTCTACGGGCTAATCCACACTCTACGAGCGACAAAATAAAATAGTATCCGTATATAATCCATGGGAAACCAAAATAAAACAAACATACACACGACACGAAGTGAACCTCCGGAGCAAGAGAAAGTGGTTATCGCGATGCGGTAACGTAATTAACTGCAGGGGCTTGCGCCTGCAGGGAAGAGCGTCCCCACAATCAAAAACCCCTCGCAAATGAGGGGGATCTGATAAAGTCTACTACAACGGTCGCATTCGTTCAAACTTTCGATTTACCGATATACGGTGCCATAAATCAACCTGGCATCTTCGGAGAGGTGGACGGATCAACCCAAATAGCATCCGCCCCCAGAATTCAGGCCAGACGTCCCTACATCCCGGTCCATCTTCTGGCGGTGAACAGATTCTGTTCTCTTCATGCGGTACAATCCACATCGCTTCACCCAGTAGTTAGGTTACAACCAGGGCGTCCCCCTCGAAGCCTTTCGAGTCGAGCCCACTCTCTCACTGGAGGTCACTCGCGACGTTATCCACCACTTTATGCGGTTGGATACTGGCTCCGTCTTCATGATTCCCGAGCCTGATTATCTTCCAAGGCCCATGGGGCCCTTCAAGGGTTGGTATCACCACCGGGTTGGTCCCATCATTGTAGAGAAAAGAAGGGTGCTATTTGAATGGAAAGCCCCTGCTTCCGCTCAAGCCGTCAGTACCCCGTTGCGGCCACAGTCGGTCATTTGCCCTCCTCTGAGAGAGAGCGAATCGGTGCTTATTCCGAAGGCTGCTCGGGCGGAATCAGTCACCCGCGTTGCTGGTATGCCAATCTGCGCTAAGGCTGGGGCAGAGCGATGTGGATTGTACCGCATGAAGAGAACATATTCTGAATTGCCAGAATCTGTTCACTGCCGGAAGACGGACCGGGACGTTGGGACGTCTGGCCTGAATCTTGGGGGCAGATGCTATTTGGATATATCTGTCTAACTCTCCGAAGATGCCAAGTTGATTTATGGCACTGTATATCGGAGGTTTGGACGGACGCGGCCGTTGTAGCAGACTTTATCAGATTCCCCCTCGTTTGCGAGGGGTTTTTGATTGTGGGGACGCTCTTCTCTGCAGGTGCAAGCCCCTACAGTTAATTACGTTACCGCGTCGCGATAACCAATTTCTCCTGCTCCGGAAGTTCACTTCATGTCGTGTGTGTTTTTGTTTGTTTAGGTTCTTTTGTATCTTGTATTCATTTTGATTTATGAATAAAAGACATATTTCATTTCATACTTGCGCCTCTCTGTTTTAACTTGACGTAAAGTAGTTTATGTACTCATCTCGGAGTTTGTAGTTTATTCACTCGTTTCGAACTTTCTAGTTTATGTACTCATCTCGGAGTTTGTAGTTTATTCACTCGTTTCGGACTTTCTAGTTTATGTACTCATTTCGGAGTTTGTAGTTTATTCACTCGTTTCAGAGTTTCTAGTTTATGTACTCATTTCGGAGTTTATTCAGTTTACATCCCTTGGATTTACAAGCAAGTTTGTCCTAACGTTATATATAGATAACCCATGTTCTTTGCGACAGAGGTCCGTTAGGTTTTGTGGTACTAGGGTTTGTCCGTGGTACCGCCGCGTTGGTTGATGTATTCCTCGATATACCGTCTTTAAGTTGTTGTTCGAGTAACCCCACGACTGTCGTGTCTCTGATCTCTTCGGGGACTGGACAAGACGTCTTCAAGTAATCTCCTCAGGCTATATTACCGTCGGAAGAGCAAGTGTTATGAATTTGCCATATCGCTTTTTACTTGAGGTTAGACTCAATTTGGAGCCCCGATGAGTCATAACCACTCCGCGCTGGTGTGGGATGATCTTCAATAGTCTCTTAGGCTTTATATGAGTTGCCGTCAAGACCCTGAAGCTGGGAATATGCCATTGCTTCAATTTCATTTGGCTCGTTGGAGCTTTGTTGACGTCACGTCTGCACCCTGATGGAATGAGAAGGAACGCCGAGGTAGTTTTTAGGTTGTATATGAACCGTCAAGACTTGGAGCTAGGAGTTTGCCATTGCACCATTTTGATTTAGCTTGTTGGAGCTTTGTTGACGTCACGTCTACACCCTGATGGAATGAGAATGAACGACGGGGTAGTTTTTAGGTTGTATATGAACTGTCAAGACTTGGAGCTAGTAGTTTGCCATTGCTCCATTTTGATTTGGCTCGTTGGAGCTTTTTGTCGACGTCGGGTCTGCATCCTGATGGAATGAGAAGGAACGTCGGGGTAGTCTTTAGGTTGTATATGAACCGTCAAGACTTGGAGCTAGGAATTTGCCATGGCTCCATTTTGATTTGGCTATTTATAGTTTTTGTTGACATTGCGTCTGCTGTAACGAGAAGAATGTCGAGCTGGAGCTGGGATTTTGCCGTCACTCCTTTTTGATTTGGCTATTTGGAGCCTTTGTAGACATTGCGTTTGTTGTAACGAAAAGAATGTCGAGATGACCTCTAGGCTGTATATGTTGCCATTAAGATCTGGTTCTCCCTTTGACGGAGTATGGTGGAAAAATATAGTTCTTTTTCTTTCATTTGTGCCTATGGATTGTATACAGCGGTCGGTGCGGACCTATCTGCAGGGCAAGGAAATTTCATTTAGATATTTTTTATTTCCGCGATGCTCTAAATTGGGCACATTCCATATCTCCATTGTTCACTCTGCTACGTAACAAATACACGTGCGCATAGGATGAATAATGGACCGAAATTTCCATAAACTAATATTCGCCCCCAAATACGACGATAATGGACCGACACGTCCTTAAACCAACATTACGCCTCAAATATGGCGATAATGAACCGCGATGTCCTTAAACTAAAATACTTGAGCCCGAACGCCCATATGTTTTAAGTCGATCTTAATCTCAAACCATATTAACGAACCTTAAATCAACCCAAACCAAAATCTAAAAATATACGGATTTGGACTAATCCACGCCGTACGGGCGATGACAGAAACTAGTCTCCGTATACAATCCACGGGCAACCTAAACAAACAAAAACACACACGACACGAAGTGAACTTCCGGAGCAGGAGAAAGTGGTTATCGCGACGCGGTAATGTAATTAACTGCAGGGGCTTTCGCCTGCAGGGAAGAGCGTCCCCACAATCAAAAACCCTTCACAAACGAGGGGGAATATGATAAAGTCTGCTACAACGGTCGCGTCCGTCCAAACCTCCGATATACGGTGCCATAAATCAACTTGGAATATTTGGAGAGGTGGACGGATAAATCCAAATAGTATCTACCCTCAGGATTCAGACCAGACGTCCCAACGTCCCGTTCCGTCTTCCGGCGGTGAACAGATTCATATCTCCAAGGCTGCTCTTGATGATTATATAGATCAACAAATAAGAGCTCATTAAGCAAATGAAGCGGCTGGCCAAATCGTCAGAACTGGGCGACCGTATCCAGGCTGGTATGATCAAATCAAGTACCCGCTGGGATATACGATCCCCAAGTTCTATGTGTACAAAGGAACTGGGAATCCTCGCCAGCACATTGTGTTATTTAAATCCATGTGCGGTAATACTGGAGGAAATGGTATACTGCTCTTTCGACGGTCCGTCAGCAGTCTGGCAGGCACTGCGTTCGAAGGGTATGCGGAACTCCTAAATGACTTCGTGAATACCTTCGACGAGATGGAGATGCTCTTCTATCAGAGATTCGCTAGTGTGAATAAATGCACTACCATAACGACGTTGGTCAATGAAAGGGTTAGACCGAATGAGACATGGGTTCAATATGCTACCCGATAGCGAAATCTCTGGTCAAAATGCGAGCAACGCATCAACGAAACTGCAGCCGTGGGAATGTTCATAGCCACCCTTGACCTAAATTCAAAGGTGTTCCCATATATGGCCCTCTTCAAGCCGACGACCTTCCAAGAACTCATGGATAAAATGACTCGATTGGATCAGATGGGTCAAGACCCTTCATCATCCGATGAAGATGAATGAAAAGCAGAGACAAGGTGGTCTTTGTCGCTAACGCTCAACAAAAAATGAGCGGCTCTGAAGCAACCTGTCGCCAAAATAGCAACGGCGTGGGTACTCGCTCCCTCCCGAGATATACACATGGGGCATATTTCTCACCGGCGGAAGAATCTCTATGTGGGATGGTCCTTTCTTCTCAAAGAACAGAAAGGATATCAAGGGTCCTACAAGCGGGTCCTGCAATCAAGTGGAATATCCCACTTGAACCAAAAAACCATGGGAGGGATGTGAAATCCATGTCCTACTCCGAATCAGACGATGAGGAGAAAGACCCCCAAGTCAAAATTAATTCTTCCAAGGAAGAGGAAGACTCAGCAGAAGGAATGACGTGATGTCTCGTTTCTTTGTATATGAAGAAGATGCTCCATCAGTATTGGAAAGCGACATTGATAGGCAGGGGCTAGGTGCCATGTAAAATGCCCGGTACTTCCCGCAAAACAACTCGATTGGCACGTTGATAGATGAAGCAGTCTAAGAAGGTAAAGATAGCCTAAGGCGTGAAGTGTCCATGCATAGAAAATACATGCAGCAGCGTCTCGGTAAGCAAGCGTTGGAAAGAATGAGTTATGTAACTCCCCGACCAAATGATAGATAATGGACTGAAATGTCCCTAAACTAGAGCGTCGCCTCAAACATGGCGATAATTGACCGAAACGTCCCTAAACTAGTGTGTCGCCTCAAACACAAATCATCGCCTTAAAAACGGCAATAATGGACCGAAATGTCCCTAAACTAAAACTTTGCCTCAAACATGGTAATTACGGACCGAGATGTCCTTAAACTAGAAATTCGCCTCAAACATGGTGATGACAATGGACCGAGATGTTCTTAAACTAAAAATTCGCCTCAAATATAGTGATATTGGACCGAGATGTCCTTAAACTAAAACTTCATCTAAAAAACGGCGATACCGGACCGAAATGTCCTCAAACTAAAAATTCGCCTCAAATATGGCGACATCGGACCGAGAAGTCCTTAAACTAATATTCACCCACAAATACGGCGATAATGGACCGAAATGTCCCTAAACTAATTCTGTTTCCATGTTGATATCCAAATTGATATCCAAACTGATCTTAGTCTCAAATATGACTAATGATCTCTCATTGATGATATCCAAAATGATATTCATCCCATATCTCCTAAGGTAATCTTAGTTTCAAATATGACTAACGATTCTTAGGTTCATTATCCTTTCCCTCAAATACGGGATTTGGTTTAAGGGTACATCTCTCCACACCTCTGATATATGTCGTTGTAATTCCTCAACGTATTCAAAGAGGTGGTGGGTCCCGATAACCAAAAACAACTCCTCGTCCCAACTTGACGTAAAACTTCATCAAGACTGGGAATGATATATCCCACATTGATGCACTTCCAAATTGACGTGCACACCTCAAATCGGATCGTGCCCCAAATTGGGCACATTCCATATCTCCATTGTTCACTTCGTCACATAAAAAATACACGTGTGTGCAAGATGAATAATGAACCGAAATGTCCTTAAACTAAATATTCGCCTCAAACATGGCAATCCAATCCTAGCCCAAATTGGCTAAGCTTATGTTTGTGATATCCAAACCGATCTTCATTCATATCTCCTAAGTTAATCGTAGTCTCAAATATGACTGACGATTCTTAGGTCCATCATAGTTTTTCCCTCAAATAAGGGATTAGGTTCAAGAGTACATCTCTTCACACTTCTGATATATGTCGTTATAATTCCTCAACGTCTTCAGAGAGGTGGCGAGTCCCGACGACCAATAACTTCTTTCGTTGATGCACTTCCAAACTGACGTGCACGCCTCAAATCGGATCGTGCCCCAAATTGGGCACATTCCATATCTCCATTGTTCACTCTGCCACGTAACAAATACACGTGCGCATAGGATGAATAATGGACCGAAATGTCCCTAAACTAATATTCATCCCCAAATACGGCGATAATGGACCGAAACATTCTTAAACTAACACTACGCCTCAAATATGGCGATAATGGACCGCGATATCCTTAAACTAAAATAGTTGAGCCCGGATGCTCATATGTTTTAAGTCGATCTTAATCTCAAACCAGATTAATGATCCTTAAATCAACCCAAACCCAAATCTAAAAATATATGCATTTGGACCAATCCACGCCCTACGGGCGACGACAGAAACTAGTTTCCATATACAAACCACAGGCAACCTAAACAAACAAAAACACATACGACACGAAGTGAACTTCCGGAGCAGGAGAAAGTGGTTATCGCGACGCTGTAACGTAATTAACTGCGGGGGCTTACGTCTGCAGGGAAGAGCGTCCCCACAATCAAAAACCCTTCACAAATGAGGGGGAATCTGATAAAATCTGCAACAACGGCCGCTCCCATCCAAACCCCCGATATACGGTACCATAAATCAACTTGGCATCTTCGGAGAGGTGGACGGATAAATCCAAATAGCATTTGCCCCTAGGATTCAGGCCAAACGTGTTAGTTATATGTATGCCCTAGAGGCCATTATTGTACATGTGATGTATATTATAGTGGATACTTGGATATATATAGAGAGGACTTTCTTGCTCGACATGATAGTATGCTATCTGGTTGCTCTTTGTCTTAACATGTAGACTTGTATTGTGATACTGTCTTGCTCTCACATGTTGATAAAACCCTTAGGATGTGTACTTGACTACTAGAACTATGATGGAGACCATACTAGTGGGGCCAGGGTAGTCCACAAGTACATCCTATAAATTTTTCCTAGTCGAGGGTGTATCGAGACAGGGCATCGATACTCCAGAGTAGACTAGCGTATACGCTTCTTGACCCATATGATGGGCGATGGATGATCCCACATTCATTGGTGTTTGACATCAAAGATGGTATACGGGTGCTCAGTGGAGATTGGATAAACTGAACGGACTCGCCGAGAACTCCTAGTTGGTATTATACCTATCGTCAGATAGAAGTTCTCTGGTGACAATGGTACATGTTCGTCTGTAGACCCGAGATCGTCATAGAGTTTTGTGTGATTTCTACCGTGATTTGATTTCCACCTTACCACGTTCAAGAGAACGTGTAAAACGGTGGCTTTTAGGTACAGTCCCAAATCACATGGAGGCAATGAGCGATAGGAGGGGATTCGTCTCTCCCGGTATTGGGGGTTGATGTTGTGCTGTGCTCGATTGGCCATAACAGGAAGTCCCTGGCCAAGGCTGATATGGAGATCTACTGGTAAGTGTTATCAGTAGTTTCTCGACTCGTTATGAGCCTCACATCGGCACGACTTATCGGTTACTGGGGTCTGACGTTTACCACCCCTAGACTAGATATTCAACATATCAGACGAAGAGACCGGACTGTACGATAGTGTTACCGACAGGCTTTTCAGGAGTAAGAGCAGGCTTGCTTGTTGATCTTTTGATCGCTCAATAACCGAGTAGCCGTTACGTCCAGCTAGTACCGCTGACGGCTTGTGGGTGCTTGATATGATCATCACCTACTGTCGGCGTATTGACGAGTCTTTAGAGTCCTACACAGAGCTTTACCGGGCTCAGGCAAAACGAAGTAGGAGCACATATGTGATATGTGCGGGACCGAGATTAATAAGAGTATGTGATACCGTATTCTATTATCACGGTTTTGATATCGGTCGGTTATATGAGATATAGCTGGGTTATCGAATCATGTGTTGATTCGATAAGTTTATACAAATAATATTAGTCGGTCATATGAGATATAACCGGATTATTAAATCAAGTGTTGATTTAATGATTTAATGTATAATTATATATATTTGATATATTAATTTACATTAACTAATATTAGCTCACTTAAGCATTTCTTTTCTCACTTATGCATTTAATATATATGTGATATATATTAATTGTATTTCTTTTTGTGTCATGCTTGATGCCACATGCTACATAAGTGTATGAGACTTACACCATGCTAATGATAATGTAGGGTTTATTTATTTAGAGTAAATCAAATGTTAGTTGGAAATTAGTTACATAGGTTAGCTTAGTGGAAGCTTGTAGAACCATTGACTTAGTCCACTAGTTTTGTCTTGCACTAGATATTTATTAACCCAACCATTATCTAAACCCATGGTTAAGTCTTATATGAGATATTTCTCACCCATGGTTGCCTTTGAATCTCTCATCCATTATTTGATTCTTCTTCATCATCAAGAGCTTAGCTCTCTAGGTTTTTGAGAGGAGAAGAAAAAGAGAGTGAAAATTAATTCTAAAGTGAGCAAAATTCCTACTTCATCATCCTCTACTAGATTGGCCATTTAGTTTAGGGTGTTAGCTTCACTAATCCCTAATTAGTGAAGAGGTAGCTTGGGTTAGTGTTTCCTCGACGTAAATCTGTAAGTCGATGCGCAACACCCCACGAGTTGCGGGGAGGCGGAAATATGAAAAACGATCTTGTTCTTGAAGCATACATCGACTAACCGAAGATCTTTGCTAAACGATAATTAACAACCACCATAGAAGTTCTTAGCTACTATGTAAAGAGATTATACCTAGTGATACGTGTCCTTCGTCTTTACGATCTCTACGTCCTCCTCGGCCTCCTCCAAGTGATAGATGATCCACCCGAGAACCCTAATCTAAGCTTCACCTCAAAACTTGAGGTAACTAAGTTTCTCTAGTTGCTAATCAAAGGAACTTAGATCATATAGAGTTAGGTTATGGGATGTTTAGTCTTTTCTAATCCTTGTTCTCAACTCATGAGTGGTAGGATTAGAGCTTGAAGAAAGAGTGAGCTTGAGGAGAGAGAAGATGAACTAGAATGATGAAAATGAAATTGTTTCTCACTTAATATATGAAGCATAATGAATAAATCAATAAATGAATAATAAGAGATTATTCATCATGCTACATAAATGTATCATGAGTGATTCACTATGTGAGTCATTAAGCATTTAATAATGCATTAATGACATGATAAATCACTCATTATAAGTCACAATATCATTTAATGACAATGCCACCTTAACCCCTCAAGTCACCATGCTTCTAGAAGCTTCCCGGAAATTACGAGAACGCCCCTCCCATCCGTTAAAACACAGAAAAACTTTAGACTGTATAAATCCAACAACCTGATACTAGAATATGGTTTATACCAAAGTCGTCTAGAAAAAAACTGTCCGAATGTCGTACGTGCGTTTAAACACGTATTCGTCCGAACCCTTGTCGTAAAACCGTACGACCTCTATATCATTTCGCCTGGAGTTAGGAAAACTCTGTGTGGGACTCTAAAGACTCGACTACTACGCTGGCAGTGGGTTTAACCACAGACCGCAAGTGGCACTAGCTGTACGTAACGGTCCCCAGGTAGATGTCGATAAGAAGGCCGATGAGGATACCCATCCGAACTCCTACTGAGCCTGTCCGTGACAATATCCGTGCAGTCCGGTATGTTCGTCTAAGAGTATCGCATGTATGGTCTAGGGAGGTGGTAAACGTCAGACCCCTAATAACCGTACAAGTCGTGTCGGCATGGCTCAATCACCATCCGAGAATCTACTGATCAATCTATCAGTAATTCTCAATCAACCCTGGCTAGGGACTTATGGTAATGACCAACCGATCACCGTGCGATATCAACTCCCTATACCGGGAGAGACGAATCCCTAACAGTCACTCACTGCCTCCACGTGGCTCGGGACTGTGCCCAACTAAAACCTGTTTGCACGACTCCTTTGAACCGTGGTAGGGTAGTAATCAAAGCACAGTGGGAACTCACCCGAGACAAATGACGACCTTAAGTCAACGGACTATCTGCACACATGTCACCTGAGAACTGCTATCTGATGTTAGGTATAAATACCATCCAGTCAGTTCTCGGCGAGTCCTGTCCGGTGTACTCACACCCAGTGAGCATCTGTATACAATCTTAGGTGCACTCCACCAATGGCTGCGGGACCAATCCATCGCCCCTCCTCAGGGTCTAGATATGTATACACCAGTCTACTCCGGAGTATCGATGCCCAGTCTCGATACTCCTGCGACCAGGGACATCTAAGGATGTGCCTATTGACTATCCAGCTCCCACTAGTATGACTGCCATCACAACGCCGGTAGTCAGGCAAACACCCTATGGGCTTTATCAACATGTATATATATGAATACTACGTAAAATATATCATATGTTAAGATAAAGACAAACCAAATAGCGTACTATCATATTAAGCAAGGCTGTTATGTACATACATATCCCCAGCATCCTATACAATGAAGGCCTCTAGGGCATATATATCCAACAATCTCCCACTTGCACTAAGGCCTATAATTGGCGCAATGAGTACCCACTGTCTGCACTAGATCCAGTTGTTGGTGTACCGCATGCCCAACATCTCAAACAGCCTCTCGAACTGGACTTGAGGGATGGCCTTGGTGAATGGATCTGCCGTATTGTCTTTTGTATCCACTCTCCGTACCTCGATCTCCCGACGATCAACGATCTCCCTGATCAGGTGAAACCGCCTTAAGATATGCCTGGATTTCTGATGGGACCTCAGTTCCTTCGCTAATGCTACAGCCCCATTGTTATCACAATACAAAGGTATTGGATTGGCAATGGACGGAACCACCTGAAGTTCAGAGATGAACTTCCTCATCCAGACAGCCTCTTTTGCGGCTTCACTAGCAGCTATATACTCAGCCTCCATAGTTGAGTCTGTGACGGTATCCTGTTTGGAACTCTTCCTACATACCGCCCCTCCATTGAGGGTAAACACAAAACCCGAAATGGATTTAGAATCATCTTTGTCACTTTGGAAGTCGGAGTCGGTAAAAGCCTCTACCTGGAGGTCCCCATTACCGTAAATCAAGAACATCTCCTTAGTCCTTCTCAGGTACTTGAGAATGTTCTTTATCGCTATCCAATGATTCTCACCTGGGTCAGACTGATACCTGCTTACCACACCAAGTGCGTAAGCTACATCTGGTCTTGTACACAACATCGCATACATTATAGATCCTACTACCAAAGCATAGGGTATATTGCCCATGCGAGCCCTCTCTTCATCAGTCTTTGGAGACATCTCTTTTGAGAGGGTGATCCCGTGACAAGCGGGCATATTACCGCGCTTGGAATCTTCCATACTAAATCTCTTTAGTATAGTGTCAATATACTTGGACTGTGAAAGTCCCAACATTCTATTAGATCTATCACGATAGATCTTAATGCCCAAAATGTAGGTTGCATCACCCAAGTCTTTCATGGAGAATTTCTGTGACAAGAAGAGCTTTACTGATTGTAATATAGGGACATCATTCCCTATCAGTAGTATGTCGTCGACGTACAAAACGAGGAAGATTACTGCTCCTTCTATAATCTTCCTATAAATACATGGTTCATCTATATTTTTGATAAAGTAAAATTCTTTGACTGTCTCATCAAAGCAGATGTTCCAACTCCGCGATGCTTTCTTTAATCCATAGATGGATTTAAGCAACCTGCACACTCTTCCGCTGCCCCCACTGTCTAAGAAACCTTCTGGTTGATCCATGTAAACATTCTCTTCTAAATGTCCATTTAGAAAAGCTGTTTTTACATCCATTTGCCAGATTTCATAGTCATGGAAGGCGGCAATGGCAAGCAGGATCCGATTGGATTTAAGCATAGCTACATGTGAAAAGGTTTCATCATAGTCCAATCCTGGTCTTTGACGAAAACCTTTTGCAACGAGTCTAGCTTTGTAGGTTTCCACTTGTCCAAGTGCACCAATCTTCTTTTTGAAGATCCATTTGCATCCAACTGGTTTTACCCCAGAAGGAGCAACTTCTAAAGTCCATACTTTATTGGTGTACATGGATTCTATTTCGGATCTCATAGCATCCAGCCTTTTCACCGAGTCAATACTCGTGATAGCCTGCTGAAAACTAGTAGGCTCATCATCATCGATGATGCAATCCTCTCAATCCCTATCTAGAAGAAAACCATAGTATCTCTCAGGAGGATGAGAAAGCCTACTAGATCTGCGGAGTGGCGTTGGTTCGTCATGTTCTATTGAAATCTGAGGTTCTTCTAAGTCCTCGGTAGCAGTTTGAGGTTCTGGAATTTCTTCCAGCTCTACCGCGCTCCCACTAATTTCTTTTGCAAGAAATTCGCTTTCTAAGAAGACAATGTGGCGAGCGACAAACACCTTTTGTTCTTCGATGTGGTAGACCATGTACCCCCTTGAATGTTTGGGGTATCCTACAAACTTGCACAAAACCGATCGTGCCTCGAGCTTGTCCGGTCTATGCTTTTTAACATATGCCGGACACCCCCATATCTTGATATACTTGAGATATGGTCTCTTCCCGCTCCACATTTCATATGGAGTGGTAGGCACAGACTTAGTTGGAACTCTATTCAATAAGTATGCTACTGATTCTAGAGCAAATCCCCAGAAGGAAAGTGGCAACTCAGCACTACTCATCATTGAACGCACCTTATCTAATAGCGTGCGATTCCTCCTTTCTGATACACCATTATGCTGAGGTGTATAAGGCGGAGTAAGCTGAGAGAGAATTCCATTCTCTTTTAAGCATTCAAGGAAACTGGTACTTAAGTATTCTCCACCTCGATCAGATCGAAGTGTCTTGATGTTTTTACCAGTTTGTTTCTCTACTTCATTTTTATACTCCTTAAACTTCTCAAAGGCCTCGGATTTTTGTTTCAATAAGAACACATGTCTATACCTAGAGAAGTCATCAGTAAAAGTGATGAAGTAGGAGTGACCGCTTCTCGCATGTGTAGACATTGGACCACATACATCACTGTGTACAAGTCCCAAGAGTTCTGTGGCTCTTGCTCCGTGTCCGGTGAACGGAGATTTGGTCATTTTTCCTTTGATACATGATTGACAAGTTGCATATGATGAATATTCAAACGGATTTAGATATCCATCTTTATGTAACTTAGTCAACCTTGTTTCGTTTATATGACCAAGTCTACAATGCCATAGGAAGGCTTGATTTGAATCTGGAGCATTTCTTTTAAGTGTGTTTTGAATATTGAAAATTCGAGGTTGATTAAGTATGTATATGCCGTTTTCCAGTGTGCCATACCCAATCAGTTCTTGATTTAGGAGAATGTTCATGACATTTCTTTCAAGCGCAAAATTATATCCTTCATTAGATAATAAAGATACTGATATAATATTACATAACATACTGGGAATACAAAAACAGCTGGACAACACCAAAATGTGCCCACTAGTCAACCCTAGGTGTTATTCCCCTATTGCAATAGCATCTACATGCATTCCATTGCCAATCCGGAGAGTCATATCACCTGTCCCCAGTACTCTACTATTTCTCAGATCCTGCAATGAATTACAGATGTGAGAACCAGAACCGGTATCAAGTACCCATGATGTAGAGTTTACTGAAAGACAATTTTCGATTACGAACACACCTGAAGCAGAAGCAACAGCTTGCTTCTTGTCCTTGGCTTTGAAGGCTATACAGTCCTTCTTCCAGTGCCCTTGCTTGTGACAATAAAAGCATTCGTTTATATCTTCTTTCACCCTTCCTGCCTTGTTCGTTCCCTGCACCTTCTTGACCCCACCCTTCGGTTTGGTGGCTTTCATCTTCTTCTTCCCTTTAGCCTTCGCTTTAGATTTAGAAGAGGATGATTGGCCAACATACAGAATGGGGGTCTTCTCCTTTTTCAAGGAGGTCTCTGCTACCCTCAACATGTTGAGGAGCTTTGGAAGATCAGCTTCCATTTCGTGCATGTTGAAGCTAAGCACGAACCGAGAGAAGGTGTGGGGAAGGGACTGCAAAATCAAATCGATATACAAATCATTCTCTAGCACGCATCCCAGGTATGCGAGTTCCTCAATGAGGCTGATCATTTTGAGGACGTGCTCTCCTACAGGCGATCCTGGAGCTAACCTCATCTGGAAGAGTTTCCTTGAGGTCTCGTACCTCGCGATACGGGAGTGCTCTCCATATAATTCCTTGACATGGAGAAAGATGGATGTAATATCCATACTCTCGTGCTGTTTCTGGAGTTCATTGTTCATGGACGCCAGCACGATACACTTAGCTCGCTCACAGTCTAGATCCCAGGTTTTGCGAACTTCTTTGTCCACAGCTGAGGAATCTGGTCCTGGGATAAGGGGAGGAACAGCGGTGGTAACATATGCTATTTTGTCATAAGTCAGTGCAATGTTGACGTTCCTTAGCCAATCTTTATAGTTCTTCCCGGTCAGTATATTTTTTTCAAGTAATAGTTTTAGTCCTGTCATGGTAGCTGCTAGAGAGAGAGAAAAGAAAACACTCAGCATATGGTTCTTGCAAGTTTAGATTTGTTATTAGTTTATCTAAACAGGATGGCTCCCACTGTTCCCTCAAATCCTTCTTCAAAACCTAAAAGAAGAACTAGTCAGGATTTAATCACATGTCACAATACTTGCTTAACCTTTCAGCCAGGCCGGTGTTGGTACTTCGAGGGTGGTTTTCCAACGCTTTCGCGAAGTTCCTTAATTAAATAACCTCTTTTCCTTGGAGGCGTATCCCCTCTAACACCTTTCTGGACACCTACTTGGTTTATAGCATTGATTGTTAAGTGAGAATGTTTCCCGAGAGTAATCCTACTCATCAGTGGGATCGGGATCCGACTATCATTGCATGATGTACTAGATGGAAGCCACTCTAGTCACCACACTCCAGAAGGTATGCTAAATCTGCAAGTTTTCTTTATGTTTGAAACTCCCGTTTTGAGTTTTTACCCCAAGCACTTATGACCTTGACGTAGGCCAACAAATCATAAGACGCAAGTCAAGTTCTACCCGTCGTTGTCCTGATTAATTTAGGTACATCGTACATGCCCTTGACGTAGGCCAACAAGGCTGTACGTTTGTCCTATACTAATGCATCTATCTTTGCAACAAATAAGCAAACACACTGCTACCATCCACTATGCCTTGACGTAGGCCAACAAGCATAGCATGAATACGATGTGTTGTCTATTTGAAACGACGGAGGGTTACGGCTGGTTTTTTGACAAAAAAACCGTTAACGTAGTGAACTTGATATGATCGAAGGAACCATGATAGCCTTTATTAAAAGGAGTGGTTTAAGCTCCGCATTTAAAATTTGCTTTTTGAAGAAAACCGAGTGGTTTTGAAATTGTTCCAACGATTCAGTTTAGGTTTTATTTTTCTTTGCATTAAAAATAATGCGTCCCATCTTTAACCTATCATTACAGATAACAACGAAAATACAACGTCCTCTTATGCCATCCGCATTCGCCACGGGGTCCCGTCATCACCCGTTAGGTTACTTAACTAACGGCAGAGCGGGGGCTGGGCTAGTGCGGGTGTAAAACATAAGTGACGTCTAAATAGCTATCATATATAGATATTGTACATTCGTCAGACGCAATAATAGGCATTCCAGATCACAGATAAACTTTATTGGATATGCAAGCAATCCGCGTTTCTTTTGAGCCTGTAAGAAAAGACGGATTACACAGTTGTGATGAATAGCCATTACTCCACCCCAGACCCCTACGGGTACGACAAACTACCCGCCAAGTACCCGAAGTGAAGCTGTCTCCCTCAACAACGTGAGTATGCCACTAAGCACATCGAAATACCCGGTAGTTTGTGCACCCCACCTTAGGTCTATCCTAGGAGCAAAAACAGTAAAAAGAAATAATACAACGGTGGCAACAACCACAACCTGGATGTGCCCCGCAAAATAATATTACAACTTATTACAATTACATCGAATGAATTAATACAATAACCCATCACAAAACCCCGGCTAATCATCACAACAATCCAATACAGTTCATAATCACAAACAGTTAAAACATTACAGATATGTGCAACCCCCTGCCAACCGACATACTAGCAGTTAGGGGAGGTTTACGAACACTTAATATAGTTCACAGATATAATCAAACAAGCAAACATCGTATAATTTCGATCGATCAAACCCATTAAATTTTGCTCCAATACTTCTCTGTAAATCTGAGACCTGAGCAAAAAAATAAACATTCAAGAAAAGACAAAACATTCACAGAAGAGTTACTGGGGAAATTTGGGGTGAATCGGGCTCAATTCGGCCGCGGATCCGCGGCGGATCGGTGGGTTCAGCCGCGGTTCTGCGGTGTGTTGGCCGATTCATGCACCCAAATTTCTCCAGTGTTCTTAGGTTTCATGTAGGTTATTTTGGAGGTCCCTGAAAAATTTTTGGACCTCATTTTAAAATCGACAGAAACTATGTGAATACGATATCTTTTCCGGTTCGTTTTGCGTTCGAAATTCATACGACTTTGCAAGTGAGTTAATTATTGTTTAGTGAGGCTCTGATACCGCTGTAAGTCGATGTGCAACACCCCACGAGTTGCGGGGAGGCGGAAATATGAAAAACGATCTTGTTCTTGAAGCATACATCGACTAACCGAAGATCTTTGCTAAACGATAATTAACAACTACCATAGAAGTTCTTAGCTACTATGTAAAGAGATTATACCTAGTGATACGTGTCCTTCGTCTTTACGATCTCTACGTCCTCCTCGGCCTCCTCCAAGTGATAGATGATCCACCCGAGAACCCTAATCCAAGCTTCACCTCAAAACTTGAGGTAACTAAGTTTCTCTAGTTGCTAATCAAAGGAACTTAGATCATACAGAGTTAGGTTATGGGATGTTTAGTCTTTTCTAATCCTAGTTCTTAACTCATGAGTGGTAGGATTAGAGCTTGAAGAAAGAGTGAACTTGAGGAGAGAGAAGGTGAACTAGAATGATGAAAATGAAATTGTTTCTCACTTAATATATGAAGCATAATGAATAAACCAATAAATGAATAATAAGAGATTATTCATCATGCTACATAAATGTATCATGAGTGATTCACTATGTGAGTCATTAAGCATTTAATAATGCATTAATGACATAATAAATCACTCATTATGAGTCACAATATCATTTAATGACAATGCCACCTTAACCCCTCAAGTCACCATGCTTCTAGAAGCTTCCCGGAAATTACGAGAACGCCCTTCCCATCCGTGAAAACACGGAAAAACTTTAGACTGTATAAATCCAATAACCTGATACTAGAATCTGGCTTATACCAAAGCCGTCTAGAAAAAACTGTCCGAATGTCGTACGTGCGTTTAAACACGTATTCGTCCGAACCCTTGTCGTAAAACCGTACGACCTTTATATCGTTTCGTCTGGAGTTGGGAAAACTCTGTGTGGGACTCTAAAGACTCGACTACTACGCTGGCAGTGGGTTTAACCACAGACCGCAAGCGGCACTAGCTGTACGTAACGGTCCCCAGGTAGATGTCGATAAAAAGGCCGATGAGGATACCCATCCGAACTCCCACTGAGCCTGTCCGTGACAATATCCGTGCAGTCCGGTCTGTTCGTCTAAGAGTATCGCATGTATGGTCTAGGGAGGTGGTAAACGTCAGACCCCTAATAACCGTACAAGTCGTGTCGGCATGGCTCAATCACCATCCGAGAATCTACTGATCAATCTATCAGTAATTCTCAATCAACCCTGGCTAGGGACTTATGGTAATGACCAACCGATCACCGTGCGATATCAACTCCCTATACCGGGAGAGACGAATCCCTAACAGTCACTCACTGCCTCCACGTGGCTCGGGACTGTGCCCAACTAAAACCTGTTTGCACGACTCCTTTGAACCGTGGTAGGGGAGTAATCAAAGCACAGTGGGAACTCACACGAGACAAATGACGACCTTAAGTCAACGGACTATCTGCACACATGTCACCTGAGAACTGCTATCTGACGTTAGGTATAAATACCATCCATTCAGTTCTCGGCGAGTCCTGTCCGGTGTACTCACACCCAGTGAGCATCTGTATACAATCTTAGGTGCACTCCACCAATGGCTGCGGGACCAATCCATCGCCCCTCCTCAGGGTTTAGATATGTATACACCAGTCTACTCCGGAGTATCGATGCCCAGTTTCGATACTCCTGCGACCAGGGACATCTAAGAATGTGCCTATTGACTATCCAGCTCCCACTAGTATGACTGCCATCACAACGCCGGTAGTCAGGCAAACACCCTATGGGCTTTATCAACATGTATATATATGAATACTACGCAAAATATATCATATGTTAAGATAAAGACAAACCAAATAGCGTACTATCATATTAAGCAAGACTGTCATGTACATACATATCCCCAGCATCCTATACAATGAAGGCCTCTAGGGCATATATATCCAACAAGATCATCTTCGGCCTCGAAGACTTCATGCAAGCTCGTTTCTTTCATCTTGTGGAGCCATTCTTGAGTCCGGAAGATCACTACTTGGAGCGAAGGGACTACTACACGGAACTATTGAAGTGAAGGACCGGTCTACAAAGGTTGTATTCCATATTCACTTAGTTGTAAAGTTGTTTATATATTGTATTGTCTAAATCTCTAGTTAAGATTCTAGGGTTAGGATTGTTTAGCATGGCAAAATTTTGAAAATGGTATGGACGATACCTCCCGAACCCTTGCTGTCGTGCTAAGCAAACCTACAGTCCTTACATCCCGGTTCGTCTTCCGGCGGTGAACAGATTCTGGCACGCCCGGTGGGACTGGACCGAGATGTCCTTAAACTAAAAATTCGTCTCAAAAACGGTGATACCGGACCGAGAAGTCCTTAAACTAATCGTTCACCTCAAATACGGTAGCAACGGATCGAGATGTCCTTAAACTAAAAATTCGCCTCAAACATGGACATAACGGACCGAGATGTTCCTAAACTAACACATCGTCTCCAAAATGGTGATATGCTCCCTTGGGACCTTGGATCTTGGATGATGGCAACATCGGACCGAGATGTCCTTAAATTAAAAATTCGCCTCCAAAACGGCGATACCAGACTGAGAAGTTCTTAAACTAATCATTCGCCTCAAATATGGCGGCAACGGACCGAGATGTCCTTAAACAAAAAATTCGTCTCAAACATGGCGATAACGAACCGAGATTCCTCATAAACTAGCACATCGCCTCCAAACTGCCATTTTGGTTAGCATTTCCTGGATTTTTTGTTGTTGCTCCTGAGCTTTTGTTAGCGAACGAGTTTGCGGTCGATGAGCTACGGAAGCACGGCTTTCCTCTTTCCCAGAAACCATATGGACCGTATGCACGATCATGCCCCCAGACCTGGGGCGTTTGGGTCCGCCGCCTTTGAAATTTGCCGCCGGCGGTGGAATTTTCTCCGGCCTTGTCCTTTTGTGGGAGGTCGAAATTGAAGGAGTCGTTGTAGCAGGCACCTGTGTATAAGAAGTCCCTCACTGTATGACGGAGGAGTGGTCTTCCTCTTGCCGAGCTTTCGATTTTTTCGGTCAACGAGAGTAATCTTTGTTAATCACAGAGTCCTGGACTTTCCGCCAGACCCTGTGAATTTGTGAGGAGAGCCGCTGATGGGGCTGCTCCGTCTTTGCCTACATTATGATTTCTGCAGGTGTGGGCATTTCTTTAGCACCGCCGTTGGAGAGTTCTTGCGTACCCTCCTGAGTAGATCAAAACTATTCCCGGTTGGAATAGCAGCATCAACTTCCACCATTGGAGCTGGTGGGGTGCGTCCAGAGGGGGAGTTGCCCCCAGCTTTTCTCGCTCGGCGCCAGTGGCGACGTCGAGCATGCTTCGCAGCAGGGACTGCCTCAGTTTTGGAAGTGGCTTCTTCATATCCCTGGCTTTGGTGACTTTTGCTGGTGTCAGCCTAATGAAGACTGACGTCCTTGGTAGGGTTTGCGCAGGAATGACCAATCTTCCGAAAACCGATCTTCTGGTAGGGGAAGCACTTTTGACGGCTTCACCTGCAGGAGGAGTTGGGAGGGCTATCCATTTTGGGGCAGCCCCTTCAGATATCACGAGCCTCTTTACGGGCTCGTTTTGGTTCTTACTCAGTTTGTTGAAGACTGAGACGTCTGAGCTTCGGCTCAGCCTGTTGAAGACTGAGGCATCGGATTTGGATGGCCCGTTGAGAAGGGCCGTTGTTGCTGCAAGTCGATTGAAGACTGATTTCTTGGGAGCTTCGTCTTGCGGTGCTGGGGTGCTGAAACTCGTTGGTGGGAGTATGGTCTCGAAGAAAAATCCGATAGTAGCTTGAGTTACTTGCCTCACCGGCATTGAAAAGATGGAGGCCGCATTGGGTCCATAAGTCATTCCTCCAGTTGGGGCGGAGCGGGAGTTGCTGTTGCAAGTTGTGCAGCTGGAAGTCATTGATATTCTCTTCTTCTGCACAGGAGCAAGATACCAAATCTTATTACCTCGAATCCTAGGGCAACCATAGCGAAGCGTGATTTTGTTCGCGAAACACGACACACGAAGTGTGGAGTAGATAGAAGAAAAGTTCCCACCGGGCGTGCCGGAATTTGTTCACCGCCGGAAGACGGACCGGGACATTGGGACATCTGGCCTGATTTCTGGGGCAGATGCTATTTGAATTTATCCATCCACCTCTCCGAAGATGCCAAGTTGATTTATGGCACCATATATCGGGGGTTTGGATGGATGCAACCGTTGTAGCATACTTTATCAGATTCCCCCTCGTTTGCGAGGGGTTTTTAATTGTGGGGATACTTTTCCTTATAGGTGCAAGCCCCTGCAGTTAATTACATTACCGCATCGTGATAACCACTTTCTCCTGCTCCGGAAGTTCACTTCGTGTTGTGTGTATGTTTGTTTTATTTTGGTTGCTCGTGGATTGTATATGGAGACTAATTTATGTCATCGCCCGTAGGACATGGACTAGTCCTAATCCGTATATTTTAGATTTGGGTTTGGGTTGATTTAAGGATCGTTAATCTGGTTTGAGATTAAAATCGACTTAAAACGTATGAACGTTCGGGCTTAAGTATTTTAGTTTAAGGACATCGCGGTCCATTATCGCCATATTTGAGGCGTAATATTAGTTTAAGGACGTTTCGGTCCATTATCGCCGTATTTGGGGGCGAATGTTGGTTTAGGGACATTTCGGTCCATTATTCATCCTATGCGCACGTGTATTTGTTATGTGGCAGAGTGAACAATGGAGATATGGAATGTGCCCAATTTAGGGCACGATCCGATTTGAGGCATGCACGTCAGTTTGGAAGTGCATCAACGAAAGAAGTTGTTGGTCGTCGGGACTCGCCACTTCTCTGAAGACGTCAAGGAATTACAACGACATATATCAGAGGTGTGAAGAGATGTATGTTTCCCCAATCAGAACAAGGCTCTGTTTGAATTTTGAAAATTCAAATTTTTGAAGCAACGCTTCAGATCCCGTGCGCTGCGTACAACGCGTCACGTGTCAGAAGTTGACACGCCAGCACAACGCCCAAGGCAGTGCGTCCAATCAGAGCAAGGCTCTTTAAAAAACAAAAGCAACGCTCAGTTGCGCAAGCGCACCGCTGCGCGACACGTGTCTGCGCAGTTGCGCGAACGTTGTTGCGCAAGCGCACCGCTGCGCGACACGCGTCTGCGCAGTTGCGCAAGCACGACTGCGCAGGCGCACCGCTGCGCGACACGCGTCTGCGCAGTTGCGCAAGCACGACTGCGCAGGCGCACCGCTGTGCGACACGCGTCTGCGCAGTTGCGCAAGCACGACTGCGCAAGCGCTGCACGACATGTGTCTGCGCAGTTGCGCAAACACTGTTGCGCAAGCGCACCGCTGCGCGACACGTGTCTGCGCAGTTGCGCAAGCGCTTCATTGTGCGACACGTGTCACTCACTGGGGGAGTTGCGCAAAACAGAATAAATCTTGTTGAAACAAGAAAATTTTCTTGTATAAGGCAGGGGCCTTTGGATCAAAGATCCAACGGTGGGGAAAATTCCCCAAATCACTCAGAGAAAGATCTCTGTAACAAATTTAACTAATTTGTGAGCACTATAAAAAAGATCCCAGAACTCATTTCAAAAGGCATCAACATCTTGCAAAAAGAAAAAGGAGAGAAATAGAACTCTTGAGAATTCTGGAAGAACAAAAAAAAAGGTAAAACCTTTAAAAGAGAAAATTCTCTTAGGAACAGATCATTGATCTAAGAACAAGATCATGGATCTTCAATAAATAAATAAATAAGTAAATAAAATAAAAAAAGAAGTAGTGCCTTGCACTTGTTATGAACCCTTGGTTCTCTGAAATAAGGAAAAACAAGAAAAGAAGAAAAAACTTTTTTTTCTTTAGATCAAAGGATTAAAAAGTGCTCTGCACTTCTGTTTCTTGAAGATTCTCAATGCAATGCATTGCTTGAAGGGCCAGGCCCAAATTAAATTGCAGAGCAATAAAAGGGAGGGCCCAAATGAAATTGATGCTCTGCATCATTTTATAGAGGGCAGAGCCCAAACAAAATTGATGCTCTGCATCATTTATAAATGGGCAGAGCCCAAACAAAATAATAAATAATGCAATGCATTATCTTAAAAGGGGCAGAGCCTAAATAAAGGTCCAACAGAGACCAAGATTTAATGCTATGCATTATTAAAAATGGGCCAAGCCCTAGCACAGGCCTAATAGGCCAAAAAACAAATAAAAGTGTTGAATATTCTGAACTGGACTTAGCCCAATCGTGGCCGTAAGTCCTCAAATTAAATTGACTGAGCACAATTGCTCTCTCTCTCTCAAATCAATTTATATCCGGTTCGAGGGTACATCTCCGAGCTCCTCTGACACATGTCGTTGTAATTATTCATCGACGTCAGAGAGGTGACGGGTCGCAACGACCACATACGTCAATATGGACTGCGGGGTCCTTAAACTCGTGGACCGAAACGTCCTTAAACTAATGATGGACCGGAACGTCCTTAAACTAATATCGGACCGAGACGTCCCTAAACTAATATCGGACCGAAACGTCCCTAAACTAATGTTGGACCGAAACGTCCTTAAACTAATGTTGGACCGAAACGTCCTTAAACTAATATCGGACCACCACGTCCCTAAACTGAAACATGGACCACTATGTCCCTAAACTGGAATATGGACCACCACGTCCCTAAACTGGAACACGGACCACCACGTCCCTAAACTGGAGCATGGACCGCAACGTCCCTAAACTACCTATGGACCGCTATGTCCCTAAACTGGAACAATAGAGCCTCCAAATGCTCTTTTGCCGGATCTAAACGGTCCCGTTTAAGTTGATCTTAGCCCCAAATACGGCTAACGTATCCTTAGATATTTAAATGAATGATAAAACTCCAAATCAACTTTGGTTCAAGGGTACATCTCTGAGCTCCTCTGACACCTGTCGTCGTAATCCTTCAACGACGTCAGAGAGGTGACGAGTCCTGATGGCCATATATCACTACGTTAAGTCGATCTTAGTCCCAAACAAGGCTAATGTATCCTTAACGAACGTTTAAGTCGATCTTAGCCTAAACATGGCTAACGTATCCTTAAACTAAAATACCAAACCCAAATCTAAGTAAATACGGATTTGGACTAATCCACGTCCTACAGGCGACGGCATTACTCAGTGTCCGTATACAATCCACGGGAAACCACAAACAAAACACACACGACACGAAGTGAAATTCTGGAGAAGGAGAAAGTTGTTACCGCGATGCGGTAGCGTAATTAACTGCAGGGGCTTGCGCCTGCAGGGAAGAGCGTCTCCACAATCAAAAACCCCTCAAGCGAGGGGGGATCTGATGAAATCTGCTACATCGGTCGCATCCGTCTAAACCTCCGATACACGGTGCCATAAATCAACTTGGCATCTTCGGAGAGGTGGACGGATAAAACCAAATAGCTTCTGCCCCGAATCTCAGCGTCAGGACATCGCGGTCCTGTGCGCCGTCTTTCGGAGGGGAACAGATTCTGGCACGCCCGGTGGGACCTTTTCCTCTTTCCACTCCACACTTCGTGTGTCGTCTTCGCGAACCAATCGCGGTTTGTTAAATGGTTGCCTTTGGATTTTTGAGTTACTAAGATTTGGTATTTTGTCTGGCACAGAACTCAAGCATCCATGGATTCTAACTGCACCAACTGCGCGAAGTGCCACTGCAACGGACGCTCCACCTCACCTAGAAGTGTAGCATATGGGCCCCAAGCGGCCTCTTTCCTCGCTCTGCCGGTAGAACAGGTGACCCAGGCCACCACCGGCCTGTTTTTCGGGACCATGGTCCCACCTACAAGCTTCTCTATGCCGATACCTGCACCGGAAGTGAACAAGAAGTCGGTGTTCGACCGGCTCACTGCTACCACGACCCCTGTCAACGGGTCGCCCACCACCAAGCCAACAGCCTCTGTCTTTGCGAGGCTGGATCAAAACTCTGAAGGGCCCGTTAAGAAGCCCAAAAACTCTAAAATGGCTGTCCCAAGGAGGGCAACGGCCGCTGCTCCGGAAGACGTTGAGGCGGCTTCTCCCGTCAAAGAGTCAGTCTTTTCAAGGCTGACGATTCCTGTTCCTGCCCCTACACGAAGATCTGTCTTTGACAGATTGGATATTACTCCGCAAGGAACAACCTCAGTCTTTAAGAGGTTAACGCCGGCGGCGCCTCATTCAGACAGGGGGCAAAAAGAAGTTATCTCTATCGCTGAGCCAATCCCAACGGCTCGTCGTGCTCGACGTCGCCATTGGCAACGAGTAAGAAAGGCAGGGGGCAACTCCCCCTCAGGGCTAACTCCACCGGCTCCAGCAGTGGAAGTCGACGCTGCTGTTCCAACTGGGAACAACTTTGAACTGCTGAGGAGGGTACGGAAGAACTCTCCAATCGCTACATTGAAGAGATCTCCTCCACCTGCGGAGAGAGTTCCAGAAACGAAGCGAGAACAGCCCCCTCAAAGGCTGTCTTCAAGGATTTATAAAGTTTGGCGAAGGGTTCAAGACTCTGTGATTGACCCAGGTCACTTTCGTCGCCAGAAAAAGGCGAAGGTGGAAAAAGACAAGGATTGTCCTATTAAACGGCAGGGGACAGTAGCTGCTAGGGTGCCCCCTTCAATGGTTCCTTCAACCTCAACGGCCCATAAAAGAAGGAGACCAGAGAAAACCCCCGCGTCAGCGGCAAAAGTTGAAAATGATGAACCTAAACGCCCCAAGTCAGGGGGCATAACAGTTCATACGGTTTACATGGCATTGGGAAAAGAAGACAGCCGTACATCCACGGGTCATAGACCGCTTACACGGTCAATGACCAAGGCTCAGGAGCAGCAACAGAAGCTCCAGGAAATGATGAACGCTATGGCCGCACTTATAAGGCCGAAAGAAACCCCAGAAACATCCTCAGAAGAACGTCAAGAACAAGAAACGGACGCCGAATTCCTTCGGCGCGTGCTAGAGAAGAAAGATAAAGAAGCTGCGAAGCAGGCATCCAACATAAAGAAAATGGCCCTCCTGTTCCAGGATATGGTGGGTATGATGATTCAACAAGATCCACCTGCTGAAGATCCCCCGATCATTCTTGAAGACGATAGGGGAGAGACATCCAATCCTCCACTGGCTCTATCCACAGCTAAAGAAGATACCATATCAAAAGCTGATTTGGATGAATACATCGCCCAGAAAATACGGGTGCATCAAGCGACTGAAGCAGCCGGTCAGGTCGTAAAGACGGGGCGGCCATATCCGGGTTGGTACGATCAGATTAAGTACCCGCCAGGTTATACAATTCCTAAGTTCCATGTCTACAAGGGGACGGGCAATCCTCATCAGCATGTTGCCCAGTTCAGGGCGCTCTGCGGCAACACCGGCGGTGATGACAAGCTATTGCTTCGCCAGTTTGTTGGAAGTTTATCAGATACGGCGTTCGAATGGTATTCTGAACTCCCAAATGACTCTATTAAAACCTTCGCCGAGATGGAGCTGCTGTTCACTCAGCGTTTTGCAAGTGCCAGTGAGCGTACCCCGATGACGGCACTGATTAACGCCAGGGTAAAACCCGGCGAGACGTGGGTTCAGTACGCTATACGATGGCGGAATTTATGGTCAAAGTGTGAGCAGCGCATTGAAGAAGCTCCCGCAGTTGGTATGTTTATAGGAACCCTCGATCCACAAGCAACCATCTCACAATTTATGATGTTTTTCAAGCCAACTACCTTCCAGGCGTTGATTGACAAACTAGCGCAAATGGATCAAATGGGCCATAAACCTCCTCTTCCAAGGCCGGACTCCCGAAATGACAAAGGGAAGGGAAAAGCGATCGTCGTCGCTAATGCTCAACAACAACCAAGCGACCCGAAGCCAGTGGCTCATCAAAATAATATGCGCCCATACGTACCCCTTGAGGATAGGATGGGACGTCCTTATTCCTTTCCCCGCGATAAAACGAAGAGGTTATTCGAGCTGGCGTTGCGCAACAGACTTATAAATCTGCCAGATCCAAAACGTCCGTTGCAACCAAGTGACGTCAACGAACCCAACTACTGTCCTTATCATCGAGTACTAGGCCATCCGATCGAAGATTGCTACGTTTTCAAGAATTGGCTTGAGAACCAGTACCGACAGGGCAAGTTCGCGTTATCTGACAAATGGAAGGTGAATCCCCCGCAACCCCACACCTCTAAGGGGACGAATACGCCGGGGGCAACATGCTCCGTCATTGAAGAAGCTCCTTGGGAGGTTGTATTATCAGCCAAGACGAAGAGGATGCTAAACGATCTTCAAACATGTCCAGCGATCAAGTGGAAGAACCCGTTGGAACCGCATGTCATTGAAGGGATGTTGAAACTGCGTACAACTCCAAAGACCGATGGTGGTGGCTTGAACACTCGCAGCCAGCCGTCAAAATCTTCAAAAAAGAAGAAGAAGAAATCTAAGAAGCCCGTGAAGCCTGGCGACAAGCGCACGGACTTACAAAAGCAAATTGACGCACTGGATGAATACAACCAAAAGGCACGGACTCCCATTACGCTTCAAGAGTTCCTCAATCACGTCTTTCAAGAAGAAGACGAGGGAGAAAGTTCATCGGATGGATCCAAGGAATATGTAGCGAGCTGCCATATGATCTCCCATTTGATCACGAACGATGAAGATACTTCCGGCACTAAAGCGCTGGGGGCAGATACTGAATCAAAAATTCCGGAGCTATCAGTCGAAATGATTGACGCGTTCCTTAACGAAGCTCGACTGAAGAGCAAAGCTGATCGAGAACGCGAGATGGCTATATTTGAAAGGGCCAAGCGCCAGCGACTTGATGAAAGAGCTGAGGCGATCCCGCTGGAGCAAAATGCCTCCGCCGTTGACAAAAGCCAATTCAAGATAAAGAAAAGGTTCGCTAAGGCCACATCAATGGGCATGAAGCTACCATCCTGTGAAGGAAAAATTACTGGTGAAATAGAAATGCACCCCTCCTTTTGCTTATATCATCATAAGTTTTCGCACCCCACTCAAGAATGCAAAGCTTTCGATAAATGGTGGCAAGGATATGTTACTCGTCAACAACGCTTCAAGTGGGAAAAGCGTAAAACTCATCGAGAGCAAAGAGATACGACCGAAGAGCTTAAAAGAATTACCGGCGATTGTCACGTGGTTAACACCGACGGGTCACAAGTGCCTACATTCGGGAGTGATTCTGATGAAGAACTAGAACTTGCCCCTCTCTTTAAAGAGTCCGCTTCAAGAAAGGAAGAAGTGCCAAAGATTTGCGAAAATATCCAGCTACGCAATCGGACGTTACCTGAAAAGAATCTCGGACCCTTAAACAAGAAAGATAAAGGGAAAGAAAAGGTTTCTGAAGATATTACTTTAGATGACCAAGTTGCGGAAGAGCTAACCGCCAAGAATCCGCCGAAAAGAAATAAGGTGGATTACAATGTCTTGGCGCATCTGAGGAAGCTGCCCTCATAACTCAGCGTTCTTGATGCCCTGTTACTATCAAAAGAGGCGAGGGATTCTTTGATTAAAGCGCTACAAGAGCCGGACCAGTTCCAAGCCTTCCTGGCCGAAGAAAAGATGAAGGATGAGTTGGAAGAAGTGCACACGGCCGACGTTGCTTTTGGCGATGAAGACCTTCTCCTTGGGACGCGCGAACACAATCGCCCTCTCTATGTCTCAGGATACTGCCATGATATAAAGATAGGCAAAATCCTAATCGATAATGGGTCGTCTGTTAATCTCCTCAACGTGCGGGTGTTGAAGGAAATCTGCATGAGCGTCCAGCACCTTGCTCGGGACAAGATCACCATCTCCGGGTTCGACTCCCAATCGTCAAAGACTCTTGGATCTGTGATACTGACGCTACGCTTCGGGCTACTCGTCATGGACATTAAGTTCCACGTCATAGACGCCAAGACATGCTACAACGCTTTGCTCGGCCGACCATGGTTACACGAGTACAACATCATCCCTTCTACACAATATCAGTGTATGAAGTATTTTAAGGATGGTTTCGAGTATACCGTGATGGGAGAACTGAACCCGTTCTCTGTGAATGAGGTCCGCAAATACGAAGACGCCAAATACTTCTTACCGGATTTCGAAGACACGGAGAAGTGTCATAAGCCGGAGAACAAAACTAACGCAACCATCCCTGTCTTCTGCAGCGATACCGAGGAGGAGGAGGATATAGTTTATTCGGGTCCGCCCCAATACACCGAGCCGGGACCATCCGCCCCTTCGCTGATCTTTGGTAGTGACTCAGAGGACGAAGTCCATGCTGTATTTCCTGCTCGGCTTTCAATACGAGCTTCTGCTGATGAAGAGCGAAGTCTACAGATAGCCATGGTGCCGCTTGAACATTATAAAGAACTGGATGCACTCGACACCGACAGCGTGGAAGAATTGCAGACATTTTATATCCCTCCCGGACGAAAAGGCGAGAGGGCAATCCTATTCTACCGTTCCAAAGAAACCAAGGTAGAAAAAGAAATCTGGCATGGCGTGGATTCTACGCTCGACAGGCTTCAGCCTATCCGTCTCCCCAGATATTATACGGAAGGTTTGAAAAAACTGCTGAAACGCCAGGGGATATCCTTCAAGCAGGCCGTTCGAAAAGCCAAATTCTATGACAGGGTCTGGAATGTTCCCGGGACTCAACGCAAGCTGCCTAACGGGAGAATGGAAACAAAAGGGCTTGGATACATCCGGTCAAAGAAGCGAGAGTTACTACCTGGCTGTTACGTCGTGTATGACCTTGACGAAGAAGTGGATGCTCAACGGGAGGACGTTAATCCTAAGCCAGTGAAAGTTCCAGATGCAAAGGAGCCCAGTCCGTCGTTCGAGGAACAAATGGGCAAACTCATAAGGGAAGCGGGTCAAAAAGTCCGAGATGATCACAATCGTGAAATGGCAATCTATGAGAAAGCCAAAACGCAGCGCCTCCTTCAACAGGCAGTAAAAGACGAAGATGCTGCCCCATGTCAACCTGATACAAAAAGGGCTCGACGCGGAGGCAGGAACAAGTCGAAAGGCCAAAGAGGCGCTCAACAGCAACAAATCAGGGCTAAGAAGCCACGCAAACAGGAATCGAACGTTATTGACCTATCCCTCATGAAGAAAATGGGTCGAGCATACTCGTTTCCTCGGGAAAAGACGAAGAAGATACTCGATCTTGCCCTAAAGCATCAAATGCTTACATTGCCGGAGTCTAAACACCCCGAACAAGCGGGCGAAGCCTCACACCCGGACTATTGCTCTTACCATCGAGTGATAGGTCATTTTCTTGAAGATTGCTTCACCTTCAAAAATTGGGTCGAAGATCAGTACCAGCTTGGTAAATTCGCTCTGTCCGAAAACTGGAGGTTAGCACCACCACAAAAGCACGAACCCAAGGCCACGAAAGAAAAAACAGTTCCACATTGGGACTGGAAGCGAATTCGTACCTGTCACATGATAACAATACTAAAAGGAGAATCCGAGAACATGGACAGCCTTCCTTGGTGCCTCAAAAACATCAATGATGAGGTAATCTCAGAATTTCCCCCAGCTCCGAAAGAACTGGAGGATGGAATACATACCACTGCAGATAACCTCAAGAAAATCGAGTTGGGGACGGTAAACGATCTGCGACCGACATTCGTCAGCGAGCTGCTGTCTGAAGAGAGGGCGGCTGCGTTAAAGGACGTCCTTGTGCAGCATAAAGATTGCTTCGCATGGAACTATTCCGAGATGCCGGGACTAGATCCAGAAGTTGCTGTACATAGACTAGCAATATCCTCGAACATCAAGCCAGTCAAACAGGCGCCGAGAAGAATGCGACTCGAGCTTGAGATGAGCATCAATACCGAGGTCAAAAAGTTAATCGACTCTGGCTTCATCC
This sequence comes from Agapanthus africanus, assembly GCA_030015575.1. Taxonomy (NCBI): domain Eukaryota; kingdom Viridiplantae; phylum Streptophyta; class Magnoliopsida; order Asparagales; family Amaryllidaceae; genus Agapanthus; species Agapanthus africanus. Next base: position 174,163,972 of record JASDDO010000024.1, read on the forward strand.
AGGAAGTTCAATACCTTGAATGGATCGCCAACATCGTCCCAGTGATGAAGAAAAATGGGACAGTGCGCATATGCGCAGACTTCCGGGATCTTAATAAAGCTTGCCCGAAGGACGATTTCCCAGTGCCGGTCACCGAACTGATGATAGACAATACATCCACTCATGAGGTTTTCTCCTTCATGGATGGCTCATCAGGATATAATCAGATAAAGATGCATCCCGAAGACCAGAAACACACCGCCTTCAGGACCCCTCTAGGTATATTCTGTTATAAAGTGATGCCCTTCGGTTTAAAGAATGCCGGTGCCACTTATCAAAGGGCCATGACAAAGATCTTCGATGACCTTATACACGAAATCGTCGAATGCTATATCGACGATCTCGTGGTTAAAAGCAAATCATACGAAGAACATCTCGAACATTTGAAGACCGTATTTCAACGCCTTCGGCAATACAATTTGAAGATGAATCCTCTTAAATGTGCGTTCGGGGTTTCCTCGGGAAAATTTCTGGGATTCATCGTCCGACACCGAGGTATTGAGATAGATCCGTCTAAAATCAAGGCGATCATGGAAATGCCTCCGCCGAGAACTCTTAAACAGCTGCGATCTCTCCAAGGAAAGCTCGCATACATTCGGCGGTTTATCGCTAATCTTTCAGGAAAGTGCCATCCTTACAGTCACCTGATGAAGAACGGAACCCCATTAGTTTGGGATCACAAATGCCAAGGCGCACTGGACGAGATCAAGCAGTATCTGCAAAACCCTCCAGTGTTGGCTGCTCCAGTTAAGGGAAAGCCTCTCATTCTTTACACGGCCGCCCTTGAAGGTTCTTTAGGCGCATTATGGGCACAAGAGAATGACCAGGGGAAAGAAAGAGCACTCTACTACTTAAGTCGGGTTCTGCTGGGGGCAGAAAGCAATTACTCCCCCATTGACAAACACTGCCTGGCGTTGATCTTCGCAATAACAAAGCTTAGACATTACGCATTAGCGCATGAAGTCCATCTCATTTCAAAGGTAGACCCTCTCAAATATCTAATGTCAAAGGCCATATTGACAGGACGACTCGCTAAATGGGCCCTGCTCTTAATGGAGTTCTCGATAACGTATCGACCCCTCAAGGCAGTGAAGGGTCAGGCCATAGCCAACTTCCTTGCTGAGCACCCGATACCTGCCGATTCTCCCCTGAATTGCGATTTGCCAGACAAGCATGCGTTTGACGCAATCGACGGTGGTGATACCCGTTGGGAGCTTTATTTCGATGGAGCATCTTCCATGAAAAAGCACAAACAAAGTACGTTAATGATCAAATCGGGAGTAGGCCTTATCTTCGTGACCCCACAAGGAGGAATAATGCGCTTCGCCTTCTCCTTAACAGAGCCGAGAACGAATAATGAAGCTGAATATGAAGCTTTGATAGCAGGCCTCGAGATCGCCATTGACATGGGAATTGAAAGCCTCCTCATATATGGGGACTCCCAGCTAGTCGTCAGTCAAGTGAACGGTGATTACCAAACATGCAAACCGGAATTGGTAAAATACGGTGAAAAGGTGCAACAACTGCTAACCCAGATTCCCTCTTATACTTTGGAGAGCATACCGCGTGCGGAAAATAGCAAAGCGGACGCACTGGCCAAACTTGCTAAAGAATTGGCTGACGAGAACCTCGATGGTGTTAGAATCGTGGTACAAAGCCGTCGAGTGCTTGCCCCAGCACAAATATCTCTGGAATCATCCGAAGAAAAAGGAGCGAACGAGCAGACAACCCTGCAAGTAAAAGATTGGGAAAATACCAAGGATTGGAGAGAAATCTTCATAGATTACTTCAAGTCCCACCGAATGCCTGAAGAAACGTCCACAAGACATCAGCTCGTGAAACGAGCCCTGTCTTTCGCCTTCGTCGACGATACTCTCTACAAGAGGTCATTTGATTCTTTGTGGCTGAGATGCTTAGGACCTGACGAAGCGAAAAGAGTCGTCCAGGGAGTTCACGACGGACTCTGCGGTTCTCATCAAGCAGGCCCTAAGATGAAGTTGAAGATAAAACGGATGGGCTACTACTGGCCCACGATGATTCAGGACTGCATCGAATATGCGAAGCAATGCCACTCATGCCAAATTCATGGAGACTTCATCCACCAGCACCCAAATCCACTACATTCAACGGTGGCTAGCTGGCCATTCGAAATGTGGGGGACTGACATAGTTAGCCCTATCGAACCAGCATCGTCTAGGGGACATCGTTTCATCTTGGCGACGACTGACTACTTCTCTAAATGGGCAGAAGCAGTACCGTTAAGAGAGGTGAAGACGGAAAATATCCTCCACTTCTTCGAGACACATGTCATATATCGATTTGGAACTCCGCGACGGATCATCTCCGATAACGGGCCAGCTTACAGAAGCCACAAGATCAGTCGCTTTGCGCAACAGCATAATATAGACTGGAGATATTCCTCGGTTTATAACCCGCGAGCCAATGGACTAGCTGAAGCCTTCAACAAGACATTGACAAAAATCATAAAGAAAACGGTGTCCCGAAATAAGAAAGATTGGCACGAAAGACTGCAAGAAGCTCTTTGGGCATATCGAACTACATTCAAGACGGCCACGAACACAACGCCGTACGCGTTGGTGTTCGGTACAGAAGCAGTACTCCCCCTCGAGATAGAGTTACCCTCTCTACGAATGGCAGTCCACTACGAGCTGACGGACGAAGAAAATGCTCACCTTCGGCTTGAGGAGCTTGACGCCCTTGATGAAACCCGGCTCATAGCGCAGCAAAATCTAGAAGCTTATAAAGCAAAGATGACGCGCTCATACGAAAGATTGACCCGACCGAGGACATTCCGCCAAGGCGAACTCGTGCTAGTGGTCAAAAGGCCTATGATCCCCAATCACGCCAAGCGGGGAAAATTCGAGCCAAACTATGAAGGCCCATACATCATAGATAAGGTCTACCAAGGTGGGGCCTATCTACTCATGGACATGCACGGTGAAAGGCCTTTCAGGCCGATAAACGGTCGCTTCCTAAAGAAATACTACGCTTAATGAGCCACAACCTAGGTCAACGATAGATGAAGAAGACTATGTCCGCTCGCTATCTTCCTAAGCTTAAGCTTTCTAAGCAGTAGCCAGCCTTCTCCATGACGGACCGAAACGTCCTTAAACTAACGACGGACCGAAATGTCCTTAAACTAATAGCAGACCGAAATGTCTTTAAACTACTACCGCAGCATCTTTAGGCTGACAAGATATAAAAAAAATATAAAAATAAAAAGAATAAAAAAAAACGGTATGTCCATAAGCAAAAAGGGCATGGATGAAAACCCGAAAGGGCTCCGTGAGTAAAAACAGCAGGGCTACCGGCGAATGTTCGTGAAAACCCGAAAGGGCGCGGCCTCGTTAAAAAAATATATAAAAATAAAAAGAATAATAAAAAAAAAGGTATGTCCATAAGCAAAATGGGCACGGATGAAAACCTGAAAGGGCTCCGTGAGTAAAAACAGCAGGACTACCGGCGAGTGTTTGTGAAAACCCGAAAGGGCGCAACCTCGTTAAAAGACACTTATAGGGTCCTTTCGACCTTGTAAGGAGAAACCACCTGCGTGAGATCCTTACGACTCACAAGGGAACAACACACTTAGGTATCCCCACGATTCCTAAGGAGAAAATACACTTGCGAGATCCTCACGACTCGTGAGGAGAACTCTCTTATGGGACCCTCACGGCTCATAAGATTTGAAAGTCTTAAGTCACAGAGACCTAAACCTGTGCTTAAGCAACCCCCACAACTTCCGATACGGCCCTACAAGTGGCTCAATACTGACCCTTGTATACAATCCACGGACGCGAATAAACATTTCCCTAACTAAGTCCCATCCGAGACTAGGGATATGCTTGCATGGCAAACAACCCTTGTAAATCCTCTCGACTTACAAGGAGAAAACCCTCCTGTAGGATCCTTACGACTTACGGCGGAACAATACACTTAGGAACCCTCATAATTCCTAGGGAGAAAATACACCTATAAGATCCTCACGACTTGTAGGGAGAAATAGCTTTGTGAGACCCTTACGGCTCATAAGGTCAAAAGCCTTAGCCGACAGGACCCTAACCCTGGTCGCTAAGCCTCCTTTGTTTGACAATGATAGAGGAAAATGATGATTCGCTCCTGGCGATATCCCAGTTGTAGCGGTGCTGATGCCGAAATAGTGTCTAATTTCAGGTTTACGGCGAAAAGCCGATAGGCCGCACATGCATATGAAATGGCCGAAATGATAGGGCAACTTGCAATAAAAAGCAGCAAGTAAAAATGTATGCATGCAAAATAGCCGAAATGATAGGGCAGCTCGCAATAAAAAGCAGCGAGTAAAAATAAAATAAATAGCCGAAATGATTGGGCACCGCAAAGAATAGCCGAAATGATTGGGCAGTCGCGACCTTCGCGATATAAAAGCTGAAATGATAGAGCATCGCGGAAAGAAAATAAAATAAAAAGAAGAAATAATAAAACTTTGGCCCTACAGTTAAGATCACATCGATCTCTGTATACAATCCAAGGGCGTAAACAAAGAAGGAGCCATACTTTCCCGGCGGACTCCGTCAGACGACGAAGCCAAACCTCAACGGTTCATTTCAACCGAAGAAGCCAGTGACTTCAGCAAACTCCTCGACTCACGGATACAAACACTCCTTGACGAGAGCCTTCTGATTCGCGTCGACTCGCAGAGCCACCAGAGTCTCCGTGGGAACCCTCGACTCGTTTCAAACCCCAAGGAAACAAATAATCCTTGGCGCTTGGGAAACAAATAATCCCTAGCAAACTCCTCGACTCACGGATACAAACACTCCTTGACGAGAGCCTTCTGATTCGCGTCGACTCGCAGAGCCACCAGAGCCTCCGTGGGAACCCTCGACTCGTTTCAAACCCCAAGGAAACAAATAATCCTTGGCGCTTGGGAAACAAATAATCCCTAGCAAACTCCTCGACTCACGGATAAAACACTCCTTGACGAGAGCCTTCTGATTCGCGTCGACTCGCAGAGCCACCAGAGCCTCCGTGGGAACCCTCGACTCGTTTCAAACCCCAAGGAAACAAATAATCCTTGGCGCTTGGGAAACAAATAATCCCTAGCAAACTCCTCGACTCACGGATACAAACACTCCTTGACGAGAGCTTTCTGATTCGCGTCGACTCGCAGAGCCACCAGAGCCTCCGTGGGAACCCTCGACTCATTTCAAACCCCAAGGAAACAAATAATCCTTGGCGCTTGGGAAACAAATAATCCCTAGCAAACTCCTCGACTCACGGATACAAACACTCCTTGACGAGAGCCTTCTGATTCGCGTCGACTCACAGAGCCACCAGTGCCTCCGTGGGAACCCTCGACTCGTTTCGAACCTCAAGGAAACAAATAATCCTTGGCGCTTGGGAAACAAATAATCCCTAGCAAATTCCTTGACTCACGGATACAAACACTCCGTGACGAGAGCCTCCCGACCCGCGTCAACTCGCAGAGCCACCACTGTCTCCGCGAGAGAATTCCCGGTTCGTCCCACCTTGCAAGATGAAGTCTCGGGCAGCAAATATTGAAAAACTTGCTGCCTGAACAATGGGGCCCTGCAAGTCAATCCAAAATGGTCTCTTGCATACTATTCACGGGTCTCACTCTCCGAAGTCGATTTTCGACAAGGAGGGAAACAACCGCTTACGGGTCCTCTCGACTCGTAAGAGGGAAAAATTCTCTTATAGGATCCTTACGACTTGTAAGAGAAAACACACTTAGGAATCCTCACGATTCCTAAGGAGAAAAACCCACTTACGAGATTCTCTCGATCCGTAGGGAGAAAAGTCTCTCTGAGACCCTCACGGCTCATGGAGTTGAAAAGTCTTAGGCAGCAGATCTGAACCTGCGGCCTAAGCCATCGCTATTTCTTAAGAAAGTCAAGATGCATGCCCTATTATCCGTCAACCATGGTTACTAAGGTGGCACACTGACAACAAAAGAAAGAAAAGGGCGGAGAAATGACACAGGACATTATAAAAATGTGTATCTTTTATTCATAAATATTGATCGAGTACAGGATACATTGTACTAAAGAATAAAAAATATGCATATATTCTACAAGTACAAATGATACAAGGAGAATTACTGAGAAGGAAGCGTCTTGCATAGATTTAGCAATTGCTCGCATACTTCCTTCCACGCCTTCTCTTGATCGGCTACCACCGCCAGCTCCGCCTCCACTTGGGCTCGTTGCTGTAAGACAGACGCAAGCTGCTCCCTGACGACTTGATAAGCAGCTTCCCGACCTGGGGTATTGCGCTCAGCTACGTCAAGCTTCCGCTTCAAGTTTAGCCCATAAGAGATGCGCTCCAAGAGACCCTCAAAGATAGTCTTCACTTGGGCAGCATTTGCTTCAACCTCAGCACGCAGATGGGCCGTTTCGTTCGAGGTCTTTTGGCATTCCCTTAGTTTTAAAGCTTCTTCTTGCTCCAAATGGCGGAAGTGAGAAGTGCTTTGCTCGAGCCAAGCTGTTCGTTGGGTGCTTAGGGCTAAAACTTCGGGAGAAGGACGCGTCGACTCTAGCCGATGTAGACAGGCCTCGATTTCCCTGCAGTGATTAACCCAAGATTCGACGACGCCTTCGTTATGAAAATTTACGAGCGCCGCCAACATCGGGTTAACCTCCACAGAGAAATCTACGGCAGAAGGGAGAGCGTCCATGTTAAGCTCTTCGATGTACCCGCTCAGTATGCCCAAACTCATCACAGCACCCTTTGAAGATGGACGTTTCAAGAAAGGGCCTGCCGGTGAAAGGACGCGAGACTCAAGAGGGACCGGAGCCGGAACAATAGCTGCAAAACAAAACATGGTCAAACAATGATTCAAGAGATGTTGAAGGGTTACCAAAAAGGAAATTTACTATACCAGCTGCAACGGAAGGCAAAGCCGGAAGGGCCGGTGGCGTGGCAGGTCTTGCATCCCCTCCTTCGATTTATGGCACTGCAATAAGGAAAAGGAAAAGTCAGAAATCATCCCATTGCTAAAAAAGGGGTAAATAAAGACATTGTAGTGAACGTATACTCACCGGCGCCACTAGAGGGAGAAGCGAGTTCGGATGGGAAGGAGAAGTGTGGGAGCAACACTTGATATAAATGATCAAAGAGCACTCCTGAAAGGGCACAATGGTATAACGTTAGTACAAAAGCTACATGTTTAAAAGATTAACGCATGAGTCGTAAATTCATACCTTCCAACATCCGTGATGGTACAAGGGAAGGCGGGGAGGTGACCACCGCCAAAGCAGTAGTTGACGGTGCTCCTTCGAGCAATGGAGCGTCGGCACTGGCCGCACCTGCAAAAACAAACTTGTTAGAAGAGATCGCGAGATATATAAAAATAAGAACGCCGGTAACTCAAAATTTACCCAACGAGCTGCCAGCCGAAACTGAAGCAATCCCCTCCTCCATTGACATGAGACCACCGCCCGTAACCTCATCACCCGACTCGATGGGAACCGTTGTTGTGCTCGCAAGCCCTGGAGACGGCAAGGAATCATACGCGGGGAGGGCTATGATTGGAGTATTGCCAGATTCCAGAGAAGGAGCGGCTGGCTCGTCCTCAGGAATCGTGGCCACCTCACCCGCTACTCCTTCGGGTCCTGCGGTTACGGTTGTCTCGTCCACCGTCACCGCGAGGTCTCCAGCCTCAAACGCCTCACCTATCATTACCCTCGGCTCGCTTATGACGATCATTTCATCTGCCGCCACTTCAAGGGCGACATCCATGACACTCTCGGCTGCAGATCCCCCAACCTCTGCTTCGGGTCCTGTGGCCCCAACGACCCGCCTCACCGTCGGCTCGGGTTCGACAGGCACCGCTTCCGCCGTTTCCCTGGGTTCAACGGTCTCCGCCTCCCCCTCAGTCGGACTAGGCCCTGCAAGATGGAATGCATATGAGCCAATGGCTTTATAATTCTTACAACAAGGCTCTGAAAGAAATGCTACCTGAAGAGGATTTATCGTTTGCACTTCGGGCCGCGCGCGCCACTTGCCTATAAGCAGTAGATAGGGCGACAGGGGCCTTTTCAGAAGGAGTGTTAGCGCGAGGAATAGTGCTAGGGCCCGCTCCCGTGGCCAAAGCAGCTCGGCGCGCCTTTGCTTCGCGTCTCAGCCGCTTCCGCTTCTCCCGAGCCGTTGAGACGGATGCCACTAGGGCTTCTCTAATTGAGGCGTCCTCGTCCGTGAATAGGGATGCCTCCAGATTTTTCAGGGCATCCCTCGTCGTCTTGTCAAGTCGAGGCCCCTCCATCAGCCTCGACGAGACCGGGACTTCAGCAACAGGCTCAGGAAGGATCCCCGCATCAACTGATATAACCCCTGCAAAGAAACAAAAGAAGGTTAGGTTGACCATCAGAAAAGATGACAAACTTTCCTTATAAAAGAGAAAGGGATGGGACATACCAACGCCTGCTAGAGCGCGCTTCTCCTCCTCCTCTTGGAAGGTTTTCAAAGAGGCAGCAATAGCCTCTTCGGAAGAGACACCTGTTGAAAATCGGGCAAATATTAGTTAAAGACAATAATAAAAAGTGCAATAAAATGACGAAGAAAGTGGCTGATGATTACCTGACTCAGCGAGTTTACTTAACATCGCTTCGAGCCTCGCCGATCGCTCCGAAGCTGTAATGGCGGCAGCCAAATTAGTGTCTGCAGGGTCTACCAAGAAGCCCTCGTTGCTGCCATATTCACTTATGCCTTCGTTGGGAGGAGCCGCATGCTCTAGGCTAAGGATCGCATCGAGGGAAAGGGTGGACTTTTTCTTCTTCTGCCCGCCGGCTTTAGGTCCACCCGGGATAGATTTGCGCTTGGCAGTTACTTTAGGGCGGCGGGTCCCAATATCTGCTCCTATGCCTGACTCTGGCGATACTACATTAGCCGCTTTCGTGGGAGCACGAGGCGCCGATGGTGCATCCACCGTAGCGGGCAGCGGCAATCCCCGCGGAGGACTCAACACGCGTGGTCGATCGACTCCAGCATCTTTTAGCGGAGGGACGACCGGGAGCCTTGGCTGCAAAGGGGCCTTGCGATCGCCGCCGGGGAGCGCACCCCTACGGTCAACCAGCATACGCTTCTCCGTTAAGATAATTGGGCCCATCGCGTGCTCATACCAGGCCACATATGAATTAAGCATCTTAGGGGCACAACTGGGTTCACTAATGAAGAAATAGGAACCTGTGTTAAGCCGTGTAAAATGATGCATCGCATTCTTTATCCCCTCTGGGCCGACCATGGGCGTTTCCAAGAAAGCTTCCAGCGGGATCCCTTGGTTGTAGCTTGACTGCCGGGCAAATCGGTGTGGGTTATATCTCATAAACAAGGCTGTTTCATTCTGCCTGAACACTAGATAGCCCGGCCGGATGGAGTAGAGATGGAGGATTTCCCGAGCTTTCAATGCAGAAGCCCCATCTTTGAAGTCATCACGCAGGGGCACCACTGACTTGGTGGTCTCTGAGCCTATGGTTATGACCTTATCCACAAAGGAAACCTTCGCTCCGACCAGATGTGGACGAAGGAGCAGCCCTCTAGACTCCCGTGGTGCTGGAACCACAATTGAAGCCCCGACCAACCGCATGACTCTCGGGAATCTGTATCTCTCGAAGAACGGAGGAGTCTTGTGGGCACCAAACACCCCTCGCACATGCATCTCCATCCAAGAAGTGAAGTAGTGCGTCGGGAAGTTAGCAGGCTGTACCCCAGGCTCACTGGCGTCCGCCGCTACGCTAAGTCCATGATAAAGGTAAGCCAGCCCGGCAATTCCTACCGATAACTGCAAACCAGCCACCATCCGATGCGCTGGGTAAAAGACAGAGGGCCGCATGAGGCGGGGGTGCATAGGGAGTGCAAAGTTGCATAGCCACAAGCCCAAGAATCCAATAAAAAAGGTTTCCTCATCCATGCCTGGGACGGCGATTTCTGAGAAAGCAGTGATGGCAGCGTTGGGGAGATAGAAATTCCGCTGGTCATTTTCCGATATAGGTCGGCAGTCCAAGCCGAAACCAAAGGGGTCAACAAGCTGAGCGAACTTCTCACTCTGCTCTGATAAGAACTCCGGGCGAATAAAGCGGGCAATAAAATCTGTGAAACTGACGCCCCGGTCGCCCGATTCCAAATGGAGTTCCTCATATATCTCCAATACCTTCACTAAGCCCGGGTACTGGTGCTGAATAGCGTTCTCCGGCGTCAGGTCAAACACCAGAGGCTTGGTGGCAAAGACGTATTCATCGGGAGGAAGCAGCTCCTCGTAAGGCTCTCCCCTCATCGGCAGACCCGAGATTTCAGCAAACTCCTCCAAGGAGATGGAGACTTCCCGGTCCGTCATCAGGAAGGTATGTGTGGGAATATTCCATTGCTCGATAAAAGCCTTAACCCACCACGTTGGAGGAGAAGGATACTCAAAGAGCGAGACGTAAATGGCCGAGTACAAACCAATCCTCATCAGATGAGTCCTCCTCGCTGATAGGATGTACCGGGCCCATCGCAAATATCCAGCAGGCGGCCGTGGGATCAGTCCAATGTTGTAATTCTGTCCCCAAGGGCGCGCTTCACCCTGACAAATTCTCCTCCCTAAAATATCTATTGCCGGCGGTGGCTGCACGGGGATAGCACCAATCGCAGGCTGGAGGAGGTCATCCGAATTCCAATTTTTGACCTCCACGGCATACTTCACCGGGGGTTCATCTGCGTAGGGGAGTGAAGATGTTGGCTTAGACGGCGTGGCGGAACTGAAGCTGCGACGGCCCCGGATGATCTGGCTGTACCACCTTCCCCACAGGTGGAGCTTTTTGCACTCAGGGTGATGATCTTTAATAAGAGAGAACGCCACCCGGTCCACTGGCGAGTGAGGGAACCCTCCTTCCGAGCGAACAAAGGGGAAAGACAAGTCGCCGGACATGTTTCCTGTAAAAAGACAAAAATAACCGTTAGCGTTCTGACACTTGGCATTTTGAAATCTTACTCCACACTGTGATGTAATGGGTAGAGGACAAAAAGGGGGACCCACAAAATCTGGATGACGGCGCATCATTTGATAAGACAGTCCCATCATTGGATGAGACTGTCAGTTAATGAAAAAGACCCCCAAGAGAATATCCTCATTGGGGGGAAATCCCTAGAGACAAGGAGAAAATCTTCTATTTTAGAGCAAAGCTCTGTCACAGAGTGATATTTGTCAAACCCTGGTCTCGAGGGAATAAAACTTCCTAAAAAGGAGCCTAGCTCTGTAATAGTAATGAAAACTATAACTCCTAAGGATTAAAAAATTTTTGGGGTCTTAAAGATCCATGAAAACTTTTAGGAGTTCTTCATTTTTATATATAAGAAAAAAAGGAAGATCTACATTTGATCTATGAGCAAGGCTCTGTTCATGGGTTAAAACCCAGGAACAAGATCACTGTAAATTTTTGAGAGCAAGGCTCTGTTGATGAAACCCCAAAGGGGTTTTCTTTAGATCAAAGATCTATAAGAGCAAGGCTCTGTTGAGAAAACCCCAAAAGGGTTTTAGATCAAAGATCTATGAGAGCAAGGCTCTATTAATCAGCTTTAATTTAATTTAATTTAATTTTATTAAATACCTAAGATGGTTATGAACTCTAGAGTTCTTGGAAAAAATCAAGAGCAAGGCTCTGAAAATTCTTAAGCAAGAGCAAGGCTCTGAGTCAAAATTTTTGAAGTAGTAAAGAATTTTCTAAGGACCAAGGGTCTTATTTATAGGCGCCTGCGCCCCTTCAACTGACCCCCTTGATCCAACGAATAGGATCTTGCTACCGCTGCACTCACGTGCGCGCCACGTGAGCGCAACGGTGGGGGGGCATTTGTTTCCCCAATCAGAGCAAGGCTCTGTTTGAATTTTGAAAATTCAAAATTTTGAAGCAACGCTTCAGATCCCGTGCGCTGCGCGCAACGCGTCACGTGTCAGAAGTTGACACGCCAGCACAACGCCCAAGGCGGTGCGTCCAATCAGAGCAAGGCTCTTTAAAAAAACAAAAGCAACGCTCAGTTGCGCAAGCGCACCGCTGCGCGATACGTGTCTGCGCAGTTGCGCGAACGTTGTTGCGCAAGCGCACCGCTGCGCGATACGTGTCTGCGCAGTTGCGCAAGCACGACTGCGCAAGCGCACCGCTGCGAGATACGTGTCTGTGCAGTTGCGCAAGCACGACTGCGCAAGCGCACCGCTGCGCGACATGCGTCTGCGCAGTTGCGCAAGCGCTTCATTGTGCGACACGTGTCACTCACTGGGGGAGTTGCGTAAAACAGAATAAATCTTGTTGAAACAAGAAGATTTTCTTGTATAAGGCAGGGGCCTTTGGATCAAAGATCCAACGGTGGGGAAAATTCCCCAAATCACTCAGAGAAAGATCTCTGTAACAAATTTAACTAATTTGTGAGTACTATAAAAAAGATCCCAGACCTCATTTCAAAAGGCATCAACATCTTGCAAAAAGAAAAAGGAGAGAAATAGAACTCTTGAGAATTCTGGAAGAACAAAAAAAAAGATAAAACCTTTAAAAGAGAAAATTCTCTTGGGAATAGATCATTGATCTAAGAACAAGATCATGGATCTTCAATAAATAAATAAATAAGTAAATAAAATAAAAAAAGAAGTAGTGCCTTGCACTTGTTATGAACCCTTGGTTCTCTGAAATAAGGAAAAACAAGAAAAGAAGAAAAAACTTGTTTTTCTTTAGATCAAAGGATTAAAAAGTGCTCTGCACTTCTGTTTCTTGAAGATTCTCAATGCAATGCATTGCTTGAAGGGCCAGGCCCAAATTAAATTGCAGAGCAATAAAAGGGAGGGCCCAAATGAAATTGATGCTCTGCATCATTTTATAGAGGGCAGAGCCCAAACAAAATTGATGCTCTGCATCATTTATAAATGGGCAGAGCCCAAACAAAATAATAAATAATGCAATGCATTATCTTAAAAGGGGCAGAGCCTAAATAAAGGTCCAACAGAGACCAAGATTTAATGCTATGCATTATTAAAAATGGGCCAAGCCCTAGCACAGGCCTAATAGGCCAAAAAACAAATAAAAGTGTTGAATATTCTGAACTGGACTTAGCCCAATCGTGGCCGTAAGTCCTCAAATTAAATTGACTGAGCACAATTGCTCTCTCTCTCTCTCTCAAATCAATTTATATCCGGTTCGAGGGTACATCTCCGAGCTCCTCTGACACATGTCGTTGTAATTATTCATCGACGTCAGAGAGGTGACGGGTCCCGACGACCACATACGTCAATATGGACTGCGGGGTCCTTAAACTCGTGGACCGAAACGTCCTTAAACTAATGATGGACTGGAACGTCCTTAAATTAATATCGGACCGAGACGTCCCTAAACTAATATCGGACCGAAACGTCCCTAAACTAATGTTGGACCGAAACGTCCTTAAACTAATATCGGACCGAAACGTCCTTAAATTAATATCGGACCGAAACGTCCTTAAACTAATATCGGACCACCACGTCCCTAAACTGAAACATGGACCACTATGTCCCTAAACTGAAACATGGACCACCACGTCCCTAAACTGGAACATGGACCACTATGTCCCTAAACTGGAATACGGACCACCACGTCCCTAAACTGGAGCATGGACCGCAACGTCCCTAAACTACCTATGGACCGCTATGTCCCTAAACTGGAACAATAGAGCCTCCAAATGCTCTTTTGCCGGATCTAAACGGTCCCGTTTAAGTTGATCTTAGCCCCAAATACGGCTAACGTATCCTTAGATATTTAAATGAATGATAAAACTCCAAATCAACTTTGGTTCAAGGGTACATCTCTGAGCTCCTCTGACACCTGTCGTCGTAATCCTTCAACGACGTCAGAGAGGTGACGAGTCCTGATGGCCATATATCACTACGTTAAGTCGATCTTAGTCCCAAACAAGGCGAATGTATCCTTAACGAACGTTTAAGTCGATCTTAGCCTAAACATGGCTAGCGTATCCTTAAACTAAAATACCAAACCCAAATCTAAGTAAATACGGATTTGGACTAATCCACGTCCTACGGGCGACGGCATTATTCAGTCTCCGTATACAATCCACGGGCAACCACAAACAAAACACACACGACACGAAGTGAAATTCTGGAGAAGGAGAAAGTTGTTACCGCGATGCGGTAGCGTAATTAATTGCAGGGTCTTGCGCCTGCAGGGAAGAGCGTCCCCACAATCAAAAACCCCTCAAGCGAGGGGGGATTTGATGAAATCTGCTACATCGGCCGCATCCGTCTAAACCTACGATACACGGTGCCATAAATCAACTTGGCATCTTCGGAGAGGTGGACGGATAAAACCAAATAGCTTTTGCCCCGAATCTCAGGGTCAGGACATCGCGGTCCTGTGCGCCGTCTTTCGGAGGGGAACAATGTACCCTTGAACTAAATCCCGTATTTGAAGGAAAAAACTGTGATGGACCTATGTATCATCAGTCATATTTGAGACTACGATTAACTTAGGAGATATGAATGAAGATCGGTTTGGATATCACAAACATACGCTTAGCCAATTTGGGCCAGGATTGTGGGTTGCCATGTTTGAGGCGAATATTTAGTTTAAGGACATTTCAGTCTATTATTCATCTTGCGCGCACGTGTATTTGTTATGTGACGAAGTGAACAATGGAGATATGGAATGTGCCCAATTTGGGGCACGATCCGATTTGAGGTGTGCACGTCAATTTGGAAGTGCATCAATGTGAGATGTATCATTCCCAGTCTTGATGAAGTTTTACGTCAAGTTGGAACGAGGAGTTGTTTTTGGTTGTCAGGACCCACCACCTCTCTGAAGACGTTGAGGAATTACAACGACATATATCAGAGGTGTGGAGAGATGTACCCTTAAACCAAATCCCGTATTTGAGGGAAAGGATAGTGAACCTAAGAATCGTTAGTCATATTTGAGACTAAGATTACCTTAGGAGATATGGGATGAATATCATTTTGGATATCATCAATGAGTGATCATTAGTCACGTTTGAGACTAAGATCAGTTTGGATATCAACATGGAAACATAATTAGTTTAGGGACATTTCGGTCCATTGTCGCCGTATTTGGGGGCGAATATTAGTTTAGGGACATTTTGGTCCATTATCGCCGTATTTGGGGGCGAATGTTAGTTTATGGATATTTCGGTCCATTATCGCCGTTTTTAAGGCGATGCTTTGTGTTTGAGGAGACACGCTAGTTTAGAAACGTTTCGGTCCATTATTTCCATGTTTGAGGCGACGTTCTAGTTTAAGGACATTTCGGTCTATTATCTATCATTTGGTCGGGGAGTTACATAACTCATTCCTTTCAATGCTTGCTTGCCGAGGCGCTGCTACATGTATTTTCTATGCATGGACACTTTACGCCTTAGGCTGTCTTCACCTTTTAGGACCGCTTCATCTATCAACGTGCCAATCGGGTTGTTTTGCGGAAAGTACCGGGCATTTTACTCGGCACTTGCCCCCTGCCCATCAATGTCGCTTTCCGATACCGATGGAGCATCTTCTTCATATACAAAGGAACGAGATATCACGTCATTCCTTCTGCCGAGTATTTCTCTTCCTTGGAAGAATGAATTTGACTTGGGTTTTTTTTCTCCTCATCGTCTGATTCAGAGTGGGACATGGATTTCACATCCCTCCCATGGTTTTTTGGTTCAAGTGGGATATTTCACTTGATTGCAGGACCCGCTTGTAGGACCCTTGATATCCTTTCTGTTCTTTGAGAATAAATGACCATCCCACATAGAGATTCTTCCGCCAGTGAGAAATATGCCCCCTGTGTATATCTCGGGAGGGAGCGAGTACCCACTTTGTCGCTATTTTGGCGATGGGTTACTTCAGAGCCGCTCATTTTTTGTTGAGCGTTGGCAACAAACGCCACGTTGCCTCTGCTTTTCATTCATCTTCATCGGATGATGAAGGGTCTTGACCCATCTGATCCAATCGAGTCATTTTATTCATGAGTTCTTGGAAGGTCGTCGGCTTGAAGAGGGCCATATATGGGAACACATTTGAATTTGGGTCAAGGGTGGCTATGAACATTCCCACGGCTGCAGCTTCGTCGATGCGTTGCTCGCATTTTGACCAGAGATTTCGCCATCGGGTAGCATATTGAATCCAAGTATCATTCGGTCTAATCCTTTCATTGACCAATGTCGTTATGGTAGTGTGTTTATTCACACTAGCGAATCTCTGACAGAAGAGCATCTCCATCTCGTCCAAGGTATTCACGGAGTCATTTGGGAGTTCCGCATACCATTCGAGCGCAGTGCCTGCCAGACTGCTGACGAACCGTCGAAGGAGCAGTATATCATTTCCTCCAGTATTGCCGCACATGGATTTAAATCGTGCAATGTGCTGGCGAGAATTCCCAGTTCTTTTGTACACATAGAACTTTGGGAACGTATATTCCGGCGGGTACTTGATTTGATCATACCAGCCTGGATACGGTCGCCCAGCTCTGACGATTTGGCCAGCCGCTTCATTTTCTTGATAAGCTCTTATTTGTTGAGCTATATAATCATCAAGAGCAGCCTTGGAGATCGTTTCCCCCTTGGCTGTTGGTAAAGCCGGAAGAGGGTTTGATATTTCCCCTCTGTCATCCTCGATGATTATCGGCGGATCCTCGGCTAGGGGTTCTGACTGGATCATCATTCCTACCATGTATTGGAACAAGAGCGATGTTTCCCCCAATAAGAGAGCAAAACTCTATTCAGAATTTGAAATGAGGCAGCGCCTCACGTACACAGCACGGGAGCGCCAGCGCCCAAAGTTAAAAACTCTAGGGCAGCGCCTCACGTGCAAAGCACGGGAGCGCCAACGCCCAGAGTTAAAAAAACTCTGAGGCAGTGCCAAGAGTTAAAAACTCTGAGGCAGCGCCTCACGTGCAAAACACGAGAGCGCCAGCGCCAGAACTAAAAGTTCTCCACCCTTGGATCAAAGATCCAACGAAAATGATAAATCATCAAATTACAGAATTAAATTCCATTGATGAAATATTCCTCGAATCTTTCTAAAACAAAAAAGGTTAATCTCTGTAAAATAGAGCACCGTTGGATTAAAGATCCAATGGTGATTAAAAATCACCAAGATACAGAATAAGCTCTGTATAGGAAAATATTTTCCCAATCTTGTTGAGAACAAGAAAAATATCTTCTGTAAAACAGAAGGCCTAGGATCAAAGATCCAACGGTGGATAAAATCCCCAAATCAATTAGAGATCTCTCAATGAGAGATTTCCTTAACTAAATCAAAAAATCGGCCTCCACTATATAAAGGACCCAAGACTTCAAGTCTTGTAGAGAGGAACCCCCCTATAAACTTCAAGTTCAAAAAAAAAGAAGAGAAGCGAAAAGAGCTTTCAGAAAGAAGAAAGAAGAACTTTCTTCAAGGTGAATAGAAATCATAGTATCTCATCTGCATACCCAAGAGGTTTAACCCTTATAAAAGAACATAGTTCTTTCCCTGGATCTGAGATCCATGAGAAAAGTCCCCCACAAATGAGAATTTAATTCTCACAGGGATGAATTTGTTCTTGGGGATTGAAGATCCAGGGAAGAACAAAGAATTGAACTCTTCATAAAAATGCACAAAGAAGGAAACATCGCTGAGCGCCTCACGTGCCCCTAACGTGGACGCTGCTAATAAATAAAGAGTACTTTGCACTCAGTGGTTGGCGTCCAGCGCCAAGCGCCTCACGTGCTCCTAACGTGGATGCCGCTAATAAAATAAAGCATGCTTTTTACTCAGTGGCTGGCGCCCCACGTACCCCTCACGTGGGCGCTAATAAAATAAAGAGTGCTCTGCACTCAGTGGTTAGCGTCCGGCGCCAAGCGCTCCACGTGCCCCTCACGTGGGCGCTGTTTAACATAAAGCGCTCTGTAAATAGAGCTCAGTACCATAAAGAGTGTTTAACACTCCATAAAAAAACAAAGAAATGGGGTGAGAGTCAGAGCCCATATCAATGCTTAACATTGTTGCACATAAAAGGGACCGAGCCCAAACAAGTGTTTAACACTTTATTCAATACTAAGTGGACTGAGTCCAAGTTGACCAAAATTCCCTAGTTCAGATCAACCGAGCCCATGTGCTCATATTCTTTCTAAATTGCTCTTAGTCCCAAACCCAACTACAGATCCCCCAACCGACATTGGTTCAAGAGTACATCTCCCCACACCTTTGATATATGTCGTTGTAATTTTTCAACGTCTTCAGAAAGGTGGCGGGTCCCTACAGCCAACAATTCCATGGACCGCAACGTCCTTAAACTAGCTATGGACCACAACGTCCTTAAACTAACAATGGACCGTAATGTACTTAAACTAACAATGGACCGCAATGTTCTTAAACTAGCTATGGACCGTAACGTCCTTAAACTAAAACGACAGAGCCCAAACTCACTTTCATTGGATCAAAAATGATCCCAAACCCCCGTTAAGTAGATCTTAGTCCAAGATTGGACTAACGTATCCTTAACAAATATTTAAGTTGATCTTAATCTCAAACGAGATTAATGATCCTTAAATCAACCCAAACCCAAATCTAAGAATATACGGATTTGGACTAATCCACGCCCTACGGGCGGCAACATAAATCAGTTTCCGTATACACTCCACGGGCAACCAAAAAAAAAAACACATACGACACGAAGTGACCTTCTGGAGCAGGAGAAAGTGGTTATCGCTACGCGGTAACATAATTAACTGCAGGGGCTTGCGCCTGCAGGGAAGAACATCCCCACAATCAAAACCCCATCACAACTAGGGGGAATCTGACGAAGTCTGCTACAACGGCCACATCCGTCCAGTCCTCCGATACACGGTGCCATAAATCAACTTGGCATCTTCGGAGAGGTGGACGGATAAAACCAAATAGAATCTGCCCATAAAATTCAGGCCAGACGTCCTAACGTCCCGGTCGCATCTTTCGGCGGTAAACAGATTCCGGCACGCCCGGTGGGACCTCTTCCTCTTTTCACTCCACACTTCGTGTGTCGTGTTTTTCCTTTTCTGCGATCAAATATCGCGGTATATATGTTTGTGGTTTCCCTTGGGTGGTGGGATACTGAAGCCGGTGTTTCGTCTCTATGAAGAATGTCATTTGCTTCCATCATAGCAACTCAGGCTCTGTCTTATCTGGTGGAGTCAAGTATGGGCCACTTGCACCCTTAAATCTCTGCAATTTGGCTCTTCAAGAAATCAACGGGCTTCTCTATGGGTCGATGCTCCCACCTCCCACCCTCGGTGCCTCAACGCCTATGGAGGAAGTCCAGAGGAAGTCTGTCTTCCACAGGTTGGTTCCCCAAGCTGCAACTTTGCCGACAGAATCAGTCCTCAAACAACTGACACCTGCTAAGGGCCAAGGTCGACGTAAGGGGCATAATATTCAATCTCTCAAAGGATACAGGGGGAAGGCTCGGCAAAATCCTAAGGCTAATCAAATCCCGGCCGTAAGAAACGGTCGACGTCGATATAGGCATCATACAAAATGAGCCGGGGGCAGTTCTCTGTATGGTCCTGTTTTAACCTCAGTGGTGAATGTTGTTCCAACCGGGAACAACTTCAAACTGTTGTGAAGGGTCAGACAAAATTCTTCCACCGCAATATTGACGAAGTCTCCGCAGCCCATGGAGATCCCACGAGAGCAGAAACCAGTTCGCCCCCTAGGACAACTTTCCTCATCTATATAAAAGGTGTGGAAGCGGGTGAAGGTCTCTATCGTTAACCGCATCTCTTTCCCTAGAAGTCAGCCAAATTTTGACAAATCCCCTTTCAAATACAAGGGGTCTCACCCCAAGACGGATCCTGATGCGGCGGTTCCTCCCAAAACCAAAGCATCTTTTCACAAAAAAGAGAGCCTAATAAAGCTCAAGTGCCCGAAGCAAACTCTAAAGGCCAAAACTCCAAACACCCCAATCCTGGGGGCATGGTAGTTCAAATAATCTATATGGTGAATTCCAAAGACGAAGTTCGAGCTTCTACTAGTCACCGACCTCAAACTTTGTCCCTGACAAAAGTTCAACTACAACGTGAAAAGCTACAGGAGATACTCACCAAGGCAGCAACAAACGCTAATCCATTACCTAAGGAAAATCCCGAGGATGTACCCGAAGAAAGAATAGAGAAGGAGTCGAATATTGATTTCCTAAAGCGCGCTCTGAAAAAGGGAGTTACAGAAGCGGCAGAAATGTCCACTAAAATGAACCAGATGGCCCTTCTGATTCAGAATATGGCTGGAATGATGGTTCAATCGGAACCACCGACAAATGAACAGGTGGTGTCGGTCTTAAAGAAAAGGATGATATTTCAAATCCTCTGCAAATCTCATCAACGACTGAGGAGTAAATGGTTCCTAAAAGAAAAGCTGGACATATATATCACTCAGCGAATCAAAGCTCACTACGCCAATGAAGCCGCAAATAGATCAATCAAGACTGGTCGAGCGTATCTGACGTGGTATGACCAAATACAGTACCCGCTAGAGTATACGCTTCCAACGTTCCACATGTACAAAGGAACTAGGAATCCTCGCCGGCACATTGCGCGATTTAAATCCATGTGCGGAAATTCTGGAGGAAATGACATACTACTCCTCTGACAGTTCGTCAGCGGTCTGGAGGGCATCACCTTCGAATGGCATGCGAAACTCCCAAATGATTTCGTGAAGAGCTTCGACGAAAAGAATATGCTCTTCTGTCAGGGATTCGCTAATACTACCGTGACGGTGCTGGCCAACGAAAGGGTTAGACCGAATGAGACTTGGGTTCAATTTGTTACCCGATGGCGAAATCTCTGGTCAAATGCGAGCAACGCATCGATGAAGTTGCAGCCATGAGAATGCTCATAGCCACACTTGACCCAAATTCAAAGGCGTTCCCGACCTTCCAAGAACTCATGGATAAAATGGCTCGATTGGATCAAATGGGTCAAGACTCTTTCTCATCCGATGATGACGAGTGAAAAGCGGAGGCAAGATGGCGTTTGTCGCATACGCTCAACAAAAATAAGCGGCTCTGAAGAAACCTGTCGCCAAAATAGCGACGGCGTGGGTACTCCTTCCCCCCGAGATATACACAGGGGGCATGTTTCTCACTGGTGGAAGAATCTCTATGTAGAATGGTCCTTTCTTCTAAAAGGACAAGAAGGATATTAAGGGGCCTACAAACAGGTCCTATAATCTAGTGGAATACGCCGCTAAAAAAATGGCACGTCCACAAGCAAAATGTGCACGGATGAAAACCCAAAAGAGCGCCGTGAGTAAAAACAGCAGGACTGCCAGCGAGCTTGTGAAAACCCGGAAGGGCGCAACCTCGTTAAAATAAATGCACTTACGAGATCCTCACGACTCGTATGGAGAATCCCCCCTGTGAGACCCTCACGGCTCATAGGATTCAAAAGCCTTAAGTTACAAGGATCTAGACTTGTTCTTAAGCTGTCATATCTTTCAAATTGCCCTACAGGTGGTCCATATTGACCCTTGTATACAATCTATGGGCACGAATAAATATTTCTTTGCCAAGTTCTACAAATGGCAAGAAATGTCCCCATATAGTGAATAACACTTGTAGGTCCTCTCGACATATAAGGAGAAAACACTCTTGGAAGATCCTTACGACTTACAAGAGAAGACATCACTCAGGAATCCCTACGATTCTTAAGAAGAAAATACGCCTACGAGATCCTCATGACTCGTAGGGAGAAATACCTTTATGAGACCTTTACGGCTCATAAAGTCAAAAGTCTTAGTCCACAGGATCTTAACCCTGTCTACTAAGCCACCTTTGTCCAAATCGACAGGGGCAAATGATAATTCGCTCCTGGCGCTATTCTGGTTGTAGCGATGCTGATGCCTAAATCGGTATCAAATTCCGAGTGCCCTTAAGAAAAATGATGAGTCACTCTTGGCAATATCCCAGTTGTAGCGATACTGATGCCTAAACAGGTGTCAAATTCTAAGTCAACCTCTCCGGTAAGTGCCGTCCCTACAACCATCTAATGAAGAAGGGGACCCCGTCCGTCTGGGATCGGAAATGCCAAAGTACACGGGACGTAATCAAGCAATACCTGTAGAATCCACCAGTACTGACTGGCCCGGTCAAGGGAAAGCCCCTCATCCTGTACACAACAGCCCTTGAAGGTTCTTTAGGCGCGCTGTGGGCACAGGAGAATGATCAGGGAAAGGAGAGAGCTTTCTACTATTTGAGTCGAGTTCTCCTGGGGGAAGAAAACAACTACTCCCTAATCTAAAAGCATTGCCAAGCATTGATGTAATACCCGGTTCCTTTATATACACCAATATCCGTATTTTATAAAACAGGTTTTACTTACAAATCTCTTTACTCATATCTACAAATTATTTGTAGTATTTTAAATCCCCAACCCTTTTTTATTTTCCATATATATATATTTTCCCTTTCCCTTAACCCAAATCCCACAGCCAATCCAAATTTATTTTATTAACATTAAAACCCCCAGCCCACTTTTCCCATTCAATTAATTCCCTCAGCCCAACACCCATTTTCTTTTTTAATAAATCCCCGGCCCAATCTCCTCAGCCCAAGTAAATAAATAAAAAGAAATTTATTTTAAGTAAACCCAGCCCAAACAATAAAACCAACAATATATATTCTCCTCAGCCCATTCTCTTTTTCTAAACTAAACCCTTCGGCCCAAGCCCTCCAAGCCCGCCCAGCAAACCCGACCCGGCCCACACCCTTACACTCCTTCTTCTTCCCCAACGGCTATCTTTTTCCCGCTCACTCGATCCACTATCTCCGCCGCATCCCACGCCCACGCCCACGCCCACACGTTGTCGTTTCCCTTCGACTCGCGCGATCTACTCAGCCTACTCCACTCTCTAACCCCTCTATCACTCACCTCCCTCTCTTCTTCTCCCTCTCGTGCGCGCTGCAGACCCCCCTCAACCGCCGGCGCCCCCTCTTCTCCCCCGATCACCAAACCCCCATCTCCTTCTCACCATGCTGACGACCTCCTAGCTCATCACCGACCTCCCACCTCACCTCCTCTTTGGCCTCTCCACCGCCTCCCTTTTCCTTCAACACCCGACGCTGCCCTCCTCCTCCGAGCTCCTTCCCGACGACCATCACATCGTCGACCTCTACACTCTCTTCTCCTCAGCCTCATCTCCATCACGATAGCACCCGAGCCCTTACTCCCTCTCTCTTTGTTTCCCTCTCCCTCTCTGTTGCTCTCTCTATATATATCTCTCCCTCTCTCTCTGTACTCTCTCACTCTTTCTGTTTCCCTCTCAATATCTCTGTTACTCTCTCTCTCTATATCTCTCCCTCTCTCTCTGTACTCTCTCAATCTCTCTGTCTCTCTCTTTTTCTCACTCTCTCTCTCTCTGTGAATCTCTCTCTATATCTCACTCTACCTCTCTCTCTCACTTTCTTTCTCAAAACCCAAAAAAATACCATAACCCAAGCCTCGACACCCTGCTGCCATTGCCGGAGCGCTGCCACCGACCGTCGTCGACCCCAGCACATCCTAGGCCAACCACAGAGCACCACCTCCGCTTCCAGCAAGCACTTAACGTCTCCGGGCAACTACGACGTCAAACCCAAATCGCGAGCCGAGGCCGTGCATCCAATTCATGCCGTTCGTCGCGCGTTCGCGACGCTGCTGCTGCCGTGCATCCCCGAAACGTTTCCAGGCAAGTATTTTACTTGCTACATGCTAATCTATTTATGTTACAAACTCAATTCGTATAAATTGCAATATTACAATTCATGATAACTTATACGATTTACCTGTTCGATGCATGATCCCAATGAAAATATTCATCTAATTTGACGGAATTGCATTGTCTATGCTGGCCCATGTAGTGATGAATACTGTGTACAAATTTTACTGGAAAATACGACTGTTAATGACTAAAATGATTACCCCCAAATATACCTGTAAAACTGGAACTTTCCCGTATCTGAAAACTGTTAAAATTACCATAAACTATGTACATACTGGAATGATGCATTCGAGGGCTTAAATCGAATCCAACTCGACGAAATATAACCCTATGCAAGTTTCTAATGGTTTCTGTACTTAAATTGTGACGATATTTGAATCGGAGTGCGGCTCTGGACTGCAGTCCAGAGCGACTCTGGTTACTGTTTAATGTTCCATAATGTGTGCCACCTGATTTCCTGAACTCGTATGTTACGGAACTCTGCAGTTTATTAAAGGTGAATCTGTTAGCTAGATAACACAAGTGGTTTCATTCCGTTTCATCGTCGTTTGCTATTTAAATTGTAAATAAAAAGGGCAGGACATATAACAGTCCAGAACAGATTCAGAAGTGACAAACAAGTGATAAACAGTGTGTAACTTTCGACGTACTGACGCGATTGAGAATCCGTCTGTTGCGTTGAATACCCTACTGAAAACCCTAGATATAATTCAACTGTAGCATCGCTAAATTCTGATCTCTACTGGGGTTAAAATGCGTTGCGAAACGGACTTCTGATTCTGAAACCGGATTTTCAGCAGCGAACGCTTAAAATGAAATGTCCGTATCTAGTGACCCTGAAACCCGATTGACGTGAAACTAAATTCGCTGGATAGATAATCAAACATACTATTTATTCCCCGTTCATTGTTTCGCTAAACTGTACACGTATGATTTATGATAAATTATGCAAGTGGTAGAATACTGATTTATGACATCTTAATCATGCTTTACATATTGTTTCCTCATCATATCATACATATGTCACTGCATTGATAATCTCGTGATCATGTGCATTACCCATTGTTAGGTATTAGTGGTGATTGTGGCAAGTACGTTAGTATTCGTGCATGAGTGGATAAGTGAAAGTGACACGTACTTGTACACAATCAGTGAACCCTATTATTCTATTGCATTGTCGACGTCTGTGGGACGCATAAGTGTGACTATAAGTGGTATAGGACACTTATGGAAGCTCTCGCATGGGTGTCACAGATAAGACACCAGACACTGCCATTTATCTTGGGTATTAGTCGGGACGTGCTTGATGGAGATCCTGTCTCCAGTTCTCGCGCAGACTTGTCATGGACCGACCGGTATTTGAGGTTATGGTTGGCGTTTGATGTAGACTACGGGGTGTGGGGTAGTTTGAGCGTGAGTTCAGCAGAATCTCGGGAGTCCCATGTCGGCTTATATATATGGAGATATATGGAGATTTACAGGGCACATGATTATTACCGTGAGTTATATTTTGGGCCCGTGGTCCCTTGCCCTTGGGTCCTACCCTTGGGTGGAGGACACTCACGAGTGGTTGACTCTCACACTTGGACTGACGATAGGCTTAGGGACCTGTACAGTGAGACTTAGAGACTGATAGGGATAATGGCATTGATATACATTACTTACTGTGTTGACATACGTGGCATACTATTTTACTGCTTTACCGTTCACCTGATTTATTGGACACTTCATTGGTTACTGCATGTTCATATCTTTACCGTCTTGATTACTGTTATATATCTATTATCACTGTCCGAGTTGCCACTTGCATCTATATGTTTATATTGCTATTGTGTCGCTCTGACGACCTGAGTATGCATGCTCAGAGTGAGGAGTGGATCTAGCCTGGACCAGGACTAGACGTACATCGCGGACATCTTGATCAGCTATCCAGAGTTATACTCTTTTTACCTCCATCAGGTCAGTTCTTTGTATTTTTTTTGTTTCAGTTACTGCATTTCTCATTACCTGCGCATTGTTTACTGATTACCACGTAAAGCTAGAAGCCGAAGTGTGACTACGGCAGGACTTTTCCTTGACCGTAGGAGCATGGCTGGCCTTGTCAACCCCTCGTATTCCGTATTTTGGGAAGTGGGGCGTGACAATTAATCTTCACGGTAACGAAACTCCGACATTACGCCTTGGCACATGAGGTCCATCTCATATCAAAGGTGGATCCTCTCAAATATTTGATGTCAAGAGCCATACTAACTGGAAAGCTTACCAAATGGACCCTCCTCTTGATGGAATTATCGATAATCTATCGACCTCTTAAGGCAGTGAAAGGCCAGGCCCTCGCCGACTTTTTTGCAGAGCATCCGATACCCGCCGACTCTCCCTTGAACTGCTAGTTTCCGAACGAATACGCGTTCGATGCAATCGACAGGGAGGAGGAAGGAAATAATGCCCGATGGGAACTCTACTTCGATGGAGCATCTTCCATGAAAAAGCGAAAGCAAAACACCTGTATAATTAAAGCTGGGGTGGTTCTTATCTTCGTGACTTCGCAAGGAGGGATAATGCGTTTCGCCCTTTCTTTAACAGAGCCGAGAACAAACAATGAGGCTGAGTACGAAGCTTTGATAGCAGGTCTTGAGATTGTTGTTGACATGGGTATCGAAAACCTCCTCATATATGGAGACTCCCAGCTAGTCGTTAGCCAGGTAAATGGTGACTATCAGACGCGCAGGCCAGTTCGTAAAATATGGCGAAAGAGTGCAACAGTTACTAACTCAAATTCCCTCCTACGCCCTGGAAAGCATACCGCGTATAGAAAATAGCAAAGCGGACGCATTAGCCAAGCTCGCTAAGGAACTGGCCGACGAAAACCTCGATGACGTAAAGATCATTGTGCAAAGTCGCCGGATTCTCGCTCCAGCAGAAATATCTTCGAAGACGTCTGAAGAAAAGAAAGTGACCAAGCAAATATCCCTACAAATAGAGGACCAAGAAAAGGCTAAGGATTGGACAAAAGTCTTTATAGACTACTTCAAATCCCGTCGAACACCTGAAGATGCATCCTCAAGACATCAGCTCATGAAACGAGCTCTGTCTTTCGCCTTCGTCAATGATACTCTATATAAGAGGTCGTTCGACTCTCTATGGTTGAGATGCCTGGGACCGGAAGAAGAAAGGAGAGTCGTCCAAGAAACTCATGATGGACTCTGCGGTTCTCATCAATCCAGGCCAAAGATGAAGCTAAAGATCAAAATGATGGGCTACTATTGTCCCACGATGATTCAGGACTGTCTCGAATACGCGAAGCAGTGCCACTCGTGCCAAATTCATGGGGACTTCATCCACCAGCATCCAAATCCGCTACACCCAACAGTGGCTAGCTAGCCGTTTAAAATGTGGGGAACCGATATAATTGGGCCATCGAACCAACGTCATCCAAAGGACATCGGTTCATATTGGCGACAACTGATTATTTCTATAAATGGGCAGAAGAAGTACTACGCCTGACGAGTCACGACTCAGGTCAATGATAGATGACGACGCCTATATCCGCTCTCTATCTTCTTGAGTCAAGACTCTAAAGGTAGTATCCAACGATATCCCGTTCCAAACACGGAAAACAACGGACCGAAACGTCCATAAACTAACAATGGACCGAAATGTCCCTAAACTAACAACGAACCGAAATGTCCTTAAACTAACAACGGACCGAAACGTCTCTAAACTAACAATGGACCGAAACATCCCTAAACTAACAATGGACCGAAACGTCCTTAAACAACAACGAACCGCAGCATCTTTAGGTTAACGCGGCAAAAAAAGAAGGAAAAAACGGTACTTCCGTAGGCGAAATGGGCACGGATGAAAACCCGAAAGGGCTCCGTGAGTAAAAACAGCAGGGCTACCGGCGAGTTTGTGAAAACAGCAGGGCTACACGGAACGGATCCAAACCACGCACTTTATGATCACACGGGTCAGGCATGCCTGCTGGCTCGTCGGGATCGCCGACGGCACGTCGGATCCCGGCAAACGAGAAACAACAGTGAATATATCGAGAGGAAAACACAAGGAATGAGAAGAAGAGAAGACTAAGAAGAAGGTCTCACTGTGGCCAAAGGTAGGTTTTCTAGACTCTGGTAAATCCCAGATTGTACTTTATGTTCATTGCTTTCTACGTAAGACCACAACTTTTCAATCCAAGACAAGAGAATTTTTTTTTTATATTAAAAAAAACTAAACCCACGGTTATGACCATTGGAACTTGTCTCACCTCAAATTATCCATATTCTCACCAATTAAACCCTATATTGTGTTTTATAATTGTAATTATCTAGGGTTTGAGATTCCAAACATCTAGGGTTCATTTCACAATAAGGGAAAGGGAAAGGCTTACAGAGCTCTTGCTTCTTCTCGAGGAAGGCTCGGTCTAGGATTTGGGTGACAGGATCGAAGAGGAGCTCGAACCTGTTGAGGATCTCGACGGTGCGGCCGCGCTGGACGCCGATGATGCCGCCGAACCCGCGCAGCACCGCAGCGGTGGCGCCGTTGTCGGCGGAGGCGAGGAAGGGTGTAGGGTTTAGGCTTGACGCGGGTGAAGTGATCAGAGATGTTGACAATGACGAGGGGGTGCAGCTTGAAGGTCAGGCCGCTGCTCGATGAAGATGCCATGGCCGAAAATACAAAGAGGAGAGAGAAAAGTAGAGAGAGAGAGAGAAAGAGTACGTGAGTCATTTTTGAGTTGAGTACGGGTTGTAATTTGAATGAATAAAAATATAAAAGATTATAATCTATAGTATATGTGTGCAGGGAGAGAGACTTGCATTAAATATAAAAATATATTTGTTTGTTTAAAAATCTTATGTAGACAGTTGTATAAGAATTAGAATATTTTTTTGGTTAAAGAAGTTTAAAATGAAATAAAGATTATAATATTATAATATTAGTCCGTTTTGAGATTTTGGCGAATACAAACTTACTCCAAAATATGCTCGGGTCGGGTCTAAAAATTCAGATTTAAAATATTAAAAATATATGCGACTTCCAAATTTCAAAATGAATGCCTAGATAAAGAAAAAGTATACCCCCAAGAACGGATGCACGTACGTGCGCGTAGCCATCTAAACACGTCTGTTTCACTGAACGGAACGAGAACACGATACAAGGACGCTACCACAGGGTTAGGGGTACCATGCAGGCCATGAGATGCAATTTTAATTTATTTTTCGTGGTTTAAATTGTTATATGCAAAAGATGCGATATAGGATAAAATACCAGTATACTAAATTATGAGATGCACCGGTCCATGCAACAAGTCAAGGCAAACTTTAATAAGAGTCAAGCAGGTTCAAGCAAGCGGGTCGGGTCGAAAGCCCAGTAATAAGTAAAATACCATTCGCACCCAAATACGCTAAATCAAGAAAAATACCATGGATACGTAAAATACTGAAACTGGAATTGGTATAAATGAACTCGGGTGTTACAGTGACTGACGGGATTTTTTTTAGATGACGTCTTCTCTGGCCAAATAAATCTGTGTATAGTTTAGGGCCACATTTCGTTTTTGAGAATGCTTTGTTTAGAATTTTCTGAAATGAAATAAATTGCTGAGTTCGCTAATCTTTCGATCTTCTTGGTTCACTTGATGCTTGATTATTTCTCATATACATTTATTTTCCTGCTGAGATCCCTGACCGTCCACCCCTACTCCTTGTATTGTTTTAACCCTCGCTTCGATTAAAAAGTACCGCACCCGATCTTTTGAGTGGGCCACCCTTCATCCTTCGTATGTGCCTCGTTTGAGATCTTTCTGGGAGGAGAAATTGATAGTAAAATTTCCGAGTTAGCTGACCCTTCGGATTTTTGATTCACATGATGTATCGACCGTTATCCTCCCCATACATTTTCCCCTTGTAGTCCTTTGCTGCTCACCCTTACTTCCTGTGCTGACCCGACCCCAATCTCTTTGACCTTCAGTCTAAAGCCGTCGCACTCCGACCTTTTGTATGAGCCACACTCCATTGTAATCCCTACCCTAGCTAGCCCTATATATATTTGTGCTTTTCCCTGTTACCCTAACTATATTTAGGGACATTATTATTCAAAAATTTAGTTTTCATTATTTTGTATCTATCGAAGAGTGCGTTTTATTGACTATCCCCGTTTTATGCCTATCAAGTACTTCACTACTAACCTTCCCATTATTTTCGGTAGCGCAACCATACATCGCGCATATTTTCGTTCCATGTTTCTTATTTTCACTATGTGGGTTTTCTAAGTTATTTTAAAAACTATTTTTTATCGATACAAGTATCCTAAAATGTTTTAACCTATCGACAATTCCTTCATTATTTTATGGTTGCTACTTTATTTCCGGGTATTGTGCTTATGGTTACTATTATAAATGGTTGTGCCTTATACTTATTATTTTAGCTGCGCTACCTTTGATATGCGAGGTGTGCACATGTTTAGGATCTCGATTTTATCTAGCACGCCTCGAATGTTATTATTCGTTATTGCTATTCTATTTTTGTACATATGGGTTTCCCTCATAATTGATTTCTACTTTATACTTATTTAGACCTATTCTTTTAGTTGTATCATTTGCATACATATATAAACCTTCTAATTTCTTCATCCGCCTATTTCAAGTAAATCATTATGTGTTAGTTTGCGATATAGTAGCTTTCGCTTATGATTTTATAACTTATCATTTATTTTAAATTTCGAGGAAGAAATATTTGTAAGGGTGGTATGATTTAATACCCGGTTCCTTTATATACACCAATATCCGTATTTTATAAAATGGGTTTTACTTACAAATCTATTTACTCATATCTACAAATTATTTGTAGTATTTTAAATCCCCAACCCTTTTTTTTCCATATATATATATTTTCCCTTTCCCTTAACCCAAATCCCACAGCCAATCCAAATTTATTTATTAACATTAAAAACCCCAGCCCACTTTTCCCATTCAATTAATTCCCTCAGCCCAACACCCATTTTCTTTTTTAATAAATCCCCGGCCCAATCTCCTCAGCCCAAGTAAATAAATAAAAAGAAATTTATTTTAATTAAACCCAGCCTAAACAATAAAACCAACAATATATATTCTCCTCAGCCCATTCTCTTTTTCTAAACTAAACCCTTCGGCCCAAGCCCTCCAAGCCCGCCCAACAAACCCGACCAGGCCTACACCCTTACACTCCTTCTTCTTCCCCAACGGCTATCTTTTTCCCGCTCACTCGATCCACTATCTCCGCCGCATCCCATGCCCACGCCCACGCCCACACGTTGCCGTTTCCCCTCGACCCGCGCGATCTACTCAGCCTACTCCACTCTCTAACCCCTCTGTCACTCACCTCCCTCTCTTCTTCTCCCTCTCGTGCGCGCTGCAGACCCCCTCAACCGCCGGCGCCCCCTCTTCTCCCCCGATCACCGAACCCCCATCTCCTTCTCACCATGCCGACGACCTCCTAGCTCATCACCGACCTCCCACCTCACTTCCCCTTCGGCCTCTCCACTGCCTCCCTTTTCCTTCAACACCCGACGCTGCCCTCCTCCTCCGAGCTTCGAGCTCCTTCCCGACTACCATCACGTCGTCGACCTCTACACTCTCTTCGCCTCAGCCCCATCTCCATCACGAAAGCACTCGAGCCCCTACTCCCTTTCTCTCTGTTTCCCTCTCCCTCTCTGTTACTCTCTCTATATATATCTCTCCCTCTCTCTGTTTCCCTCTCAATCTCTCTGTTACTCTCTCTCTATATCTCTCCCTCTCTCTTTGTACTCTCTCTCTCAATCTCTCTCTCTTTATCACTCTCTCTCTCTCTGTGAATCTCTCTCTATATCTCACTCTACCTCTTTCGATCTCACTTTCTTTCTCAAAACCAAAAAAATACCATAACCCAAGCCTCGACACCCTGCTGCCATCACCGGAGCGCCGCCGCCGACCGTCGTCGACCCCAGAACATCCCAGGCCAACCACAGAGCACCACCTCCGCTTCCAGCAAGCACTTGACGTCTCCGGGGAACTCCGACGTCAAACCCAAATCGCGAGCCGAGGCCGTGCATCCAATTCATGCCGTTCGTCGCGCGTTCGCGACGCTGCTGCCGCCGTGCATCCCCGAAACGTTTCCAGGCAAGTATTTTACTTGCTACATGCTAATCTATTTATGTTACAAACTCAATTCGTATAAATTGCAATATTACAATTCATGATAACTTATACGATTTACCTGTTCGATGCATGATCCCAATGAAAATATTCATCTAATTTGACGGAATTGCATTGTCTATGCTGGCCCATGTAGTGATGAATACTGTGTACAAATTTTACTGGAAAATACGACTGTTAATGACTAAAACGATTACCCCCAAATATACCTGTAAAACTGGAACTTTCCCGTATCTGAAAACCGTTAAAATTACCATAAATTATGTACATACTGGAATGATGCATTCGAGGGCTTAAATCGAATCCGACTCGACGAAATATAACCCTATGCAAGTTTCTAATGGTTTCTGTACTTAAATTGTGACGATATTTGAATCGGAGTGCGGCTCTGGACTGCAGTCCAGAGCGACTCTGGTTACTGTTTAATGTTCCATAATGTGTGCCACCTGATTTCCTGAACTTGTATGTTACGGAACTCTGCAGTTTATTAAAGGTGAATCTGTTAGCTAGATAACACAAGTGGTTTCATTCCGTTTCATCGTCGTTTTCTATTTAAATTGTAAACAAAAAGGGCAGGACATATAACAGTCCAGAACAGATTCAGAAGTGACAAACTAGTGATAAACAGTGTGTAACATTCGACGTACTGACGCGATTGAGAATCCTTCTATTGCGTTGAATACCCTACTGAAAAACCTAGATATAATTCAACTGTAGCGTCGCTAAATTCTGATCCCTACTGGGGTTAAAATGCGTTGCGAAACGGACTTCTGATTTTGAAACCGGATTTTCAGCAGCGAACGCTTAAAATGAAATGTCCGTATCTAGTGATCCTGAAACCCGATTGACGTGAAACCAAATTCGCTGTAATCAAACATACTATTTATTCCCCGTTCATCATTTCGCTAAACTGTACACGTATGATTTATGATAAATTATGTAAGTGGTAGAATACTGATTTATGACATCTTAATCATGCTTTACATACTGTTTCCTCATCATATCATACATATGTCACTGCATTGATAATCTCGTGATCATGTGCATTACCCAGTGTTAGGTATTAGTGGTGATTGTGGCAAGTACGTTAGTGTTCGTGCATGAGTGGATAAGTGAAAGTGACACGTACTTGTACACAATCAGAGAACCCTATTATTCTATTGCATTGTCGACGTCTGTGGGACGCATAAGTGTGACTATAAATGGTATGGGACACTTATGGAAGCTCTCGCATGGGTGTCACAGATAAGGCACCAGACACTGCCATTTATCTTGGGTATTAGTCGGGACGTGCTTGATGGAGATCCTGTCTCCAGTTCTCACGCAGACTTGTCATGGACCTACCGGTATTTGAGGTTATGGTTGGCATTTGATGTAGACTACGGGGTGTGAGGTAGTTTGAGTGTGAGTTCAACAGAATCTCAGGAGTCCCATGCCGGCTTATATATATGGAGATATATGGAGATTTACAGGGTACATGATTATTACCGTGAGTTATATTTTGGGCCCGTGGTCCCTTGCCCTTGGGTCCTATCCTTGGGTGGAGGACACTCACGAGTGGTTGACTCTCACACTTGGACTGACGATAGGCTCAGGGACCTGTACAGTGAGACTTAGAGACTGATAGGGATAATGGCATTGATATACATTACTTACTGTGTTGACATACGTGGCATACTATTTTACTGCTTTACCGTTCACCTGATTTATTGGACACTTCATTGGTTACTGCATGTTCATATCTTTACCGTCTTGATTACTGTTATATATCTATTATCACTGTCCGAGTTGCCACTTGCATCTATATGTTTATATTGCTATTGTGTCTCTCTGACGACCTGAGTATGCATGCTCAGAGTGAGGAGTGGATCTAGCCTGGACCAGGACTAGACGTACATCGCGGACATCTTGATCAGCTATCCAGAGTTATACTCTTTTTACCTCCATCAGGTCAGTTCTTTGTATTTGTTTTGTTTCAGTTACTGCATTTCTCATTACCTGCGCATTGTTTACTGATTACCACGTAAAGCTAGAAGCCGAAGTGTGACTACGGCAGGAATTTTCCTTGACCGTAGGAGCATGGCTGGCCTTGTCAACCCCTCGTATTCCGTATTTTGGGAAGTGGGGCATGACAATTAATCTTCATGGTAACGAAACTCCGACATTACGCCTTGGCACATGAGGTCCATCTCATATCAAAGGTGGATCCTCTCAAATATTTGATGTCAAGAGCCATACTAACTGGAAAGCTTACCAAATGGACCCTCCTCTTGATGGAATTATCGATAATCTATCGACCTCTTAAGGCAGTGAAAGGCCAGGCCCTCGCCGACTTTTTTGCAGAGCATCCGATACCCGCCGACTCTCCCTTGAACTGCTAGTTTCCGAACGAATACGCGTTCGATGCAATCGATAGGGAGGAGGAAGGAAATAATGCCCGATGGGAACTCTACTTCGATGGAGCATCTTCCATGAAAAAGCGAAAGAAAAACACCCGTATAATTAAAGCTCGGGTGGGTCTTATCTTCGTGACTTCGCAAGGAGGGATAATGCGTTTCGTCCTTTCCTTAACAGAGCCGAGAACAAACAATGAGGCTGAGTACGAAGCTTTGATAGCAGATCTTGAGATTGTTGTTGACATGGGTATCAAAAACCTCCTCATATATGGAGACTCCCAGCTAGTCGTTAGCCAGGTAAATGGTGACTATCAGACGCGCAGGCCAGTTCGTAAAATATGGCGAAAGAGTGCAACAGTTACTAACTCAAATTCCCTCCTACGCCCTGGAAAGCATACCGCGCATAGAAAATAGCAAAGCGGACGCATTAGCCAAGCTCGCTAAGGAACTGGCCGACGAAAACCTCGATGACGTAAAGATCATTGTGCAAAGTCGCCGGATTCTCGCTCCAGCAGAAATATCTTCGAAGACGTCTGAAGAAAAGAAAGTGACCAAGCAAATATCCCTACAAATAGAGGACCAAGAAAAGGCTAAGGATTGGACAAAAGACTTTATAGACTACTTCAAATCCCGTCGAACACCTGAAGATGCATCCTCAAGACATCAGCTCATGAAACGAGCTCTGTCTTTCGCCTTCGTCAATGATACTCTATATAAGAGGTCGTTCAACTCTCTATGGTTGAGATGCCTGGGACCGGAAGAAGAAAGGAGAGTCGTCCAAGAAACTCATGATGGACTCTGCTGTTCTCATCAATCCAGGCCAAAGATGAAACTAAAGATCAAAATGATGGGCTACTATTGTCCCACGATGATTTAGGACTGTCTCGAATACGCGAAGCAGTGCCACTCGTGCCAAATTCATGGGGACTTCATCCACCAGCATCCAAATCCGCTACACCCAACAGTGGCTAGCTGGCCGTTTAAAATGTGGGGAACCGATATAATTGGGCCATCGAACCAACGTCATCCAAAGGACATCGGTTCATATTGGCGACAACTGATTATTTCTATAAATGGGCAGAAGAAGTACTACGCCTGACGAGTCACGACTCAGGTCAATGATAGATGACGACGCCTATATCCGCTCTCTATCTTCTTGAGTCAAGACTCTAAAAGTAGTATCCAACGATATCCCGTTCCAAACACGGAAATCAACGGACCGAAACGTCCATAAATTAACAATGGACCGAAATGTCCCTAAACTAACAACGGACCGAAATGTCCTTAAACTAACAACGGACCGAAACGTCTCTAAACTAACAATGGACCGAAACATCCCTAAACTAACAATGGACCGAAACGTCCTTAAACTACTACGAACCGCAGCATCTTTAGGCTAACGCGGCAAAAAAAGAAGGAAAAAACGGTACTTCCGTAGGCGAAATGGGCACGGATGAAAACCCGAAAGGGCTCCATGAGTAAAAACAGCAGGGCTACCGGCGAGTTTGTGAAAACCCGAAAGGGCGCAGACTCATAAAAAATTTCCTGTGCACTTGCAGGGTCCTCTCGACTTTGTAAGGAGTAAATACCCGCGTGAGATCCTTACGACTCACAAGGGAGCAAAACACTTAGGAATCCTCATGATCCCTAAGGAGAAATAACACTTACGAGATCCTCACGACTTGTAAGGAGAGTTTCCCCCCTATGAGACCCTCACGGCTCACAGGATTCAAAAGTCTTAAGATACAGAGACCTGAACCGCTTCTTAAGCCATCATATCTGTCACGCCCTGCTTCCCAGTGTACGGCGAAGGGGACGCGACGAGATCCGCTACGTATATACTTAGAAGTACATATGCTAAGCGTATCTAAGCAATATAAAATAAATACACAAGAGACAAGAAATAAAAAGAACAACAACTTTTATTTATTAACATTCTTTGTACAATACATGAAAGGAAATACAACTGAAATAAAAAGATGTATAAACAGTGGCATAACAGGAAATGAAAAGTACAGAGAGGAAACTGCTCCAAGTCTTCTTGAGATGGCTCGATCTTTGCCGGGTCCGAATCACCTGACGACATTCAAAGAAGAAAGAAACAGAATGTCGTCAGCGAACAGGTCGCTCGGTAAGTCCCAAAGGTAAGAGAAAGTAGAAAAAAGGACAGAATAAGAAGATATCTTTTAAAGTTGTATTATCTTGTAGTAATGTCTTATTAACGCTGTTGTTTGTAACTTGGTACAGAAGAATGCCAGTGTATACGAGGGGAGTCTCTATATGCCAGAGACTAGAGGCACGTATAGTACAAGGAACCGTTTATGCCACGGTACAACAACAACTGGATTCATATTAGGTGTATTAAATCTGATCACCTCGTGCCACCTTTAACACCTTCCGTACCAATCTACCCCTTAAACCCCGCGATGTCTTGTTTGTATTGTTATCTTGTAAATTGTATTGGTTGTATGATTGATTGACTGACTGACCGAAACCATGATATCAGAAAACAGTTGTAACCGTAGAGTCATGTAAATGGAATACTGAGAATCATGTAAAAGGAATATATATCCATGGTGCGGTTCAGTCAAGTTGTATAAATTGATAATTGTATTCATGGATTCATGTGTTCATTTTGAATTGGAATATTGTAGATTATAGATTGACTTGAATCATATTCAAGTCAGATTAATCAGACTCAAACCCGAGTCAGACAATCAGGGATGTGAATCGAAGTCTTATAATTGCTAGGGTTCTTAGGGTAATTTATAAACTTGAGGGGTTTTTATGTAAAAATACCTTTATATTCTTTTCAAAATACGCCTCAAGTATTTATTGTTCGTCTTTAGCGTTGTAATGAGGGTGGATTTTATGTTGTGGCATTTCTAGTGAAAATATCCTAGTTTTATAAATAAAGGTATTTATCTGTAATATTGATTTATTTGAAGTTCATGGTATTTTAGTGTAAAATCTATTCTTGTGATTTTTAGAAAAATGTGGAATATTTATATCATAATAAAATAGATATTTAAATGATAAATATACATATGTTTATACAAAAATAATTTTAATAAATATTTTATATTCCAAAAATCTCATTTTCTTAAGATGTCGTATTTTAAACCTTTCGAGACCGAATGCTCCTTGCGGAGGTCTGAATCTCACACTACTAAGCCCGAGGGTGCGCGATAAACTGCACAATCCCGAATGGGTTCCCCAAAAATGGGTTGTAGCGGCGCTTTGCAAAGATTGTAAAATACTAATCCTTTAGAAAACGGTTTTGCAAAGTAAAAGGTATTTATTTGCAAAAGTGTAAATTTTCCGTATTTTAGATTCTAGGGTTTCCTAAGTCAACTAGCCTATTTCTAAATGGTC
This sequence comes from Agapanthus africanus, assembly GCA_030015575.1. Classification (NCBI taxonomy): domain Eukaryota; kingdom Viridiplantae; phylum Streptophyta; class Magnoliopsida; order Asparagales; family Amaryllidaceae; genus Agapanthus; species Agapanthus africanus. Next base: position 174,201,683 of record JASDDO010000024.1, read on the forward strand.
TAAACGACAAGTCGTTAGAAGCCTCAAATCGCCTCTTCACCGCCAATTGTGGCCAGGTAAGTACAAATGAGGAAAGGAGGGATCCGCTCATGAATCGTGAGACGAGCCTTTTAAAGTTACCTTGCTCACTTGCCTAGCCTAGACACCACAAAATAAGGTTTAGATAAACGATCGATATCCACAACTTATCGTGTTTTCCTAATAAGAGGTATTTATTTAAAAGTGTATCAAAGCTAAACTTTTAGAATTGATTTTATTAAGAATATGGTATTTAAGTGAAAGTATTGTTTTTATCGTATTCTAAGTTTTTGATGACGTCGCTTAGGGTTGTATTTGCGTGTGTGTGGAGGTAGGTCATTATCTCGTGCTCTACTTTAAATGTATAGCAAAGTTAAGGGGTTAAATGTGAAATCGAAATATTGTGGTATTTAATTGAAAAATACGATGAATTGGAAAGGCTATCATTTCATGTGATGAAACTTATTCAAATTGATTGTTAAATGTTTAAGAGTCAACATAAAGATGTTTAGGCATGAATGTATTGGTGAGAAGTGAAATTTTATAGAAAACTGAATCGGAAATCGGATTTGTTCCGATTCCGTCGGGTTTTGTAATTTCGTATTTTAGAGAAATAGAAAGAAGGATAGAATGGGACTTACGGGTTTCGATTAAGCAAGGGAGTGAAGGGGGGACTAAAGGGGTTGTCGAGGCGTTGCTTCGTCGCCGGTTGTTCCTAAATACGTCGCCGGAATTTCCGCCGGAATTTCGTCGGAGCTTCGCCGCGAACTTGTTTTCAAAGCACACACTTCTTGGAAAATTTTGAGAGAGTGAGCTTAGGGTTTTGGAATGAGAGGGTAGGGGGGTATTTATAGGGTAGGGTAGGGTAGGGTAGGTGAAAGGTTTTTAATTAAAAAAAATTGTAAAAATTATAGAAAATCATTAAAAATTGTAGTAAATGGGGGATAATTAAGTTTCGGGAACCGATCCAAATAAATGGTGTATGCAGGGGAGTTAGGAATTTGAAAAGGCACATTTTTTGTTCAGGTGACTTGGCGGTCCGGCCGAGTCCGGCCGGCTGCGCCGGCCCGAGTCAAGTGGTCGATGGGTGGGGGGTTCTCAGGTGAAGGCTCTGGTATATTTATTTTTCTAAGTGCAGTTCAACTTTTGGGAGTTATGGTGTTTGGACTGTTGGGCTTCCAAAGGATTTAAAACAAAAACAATATAAAAATAATGTGGGGCAGGGGATTTGAACTCTAGTGGCTTGGTTCAGCAGTGCAAGGTGTTACCAATGAGCTACAAGCTCCTTCTTGTAATTATTGTGGGAAAATAAATACTTAAAGTGGTAACAACAACATTAAATACCCCAAGTATACTTTAATTTTAAAACAATTTTATGTACACTAAAAATGGAGTTATTTAAAAACAAAATAATTACTTATATATTGTGCTCAGGTTAAAATACTCCTTTATGGATTTTGAAAAAAAAAATTTAATTTAAAAATTTGTATAGGAAAAAGTGTATAAGAAAATTAGGGTTGTTACATTATCCCCCAAACTGCCCTACAGACGGTCAATATTGACCCTTGTATATAATCCACGGGCATAAATAAGCGTTCCCTCGCCCAGTTCCACCAATGGTGTGAAATTCCCCTATTTGGTGAACAACACTTGCAGGTCCTCTCGACGTGCAAGGAGAAAATGCTCTTGTGAGATTCTTTCGACTCTCAAGAGAAAACGCATTTAAGAGTCCTCATGACCCCGAAGGAGAAATTACACCTACGAGATCCTCACGACTCGTAGGGAGAAATACCTTTATGAGACCCTTACGACTCAAGAAGTCAAAAGCCTTAGTCGTCAGGTCCCTAACCCTGTCTACTAAGCCACCTTTGTTCGATAGTGGCAAAGGCAAATGATGATTCGCTCCTGGCAACGTTCCAGTAGTTGCGATACTGATGCCTAAATCGGTAACAAATTCCAAGTCCTTTCACGGCAAGTGATGATTCGCTCTTGGCAATATTCCAGTCGCAGCGATGCTGATGCTATGATTGGTATCAGATCTCAAGTCCATACTCGCAACAAAATCAGCGAGCCAAAAATACATATAAAAATATGCAAAATGATTGGGCAATTCGCAATAAAAAACAACGAGTAAAAAGAAAAATAGCCGAAATGATTGGGCTATCGTGACTTTCACGATATAAAAAGCTGAAATGATAGAGTATTGCGGAAAGAAATAAAAAAAATGAAAGAATGAAACTTTTGCCCTACAAGTAAGTCCATACTGACCCCTGTATACAATCCATGGGCATAAACAAAAAGGAAACCACATTTCCCAACAGACTCTGTCAAAGGGAGAGTCAGATCTCGACGGCAACATCTGCATCCCAAAAGATCAACACGGCGTTCCTTCTCGACACCGCAGAAAGCGGAGCAAGTTAAACAATGACCTCCCCGCCGGAATAATGCTCCGTCTCGGAAACAAGTCAACCAATGACCTCCCTGCCGGAACTATGCTCCGTCACGGAAACAAGTCAACCAATGACCTCCCTGCCGGAACAATGCTCCGTCTCGGAAACAAGTCAACCAATGACCTCCCCGCCGGAACCATGCTCTGTCTCGGAAACAAGTCAACCAATGACCTCCCCGCCGGAACAATGCTCCATCTCGGAAATAAGTCAACCAATGACCTCCCTGCTGGAACAATGCTCCGTCTCGGAAACAAGTCAACCAATGACCTCCCCGTCGGAACAATGCTCCGACTCAGAAACAATTCAACCAATGACCTCCCTGCCGGAACTATGCTCCGTCTCGGAAACAAGTCAACCAATGACCTCCCCGCCGGAACAATGCTCCGTCTCGGAAACAAGTCAACCAATGACCTCCCCGCCGGAACAATGGGTCGTCTCGGAAACAAGTCAACCAATGACCTCCCCGCTGGAACAATGCTCCGTCTCGGAAACAAGTCAACCAATGACCACACCGCCGGAACAATGCTCCGTCTCGGAAACAAGTCAACCAATGACCTCCCCGCCGGAAAAATGCCCCGTCTCGGAAACAAGTCAACCGATGACTTCCCCATCGGAACAATGCCCCGTCTCGGAAAAAAGTCAACCAATGACCTCCTCGCTGGAACAATGCTCCGTCTCGGAAACAAGTCAACCAATGACCTCCCCGTCGGAACAATGCTCCGTCTCGGAATCAAGTCAACCAATAATCTCTCGATTTGTCTCGACCTCCAGGAAAATTAGTGTTGCTGTGCAAACCTCTCAACCCATAAAAAGAATACTCTCTTGTGAGATCCTTATGACTCTCAAGAGAAAATGCACTTAGGGGTCCTCACGACCCCAAAGGAGAAATTAAACCTACGGGATCCTATCGACTCGTAGAGAGAAAAGTCTTTATGAGACCCTCGCGACTCATAAAGTTGAAAAGTCTTCGGCGACAGATCTGAACCTGTTTTCTAAGCCATCGCTGCCCTGCAAAGAAGATCAAGATAGACTATCTACAAGATACATTTGCCAAAGGGACACACCCATATAAAATGAAGGATGTTTTTTATTCATGAATTCAAGTGAATACAAAATACATTTCACAAAGGAATCAAAATGAATACATGTTATTCATAAACCGCAAGTTTACAGTAAAAAAAAGGTACAAAGACGGTTATTGAGGAGGAGGCGTCTTCAACAAATTAGCCAGCCGCTCACGCGCTCCTCTCAATCCTTTCCAGTGACCGGTCGCCGCGGCTAACTCTGCTTCAACTTGGGCCCGTTATCGTAAATAAGACGAAAGCTTTTCATTGGTTCCTAGTATGGCAGCTTCGTAGTCCTGCACGACCCGCTCGGTAGAGTCAAGCGTTCGCCTCAGCGTCAACCCATCCGAAATACATCACTGGAGATTGTCGAAGACAGCTTTTAACTGCGCAGCATTCGCTTCAACCTGGGCGCGTAACCGGCCAGATTCGCTTGAAGCTACTTCGTGTTCCTTTCGCCTCAGGGTCGCCTCCTGTTCAAAATGGCGGATGAAAGGAACGCTACTCTCGACCCACATAGCCCACTGGGAGTTTGAAGCTAATACTTCAGGTGTGAGAAGCTTGAGCTCAATCTCGTGCAGGCAAGCCTCGATCTTTCTGCAGTAATCAACCCAAGAGCTGACGAGATCTTCATCATGGAAGTTCACGAGTGACATTATCATTGGATTGACTTCAATAGCAAAATCCGTAGCAGAACTGAGGGCCTCGGCATCGAGATCTTCGATGAATTCGCTCAACATTCGCCGGCTATTCGCAGCGCCCCTGAAAGATGTGCATTTAGCAAAGGGCCCTGCCGGCATTGGGATGCGAGACTCAAAGGGAGCTGGAGCCGGTGCGATTGCTGCAAAACAAAAATTGGTCAAATGTCGACTCGGGAGGTAAAGAAAATACATGAGCGATGGAGTCTACTATACCGGTTGTGGCAGGTGGCAAAATTGGGAGTACCGGAGGGGCGGCTATTCTCTCGTCTCCTTCTCCGATCCGTGATGCTGCGATCAATATAAAGAAGACTTAGCAACAATACGGCTATTCATAAAAGAAAGAAGGAGACAATAGCTGAAGGATATACTAACCAGTACCAGGAGGCGGAATAACTTCCGACTGGAAGGAGAATGCGGGTTCAACACCTGGTATAGATGGTCGAAAAGGACTCCTGCAGAATTGCGACAATATACTGTCAATACAAGGAAGATGGTATCCACAGTTAAACTAAATAAGTCGCAAATCCATACCTTCCAACATTTGAGAGGACATGGGAGAAGGCGAAGGGGCGGCGACCGTTAGAGCAGCGACTGGTGACGCTTCTTTAGATGGCACAACCTCGGGATTCACCGCGCCTGTACTCAAGACAAACAAAATATCATTAGAAAGGCTGAACAAGATTGAAAAGCTTGAAAATAGCGACTCAGCAATCACCTGATAAATCAAGGACCGAAACCATGGCGGAGGCATCACCGGGTGTAACGGCTCCTTCGCTATCTCTCAGAGGAGTAGATTCCGCGCCCATAGCTTCATCCCCTGACTCGACGAGGGCCATCGTGACGCTTGCAACTCCCGCCGATACCAAGGAGCCATAGGGAGAAAGGGCAGCGGTCTGGACAGTCCCAGATTCCAGAGAGAGGGTAGCAACTTCGGGCACGATAACCGTTAAGGTTTCACCCGTCATCCCATTGCCAAGACTTGGCCCTGCAGAGAATGCATATGTCAAAATTCGAAGATCAAGTTCTAGTAAAAGACTCAGCGTTTCGTTACCTTGGAGCAGCTTTTCGGTTTCTTTCCGAGCCGCGCGTGTAACCTGTCTACAAGCGGTAGACAACGCAGAGGGAACATCCGCCGAAAGAGTATCAGCAAGCGGAATGATGCTTGAGCCTGCACCCACGGCCAAACTGGCATCGCGTTCCCTCGCCGCATGCTTCCTACGTTTCCTTTCGGTCTGAGCAGTGAGAAGCGATCTCCTCAAGACTCTGATAAGGTGACGTCGTCGTCCGAACCAAGCTCCACCTCTGGAGCCGTTACGGAATCCTTCATCGGCTGCTTCAGCAATGCCTCCTGCGGGGATGTTGGGAGAGCTGGTGCCACAACAGCTGGCTCCAGAAGTTTTTCCACATCGTTGCTCGGGATCAGCACTACACTTGGAATAACCCGAGTCAAGGTAGTCCCTGTAACAAGATGAAAGAAAGGGTCAGAGCACGAATAAAGAAAGGAATAAAGGCATAATGAATGGAATTTTACCAAGGCCCAAAGAAGTGTGGAGCCTCTCTTCCTCTTCGAATGTCTTGAGGGAAGCCGCGAGAGCCTCTTCGGCAGAAATACCCGTTGAAGAAGAAAGCGTCAGTAGAAGCATGATAAAAGAAGATAGCCGCGGAAGAATGTAACTGAAGTATACCTGACTTCGCTATAGTGATCAGTGCCGCTTCATCGCGAGCCAGTCACTCGGAAGCCACAAGGGCGGCCTGGAGATCAGTATCATCCGCAAGCGCGATGAATAAACCCTTATTGGTCCCATACTCGCAAAAACCCTCGCTGTAAGGAGCATATGGCTCCTGGCCAAATATGACGTCGACAGAAAATAGCGACTTCTTCTTCTTTTGCGAGCGAGCGTCGGCAGCCGATGACAAGAGCTTTCGCTTAACGGGCATTTTTGGGCGGCGGGTCCCGATTTCTACACCAACTCTAGACTCCGGGGATGCTGCAACTACCGTTTCTACAGGAACACGGGGTAGAGGCTTCCCAGGAAAGGCGCGCGGGACCACAACTGCAGCAGTTTCTCTCAAGGAGGACGGACAATGGTCCGTCGCTTTAAGGGGACAGCTGGATTACCAGCAGGGACCGCACCCTTGTGATCGAGTAGTAACCGCCTTTCTTCCCTAATAACAGCACCCGTCGCATGCTGGTACCACGCCATGTGTGCGTTCGAGGCTTTCAAAATGTAGCTAGGCTCACTAATGAGAAAGTTGGACCCGGTATTTAGCCGCATGAAGTGGTGCAGCATGCTGTGGATACCCTCTTCCGTAGCAACCGGCTCAGCTAAAAAAGCCTCAAGCGGGCACACTGATCGTAACCCAACTGTTGAGCAAAACGGTGTGGGTTATACCTCATGAACAATGCCGAGGCGCCCTGCCTGAACACTAAAAATCCTGGCCTGATTGAATACAAATGCAGAATCTCCCGAGCCTTCAATTTAAGAGCCCCGTCTTTGAAGGTATTGCGCAGCGGCTGCACTGTCTTAGTGGATTCCTTGCCGATAGTTAAGACCCTATCGACGAAAGTCATGCTATCCCCGACCATACATGGGCGAAGGACCAGACGTCGAGCCTCTCGCTGTGACGGATCTAAAGCAGAAGCGTCAACTAGAAATATAACCCAGGGGAAATTATAACTGTCATAGAAACGGGGCCGTTGGTGGACTCCAAAAGCGCCAAGTACATGCAGCTCGATTCACGACGTGCAATAGTGCAGCGGGAGATGTACGAGCTGTACCCCCGGCTGAGTAGTGTCTGCCGCTAAGCTTAGGACATGATACAGGTGAGCCAGCCCAGCGACCCCGACGGCCACTCGCGTCCCGGCAACCGTTCGGTGAGCCGGATAGAAGACGGACGGCCTTATATAGTGAGGGTGCATTAGGAGCACAAACCAGCTTAACTATAGGCCGAGGAACACCAAAAAGAACATCTCTTCGTTGACGTCTGAGGCTGTGAGCTCTGCAAGGGGTACGACCGGGGTGTCTGGGATGAAGTAATTCATTTGATCCACTTCCGCTGTCGGCTGGTTGTCCAAACCAAAAGGATCGTCCAGCTTGGCGAATTTCGCGGCTTGTTTTAACAAGACATCCGGACGAAGAAAGCGAGCGATGAAGTCCGCGAAGCTGACTCCGTGCCCTCCGGACTCGAGAAACAGACTCTTGTAAATGTTTAACACCTTGATTAGGCTCGGGAATCGATGTTGAATAGCATTCTCCGGAGTGAGACCCATCACCACCGATTTGGTGGCGAAGATGTACTCGTCAGGGGGAAGTATTTCCTCGTAATGTTCCCCTCTGACGAGTAGGCCCGAAATTTCTGCAAATTCCTCCAAGGAGATCGAAACTTCCCGGTCAGATAAAAAAAAGGTGTGAGTCGAGATATTCCACTGTTCCAAGAAAGCCTTGACCCACCATACGTGAGGCGCGAGATACTGGAAAAGAGACGCGTAGATAGTGGGGTACAACCCGAGCTTCAGCAGCAGCGACTTTTTGGCCGACAAGATGTATCGAGCCCACTGCAAGTATCCGGCTGAATGGCGAGGAGTCAAGCCTATCATGTATACCTGTCCCCAAGGGCGTGACTCGCCTTGACATATGTGCCGCCCCAGAATATTTAAAGCCATCGGCGGCTGTACAGGTATCGAGCCCATAGCAGGCTGGAGGCGACCTTCCATAGTCCAGTTAACCTCCTCCACAGCGTAATTCACCTGGGGCGAGTCGGCATAATGAATGGTGGAAATTGGCTCTGAAGGCGCCGCACAAGAGAAACTGTGCCTACCCCGAATAATTTGGTTGCACCACAACCCCATAAATGAAGAGACTTCTGCTCCGGGTCGTGATCTTTAATCAGTGCAAAAACTTCCCGATCCATGGGCGCGTCGGCATATGCACTCTCTGGGCGAACAAATGGGAAAGAAGAGTCAAAAGACATAGTACCTGCGTGAAAAGAAACGAGGGTTAGATGTCGATACTACATTACAAATTCTGACATTTGGTACTTTAAATTTATACCACACTGCAATGCAGGAAAAAAGGGACCGAGGGAGACCCATAAAATCAAAATGACGGCTCATCATTGATGAGACAGTCGATTAAGGAGGAAATCCTAAAAACATTCTCATTTAATGAGAAACTCGTTGGGCCAAGGAGTTAAACTCCCTCGAGAGCAGTGCTCTGCAAACAGAAATTACATCTGTCAACTTTAATTATGAGGGGAATAAAAATTCCCCAAAATTTCTAAGAGCCATGCTCTGTGAAAACGATGGAGTAATCCATCAAAACCCTAAAAAGCAAAGCTTTTTGCAGAGTAAAAACTCCAAGATTTTTAAGATCTACAAAACGAACTCTAAGAGTTCTTCATACAGATGAACATTGTTCTAATTAATGGGTTAAGTAACCCTAAAAATCCATTTTAAGATCTACGATCTGAGAAGAGCAAAGCTCTGTTAATGGGTTTGATCCTTACCAAATTTAGGCAGAGTTCTAGCTCTAAAAGGGATTTCCTTGGGCAGAGATCTAAGCTCTGAAGGGAGAATTAAATTCTCAGAAACAAGAAAATAAGAAGATGAACAGAAGTCATCTCAAGGGCCAAAGGCCCTACTTATAGGCGCTGGAAGACTTTCCAACTTCCAAGATGATCCAACGGTGGAAAGGTTGCCACCGCTGCACTCACGTGTGAGCCACGTGAGCGCAACGGTGGGGGGGCATTTGTTTCCCCCAATAATAGAGCAAAGTTCTGTTCAAAATTTGAACTGAGGCAGTGCCTCACGTGCAAAGCACGGGAGCGCCAGCACCCAGAGTTAAAAACTCAGAGGCAGCACCTCACGTGCAAAGCACGAGAGCACCAGTACCTAGAGTTAAAAACTCTGAGGCAGCGCCTCACGTGCAAAGCATGGGAGCGCCAGCGCCCAGAGTTCAAAAACTCTGAGGCAGCGCCAAGAGTTAAAAACTTTGAGGCAACGCCTCACGTGCAAAACATGAGAGCGCCGGCGCCAGAACTAAAATTTCTCCACCCTTGGATCAAAGATCCAACGAAAATGATAAATCATCAAATTAAAGAATTAAATTCTGCTGAGGAAATATTCTTCGAATCTTCCTAAAATAAGAAAGGTTAATCTCTGTAAAACATAGCACCGTTGGATTAAAGATCCAATGGTGATTAAAAATCACCAAGTTACAGAATAAACTCTGTATGGGAAAATATTTTCTCAATCTTGTTGAGAACAAGAAAAATATTTTCTGTAAAACAGAAGGCCTAGGATCAAAGATCCAACGGTGGATAAAATCCCCAAATCAATTAGAGATCTCTCAATGAGAGATTTGCTTAACTAAATCAACAAATCAGCCTCCACTATATAAAAGACCCAAGACTTCAAGTCTTGTAGAGAGGAACCCCCGTATAAACTTCAAGTTCAAAAAAAAAGAAAAGAAGAGCAAGCGAAAAGAGCTTTCAGAGAGAAGAAAGAAGAACTTTCTTCAAGGTGAATAGAGATCATAGTATCTCATCTGCATACCCAAGGGTTTAACCCTTATAAAAGAACATAGTTCTTTCCCTGGATCTGAGATCCATGAGACATGTCTCCCACAAATGAGAATTTAATTCTCACAGTGATGAATTTATTCTTGGGGATTGAAGATCTAGGGAAGAACAAAGAATTGAACTCTTCAGAAAAATGCACAAAGAAGGAAACAACGCTGAGCGCCTTACGTGCCGCTCACGTGGGCGCTGCTAATAAAATAAAGAGTGCTCTGCACTCAGTGGTTGGCGCCCAGCGCCAAGCGCCTCACGTTCCCCTCACGTGGGCACTGCTAATAAAATAAAGAGTGCTTTGCACTCAGTGGCTGGCGCCCAGCACCAAGCGCCCTACGTGCCCCTCATGTGGGTGCTAATAAAATAAAGAGTGCTCTGCACTCAGTGGTTGATGCCCGGCGCCAAGCGCCCCACATGCCCCTCACGTGGGCGTTGTTTAACATAAAGCGCTCTGTAAATAGAGCCCAGCACTATAAAGATTGTTTAACACTCCATAAAAAAAACAAAGAAATGGGGTGAGAGTCAGAGCCCATATCAATGCTTAGCATTGTTGCACATAAAAGGGACCGAGCCCAAACAAGTGTTCAACACTTTATTCAATACTAAGTGGACTGAGTCCAAGTTGTCCAAAAGTCCCTATTTCAGATCAACCGAGCCCATGTGCTCACATTCTTTCTAAATTGGTCTTAGTCCCAAACCCAACTACAGATCTCCCAACTGACATTGGTTCAAGGGTACATCTCCCCACACCTATGATATATGTCGTTGTAATTCTTCAACGTCTTCAGAGAGGTGGCGGGTCCCGACAACCAACAATTCCATGGACCGCAATGTCTTTAAACTAGTTATGGACCGCAACGTCCTTAAACTAGCTATGAACCGTAATGTCCTTAAACTAGCTATGGACTGTAACGTGCTTAAACTAAAACGACAGAGCCCAAACTCTCTTTCATTGGATCAAAAATGATCCCAAACCCACTTTAAGTAGATCTTAGTCCAAGATCGGACTAACGTATCCTTAACAAACATTTAAGTTGATCTTTGTCACGCCCCGCTTCCCAGTGTACGGGCATAGGACGCGACTGGCCGCTACGTATTTACTCTGAAGTAAATACGCTAAGCGTATCTAAGCAATATAAATAAAATGCACAAGAGACAAAAGATATAATTGAACAACAACTTTATTTATTCACATTCTTTTTACAATACATGGAAACATAAATACATGGGATAAAGCGATGCCTAAACAGTGGCATAACAGAAATGAAAAGTACTGAATGAAATGTGTACAATGAATCTAGAGCTCTGGGTCGTAGGCTAGCTGATCCAAGTCCTCGCTGGTGGGCTCATTCTCCTAAGTGTCCAGATCACCCGACAACATTCCGAAGAAGAAAGAGAAGGAATGTCGTCAGCGAACAATCGCTCGGTAAGTCCTAAAGATAAGGGAGAAATAGAATAGACAAGGAGAGAAAGTAGCTTTTAAAGTTGTATTATATGGTTAACGCTATTGTTTGTAGCTTGGTACAGAAGGATTCCAGTGTTTACGAGAGGAGTATCTATATGCCAGAGACTAAGGGCAACAGGAGTACAAGGGACCGTTTATGCCACGGTACAACAGCAACATGAATTTAGGTTAGGTGTCTTAAGTCTTGCAGTCTCGTGCCACTTCTAACACCTTCCGTACCAATCTACCTCTTAGAAACCCCGCGATGTATTGATTGTACAGTTGTATTGTCTTGTATTATAGTTTGTACAGATGGATGACTTGCCGGAACCGTGATATCAGTAAATTGGATGTAACCGGAGAATTATGTAAATGGAAGTATATCCATGGTTCGGTTCAGTCAATACAGATTGAATAGATTGAATATATGGATTCATGGATTCATATTGAATTGTAGTATTGTAGATTGTACTTGAATCATATTCAAGTCAGATTATTTATAATGAGACTCAGTCTGAGTCAGAACAATTAGAAAGGAAATTGAAGTCCTGAATTAGGTTTTGGTGTTATCGGTAACCGCTGCACATGGGCGGCAGGATTTGTGTCTTTTTCAAAGACGATTACCGTATTGATAACACCGTTTGTTAAGTTGTCTACCTTAAACAGGAAAGCACCCATATCTCCGGCTCTCTGAGGCTCAAGAGACTGGTCCCGCTTAAACCTATATTTAATAGGGTCCTTATTGTAATTTATAGAACTTGAGGGGATTATATGTAAAAATACTTTTGTATAATTTTCAAAATACACCCCAAGTATTTAATTATCGTCTTTGGAGTTTTCATAGATGTGGATTTTATATATATGACATTTCTAGTGAAAATAACCTAATTTCATAATATAGGGTATTTAATTGTAATATTGAACATGTATGGAATTTCATGATATTTTCATGTAAAGTGATTATTTTGATATAGAAAAGTTGAAATATTTATATTATATCAAAAATAGATATTTTGATGATACATACATATATATATTTATTTATTTATATAAAATAATTTTAATTTATTATTTTCTTCTAGAAATCTCATTTTCTTAAGATATTTGTATTTTTAAATGTTTCGAGACCGAATGCTCCTTGCGGAGGTCTGAATCTCGCACTACTAAGTCTAGGGATGTGCGATAATCCGCACCATCCCAGTCGGGTTCCCAAAAAATAGGTTGTAGAGGCGCTTTGCAAAGATTTGTAAAAATACGTAATCTTGTAGAAAACGGTTTTTATAAGTTAAAGGTAGTTTTGTGTAAAACGGTATTTACCGAATCTATATTTTCCAAAAGGTATTGTGCTATGTTGCATATGAGTGTTGTGAGGAGGTAGGTCATTATCTCGTGATCTACTTAAAAGTATAGCAAAATTAATGATGTTTTAAAGTCGAAACTAAACTATATGGTATTTTACTGAAAAAAGTATGATAAAAATTGAAATATACATTCTTTTAAAATAGAATTTGTTCTATATGTTTTGTTAATGATTAATAGTCAAGATGTAAGTTTTTTATGGTTGTGTTAAGGAAAATTGAACTTTACAAAGAAAACCGAATCGGAAGTCGGATTTAACTCCGCTTCCGTCGGGTTTTAGTTTTACAAAGTTTTAGTATGGAATAGAGAAAGGGGAGGAGGGAATTACAGGATTTCAGATTAGAGGAGAGGGAGAAGGATTTGTAGGAGGTGCCGGTGCGTCGTTTCGTCGTCGGGAGCTCCTAGGGTCGTCGTCGGAAGATCGCCGGAGTTTCGCCCTTCGCTAACTCCACTAGTACACAAAAGTTCTAGGAATTTTCTTGAGAGTTTTGGACAGAAATTTGGAGTGAGGAGGGTATGTTTTGGAGTGGTATTTATAGGGTAATTTAGGGTTTAGGGTAGATGAAAGGTTGTATTGAAAATTGTATTAAAATTGTATTAAAAAATGCTTTAATGGTGATTTAATTTGGTTCTGTTACCGATCCAAGAATTTAAATTATACAAGAGTGATGTGGAGCTCAAGAGGCACATCTTCCATGAAGGCCGACTCCGATTTGGAGCCGAATCGGCCGCCCCCGCCGTCCCGATCCGGTCGAGTCGGGGGGCCCACATGTCCGTCGTCGTCTCGTTAGCACAGTGGGGTAGTTTGTTTTTAGTGTGATTTTTGGTTTTACGGGTTTAACACGTGTATACTCTTGGAATTCTAAAAAATTTAAAAAGAAATCAATATTAAAAATAATGTGGGTGATGGGATTTGAACTCTGGTGCTTTGGTTCAGCAGTGCAAGGTCTTACCAATGAGCTACAAGCTCTTTCTTGCTATTAAAAAGCAAAGCAAACTTATAACTTGTGCTCAGACAAAAGTACCCCTTTCTGTATTTTTGAAAAAAAATTGTACAGAAAGTTTTGGGTTGTTACAATCTTAATCTCAAACGAGGTTAACGATCCTTAAATCAACCCAAACCCAAATCTAAGAATATATGGATTTGGACTAATCCACGCCCTACGGGCGGCAACATAAATCAGTCTCCGTATACAATCCACGGGCAACCAAAAATAAAAAAAACACACACACGACACGAAGTGACCTTTTGGAGCAGGAGAAAGTGGTTATCGCTACGTGGTAACGTAATTAACTGCAAGGGCTTGCGTTTGCAGGGAAGAGCGTCCCCACAATCAAAAACCCCTCACAACGAGGGGGGATCTGACGAAGTCTGCTACAACGGCTGCATCCGTCCAGTCCTCCGATACACGGTGCCATAAATCAACTTGGCATCTTCGGAGAGGTGGACGGATAAAACCAACTAGCATCTGCCCCCAAAACTCAGGCCAGACGTCCTAACATCCCGGTCGCGTCTTTCGGCGGTAAACAAGCGTCATCTGCTTTATGATAGCAGCTTGTTCCGCGGCTTCTTTGTCTTTCCTTTCAAGCACCCTTCACAGGAACTCTGTATCGGTCTTCTGCTCTTGGCGCTGTTTGGCTGCTGGATCCGGACTTTCTTTATGTCCGGTAAGTGCTGCCATTTTGGTCTGCATTTCCTGGAGTTTTTGTTGTTGCTCCTGAGCTTTTGTTAGCGACCGAGTTTGCGGTCGATGAGCCACGGAAGCGCGGCTTTCCTCTTTTCCGGAAGCCATGTAGACCGTATGCATGATCATGCCCTCAGACCTGAGGCGTTTGGGTTCGTCGTTTTTGGAATTTGCCGCCGGCGGTGGAATTTTCTCCGGCCTCGTCCTTTTGTGGGAGGCCGAAGTTGAAGGAGCCGTTGTAGCTGGCACTTGTGTATAAGAAGCCCCTCGCTGTATGACGGAGGAGTGGTCTTCCTCTTGCCGAGCCTTCGATTTCTTCGGTCAACGAGAGTAATCTTTGTTAATCACAGAGTCCTGGACTTTCCGCCAGACCCTGTGAATTTGTGAGGAGAGACGCTGATAGGGCTGCTCCATCTTTGCCTGCATTATGATTTCTGCAGGCATGGGCGATTTCTTTAGCATCGCCGTTGGAGAGTTCTTGCGTACCCTCTTGATTAGATCAAAGTTGTTCCCGGTTGGAACAACAGCGTCAACTTCCACCATTGGAGTTGGTGGGGTGTGTCCAGAGGGGGAGTTGCTCCCAGCTTTTCTCACTCGGCGCCAGTGGCGACGTCGAGCATGCCTGGCAGCAGGGACCGTCTCAGTTTTGGAAGCGGCTTCTTTATGTCCCTGGCTTTAGTGAGGGACTGTTGCTGGTGTCAGCCTATTGAAGACTGACGTCCTTGGTAGGGTTTGCAGAGGAATAGCCAATCTTCCAAAAACCGATCTTCTGGTTGGGGAAGCACTTTTGACGGCTTCATCTGCAGGAGAAGTTATGAGGGCTATCCGTTTTAGGGCAGCCTCTTCAGATATCACGAGCCTCTTTATGGGCCCGTTTTGGTTCTTGCTCAGTCTGTTGAAGACTGAGACGTCTGAGATTCGGCTCAGCCTGTTGAAGACTGATGCATCGGATTTGGATGTCCCGTTGAGAGGGGCCGTTGTGGTTGCAAGTCGATCGAAGACCGACTTCTTGGGAGTTTCGTCTTGCGGCGCCGGGGCACTGAAATTCGTTGGTGGGAGCATGGTCCCGAAGAACAATCCGGTAATAGCTTGAGTTACTTGCCCCACCGGCATTGAAAAGATGGAGGCCGCATTGGGCCCATAAGTCACTCCAATTGGAGCGGAGCGGAAGTTGCTGTTGCAAGTTGTGTAGCTGGAAATCATTGATATTGTTTTCTTCTGCATAGGAGCAAGACACCAAATCTTAGTATCTCGAATCCAAGGGCAACCCCGATTGGAAAACAAAGATGACGAGACGGGAGAAGTCCACGTGACACTGGCCCGTGTTTACATGAATATTGATATTTAATCAGGGGATGCTTCCTAACCTGGAAGATTTCAGAGAATTACGTGATAACGGATTAGGAATGATCTTTAACTATAATATGATCGCTTTCAATAATATATGTCCGCATGACAGACATGGACAGTGGCGGTTGTAATGGGCAGACGACCAAAAAGATGTTAGCCGGCGACAGCGGTGGCCGCAACGGATGCTGGACGGTGACCATCAACTAGCGGCGGTGATGGCGATTAACGACGGCTGGCACGAGAGTGATGATGGAGGAATCGACTGGCAACGACGCACAAGGGAGCACTGCATGTGGGAGTGGAGGCGGCAGTCGGTGACGGGAGGGCGATGGACGGCCAGGGAAAGAATTCGGCGGCCGTGAGCAATGGCCTGTCAGCGGTAGGCACCAAGTGTAGGCGGCGATGGCCGACAAAAGAGTTAAGCAACACCGATGCAGGGTCGGTCGGCGGCAACGATGGTCATGATATTAGTCGTGTTATGTAGGGATATTTGGAGTGAATAGGATAGACACCGATTTGAATGAGAATATGATTCTCACGATATAAATGTCTCTAATCATTTCCATGAGAATTCCAAATTCTTGAGAATATTTTGTGTCGTGTGTCATGGATGTGGTTGGGCTTAGAAAGAAAGGAGGAGTCGAGCAAGACCAAGAGACTTTGATTTATGTTTCAACAACCGTTTTTTGTGTGAATCCATGATTTTCTTTTAGATTACCATGTATCAAGCGCTATCTTAGTTGAAAACGTTAGTGGGTACAGCTAGTGCAATAAAGTTTGGATCCATGCCAAGGATTTTATCGGTCATGGAACAAAATTTAGAATGGTTGATGCTTTTTGTGAGGACCTAGAGAATTAGATACAAATATTTTGGAGCATAAACTTTTTTGTTTATACTATGCACTAGTTGAAACCTTACATGTTTCGTAAGAAAACCAAAAAACTGTTTATTTTTCTTTACTGTTTTCATGTCGTTTACATATACCTGAAATGGACCCCACGCATTACAATCGGAGCAGGTCCAAAACATGGATAAATTGAAAAGGTATACCATAGAAGCAATTACTTGATCAAAGAGAGAGATTAATGACAGCTCACTTCAATTGCTAATAAAACAGCTAGTAGAGTAATCTAAATTCTATCTCTAACAGGAAATATTATTTTCTTAATGAAAAAGTTTTGATGCACCTTTGAAAATGACAAAATGATGATGCTCTATATTGGCGATCTCCCAGATCAGGACACGTGGCAGAAAACGTGTCACAGAACTCAGAAGAAAGGGCCCACAGGGGCCGACCAGGCTATCCCTGTACCCGACCTGCAAGCACAAGCTGGCTCTCCTCAGAGCCCCCTGCAAATTGGCCTCCTCGGCCTCTCAGCTCGTCCCGAGCCACCACAGGACCAAGATGCCTTGGCCCTCCCGCTCGTCCCCGAGCTCTCCTGCCGAGGCCATCTTCCTCGGTCCCTCCGACCGACCAACTCCACCACTCACAGGCGTAACCGCCGCTCCGCAAATCTCGCCATGCGCGGATTCTCCGCCGGCAACATCCCACGTTCCACGCCATCATGATCCCCATTAAACGGGCGATCCGCTTATTATGCGGGTGTGACGTCGGGGGCGTAACTGCCGGCGAGATTCTCGCGCCTGCTACTGCGTGCCGCCGCCACTATATAAACCCCCATCAAAGAGGGGTCAAGTAAGATTTTTTCACCCCACTTAGCCGTTACTCTGCTCGGATCTTGTGCTAACTTGATCGTTGGAGGGTCCTCGGTGGTACCAAACCATCCCGGGTCTTCTTTGCAGGTACTCAGCGCAAACTCCTCAAAACCACCAATCTCCTCAAAACCCATTGAGACCCACACGCAATAGGAGATCACCTCTAAGATCCACCAGGAGATCGACGGAAGAAAACATCTGACGGAGACCCGAAAAGGACGTCCATCAGTTGGCACCGTCTGTGGGAACCGGAACTCCAAAAAAACAAAAGTTGGCCTTCCGATCTCCATCCACATGGCAAGAGATCACCCTGAAGATCCGGGTACCAGCCGCCGCCTCCCCCTCACTGGAGGCGCGGATGAACTTCCTCCGGCGACCGTCAACGCCCTCGCTAGCCGAATAGACCGACTACAGTCCCTCGTGGAGGCGCTCGTCCGCGTCCAAATGGCCGGGACAGGGCCCCAGATCGCCGCTCCTCCGCCTCCAGGATGCTCTTCCCTCGTCGGCACGGCTGACCACCGGCAGGCTACGTCCCATGGCCACAGATCTCACGGGCCGATACTCTCTGAGGCCCGCTAGGCGCCCCACAGCTCTACACCAAGATCCGCCGCCAGAGCGCCTTGCCTCGAGCCTCCTCGTGACCCTCACCCCCCTGAGGAGATGTCGGTCACCTCTCCTGTCCCCAGGCATGACCGACACCCCTCCCTCGACGGGGTCGCACAGAAGGGGCTCGCCGCGGCGGCTCGAGGGCCACCTCGCCCAGGGATCTGAGGAACCTCATCAAGAGGAACCGTGGTTGTGCCTAGACGCATATCTACCACAACAGAGGTCAGGGATCACAAGGAGTCGAATCATCGGGGTACTACGGGCGACTCGATGCCCTCGAGAAGAAGATCGAGGGCATGCACTGAGAAGGTCACCTCTCGGGCGACGGGGCTAAGTACGCCGCCGACTCGCTCACCAAGCCGTTTACCGAGGGGTTGCTCTCTGTTCACGTCTCCTCACGCAACAAGCCCCCGAAGGTTTCTCTGTTCGACGGGAAAACCGACCCGAAAGACCATTTGGATGCTTTCACCGTAGGGATGAGCTTCCAGGACCATTCCGACGCCGCCCAGTGCAGAGCCTTCCCAGCCACTCTCATCCGCTCTGGTCGGGATTGGTTCCGAGGACTCGAGCCTCGCTCAATCTCGACCTTTGACGAGCTGGCTACTCAGTTCCTCTGCCACTTCGTCGGGAACCGTCAGCAAAAGCGCACGGTCGACTACCTCTTCACAATCAAGAGTGTGGACAAGGAGATGTTCAAAGCTTACGTCACCCGCTTTTACAACGCCCTCCTTGAGGTCCCCGAGCACCGGGACGAGACCGTCATCACGGCGCTCAGATATGGTCTTAGGCACAAGGAGCGGTTGCGCTCCTTTGCATTGGCGCAGCCTAAGACCATGGCCGAGGTCAAGCCGTGGACCGAGCACGAGGTCCAGCTCGAGTCTGAGGTGAACGCGAACCTCCCTCGAGCAGAACAGTCCGAACAAAAGAAGAGGGCTCGGGAAGAGAGGCCGGAGCATCAACAGCCCTATCACCCAAAGTTCCAGGAGTACACCCCGCTCAACGTCTCCTTCGCAGTGTTACTTGAGGAGGCCCAGGGCGAGGGGTTCTTCACGTTCCCTCCAATCCCGCGTCAGGCCTCGAAGCGAACCCGGGGCCCCTACTGCGCCTTCCATCGGACGCTGGGCCACGCCACGGAGGATTGTAAGAAACTCCGGGACTATATCGAGGAGCCCATCCGATCAGGGCACCTCGCCTCTTACTTGAGGGATAAGCGGCAGGCCGACCGCGAGCAGGAGTAGCGTCCCCCTCCCGCCGAGCTGACCATCGGCCAGATCATGCTCGTTTCGGCAAGTGACCAATCCGGAGCCCAGGGAACCCCGTACTCGGTGCCGAACACGGAGACTAACAAGCCTTCAGGGAGCTCGGGCCACGCTAATAAGGTCATCTATTAGCATGTACTTTTTTTAAGGGCAATGTAAACTCTTCCTAGGGTCTGTTGTTAATTTAGTAAAAGATCAATGGAACATTGCGAAAAGAAGGAAAGGTCTCACTTATTCAAAAAGGTATTATGGGCTCCTCGGCCATACATACAAAAAGAAAAAGAAAATTACAGCAGAGGGGGGAAAGGGTGCAGAGAGCACTGCTCATGGTACTCCATAAAGATCTCCGCCAGCCGAGGCCCCGTGAGATCCAGCCTCTGCCTTCGATTCCCCCCGCGCGCGTTAACCTCGAGCCTCAGTTCGTAGCACTCACGGACGAGTACCACCGAGTGAGCCAGCCGACCCGCGAAGATCAGGCCGAAGCGCCTCAGAGACCGCAGCTTGCCCACGACCTCGTCGTAGAGCCGCTCGGACAGTGGGTTGTAAAGCCCCGGTGACGCCCTCCAAATGGAGTACATCAGCAGCTGCAGCAGAGGGGAGCACCGGGGGAGCAGCCGGCCGAAGTGGTCTTCGATGCTCCCATAGACCAACTGCACCGTGTCCTCGGCGCAGTTCTGGTCGTAGAGGTATACGTCTTCGAAGTGGATGATTTCGGGGATGGTAAAGGGGAAGTCTTCCATTCTCAACGACCTGTTTACGAAGAAACGAAGGACCAGTGCTCCCTCAGCCTTATATAGCCTACTGCGCCCCAACGGAACCCAACAGTCGCTCGTTTTTGCCCACAAAGTCACTACCACGCGGCGATCATTAAGCCTTCTCTGGCAGAATCGAAACGACGCGACTCTGGCGCTTCGCCTCCCCGCACATTCAATGCGCATGCTACGCGCACGTTCGTCGCGACCGTTCTTGTTCCCCATACCTGCCACGGGATGGTCGGGAGAAATCTCATGAAGAATCGGCCAAGCATCTACCATGCTCGGCCATCCTTGGCCTGTAGCTTCCCTACACGCAACGCCGGGGATCAAAGCCCTCGCCGATAGGCAACCGCGCAGCTTCACTGCCCGGTTATCCTTAGCAGGCCTCCTACGGCCCCTCCAACGCTAAGGATCAAAGTCCTTCGTAGAGGCAGTCGAGCAGCTTCCCTGCTCGGCTATCCTTGGCCGGTAGCTTCCCTACTCGCAACGCCAGGGATCAAAGCCCTCGCCAAGAGGCAACCGCGCAGCTTCACTGCCCGGTTATCCTTAGCAGGCCTCCTACGGCCTCTCCAACGCTAAAGGATCAAAGTCCACCTTAGAGGAAGCTCAGCAGCTATCCTGCTCGGCTATCCCTGGCCGGTAGCTTCCCTACTCGCAACGCCAGGGATCAAAAAGTCCTCCCAGAGGCAGTCGAACCCGACCCTCGCTCGGCTATCCCCTGCTGGTAGCTTCCTACCACAACCGACAGGGATCAAAAACCTTCCCAGAGGCAGTCGAGCCCAACCCTCGCTCGGCTATCCTTCAAGACAAAAGCCCTCCCCAAGAGGCACCGGACAGTAACCCTGCTCGGCCAAGGGTCCTTTATAGGCTTCTTACAGCCCCTCCCGCGCTAAGGACCAAAGTCCTCCTTTGAGGCGGTCGAGCCCGACCCTTGCTCGGCTATCACCGGCTGGTAGCTTCCTACCATAACTGACAGGGATCAAAGTCCTCTCCAAGAGGCACTGGGCAGTAACCCTGCTCAATCCCCGTCCTGAAGGATCAAAAGCCCTCGCAAGAAGCAACCGAGCCCGACCTTTGCTCGGTCATCTTCGGCTGGTAGCTCCTTACCCATGACGCCAGGGATCAAAGCCCTCGCAAGAGGCATCCGAACGGCTACCCCGCTCGGTCATCCCAGGCTGGTAGTTGCCTACCCACGACGCCAGAGATCAAATCTCTCGCCAAGAGGCAACCGCGCAGCTTCACTGCCCGGTTATCCTTAGTAGGCTTCTTACAGCCCCTCCTACGTTAAGGATCAAAGTTCTCCTTAGAGCCAGCCGAGCGGCTTCCCTGCTCGGCTATCCCCGGCCGGTAGCTTCCTTACTCGCAACGCCAGGGATCAAAGCCCTCGCTAAGAGGCAACCGCGCAGCTTCATTGTCCGGTTATCCTTAGCAGGCCTCCTACGGCCCCTCCAACGCTAAGGATCAAAGTCCTCCTTAGAGGTAGCTCAGCAGCTACCCTGCTCGGCTATCCCTGGCCGGTGACTTCCCTACTCGCAACGCCAGGGATCAAAAGTCCCCCCATAGGCAGTCGAGCCCGACCCTCGCTCGGCCATTCCTAGCTAGTGGTTGCCTGCTCGCAACGCCAGAAATCAAAGCTCTCGCCAAGAGGCAACCGAGCAGCTTCCCTGCTCGGTCATACCCAGCAGGCATCCTCCTGCCCAACAGACGCTGCATGTTTGTAGCCTTCATAACGAGGCCACTGAGCCCATTTATGCTCGGCACAATTACGGCGGACATCCCTCTGCCCATCACATGCAGCGGATCCGAAGCCCCAACAAGGGACATCAGGTCTATCCAAGTCTGAGCGATCCCCTCCGACTTCGGGGCTATGGAGATGCCTCCTTCTCAGCAGTGCTTGGCACACTTGGCAAGTGATCGAAATCAACTTGACGAACGATCGCTAGACAGATATCCGACCTAACATAGAAGCACAACAGTGCAAGCAAAGATATTTTACGAGCATTCTTCACAAACAGAAGATAAAGTGCGAACTGATGAAACAAAAAAACTACCAAAAGCAAAGTATTTACAATGGGTATTTTGGGCTCCACAGCCTTACAGACTGCCCGGAGGCTTACAAAAATTCCAGAAGCAGCAAAATAAAAGGAGGAGGAAGACGGGGGCTTTAGGCCTCGGGGTCAGGCACGACCTCGGGGTCCTCGATATCTACCATGAGTCGAGCAGGGTCCTCGGCCAACTCCTCGTCAGGAATATCTTCCCCCTGCTCATCAGCGTCCACGAGGGGGTATTCGGCCCGAAGCTCTTCATTGGCGAACTCCGGTATCCGGGCCTTAACGGAGTCGATGGCCTCGTGCCAGATGCGGGAGGCGGCCACGGCTAAGTCATTGTAGAAGTCCTTCGACTTCTTGTAGCCCTCCACCGCCTTCGCCGCCGAGAGGTCGGCCCGCTCCGCCGCCTTGACCGCCGCCCCCAGCTCCTTCCGGAGGGTCCTCACCGTCTTCTTCAGGTTACCGGCGAGCGCCTGAGCATCCTCAAGATTGTCCTCGGCAGCCACGGCGGCCTCGCGGTGCCGGGTAACCTCCCGTTTCTCGGCCTCCACCTCGCCTTCCAGGGCGACAACCCTCGCCATCGTCGCCTCCAGCTCTCGCTTGGAGCTCTATTCCAGCAAGGCAAGCTGGTCCGCGGCCTTCATCGCCGGGGCTATCACCTCGGCCTCTATGCATAAGGCAAGGACGACGTACTGGAGGACCTGAAAAAATAAGAAAGAGGTCAGGAAGACAAAGGAAGCACCAAATCTCACTAGCAATCGAGCACTTACCTGCACGGAATCCTAGGCGATGGATGCCAGCTGGGACCTGAAGGTCCCCCGGGGACCCTGCCCCCTGCCGACCTCTCTATTTTGTGCAGCAGGCTATCCGCGACAGATAGCCCTGAGGGCACCACGAACCGGAGGCCCCCCTCCTCCACCATGATCGGCGAGGGCGGGCCCCGAGGAGACCTCCGGGAACCCCTCTTGAGTGGCTCCGGTGGAGAGCCGTTCTCCTTCTCCGAGACCGGGTCCTCCAGAATTCGAGCCCGCTTCCGGCCCGGCGCTCTGCTAGGCCCCGGGGCGGGATCCTCCCCCGAACGCTGAAGGGACGCGGCCACCGGAGGCACCAGGACGGAAGCCGAAGGAGCCGGGGAAGGCTTCGAACGGGAAGAGCTGGCGCCTCCAGCCTTCGTGACTTTCCTCGGCTGGCGCATCGAGGCTCGGAGCTCGTCCATATCCATGGGTCCTGCACAAAACTAAATGCAAAGAAGTCAGCGACACATGCAATATACAAGCCAAAAACCAAGCCTAACTTACCGACGAACTCAACGGGGCTGACCCCGGCCCAACTCAGGACCCTCTTAGACAGCAGCACGTCAAATCGGGGGACGGGCTACCACGACGCCACTCTCACCACAGTGGGGTCATTGGACTGGTTCCCCGGAAAGCATTTTTCCCTCGACCACTTGGTGGGCACGGGCCAGTCCTCACCCTAGGGCGGCGCGACGAAGAAAAACTTCTTCTTCCAGTCGTGAATGGAAGAAGGCAGGGCTACAACCCCTGTCCCGGCGGCGCTCCCCTGTCGCTTTCTAAAAGATAGGTAGACCCATCTCGGGTCGCCCGCTCGGCCCCCAGGATGATTTTTGAAAACAAGGGAAGAATCAAGGATAGAGAGGCTGAAGGGAACTGCCTGTAGCTTTAGGCGGATCAGGAACCCGAGGAGAATCCTCCATGAGTTCGGCACTAGCTGGCCAGGGGCTAACCCGAAGAAGTTCAGCTTTTCGATGACCTCGGAAGAGAAGGGCGGGCGCATTCCACCCCAAAAAGCTTCCAAATACAGGGCGATCTCCCCACCCCGTACTTGGTCTGTCCTCTCTCCCTCCTTGGCCAGACGAAGCGTATAATGTGAGGGAATGTGGAAGCGAGCCCGAGCATTGGCAAGCTCGTCCTCATGCCTCACCCAACACGACGCGCCGGGGGTAGCGTCTATCGCCTCCTCCTTGGGGGCTTCCCCCGCTGCACGATCCCGGGAAGAGGATCTGATCCCTGCTCCCCGGGAAAACTCATGCTCAACTAGAGGGTCCCTAGAACCTACTCCTACGACATCTACAAATTCTGCGAAAGAAGACATCTAACCTGGAGAAGAGGGATTCTCGGGAAACGAAAACAGAAGAAAGAAGACGACCGCCGAGCAACCAGGACTCAGAGCGAGGAAATATTAAGGAGTAGGGGACCCGGAGTGGGCCCCACCCCTATTTATACTACAATCGCCCTCATCCAACGGCGCCCTTCATCTCCCGCCAAAGCGCCTCCTCGCGTCCAACGGCTCCGATCGCTCCACTTGTCGTTCCCACACTGGGCCGCATCCCATCAGACGCCGCAGGTCTGCACACGTCGCGTCGGCCAACCGATGCTTGACACGCGGACCGTCGCTTCAGTGACAGGATGCGCGAACCGGCGCACCTTCCTTAAATGCAGAGATCTCGCCCTGATTCGCTGGCAGAAAAGACAGCCGACAGCCCGAGGACGCGACCCAACTAAATCTTAGAAGGGAGCTCACCCCGGGCGGCCTGGCAGTCCACTCTTGACCCGCCCCGCCAGCTGGTCGGAACAAGAGTGGGGGGCTAATGATGATGCTCTATATTGGCGATCTCCTAGATCAGGACACGTGGCAGATGACGTGTCCCAGAACTCAGAAGAAAGGGCCCACAGGGGACGACCAGGCTATCCCTGTACCCGACCTGCAAGCACAAGCTGGCTCTCCTCAGAGCCCCCTGCAAATTGGCCTCCTCGGCCTCTCAGCTCACCCCGAGCCACCACAGGACCAAGATGCCTCGGCCCTCCCGCTCGTCCCCGAGCTCTCCTGCCGAGGCCATCTTCCTCAGTCCCTCCGACCGACCAACTCCACCACTCACAGGCGTAACCGCCGCTCCGCAAATCTCGCCATGCGCGGATTCTCCGCCGGCAACATCCCACGTTCGACGCCACCACGATCTCCATTAAACGGGCGATCCACTTATTATGCGGGCATGACGTCGGGGGCGTAACTGCCGACGAGATTCTCGCGCCTGCTACTGCGTGCTGCCGCCATTATATAAACCCCCATCACAGAGGGGGTCAAGTAAGATTTTTTCACCCCACTTAGCCGTTACTCTGCTCGGATCTTGTGCTAACTTGATCGTCGGAGGGTCCTCGGTGGTACCAAACCATCCCGGGACTTCTTTGCAGGTACTCGGCGCAAACTCCTCAAAACCATCAGTCTCCTCAAAACCCATTGACACCCACACGCAATAGGAGATCACCTCCAAGATCCATCTGGAGATCGACGGAAGACAACATCTAACGGAGACCCGAAAAGGACCTCCATCACAAAATAAAATAATAAAGACAAAAAACCTTTCAATTAGACATGTATATGATACAAATCTAAACTAATTATAAGAAACAAATCATATTTTAATTAGGACAGCCAATCCAATCCAACATCAAAGACACAATCGAGAATTTACACACCCAAACCAAATTTTCTGAAAAAACAAACTAAGCTTTTATAATATTATGTGGATCATATAGATTAATAATTTTTTCGAAGTTATATAGATGAGGAGACAATCTACCCTAGCCAAGAGCATAAAAAAGATCGGAATATTACATAGGTAAACCAAGTTTCCCTAAAATGAGGCTTGGAATTTATATTATTTTACCAATGCATAGATAAATAGTTTTGTCCAAGCTATATCGTTGAAACTAATAAATTAATTTAGCTTAAAGAAAAATAAATTCCTGAAGTCTGGACGGGCTCAAAGTACCTTTATCATTCATTCACTATAAAAACTATAGGATTCAAGGACAATATAGGCAGTTTAGTTCTTATAAAAAATATAGGTAGTTTAGAAAAACAGTGCCAGTAAAGGAATATTCTATGGATTATCCAATTTTGTATAAGTATACAGGACACCATAAATTGTTTCCATCTTGTTGACATAGGCATTAGGTGTTTTTCTCTTGTTGGCTTTTATTTCCTCCCTTTCTTGTGCACTGGACTGTAAGCTCTGATCTATGCACATAACACATCCATTCACACATCACACACAAACACACATGCATCTAGTAGACTCATAAATTTATCCCGAAAACGTTTATAAATCTGGCCAAGAATACTAGAAGAAGATTCAGAAAGATGGGTGAGCAGCCCCATCTCATTGATTTGTATAATAATTCTTTATACTCTCAATCGCAATAATAATGCATACCTTTTATATGAGAGCGTTTGCAGTTCACTAGTAGTTTGTTTTATGCAGTAAATGACGGTTCGCAAAATTCGGCGTAAGTTATCTATGTTCGATCGGAATATATAAATGTATTTCCTTAAACTTCAATATAATTTCAAAGTTTTGGTCTAATGAAAAAACATTTAACATGGTATTAAGACAGTTAAGGTTCAATTCTCACCGGAAGCGGCATATACATTTGACAATCCACATCTTATCTTAAAGGAACAACCTTTTCGAACTACTGTGGCTTATGAAAGAAAATATTCCCTTTGCACTGTTTCTAGATCTAGTAACTGTATTCTCTCATGCATAATTAATAGCATTAATTAATATAAAGAAAATCTTGTTTTGTCACTAATAATCAATGATTAAAAACAATAAACAATCAGAATCAATGAACATCGTTGCTTCTTTCTTCTTTCTTCGCCTATTTGAAGTGCCGTCACGTTCAAGTTGGACATGAAATTCAAACTGCAATCACCTAATAATCTCCCCAACTAATTTTTTTCATAATATTATAACAACACTTGTCCAATTGAGGAGGTTTACGAAGCCATGTGCAATATAGGGTTCATTATGTGTTATGTAATTAAATATGGATCATACGTTTTTGATATTCCTGTTAATTAACGGGTGTGCATCATTAAGAATTTTTTTAAAAACAAAGTTCAATAGTATAAATATTTATAAACTTTTTGGTAGGGAGGCAAATGGATTGGATATAGGTGCAAAGGGAATATTTTCAAATACGAATACAAATATTTATCGAAAACAAAATTTGCACGAATATGGGGGGAAAATCCAATAAAACCAAACACGGCTATTTTGGTATCGGATACGGCTAGAGAACAGATATAGGAATTATCATATCCTTAGCCTGTGGCTATCGACTGATGCGGATACAGATTTGAATAGTCAATGGAAATGAGAATCACCAATCAAATTTAATAAAGAGAGGATATGAATACAAACTTAGCTCGGATTATTCGTATTCATTTACATTCCTGGTTTTAATAGATATCTATAAAGCTTTAAAAAGTAGGTTATGAATTTTTAACTGGTTTTGATTTTTAAATTTTTTTTTAAAGATTTGCTAAAATACCAAAGAAAAAAAAAACTTGAAAGTCTTGGAATTTTTCTCATCCGATGTCATCCTGAGAAACAAATTAATGATTTCAATTTGAAATCCCCTTCCCTTTTTGCATTACAGTAAAGAAAGATAAATAACCCTTATACGGAAATTTACAAGCGTGATATTTCTTGTAAATTTTAATTTCATGACTTTTCTCTTTTACAAGATATGTGTCTTTGCGCAGTATTTTCCAATTCGATTATTTGAAGGCTAATTTTTATTTGATTCTCATAAGCAACCAACGATTAATCTTGTTGTTTAATTAATAAAAATCATTTGTAAATAGGTTGCTTGTTATTTTCATTAGGACTTTTCTATACGCGGGGTTTTCATTGGTGATGGAGGTTGTGATCTCTCTCAGATGTTGTCCTTCGTCGATCTGGTAGCTAGCGGTTTTGAGCGGTTGAGATTTGTTTTGGGGGTTGTTGAGCGTGTGGATCTCAATGGGTTGTTGAAAGTTGCTGAGGCCGAGCTACTTGCAAGGGAAGTTCCGGGATGGGAAACCATCGTAGGACCCTCCGACGATTAAGTTAGTATCGGAGAATTAGAGCAGCGTAGCGGTCTATTGGAAAGAGTTCCCGTTATCTGAGTCGTCTGAAAGAGGGGTTTATATAGTGGTCACGTGGAGCGAGCCGACGTGAGATTCTCGTCGTCAGTTACGCCCCTCGTTACACCTGCGTTGATGGCGGGATTCACTCATTAATGGGGGGACGCGCCCGCGTGGGACGTGGAACGCGGGGCATCGGATATCTTGCTTTGGCGAGATACGCGGAGCTGTTGCGGGGGCACATAGGCTCCGCACTCGGTTGATCGGGGAAGCCGAGGAAGCTCAGCCTGTCCGATGACTCGGAGATAAGCCGGGAGGCCGAGGAAGCTCAGGCCTTGCATCAACACAAAGATGAGCAGGGAGGCTGTCGAAGCTCAGCTCAACAATAGCTCGGAGATGAGCAAAAAGGGGGTGAAGGTTCGGCTGCTGGATTGCTCTAGGGTAAGAAGTGGGGGTGTAAGCTCGGAGATCATCCGAGAAAAATCACCAATGCTCCATACCGATTCTACCTCCGCAGCCCCTAAGAGCCTAGTGGGCTTTACGCGGATGACACGCCATCTGCCACGTATCGTGGTTTGAGAAATTCCCACTTATGAGCATCATCATTAGCCCCCCACTCTCGTTCCGACCTATTTATGGGTCGGGTCGAGAGTGTCCTGTTTGGTTTTCTTCTGCTCAGTTTGGTGCCGAGAATCATAGTGTGGATTGTCCGGGGACGATATTGGTGTAGGGCAGTTGCGTCGTTCCGATCTTCGAGTCCACGTGGAATACCCCCTGTGCGTTAATTTTCGCGCGTATCCCCGACGACGTCAGCGGATCAGTGAAATGATTGCGCATTAAAGAGGGGGCGCCGTTTCACTCGATCTTCAGTTGGGCTACGGGCCATGTGTCCGACGTCGGTTGGCTGGCACGACAGGCTGTCTCTGACTTCTGCAACGAAGAGACGTCCCCAATGGTCGACCGCCACGTGGAGCCTCGACGGCCGCTAGGCGCGACGCTTCATTTTGGCGGGAATCGATCTGGGCCGCAGGATACTCTCTTTGGGGTGTATAAATAGGAGGGGAACATCCTAGGGCCAACACTTTGCCTTAATTCTCTTTCGTTGTTTGAAGATTGCCCGGCGCACCTCCGCTTAGATCGGATCTTCTGTTGAATTTTCCTCGGTGAGTCCCTTTCTTTGAATCATGTTAGATGTCTTCCTCCGAGAAGTTTGTAGATGTAGTAAGGGTAGAGTCAGACGATGATGCTCCGGTTGCTGGGGCCGAGTCCAGTGGGTCTTCCTCCTCTTTGGCTTCAGATAGCCGGGAGTGTTCTTCTTCTACCGCGTCTTCCGCATCGGGCTCACCCCCTAGAGCTAGGGCCGTCATTTTCACTCGTCGTCGGGCGGTGACAAGGGCTCCCAAGGTGCGCATCGGGAACAGCCGCGATGCGCCCTCCGTCTTAAATCGTCTGGACGAGCTTTCCGACATCCGGACTCGATTCCATATCCCCTCTAGCTATTTACTCTATTTCGCCAGAGAGGGTGAGCGGGCAGACCAGGTGCGGGGCAAGAAGATTGCTCTGTATCTGGAAGCATTCCAGGCAGGAATGTGTCTTCCCTTCTCATCCAAGGTTTGTGCGGTGCTTCATTGCTTCCGTCTTTCCCCGGGCCAGCTAGCGCCGAACTCGTGGAGGATCCTTCTCGAGTTTCTGGTCCAGTTAAAATTTGATCGGATCTCCTTCAGTTTGACCCTCCTTTTGTCTTTTCTTTGTTATAAAAATCACCCCGGTACTAGTAAGGAAGAGCCGACCTGGGTGTACTTTTCGTTTAAAAAACGTAAGGATAGGACGGCCGGGTCGAGGGTAGTGGTCGTCTCTTCTTCCATCCATGAATGGAATGAGAAGTACGTCTTCGTCGGGCCACTGGAGGGCGAGAATTGGCCCGTGCCCACACAGTGGCATAGGGCCGACTGCCCGAGGGTGAAGCAGTCGACCTCCCCCTGAGGTGAAGGTGGTGTCCCAGTGGGAACCGATCCAGTGGGCTGATGTCCCGCTTTCCGAGCAGGTACTAAGCTGGGCTGAGCTCAGTCCTCCGCGTTTTTTGGGTAAGTTAGGGTTTTTGACGATCTGCTTAGACTTTGCTAAATTTCTTTGCCGTTTCCACTTCGCTGATCTTTTCTCCTGTGTGTTCTTTTTTTTTGCAGAGTCCATAGACCGATCAAAAATCATGGCCGCCAAGGCCCAAGGAAGAATGTCCGGTGGCGCAAGCTCGTCCCGACCCGGTCCAAGCGTGGACCCGAGGCAAACTTCTCCGGTCAAACCTTCCGCAGCACCCCCAGTCCCGGAGGAGCGCCGCGGGGGAGGGGGGTCAGAAGCACGTGCGGGACCTGGCGCTCCGGGGCTAGGGAGGAGAAGTCTCCCCCCACCGAGGAAGTCTCCCTTAAGAGACAGAATTGGGTGGTTTCTCGGCCACCCCCTACCGGGATCCAAGTACAGGAGGGTGACTTCTACATTGAGATACCATCAGGGCTATCTATGGCCGATAGCTTGCTGGCGGACATGGAGAAGGAAGCCAGGGCCAAGATTCCCCGGGGCACCATGAAGGTCCATGTGGCCGGAATAGCGCAGGAGGCGGTTCAGGTTGGTATTTAGCTTTCTTCGAAAATTCCTTAAGTTTTATTTCCTCTGTTTTAGCTTTTTAACATGTTTGCTGTTTTCCTCAGGTCCTTCAGCACCGCGCTCTCCTCGTCGCCATGGAGTCCGAGGAAATAGCCAGGCGATGAAGAAGGCGGACGAATCCTTTTCGTGGGAGGAAGAGTTTCGCCTTCAATTGCAGCAGGCGGAGGAAAATGCACCCATCCTTGACTCGAGATTGGTCGCCGAGGGGCTGACGATCTCAAAGCTGAAGGAGTCCCATCGGCTTCTAAACGAGTCTAACCGGGCTATCCAAGCTAAGATGGAGGAGAAGAACGACCTCTACAATGCTATGAAAAGGTTGAGGAACGCCATCAAGAAGGATGCTCGGGAGGATTTAGACGCGACGAAGTTTGCTGAGAGCCGGGCGGCAAAAGCCGTGAGGAATATAAAACGTCTGATCAGTTTTACATTGTTCTTTCCAAGTCCGCGGCCGTCGGGTGGCACAATGCCCTCGACGCCGTCAAGGAATCTATGCCAGAGTTCGTCGACGGCGAGCTCCACGCTAAGTTTCCCCTCATCGAGGAAGTGTCTCAGGGGGGGCGCCGAGCTGGCTGTAGGAGGCGAGACTGTCCGTGGAAGCGTCGAACCTAAGGTCATCGTTTTGTCCCCTGATGGTGGCGTCGAGCAGGGTGAGATCTCGGCCGATCGGGCGGTCTGACCTATCCCCCCTCTACAATTTTTCCTTCTTTTTTTTTTAGAATTTTGTAAGCCTTCGGGTATTTTTGTAAGACTGAGGAGCCCACAATACTTTTGTACATAATTTTGATCATAAATAAAATATATTTTTTCCTTTGCTCAAATGTTTGATCTTTCTGCAAGCACTTTATCTCGTAAGTCTTTTCATCTTGCAGGTACTTTTAGCTCGTAAGTTTCTTTATTTTGCTAGTGTTTGGCCGGTATCCACCCTTTCTAGGTGACGACCAT
The DNA here is from genome assembly GCA_030015575.1 of Agapanthus africanus. Lineage (NCBI taxonomy): Eukaryota > Viridiplantae > Streptophyta > Magnoliopsida > Asparagales > Amaryllidaceae > Agapanthus > Agapanthus africanus. The sequence continues at coordinate 174,233,244 of JASDDO010000024.1, forward strand.
TCATTGAGTATGAGTCGAATGATAGCCAAGTGTAGAAAGGTCGGTATCCTCCTTTTCCCCGGAGTCGAGGTGCCAATTGCGCATCTAGTATGAGTCGAACGATAGCCAAGTGTAGGAAGGTCGGTATCCTCCTTTTCCCCGGAGTTGAGGGGCGATTGCGCATCGAGTATGAATCAAACGATAGCCAAGGTTGAATAGGTCGGCGTCACTCGATTCTACCCGGTCGCCTTGCGATGTGGGCTTTGGATCCACAGCGTTTGTTGGGAAGGAAGCTACCTGCTGCGGATGGGGCCGAGCAAGAATCTGCTCGGCGGCCTCTTAAGGAGGGCTTTAGATCCACAGCGTTTGTTGGACAGGAAGCTACCTGCTTGTGGATGAGCTAAGCAGGAAGCTACCCGGTCGCCTCGTGATGAGGGCTTTGGATCCACAGCGTTTGTTGGGCAGGAAGCTACCCGCTGCGAATGGGGCCGAGCAAGAATCTGCTCGGCGGCCTCATGAGGAGGGCTTTAGATCCACAGTGTTTGTTGGGTAGGAAGCTACCCGCTTGTGGATGAGCCGAGCAGGAAGCTATCCGGTCGCCTCATGATGAGGGCTTTAGATCCACAACGTTTGTTGGGCAGGAAGCTACCCACTTGTGGATGAGCCGAGCAGGAAGCTATCCGGTCACCTCGTGATGAGGGCTTTGGATCCACAGCGTTTGTTGGGCAGGAAGCTACCCGCCGCGGATGGGGCCGAGCAGGAATCTGTTCGGCGGCCTCGCGAGGAGGGCTTTAGATCCACAACGTTTGTTGGACAGGAAGTTACCTGGTTATGGATGAGCCAAGCAGGAAGTTACCCGGTCGCCTCATGATGAGGGCTTTAGATCCACAACGTTTGTTGGGAAGGAAGCTACCCGTTTGTGGATGAGCCGAGCAGAAAGCTACCCAGTTGCCTCGTGATGAGGGCTTTAGATTCATAGCATTTGTTGGGCATGAAGCTACCCGCTTGTGGATGAGCCGAGCAGGAAGCTACCAGATCGCCTTATGATGAGGGCTTTGGATCCACAGCGTTTGTTGGGCAGGAAGCTGCCCACTGCGGATGGGGCCGAGCAGGAATCTGCTCAGCGGCCTAGTGATGAGGGCTTTATTTTCTCTCTAGTATCTCCTTGGGGCATCGTTCAATCTTCCATGACCCATATAGGCAGGAATGGAGACCGTCGCGGATGACATGTAGCAGCACCATATTGGGAAAGTGTGAAATTCCATGATCTGCGTTGTTGTGCGAGAAAATCACGGCCGTTGGAAGATTTTTTGTTGAGGTTATAAATACAGAAGGTATATCGGTTTCTTCCTAGCCTTGTGTTTCTAAAGATAACCGGCCACGTGTACACCATCAAGGAGATCGTTTCTCGCAATGACATATATTTTTATAACCTTGATCGTTTCGAAGAGACGTACGAGACGGTGATAAGCCGCTTGGAGGGCCACTGCGGACGCTTACTTCCCCGGCGATCTCCTCTACTTCAGGTACTAATTTACGCTATATGGAGGACTTCCTCGGGTCTGTACAGCACGCTGTCTTCGCAGTTAATGGACGAGGCGTTTGACAAAATGCATACGGTCTATGAGCTTGGTCTGATCTCGAAGAGCAGGCGGGACCGCTCGATGGACCTTTTGCTTGAGAGTTTTCTTCAAAGGTTGGTCGTCGCATCTTGCTCGGCGGACGGGGATTTCGGAGAGTCCGTGGCTTCTAGGGTCCGTGAGTACCGTCGGAGGGAGCGGGTCAAGACTACTTGGGCACGGCTGGAGGAGCTTTATTCGATGTATCACCGACAATATTTCCTTAATTCTCGCCCTCCTTTGTTTTAATTGTTGTAAGGCCGGAGAGCCCATAATACCTCTTAATAAATAAATTTCTCCTTTGTTGAGGTGCATTGTCTCTTTTTATCCCCTCAGTACATTTATACTTTTTCTTAAAAAACCTTGGAGTCTCGGAACCAAGAAAAGAAATAAAGAGCTGTAGCCCCATGGCGGTGTAAAAGGTCTCTTCTGTGAGAGGACCTAGCTCAAGAGACTTAATTCAATGTTAATAGGAATTACATTATTTCAAAAGAGGGTACATGTTTATTTATACAACTTATGTTTTTCGGCGTTATAAGGCTGAAGAAAATTACGCCCCCTGGCGTCCTGCAGGCGGTATGCTCCACCAGGCAACGCTTCTGTTACGAGAAATGGTCCGTCTCACTTCGAGCAGAACTTATGTAGTCTCCCTTGGTCTACGAACTCATTTCTTCGTATGACCAGATCTCCCGTCTTGAAGGCCCAATGTTTAACTCTAGCATTGTAGTAGCGAGCGGTTTGTTGCTGATAGGCGGCTGCTCTGATTTGCGCTCGGTCCCTCTTTTCCAACAAGATGTCCAAGTTTCATCGGAGCGCCGAGGTGTTGGATTCATCGTCAAAGTGTTCGACCCTATAACTGGACAGTCCAATTTTCGAGGGGACCATTGCCTCGGTACCATAGCAGAGGCTGAATGGGGTTTCTCCCGTAGGTGTTTTCTTCGATGTTCGCAATGCCCCTAGCACCCGCGGTAGTTCTTCGACCCAGCCTCCTTACCTTCCTTCCAAACGGGATCTGAGACCGCGGATGACGCCTTGGTTTGTTACCTCGGCCTTCCCGTTGCATTTAGGATGTACGACCGCGGCAAAATTCATCAATATGTGGTAGTTGCTGCAAAACTCTTTGACTTTATCGTTTTCGAAGTTGGTCCCATGATCGGTAACTATGCACCTCGGGATCCCAAATCAAGAAATTATGTTGTTCTGCAGGAACTTTATCGTAGAGGTGGCGTCCAGTTTTCTGATGGGCACGGCTTCTATCCATTTTGTGAAGTAGTACACAGTGACAAGGATGTATCTGTGCCCACTCGTGCCGGTGGAGAGTTGGCCCACCATATCCATCCCCCATTGTACAAACGGCAAGGGGAACTGAGTAGAGTTAGTTCGGTGGCGGGGAGACGAGGTATGCTGCCGAAGAGTTGGCAGTTCTTGCATCTTCTGACCAGGTTCTCGGCATCCTGGTGTATTCTCGGCCAATAGTACCCTTGCAGTAGTGCCTTTTGGACCAGGGTTCGGGACCCTTGATGTGCTCCCTCAACCCTTTCATGTATCTCTTGCAGAATGTAGTCAGCCTCGTGGGGGTCGATGCACCAGAGTAGAGGCTTAGTGTATGATTTCTTGTACAGGTTTCCGTTGCTCCAGACGAAATAGCAAGCTTTGGCCCAAAGCGGGCGAGCTTCTCCTCGATCTTCAGGAAGTACACCATCCTTTAGGAACTCTACGAGGGGCTTTCTCCAATCCCGGCCTTCTTCCTGAGTTGTGTAGATCTGAAGTGTTACCTCTCCGTCTTCCACGCTGGGCCGTGGCAAGACTTCGAAGAGGATATTTCTTTTATGGTTGGACGAATAAGAAGAATAGAGCTTATTCAAGGCGTCGACTTAGGTGTTCAAGTTTTTGGAAATCTGCTCCACTTGGACTTCATCGAAATTTTTTTGAAGCCTTTTACTTCGGCCAGGTATTTTATCATGAGTGGATCCCGGGCTTCGAAATGTCCGGTTACTTGGCCGACGACCAGTGCGGAGTCACTGCGAACTTTGATGGTCTTCATCCCTACCCCGGAGGCGATTCGCAGTCCTGCCAACAAAGCCTCGCATTCCGCAGAGTTGTTCGACGCTCTGAACCCGAGCTTTAAAGAGTATTCCATTTTCGCTTCGTCCGGGTCGAGGATGATAAGGTCAGCTCCGCCCCTCTCATCGATAGAGGATCCGTCCACGTAGAGCACCCAATCCGGGATGGGGTCGGGTACCTCTTCGACCGAGGGACGTGGTTCGGGGCCTTGTGCTGCCATTCCTTCTTTAGCGGGAATAGTGCATTCGACAACGAAATCTGCTAAGACTTGCGCTTTAATGGCTTGTCTGGGGCGGTATTTGATATCGAATCGGGAAAATTCCCACCTCCATTTCTCCAGATGACCTGACGACTCGGAGGAGGCGAGAATATACCCTAAAGTTCGCTCGGTGAGGACAAGGATTGTGTGCTCTTGGAAATAGGGACGAAGTTTTCTGAAGGCGACGACAAGTGCCAGGACTATTTTCTCTATGGCCGGGTATCTTGTCTCTGCATCCTTGAAAACATGGCTCACGTAGTAGACCGACCTCTGTATGCCTTCGCATTCTCTGACAAGCACCGAGCCTGCAGCTTGGTCGGAGACGGCTATATATAATAATAGCTCGTCGCCCTCGACCGGTCGGGTGAGTAGCGGGGGAGTCGCTAGGTGCACTTTGAATTGTTCGAAAGCGTTCCGGCATTTCTCAGACCATTCAAACTTAGGAATTTTCCTTAAGGCCTTGAAGAACAGGAGGCACTTCTTTCCGGATCTAGACATAAAGCGACTCAGGGCAGCCACCCTCCCCGTGAGGCGCATGATGTCGACATTGCTCTTGGGTGTTTCCATGTTGAGAATGGAGCTGATCTTTTCTGGGTTTGCTTCTATTCCTCGATGGGTAACCATGAACCCAAGGAACTTCCTACTGGTGACTCCGAACGCACACTTAGCTGGGTTCAGCTTCATTTTGTACTTGCGCAGGATGTCGAATGTCTCGCCGAGGTCTTTAGTGTGCCCGACTGAGGAGACGGATTTTATGAGCATATCGTCGACGTAGACTTCCATGTTTCTCCCAATCTGTGGTTTGAACAATTTGTTGACCAGGCGTTGATACGTGGCCCCAGCGTTCTTGAGTCCGAAGGGCATCACTTTGTAGCATATACCCCCCGATCCGTGGTGAAGGCGATAAGTTCTTCGTCGGCCGGGTTCACCCGGATCTGATTGTAACCAGAGAAAGCGTCTATGAAGCTCAGTAATTTATGGCCGGCCGAACTGTCCACTAGCTGGTCCATTCGTGGAAGTGGATAGTTGTGTTTGGGGCATGCCTTGTTCAAGTCTATGAAATCGACACACATGCGCCATTTCTCGTTTTCCTTCTTGATCATGACCAAGTTCGCCACCCAATCTGAATAGTCCAGGTTCCTGATGAAGCTGGCTGCGAGCAATCGATCCATCTCATCTTCTATCGCCTTTTATTTAACCGGCGCAAAGCTTCTCTTCTTTTGTCGGACGGGTCGGGCTTTCGGGTAGACCTCGAGCTTGTGGAAGATCACTTTCGGGTCGATCCCGGGTATGTCCGCTGGTGTCCAAGCGAATATGTCCGAGTTTCCTCGGAGCAAACGGATCAAGTCTTCACGGTGGTCTCCTGTCAAGAGAGAGCCGATCTGGACTGTCCGGCCATCAACTCCTTTTACAAGGGGGACTTCCGTCAATTCTTCCACCGGGACGCCTCGAATTTCTTTTTGATCATCGCGTATATCTAAGGACCCTTGGAAATCACGCGCATCCTCAAAATCGTCACCCTGCTCTCCGGCGGGGGACGTCGAGGCGATGCAAATCTTGGTGGTTTGCAGGTTCCCGTAGACCCGGCATATCCCCTTGATCGAAAGGGAATTTGATCGCAAGATGATAAGTCAAAATTTCAGCCCAGAGGGCGTTCAAGGTAGGGCATTCTAGGAGAATGTTATAGGATGTAGGGACCTTAGCGATGAGGAAGTTCACCAGTATGGTTCGCGTATTGCCCGCTTCCCCAATGTTGAGGAGGAGGGTGACCAACCCCTCAGCCGGGACGGAGTGGTTTGTGAACCCAGAGAGGACATGGGAGGTCGGCCGAAGGTCGGATGGTCTTAGCCCCATATGCTGGAAACAGTCGTAGAACAGGATATCCGCCGAGCTCCCTGAATTGGCCAAAATTCTCTGGACCTCATAACGGTGGACTCAGGCCGTTATCACGAGAGGGTCATTATGAGGAAGTGATATGTCGTGGAGGTCTTCATCGGTGAAGATGATCGGTTCGTCCTTCTTGCACCTCTTACGGGGTGGATCGCTTACACCTTCAACTGGGAGGAGGCGGCGGTTCTCCCCGTTTTCCCGAGCTTGATTCGAGGTAACGACCATGATTTGCCCAATCGTTAATTCCCCGGGAGGGATTTGGTCCTTCAGCTCCCGCTTCGCCTGGCGCTTGTCCCGTAAGTATTTCTCCAGGTGGCCGGAGCGGATCAACTCCTCGATATAGTCACGGAGTTATTTGCAGTTCTCAGTTGGGTGACCCTGCGACCTGTGGAAGGCACAGTACGGGGCGCGGAGACGCTTGCCCACTCTTTGGGTAATTGGCGGGAGCTTAAAGAACTTCTTGCCCTTAGCTTCCTCCAGCAGCTCGGTTTGGGAAATGTTTAGAGGAGTGTACTCCTGGAATCTCGGGGAGTAAGGTTTCGGATGGTCGAATTTCTTTTTCTCCTCCCTGTCCCTTTTCTTTCAGTCCGTTTGGTCGGCTCGGGGTAGATTTGAGTTCACCTCCGACTCGAGTTGGATCTTTCGCTCGGTCCAGGCTTTCACTTCGGCCATGGTCTTAGGTTGCGCTAATGCAAAAGAGCGGAGCCACTCTTTATGCCTAAGACCCGATCTCAGCACGGTGATAACTATTTCATCGTGGTGCTCGGGAACCTCTAGGAGGGCATTGTAGAAGCGAGTGACATACCCATTGAAGGATTCCTTGTCCCCGCTCTTGACAGTGAACAAGTAGTCGACCGTCCTTTTCTGTTGTCAGTTTCCGACGAATTGACCAAGGAATTAGGTAGCCAGCTCGTTGAAGGTCAAGACGGAGCGCGGCGTGAGCCCTCGGAACCAGTCCTGGCCAGCCCGGATTAGGGTAGTGGGGAAAGCTCAGCATTGAGCCGCGTCCGAGTTATCTTGGAAGCTCATCCTCACCGTAAATGTGTCTAAGTGGTCCTTCGGGTCGGACTTCCCATCGAGGAGGGCCACTTTGGGCGGCTTGTTTCTAGACGAGACGTGCTCGGCCAGCAGCTCTTCTGTAACGGGCTTTGTGAGAGAATCGGCGGAATACCTGGCCCCTTCGCTGGACATGTGGCCATCTCGTGATATGCCTTCGATTTTTTTTCGAGGGCTTCAAGCCGGTGGTGGTACCCCGAGGATTCTGCACAGTCGGAGTGGTGGCTACCCCCGCTCTGGGTCTGTGCGATGGTGCGTCTTCGATTCCGCTTTATCAAATTTCTTAAATCCTCTGGCGAGGTCTTTCTTGAGTATTCCCGACGTTCGCCGTTTTCACGGTCTCTGCGGGATTGGGGGTGTCGGTCGTGCCTGGAAGCAGGCGAACTGACCGACATCTCCTCAGGGGTGTGTGTGCACGGCGGGTGTTGGGGTGATGACCTAATCATTCCCGAGATTGGGGTGTGAAGCTGTCCGGCGCCCAGCGGGTCATGGAATCTTTTGCCGCATGCGGGTCATGGTAGCCGGAGTTGGAACGTCGATGATCGGTGACGCTGAGATGAGCGTGAATGAGATTGAGGGCCTGAGCATGGCCATCCGCCCTTATGCGGACGTCGTTATCCCGGGGAGGGTGAACTGCGGTCTGGTGGGTAGGGCCTGCCGCTTGAACGCGGACGAGTGAATCCACCATCGATGTGAGCCTGTCGATTTGAGCGGATAAGGCGTTGATGACGTTATGAGGGGGACGAGCCGCTCCTGCTTCCGTTGTGTGTGTGGCAGCTTGTATTTGGATCGTTTCGGTCGTCGCTCGTCATCGGGTCGAGGACGGAAGATCAACTTTATGGGTGGAGAAGCTTTTCGAAAGGATTCCCACAGACGGCACCAACTGATAGAGGTTGTGATCTCCCTCAGATGTTGTCCTCCATCGATCTGGTAGCGAGCTGTTAAGATTTGTTTTGGGGGTTGTTGAGCGTGTGGATCTCAATAGGTTGTTGGAAGTTGCTGAGGCCGAGCTACCTGCAAGGGAAGTCCCGGGATAGGAAACCATCGTAGGACCCTCTGACGATCAAGTTAGAATCGGGGAATTAGAGCAGCGTAGCGGCCTATTAAAAAGAGTTCCCATTACCCGAGTCATCTGAAAGAGGGGTTTATATAGTGGTCGTGTGGAGCGAGCTGGCGTGAGATTCTCGCCGTCAGTTACGCCCCCTCGTTACGCCCACGTTGATGATGGGATCCGCTCATTAATGGGGGGACGTGCCCGCGTGGGACGTGAAATGTGGGGTGGCGGATATCTCACTTTGGCGAGATACGCGGAGCCGTTGCGTGGGTGGATAGGCTCCGCACTCTCGGTTGATCAGGGAAGTCGAGGAAGCTCGGCATGTCCGATGGCTCGGAGATGAGCCGGGAGGCCGTGGAAGCTCAGGCCTTGCATCAGCTCGGAGATGAGCAGGGAGGCTGTGGAAGCTCAGCTCTGCAATAGCTCAAAGACGAGCAAAAAGGAGGTGAAGGTTCGACTACTGGATTGCTCTAGGGCAAGAAGTGGTGGTGTAATCTCGGAGACCATCCAAGGAAAATCACCAATGCTCCACACTGATTCTACCTCCGCAGCCTCCAGGAGCCTAGTGGGCTTTAGGCGGATGACACACCATCTGCCACATATCGTGGTATGAGGAATTCCCACTTATGAGCATCATTAATTGGTCAAATCAGTAGCACAGCTAACCTTTTGAAGTTTTCTTTATTTTTATTTTGAAGCATCTTAGATAGTGATTCTTATACCAATCATTATTATTTATTTTTATTTTTTTTGAAAAACATGTCTTATTTTCTTGGCCTAAAAAACAGGAGAAAAAAACACGTATTAGGACGAAAAAAACTTAGGAAAAAATGGGTCTAGCTCACTTGGTCCAGAAACCAATACGCAAAGCATTCTAAACAAGAAAATCTAATGAAAAACCCTCTAGATACAAAAAATTATATGCCAAGTCCCTATAGGGATTTGAATCTTCTCAATTGAAAGGATCAGTGGAGAGTCCAGTTGATTGATTACAGCCGTTCAGATTATCTGGACGGCTGTGATCGTTTTAACTTAAAGGTTTTTTTTACCTCATGAACCCCTTTATCTTTGATATTTTCCTTATTCTCCCATAATATGACTATTTACCCTACTCCCCTCTAATCCCTTATGTTACTCCTCCAGCCTCCCTTAACGTTTTCCGTCTTCCCAAAATTCCACCGTTATTTTTATTAACCCCCTCCCCTCTCAGCGTTTTTTATTAGTTTCAACTCATGATTTCCCTCCATCTCTCTCATCTCTCTTCGTTCCATGTTTACCCTAGCCAATACAAGAGGAACTAGAAGAGGCAGGAAGCGGACTTTCTTTATGAGTAGGTAGACTGGATGTCTTTGATGTTTCCAATTGCTGTGGTAGAGGCCGATTCAATTCTATCCAGGAGGGTGAGGTGCATAAGGCAAAAGTAGGATATCATGTCGTATTTTTAGTTACGATGTTTGTGAAAAAAAACTTTAGGGAGTTGAAGGCAAGTATGAGTCAAGAGAAGAGCGGCGGGGCACTTTCTAATGTGAGGGGAGGGTGAACTTCCCTTGTCAGTCTTCTATTCCTGTCTCGTCGTCAAATACGTGTGTTTCAAAAATTCCACTTCCTTCTTCCAATCTCATATTTTTTATGGATTCGGGTTTTCGCGGTTTCACCCATAGAATTAAAGATAACTGCTATGCTATCCGGTCAGAGGCTCACTCTTTCTAGAATGGGAAGGAAGGGCGAGGTGGTCCTCTTTTTACTGAGTGAGAGTTTGGAGTTCGAGATCTAGTTGATGAGTGACTCCTGCCGGGTTGCTTCGGTGAAGAATTAATCTCCCTCTTTAGTTTCAATTACTTTAAAGCTCTTTCGAGTAAGTATGGTACCGAACTCTATACCTTACCACCGGTTGACTCTTTAAATTGGTAGCCAAAGAGATATTCGAAATACAGAAATTAGAAAGCATTATTTCTTTTTGGGAGAGCGATCCACAATGAAGGAAAGGATACTACTAATGCTTTGGGCTAACCTTTCTTTAGCCTATCTATCCTCATGCTAGCCAATCTCTGGTAATTGGTCTATGGTAAAGGGTCATATTCAAGATGTGAACAAATCGGATGTGCACATTCATGCAAGATCCGGTGCTCTCTTTAACCGCTCTTAGGATAGAAGAATAAGTTCTTTCGGAAGAGAAGAAGTAGAGAAGAAGTAGCAGAATCCGTAGCCATAGAACTCATCCAGAAGAAGTATGCGGCTAAATACCCATAGGGCCGAGCGCAGCAAGTTGAGTTAAAACTCGTCAAGTCAAGTCAATTCAACTGAACCGGCATAGCGTCAAGGGCAAAAGTAGGACTAAATAGTCTTTCCTTTGTCCGGACAAGTGAGTGGTTCCTACTGGACAACCACGAACGATTGGGTTTTCAGTTGAACGAGTGAAGCGAAGAAAGGTTCACCCTTTCGAGTGGAACGGATAAGGCAAGCGAATGAAGTGAACGATTGAGTTAAACAAGTGCAACGAAGCTACCGAGTGGCCCATCATAACGCGGTATTAAGCCACAGTGAACCATTTAAATGCTTATTTTTTCTAGATCTGGGAAGTGCTCTTTAACTAGAGGATTTTTCCCCAACCTTAAACTCAACCGGCTTTCTGTCATGATCTGCCCACTTATTCATATGGTTGACTGCCTTGGCTAGGCAGTCGCGCGCTTCCTCTAGGCTTGCTGGGTATACTAGTTCTGGATCTTTAATTCTTCTTTGCGAGGACAGAAGGGCCATGCCAATTATAGTAACTAATGCCCTCTCATCTTGGGCTAGTATAGGAGGCACATGAAGAGGTATTAGAAATCACAGGAACTTTGAAAGCCGTCCTGCCTGCAGGAATAAATAAGTAGTATTTACACCCTTCAAAACTCTCTTTCTGTCATGACCCGAAATTGGCACGTGACGGCCCTTAAACCACATAACGTCTCCAGGCGTAACGTAATTCAAGTAAGCCAAAAACCCAGTAATCTAAACCATCAAAAGTAGTAAGTGATAATAACATTGTTAAAAACTTTTGAAATCTCAATCAAATTCTTTAAAGTCCAATTTATTTCCTTTAAAAATTTGGCAGCACCTCCTTTGTAAAACAAGCCCCCAAAAAGGTACAACATAAAGATATAAGCAAAGTATCTCCAAACGGGAGCAAATCCACGCCCAAAAACGGAAAACAACCACCACAACAGATATACGACGCCGTAGCGAAGAAAAAGACGATATAAAGTGAACAGCATGAAAATCTCCAAGTCACAAATAATATACAATATCGTCCTCACAACTCGTCTCTAAGTCAATACATGAAAATGGTAGATGGAGAGTACATGGATACAACGAATATACAATGAGCAACATCGGATAACCGCAAAATCCACCTATAGCAAACTGCACACAGTCGGCCGTAGCGGTATCCGCTGCAAAAGATGATACGATAGGAAGAAAAGCCCTGCCTATAACTGCTCTGAGGGACAACCTCTACAAGCCTGTGGCACAACGGGGGTGAGTTGCCAACTCGTGAATAGGAAATAACATATGCAGGTAATCGCAAGTATGCATGTACTGCGCTAATCTATCACATGCAAGCTAATAGAAATAAATAGCAATATGTATATGCAACAGTCATGAAAGGTACTCTATCAGGTACTACTAATACATGAAGCAATGCATATCAAATAAATGCGGAGTATGAAATAAAACATGTCATCATCACATCGGGCATATCGGCCCCTCAAATCGGGCACATAGGCCCCTCACATCGGGCATATAAGCCCCTCACATCGGCCATAATATCGGCCCTCATATCGACCATAATATCGGCTCTCACATCGACCATAATATCGGCCCACATATATAATGAATAAGTATATTTACATAGATCATTATGATGATATATTATGTAGGTGTACATATATAACAACGTCCCATACCACTGATATATATATATATATATATATATATATATATATATATATATATATATATATATATATATACATACATATGTATATCAGCGTCCCATACCACTGATATATATACGCATGACTAAAACATCCAGAAAACATCATATGAAAACCATATTACAATGCGAAATCCATAAAATATAATATATGCAACATGAAACAGTAATATGAGCATATAAAGGAAAACCGCTATTTAACTGCAACAAGTTATTAAGTATATCACGCGGCTCCTAATTTCTCTGAAACCAAACGTAACATCATATAAAGGTGAACATATAGCTATAGCCAGGTATGCGTAACCATGTCGGTATAGCAAGATATGCGTATCTACCTATCAGTAATGATGTAATACCCTCCAGGTATATGTGTAGCTATATCAAGGTATACGGGTGTACATGTAAGTAAGTATACAATATGTACATGTAGCTATGTCTTATATGTGTATATACCTATCTCTAATGGTACAATACAATATAGGTATATGGGTAGCTAGCATGTAGTCATGGCAAGGCATATGTGTAAGCATGTAGATATACAGGTATGCTATATGTCAAATGCACAATGGAATATAAATCAATGTCTCAATGTCCCTAACCATACAATATCACGTATGTATAGGTGTCCACTATATCTCGTATGTATGTGGGTTGTGCGTGTCATGGCAATTATCGATGGTGTGTGTGGCATATAATCAGTGCCCGTGCAACATGAGCCGTCAATAATAGTGCATTGTCCAATGGCTAAAAGTCCAAGCACAACAAGTAATAATATGCAATGAAGTTTATACGCAAACTCTATATGTGCAATATAAACATGCGACTAATATCATATCATATCTAGCCCAGACGCATAACGCCATGCAGGCGATTCCCCTGTAGATGTTAAATCTACTCACAGATGATCCTGGGGCTAAGTAAAGCCAACCACTCGCTTTCCCTTCTTCGCAGCGTCCGAAGTCTTTGCCTGCGACCCTAAGATCATAAAACAACATAACAAGTGTATATTAGAAATCAACCAATAACACGTACCAACTACGTTTGACCGACGCATCAACTCCAAACATACTCTCAAGTGTTCGTCTAGTGGCTAACACGCGTAGCGACACTACGAAACTAACCCAAGAGCAACAGATACACAAAGACACGAACCGTATCGGATAACGTAACGCGCGTAATCGAAACACTAGAAAACAAGCAAAGTGATCACATATTTTGCTACACAAATAATTTGTAAAAGTTGCACATACCACAAGACCACACACAACTCCAGAGACCCCCAGACCAAAATACAACCCCGCAGCCCCTACTCTGGCCATAAATTGCGGCCAGAACCAATAAATCTGTGACCTAAAGTTAAGGGAATGGGCTCAGGTTTTTATGGTGGGTTCTAGGTCACTACACAAGGTCACTGTGATAGGAACTTTTCCAACAAATATCTGGTTTGATAGCAGATCATCCGAGACACAAATCTACACTAAAAATACGATATTTGCATGAAACGAAACTTTACGCGTTCGAAACTGAAACGAATAAGCTACACAACACTAAAAGCACCTACTTAACAGATAGAGATCATTACCTACTCCCACAAGCTCAAAGATCCTAGCTTTCCAAGATCTAAGGCATCTTAGAGGCAAATCAAGATTTATGAAGTGATTTGGGTGTGATTTTGTGAAGTTTAGTGAAGGTTTTGTGATGAGAAGGTAAGTGTTCAGTTGAGAGTGAAGGAGAGATGAAGGAAACAATGAGAAAGAGATAGTGAAGTGAGAATGAGAGTGTGTGAGGTGAAAAGAGAGAGAGATGGGTGAGTGTAGGGTGAGATAAGTCCTTATTCTTACTCTCTCCCCCTCACCTCCATTAATGCCCTCCATGATTTACCTTGCCACCTCCTCTCATCCAAACAAATATCTCACATAAATATCTAGGGTTAGGGTTAAGGTTAAGTAAGGATTAGGATTTGGTTAAGTTGTCATGGTTACTAACTAGATTAGCATAAGCAAACCCTCACATTAACGTGCACACGTGTGTGCAAGCCCAAAACAATTAATAATAAAATATCAATTAATTGTTATAAAATGTGAGGAACCCAAATTGGTAAACTTTTTACAGAAAACCCGTATTATCGTCTAATTAACACTAATCGCGTTCTAAGGTGTTATAATCTCCCTCCTCATAGAAAATTCGTCCCCGAATTAAAAATTCCTACTATGCATACCTTCAAAAAGATGAGTGCAAAACTTCCACATCTTACTCGCAGCCTCTCAAGTGATCACCTCACTATACGGCTACGCCAAAGAAAAACCTCCACGGATTGCAAGACCCTTAACTGAAGTTTCTCCACCTGCCGATCCACTAACACTATCGGCTGCCGGTGAACGAAAAGATCGAGTCCAAGCTAAACGGTCTGATGCTGAATCATGTGAGAAGGGTCATGAAGGTATTTGCAAAGCATCAACACAAGGAATAAGGGATGAATACTCAAAAATCTGGGCGGAAGTGCCAAATTATAGGCAACGGTACTAACTTTCTAAAGGATTTCAAAAGGACCTACAATCTTGGACTAAGCTTCCCAAAACTCAATACGCCACTTCATCGGAAAAATCCATAGGAATACATGATCTCCCACTGCGAACTCAAGTCTGCGACAACTACGGTCGGCATAAGACTTCTGTCTGCATTGAGCTGCTCTCATCCTGACCTGAATCAACTGGATCATCTCCGAAGTCTCTAAACTAGCCGGGGTCCAAAAATCCTGCTCTCGCGGAATCAGCAAAACAGACTGGCGATTGACACAACCTACCACACAAGGCCTGAAAGTTGCCAATTGAAATGTCTCTTGATAACTGTTATCGTAGGAGAATTTCATCAATGGCAAGTGACGATCCCAACAGCCAACAAACAATTAGTACGTACACACAAGCATATCCTACAGAGTCTGTATAGTCCGCTCTGTCTGACCATCGGCCTACAGATGGAAAAACGGAGCTAATGCTCAACCAGTACCCAAGGCTTCCTGAAGCTTCTGCCAACGACGGTTAGAGAACTGGATGCCTTTATCGGATACAACGCATGAAGGAACTCCGTGCAAACGCATAAACTTACCAAAGAACAACTGAGCAAACTGAGCAAAACCGGGCAACAATCATCCGAATGGAGTCACACCCTGTCTAGACCTGGGTAGACACCACATCCAAATTCATGGAGGTTTGCTCCCATTCCCACTCTGGAACGGTAGAAAGGTTGCAACTCTCCAACCAGCCTCAATGCTCAACCTTTGCTCGCTGAAAAGCCAAGCACCTCAAAACGAAATCCGAAACTTCACTCTTCACCCTTGCCCACCAGTAACCAACTCTCAAGTCACGTTACATCTCGGTGGCACTTGGATGAACACAGAAAGCTGACTGATGTGCCTGCTCTAGGACCTCACGTCTCTACCCATCAGTATCGGTTACATGCTATCGAGTCCCTAACACAGCACACCCTGGTCATAAATCAAGAACTCTGAATCTTTACCCAGCCGAACATGCTCAAAATCTCAAACAAACGAGTATCGGCGAGCTGTGCCTCACGAAAACGATTAAGTAAAAGTGGACGGGCGCAGACATGAGCAAGTTGTCCCCTCAGTAGAGGCGAACTTAACCGTACTCATCTGTCGCACAAGAATTGTAAATCTGCAGAAGACTATCTCCGAACTGCGCACAACTAGAACAAACTACCCTCGGGCCTACGACTTAACCATAAGCTACCACAATCGTGTTGCCACGGGTAATAAAGGATCTCACAATCACAATCCTTCACAAGCTCCATCCAACGGCGCTGTCTCAACAATCAAAACCCACTCCAGGAAGATGTACACTAAGCTCTGGTGGTCCATGAAAATATGACACGACTCTCCGTACAGGTAGTGTCTCTAAATCTTCAACGCACGACCACCGCGGCCATCTCCAGATCATGAGTGGGATAAAATCCTGCTCGTACTTCCTCCAACTTTCAGGAAGCATAAGCGATAACTCTATCATGCTACATCAGTACACAATCGAGCCCCACTCGCGAAACATCACAATAAACGACAAAGTCGCCCGATCCAGAAACAAGGATAGAACTGGTGCAGTCGTCTACCATGTGTAGGGTTACTAGGCACTCTCACAAGGGTGTATAAGGCATCAACCATGCCCGATTTAAAATTTAGACGTGCCGAACAACCCTAACCAAGATCTTTAAACTAGAGATTAGGAGAAACAAAGCATGTTAAACACTTTAACACTAAGAGTTTGGGATTACAACCTTTGTAGTCCGGTCCTTCACTTCATAAGCTCCGTGTTGAGGTCCCTTCGCTGCGATCATCATGTACCCGGACTCTAGAGAGGCTCCACGAAGAGAATGATGCAAACTTGCTTCCGATCTTCGATAACTAAGATGATCTACCTTGAAGTTTCTTTAACACAAGCTCCCACTCATAAATGAAGTGAACACCCTAATCTAAATGGCTAGGATAGATTAGGATGATGAAGTAGGATTTTAGCTCTCATTTATTTTATTAATCTCACTCAAAATCATCACTAATGAAAAAACTAGAAAGCTTTTCCATCAAGAACTCAAGGAAGAAGAAGAAGAATCCTTTTGTGATGAATAATGAAACTCAAGTCTATGGTTAGAATTGCAACCATGGGTTAAGTATAAAGACTTAACCCATGTAGAGATTTAACTAGGGTAAAGGGTTGGGTTGGGTTAAGGAAATATCTATGCAAAATATCCAAGTCAAAGTCAAAGCTTCAAGAAGCTTCTTGAAAGCTTCATGAAGACTTAACCATAATCCAAACCCTAACCTCAATTAAACTCCACAAAACATGTTGCATTTATAACCATAACATGTTACAATATTATATATCTCATATACAATATTTATTGTAACAAAATAAAATAATACAATTAACATATATCGCATATATATCAATGTATTACCCGAGTGAGAAAAAGAATCTTTTAGTGAGCTTATATTAGTTAATGTAATTTAATATATCAAATATATAATTATACATTAAATTATCGAATCAACACTTGATCCGATAATCCGGCTATTTCACAAATAACCGACTAATATAATCTGTATCAGTTCATCGAATCAATTCTTGATCTGATGACCCGGCTATATCACATATACTTGGCCGATATCTCATATCGCGAGAATCTAATATGGTATCACATACACGTATTGTTCTTGGTCCCGCACATATCATATATGTGCTCCTACTCCATTTTGCCAGAGTCAAGAAACCTCTGTGTAGGACTCTAAAGAATCGTCAATACGCCGGCAGTAGGTGATGATCATATCAAACACCCACAAGCTGCAAGCGGTCAGCTAAACATAACAGCCACCCAGGTATTGAGCGCTCAGAAGATCAATAAGCAAGCCTGTACATTCTCCTGTGAATCCAGTCAGTAACACTCCCGTACAGTCCGGTCTCTTCGTCTGATATGTCGCATATCTCGCCTAGGGGTGGTAAACGTCAGACCCCAGTAGCTCGATAAGTCGTGCCGATATGAGGTCTATAACAGTTCGAGAAACTAATGATAACACTTACCAGTAAATCTCAGCAACCCAGGCCAGGGATTTCCAGTTATAGCCCATCGAACACAGCACAACATCAACTCCCTATACCGGGAGAGACGAATCCCCTCCTATCGCTCATTGCCTCCATGTGTTTCGGGACTGTACCCAAAAGCCACCTTTTTGCACGCCCTCTTGGACATGGTATGATTGAAATCAAAGCACAGTGGGAATCACACAAGACTCTATGACGATCTCGGGTCTACAGACTAACATGCACCAGTGTCACCAGAGAACTGCCATCTGACGTGAGGTATAATACCATCTGGGAGTTCTCGGTGAGTCCGTCCAGTGTACCCAATCTCTACTGAGCACCCGTACACCATCCTTGATGTCAAACACCGATGGATATGGGATCATCCATCGCCCATCATATGGGTCAAGATGCGTATACGCTAGTCTACTCTGGTGTATCGATGCCCTGTCTCGATACACCCTCGACTAGGAACATTTGAAGGATGTACTTGGCGACTACTCTTTCCCCATTAGTATGATCCGCATCATAGTCCTGGTAGTCAAGTACTCATCCTAAGGGCTTTATCAACATGCAACAAAGAGACAATCAGAGTACATGTTAAGATAAAGAGTAACCAGATAGCGTACTATCATGTCAAGCAAGAAAGTCCTCCCTATATATGTCCTAGCATCCACTACAATATACATCGTATGTACAGTAATGGCCTCTAGGACATACATATAACTAACACTAAGTCTTTCAACCACTGAAAACTCAACACGCATGCCTCAGTCTAAAGAAAAAGAACCCCCTTCCTGGTCAATCCAGTCAGCGGTGCAGCGATACTCAAGAAATCCTGCACGAAACGGCGGTAAAAACTGGCTAAGCCCAAAAATCTGCGGACCTCTATCCCCGACACAAATCTGGGCTAAAGCTGTACGGTCTCGATCTCCCTCGGGTCCATACGAATACCATCCCGAAACCCCATGACCTAGGAAGTCAACACTATCAAGCCTGAAGGAACACTTCAAGAATTTAGCAAATAGCTAGTGCTCTCTCAACGTCTGCAAGGAAATCCTCAAGTGCTACTCATGTTCCTCACAACTCTTGGAATAGACCAGAATGTCATCTATAATACAACAATCCACCGGTCGAGGAACGGCCTGAAGAATCTGGTTCATCACATCCACGAATGCTGCTAGGGCATTGGTGAGTCCAACGACACTACCAAAACTCATAAAGCCCGTAGCGCACACAAAAAGCTGTCTTCGGAATGTCATCACTTCGAACCCATAACTAATGATGATCTGATCCCAAAACAAACTTAGAAAAATGTCTCACACCCTGGAGCCGATCAAAGAAATCGTCAATGCGAGGTAAAGGATGCTTAATCCGCACCGTAACTCGGTTCAATTGACGAAAATCAATACACAACCTCAACTGCCGTCCTTCTTCTTGACGAACAGAATAGGAGCTCCCCAAAGAGAAACACTCGGACGCACAAGTCCCCCTATCTAGCAACTCTGCAGCTGATCCTTAAGCTCCCTAAGCTCCGCCGGCTCATCTGGAACAACGTCGGAAAACTCTCGCACGATAGGAACCCGGTCCAACGAACCCACTGTGGCTCCGTATCACAATTGAAAGCTAAGAATCCACGGCATCCTCTCCTCAAAAGCCGACTAGCGAAAAATGCTGAAATCAAGCTGTGAGGGGCGGCACCACAGTCCCCCCTGCACAACAAGAACTGACTCGCCGGGAAAACAAAACCTGATTGTCTTCTCGCGGCAGTCCACAGACGCATAGCATGTAGCTAACCAGTCCGTGCCCAGGAGAACGTCAAGGTCCAACATCTCTAGAAGGATCAAATCGACGGACGAACCTCTATCTCCTATCCGATTGGCACATGACCGAAACACATGTCGCGCAACCAAAAGATCGCTAACAGGAGTAAACACAACAAACGGATGATCTAGCATACATGACTCTCGGCCCAACCTCGGCACGAAGTGTGTAGAACAAACGAGTGCATAGATCCTGAATTAAACAAACATATGCATCAAAAGAACATACGAATATGAATACCTGAAAACTCTGCATTGGACGCCCGCGCGTCCCGATGAGTAGAAGCAAACTCTCGTGTCTGCCCTCTACCCGCAACTGGCTGAACTCCTCCTCCACCATCCTGTACTCTCGGAACAAATCCTCCGCGACCACGACCTCTCTGAACATAAGTCTGACGCGGATTAACAACAGGCACAACAAGAGGCTCTCCCTGAGGTGAAGGTGGTAAGGTATCATGTGGTACAGCTGTCCTCCTCTGTCATACCAAGGTACAATCTCTGACGAGGTGATGGAAACTCCCGCACCGGAAACATCCATACGATGGCTGCTGATCCTCCTGGGGATAATAGCTAAACGACTGTCCTCGTCCGAAGACTCTGCTACTCCCATGACGTAAACGAAATCTGTCGCGGCGACTAAGCCTCTGTCTCTGGGATGATACACCTGTACGAGTCCTCCTCGGTCTCGGAATACCCAAAGTCTCGGGAAGACGCTCCTCAGCTAAACGGGCTGCATCCACTGCTGCTGTATACGTGACACAATGCTGTGTGCTGATCGCAAGGAATAACTGGGTAACAGGGGTGACAACCTCATATCTCTGCGCTCGACTGGCCTCAACCAACGACCGCATCATCTGGCACAAGTTCTGCATATTTGCCTCAAGCCTAGCGATACGATCTATCGAAGGCGGATCAATCTGCTCATGTGCAACGAGCGTACCGTCCTGGTCAGGCCTCGTCCCAAACGATTCATCTCTGACCTCGGCTCTCGCTGCCTCTCTCTGAGCCCTCAAAGTCATCGGCGGCAAAAGGCAATAAATGGAAATAGGATTCGATAAGAACACGGAAATTGAATCACAAGGATATGTATCATCATGGAAGGAATTTCAAGCAATTAGTACTTAGGTCGCTTAGGCGGAGTACCGTGTCATAAGTATGTCGCGGACATACACACGCTATATCACTCTGCTTAAGCTACCTACTCCACTATACCAAGGTCATCCTACACTCCGAAAGGTAAAACCTAGCGCTCTGATACCAACTTTGTCATGACCCAAAATTGGCACGTGACGGCTGATTAGTCGAAAATATTGCATCTTTTAGCCGGCAATTTCCTCATCATTTGCATTCATATAGAAGTGTTCGGCATTCATATTTCACATATTAGCAAATCTATCGCAAAATATCAGATTACATGTGTTAGACCTTAAAACCGGCATTTCTAGGGAAATTGAGTGCATTTCATAGCATGGCATCATTTCTATATATCGCAACCCGTGTTTTGAAGTCCGTGCAGGAAAATCAGAAGATCGGTCAAAATTTACAGGACAACACTGCTAAAAGATACGTCAACTCAAGGATTTGGAATCTGGTATTAATCTAAAGTGCATGCAGAGATTAAACATATCAGAGAATACTAAAGAATACAGTAAAAGTCAGCACATGAAGTTTGAAGCCTCAAGGAGCCCAAATGGCCGCGGAACCGCGGCCTAAGCCGCCTTGTGCCGCGGTTCCGCGGTCAACTTGCCACCTCAGCCCTACTTCTTTGCACCATAACTCCTATGCAAGCTTACAGACTTCAGAAAGATACAACAATTTCCAGAAAGCCCCAGAAGCTTCTGCCAGATCAGCAAACCCTTGAATCTACACTAAACTAGCCTTGTATTCTAGAAACTTCTCCTTAAACCCTAGCTTAAACCCTAAGCTAAGCCTAACTAACTACTTCTAGAAGTCTTCAACAAACTTTTGGAGGGAACTTCTATTTTAAACTCAAGCCTTAGGGTTTGGGATATCTATAAATAAGACCCTAGGCTCACTTGTAAAAGGACCCCCAATTTTAGTATCAATCTAGATCCATCCTCTTTCTTCATCTTCTTCCACAAGTCTAGTGACAAGGCTTGTGTGAAACCCTAACCCTAATTCCAATCAAAAGCCAAGATCCCGAGTACCCCATCAAGCAAGAAGCCTTACAACCTTTTATGAGCGGAGCCGTTCTTCAACAGAGCAAGTGGTCCAAGCCGATCCACAACTCACGGAGAAAAGCGACGCCAGATCGACAATTTAGTTCTTCCTCTTGTAGTTCTTGAGCGACTGTAATCAAATTGTTGATATAAATAAAAGGTGATATTCTTTTATCTTGTTTTCTTTAAATTCTTGCATCATGATTCGATCTCAATTTATAGTTGTAGTTCTTGTTGTGATGTTTGAGTAATACTCCGCTCGTCGAGGAGTCGAGACGATCAATAGAATGATGATGTAACATATCTTAAATCGATTCTTGAGTCCTACGAGTTTTGTAAACCCTAGCAAGTTCAAGAACCGACAACCCAGTTCGTTGCGATGCTTTCTTGATTGATATCGCTCGAAATTGGGGAGTTACGATCGTTTCTTGAAATTGCTAGAGGCTAGAATGTGAATGATATCGACGAAAGAACAAGGGTTAAATGATGAAACCCTATTTTCACGAGGAAGCCCTAACTCTCGTCGATCATCATCGATCTAGTATCAATTCTTCGAAGGACAAGAACACGAAATCTTGAGATTACATCACATCTATAGATCCGATCGATTCCTACGAGCCTCATTTAGATTCTTGACATTTTGGTTGGAAATATCATCGAAACCAGATTCTCGATTGTTTATCATTTTCTTGATTCTTGATTAGATTAGTGACACCTGAATCAATCGATAAAATCTTGAATCATGTTTTGTTTTCTTTTCGATTAACTTTTCAATTCAAACAAATCAAATATAAAAAAGAATCGCACAATTCCTGTGGACGATCCGCACTCGCTTACGATCTACAACTGACACCGTAATTGATTGCGGTCAAATATAATTCTTTGATTGTGAATTTTATTCAATTTTCTAAATACCGACACAAGAAAC
The DNA here is from genome assembly GCA_030015575.1 of Agapanthus africanus. NCBI lineage: Eukaryota > Viridiplantae > Streptophyta > Magnoliopsida > Asparagales > Amaryllidaceae > Agapanthus > Agapanthus africanus. The sequence continues at coordinate 174,255,654 of JASDDO010000024.1, forward strand.
TCTTATCGATCAAATGAAACCGTTATCGGGAATCATTTGATGTGATTTACACAGTCTTGAATTTCTTTTCAATTAAATGGTGCCGTTGCCGGGGATTACGCGCTAATTCGTTTCATATTAAAGTTTGAATTGAAAGATTTATTCCATTATAATTTTTGAGATCAAAATTCGTGCAAACCCTAAACGATTTGTTGTGGTTCATTGTAAGGAAATCTGGAGCTGTTTGGAAATTGAAGAAATTTTTTGGAAAATTCCAGAGAGCTGGAGTTATCAACAGGAAGCTTCTTTTGAATTTTGGCGAAGTGATCAGCACATTGGACCGCGGAAGGGCGGTGGTATCCTCCAATTGCGACGGAACCGCAGCTAGTTTGAGGGATTTCTGTGCAATTTTTCTTCAGGTACTTTCTTACCTTCTTCTCTCTTCTATTTTTAGCTCCAACTAATAATTCTCTGCAGGATTCTTTGCAAATAATCGCAGCTCGCAAATTGCAAAATTAAATTTGTGCGTGATTTTGTTTCTTGGTTATTTGCATTCTAAATACGGATATTAAGGGGCACGGCCAAATCCAAATTAGGTGGGGATTTCATTACCCTTCCTAGGCCCCGAAAATCGCAAAACGTGCATCCGCATTGACCCACATTAACTAAAAAAGATCTAGAGATGACTCTAAGGACCGTCGCGCTCACTTAGGACAGAAGAAGGCCGTGGGTAATTCATTGCTTATCCGCGTTTTCTTGTGGTGCCTAGGCAAGTGTGTCGAAGGCTAGTGGTTATTAATTAGGCCCACTACTTACGTAGTGGAGTACCTTCCCACTTACCTGGCACTTACCTGGCCACAGGGGAACAAAGAGGCAGTGGAGGATTCTATCCTGCGACTTGTCTTTCGGCAGTTAGGAACGGTCTAGAGCCGGACCTAGGTGACCACTAGATTCTAGGGTTTTGTGTGCTGCAGTTGTTATGTCGCATCATTCTTTTTCAAAAATCCGCCCTTTTTCAAAGCAAACACCGCATCCAATCATTTACCCCTAATTATAAGCCAACGCTGCCACTTGTACTAACCCTTTTTAGTACAAGATAGGCTGGACACGGGATTCTAGTGCCCGTTTAGTCCGCGTACCCTTTATCGACTCCGAAGTCGATATTTCTCCATTTACCTTTCCTTTACCCACTACCACACCCACACCGATGGATCCACCTCCATCAAACTTCTTTAACCCTAATCTGCTGCCGTCCGTTGGTGCGCAGAATCCACCCCGCATCTCTCTCCAAGAGAGATGCTATCCACTGCGAGGTCCTCTTTCGACCTGCTTATCCACACCACCAGCCAATGGGGATAACTTTGAGATTAAACCCCAATACATCAACCTTTTACCCAAATTCCACGGACTCGAGACAGAGGACGCTTACGTTTTCATTACCAAATTTGAAAACGTATGCGCAATGATGGGTACGTCACAAATTTCAGTGGATGCTATGCGTCTACGACTTCTTCCATTTACATTGTGCGATATAGCCGAGAAGTGGCTATATAACACTACCGCACACTTTATTACGAATTGGGAAGAATTCGTCGCTGCATTCCTTAAGAAATTTTACCCAATACAAAAGACAGCTCGAATCCGTAGCGAACTGAATCAATTTGCCCAGCTCCCTACTGAACCATTCTCTAAATGCTTTGAACTTTTCAAGGATCTTTGGGTTCAGTGTTCTCATCACGGCATCCCGAGATGGGAGCTTTGCCGAATCATTTATGAGGGCATTAACCCAAACACTAAACAGAGCCTTGAAAACATGTGTCAAGGTACTTTTATGACCAAGGATGATGGGGAAGCTTGGAAGTATTTAGAAGAGTTCGCTGAAAAATCACTACAGTGGGAGAGTGGAACCCAATCATTGAATAGGGGTGGCGTACACCAAATAGATGTGTCAATAGGTGTTCGAGCTGAGATGGCAGCAATGCAAAAGAAGCTCGACGCTATGGAACACAAATTTTCTGCGGCCTCCCTAAACCCAATGTCGCTCCCCAAAACTGTTTCTGGGTGCTGTTCTGATCCGTCTCATTTAACGGAAGAATGTCCATTAAACTCTGCGTTTCAAGGTCACGAGTATTCTAATGCCGCATTTCAAAGACCTAGAAACGATCCATATTCTTCCACGTACAATCAGGGTTGGAGGAATCACCCGAATTTTGCTTGGAACCAACAACAATCTCAAAACACGGTTCCAAACACGAATAATTTTCAAAGGGCTCTTCCTCCACCACAACAGCAACCCCTTCAAATCACTCAGCACCCCTACCAGTCACAAAATTTCCAAAATCAGTTAAACAATCCTGCACGGTCTAATCCTATGCAGTTGTCCTGTTCTGACGAATTCTCTCAATTCACTCAAACCATGAAATCACTTTTATCAAATTTCATAGAGGTTTCGACTGAGGTTAGATCTTTCGTCAGTGAGATAAAGAAAAACTCAGCGTCCCAAGCTGAGAGTATCAGATCGATGCAAGATGAAATCGCACGCCTTAAAGCCGAAATGAGTGCGAGAGAAAAAGGGAAACTTCCCTCTCAACCCCTACAAAATCCTGGGCATTACAATATAAATGCCGTCACAATGTTGAGATCGGGAAGAGTGCTGAACAACCATGTTGGGGAAGAAGTTGATGATATTGGAAATCATATCAACACCCCAGCTGAGACCTTTCCTCACATACACACTTCTCTTTCTGATCCTTCTTCTTCTACCACACCACCTTCTCGCGAACCTATTCTCCATTTCCCACTAGGCTCGACACCTGAACCCAACCTTTATAGTTCTCCACAGACGGTCCCCACACCTCTTTTGGGACCTCGTCTACCCCCTCTTCCTTCTCCTATGATGGACCCGACGCTTATTGCGAAAGCTCCTTACCCGAACCGGTTAAGGGGTAATAGAACGAGTCCTCATATGGAGAAAATTATAGAAATGTTCAAACAGGTTAACATAAATATCCCTCTCCTAGATGCGATTCAACAAGTCCCCGCTTATGCGAAAATTCTTAAGGACTTGTGCACTAGGAAGAGGAAGATTCAAGTGCCGAAGAAGGTCTTTATGTCTAATAATATTAGCACTGCTTTTATTCCCCAGCTACCAAAGAAACAAGGACCCAGGATGTCCTACAATATCGATTTCTATTGGGGGTAAAAACATAAATCGTGCTCTTTTAGACCTTGGCGCAAGTGTTAACCTCCTTCCATATTCTGTATATGAGCAACTAGGGATTGGAGAGCTGAAACCTGCTCACTGCACTCTCCAAATGGCAGACCGTTCAATCACCAAACCAAGGGGTGAATTAGAGGATGTGTTGATAAAGGTTGGGGAATTTGTTTTCCCTGTAGACTTCATTGTGCTCGACACACAGCCTGTAGCAAACCCCCGGGGCCAAATTCCGGTGATTCTGGGTCGTCCTTTCCTTGCCACTTCCAACGCTGTTATAAACTGTAGAAACGGTTCAATGAACTTATCATTTGGAAATATGACCATTGAACTAAATATCTACAAAGTTGGAAGTCAGCCATCATAACCCTCTGCTCATATTTTAGATGTGTGCTCTGTCCATGAGATCGCTCCCGATAGTTATAGAGCTGAGGAACTTTGCTTTACTGATCTCAATGACATTACCATATCTCTGTTTGATTTCACACAAGATCTTAGTGAGGACACTTTACCTACACTTGAGTCCTGCACTCCTGACTTTTCTCCACCCGAGTCTGTATCTTTCACAGGCTCTGAGCTTCTTTGTAAATCCAAAAATCACTCAATGATCACTCCTTCTATCATTTCTCCGCCCGAATTAGATCTCAAAATTTTACCGTCTCATCTGAAATATGCTTATTTAGGTGAGAAGGAGTCTTTACCGGTTATAATATCCGCTTCTCTAGCATTAGAGCAAGAGAATGCACTTTTATCGGTATTGAGATCTAACAAAGAGGCGTTTGGTTGGAGTATGGCGGACATCAAAGGGATTAGTCCCTTGATTGTTGAACATCGTATACATGTGATGGATGATGCCAGACCAACCCGAGAACCACAGAGACGGTTGAATCCCGTCATGAAGGAAGCGGTAATGAAAGAAATCGTCAAATGCTTAGATAATGGTATTATATACCCCATCTCCGATAGCCAATGGGTGAGTCCTATACATGTCGTTCCTAAGAAATCTGGCATCACTGTTATAACCAATGAGGCGAATGAGTTGATTCAGACACGCGCTCAAACTGGGTGGCGTGTATGTATCGATTATAGAAAACTCAATGCTGCCACGAGAAAAGACCACTTTCCTCTACCATTCATTGATCAAATGCTGGAACGCTTAGCGGGACGAGAGTATTATTGTTTTATGGACGGATACTCAGGCTATAATCAGGTCCCCATCGCCAAAAAGGATCAAGATAAAACCACTTTTACTTGTCCTTTTGGTACTTTTGCTTACAGTCGCATGCCCTTTGGGTTATGCAATGCTCCCGCTACCTTTCAGCGGTGTATGATGGGGATATTCTCTGATATGGTAGAGAATTTTCTGGAGATCTTTATGGACGATTTCTAGATTTTTGGAGACTCTTTTTCTGATTGCCTATCGAATCTTGACGCTGTTCTTACTCGTTGCAAAGAGAAGAACTTGACTTTGAACTGGGAAAAATGCCATTTTATGGTCCAAGAAGGAATTGTTCTTGGACATGTTATTTCACAGAAAGGCATTGAGGTTGACAGAGCTAAGATAGATGTCATTCAAAACCTCCCTCATCCCAAAAGCGTCAAAGATATTCGATCTTTCCTTGGCCATGCGGGCTTTTATAAGAGATTTATTAAGGACTTTAGCAAAATTGCTAGACCTTTAACTCTTCTCCTGGCCAAGGATTCGACCTTCCATTTTGACTCGGACTGCGAGACAGCTTTCGACTCACTTAAACACTCACTCACTTCAGCCCCCATTTTATCATCACCAAACTGGGACTACCCCTTTGAGCTGATGTGTGATGCATCTGATTTTGCAGTAGGTGCAGTCTTAGGACAGCACATCGAAAAGATGCCACACGTGATATACTATGCAAGTAAGACCCTGAATGATGCGCAAATCAATTATACAACCACAGAAAAAGAACTTTTAGCGGTTGTATTTGCATTAGAAAAATTCAGGCCTTACTTAATTGGCTCACCTATAGTTGTGTATACTGACCATTCCGCCTTAAAACATCTTCTGGCGAAGAAAGATGCAAAAGGTCGACCAATACGTTGGATCCTTCTGTTACAAGAATTCGATCTTGTTATCAAAGATAAGAAAGGATGTGAAAACGTAGTAGCTGACCATCTTTCACGCATCTCTTCTTCCCCTGTGACCCTGCCGATCAATGATTCGTTCCCTGACGAACAACTCTTGAGCGTATCCAATGATCCATGGTTCAGGGATATTGTGAACTATCATGTCACAGGACTTATACCCAGCGATTGGTCAAAACAGGACAAATACCGTTTTCTTTCCCAAGTAAAACACTTTTACTGGGACGATCCATACTTGTTTAAGTATTGTCCTGATCAGATCATCCGCCGGTGTGTCCCGGAAGAAGAGTTCAAGAGTGTTCTTTCTTTTTGTCATGATCAGGCCTGTGGGGGTCACCTTGGTCCAAAAAATACGGCGGAGAAGGTTTTGCAATGTGGATTTTATTGGCCGACCTTATTCAAGGACGCGTTTGACTATTGCAAAACCTATACACAATGTCAGTACACGGGTAGAATCTCCCAGAGGAATGAAATGCCTCTGCAACCCATTCTGGTTGTTGAAATATTCGATGTTTGGGTTATTGATTTTATGGGTCCCTTTCCCAACCCCTTTGGGAATTTGTACATACTGCTGGCGGTTGATTATGTCTCAAAGTGGGTAGAAGCCATTCCATGTCGCACTAATGACAAGAAAGTTGTCATTAAGTTCTTAAAAGAGAATATCTTCTCGCGATTTGGACACCCACGCGCTATTATTAGCGATAATGGGACACATTTCTGCAACAGGTCGTTCGAGACTCTGATGCGGAAATACTCAATCAACCATCGACTTTCTTCACCCTATTATCCCCAAACAAGCGGGCAGGCTGAAATCTCAAACAGACAAATCAAACTTATCCTGGAGAAAATTGTTGCTAAAAATAGAAAAGACTGGTCGACCAAACTGACGGATGCTCTTTGGGCATTCAGAACTGCATATAAAACCGACCTAGGGATGTCTCCATATAGGATAGTGTTTGGAAAAGCATGTCATTTACCAGTCGAGATAGAGCATAAAGCATTGTGGGCTATTAAGGAAATAAATTTTGATCTAAACCAAGCTTGCAACTTTCGGAAGCTGCAACTTAATGAGCTAAGCGAACTCTATGATGAAGCTTATGATAACGCTGTAATTGTAAAGAATAGGACTAAGGTTTTTCACGATAAAAACATTTTGAGAAAAACATTTTCACCTGGTCAACAAGTCCTTCTTTATGATGCACGATTACACCTTCACACGGGTAAGCTCCGATCTCGATGGAAGGGACCTTTTGTTGTGCGGTTTGTATACCCGCACGGGGCAGTAGAGGTAGAAAATGTTAAAAACGGCACCTTTTTCAAAGTGAATGGATATAGACTAAAGCCGTATTTTTCCACTGACCCCACGGAGGAGCTCTTGTTCTTACAAGAGCCAGTTTATTTGGATTAAAATTCCTCCGTCTCACCTTCATGTCCAGTATATCATTGCATCATCTTTTGAATGGAGGTGAGTGAAAAGAGTTAGTTTGGGGGAAGTTCTTCACTTATATATTTTGTTCCCACTAATAAATTCCTCCCAGACTTACAGGTTTTGTAGATATAGCTGTTGGCAACAGTGAGGACACTGTTGAAAACAAGTTTGGGGGAGGTTTGTGTTTATTTTTGCATCATTTGCATATCATTTGCATAAGCACAAAACATTTCTTTAAAAACTTATAAAAATTTAAAAAATTTCAAAATCCATAAAAATTTAAAATTTTCAAAATATAAAAATATTTTAACATTTAAACATTTTTTGTACATAAATAAGATAATAAAAGTTTAGATAGTGAAAAATTACATCCATGAGATTAGAAAAATTTAAGAAAACCAAGAAAATTAGAAGTTTTCTTATACGAACTAGTAATAAGTAGTTATGAGCCGTTGTCCCAAGGGTTAGTAAGATGAAAGACGTCACTAATCTGAGGATAAAAATAAGTCTGAAAAATAGTTTCTATTCTGGAAGCCAAACATTTTGAACGTTGCTACCCTGCTATTCTCACTTATACACGTCTTAAAGCCTGAGATAGTAGAGGATACCTTGAAATGCTTTTGTCTTAAAGCCAAAAGTATGAAGGAAATAAAAAAAAATTGAATGAAGAAAATATAAAGTGGTGAGAAAAATGAACACTGGTTTTGTTATCACCGAGGGCAATACAAAAATATATAGCGAGGGTGCCTCTTCACCTAGTGCCCTAAGGCTAACTGGTCTGGGAGTCACTGCTATGCCTTAGGTGGTGCAAGACGAGGAAAATACACCAAGTAAGCAAGCACATGAGTAATCGGTCGGTTAGTACCTCAAAAAGTATTAACGGTCGCATGAAAGTGTGTGAGCAATCTCATCTAAATATTCATTAATTAAAAAGTACTGAGGCTGATGGGCAAGAGTATGATAGCTTGAATTGAATTCTCCGGGTGTAGGGATGTCTTTACACACACGTAGGGTTATATGATCGATGTTTGGAATAAAGATAGGAATGAAGAACAAGACGATGTTTTATTGAGGGAGGACATGATTTCTGACATTTTTTCATGACCATTAAGATAGGGCTCATGACAACCGAAAAGCTAGCTTAGTTGGAAACCCTAATTTTCAAGGCTTTTCTTTTACAATTCTTTTCTTTAAATGTAATATTCATGATCTTTCTTTTATTATTGGATTTTGTGGGTGCAATCCGCTGAAAACCCTCAGGAGACAACACTCCTCCTACTAGGGACATCTAGAGGTTTAAAGGCTTGTTGCACGTGCTCAGAGCAATCGTGTTGCCTACAAAAGTGTGCTAGTTAGTTTTTTCTCTTTCTTTATTTTCTCCTTTTCTTTTTAATAAAAGTTCGCTCGAGACGATCGAAATTAAGTTTGGGGGAATTTGATTAGTCGAAAATATTGCATCTTTTAGCCGGCAATTTCCTCATCATTTGCATTCATATAGAAGTGTTCGGCATTCATATTTCACATATTAGAAAATCTGTCGCAAAATATCAGATTACAAGTGTTAGACCTTAAAACCGGCATTTCTAGGGAAATTGACTGCATTTCATAGCATGGCATCATTTCTATATATCGCAACCCGTGTTTCGAAGTCCGTGCAGGAAAATCAGAAGATCGGTCAAAATTTACAGGACAACACTGCTAAAAGATACGTCAACTCAAGGATTTGGAATCTGGTATTAATCTAAAGTGCATGCAGAGATTAAACATATCAGAGAATACTAAAGAATACAGTAAAAGTCAGCACATGAAGTTTGAAGCCTCAAGGAGCCCAAATGGCCGCGGAACCGCGGCCTAAGCCGCCTTGTGCCGCGGTTCCGCGGTCAACTTGCCACCTCAGCCCTACTTCTTTGCACCATAACTCCTATGCAAGCTTACAGACTTCAGAAAGATACAACAATTTCCAGAAATCCCCAGAAGCTTCTGCCAGATCAGCAAACCCTTGAATCTACACTAAACTAGCCTTGTATTCTAGAAACTTCTCCTTAAACCCTAGCTTAAACCCTAAGCTAAGCCTAACTAACTACTTCTAGAAGTCTTCAACAAACTTTTGGAGGGAACTTCTATTTTAAACTCAAGGCTTAGGGTTTGGGAGATCTATAAATAAGACCCTAGGCTCACTTGTAAAAGGACCCCCAATTTTAGTATCAATCTAGATCCATCCTCTTTCTTCATCTTCTTCCACAAGTCTAGTGACAAGGCTTGTGTGAAATCCTAACCCTAATTCCAATCAAAAGCAAAGATCCCGAGTACCCCATCAAGAAAGAAGCCTTGCAACCTTTTATGAGCGGAGACGATCTTCAACAAAGCAAGTGGTCCAAGCCGATCCACAACTCACGGAGAAAAGCGACGCCAGATCGACAATTTAGTTCTTCCTCTTGTAGTTCTTGAGCGACTGTAATCAAATTGTTGATATAAATAAAAGGTGATATTCTTTTATCTTGTTTTCTTTAAATTCTTGCATCATGATTCGATCTCAATTTATAGTTGTAGTTCTTGTTGTGATGTTTGAGTAATACTCGGCTCGTCGAGGAGTCGAGACGATCAATAGAATGATGATGTAACATATCTTAAATCGATTCTTGAGTCCTACGAGTTTTGTAAACCCTAGCAAGTTCAAGAACCGACAACCCAGTTCGTTGCGATGCTTTCTTGATTGATATCGCTCGAAATTGGGGAGTTATGATCGTTTCTTGAAATTGCTAGAGGCTAGAATGTGAATGATATCGACGAAAGAACAAGGGTTAAATGATGAAACCCTAGTTTCACGAGGAAGCCCTAACTCTCGTCGATCATCATCGATCTAGTATCAATTCTTCGAAGGACAAGAACACGAAATCTTGAGATTACATCACATCTATAGATCCGATCGATTCCTACGAGCCTTATTTAGATTCTTGACATTTTGGTTGGAAATATCATCGAAACCAGATTCTCGATTGTTTATCATTTTCTTGATTCTTGATTAGATTAGTGACACCTGAATCAATCGATAAAATCTTGAATCATGTTTTGTTTTCTTTTCGATTAACTTTTCAATTCAAACAAATCAAATATAAAAACGAATCGCACAATCCCTGTGGACGATCCGCACTCGCTTACGATCTACAACTGACACCGTAATTGATTGCGGTCAAATAAAATTCTTTGATTGTGAATTTTATTCAATTTTCTAAATACCGACACAAGAAACTCTTATCGATCAAATGAAACCGTTATCGGGAATCATTTGATGTGATTTACACAGTCTTGAATTTCTTTTCAATTAAATGGTGCCGTTACCGGGGATTACGCGCTAATTCGTTTCATATTAAAGTTTGAATTGAAAGATTTATTCCATTATAATTTTTGAGATCAAAATTCGTGCAAACCCTAAACGATTTGTTGTGGTTCATTGCAAGGAAATCTGGAGCTGTTTGGAAATTGAAGAAATTTTTTGGAAAATTCCAGAGAGCTGGAGTTATCAACAGGAAGCTTCTGTTGAATTTTGGCGAAGTGATCAGCACATTGGACCGCGGAAGGGCGGTGGTAGCCTCCAATTGCGGCTGAACCGCGGCTAGTTTGAGGGATCTCTGTGCAATTTTTCTTCAGGTACTTTCTTACCTTCTTCTCTCTCCTATTTTTAGCTCCAACTAATAATTCTCTGCAGGATTCTTTGCAAATAATCGCAGCTCGCAAATTGCAAAATTAAATTTGTGCGTGATTTTGTTTTTTGGTTATTTGCATTCTAAATACGGATATTAAGGGGCACGGCCAAATCCAAATTAGGTGGGGATTTCATTACCCTTCCTAGGCCCCGAAAATTGCAAAACTTGCATCCGCATTGACCCACATTAACTAAAAAAGATCTAGAGATGACTCTAAGGATCGTCGCGCTCATTTAGGACAGAAGAAGGCCGTGGGTAATTCATTGCTTATCCGCGTTTTCTTGTGGTGCCTAGGCAAGTGTGTCGAAGGCTAGTGGTTATTAATTAGGCCCACTACTTACGTAGTGGAGTACCTTCCCACTTACCTGGCACTTACCTGGCCACAGGGAAACAAAGAGGCAGTGGAGGATTCTATCCTGCGACTTTTCTTTCGGCAGTGAGGAGCGGTCTAGAGCCGGACCTAGGTAACCACTAGATTCTACGGTTTTGTGTGCTGCAGTTGTTGTGTCGCATCATTCTTTTTCAAAAATCCGCCCTTTTTCAAAGCAAACACCGCATTCATTCATGTACCCCTAATTATAAGCCAACGCTGCCACTTGTACTAACCCTTTTTAGTACAAGATAGGCTGGACACGGGATTCTAGTGCCCGTTTAATCCGCGTACCCTTTATCGACTCCGAAGTCGATATTTCTCCATTTACCTTTCCTTTACCCACTACCACACCCACACCGATGGATCCACCTCCATCAAACTTCTTTAACCCTAATCTGCCGCCGTCCATTGGTGCGCAGAATCCACCCCGCATCTCTCTCCAAGATTGATGCTATCCACTGCGAGGTCCTTTTTCGACCTGCTTATCCACACCACCAGCCAATGGGGATAACTTTGAGATTAAACCCCAATACATCAACCTTTTACCCAAATTCCACGGACTCGAGACAGAGGACGCTTACGTTTTCATTACCAAATTTGAAAACGTATGCGCAATGATGGGTACGTCACAAATTTCAGTGGATGCTATGCGTCTACGACTTCTTCCATTTACATTGTGCGATATAGCCGAGAAGTGGCTATATAACACTACCGCACACTCTATTACGAATTGGGAAGAATTCGTCGCTGTATTCCTTAAGAAATTTTACCCAATATAAAAGACAGCTCGAATCCGTAGCGAACTGAATCAATTTGCCCAGCTCCCTACTGAACCATTCTCTAAATGGTTTGAACGTTTCAAGGATCTTTTGGTTCAGTGTCCTCATCACGGCATCCCGAGATGGGAGCTTTGCCGAATCATTTATGAGGGCATTAACCCAAACACTAAACAGAGCCTTGAAAACATGTGTCAAGGTACTTTTATGACCAAGGATGATGGGGAAGCTTGGAAGTATTTAGAAGAGTTCGCTGAAAAATCACTACAGTGGGAGAGTGGAACCCAATCATTGAATAGGGGTGGCGTACACCAAATAGATGTGTCCATAGGTGTTCGAGCTGAGATGGAAGCAATGCAAAAGATGCTCGACGCTATGGTACACAAATTTTCTACGGCCTCCCTAAACCCAATGTCGCTCCCCAAAACTGTGTATGGGTGTTGTTCTGACCTGTCTCATTTAACGGAAGAATGTCCATTAAACTCTGCGTTTCAAGGTCACGAGCATTCTAATGCCGCATTTCAAAGACCTAGAAACGATCCATATTCTTCCACGTACAATCAGGGTTGGAGGAATCACCCGAATTTTGCTTGGAACCAACAACAATCTCAAAACACGGTTCCAAACACGAATAATTTTCAAAGGGCTCTTCCTCCACCACAACAGCAACCCCTTCAAATCACTCAGCACCCCTACCAGTCATAAAATTTCCAAAATCAAGTCAACAATCCTGCACAGTCTAATCCTATGCAGTTGTCCTGTTCTGACGAATTCTCTCAATTCACTCAAACCATGAAATCACTTTTATCAAATTTCATAGAGGTTTCGACTGAGGTTAGATCTTCCGTCAGTGAGATAAAGAAAAACTCAGCGTCCCAAGCTGAGAGTATCAGAACGATGGAAGCTGAAATCGCACGCCTTAAAGCTGAAATGAGTGCGAGAGAAAAAGGGAAACTTCCCTCTCAACCCCTACAAAATCCTGGGCATTACAATGTAAATGCCGTCACAACGTTGAGATCGGGAAGAGTGCTGAACAACTATGTTGGGGAAGAAGTTGATGATATTGGAAATCATATTAACACCCCAGCTGAGACCTTTCCTCACATACACACTTCTCCTTCTGATCCTTCTTCTTCTACCACACCACCTTCTCGCGAGCCTATTCTCCATTTCCCACTAGGCTCGACACCTGAACCCAACCTTTATAGTTCTCTACAGACGGTCCCCACACCTCTTTTGGGACCTCGTCTACCCCCTCTTCCTTCTCCTATGATGGACCCGACGCTTATTGCGAAAGCTCCTTACCCGAACCGGTTAAGGGGTAATAGAACGAGTCCTCATATGGAGAAAATTAAAGAAATGTTCAAAAAGGTTAACATCAATATCCCTCTCCTAGATGCGGTTCAACAAGTCCCCGCTTATGCGAAAATTCTTAAGGATTTGTGCACTAGGAAGAGGAAGACTCAAGTGCCGAAGAAGGTCTTTATGTCTAATAATATTAGCACTGCTTTTATTCCCCAGCTACCAAAGAAACGAAAGGACCCAGGATGTCCTACAATATCGATTTCTATTGGGGGTAAAAACATAAATCGTGCTCTTTTAGACCTTGGCGCAAGTGTTAACCTCCTTCCATATTCTGTATATGAGCAACTAGGGATTGGAGAGCTGAAACCTGCTCACTGCACTCTCCAAATGGCAGACCGTTCAATCACCAAACCAAGGGGTGAATTAGAGGATGTGTTGATAAAGGTTGGGGAATTTGTTTTCCCTGTAGACTTCATTGTGCTCGACACACAGCCTGTAGCAAACCCCCGGGGCCAAGTTCCGGTGATTCTGGGTCGTCCTTTCCTTGCCACTTCCAACGCTGTTATAAACTGTAGAAACGGTTCAATGAACTTATCATTTGGAAATATGACCATTGAACTAAATATCTACAAAGTTGGAAGTCAGCCATCAGAACTCTCTGCTCATATTTTAGATGTGTGCTCTGTCCATGAGATCGCTCCCGATAGTTGTGGAGCTGAGGAACTTTGCTTTACTGATCTCAATGACATTACTACATCTCTGTTTGATTTCACACAAGATCTTAGTGAGGACACTTTACCTACACTTGAGTCCTGCACTCCTGACTTTTTTCCACCCGAGTCTATATCTTTCACAGGCTCTGAGCTTCTTTGTAAATCCAAAAATCACTCAATGATCCCTCCTTCTATCATTTCTCCGCCCGAATTAGATCTCAAAATTTTACCGTCTCATCTGAAATATGCTTATTTAGGTGAGAAGGAGTCTTTACCGGTAATAATATCCGCTTCTCTAGCATTAGAGCAAGAGAATGCACTTTTATCGGTATTGAGATCTAACAAAGAGGCGTTTGGTTAGAGTATGGCGGACATCAAAGGGATTAGTCCCTTGATAGTTGAACATCGTATACATGTGATGGATGATGCCAGACCAACCCGAGAACCACAGAGACGGTTGAATCCCGTCATGAAGGAAGCGGTAATGAAAGAAATCGTCAAATGCTTAGATAATGGTATTATATACCCCATCTCCGATAGCCAATGGGTGAGTCCTATACATGTCGTTCCTAAGAAATCCAGCATCACTGTTATAACCAATGAGGCGAATGAGTTGATTCAGACACGCGCCCAAACTGGGTGGCGTGTATGTATCGATTATAGAAAACTCAATGCTGCAACGAGGAAAGACCACTTTCCTCTACCATTCATTGATCAAATGCTGGAACGCTTAGCGGGACGAGAGTATTATTGTTTTATGGACGGATACTTAGGCTATAATCAGGTCCCCATCGCCAAAAAGGATCAAGATAAAACCACTTTTACTTGTCCTTTTGGTACTTTTGCTTACAGTCGCATTCCCTTTGGGTTATGCAATGCTCCCGCTACTTTTCAGCGGTGTTTGATGGGGATATTCTCTGATATGGTAGAGAATTTTCTGGAGATCTTTATGGACGATTTCTCGATTTTTGGAGACTCTTTTTCTGATTGCCTATCGAATCTTGACGCTGTTCTTACTCGTTGCAAAGAGAAGAACTTGATTTTGAACTGGGAAAAATACCATTTTATGGTCCAAGAAGAAATTGTTCTTGGATATGTTATTTCACAGAAAGGCATTGAGGTTGACAGAGCTAAGATATATGTCATTCAAAACCTCCCTCATCCCAAAAGCGTCAAAGATATTCGATCTTTTCTTGGCCATGCGGGCTTTTATAGGAGATTCATTAAGGACTTTAGCAAAATTGCTAGACCTTTAACTCTTCTCCTGGCCAAGGATTCGACCTTTCATTTTGACTCGGACTGCGAGACAGCTTTCGACTCACTTAAACACTCACTCACTTCAGCCCCCATTTTATCATCACCAAACTGGGACTACCTCTTTGAGCTGATGTGTGATGCATCTGATTTTGCAGTAGGTGCAGTCTTAGGACAGCACATTGAAAAGATACCACACGTGATATACTATGCAAGTAAGACCCTGAATGATGCGCAAATCAATTATACAACCACAAAAAAAGAACTTTTAGCGGTTGTATTTGCATTAGAAAAATTCAGGCCTTACTTAATTGGCTCACCTATAGTTGTGTATACTGACCATTCCGCCTTAAAACATCTTCTGGCGAAGAAAGATGCAAAAGGTCGACCAATACGTTGGATCCTTATGTTACAAGAATTCGATCTTGTTATCAAAGATAAGAAAGGATGTGAAAACGTAGTAGCTGACCATCTTTCACGCATCTCTTCTTCCCCTGTGACCCTGCCGATCAATGATTCGTTCCCTGACGAACAACTCTTGAGCGTATCCAATGAACCATGGTTCAGGGATATTGTGAACTATCATGTCACAGGACTTATACCCAGCGATTGGTCAAAACAGGACAAATACCGTTTTCTTTCCCAAGTAAAACACTTTTACTGGGACGATCCATACTTGTTTAAGTATTGTCCTGATCAGATCATCCGCCGGTGTGTCCCGGAAGAAGAGTTCAAGAGTGTTCTTTCTTTTTGTCATGATCAGGCCTGTGGGGGTCACTTTGGTCCTAAAAATACGGCGGAGAAGGTTTTGCAATGTGGATTTTATTGGCCGACCTTATTCAAGGACGCATTTGACTATTTCAAAACCTATACACAATGTCAGTACACGGGTAGAATCTCCTAGAGGAATGAAATGCCTCAGCAACCCATTCTGGTTGTTGAAATATTCGATGTTTGGGGCATTGAATTTATGGGTCCCTTTCCCAACTCCTTTGGGAATTTGTACATACTGCTGGCGGTTGATTATGTCTCAAAGTGGGTAGAAGCCATTCCATGTCGCACTAATGACAAGAAAGTTGTCATTAAGTTCTTAAAAGAGAATATCTTCTCGCGATTTGGACACCCACGCGCTATTATTAGCGATAATGGGACACATTTCTGCAACAGGTCGTTCGAGACTCTGATGCGGAAATACTCAATCAACCACCGACTTTCTACACCCTATCATCCCCAAACAAGTGGGTAGGATGAAATCTCAAACAGACAAATCAAATTTATCCTGGAGAAAACTGTTGCTAAAAATAGAAAAGACTGGTCGACCAAACTGACGGATGCTCTTTGGGCATTCAGAACTGCATATAAAACCGACCTAGGGATGTCTCCATATAGGATAGTGTTTGGAAAAGCATGTCATTTACCAGTCGAGATAGAGCATAAAGCATTGTGGGCTATTAAGGAAATAAATTTTGATCTAAACCAAGCTTGCAACTTTCGGAAGCTGCAACTTAATGAGCTAAGCGAACTCCGTGATGAAGCTTATGATAACGCTGTAATTGTAAAGAATAGGACTAAGGTTTTTCACGATAAAAACATTTTGAGAAAAACATTTTCACCTGGTCAACAAGTCCTTCTTTATGATGCACGATTACACCTTCACACGGGTAAGCTCCGATCTCGATGGAAGGGACCTTTTGTTGTGCGGTTTGTATACCCGCACGGGGCAGTAGAGGTAGAAAATGTTAAAAACGGCACATTTTTCAATGTGAATGGATATAGACTAAAGCCGTATTTTTCCACTGACCCCACGGAGGAGCTCTTGTTCTTACAAGAGCCAGTTTATTTGGATTAAAATTCCTCCGTCTCACCTTCATGTCCAGTATATCATTGCATCATCTTTTGAATGGAGGTGAGTGAAAAGAGTTAGTTTGGGGGAAGTTCTTCACTTATATATTTTGTTCCCACTAATAAATTCCTCCCAGACTTACAGGTTTTGTAGATATAGCTGTTGGCAACAGTGAGGACACTGTTGAAAACAAGTTTGGGGGAGGTTTGTGTTTATTTTTGCATCATTTGCATATCATTTGCATAAGCACAAAACATTTCTTTAAAAACTTATAAAAATTTAAAAAATTTCAAAATCCATAAAAATTTAAAATTTTCAAAATATAAAAATATTTTAACATTTAAACATTTTTTGTACATAAATAAGATAATAAAAGTTTAGATAGTGAAAAATTACATCCATGAGATTAGAAAAATTTAAGAAAACCAAGAAAATTAGAAGTTTTCTTATACGAACTAGTAATAAGTAGTTATGAGCCGTTGTCCCAAGGGTTAGTAAGATGAAAGACTTCACTAATCTGAGGATAAAAATAAGTCTGAAAAATAGTTTCTATTCTGGAAGCCAAACATTTTGAACGTTGCTACCCTGCTATTCGCACTTACACACGTCTTAAAGCCTGGGATAGTAGAGGATACCTTGAAATGCTCTTGTCTTAAAGCCAAAAGTATGAAGGAAATAAAAAAAAAAATTGAATGAAGAAAATATAAAGTGGTGAGAAAAATGAACACTGGTTTTGTTATCACCGAGGGCAATAAAAAAATATATTGCGAGGGTGCCTCTTCACCTAGTGCCCTAAGGCCAACTGGTCTGGGAGTCACTGCTATGCCTTAGGTGGTGCAAGACGAGGAAAATACACCAAGTAAGCAAGCACATGAGTAATCGGTCGGTTAGTACCTCAAGAAGTATTAACGGTCGCATGAAAGTATGTGAGCAATCTCATCTAAATATTCATTAATTAAAAAGTACTGAGGCTGATGGGTAAGAGTATGATAGCTTGAATTGAATTCTCCGGGTGTAGCGATGTCTTTACACACACGTAGGGTTATTTGATCGATGTTTGGAAGAAAGATAGGAATGAAGAATAAGACGATGTTTTATTGAGGGAGGACGTGATTTCTGACATTTTTTCATGACCATTAAGATAGGGCTCATGACAACCGAAAAGCTAGCTTAGTTGGAAACCCTAATTTTCAAGGCTTTTCTTTTACAATTCTTTTCTTTAAATGTAATATTCATGATCTTTCTTTTATTATTGGATTTTGTGGGTGCAATCCGCTGAAAACCCTCAGGAGACAACACTCCTCCTACTAGGGACACCTAGAGGTTTAAAGGCTTGTTGCACGTGCTCAGTGCAATCGTGTTGCCTACGAAAGTGTGCTAGCTAGTTTTTTCTCTTTCTTTATTTTCTCCTTCTCTTTTTAATAAAAGTTCGCTCGAGACGATCGAAATTAAGTTTGGGGGAATTTGATTAGCCGAAAATATTGCATCTTTTAGCCGGCAATTTCCTCATCATTTGCATTCATATAGAAGTGTTCGGCATTCATATTTCACATATTAGCAAATCTGTCGTAAAATATCAGATTACATGTGTTAGACCTTAAAACCGGCATTTCTAGGGAAATTGACTGCATTTCATAGCATGGCATCATTTCTATATATCGCAACCCGTGTTTCGAAGTCCGTGCAGGAAAATCAGAAGATCGGTCAAAATTTACAGGACAACACTGCTAAAAGATACGCCAACTCAAGGATTTGGAATCTGGTATTAATCTAAAGTGCATGCAGAGATTAAACATATCAGAGAATACTAAAGAATACAGTAAAAGTCAGCACATGAAGTTTGAAGCCTCAAGGAGCCCAAATGGCCGCTGAACCGCGGCCTAAGCCGCCTTGTGCCGCGGTTCCGCGATCAACTTGCCACCTCAGCCCTACTTCTTTGCACCATAACTCCTATGCAAGCTTACAGACTTCAGAAAGATACAACAATTTCCAGAAAGCCCCAGAAACTTCTGCCAGATCAGCAAACCCTTGAATCTACACTAAACTAGCCTTGTATTCTAGAAACTTCTCCTTAAACCCTAGCTTAAACCCTAAGCTAAGCCTAACTAACTACTTCTAGAAGTCTTCAACAAACTTTTGGAGGGAACTTCTATTTTAAACTCAAGGCTTAGGGTTTGGGAGATCTATAAATAAGACCCTAGGCTCACTTGTAAAAGGACCCCCAATTTTAGTATCAATCTAGATCCATCCTCTTTCTTCATCTTCTTCCACAAGTCTAGTGACAAGGATTGTGTGAAATCCTAACCCTAATTCCAATCAAAAGCCAAGATCCCGAGTATCCCATCAAGCAAAAAGCCTTGCAACCTTTTATGAGCGGAGCCGATCTTCAACAGAGCAAGTGGTCCAAGCCGATCCACAACTCACGGAGAAAAGCGACGCCAGATCGACAATTTAGTTCTTCCTCTTGTAGTTCTTGAGCGACTGTAATCAAATTGTTGATATAAATAAAAGGTGCTATTCTTTTATCTTGTTTTCTTTAAATTCTTGCATCATGATTCGATCTCAATTTATAGTTGTAGTTCTTGTTGTGATGTTTGAGTAATACTCCGCTCGTCGAGGAGTCGAGACGATCAATAGAATGATGATGTAACATATCTTAAATCGATTCTTGAGTCCTACGAGTTTTGTAAACCCTAGCAAGTTCAAGAACCGACAACCCAGTTCGTTGCGATGCTTTCTTGATTGATATCGCTCGAAATTGAGGAGTTACGATCGTTTCTTGAAATTACTAGAGGCTAGAATGTGAATGATATCGACGAAAGAACAAGGGTTAAATGATGAAACCCTAGTTTCACGAGGAAGCCCTAACTCTCGTCGATCATCATCGATCTAGTATCAATTCTTCGAAGGACAAGAACACGAAATCTTGAGATTACATCACATCTATAGATCCGATCGATTCCTACGAGCCTCATTTAGAATCTTGACATTTTGGTTGGAAATATCATCGAAACCAGATTCTCGATTGTTTATCATTTTCTTGATTCTTGATTAGATTAGTGACACCTGAATCAATCGATAAAATCTTGAATCATGTTTTGTTTTCTTTTCGATTAACTTTTCAATTCAAACAAATCAAATATAAAAACGAATCGCACAATCCCTGTGGACGATCCGCACTCGCTTACGATCTATAACTGACACCGTAATTGATTGCGGTCAAATATAATTCTTTGATTGTGAATTTTATTTAATTTTCTAAATACCGACACAAGAAACTCTTATCGATCAAATGAAACCGTTATCGGGAATCATTTGATGTGATTTACACAGTCTTGAATTTCTTTTCAATCAACGGCCTTTAAACCACGTAACGTCTCCAGGCGTAAAGTAATTCAAGTAAGCCAAAAACCCAATAATCTAAACCATCAAAAGTAGTAAGTGATAATAACATTGTTAAAAACTTTTGAAATCTCAATCAAATTCTTTGAAGTCCAATTTATTTCCTTTAAAAATTTGGCAGCACCTCCTTTATAAAACAAGCCCCCAAAAGGGTATAACATAAAGATATAAGTAAAGCATCTCCAAACGGGAGAAAATCTACGCCCAAAGGCGGAAAACAACCACCAGAACAGATATACGACGCCGTAGCGAAGAAAAAGTCGATATAAAGTGAATAGCATGAAAATCTCCAAGTCACAAATAATATACAATATCGTCCTCACAACTCGTCTCTAAGTCAATACATGAAAATGGTAGATGGAGAGTACATGGATACAACGAATATACATTGAGCAACATCGGATAACCGCAAAACCCACCTATAGCAAACTGCACACAGTCGGCCGTAGCGGTATCCGCTGCAAAAGATGATACGATAGGAAGAAAAGCCCTGCCTCTGACTGCTCTGAGGGACAACCTGTACAACCCTATGGCACAACGGGGGTGAGTTGCCAACTCATGAATAGTAAATAACATATGCAGGTAATCGCAAGTATGCACGTACGACGCTATCTATCACATGCAAGTTGATATAAATAAATAGCAATATGTATATGCAACAGTCATGAAAGGTACTCCATCAGGTGTTTCCTCCAATCAGATCAAAGCTCTGTTTAAAATTCAAAATTTTGAAATGAAGCAATGCTTCAGATGCAGCGCCAAGTGCGCTGCGCCCTAAGCAGCGCACCATGTGCAAAGCACAGGGTGCTAGCGCTAGGTGCGCTGTGCTCTAAGCAGCACGCCACGTGTGCGGCAGCGCTAGGTGCGCTGCGCTCCAAGCAGCACACTACGTGTCAAACACAGGTGCTCTAGCGCAATGTATGATGCCCTTTAAGCAGCGTACCACGTGTAAAAAACAGGTGCGCTAGCGCTGGAACTAAAAGATCCCCACCGTTAGATAGAAGATCTAATAATAATGATAAATCATTAATTAATTAGAATTAAATTCTGTTAAGGAAAGATTCCTCAAAATCTTTCCAAATAACAAGATTGTGCTCTGTAAATCAGAGCACCGTTGGATCAATGATCCAATGGTAAATAAAAATTACCAAAAGACAGAATAAATTCTGTATGGAAAGATTTTCCAATATTGTTAAAAACAAGAAGATTGCCTTCTGTAAAACAGAAGCCCTAGGATCAAAGATCCAATGGTGGGGAAATATCCCCAAATCAATCAGAAAAAGATCTCTTTAACTGATTCAACAAATTAGCCCACCCTATAAAAAGGCCCCTAGATTTCAAGACAGAGATATACAGAAAGAGAGAGAAAAACCTCCCCAAAAAACTTAGAGAAATTCAAAAGAGCAAGCTCTTACAAGAAGATTTTTCTTCAAGATAAGAATGAATGATGATGAACACAGAGATAAAATCATCTCATGATTAAGAAAGAAGAATTCATTTCTTTAAAAATATCATAGATCTACAAAGACAAAAAGCCTTTCACAAAGAGATCAAAAGATCTCATCATGAAATAAAAGAAGAACTTACTTCTCACAGATCATAGATCTATAAGAAGTCTTTCACAAAGAGATCAAAAGATCTCATCATAAAATAAAAGAAAAACTTACTTCTCACAGATCATAGATCTATAAGACTAAAATCTTTCTCAAAGAGATCATGAACATCTCATTATAAAAAGGAGGGGTGAATAATTCAAATCTCTCAAGGATCATAGATCCATAAAGGCAAAACCTTTCATCAATATAAGAGATTGAAACAAAATAAGAACGGTTGTTCTTAGATCCTGAGACAAAATCTCTTTTAAAAGAACATAAATTATTTCTCAGATCATAAAATTGATCAGATGCGCTTTGCGCCCTTGAACTGCGCTTCTGCTCTTTCTGGACTGGCGCTCAGCAACAAATGCGCCACGTGTCAATCGCACATGTACTGCTTAATAACTAGCGCCTTGCGCTTCTGAAATAGCGCACTGCGCTCATGGGCTGGCGCTCAGCGCACTACGTGCCACTCACGTGTGCGCCACTAAACTGAAAGCGCAATGCGCTCATGAATTAGCGCTCTGCGCTCATAAATTGGCATCATGAGCTCATCATCTGGCGCCTAGCGCCAAGCGCGACTCGTGTCCTTCACATATGCGCCACGTGGCAGAAGCGCACTGCGCTCTTTGACTGGCGCAAAGCGCTAAACACATCATGTGTTGCGCTGACAGAACATAAATTGTTCTCTAATAAATCCCAGAGCTATGATGAATGCTCAGCATTCAATAAAAGACAAAACATTGTCAGAATGTAATTCAATGCTCAGCATTGTTAAAAGGGCTAAGCCCAAATAAATGCTCCAACAGCCCAAAATAAATATTAAAACATTTTTTAACGTGATTGGACTTAGCCCAAGATTGGCCATAAGTCCTCAAATTTAGATTAATTGAGCCTACATGCTCATAAATCTTTTAACAGATCTTAGTTCCAAATTGGACCACAGATCTTTCAATCCACATCGGTTTAAGGGTACATCTCTGAATTCCTCTGATATTTGTCGTTGTAATCCTTCAACGTCTTCAGAGAGGTGACGGGTCCCGACAACCACATATTTCATGGACTATGGGGTCCTTAAGCCTATGGACTATGATGTCCTTAACCTTGACTGTGAGGTCTTTAAACTCACGGAATATGATGTCCTTAAACTTGGACCGAGATGTTCTTAAACTAACATTGGACCGTAATGTCCTTAAACTAACCGACCGCAATGTCCTTAAACTAAAAAATAGAGTCCAATTGCTCTTTTGTTGGATCTAAATGATCCCGTTAAGTTGATCTTAGTCTAAAATGAAACTAACGTATCCTTAACAAACGTTTAAGTTGATCTTAGTCTCAAATGATGCTAACGTATCCTTAAACCCAACTCCCAAACACAAATCTAAGAAGATACGGATTTGGACTAATCCACGCCCTATGGGTGACAACATAAATTAGTCTCCGTATACAATCCACGGGCAACCAAAAACAAAATAAACACGCACGACACGAAGTGACCATCTGGAGAAGGAGAAAGTTGTTACCGCGATGCGGTAGCGTAATTAACTGCAGGGGCTTGCGCCTGTGTTCATACCATAATTTTGCATTATTATATTCCCCATTCTTATTCATTTTACAAATAAACAGGTGCTTTTGATCCATGTCTGCTACATAGTTGCAGGTTACAGGTTCTCGGAACAAAAACAATGAAAATGATGAAAAGATGATACAAAATTAAGACTACGACCAACAAATGGAAGAATCTTGATCATGCCTACAGTTTGAAGAACAAATGAAGATCAATGGACAAGTTCACAAAGCACAAAGGCAGCGCAAGGTTCAAGACTTCGACACGAAGCAAAGGGTAAAAGTCCACGACAATATGCACTGTGGAAATCTGGAAGAGAACTAGAAGACAATCTGAGAAACCAAGTGAAGAAACAAGAAACCAAAAGCAACAGAAAGAACCCCTAAAAATTGCAGCTCATGAAGCCACCATATGGCCGCGGATCTGCGGCCAAACAGGGCTTTTGGCCATGGTTCCGTGGCCATGGGAAGCGCGTTTCGGTGCAAATTCTGACGGCGTGGCGGTGCGTTGACTAGTTTTCTTAGGGGTAAATTTGTAAATGCAGATCTGTATCGAATGTAACCCTAGGGTTTCTATGCTATATAAATAGAAATCATAAACCACTTTTGGAGGTATGCCTCTTTTCATTGATCAAAATTCAGAAATCATTTGTAATGTTTTGAGAGCATTAAATAAAGTAAGTAAATTCTTTTTCATTTCCCTAGTTATTAAAATTCCTTTCTGCCTTAGCATAGATTTTATTATCTGCCCTAGTTAATAGCAATTTTATTAATCTGCCGTAGTTAGATAGTTAGTCTTTTTAAATTGAAAACTCATAAAAAAATGTGTTTCCATAAATCCCCTAATGAGTGAGTAGTTCCTCACTTGTTAGGGTTAGGAATAGGAAATGTTTGAGAGATGAAAATCTCTCACCCCTTTCTTGCCCATCACATATTAATTCATAGGACTCCATGCATACATACACACACCGCTCCTTACGGCACCCTACCCACGAGGTAACGGTGATACCGTAGTTTAAAAGACCGGTTGTGCATGTTTTCCATGGAGGTTAGGGTAAGAATTAAGAAAGGACGGACAAGGACCTAGAGGAAGAAACATCGTTTCTTCCCGATCGTCCTAATCCCCTTTATTAATTATTACCATAACATCTAAATAGATCTAAATTAGGGCATTGAAAGCGGTGGGAAATCTTACATTTCCAAACTTAACCTAAACCTAACCCTAGCAAGATTCTAATCCTAGTTTAAATCAACTTTAGTTTTTAGTGATAATTAACCCAACACCGTTTGGAATTAACTCGTTAGAACAAATTGAGAATACACAAAATCTCTGTGGACCGACCCGTACTCACCGGCTAGCTACCAAGCGACATTGTTCTTGATTGCGGTAATTAATTCTTTGATCATAAAATCACCACAAAAATCAAATGGCGCCGTTGCCGGGGATGGCGTAGTATTTTCTTTTTGCAATTTCGGGTTAATATAAAATCATAAAAATCATAAAAAAACTGAAAAAATTAAAAAACATAAAAAATTTATCATCTTGTTATTTTTTGAAGGGTGTTTTGTTTGAATTGTGCAGGATCGACGAACGAGTTCGGATCTGGAAAAATCCAGAGAGAAAAATAGAAAACCCTAGATCTGAACAACAGAGGAAAATCAGATCAGTGGAGCAGAAGAAACTTGGGGAACCAAACCGCAGAGCCGACCGCGGAAACGCGGCAACAACTCCCTTCTAGCGGCGGAACCGCGGTCTGCTGACGTCAGCAGTTGACCAAAACCCCTCTGTGAGCTTCTTTTCTCCTTCTGAACCCCCTGATATCTCCACTGTAAAATTTGCTTACAGGATTCTTTGCGCCAAAAATTTCTCCCCTCTCCAATAATTGATCTTGTGCAGGATTCTTTGCGCCGCGCTAAAAAAAATTTGTTTGCAAGTGATTGTGTTTACTGCTTTGCATATCTAAATTGACTTTAAGGGGCTTGAACACCAATCCAGATTGGGTGGGGATTTCATCACCCTTCCCAGGACCCCAAAAATCATATTAAGCATATTGCATTGACCATCAAGTAATTAAAAAAGATTAGACTCAGCCCTAAGGACTTCGCGCTCAATAGGACAAATGAATAGTTGTAGGCATCGACCGTTGATCCTAACCTGACTTTGTGGTGCCTAGGCTAGACAAGTAGGGAAGGGTAACTTTAAAAGGCCCGTCTCATGGTGATTCGTGAGCGGATCCCTCCTTTCTCTACTTGTGCTTACCTGGCCACAATTGGCGGTGAAGAGGCGGTTTGAGGTTCTTACATCTTGCCCTTTGGAACAATTAGGAGCTGTCTAGCTGACCTAGGTGACCCTAGATCTAGGCTTGATTGTGCATTTGTGATTGATTGATTGAACGTGTGTCTAATCCTTTTATTAAAAATATTTTTGCAAAAAGACCTTATAAAAAAAACACAAAAAGGAAAATTTTTTACAAAAACTTGCAACTTGTCGCTAAGAAATCCGTGCACCCCACTTACACCCACTTTCTTTCCACTGACGTTTTCTTACCCCCACCTTCTGTTTTTCACCTTTTTGACTACACTACCTCTTTAGTGTATGTCCGGTTGGACAAGGGACACTAGTGCCCGATTAGTCTGTGTCTCGTTGATACCGACGGACGATGCTTTCGACTCCGAAGTCGAAATTCCTTCCACTTCCTTACCTTCACCTTCACATTCTTCGTCTTCTAAGGAGATGTCGGGATTTAATCCTAACAACACCTTACCCACGGGACTGATTCCACCTCCGTTAGGTGCGAATAACCCACAACACCCGCCTGTTGAAGCGCCCCAACGAATCGCGCTCCAGGATCTTTTCTACCCTATCCGCACCGCCTTACCTACTTGTCTTTCACTCCCACCGGAAAATGGGGACAACTTTGAGATCAAACCCCACTTCATCAACAATTTGCCAAAATTTCACAGACTGGAATCCGAAGATGCCTTTATCTTCATAAACAAATTCCAAAACGTTTGCGCAATGATGAAGACAACCCAACTTTCTGATGATGCTATAAGGCTAAGGGTCGTTCCTTTCACCTTATGTGACCTAGCCAAGAAATGGTTGTATAGCACAACATCACACTCGATTAAAAATTGGGAAAAGTTTGTTTAAGCTTTTCTTAAAAAGTTTTATCCACGTCACAAGACCGCGAGAATTCGCAATGAGATTATTCAATTTTCTCAGCTTCCTTCCGAACCATTTTGGAAGTGTTTTGAAAGATTTAAAGACCTACTTGTTCAATGCCCTCACCACGGTATCGAGAATTGGCAACTTTGCCAAACTTTATATGAAGGATTGAACCCAGCAATGAAGCAGTTGTTGGAAACCATTTGTCAAGGTCACTTTTTAACAAAATCAAGCGAGGAAGCTTGGCAGTTTCTCGACGATCTTGCTGAACAAACACTTCAGTGGGAAAGCACCAAGACCACCTCATCTTCTTCTGTTGGTCAGTCTAGAGCAGACATACATCAATTAGATATGTCGATTACAATGAAGGCTGAGATGGCCGCACTTATGAAAAAGCTAGAAGCAATTGAGACCAAAATCTCATCGCCTTCTCCTTCCCCTGCTTTACCCTCACGAACTGTTTGTGCTTGTTGTTCGGATCCATCATATCTTACCGAAGAGTGTCCTTACAATATTCCTGTTCAAGGACAAGATCAAGTCAATGCTGCCTTTCAGCAAAGACAAAGAAATGATCCATACTCTTCGACTTATAATCCTAGTTGGAGGAGCCACCCAAATTTTGCTTGGAATCAAAATCAACAATTCTAAGGAAACAACAACTTTCAAAGACCTCCTCCTCCACAATAACAAGCACCTCCACAAACTCAATACCAGCAACCTCTCCAACCACAACCTTACCCAAACCAAATGAATAATTTTGTGCCCAACAACTCTTACCCTCAAAACAATTTTGTTCAACCGAATAACGATAAGGTTACCTCGCTAGAAAGAAGTCTAGATGCGTTTCTAAAACAATCTACACAATCCGCAGCAAGGTTGGAGACTTCTATTCAATCTTTGGTGCAAAACAGTGCCTCACACCATCAAAGTATCAAATCAATTGAGGCCCAAATTGCACAATTAAATATTGCGTTGAGCGAGTGAGAAAAGAGAAAGCTTCCATCTCAACCATTGCCAAATCCCGGTCACGCACACAATGCACATGTTGCATATGAACAGCAAAATCATAATGTAAATGCTGTGACCACGTTGAGATCTGGAAAAGTGTTGCACAATAACGTGGGTATTAATAATGACACCCCTGCCGGTGGTTCTTCTTCTTCTTCTTCTTCTTCATCTTCTTCATCTTCTTCGTTACAGCCTATTCTTCATTCTTCACAAGGCTCTACCTCTTCTACTTCGAACGGACCCACTTCTCACTTCACGAACACACCAACACGGGGATCCGTTCCAACTCAGCAATCTACTCCACAGACATTGAACTCAACAAACTTTCAAAATGTTCCATTTCCAAACAGGTTGAGATCAAATAAACCGACTCCACAAATGGAGATGATTGTGGAGTTGTTCAAACAGATTAGCATAAACATACCTCTCTTGGATGCAATCCAACAAGCTCCTTCTTACGCGAAAATCTTAAAGGACTTATGCTCCAAGAAGAGGAAGTCACAAGTACCAAAGAAAGTTTTCATGGCTAGTGCTGTTAGTGATGCTCTTGTCCAATCTTTACCCCAAAAACATAAGGACCCCGGCTGTCCTACAATTTCGATAACAATTGGGGACAATAACATCAATAGAGCACTATTAGATCTTGGTGCTAGTGTCAATTTTCTACCCTATTCAGTATACGAACAATTAGGCGTTGGAGAGCTTAAACCCACTCATCGTACTCTCCAAATGGCATACCGATCCATCACCCATCCTAGGGGTGAGTTAGAGGATGTGTTAATTAAAGTAGGGGACTTCATTTTCCCCGTTGACTTTATTGTTATGGATACACAACCTGTAGCTAACCCCCGGAGTCAAATTCCGGTACTTGGTCGACCATTCCTTGTGACTTCTAATGCGGTGATCAATTGTCGAAATGGTTCGATGAACCATTTTTGGAAATATGACAATTGAACTCAACATTTTTAAGTTGGTAAATCAGCCCTTCGAACCTAATGCTAGTATACTTGATGTTTACTCGATCCATGAGATCACACAGGAGGACTGTGAGCTCGAAAAATTTCTGTTCGATCACAGCAGTTTTGACGCCTCTAATGCGTTCCTCGTAGAATCTAACACAGCTTTCACACCGGAAAATGATTACGAGTGTTTCACTTTTTTGGACGATTTTGAAGACTCACCACCCGAGTTTGAGTCTTTTGATTTTTCAGATGAGTTAGTTGAACCATCCGACTCGGTTTCTTACACTCGATTTGAACCATTGATGGAATCCTTCGAGTTTGAAACAGTTTCACCAATGTTACCTTCAATTGTTTCACCTCCAAAACTCGAACTAAAGCTTTTGCCGTCTCACCTTAAATATGCTTACCTAGGTGAGAATGAGACCCTTCCCGTTATCATATCGGCCTCTCTAGCTCTCGAGCAAGAGAAAGCCCTTTTAATGGTCTTACAAAATAACCGGCAAGCTTTTGGCTGGACTATGGCGGACATCAAGGGGATTAGTCCCCTCATAGTTGAACACCATATACACATGATGGATGATGCCAAGCCAGTAAGGGATCCACAAAG
Source organism: Agapanthus africanus (assembly GCA_030015575.1). Taxonomy (NCBI): domain Eukaryota; kingdom Viridiplantae; phylum Streptophyta; class Magnoliopsida; order Asparagales; family Amaryllidaceae; genus Agapanthus; species Agapanthus africanus. The sequence continues at coordinate 174,284,674 of JASDDO010000024.1, forward strand.
ACGCCTCAACTCCATAATGAAATAGGCTGTCAAGAAGGAGATTGTCAAATGTCTTGATAGTGGTATCATTTACCCTATCTCGGATAGCCAGTAGGTTAGCCCCATTCACGTTGTCCCAAAGAAATCGGGCATAACGGTCATAACCAATGAGGCGAATGAGTTAATACCTACTCGCACCCAAACTGGGTGGCGAGTTTGCATCGACTATAGAAAACTCAATGCCGCGACAAGGAAAGACCACTTTCCTTTACCTTTCATTGACCAAATGCTAGAACGATTGGCTGGGCACGAATTTTACTGCTTTTTGGATGGCTATTCCGGCTATAATCAAGTCCCCATCGCCGAAAAGGATCAAGACAAGACCACATTTACTTGTCCTTTCGGTACTTTCGCTTATCGTCGCATGCCCTTTGGGCTATGCAATGCACCCGCTACATTTCAGCGGTGTATGATGGGGATCTTTTCTGACATGGTGGAGAAATTTTTGGAGATCTTTATGGATGATTTCTCCATTTTCAGTGAATCCTTCGACGAGTGTTTGCTACACCTTGACGCAGTTCTTACCCTCTATAGGGATAAGAACCTCATCTTAAATTGGGAGAAGTGCCACTTTATGGTACGAGAGGGTATTGTCTTAGGATATGTCATCTCGTAAAATGGCATAGAGGTTGATAAAGCCAAGATTGAAGTCATTTACAATCTTCCTCCTCCTAAATGCGTCAAAGACATCCGAGCCTTCCTTGGCCATGCCGGTTTTTATAGACGGTTCATCAAGGATTTTAGCAAGATAGCTAGACCCTTGACTCTTTTATTGGCCAAGGACACCACTTTTGATTTTGACTCAACATGCATGAAAGCGTTCGATTCATTGAAACACCCACTCATTTCTGCGCCCATTCTTTCATCTCCCGACTGGACGCATCCATTCGAAATTATGTGCGATGCATCTGATTTCGCCATCGGTGTTGTTCTTGGACAGCACATTTATAAGATGCCACACGTAATTTATTACGCTAGCCGAACATTAAATGAGGCCCAACTGAACTACACAACAACAGAAAAAGAATTTTAGCCGTTGTGTTTGCACTTGAAAAATTCCGGCCCTATTTAATCGGCTCTCCAGTAATTTTGTACACGGACTATTCAGCTCTTCGCCATCTTTTTGCGAAGAAAGATGCTAAATCACGGCTAATACGTTGGATCCTCTTGCTACAAGAGTTTGACCTTGTCATAAGGGACAAAAGAGGATGTGAAAATGTAGTGGCCGATCACCTTTCACGACTTCCTTCTTCGCCTACACTTGAAATTCCAATTAAAGGTGTTTTCCCCGATGAGCAACTCTTAACAGTGTCATGCGAACCATGGTTCGCTGATATAGTAAACTATTTGGCCACCGGACTGATACCTAAAGATTGGTCGAAATAGGACAAACTCCGATTCTTGTCCCAAGTAAAACATTTTTACTAGCATGAGCCGTATCTCTTTAAATACTGTTCTGACCAAATCATTCGTCGGTGTGTACCTGAAAATGAGTTTAAGAGTGTGTTGTCTTTTTGCTACGATCAAGCGTGCGGCGGGCATTTTGGCCCCAAGACGACAGCAGAGAAAATCTTGCAGTGTGGCTTCTACTGGCCACGACTCTTTAAAGATGCATATGAATACTGCAAGACATGCTCCCGGTGCCAACACTTGGGCCGGATATCGCAGGGAAATGAAATGCTGCTCCAACCAATTTTGGTTGTGGATATTTTTGATGTTTGGGGAATAGACTTCATGGGACCATTTCCCAATTCCTTTGGGAATATGTATATTCTTTTGGCTGTTGACTATGTGTCAAAATGGGTCGAGGCTGTGCCTAGCCGAACGAATGATAACAAGGTTATCGTTCGATTTCTTAAAGAAAATATCTTTTCTCGGTTTGGGCACCCTCGAGCAATTATAAGTGATAATGGATCTCACTTCTGTAATAGGACTTTTGAGTCCTTAATGCGCAAATATTCCATTACTCACAAATTGTCAACACCATATCATCCCCAAACCTGTGGGCAAGCCGAAGTTTCAAATCGGCAGATTAAACAAATCTTGGAGAAGACGGTTTCTAAAAACCGTAAAGATTGGTCACACAAACTGATTGATGCACTATGGGCATTCCGTACTGCATATAAGAACGATCTTAGTATGTCTCCATACTGGCTTGTTTATGGGAAGGCTTGCCACCTTCCAGTTGAAATTGAGCACAAGGCATTTTGGGCGATTAAGGAGTTGAACTTATCAATGGGAGATGCGGGCAGCAATAGAAGGCTGTAACTGAATGAACTAGATGAGCTGTGGGATGAGGCCTACGAAAATGCGGTCATTGTTAAAAACCGAACGAAGGTGTTCCATGACAAACACCTTATGCGCAAAACGTTTAAACCTTGTCAACAGGTTTTGCTTTATGACACTCGGTTACACTTTCATCCCGGCAAGCTCAAATCTAGGTGGAAATGGTCGTTTTTGGTACACACCGTATATCCGCACGGTGCGGTAGACCTAGAAAACCTGGAGGAAGGTACTCTGTTTAAAGTGAACGGACATCGACTCAAACCGTTCCTCACTGCGGACCCGTCGGAGGAGCTCCTGTTTTTGCAGGAGCCGATTTACACTGATTGATCTTCCTCCATTTTACCCCCAAATTTTCGATCATCTTGCCAAAACTTTGTTTCACACAAGTTTGGGGGTATGTATCATTTGTAAATATATAAATACAAAATAACATAAAAATTAAAAAGAAAATTGAAAATATAAAAAAAATTTGGGATTTTTTGTAAATTTGCAGATTAAATAAATAAAATAAAATTTTTATTTGCAAATAAATTCCTCTTTTTAGAGGGGTTTATTTGCAAATATCCATCATTTCCCCCTATTTAAAGGACCCGACCCCCCTCTCTGATCTTAAACCTAATTTTCATCTCTACAAAACCCTAGCGCCGCCGTAAGCAATTTCTACAGCAGGATCCTTCTGCGCCGCCGCGGAACCGCCGCATCAAGCAGCATCCGACCGCTGATCCGCCGCGGGTCTCTCTCTTCGCCCCCTGAATTTTTCAGGGGAGGTATGATCTCTCATACCCTCTCTGTTTTTAAAATTTCTAGATCTGTAGAACACCTGGTGGCACACAGCATGCAGCTTGAACGCGATTTTTCGCAAGTTTTTTCACACGAGGTGTACGGTAGTTATTTTGCAAACGAAATAGCGCGTAGGGGTTGGAACTACTTGGTATATAATCACCCTAATGCTTATGCACTACCGGAATTAGTCACTCGTTTTTACGAGTGTATGGAGGATGGGTGTCTCACCCAATTTGGGTTTATTAAATTGCAATGGGGTGATCGAGAAATTATCATTGATAGGGACATTATACACGTGGTCACACTAATCCCTAGCATACCAGCATATGACCAACCTTTGCAATTTGAGGATTACATGCCCTTGATGGGCAACGATTGCTCAAGGGAGCAGCGGAAGGGTATCCAAGCGAGAACCTTTTTCGCAAATGTCTTAACTGTGTGTCGATGGGCACAAAATAATATTTTCGGTAGCTCCCACAACACAACATTTTTTACACCCTCATTGCATATTGTGCATACCCTTATGATAAGAAACCCCCGTTTCGACATTGCACGGTTTTGCTAAACTCCATAGGTGCGGGCAAACGAGCCGCAAATTACCCTTGTCCCATGTTGGTTACACAACTATGTCGATATTTCCTCCCCGTGGAGGAGTTCGAATTTTACATGCATGGAGGCATACCGGTTATGCCTCTTATTGAGGGCGTTTCTACGTCCTATTCTCGATTGACAGATGTGTGGTCTAGAACCGAACCGGCGGAGCATGTATTCGCCCGCACACCTAGCTCTAGCTCGACAGCGAGCGAAGGAGAAATGACCCTTCTAGAACATGCACAATTGATGCGGAGAACAGTTAGGGGCATTGATGAGTTGAGGGAGCAATTTAGGGTGACAGCGAGGGAGCACGACCGTCGATTGACGGAGGTGGAGCAGGGGTTCGAACCCTACTGGCTAGGGCTGAGCGTTCACGTTCACGCTCAGAGCGCGGTGTGGGGCCGAGCAGTGAGGGCACTGCTTTGGATAAGTTTGGGGGAGTTGGTGGTTGTATATAGTTATCTTTTGCATTGCATATTTTCTTTACTTTTGTATATATTTTTCCTTTTCTTTTGCATGTTTAAATTCTGCATTACATCCTTATATAAAAATCATAAAAATTGAAAATTTTGAAAATAAAAAAATATAGAAAAATAAAAATCAAATAAAAAACTGAAAAATTTGAAAAATTATAAAAATTAAAAACATTCAATTTTGGCCATAATTGACTTGAGTTTGACAAAAAGGTTAACTAGCTAGGAACAACTAGATCTTAGACTTAGTAAATTAAAAAACCCTAAAAATAACTTTTCTTAAAAATTTAACGGTAGAAAGTATATGTCTTTGTAGTTTATTTAGAAATAGGCAAATTTTGAGTTCACTTCTTAGGCTAAGTTAAAACAAGGGAAAAGTATTGATATTTTTATTAAAGTATAAGTCTGAAAAATAGTTCCTAAGCTTAAATCTAAATTCTGAAAATATATACCCTACAACTTGCACAAACACGAACCTTAAAACTTGGAATAGTAGAAGAGACCTTGAAATACTCTTGTCTAAAGTCCTTAGTATGAAGGAAATTAAAATAAAAAAATACAAGTGTGAATAAAGAGGGAAAAAAATGAACACTGGTTTTTGTAATTACTTAAGGCTGCATAAATAGAATTTTTTTTAGTGAGGGTGCTTTATCACCTAGTGCCTTAGACCAACTGGTTTGGGAGTCACTGCTAAAGCCTTAGGTGTTGCAAGACTAGGAATTACGCTTTAATATGCAAACACATTTTGTAATCGGTCGTTGGTACCTCAAGAAGTATTAACGGTCGCATGAAGAATGTGTGAGCAATTTCATCAAAAATTCACCAATTGAAAAGTACTTTGGACAATGGACAAGAGTATAATAGCTTGATTTGAATTTTCAAGTGTAGGGGTGATATATACACACACGTAGGGGTATGTGATTGGGGTTTAGATAAGAGATAGGAATGAAAAATAGGACTTGTATCTTTAATAGAGATGATAAAAATTCCTAAGTTGAGATAGAACCCTAGAAGGAAAACTTAAAAGATACTAAAAGCTAAGTAAATTTACAAGAACATATATAATCTTAAGTTAAATAATAAGGAAGCGTGAAAAATACGGGTGGATAATTTCTAAGTCGAAAATAATAGAGTTTCTTGTTAGAAAACCTAATTGGAGAATAAAAGTCAATGTGCCGAATTGAGAGGATTTTGTGGGTAGTATCCGCTGAAAACCCTCAGGAGACAACACTCCTCCTACTAGGGACACCTAGAGGTTTAACGACTTATTGCACGAGCTTAGTACAATCGCGTTTCCCTGCGAAAGTTAGGCTAGGTCTTTTTCAAGAATAAAACTAGTTTTGCTCGAGGACGAGCAAAAGATAAGTTTGGGGGTATTTGTTCATACCATAATTTTGCATTATTATATTCCCCATTCTTATTCATTTTACAAATAAACAGGTGCTTTTGATCCATGTCTGCTACATAGTTGCAGGTTACAGATTCTCGGAACAAAAACAGTGAAAATGATGAAAAGATGATACAAAAGTGAGACTACGACCAACAAATGGAAGAATCTTGATCATGCCTACAGTTTGAAGAACAAATGAAGATCAATAGACAAGTTCACAAAGCACAAAGGCAGTGCAAGGTTCAAGACTTCGACACGAAGCAAAGGGTAAAATTCCACGACAATATGCACTGTGAAAATCTGGAAGAGAACTAGAAGACAATCTGAGAAACCAAATGAAGAAACAAGAAACCAAAAGCAACAGAAAGAACCCCTAAAAATTGCAGCTCAAGAAGCCACCATATGGCCGCGGATCCGCGGCCAAACAGGGCTTTTGGCCGCGGTTCCGTGGCCATGGGAAGCGCGTGTCGGTGCAAATTCTGACGGCGTGGCGGTGCGTTGACTAGTCTTCTTAGGGGTAAATTTGTAAATGCAGATCTGTATCGAATGTAACCCTAGGGTTTCTATGCTCTATAAATAGAAATCCTAAACCTCTTTTGGAGGTATTTCTCTTTTCATTGATCAAAATTCAGAAATCATTTGTAATGTTTTGAGAGCATCAAATAAAGTAAGTAAATTATTTTTCATTGCCCTAGTTCTTAAAATTCCTTTCTGCCTTAGCATAGATTTTATTATCTGCCCTAGTTAATTAATTTAGCAATTTTATTAATCTACCGTAGTTAGATAGTTAGTCTTTTTAAATTGAAAACTCATAAAAAAATGTTTTTCATAAATCCCCTAATGAGTGAGTAGTTCCTCACTTGTTAGGGTTAGAAATAGGAAAGGTTTGAGAGATGAAAATCTCTCACCCCTTTCTTGCCCATCACATATTAATTCATAGGACTCCATGCATACATACACACATCGCTCCTTACGGCACCCAACCCACGAGGTAACGGTGATACCGTAGTTTAAAAGACCGGTTGTGCATGTTTTCTATGGAGGTTAAGGTAAGAATTAAGAAAGGACGGACAAGGACCTAGAGGAAGAAACATTGTTTCTTCCCGATCGTCCTAATCCCCTTTATTAATTATTACCATAACACCTAAATAGATCTAAATTAGGGCATTGAAAGCGGTGGGAAATCTTAAATTTCCAAACTTAACCTAAACCTAACCCTAGCAAGATTCTAATCCTAGTTTAAATCAACTTTAGTTTTTAGTGATAATCAACCCAACACCGTTTGGAATTAACTCGTTAGAAAAAATTGAGAATACACAAAATCCCTGTGGACCGACCCGTACTCACCGGCTAGCTACCAAGCGACGCCGTTCTTGATTGCGGTAATTAATTCTTTGATCACAAAAATCAGCCTGCAGGGAAGTGCGTCCCCACAATCAAAAACCCCTCAAATGAGGGGGAATCTGACGAGTCTGGTACATCGGCCGCATCCGTTTAAACCTCCGATACATGGTGTCATAAATCAACTTGGCATCTTCGGAGAGGTGGACGGATAGCACCAATTAGCATCTGCCCCGAAATTCAGGCGAGACGGACCCGCGCGGTCGCGTCTTCCCGGTTTTCGGCGGTGAACATCAGGTACTACTAATACATGAAGCAATGCATATCAAATAAATGAGGAGTATGAAATAAAACATGTCATCCTCACATCGGGCACATCGGCCTTTCAAATCGGGCACATAGGCCCCTCACATCGGGCACATAGGCCCATCATATCGGCCATAATATCGGCCCTCATATCGACCATAATATTGGCTCTCACATCGACCATAATATCGGCCCATATATATAATGAATAAGTATATTTGCATAGATCATTATGATGATATATTATGTAGGTGTACATATATAACAGCGTCCCATACCACTGATACACACACACATATATATACATATGTATATTAGCGTCCCATACCACTGATATATATACGCAGGATTAAAACATCCAGAAAACATCATATGAAAACCATATTACAATGCGAAATCCATGAAATATAATATATGCAACATGAAAGGTAATATGAGCATATAAAGGAAAACCACTATTTAACTGCAACAAGTTATTAAGTATATCATGCGGTTCCTAATTTCTCCGAAACCAAACAAAATATCATATAAACGTGAACATGTAGCTATAGCCAGATATGAGTAACCATGTCGGTATAGCAAGATATGCGTATCTACCTATCAGTAATAATGTAATACCCTCCAGGTATATGTATAGCTATATCAAGGTATACGGGTGTACATGTAAGTATGTATGTAAGATGTACATGTAGCTATGTCTCATATGTGTATATACCTATCTCTAATGGTACAATACCATATAGGTATATGGGTAGCTAGCATGTAGTCATGGCAAGGCATATGTGTAAGCATATAGGTATACAGGTATGCTATATGTCATATGCACAATGGAATATAAATCAATGTCTCAATGTCCCTAACCATACAATATCACGTATGTATAGGTGTCCACTATATCTCATATATATGTGGGTTGTGCGTGTTATGACAATTATTGACGGTGTGTGTGGCATATAATCAGCGCTCGTTCAACATGAGCCGTCAATAATAGTGCAGTTTCCAATGGGTACAAGTCTAAGCACAACAAGTAATAATATGCAATGAAGTTTATGTGCAAACTCTATATGTGCAATATAAACATGCGACTAATATCATATCATATCTAGTCCAGACGCATAACGCCATGCGGACGATTCCCTTGTAGATGTAAAATCTACTCACAGAAAATAAAATAATATATTTTCTTGTCTAGCCTTGCATGTCATAATACCCCATATCATGTGGTTGTACCCATATAACATGTTCATGTCCTAATTGTTAAACAGACTCGTTTTTTATTGCTATGTATATTTACGTAGATCCATATTTGGGGGTATATGTTTTTATTTACTGGATATCACATCATGCTTTAAATTCTTACGCATATTCTCCATATTGAAAAACTAGATTTTTGAAAAGACACGAGTAATACTCGGAGTAATCTGGTATTACCAGTAAAATCTCATATATATATAATATTTATATAACTAACATATATATATATATTAATGTTGTATAATATATAATATATTAATTATATTAATCATAATCACCCTCTCATCACTCTCTATGTCTCTCTCCCATTCTCTCTCTCTCTAATATATATATATATATATATATATATATATATATATATTTCATAATATATTATTAACACCCTATTTCTCTCCTTTGTTTTCTCCTTCTTCTTCACGTCCCCGAACCCTAACCCTCACCTTCGTCGTCGCCGCTCCCTCTCTCGCCGTCGCCGCCCTCTCATCTTCGTCCTCTCCCCTGCCTCACCACCATCTCCTCTTCCACCACCACTTCTCCTCCCCGACGACACCCGAGCACCACCCAACCTTCCCTGTCCAAGAACCCATCTTTTCCAAACCATCCCCCATCGCTGGCAACCCCTTGTCACCGGGAAAACCATCACTACCGATCACCCTTTTCACCCTCCTCGTCTCCCTACAACCCCAGACCATCACCACCACCGACCCTGCACCTTCCCCGATCACCCTCAAACCTCACGGCCACACCCTCGCCACCTCACATTCAACCTCTTCACCGTCACCTCGTTGCCCATCTCTCCTCTGCCGTTACATACCCCAGAACCCGGACAGCCACCTCCTCTCTTCTTCTTCTTATTTCTTGTTCTTTTCTTGATCCCCAATCATCTCGCCGGAGTTGCGAGCGTCGCCGACGATCCAGATGACCCAGTCATCATCGTCGTCTAGCCCTGCGACCAAATCACGCCGCTGCTCAGCCAGGTCCAGTCATGCGTGCGTAAGTTTGCACCGTAACTTTATTTCGACGTCGGAACGTGATATCCATATCTCGACTTGAGATCCAATCAGGCAAGTTCTAAACTTGCAACATGCTATTTTGATTATATCGATATTTATATGCTTGATTATAGTGCATGCATTTTAATATTCGGCGAGTAATAGCGATTTACAGTTTTACTGTATCTGTCTGTATCCGTACCGATAATAATTATATAGTTGAGTGCCGGAACATCACAATGTTATTATACTATTATAACAGCTTAATATGTTTATCTAGATTACATCATACATGGTAATGGACGTATAATGGTTATTACAGATAGATACATATGCATCCTGGTATTAGTTGTATCACGATATTGATTACAATTTTATATTGGTATCTATTTTGGTTAATATACAGTACATGGCATGTTCATGACACATTACCTGACTTGTTACTTGAATCCTATTGCTAATACCAACAATCATGATTGTTGTCCTGATGGACGTGACTTGTTGCCTGTATAGACAAGACCTGTACCTGATTGATCTTGTGTTGGCATTAGATTTATATCGTCAATACCTGACTTGAACATAAACTTTGGGGGAAAAGGGGGAAATCAAGAATGTAACCGAAACGTAACTCAAGAGAATATTATTATTGTTTTCTGTGATTCCGGGCGTTACGAAATAAATCATTGTTTGCCGTGATTCCGGGCGTTATAGAATAAATCATTGTTTGTCATGATTCTGGGCATTACGGAATAAATTATTGTGCCGTGGTCCCATGGGGGTTTGAACGGGATATATACTGTTGAGTTACGATGAGGATTACATTAATTGATTTCAAAGACTTCTAGAATAGATAAGCTAGAAGCACAAACTTTAGGGTACACATCACATACATACAACTCACTGTTTTATACCTATGTTTGTCATTTATATTCTTGTTTAATCATATCATCATATCCTGGTTATCTCTATTATTTTGATATTATGACACACTGACTTCTAGGTTTTGTATGGCCCAGTTCCTCTACCTTTATTGCAGGCAGAAAAGGAGTACTTTAGCAATCAAGCCGAGCAATGAGGAGCTAGCTATTTAGTTTAGAGACTTCTAGTTTATTTATTTCAACAGTTTTATTTCTATTGATGCGAGCTCATATTGGAACGTGATTCAGATACTATTGTTTATTGGATCTTGATTCGTTTATGCTTTATGCAATTCTTGATTTTATTTATTGTGGCAGATAGATATGTGCTAGCTAGATTATATATTTTATTTTCTTGATATCCGATTGACAGCCGTAATGTGACTGTAGAGGGATGATTCCTAACCACATGTACCATGGTTGGCTCTGTCACGTGCCGTAGTTACGTATCTTGGGAAGTGGGGCGTGACAGGGTTTGTTTGGTATCAGAGCCATAGGTTTTAAGGTTTGTTGAGTTTGGTTCTTTTGTAGTTGGGTATTGAACCCAATACACTAACTAGAAAACACGGAATTAGGAACATGTCCTGCTACAATAATATCTTGACAGTCTTGAATCTATAGCCATCCTGTTTATTGAATCCCGTTTACCGTTAGTAATCCCCTTCCGTATCTTGGTTTCAGAATTATGGCGGATAGAGATTTGCGGTCATACCAGAGGCATGTTGATAACGCCGTATTGCTTGGAGTTGTATGTGGTATGCTTGAAAACCAGAAATGGCAAACTGAGCTAAATCAGCTGCAGGCCGGGGCTTTCTATGAGGGTCTGCGGATGGTCCAACAGTATGTAGTTGCAGCAGCACCCAGGCCAACACAGCGTGAAGGCACCATGGTGGAATTTAGAATGTTCGGTCCGTCCATATTTACAGGATTGGTGAAGCCATTGCCAGCGGAGCAGTGGCTAGTTGATACAGAGAACCTGCTCATTGCTGCGCAGATTCCAAATGAGAAAAGGGTGGATGCAGTACATATCCAATTGGTAGATTACGCTCGCGAGTGGTGGCTCATAGAGGAGACCCGTCTGACCAAGCTGATCAGTTGGGCAACCTTTTCACATAGCTTCTTGGAGAAGTTCTTTCCGCAATCTGCTTGGGAGGAAATGGAAGAGAAGTTCATTAGCTTGAAGCAGAATAGCAGATCCGTTGATACACATGCGGCTGAGTGGACCCGGCTCAGTCGATTTGCAGGGCACTTGGTTGCCAATGAGGCAAATAGGGCAAGGAGGTTTATGTGTAGCTTGGATGTGGAGATTCATAGACACATTATATCTCTGGGATTGACCACCTTCTCCAAAGTTCTCAAAGCGGTTAGGGAGCAATAGAGTTTATCGGTGAAAGTAAAGGGTAATCTACAGCAAGAAGTTGTAGTGCGGAAGCCGGCGTTCACGCCAAACCGAGCTCATATACGCAGAAGCATTCTAGTAAACAAGCGAGGCACTGTACCCATGAAGAAGCCTGGTGTATCCGATCAGAAAAGAAGTGTGATTTATGACTTTTGCCATCTACTCGGACACCTACATAAGAATTGTCGAAGGAGGCTCGGACACTATCTAGTTTGTGGATCAGCTGACCATACCATCAGTGCTTTCCCTTCAAAACTACGATTGAGAGACGATATTCAGAAACCATCGTAGAAGCAGATTCATGGGCAGAAGCTGATCACTCAGAGGCCTAATCAAGCTTGGGCCTTCACTTAACGGCCGAGTAGGCCAAGGCGTCAGATGACGTTGTTTTAGGTATCCTACTCATTTATAATTTTTCCGTATTAGCATTATTCGATTTAGGTGCATCCTATTGTTTCATATCGTACAAGCTTATCAATGCACACTCTATTCCATACACGGCCCTGTCTAGTTGCTGAGACATACATACTGGGAATAGGAGAATCATATCTAGCAATGAGTGCAAAGGTTGCTCGATTGTTATTTGCGAACGGGAGTTATTCGCGGATTTCTTGGTGATTGATGTTGGCAGCTATGATGTTGTCTTGGGAATGAAATTTATTGGCACTTTCCACGCTCAAATTGATTGTAGGGCAAAGAAAGTGATTTTCCAGATTCCCGGACATCTCGAGTTTATATTTTTGGGAGGTAGCATATCTGTCGGACCATTCGAATTTAGGGCTAAGCCGACTAATGTCGTTCTTTCGTCGATGGAAGTATATAAGGAAGAAGTGCCAGCAGTAGTTCGGGACTTTATGGATGTGTTTAAGGACATCTCGGGTTTACCGCCAAAACGAGATGTGGAGTTTGCAATTGATCTTATTCCTGGAGCAGCGCCGATTTTAAAGGCTTATTATCCAATGGCGTTGGTGGAACTAAAAGAAGTAAAGAAACAAGTTGCCGAATTACTAGAGAAGGATTGGATTTGCAGCAGCAATTCATCCTGGGGAGCTCCAGTTCTTCTAGTCAAGAAGAAGGATGGCACACGGAGGATGTGCATCGACTATCGAGAATTAAACCGGGTGACTATTAAGAATAAGTACTCAATTCCTCGCATCGGCGAATTATTCGATCAACTCAGTGGCGCGAGGGTATTCTCAATGTTGGATTTATGATCTGGATATCATCAAGTTCGGGTGAAATCAGAAGATATTTGCAAGACGGCGTTCCGAACTCGATATGGGCATTACGAGTACTTGGTGATGCTATTTGGAGTTACTAACGCATCGGCAATATTTATGGACTTGATGAACCGAATCTTTTCATCGTATCTGGACCAGTTCATAATGGTGTTTATTGATGATATTCCAGTCTTTTCGAGGCACAAAGAAGAGCATGCATAACACTTGATGATCACATTGCAAATGTTGAGACGAGAAAAGTTATATGCTAAGATGAGCAAGTGCGCGTTTTGGCTCGAAAAAGTGAAGTTCTTAGGTCATGTCGTATCCGGAGATGGAATTGCCGTTGACCCTGAAAAGATTGCAGCTGTTTATTATTGGCCAATTCCAAAGAATGTAGGGGAGATCAGAAGTTTTCTTGGGCTTGCCGGATACTATAGAAGGTTTGTAGAGAGCTTCGCTCGAATAGCAGAACTATTGACCAAGCTAACACGAAAGGAGGTACCATTCATATGAACTGAGAAGTGTGCATCAGCGTTTGAAGCGTTGAAGCAAATATTGACCACCGCTCCTATCTTGACAGAGCCCGACGGTTCCGGAAGGTTGGTTATTCACAGCGACGCATCTGGAAAAGGCCTGGGATGTGTTCTAATGCTGCATGGGAAGGCCATAGTTTATGCATCGAGACAATTGAAGACTCATGAGAAGAACAACCCAACTCATGATTTGGAGTTAGCAGCAGTGATTTTCGCTTTGAAGATTTGGAGACACTACTTATTGGACGAAAGAATCAAAGTGTTTACCGATCACAAAAGCCTAAAGTACGTGTTTACACAGAAAGAGCTCAACATGAGACAGCGTAGATGGTTAGAGATGATGGCTATGTAAGTGCACGGCAGCGCCCCGGCCGTCAATCCTACGCCGGAATGCGGAAACGAAACTTTTACGAAACTTGTAAACCGGCACTACTGCGCACTTTAGAACCCGGATCAGGCCATAAACCTAACTCTAGCAAACTAGAAAATGGGGTAGAGAGCTATACCAAGAGATCCGTGTCCTTCGGTTTTCGCCTCCACTCCGATCTCCTCGCGGAATCTCCGGTCTTCATTTCCTCGTCGGAACGGGCACCACATCGCCGGGTTCTTTTATGGGCTCTCACCTCTGGACCGAGGAAACTCGGGCATGAAGTTGGCGACCCGACGTGCCCAAGAAATGCTGTAGGCTAGTGTAGAACAGTTTGTCTCTATTGGGGTTGAAGTTGCCATTTGATGGAGAAGGAAAAATGAACTTTGGAGAGGTGTTAGGAATTTTGCAAGCAAGCAAATGAGATGAATGATTTTCCCTCACCAAAAATGAACCCTCTCTCCTCCCAAATTGTGGACGGCCATTCACCTCATGGTGAAGGGAAAAATACAACCATAAAGCAAGTGGAGAAAATGGAATGATAATGAGGAAAAAAGAATCACACCAAAGCCAAATCAAATCCAATCTCATTTAATGCAAAAGAGTTGATTCAAAAAGAATCAAATGATGCTAGTCATATCATAATCTCTCCTTTCACAAGAAACCCCCTCCACAATACTAATTTGCACAATTGCAAATTAGCCCCTCCCATCATAAAAGTCCGGCAGTGAAGGAACAAAGGAAAACTGGCCGAAACGGAATGCAAACTGGCAACTTCAAAAAACTGATCCCGTAATAAATTACAGGAAAACCCCGCGACTGTATATACATACCTGCATTTGTATTCCGACCGATCACAAATGCAATGAGACAAAATCTACACTGTACAATACTAGGATCCGGCTTGAACCAAAGCCCGCTAGTATTATCCGTCCGATCATGATCCGTGCAATACCGCACGTATCTGATCGAACCCTGCCATATCTCCATACGGTCTCTATAGCATTTCGCCCGAAACTTTAGAAAATGGTCTATGGGGGACTCTAAAGACTCGTCAATATTTTGGCTGTGGATTTAACCACTAGCACGTCAGAGGTATTAGCCATACGTGACGGGCTACCAGGTATTGACCAAAAGGGACGTCGATGAGCGAACTCATCCTGACACCCTACTGAGCCTGTCAGTGACAATATCCGTACAGTCCGGTCCGTTCGTCTATGAGCATCGCATTGCGGGCCTAGGGGGTTGGTAAAAGTCAGACCCCCAAAAGCGGTACAAGTCGTGTCGGAGTGTAGCCCATAACACCCTGAGATATTAATGGAATACCTACCAGTAAATATCCTACCTTGGCCAAGGACTTCGTGTAATGGCTCTCCTAGACACAGCGCTACCTCACCCCAATACCGGGAGAGACGAACCCCCTGCAGATCCGCCCATTGCCTCCATGTGGCTCGGGACTGTACCCAACTAAAACCTGTTTGCACAACTCCTTTGAGCGTGGTAGGGTAGTAATCAAAGTACAGTAGGAACTCACACGAGACAAATGACGATCTCAGGTCGATGAACTAACCTGTACACATGTCACCAGGGAACTGCTATCTGACGTCAGGTATAAAACCAACTAGCATGTTCCCGGCGAGTCCCGTCCGGTATACTCATAACCCAATGAGCACCTGTATACATCTTAGGTGAACCAACTGACACCAATGGCTTGTGAGACCGGCCACCGCCCCTCGTCGGGGTCTCGACTGTATACACTAGTCTACTGTGGAGTATCGATGCCCTGTCTCGAAACTTCCACGACTAGGGACCTTTTAAGGATGTGCTGATAGACCCCAGCTCCCACGTATATGATCGCCCTCATACTGCCGGCAGTCAAGCAAGAATCCTAGGGGCTCTATCAACGTGTAATAGCGACCTGTAAGGTCACCTAAAACAGTACACGATGATAAAGATAAACCAGATAGCATACTATCATCTTGAGTAAGACTGCCCTACCGGTATAGGTCCTCCCTCAATCATTGCAATCACGTGCCTGTGATCCAATAATTGACTCTGAGGGCACTATCTCCAACAGGCTAAGTATGATCTTGATCTAAAATACGATCCGGGGAAAATTAATGTAGTGCCGGATGCTCTAAGTCGGTTGCTAGCGATACGGATATTGGCTGCACAGAAGGAGATTATAGCTGGTTTTCAGATATTTGAATTGGAGATTGTACTACCAAATTCTTTGGGACAGTTGATGCAGTTGCAAGTACAGTCATCCTTGATCGATAACATTAAAGCAGCACAGTCGCACGATCTAAGATTGCAGAAGTTTCGAGAACAAGTAGAAGCAGGACTTCGAACGGATCTGTTAATTCATGAAGATGGTTCGTTACGTTACGATAGTCGTTTATGTGTGCCTAAAGGAGATGTTCGTGAAGAAGTCATGAAAGAGGCTCATAGTTCCACATATTCCGTACATCCGGATGGCACAAAGATGTATAGAGATCTGCGACAACATTTCTGGTAGGAAGGCATGAAAAGGGAGATTGCTCGCTACGTATCGAAGTGTTTGGTGTATTAGCAAGTCAATGCTGAATATCAAAGGGTAGCTAGTTTGTTGCGACCATTTCCAATTCCTCAGTGGAAGTGGGAACATATAACCATGGATTTCATGACAGCATTACCACGAAGTCCAAAGGGCAATAATGCAGTTTGGGTGATTGTCGATCGATTGACCAAGTCAGCTCATTTTATACCGTTTCGAGTTGGTCAGTCGACGTAAGCTTTGGCAGAGAGGCACATGCAGGAGATCGTGAAATTGCATGGAATACCTGCGAGCATCGTTACGGATCGTAATACTCGATTTCTATCCCACTTTTGGAGGAGTCTACAGGAAAGTTTGGGAACTCGCTTGAGATTTAGCACAGCCTATCATCCACAGACATATAGCCAGTCTGAAAGAACGATCCAAACTCTTGAAGATATGTTGAGAACATCCATGTTAGACTTCAAGGGTTCATGGGAGGATCATTTGCACTTAGTGGAGTTTTCTTACAATAACAGTTTTCAGACGTCTATACAGATCGCTCCATTTGAAGCATTATACGGTCGTAAGTGTCGCTCGCCTGTTTGTTGGGACGATGTTTGAAAAAGAAGATTATTGGGACCGGATCTTATTGCGCAAACGGTGGAGAAAGTTAACGTGATTCGAAATCGTATGAAGGTGGCATAAGATCGACAGAAAAGTTGGGCTGATACTGGACGAAGACCTCTAGAGTTCGCAGTTGGTGATCTTATACTCTTGAAAATATCACCGACCAGAGGAGTGATCCGATTTGGTAGTCGAGGCAAGCTTAGTTCACGATTCGTGGGGCCTTTCGGTATTATCGAGCGTGTTGGAGAGGTAGCTTATCGATTGGCTTTACCACCATCCTTGGCGGGTGTTCATGACGTGTTTCATGTATCTCAACTCCGCAAGTATGTTCGAGATGAGACGTACGTCCTAAATCACTCGGAACTGACAGTGTGGGAAGATTTAACATATGAAGAGCGACCAATGGAGATTGTGGATCGAAGAGAAAAGGTCCTTAAGAACAAAGTTATCCCACCAGTACTTGTTTCATGGGGGAATCGTTCGTACGGAGAATCTACTTGGGAACGTGAAGATGAGATTTGACAGCAGTTTCCACACCTCTTTTTTTTAGATCTGTGTTTTCTTGTTTTTCTTGTTCCGGGAATTTCGAGGATGAAATTCTTTGTAGTTGGGTATAATGTAACACCCTAGCACTGTTATCTATATTTATTTGGGGTATTTCAAATCTTACGGTAAAATTTCTTTGATATTGTTGCTTTTGGGTTGCGGATAGTGCAATTAGCAGTTGTGGTTATTATCTGACCTGAACCGCATATTTGAAACCCATCATGGCTCAAGATTACATCAAATATTTGCTAGTACAGAGGATCTATGGAAATCTAGATTTTATAAAAATATAAATATATTTTAGACTCTAAATATCTTTTATAATACAAAATAAAATCAGATAATATATTTTCTTGTCTAGCCTTGTATGTTATAGTACCCCATATCATGTGGTTGCACCCATATAACATGTTCATGTCCTAATTGTTAAACATACTCGTTTTTTATTGTTACGTATATTTACGTAGATCCATATTTGGGGGTATATGTTTTTATTTACTGGATATCACATTATGATTTAAATTCTTACGCATATTCTCCATATTGAAAAACTAGATTTTTGAAGGGACATGAGTAATATTCGGAGTAATCTAGTATTATCTATAAAATCCCATATATATATAATATTTATATAACTAACACGTATATATTACTGTTATATAATATATAATATATTAATTATATTAATCATAATCACTCTCTCTGTCTCTCTCTGTCTCTCTAATATATATATATATATATATATATATATATATATATATATATATATATATATATATATTATAATATATTATTATCACCCCCTCTCTCCCCCCTTCGTTTTCTCCTTCTTCTTCACGTCCCTGAACCCTAATCCTCGCCCTCGTCGTCACCGCTCCCTCTCTTGCTGTCGCCGCCCTCTCATCCTCATTGTCCTCTCCCCTGCCTCACTACCATCTCCTCCTCGACGACACCCAAGCACAGCCCAACCTTCCCCGACCAAGAACCCATCTCGTCCAAACTATCCCCTATCGCCAGCAACCCCTCTTCACCGGGAAACTTATCATTACCGACCACCCTCTTCACCCTACTCGCCTCCCTGCAACCCCAGACCACCACCACCACCGACCCTGCACCTTCCCCGATCACCCTTAAATCTCACGGCCACACCCTCGCCACCTCGCCGTCGACCTCGTCACCATCACCACATCGCCCATCTCTCCTCTGCCGTCATATACCCCAAAACCCCGACAGCCACCTCCTCTCTTCTTCTTCTTATTTCTTGTTCTTTTCTTTTCTTGATCCCCGATCGTCTCGCCGGAGTTGCGCGCGTCGCCGACAATCCAGATGACCCAGTAACCGTCGTCATCTAGCCCTGTGACCATGTCACGCAACTGCTCAGCCAGGTCCAGTCCTGTGTGCGTAAGTTTGAGCCATAACTTTATTTCGATGTCGGAATATGACATCCGTATCTCGACGTGAGATCCGATCAGGAAAGTCCTAAACTTGCAACATGCTATTTTGATTATATCGATATTTATATGCTTGATTATAGTGCATGCGTTTTAATATTCAGCGAGTAATAGCGATTTACAGTTTTATCGTATCCGTCATTATTCGTACCGATAATAGCTTATATAGTTGAGTGCCGGAATATCACAATGTTATTATACTATTATAACAGCTCAATATGATTATCTAGATTGCATCATACATGGTAATGGACTTATAATAGTTATTACAGATAGATACATATGTGTTGGGGTAAAAAATTACACCCCGGATGACCAAGTCAAAGTCAAAGTCAACCCTAAGTAAGCGGGCCTAAGCCCAGATCAAGTGGGCCCATGCCCAAGTCGAGCCACGCGGCTGGCCTCCCCCTTGCCAAAATGAAATCATGTAATAAATAATTTTGATGTAATTTTTTATGCATGAATGTAAGAAAAATGAGCATGAAACCAAATTTTTGTAAAGCCCATGACTCGTGTGTAAAAGAAATGAGCACATGAGGCATGGGATGTGCAAAATGCCATTTTGTAAAGCCCAAGGGGCTATATGTAAATTTGTAAGACTATATAAGGCAACATGATAATGAAATAAAAAGATAACTTTTCATTCCCTTCAAAATATAGGGTTTCTGTGCTTCCTTCTCCTTCCTCAAGGTTCTAAACATTCTCCTTCCTTTTTGAATTAAATCAAGAGTTTAACTGTTACTTTTCCAAAAATAAACAGTTTTCACCATTAAACCCTTGAAGGGGAACTCAGATCTTCCATAAGATCTTAGAAAGGGGAGATTTTTAAATCTCACCCCCCTTTTCTCCAAGATCCGGCCAACAGAAGAGGAAGAAGTAGGAGACCCATCTCCAAAAAATCCCATCTTGGGAAGATTCAGGGCCAAAGGGGAGAAAAAAAGAGGCCCCCTTTGATCATTTCCAAAGATTTCTAGGAGTTTAACTCCATTCAAGATCTGTTGGAGTTAAACTCCATAAATTAATCTCTTTTTAGGAGTTTAACTCCAGAAGTCAAATCAGGAGCACAACTCCTAGTGCAGGGACCAAGTCCCCTCTTCTGCGGGAGCCCAGCGCCCACACGCCCGGCACGTGAGGCGTTGGCGCCCAGCTCCATGCACGCGTCTTTAAGACGCTTCCTCCCTCATTTTATATGCACTCCACACTAAATTTACCTCCCTCGCTAGAAATTTTTTTAACGGGGCGCTGCCCCGCACCGTGCAAGGGGGCTGCTAGTCCCCTTGACCCCCAGCCCGCTATCCAGGTAGCAGGACCCCCGTAAACTCTGCGTGGCCCTCAATCTATCCAAAACCCCTCATTTCCTAACACACGCACACTGCACATTGAGTTCGCATGACCAGTTTGACCCGTCAATCGGAGGTTTCTTCACTCCAACGGAGAGGGGTAATTAACGGTAGCTTAGTCCATGGCTGCTGGAGATTCGGATCCCCACAATCAATAAACCCTCGCCTACCCTAGGCAGGGGGAATCTGTAGTACGCCTGACAAGCGACGCGTATTCTTATCTCAATGGGGTGACGAAAAACACCCTACAATATGCATCCTGGTATTAGTTGTATCACAATATTAATTACAGTTTTACATTGGTATCTATTTTGGTTAATATACAGTACATGGTATGTTCACGACACATTACCAGACTTGTTATTTGGATCCTATTGCTAATGCCAACAATCCTGATTGTTGTCCTGATGGACGTAACTTGTTGTTTGTATAGACAAGATATGTACCTGCTTGATCCTGTGTTGGCATTAGATTTTTATCGTCAATACCTGACTTGAACATAAACCTTGGGGCAATAAGGGGAAATCAAGAATATAACCGAAATGTAACTCAAGAGGATATTATTATTGTTTTCCTTGATTCCGGGGGTTACGGAATAAATCATTGTTTGCCGTGATTCCGGGCGTTACGGAATAAATCATTGTTTGCCGTGATTCCGGGCATTACGGAATAAATCATTTTGCTGTGGTCCCGTAGGGGTTTGAACGAGATATATACTATTGAGTGATGATGAGGATTACATTAATTGATTTTAAAGACTTCTAGAATAGATAATCTAGAAGCACAGACTTTAGGGTACACATAACATACATACAACTCACTATTTTATACCTATGTTTGTCATTTATATTCTTGTTTAATCATATCTTCATATCATGGTTATCGCTATTATTTTTATATTATGACGCACTGACGTTTGGGTTTTGCATGGCCCAGTTCCTCTACCTTTATCGCAGGTAGATCAAGAGTACTTTAGCAATAAAGCCGAGTAATGAGGAGCTAGCTATTTAGTTTAGATACTCCTAGTTTATTTATTTTAGCAGTTTTATTTCTATTGATTTGAGCCCATATTGGGATGTGATTCAGATACTATTATTTATTGGATCTTGATTCATTTTCGCCTTATGCAATTCTTGATTTTATTTATTGTGTAAAATGGACATGTGCTAGCTAGATTATATATTTTATTGTTCTTGATATCCGATTGACAGCCGTAATGTGACTATGGAGAGATGATTCATAACCACAGGTAGCATGTTGGCTCTGTCACGTGACAGTTCTCCGCCGAACACGGGAGACGCGACCGCGTAGGTCCGTCTTGCCTGAATTTCGAGGGCAGATGCTAATTGGTTTTATCTGTCCACCTCTCCGAAGATGCCAAGTTGATTTATGACATCGTGTATCGAAGGTTTAGACGGATGCGGCCGATATAACAAACTTCATCAGATTCCCCCTCGTTGAGGGGTTTTTTGATTGTGGGGACGCTCTTCCCTATAGGCGCAAGCCCCTGCAATTAATTACGCTATCATATCGCGGTAACAACTTTCTCCTTCTCCAGATGGTCGTTTCGTGTCGTATGTGTTTGTTTTATTTTTGGTTGCCCGTGGATTGTATACGGAGACTAATTTATGTTGTCGCCTATAGGGCGTAGATTAGTCCAATTTCGTATTTTCTTAGATTTGGGTTTGGGGTTGGGTTTAAGGATACGTTAGTCTTATTTGAGATTAAGATCAAGTTAAACGTTTGTTAAGGATACGTTAGTCTAACTTTAGACTAAGATCAACTTAACGGGATCATTTAGATCCAATAAAAGAATATTTGGACTCTATTGTTTTAGTTTAGAGACTTTGCAGTCCATTGTTAGTTTAAGGACATTACGGTCTAAGGTTAAGGACATCATAGTCTATGGGCTTAAGGACATCATAGTCTATGGGCTTAAGGACCCCACAGTCCGAGGTTAAGGACATCATAGTCCATTGGCTTAAGGACCCCACAGCCCATGGAATGTCTGGTTGTCGGGACCCGTCACTTCTCTGAAGACGTTGAAGGATTACAACGACAAATATCAGAGGAGTGAAGAGATGTACCCTTGAATCAATATTGTTTGGGAGATCTGTAGTCCAATTGGGACTAAGATCTGAAATTTATGAGCATATGGGCTCAATTAATTTGAATGAGGGGTTTATGGCCAACTTAGGCTCGGCCCACTAAGTTAAAATGTTAAACATTTGACAATGTTGAACATTGATTTGGGTTCTGACAGCCTTTCTTTCTTTCATTGAATGCTGAGCATTCATCATAGCTCTAGGGCTTTATTTTAAAGAACAGTTTATGTTCTATCAGCGCACACATGAGAAACACGTGGCGCGCTTGGCGCTAGCGCCAGTCAATGAGCGCAGTACGCTATATTTGGAGCGCTGAGGCGCTGCAGCGTTTTGAGCTAGATGTGGAGCGCTAAGGCGCTTCTGTTAAATAGCGCACACGTGAGGAGCACGTGGCGCGCTTGGCGCTAGCGCCAGTCTTGAGCGCAGAGCGCTTCTTTAAATTTGGAGCGCTAATGCTCTTTTAAATTAAGAGCGCTAAGGCTCTGCAGCGTTGAAGCTCTTTTAAATTAGGAGCGCTAAGGCTCTTCTTTTATGCAACTTAGATTAGTTTTGCGCTCTGAGAATTAAATTCTCTTTTTATAAGAGACTTTATCTTAAGGTTCTAAGAACAAAGTTCTTATTTTATAAGAGTTGTTTCAATCTCTTATTTTGATAAAAAGCTTTGCCTTTATGGATCTGTGATCCTAAGAGAACTGAATTATTCTCTCCCCTTTTATAATGAGATGTTCATGATCTCTGAAAAACAATTTGTCTTATAGATCTATGATCTGAAGAAGATTAATTTCTTCCTCTTATTCTTTGTGATAAGATATTTTGATCTCTTTGTGAAAGACCTTGGTCTTATAGATCTATGATCTTAAAGAAAAGAAGTGAATTCTTCTTTTGATATGAGACGATTTCGTCTTTCTGTTCTTTTTACCTTAAAGAGAATTTTCTTCTTCTACTGAGAGCTTGCTCTTCTTTCTGAGATTTCTTAAAGTTTATGGGGGAGGTTCTTTCCTATGTTTTTCTATATCTGAGACTTGAAGTCTTAGGGCCTTTATATAGGGCGAGCTGATTTGTTCAATCAGTTAAGGAGATCTTTTCTCCAATTGATTTGGGGATTTTCCCATTGTTAGATCTTTGATCCAAGGGCTTCTGATTTACAGAAGGCAATCTTCTTGTTTTTAACAAAATTGGGAAATCTTCCACATACAGAATTTATTCTGTATTTTAGTGATTTTTAATCACCATTGGATCATTGATCCGACGGTGCTCTGATTTACAGAGCACAATCTTTTTGTTTGGAAAGATTTTGAGGAATCTTTCCTTAACAGAATTTTATTCTGATCAATTGATGATTTTTAATTATGTTCGTTGGATCTTTGATCCAACGGTTGGGAACGTTTAGTTCCAGCGCTAGCGCTCCCATGCTTTGCACGTGGTACACTGCTTAAAGTGCAGCGCACTTAGCGCTAGCGCTTACGTGCTTTGCACGTAATGCGCTGCTTAGAGTGCAGCGCTCTTAGCGCTAGTGCTCATGTGCTTTGCACGTGAGCGCTGCCTTAGAGTCTTTGACTCTCTCAGCGCTGGCGCTGCTATGAAGCGCTGCTTCATTTCAAAATTTGAAATTTTGAACAGAGCTATGCTCTGATTGGGGGAAACAAATGCCCCCCCACCGTTGTGCTTATGTGGCCCACACGTGAGTGCAGCGGTGGTAGCATATCTACCATTGGATCAACTCAAAAGTTGAAACGGCTCCCAGCGCGTATAAATAGGACCCTTGGCCCTTGAGATGATTTCTGGTCATTTTCTTTCTTGTTTTCTAAGAATCAATTTCTCCTTTAGAGTATAGCTCTCTGTTTCTGAGAATCTCTCTTAAAGACAGAATTCTGTCAAATTTTTAGGTAAAAATTAAATCTTTTAAAGGATTATTTAAGAATCTAGGGTTTCACCCATTAACAGAGATTTGCTCTTCATAGATCTTCGATCTAAAGAAAACCTTTTTTTAGGGTTTTATTAATAGAGCTTTGCTCTCTTGAAATCATAGATCTAAAGAGATCTTTCTTAGGGTTTCTTAACCCATTAACAGAGCTTTGCTCTTCTTTTCAAATCATATAGATTTGTTAATCTTTCATAAAGAACTCTTAAGAGTTTGTTGATGGATCTTGAAGATCATGGAATTTTAATTCATTAAAACTTTACTTTAAGTTTTCTGTTGGGTTATTCCATCATTCTTTACAGAGCAAGGCTCTTAGAATTTTCTCGGGGAATTTTTAATTCCCCTCATAATTGCCTTTGATAGGTGTCATTCTTGTCTGCAAAGCATTGCTCTCGAGGAGTTTAACTCCTTGGCCCGAGGACCCTTTTCATTAAATGCGAAATCCTTTTTAGGATTCCTTCCTTAATTGCACAGAATTAATTTCATTGAGTGATTTAATTAGTACGTATTTCCTCCTCGGGGGTATCATGAGTTGTTTAAATCTCGTGTCTTTTTTTAATAAGGATTTTCTTAATCAGTCTGTCCACAAACTCTCGCCGATTTTCTTTTTCAGACATTATGAACGCTCATATGTATGATCTCGCCGAAATTATTTCTTACGGAGACATTCGCGCAGTCGGCCATTCTCAAAACCAGGAATTCATAAACGCCCAGAATACTGAAATTATGGGTCGCTTTGATGCATACGATGATTGCCTGCTTCCTCGTCGTTTCTTTCTCTTGAAGCTTATTGAGGGAGCGATCTGGGGGGCACTTCCTCTATTATATACCGGCATGCCATTTAAGGCATTGGACGATGCCGAAGATAAGGAGCTCTCAGTATATCTGATGGGCTTAATCTCAAAGAAAAGGCGAGACAACCTTCTTGATATCCTGCATCAAGCTTTTCAGTAGGCCGCGATATTCGCTGCCTATCGAAGGGTGGAGGACATCAGTGGGGGTCTTGACGCTTGTGATCGTGAAAGGATGCACACAAAGATGGTCCGAGAGGCCCAAAAGTTTTTGGATGGCCTCACTTTTGAATTTCTCAATCCATGTCCTGGATTTGATGTCTTACCTTTGTAAAACAATTTTAATGGCGTTTTTATTTACTATTTGTAAGAATTTTCTGAAGTATGAATAGCAAACTTTACCATTTCCATGTGTTTATTTTATGTATTAAACCTTTCCGCACATGCATGAATGGGTACACTTTGAACGCTTAACTGAATGCGAATCAAATGCTCTCCTTACTGTCGTTTTATTTTCTTTGTCGTGTTGTTGCCATGTGATTTTAGCAAGTGTGGCCTGTAGATAGTAAGTGACGGTCCATCTTGGACTCTTTGCAGGGTAACGATGGCTTAGGAAACAGGTTCAGGTCTGCTGCCTAAGACTTTTCAATTTTATGAGTCGTGAGGGTCTCATAAAGAATTTTCTCCCTACAGGTCGAGAGGATCCCGTAGGTGTATTTTCTCCTTAGGAATCGTGAGGATTCCTAAGTGCGTTTTCTCTTGAGAGTCGTAAGGATCTCCCAAGAGAATTTTCTCCTTACAAGTCGAAAGGACTCGTAAGTGATTGTTTCCTTTCTTGTCGAAGAGTGTGGCCTATAGAAAATCTACCTTGACCTTTCTGCGAGGCAATGATGGCTTGGGAGACAGGGTTAGGATCTGTCACCTAAGACTTTTCAACTTTATGAGCCGTGAGGGTCTCATAAAGAATGTTCTATGGGACCAGGATTTGCTCTGGGCGTTTCCCACTGGGTCGGGATTGACATTAACCGTGTTCTACAGGACCAGGATTTGCTCTGGGTGTTTCCCATGGGTTCAGGATTGACATTATCCGTGTTCTACGGGACTAGGATTTTCTCTGGGCGTTTCCCATGGGGTCGGGATTGACATTAGCCGTGTTCTAAGGGACCAGGATTTGCTCTGGGCGTTTCCCATGGGGTCGGGATTGACATTAGCCGTGTTCTAAGGGACCAGGATTTGCTCTGGGCGTTTCCCACGGGGTCAGGATTGACATTAGCCGTGTTCTACGGGACCAGGATTTGCTCTGAGCGTTTCCCACGGGGTCAGGATTGACATTAGCCGTGTTCTACGGGACCAGGAGGTTCTCTGGGCATTTCCCACGGGGTCAGGATTGACATTAGCTGTGTTCTACGGGACCAGGATTTGCTCTGTCGGTTGTCTGTGAACCGTCGAAGTTTGGAATAGGGACCTTGCCATGGCTCCAAGGTTGATTATCGCGTCTGAATCCTGCTGGAATGAGGAGGAATGTTGTTGGTGATCTCTAGGCTATCTGTGAACCATCAAGATTTAGCTCTCTTTCTGATGGAGTCTGGTAGGAAGATATGGTTCCCTTTTTGTTTGTGCCCCTGGATTGTATACAGGGATCAATGTGATCCTACCTGTAGGGCAAAAAGTTTCACTTTATATATTTTTCTTTCCGCGATGCTCTATCATTTCAGCTTTTATATCGCGAAAGTCGCGATTGCCCAATCATTTCGGCTATTTTTCGCGGTGCCCAATCATTTAGGCTATTTGTTTTATTCACTCGCTACTTTTTATTACGAGTTGCCCAACTATTTCGGCTATTTTGTATGCATATATTTTTACTTGCTGATTTTGTTGCAAGTTTCCCCATCATTTCGACTATTTCATATGCATTTTAGGCTCGCTGACTTTTCACTGCGAGTTTGGGATTTGATACCGATTTAGGCATCAGTATTGCTACAACTGGGATATTACCAGGAGCGAATCATCATTTGCCTTCGTCGATGTCGAACAAAGGTGGCTTAGCAAACAGGGTTAGGATCCTGTCGACTAAGGCTTTTTTTGACTTTACGAGCCGTAGGGGTCTCATAAAGGTATTTCTCCCTACGAGTCGTGAGGATCTCGTAGATGCGTTTTCTCCTTAAGAATCGTGAGGAGTCTTAAGCGTATAGCCCCTTATAAGTCGTAATGATCTTATAAGAGTGTTTTCTCCTTAGAAGTCGAGAGAACTTACAAGGGTCGTCCACCGTGTGAACATATCCCTAGTCGCTAGTGGGACTCTGTTAGGGAAATGTTTGTTCGTGCCCGTAGATTGTATATAAGGGTCAATATTGAACAGCTTGTAGGGCAACATTGGAGATTGTGATGGCTTAAGAACAGGTTCAGATCCCTGTAAGCTAAGGCTTTTGAATCATATGAGCCGTGAGGGTCTCATAGGGGAATTCTTCTTACGAGTCGTGAGGATCTCGTAAGTGTGTTTTCACCTTAGGAATCGTGGTGATTCCTAAGTGTGTTGCTCCCTTGTGAGTCGTAAGGATCTCACGCAGGTATTTTCTCCTTACAGGGTCGAGAGGACCTTGCAAGTGTCTTTTAATGAGATTGCGCCCTTTCGGGTTTTCACAAAACTCGCCGGTAGCCCTGCTGTTTTTACTCACGGAGCCCTTTCGGGTTTTCATCCGTGCCCTTCTTGCTTATGGACATACTTTTTTTTGTCAGCCTTGGGATGCTGCGGTCCATAGTAGTTTATAGACGTCTCGGTCAACAGCCAGTTTTAGGACATAGTGGTCCATCGTTAGTTTAGGGACGTTACGGTCCATTTGCCGGCTACTACTTATAGAGTTTGGGCTTAGGAAGATAGCGAGCGGACATAGGCGTCGTCATCTATCGTTGACCTAGGCCGTGACTCGTCAAGCGTAGTATTTTTTAGGAAGCGACCGTTTATTGGCCTGAATGGTCTTTCACCATGCATGTCCATGAGTAGATAGGCTCTACCCTAGTAAATTTTGTCTATGATGTACGGGCCTTCATAGTTCAGCTCGAATTTCCCCCGCTTGGCACGATTGGGGATCATGGGTCTCTTGACCACTAGCACGAGTTCGCCTTGGCCGAATGTTCTCGGCCTAATCACTCTCTCGTATGAGCGCGTCATCTTTGCTTTATAAGCCTCCAGGTTTTGTTGCGCCATGAGCCGGGTTTCATCAAAGGCGTCGAGCTCCTCAAGCCGAAGGTGAGCATTTTCTTCGTCTGTTAGCTCGTAGCGAACCGCCACTCGTAGAGAGGGTAACTCTATCTCGAGAGGGAGTACCGCTTATGTGCCGAATACCAGTGCATACTGTGTTTGTGGCCGTTTTGAACGTAGTTCGATACGCCCAGAGAGCTTCATACAGTCTCCCGTGCCAGTCCTTCTTATTTCGAGACACCGTCTTTTTCACGATCTTCGTCAAGGTCTTGTTGAAAGCCTCAGCTAGACCGTTAGCTCGGGGATTATAGACCGAAGAGTATCTCCAGTTTATGTTATGCTGTTGTGCGAAGCGGCTGATTTTATGGCTTCTGCTGGCCGGCCCGTTATCGAAGATAATCCGTCGCGGAGTGTCGAACCGATAGATGACGTGCATCTTGAAGAAATGGAGGATGTTCTCCGTTTTCACTTCTCTCAGCGGTATCGCTTCTGCCCACTTAGAGAAGTAATCGGTTGTTGCCAGTATGAACCGATGTCCTCTGGACGATGCTGGTTCAATGGGTCCGATTATATCAGTTTCCCGCATTTCGAACGGCCAGCTAGCCACTGTTGGATGTAGCGGATTTGGATGCTGATGGATAAAGTCCCCATGAATCTGGCACGAGTGGCACTGCTTCGCGTATTCGAGGCAGTCTTGGATCATCGTGGGCCAATAGTAGCCCATCCTTTTGATCTTCAGCTTCATCTTCGGCCTGTCTTGGTGAGAACCGTAGAGCCCGTCATGAGTTTCTTGGACGACTCTCCTTGCTTCTTCAGGTTCCAGGTATCTCAGCCATAGAGAGTCGAACGATCTCTTGTACAGAGTATCATTGACGAAGGCGAAAGACAGAGCTCGCTTCACGAGCTGATGTCTTGATGACGAGTCTTCAGGTGTTCGACGGGATTTGAAGTAGTCTATAAAGACTTCTCTCTAATCCATAGCCTTTTCCTGGTCTTTTACTTGTAGGGTTGCTTACTCTGTCGTTCACTTTTCTTCGGAAGACTCTGGAGATATTTCTGCCGGTGCAAGAACCCGACGGCTTTACACAACGATCCTCACGTCATCGAGATTCTCGTTGGCCATTTCTTTAGCGAGCTTGGCTAATGCATCCGCTTTGCTATTTTCCGCGCGCAGTATGCTTTCAAGGGCATAGGCAGGGATTTGAGTCAGCAATTGTTGTACCCTTTCTCCGTACTTTACCAACTCCGGTTTGCACGTCTGATAGTCGCCGTTTACTTGGCTAACGACCAGTTAGGAGTCTCCGTATATGAGAAGGTTTTCGATTCCCATGTCGACAGCGATCTCAAGACCTGCTATCAAAGCTTCATATTTGGCTTCATTGTTCGTCCTCGGCTCTGTTAAGGAAAAGGCAAAGCGCATTATCCCTCCTTGTGGGGTCACAAAGATGAGGCATATCCCAGATTTGATTATAGGGGAGTTGTGCTTTCGCTTCTTCATAGAAGATGCTGCGTCGAAGTAGAGTTCCCATCGGGTATCACTCCCTCCTTTCTCCTCATCAATCGTGTCAAACGCGTGATCATCTGGCAATTCGTAGTTCAAGGGAGAATCGGCGGGTATCGGATACTCAGCGAGGAAGTCGGCGATGGCCTGGCCTTTCACTTCCTTGAGAGGACGATAAGTTATCGAGAGCTCCATCAAGAGCAGGGCCCATTTAGCGAGTCGTCCCGTTAATATGGCTCTTGACATCAAATACTTGAGAGGATCCACTTTCGATACGAGATGGACCTCATGTGCCAACGCATAGTGTCTGAGCTTCGTTATCGCGAAGATCAACGCCAGGCAGTGTTTTTCAATGGGGGAGTAATGTTTTCTGCCCTCAGGAGAACTCGACTTAAATAGTAGAGGGCTCTCTCCTTCCCTTGGTCATTCTCTTGTGCCCATAGCGCGCCTAAGGAACCTTCGAGGGCAGTTGTATACAGAATGAGGGGCTTTCCCTTGACTAAAGCGGTCAGCACCGAAGGATTCTGTAGGTATTGCTTGATTTCGTCCAATGCGCTTTGGCATTTGCGATCCCAAACGAACGGGGTTCCCTTATTCATTAAGTGACTGTAGGGAAGACATTTACCGGAGAGGTTAGCTATGAACCGCCGGATATACGCGAGCTTTCCTTGGAGAAACCGCACTTGTTTGAGAGTTCTTGGCGAGGGCATTTCCATTATCGCCATGATCTTCGACGGGTCTGTTTCGATACCCCGATTTCGTATGATGAATCCTAGGAATTTTCCCGAAGAGACTCCGAACGCACATTTCAGAGGGTTCATCTTCAGGTTGTATTTCCGAAGACGTTGGAATACTATCTTTAGATGCTCCCAATGCTCTTCGTGCGATTTGCTTTTCACCACAAGGTCGTCAATATAGCATTCGACGATTTCATGTATGAGTTCATCGAAAATCTTCGTCATGGCCCTCTGATAGGTGGCGCCTGCGTTCTTTAGACCGAAAGGCATCACTTTGTAGCAGAATATTCTCAGGGGAGTCCGGAAAGCGGTATGCTTTTGATCTTCGGGATGCATCTTTATTTGATTGTACCCCGATGAGCCGTCCATGATGGAGAAAACTTCATGAGTGGACGTACTATCTATCATCAGCTCGGTGACCGGTACTGGATAGTCGTCTTTCGGGCAAGCTTTGTTGAGATCCCGAAAGTCTACGCATATGCGCACCGTCCCATTTTTCTTCATCACTGGGACGATGTTGGCGATCCAGTCAGGATACTGAACCTCTTGGATGAAGCCGGAGTCGATTAGCTTCTTGACCTCAGCATTGATGCTCATCTCAAGCTCGAGCCGCATTCTTCTCGGTGCTTGTTTGATCGGCTTGACGTCCGGAGATATCGCCAATTTGTGGACGGCTATTTCTGGATCCAATCTGGGCATCTCTGAATAGTTCCATACGAAGCAGTCTTTATACTGCATGAGCACGTCTTTTAGCGTAGCCACCTGTTCTTTAGACAGCAGCTCGCTGAAGAATGTCGGCCGCGGGTCACTTGTCGTCCCTAAGTCAATTTTCTTGAGGTTATCTGCAGTAGTATGTATCCCATCTTCCAGCTCTTTTGGCGCCGGTGGAAACTCTGAGATCACCTCGTTATCATCGTTTTCGGGTTCTTCTTCTGACAGCGTTATCACATGACAGGTACGAGATCGCTTCCAAGACCGATGTTGGTCTGGTTCTACTCTCGCTGCATACGTGGCTTTCGGTTCATGCTTCTATGGTGGGGTTACCCTCCAACTGCTGGATAAAGCGAACATGCCTTGTTGATACTGGTCTTCTACCCAGTCTTTGAATGTGAAGCAGTCTTCGAGAGGATGTCCTATCGCTCGGTGATAGGAGCAATAGTCTAGATGATGAACCTCACCTGCTTGCTCGGGGTGCTTGGACTCCAGGAGCGTCATCATCTGATGTTTTATGACAAGATCGAATATCTTCCTTGTCTTGTCTTGGGGAAAAGAGTATACTCGGCCCATCTTCTTTACAAGAGACGAATCCAGGCTGCCCTATTCTCGATCGCGAGGCTTCTTGGACCCGCTTTGCCGCTGTCGAGCGTCTTTTCCGTTCTATAGCTTGTTTTTACCTCTGCGTCGGGTCTTCTGTGTGACGGGTTGACGACGAAAGGCATCGTCATTCTCTGTATCCCGCTGAAGGAGGCGCTGCTTCTTGGTTTTCTCATAAATGGCCATTTCGCGGCTATAGTCATCCCGGACTTTTTGACCCGCTTCCCTTATAAGCTTTTCCATCTGTTCATCGAACGACGGACTTGGCATTTTCACGGCGGGACCCCGTTTTGGTTCAGGGTTAGCATCTTCCCACAGAGCATCTCCCTTTTTATCGAAGTCATGTATGACACAACAGCCATAGAATTGCTCCCGTTTCTTGGATCGGATATATCCAAGCCCAATCGCTTCCCTCCTGTTGGGCAATTTTCGCTGAGTTCCGGAGACGTTCCAGATCCTGTTGTAGAACTGAGCTTGTCGAGCAGTCTGCTTAAGGGGTACGCCTTTGCGTCTCAACAGCCTTTTTAACTCCTCTGCGTAGTATCTGGGCAGACGGATGGACTGGAGCCTATCAAGCGGAGAATAGGCGACATGCCAGATTTCTTTCTCCACTTTGGTTTCCGCGGATCGATAAAAGAGGGTCACCTTTTCATCTTTTTGCCTGGGAGGGACGTAGAATGTCTGCAGTTCCTGCACACTATAGGTATCAAGTGCATCGAGCTCTTTGTAGTGCTCTTGCGGAACCATGGCGATTTGCAAACTCCGATCATCTTCAACGAAGGCTTGTATCGATGGCCGAACAGAAAATATGGCATTGACCTCATCTTCCGAGTCGCTGCCGAAGACCAGAATAGGGGTGGACGGTCCCGGCTTGTTGCATTGGGGTGGCCCTGAATAAACTATTTCTTCTTCTTCCTCGGTATCACTTCCGAAGACGGGAATAGTGGTGATAGCCTTGTTCTTCGGTTTATGGCATCTTTTTGTGTCTTCGAATTCTGGTAAGAAATATTTCGCATCTTCGTACTTTCGGACTTCATTTACGGAGAATAGGTTCAGCTCCCCTATCACGGTATACTCGAGACCATCCTTGAAATACTTCATACACTGATGTTGTGTAGAAGGGATGATGTTGTACTCGTGTAACCAAGGTCTACCGAGCAAAGCATTGTAACATGTCTTGGCGTCAATGACGTGAAATTTGATGTCCGTGACGAGTAGCCCAAAGCGTAACGTCAGTATCACAGACCCGAGCGTCCGTGATGAATGGGATTCAAACCCGGAGATGGTGATTTTATCACGAGCGAGATGCTGAACGCTCATGCAGATTTCCTTCAACACTCTTACATTGAGGATGTTGACGGAGGACCTATTGTCAACCAGGATTTTGCCTATCTTGATATCATGACAGTATCCGGAGACATAAAGGGGACGGTTATGCTCGCACGTCCCGAGGAGGATATCTTCATCGCCGAAGCTGATATCGGCTGTGTGCACTTCTTCCAGCTCGTCTTTCATCTTTTCTTCGGCGAGGAAAGCCTGGAACTATTCGGGATCTTGTAGTCCCTTGATCAGAGAATCTCTCGCCTCTTTAGATAGCAGAAGGGTGTTGAGAATGTTTAGCTGTGAGGGTAGCTTCCTCAAGTGTCAGAACGTTGTAATCCACATTACTTTTCTTTGGCGGGTCCTTAGCTGTCAGCTCTTCGACGACTCGATCATCGAGGGCAATATCCTCAGGGACTTTTTTCTTCCCTTTATCTTTTTTATTCGATCCCTTGTTTCCAGGCCCGAGATTCTTTTCGGGTAGCATGCGATTACGCAGCTGAATGTTCTCGCAGGTCTTCATTTCTTCTGCCTCAGAGGTAGATTCCTTGAAGAGAGTGCCAAGGGGTATTTCTTCATCAGAATCTCTCCTGAAGGTAGGAACTTGTGATCCCTTACTATCAACCATGCGACAGTTGCCGGCAGTTCTTTTGCGCTCATCTGTCGCGTTCTTCTTCTCTCGACGCGTCTTGCGCTTCATTCGCTTGAAATGCTGCCGGTGGGCAACATATCCTTGCCACCAGTTTTTAAAGGCGTTGCACTCCTCAGTAGGGTGTGTAGTCCTCTGATGGTACAAGCAGAAGTTAAGATGTACGTCCGCTTCATCAAGATGTATACCGCAAGGAGAATTTTCTCTGAAAGAGGGCAGCTTCATTCCCATCGATATGGCTTTGGCGAACCTTTTCCTTGTCTTGAACCCGTTTTTATTTGCGGCGGATGTACTTTGATCTGGTGAGAGTGTTTCAACCCTTTCGTTCAGTCGCCGACGTTTGGCCTTTTCAAATATGGCCATCTCGCACTCTCGATCAGCTTCGCTTTTCAGAAGAGCTTCGTTCAGGAATGCGTCAATCATTTCGTCTGATGGTTCTAGAAGTTCTGGCTTAGGATCCGCCCTCAGTTTCTCTGCATCCAGAGCTTCTTCACCGTTTATTAACTAGTGAGAGATCATATGGGATCTTGCTACATAATCCTCAGGTTCATCCGACGAATCTTCTCCATTGTCATCATCTCCGTCCTCAAGGACGTGGATGAGAAATTCTTGGAGTGTGACTGGGGTTCGCACAATCGGGTTATATTCTTCCAGCGCGTCAATATGTTTTTGCAGGTCCGTGCGCTTGTCTTCAGGCTTCACGGGATTTTTGGTCTTTTTCTTCTTCTTCGAAGACTTTGACGGCTGGGTGTGGGCGCTTTGACTATCACCACCAATTTTTGGAGTTGGGCGCGGCTTCAGCATTCCCTTGATGACTTCGAGTTCCAGCGGACTTTTCCATTTGATCGCCGGACATGTTTGGAGATCTTTCAGCATTCTTTTCGTTTTGGCTAAAAGAACGACCTCCTATGGAGCTTCTTCTATAAAAGAGCATGATGCCCCCGGTGTGTCTGCCTTTTTGAGAGCGTGCGGCTGGGGCGGGTTTACTTTCCAATTCTCGGACAGTGCAAATTTGCTCTGCTGGTATTGGTTCTCAATCCACCCTTTGAAGACGAAGCAATCTTCGATTGGATGGCCTATCGCGTGGTGATAGGGGCAATAATTGGGATTATTAATCTCACCAGGTTGCAATGTGCATTTTGGATTCGGCAAATTAATGAGCCTGTTGCACACCGCTGGTTCAAACAACCTCCTCGTTTTATCCCGGGGAAACGAATAAGGGCGCTTCATTTTCTCATTAAAGAATCGCCGTTTCTCGTCTTGGCGATCGGTTAGTTTCGGACCACTGGGCTGCTGTTGTGCATTGGCGACGAAGGTCGCTTTCCCTTTCCCTTTTTCATTCCGAGATTCCAGCTTCGAAGGAGATAATCTATGACCCATCTGATCCATTTGGCTAGC
This sequence comes from Agapanthus africanus, assembly GCA_030015575.1. Lineage (NCBI taxonomy): Eukaryota > Viridiplantae > Streptophyta > Magnoliopsida > Asparagales > Amaryllidaceae > Agapanthus > Agapanthus africanus. The sequence continues at coordinate 174,319,988 of JASDDO010000024.1, forward strand.
TTGTCAATCAAGGTCTGAAAAGTAGTTGGCTTGAAGAACATCATGAATTGAGATATGGTCGCCTGAGGGTCGAGAGTAGACATGAACATGCCTACCGCAGGAGCCTCTTCGATGCGCTGTTCGCACTTCGACCATAGATTCCGCCACCGTATCGTGTACTGGACCTAAGTTTCACCTGGCTTCACCCTGGTATTGATCAGTGCCGTGATTGGGGTACATTCGCTAGCGCTCGCAAAATGCTGGGTGAACAACAATTCCATCTCCGTAAAAGTTTTGACGGAGTCGTTGGGAAGCTCTGAGTACCATTCGAAAGCTATCTCCGCTAAGCTGCCGACGAATTGGCGAAGCAGTAGCTTATCATCCCCTCCAGTGTTGCCGTAGAGAGCCCTGAACTGAGCGACATGTTGATGGGGATTGCCTGTCCCCTTATACACATAGAATTTAGGAATTGTGTATCCGGGTGGGTACTTTATCTGATCGTACTATCCTGGATATGGTCGCCCAGTTATGACGACTTGGCCGGTTGCTTCATTCGCTTGATGAGCCCGTATTTCCTGAGCTATATAATCATCGAGCATGGCTTTAGAGATGGTCTCCTCCTTGGCTGCTGACAGAGCTGGCAGAGGATTTTATGTCTCTCCTCTATCATCTTCAATTATTACTGGAGGATTTTCGGCTGGAGGGTCCGGCTGGATTATCATGCCCACCATATCTTGGAATAAAAGGGTCATTTGTTTTATGTTGGCCTCTTGTTCCACAGCCTCTTTGTCCTTCTTCTCAAGCATTCTCCGAAGGAATTCAGCATCTGTTTCCTGCTCACGGTGCTGCTCCGAAGATGTCTCTGAGCTTGCTTTTGATCCCGTGAGTGCGGCCTTAGCTGTTAGCATCTCTTGGAGCTTTTGTTGTTGCTGCTCCTGAGCCTTAGTCACTGATCGCGTAAGCGATCGATGACCTGTAGAGATACGGCTATCCTCTTTTCCGGATTCCATATAGACGGTATGCACCACCATGCCCCCAGATTTAGGGCGTTTAGGCTCAGTGCCCTTGATATTAGTCCCAGACATGGGAATTTTCTCCGGCCTTCTCCTCTTGTGGACGGTCAAAGTTGAGGGGGTCGTTGCAGCAGGCACCCAAGTAGACGATACCTTCTGTGGTATAGTAGGGTGGTCCTTCTCTTGCCGAATCTTCATCTTTTCCGATCGGCGGGAGTAGTCTTGGTTAATCACCGAGTCTTGGACTTGACGCCGGACTTTGTAAATTTTGGAGGACAACCGCTGAGGGGGCTGTTCAAGCTTCGTCTTTGTGGCATTCTCCACAGGTGGAGGAGATCTTTTCAGCATCGCAGTCGGAGAGTTCTTGCGGACCCTCCTGAGTGGTTCAAAGCTGTTCCCAGTTGGAACAGCAGCATCGACTTCTACCATTGGAGCTGGCGGAGTCAATCCAGAGGGCGAACTGCCCCCAGCTTTCCTCACTCGGTGCCAACTTCTCAAGGAGTTGAGACCGGGTCCCCTAACTCTAGAATTGGCAGGTTGCTTGCCGCTCTCGTAGGAGTCTAAGGATGTGGGTTTGGCTATTCATCACGACCATGGAATCCGTGTTTTTCATTACTGGCTGAATTTAAAATACGGACCTACTAGTATATCCAATATTTAATATGTTGACTTCTACTGCTTGAGTTTTGTGATGTGATCATATAACTGCGTGAGACGAATGCTATATATATATATATATATATATATATGATATATATAATAAACATTGCTTATTTTTTGCACCCGCGCTAGTCCAGCTCCCGCTCTGCCGTTAGTTAAATAACCTAACGGTGCATGACGGGGCCCCGTGGCGAATGCGGATGGCATAAACGTACGTTCTATTTTCGTTTCTTTTTTGTGATATTTAGGGAAACATAAATGATGGGACTTCATTAATAAGATTAATGGAAAGAAAAGAAACCTAAAAATATTGTAGAATCAAAATTTTCAAAAAGATAGCTCTAGTTCTTGCTTTGCATAGTGGTATTTCTCGATGAATATCCAGCACCTCATTCGATGAGGAAAGAGCCGAGATCCTTTTCAAATGCTACAACTCACGTGGTTTGTTTTGAAAACTAATCGATTTTAAAAGCGGAGCTTAAACCACTCCTTTTCAAATCACTTGATTCTACAACGATATCAAGTTCATTACGCTAAAGGTTTTTATCAAAACCAGTGGTAGCCCTCCGTCATTTCAGATAAGGACTATTTAGTATTCGTGCTGCATTTGTTGATCTTGTCAAGGCGTAGTGTGCGGTAGCTGATTACTGCTTCTCTGCAGCATGTGATGTGTTAAGATTAGGGTAGTCGTACGGCTTTGTTGACCTTGTTAAGGGTCGTACGGGTGGATTTAATTCAATCACGAAATGACGGGTTGAACTTGGCTAGCGCTTATGATTTGTTGACCATTGCCAAGGTCATAAGTCTCCAGGGGTAAAAATAGATATTGGGAATTTCAGGTATTGAAATTTGCAATGAGATTGCATACCTTCTATGAGATAGTTGGATCTTGATACTCACTGCGAGTAAGTGTTACACCTGAGAGAGTTTTTCACTTTAAAATTAGATGATCCAGTACGTGTCTAAGAAAGGTGTTAACGGGGTTGTAACCCTGTGGAAACGAGGTTATTTAATTAGTTCCATGTGAAAGAATAGGGAGACTCCTTCGGAGTACCAATACCTGCCTGGCTGACCGATTGCCGAACTTGTAAGGTGTAATTAATCCCGGCTAATCTTACCTTTTACGGTTTGAAGGAAGATTTGATAAAAACAGTGGGAGCCATCCTGATTAGATAAGATAATAACCAATCTAATCTTGCAAAGAGCACACGCAAAAGTGTTATCCTCTCTCCCTCTCCTGGTAGCGACCATGAAATGCCTTAATCAAGATAATAATATAAATGTATTGACCAAACCCACTTATTATAATAAGCTGGGGAACGTTGGTTCCGCTTTTTCTTATGATTGTCATAAGTCTGAGCAAAGAATAGGAGAATATCAGGATTCTGACGCAATCCGAACGAAGAAAGAGCATGTTGATGCATCTTCTTCGGGTGTGTTCATAATCGAGAACTGTTTCTCAGTTTGCTCTACATCCTGGGTATTGGATACCAGATCAGGATTTCACGTATGTAATTTGTTACATAGGTTAAGGAGAGGTGGAGAACTGGGAAAAGGTGATATATCTCTCAAAGTAGAGAATGGAGCAATTGTTGCAGCCAAAGCAGTTGGCGAATATCACCTAGTATTACCAAATTGTAATACATTAATTCTGAACGACTTTTATTATGTACCAAATATGATGTGCAATATTATATCAGTTTCTTTGTTGCATAAAGAAGGATATAACTTTGTGTTAGAGGAAAATGTTATGATCATTTTCCTAAATCAAGTGTTGATTGGGTTTGGTAAGTTATGTAATGGTATATACATTCTAAATCAAATTATAGTTCTAAATATACAGAACATACACAAGAGGAAAAGTTCAGAAATGAACGAAGCTTTCTTGTGGCATTGTAGACTAGGTCATATCAATGCGACAAGACTAGCTAAATTGCATAAAGATGGATATTTGAATCAGTTCGAATTTACATCTTATGAAACTTGCGAGTCATGTCTCAAAGGCAAGATGACCAAAACTTCGTTTAGTGGACACGGAGAAAGAGCAACTAAACTCTTGGGATTGATACATAGTGATGCATGCGGTCCTATGTCTACACATGCCCAGAATGGTTTCTCGTACTTTATTACATTCACCGATGATCTCTCAAGTTTCGGACATGTGTTCTTGTTGAAACACAAATCTGAAGCTTTTAAAAAATTCAAGGAATATAAGTATGAATTAGAAAACTAAACGGGTAAAAGTATCAAAATCCTACGATCTGATCGGGGAGGAGAATACTTTAGCACGGAATTCCGAGACTACTTAAAAGAGAATGGGATTCTCTCTCAGCTTACTCCTCCGTATACACCACGACACAATAGAATATTGGAGCGGAGAAATCACACTCTATTAGATATGGTGCGCTCTATGATGAGTGTTGCTGAGTTATCAATTTCCTTTTGGAGTTATGCACTTAAGACAGCTGTATACCTATTGAATAGGGTTCCGAACAAATCAGTGCCTACCACTCCATATGAGATATGGAATGGGAAGAGACCATATCTTAAATGAGTTAAGATATGAGGTTGTCCGGACTATGTTAAGAAACAGAATCTGGACAAACTCGAGGCACGATCAGTTTTTTGCAAGATTGTGGGGTATCCAAAGAATTCACATGGATATCTATTCTACTATAGTGAGGAACAAAAAGTGTTTATTGCTCAACATACCACTTTTTTAGAAAAGAAATTTCTTGTAAAAGAAATTAGTGGTAATAAGGTAGAACTGGAAGAAGTTCCAGCTGCATAAACTACAACTGATGATTTGATAGAACCGGAGGATCCAATAGTCTCCGAAGAACCTCAGCCACTCCGCAGATCTAGTAAGGTTTCTCATCCACCTGAAAGATACTATAGTTTTCTCATAGACGGTGAGAGCGAGGATTGCATCATAGAAGATGATGACCCAACTAGTTTCGAGCAGGCCATCACAAGTGAGGACTCTGTGAAATGGCTGGATGCTATGCGACCTGAGATGGAGTTCATGTACACCAACAAAGTATGGACTTTGGAAGTTGCCCCTGAAAGGTTAAACCCATTGGAAGCAAATGGATCTTTAAGAAGAAAATTGGTGTAGATGGAAAGGTTGGGACCTTCAAAGCTAGACTAGTAGCAAAAGATTTTTTATCAACGACTTGGTGTCGATTATGATGAAACCTTTTCTCCAGTAGCTATGCTTAATTCCATCAGGATCTTACTTGCCATTGCTGCATACCATGACTACGAAATCTGGCAGATAGACATCAAAGACCGCTTTTCTAAATGGTGATTTAGAAGAGAGAGTGTACATGACACAGCCAGAGGGCTTTATAGACAGTGGGAGCAGCGGAAAGGTGTGCAAGCCGTTTAAATCAATCTACAGATTAAAGCAGGTATCGCGGAGCTGGAATATCTGTTTTGATGTGGCGGTCAAAGTGTTTGACTTCATAAAAAACGTAGATGAACCTTGTATATACAAAAAGGTTGTAGAGAGTAAGGTTGTCTTCCTCGTATTGTACATGGATGACATACTCTTGATAGGAAATGTTGTTCCTATGCTACACTCGGTCAAGCTCTTCTTATCACAAAAGTTCTCAATGAAAGATCCAGGTGATACCTCCTACATCCTGAGGATAAAGATCTATAGAGATAGATCTAAGCGGATGTTGGGATTGTCCCAATCCAGGTACATAAACACCATATTAAAGAGGTTTAGTATGAAAGATTCTAAGCGTGGTAATTTACCCGCTTGTTCAGGAACCACTCTCTCTAAAGAGATGTCTCCCAAGACTGATTTGGAGAGGGCTCGCATGATAGTGATACCCTACGCTTTTGCAATTAGGTCTATCATGTATGCGATGTAATGTACCAGACCAGATGTAGCTTATGCACTAGGTGTAGTGAGTAGGTATCAATCGGATCCTGGGGAAAAGCACTGGACAGCTGTGAAGAACATTCTTAAGTACTTGAGTAGGACTAAAGAAATATTCTTGGTGTATGGTAATGGTGAACTCCAGGTAGAGTCCTTTACCGATTCGAGCATCCATAGTGATAAGGACGACAGTAAGTCAGTCTCGGGTTTTGTCTTCACCCTCAATTAAGGGGAGGTATGTTTGAAGAGTTCCAAGCAAGATACCGCAGCAGACTCGACGATGGAGGCTGAATATATTGCTGCCAACGATGCTGCTAAAGAGGCCGTCTGGATGAAGAAGTTCATAGCTAAACTTAGTGTGGTTCCATCCATTGAGCAACCAATACCTTTGTATTGTGATAACAATGGAGTTGTGGCTTTGGCCAAGGAACCCCAGTCCTATCAACGATCCAGACATATTCTTAGCCAATATCACCTGATCCGGGAGATAGTAGATTGCCGGGAGATCGAGGTCAAGAGAGTTGACATGAAGGACAACACAGTGGATCCACTCACGAAGGCCCTTCCCCAGACGCAGTTTGAGAGACTTTTTGGGATGTTGGGTATGAGATACTACAACAACCGGCCTTAGTGCAAGTGGGAGATTTTTAGGAATATGTATGCCCTAGAGGCCATTATTGTATGATATAGTGGATGCTTGGACATATATAGAGAGGACTTTCTTGCTCGACATGATAGTATGATATCCGGTTGTTATTTATCTTAACATGTACACTTGTATTATTATACTTTCTCTCTGATACATTTTGATAAAGCTCTTAGGATGTTTGCTTAATTACCAGGATAATAATGTGGATCATACTACTGGGACTTGTGTAGTCCACAAGCACATCCTTTAACAATTCCTAGTCGAGGGAGTATCGAGACAGGGCATCGATATTCTAGAGTATACTAGTGTGTACGTTTCTTGACCCTGAAGGGGGAGATGGTTGATCCCATAACCATTGGTGTTTGACATCAAAGATTGTGCACATGTGCTCATTAGAGAATGGGTACACCGAACAGGACTCACCAAGAACTCCTAGATAGTACCATACCTATCGTCAGATAGCAGTTCTCTGGTGACACTGGTACAGGTTAGTCTGTAGACCCGAGATCGTCATAGTATCTTATGTGGTTCCCACAATGCTTTGATTTCCTCCCTACCACGGCTCAAAGGAGTCGTGCAAACAGGTGGATTTTGGGTACAGTCCCGAGTCACATGGAGGCAGTGAGCGATAGGAGGGGTTTCGTCTTTCCCGAATTGGGAGTTGATGTTGCGCTGTACTCGATTGGCTAGAGATGATGAGGTTTACTGGTAAGTGTTATCAGTAGTTTCTCGAACCGTTATGAGCCACACATCGGCATGACTTATCAAGTTACTGGGGTCTGACGATTCCATCCCTAGACTCGATATGCGAAATATCAGACGAAAAGACCGGATTGTACGGTAAGTGTTACTTATAGGATTCACGGGAGTTTGGAAAAGTTTGCTTGTTGATCTTCTATTCGCTCAATACCTGGATAGCCGTTACGTCCAGTTAGTACCGCTGATAGCTTGTGGGTGATTGATGTGATCATTACCTACTGCTGGCGTATTGACGAGTCTTTAGAGTCACGCACAGAGGTTTCATAGTTCAAGCGAAAAGAATTAGGGCACATATGCTGATATGTGCGGGAGCCTGATTAAATATGAGTATGTGATACCATATTCTAATCTGGCGTCATATGATATCGATTAGGTTATATGTGATATAACCGGATTATTGAATCATGTATTGATTTGATAATGTGATATACACATAAATGATATTAGTCGGTTAGACGTGATATAACCGGATTATTAAATCAATTGTTGATTTAATAATATGATATATATTTATATTTGATATAATTATATATTAACTAATATTATTTCTCACTAATTATTATTCTCTTAATATATATATTTATATGTATATATGTGATATATATATATATATATATTGGATTTTCTATTTTAAGAAAATAGAAAAGATGAGGTGGAAAATGAGAGATATTTGTGGAATGGGCGAGGCATGGCTTTTTCTTTAGTTTATTCATTTGTTATCACTATTGAAGTATGGTTCTAATATATTATTTGATAATATTGGATGTTTCAATAAGTGAGGTAAAAAGAGAAGCCATTCTTCACTTGTATTTTTTTTAGCTCATTTCACACACTCTCTTGATCTCTTCATCTTCTTCCTCCTCAAAGCCCTAACCCTCACATGTGTTGTGAACCCTAGGGCTTTAGAGTTTTTCTTAGTGAGCTAAACACCCTACTTCATCATCCTGTCTAGATTAGAACTTTAGACTAGGTTGTTTACTTCACTAATACTAGATTAGTGAAGAGATAGCTTGACCTAGAGAAACTTCGGATGGATCTTCTTCGGCGTGGAAGATCAAGGAGCAAGCTTGATCTTTCTTCATGTGGAGCCACGAGAAGTTGTAGGGACTACTACCTGGAGCTTTAGAAGTGAAGGACTTGGTCTATAAAGGTTGTTATTTCTTTCACTTAGTGTATAACTTGATATATCATCATATAAACCCTAATACTCTAGTTTGATTCTAGGTTAGTGTACCTTAGCATCCCAAATTTTTGAAAATTGCATGCTTGATGCCGATTTAAACATAGTAGTGGTGCTAGGAAACACTTTCATGGTATAAAAGCCAAGCTAGAACATTAGGGGAAGTCTATACGATGTTAAAGTGTTCGATCGAGTTACAAAACCTAACTTTTTACAAGTTTCTGTCCATTTTTTCAAAAGTTGAAATTTTCCAAATTAAAAATAGTCAAAAAATCGTGCAGGGTATTTTATGGATCTTCAAGAAAGACGAGGACCCAATTTTTTTAAACCGCTACGAAACCGCGGCCTAACCCCTTGTTTAGCTGCGGTTCCGCCGCAAGTTTGAGTGATTGTGGTATCGTGCTTCTTGTGCTGCTCCATTGTGATATTTGGCACTTTTTGGGTATTTTTAGTGAGGCTCAAGTTGTTGAGGTCTCTGTGATTTGTGGGTGTTTGATGAATCAATCGAAATGTTTAACATCGTCTAAATTATTATGATATGTGATACAATATTTGGAATCCACAATAATTAGTTTTGTGAAAACTAGTTAGTGTTTAGTAAATCTAGTGGTTTAGTATCGTTTGATCGATTGCCATGGAATTTTGATTTGGATCAAAACTCCATCGCAATCTCGTATTTTACGCGAACACTCGTCGAGAAACACTACTAGATAGCCACGCCCCATAGCCCCGACCAAGTGACTGTAGGAGAACCCCGTTGCCAAAAGCATCCACTCGGGTGTTCGCAGCCGCGGTGTTTCTCCTAAGCGCACTTCGTCGATGGCATCAGGGGTGCGGCCATCTACTATGGTTCCCAACGACCATTCGATCTTTTTATCGGGAATCTTGTTGAATTACCCGACCAAGTTATTGAAAAGTGTTTTCGATTTGAGACCAAAATGCAAGGTTTAAAGGTTAGGCATGAAATTCAGAATATGTGATATTCCGGGTTTATAATGTCTAAGTAATTTTCGGATTCTAATTATTGCAGTTTTTTATTTCTTTTCTGTGATCGAAAGTGTAATATATGGGGTATCCCCGATCTCGTTGCTATATGTCAACAGAATTTGAAATACGCATATTTACTTACGTTGATGACATGTGATGTTATGTGTTGCCGTGATATGATATATTGGATCATCATGATTGAATAGCCGGGGGGTTTTGCGTGAGATGAGAGTTTTTCAATTTTCATTCATGTAAAATTGTATGCAATATTCTTTTATTATGATACTTCTGGGTTGAGGATGATGTCACCATTGATGTATATTATTAACTTTTCCGCATTAGGATAGACCCAAGGCAGGGATATTTCATCCATTATTCTACCCCGTCCTACACACCCTAGCAAGCAAGAATTTACTCGCTCATGGTTATTAGCGTAGTAAAATAGAGATGGAAGATGAATGAAACCATATTTAAAATCAGAAAGTAATGTTGAATGTAATGCAGAAAAGCAATACGTAAAGTAAATGCGAAAAGAATTAAAACAATAGACTATCTTTATTGATCAACTATTGCATTACAACTTGCTCGCTGAAAAACTAAATTACAAGAACCTAGTTTCTCTCGTAAATCTCTCTCTAGATTGATAGGTAGATGAATAGATGATGAGATGCACAGCTCTCGGTCTTTTATATAGTCTCTGAAACTAGAAACCCTAGATGCCATATGGGAGTAGGTGACATTACGATTATACCCCTAAATTACCAGATCCTACGGCCTACAACAGACCGCGGAACCGCCGCCTTTATCCCCGTTTGACCGTGGATCCACCGCCTCCTAGTGGGTTTGGGACTTGGGATTTTTTCTGGCTTTTTCTCTCGATATTTGGAGATCTTCTTGATATTCAGATTCTGAAAATATTACCCGTAGTCTCTACTGTTGCTAGATTTTTTAATTTTCTTCTAATATTTGACAGATTCGGTTTGATATTCCGATTTGATATGGATATCCTACTTAAATTTCAGATCTGATCTAATACCTGCACAATATCTCAAATCAAATTTTTAGTAGCATTTGTTATTTTTGAGATATTATTCCAACCATTTATATAATATAATATTTTGAGAATATGGATTAGGAATATTTGACATGATATGCATATTTTAATTAATAATATTTCACTTAAATATTATATGCATATATTTTCCCTAATTATATTAATTATAAATGAAGAAACATATGATAATAATCTTTCTACAAATAAACCCACATATGTTTTTTATTTACAATTAACACTTTTTATTAGTTAATAATAGTAGGGAAAATGTTCAAACAAATGTGCAATATATTTTACTAATCAAGTCACGACTGTGGAAACAAAGGTGCAGAATCACATTGCTAAGAATCGATAATAAGCTCGATGAACGTCGTCGCCAAAAAGAAGAGACTGAAGCCCTGCTAGTTGTTTTGGAAAAGAGAGAAAAGGAGCTTGAGGAAAGGAGCAAATATTTTGCCAGCTTGCTGGGTGCTTCACCTTCTTAATTTTTTTGTACCCCTTTTACATATTGTATCACTTAGCAATTTTGACTCATGAATAAAGGATATTTCTTTTCATATTTGCATCATTCTATCTTCTGATTGCCCTAAAATGGCGTAGATTAGTATATTTACTCGTTTCGGAATGTTCAGTTTACCCTTCCCTTAGGCTTATAGGTAAACTCATCCTAACGTTAAATATACATAACCCCTTTTATCATAGGAGTCTGTAAGGTTTGTAGTACTGGGTTAAGTTTATCGTACCGTCGTGTTGGCTGATATTTCCCAGACATGCAATCCCTTAGGTTGCGGCTTGAGTAGCCACGTGTTTTGTCGTGTCTCTGATCTTTTCTGAGGTTGGACACGGCGTCTTCAAATAGTCTTCTTAGGTTGGAATATCCACACTACCATCGGAAGATCCAGCGTTAGGTATTGCAATGGCGCTTTACTTGAGATTAGGGTCGATTTGGAACCCCAAGGAGTCATGAACGCATCCTTCTAAGGTGAGATGACATCCAACAGTCTTTAGGCTTTGTATATATTACCATCAAGGCCCAAATCCAGGAATATGTCGTCACTTTGCTTCATTTCGAACCCTAAGTTTTTAACGACGCCGCAATCACATATCACCGGAGTGAGTCGGGCATGCCTGTAGTCTATGTGCTATGCCATCCATATTCAATTATACATTTTACGGAGTGTGGGGAAAGACATCCCTCCTTTTCATTCATGAACTATCTGCAGGAGTCGAGATTCGAACTACCTGCAGGGCAGAAAATATTTTATTTTTATCATTTTTCTCTTTATTTTTATTTTCCATGATGCTCTATCCTCTTCGCTTTTCATATCGCGAAAGTCGCGATTTCCCAATCATTTTGACTATTTTTCACGGTGCCCAATCATTTCGGGTTTTTTTTCGCGATGCCCAATCATTTCGGCTATATTTCTCATACTCATCAGTTTTACTTGCTACTTTTTATTGCGAGTTGCCCAATCGTTTCAACTATTTTTTTATTTTTCATACTCATCAGTTTTGTTGTGAGTTAGAGACTTGGGATTTGATACCTTATTCGGCATCAGTATTGCGATGATTGGAATATTGCTGGGAGCAACTCATCATATGCCACTGCCTATTTCGGCTAATGGTGGCTTATATGACAGGTTTAGATTCTTTCCAACTAAGACTTTTTGACTTTACGAGCCTTAAGGGTCTCATAAAGGAATTTCTCCCTATGAGCCGTGAGGATCTCATAGGATTATTTTCTCCTTAAGAGTAGTAAGGGCTCCTAAGTGTGTTTTCATCTTGTAAGTTGTAAGAATCTTACATGAGTATTTTCTCTAAGCCGGTCGAGGGGACTTACATGTGTCGTTCACCATGTCGAGAAATATCTCTCGTTTTTGGTGGAACTTGGTTGGGAACATATTTATTTACGCCCGTGGATTGTATACAAGAGTCGATATTGGACCACATGCAGGGAATAAATTTTGTGGGGTTGTAGTGTCTTAAGAACATATTAGATCCCTGTAACTTAAGACTTTTGAATTCAATAAGCCGTGAGGGTCTTACAGAGGGTATATTCTCCTTACGAGTCATGAGGATCTCGTAAGTGTATTTTCTCCTTACAAATCGTATGGATTACTAAGTGTGTTTCTCCTTTATGAGTCGTATGGATCTCACACTGGCGTTTTCTCCTTACAATGTCTAGAGGACTTTGCAAGTGCATCTTTTCTTTCTTTTCAACGAGTTTTCACCCTTTCGGGTTTTCACAAGCTCGCCATTAGCCATCATGTATTTACTCACGGCGTCCTTTCGGATATTCATCTGTGCCCATTTTGCTTGTGGATGTACCGTTTTTTTTGTTTTTTTAAGGACTGCATCATCAGCGGAGCTTCATAGCCGGTATGACTTCAAGTGCAGCCTTGCAGGTAGGACTTGAGTTGCAATCTTTGCCAGTGAGACCTAAGTTACAATGTAGATCTTAAGGAGCATACTAGTTTAAGGAAATCACGGTCCAACATTCCCGTGTTCAAGAGGATGAGCTAGTTTAAGGACATCTCAGTCCAGCATCCCTTTATTAGGAACGATATACTAGTTTAGGGACATTTTGGGTCAACATCATCATGCATGGCGCAGTGTATTAGTTTAGGGACATCTCGGTCTACTATTCCCGTGCTAGGGACGATATACTAGTTTAGGGACATTTCGTTCCAACATTAGTTTAGAGACATTTTGGTCGAGTACTAGTTTAAGAACGTAGCGGTCCAATGGAACTGGGATGGGGTATGTCTTATTTATACACGTGAATTGTATACGGTTGATTATATGAACCAAACGTTAGGGCCAAATATATTGGTTTAAGGATATCACGGTCCAACATTAGTTTAGGGATATTTTGGTCCAACATTAGTTTAGAGACATTTCGGTCCAGCACTGTGCATTCATGAGATGACTGTTTACCGCCGAAAATATAGACGAACTGGGATTGAACGTTTTGCCTGAATTTAGGGGCAGATGTTATTTGGAACATATTCGTCCACCTCTCCGAAGATGCCAAGTTGATTTATGGCACCATTTATCGGAGGTTTGGACAGATGCGATCAATGTAGCGTAACTTTATCAGATTCCCCCTCTTTAAGGGGGTTTTCATTGTGGAGACGCTCTTCCCTGTAGGCGCAAGCCCCTGAAGTTAATTACACTATTGCATTGCGATAACAACTTTCACCTGCTCTGGTAGGTCACTTCATGTCATATTATATATATTATTTATTATGGTTGCTCGTGGATTGTATACGGTGACTAGTTTATGTCGTCGCCCGTAGAGCGTGGATCGGTCCAAATCCGTATATATTAGATTTTGGTTTGAACCTAGGTCATATGTTCTATCAGTTCGGGGGTTTAAGGATCGTTAATCTTGCTTTAGATTAAGATCAAATTAAATATATGAGCATACGGGCTAAAGATACGTTAGTCTTACATAAAACTAAGATCAACTTAGAAGTGCAATTAAGGATCATTAATCTTATTAAGATCAATTTAATAGGGGTGAGCATATGGGCTCGGTTACAATGAGCAATATGGGCTCAAGAAGTTTAAAACTTCATAGACTTACCCAATTTTGGAGCTCGGTCTTGGACTTTTATATTATCCAGCAAGTGCTAAGCACTTAATTATTTAGACTATGGATATAATATCCAGCTCATGCTCTGGCACTCACGTGGATATCACATAGGGCGCTAAGGCTCAGGCATTCACGTGAGTATCACGTGAGACGCTCGGGCTTGAGCGTTTGCTTATTAGTTCTAAGCACTTTTTATACAATGCTCACGTGGATATCACGTAGATGCTCAGGCTTGAGCGTTGCTCTATTAGTGCTAAGCACTCTTTTATACAGCGCTCATGTGGATATCACGTGATGCGCTAAGGTTCTAGGGCTCACGTGTGTATCACGTGAAGTGCTAAGGTTCTGGCACTAACGTGAGTACCACGTGACGCGCTACCATATGCATGCGGAGATTAAACTCTGGTACTAAGATAGAATTAAACTCTTCACAGAGATAATCAAATTCTCTCTATATATATTTTTCCTGCAGATCTCGTTAATGCAAGAATTAAGTTCTTTTTTATGGGAACTAAGTTCCAAAGGGTAGAAACCCTATCTTTTCATATGAAATCTCGGTTTCTTCAGTATATTTTGAAGGAACTAAGTTTCTGGAGTATAAACTCGATCTTTTCTTCTCTTTTTTGTGATGATGGTGGACAGAACACCAATAGTTCTCCTCTGAATCTAAAATTAAGATTAAGACCCTTCTATGAGAATTAAATTCTCTTTTTGATGAAGAGCTTGTCTTATGGATTAAACTCTTCACAGAGATGATCAAGATCTCTCTCTATATATTTTCCTAAAGATCTCGTTAATGCAAGAATTAAGTTCTTTTTTATGGGAACTAAGTTCCAAAGGGTAGAAACCCTATCTTTTCATATGAAATCCGGTTTCTTCGGCATATTTTGAAGGAAGTAAGTTTCTGGAGTATAAACTCCATCTTTTCTTCTCTTTTTGTGATGATGGTTCACAGAACACCAATAGTTCTCCTCTGAATCTAAAATTAAGGATAAGACCCCTCTATGAGAATTAAATTCTCTTTTTGATGAAGAGCTTGTCTTATGGATATTAGTTCCAGAAGAATAACTAAGTTCTTATGAAGGGTTAAACCCTTTTTATGCATGTGATAGGTAAATGAGATATTTTTACCTCTGTTTTTACCTAAGGTTTGAGAGGAAGAAGAAGATGTTCTTCAAAGAGAATTGAATTCTCGGTTGTAGCCGCTCTCATCTTATGGAATTGATTCTCTCCTCTATTTTTTTTTATCTCATGTGTCCTTTATATAAGTATAAAAGTTGTTGATTAGTTGAGAGGATCTCTCATTTAAGAGATCTTAACCTGATTTTATAATCAGGTGGTGATTTTTTAATCACCGTTGGATCATAGATCCAAGGCTTTCTGTTTAACAGAGTATATTTTTCTTGTTTTTAACAAGATTGAAGGAAATATTTTCCATGTATAGAATTTTAATTCTATTTTTTGATTCAAACGGTGGTTTTTAATCACCATTGGATTTTTAATCCAGTGGTCCTCTGTTTAACAGAGCAATATTTCTTGTTTAAAAAAATCGGGTAGATATTTTTCCCCAAATAGAATTTCATTTTATCTTTTGATGATTTTTTAATTATCATTGGATCTTTGATCAAACGACTCTCTGTTTAATAGAGAATATCTTTCTTGTTTAGAGAAATATTTTCCCATGTAGAATTTAATTCTACCCGAAGCGAACTGCTTCAAATTTGGGTGCTGACGCTCACGTGCTATGCACGCGGGCACTCACGTGTCTGGCAAGTGAGGCTATCTTATGATTTATTCCCATCAGAAACAGATGACCATGTGCTTTGCACGCGAGCGCTTACGTGTCTAAAACATGGGGCGCTACCTTAAAATTTAATCCTATCAGAAATAGGCGTTCACGTACTTTGCACGCGGGTGCTCACGTGTCTAACACGTGAAGCACTGCATTAGGATTTAATCCTATCAGAAACAGGTGCCAACGTGCTTTGCACGCAGGTGCTCACGTGTCTAACACGTGAGGCGCTTCCCTATTTTTATGAGGGAACAAATGCTCCAACCGTTGTTCTCACGTGTCTTGCACGTGGGTGCAACGGTGTCCAACCTTTAAGCCGTTTGATCTGTCTCGGGATATGGAGAATCTGAAATGACCTCATCTTTCTATAAATAGGGCATTAAACCCTAGGCGACAGCTGCGCCTCCGTTTCTTCTTTTTCTTTGAGAATTTTATTCTCCATTAAAGCTTAGCTCTGTCGTGAAGCTTAGTTCTTCATTTTTCCTTCATAAATCTGCATTGCAGACTCACTCTGCCCAATTTTTTGTAAGTGTCTTTTTCAACAGAGCTTAGCTCTTGCATTTGAAACATTTCTCTTCAGAAATTTCGGAGTTGAACTCCATTTTCATCACAGAGCTTGGCTCTAGCAAATTCTCTTTGGGGATTTTTTGAAGTTTTGACTTCATTTGTTGTCATAGAACTTAGTTCTGATTTAAATTTTAGATCATATCCCCTTTGAGGATCTTTTGAATTTTTAACTTCATTTTTTATCATAGAACTTAGTTCTGATTTCGATTTTAGATCATATCTCCTTTGGGGATATTTTGAAGTTTTGACTTCATTTGTTATTATAAAACTTAGTTCTGATTTCGATTTTAGATCATATCCCCCTTGGGTATTTCTTTCTTTATTTTATTTCAACAGAGCTTTGCTCTGATAATTTTTAATATCAAATTCGTGGTTTTGGGGATTTTTAGGGCTTAACTCCACTTTATTTTGTAGAGCTTGGCTCTGATCTCGATCATTTTTTTCTTCAGGGAAATTTTGGCATTTTTATACCATTTCATATTATTAAACAGAGCTCAGCTCTAAAAATATTTATTATTAAAACCCACCTTGGAGAATCTTTTTAGATTTCTTTACTGGGCACATGTTCCAATCATTAATGAACCGCCATTTTGATTCTGTGGGGTCCACTTTGGACTTAGTGATTCTAGCACTTCTTGCTAAATTTCCTTCTGGTTTTTTTCATTTACCATGACTTCGATTCCCTACTTCCCTTATACTCGTTCAGAAAGTGCCTTTGCTGATGCGCCTACTGATCGTGAAGTCCTCGCTTTGATTTGGGACCACAATCCGGAACAGAAATCCCCTCATTTATGGGGACATAGTACAGTCACATCATCCGAGAACGTCGCGGCTTTACTTGTGAAGCACCTTCAGAGCCAATCCCTCCAATTCAGTATACGAACTTTCTACAGAATGCTTATGCGGTGGAGGAAATTAATTGGACTGCAAATGGCCATCTTCATCCGTCTATGGTATCAGTACCGGTCCAATCACCAATGACTATAGATATTTTGGGGTGTCGGATATTCCAAGGAGAGGCATGGCCGTGAGGGTAGGTTTATACCATAAGGGTGACCCTACATCATCCGACGGGTTATCTCGCTTGGGCTGGTTATGTCATATCCGCTGAAAAGTAATTACTTTTGAAGACTGGATTGTATCCGGCAATGTACGCATTCCTGTTTTATTATCATACTCCTCACGTATGATGGGTCAAGTCATTCGTAGAATAATGGAATATCCTAACCTATACCTTTCTACTATCAGACCGGGAAGTATCGATCTCTCTGGAAGAGTTTCGAGAAATCTATGGATTACCCATCAGAGGGGAGTATTACGAGGAGATACTTCCTCCTGACGAATACATTTTCGCGACAGAATCAGTTGTTAGTGGCCTAAAGGCTAAGAACGTCATTCGGCATAAATTCCCGGGTCTCATCAAGGTGTTGAATATCTATGAAAGCTTATATTTAGAATCAGGAAGACATGGGGTCAGTTTCGTAGATTTCATCGTCCGTTTCCTTCGCGCAGACGTTTTGTCCCGGAAGACTGCGAAATTTGCGAAGCTTATCGATCCTTTCGAGTTTGGTTTGGAAAAACGGCTGACTGCTGATAAGGATCTAAAGCAATTCTATATTCCGGATGCTCCCGTCATTTCTTTTGAAGAAATTGCTGCCCCGGGTATAGACGAAGAGACATTTCTTGTGGGCTTCATCGGTTTTTGGCTTAGCTGGTTCGTGCTTCCTATGTATCATCGGTTCATGAGACTGTCTATCTTTTACCCCGCTCACCGCATCACGAAGGGAATGCGTGTGGCTATCGATATTGCGGATTGGTCCATTTATATGAAGGTTTCAGCATTGTAGCTAACACCGCCCAGCGGGTATGGAGCCCTTAAACTTCCCTCTTCACTACTTTAAATCGTGGATCGAAATGCACGTGCTGGGTTCCTTCGGTGAGCATAAGAGACCCGAGTTCTATGGCGGATATAACTTCTCATGGATCATGAAGTTAGTTGATACTTCTTCTCCCGATCCAACGCAATGGGTGACTCGGCGATTGCTCATGCGTCCACGCCCTATAGAAAATAGCATGACCTTCATCGACAGGGTTTTGACCACTAGCAAAGAACCTTTGAGGGCGGTCTGGCCACTGCATGATGTGTTGAAGGACAGGGTTTTTGTTTTGAAGGCTATGGAAGTCGCACACTTGTGCTCCATCAGGCCTGGATTCCTAGTATATCGACGAAATGCTTCCGTGTTATTCATGCGCTACAACCCACATCGCTTTACCCAGCAATTAGGCTACGATTAGGGTGTTCCCCTTGAGGCTTTTCTGGACAATCCTATCGCTACGGAGGAGACTGTTCGCGATGTTGTCCATTATTTCATGCGGTTGAACACATGGTCTTATTTCTTGATGGCCGAGCCAGAACATATTCCGAAGGCCTTATCTGTTTGTACCACCTGGTATCAACATGCGATGGGTGCTATTATCAAAGAAAAAAGGTGGATGCTTCTTGATCATAAGGATTCTATCCCAACCAACAATCTTGCAATTCCGTTGAAACGGTGATCAGTCGTCCGCCCTTCCTTAAGGGAGGGCAATGCGATGGTGCCTCTGTGAGTCTTTTCAATGGCGTCGACGAGTAGATCAAGGCCCGATTTGAGTACCCATGGTCGCGTGATGGATGCAACACCACTTGAGTCAGATATTGCTCTGAAATTGGAACACGCGGTCCGAAGATACCCGTAAAGAAAAAACACCATTGTCAAGCACTGCTATCTGCTCCTGGAAGAAGAAGAGGTCGATGTTTTTATCTGATGTCATGTTCGGTCAGGAGGCCCATGCTCCCTATAGCGAGGGTTTGTTTGAATATGGAACAAATGATGATCTCTTTCTCCCTGAGACCTCTGCCGATGAAAATGCAGCGACTAATCTTCAAGCGGCCCTCGAAGCATCCGAATGGTTATCCCGTGAGCAAGCGGCGCTTGCTGCTCTTGCGGCGTCTGGTATATCTCATTTACACTCTTTGCATATCCTAGAGCAAAATGATATCGTACTTTATTTTTAACACTTTATTTTCTCAACAGACATCTTTGCTGAGGAAGCTCTCCAAGTGTCGATAAGGACGTATGAGGAGGAAGAAAGGTTCCGTGCTTCTGTAGGTTTCGGTATGACTTGTTTTGTGCATTTTAGAATGTATAGCTTATTTCATCCAAGTCTTGACTCCTTTCCTTTATTCTTTTATAGGAACTTCCATGGCTAGCGCTGACTCGAGCGGGGCACGGTCCTTGGGTGTCCATACAGAGAATATTCCTCCTTCAACAACCGCTACGGAATCTCCGGAGCCACCGATTGTTGCTCAGGCTTTCTTCGTGCCACTACGAGAGGCGTTGTTGAAACAACAAATGGTGGATGTTGCAGTAAATTCTGAGGTTGGCTTCGATTCGGACGAGAACCTTCCTTTATCGGTTGTCCTTAAGAGATCTGTGAGGACAACACAAGCAGAGGAGAAGCGTCGGAGATATGCGGAAAGGGAACATCATGCCACTCTGGCCTCGGGTGCTGGCTCGAGTGAGATACGAACTTCTAATGCTCCTATAGAAGACATCCCTCCTTTTATAACTATCGCTTCGGCTGTCATGCTTTCAACTAGCGTCCGTCCTCCTTAGTATTGCCACGAGCCACAAAGTCAAGACGAACAGTGACGCCTACTCCAGCAACTCCTGGGGTTGACTTCGCTTTATCGACCGCTCTGTAAGTTGATGTCGTGCACCCTGCGGGTTTGTGGGGAGGCAGAATTTACAAAAAATGATTTTTCAAAGCTTCGCAACACCGACTAAACTCCAGAATCTTAACAGAAACCTTAACTAGCTAAATCTACTAAGAGGTTATAACTACTCGGTAAGAGGTCCTACGGGTCTTCTTCTCCTCCTCTCCTTGAGCTCCTCGAAGGTCCCGAACGCGCTTGATCGTCGGCCTCCTCGTGTCGAAGATGATCCACCCGAGAGTCTATACCTCAAGCTCCAACCTCTAAACCGAGGTAACTAGGGTACCTAATTCGCTAAGCTAGGTAGCCTAGAAAATGTAGAGTATCTAATGGAGTATTTTATCTCATGAGACCATAGGGTTCACAACTCATGTGAGGGTTATGGTCTTTGAGGAAGAAGGATGAGAAAATGGAGAGAGAAATGAAATGAACAAAAGAGCTAGGTCTTGTAAAGGATGAGAGAATGGCTAAGTGTTTGCAATGATCAAGCATGGATTATTTTTTATAGAAAATAATCAACCAAGCTTGAATAGTGAAGCCAAATGAATAAACAAAAGACTTAGCCATGCTTTCATCCATGCCTCAAATATCTCTAATTTCCACCTCATTAATCTATTTCCATAAATAGATAATCCAAATAATGAGGTATCCCCTTGTAGGATTATGTCTTGTGAAATTACAAGTATGCCCTCACCGTATATACATAACCGTATTCTTATTCCGAAAAATATGAATACAATGAGATAATAATAATCCAATAATATAATACTAGGATCCGGCTTAAACCAAAGCCCACTAGTATTATCCGTCCGAACAACATCCGTGTAGCCAGTACACGTATGTGATCGGAACCCTGCCGTAAAACCATACGGCTTCTACATCGTTTTGCCCGAAGCAGGGAAACCCTCTGTGTGGGACTATAAAGACTCGATAGTATGTTGGCAGTGGGTTTAACCACAAGTCCGTCAGCGGTACTAGCTGCACGTAATGGATACCCAGGTATCTGTGGATAAGAAGGTCGATGAGCAAACTCATCAGAACTCCTACTGAGCCTATCTATGACAATCTCCGTACAGTCTGGTCTGTTCGTCTAAGATACTCGCATATCGGGCCTAGGGGGATGGTAAACGTCACACCCCTAATAGCGCAATAAATCATGTCGCGGCAGAGCCAATACACCATAAGAAACTACTGGAGTACCTACCAGTAAATCTCGCTTGCCCTGGCCAGGGACTTTGTGTAATGGCTTTCCGAACACAGCGCGATATCAACCCCCAATACCGAGAGAGACGAATCCTATCTAACCACTACTGCCTCCAAGTGCTTTGGGACTGCACCTAACTACTACCTGTTTGCATGACTCCTTTGAGCTATGGTAGGGCAGTAATCTAAGTACAGTGGGAATACACTCGAGACGAATAGTGATGTCAAGTCAACGGACTAACCTATACTCATGCCACCCAGGAACTGCTACCTGACGATAGGTATAATACCAACCAGCAGTTCCCAACGAGTCTGTCCAGTGTAACTCATAACCCAATGAACACCTGTACACTATCTCCAGTACGACGTACTAATGGCTGTGGGACAGACCATCTCCCCTGCTGGGATGAGAAGCGTATACACTAGTCTACTCTGGAGTATCGATGCCCCGTCTCGATAATCCTACGACTAGGGACCTGTATAAGGATGTGCTTATAGACTACCCAGCCCCCACTAGTGTGACTGTGTATAAGCGATATGCTAAAAGAAACACATGCACATATTGAGATAGAATCAAACCAAGTAGCAAACTACCATTTTGAGCATGACTGTTATTATAACTGTGAATATCCCAAGCTTCCAAAATATAATATACAATCCAGTATGATACAATAATGGCCTCTAGGGAATATATCACTAACACGCACATAGGCAAACTGCACAGGCAGCTCGTGAGGAGGCGGAGCGCCTTATTCGGGAGAAGGCAGAACATGATGCCTTGATTAAACCTGGTAGGATTTACTTATTTTTTGAGTTTCTTCATATAACAATTTATTCAAACTTTAACATCCATTTTTGTATGACGACATCTGATACAGTAGGGACAAGCTTGGGTGCTAAAGCAGCAGATGAGGCAGCGACATCTGGAGATTTTGGGTGCTGAAGCAACAGTTGGTGCTGAAGCACGCTATATGTATTGAGTGCATCAAGTTACTTATAATGTCGAGATGGAGCCATCATAATATGTAGACTCTGATCCACTTCGGCAAGAGTCTGCGTCAATGGGTGAATGGAGAACATTCGGTTTCTAGCAAAAATGAGATAATGAATGCCAGCAAAGAGACAATCCACAGTGTATAACCAGTGTGTGTGTGTGTGTGTGTGTAAAAATGCATGTGGCATCTAAATAAGAAAGGAAATGTCTAAACTAGCATGCGACATCATGAATGCTAAACAATACTATTAAACTATAAATTATCAGATAGTACGAGTGAAGTATCATTTCTCTAATGTGTATGTGGCATGGCAATTACCAATGATGATGTGTGTGAGCATGCAGTAAGTGTACGTGCAAAATACGCATCATTGGTAATGGTGCATGTGTCCTAGCAGGCGAGATTGTAACAGCTAATGAAAGCACATGTATATATACGCAATGCAATGGAATTAACATGAACAACAGAAAAGAAAATAGTAAACGCGGCAAGATACGATATACATATATATATATATATATACGAGCCATACGGTTACCGTAGTTAAAATAGTACGAATCGTTATTTTTAGAAAAGTAGGGATTACGGTGTTTTTGAGAAAAGAATTACCTTTTGAAAATCCGTAGCATCCCTCGGTTTGCCCTTTGAAAATGCATACGATTCGTTAGTTTTGAAAATAGCTATGATTCGAACTCTATTCGAACACCTACCTAATTAATTAAGGGACTAAACTAAAACAGTGTCGAACGTGAATAGAAATATATACATATCCTAGTCGATATATCTAGTAGTCGGTGATCCAGCCTCATAGCATCACGTACGGTATAATCTATCGTACGGCATCCTCGAGTCAATAGTGCAGATCAATCATCATATAAATATATCTCGTACGGTAAAATTCGTCGTACGGCATCCTCAAAATCGAAGGCATGGGTCAAATATCATATATCATAATTCATACGATATCATCCATCGTACTATATCATAATCAAGGGTACGGATCTAAGGTCACGTACAATCTATTATCTCATCAAATCGCATGTTATCGCATGTTATGTGTATTTCGCCTACCGATCCTTTAATATATCGCATCATATACAATGTCTCATCTCAAATCATATATCATAATCTCTTGATATCGTGTTCGATCGTATCAACTCATAACCATATAACATATCATATCCTCATCTTACACGTGTGTACACACACACACACACACACGTATACATATACATATATATCATATCAAGTGTGTGTGTGTGTGTGTGCGGAACAAAAATTACACTAACGGCTCACGACTATGGAAATAACACCAGGGGTAGACCTTCCTATGAGTATGCATAATCTAGCCTAAGGTCTCTTGGAATCCTATTTGCTAACTATCCATATATCACATTACGATATGAACATAATATAAATAATATCCTATTCTATGGTTGCGGGGGTGCCATACGCCATCCACCCGACTTCCCCCGTAGATATACATCTACCCATCTACAACGCCTCACTCTAATCGATCCCGACGGATGCCTTTCCCTCCTTCGTTGTCCCGAAAATCCATGCGCTTGTACCTACAAATCAAAACACATCGTATCACATCAAAATCATATTTGAAAACCGACACGACACGCGAAGCACACATAGGTTAGAACCTATGGTCAACACGTGCTAAAACAACAAAATACTCCCTAACGTCAACGTGCGAACGTCGAACGACCAAGTTACATCAAGAAATCCAAAAACCCAAGATTCAAATATCGGAAAATATTGTCAAAACCAACTCAAAATGCTCCCAGATTTTTTACAGGTAGTTTGGGATAAAACAAATAATGCAGTGGCTGAGTTATAAGGAGTGAGCTACAGGCTAAACCCTAACATCAAACTCCAAAATTGACCCGTCGGAAGGTGCTACAGTAACTGGTGTCGCCGGCCCAAATTTGGAATTTTGGTCTCGTTTTTCTGTGGTGGTCTTCTAGTGGTCTAAATAGGTCGATGCAGTTGTTTTTTTCTTATAAAGACCCCAAGTTGCTCCAGAATTCATTTGATCCTCAAAACTCCACAAAACTGACATCGGAAAATTCTAAAATCAAGCCTTGCATTTCTAGACTCTAGTCTAGCTGGAATACCACCACTAAGGTCTTGTAAACACTAACTAAACCTCAATTACACTTTCACAATTCATAATATACCCTAAACCTCATATAGGAATTTTCCGACACCACTAAACTACATTAGTATAACTCTAATACACTATAGGGTACTAGAAAAACTAGAAAATTAACTAAAGGTGTAGGATATACCTCATTTGGCAACTCAAGAAAATTCTTGGATTGCCCAAAGAGCCCAAAGTTCCAACTTGATACATCCAAGTGTTTTGTAGTGAGGTTGGGATCATTTTTTGTGAAGGAAGTATGATGTTTTGGGGTGGATTTGGAGGTGGTGCATGATGGAAGAGGAGGTGGAGGAAATGGAGAAAGAGGAGCAGAAGAAGAATGAAGAAGAAGATAAAGTGAAGAAGAGCCATGGTTGATAAACCCCCCCCCCCCCCTCTCTTACTAGTCAATACCTCTTTGTCTTCCAAAATATCTCCTCTTTTTCTTTTTATTTTAAAAACCAAAAAAAAAAACATTTTAAAGAAAGAAAGAAGCCATGGTTAAAACAAGAATGCAACAAGTACATAAACAAGATTAATGCATAATTAGTGAAATGTTAATCGAGTTTAGAATTAAACGCGTATACAAATAATTATATAATACTTTATAAACTGCCCAAATCACATATCTACCTTCAAAATCAATAATTTATATTAATTTTCCAATTATTTTTCAAACTATAAGTATATAACCATAATACCTCATTAAAACCAATTTCTATATCTTTATAATATTCATGAAATTTATTATTTTATTTATTAAAATTCCAAAAATAATATTTTATTTTTCTAAAATGTTACAGATGTTGTGTAGAAGGGATGATGTTGTACTCGTATAGCCAAGGCCTGCCGAGTAGAGCGTTATAATGGGTCTTGGCGTTAATGACATGGAATTCGATGTCAGTAACGAGCAGCCAAAAGCGAAGCGTCAATATTATGGACCCAAGCGTCCGTGACAACTGTGATTCGAACCCCGAGATGGTAATTTTGTCTCGGGCAAGATGCTAAACATTCATACATATCTCTTTCAGCACTTTCATATTAAGGAGGTTGACGGAGGATCCATTATCGATAAGGATTTTGCCTATCTTGAAGTCGGTGGCAGTACCCGGTAAAATATAGCGGTCGATTATGCTCGCATATATCGAGGAGTGGATCTTCCTTGCTGAATATAATATCAGACGTGTGGACCTCTGTCAGTCATTCTTCATCTTCTCTTCTACGAGGAAGTCTTCAAACCGATCAGGTTCTTGCAAGACCTTGATTAAAGAGTTCCGTGTCTCTTTGGAAAAGAGTAGAACATCTAATATGCTCAATTGAGAGGGTATCTTTCTCAAATGCGTAAGGACATTATAGTCCACCTTGGTTTTCTTACGTTGGTACTTTGCGGCGAACTCTTTGACCGCCTCTTCATCAAAGGCGATCTTTTCTAGCATTTTCCCCTTCTCTTTATCTTTTTTATTCGAACTCTTGTTTGCGAGTCCGAGATTCTTTTCAAGCAGAGTGCGATTGCGCAATTGGATGTTCTCACAATCCTTTTCCTCCTCTTATTTCTCCAAGGCAGAGCTTTCAAAGAGAGAGTTGAGGGGCATTTCATCCTCAAAATCACTCCCGAATGTGAGAACCCAAGATTTTTACCCTTTTGAACCGGTACCAACCATATGCCAGTTGCCATTTGCTTCTTTATGTATTGTCATCTCACTGCTCTCATATCGATGAGCGCGAGTTTCACGCTTTTCTTTCTTGAAGTGTTTTCTATGAGCAACATATCTTTACCGCCATTTCTTTAAGGTACTGCATTTCTCAATGGAATGAGCGATCCTTTGGTGATACAAGCAGTATATTGGGTGTCCCTCTCCACCATCGAAATATGGGACCCCAGGAGTATACATAATGAGTGGTGGCAATCTTATCCCCATGGATAAGGCCTTAGCAAACATTTTCTCAGCTTTGGTCCTGCTCTTATTCGTTGCAAGTATACTTTGGTTTGATTGGAGAGCTTCATAACTTGTCCTCGCCGCAGCTTCTTTTTTCAAATTTTGTCATTTAGCCTTTTCATATATGGCCATATCGCGTTCCTGGTCGTCTTTGCACTTTTGAAAAGCTTCTTTCAGCAACCTTTCAATCGGGACTTCTTCTGGCAGTTTCGGGAATTTTGATGCCGATTCTGCCCCCAGTTTATCCATGTCTCTTTCCGACGCTGGTGGAGCTTCTTCATCATATAATGATGAATGGAAGACCATATGGAAGCTTTCCACAAGTTCTTCCACTTCCTCTGATGAATCATTTTCCTCATCATCGTCATTGTCCTTGTCCTCGAGAATATGCTGGAGGAACTCTTCAAGTGTGACTAGTATTCGTGCTTTCTGATTGTACTCTTCCAGCGCGTCTATATATTTTTGGAGGTCCGTGCGCCTGTCGACATACTCAGTGGGCTACACAGGCTTCTTAGTCTTCTTCCTTTTCTTAGAAGACTTTGAAGGCTTGACTTGGGGGCTTTTCCTCTTATAAGCAATTTTCGGTGCGGGACGCGGTTTCAACATCCCTTATATAATCTCGGACTCATATGGTCTTTTCCACTTGATCGCTGGGCATGTTTGTAGATCTTTCAGCATTCTTTTGGTTTTTCCCGAAAGAAAAACTTCGCATAGAGCTTCTTCCATGAGAGAGCAGGATGCCCCCTGCGTATCCACTTTCTTGGGAGCATGCTTTTGGGGTGGATCTTTCCTCTAATTATCTGACAGTAAGAATTTGCCCTGCTGATACTGGTCCTCGACCCAGTTTTTGAAGACGTAGCAGTCCTCAATTGGATAGCTCACTCGGTGATAGGGGCAGTAGCTAGGGTTGTTAACATCACCAGCTTGTGCGGGTCACCACGGTTCTGGGAATATTATCAAATTTTTCACATAGCCAGCTCAAAAAATCTCTTCGTCTTATCGCGAGGGAAGGAATATGCATGTCCCATCCTTTCTTCTAAGGTCGGGCGTGTATGACTGTTGTTTTGGCGGATGGCTGCTTTCGGACCGCCCAGATGTTGCTGTGTATTGGCGACAAAGGCTGGTTTTCCCTTGCCCTTATTATTTCGGGGATCCTTTCCTGAAAAGGAAGGACCATGACCCATCTGATCCATCTGGGCCTATTTATCAATCAACGCCTGGAATGAGGCGGCTTGAAGAAATTCATAAATTAGGATACGGTTGATTGAGGATCGATAGTTGATTGTTAAGGTTTTATGCTAGTTTTAATTACCACAATTAAGACGGTTTCGCTTGGTAACTAGCCGGTTGAGTACGAGTCGATCCACGGAGAGATGGGAATCTTTTTCTTAGTGTTTTAACGATTTAAGTCCAAATTGTCCGAGTTTGTTCAAAGTTAACTATGTGCTTAGATATGTATGTTAATAGAAACTTGTTGGGGTTAGGATTAGATTAGTTTTAGTTAGGAGTTCGCTCACTTCTTTAATTTGCCACTCTTGATATCGATGCTACGGTAATCGGCAACAACGGGGATTAGCACGAATAGGAGGGAAACTTGCGAGTATAAGCTAGGCTTTCCAACGCTTAGTTCCTTCATTTTGGTCCTTGTCCGTCCGTTCTTGGCTCTTAACCATAACCTCCGGTAAATTCAACCACAACCGGTCTCACTAGGGTGTCACCGCTATCATATAGGATAGGGTGCCGTTGGGAGCGGATTATGGTTGCCATGACGGAAGTTCGAATCAAGTTGTTGGCCAAAGGAAAGAGTGAGAGAGATTTTCTTCTCTCAAACTTTCCTTATCCGATCCTAACAAGTGAGAAAACTACTCACTCGTTATAAAATAAAAGAAAATAAAACAAGTAAAGAAGATAGAAAGAAATAAGATAGAAAATTACAACTAGCTACTTAGGAACTCACCTAAGCAAGGATCACTCTTAAGCATCCACTACTACAAATAAGGGTTGCCCCTACGGATTTATCGGTAGGGGAAAACCACTGCCCCTACGGAGATGTCCGTAGGGGCGAAAAAAGACCCCGTAGGTGCAAAGGCCGTAGGTGCAAGTTGAAGCCCTGAACTTGCCCTTACGGGCAAAATCTTCCAATTGGTTTGATCTTTCCGGCCGGAACGAAGGTCCCGAAGGCGAATCTTACAGGGCATCCCTCCCATCCGAGGGTCGTTTGAGTTAATGAGTTGTTCGAAGGCGAGTTAGAATGAGGGTGCAGCTCCTTCGTCGATAGGATATGATCCGGTAGCTGGCTGGACCTTCATTTTTGTTTAGAATGTTGTCATCATGACTCGTTAACTCATGAGAACAAGAGCTTATTTTTCCCCTCGTTCGCTAGCCTTTTGGCTTAGTTTTTTCATCGAAAACGAAGAAGGCCAAGGGGATAGCAGCCTTCCTTCGGGCTTTGCCTGCCCTTTTCTAATAAGGAATTCCGGCTCGGCCCGGGAAAGAGCTGGCAACAACATAAAGGAAGGGGTCCATGTAGCTGCTGCGCCCGCCCACTGAGCAGCAGGTTTGGGAAGCTACCGCTTCTACGACAGCTCCGCTTCCTCGTCTTGCTTCTGGCAAAGCTTCTACTTTGCTTCCGGGAAAAGAGACCGCAATTGACTAGTGGCCGTGTTTTTGCTAGCCGTTGCGCGGTAGCGCATCCGTTTTCTTGAAAAAGGCCATGCCTAGAGGTTGTCCATCTACGAATTAATCCAACTGGGCATCTTACCTCTCAATCGACCCATCTGCCACAGGTTCGTCTCGTGGAAAAAGGCGATGTGAAAAAGGATCCTGATGTCTATGTATGGGGCGACCAGAGGGAAAAGATCTTGAAAATAGTGGGGTTCCTACGGCCTCACTTGAATTCGCTTTTCGCAAATTTAGGGCTTTCATTTCAGTCTTCTTTAAGTCTGAGCCCCTACGGAGTTCTGTGTAGGGCCAGTTTCACCTACGGAGTAGGCCATAGGGTAAAAAAAGTTATATTATTTACGGTTTTTTTAAATATATTAACTGTACCTACGGAGATAGCCGTAGGGCCACGTACTATCCCCTACGGATATCTACGTAGGTACTTATCCATAGGGGCAAAATATCAGAAATCCTGATATTTTGCCCCTACGGATAACTCCGTAGGGGCCATTGTTTGCCCCTACGGACATATCCGTAGGGGCACTCCCAACCCCCCTAGTACTGAGATCAGGGGGGAAATATCAGTTACTGCTGATATTGTGCCCCTACGGTTTAAGCCGTAGGGGTAACATATGTACCTACGGATTAATCCGTAGGTACACATTATCTGTATTTTTTTAAAAAAAGGTTTCCTGATTTTTTCCCGCCCTGTGCACAATAATATATATATCAATAAAATATAAAATTAATCATCGCACAACACATATCGCAGTATTCATAATCACATCTCACGCATATAATATACAAACGAAACCCAAAAACTGAATATGATATAAATATAAACCAATATCAATATCAATATCATTTCAAAATGTAGTACAATATGTATGATATAAATAAATACATGTTTCAAAAAATATGAATCAAAAGCTACCCTAGCTCGGTCCAGCTCCACCCCTGATAAACGATAGAATCAATCGCGCCTGCTCCTCGGTCAATAAACCCAGCAATTCGGCACGTGCGGGAGTCTGAGCGGCCTATGGAGCTAGCGATGTGGTCTGCGCAGCCGCCGTCGAGGTAGTCGCTTGCAGAGCCGCGGCTGCGGGAGTCTGAGCGGGCGGTGGAGCTATAGAGCTGTCTGCGGAACCGCAGCCGATGTAGTGGCTTGCGGAGCCGCAGCCGGAGGAGATGCATGTAGAGGATCGGCCGATGTACCCTGTCGCGTCTGGACCTAACGTGTGTAAGAAGCGTGTAAGAACTGTGTATTATTCGAATTCGTATCATTATTAAGTTATTTCGAAACCCCATTTGGATATCTAGTTTGGAAAACCGTTGTTTATTTTAATTACATATGTATGTATGATTAATCAAACTTAAGTCTAAAACCAAATAAGCTCAAGCTACGTACTTATTATGGATATGTTGATATCTATAATATGACATGATATTTTACTATAAAGTAGTATACATACCAGCATCTCCTTCAACTCCTGAACGGTGGCCCTCAAGCTCTCCAGTTCCTGATGGACACGTCGCTCACTGGAGACGGAGGAAGTAACTGCCGGGGTGGAGTCCAACCTCATATGGGCTAGGGCTCAGTCCCCGGCCTCTCTCCCAACCTCCGTGGTTCCCTCCGTGTGCGGCGTCCAGAACTGGGGTCAGCAGCCTCAGATCGGTCTGTCCAGTAAAATCGATCCCCGAGGCCTCGGCCTGCTTAACCACCCGCTCCTACACCCACATTAAGCAGTAAAGTATAAGTATAAAATTTAAACTTGAACCTTCCAAAACTAAAATTTCAAATATGGGTAGAATAAATATTAACACTTACGCAATACTCCTGGGTAGCGACGTCGGGATATCGAAGCTCGCCCGTGGCGGGATCTGTCGAGGTGCCGTGGACGGCAAGATATGCTGACAGCATGCTCGGTGTACCACCTGACGCCACGGTCCGAGCTGTCTGCAATATTAGAAAATAACTCTTAATATTAGAAATATTAGAAAATAACTCTTAATATTGCAGAATATCACAAAGGTCGGTCTATTGTAATTTACCGATAACTCCATGGCTCGAGTAATATTCCTCGAGCCATCTGTGTAAGTAGGGCGACCCGTCTTCGCCGACTTCCTGTTCTCTGTATTCTGAGCGGCCTGTTTCTGCACAACGCATTAACATTTATTTTTCTAATTAAGGAACACAAAAATAAATTATATCCTAAACAATGAATTACATTTAAAATACATACTTGTTTGTGCTGGGAGTCGAAATATTCGCACAATAGAGGTCATGTCTCTACGTCGACTCTCGCAAACGCCGGAGTAGATAGGAGGGCCGCTCTCTCTGCCTCGAGGGTCGCCATCCACAGGGAGTAGCAGTCGGCCTTCAGCTCATTCCTGTTGTATCGGACCTTGGACTGCATGTTCTTCATCAGGCCATTGTACAGAGCATGAAGGTCGAGCACCCTCCCCGGGTGATCAGGGTCGGCTACAGGCTGAAAATCGTAATCCAACTATAAAAAAAATTGTTATTAGATTGCAAGTGTTTATAATAAATATGATAAGCGGATAGATCAAATGAAAATATATATTAATATGTACCCGAGCCTGATCAAAGAAGAGGGCGAATGAGCGCTGGTGCGACTCGCCCCACTCAACGTGAAGTGGATAGTTCTTCACGAGCCGGCTCTCGTCCACCATATACCGGCCGAACCTCTCGGCATGAAGACCGGTATAGCGATAGTCAAGGGTAAAAAAAAGGGGGAATGCTGCCTCCCCCCTAGCTCTGTCAGGCCTCAGCCTATGGGACTGATTCGGGCCTCGAGTCCCCTCTGGGGATGGGGAGGCCCTGCGTCTGCACGAAATATCAAGACAATCAATATTAAGACAAAGTTGTATTAAGAAATCAAAGTTAAACGAAAATTCAAGTGTGATATATACCTCCGGTGACTGTCGCACGAGCCTGGGCCCGGGCAGCAGCACGAGCGGGACGATAGTTCTTCTGGTGAGGAACAACCGGAGTCCCGGATGCGGACGCATCCCCTCCAACTAGAAAATAAACAATGACGCTAAATTTCCATGAAGTTCATATTTATTCTATAGAGCATATGTAAAATGAATAAATATTTTAAATTTATTCATACTAACCTGCAGACGATGCGGAGGGTATGGAAGCGGCAGGAGTGGCCCCTGCGGAAGATGTGGACGCACCACCTATAATTAGACAATTAAAAATAGATTATATAAGTAATTGCAAAAAGAATGTGTAGATCAATAATATAACGTTCTAAATCAATATGCATGCACTATAGGATATATAAACATACCCGCAGGTGCGGTGGTGTCACCACCTACAGCTAGACAATCATAAAAATTGCTAAGTAAGAGAAAAAGGAATGTGTGTATTTATGATATAGCATTATAAATCAATATACATGCACTATATGATATATAAACATACCTGAAGGAGCGGGAGTGGCCTCTGTCCTAGATGTAGACGCATCACCAACAACTAGACAATCAAACATTGACAATATAAGTAATTTTGACATAAACAGGTATGAATATCTGTAGTATTACATTCAAAATGGATATGCGTGCAGTATACCTGGAGGTGTGGCAAAATCCACACGGAAGGAGGCATCCGAAGGGGTCTCCGATCTGGGTGCAAGACCGGCCCTCTGAAGCTCCCTACGGAGCTCTCCGGGCGGCAGAACCGCTCTACCTCTGCCTCTACCGCGGCTGGAGCTCCTGCCGCCCCTCGCTGCTCCCGACATCGTCATCAAATCTAGATAAACGGTTCGTGGACGCATTAGACAATCATTAAAAGTATTGACTATATATGTATAGAGCGTAAAATGTGAAGTAATAATATAACATTACTGATAACCTTTTTCGTTTCGTGGGCACATTATACATATATACTTGGATTTCATCGTCGATGTCATTTCTAACCCACGTAACTTCATGATCGGTCGAAGACAACCCGTCCTTCGAAACAGACGGTCGGAGCACTTTAAGCCTTCTCTCTTCTTCGTCATCACCGCTGTCCTCGAATTCTGGGATATCGTAGACATCTCTGGGTTTCCATCGGCATACAACACTCCATCCTGGATGCTTCAAACACTGTGAGTAGTATACTTGGAACGCTTGGTTCGGAAAGATAAACGGATCTTCCTGACCGTAAAATCGAAGTGTGTTCATACTGGTCAATCCATATTCATCTTTCCAAGTCCTAAGATTGCTTCTCCACCTGTCCGTATCGGTTCGCGTATCGTACCAAGTACACTGGAATATATAAAAGGGTTCTGATCGTCCGGGATAGTAGATGCTGAGTATACAATTTAAGTACCCATAGTAAATCACACCGTCCGATCCTACCGTCGCAATCCCACTATTCTGAGTGGCTCTAGATGTTTCTATGTCCTTAACTTTGAATTTGTATCCAAGGACACCAAATCCTTTGTAATATGCAACCTCCATACTAGGAAATTGAGCTAAACATCTTGAATCACTCTCAAATGATGCAGACAAGTTCGGATTGTGGATCTAACAAAACAAATTTTACGACAAATACATAACGATACAAGTTTAGATTAAAACTGATAGCAATAAAATGTTATTCGAATAACTTACATGATCTGTGACCCAATCACAAAAATTATCCTGATGATATTTTTCCAAACGTTCTTCGTTCCAATCAGGATGCCCCTCACGTACCTCGTTAAAAT
Source organism: Agapanthus africanus (assembly GCA_030015575.1). Lineage (NCBI taxonomy): Eukaryota > Viridiplantae > Streptophyta > Magnoliopsida > Asparagales > Amaryllidaceae > Agapanthus > Agapanthus africanus. The sequence goes on from JASDDO010000024.1 coordinate 174,353,544, forward strand.
GAATTTTGTTTTAGACAAATAATTATGACATTAATATTATATCATTTCATACACACACAAACACAGATATAACAATTAATCCAAAAAAACTTACTCTCTAATTTGTTCAAGACATGCGTAATTAAGCAAGATAAACCGGTATATCTTGTTGATAAACATAGTGTCTACCCTCTTATACTCGGCTTTACCATATGACCCGTCTTGAATTCTTCGTGGTCGGTTAAGCCTTGTCTCAATGTTCTCGTCCAGATAGCGGGAACAAAATGCGATTGCTTCATCAAGAAGATAACCTTGCATGATAGAACCCTCTGGTCGATTTTTATTGCGTATATACTTCTTAAGAGTGTAGAGGTACATAATGAAAATATGTTGAATATATAAATACGGGTATACATGACAACAATAAATTTATAAATTGCGCGAAACGAAAAATTACACGTACCTCTCGACGGGATACATCCATCGATATTATACCGGTCCGGCTAACTTCGCCTCAGTTGCAAGATGAACCGTCAAGTGTATTATGATATCGAAGAATGACGGTGGGAAAATACGCTCAAACTTGCAAAGTATCAACGCAATAGAATTTTCTAGTTTATCCAGCGTCGCAACCTCCAGTGTTTTAGCACACAACTCCCTGAAAAAACAACATTGGTCGTTGATTACTAGACCAACCGAGTCGGGGAGAGAAGTCCTGAGGGCTAATGGAAGAAGGTGCTCCACGATAACATGGTGATCATGACTTTTCAGCCCATCGATCTTGCCCTTCACAATTTTTATTTTCTTGCTGAATGATCCTGAGAAACCTGTGGGGACTTTCAAATCATGCAACACCTGCAGGAATCTTTTCTTCTCCGGTTGTGACATATGATAAGCGGCATTGGGAAGTACAAACTCGCCCGATTTACCCGCTACCGGTCTAGGGTGCAATTCACTTCTTATTCCCCACTCTTGTAGATCCATCCGAGCATTCATGTTGTCTTTCGATTTCCCGTCTTTACAAAGAAGCAAGTTAAGTATGTGCTCTGATACTCCCTTCTCTATATGCATGACGTCCAGACAATGACGCACTGAATTTGTAGACCAGTACGGAAGCTCGAAGAAAATGCTTAACTTGTTCCAATATGGTGGTTTGACCTGTTTCGTCGGACCCATCTCGAAGGTCACGTTATTGTAACCATCCCATTTAGCAGTCACGCCCTCTCCGGACAATGGTGATGGAGGTCCAAGAAGCTCCTGATGACCATCAAAGTGAACCGTGTCTAACCTATAGGGGTGGTCTGGAGGCAGGAAACGTCGATGGCCGCAATAACAAACCTTCCTGCTAAAATTCAAGAATTTCGATGTTGTGTGTTCATGGCAATGAGGACATGCTTTGTGACCATGTACGGACCAACATGATAGCATTCCATACGCAGGAAAGTCATTAATTATCCACATTAAAGCCGCACGCAGTATGAAGGTTGTATTTGAGTTTGCATCATATGTCTCTACACCATCAATGAACAAAGATTTCAACTTCTCGATCAGAGGTCGGAGATAGACGTCGATATTGTTCCCCGGTGAGTTTGGTCCGTCGATAAGAAGAGGCATCATAAAGTATGATTGGTCCATAGACAACCAAGGCGACAGATTATAAATTATCATTACAACGGGCCAAGTGCTGTGACTTCCAGCCATATAGTTGAATGGGCAGAAGCCATCAGTAGCCAGTCCGAGCCGGACATTGCGAGGATCGCTACTGAATATTGCGTGCCTCCTATCGAAATCCTTCCATGTCGGTGAATCTCTTGGATGGCTCATTTTTCCATCTTCGCTTGGAGGAGCACGGTGATGCCAAATCATTGCCTCGGCTGTTTTCTTGCACCTGAATAGCCTCTGTAGCCTCTGTGTTATGGGAAAGTATCGTGCTATCTTCACAGGTATATCAGGCTTCTTATCAGAATCTTTTGGCTTATACCTGGTCTCTCCGCATGTTGGACACTCTTTCAAATCTGAATTCTCTTTCCGGTACAACACGCAATTTTTAGGACATGCTTGAATCTTCTCGCACTTTAGACCCAAATCAGACATCATCTTCTGGGCTTCGTACCAGCTGTCGGGCACATTATTTCCCGGAGGCATAGAATCTTTCAAGAACGAAAGAAGCATTGTGAATGACTTGTTGCTCCATCCATTTAGGCACTTAATCTGGAAAAGTTGGACGAACCATGAGAGGGTGGAATACTTCGCATTCTCATAAATTGGTTTCCTAGCATCATTCATGAAATTTTCATATTTATCCGCACGCGGTCCTTGACCGGAAGGAATGTCATCTTCGGTATGAATAGATTCACCTAGGGCAGCCTCTACCATATCCTCCATTTCTTCTGATGGAAATAAATTACCGTCTCCTGCCGCATTACCGAATTCTTCTTCTTCTCCTGCCGCATTATCGTGTTCTCCTTCTTCTGCCGCAGTACTGCATTCTTCTCCTTCCCCGTGATATTTCCAAGTTGTATAAAGTCTAGTAAACCCATGTTTTACAATATGAAGCTCTGCCAATTCTACCTTCTGCCAGTACTTATTGCCACATCTATCGCACGGACAGAGAATCTTCTCTATTATGGTCTTATTATGTGCGCGTGCAAATTCAAGGAAAGCAGCAACTCCTGCGACAAACTTAGGTTGCATACGTTGTTTCCAATCCACATACATCCAGTCTTTAACTCTGACGTACTCATGGGCCATGTTAGACTGTATAACATATAAATTATAGGTTATGCTGACTATATTGAGAAATATAAGAACGTGATAGTTACTGACAAAGGAGAAATCCGTGTATATGCTTTGTGTGTGCGTTTGTCGTTGAAAAGAATAAATTATCGCACGTATGATAACCGATAGACGGGGACTAAGTGGCGCTTTTAGTTTCATATATGAGTATCGATGAGAATATGAAGGTTTCATATTATCTTATATTGGTTTTAACTTGAACATCTCGAATCACTCTCTAATTATGCGTTTGTTGTGTATTCTTGTTGTATGTGTGTGTTCCGGCTGTCGGGGGTAGGCTTCTATCCTATTAAGAATGTATAGAGCGAACACCCATCACTTGTGCTTTCAACCGTTTCGAGTAAATTTCGGCAGCACCTCCCCACTGTTCTCCGAGTACACTGTAATAGAATAGATAATCATTTCAAAGATATGAAACAACGTTGAAATGAACATCTAATCTATCTTTGTACACGGAGAACCAGCGGAAAGGCACCGACGAAATATCTCGAATCGGATGAAAACACAAGTGAATGAAGGTGTTTGCTTTATACATTCTTAACTTGTCCACACGGGACAAATCTATGGGTTACCATACGATTGAATTTTCTCGTCGCGTAAACTATACGACGGTTGTTAGTATCGAGCTATACTGTACGATATTTAACAACCTTCGTATAGTTCTATGTCACGACGAGCATCGCACGTATGTTAATCGATAGACGGGGACTAAGTGGCGCTTTTAGTTTCATATATGAGTATCGATGAGAATATGAAGGTTTCATATTATCATATATTGGTTTTAACTTGAACATCTCGAATCACTCTCTAATTAAGCGTTTGTAGTGTATTCTTGTTGTATATGTGTTCCGGCTGTCGGGGGTAGGCTTCTATCCCATTAAGAATGTATAGAGCAAACACCCATCACTTGTGCTTTCAACCGTTTCGAGTAAATTTCGGCAGCTCCTCCCCGCTGTTCTCCGAGTACACTGTAATAGAATAGATAATCATTTCAAAGCTGTGAAATAACATTGAAATGAACATCTAATCTATCTTTGTACACGGAGAACCAGCGGAAAGGTACCGACGAAATATCTCGAAACGGATGAAAACACAAGTGAATGAAGGCGTTTGCTTTATACATTCTTAACTTGTCCACACGGGACAAATCTATGGGTTACCATACGATTGAATTTTCTCGTCGCGTAGACTATACGACGGTTGTTAGTATCGAGCTATACTGTCCGATATTTAACAACCTTCGTATAGTTCTATGTCACGACGAGCATCGCACGTATGTTAACCGATAGACGGGAACTAAGTGGCGCTTTTAGTTTCATATATGAGTATCGATGGGAATACGAAGGTTTCATATTATCATCGAGTATCATATATTAGTTTTAACCTGAACATCTCGAATCGCTCTCTAATTATGCGTTTGTTGTGTATTCTTGTTGTATGTGTGTGTTCTGGCTGTCGGGGGTAGGCTTCTATCCCATTAAGAATGTATAGAGCGAACACCCATCACTTGTGCTTTCAACCGTTTCGAGTAAATTTCGGCAGCATCTCCCCGCTGTTCTCCGAGTACACTGTAATAGAATAGATAATCATTTCAAAACTGTGAAACGTTGAAATGAACATCTAATCTATCTTTGTACACGGAGAACCAGCGGAAAGGTACCGACGAAATATCTCGAAACGGATGAAAACACAAGTGAATGAAGGCGTTAGCTTTATACATTCTTAACTTGTCCACACGGGACAAATCTATGGGTTACCATACGATTGAATTTTCTCGTCGCGTAGACTATACGGCGGTTGTTAGTATCGAGCTATACCGTCCGATATTTAACAACCTTCGTATAGTTCTATGTCACGACGACCATCGCACGTATGTTAACCGATAGACGGGGACTAAGTGGCGCTTTTAGTTTCATATATGAGTATCGATGGGAATACGAAGGTTTCATATTATCATCAAGTATCATATATTGGTTTTAACCTGAACATCTCGAATCGCTCACTAACTATGCGTTTGTTGTGCATTCGTGTTGTATGTGTAACATGATTTTAAACCATTGAGATCAAGATTTGAGAAATTTTATCCGTAGCCATTAACATGATTACAATCATCTCTTCTTATCAGTCCATATCTGAATTCTAAAGGGCGGTATATTTGCTATTAAAAGATCATGTTCAACTCTAAAGCAAGGGAAAAACAGAGGAATATAGATCTATTAAAGTCAAGCCATAAAGCTAATCACATATTTACAACATTGCAAATACGTTAACGCAAAACATAGTTATGATGCTTCAAAAGAATCAATTATCAAGGATGAAGAGAGCTTGTGATAAAGCAATCAAATTTAGCTTTTGCATTAAAATGGTTTATGATAAAACTTTTGAGATCCTTCAAGAAAGTTATGGCACTGTGAGGTTCCACAACTTATCATAACCAATCGCAAATTTTCATGGTTCTTTACTGGTATAAGACTTGTACTTCTATGAGGCGGAGTAAATAAATTTGTCGAGAGCTCGTGATGCATGTGTGATGATAGAATCCAACAAAAATTATTCTCATGTACTAATAATAGAATCCCAATTGCAACTTTTTTATTCAATAAGATAACACATTTGCAAGAGTGCATCATTTACATTATGTTTTACTCCCTCCAGGGCCACCAAAATATACGGTATCTATAGGATGGCTATTGTCAATGGAGTAACAGTCGGGTCTAACTTAGCCAATTTGAAAATCATTATCTCGTTGTTTATATAGATTACCGCTATTGTTTGTAAATCGTATATTGCTTATATATGCTAAGCCTCCCGCTGCGAAACGGCCGCTCTCCATTGGCGGACTCAGTTCACCATTGTTAAAGCTCACTACTCCAATATTGATACAGGTTAATCTCTTGAAGAGAGGTTTTGGCCAATATCCCTAACCCTAACCGAACCCTACCCCCAGCCCCAGCCCCAGCCCAGCCACAACCCCAACCCCCAACCAAACCCTAGCCCCAGCCCCAGCTTAGCCCCAGCCCCAGCCCCAGCCCCAACCCCAACCGAACCCCACAACCTAACCCTAACCCTAACCCTAACCCTAACCGAACCCGATCGATGCCGATGCCCTCAACCCTACCCGAACCTGGCCTGAACCCTAGAGTACAACGTCAAAATTAAAAATTATTTCAGACTTACTTACAACCGTGCGCGCAGTGGAGGAGACGGTAGAAATTGGTGGTCGCCGACGATCGGCGAAGGTGGCGACGAGGCGCGGGAAGTCAACGAAGGTGTGGGGAAGACCGACGAAGCTGGCGTAGGCTCGCGAGAGCGGTGGCGACGAATCTCGGGAACGGGTGACGAGAGGCGCGGGAGTGAGAGAGAGAAATTCGGGAACGATGAATATAATTTTTCTGTGCTTTTTTTTTATTAATAACCTATGTTGATGCCCCTACAGACATAACCGTAGGTCCCTGGCTTGCGGCTCCGTAGGGCCAAAGAAAAAATTAGAACGTAAGGCACCGTAGGGACAACGATCCGTAGGGACAAGAAATATTTGCCCCTACGGATTTCTGAGTCCGTAAGGGCAACCCCATATTGTAGTAGTGATCATGGTTGCAAAGATAAAAGAAAAGAGAAGAAAAAGAACAAGAAAACCAACAACTACTTAACAAAGAAAATAACAAGCAATATAAATAAAAACTAGTTAACAAATTTACAAGACATGTATATAAAAGACACTCCTCTTCATTTATCACCACTCAAAAAACTCTCACTACAATTTTAATAGAGGAAAGAAGAAGAAGAAGAAGAAATTACAATAAATTCTAACAAAAAAACTAGTGAAAGTTTACATATTTCATATGGCTCTGATCTGGAGTATTTGTCACGTCCCGCTTCCCAAAATACGGAATACGAGGGGTTGACAAGGCCAGCCATGTTCCTACGGTCGAGGAAATATCCTGCCGTAGTCACACTTCGGCTTCTAGCTTTACGTGGTAATCAGTAAACAAAGCACAGGTAATGAGAGATGCAGTAGCTAAATCAAAACAAATACGAAAGAACTAACCAGATGGAGATCAAGAGAGTGTAGCTCTGGGTAGCCGATCAAGATGTCCACGATGTCCTCGAGGTACGTCAAGTCCTGGTCCAAGCTAGATCCACTTCTCACTCTGAGCATGCGTACTCAGGTCGTCAGAGCGACACGATAGCAATATATATATGGATACAAATGGTAACTCGTGCAATAATAATGAATATGTAACAGTAATCAAAAGAGTAAAGACGTGAACAAGAAGTAGCCAATACAGGTAGCTAATAGAGCAGGTAAACAGTCACGCGGTAAACAGTATAGCAAGTATGTTAAGTCAGTAAACAATGCATGTCAATGTCACTAACCCTATTAGTCTCTAAGTATCACTGCACAGGTCACTAAGCCTATCGTCAGTCCAAGTATGAGAGTCAACCACTCGTGAGTATCCCCCACCTAAGGGTAGGACCCAAAGGCAAGGGAACACGGACCCGAGTCGCTCGCTAATAATCAGTAATATCCCCATATATCTCCAGAATCGCTGTATGTGCCGGCATGGGACTCCCGAGATTCTGTTGAACTCACACTCAAACTACCCTACACCCCGTGGTCTACATCAAACGCCTACCATAAACTCAAATACCAGTCGGTCCATGACAAGTCTACGCGAGAACTGAAGACAGGGTCTCCATCAAGCATGTCTCGACTGATACCCAAGGTAAATGGACAGTGTTTGGTGCCTTACCTGTGACACCCATACAAGTGCTCCCATAATCTTCCCATACCAATTATAGTCACACTTATACACGTCCCACAGACATCGACAATGCAATAAATCAATAAGGTCCACTGATTGAGTACAAGTACGTGTAACTTTCACTTATCCAATCATGCTTGAACACTAACGTACTTGCCATAATCAAACACTAATACCTAACACTGGGTAATGCATGTGATCACTAGGTTACCAATGCAATTATGTATATATAATGTGATGAGAATACAGTAATTAAGGCATGATTAAGATATCATCAGTCGGTGTCCTACCACTTGCATAATTTATCATAAATCATACATGCAAAATTTAGCAAAACAATGAAAATAGGGTAAGTATTATGTTTAATTATCTATCCAAAAAAATTGGTTTCACATCAATCGGGTTTCAGGATCCCTAGATATGGCCATTTCATTTCAAGCGTTCGCTGCAGGAAATTCAGTTTCTGAACTGAACGCCCGTTTCGAGACACAATTATTCCCCTGTTGGGGTCAGAAATTAGCGACGCTACAGTTGAATGAAATTTAGGTTTTTCAATAGGGTTTCCAACACACCAGACGGATTCTCAATCGCGTCTCTACGTCTGAACTTATACATTGTTCCATGATAGGGTATCAGTTCTGTTTCTATTTGGGACTGCCATACGTCCCGTCCGTTTAAATTACAGTTTAAATAGTAAACGACGGTAAAAAGGGGTGAAATCACTTGCATTATTTATCTAACAGTTTCATATTCAATAAAGTGTAGGGTTTCGCAACATACAAGTTCAAACAGCAAAGGGGTAAGCCTTACGAAATAGAAATCAACAGCCAGAGCTGCTCTGGACTGCAGTCCAGAGCCGCTCTCCGAACCAGTTCTCGTCATATTTTCAGTACAGAAACAATTAAAAGCTTTTATAAGGTTCCAGGTCGTCGAGTCGGCATCGATTTGAGCCCTCGAACACATCATTTCAACGTGTACACAATTAATTATGATTTTAACAAGTTTCAGACGCGGGAAATATTCAGTTTTAACGGGTGTAATTGGGGGTGATCGTTCAAGCCAGTAACGATTATATTTTCCAGTCAAATTTCACCAAAATGTTCATGGCCACACGGGCCAGCATATATAATCAAGTTCCGTCAGTTTAATGGAAGGTTTTCGTTCGGGTTTTGCATCAAGCACTTGTGTCATATAGGTTTTCACGAATCGTAAACATGGAATTAATAATATTTTGAAATATAACAGTATAATCTAGCATGTAGCAAGTAGGGTACTTGCCTGAAGACGACGATCGGTGAAGTGACAGCAGCGGACGGCACAGTGGTGAACCACGGCTACGGCAGCGGCAACGACGCGATCACAACTCGAGCACGATAAGAGTTGGCCTCGGTAGAGCTTGGTTCCTGGGCTTGATGGCTCGGTAGGTGCTACGGACATATGCTGGTGTTGCGACGGCTGCTGCGTCGACGACGACAATGATTATACCGACCAAAGACACGGCTTAACCAGTGATGACGGCAACTGGGAACAACGGTGTTTGCGACAACCATAAATGTTCGATGAAATGACGGGCCTCGATTTGGCTACGATGATGGCGTGTTACGATGGGCAGTGCGATGAGGCAGTGAGGGTGGTCGGCACGGTGTTGGCGGTGCCGTGATGGTCGACGGAGTTGCAGGTGGTGAAGTGGTACTCAGGCGGTTGATGATGAGGCTCGATGGGGGGGTTATGGCCACGGGGTTATAGTGGAGAAGGAGAATGGCGGAGGATGTTGTGGTGGCTCGTCGGCAAGGCTCTTGTAGCTACGAGGGGAGCAGCGGCGGTGGTGATTGTGGTTGGGGTCTCGGCTGTCGATGGGTGTGCTTGGGTGTGAGGGGTCAGCTTTGGGGTCGATGGTTGGTGGAAGTGGAGGCGGGTGAGGTGTTGGCGGAGGTTGCAGCAAGGGCTCGGTTGAGGAGCAGGTGAGGGCGAGGGGTGCTCAGGGGAAGATGGTCGAAGTAGCGGGAGATGGCGGTTGGAGCTTAGGGTGCAGCAGGTTGCAGGGGGCTTGACGAAGGAGGGCGGCGGTGTAGGCTCGTCGGTGAAGGAGGGTGGCTGGGCTCGTCATGGTCGATGGAGGTAGCTCCGGTAGTGAGCTCAAACGGTGGGGTCGTCCGATGTGGGTTTTCTGGAGGAGTGGGAAGCTAGGTGGAGGAAGAGAGGAGGAGAAAGTGGAGAGAGGTAGAGGGATGAGGAGGTGAGCGAGATGGAGAGACGAGGAGAGGTGAGGCTTCTCGTGCGTGGGGTCGTGGGGACGTGGGCGCAAGCGGGGCGTTGGCGAGGCGACGTGGGGGTACGCGGAGGGAAAAGAGAAAGAAAAGGGGCGGGAAAAAAAAGAGCGACGTGGGGAAGAAGGTGAAGCGAGCGGGTTGGGTCGGGTTCGCGCGGGTGTATGGGCGTGGGCTTGGAGGTGCAAGGGCCGGGCCGGGGAGTAGGGAAATAATTAAATGGAATTAGAGAATTGGGCCGGGCTTGGGAATTTTGTTATTTGGTTTAAATAAATTTTGGTAAAGGGGAAAAGGAAGTGGGCTGGTCTTGGAGAATTTATTTAATTTGAAATTTGGTTTGGGCTGGGGTTTGGGTAGGAAATTAAGTAAAAAAATAGAAAAGAGATATGGGGAAGTGGGCCGGCTTATAAGACGAAAAGAAAAATGAAGCGGAAAGGGTTTAGGGTTATAAAGGGTTTAGGAAAAGAAAATATGAAAGGAAAAAAGGTTAGGAGAAGAATTTGAAGAATTGGGAAAGGAGTGGGCTGGGTTTAGGATTTAAAATAATAAAAAATAATAGTTATAAAATAAATAAATTTTAAGAGTAACAAAATACGGATATTGGTATAAAAACGGACTGGGTATTACAGTATTTATAGACAGTGAAGTGAAGCCCTAAAGTCTTTTTCTGAGACCTTACAAAATTTCAAAACTACCCCTGAAAACTTGGCGCGAGACGCCACGTATTGGCCGCGGTTTCGCCGCCAATAGGTGCCTTAGACCACGGAACCGCGGCCGTTTTGGGGAGTTGGAACTCCAAATTTCTCTGGCTGCCTTGTGTTGGTTTATTGCTCTGTTTAGTATACTTTTTTTTACTGATTCGTTCCATTTTTCTCCCAGATTTTAAACAGTCCAAAAGATGAAAATATGTGGACTTTTTGTCTTGATTTTCTCGAGCTCTGCGTTGTCAACTTGATTCTCATGCTTTGTGCTTGAATGACCCTTGCTTGACTTTTGTCTCCTGAACAGGTAAGCGACACTTGATGGATGGTGAGAGGAACCTGTATTTTTATCCTTTATTGGCAGTTGTTCTGAATTTGTCATGAATGTTCATGATTTTCATTGTTTTGGACTAAGAACCTGTAACCTGCAATTATGTAGCAAACACGGATCAAAAGTACCTACCTATATGTAATGCGATCAAGAATGGGTAATATAAAAGTGCAAAATTCTGATATGAACAAATACCCCCAAACTTATCTTTTGCTCGTCCCGAGAAAGACCATTTTATTTCCAAAAAGCTCACTTTCGTAGGTATTACGGTTGCACTTAGCGTGTGCAACAAGCCGTTAAATCTCTAGGTGTCCCTAGTAGGAGAAGTGTTGTCTCTTGAGAGTTTTCAGCGGATACAACCTACAAAATCCCGTCAAGCTAGTTTCATAAGTTAACCTTGATTCTAATCCTACGTTTTAGCATCTAAGTTAGAAACTCTATCATCCTAAGTTAGAAATATCCATCTCTTAATTTTTACACCTCCTATTTATTCAACCTATGATCCTATACATTTTCACAGTTTAGAAAGATCTTGGTTTCTCTTGAGTTTTCCTTCTAAAGCGCAGTTTCTAATCCGGAATTTTTATCATCTTTACGGAAAACATAAGACTTATTTTTCATCCCTATCTTTCCTCCAAACATCGATCGTATACCCCTACGTGTGTGTAAATTTCGCCCTTACGCTTAGGAATTCAATTCAAGCTATAGTACCCTCACTCTAATACCTAATACTATCTCTTTTCGTTAAAGATGGATGGATTTGCTCACACATCTTTCATGCGACTATTACTGCTTCCTGAGGCACTAATCAGCTGATTACTGAATGTGTGAACTTATTAAAGCGTAAATAGCAATTTCCAGGTCTTGTAATTGATTTTTTTCTCTTTTTTGTTTTTTTTTTCTTTTTTCTTTCAAGATCAGATATATTTTTCAATGATGCTCTTTTGGTGGTTAGCTTTAAATACCGTTTTTTCTTTCATACTAGGCTTTCAGGAAAGAGCATTTCTAGGTATTCTCTACTATCCCAGGTTCCAAGGTGCGCGTATGTGCGATTTGTAGGGTATATACTTTCTGAATTTGGACTCGAGAATAGAAACTATTTTTCAGACTTATCATTCAATAAAGCTTTCAATACTTTTCCTTCATCTCGACTGAACTCAAGAACTGAACTCAAGATTATCTATTTCTAAAAAACTGTAAGGACGTATATTTGCTATGGTTAAACAGAAGGAGGGTTTTAGGGTTTTCAATTCCTAAGCCTAGAATTTAGATATTTCTAACCAATCAAACTAAATTTTCGTAATAAAAATCTAAGTTACCCTACTAGCTAACTTCACGACAAAGTTTTATATTTTTGGAATTTTTTTTCAATTTTTGTGGGTTTTTAAATAAGTATGCAAATACAAAATATACACATTAATGCAAAAGTAGAAGGCTTACCGAGCACACCCCAAAACATAAACTTGACAGTGTCCTCATAGTCATGCAACACCAAGAGGGTCAAAATTGTTGAGGGGTCAAAATCTGTCGGTGTTGTCCTATTTTTTTTAAAGAAAAAGCAAATCAATATATATACACACACAAAAAAAAAAAAAGGACCCCCAAACTTAAGTGAAACAATGTTTCCACTGTTAACAGCTGGAGAACCGAAGTTTGGTGGTAAACGGAGGAAGATCAAGAAAAATAAACCGGCTCCTGCAGCATCAGGAGCTCCTCCAATGGTTCTGCGGTAAGGAACGGTTTTACTCTGTGTCTGTTCACTTTGAATAGTGAACTGTCCTTCGGATTCTCCAAATCCACCGCGCCATGCGGGTATACACACCGCATAAGAAAAGGTCCTTTCCAGCGAGATCGAAACTTACCAGGATGGAAATGGAGTCTCGTGTCGTAAAGAAGTACCTGTTGTCCAGACGTGAAAGTTTTGCGCATAAGGTGTTTATCATGAAACACCTTCATTCGGTTCTTTATAACAACCGCTTTTTCGTAAGCCTCATCCCGAAGCTCGTTCAATTCTTTAAGTTGCAGCTTCCGATAGCTGCCCGCATCTTCATGGTTGAAGTTCAGCTCTTTGATCGCCCAAAATGCGCGATGTTCGATTTCCACAAGGAGGTGGCAAGCCTTTCCGTACACAAGCCGATAGGGAGACATGCCAAGATCAGTCTTGTGTGCAGTTCGAAATGCCCAAAGGGAATCGGTTAATTTCAAAGTCCAATCTTTACGGTTCCTAGAAACCGTTTTCTCCAATATTTGCTTGATTTGCCGATTTGAAACTTCGTCTTGCCTATATGTTTGGGGATGGTAGGGCATGGATAGCTTGTGATTAATCGAGTATTTCCGCATCAAGGCCTCGAAAGACCTATTGCAGAATTGTGTCCCATTGTCGCTAATGATAGCGCGAGGGTGCCCGAACCGGGAAAAGATGTTTTCTTTCAGAAATCTAACAACAAACTTGTTCTTGTTCGTCTGGCTCGGCACTGCCTCGATCCATTTGGAGACATAATCAATGGCTAAAAGAATGAACAGGTTCCTAAAAGAATTGGGAAACGGGCCCATGAAGTCAATCCCCCAAATATCGAACATCTCAACAACCAGAATGGGTTGGAGCTGCACCTCATTTCTCCTGGAAATCCGGCCCAAATGTTGGCACCGAGAATAAGCCTTGTAGTAATCATGTGCATCTTTCAAAAGTTTTGGTCAGTAAAATCCACACTGCAAGACTTTCTCAGCTGTATTTCTTGGGCCAAAATACCCGCCACACGCTTGATCATGGCAAAACGAAAACACACTCTTGATCTCATTATCAGGGACACACTAGCGAATGATTTGGTCTGGACAATACTTGAACAGGTAGGGATCATCCCAGTAAATTTTTCCTGACTAGACCATTCGCTTGGTATGAGTCATTTCGCCAAATAGTTCACAATATCTGTGAACCATGGTTCTCAAGACATTGTCAAGAGTTGTTTATCAGGAAAAACATCGTTAATTGGGAGAGGAAGCATCGGCGAAGAAGTCATGAAAGGTGATCGACCACTACGTTTTCACGTCCTCTTTTTTCCTTAATGACAAGATCAAACTCGTGAAGTAAGAGGATCCGACGTATAAGCCAAGATTTGGCATCCCTTTTTTGCAAAAAGATGTCTCAGAGCGGAATGATCAGTGTAGAAAACGACTGGGGAACCAATGAGATATGGCCTGAATTTCTCCAAAGCGAATACAACCGTCAAGAACTCTTTCTCGGTTGTCGTATAGTTCATTTGTGCGTCATTCAAGGTCTGGCTCGCATAGTAGATTACGTGTGGCATCTTATCGATATGATGTCCTAGGACCGCATCAATAGAAAAGTTAGATGCAACACACATAATCTCGAAAGGATGCGTCCAGTCGGGAGAAGAAAGAAAAGGAGCGGTGGTGAGTGAGCTTCTCAGTGATTCAAAAGCAGTCAAACAGCTTGAGTCAAAGTTGAACGTGGTATCCTTGGCCAGAAGAAGAGTCAAGGGTCTAGCAATCTTGCTAAAGTTCTTGATGAACCGTCTATAGAAACCGTCATGGCCTAGGAAAGATCGGATATCTCTGACACATTTGGGAGGAGGAAAGTTGGAAATGACATCAATCTTTACTTTGTCAATCTCAATACCGTTTCTCGAAATGACATGTCCTAAGAAAATACCTTCGCGCACCATAAAGTGGCATTTCTCCCAGTTTAAAGTGAGATTTTTATCCTTACATCGGGTAAGGACAGCGTCAAGATGTTGTAAACACTCGTCAAAGGAATCGCCAAAGATGGATAAATCATCCATGAATATCTCCAGAAATTTCTCAACCATGTCAAAGAATATTCCTATCATACACCGCTGAAATGTAGCGGGAGTATTGCATAACCCAAAGGGCATGCGGCGATATGCGAACGTGCAGAAAGGACAAGTGAAAGTGGTTTTGTCCTGGTCTTTCTCGATGATGGGAATCTGGTTGTAGCCTGAGTAACCGTCCAGAAAACAGTAGAACTCATGTCTAGCTAATCTTTTGAGCATTTGGTCAATGAATGGTAGCGGAAAGTGATCCTTCCACGTTGCGGCGTTGAGTTTTCGATAATCAATACATACTCGCCACCCGGTTTAGGTGCGAGTGGGAATTAACTCTTTCGCCTCATTTGTGATGACCGTAATGCCCAATTTTTTAGGGACAACGTGTATAGGACTGGCCCATTGGCTGTCTGAAATAGGGTAAATGATACCACTATCCAGACATTTGACGATCTCCTTTTTCACAACCTCCTTCATGAATGCATTCAATCGTCTCTTTGGATCCCTAGCTGGTTTGGCATCATTCATCATATAAATGTGATGTTCAATGATTAGGAGACTATTCCCCTTGATGTTCGCCATCGTCCAGCCGAATGCTTGCCGATTTTATTGCAAGACCGCAAGAAGGCTTTCTCTTGCTCTAGAGCTAAAGAAGACGAGATGATTACTGAGAGGGTCTCATTTTCACCTAAGTAAGTATATTTGAGGTGAGACGGCAGAGGCTTGAGTTCGAGCGTCGAAGGAGAAACAACTGAAGGCAAGATCAAAGAAAATGTCTCGAACTCAAAGGATTCCAAGAGAGGATCAAAGCGAGTGTATGCAACCGAGTCGGATGGTTCAACTAACGCATCCGAAAATTCAAAAGATTCAAACTCGGGTGGTGAAAAGCCAAGATCGTTTAAAAACATGAAGCACTCATATTCGTTTTCGGAAGAGGAAGCAACAGGTTCAAAGAGGAACTTGCTAATGGCGTCAAGATCACTGTGATCAAACAAAAATTCTTCACATTCACAGTCCTCGGGGGAGATCTCATGAATGGAAAAGACATCCAGTATATGAGTGTTCGGATCGGATGGCTTATTCCCTAACCTAAAAATGTTGAGTTCAATTGTCATGTTACCAAAAGATAGGTTCATGGAACCATTTCGACAATTGATCACCGCATTTGAGGTTGCAAGAAATGGGCGACCAAGAATCACCGGAATTTGATTCTGGGGATTGGTTATAGGTTGTGTATCTAAAACAATAAAATCTACGTGGAATATGAAATCCCTAACCTTGATCAACACATCCTCTAGCTCACCACTAGGATGGGTGATAGATCAGTCAACCATTTGAAGAGTACAATGTGTAGATTTCAGTTCTCTTACACCGAGTTGCTCATAAACTGAATAAGAAAGAAGGTTAACACTGGCACCAAGATCCAAAAGAGTGCGATTGATGTTTTTATCCCCAATGGTTATTAAAATCGTAGGGTAGCTAGGGTCCTTCCTTTTTTGTAGTAAATCTTGGGTAAGAGCATCACTCACATTACCAGCCAAGAAAACTTTCTTTGGTACCTGAGATTTTCTCTTCTTAGTGCACAAGTCTTTCAAGATTTTCGCGTAAGATGGGACTTGCTGAATTGCATCTAAAAGAGGAATGTTGATGTTAACCTTGCGCGGGCGTCTCATCCCTAAGACTTGCTTGCTCTCAAGCGGATAAGCCCTTCCTCCTTTGCTTTTGAACAACTTCACAATCTTCTCTATTTGTGGATTTTGTTTATTGGATCTCAACCGGTTTAGAAATGGAGTTTATTGAAATTGGTTGAGTCCAATACTTGTGGAGGAGATTGTGAAGATGGAACGGAACCCAAAACTGGAGTTTGAGTGGAATGAGATGTGGATCCGTTTCGATGAAGCAGTTGAAGAAGAAGAGCTTTTGAAGAATGAAGAATGGGCTCAGAAGAAGAAGAAGGAGAAAAAGAAACGTCCAGGGTGTCATCATCATCAATTCATACGCCAATGTTGTTGTTCAGCATTCTTCCAGATCTTAACGTAGTCACGACACTCACATTATGATTCTGTTGTTCAAGACCAACATGTACATTATGTAGGTGACCAGGATTTGGGAGTGATTGAGATGGAAACTTTCCTTTCTCTCGCTCGCTCAAGGCCACCTTCAACTGTGAAATCTGGGCTTCGATGGTCTTGATGCTTTTCCCGTGTGCAGCAGTGTGTTG
The DNA here is from genome assembly GCA_030015575.1 of Agapanthus africanus. Lineage (NCBI taxonomy): Eukaryota > Viridiplantae > Streptophyta > Magnoliopsida > Asparagales > Amaryllidaceae > Agapanthus > Agapanthus africanus. Next base: position 174,370,408 of record JASDDO010000024.1, read on the forward strand.
CACCAGAGACTGAATAGAAGACTGGATGTTGGCGATAGATTGAGTCGATTGCTTTATAAAAGCCTCTAGACTCCGTTTTAGTGAGAAAACCTCATCGTTATTTGATGGAAAAAAGTTGTTTTGAGGAAAAGAATTATTGTAAGATGCAAAGTTGTTTGTCGGATTCTGAAAAGGTTAGGGTTGGAAAGGTTGCTGAAATTGTTGCGGAATTTGTTGAGGAGGAGGAGGAGGCCTTTGAAAATTGTTCTGGCCTTGGAATTGGTGCTGGTTTTGATTCCAGGTGAAATTAGGGTGGTTCCTCCAACTAGAATTATAGGTGGAAGAGTATGGATTGTTTCTTGGTCTTTGCTAAAATGCAGTATTGACATGATCATGTCCTTGAGATGGTGGATTGTAAGGACACTCTTCGGTAAAATGAGATGGATCCGAACAACAAGCGTAAATGGTATGAGGAGGGAGCAGGGTTAGGAGAAGGAGATAAGAATTTGCTCTCAATTGCCTCAAGTTTCCACATGATTGCAGCCATCTCGGCCTTCATTGCAATTGAGATATCGAGTTGGTGAACTCCTGTCCTAGGGAGACCTAAAGAAGAAGAAGTTGAAGCGTTCGGCCGGGTGCTCTCCCACTACAGCGTTTATTCCGCAAGATCATTAAGGAATTGCCAAGCCTCCTCGTCAGATTTGGACAGGAAGCGGCCTTGACCGACGGTCTCCATCAACTGTCTAGTTGCTGGATTCAGACCCTCGTACAGAGTTTGGCAAAGTTGCTATTTCTCGATACCGTGATGAGGACACTGAACAAAGAGTCCTTGTACCGGTCAAACCACTTCCAAAAAGGTTCGGTTGGAAGCTGGGTGAATTGGTTTATCTCGTTTTGGATCCGTGCGGTCTTGTGATTCGGGTAGAATTTCTTCAGAATCGCTTTCACAAACTCGTCCCAACTGGTTATCGAATGAGATGTGGTGCTATACATCGACTTTTTAGCAAGGACACAAAGAGTGAAAGGAATAACTCGTAGCTGTATAACATCATTAGACAGTTGGGCTGTCTTCATCATCGCACACACGTTTTGGAATTTATTGATGAAGATATAGGCATCTTTGGATTCAAACCCGTGAAATTTAGGCAGCATGTTGATGAAGTGGGGCTTAATTTCGAAATTATCTCCATTGGCCGGTGGAAGAGAAAGACAAGTGGGGAGTGCAGCACAGGTAGGATAGAAACGATCTTGCAGCGCGATTTGTTGTGGTGTTGTTGGAGGTGGTTGCGGGTTTTTCACACCAAGTGGAGGTGGAATTATTCCCGGGGAAGGTAAAGTGATATTAGGAGGAAATTTTGACATCTCAAAAGAAGAGTTGGGTGAAGATGAAGGTGAAAGTAAAGATGTATGAACAGAATCACGGTCAACGTCAGAGTTGGCCGGCAAAGGTAAGGGTGAAAGAGGCTTGGAAGGAGTTTCGACGTCGGAGTCGATCGTGTAGTCGGTAGCGACTGACGTAACGCAAACTAGACGGACACTAGTGTCCCGAGTCCAAACGGATATACACTAAAAGAGTTTAATGTAGTCAAAACATAGAAAGTGAGGGTAAGAAAACGTCAACGGAGAAAGGTAGGTGGAATAGAAATTTGGCAACAAATGGCAAGTTTTTATGAAAGTTTTGGGGTTTTTTTTTACAGAGTTTTGCAAAATATATACGGATTTATGGACACACCTTCAAACAATAATGTAACACTTCTGTTTTTAATGTACAGAAATTTGTTTAAAATTAAAAAACTAAATGGAGTATTTGCAACCCTGAGTATGCTAAGAGTATTTAATTTGTTTAAGAACAGAAAGAAAACATTTGTAGCTCATTGGTAAAACCTTGCATTGCTGTGACGTAGCCCCTGTGTTCAAATCCCCCCAGCCACATATTATTTCTAATGATTTTTCTTTTAAACTTTTTGGAAGCCCAAAAGTTTACACGTGCAATATACGTAAAAATGAAAAGTCTCAGAAATGAAACATATGGAAATTATTATATGAACAGACCACGACACATGGCACCAATCCAAACCCCACCCCCTCCAATCGATCGGTGAGAGATGCATTTGGCCCGGCGCCGCCGGCCCCCCGTGGGGAATGCTCCCAAATTTTATGAATATATCATCACAAATCCATACAATTCCAATTTACACTAAAATACCATATACTATTCAATATAGATTTATAATCATTAGGATACTTCATTTTTAAAAATTACATCCATGAAAACCCTAAATACGATAAATAAATGCTTGAAGTTTATTTTGAAAGTTTATCAAAACTATTTTTCATAAAAACCCCTCAAATTTATTAATTTGCAATAAGGACCCTAGTAAATATAGGTTTAAGCGGGACCAATTCTCTTGAGCCTCAGGGAGCTGGAGAAAGTTGGTGCTTGCCTATTTAAGTTAGACAACTAAACCGGGGTTATCAATATGGTAATTGTTTTGGAAAAAGACACAAATCCTGCCGTCCATATACAGCAGTTACCGATAACTCCAAAACCTAATTCAGAAATCAAATTCTGTTTAAAGTGTCTGACTCAATCTGAGTCTCAGTCAAATTTGAAAACAATCCATACTTGAAAACAATTCAAATATATTTCCGATTCAACATGAATCCTTATATAGTGGAAATTGAAACATGAATACCAGAATACTATAAAATATCAACATGAATTGAACTGACTGAACCATGGATATACATTGACTTGATTACATGACAATCCATTTACATCTTTATCCGTTTACATGAACAATTGATATCATGGTTTCGGCAAGTCTTTCAGCTATAAACAATACAATAAACATTACGGGGTTTTAAAGGGGTAGATTGGTACGGAATGTGTTAAAAGTGGCATGATGATAGTTACTTTAATACACCTAACCTAAATATCCGTTGCCGTTGTCCCGTGGCTTGACGGGTCCTTGTGCTCCGTGTACAATAGTCCACGGAATAGTTAGACTCCTCTCCTATACACTGGCATATTCTGTACCAAGCTACAAACAACTGCGTTAACATAACAATCATACAGTATACCAGTATATTCTCTTATCTGTCTATTCTATTTCTATATCTCTTTGGGACTTACCGAGCGATTGTTCGCTGACGACATTCCTTTTCTATTCTTTTTTTAGAATGTTGTCAGGAGGACCCGACTCTCTGGAGATCGAGCCCAGCTCAGAAGACTTAGAGCAGTTCATCGAGGACCCGGAGCTCTAGTCACTTGTATATACTTTTACTTTCAGTACATGCCATTGTTTAGGCATTGCTTTCCACATTGTATTTAGTTTTCAGTTATATTGTAAAGAATGTTTAATAAATAAAAAGAGTTGTTGTTCATTTACATCTCATGTCTTTCTTGTGTACATTTATATTATATTCCTTATTTACGCTTAAAGTTTTTACTTCTGAGTAAATACGTCGCGGGCCTAGTCGAGTCTCCTTATCCATACACCGGGAAGCGGGGCGTGACAATCACAGTCACAATATGCACAATCACACCTAAATATATAGTCTTCAAAGTCTACTAGACCGCTCCTAACTGTTCCAAAGTGACAGGTTGTGAGATAACACTCAAATCGCCTCTTTACTGCCAATTGTGGCCAGGTAAGCACAAATAAAGTAAGAAGGGTTCCGCTCACGAATCACTGTGAAACGGGCCTTTTAAAATTACCTCCTCACCTGTCTAGCCTTAGGCACCACAAAGTCAAGTTTAGATAAACGACCGAATGCCCACAACCTTGCTCTGTCCTATTGAGCATGAAAAGTTCTTAATTGGCTGAGTCTAGATATTTTTTAATTAAGCTCAAGGGTAATGCGTATATTTTTTGTGATTTTTCGGGTTGTAGGAAGGGTGATGAAATCCCCACCCAATTTGAATTGGTGTTATAGCCCCTTAAAGTCTGTATTATTTATGCAAAACGATAACAAACAAAAATCTAAAACACTTGCAAAAATTTTATTTGGCGGCGGCGCAAAGAACCCTGCACAAAAAGCAGCTTATTGGAAAGGGGGAGAGAGTTTGCGCAAAGAATACTGCAGGAAATACGTTTCAATAGAGTTCAGAGGGGGTAGACAGAAGAAAGAAATACTCAAAAAAAATTTAGTGCTCTGAAGCAATATTGCAACCGCGGTTCCGCGGTGCTTTGGACGATTTAGAGCTCCAAATTTCTTCTCTGTACTAAATGCGATCTCTTCTTCTGGTCTGGAGTCTCTGGGTCTTGAATTGGTCAATAGATTTGCTCCAGAATTTGTACGGTTAACCGCGGTTTCGTCTTGATCCGCCACGGTGTAACCACACGATGTGGGTCTAACTTCCCATGACTTTGGTTCTGAACTTGATTTTCTCCCTATCCTGCACATTTACACAAAAAGAATCAAAAACAACAGGATGATTTTTATAATTTTGTTTGGTTTATATATATATTTTATAATTTTTTTTAGTTTATATATATATATATATATATATATATATTCACAAATTAACCCGAAACTACACAAAGAAATAAACTACCGTCTCCCGGCAATGGCGTCATTTGATTGTTAAGGTTTTATACTAGTTTTAATTACCGCAATTAAGACGGTTTCACTTGGTATATAGCCGGTTGAGTACAGGTCGATCCACGAAGAGATGGGAATCTTTTTCTCAGTGTTTTAACGAGTTAAGTCCAAATTGTTCGAATTTGTTCAAACTTAACTATGTGCTTAGATATGTATGTTAATAGAAGCTTGTTAGGGTTAAGATTAGGTTAGCTTGAGTCAGGAGTTCGCTTACTTCTTTCATTTGCCACTCTTAATATCGATGTTATGGCAATCGGCAACAATGGGGATTAGTATGACTAGGAGGGAAACTTGCGAGTATAAGCTAGGCTTTCCAAAGCTTAGTTCCTTCCTTTTGGTCCTTGCTCGTCCGTTCTTGACTCTTAAGCATAACCTCCGGTCAATTCAACCACAACCGGTCTCACTAGGGTGTCACCACTATCATATAAGATAGGGTACCGTAGGGAGCGGATTGTGGTTGCCTTAACAGGAGTTCGAATCAAGTTTTTTGGTAAAGGAAAGAGTGAGAGAGATTTCTTTCTCTCAAACTTTTCTTATCCTACCCTAACAAGTGAGAAAACTATCCACTCATTATAAAATAAAACAAGTAAAGAAGATAGAAAGAAATGAGGTAGAAAATTACAACCAGCTACTTGGGACCTCACCTAGGCAAGGATCACTCTTAAGCATCATGGTTGCAAAGATAAAAGAAAATAGAAGAAAAAGAACAAGAAAACCAACAACTACTTAACAAAAGAAATTACAAGCAATATAAATAAAAACTAGTTAACAAATTTACAAGACATGTATATAAAAAACACACCTCTTCATTTATCATCCACTCAAAAAGCTCTGACTACAATTTTAATGGAGGAAAGATGATGAAGAAGAAGTTACACTAAATTATAACAAAAAAACTAGTGAAAATATACATATTTCATATGGCTCTGATCTGGAGTATTTATAGGCAGTAAAGTGAAGCCCTTGGGTCTTTTTCTGAACCTTTACAAAATGTCAAAATTACCCCTGAAAACTTGGCACGAGACGCCACGTATTGGCCGTGGTTCAGCTGCCAATAGGTGTCTTAGACCACGGAACCATGGCCATTTTAGGGAGTTGAAACTCCAAATTTCTCTGGCTACCTTGTGTTGTTTTATTGCTCTGTTTAGTATACTTGTCTTTGCAGAATCATTCCATTTTTCTCCAAGATTTTCAACAGTCCAAAAGATGAAAATGTGTGGAATTTTTGTCTTGATTTTCTCGAGCTCCGCGTTGTCAACTTGATTCTCGTGCTGCCTCTCTCATGCTTTGTGCTTGAATGACCCTTGCTTGACTTTTGTCTTCTGAACTGGTAAGCGGCACTTGACGGATGGTGAGCGGAACCCGTATTTTTATCTGTTGTTGGCAGTTATCCCGAATTTGTCTTGACTGTTCATGATTTTCAATGTTTTGGACTAAGAACCTATAACCTGTAATTATGTAGGAAACGCGGATCAAAAGTACCTACCTATATGCAATGCGATCAAGAATGGGTGGTATAAAAGTGCAAAATTCTGATATGAACAATAGTCCCAATGAACCTCCCATAGCTGGAGACTCCTCAATGCGTTGTTCGCATTTGGACCATAAGTTCCGCCATCAAATTTCTATTGGTCCTATATTTCCTTTGGCTTGACCCTGGAATTGATCAGCGTACTGATTGAAGTGCACTCACTCGCACTGGCGAACCTTTATGTGAATAGCAACTCCATCTCAGAGAAGGTCTTTACAGAGTCATTTAGGAGCTTCAAGTACCATTCGAAAGCCGTCTCTGATAAGCTTCCGATGAATTGGCGAAGCAGCAATTTTTCGTCGCCTCTGGTATTGCCACACAGAGCTCTGAACTGTGCAACTTGTTGATGAGGATTAGTTGTTCATATATGTGGAACTTCAGGATTGTATATCCGGGTGGGTATTTCATCTAGTCGTGCAACGCCGGATATGGTCGCCCAGTTTCGACGGGCTGATTTGCATCTTCATTGGCTTGATGGGCACTAATTTGTTAAGAGATATAGTCATCCAATACTGCCTTAGAAATCGTTTCCTCCTTGGCTGTTGATAGGGTCTAGGGAAGTTCTTCAGCCGGCATTTCTGGTTGGATCGTCATCCCAACCATGTCTTGAAACAGAAGAGCCATATGCATTATATTAGCATTTTGCTATGCTGCTTCCCTGTCATTCTTCTTAAGCACCTTTTGCAAGAACCCGATATCGGTTTCATGCTCCTAGTGCTCTTCTATTTCTTTATCTGGAATTTCTTTAGGTTCGGTAAGGGCTGCCATCTTAGCGAGCATATCTTGGAGCTTCTATTGTTGCTCCTAAGCTTTCGTCAGTGACTGAGTTTGCAATCTGTGACTAATGGAAGCCCGGATCTCCTCTTTACCACCATTCATATAGATTGTGTATATAGTTATGCCCCCATACTTTGGGCGTTTGGAGCACTCGCCCCTGGATTTTTCCTCTGGTGATAAAACTTTCTCCGGCCTTACTCTTTTGTGAGAGGTCGTAGGAGGAGGAACCATTATGACAGACACTTCTTTCCGAGAAGCCCCCCGTTGTATGGCAGAGGAATAATCATTTTCTTGTTGAACCTTAGATTTCTTCGGTCGACAAAAATAGTTTTCATCAAGAACAGAGTTCTGGACATTTCTCCAAACTCTGTGAGTCGCTGATAAGACTGCTCCGGCTTCGGCTGTTTTGGAGCTTCTGTAGGAGGAGGTGATATCTGCAATACCGCCGTGGGGGAGTTTTTGCGAACCATTCTAAGCGGTTTGAAGTTGTTCCCAATTGGAACAGCAACATCAATAGCCACCAAAGGAGCTGGTGGGGTAAGTCCGGAAAGGAAACTGCCCCAAACTTGTCTCACTCAGGGCCAATGGCAACGTAGAACATATCTTATAGTGGGAACCGTCTCAGTATTAGAGATGCCCTCATCATGCCCCTGGTGTTGCTTAGGGGAATCGCCTGGTGTCAACCTATGGAAGACTGACATCTTTGGTAGAGCCGGAGCAGAATTGGTTAACCTGTTGAAGACCGACCATCTTGGTGGTGAAGCACTCTTGTTAGCTTCACGCAGAGCAGGAACGGGGAGAGCTAGCCGTTTAGGGACAACCCCCTCAGGGATCATGGGCTTCTTTGCGGGGTCCGTAGAACTTTCCTTCAGCCTATTGAAGACCGAAACTTCAGAGTTGGATGACTTGTCAGTGGGGGCCGTCGCGGTAGCTGGCTGATAGAAGACCAACTTTCATGGAGCTTCTTCTTTAGGCATTGGAGTGCCAAATCTCAAGGATGGGGACATGGACCTAAAAATCAATCAGTGGTTGCTTGAGAGACATGTCCTGCTGGCATGGAAAATGTGGAGGCCGAATTGGGCCCATAAGTGACCCCTCCGGATGAGATGGAGTGAAAGTTGCTATTGCAGAAAGTGCAGTTGAAGGCCATTGAGTCTGCACAGAGGTGAAACACCAAATTTTAGTATCTCAAATCCTAGGGCAACCATGAACATAGCGAACCACAATTTTGTTCGTGAAAAACGACACACAAAGGGTGGAGTGGAAAGAGAAAGAGGTCCCACCGGGCGTGCCAGAATCTATTTACAGTCGAAAACAAAGACGAACTGGGATTGAATGTCTTGCCTGAATTTAAGGGCAGATATTATTTGGAACATATCCGTCCACCTCTCCGAATATACCAAGTTGATTTATGGCACCGTATATCAGAGGTTTGGACAGATGTGATCGATGTAACGTGACTTTATCAGATTCCCCTCTTTGAGAGGTTTTGGACTGTGGGGACGCTTTTCCCTGCAGGCGCAAGCCCCTACAGTTAATTACACTATCGCATTGCGATAACAACTTTCACCTGCTCCAGTAGGTTACTTCGTGTCATATTATATATATTATTTATTATGCTTGCCTGTGGATTGTATACGGAGACTAGTTTATGTCGTCGCCCGTAGGGTGCGGATCAGTCCAAATCCGTATATATTAGATTTTGGTTTGAACCCAAGTCATATGTTCCATCAGTTTGGGGGTTTAAGGATCGTTAATCTTGCTTTAGATTAAGATCGACTTAAATATATGAGCATATGGGTTAAGAATACATTAGTCTTACATAAGACTAAGATCAACTTAAAAGTACAGTTAAGGATCATTAATCTTATTAAAATCGATTTAACAAGGGTAACCATATGGGCTCGGTTACAATAAGCAATATGGGCTTAAGGAGTTTAAAACATCATAGACTTAGCCAATTTTAGAGCTCGGTCTTGGGCTTTTATATTACCTAGCAAGTGCTAAGTACTTAATCATTTAGACTATGGATATAATATTCAGATCATGCTCTAGCGCTCACGTGGATATCACGTAGGGCGCTAAGGCTCTGGCGCTCACGTGAGTATCACGTGAGACGCTCAGGTTTGGGCGTTGCCCTATCAGTGCTAAGCACTTTGTATACAGCGCTCACGTGGATATCACATGAGACGCTCAGGCTTGAGCGTTGCTCTATCAGTGCTAAGCACTTTTTAAACAGCATTTACGTGGATATCACGTGATGCGCTAAGGTTCTGGCGCTCATGTGAGTATGACATGAGGCGCTAAGGTTCTAACGCTCACATGAGTATCACGTGGGCGCTGCCATAAGCATGCGGAGATAAAACTCTGTGACTAAAAAAGAGTTAAACTCTTCATAAAGATAATCAAAATCTCACTATATATATATTTGTTCATGCAGATATCGTTTATGCGAGAACTAAGTTCTCTACTTTTTTTTAGGGAAATAAGTTTTTTTTTTATGGGAACCAAGTTCCAAATGGTAGAAACCCTATCTTTTCATATGAAATCTCGGTTTCTTCAGCATATTTTGAAGGAACTAAGTTTCTAGAGTATAAACTCCATCCTTTCTTCTCTTTTTTATGATGATGGTGGACAGAACACCAATAGTTCTCCTCTGAATCTAAAATTAAGATTAAGACCCCTCTATGAGAATTAAATTCTCTTTTTGATGAAGAGCTTGTCTTATGGATATTAGATCCAGAGGAAGAACTAAGTTCTTATGGAGTGTTAAACCCTTTTTATGCATGTGATAGGTAAAAGAGATATTTTTATCTCTGTTTTTAGCTAGGGTTTGAGAGGAGGAAGAAGATGTTCTTCAAAGAGAATTGAATTCTCTGTTGTAGCTTCTCTCGGCTTTTGGGGTTGATTCTCTCCTCTATTTTTTTTATCTCATGAGTCCTTTATATAAGGTATAGAAGTTGTTGATTAGTTGAGAGGATCTCTCATTTAAGAGATCTCAACCAGATTTTATAATCAGGTGGCGATTTTTTAATCACCGTTGGATCTTAGATCCAAGGCTTTTTGTTTAACAGAGTATATTTTTCTTGTTTTTAACAAGATTGAAGGAAATATTTTCCACGTATAGAATTTTAATTATATTTTTTGATTCGAACGATGATTTTTTAATCACCATTGGATTTTTAATCCAAGTGTCCTCTGTTTAACAGAGCAATGTTTCTTGTTTAAAAAAATCAGGTGGATATTTTTACCCAAATAGAATTTCATTTTATCTTTTGATAATTTTTTAATTACTATTGGATCTTTAATCCAACGGCTCTTTGTTTAATAGAAAATATCTTTCTTGTTTAGGGAAATATTTTCTCGTGTAGAATTTAATTCTACCCGAAGCGAACTGCTTCAACTTTGGGTGTTGACACTCACGTGCTATGCACGCGGATGCTCATGTTTTTAGCACGTGAGGTGCTGCCTTAGGATTTAATCCTTTCAGAAACAGGTGCACATGTGCTTTTCATGCGGGCGCTCTCGTGTCTAAAACGTGGGGCACTGCCTTAGGATTTAATCATATCATAAATAGGTGTTCACGTGCTTTGCACGCGGGCGCTCACTTGTCTAACACGTGAAGCACTGCTTTAGGATTTAATCTTATTAGAAATAGATGCCCACGTGCTTTTCACACGGGCGCTCATGTGTCTGACACGTGAGGCGCTCCCCTATTTTTTATAAGGGAACAATGACGTATTAGTTAGGGATTTCGGTCCGACATTAGTTTAGGGACATTTTAGTCCAATACCAGTTTATAGATGTTGTGGTCCAACATTATTTTAGGGACATTTCAGTCCAACATTCCCTTATTCGAGACGATATACTAGTTTAGGGACATTTCGGTCTAATATAGCATAACGAGCGCATACGACTTTTAGAGTAGTGATTAAAGAAGATAGTGAGCGGACACAAGTGTCGTCATCTATCATTGACCTAAGTTGCGACTCTTCAAGCTTAGTAATTTTTAAGGAATCGGCCATCTATTGGCCGAAATGGCCTTTTTCCATGCATATCCATGAGCAGGTAAGCTCCACCTTGGTAGAACTTATCTATGATGTACGGGCCCTTATAGTTTGGCTTGAACTTCCCCCGTTTTGCACGATTGGGAATCATTGGTCTTTTGATAACCAGCACGAGTTCATCTTGGCGGAATGTTCTCGGCCTGGTTAGTCTTTCATACGATCACATGATCCTTGCCTTGTTCGAGCAGAAGATGAGTATTTTCTTCATCCATTAGCTCGTATTGAACTGCCACTCGTAATGAGGAGAGTTCTATCTCCAGTAGGAGTACTGCTTCAGTGCCAAACACCAGTGCATACGATATTGTATTTGTAGTTGTCTTGAACGTCGTTCGGAATTCCCAAAGAACTTCATGCAGCCTCTCATACCAGTCTTTCTTATTCCCGGACATTGTTTTTTTACAAGCTTGTTCAAAGTCTTATTGGATACTTCTGCTAGACCATTGGCCCGAGGATTATAGATCGAAAAGTATCTCCAATTTATCTCGTGTTGTTGTGCGAAGCAGCTTATTTTGTGGATTCTGTAGGCCGGTCCATTATTCGAGATTATCCGTCGTGGAGTTCCGAACCAGTAAATGACATGAGTTTTGAAAAAATGGAGGATATTCTCCGTCTTCACCTCTCTTATAGGTACTGCTTCTACCCACTTAGAGGAATAATCAATTGTTTCTAATATAAACCGATGTCCTCTGGATGACGCGGATTCAATAAGGCCGATGATATCCGTTCCCCACATCTCGAATGGCCAACTAGCTACTGTCGGATGCAGCGAATTCGGATGCTGATGTATTAAGTCCCCGTGTATTTAGCACAAGTGACACCGCTTCGCATATTCGAGGCAGTCTTGCATCATCACGGGCCGGTAATATCCCATTCTTTTTATCTTGAGCTTCATTTTTTGTCCTGCTTGATGAAAGCCGCAAAGTCCATCGTGTACTTGTTGGACGACTTTCTTTTCTTCTTTCGGCCTTAGGCATCTTAACCATACGAAATTGAATGATCTCTTGTATAGAGTATCGTTGAAAAAGGCGTACGATAGAGCTCGTTTCATGAGCCAATGTCTAAATGATGCATCTTCAGGTGTTCGTTAGGACTTGAAATAGTCTATAAAGACTCCCCTCCGGTCCTTAACTTCTTCTTCATTTTCTATTTGGAGAGCATCTTCTTTGATCACTCCTTTTTCTTCGGGTAGCTCCATCAGAACTTTCGAAGGTATATCTGCTGACGCCAGGATCCTGGGACTTTGGACAATGATCCTTACATCATCGAGGTCTTTATTGGCCAATTCTTTAGCCAATTAGCTAACGCATCCGCATTACTGTTTTCCGCTCATGGCACGTTCTCCAAGGTATATGAAGGGATTTAGGTTAGTTGCTACTGCACACTTTCGCCATATCTTATTAGTTCTGATTTGCATGTCTTGTAGCCATCATTTACTTGACTAAAAATTGGCAGAGAATCTCCGTATATTAGGAGGTCCTTGATTCCCATATCGATAGAGATCTCGAGACCAGTTATCAAAGGTTCGTATTCAGCTTCATTATTAGTCATGGGCTTCGTCAAGGAGAGAGCATAATGCAATATTCCTCCTTACGGGGTCACGAAAATAAGGCCCACCTCAACTTTGATTATGGGGGTGTTCTTCTTTTGTGCTTCATGGAAGATGCTCCATCGAAGTAGATCTCCCATCGAGACTCATTTTATTCTTTCTCCTTTTCGACTGCATCGAACGCATGTTCATCCGGAAACTCACAGTTTAGGGGAGAATCGGCTGGTATCGGATGTTCCATAAGAAAGTCGGTGATGACTTGTCATTTTACCGCTTTGAGGGATCGATATGTTAACAAAAACTACATCAGTAGGAGGGCCCATTTAGCAAGCCTTCCCGTCAGTATGGCCTTTAACATCAGATACTTAAGGGGATCCACCTTTGATATGAGATGAACCTCATGCGCCAGGGCGTAGTTTCTGAGCTTCGATATCATGAAGATCGGCACCTTGCAGTGCTTTTCAATGGGGGAATAGTTACTTTCTGCCCCCAGTAGAACTCGACTTAGATAGTAAAGAGCTCTCTTTTTTCCTTGGTCATTCTCCTGTGTCCATAACGCGCCTAGAGAATCTTTAAGGGATGTTGTATATAGGATAAGGGGCTTTCTCTTAACCGGAACAGTAAATACGGGCAGATTTTGCAGGTATTGGTTGACTTCCTCCAATGCGTTTTTGCATTTCTGATCCCATACGAACAAGGTCCCCTTCTTCATCAAATGGCTGTAAGGCCGACATTTTCCAGAGATGTTGGCTATAAATCGCCGGATGTATGCAAGCTTTTCTTGGAGAGATCGTTGTTGTTTGAGAGTTCTTGGCGAGGGCATTTCCATAATTGCTCTGATCTTTGAGGAATCAATTTCGATACCCATGTTGCGGACGCTGAAGCCTAGGAATTTGCCAGATAAGACTCCAAACACGGACTTTAAAGGGCTCATCTTCAGATTATATTTCCGAAGACGCTCGAACATGATCCTTAGATGCTCCTAGTGCTCCTCATAAGATTTTCTTTTGACCATGTGGTCATCAATATAGCATTCGACGATCTCGTGTATGAGGTCATCAAATATCTTTGTCATAGCCCTTTGATATGTGGCTCTGGCGTTCTTCAAGCCAAAAGGCATGACCTCATCAAATATCTTTCAGATGATTGACTTCATTTAACAGTCCAGGGTGCCGAGACTCTGGAGGTGTCATCATCTGGTGTTTCATGACAAGGCTGAATATTTTCCCCGTCTTATCTGAAAGGAAATAGTACTTCCAACCCATCTTCTTTATGAGGGATGGACTCCAACCGAACTTTACTCGATTAAAAGGCGTCTTGGACCTACTTTGTTGATCGTTGCCTTATTCTTGTCTCCATTTCAAGATTTTCCTTCTTCGCACGAGTACACAAGGGGCTGTGGATTAAGAGTATTATGATCTACTTCTTCCGCTGATTACTCACTGAAACGCTGCTTTCTGGCCTTTTTCATATTAGGACATTTCACGACTGTAGTTGTCTCGGTTCGCTTGACAAGCTTTCTTTATTATCCCGTCAATCTGCTCTTCGAGTAATGGACTTGGAGTCCTTCGAGCGAGACTTTGCTCCCATTCGGCATACTAGATATTTGGGAAAGCATCTTTTTCTCTGTTCGGGCTATTTATGGCGTAGCAACTATAATTTTTCTCTCGCTTCTTGGACCAAACATATCCCAACACGATTGTATCCATCTTTCCGTTGAACTTCTTTCGTTGAGTCCCATGAATATCCCAAATCCTTTTATAGAATTGGGATTGTCGAACAGTTTGTTCGAAAGGCACACCTTAATATTTTAATAGCTTTTTTAATCCTTTCGCATAACATCTTGGCATGCGGATATGCTGGAGCTTATTAAGAGTCAGATCGGCTCTATGCCAGATTTCTTTTTCTACCTTAGTCTTCTTAGATTTATAAAAGAGGATCACATTTTCACCTCTTCTCCTGGGAGGCATGTAGAAAGTTTCCAACTCTTGTACACTATAAGTATTGAGCGCATCGAGCTCCTTATAGTGTCAAGCCAGAGCCATCATAATATTTATACTCTGGTCCACTTCGGTGAGAGTCCACGTCGATGGATGAATGGAGAATACCGCATTAGTCTCATCTTCGGAGTCGCTGCCAAAGACCAGAATAGGGGCCGACGGTATGGATTTATTGCTCTCCCTCTGATGTTGTCCTGAGTAAACTATATGTTCGTCTTCTTCAGTGTCATTTCCGAAGACCAGGATTGTGGCCACTGATTTTTTCTTATTTTATGGTTTGAGGCACCTTTCGATATCTTCGAAATCCAGCTGGAAGTATTTTGCATCTTCATACCATCGTACCTCATTTACCGAGAAAGGATTGAGTTCTCCCATGATGGTGTACTCTAGGCCATCCTTAAAATACTTCATACACAGATATTGTGTAGAAGAGATGACATTGTACTCATGTAACCAAGGCCTGTCGAGAGAGTATTATAGCAAGTTTTGGCATCAATGACATGAAATTTGATGTCAGTGAAGAGCTTCCCAAAGCGAAGCGTCAACATTACGAACTCAAGCGTCCGTGATGATTGCGAGTTGAACCCTGAGATAGTAATCTTGTCCCTGATAAGGTGTTGAACATTCATACATATCTCCTTCAGCACTCTCACATTGAGGAGGTTGACAGAAAATCCGTTATCGACAAGGATTTTCCCTATCTTGATATCATGGCAATACCCGGTAACATACAGTGGTCGATTATGCTCGCATGTTCCAAGAAGGAGATTTTCCTCGCTGAAGGTAATATCATCCGTGTGGACCTCTGCAAGTTCATTCTTCATTTTCTCTTCCGCGAGGAAGGCTTGAAATCGATCAGGTTCTTGTAAGGCCTTGATCAAGAAGTCTCGTGCCTCTTTGGACAAAAGTAGGGCATCTAATATGCTCGGTTGTGATGGTATCTTCCTCAACTGCGCAAGGACGTTATAGTCCACTTTGGTTTTCTTTGGTGGGTCCTTTGCAGCGAGTTCTCTGTCGACCTGGATCTCCATGGGCATTTTCCCTTTCCCTTTATCTTGTTTATTCGAACCCTTATTTGCGGGTCCGAGGTTCTATTAGACAGGGTACGGTTGCGCGGTTGAATGTTTCTTCAACCCATTTCCTCCTCTTCTTTTTCCAAGGCGGAGCTTTCGAAGAGAAGGTTGATGGGTATTTCATTCTCAAAATCACTCCCGAATGTGAGAACCAGAAAGCTTTCCTTTTTTGAGCTGGTACTAACCATATGGCAGTTGTCGATTGCTTCCTTGTCTGCTACAGCCTCGCTCCTCTCGTATCAACAAGCGCGAGCCTCGCGCTTCTCCTTCTTGAAATTTCTTCTATAGGTAACGTATCCTTACCACCATTTCTTAAAGGCATTGCATTCATCGATGGGATGGGCGACTCGTCGGTGATACAGGCAGTATTTTGGGTGTCCATCTCCACTATTGAAGTATGGAACCCTAGGAGTGTACATCATAAGAGGTGGTAGCCTCATCCCCATTGATAGAGCCTTGGCAAACCGCTTCTCAATTTTGGTCCTGCTCTTATTCTATGCAGGTATGCTTTGATTCGGTTGGAGAGCTTCATAACATGTCCTTGCCGTGGATTCTTTTTCCAAACGTAGTTTTTTGGCCTTTTCATATATGGCACAGTTGGCTAGTAAGAGGATGAGGCCTTCGGGTTACTCTTTTGAAAGGCTTCTTCCAGCAGCCTTTCGATTGGATCTTCTTCTGACGGTTTCGGGATATCTAGCACAGATTCTGCCCCCTGTTCTTTTATGTTTCTTTCCGACGTTGGCGGAGCTTCTTCATCATATATGGATGAATGGGAGACCATGTGGTAGATTTCCATACGTTCTTCAGATTCCTTCGATGAGTTGTCGTCATCATAGTCCTTGTCCTCGAGAATATGCTGGAGGAACTCTTCAAATGTGACCGGTATTCGCGCTTTCTGATTGTACTCTTCCAGCACGTCTATATACTCAGCGGGCTGTACGGGCTTCTTGGTCTTCCTATTCTTCTTTTTCTTAGAAGATTTCGAAGGCTTGATTTGGGGGCTTTTCCTTTTATTGACGATTCTTGGTATGGGTCGCGGCTTCAACATATCTTCTATAATCTTGGGCTCAAGCGGGCTTTTCCACTTGATCGCTGGGTATGTTTGCAGATCCTTCAGCATTCATTTATTTTTTTACCGAAAGAAATACTTCCCATGGAGCTTCTTCCTTGAGTGAGAAAGATTCCCCCTGCGTATCAACTTTCTTGGGGGCGTGCTTTTGAGGTGGATCTACCCTCCAATTATCTGACAACACGAATTTGCCATGCTAAAACTGGTCCTCGACCTAGTTTTTAAAGACGTAATAGTCTTCAATTGGATGGCTTACTACCCGGTGATACGAGCAGTACCTAGGGTTGTTGACATCACCGGCTTATGCAGGTCACCGCGGTTTAGGTAATGTTATTATATTATTCCTCATAGAAAGCTCGAAAAATCTTCGCATCTTGTCGTGAGGGAATGAATATGCACGTCCCATTCTTTCTTTTAAGGTAGGACACATGCGGCTATTGTTTTGTCGAGTGGCTGCTTTTGGGTCGTTCGGCTGTTGCTAAGTATTAGCAACAAAGGCCGCTTTTCTCTTGCCTTTATTATTTCGGGGATCACTATCCGAAGAGGAAGGACTATAGCCCATCTGATCCATCTGGGCCAATTTATCGATCAGCGCCTGAAATGTGGCGGGCTTGAAAAAGATCATAAATTGGGATACGGTCGATTCAGGATCGACAGTCCCTATGAACATCCCTACAGCTGGGGACTCCTCAATGCGCTTTTCGCATTTGGACCATATGTTCTGCCATCGGATCGCATACTGGACCCATGTCTTGCATGGCTTGACCCTTGATTTGATCGCCGTGGTGATTGAAGTGCGCTCACTCGCGCTGGCGAATCTCTGAGTGAACAGCAGTTCCATCTCAGAAAAAGTCTTGACAGAGTCGTTCGGGAGCTCCAAGTGCCATTCGAAAGTCGTTTCTAATAGATTTCCAAATAATTGACGGAGCAGCAATTTATCATCGCCGTCGGTATTTCCACATAAGGCTTTGAATGGTACAACATGCTGATGAGGGTTACCCGTTCCTTTATATGTATGGAACTTCAGGATTGTATATTCCGAAAGGTATTTCATCTGGTCGTACCATGCCGGATATGGCCGGCCTGTCTTGACCAGCTGATTTGTGGCTTCATTTGCTTGATAAGCCTTAATTTGTTGGGCGATATATTTATCCAACGTCGCCTTTGAGATCGTTTCCTCTTTGGCCGTTGATAGGGCCTGAGGAGGGTTTGACGTCTGCCCCTTATCATCTCCAACAACCACCAATGATTTTTCAGCCGGCGGTTCTGGCTAGATCAACATTCCAACCATATCTTGAAAAAGGAGAACCATCTGCTTTATATTAGCAGCTTGCTTTGCCGCCTCCTTATCTTTCTTTTCAAGCACCCACCTCAGGAAATCGGTATCAGTTTCCTTCTCTTGGCGCTCTTCTATTTCTTTATCCGGAGCTTCTTTAGAGCCGGTAAGTATTGCCATCTTGGCGAGCATATCTTGGAGCTTTTCTTATTGCTTATGGGTTTTCGTCAGTAAACGAGTATGCGGTCTATGACTAACGGAAGTGTGACTTTCATCCTTACTACCAACCATATAGACTGTATGAATCATAATGCCCTCAGACTTGGGGCGCTTGGAACTCTGGCCTTTAGGTTTTGCCTCAGGCACTCGAACCCTTTCCAGCCTCACTCTTTTGTGGGAAGCCGTGGTAGAAGGAACCGTTATGACAGGAACCGCCTTTTGAGAAGCCCCCCGCTGTATGGTAGAGGAATTGTCGTTCTCTTATCAACCCTTAAACTTTTTCGGCCGACGGGAATAGTTTTCGTCGATGAAAGATTCTTGGACTTTCTTCCAGGCCCTGTGAATTTTTTAAGAGAGACACTTATAGGAGTGCTCCGGCTTTAGCTGATTTGGTGACTTTGCAGGAGGTGACGATTTCTTCAATATAGCAGTAGGAGAGTTTTGGCGAACCCTTTTAAACGGTTCGAAACTATTCCCTGTTGGAACAGCAGCATCAACAGCTACCACCGGAGCTGGTGGAGTAAGTTCAGAAGGGAAACTGCCCCCAGCTTGTCTTACTTGGCGCCAATCGCGACGTTGAGCATGTTTTGCTACAGGAACCTCCTCAGCATCAGAGGCTTCCTCATCATGCCCCCTGCGTCGCTTGGGGGTTTCGCCCAAAGTCATCCTGTGAAAGACCGACGTCCTCGGTTGAGCTGGAGCAGAGGTGGTCAGTCTGTTGAAGACAGACTGCCTTGGGGTTAAACACTCTTATTTGCTTCACGCGGAGCAAGAGCGAGGATGGCCAGCTGCTTAAGGATAGCCCTTTTAGGGATCATGGGCTTCTTCATGGAGCCCATTGAGCTTTTCTTCAGTCTGTTGAAGACTGAAGTTTTAGGGTTGGACGGCTTTTCAACAGGGCCCGCCGCGGTGGTTAGCCGATCAAAGACCGACTTCCGTGGAGCTTCTTCTTGTTAGTGATATGTATGACCTAGAGGCCATTATTGTAAATTATAGTGGATGCTTGGACATATATATATAGGACATTCTTTCTCAACATGATAGTATGCTATATTGTTACTCTTTATCTTAATATGTACATTTGTTCTAGTTTACTATTTCACTGATATATGTTGATAGATCCCTTAGGATGTTTTTCTTGACTAGCAGGAATATGATGTAGATCATACTGGTGGGGCCTAAGTAGTCCACAAGTACATCCTTGAAGTGTTCCTAGTCGAGAGAATATCGAGAAAGGGCATTGATATTCCAGAATAGACTAGTGTGTACGTTTCTTGACCCTGTATGGGGCGATGTGTTAGTGATATATGCCCTAGAGGCCATTATTGTATAGTACTAGATTGTATATTATATTTTGAAAGCTTGGGATATACACGGATATAATAATAGTCTTGCTCAAAATGATAGTATGCTATCTGGTTTGATTCTATCTTAATATGTGTATATGTTTCTTTTAACCCATCGCTAATACATATTGATAGAGCCCTTAGGATCTTTGCTTGACTATCAGCGTTGTGATGGCAGTCACACTAGTGGGGGCTGGGTAATCTATAAGCACATCCTTATACTTGTCCCTAGTCGTAGGATTATCAAGACAGGGCATCAATACTCCAGAGTAGACTGGTGTATACGCTTCTCATCCCAATTCGGGAGATGGCCTGTCCCGCAGCCATTGGTATGCGATACCGGAGATAGTATACAGGTGCTCATTAGGTTATGAGTTACACTGGACAGACTCGCGGGGGAACTGCTGGTTGGTATTATACCTATCGTCAGTTAGCAGTTCCCGGATGACATGAGTACAGGTTAGTCCGTTAACTTGACATCACTATTCGTCTTGAGTGTGTTCCCACTGTACTTTGATTACTATCCTACCACGGCTCAAATAAGTCATGCAAACAGGTAGTGGTTGGGTGTAGTCCCGAAGCACTTGGAGGCAGTAGTGGTTAGATAGGATTCGTCTCTCCAGGTATTGGGAGTTGATATCGTGCTGTGTTCGGATAGCCATTACACAAAGTCCCTGGCCAGGACAAGAGAGATTTACTAGTAGGTACACCATTAGTTTCTCAAGGTGTATTGGGCTCTACACCGACATGACTTATTGCGCTATTAGGGGCTTGACGGTTACCACCCCCTCTAAGCGCAATATGTAATACTCTTAAACGAGCAAACCGGACTGTACGGAGATTGTCACAGATAGGCTCAGTAGGAGTTCGGATGAGTTTGCTCGTCGGCCTTCTTATCGACAGATACCTGGGTAGCCGTTATGTACAGCTAGTGCCACTGACGGACTTGTGGTTAAACCCACTGCCAGTGTATTGTTGAGTCATTAGAGTCCCACATAGAGGGTTTCTCTGGTTCAGGCGAAACGATGTAGAGGCCATATGGTTTTACGGCAGGATTCCAATCATATACGTGTACTGGCTACACGGATGTTGTTCGGACGGATAATACTAGTAGGCTTTGGTTTAAGCCGGATTCTAGTCTTATAATATTAGATTATTATTATCTCATTAAAAAAATATTAATACAAGAGATGCTTCTAGAAGGGGACACTTCATTATTGGATTTATCTATTTTTGGAAATAGATTAATGAGGTGTAAAATGGAGATATTTGTGGCATGGTGAAGCATGGTTTATTTCATTTGTTTATGTGTTTGGGTTTACTATTGAAGCATGGTGGTTATTTTCTATTGGAAAATAATCTATGCTTCATGTGAAATAGAGAATGAGCCATCCTTCACTATCACAAGACTTAGCTCATTTGTGATTTTCCTTTCTCTCTCCATTTTTCCTCTCCTTCTTCCTGATTGGTCTGCGAGAAAAAGAGTTTTTGTAAATAATCGCAATCAAGACGGTGTCGCTGGTAGCTAGCAGCGATTAGTACGGGTCGTCCATAGGAAAACGTGTACTCGTTTCTTGCTTTAGACTAGTTGATGAAAAATGGGTGATTGTTTATCGTTATATTTTAAAACGGATATAAAATTTATAATAAAAAGGCTTGTAGGGTTCATAGAACTTGGTAGTTAATGGATGAATATTAAAAATGACTCCTTTTATTTTTTAATAGTTTAAAAGTAGAGCGATAGTGATGAATGTAGATTAGAGTTCTTGGAGGAAACTAGGTTTTCCCCACTACCAACCCTTGTCCTTTCATTGATCTCTATTCATGTCTAGCCCTTAACAAAATAAGTGTTCAACCAATCTCAAATCGTGGTCGTGACTATCAATAAATTGGTAGCGCGCCCGATAAGGAGGTTAACATTTATTTTGCTAAACTTTAAAATGTTAAAATGAAGTTAAAAGGTTTTTTTTCCATTATTCTACCCTATCCTACAAACCCTAGCAAGCTAGGAATTACTCGCTCATGCTTAGTGAAGAAAGGTTGAAGAAGAAAGAAATCATAATTAAGGTGCAGAAAAAGTAATGCTTAAAAGTAAGTGCAGAAAAGTAAATGCAAAAAGAATTAAAATAAAAAATACCTTTATTAATCAACTATTGCATTTACAATTCTCCTTAGAAAGTAGATTACAAGAACCCTAGTTTGCTCTAGATCTCTCTCTTTGTGGAAGTAGATGAATACTGAGTAGTTAGAACCTTCAAGTAGTATAGCTAGTTAAGGTTTACGTAAAGATCCTGGAGTTTAAGTCGGTGTTGCAAGTCAAGAAAATCATTTTTTTTGTAAATTCTGCCTCCCCACAAGTGCGTGGGTGTGCGACATCGACTTACAGTGGTATCAGACCCTACTAAACCTTAACTAGCTTGTTAGCAAGTGATTAGAACTTTAATCGACGAAAAATTGCCCGAAATCACATTTCCAAATATGCTTGCTGTCGATTTTTCAAAACTGTTCAAAAAAATCATTTCAGTGACCTAAAAAATACATGCAGGCTTTTCTAAGAACAAGAAAAAATTTCAAGACCATAATCTCTCAACTAGACCGCAGATCCGCGGCCGAGTTATGGTCGATTCGCTCTTAATTTTTTCTGGGGTTCTAATCTTTGGAAATTTGATTTTTTGGCATATTTTGTTTTTGCCCAGATTTGCTTGTGTACTGGTTTGTGCATCGGGCAAACACGGATAGTTGTTATCGATCGAAATTCTAAGTTCTTTATTAATCTGTGTTTTCGTGATTGTATATGTGTTGCTAAACGTCTGCTAATTGCTATATACCAATTTGTGGGGGTTTCACATATCTGTGTCTTGATGATGGTTTGTGTATATGAAGTATTGGATCATCGTGAATGAATAGCCTGGGGATGTGAGAAGGGTGTTCTTTTCTTTCATTCATGTATATTTGTAAATTGATCTAATATTCTTTTGAGGAGCACATCCGGGTTGAGGTTGTAGCCACCGTTGTATTATTTCATTTACTTTTTTCTTACACCTAGGATAGACCCAAGGTGGGGTGCACAAAATACCGGGTTCTTGAAGTGCCGAGTGGCCTGCTCATTTTATTGAGGGAGGTTGCTTCACTTCGGAAATTTGGCGGGTAGTTTGCCGCACCCGTAGGGGTCTAGGGTGGGGTTTGGCTATTCATCACGACCGTGGAATCCGTCTTTCGTTATAGACTAAAACGAAATACGGAAATCCTAGTATATCCAATATATTCATCTGTGTTGCTGTGATCTAGAATGCCTATTATTCCGTGAGACGAATGGATATATATATATATATATATATATATATATATATATATATTTTATATTATAAATGTTACTTATGTTTTACACCCGCGCTAGTCCAGCCCCCGCTCCGCCATTAATTAAGTAACCTAACGGTGCATGAAGGGGCCCCGTGGTGAATGTGGATGGCATAAGCGTACGTTTTATTTTCGTTTCTTACTGAAATAATAGGGTTAAATGATGGGACAGCATTAATATTGATTAATGCAAAGAAAACAAACCAAAGTTAAATCGTTGGAACAATTTCAAAACCACTCGGTTTTCTTGAAAAACGACTTTTAAATGCGGAGCTTAAACCACTCCTTTTAAAAACTATCATGGTTCCTTCGACTATATCAAGTTCATTACGTTCATGGTTTTCGCCAAAACCAGTCGTAGCCCTCCGTCATTTCATATGGGTATTCAGTAGTATTCAAGCTATATATTTTGACCTTCGCCAAGGCATAGTAATTGGGAGCTGCTGGATATTCATCTATAGCATAGATAGATGCGTTAATTTGGGACATGCGTATAGCTATTTTGGCCTTTGTCAAGGGTTTGTACGAATGGGTTCAAATTAATCTGGACAATAACGGGTAGAACTTGACTTGTGTCTTATAATATGTTGGCCTTCGTCAAGGTCATAAGAGCCTGGGGCAAAAATCGACATCGGGAGTTTCAAAAAAAAAGAAAACTTGCTAGTTTTGCATACCATCTGGAGTGTAATTATTTTGATAGGATTCCTTCAAAATTGTCACACAATGATAGTTGGATCCCGATCCCACCGTGAGTTATGTTACTCCTCGGGAGAGTTTTTCACTAAACAATCAATGCTATAAACCAAGTAGGTGTCTAGAACGGTGTTAGCAGGGCTACGCCTCTAGGGAAAAGAGGTTATGTAATTAAGGAACTTCGCGAAAGCGTTGGAAAACCTCCCTCGAAGTACCGACACTAGCCTAGCCGAAAGGTTAAGAAAGAATTGTAGGGTGAGATTAATCCTGACTAATTCTTCTTTTATGGTTTGAAGGAGGATTTGACAAACTTTGGGAGCCATCCTGTTTAGATAAACTAATAACCAATCTAAACTTGCAAGAGCATCATGCTGAGTGTTTTCTTCTCTCTCCCTCTCTCTCCTGACTGCAGCGACCAAAATAACCGGGCTCAAGTTACTGCTAGATAAAAATAAATTGACGGGACCAAACTATAAAGATTGGCTAAGGAATGTCCATATGGCCATTACCTATGACAAGTTGGGCTACCTCCTTACTACCAAAGCCCCCGCTGTCCCAGGTCCAGATTCCACTGTAGCGGATGTTGAGATCCGTAAGACATGGGAAATAGACTATGCGAGAGCCAAGTGTCTCGTGCTGGCCTCAATGGATAATGAACACCACAGGCGGCACGAGAAGATGGAATTAGCTCCCATCTTCCTCCATACCAAAGATTTATATGGAGAGCAATCTCGTATCGCAAGATATGAAACCTCGAAGAAATTGTTTCAGGCGAGGTTGGTTGTCGAGTCATCTGTAGGAGACCACATCCTTAAAATGATAAACTATATTGAAGAGCTCGCTGACCTTAGGACCACGTTGGAGAACGAGTTATATAAAGACTTGATTCTATATTCCCTCTCCTCTACCTACGCCCAGTTTATCTTGAATTTCAATATTCAAGGGAAGGAAGTTACACTTCCAGAACTCCTCAACATGTTGAGGAGTGAAGAGGGCACCCTAAAGTATACCAGGGAGACACCCGCTCTAATTATTAGGGAACCTTCCTCCTCTAGATCCAAGGCGAAAGCCAAGGGGAAGAAGAAGAAGGCCCCCACTAATCCGAAAGGCGGTGTCAGTAAGGTAGAGGGGAAAAGGCAAGGCAAAAGTTTCAGGGCCAATAGTAGGGAAGGAGGAATGTTTCTATTGTCACAGGAAAGGCCATTGGAAGAAGGACTGCAGTACTTGGAAATCCAGTAACCAGAATTCGAAACACGTTGTGGCTCCGGCTTTAAGTGTGTTTATGATTGAGAACTATCTGTCAATCAATTCTACTTCTTATGTATTGGATACCATATCAGGATCTCATATCTGTAATTCATTGCAGGCGTTGAGAAACCGTAGAGTTGTAAAGGTAGGTGATATGACTCTCAGGGTTGCTAACAGAACGAGCATGGATGTTGTATCCGTAGGGGAATATCACTTAGGATTGACAAGTGGAAACACTTTGATTTTGCGTAACTGTTTTTGTGTATCTAGTTTGACATGTAATATCATCTCTGTATCTTTACTATCTAAAGAAGGTTATGATTTTACATTTGTAAGTGATGTTGTAAACATCCACCTTAATTATGTTTTGATTGGATCAGGTACACTAGACAACGGTATATACATATTAAATCAATACTAGGTTTTCAATGTCCAGAACACATTTAAAAGAAAGTCTCCAGAATTAAATCAAGCTTTCTTATGGCATTGTAGACTGGGTCACATCAATGAAACACGGTTGACGAAGTTACATAAAGAGGGATATTTGAATCCGTTTGAATATATGTCTTATGCGACTTATCAATCATGTCTCAAAGGAAAGATTACAAAGACTCCACTCATTGGACACGGGGTAAGAGCCAGTGAGCTCTTGGGACTCATACACAACGACGTGTTTGGTCCAATGTCTACACATGCAAGAAGTGGTTATTCCTACTTCATTACTTTTACGGATGATTTCTCAAGGTATGGACATGTATTCTTAATAAAAACATTCGAGGCCTTTGAGAAATTCTAAGAATACAAGAATGAAGTGGAAAAACAAACAGGGAAAAGTATTAAGACACTTAGATCTGATCGAGGTGGTGAATACTTAAGTGCCGAGTTCCTGGATTATTTAAAAAAGAATGGAATTCTCTCTCAGCTTACTCCTCCATACATACCTTAACACAACGGTGTATCGGAAAGGCGGAACTGCACCTTATTAGATATGGTATGTTCCATGATGAGTAACGCTGAGTTACCGCGATCCTTCTGGGGTTATGCACTAGAATCTGCTGCATATCTTTTGAACAAGATTCCTACTAAGTCAGTGCCTACCACACCATATGAAATGTGAAGTGGGAAGAAACCCTATCTTAAGTATCAAAAGATATGGGGATGTCCGGCTTTTGTCAAAAAGCAGCATGTGGACAAGCTCGAGGAACGCTCAGTACTGTGTAAGTTTGTGGGATACCCAAAGAACTCCAGGGGGTATCATTTCTATTACGTGGAGGAACAAAAGATCTTTTTTCTCAGCATGCCCGCTTTTTGGAAACTCAATTTCTTGAAAAAGGAATAAGTAGGAGCGCAATAGAACTGGAAGAAATTCCAAAACCACAAGCTATTACTGAAAGTATGGTGGAACCAGAAGATTCAAAGGAACCGAACATCCCTGCGCCACTCCGCAAATCTAGTAGGCAGTCTCATCCGCCCGAGAGATACTACGGTTTTCTCATAGACGGTGATAGAGATGATTGCATCATCGACGATAATGAGCTAACTAGTTTCCAGCAGGCCATTAGGAGCAGAGACTCGGTAAAATGGCTGGATGCAATGTAGACCGAAATGGAATCCATGTACACCAACAAATTATGGGCTTTAGACATTGCACCTCAAGAGGTAAAATCTGTAGGCTGCAAATGGATCTTCAGAAAGAAGATTGGTGTAGATGGACAGATTGAAACCTATAAGGCTAGACTTGTTGCAAAAGATTTTTGTCAAAGACCTGGTTTGGACTATGATGAAATCTTTTCTCTAGTGGCTATGCTTAAATCCATTTGGATCCTACTTGCCATTGCTGCCTTCTAAGATTATGAAATTTGGCAGATGGACGTAATGACCGCCTTTCTGAATGAAAATTTTGAAGAGTGTGTTTAGATGAATCAGCCAGAGGGTTTCATAAAGAGTGGGTGCAGCGGAAAAGTGTGCAAGTTGCTTAAATCCATTTATGGATTAAAGCAGGCATCGCGGAGTTGGAACATCTGTTTTGATGAGATGGTCAAAGAATTCGATTTTATCAAAAATCCAGATGAACCATGCATTTATAGTAAGATTGTAGGAAGAACTGCAGTATTCCTCATCTTGTACGTAGAAACATTCTTCTGATAGGAATGAAATTCCTATGCTACAATCAGTTAAAATATTCTTGTCACAGAAATTCTCCATGAAAAACCTGGGTGATGCCTCTTACATTCTGGGGATCCAGATCTATCGTGATAGATCTAAGAGGATGTTGGGATTTTCACAGTCCAGGCATATCGACACCATACTGAAAAGATTTAGTATGGAAGATTCCAAGCGCGGTAATCTACCGGCTTTTAACCAGATCACCCTCTCCAAAGAGAAGTCTCCCAAGACTGATTTGGAAAGGGATCGAATGAGTATTATACCATACGCTTCTATGGTAGGCTCTATAATGTATGCGATGTTATTACCATGTTGCTTATGCCCTGAGCGTGGTAAGCAGGTATCAGTCAAACACTGGGGAGAAGCACTGGATAGCAGTTAAGATCATTCTCAAGTACCTGAGAAGGACTAAGGAGATGTTCTTGGTATACGACAGTAAAGACCTCCAGATCGAGGCCTTCGCTGACTCCGGCTTCCAGAGTGACAAGGATGACTCCAAGTCCATGTCAGGTTATGTCTTTACCATCAATGGAGAGGCGGTCTGTTGAAAGAGCTCCAAGCAGGACACCGTTGCTGACTCGACGATGGAAGAGGAGTATATCGCTATATGTGACGCCGTGAAAGAAGCAGTCTGGATGAAGAAGTTCATTACAGAACTTCAGGTGGTTCCATCCATTGTTAATCCAATACCTTTGTATTGTGACAACAGCGGGGCTATAGCTTTAGCGAAGGAACCAAGGTCCCATCAGAAGTCCAGACATATCTTGAGGCGGTATCACCTGATCAGGCATATCGAGATGCAGAGAGTAGACACGGAGAACAACACTACAAATCCACTCACAAAGGCCATCCCTCGGACGCAGTTCAAGAGGCGATTCGAGATAATAGGTCTGCGATATACCAATACATGGCCTTAGTGCAAGTAGGAGATTGTTAGTGATATATGCCCTAGAGGCCATTATTGTATAGTACTGGATTGTATATTATATTTTGGAAGCTTGGGATATACACGGATATAATAACAGTCTTGCTAAAAATGATAGTATGCTATTTGATTTGATTCTATCTTAATATGTGTATATGTTTCTTTTAACATATCGCTAATATATATTGATAGAGCCCTTAGGATCTTTGCTTGACTATCAGCGTTGTGATGGCAATCACACTAGTGGGGGTTGGGTAGTCTATAAGCACATCCTTATACTTGTCCTTAGTTGTAGGATTATCGAAACAGGGCATCGATACTCCAGAGTAGACTGGTGTATACGCTTCTCATCCCAGTTTGGGAGATGGCATGTCCCGCAGCCATTGGTATGTGATACCGGAGATAGTATACAGGTGCTCATTAGGTTATGAGTTACACTGGACGGACTCGCGGGGGAACTACCTGTTGGTATTATACCTATTGTCAGTTAGCAGTTCCCGGGTGACATGAGTACAAATTAGTCCGTTGACTTGACATCACTATTCGTCTCGAGTGTGTTCCTACTGTACTTAGATTACTACCTTACAACGGCTCAAATGAGTCATGCAAACAGGTAGTGGTTGGGTGCAGTCCTGAAGCACTTGGAAGCAGTAGTGGTTAGATAGGATTCGTCTCTCCCAGTATTGGGAGTTGATATCACGCTGTGTTCGGATAGCAATTACACAAACTCCCTGGCCAGGGCAAGCGATATTTATTGGTAGGTACACCAGTAGTTTCTCAGGGTGTATTGGGCTCTACACCGACACGACTTATTGCGCTATTAGAGGTCTGACGGTTACCACCCCCCAAGCCCGATATGCGATAATCTTAGACGAACAGACCGGACTGTACGGAGATTGTCACAGATAGGCTCAGTAGGAGTTTAGATGAGTTTGCCCGTCGGCCTTCTTATCGACAGATACCTGGGTAGCCATTACGTATAGCTAGTGCCACTGAAAGACTTGTAGTTAAACCCACTGCCAGCGTACTGTCGATTCTTTAGAGTCCCACACAGAGGGTTTCCATGGTTCAGGCGAAACAATGTAGAGGCATTATGGCTTTACGGCAGGGTTCCGATCATATACATGTACTGGCTACATGGATGTTGTTCGGACGGATAATACTAGTTGGCTTTGGTTTAAGCTGGATTCTAGTATTACATTATTGGATTATTATTATCTCATTGTATTCTTCTTCTTTTTTGGAATACGAATACGGGTATGTATATATGGTGAGGGCGTTCTTGTAATTTTACAAGAGATGCTTCTAGAAGGGGATACCTTATTATTGGAAATAGATTAATGAGGTGGAAAATGGAGATATTTGTGGCATGGTGACGCATGGATTATTTCATTTGTTTATGTGTTTGGGTTTACTATTGAAGCATGGTTGTTATTTTCTATTGGAAAATAATCCATGCTTCATGTGAGATGGAGAATGAGCCATCCTTCACTATCACAAGACTTAGCGCATTTTTTATTTTCCTTTCTCTCTTCATTTCTCCAATCTTTCTTTCTCAAGACCCTAACCCTCACATGAGTTGTGAACTATAGGGTCACTTGAGATTAAATACTCCAATAAACACTCTGCATCTCGTAAGCTACCTAGTTTAGCGAACTAGGTACCTTAGTTATCTCGGTTTAGAGGTTGGAGCTTGAACCATAGATTCTCGGGTGAATCATCTTTGACACGAGGAGACCGACGTTCAAGCGTGATCCGGATCTTCGAGGAACTCAACAAGGAGAGGAGAAGAAGACCCGAAGGACAAGTAACAAGGAGTTATAAAACTCTTACCGAGTAGTTAGAACCTCCAAGTAGTATAGCTAGTTAAGGTTTCCGTAAAGATCCTGGATTTTAAGTCGGTGTTACAAGTCAAGAAAATCGTTTTTTGTAAATTCCGCCTCCCCACATGTGTGTGGGGTGTGCAACATCGACTTACACGATGGTTGATCCCACAACTATTGGTGTTTGAGCCAAAGATTGTACGCAGGTACTCATTGGAGAATGAGTACACCGAACAGACTCACCGAGAACTCCTAGATGGTACCATACCTATCGTCAGATAGCAGTTTTCTGGTGACACTTGTATAGGTTAGTTTATAGACCCGAGATCGTCATATTGTCTTGTGTGGTTCCTACCGTGCTTTGATTACCTCCCTACCACGGCTCTACTAAGGCGTGCAAACAGCTGGTAGTTGGGTACAGTCCCAAGTCATATGGAGGCAGTGAGCGATACGAGGGGTTTCGTCTCTCCCGGTATTGGGAGTTGATGTTGTATTATGAACGATTGGCTATAACCGCAAGTCTCTGGCCAGGGCTGATAAGATTTCCTGATCAGCATTATCAGTAGTTTCCTGATTGGTTATAGGCCACACATCGGCATGACTTCTCGAGTTATTGGGGTCTGACGATACCACCCCCAGACCCGATATGCAACATATCAGACGAAGAGACCGGACTGTATGGTAAGTGTTGCTTATAGGCTCTACAGAGAATTTGGAGAAGTTTACTTATTGATCTTCTATTCGTTCAATACCTGGGTAGCCGTTACGTACAGTCAGTACCACTGACATGCTTGTAGGTGTTTGATGTGATCATTACCTACTGCCAGCATATTGACGAGTCTTTAGAGTCCCACATAGAGGTTTACTAGCTCAAGCGAAACGATATAGGGTATGTATAGTGATATGTGCGGGGGCTCCATTATACCGTATTCTAATCTAGCGTTATTAGATATTAGCCGGGTTATATTTGATATAACCGGATTATTAAATCAGGTGTTGATTTAATAATTTGATATATTTTTTTATATATATGATATATATATATATATATGATGCTCACTTTAATTTTTCTTCTCTTTATATATTATTTATATTTGATATAAATTACATATAAATATATTGTGTCATGGCTGATGATACATGGAAGATAGATGTATGAGAGTTGCATTGGAAATGAGATAAGAATCAAGATA
Organism: Agapanthus africanus; assembly: GCA_030015575.1. NCBI lineage: Eukaryota > Viridiplantae > Streptophyta > Magnoliopsida > Asparagales > Amaryllidaceae > Agapanthus > Agapanthus africanus. The sequence goes on from JASDDO010000024.1 coordinate 174,401,304, forward strand.
TTTATCATTAATCTTTAAATAATAAAAGAGAATGAGTCATTTTTTTTAGACATAGGTAGAACATATGACACATTCTTGTTTTATTCCAAAAGATAACTATAGCTAAAATATCTTGAATACTTATCTCAATACCAGGTTCTTCTCATCTTGATCATCTTCTTCAACTCCTCTCTTGTTTATCTATTGAGAAAAAAGTGGAGAACTAGAAAAGAAAAATAAGTGAGCAAAAACCCTACTTTATCAAGGTAAACCATACTAGCAAATTAGTTTAGATTGTTTACTTCACTAATAATTTGATTAGTGAAGTATGAGCTTGACTTAGAGTAGCCTCAAGGTGGATCATCTTCGACAAAGAAGAGTTCAAGAAAACTTGCTCTAGGGATTTCTACTTGGAGCTTTAGAAGTGAAAGACTAGACTACAAAGGTTGTACCTCCTCTTCACTTAGATTAAGTCTCTTGTTTTCTTTCTTAGAAACGCTAAACCTTTAGTTTGATTCTAACTTGTAGACTTAGCCCTTTAGAATTTTTTAAATTGCCTACTTGCTCTTGTTAAACCCCTAATAGAGATGTTGGGATCTCATTTCATGGTATCAGAGCCAAACTAGAAGCTTAGGTAATATTTAGACGAAATTAAAGTGTTCGATCGACAATTTTTTTACCTCAAAGTGCACTTTTCTGTCCAATTTTTCAAACTGCGGTTTTTTTTAAATTAAAAATTTTCAAAAAATCGTGCAGGTAGTTTTATAGGCTTTCAAGAAAACGGAGCCCATAACTTGATTAAAGAGCCACGGATCCGCGGATAAGGCAATGGCCACGACCGTTGGTCCGCATCCATTTGATGTTGTTTGGGCTCCAATTTTCTTCTGGGCTTGTAAAATGTGAAATTGGATTTTCTAAGTATTTTAGTTGAGGCTCAAGTGGTTGAAGTCTCTGCTAATTGTTGTTGATTAGAAAGTCAATCGAAATATTAATATCGTTTAAATGTTATGGTTGATTGATACAATTTTTAGAATCCACATTAATTAGTTTTGAGAAAACTGGTTATATATAAATCTTACATTTTAGCCTCACTTGATGGATTACCACGGAGTTTAGATTTAGATCGAAACTCCATCGTAATTTCGTAACGTACGCGAATACTCGCCGAGAGATACTGGTGAAGTTCCATACCCCATTGCCCCGACAAAGTGACCATGGGAGAACCCCATAGCTAGGAGCATCCACTTGGAAGCTCTCGGCCATGGTGTCCTGCCCAAGGCCACTTCGTCGACGGCCTCGGGGGATGCGGCCATCCCCTAACATTCCCAACGAGCCATCAATTTTTTCATCGGGAATCTTGTTGAATTCTCCGGCTTTATCTTTGAAAATGGTTTTCAATTCGAGGCTTAAATGTAAGATTTTTATGGTTAGGCATGAAATTCGGACTATGAGATAATCCGGGTTTATGATGTCTACAGTTGCGGTTTCTAATTTTTGTAGTTTTCATTTCTTTTCTGCGACCGTAAGTGTAATATGTGGAGATACCCCTAATTACGTTGCTCTACGTTAACAATATTATGGGTACACATATTTACTTACGTTGATAACATGTGATGTTATTGTGTTGCTGTGTCGATATGATATATTGAATCATTGTGAATGAATAGCCGGGGGTTTACATGAGATGGGAGTTTTTTCATTTTCATTCATGTAAATTATTGGATATAATATTCTTTTATTTGGGCACATCCGGAAGTGAGGATGTAGTCACCTTGATGTATATTATTTACTTTTCCGCATTAGGATAGACCCAAGGCGGAGGGCTCAAGTAACCGAGTTCTAGAGTCCAGTTGGTAGCCATCTCGAGGAGTCGAGACCAGTAGCCTAACTCTAGATTTGGCAGGGTTACTTGCCGCTCTCATAGGGGTCTAGGGGTGTGGGCTTGGCTATTCATCATAACCGTGGAATCCGTATTTTTCGTTAATGGCTAATCTAAAATACGGAACTCCTAGTATATCCTATATTTCATATATCTGCTTCTAATATGTTGTGATGTGATGCGATCATATAAATGCGTGAGACAAATGCTACTTATATATGATATATTAGTAGACACTATATATGTTTTGCATCCACGGTAGTCCTGACCCCGCCCTGCCGTAAGTTAAGTAACCTTACGGTGAAGACCCGGGTCCCTGTGGCGAATTCGGATGGCATATATGTGTGTTTTATTTTCACTTCTTCTGTGATGTTCAAGAATTTAAATGATAGGACTTCATTAATAAGATTAATGAAAGGAAAAGAAACCTAAAATATATTGTAGAACTACATTTTTCAAAAAGATAGCTCTAGTTTTTTACTTTGCATAGAGGTATTCAATTATGAATATCTAGCAGCTCATTCAATAAGAAAAGAACCTAGATCTCTTCACCGGAAATGAACTCTTTAGCAAAATCTAGCATATGCTACAACCCACTCGGTTTGTTTTGAAAACTACTCGATTTTAAAGCGGAGTTTAAACCACTCCTTTTCAAATCACTAGGTTCTACAACGATATCAAGTTCATTACATTAAAGGTTTTCTTCAAAACCATTCGTAGCCCTCCGTCATTTCAGAAAAATTAGAGTACTTAATATTCGCACTGTGTTTGTTGACTATGTTAAGGCGCGGTGATCGGTAGATAAGTGATAATGTTCTGTAGCATAAGATGTGATTGGTTAGGACACTCGTACTACTTTGTTAACTATGTTAAGGGTAGTGCGGATGGATCTAAATCAATCAGGAAATGACAGGTTGAACTTGACTTGCAACTTATGATTTGTTGACTATGTTAAGGTCATAAGCCGTAAGGGGTAAAAACAATTATCAGGAATTTCAAGTGTTGAAATTTGCATTGAGATTGCATACCTTCTATGTGATAGTTGGATCTCGATATCCACTACAAGTAAGCGTTACTCCCGAGAGAGTTTTCCACTTTACAATTAGCTAATCCAGTAGATATCTAGAAAGGTGTTAACGGGGTTATGCCTCTGCGGAAACAAGGTTATTTAATTAGTTCCGTGCGAAAGCATGGAGAAACTCCCTTAGAGTACCAACACCAACCTGACTGACCGATTTGTGAACTTGTAGGGTATAATTAATCCCGGCTAATCATTCCTTTTAGGGTTTCAAGGAAGATTTGATAAAAATAGTGGGAGCTATCCTAATTAGATAAGATAATAACCATTCTAATTTTGCAAGAGCGCACGCTAAAATGTTTCTTCTCTATCTCTCCAGGTAGTGACCATGTCACGCCTTAATAAAGACAATAACATGGATGTATTGATCGAACTCGCTTATTATTCTGGGCAGGGGAACGTTGGTTCCGCTCTACCTTATGACAACTGTCATGAGTCAAGGCAAAAGATAAGGGAATGCAAGGATTTCCACGCAACCCTAATGAAGAAGGAGCATTCTGATGCATCTTCTTCGGGTGTGTTAGTTATTGAGAACTGTTTCTCAGTCTGCTCTACATCATGGGTATTGGATACCGGATCAGGATCCCACATTTGTAATATGTTATAAGGGGTAAAGAGAGTAGAGCACTGGAAAAAGGTGATATATCTTTCAGAGTGGGGAACAGAGCAATTGTTGCTACCGAACCTGTCGGCGAATATCACCTTGTATTACCCACTGGTAATACATTGATTTTGAACGACCGATATTTCATACCGTCTATGATGTACAATATAATATCCGTTTATTTATTAGATAAAGATGGATATAACTTTGCATTAGAGAAAAATGTTATGAACATTTTCCTAAATCAAGTATTGATTGGGTTTAGTACGTTGTGTAATGGTTTGTATGTTCTAAATCAAAATACAGTTCTAAACATACAGAACACACACAAGAAGAAAAGTTCAGAAATGAACGAAGCCTTCTTGTGGTATTGTAGACTTGGTCATATCAATGCGACCAGACTAGCTAAGTTGCATAAGAATGGATATTTGGATTCGTTCGAATTTATATCTTATGAAACTCATCAGTCTTGTCTTAAAGGAAAGATGACCAAAACTCCGTTTACAGGACATGAAGCAAGAGCTACTAAACTCTTAAGACTGATACATGGTGATGTATATGGTCCTATGTCTACACATGCTAAAGGTGATTCCTCGTACTTCATTACATTCACAGATGATCTCTCTAGATTCGGACATGTGTTCCTATTGAAACACAAATCTGAAAATTTTGAGAAATTCAAGTAATATAATAGCGAAGTAGAGAACCAAACGAGTAAAAGTATCAAAATCCTTCGATCAGATCAAGGAGGGGAATACTTAAGCACGGAATTACGAGATTATCTAAAAGAGAATAGTATTCTTTCTCAGCTTACTCCTCCATATACACCACAGCACAATGGTGTATCATAGCGGAGGAATCGCACCCTATTTGATATAGTGCGCTCTATGAGTAATACTGAGTTACGTATTTCCTTTTGGGGATATGCGCTTGAAACAACGGCATATCTATTGAATAATGTTTCATCCAAATCCGTGCTTAAAACTCCATATGAGATATGGAGTGGAAAGAGACCATATCTTAAACGGGATAAGATATGGGGTTGTCCTGCTTATGTAAAAAGGCAAAACCCAGACAAACTCGAAGCACGATCGGTACTTTGCAAGTTTATGGGATATCCAAAGAATTCTCTAGGGTATCTATTCTACCACACTGAGGAACAAAAGGTGTTTGTTTCTCAGTATGCCACCTTTTTGGAAAAAGAATTTCTTGAAAAAGAAATAAGTAGTAATGCAGTAGAACTGGATGAAATTCCTAAATTACAAATTACATCTGAAGATTTGGTAGAACCGGAAAATTCAATAGTCCCTGACGAACCTCAGCCACTTCGCAGATCTAGTGGGGTTTCTCATCCACCTGAGATATTCTACGATTTTCTCATAGATAGTGGGAGCGAAGATTGCATCATGGAAGATGATGCCCTGAATAGTTTCGAGCAGGCCATCACAAGTGGGGACTCTGTGAAATGGCTAGATGCAATGCGATCTGAGATGGAATCTATGTACACCAACAAAGTATGGACTTTGGAGGCTGCTCCTGAAGGGGTAAAACCCATTGGGAACAAATGGATCTTCAAAAAGAAGATCGGTGTAGATGGAAAGGTTGAGACCTTCAAAACTAAACTTGTAGCAAAAGGTTTTCATTAACGACCAGGTGTCGACTATAATGAGACATTTTCTCCAATGGCTATGCTTAAATCCATCTGGATCCTACTTGCCATTGCTGCCTACCATGACTATGAAATCAGGCAGATGGATATCAAGACCGCTTTTTTAAATGGTGATTTAAAATAGAGCGTGTATATGACACAGCCAAAGGGCTTCGTAGACAGTGGGAGCAGCGGAAAGGTGTGCAAGCTGCTTAAATCAATATATGGATTAAAGCAGGCGTCGCGGAGTTGAAACATCTGTTTTGATATAGTGGTCAAAGAATTTGACTTCATCAAAAACGTAGATGAACCATGTATATATAAAAAGGTAGTAGAGAGTAAGGTCGTTTTCTTCGTATTGTACGTAGATGACATACTCTTGATAGGAAATAATGTTCCTATGTTGCACTCGATCAAACTCTTCCTATCATAAAAGTTCTCCATGAAAGACCTGGGTGATGCCTCCTACATTCTAAGGATAAAGATCTATATGGATAGATCTAAAAGAATGTTGGGATTGTCCAAATCTAGGTACATTGACACCATACTAAAGAAATTTAGTATGGAAAATTCCAAGCGTGGTAACTTACCCGCTTGCTCCGGAATCACCCTCTCTAAAGAGATGTCTCCCAAGACTGATGAGGAGAGGGCTCGCATGAACATGATACCTATGTTTTTTCAGTCGGGTCTATCATGTACGCGATATTATATACCAGACCGGATGTAGCTTACGCATTCAGTGTGGTAAGTAGGTATTAATCAGACCCAGGAGAGAAACAATAGATAGCTGTGAAGAACATTTTTAAGTACTTATGACAGACTAGAAAATGTTCTTGGTGTTTGATAATGGAGAACTCCAAGTGGAGACTTTTACCGATTCGAGCTTCCAGAGTGACAAGGATGACAGCAAGTCTGTCTTAGGTTTTGTCTTCACCCTCAACAGAGGGGCGGTATGTTGGAAGAGTTCCAAGCAAGATACCGTTGAAGACTCGACGATCGATGCTGCCAACGATGCTGCCAAAGAGGTGGTTTGGATGAAGAAGTTCATTGTAACAACCCTAAATTTTATGTACAAAATTTTTGTAAAGCACATAAAGGAGTACCTTAGCCTGAGCACAACTTAAAAGTATTTCTTGTTTTAGAATAGCAAGAAAGTATTTGTAGCTCATTGGTAAATCCTTGCACTGCTATGGCATGGCCCCTGTGTTCAAATCCCCTCAACCACATATTATTTTTATAAGATTTTTCTTTTAAACTTTTTGGAAGCCCAAAAATTTACACGTGCAATACACGTAAAAATGAAAAGTCAGGTTAATCAAACATATGGAAAATAATATTTGAACAGACCATGACACGTGGTATCAATCCCATACCCCAAACCCACACTCTGGCCGGCGAGATGGGGCTCTGGGCCGGCGCCGCCGGGCTACCCTAGGAAATGCTCTAAATTTTTGACCCCGACATCCTTTGGCCTACCCCACTAATCCTAGTCTGTTTGTTTTCCCTGCAAATATCCAGAGAATTAAAATGAGCTTTAAAGCCAAATTTTAAATCTCATTTTTAATACCCTAAACCCTAATTCTATCCTATAAATACTACCCTACACATTATCACTCTCTATTCTGAAATCCATTGTCAAAACTCTCAAATTTTTCCAAATCCAAAAAGTTGTACAAGTGGAGTTATCCCGAGGTTAAGTTCCGGTGACGATTCGGGACAAATCCGGAGACACCGCGACTCCACGACGTCTTCAAAACCTTCCTCCACCTCTTCTCTCTCTTCTCAACCAGTAAGTTCCCTCTCCTCTCCTCTCCTCTCCTCTCCTCTCTTTCTATTCTAAAACGATCTTTTATTAAAACTCGTCGGAAGCGGAGTTATTCCGACTTCCGATTCTAATTTCATTAAAACCCCAACTTTTCCTAACAACAAATCAACCATTTCTGTATAACTTGTTTAGCAACCATAAAATAACATTTAGAACAAGTTTCAATTCAAAATAAAATGCTATGCAACTTGTATTATAATTTTTCGTTTAAAAACCATAAAGTTTACTTACAACATTACTTCATCCTATTGCTCATATTACCGTTAGAAAACTCACGAGGTAAAGACCTACCTCATCACAACACTCATCATGACATAGCATGATGGGTTGAAAACAATATTTTTGTGATTAAGACGAATTGTCACACCCTGCTTTCCAATGTACGGGGAGGGGACGCGACGGGCCCGCTACGTATTTACTCAGAAGTAAACACGCTAAGCGTAATTAAACAATAATGAATGTACACAAGAAGAATGACAATAGATGTAAATGAACAGCAACTTTTATTTATTTAACAATTATTTACAGGTACAACTGGAAAGTAAATACAAGTCTGAAATGCAATGCCTAAACAATGGCATAACTGAAATGAAAAGTATGTATAAGTAAAGCCAAAGCTCAGGGTCTTCTGTGAACTGCTTCAAGTGCTCCTGGTTGGTCTCGAATTCCTCAGAGTCGGGTCCTCCTGACAACATTCCAAAGAAGAAGAGAAATAGGAATGTCATCAGCGAACAATCGCTCGGTAAGTCCTAAAGAAAGAAAGAGAAGAATAGACAGAGAATAGAATAGGTGAAGTAGATAATGTTATATTTGCTATGCTAACGTATTTGTTGTAGCTTGGTACAAAATATGCCCGGGTATACGAGAGGATTCCAACTTACACCGTGGACTTTGGTAACCCGTAGTACAAGGCTCCATCGATAATACCACGGAACAACGGTAAGGATGTAATTACGTCTTTTAGTGACCACCTCGTACTACCTTTAACATGTTCCGTACCAGTCTACCCCTTTATAAACCGCATAATGTTTATTGTATTGATTTATATTGTTTGTGTAATATATTTGTATGACTTGCCAAAACCATGATATCATGTAAATGGAATGGATATAAATGGATAGACATGTAAACAGAGTATATCCATGGTTCGGTTTGGTCGAGACATATTGTTATAGATTGAATTCTGGTATAGACAGATTGCAGTTTATACTTGAATCATATTCAAATCAGATTGATTGCATATTTGACCGTGACTCGAACTGAGTCAGACTTTTAAATAGAATTGAAGTCCTGACTTAATTTTGATGTTATCGGTAACTACTGCACATGGACGGCAAGATTTGTGTCTTTTTCCAAGAAAATTACCGTATTGATAACACCGTTGTTAGATTGTCTACCTTAGATAGGAAAGCACCCAAATTATCCGGCTCCCTGAGGCTCAAGAGAATTGGTCTCGCTTAAACCTATATTTACTAGGGTCTTTATTGTAATTTAATATAACTTGAGGGGTTTTATGTATTGATATATTTTCAAAATACACCTCAAGTATTTAATTATCGTCTTTAGGGTTTTCATAGATGTATATTTTATAAAAGTGAAATTTTCTAGTGAGTAGAACCTAGTTTTCATTGTATATAGTACTTTAATGAAATATTGGAATTTGTATTGAATTGTAATGGTAGTTTCATGAAATTGTGATTCCTTTGATTTAGAAAATATGGAATATTTATAATATATTTTAAAAATAGATATTTTGATAATAGTTATAAATATATATATATTTAATAAAAATAAATTTTATTTATTTTTATAGAAATCTCATTTTCTTAAAAATTGCATCAAAAAATCCATCGAGATCGAATGCTCCTTGCGGAGGTTTGCATCTCGCTCTACTAGGCCCGAGGATGTGTGATAACCCGCACCATCCGATCGGGGTTGCCCAAAATGGTTGTAGAGGCTCGATTGCAAGGAATTAAATAACACACTTTTTAAAGAAAACGGTTTTGTAAGTTTAGGGTATTTAAATGTAATGTCGTATTTTGTCCCAAAAGAATGTTTTACAAACCATCGTGCTATATCAAGGATGAGTGTTGTGATGAGGTAGGTCATTATCTTGTGAGTTTTCTAACGGTAATATAAGGAAATATGTTGAATTATGTCGAAAGTAAAGTATGTGGTATTTAACTGTAAAAATGCGATAAAATTTGCATAATAGATTCTTTTGAGATGAAACTTGTTCTAATATGTTTTTTTATGATTTCTAAACAATCTATTAAAAATTTGTAGGTTTTTTATTAGGAAAAATTATATTTTTAAAGAAAAGAGCTCTGCTTCCGACGAGTTTTGAAAAGGAGAATTTTTAGAATAGCAAAAGAGAAGGGGAGAGGGGACTTACAAGTTATAAAGAAATAGGGGAGAAGGAGGAAGTTCTCGAAACCGCCGGGGCGTCGTTTCATCGCCGGAATCTTCCTGAAACTTCGCCGGAATCTTGCCCTTTGCTAACTCCACTTGCACAACTTGGGATTTGGAAATTTTAAAGAGTTTTTGTAATGAAATTCTGAGTGAGGAGGGGTGAAATGTGGTGTGGTATTTATAGGGAAAATTAGGGTTTGGGGTAATGAAGAATAGAATTAAAATTTGTATTAAAAATTTGGTTTAATGCCTCTTTTTAATTCTCTTTTTATTTTTAATAAAAACAAACAGTACAGGGGTTAGGGGGGAGGCCAAGGGGTGTGGAGTTAAAATTTGGGAAGCATCCCCTATGGGGGGCCCGACGGTGCCGGCCGTAGGCGCCATCTCGCCGGCTAAAAACCAGTGAGGGGTAGTGGGATCTTCGCCACGTGTTGATGTCGTTTGGTATAACTCAGTGCACGTGTTTGTTTTATCTGTGGCTTTTCATTTTACGTGTAGTGCACGTGTAAACCTTTGGGATTCTAAAAGATTAAAAGAAAATCAATTAAAAATATATGTGGCTGGGGGGATTCGATCACAGGGGCCACGTCACAGCAGTGCAAGGCTTTACCAATGAGCTACAAGTGATTTCTTGCTGTTCAAAAAAAAATCAAATTTATAACTTGTGCTCAGGCTCATGTGTTCCTTTCTGTATTTTGGAAAAAATTTGTACATAAAGTTTAGGGTTGTTACATTCTACCCTCCTTATAAAAATTTCGTCCTCGAAATTTGTAGAAGGAAAGTGTAACAGATTCAAAACAATTTGGTGATAGTGATGGTAATAGAACTAGTGATAATGCATACAAATATTTGGAAGAACGAGAGAATACAAAAGTATTTGGTAAGATTGAAAAAGATGTGAGGGAATTACCAAGGTTACCTCAGTCTACAGTCTCGGCTTCTACGGCCGCTAATGTGAAAGCCTGACGTCGGGATACATTCCTCCTGGCTGGAGACACATCCCTATGTTCTTGAGGCATGTTCCTCAGTGCCTGATGGAATTGGAGATTAGGCTGTGTAGGAGGTCCACGTGGAGGTGGAGCTGGAAGAGCAAGATGAGGTGCAGGAGCCTGGATAGCTGGCCACTGCGGATAAGTGTTGTGGGTTAAAACTGTGTTGCGCCTATAAGGACATGTTCTAATTCCATGATTGGATGAACCACAAACTAATCGCAGGCCTTTTGCACACCTACAGTTCTTCCACAGGTGTCCATCCTTCTTGCAGTAGAAGCAAAAATCTGGACTTGACCGGTTATTTGTTTCTTCCGGTCTCCTGGGTTCAACAGTTAGCCTTGAAGAGGCACCTCTTGCCATCTGAGTAGCAGGGTTACTCCGGATGATTAGGTTCTACCCTTCCTCTTCACCACTGCCTCATATCGACGGGCGGATTTCAGGGCCAGTTCGTGGGTTGGGAAATCCCCTGTAGCTAAGGCAGCTTGGATTTTCGGATCTAACCCTTACTGAAATTGTCGGGACCTGATCTCAGCAGTCGGTATTAAGTGTGCCGCGAACCTGTTAAGGGCTTGTGTTAACTGTGTAGTATGTGATATTTAGAAAATCGAATATTGAGACATATCTTACCTACTGTGCATGGTAAACTCATCATCACACTCATCCACAGATTTGGTCCACATCGAACCCTGTTGTAGATGGATGAATTGCTGCTCCATGTCAAATCGGGCAGTCTCAGGGAAGTACTTCGCGTCGAACATGTCGCGAAAAGTCCTTCATTCGATAAGCTGGTCAAGAAGGCTTTCTTCCGCCTTCCACCAAACTTGGGCATCTTGGAGGGTCGGCAGCAGCAGACTGCTATTCTCATGCATCGTCCAGAGGCTGAGGCACCCGGAGTCAAACAATTCCGGGCACTGCACCCGAAACACTTCTCTCGGAAAGTGAGCCCACTAGAGGCAGAGGAATGGGCTCAGTATATCGAGGATGATCTGGCGGCGGCACAAGTGCTAGAGATTGCTTGGGTGAGAGTTGCGAAGCTGCAACTAACAGATAACGCCAGAGTCTGGTGGAAGGCTGAAGAAAACCGACTCGCCCAACCGATTGAATGGAGGACATTTTGCGATATGTTCGACGCAAAATAATTCCCTGAGACTGCCCATTTTGACATGGAACAGCAGTTCATCCACTTACAACAAGGCTCGATGTGGAGCAAATCCGTGGATGAATACGATGCTGAGTTTACCATACTTAGCAGGTAAGATAGTGTCTCAATATTCAATTTCTTGATATCACATACTACACTGCTAGCACAAGGTCGTAGCAGGTTCGCGGCACACCTGATACCGACTGCTGAGATCAGGGCACGGAGATTTCAGCAAGGGTTGGACCCAGAAATTCAAGCTGCACTAGCTACAAGGGATTTCCCAACCCATGATCTTGCTCTGAAGGCTTTCCGACGATATGAGGCTGTGGTGAAGAAGAAGGGCAGACCTCAGACTACCGGTGTGAAACGCCCTGCCACTCAGATGGCAGGAGGAGCCTCTTCCAGCCCACCTTTTGCACCCAAGAGATCAGGAGTAACTTTTAACCGGCCCAGTCCAGACTTTTACTTCTATTGCAAGAGGAATGAACACCTGGCGAAGGACTGCAGGCGTGCGAATGGTCTGTGCTTAGTTTGTGGCGCGTCCACTCACACCATTGGAGCTTGCCCACATCGAATCAACCCAGCTCCAGCCCCCAGACCAACTATCACCTTTCCGCAGCAGCCAGCTATTCAGGCTCCTGTACCTCGTCTTGCTCTCCCTGATCCACTTCCATGTGGACCTCTAACACGGCCTCCTCATCAGGCCCAGAGGAACATGCCTCAAGGGCAGAGGAACATGCCCCAGGGACAGAGGAATGTGCCTCCAACAAGGAGGAATGTACCCCGGCGTCAGGCTTTCACCATGACCATTGAGGAAGCCGAAGCTGCTGGCCAAGTTATCACGGGTAATTCCTAATCTTTTCATCTTTTCAAACCCTTGTATATCTCTATATTTTTCATGTATCTAAACCAACCTCACACAACTTAGGTACCATACTAGTAGCCACCCTTCCTGCACTCGCACTGTTCGACACTGGAGCGTCATACTGCTTCATGTCCCAACATTTCATGAAAACACATGCGATTCACATGAATCCACTCATTTCAAAATGGAATCTCAGTTCCGGGAATGGAGTATTAAAGGAAACTATGGGATTGGATCAGTGTCCAGTTGTAGTTTGCAGACGAGAATTCTACGCGAATTTCAAAGTACTGGACATCCCAAACTTCGATGTTGTGCTGGGAATGGACTGGCTGGGAGTAATCTATACTACGATAGACTGCCGTCAAAGGAGAGTAGTATTTGAGATACCCAACCACTCAGTCTTTTACTTCAAGAGTGGAGACAGAACTTTGGAGCCAGGAATCTTTCGAGCCAAGCCGAAGGATACAGAAGTATTTATCTATCAGCGGAAGAGGAAAAGCCAAAGGTAGTTCGAGAGTTCGAGGATGTATTTCCTGAAGATATACAGGTTTGTCTCCCGATCGAGCTCTTGAATTCAGCATTGATTTACTACCTGGTGCACAACTGGTGATCAAAGATCCGTACCGGTTAAGTCCAGAAGGATTGAAGGAGATCCGTACTCAGTTGGATGAACTTCTGAAGAAAGGTTGGATTCGTCCTAGTATTTTAAGTTGGGAATCTCCAGTTTTGCTTGTGAAGAAGAAAGAAGGTTCATACAGAATGTGTATAGATTACCGAGCTCTGAACGAAGTGAAGATAAAGAAAAAGTATCCACTACCGCGCATCGATGATCTGTTCGATCAGCTAAGTGGGTCATGCATATTTTCAAAGCTAGATCTTCGTTCGGGTAATCATCAGATGAAGGTCAAAGAGTCTGATATTCCTAAAACGGCGTTCAGGACTCGCTATGGTCATTATGAAGTTCTTGTAATGCCATTTGGAGTGACAAATGCACCTGTGATATTTATGAATCTGATGAACCAAGTTTCCGAGAGTACTTAGACAGGTTCGTTGTTATTTTTATCGACGACATCCTGGTGTATTCAAAGAATCGGAAAGAGCACGCTGAGCATTTGCAGATTGTACTGGAGACATTGCGACAGCATCAACTCTATGCCAAGTACAGCAAATGCGAATTTTGGCTAGATCAAGTCGGATTTCTCAGACACATTGTTTCAGGTGAAGGAATCTCAGTAGATCCAGCTAAAGTGTCAGCTGTCAGCGAATGGCCGACACCAAAGATGGTGAAGGATATTCGAAGTTTCTTGGGTTTAGCAGGATACTACCGAACATTCATTGAAGGGTTCTCGAAGATTGCAGCACCCCTGACCAAGCTCACACATAAAGATGAAGCATTCGTGTGGTCAGAAGCATGTGAACAAGCTTTTGTAGAACTCAAGTCAAGATTGAAATCAGCTCCTATTCTCATAATACCGGATCAATCTGGAGGTTTCGTCGTACATTGCGATGCGTTCGGTAAGGGATTAGGATGTGTTCTACACCAGCATGGAAAAGTTATATCTTTTGCATCAAGACAGCTGAAGGTCTATGAACGCAACTATCCAACACATGACTTGGAGTTGGCAGCCATTATCTTCGCACTTAAAATTTGGCGCCACTATCTTTTGGGTGAACGAGTGGATATATACACGGACCACAAAAGTCTGAAGTATGTATTTACTCAGAAGGAGTTAAACATGCGGCAGAGAAGATGGCTAGAACTTATGGTGGACTTCAACATTAACCTACAATACCATCCAGGGAAGATGAATGTAGGTCCTGATGCACTTAGCCGTCAGCCATTATCAATGAATCTCACCGCTCAGTGGAAGCTGCAGCAAGAATTGCACAGGATGATGATCGAGATAGTTATGCCAGGTAATGCTTCTGAGTTGATGAACTTATAAGTTCAGTATACTATTGTCAATCAGATCAAGGCAGCTCAAGCAAGTGATGCCAAGCTGCAAAATATCCGTAAACAGGTAGATAGTGGACTTCGATCAGGCTTCATCATCTACGAAGACGAATCCTTGAGATATGGAAGTAGATTGTGTGTACCAAACGGTCATGTTCGAGAAGAGTTGATGAAAGAAACCCACAGCTCTCCTTGCTCGGTACACCCCGGTGGTACCAAAATGTATAAGGATATACGGCAACACTACTGATGGCATGGAATGAAGCGCGAAATAGCCAGAATCATAGCCAAGTGCTTGGTGTTTCAGCAAGTAAAGGCTGAACATCACAGGACTGCTGGTTTAATTCAACCGTTACCTATCCCAGAATGGAAATAACAGCACATTACCATGGATTTCGTGACTGCCCTCCCTCACAGCACGAAGGGTAACGATGCAGTATGGGTTATTGTGGATCGACTCACCAAGTCGGCTCACTTCATCTCATTTCGAGTTGGCCAATCTACCGAGACGTTAGCAAAGAAGTATATGGAGGTAAGCATGAATCTAAAGTAAGATTTAACCTCAAAGTGTACTATATTTTATACCCATGAACTCGAAGTAAGATTTAACCTCAAAGTGTACTATATTTTATACTGCCCTCCCTCACAGCACGAAGGGTAACGATGCAGTATGGGTTATTGTGGATCGACTCACCAAGTCGGCTCACTTCATCTCATTTCGAGTTGGCCAATCTACCGAGACGTTAGCAAAGAAGTATATGGAGGTAAGCATGAATCTAAAGTAAGATTTAACCTCAAAGTGTACTATATTTTATACCCATGAACTCATGTAGGAGATCGTAAGATTACATGGAGAACCGGTTTGCATCGTCTCCGATCGTGACACCAGATTCCGATCACAGTTTTGGCAGAGTCTGCAAGATAGCCTGGAAACGGGTCTGAACTTCAGCACGGCTTACCATCCACAAACGTACGGACAGTATGAGTGAACAATTCAGATTCTAGAGGACATGCTAAGAGCTTGTATGTTAGATTTCGGAGGTTCGTGGGAAGATCACCTACATCTTGTGGAGTTTTCATACAACAACAGCTATCAGGTAAGTATTGGAATGGCACCGTTTGCAGCACTCTACGGAAGTAAGTGTCGATCACCACTAAGTTGGAACAACATTAGAGATCGTGAACTCCTAGGACCAGAGATGATCGTGACAACTGTGGATGTAGTTCGCACGATCAGGAAAAGAATGCGCATAGCCCAAGACCGACAGAAGCATTGGGCCGATGCAAAGCGTCGACACCTGGATTTCCAACCTGGAGATCACGTTTTCTTAAAGATCTCTACAAACCAAGGAGTAATTCGCTTTGGCAAAAAGGATAAGCTCAGTCCGAGATATATAGGACCGTTCGACATACTCGAACGAGTCGAAAAAGTGTCATACCGGTTGGCACTCCTACCCTCATTGGAAGGAGTGCACAACGTGTTCCACATACCCAGCTCCGAAGATATGTGAGCGACCCCAGCCACATCCTCGATCACTTCGAGCTCACTGTACATACGGACCTATCTTGTGAGCAACAAACAGTTGAAATCCTGGACAGAAAGGTAAAGACACTTCGGAACAAGGAAGTAAACTTGGTCCGAGTGATGTGGAGAAAAGATTCTCCAGGAGAATCAACGTGGGAACGAGAAGAAAATATGCGAGCAAGATATCCTTTCTTATTTGTAAACTAGTCCTTATGTAATTGTAAATTTCGAGGACGAAATTTTTATAAGGAGGGTGGAATGTAACGACTCTGATTTTACTGTACGAAATTTTTTAAGTTAATGTAAAGAATGGAGTTTGCAAGCCTGAGTACAATTTATAAGTTATTTTTATTTAAGAACAGCAAGAAACAATTTGTAGCTCATTGGTAAAGCCTTGCACTGCTGTGACATAGCCCCTGTGTTCGAATCTTCTCAGACACATTATTTTTTCTGATTTTTCTTTTAAACTTTTTGGAAGCCCAAATTTTTGCACGTGCACTACACATAGAAATGAAAAGTCTGGAAAATTAAACATGTGTAAATGTTATGTACACAGAGAAGGACACGTGGCATCGATCCACCGACCTAGCTCACACAAATGACCGACGAGTTCTCTATTACGGCCGGCGCCGATGGTCATCCGTAGGTGAAAAGCCTCCGTGTTTCGCACACAAAACCATTGGGCTACCCCATTACCCATGCACTGTTTGATTTTCTCTGAAATTAAACAGGGACTTCAATTTCATCTTTAAATCAAATTTAAATGCATTTTAATTCATTCTTTCAATTCCAAAACCCTAATTCCATACTATAAATACAACCTCATACCCTAACCCCTCCTCATTCTGAAAATTCTAGATAAAACCCTCAAATTTTCTCAAGTACAAGTGGAGTAGAAGTGGAGTTAGCCAAAGACCAACTTCCGACGAGGAATCGAGCAAGTTCCGGCGACCCCGCAACGCCACGAGAACTACACCATCTTCTTCTACCACATCCTCATATTTCTAGCTTGTAAGTCCCTTCTCATCATCCCCCTTCTTCTCAAAAATCTCTTTTCAAAACAAATATCGGTAAGTGTAGTTAGTACCGATGTAAATCTTCTAAACTATAAAATCTCACTTTTTAATTACATATTGTTCATCCAACTTTTACATAATATTTATAACACTATTATAAATGTTTAGAACCAACTTTCACTCTAAAATATCATGTTAAATAACTTAAATCTCACTTTTATATGAAAATACCATGAACTTTATATACGTCATTTTTTATTCCTTTGTTTGTACATACCTCTAGAAAACTTCACGGGGTAATAACTCACCCCTCACATACACACATATTTACATAGCACGATACTCTTTTGAACATATGTTTGTGGAAAATATAACATTTCATTAAAATACCATGAACTATAAAAACCAGGTTTTCTTTGAATTTTATTATCAAAACTCTTTGCGATTATGCCTCTACAACCCTTTTTAGGGTCCCCGCTATTAGATGGTGCGGATTATCGCACATCCTTGAGCTAGTAGAGCGAGATGCAGACCTCCTCACGGAGCATTCGGTCTTGAAAGAATTTTAATACGATTTTTTAGAAAAACAAAATTTTCAACTTAATAATAAAATTAATTTTTATAATTAAATAAATATTATCAAACCACATATTTTCAAGATATAATAAAATTCCATGTTTTCTAAAAAATAAAAGAATGACAATTTTCATCAAAATAACCTCAAGTTATCCAAAAGACAAGCTTTACACTAAAATACCTTGAACTATCCAAGCTAAACTATTATCACTAAAATACTTTACATTCTTGAAATTCACAATTATGGAAACCCTAAATAATATAAATAAATATTTGAGATTTATTTTGAAAGTATATAAAATATTTTTCATAAAACCCCCTCGAATTATATAAAATTAAATTTAAGGATTTTAGTAAATATAGGTTTAAGCGGGATCAATTCTCTTGAGCCTCAGGGAGATAGAGAAAGTGAGTTGCCTATTTAAGGTAGAAAAACTTAAAGGTGTTATCAATGGTAATTGTCCTGGAAAAAAACACAAATTCTGCCGTCCATGTGCATCAGTTACCGATAACTCCCAAACCTAATTCATGATCCAAATCAGTTCTAAGTGTCTGACTCAAGTCTGAGTCCAAATTAATCTAAATCTAATCCAAATCAGTATCCAATTCAACATGAATCCAATATACCAACATGTATATTTGAACCTGAACCTGAATACAAGAATAAGATCAACATGCAAATATGACTTGATTTGACCAAGCCATGGCTATAACTTGACATGATTACATACCTACTTGTTTACATCCTAAACCTGATTACATGAACAACTTGTATCCATGGTCTCGGCAAGTCTGATAACTATAATTCAATACAATACAATACGGGGTTTAACGGGGTAGATTGGTACGGAATGTATTAAAAATAGCACGATGATGGACACTAAAAGACACCTACATGAACTCTCATGCCGTTGCCCCGTGGGTTTTGACGGGGCCTTGTACTTACATGTTACCACAGTCTACGGAATAGTTGGACTCCTCTCGTATACACTGATATATTCTGTACCAAACTACAAACAACTACGTTAGTATAATAAACATATACCTGTATAATTACCAGTTCTTTCTCTTTACTTGTTCTATTTCATTCTTATTACTGGGACTTACCGAGTACTAGTTCGCTGACGACATTCATGTATCTTTCTTTCTTTAGAATGTTCGTCAGGAGGATCGGATCCTCAGGAGACCGAGCCCAGCCAGGAGTACTTGGAGCAGATTGAGGCACAGTCAGACTACTAGCCTACTTGTACTTATTTTCTTTTCATATGCCACTGTTTAAGTATTGATTTATATCATTGTACTTTTCTTTTCAGTTGTATGTAAAGAATGAATGTTAATAAAAATTGATGTTTCTATTACATCTCTTGTCATTCTTGTGCAATTATTTATATTGCTTATTTACACTTAACGTGTTTACTTCTGAGTAAATACGTCGTGTGCCCGTTACGTCTACTTTCCCGTACACTGGGAAGCGGGGCGTGACATCAAACATGAATACTTGACTTGACTTGACCGAACCATGATTATAAGTTGACATGATACATGATTACATCATGAACCTGATTACTTGAACAATTTGTATTCATGGTCTTGGCTAGGCTTGTAAATATAACCTATACAATACATTACGCGGGGTTAACGGGGTAGATTAGTACGGAACGTATTAACGTGGCACGAGATGGCCACTTAAAAGACACCTACATGAACTCTCATTCCGTTGTCCCGTGGGTTTTGACGGGGTCTTGTACTACATGTTACCATAGTCCACGGGATAAGATGGACTCCTCTCGTATACACAAATACCTTCTGTACCAAGCTACAAACAACCACGTTAGAATAACAATCAAATATCTGTACAACTTACCGGTTTCATTTCACATTACTTGTTATATTCCATTCCTTCTTTTGGGACTTACCGAGCGATAGTTCGCTAACGACACTCCTGTCTATTTCCTTCTTTGAAATGTTCGTCAGGAGGACCGACTCTCAGGCGATCGAGCCTAGCCAGGAGGACTTGGAGCAGCTCACCGCTCAGCCGGACTACTAGCTCATCTTGTACTTATTTTATTTTGTATGCCACTGTTTAGGCACTGTTTATATCATTGTACCTTTCCTTTTAAAAACAGTTGTATGTAAAGATGAATGTTAATAAAAGTTGTTGTTTATATTTTTATATCTCTTGTCATTCTTGTGCATTATATATATATATATATATATATATATATATATATATATATATATATATATATTGCTTAATTACGCTTAACGTGTTTATTTCTTAATAAATACGTTGTGGCCTGCCACGTCACCGTTTCCGTATGCTGGAAAGTGGGACGTGACAGGTTTTGTTGGTGGCCCATGCAGGTCAGCTCTGCATGAAATCTTAAGCAATATATCACAAGAATTATAACAATCAGCAACTATACATTCCTTACATTTCAAATTCCTTGAATCTATCCTCACCATTCTTTTAGGGTTTGTCCTTAGATTGTATCATTTATTTTAGGGTTGTCCTTAGATTGTATACGGAGACTAGTTTATGTCGTTGCCCGTAGGGCACCGATTAGTCCAAATTCGTATATATTAGATTTGGGATCGAACTTATGACGCATATCTCATGTAAACAAGGTTCATCAGTTCGAAATATATAATCTGAGTACTGTTAGTCGTCTTTTAGACTAAGATCAACTCAGGGATATGGTTAAGGACCGTTGATCCTGTTTTGGGTTTGTAGGGTGTTTTTCGTCACCCCATTGAGATGGGAATGCGCGCGCTTGTCAGGCATGTACAGATTCCCCTTCCTAGGGTAGGCCGGGGTTTATTGATTGTGGGGATCCGAATCGCCGGCAGCCGCGGACTAAGCTGCCGTTAATTACCCCTCATCTTTGGAAAGAAGGAACCTCCGATTGACAGGTCAAACTATTCATGCGAACTCAATGTGCAGCGTGCGTGTGTTCTATTTTGAGGGGTCTTGGGTATATCGGGGGTCTCGCAGAGTTTAAGGGGGTCCCGCTACCTGGATAGCGTGCTGGGGGTCAAGAGGCTAGCAGCCCACTTGCGGGGTGCAGGGCGGTACTCCATTAGAAATTTTTCTAACGGGAAAAGTGTTGTGGAGTGTGTATAAAAAAGGGTGAATAGCGTCCAAAGGACGCATGGGCGCTGGGCGCCGGTGCCACACGCGCCCGACGCATGAGCGCGAGACTCCTGCGGGAAAAGAGGCTTGGCCCCTGTACTGGGAGTTGTACTCCCAATTGACTTTTGGAGTTAAACTCCTAAAAGAAGGACAAAAGGGGTTTAGCCCCTGCACTAGGAGTTGTACTCCCAATTGACTTTTGGAGTTAAACTCCTAAAAAAGGATTTATTATTATTTTTTTGTGGAGTTAAACTCCTGAGAGATTTTCGGAGATGATGAAAGGGGACCCCTTTCTTCTCACTTGAGCTCTGGGTTTTCTCTTGAGCCTTGGATCCTCCCAAAGTGGGATTTTTAGAGATGGGTCTCCTTCTTCCTCCTCTCTGTTGGCTGGATCTTGGATAAAAAAGGGTGAGACTTAAAAATCTCCCCTTTTAGAGATTTGATGGGAGATATGAGTTCCCCTCCAAGGTTTTTAAGGTGAAAAACTGTTTCTTTTTGGAAAAAGAAGAGTTAAATTCTTGATTTAATTCAAAAAAAGGGAAGAAGGTTTAGAACCTTGAGGAAGGAGAAGGAGGCACAGAAACCCTAGATTTTGAGGGGAATAAATTTATTCTCCTTCATTTCATTATCATGTTGCCTTATATAGGCTTAAAATTTTACTCATAGCCCCTTGGGCTTTACAAAATGGTATTCTGCCCATCCCATACCTCATGTGCTCATTTCTTTTGCACATGAGCCATGACCTTTACAAAAATTTGGTTTTATGCCCATTTTTCTTATATTTATTCATAAAAATTATATCAAAAAATTTTATTACATAATTTTCATATTGGCATGGGGGAGGGTAGTAATTGTTAAAGATTTTGCATGTGCGTTTTTAAATCAAAGAATTAACCGCAATCAAGACGGTGTCCCTTGGTAGCTAGCCGGTTGAGTACGGGTCGGTCCACAGGGAGATAGATTCCTTTTCTTTATGTTTTAACGAGTTAAATCCAAAAGATTTTGTGTCACGTCCCGCTTTCCGGTGTACGGCGAAGGAGACGCGACGAGGTCCGCTACGTATGTACTCAGAAGTACATACGCTAAGCGTATCTAAGCAATATAAAAGTAAATCACAAGAGACAAGAGATATAGAAATAACAGCAACTTTATTAATAACATTCTTTTGTATAATGCATGAAAAGTAAATACAACTGAAATGAAAAGCGATGTCTAAACAGTGGCATAACAGGAAATGAAAATACTGAATAGAACAAGGTACAATATCTAGAGCTCGGGGTCTTCGTGAAACTGCTCCAAGTCTTCACCGGTGGGCTCGATCTCTGTTGGGTCCAAAGCACCTGACGACATTCAAAAAAGAAAGAAATAGAATGTCGTCAGCGAACAGGTCGCTCGGTAAGTCCCAAAGATAAGGAAGAATTAGAAAGACGGAATAAGAGTACTTTCTAAAGTATTATGTTGTAGAATATTATGGAATATTGTGTTAACGCTGTTGTTTGTAGCTTGGTACAGAAGGATGCCAGTGTATACGAGAGGAGTCTCTATATGCTAGAGACCAGGGCAAACGGAATGTACAAGGAACCGTTAAGCCACGGTACAACAGCAACAGAAAATGGTTAGGTGTCTTAATCTGACCATCTCGTGCCACCTTTAACACCTTCCGTACCAATCTACCCCTTAAACCCCGTAGTGTTTTGATAGTATTGTTATATTGTATTGTGTAAGTTGGATGACCGACCAAAACCATGATATCAGTAAACATGTTGTAACTGCATAATCAGGTAAATGGAATAACGGAATAATGGATGTATATCCATGGTTTGATTCAGTCAAGTTGTATAGACTGTTAACTGGATTCTGGGATTCATGTGTTCATATTGAGTTGGAATATTAAAGAATATAGATTGACTTGAATTATATTCAAGTCAGAAATAATCAGACTCAAACCCGAGTCAGACTAAAAGAAATGTAATTTAAAGTTCTATAATTGTTAGGGTCCTTATTGTAAATTATAAAACTTGAGGGGGTTTTATGTAAAAAGTACTTTTGTATAGTTTTCAAGATACACCTCAAGTATTTATTATTCGTCTTTATGGTTATAATGAGTGTGATTTATTTTGTGATATTTCTAGTGAAGATATCCTAATTTCATAAATAAGGTATTAATTTGTAATATTGATTTATTTGAAATTCATGGTATTTTAATGTAACTTTTAATCTTGTAATTTTTAGGAAAAGGTGAAAACTTTATCTTATAATAAAATAGGTGTTCAAATGATAAATATACATATGTTTAAACAAGAATAATTTTTAATAAATATTTTATTTTCCAAAAATCTCCTTTTTCATAAATGTCGTATTCTAAACCTTTCGAGACCGAATGCTCCTTGCGGAGGTCTGAATCTCGCACTACTAAGCTCGAGGGTGCACGATAAACCGTACTATCCCTAACGAGTTCCCCAAAGGTGGGTTGTAGTGGCGCTTTGCAAAGATTTAATAGATACTAATCATTTAGAAAACAGTTTTATAAAAATAAGGTATTTATTTGTAAAAGGGTGTAAATTTTTGTATTTTAGATTCTAGGGTTTCCTAAGCCAATTAGCCTATTTCTAAATGGTCTAAACGACACGTCATTAGAAGCCTCAAATCGCCTCTTCACCGCCAATTGCGGCCAGGTAAGTACCAGGTGAGTGGGAGGCTCTCCACTACAAGTAGTGGTCCTAATTAAGTAACCACTCGCCTTAGACACACTTGCCTAGACACCACAAAGTCAGGTTTAGATAAACGATCGATGTCCATGACATATCGTATTTTCCTATTAAAAGATTTTGTTTTAAAATTGTATACAACTTAGAACTTTCAGAAAAGGTTTATAAAGAAAATGGTATTTTAATGTAAAATCTTGTATTATCGTATTCTAAGTTTTGATGATATCAATTAGGGTTGTATTTGCGTGTGTGTGGAGGTAGGTCATTACCTCGTGATCTATATTAAGGTATAGCAATGTTAAAGGGTTAAATATGATAAACTAAACATGGTGGTATTTAAGTGCGAAAATACGGTATTTTGCAAAAGTTATCATTTCATGTGAGAAACTTTATCCAAATTGATTTTTAAGTGATTAGTAGTCAACATGAATATGTTTAAGCATTATGGAATTAGTGACAAGTGAGTTTTGATAGAAAAACCGAATCGGAAATCGATTTGTTCCGATTTCCGTCTGGTTTGAAAAATCGTATTTTAATGGAAGAAAGAAAAGTAGAAAAAGAGGGACTTACGGGTTTGGAAAACGCTAGAGAGTGATAGGAACGTAGTGGGTTTGTCGGTGCGTTGAAACATCAGGAAGAGGTCTTAGTACGATCACCGGGATTCGCCGTCGATTTCGGCAGCGCTTCGCCTTTCGCTTGTTTTCTAACGTACTAAGTTCTCTTGAAATTTTTAGAGAGTGGACTTAGGAATATAGGGTGAGAGGGTAGAGGGTATGGGGGTTTATATAGGGTTAGGCTAGGGTTAGAGTTTTAATTAAAAAATATTTAAAAAACATTAAAAATCATTAAATTTTTGGAGTAAAAGTAATTTATTGAGAATTTGATAACCGATCTGGGAATTTAGTGTATGCAGGTGTGAAGACCGGGTCAACATGGAAAAATTCCGTGTTGACGACTCGTCCGGCCGAGTCGAAGGCTCGTCGGGTGAGTTTCTTCCTGGGGGGGAATTTTGGTGTATTTAACTTTTTGCCTTCAGTTCAGGTTTTGTGAGTTATGGCGGTTTGACTGTTGACTTTCCAAAAAATTTAAAACAAAATAATATAAAAAATAATGTGGGGCATCGGATTTGAACTCTGGTGGCTTGGTTCAGCAATGCAAGGTATTACCAATGAACTACAAGCTCCTTCTTGTAATTATGGAGTGAAATAAATACTTAAAGAGATATCAGCTGTAATAAATACTCCAAGTATACATTGAATTTAAATCAATTCTTTGTACATTAAAAATGAAGTTGTTACATTTTGGGTTTTATTTTAAAATCTAAGAATGAGATGAAAGTTTATAAAAAGCTTGCTAGGCTTAAGATTAGGTTAGTTTGGAAAATCAATTATTCTCACCGCTTTCTTTGCCCTAATTAAGAACTTTTTAGGTGTTAAGGTAATAGTTAACAAAGTGGATTAGCACTATCGGAAAGAAACTAGGTTTCTTCCCTTTGGTCCTTGTCCGTCCTTTCTTAACTCTTATCCCTAATCTCTATGGAAAACAATCACAACCGATCTTTAACTATGGTATCACCGCTACCTCGTGGGATAGGGTGCCGTAGTGAGCGGTGTGTGTTTGTATGCATAGAGTACTACTTTAAAGTGTTGAACGGGCAAGAAAGGGATGAGAGATTTTCATCTCTCAAACCTTCCATAAACCTAACCCTAACAAGTGAGGAACTACTCACTCATTAGAGAACTGATAAACGAGTTCATTTTTGTTTGTTTTTAATTTAACAACTACGGCAGTTAAAAAGATTTATAACTACGGCAGAGAAAGAATTTATAACTAGGGCAGATAAAAAATTTATAACTACGGCAGAAAAGAAATTCAAGATAAAAAAACTTACTTTTTTATTGATGCACTCTTTGACAGATTACATGGAGTTGAAAATCTAAGATCTAGAAATTAAAAGAGGCATCTCAAAAGAGGCACCCAAAAAGAGGCACGAGAATTATTGGCCTTTTGCTCTCCTATTTATAGATACAGGAAACCCTAGGTTACATTCTGATCCATTCATAAATTTACAAATCTACCCTAAGAAGACCCGGTCAATGCACCGTCTTATCCACCGACACGTGCATTGTACGGCCGCGGATCCGCGGCCAAAAGCCTTGTTTGGTCGCGGTTCCGCAGCCGTTTGATAGGCTATTGGGCTCATTTCTTTTGGGCTGCTTCATGTTGCATTTTACTTCTGGTTTCTTCACTTGGTTTCTCAGAATATCTTCTATTTTCTTCCAGATTTCCACAGTGCAGAATGTTGTGGACTTTTTCCGTTAGTTTCGTGTTGAAGTCTTGAATCTTGTGCTACCCTCATACGTTGTGCAATCGAACTGTTCATTGATCTTCATTTGTTCCTTAAACTGGTAGGCGGCATCATACAGATTCATCTATTTATTGGTCGTAGTCTCACATTTATAGCGTCTTTTCACTATTTTCACTGTATTTGTTCTGAGAACCTGTAACCTGCAACTATTTAGCGGACATGGATCAAAAGCACCTATTTATTTGCAATATGATTAAGAATGGGGAATATAATAATGCAAAATTTTGATATGAACAGGTAGCCGCAGGGCTCGACTTTGGCATGGGCCCACTTGACCTGAGCTTGAGCCCGTTTACTTGGGGTTGACTTTGACTTTGACTTGGTCAACCGGAATGTAATTTTTGACCCCAACAAAGTGCCCCCCATCAATAAATGCACATCACGTATATAGTTGTGTGCATGAAATTGATGGATCTTGGAGTTGGACTTCGAGGTGGAACATCATTCCGGGGGTGGAGCATCATTCCAAGAGCATAATTTCGGGGATCGGAGGATAATTCCGAAGATCAGAGCATGATTCCAGGGATCGGAGCATAATTCCGAAGAGCGGAGTATAATTCCGGGGACCGGAGCATAATTCCGAAAAGCGGAGCATAATTCCGGGGATCGGAGCATAATTCTGACACGGGACGGGTGTATCTTGAAACGAAGCTTAGTTCCGATACAGGGCAGACATTCTGAACAAAGTATAGCTCCGATGCAGAGCTTGATTCCGAGTCGAAGCATAATTCTAACATGGAAGGCAGATATTCCGAGACGAAGCATGATTTCAACACGGGGTACACTCTGAGAAGAAACATGATTCCGACGCAGAAGTCAATTCCCAGGAGAAGCATAATTCCGAAATGGAAAGCATGTACTCTGAGGCGAAGCATGATTTCAACACGGGGTGCACTTTGAGACGAAGCATGATTCCGTCACAGAGGTTGTTGGTTGACTTGATTCCGAGTCGGAACATAATTCCGACAGAGAGTTCATTGGTTGACTTGATTCCGAGACGGAGAATAATTCCGACGGGGAGGTCATTGGTTGACTTGATTTCGAGACGGAGCACAATTCCGACGGGGAGGTCATTGGTTGACTTGATTCCGAGACGGAGCATAATTCCGACGGGGAGGTCATTGGTTGACTTGATTCTGATTCGAAGCATAATTACGACGGGGAGGTCATTGGTTGACTTGATTCCGAGTCGAAGCATAATTCCGATAGGGAGGTCATTGGTTGACTTGATTCCGAGACGGAGCATGATTTCGAGACGGAGGTCATTGGTTGACTTGATTTAAATTCGAAGCATAATTCCGATGGGGAGGTCATTGGTTGACTTGATTCTGAGGCGGAGCTTGATTACGAAGGGGAGGTCATTGCTGCCATTTTTGCGACTTGGACGGTCGGTGCTGCACTTTTTGCGACTTGGAAGGTCGGAGCTTGATTTGAATTGCTTCGCTTCTTGCGATGTCAGGGATTGGATTTGACTTACTCCACTTTCTGCAGTGTCAGTGGTTGAAATTGACTTGCTCCATTTTCTGCGGTGTCGAGATTCAACTTGTTTCCAAGGTGGAGCTTGATTCCACCAAGGAGGTCGTTGGTTGTCTTACTGACTTGATATGATTTGGGTTGACATCAGCATCGCTATACTGGAATATGGTACCGAGAGCGAATCATCATTTGCCATAAGAGAATTTGGGGATTTTGGTTTTGGTTTGGCATCAGCACCGCTACACTGGAATATGGTACTAAGAGCGAATTATCATCTGCTGTGAGGGGATTTCCCGCGTTCCCAGTTTAACGACTTAAGGTCATCTATTCCCAGTTTAAAGACGTAGGGGTCTATTGGGTCGAAAGTTTGGAATTTTGGGGTTGGGGTCGGCATCAGCGTTGCTAACACTGAAGCACAGGTGCCAGGAGCAATTCATCATTTGCCTTTGCCTGTTGGGGAGCGATAGCTTAGGAGACAGGTTTAAGTCTCTATCACCTAAGACTTTTCAATTTTATGAGCCGTAAGGGTCTCATAAAAGCATTTTCTCCCTACGAGTCGAAAGGATCTCGTAGGTGTACTTTCTCCTTAGGAGTCATGGGGGCTCTCAAGTGTGTTTTTCCTTTGCGAGTCGTAAGGATCCCACAAAGGTGTTTTCTTACGAGTCAATAGGATCTCATAAGTTTGTTCTCCTCATGTATCATGAGGACATATGAGTGGGTCTTCCCAAATGGAGCATAATTCTAAGGGCGGAGACCGGCCGCGTGACTGGTGATTGTGGTAGGGCATGGGTGTGATGAGAATTATTTAAGCTCGTGGATTATATACGGTAGTCAATTCGGGGACCAACCGTAGGGCTGAGAGAATTTTGGGAATTTGAACTTTGGTTAGCATCTGCATCACTGCACTGGAATATGGTACCAGGAGCGACTCATCATTCACCGTTGGGACATTCAAAGATTTGAAATTTTGGTTGGCGACTGCATCACTGCACTGGAATATGGTACAAGGAGCGACCCATC
This sequence comes from Agapanthus africanus, assembly GCA_030015575.1. Taxonomy (NCBI): domain Eukaryota; kingdom Viridiplantae; phylum Streptophyta; class Magnoliopsida; order Asparagales; family Amaryllidaceae; genus Agapanthus; species Agapanthus africanus. The sequence goes on from JASDDO010000024.1 coordinate 174,429,503, forward strand.
ATTCGCCATTTGGGGAGTTAGATTTTGGTCGGCGTCTGCATCGCTGCACTGGAATATGGTACCAGGAGCGACTCATCATTCGCCTTTAGAGGTTTTTTACCGCGATTGCTCTATCATTTCAGCTTTTCTTATTACGAAAGTCGCGATTTCCCTATCATTTCGGCTGTTTATTTTTATTTTTATTTTACTCGCTGATTTTTATTATGAATTGCCCCATCATTTCGGCCCTCTTTTTTTATTTATCTACACAATTTTTTACATCCCCGGTTTAACGACTTAGAGGTCGATTGTTCCAAGTTTAACGACATGGTGGTCAACTGTTTCCAGTTTAACGACATAATGGTCATCTGTTGAAGCCTGGGCTCGATTCTGCAGGAACCATGGGCTCCTTTAGCTTAATTGCATAAGCGGGCTTTCCGTCATCTAGACAGAGCCGGTGTTGAATGGCAACAACCACGTCATCGTCATGGATATAAGGCATAGGAGGACTTGTTCCTCTGGGCTCCATCATGTAGATCGTATGGGTTGTGTAGCCATCTACCGCTTCTTCATTGGAAATATTGCTCGTTTGGCTCTTAGCTTATTGCCTTGGTCCGCTCTTTTCAAAGAAAGGCAGATGTCTGAGAGAATCAGGTTCCAGAAGGACTTCAGTCTCCATTTGTATGAAATTGGCGGTCGCAGCTTGACTGTTTGCTAACACGCCTTTAGATAGTTCTATCTCTCCCGCCTTATATTGATTTTCAACCCAATCTTTAAAGACAAAGCAGTCCTCAATGGCATGACCTATCACTCTGTGATAGGGGCAATATTTGTGGTCGTCGGTCATATTTGCTTCTTGAGGTCTTTTTGATTCTGGCAATTGTAGAACGTTTCTTAGGGCATTCTTGAATATTTTATGGACTTTGTCCCTTCCGAAGGAATAGACCTTATCCAGCTTCTCTTTCAGTAGAGATTCTCCTCCCTTTCCGAACACTGGCTTCCGAGGGTGGTTGGCATTAGGCCCGCTCATCCCTTGCTTATTTCGGTTAGCCAAAGTGTTAAAAGATTCGGCATCATCGGAATTTCCGCCGTTACGGTTATCTTCCTTTCGTTTTCTCCAGGACTTATTGTTATTTTGGGAATCAGAGGAGGACTCCTGCTTTAAGCACTCTAACATCTGAACTTTCCTGGTCAGCTCTTGGAATGTTTTGAGACCCGAGGTGCATAGAAACGGGGCCATCCAATTGTTGAAATTTCCAACGAGGAGGCTGACAGATTGGTCCTTCTCTATCGGCAGTTCACATTAGACGGAGAGATTACGCCATCGGGTAATAAAATCCGTACTGCTTTCGTTGTTCTTTGGCTTGGTCCTTACGAGATCGGAAATGGTGATCTTATCGCTGACACTCATGAACCTTTGTCGAAACAGAGATTCCATTTGGACGTAAGTAGTAACGGAGCCATCCGGTATGCTCGCCTACCAGTCGAAAGCGACATCGGTTAAGCTATTAACGAACTGGCGGAGGAGAAGCGCATCATTGCCCCTAGTATTCCCACATGAGACTTTAAAATGGGCGATGTGCTGATTCGCATTTCCCGTCCCATCAAATCTTCCGAACTTGGGAATGACATAGCCGCCAGGAAACTCTACCAGATCATATCGAGCAGGATATGGTCTCCCACTACTGCTGATATCTTTTTGCGCTTCGGTTTCGTCTACCAATGTTTTGACTTTATTAGCGACTAAATCCATGATTTGATCTTGCGTTAGCGGATTGCTGTCATCGGTAGTCAAGACATTTCCTGAGATAGGATGCGGCTAATTTTCATACGGCTCGCCCACCTTTGGATTTGAGGGAATAGGCGTCGGCTGCCTCGGGACACCGTCTCCTAGTTCATGAGCAGAGCCCTGTGCTTGATTGGGCGGCTGAGAGGCAACTTGGGTCGTGAGCCGTAAGACGACATTTGTCAAGTCATCAATCTTTGAGTAGAGCTTGGCCATCTCCTTGTCATTGTTTCTGAGCTGCTTCTGGAGCTCTTGGAGAAGTTGCTGCTCTGTGGTCTTGGGACGGGAGATTGTCTCCTCTTCGCTTTTCGAGACTAACTCCTCATGAACCGAGAGAGATCTCTGCTTATCAGCCTCACTAGAAGGGTTTTCATTACCTTCCAGAGGAGGCTGGTCTTGAGAAGTGGCAACCACATTCATACCAGATTAGATTTGAGATGTGGTGGCCCAATCCTTGCTCTTGCTGCACGTGTCCACCATGTAGACAGTGTGGACCACATATCCAGCCATCTTTTTATCTTTGACGGCTGATTTTTTGGACCATCGTCGTGGCCCTTCCTCTTCTGGAAAGGACATGCAACTGAAGACGGTTGGTCTGACTGGGTCCTTGGGTAGCGCTGTCCGGATTGCAGCTTTCTTGACTCTTGAGGTCACGACATTCTTCTGGACCAATTTCAGTAGTTCAAAAGAGTTAGCGAGCTTTACAGCCGATTCAGCTGTTGTTATGGGGTAACCCTGTTCTAGGAACCTCATGAAGTTCAGCTTAGCAGGAGCCCTAGTCCTTTTGTTGCCTTTGTATCTGAGCCTTTTCTGTCTTAGCTTCTCGATTTTGAGGGCTTGACGAGCATCCGTCATCCAGGAAGCCATCGTGAGTCGATTGACGGGTAGCTTAGAGAAGATACCCGATTGAGCAGTTGTCAGGGACACCGCTGGAGCTTTCCCGAGATGCCTTGTTGCTTTGTTGGTGTTGATGGCCTTGCCCCCAGCTGGGGCCAAGGAAAGTCTTTCAAATACCGACTTGTGTTTGGGTAGTGGTGCCCTCTAAATCACCATATTTGGCCTCCTGCCTTTCGAGGACTGTCTGCCTGTTACTGGAGCTTGAGGAGCTGGGATGGCGTTAGCTAGCATGAACATAATAAAGCCAAATGGAAGCGGTGGCTCCTCCCACTGTGGCCCGAGACTGGCCGGGAGGATCGTCCTGGCGTCCATCTTCATCGTGTAGAAGATGGGAGCTGTGTCGAGAGCTGAGCTTGTCCTTGGAGACATTGTTAAGGCTTGATCACTTGAAATCCTATATGAAAAAGTATTATTTTAGTATAAATATCGATATGTATGTTGATTGAGTTCGCATGAACGTTTAACCCGAAATATAGGAGGAGAGAAAAGGTCCCACCGGGCTTGCCAAAATATGTAGTGTGTTTTTCGTCACCCAATTGAGATGGGAATGCGCGCTCTTGTCAGGCATGTACAGATTCCCTCTGCCTAGAATAGGCTGGGGTTTATATATTGTAGGGATTCGAATCTCCGGCAGCCGCAGACTAAGCTGCCGTTAATTACCCCTCGCCTTTGGAACGAAGGAACCTCCGATTGACGGGTCAAACTAGTCATGTGAACTCAATATGCAGCGTGCGTGTATTGTGTTTTGAGGGGTTTTGGATATATTGGGGGCCTCGTAGAGTTTACAGGGGTCCCGTTACCCGGATAGCGGGCTGGAGGTCAAGGGGGATAGCAACCCCCTTGCGGGTTGCAGGACAGCGCTCCGTTAAAAAAAAATTCTGACGGGAAAAGTGTTGTGGAGTGTGTATAAAAAATGGGTGAATAGATCCAAAGGACGCGTGGGAGCCAGCGCCTCACATGCCCAGCACGCGGGCGCTGGCCACACGCGCCTGGCACGTAGGGGCTGGGCGCCGGCGCCACACGCGCCCGGCACGTGGGCGCTGGGCGCCGGCGCCACACGCGCCCGGCACGTGGGCGCTGGGCGCCGGCGCCACACGCGCCCGGCACGTGGGCGTAGGGCGCCGGCGCCTCACGAGCCTGGCACTTGGGCACTGGGTGCCTGCTGAAAAAGGGGCTTATCCCCTATATTAATAGTTGTACTCTCAATCACTTTTGGAGTTAAACTCCTAAAAGAAGGACAAAAGGGTTTAGCCCATGCACTAAGAGTTGTACTTCCAATTTACTTTTGGAGTTAAACTCCTAAAAAAAGGATTTATTATTTTATATTTTTTTGTGGAGTTAAACTCCTCAGAGATTTTCCGAGATGATGAAAAGGGACCCCTTTCTTCTCTCTTGAGCCCTGGGTTTTCTCTTGAGCCTTGGATCTTCCTAAAGTGAGATTTTTGGAGATGAGTCTCCTTCTTCCTCCTCTCTGTTGGCTAGATCTTGGAGAAAATGGATGAGACTTAAAAATCTCCCTTTTTAAAGATTTGGTGGGAGAGATCTGGGTTCCCCTTCAAGGGTTTTATGGTGAAAAATTGTTTCTTTTTGGAAAAATAAGAGTTAAACTCTTGATTCAATTCAAAAAAAATGGAAGAAGGTTTAGAACCTTAAGGAAGGAGAAAGAGGCACAGAAACCCTTGATTTTGAGGGAATGAATTTATTCTCCTTCATTTCATTATCATGTTGCCTTATATCTTACAAATTTACACATATCCCCTTGGGCTTTACAAAATGTCATTTTGCCCATCCCATACCTCATGTGCACATTTCTTTTGCACATGATCCATGGGCTTTACAAAAATTTGGTTTTATGTCCATTTTTCTTACATTTATTCATAAAAATTATATCAAAATTATTTATTATATAATTTTCATATTGGCATGGGGGAGGCTGGCCGCAGGGCTCGACTTGGACATGGGCCCACTTGACCTGGGTTTGGGCCTGTTTACTTGGGGTTGACTTTGACTTTGACTTGGTCAACCGGGGTATAATTTTTTACCCCAACAGTGTAAAAATCAACTTAACAAGTATAAACTAAGGACCATTAGTCATTTTTGAGACTAAGATCAACTTAGCTTTATTAATATTTTGTCAATGGATCATATATGAGAAGTGAAAGATTCAATACTTAATTTAATTTTAATTAAGTAATAGAACAATGGCTTGTTGTCCAAGTGTGCCTCGAGCTTGTCCGTATTTTTCTTTTAGACATAGGCCGGACAACCCCAAATCTTAACAAGCTTAAGATACGGCTCTTCCCTTTCCATATCATATATGAAGTGGTAGGCAACTGATTTGATTTGAACCCTATTCAATAGGTATGCAGCTTCTCAAGCGCATAACACCCAAAAGGAAATAAGAAACTCAGTATTACTCATCATAGAGCACACCATATCACATAGGGTGTTATTGCTCCGCCCCGATACACCGACGTGCTGTGGTGTATACAGAGGAGTAATGCCGAGAGAGAATCTCATTCTCCTTTAGAATAGTCCAGGAATTCCGTGCTCAAGTATTCTCCTCCTTGATCTCATCAAAGGACATAATACTTTTACCCGTATTTTTGGTTCTCTACTTCTAACTCATATTCTGTGAATATCTCAAAAGGTTCGGACTTGTGTTTCAACAGGAACATATGTCTGAATCTTGAGAGATTATCAGAGAATGTAATGAAGTACAAAGAACCGGTCTTGGCATGTGTAGACAGGGGACCTTCATACATCAACATGTATCAAGAGTTCACTAACTCTTTCTCTGTTTCCAATAAACAGAGCTATGGTCATTTTATCTTTGTGACATGACCAGCAAATTTCACAAGATGTAAATTCAAACTAATTTAAATATGCATCTAAATGTAACTTCAGCCAGTCGGGTCGCATTGATATGACCTAGTCTACAATACCTCAAAAAGGATTCGTTCATATCTGAACTCTTCCTCTCGTGTGTGTTCTGTATACTAAGAACTGTAGTTTGATTTAGAACGTCAATACTTTTAGATAACGTGCCTGAACCGATCAACTCTTGATATAGGAAATGTTCAAAACATTATCCAACAATACAAAATTATATCACTTCTTTACTAATAAAGAAACTGATATGATGTTGTATATCAGGTCCGGTATCTAATAACATTCGTTCAGAATCAATGTATTCAGGTAATACAGGGTGATAGTGACCAACAGACTTAGCTGCAACACTTGCACCGTTTTCTGTCTCATGAAACTTATCACCCGTTCTCGGTTCTCTACCTTTCTGTAGCCCATGTAACAGATTACATATGCGGGATCCTGATCCGGTATCACATACCCAGGACGTAAAGGATACTGAGAAACAGTTCTCTGTAATGAACACACCCGAAGATGATGCATCAATATGCACTTTCTTCGTTTGGGCGGCACGGGAAATCTGGTATTCCCCAATTTCCTGCTCTGTCTTATAACAATTATAAGTTGGAGCGGGACCAACGTTCCCCAGCTCAGTATAACAAGCGGGTTCGGTCAATATATCCGTATTATTATCTTGATTAAGGCGTGATATGGTCGCTACCTGGAGAGAGAGAGAAGAAAACACTCAGCGTATGCTCTTGCAAGATTAGATTGGTTATATAATATATCTAATCAGGATGTCTCCCACTGTTTTAATCAAATCTTCCTTCAAACCCTAAAAGGAAAGACTAGCCGGGATTAATTACACGCTACAAGTTCGCCAATCTTTCAGCCAGGCCAGTGTCGGTACTTTGAGGGAGGTCCCCCGTGCTTTCGCACGAACCTAATTAAAGTAAACCTCGTTTTCCCAGGGGCGTAACCCCGTTGACACCTTTCTAGACACCTACTTGATCGGCTAATTGTAATGTGTAAAACTCTCCCAGGAGTAACTCTTACTCGCAGCGGGTATCGGGATCCAACTATCTCATAGAAGGTATGCAATCTCATTGCAAATTTCAACACTTGAAATTCCCGATAATTTTGCCCCAAGCGATCTATGACCTTGACTGAGTCAACAAACTATAGACCACAAGTAAAGTTCAACCCGTCATTTCCCGATTGAATTAAACCCATCCGCACGACCCTTGACTAAGTTAACAAGGCCGCACGACTACCCTAATCCAATCGCATCATATGCTTTGCAGATAAGCACTAATCAGCTACCGCACACTACGCCTTGACTGAGTCAACAAACGCAGCACGAATACTAACTATTACTTATCTGAAATGACGGAGGGCTACGACAGGTTTTTAAGAAAACCCTTTGCGTAATGAACTTTATATCGTTGTAGAATCGAGTGATTTTAAATGGAGTTTTTTAGGCTTTTCCAGTTTTGCTAAAGGGGTCACTCCCGGTGAAGGGATCGTCGGCCCTTTCCTCATCGAATAAGGTGCAGAATATATCATATATACCACTATGCAAAGCAAGAACTATAGAAGCAATCAAAAGACAAACCGAGTTTGTAGCATCTGCCAGTTATTGCTAAAGGAGTCACTCCCGGTGAAGGGATCTCAATCCTTTCCTTATCGAATAAGGTGCAGAATGTTCTACAAGGAACACCGCGATGCAAAGCATGAACTGTAGCTACCTATTTTTATAAACAAGTTTCTACAACATCTTAGGTTTCTTTTATTTCATTAATCTCATTAATGAAGTCCCATTTTAATATGCTTCACAAGCATCACATTTGAAACAAAATCTGCAATATAACATATATCTCATATATATAATATAAACATTCGTCTCAGGCAGTAATATAATCTCATCACAGAACAATGCAGCAAAAGAAACATATATGAAATATTGGATATACTAGGACGTCCGTGTTTTCAAGACGAGCCTGTATAAAACACGGATTCCACGGTCGCGATGAATAGCCAAACCCACATGCCTAGACCCCTACGAGAGCGGCAAGTAACACTGCCAATTCTAGGGTTAGGAGACCCGGTCTCGACTCCTCGAGATGGTCTCCCACTGGACCCTAGAACCCGATTACTTGTGCTCCCCGCCTTGGGTCTACCTAATGCGGAAAAGTAAATAATATACAACGGTGACATCTTCCGCTACCTGGAAGTGCCCCAATAAAAGAATATTACATACAAATGAATTTTACATTAATGAAAAAGAAAAAACTCTCATCTCACATAAAACCCCCGGCTATTCAAACTCGACGATCCAATACAACATATCACAGCAACACATAATATCTCATATCATCAACGTAAGCAAGTATGCGTATCCCGGTTGTCGTTGATGTATAGCAACGAAGCCGGCGATACACCACATACTACGCTTACGGTCACAGAAAAGAAAGTGTAAAACTACAACAGTTGGAATCCGCAACCTCCTTAGACATCGCATGCCTAACCAAATGAATTCCTTAGACATCGCATGCCTAACAATTATAAACCCCGCATTTTAGTCTCTTTATCGAAAACTCTTTTCAATATCAAGTCGGGCAATTCAACAAGATTCCCGACGTCCTGATTGAATGCTCGTCGCAAACTTTAGTAGACGGCCGCACCCCAGATGCCGTCGATGAAGTGCACTAAGGCGGAACACCGCTGCCGCGAGCACCCGAACGGATGCTTTCGGCGACGGGGTTCTCCTACAGTCACTTGGTCGGGGCTATGGGGCGTAGCTGTCTATTAAGTTTACCCGGCGAGTATCCGCGTACGCTACGTGATTGCGACGGACTTTTGATCACATCAAAATTCCACAGCAACCGATCAACTGAGACTAAACTGCTATGTTTATAATATTCAAATCAGTTATCTCATAACTACCTGTGGATTCCAAATATTGTATCACATTCCAGATAAATAGAAAAAGTTAAACTTTCCGATCGAATCATCAAGCACCCAAGATTTCCCCAATATATCTCAACACTTGAAATCAGTTTAAAAACATCCATTACATGCCACGGTACCAATGGTCCAGCCGTAGAAGGGTCAAGCCAACGCCTCACATGTGGCACGCCGTACTGCCCCAAACCCTAAGGTTCAAAGGACAGTTCAAGACGGTCACATAATCGAGTTAAGGTTTGTTGTCTTCTAGAGGGTCCACCGAGTTACTTGCATGACTTAGAACATTCTTAAACACGAGAAAAAATCCAACTTTTGAAAAATTTTCCGACAGGGGAAAAAGTGAGTTATTGATATCCGTTCGAACTTTTTAACAGTTTCTAAAATTTATCCGGAAAACACACATAGACAAAATCTGATAATCCGATCGAATCATCGAATCCCCAAAACAACCCCAGAAAACTCAACTGTATAATAAATATTAAAAATTTCCAGAGAACTCAGAACTTAATAAAAGAAGTTACTGTGCGAACTTGAGTGGGTGACGTCATCATACCGCCACGGAACCGCCGCATAAGCCATGCTTCTGCCACGGAACCGCCGCATAAGCCATGCTTCTGCCGCGGTTTCGCCGCACTTTGGAGGAATTGGGTGATCGTGTTTCACAGTAATTCTTATAAAGTCCTGCTGAATTTTCTGCATATTTTTAATTTTGAAAAAGACCAGATTTCAGAAAATTTCCAGAGAGCATTTTGGAGTCGGGGTTTCGGGTTCGATCGGACTTAAAACTTCGTCTAGACTTCGCCTAAAGCTCTAGCTTGGCTCTGATACCACTGTAGGGTTGCTAGGCACGCGCACAAGGGTCTACGAGGCATCAACCATGCCCGATTTAAAATTTAGCCGTGCCGAACAACCCGAATACGGAACTTTAAACTAGAGATTAGGCGAAAACAAATATGCTAAACATTTTAACACTAAGTGAGAGGGATTACAACCTTTGTAGATCCGGTCCTTCACTTCATATGCTCCGTGTTGTGGTCCCTTCGCTGCGATCATCGGGATGCGGACTCTCGAGAGGTTCCACGAAGAGAAAGACGCAACCTTTGCTTCCGATCTTCGATACTAAGATGATCTACCTTGAAGTTTCTTTAACACAAGCTAACACTCATGAAATGATGTGAACACCCTCATCTAAATGGCAAGGGAAGATGAGGATGATGAAGTAGGATTTTTGCTCTCTTTATTTATCTTTTTCTCATATTTATCCATCACAAAAATCAAAGCAAGAAAGGATTTCAAGCAAAGAAGAAGAAGGAAGAAGATGAACAATATTGATAATCCTTTTGTGATGAATAGGAAAAGGAGATAATGATCAATTATGCAACCATGGTTCACTTAACCATTGTAGAGAATTAACCAAGAGTTAGGGTTTTGGGTTGAGTTAAGAATGAGTCACTCACAAATATCTTTATCATGACAAAATGAAAAGCTTCTAGAATCAACTAGAAGACTTAACCCTAATCCAAACCCTAATCATGTTTAAACTCCACAAAACATGTTGCATTAGTTATCATATCATGTTACAATATTATATATCACATATATAATATTTATTGTAACCAAATAAAATAATACAATTAACATATATCGCATATATATCAATGTATTACCCGAGTGAGAAAAAGAATCTTTTAGTGAGCAAATATTAGTTAATGTAATTTAATATATCAAATATATCATTATACATTAAATTATCGAATCAACACTTGATCCGACAATCCGGCTATATCGCATAAAACCGACTAATATTTATCCGTACCGATTCATCGAATCAACACTTGATCCGATGACCCGGCTGATATCAAATATCGCGAGAATAGAATACGGTATCACATATCGCATTATCCTCGGTCCCACACATATCATATATGTGCTCCTACTCCGTTTTGCCTGAGTCAAGAAACCTCTGTGTACGACTCTAAAGAATCGTCAATACGCCGGCAGTAGGTGATGATCATATCAAACACCCACAAGCTGCAAGCGGTCAGCTAAACGTAATAGCTACCCAGGTATTGAGCGCTCAGAAGATCAACAAGCAAGCCTGTACATTCTCCTGTGAATCCAAACAGTAACACTCCCGTACAGTCCGGTCTCGTCGTCTGATATGTTGCATATCTCGCCTAGGGGTGGTAAACGTCAGACCCCAGTAGCTCGATAAGTCGTGTCGATATGAGGTCTATAACAGTTTGAGAAACTACTGATAACACTTACCATTAAATCTCAGCAACCCTGGCCAGGGATTTCCGGTTATAGCCAATCGAACACAGCACAACATCAACTCCCTATACCGGGAGAGATGAATCCCCTCCTATCGCTCATTGCCTCCATGTGATTCGGGACTGTACCCAAAAGCCACCTTTTTGCACGCCCTCTTGGACGTGGTATGATGGAAATCAAAGCACAGTAGGAATCGCACAAGACGCTATGACGATCTTGGGTCAACAGACTACTCTGTACCAGTGTCACCGGAGAACTGCCATCTGACGTGAGGTATAATACCATCTGGGAGTTCTCGGCGAGTCCGTCCAGTGTACCCAGTCTCCACTGAGCACCCGTACACCATCCTTGATGTCAAACACCGATGGATATAGGATCATCCATCGCCCATCATATGGGTCAAGATGCGTATACGCTAGTCTACTCTGGTGTATCGATGCCCTGTCTCGATACACCCTCGACTAGGAACAGTTATAGGATGTACTCGTCAACTACCGCGGCCCCACTAGTATGATCTCATCATAGTCCCAGCAGTCGAGTACATATCCTAAGGGCTTTATCAACATGTAACATAGAGACAATCAGAGTACATGTTAAGATAAAGTACAACCAGATAGCATACTATCATGTCGAGCAAGAAAGTCCTCCCTATATATGTCCTAGCATCCACTACAATATACATCGTATGTACAGTAATGGCCTCTAGGGCATACATATAACTAACAGCTTTATCTAGTATTCATATGTGCACTTGTTAGGAGATGGATTTTAACGATGTGTGCACCTGTTGATTTATTAATCGGTGCGCACTTGTGCCTTCGTATGTCTTCGTGGTGACGACCAGGTGTCAAGCTGTGATCCGTTGGATTTGTCTCGAGATTCATGGGAATACGAACTGTCTTTTAGACCCTATAAATATGTGCCATCTTCTTCATTTCATTTAGAGTTTTACTCCTTTTGAAACCTTTGCTTTCTGTAAGAAGCCTTTGCTTCTTGGTAAGTGCGCATATGCATCCCTGCCTTTATGCACTTGACATAACTTGAGCTTGCGCACCCTTTGGGTTGCGCACTTGACTTAACATTATCTTACACACCCTTTGAGTTGCGCACTTGATTTAACTTAAGATAGCTTTTAAAAATTTCTTAAACTTCAAGCATGTCACTTAAGTTTGGCTTTAATCAACCAATTTTATCCCTTAACTTCGAAGTTGGATATTCCGCCCCTTTAATGAACCGACGCCTTTCCGGTTTCTTTTCTTTTAGGTACCACGGCAAGCCGTCTGTATTCTTTCGGGGTGATTATTTCCCATGCGAATATCCATTTTTATGAACCTACCTACACTTATGCCCAATGCGAGGCCATAATCCGTCGCCTCGAGAATAATTGTGGGCGGTTGCTCTCTCACCGATCTTCCCTTTTACAGATGATTTTCCTCGCGATCTGGAACCCTACCCACAGGCTTTTTGGGGCAATGCTTCTTCATGCACTAGATTAGGTCGAAGATAAATTGCACTCGGTCTATCTAACGTGCTTGATTTCTAAGAACCGAAGGGACTGTGCAATAAACATCCTGCACCGGATATATCAGCAAATGACAATTATATCCTCTTATGCGAGGATAGAAAATATCAGCGGCGACTCTGATGCTTGTATTCGTGAGTGGAAGCACTAGCAGATGGAGGGTGCCACTTGGGATGTCCTGCATGACCTTCTTTATTTTCAGAATCCATGTACCAATGCTAGTCTTTTGCCGCTGTGAACTTTGAACGATGTAACAGCTTTTGGTTTTATTTGTCTTTTGCTTGTCTTTGGTTGGTAATTTGTAATCCATCTTTTTAACGTATTAATGAAAATTGCCTCATCTTTTATATTCGCACTTCTTTTTCATTTTGTGCTGAAATGGCTTTGCTTTTATTATAGTAGCCCGTTGTTTGCAACGCACATGTCTTACACATGTCATGCATTAGCTTTCACGTCCACATGTATATAGGTGCGCAAAACATCAGAGTCATTTTTCATTAAGTGCGCACTTGGTTTCAGAATCCATGCATTCGCACTTCTTTTTCATTTTGTGCTAAAATGGCTTTGCTTTTATTATAGGAGTCCGTTGTTAGCAGCGCACATGTCTTACACGTGTCATGCATTAGCTTTCACGTCCACATGTATATAGGTGCGCAAATCATCAGATTCATTTTTCATTAAGTGCATACTTGGTTTGGGTGCGCACTTAGGTAGGTGCGAACAAGGCAGTGATGGTGCAGCAGTCGACGATGAAGAGGAGACGCCAATGGCGGTTGCAGGTGGCAACAATGAGGAGTTGTTGGGTTCTGGAGGGAGGAGGATGGAGAGTGGTGGCGGCGAGCGATTGCGATAACGTAGAGGATCTCAGGCAACGATGCAGTAAGGGAGATGTAACGACTCTGAAATTTTTGTACAGAAAATTTTTCTGTTAATATACAAGAAATGAGTTTTATAGCCTGAATTTGAGTTATAAGTCACTTTTGTGAAATAACAGCAAGCAACAACTTGTAGCTCACTAGTAAAACATTTGCACTGCTGTGACGTAGCCTGTGTGTTCGATTCCCATCAGACAATTTTTTTCGAAATTTTTCTTTTTAACTTTTTAGAAGCCCAAAAAATTACACATGCAATACACGGAGAAATAAAAAGTTCAGAAAAATCAAACATGTGGAAATGGTGTAAATACAGAGTTTATCTGATGGCACGAATCTCGAGGCCAGATGTCACAAATCGACCGACGGAAATGAGGATTGGGCTGGCGGGGACAGTCGGATCAAGGACAAATTGATCCGTGCTTTGCACACTCACCTCTTTAGTTACTCTTAACTCCTCTGCACTGTTTGATTTCCCTGCAATCAAACAGAGACCTTTCATTTCACAATTTAACACATTTTAATGCTTTTTAATCCACAATTTTAATTCCCAAACCCTAATTCTCCATTATAAATACCACCCCATACTTTGACTCAGCACCATTCTGAAAATTCTAGCCAAAACTCTCTAAAAAGTTTCTAAATGCAAGTGAAGTAAAGTGGAGTTAACGAGCAAGTTAGTTCCAGCAAAGATCGAAGCCAATTCCGGAGCTCCCGCGACACCCCGAAGCATCTCTCTTCTTCCTAACTCTTCCTTTGACATATTCAAACCGTAAGTCTCTCCCAATTCTCCTCTTTTTCATTAATGCTCATTTTAAATCAAATATCGCTAAAAGTGGAGTTATTACCGATATCATCTTTTCTAAAACCTATAATTTCATTTTCTTTTATCATTTGGTCAAACCAATTTTATCACTTCACTTTTAATCTTAATACCAATGTTTAGAATCAAGTTTAACCAAGAATCGCATGTGAAACAATCATAATTGAACTTTTACATTAAAATACCTTGAACTTTTACATTAAAATACCTTGAAGTTTGTTCTCACACCTTTTCGACTAATCGTTTAAACAATACCTTTAGGAAAACTTCACGGGGTAACGATCTACCCCACACGCACACTTGGTTTCATAGCACGATGCCTAATTGTATGTATTTTTGGTTCGAAGATAGTATTTACAATAAAATACCACATAATTTAAAACCGGGTTTCTTTTAAAACAGTATTTCATACTCCTTTGCAATTATACATCTACAACCCTCTTTAAGGAACCCGCTAATGGATGGTGTGGATTATCGCACATCCTGCAGATAGTAGATAGAGATGCAGACATCCTCACAGAGCATTCGATCTCGAAAGGATATAAATACAGTTTTTAAGAAAAACGAATTTCTAAATAAAAATAATTTTTAAATTATATAAAATTATAAATCCTTATTTTAAAAATATAATAAACCTATATTTTTCTAAAAAAAAAATTAACAAATGCCAATAAAATACCATCAAGATACTAAAAAGACAAGTTTTTCAATAAAATATCATAAACTTTCCAAAGCTAAGTATTTATCACTAAAATACCCCAATACTTAAAATCCATGCTTATGAAAACCCTAAGTAATACTAATCACCCTCGAGATTTACTTTAAAACTATATTAAAAATATTTTTCATAAAACCCCCTCGAGATATATATAAACACTATTTTAAGGATTCTAGTAAATATGGGTTTAAGCGGGATCAATTCTTTTGAGCCCCATGAAACCAGAGAAAGTGAGTGTTTGCCTATTCAGGTTAGAAAACTTAATATGAGTTATCAATGGCAATTGTCTTGGAAAAAGACACAAATCATGTCGTCCATGTGCAGCAGTTGCCGATAATTCCCGAACTTAAGAATTCAAGAATTAAATCAGTACAAGTGTCTAACTCAGTCTGAGTCTAATCTCAAACCAGAATCCAAAACCAAACATGACTACTTGATCATGAACATGAATACTCGAATTCAAACATCAATATCAAACATGTATACTTGACTTGACTTGACCAAACCATAGTTATAACTTGATATCTACTTGAATACATGATTACATCCTGAACATGAATACTTGAACATTTTGTATCCATGGTTTCGGCAACACTTGTAAACATAATCTATACAATACATTACGCGGGGATAAAGGGGTAGATTGGTACGGAACGTATATCGTGGCACGAGAGGTCACTTAAAAGACATCTACATGAATTCTTGTGCCGTTGTCCTGTGGGTTATGACGGGGCCTTGTACTACATGTTACCATAGTCCATGGGATAAGATGGACTCATCTCGTATACATGAATACCTTCTTTACCAAACTACAGACAACTACGTTATAATAACTATCATATATCAGTAATCGGTCGTATTCAACTTTACCTGTTCATTTCACTTTATATACTATCTTCTCTTTCTTCTTTTGGGGCTTACCGAGCGTTAGTTCGCTGATGATATTCCTTTCTGTTTCTTCTTAGAATGTTCGTCAGGAGGACCGGACTCTGAGAAGATCGAGCCGAGCCAGGAGGACTTGGACCAGCTTACCGCGCAGCCTGACTACTAGTTCCTCTGCACTTATCTTTTTGTATGCCATTATTTAAGCACTGCTTTACTCATTATATCTTTTATTTTCAAAACAGTTGTAAGTAAAGTTGAATGTAAATAAAGTTGTTGTTCATTTTATTACTCTTGTCATTCTTGTTCATTTTTATATATTGCTTAATTACGCTTAACGTATTTATTTCATTGTAAATACGTTACGGCCTACCACGTCACAATTTCCGTCTACTGAGAAGCGAGGTGTGACAGGAGATGATGGTGGCACTGGAATGTGGTCGACGGTGGCTGGGGGTCGGCTGGAGCAACCGGTGGAGGTGTGCAGTGGATGTTGGCATTTGGTAGAAGCGTTTGAGAAGGGAAGGAGGTGGTAGAGGAGGAGTAGGTTTGCTCAGGTTTGAGGGTTTTAAAGAGAGAGGAAGATGGTGAGAAGCTCGGGTGTTAGGGTGAAGGCTGAAGGAGGTAGCTGGACTCGGAAGTGATTGGCAGCAATGAGGTCGAGGCAGTGAGTTCGTCGGTGAGGGAAGACAGAGGGGGAGAGAGAGATTGAGAGTGATAGAGAGAAAAAATGAGAGAGTGTGTGTTAGATGAAGAGAGATGAAGGGCTCGGTTACTGTTGAGGAGATCAAGGGGTCGGTGCGGATTTAGTGGGCTGCCACTGGGTTGCTCGGTCATGGGTGGGTGTCGTTAGAGGAGCGGGTCTTGGGAGTTGAGTGCGAGAGAAGGGGAAAAAACTGTTTGGAGGAAGAAGAGAAGAGGGCTAAGGCCTGGGTTTAAGGTTTGGGTTGTGGGTTTGTGGGCTTGGGCTCTCGGGCTGGGTTGGGTTTAAGGTTAGGGAAAATAATTTAGTTAGGGTTAGGATTTTAGATGGAATAGGAAATTAGGAGATAAAAAATAGGAAAAAATTTAGGAAATTATTTGGAAAATATATTTATTAAAATACGGATAAATTGGTACAAAGGAAATCGGGTATTACAAAAAGACACGACACACGAAACAAAGAATCTGGAGTGCAGAAAGTTGTTGTCGTACGCGACAACGTAATTAACTACAGGGGCTTGCGCCTGTAGGAAAAACGTGTCCCCACAATTAATAAATCTCTTACCCTGAGAGAGAATCTGAAGTCGGCTATATCGGTCGAATTCTTCCAAACCTCCGACATACGGTACTATAAATCAACTTAGTTTCTTCGGAGAGATGGATGGATCAAACTTATGCATTTTCCTCCAAATTCAGGCTAGACGTTCCATCCCGGATCGCCTCAGTTTCAGGTTTTCGTCGATAAACAGTCACACCCAGGATCATTTGGACCATGATAAAAGCAGCAGCCAGAGATCTTCTGGTCGACGTTTGGTGGCTTGCGATAAACACGTCGTGCAAAAGGAGCGCCGCAAAAACAAGAATTTGTTGGTTCTAGGCTTAGGGAAGGGGAGCTTGTAACAACTACAAATTTCATGTACTTCATATATATATATGTATATGTATGTATGTATATATATATATATATATATATATATATATATATATATGTATGTATGTATGTATATATATATTAAATAGAGAAAATAGTTTCCTACAACTTTCAAATTTTGATTTTTGATTAATTCTGAATCTATGTCGTAGTTTTACGCAGTTTAGTTTTGTTGCGCAAATCTGGATTGTTGCTGAATTTCAGCGATAGTACTCCACTCAAATAATTTTATAAAATTCATAAGAACGGATTTTGTAAATCCGCCTTTTGAAAATTATAGTAGATTCATGGCTTAATCTCTGTAAATTTAATTGGTAATAAATTGCTTATTTTGGGACACGACTTAGTGGTTACCGTCTTCGTCATGGTTGTTGTTTTTCAGAAAAATGCAGTAGAACTTGTCGCTTAAAGTGTCGTAACTCTCACCTCGGGACTCTAAACCAAGCAAACCCTTAGGTATTTCATAAGTACTCTGAGTGATGCATTTTTCCCCAATATATCTCAACCTGAATTCTATACTTAAACACCCCGAAACTGTAATTTTACATTAGCATTATTTTCTGAAACTGTAGCTGAAACATATGCGCAATCTGAATTAAAACCTCCATAACTTGAGTTCCAGGTATCCAAATTGAGAAATTCTAATAGGATCTCCGTAACAAAAGGCCTTAACTTTCTTGTTTATATTTGGAAGCCTGGATCTGACATTTGATATCCCTTATTTGCGATTTAATTTCATAGAATTATTGTTTTTGTTCTGAATGATATCATGCTTTAATGTACGGTCAGGTATTTAACTGGAAACTTGCAAGGAGACTTAATGATCATTGTAATTGCATGGTTTATGAAAAGAATGGCTCATTGTTAATGGTTCACCTCCCAATGTATACTCTTGCAAGTCCAATGATGTCGATTAAGTGCATGAACATTAAACACGGGGATTGGGGTTGTTTGGTGAAGGTAGCGTTCAGGGTTTCCGGAGTTCCCTTACATTGCTCTTGTGTTTCCGTAAGATTAACGGATTGCTATATATATAATCATTCATGTTGCTGTTGTTTCGTGGGACAAACGGAATACTCTTGAAACTCAGTCCAACACTCTCGCTAAACTAAGACAAACAATAGATAGGTTATACCATGAGAATAAGAAACCTCTACATGCACACTCATTCATGTTCATGGACTACTGATTATATTAGTTTACTTGTTGTTTCTTATGATTTAGAGACATTTCATTTATATGTGCATGCCTGCTATTACTATTCACGCTCTTGTTATGTTTTTATTCCTCGTTTAAATCCATATTTATTTGAGAGACTTACATGAGTTCTAGCTCTCTGACGGACATCTATGTTTGATTGAAATGTTCGTCAGGGTTGGAAGTTGATCAGGATTTTCCGGGGGGACAGTAGCTTTCTGCTGAGGACTCAGAGTTTTTCACTAATCAGCCAGCGTGATCATCACCTTCTAACAGTTCGTTCATGTCTCGCAAGCCCTTGTTATATTTCTTTGTTTCTATTAAACTCCCATTTGCAAATAATGCCTTACTTGTTTCAAGCCTTTCATTTGGACGTTGACATTGGATTATTAGTGATGTTATAATGTTAGAATATTTAGTTATTTATTTATTCTTTTATTTTGAAAAAAGATATTTGTTATTTCTTATGATGTTATTGTTAGACGCTTAACGTATCTACACCAAGGAGGTGCACTTCTCGATGTAGATACGTTGCGGCCCTTGTCATCGACTCCGTTTTCATATATTTTGGGAAGCGGAGCATGACAAGTTTTGTTAGTGACTCATGCAGGTCTTCCCGCAAAGAGCATAATATTACAAGAAAATATTGTTTAAAAAAATGTTCCAACAGTATTCAACATTCCTTTTAATTTCGTCTTTGAATCTATCGTAATCCTTCCAATCTTATCTTTTCAAGATCATATCTTGACTTTTGAATCATTAACTTCATTCCACTCCTTTTCGTTTGCATTTCTTAGAACTATCCTTGCATATGTCCCTGGATTATTCTCGTTAACTTGAGACTTATTCAAATAGCATCTGTTTGGGATTTCGAACTCCTCGATTTGAGAGAACTCTCGATTCATGGAATTGCAATCCTAGAGAACTCGAAAACGACGAGCGACAGCGTCATCATTTCCATACTCTGTCGCATCGTACTTGAGAGAATTTCGGTGACGAGTTTTTTTTAAAGAGGGTAAATTGTAACAACAGAAAATTTAATGTACTTTTCTTATATTTTTTTTAAATGGAGAAAATAGTTTTCTACAACTTTCATATTTTGATTTTTGACTAATTCTGAAACTAGGCCGTAGTTTTACACAATTTAGTTTTGTTGCGCAAATCTGGACTGTTGTTGAATTTCAGCGATAGTACTCCAGTCAAATAATTTTATAAAATTCATAAAAACAAATTTTGTAAATCCACCTTTTGATAATTACAGTAGATTCATGTCTTAATCTCTGTAAATTTAATTAGGTCTAAATTGTTTCATTTGGGCCACGACTTAGTGGTTACCGTCTTCATCATGATTGCTGTTTTTCAGAAAACTACAGTAGAACTTGTCGCTTAAAGTATCGTAACTCTCACCTCGGGACTCCGAACTAAGAAAATCGTTAGGTATTTCATAATTACTCTGAATGATACACTTTTTCCCAGTATATCTCGACCTGAAATTCTACACGTAACCACCCCAAAATTGTACTTTAACATCTGCACTGTTTTCTGAAACTGTAGCTGAAACATACACGCAACCTGAATTAAAACCTTCAAAACTCGAGTACCGATACTTGAATTGGGTAATTATTTTTGGAGGATCTCCGTAACAGAAAACCGTAACTTTCTTGTTTATATTTGGAAGCCTAAATCTGAATTTTGGATATGCCTTATTTGCAATTTAATTTCATGGAATTACTGTTTTTGTTCTGAATGATATCATGCTTTAATGTACGGTCAGGTATTTAACCAGAAACTTGCAAGGGGACTTAATGGTCCTAATAATTGCATGGTTTATGAAAAGAATGGCTCGTTATTAATAGTTCACCTCCCAATATATACATTTGCAAGTCCAATGATGTCGGTTAAGTGCATGAACGTTAAACACGGGGATTGGGGTAATTTGGCAAAGGTAGCGGTCAGGGTTTCTGGAGTCCCCTTATATTGCTCCTGTGTTTCCATGAGATTAATGGATTGTTGTGTGTGTGTGTGTTGCTGTTGTTCCGTGGGACAAACGGAATACTCTTGAAACCCGGTCCAACACCATGAGAATAAGGAACCTCTATATGCACACGCATTCATATTCATGGACTATTTATTATATTTGTTTACTTGTTGTTTCTCATGATTGATAAACGTTTCATTTATATATGCATGTTACTATTAATGCTCTTGTTACGTTTTTATTTCTCGTTTAAATAAACGTTTATTTGAGAGACTTACATGAGTTCTAGCTTTTTAACGGACATTTCTGTTTGATTGAACTGTTCGTCAGGGTTAGAAGTTGATTAGGATTTTCTAGGGGGACAAGTGCTTTCAGCGGAAAACTCAGAGTTTTTTGCTAATCATCCATGGTGATCACCACCTTTTGACAGTTTGTTTACGTCTCGCAAGACTTCGTTATTTTTCTTTGTTTCTATTAAACTCTCGTTTGCAAATAATGTTTTACTTGTTTCAAGGCATTTGTTTGGACTCTGACATTGGATTATTAGTGATGCTATAATGTTGGACTATTTAGTTAAAAAGAAATTTGAAAAAGATATTTGTTATTTCTTATGATGTTATTGTTAGACGCTTAGCATATCTACACTGAGAAGATGTACTTCTCGATATAGATACGTTGTGGGTCTTGTCATTGACTCCGTTTTCGTATATTTTGGGAAGCGGGACGTGACAGAGCTTGAAGGTGAATCCATGGTGAATTCGTTAAAAACACCCAAATTCTCAATCTCTGGATTTCGATTTGAGATAGAAAAAACCCTAAAATCCAATTTGGAGAAGAAGTGGATTAGAGATTGGAGGGGATCTGTTTTAAATACGGCACCGCCGAACCACCATTAACGCCATTTACAGAATTAAAGGAATATTCCTTTAAGATGCTTTTTCTGATAGTTAAAGGAGGCCGAAGGAGTACTGTTCATCTCATAATTTTGCATTATTATATTCCCCATTCTTAATCATTTTACAAATAAATAGGTGCTTTTGATCCATGTCTGTTGAATAGTTGCAGGTTACAGGTTCTCGGAACAATACAATGAAAATGATGAAAAAACGCTGAAAAAGTGAGACCACGACCAACAAATAGAAGAATCTTTGTCATGCCGCCTACAGTTTGAGGGACAAACGAAGATCAGCAAACAGTTCGATTTCACAAAGTATAAAGGCAGCACATGATTCAAGACTTCAACTGAAGCAAACGGTAAAAGTCCACAACATTTCTACATTGTGGAAATCTGGAAGAAACTAGAAGACATTCTGAAGAACCAAGTGAAGAAAATACAAGGAAAAAGCAACATGAAGTATACCTAACGAAATGAGCCAGCAAGCCGACCAAATGGCCGCGGAACCGCGGCCAAACCATGCTTATGGCCGCGGATCCGCGGCCGTGCATCGCACGTGTCGGTGCGTGTCGGTGCGTCGGTGCATTGACTCGGTTTTCTTAAGGGTATTTTTTGTAATTCTAGATATGGATCAGATGTAAACCCCAGGGTTTCTATTATCTATAAATAGGAATCCTACAGCTCTTTTTGGAGCGTGCCTCTTTTGAGATGCCTCTTTTTATTTCTAGATCTTAGATTTTCATTCCTTGTAATCGTCAAAGAGTGCATCAATAAAGAAGTAAGTTTTTTATCTTGACTTAGTTATTTTAATTTCTTTTCTGCCCTAGTTATCTAGCAATTTTATTTCTCTGCCGTAGTTGTAAACTTTTTATCTGCCGTAGTTAATTAAAAGAAAACCATAAAAATGAATTTGTTTATCAATTCCCTAATGAGTGAGTAGTTCATCACTTGTTAGGGTTAGGTTTAGGGAAGGTTTGAGAGATGAAAATATCTCACCCCTTTCTTGCCCATTGAAACATTTTAAATAGGACTCTATGCATACATACACACACCGCTCACTATGGCACCATATCCCACGAGGTTGTGGTGATACCATAGTTAAAGACCGGTTGTGTATGATTTCCATGAAGGTTAGGGTAAGAGTTAAGAAAGGACGACAAGGACCAAGAGGAAGAAATCTAGTTTCTTCCCGATCATGCTAATCCCCTTTGTTAACAATTACCTTAACACCTAAAAGTTCTTAATTAGGGCATAGAAAGCGGTGAGAATAATTGATTTTCCAAACTAACCTAATCTTAACCCTAGCAAGCTTTTTATAAACTTTTATCTCATTCTTAGATTTTAAAATAAAATCCAAAATCTTTTGGATTTAACTCATTAAAACATAAAGAAAAGGAATCCATCTCCCTGTGGACCGACCCGTACTCAACCGGCTAGCTACCAAGCGACACCGTTATTGATTGCGGTTAAAAAAAATCAAAAAATATTTTAAAAAATCAAAAAAATCATCACATTCTTTTTCTTCTCCTTTCTTACATCATGGGTACCCCACCTCCCAAAACTCTTACCGAACTTTGGTACCCTCATCCAAACATTGCTTCCTACGCGCATTGTTTTGGTCGAATTACGGACGACCCCTCCATGCCCAAAATTTCTTTGAAGATCGAATAGAAGAATCTAGGAGAAACAGTTGGACTCCGCAATCCACTTTGTATCAACCGTTTCAATCTTCACCACCTTCTTATGTTGATACCCCTTTTGAGAGTCCGGAGATAACTCCGAAATCCATGTCTATTGCTGAACATATTGAACAATCTCGTAGCCGATCTTTCACTCCTTTCAACACTTCCAGTTCTTGGGATCAACAATTCCATTCACCTTTTTATCCAAATGTTGATCCTACTCCTTTCCAACCATTCAATTCCTACCAGCCCTACCCGACTTTCGCACCTTCTCTAGACACTGCTTCTACACAGCCATTTGGCAGTTTCCAGAATCCAAACAATTTTGAATCTTTTACTGAAACCCCTTCACAACCCATGTCTAGTCTGGAACAGTCGTTGGAAGCTTATATTGTAGCGACAAACCAACAGATGAGGCGGTTGGATGCGTCCATGGCCTCCCTTATACAACCTAGTGACCCGGTAGCTAGTTTCCAACTAGCTCCAAAAATTCCAATATATGATGAGGCGGTTGGACAGATCGAGAATTTGAGTGGAGAGAGTGAGCTATACACCCTTCCAAATCAAACCTACCCATCCCCAATTGAATCTCACAACTCCGGTTTTGAATGTCTATCAAGTGTCCCAAATGATCCACCAGTTGAAGATAAAACGTGTAATGAGTTGTGCGACTTTGTAGTGTTTGATTTACCTGATTGTGAAGAGTCCCTTTCGAGTGAACCCACACCCAATCCTTTTGACCTCTACACTTTCACTCTAGAACCTGAATTGATAAATATCCATGCTTTTGATGAGGTGTCCGAAAAAATTGATTTTCACTTGATTAAGGATATTGACGCAGGGAATATTTTGGATGATGAACCCGCAGATTTGGCCGAGTTTTTCTCTCCAATTCATCATCCCGAATCATTAAATGTTTTTCCCGAACTTCATATACGTCTTGATTTTGATGAGAATGGCATGGATAAGCTAAATTTTGAGGAGAGTATTGAGGAGAGTATTGAAGATAGTATTGAGGATGAACCAGTTTTGTTTGATGAGTCGGATTTTCCAATTCATCCTCCTGAACCTTTAACTGTTATACTTCCTAAATCACCCCCCTTCATCCTTTCCATCGTTCCGACAGCGCAAGAATCCGTTACGCTTTCATTTCCAATGTCTGGTTTACCAAGTTCGACGTACCCATGTTTGCTCACGAATCTTGAGGGATTTGACCTCATTTCTCAGTTGGTTGACAGATTAGCACAATCATTTTTTACACATCGGTCATTACAAAATGTGCTAATTTATACACTCCATCTCCACCCTCAAATTCGTATTCAACTTCTTTCTCCCACTTTCTCGGGTTCTTCTTCTAATCTTCCTTTAATGATACCGAGTGTTAATGAATCACAATCCGATATTTTGAGTTCGATAATTCTAGAAAAACAACTTGATTTAGACTCTTTTGAATATAAGGTAAATGAGCCTTACGACTATCCTACCTTTATAATTTTTGAAAAATCAAGTGTGTTGAATTCTAGCGCGACACTTATTGACATTGAAACGTTCAATCGAACCTTCGATAAAAGTTTCGAAGATATTTTCGTCGACAAACTCACATTCTTAAACGACACGGATTTTGTGATTAATCAACCTCCACCTGAAGAAGTCGAACCACCATCATTTCTTTTTCCCTTCCGCCATTCTTCTCCTCCACCAAGACCGTATACTGCTTCTATTCCCACACGGTCTCGTGTGCTTCTCATTTCTTTTCTCTACACTCTATTATTTCACCAACCATACCATTATAACGATAAAAATTTTGAATGGTTGGTGCTGACCTTTGGCTTGTGTAAGGCCCTGTATAGCTTGATACTGTGTTTTTCTCCCCCCTAACTCTAAACTTTAACGTTTAAACAGTGGAAATACCATTTCACTTAAGTTTGGGGGAGGCCTTTTTGTGTATATATATTTTGTTTTCTTTTTCTGTTAAAAAAAATTTAAAAAAATAAACAGGGGAGTGCTGACATTTTTGACCCTCTTGGTGTAGCATGACAGTGAGGACACTGTCAAGTTTAAGTTTGGGGGTGTGCTCGGTAAGTTTTCTTCCTTCGCGTTCATATGTATAATTTTGCATTTGCATACTTATTTTTTAAAAACCCATAAAAATTGAAAAAATTTAAAAATTATAAAAATTGAAAAGTTCAATTTTGGACTTATTTGACTTAAGTTTGACAAGACGGTTAACTAGCTAGGAAAAACTATATCCAAAACTTAGTAAATTAAAAACCCTAAAAATAACCTTTCTTAAAATTTAACGGTAGAAATATATGTCCTTATAGTTTACTTAGAAATAGGCAAACTTTGAGTTCACTTCTTGGGCTAAATCAAAATAAAGGAAGAGTATTGAAATTTTTATTAAAGTGTAAGTCTGAAAAATAATCCCTAAGCTTAAGTCTAAATTCTGAAAATATATACCCTACAACTTGCACAAACACGCACCTTGAAACTTGGAATAGTAGAGGAGACCTTGAAATACTCTTGTCTAAAATCCTTAGTATGAAGGAAAATAAAATTATAGGTGTGAATAAAGAGATAAAAAATGAACACTGGTTTTTATAATTACTTAAGGCTGCGTAAAATAAAAAATATATAGCGAGAGTGCTTTATCACCTAGTGCCTTAGACCAACTGGTTTGGGAGTCACTGCTAAAGCCTTAAGTATTACAAGACGAGGAATTACGCCTTAATGCGCCATCATATTTTGTAATCGGTCGTTAGTACCTCAAGAAGTATTAACGGTCGTATGAAGGATGTGTGAGCAATTTCATCTAAAATTCACCAACTAAAAGTACTTTGGACAATGGACAAGAGTATGACAGCTTGAATTGAATTTCCAAGCATAGGGGTGATATATACACACACGTAGGGGTATATGATTGGGGTTTGGATGAGAGATAGGAATGAAAATAGGACTTATATTTTTAGTAGAGATGATAAAAATTCCTAAGTTGAGATGGAACCTTAGAAGGAAAATTCAAAAGATGCTGAAAGCTAAATGAATTTACCGAACATATACAATCTTAAGTTAAATGATAAGCAAGCGTGAAAAAAATGGGTTGATAATTTCTGAGTTGAAGATAATAGAATTTCTTGCTAGAACACTGAATTGAAGAATAAAAGTCAATAGGCCAAATTGATAGGATTTTGTGGGTAGTATCCGCTGAAAACCCTCAGGAGACAACACTCCTCCTACTAAGGACACCTAGAGGTTTAACGACTTGTTGCACGAGCTCAGTGCAATCGCGTTTCCCTGCGAAAGTGAGGCTAGGCTTTTTCGAGAATAAAACTAGTTTTGCTCGGGACGAGCAAAAGATAAGTTTGGGGGTATTTGTTCATCTCATAATTTTGCATTATTATATTCCCCATTCTTAATCATTTTACAAATAAATAGGTGCTTTTGATCCATGTCTATTGAATAGTTGCAGGTTACAGGTTCTCGGAACAATACAGTGAATATGATGAAAAAACGCTACAAAAGTGAGACCACGACCAACAAATAGAAGAATCTTTGTCATGCCGCCTACAGTTTGAGGGACAAACGAAGATCAGCAAACAGTTCGATTTCACAAAGCATGAAGGCGGCACATGATTCAAGACTTCAACATGAAGCAAACGGTAAAAGTCCACAACATTTCTGCACTGTGGAAATCTGGAAGAAACTAGAAGACATTCTGAAGAACCAAGTGAAGAAAATACAAGGAAAAAGCAACATGAAGTATACCTAAAGAAATGAGCCAGCAAGCCGACCAAATGGCCGCGGAACCGCGGCCAAACCATGCTTATAGCCGTGGATCCGCGGCCGTGCATCGCACGTGTCGGTGCGTGTCGGTGCGTCGGTGTATTGACTCGGTTTTCTTAAGGGTATTTTTTTAATTCTAGATATAGATCAGATGTAAACCCTAGGGTTTCTATTATCTATAAATAGGAATGCTACAGCTCTTTTTGGAGCGTGCCTCTTTTTGGGTGCCTCTTTTGAGATGCCTATTTTTATTTCTAGATCTTAGATTTTCATTCCTTGTAATCGTCAAAGAGTGCATCAATAAAGAAGTAAGTTTTTTATCTTACCTTAGTTATTTTAATTTCTTTTCTGCCCTAGTTATCTAGCAATTTTATTTCTCTGTCGTAGTTGTAAATTTTTTATCTGCCGTAGTTAATTAAAAGAAAACCATAAAAATGAATTCGTTTATCAATTCCCTAATGAGTGAGTAGTTCCTCACTTGTTAGTGTTAGGTTTAGGGAAGGTTTGAGAGATGAAAATCTCTCACCCCTTTCTTGCCCATTCAAACATTTTAAATAGGACTCTATGCATACATACACACACTGCTCACTATGGCACCCTATCCCACGAGGTAGTAGTGATACCATAGTTAAAGACCGGTTGTGTATGATTTCCATGGAGATTAGGGTAAGAGTTAAGAAAGGACGGACAAGGACCAAGAGGAAGAAACCTAGTTTCTTCCCGATCGTGCTAATCCCCTTTGTTAACAATTACCTTAACACCTAAAAGTTCTTAATTAGGGCATAGAAAGTGGTGAGAATAATTGATTTTCCAAACTAACCTAATCTTAACCCTAGCAAGCTTTTTATAAACTTTTATCTCATTCTTAGATTTTAAAATAAAACCCAAAATCTTTTGGATTTAACTCGTTAAAACATAAAGAAAAGGAATCTATCTCCCTGTGGACCGACCCGTACTCAACCGGCTAGCTACCAAGCGACACCGTTATTGATTGCGGTTAATTCTTTGATCACAAATAGCATAAGCACTCTAAATCACCTACCAATAAAGTACTTAAGGGATTAGGGAAGGCATGGGATAAATAGTCATATTAGGAGGGAATAAAACAATATCAACGATAGGGAGGCCATGAGGTTAAAAACCCTAGCTTAAATTATGTGGACCCATCTAGATAATGGTCTTCATATTATCTAACAGAAGTCCAGAATCTTCTCTCCGCGGACTTGAACTAAGTTCTTCCCATCTCCTTTCCTTGCACAAATCTCCCAAACCTTTCATCAAAATAATAATAATAAAAATAAAAATAAAAAATATCTCCCAGGTCCAATGCCTTCCCCTGCCACCAAAAGGAAAAAGGCAGTTTCCTTTGCCAATTCAAAAGAAAAAATGGTTATTCTTCTAATCGTTTCTAATGGGCGAGACATGAGTTAAAGTTGAAGCAATACTTCTTACTGAAGACTTTGAGAATTACCTACAAAAGTTAGTTGAGAATAGCCCCATACATCAATATGGCTTATAAGCTACTATTTTTAAGGTTAATTTTTTTTGTTATTTTGACAACAAATTAAGTCTATCTTGGCCCTTGGATGCTTACTTTTATTAATTAAGAACAATATGTTTGAATGTAACAATTAACAAATTTTTAAACAGCTTTTTTCTTGTCCTCCCTCATTTTATATTTGTTAATTGGTAGATTTTGTGGAACAATTATCTAAGAAAGCATATCAATTGCTCTTAGGAAATGGAGTAGAAAGAATAGACAGTGCAGTTGGGGCGGGGGGCAATTAGAGGTGTAACCGAGCCGAGTTTGTACGAGTCGACCACAGTCCAGGCTCGGCTCGGCTTATTTTAGGCCGGCTCGAGTTCATCTCGAACCGTGCAGGTTTGGCTCATGTTCAGCTCGAGATCTTACCGAGCCTTAAACGAGCACAAATCGAACTTAGTTGCATCTACTTTTAGAAAATCTCTGAAAGGCAAACGATAAAGAGGTATTCGCTGGAGGCTGAGGATGGACCAATGGCCATTATAAGGGCTTGAAAAGAAAACTTGAAGGCATTTTGTGAAGTGGTTGACGACTAAACTTCTTGGCTTGAAAGAGAAGCTAGTTTATGAATAACAATGACGTGCAAGAGCCTAGGACCCAGGGCTTTGGGATATTGAAAAATAAAAAAAAGTTAACAGCTAGAATATAGAATGGGTCTATTCATCTCTGTTTAACTTGATATACACCCCTTTAATTAAATAAGTGTCTTGTGAGTTGTATAGAATTTTGCTATATACTACATATTATTTTATTTTATTTTCAAAGTGTGTAACCGAGCCGAAATCTAGCTAATATCGAATGAGCCTAGCTGAGTTCGAATTCGTCTTGTTTAATAAACGAGCCGAACTTTCTGGCTCACGTTCGGCTCATTAATAAATGAGCCGAGATTGAACGAGGCGATATCGAGTAGAATCCTAATCAAACTCGAACCGGCTCGTTTAGTTAGCAGCCCTGGGGATGATCCTTGAAGTCACAGAGAGAGAAGGAGAGAGAAAAAGAGGCATAACAAATGAAGTTTGAGAGAGAGAAGCGAGTGACTCCGTGAAGTAAAGGAGATGAGCATCGGGTCCCACTAATTTAAGTTAAAACGATCACAGACATCCAGATAATCTGGACGGCCGTAATTAATCAACTAAGCTCTCCATTAATGAATACTTTCAATAGAGAGGATCTGAATCTGTCCCTACAAACAGCCGCTTTTTACTTTTTAATATTCTTATATTATCCTTGTCAACTTCTGACAGCTAACTGATGCACTTAGCATATAACTGTTACATTTATCAGATATATTAGTCATCTAATAAATATAGCAGTTATCTGCCAGAAGTTGACAAAGGTGATATCAGAATATTAAAAAGCAGAAAATGGTTGGTTGTATTTTAGAAATTTAAACTTGTAATTTTTTGGATCTAAGGAGTTTTTCACAAGTTTTTTTCCCGAAGAGCTTTTGTAATACCCAGTTTTCCATAAATATATTTTCCGTACTTATAAATAAAAGTTTCCCAAAATTTTTATCATTAGAATATTACCTATAAATAATTTCCTACATTTCCTTAGATTAATTTACTAAAGTTTTACCTAATTAAAAATTTTCCTAATTATTACCTTATCTACCCCAGCCCACACCCCAAACCCCAACTCTCCCCTTCCTTTTTCCTTCTCCCCGAGCCCGGCCCAACACCCCCTAACCCGACCCGACTTCCTTATTCCCACGCCCACGTCTTCTTCCTCTCCCCCTTCTCCCTCCCGCCTTTCTCGCACTAAGCCCCATGACCCGCTCCTCTCTCAACAACTACCCCGCGTGCTCCCCTCGCCAAACTTCTCCATCTCCTCAACGCCCCCTTCCCCCTCACGCACCTCGAGACTCGCGCTACCCTACAACCATCTCTTCTCTCTCTCCAACACCCCCACTCCCTTCTTCTTCTCCCCACATCGCCTGCTTTCCCGCCTCTTTCCCCCACGACCCCGTCCTCATGCCCGCTCTCCCTTCATTCTCATACACACACACTCTCCCCTCATTCTCACACTCTCTCCCTCCTATCTCCCTTCTTGTTGCCCTCCTCTCCCCTGAGCTACCTAAACGAACCCACCACCACTTGAGCACCCAAGCACCTAAACCCATCGACCACGACTTCTAACTTGCCGACGAACCCTCCTCCGACGAGCCCACCACCTCACAACCACCATGACCACTGCACAACTCCCTCTATCGCCTGCAATGACCCTCACGGCCCAACAACACCATTTCCTCCAAGCTCCAGCCATCACCTCTGCAACTCCGGCCTCCTCGTCCTACCTCGCCGTACCGCCTCCACCCTCGCCTGCATTCCCATCACCCCGACGTCATCCCCTCGACCATCTCACCTCCTTTTTCCCTCAAGCAACACCCGAGCTCCCCACATACCTTGCACTCGAGCTCCGGCCACCTCGAGCACCAGCCTCCCCTACCTCCTCCGAGCATCTCGCCAGCCATCCATCGCCACCAACACCCTCTGCAACTCATCAAAACCGAAACCACCACCTTGTCACCGCCAACAAAGCCGTCGAGATCCCTTGCACTACCTCCATCAACGAGCCCCTCCAGCCGAGAACCATGACCCGAGCTCTTCTGCACCGCCATCACCACCCAACCACAACTCCTAGCCGTCACCCGAGCCCTCTGTGTTATCGGCCATCGCCTGAGCTCGTTGTCTCCATCTGCAGCCGCCCCGTTTCTATCAACCGAGCTCCTCGCCACCGACACTGCGCCAACTTCAAAGCTTGAACCCAAGCTCGAACCCCGAGCCGTGTTTCCCGTCTCCATGCCACCGCGTATCCAGACGTGTCGCGCCACGTGCCTACTCCTCGTACCACATCGTACCTAGTCCCCGTGCCACGTCGTGCCAGCCTCCGTGCCACACCGTGCCCGATCCAGTGCACGCGCCGCCGTGCCGCTCCCGCACCACGCCCCGAGTCCAGACCATGCTCGGTACCGTGTCGCGCCTTGTTACACATCGAGCCAGGACCACGCCCACTACCGTTTCACACTCGCATCGTCACCATGCCCAGTACCGGATCTCTACGCATCGCGCTCGTGCCACTAGCCGTGTCCAGCATCGCATCGTCTCGTTGTCGAGACGAAGTCCGCAAGCGGTGCCGTTTCTATATCAGCGACCGAGGCAAATGTTCTCACTTGCTTACATGATAATGATATACAAATCTGATTTAATGTTTAATTAGACTATATACACCGATGTGCATAATCAAGATCAATCGATGTAGAGTCCTAGATCAAAACGTATCTTAAAATGGAGAAACTCATAATATATAGACCCTAATACTGTTAACAAATACTATGTACAAATTTGGTGGCAAACCGATATCGTTTTCACACATAAAGTGACGCCCTAACCTTAATACCGAAACTTACAATTTACCGAACACTTGACACTGTAAAATTCATAATTAATTCTAGAAAAATCCAATCGCGGTGTTCTTGGGTTCGTTGCGAAGGGTACTACATAATAATTAATCCTATATGTATATTTACTATTATATATATCCTCTGAATATCGAAAACAAAGAACTTACCTGACATTGGACTGCTGTCCAGAGCAGGAACTTAACCTTGACGTGCATTTGAACCCCTGAAACCTTAATTTTTAATTGTGATAGTGTGTGGAGATAATTACCTCTGCATAGACAATTGTTTCATATTTCTAATGGTATCAGTTTTACTAAATTCCAGTATATTTTGGTATTTAAATCATATTTTAAACGGATGACTTGTACGGAAGTTTTCTGTCATTTCAGTTTGCACCCTTCGTCGGTAATATGATCGTAACTCCTAAACCAAGATGAATATTGTTGATCCGTCTCTTGTTATGTAAATTTAATTCATAACCCTACAATTAGTTGAACAGTAGCATCGCCTAATTATGCTCCCAACTGGGAGTAAAACGTGTTACTAAACGGACTTCCGGTTCAGAAATTGGATTTCCAGCAGTAAACACTTAAAATGAAGTGGCCATAACTAGCGAACCTGAAACCCGATTGACACAAAACAAATTTTGATGGATAGATAATTAGACATATTGCTTACCCCTTTTATATTGTTTTGCTTAATTCTGTACGTGTGACTTATAGTAAATTTTGCAAGTGGTATGATATTGGCTGCTATATTTTATTCGTATTATAATCAATTACATTCTCATCATATCATGTAGCGGTTATATTCTCAGTTGAATAGTAGTCATAAAACATTGATAACCTAGTGATCGTGTACATTACCCATTGATAAATATTAGGGGATTGGATTGTAGCAAGTACGTTAGTGTATAAGCGTGATTGAATAGTGAAAGTGACACGTACTTGTACACAATCAGCGGAACCAGTTAATTATTGCATTGTCGACGCCTATGGGGCATATATAAGTGTAACTATAACTGGTATGGAACGGTTATGGAAGCACTTATATTAGTTTCATAGGTAAGACATCGAGTATTGTCCATTTATCTTGGATACCAGTCGAGACATGCTTGATAGAGACCATGTCTCCAGTTCTCGCGTAAACTTGTCATGGAGTGATTAGTATTTGGATTTATGGTTGGTATTTGATGTAGACCACGGGTGTGTGGTAGTTTGAGTGTGAGTTCGATCAACGGAATCTCGGGAGTCCCACTGCCGGCATATACAGCGATTTTGGGAGTCATATGGGTGATATTACTGATTATTAGCTGTTCTCCGCCGAACATAGAGACGCGACCGTGTAGGTCTATCTTTCCTGAATTTGGGGGCAGATGCTAATTGGTGCTATCTGTCCACCTCTCCGAAGATGCCAAGTTGATTTATGACACCATGTATCGAAGGTTTAAACGGATGCGGCCGATGTAGCAGACTTCGTCAGATTCCCCCTCATTGAGGGGTTTTTTGATTGTGAGGACGCTCTTCCCTGCAGGCGCAAGCCTCTGCAGTTAATTACGCTACCGCATCGCGGTAACCACTTTCTCCTTTTCCAGATGGTCACTTCGTGTTGTGTGTGTGTTTGTTTTATCTTTAGTTGCCCGTGGATTGTATACAGAGACTAATTTACGTTGTCGCCCGTAGGGCGTGGATTAGTCCAAATCCGTACTTTTCTTAGACTTGGTTTTTGGTTTGGGTTTAAGAATACGTTAGCCTCATTTGAGACTAAGATCAACTTAAACGTTTGTTAAGGATATGTTAGTCTAATTTCTAGACTAAAATCAACTTAACGATTTATTAAGAATATGTTAGTCTAATTTTAGACTAAGATCAACTTAACAGGATCATTTAGATCCAACAAAAGAGCATTTGGACTCTATTGTTTTAGTTTAGGGACTTTACGGTCCATAATTAGTTTAAGGACATTACGATCCAAGGTTAAGGACATCATAGTCCATGGGTTTAAGGACCCCACAGTCCGAGATTAAGGACATCATAGTCCATGAGTTTAAGGACCCCACAGTCCATGGAATGTCTGGTTGCCGGGACCCGTCATCTCTCTGAAGACGTTGAAGGATTACAACGACAAATATCAGAGGAGTGAAGAGATGTACCCTTGAACCAATTTTGGCTGGGAGATCTGTAGTCCAATTGGGACTAAGATCTGAGATTTATGAGCATATGGGCTGAGTTAATCTGAATTGAGGGGTTTATGGCCAACTTGGGCTTGGCCCACTTAGTTAAAATGTTAAACATTTGACAATGCTGAGCATTGATTTGGGTTCTGACAGCCTTTCTGTCTTTTATTGAATGCTGAGCATTCATCATAACTCTAGGGCTTTATTTTAAAGAACAGTTTATGTTCTATCAGCGCACACGTGAGGAACACGTGGCGCGCTTGGCGCTAGCGCCAGTCAATGAGCGCAGTCCGCTATATTTGGAGCGCTGCAGCGCTGAGCACTAGATTTGGAGCGCTGAGGCGTTTCTGTTAAGTAACGCACACGTGAGGAGCACGTGGTGCGCTTGGCGCTGTGCACCAGTCTTGAGCGCAGTGCGCTTCTTTAAATTTGGAGCGCTAAGGCTCTGCAGCGCTTTGCGCTAAATGTGGAGCGCTGAAGCGCTTTTGTTAAGTAGCACACACGTGAGGAGCACGTGGCGCGCTTGGCGCTGTGCGCCAGTCTTGAGCGCAGTGCGCTTCTTTAAATTTGGAGCGCTAAAGCTCTGCAGCGCTTTGCGCTAAATGTGGAGCGCTGAAGCTCTTTTAAATTAGGAGCGCTAAGGCTCTGCAGCGCTTTGCGCTAGATGTGGAGCGCTGAAGCGCTCCTTTTAAATTGGAGCGCTAGGGCTCTTCTTTTATGCAACTTAGATCAGTTTTGCGCTCTGAGAATTAAATTCTCTTTTTATAAGAGACTTTGTCTCAAGGTTCTAAGAACAAAGTTCTTACTTTATAGGAGATGTTTCAATCTCTTATTTTGGTGAAAAGCTTTGCCTTTATGGATCTGTGATCTAAGAGAATTGAATTATTCTCCCCCCATTTATAATGAGATGTTCATGATCTCTGAAAGACAATTTGTCTTATAGATCTATAATCTGAAGAAGGTTAAGTTCTTCCTCTTATTCTTTGTGATGAGATACTTTGATCTCTTTGTGAAAGACCTTGGTCTTATAGATCTACGATCTTAAAGAAAAAAAGTGAATTCTTCTTTTGATATGAGACGATTTCGTCTTTCTGTTCTTTTTACCTTGAAGAGAATTTTCTTCTTCTACCGAGAGCTTGCTCTTCTTTCTGAGATTTCTTAAAGTTTATGGGGGGTTCCTCTCTCTGAGACTTGAAGTCTCGGGGCCTTTATATAGGGCAAGGATGATTTGTTCAATCGGTTAAGGAGATCTTTTCTCCGATTGATTTGGGGATTTCCCCATCGTTGGATTTTTGATCCAAGGGCTTCTGATTTACAGAAGGCAATCTTCTTGTTTTTAACAAGATTGGGAAATCTTTTTCCTACATAGAATTTATTCTGTATTTTGGTGATTTTTAATCACCTTTGGATCATTGATCCAACGGTGCTCTGATTTATAGAACACAATCTTTTTGTTTGGAAAGATTTTGAGGAATCTCTCCTTAACAGAATTTTATTCTGGTTAATTGATAATTTTTAATCATGCTCGTTGGATCTTTGATCCAACGATTGGGAACGTTTAGCTCCAGCGCTAGCGCTCCCATGCTTTGCGCATGGTGCGCTGCTTAGAATGCAGCGCACTTAGCGCTAGCGCTTATGTGCTTTGCACGTAGTGCGCTGCTTAGAATGCAGCGCTCTTAGCGCTAGCGCTTATGTGCTTTGCACATGGGCGCTGCCTCAGAGTCTTTGACTCTCTCAGCGCTGGCGCTGCTATGAAGCGCTGCTTCATTTCAAAATTTGAATTTTTGAACAGAGCTTTGCTCTGATTGGGGGAAACATTAGCGAGCATGATTCGGACCCGTGTTCCCTTGCCCCTGGGGCCTACCCTTAGGTTGGGGATACTCCTGCGGTGGTTGACGCTCACGCTTAGACTGACGATAGGTTTAATAACCTGGATAGTGAGACTTAGAGACTAATAGGTTTAGTGACATGGATATGCATTGATTACTGATT
The DNA here is from genome assembly GCA_030015575.1 of Agapanthus africanus. Taxonomy (NCBI): domain Eukaryota; kingdom Viridiplantae; phylum Streptophyta; class Magnoliopsida; order Asparagales; family Amaryllidaceae; genus Agapanthus; species Agapanthus africanus. The sequence goes on from JASDDO010000024.1 coordinate 174,465,373, forward strand.
CGATATACCTGCTTTATTGTTTGCATGTACCGATTATTTCATGCTCGCGTCATTGTTCTATATTTACTGCTTCATGTTCATCACATTGCACATTATATTTATACATATTGCTATTGTGTCACACTGACGACCTGAGTATGCATGCTCATAGTGAGAAGTGGACTTAGCTCGGATCAAGATCTGTCGAACCTCGAGGATTTTGCGCACATCTAGATCAGCGACGTCAGCGCTATCTTTCCCTTGATCTCTATCTGGTTAGTTTTATCTCTGTTGATAGAAGTAGTGACTGCATTTCTCTTTACCTGTGCATTGATTACTGATTACCACGTAATGCTAGAAGCCGAAGTGTGACTACGGCAGGATATTTCCTTGACCGTAGGAGCATGACTGGCATTGTCAACCCCTCGTATTCCGTATTTTAAGAAGCGGGACGTAACAGTTTTTCTTATTGCTTTTCAAGTGTAGAGAGTTGGACCCATTTTTCACAAAAACTTGTGAAAAACATTCTGTCTACAGAAAAAGAAGAAGACAAGTTTAAGTATTTTAGATACAACCACCACTTTTTTCCTCAACTTCCTTATAATACTCTTGCATCATTTTGGTAGATAGCTGCTTTTATCGAATAATTACTACATTTATCGGCATGTTTAAGTATCTTATGTCTTTTTAACTGTTGGATATAGTACCATCAAAGTCAATTATTAGATCGCAGGCACGTGATTGCAATGATTGAGGGAGGACCTATACCGGTAGAACAGTCTTACTCGAGATGATAGTATGCTATCTGGTTTGTCTTTATCATCGTGTACATGTTTCAGGTGACATTACAGATCACTATTACACATTGATAGAGCTCATAGGATTCTTGCTTGACTACAAGCAGTATGATGGCGATCATATACGTGAGAGTTGGGTAGTCTATAAGCACATCCTTAAAGTGTCCCTGGTCATGGGAGTTTTGAGACTGGGCATCGATACTCTATGAGTAGACTAGTGTATATGGATCGATACCCCGACTAGGGGCGGTGGCTGGTCTCACAAGCCATTGGTGTCAGTTGGTTCAACTAAGATAGTATACAAGTGCTCATTGGGTTATGAGTACACCGGACGGACTCGCAGGGGCACTGTTGATTGGTACTATACCTATCGTCAGGAGCAGTTCCAAAGCAATATGAGTACAGCTTAATCCGTTGACTTGACACTGCTGTTTTGCCTCAAGCGTGTTCCCACTGTTCTTTGATTGCTACTCTACCACGGCTTAAAGGAGTCGTGCAAACAGGTAGTAGTTGGGTGCAGTCCCGAAGCACATGGAGGCAGTGGCGGTTAGACATGATTCGTCTCTCCCGGTATTGGGGGTTGATATCGCGCTGTGTTTAGGAGAGCCATTACACAAAGTCCTTGGCCAAGACAAGTGAGATTTGCCGGTAGGTATTCTATTAGTTTCTCAAGGTGTTCTAGGCTACACTCCGACACGACTTATACCGCTATTGGGGGTCTGATGTTTACCATCCCCTATGCCCGATATGCGATACTCATAGACGAACAAACCAGACTATACGGAGATTGTCACATATAGGCTCAGTAGGGTTTCAGGATGAGTCCGCTCGTCAGCTTCCCTTTCGCTCAATACATGGGCATCCGTTACGTACAGCTAGTACCACTGACGTGCTTATGGTTAAACCCACTGCCAGCGTATTGACGAGTCTTTCGATTCCCCCACAGAAAGTTTCCATAGTTCGGGCAAAACGTTGTAGATGCAGTATGGTTTTATGGCAAGGTTCGATCATATACATGCACTTGTGCACGGATCATGATCGGACGGGTCATACTAGCGGGTTTTGGTTTAAGTCGGATCCTAGTATTAGATTTGTCGGATTAGTTTAGTCTCATTGTGTTCGTATTCAGTCGGAATGCGGATGCAGGTATGTATATACAGATGAGGGGTATTCTTGTGATCCGTCACGAGTTTACTTTAGAAGATGGCATTCTATTTATTGATTTAAACTTTTGGTTTAAAGTTTATTAGGTGGAAATTGTGGGTGCAAGTCATGATGAAGAGCATTAAATGTGGCATGTGCATGTTTGGTGACTCATGGTGTTATTTTTTGTGCCATGTCAATTTTCTTGATTGTTTATTGTGTAGAATTGATATGTGGAGAGAGAGAGGCCAGCCACTAATAGTGGGGCTTGATCTTGAGATTATGAAGAGAGCTCTCATAATTTTCATCACACATAATAAACAAGCTCTTCTTCTTCTTCACTAGTTTTCTTCTTGTGCTCACAAATTCCATTAATGGCTTCTTCTTCCACCTCCATCCATACCATCTCATGTGTTGAGAATCAATGGATGTCATGAGACAAAGTAATCACACACATTCTCTACTTCACCTTGGACATATCGGCTAGCAAACTTCATGTCCGAGTTGCTTAGGTTTTGAAGTGGGAGACCGTAAAAAGATTCCTTGACGTGGTGCCACTTCGACGAGGAGACCGGAGTCGAGCAAGATCGGAGATGCCGCGAGGAGCTAAGGATGGTGGCTAAAGACCGAAGGACACGGATCGATCGGTATAGCCTATCTATCATCTTTGTATTTAGCTAGTTTAGAGTTAATGGTACGATCCGGGTGAAAGCCTACGTTAGCGCCGGTTTTATAAAAGTTTTTGTTTCGCGTTTGGCCTCGGATTGACGCCCGGGACGCTACCGTAGACTTACATGGTATCAGAGACACGCCATTAACCCCTTACTAGCTTGTTCTACTATGTTTAAAATATCGATCGACGGAATTTTCAAAAACCGCAATCCCATCCTTGAAGTTTCTGTCGAAATTTAAAAGTGGTCGAAAAATTATTTTCAGTGTATCAGAAAATCGTGCAGGCTTTTTTAAGACTACAGAAGAAATTTGGGCCACTGAACCCACAAAATTGCCGCGGAACCGCCGCACAACCTATGTGTTAGCCGCGGTTCCGCCGCCATTTTGGGGCAACAGTGCACCATATTTCTTCTGGGTGTCTTTCATATGGAATTGTGGTTTCTAGAATATTTTGTTTTGGCTCAGATTCGTTTGAGTGCTGGGTTTTGCACTTGGGGCCATTTTGGGAAGTTTTGTCAATCGAAATTTTAAATACGTTAGTTCACAGTACTTACATTACTATCTGCGACCGTGAATGTCATTCGAGCGGTACAACTTGTCTAATTGCTATATGTTCTTTTAGACAAGTTTGCGAACGTGACATTCACGTTGATGTTCTGTGTTGTGCTGTGATGTTGCGGATTTGTCATGGTGGATAGCTTGGATGCAATGTTAGTAAAGTTTAGTTTTATTTGTACATTTGATATCGCGAGGTGAGCGTCCGACATGTGGACTTCCGTCACTGCCTATTTGTATATTATTCTTTTGAGGCATGACCGGGATGAGGTCGATGTCACCGTTGTACATATTTTTCTTTTCTATACTAGGATTACCCCGCAGTAGAGTGCACGGATAGCCGGGTTCTAGAGGGCAACGGGCCCGCATCTCATGGCATTGAGACGGAGGGAGCTTCACTCTAGAATTGGCAGGCTATTCGCCGCACTCGTAGGGAGTACAGGTTGACCCAAGGAGGGGTGCTCAAGTTACCGGATTCCGTGAAGTGCTGGGTTGCCCATTCACTTTGCTGAAGGGGGCTGCCTCGCTTCTGGTTTCGGCGGGTTACTTGCCGCACTCGTAGGGGTCTAGGTTTTCATTGCACAAGCTATCCACATGACCAGGGAAACGTCGGGTTTCACTTGCGGCTCAAAGGAAACCCGGGGCTCCCAGATTATCTGTATTGTTCTGTGATGCTTATTACTTTTCTATGATGTTGCATTTATCACGCCTGGAGCAATTATTATATATTGATATATATATACTGGTAGATGTTGTATATGTTTTACACCTGTGCTAGTCCAGTCCCCGCTCTGTCGTTAGTTAAGTAACCTAACGAGTGATGACGGGACCCAGTGGCGAATGTGGATGGCATATACGTACATCATATTTTCGTTCTTTGTGGTGGGATTAATTGATGGGAATGCATTGATTCTGATCAATGCAAGGAAAACAGACATATTCGATGTTGTTGGAACAATTTTCAAAAAGTTGTTATTATAAGGACGTTCTCTTTTGTTTTGCACAGAGGTATTCGGTTATGAATATCCAGCACCTCATTCGACGAGGCAAGGGCCGAGATCCCTTCATCGGGAGTGACCCCTTGGGCAAGAGTTTGCGTCGGGATAATAACATCACTATAGTCGATTACTTTTCTCTTTGCATCGCGGTATTCAGTTTAAAATATCCTGCACCTCATTCCACGGGGAAAGAGCCGAGATCCCTTTACCGGGAGTGACCTCTTTAGCAATGGATTTCACCACTATATATTTATAAAAAACTATCCGGTTCCTTCAACGATATCAAGTTCATTATGTTAAAGGTTTTTCGCCAAAAACCATTCGTAGCCCTCCGTCATTTCAGACAGGTAGCATTTAGTATTCATGCTATGTATGTTGTCTTTCGTCAAGGCATAGTGTATGGTGGTTATTTGTTACTTTTTTGTTGCATAGATAGATGCATTGGTTTGGGACAGTCGTACTACTATTTTGGCCTTCGTCAAGAGTAAGTACGGGTGGTTTCAAATTAACCTGGATAATGACGGGTAGAACTTGACATGTGACTTATGATATGTTGGCCTTCGTCAAGGTCATAAGAGCATGGGGTAAAAACCACATCGGGAGTTTCTAAAGAAACTGAAACTTGCCAGGCATGCGCATACCTTCTGGAGTGTGATAACGTGAGTGGATTCCATCACGTTATCATGCGATGATACTTGGATCCCGATTCCCACTGATGAGTTGGTTTACTCCTCGGGTGATCCCGACTAATTCTTCTTTCAGGTTTGGAGGAGAATTTGAGGTTACAGTGGGAGACATCCTGATTAGATAAAGTGATTAACCATTCTGATCTAGGTTAGAGTGCACGCAGAGTGTTTCTTTTCTCTCTCTCTTTGGCTGCGACCATGTCCCGACCCTAGACTATGACTCAGTGACCAAATTAACCGAACTTTCTTAAAACACTGGCTTTTGGATTGTCTGAGTTGCATATATCATTGCCACTCCTTCTTTTACCCTTTGTATTTCTCCAGAACACCCCGTATCACTATGAACATCCACTTCCATTGGATAAATCCATCTTATAGTTACATACGAACTCGAAGGAACTTGTTCTAGATTTGAGGATGGATTCTGGTTCTGGAGAGATTGAATAGGACTATTTAGTTGTCTTTTCCTTTTTCCTTCTCTCAGGTTGTGAGGGCTCCTAGGATTAAGAGAGAATACACCCATTATGCTTATTGGATAGTCTTCTTCCAAACCATAGGCAGGTGCCGAACGGTAGGGAATGAAGAAAACCAATTAGCCTAAGTGTGGTGTATAGGAGGTAATAAGTAAAGACAAATAAAGGGATTAGAAAGAGGGCAAAGTAAATTGCGACTGCTATCATTCACGACCAAACCAAGTATTTTATCGCCACTCCTATTTCACCTTTGTATTTCTCCATAACACCCCGTATCACTACGAAGATCCACAGTTATTGGATACTCCATCGTATGGTTATATACGAACTCGAAAAAACTTGTTCCTGTTCGGGGATGGATTCTGGTTCAGGAGAAATAGAATGAGATTCATTCAGTTGTCTTTTATCTTTACCTTCTCTCGGGTTGCGGGTGCTCCTAGGATTAGGACAGTACACCTATTACTCTTATTGGATAGTTTTCTTCCAAACCATAGGCTGGTGCCGAATGGTAGGGAAGGAAGAAAACCATTTAGCCTGAGGGTAGTATACAGAAGATAATAAGTAAAGACAAATAAAGGGATTTGGAGAGATGGCAAAGAAATATACGGTTGCAGTCGTGAATCTGATAATGGAAGAGGCATTACTAGGAATACCCGGTTACCCCTTCGAAACATTTTCATGTTTCAGTTTCACTGTGCATTGTTAATAGAAAACTGATTTTCCAATTAGACCTTGCTCTAGGGTATGTATTTACTAGGTTTGATTCTCACATCTGTATGGTTTTACAGATGATGAGTGGGAGTAAGTTATTGGGAATTAGGTGATCATCCTCATTATATCGGGATTCGTTGTCATTGGTGATATTTGAGGAAATTGCCTGGGCTTTTGCCGGACGGCAAATATTTGGTTTTGAATATTCGTTGTTGTGCACCAATTTCAAATTGATATATCTGTACGTTTATTTTATAAAGTGAGATATAACTTTTTGAAATTATGTCTATGACATTTACCTATATCAGTTGATGGTTAGATAAGAAGCATTAAACAGCGATGTAATTCTTCTTAACCATAGTACAGTTTTCAACCTACAACGCACAGGGTTTGAGTTATTCAACTCAGGGAACTTATACAAAGTATTGTATGTTGTCCGGTATTCATTAGGACAAAGGGGTTGGTCCTCGTACTATATTCTGTTTACTTGTGATTTCTCAAGTTTTAGACAAATGTTTCGTAGAAATACAAGGTCCAAGTTTGAGAAGTTATAGGTGCAAGAATAAATTAGAGAACCATGTGTTGCAAGTATCAGTATTCTTCAAGATGATCGAAGATGTGGATACTTGTGTTTGGTATTCAGTCGATAGTAATGATTTTGAGAACTTGCTTCTCTTTTTCATGTTACTCATAATTGGATGCACTCCTAAGTTGAATAATGTTGATTGGCCTCTCTCCATTTAGTTGACATGCAGTGGAGACAGCTGCATGATTTGAATCTGGTTCCAATTAAATCAATGTCTCTGTTTCTATATTGTATATAAAATGGATCATATCTTAACGATGTTAAGATATATGGAGTTGTCCGGCTTATGCTTAAAACCAGACTCTGGATAACTCAAGGCACGTTTCTGTAATGGTTGTTTATGGGTTAACCCGGGTTATGATGAGGGTTAACTTTCTACCATCTGGAAGATCAATAGTGATATTGTTCTTGACTCGCCACAGTTTTAGGAAAATGGACTTTTTCATAAAACAGTAGTGGGAGTATGGTAGAACTGGAAGTGATTCCAGAACCGCAAACGATTACTGAAAATTTAATAGGACCTAAAGATTCAATCAGGTTTAACATTCCATTAGCCACTCCGCAGATGTGGTGGGTAACCTCAGGCACCCGAGAGGTACTCCGGTAGCCTCAAGGACGGTGACAGGGAGGTTCTTGTTTACCCAGACTTGCCATAGCTGTTGTTCTAGACTGTGAGACCCGGCAGGAGGATGAGTATAGCGTCGTTCTAAACAAGATTTAGAAATACACGTATATATGACTCTGCCAGAGGATTGTTGTAGTCTGTGGGAGCAGCGGAAGCATAGTGGATAAGAAGCTTGTGTCTATTTATAGACTAAAGCGGATATAGCAAAAATAGATCATCTATTTCTGATGTGACAGTCATAGTCTTTGATCATAGTCTTTGACTTCATCAGAATAGGAGATGGATCTGTTGAGAAGGCAGTAGGGTGTAATGTCCTGGTATTTGGATGACATACACATAGTAGGAAGTGAAATTCATATACTACGATCGGTTGTACTTTGGTTGTCACACAGTGATTTCTCCACATAGGATATGGATATAATATCAGACATTATGGTTACTAGATCTATGGTTTTAAATCTAGATTTGGGTAGTTTCCCAATTCGGGTACTTAGACAGTATTCTAAAGGTATTTTAGAATGGACGACTCCTGGCACGGTAGTGTACCTGCAGGTGATGGAGTCACCCTCTCTAAAGGTGTCTTATAGACTAAAAGGGAGAGGGATGTGCATGATTGGCATATCACTTGCTTTGGCAATTGAGTCAATCGTGAGATGTCAAGTATCACACCAGATGTTGTTTTTGCACTAGTTGCAATAAGTTGATATATTAATCCAATCCTGGAGAAAAGTTCGGAAGCAGTTTTAGAACATAAGAGAATGTTCTAAGGATATGATAATGATAGCCTCCTTCGGGAGACAGTTATCATTCCAGGCTTCCAAGATGACCTGGATGACAGAGTGACTGTCAGAGTTATAGTTTTACCTCTGATGAGGGGCAGTAGTTTGGACAGATGTTCCAAGCGGATACTGAGGGATGCATGGCGCAGGATATTGATTAAATTCAGTTGACGATACAGTCTAAGAAGTTCACTGGATTTGGAGTTCATTTGTGAACTAGGTCCCATCAAATATCCAGATACATTCTAAGACAGGTATTGCTCACTTCGGGAGATGGCTTTCTCCGCGAACTTGAGATAAAGAGAGACATAGAAAGAAACATCTGAGCGGATCCACTCACTGAGGCTATTTCTCCCCTTCGTCTGTTGTCAAGCCATGGCGATCGAATGGTTTCCCGAGATAGGGTGGTGGTCCAGATCTCATTTGTCTGCATGGCCGTTTTCGTGCGCTATAACCGAATTAGTTTTACAAACGAGCTTTGTGAAACTGATTAGTAGAGGAGTTGGGTGTTCGGTATCACACGGGCTATGAGTATGCGACGGCGCAATAATTAGCCTTAAGTGCAAGTGGTAGATTGTTGAATATAGTGCCCTCAAAGTCAATTATTGGATCGCAGGCACGTGATTGCAATGATTGAGGAAGGACCTATACCGGTAGAACAGTCTTGCTCGAGATTATAGTATGCTATCTGGTTTGTCTTTATCATCGTGTACATACTTCAGGTGGCATTACAGATCATTATTACACGTTGATAGAGCCTATAGGATTCTTACTTGACTACCAGCAGTATGATGGCGATCATATACGTGAGAGTTGGGTAGTCTATAAGCACATCCTTAAAGTGTCCCTAGTCGTGGGAGTTTCGAGACTGGGCATCGATACTCCATGAGTAGCCTAGTGTATACGGATCGAGACCCCGACTAGGGGCGGTGGCTGGTCTCACAAGTCATTGGTGTCAGTTGGTTTACCTAAGATAGTATACAGGTGCTCATTGGGTTATGAGTACACCGGACGGACTCGCAGGGGCACTGTTGATTGGTACTATACCTATCGTCAGGAGCAGTTCCCAGGTAACATGAGTACAGCTTAGTCCGTTGACTTGACACTGTTGTTTTGCCTCAAGCGTGTTCCCACTATTCTTTGATTGCTACCCTACCACGGCTCAAAGGAGTCGTGCAAACAGGTAGTAGTTGGTTGCAGTCCCGAAGCACTTGGAGGCAGTAGCGGTTACACAGGATTCGTCTCTCCCGGTATTGGGGGTTGATATCGCGCTGTGTTTAGGAGAGACATTACACAAAGTCCTTGGCCAAGGAAAATGAGATTTACTGGTAGGTATTCCACTAGTTTCTCAAGGTGTTCTGGGCTACACTCTGACACAACTTATACCGCTATTGGGGGTATGACGTTTACCATCCCCCTAGGCCCGATATGCGATACTCATAGACAAACAAACCGGACTGTACGGAGATTGTCACAGATAGGCTTAGTAGGGTTTCAGGATGAGTCCGCTCGTCAGCTTCCCTTTCGCTCAATACATGGGCAGTCGTTACGTACAGCTAGTACCACTGACATACTTGTGGTTAAACCCACTGCCAGCGTATTGACGAGTCTTTAGAGTCCCCCATAGAAAGTTTCCCTAGTTCAGGCGAAACGTTGTAGAGGCCGTATGGTTTTATGGCAGGGTTCGATCATATACATGCACTTATGCACGGATCATGATCGGACGGATCATACTAGTGGGATTTGGTTTAAGTCGGATCCTAGTATTAGATTTGTCGGATTAGTTTAGTCTCGTTGTATTCGTATTCAGTCGGAATGCGAATGCAGGTATGTATATACAGATGAGGGGTATTCTTGTGATCTGTCACGAGTTTACTTTAGAAGATGCCATTCCATTTATTGATTTAAACTTTTGGTTTAAAGTTTATTAGGTGGAAATTGTGAGTGCAAGTCAAGATGAAGAGCATTAAATGTGGCATGCGCATGTTTGGTGACTCATGGTGTTTTCTTGATTGTTTATTGTGTGGAATTGATATGTGGAGAGAGAGAGAGGCCAGCCACTAATAGTGGGGCTTGATCTTGAGATTATGAAGAGAACTCTCACATTTTTCATCACACACAATAAACAAGCTCTTCTTCTTCACTAGTTTTCTTCTTGTGCTCACAACTTCCATTAATGCCTTCTTCTTCCACCTCCATCCATACCATCTCATGTATTGAGAATCAATGGATGTCATGAGACAAAGTAATCACATACATTCTCTACTTCACCTTGGACATGTCGGCTAGAAAACTTCATGTCCGAGTTGCTTCGGTTTTGAAGTAGGAGCCCGTAAAAAGATTCCTTGACGTCGTGCCACTTCGATGAGGAGACCGGAGATCGAGCGAGATCGGAGATTCCGCGAGGAGCTAAGGATGGTGGCTAAAGACCGAATGACACAAATCGATCGGTATAGCCATTTTATCATCTTTGTAGTTAGCTAGTTTAGAGTTAATGGTGCGATCCAGGTGAAAGCCTATGTTAGCGCCGGTTTTATAAAAGTTTTTGTTCCGTGTTTGGCCTCGAATTGACGGTCGGGGCACTACCGTAGACTTACACTAACCACCATTCTTCCGCCTGGTCAATTTAGCAGTCATATTATAAATATAGAGGTTAACTTATGAATTTAATAGCAATCTGGTAAACACGGTAAATGTTTGCTAAGTGTACTGAATGTCCAAGGGAAGTACATGCTTATTGAAAAATAAAAAGCGGCTGGTGTGCTTCAAAGGTATTGTTTGGATAGTATCTATCCCATGGAAAAAAGCTCTGATGCTATTTTTCCATCAAAGTGGTCCAATCTTGCAAAAAGGACTGTTTTGATGGGGATTTTGATTTTTGGTCCAGGGAAAAAACCCTCTGCTTTGTCTATATCCACTGGATAAAAAAACAATTGAGTCAGAATCAAATTTTTTTTCCAAACTTTCACTGACGTCTTTTTTTGTGTCTCTGTTCCTCTCTATCTCTTCTTCTTCCCTTCTATCAAAATATCTCGATCCCTCCGCTCTCTCCACGACATCAAGATTCAATCCAACAAGCTCCCCGACGCCATCTCCATCCTCAAAGCTCCAGCGTCACCGACATCCTCGACCGCCTCCCCGCCAAATCCATCGGCCGTCTCCGCTGCCTCTCAAAGCGATGGATCCTCTTCATCTCTTCCCAGCAATTTGTCTTTGCCCGCCGCCCGAGCCCGAGCCTCAACCTCTTCACATCCAAACAAAACCGTGCCAAGCACGTACCCCTCGATCCCTCCGCCTCCATCTCCGACCCCGCCCTCTCCCTCCTTGATTTTGATGCCGTGTTTCATTTGCTATGTCTAGTTGCTGAACATTGTTTGGCTGAAGAAGTTGTAGAAGATTGGATTTGGGAATTTGAGGAATTTGGGGGGAGTTTTTAAGGAGGTCTGCTGCTTGCGAGAAGTGGATCGATGGGCTCCAGTTCTTGTCGTTGTTCTGCGCTCCGCCGCAAGATGAGCAGCAGCGGCAGGTGAGGGAATTGATCTGAAATATAAGTTTGGTTTGTTTTGTGATGCTGAATGTTTTCTTAATTTTATTGGATTATGTTTGATTTTGGAAAATTATACCATATCTGTTTAAATGATGATAAAGTTTTAGTTTTGATGCTGGACTCAATGCTTCTCGTACCCAAATTTTGGTTAAAAACGATAAAATTGGATATAACCACATGCTATTCAAGTTGAAAAGCCTTATCCCAACCTATCCAAACACCCACTCAAGTTAAAAATTCCCTAAATTTTCAACCAAAAGGAATGCAAATGTGCAAATGCATTCTGGAATATTTTAATCCTAAAGTCAATCTTATAGACTTTAATTCTAACTATCTGCTGCTTCTTAAAGATAGATAGTATTTTCTTGGGAAAAAGGTTCACGTGTTGATTTTTGGGCGCAAGGAGCTTGATCTAGCACGTATTTCCCAGCCTTTTTCCTTCAAGAAAAATAGTTAACATTTAATAAAACCATACGAAACAGATTTCTGTAATTTACGTGTGCAAATATTAAGTTTTAGACGTTCTTCTATTTTGAACAGTAGCGGCCCGAACTAATTTGCAACTAGATTTTAGTTAGATTTGAGGAATTTTTGCAATATGTAAAGGATAATAGAGAGGAATTTGAGATGGGAAAAGAGGAGTAAATGAGAGAAAATAATTGAGTGGATAGAAAAGTAGTAATTAGGATCCGGGGGAAATGAGGTTTTAGGAAATTGTTTAGATATTGCAGGCAACTATTAAATATAACGGGCAAGTGCGTAGATATTATAAATAACCGTTTAGATATTACAAACAAGTGAGATAATTCAAGTAATGCATGGTTAATTGTCAGCATTTTTAACTGTAGAAATATTACAAGTATCCTAATGTCTCAATACAAAAGACCTACGGAAATTGAGGGCTCGTATTTAAACAAAATATAAAGGTCCAAACCACATGTCATGATCCCAGACTCAATCGATTAGAACAATAAATGTGTGTGGATTCTAGGTTGTTAAGAAAATTAAATAACGAGCAAGATAGTAAATGCAATAAAGAGGAGTGCACGAGAGAAAATAAGAAAGCAAATGAAGAGCGGTAATTAGGATCAGAGGAGAAATGAGGATTTTGTTAGGAAAGAAGTAGTTTTGAAGGAAAAAATTTGGTAGAAACATTAAATGTTTAGACTTTACAAAATGGGCCGAAAACAAAATAGATATTACAGATAAGTGATCGGATATTATAAGCAAGTATATTATAAGCAAGTCTTAAGTACCGTGACAGCTATCTTGACACTGCACACGCTGCCAACGCATATGGGCAGAGACAATAGTGGAATATATGAAACTACATTTGATGAAAGGTATATGAAGGGTTTCTAAGTGGGCCAAGGAGTTTTTTAACAAGAGAAAAAGGCAGGCGGCTTTCAACATTCTTTAGTAGGTCGGATTTTTTTGGACAATTGACCATAAAATTTACTATCTATATATAATTAAGGTTAAAATGCAGGAAACTGTCCTCACATTTAAAAACCTGCAAATTGCCCTCCTGACTTGACCACCGTTAATTTTTCTGTTAAAAACTTACATGAATAGACCAAAACACCCTTACTGAAAAAGAAAAAAGAATATCCATCTTCTCCCTCAAAATATTTTTGCAGGGGTATTTCTGTCAACCCAAGTAAACTTTTAGCTGCAAAAATAACGATGGTTAAGTTAGAGGGTGATGGAGGGTGGGATCTCCTTCAGATTTTGCTTCCCGTTGATCTGCGGATTGCTGCGATGTGTGGCTGAGATTGGATCTGGAGGCTGTCGCTCCTGAAGCGTGTGGATCTCAATGGGTTGAGGTTGTGGTTGCCGAGTTACCTGCAGGGAAGTCCCGGGATGGTTGTACCACCGAGGACCCTCCGACGATCAAGTTAGTCTAGAGATCCGAGCAGAGTAATAGCTTAGTGGAGTAGAATTGGCTTACCTTGACCGTCTGAAAGAGGGGTTTAAGTAACGGTGGCAGCAGACGCGAGAATCAGGCCGGCCGTTACGCTTCCGATGCCACGTCCGCGTGATGAGCGGGACCTCCCATTAATGGCGAAACAGGCTCGCTAAAGAGGGATCGTGGTGGCGTAGAACGTGGGATGTGGCCGGTGGAAATCTCGCGCATGGCAAGATTCGCGGGATGGCGGTTACGCCTGCAAGCGGTGTTGTTGGTCGGTCGATGAGACCGAGGAAGATGACCTCGACGGGAGAGCTCGCGGACGAGCAGGAGAGCCGAGGTATCTAGTTTCTACGGTAGCTCGGGAACGAGCTGTGAGGCCGAGGAGGCCAATTGTGCTAGGGCTCGGAGGCGAGCCAGCTTCGTCGGTAGGACAGGCATAGGAGCAGCCCGGTCGGCCCCTGTAGGTCTTTTCTTGCATGCTCTGGGACACGTCATCTACCACGTGTCATGGTCTGGGAGGTCACCGATATCGAGCATCATCATTAGCCCATCACTCTCGTCCCGACCAGCTGACGGGTCGGGTCGAGAGTGGTATGCTGGGTCACCCGAGGTGAGCTCTCTTCCGAATATATCGTCGGGCGTGTCCCCGGGCAATCCGTTGTTTTTTTTCTGGATGACGCAAGCGAATCAGGATGAGATCTTCTGCATTAAAGAGGGGCGCCGGATCGTGCGCACTTTTGACGAAGCGGCGGCCCACGTGTCGAACGTTGGTTGGTGGACATGACGGGCCGCAGGCCTCTGGCGTCCGATGGGATGCTGTCCAATGTGCGCACGCCAGGTGGAGCGGTCTGGGTCATCAAATGTGAAGGGTTGTTTTTGGCGGGAGTCGACTGTTCCCCTCCGAACGGCGGCCTGGACTCGGGCGTCCGTGCCTGAGGTTCGGGGCAGATACTAATTGGTGTTATCCGTCTACCTCTCCGAAGATGCCAAGTTGATCCATGGCACCGTGCATCGGAGGCTTAGACGGATGCGGCTGATGTAGCAGACTTCATCAGATTCCCCCTCGTGGAGGGGTTTTTGATTGTGGGGACGCTCTTCCCTGCAGGCGCAAGCCCCTGCAGTTAATTACGCTACCACATCACGGTAACAACTTTCTCCTTCTCCAGCTGGTCACTTCGTGTCGTGGGTGTTTGTTTCGTGTTTTGTTGCCCGTGGATTGTTTACGGAGACTGAGTTATGTCGTCGCCCGTAGGGCGTGGACTAGTCCAAATCCGTGTTTATCTTAGATTTGGGTTTGGGGGTTTGGTTTGAGGATACGTCAGCCATACTTGAGGCTAAGATCAACTCAAACGTTTGTTAAGAATACGTTAGTCTAATTTGAGACTAAGATCAACTTAACGGGATCGTTTAGATCCGACAAAGGAGTGATTTAGGCTCCATTGTTCCAGTTTAGGGACATAGTGGTCCATCGTATATGTGGCCGTCGGGACCCGTCACCTCTCTGACGACGTTGAAGGATTACAACGACGGATGTCAGAGGAGTTCAGAGATGTACCCTCGAGCCAGAGTTAATTTGGAGGATTCATAGTCCAATCTGTTTGAAGGTTTAAGGATACGTTAGCCATCTTTGAGGCTAAGATCAACTTAAACGGGACCGTTTAGATCCGACAAAAGAGCACATGGGGCTCTATTGTTCTAGTTTAAGGACATTGCGGTCCATGGGTAGTTTAAGGACATTGCGGTCCATGGGTATTTTAGGGACGTTGCGGTCCATGGGTAGTTTAAGGACATTGCGGTCCATTGTTAGTTTTAAGACATCTCGGTCAAGGTTAAAGACGTCGTAGTCCATGGGTTTAAGGACTCCACAGTCCGGTATGTGCTCTGGATGCTTCACACGGGTTCACTGCCGTGCTAGGCGAGGACCAGGCTCCGCTCTGGATGCTTCACACGGGTTCACTGCCGTGCTCTGCGAGGACCAGGATCCGTTCTGGACGTTTTCCACGGGGTCAAAGAGTGACATTATCCGCGTTCCACGTAACCAGGAATTTTGCATTAGACATGGGTTTAAGGACCCCACAGTCCATATCATGGGTGGTCGTCGGGACCCGTCACCTCTTTGAAGACATTGAGGGATTACAATGCCAAGTATCAAAGGAGTGAAGAGATGTACCCTAGAACCGGAATGGCTTAAGTAGTCCTTGGCCCAATTTGGGATCAAGACCGATTAATTATGTTATGAGCCCATTAGCCCAGTTAATTACGAATTGAAGATTCATGGCCTAGCTTGAGCTAAGTCCTATCATGTCTGGAATATTGGCTTCTTGTTGGTCCATTGAAGGAGAGGCTTTGCCTCTATCCATTTAGCCAGTTGGGCCAAAGCCTAGTGTTAAACACTACAGAGCAATCAGTGTTGAACACTGGGAATGAGGTTGACAAGTTAGTGTTTAACACTAAAAGATAATTGGTGTTAAACACTGGAAACAAGGCTTTCAAATTATCATAAACACTAAAACAGATCAGTGTTGAACACTGGCAATGGAGATCTCAGATTAGTATTAAATACTAAGGTAATCAGTGTTGAACACTGCGAATAAGGTTCTTTGATTAGTGTTGAACACTAAGGCCCAATAGTGTTTCAATACTGTATTCAAGAGTTCCAATTTAGTGTTAAACACTAAGGCAAGAGGGGTCACGTGGCAACACGTGAGAGCGCCCTCCCTTCATTTATTCCGCTGAGATTATCGCGTCACGTGCCCTCACGTGAAGGGCGTTTAAATGCTTATATGTTAAAGCTTCTGCCGAGGGTCACGTGGGTCACGTGGGGTGCTGCCTCAAAGGGGTTTTCTGTAGATCTCTTGGGGGGGTCACGTGGTGACACGTGACCCTGCCTCTATGTATGTTGTTTAGAGGATCTGTTAATCTTTTCCAGGAATTAAATTCCTCGTAGGGTTAAACCCTGACAGTAATTTCAGAGGAATTAAATTCCTACTTCCTTTTGAAGATTTATATTCTGAATAGAGTTAGACTCTGAATTTTCTGTAGGAATTAAATTCCTCATAAATGTGAAGAACTAAATAGGGTTAAACCCTAATAAAAGCTTTTAAGGAATTAAATTCCCGTTCTCTGTTAAATTATGATCAAGGGAATTAAATCCCTGCTGTTCCAACAGAACTAGATTCTTAATTAGGGTTAAACCCTATTTCTTTTTTTTGTTCTGAAGGAATTAAATTCCCATAACACAGGGTCAAGCCCTACTTTTATCTTAAAGGAATTAAATTCCTATAGTTCTGTGAGAATTAAATTCTCATATTTCCATTCCCTCTCTATGTTTCGGATCTGCATGGCAGGATCTCAACCCATTGAGAATTAAATTCTCAACCTAAAGGGGAGATGTGCACTTTGCAGATCCTCTATCAAGGAGAGAAGGAATATGTTCTTCTGTTTTATATATCAGAGTTAAACTCTGTTGAGAATTAAATTCTCCCTCCTTCAAAAAGCCCTCCCTTTTTTACCTAGGGTTTTCCTTTGCAGAAGCTCCAAATTCCTCAAAGTATCCAGGCTCTCTCCTTTTTTTCCCTCAGTGTATATATTTCTTTTTGTATCTCTTGGCTCCTATTTATAGGAGAAGCAGCCGAGTCAATTAGTTTTTGACGAATCTTCATTGAGAGATTTGATTTGCATCCATCATTCGTTTTTGACCTTCGGATTATTGGGTGAATTTTATTCACCATTGGATTTTAAATCCAGGGATTCTCCTTTGTTATTTCGGTTAGATTTAAAGGGGAAATCTTTCCAAACCCGAGATTTTCCCATAGATAGATGATATTTAATCACCTCTGAATCTTTAATTCGATCGGCTCCAGATAATCACTTTCCTTTGGAAAGATTTGAATCTCCTTCAGCATTTAATTCTGTTAACAAAACGGGCTTTGAAAGCCGGTCACGTGTGACCACGTGACCCCCTTGGAACGAGCCTTCCTCTTTCTTTTTGTTCTCTGTCTTCTGGTTGCTGTTCAGTCATCACGTGTCAACACGTGACTATTGGTCACGTGCGGACACGTGACCCTTGTCTGGAGCCTCTTTCCTTGATTCAACTGGAGAACGAGTCTGCTGCTTTGATCGTCACGTGCCAACACGTGACCCTGGTCACGTGGGAGCACGTGACCTCTTCTGAAGACTTTTCCTTGACTTGATCAGGGAACCAATGTGCCTTTTCCGCTGCTTTTATATGTCACGTGTCAACACGTGACTGCTGGTCACGTGTAAGCACGTGGCCCCCTTCTGAAGCTTTTCCCATAAGCTTTTCTGATTTTAAATCAGGAAACAAATGCCCCCACAGCGTTGTTCTCACGTGTCTGCACGTGAGTGCAACGCTGTCACCTTTGTGACCGTTGGATTCCTTTAGGGATTTGGGGAGATGAAACGTTTCCATTGCCTTCTATAAATATCACTGTCTCTTCAGAAGGGCCTTCACTTTGCTCATCTTCTTCTTCTTTTGAGAACTTCTTCCTTGAGAATTTAATTCTCGCTTTCAGAGCTTAGTTCTCTGTCTTGAAGCAATCTTCAGAGTTTAACTCTGTTCGAAAAGAATCCTTTTTCTCAGGTAATGTTCTTGGACAACGATGGACCTTCACATTTCTCTGGATTTTAAATCCAAAACAAGGGTTTTTACCCTTTTTCCTTCATATTTTCCATAAGAACATGAAACCGCTTAACCTTCAAACTGTAGGTCTCTTAGGGTTTAGATGATCTTTGGGGAGATGATGATGGCGTTTCAACCCCATGGAATTTAATTCCATCAAAAATGTTTCTGGGAATTTAATTCCCTTTTCTTAATAAGGAATTTAATTCCAATGAAGAACTCAGTTTCTTCACAATGAGGCTTCCTGAGGTCTCTTGGCCCTAGGTTGTTCTTCCTGCAATTAATGAAATAGGGGTTCTCTAATGATTCTCGTGACTTTTATTTCAGGTATCATGGATGCCCATCTGTATAGTCTTGACGAGATCATTTCCTACGGGAATATTCATGCGCTGGGCCGCAGTCAGAACCAGGAGTTCACCGATGCTCAGTGTGCCGAGATCATGAGCCGCTTTGACGAGTACAACCATCGGCTACTCCCCCGTCGCTCTTCTCTTCTGAGGCTGATCGTGCTGGCGATCAGGGAGGCTCTCCCTTTATTTCGTGCTGGTGTGCCGCTTGGGTCATTGGACGCCGCCGAGGATAAAGTACACTCGGTGTATCTGATGCACTTGATTTCAAAGAGGAGGCGGGATAATCTCATTGATCTCCTGCATCAGATTTTTCAGCAATCAGCCATACTTGCCGCCTACCGGAGGGTAGAGGACATCCGCGGGGACCCCGATGCTTGTGACCGTGAGAGAAAGCATACTCGGGAGGTTCGAAATGCTTGGAAGATCTTGAATAAAGTTAATTTTGAGTTTCTCAACCCATGCCCCGCATCTGAAGTTTTACCATTGTAAATGTGTTCTCTATATTTTTGTATGAACCTCTTGAAGTATGAGTGACAAGTTTTATTATGTCTTCCCATGTTTGCATGCCTTTTCTCTGGGATTTTATCATTTTGCTACTATTGTTGTTTGTGCTTTTAATATGCAGGGTACTACTCCATATATTTCCTTTTAAGTGCACATCAGGTTTAGGCCTCACGTGTTCTGCAGTGGGGTCCCTTGATGGGGCTGTTCACAGAATTTTCCCCATGCCATATTTTCAGTGCACAATATTAGATGCAGAAAAAGGGCCTTGGAAATAGTTCTATCTCCTTGATTTTCGATGCCTTTCCTTTTTTGGGCCTTGGAAATAGCTTCACCATGCAAGATTTTCCGCGCACAGCACTTAATGCATTTCTTTATATATGAGGCTATAGCTTTCTTTTCCCTTCACAAAGAGATTTATATTATTATTATTTTTTTTATCTTGGAGTAACTTGTCTTGAGAAACAAACGAGCGCTATGGCCTGCAATCGCCCTCATACTCGTCGACAGCCATGGGAAGTTCCTCTTGAGGAGATGATCCCCCGTTTTGCTGCTCGGTTGGTGGATCCCCTCCTTTCCGACAACGAATGTGACTTAGCTATGCATGAGCTCTCGATCCGTAGAGGGTTTCCCCTCCCGATGGGTTCCCTCTGGCTCCGGATGATTCTCACGGCCGTGCTTGCCGACATCCCTCCTCACCCGGCGTAGATGACCCTGGCGATGCTCGACGCGGCGGAAGAAAAGCTCGAGGGCTTTCATGAAGCGTGCCTGATTAGTCAGGCTTTGAAGGACTGCTCAATTCATCTGCTGAGCGAGATAAAGGCCCGGCGAGCTATTATGTTTGCTTTCGCGGACGAACACGGCACCAACCGATGGGGAGCGACTTCTCGCGAGAATCGTCGCTTCGATGTGCTGGAGAAAGCAGAGAGAGAGATGGAGAATTTTGTCCTTTGCTTCATTAACCCCTGTGCCGTTGATCCTGTGTTTGGTGACCTTTTCCGTTAGCGTAGAACATTTTTAAATTAGTCCCTCTTTTTTGTATGCTTTATGTTGAACTTCCATGTAGGCTCGGTACTCGTATGTATGTTTCCGCTCGCATGAATAGATTTTGTGTTCCTTTTATGAAAACTTTCTTCAATTATCAATACTGTTGTCATGTCGCGTGCACATTAAAGCTTCGAATTTTATTTCTTTTTCGGATGTTCATATGATTGCGAACACATGCTTGATCGGAAAGTTTTTCGTTGCTTTTCATACCGGGTTGTGTGAGCGCGTTCTGGATCGATTATTGCTGTCGATCGGAAGCCCATTTATATGGTCTCGAGCGTGTATGTCTTATTTCTAAGGTTGCGATCGCAAAGTGAGCTTACATGGCTTGATAGGGCGACGCGTGGCGAACATATTGTCGTGTGAAAAAAAAAAGTTCGGCCGTAAATTCTCGGAGAGGGAGTTGGCCTCTAAGGCGTTGAGCGAGCTTCATGCGAGTCTTAGGCCAACAAAGCGTATGAACTCTGGCGAGTGCTCCAGGAGTCCATAAAGGAGGTGGTGGCTCTCGATAAAGCCGACACGTTTACTCGCGAGAGGGTTAAGGCTCATAAGGCCACTGAGAAAGAGCTTGAAGCCCGGCTTGCTTCATATCAGGTCCAACAAGCTCAGGCGGAGGCTCGCCTTCTGGAGATCTTGCGTCATGAAGCCGTGGCTCAGCAACAGAACGATGAGCTGGTGAAATTATTGCACCGCCCGCCGGCTTGAGGACTTGCATCTTTTCTCCCCTTTTTTTGTACATACTCATGGATGAGAGTATCTCTTTTTTTTTGTTTCTTTCATAAATTGTACTTTGTATCCATTTTGGTTTGTGAATAAAAGATACAATTTTCCTCTCAATGGTG
This sequence comes from Agapanthus africanus, assembly GCA_030015575.1. NCBI lineage: Eukaryota > Viridiplantae > Streptophyta > Magnoliopsida > Asparagales > Amaryllidaceae > Agapanthus > Agapanthus africanus. The sequence goes on from JASDDO010000024.1 coordinate 174,486,218, forward strand.
TGTCCCCTTTTTTATTGAATGTATTCTGCGGATATTCTACCTTGATCTCCTCGTAGGGCAGCGATGGCTCAGGATTCAGGGTTAAGATCTGCTTCCTAAGACTTTCGCATCTTATGAGCCACGAGGGTCTCATAAAGAGTTTTTCTCCCTACAGGTCGAGCGGATCCCATAGGTGTAAGTTCTTCTTAGAGATCGTGAGGATTTTAAGCTGGTTTTCCCTTGAGAGTAATAAGGATCTCACAAGGGAGTTTTTTCTTCCTTACAGGTCGTGAGGACCTGCAAGTGCTGAATGTGGTCACCCTTATCCGTGTTTCACGGGGTCAGAGGCTGCTCCAGGTATCGTAGTTTAAAGACGTCGCGGTCAAGGTTAAGGACCTCATAGTCCGTGGATTTAGGGACTCCACCGTCCGCTGTTAGTTTTAAGACATCACGGTCAAGGTTAAGGACCTCATAGTTCGTGGATTTAGGGACTCCACAGTCCGATGTTAGTTTTAAGACATCACGGTCAAGGTTAAGGACCTCATAGTTCGTGGATTTAGGGACTCCACAGTCCGATGTTAGTTTTAAGACATCACGGTCAAGGTTAAGGACCTCATAGTCCGTGGATTTAGGGACTCCACAGTCCGATGTTTGGTTGCAGGGACCCGTCACCTCTTTGAAGACGTTGAGGAATTACAACGCCAGGTATCAAAGGAGTGAAGAGATGTACCCTTAAACCAAGGCAGAATTCGTAGGGAATCGGGGTGGTTGATCGTTAGTTTTAAGACATCATGGTCGAGGTTAAGGACGTCATAGTCCGTGGATTTTAAGGACTCCACAGTCCGGTATTTGCTCTGGATGCTTCACACGGGTTCACTGCCGTGCTTGGCGAGGACCAGGCTCCGCTCTGGATGCTTCACACGGGTTTACTGCCGTGCTCTGCGAGGACCAGGATCCGCTCTGGACGTTTTCCACAGGGTCAAAGAGTGACATTATCCGTGTTCCACGTAACCAGGAATTTTGCACTAGATGCTTCACACGGGTTCACTGCCGTGCTCGGCGAGGACTAGGCTCCGCTCTGGATGCTTCACACGGGTTCACTGCCGTGCTCTGCGAGGACCAGGATCCGCTCTGGACGTTTTCCATGGGGTCAAAGAGTGACATTATCCGCGTTCCACGTAACCAGGAATTTTGCACTAGATGCTTCACACGGGTTCACTGCCGTGCTCGGCGAGGACTAGGCTCTGCTCTGGATGCTTCACACGGGTTCACTGCCGTGCTCTGCGAGGACCAGGATCCGCTCTGGACGTTTTCCACGGGGTCAAAAAGTGACATTATCCGCGTTCCACGTAACCAGGAATTTTGCACTAGATGCTTCACACGGGTTCACTGCCGTGCTCGGCGAGGACTAGGCTCCGCTCTGGACGTTTTCCACGGGGTCAAAGAGTGACATTATCCGTGTTCCACGTAACCAGGAATTTTGCACTAGATGCTTCACACGGGTTCACTGCCGTGCTCGGCGAGGACTAGGCTCCTCTCTGGATGCTTCACACGGGTTCACTACCGTGCTCTGCGAGGACCAGGATCCGCTCTGGACGTTTTCCACGGGGTCAAAGAGTGACATTATCCGCGTTCCACATAACCAGGAATTTTGCACTAGATGCTTCACACGGGTTCACTGCCGTGCTCGGCGAGAACTAGGCTCCGCTCTGGATGCTTCACACGGGTTCACTGCCGTGCTCTGCGAGGACCGGGATCCGCTCTGGACGTTTTCCACGGGGTCAAAGAGTGACATTATCCGCGTTCCACGTAACCAGGAATTTTGCACTAGATGCTTCACACGGGTTCACTGCCGTGCTCGGCGAGGACTAGGCTCCGCTCTGGATGCTTCACACGGGTTCACTGCCGTGCTCTGCGAGGACCAGGATCCGCTCTGGACGTTTTCCACGGGGTCAAAGAGTGACATTGTCCGCGTTCCACGTAACCAGGAATTTTGCTGATTGTATCCGCATTTCACGGGATTGGGGTTTGACTCTCTGTGGGAATACATCGTCGAGTCATGGAACTAGGAGTTGCCGCTGTTTCGTTTCGCTTGATGTTGTGTCTGCTGCCATGAGACGAACGACGAGATGATCTCTAGGCTATCTGAGAACCGTCGAGATTTGGCTTCTCCTTATGATGAAACCTGGGGAAGGAGTATGATCCCTTCTTTGTTTGCGCCCCTGGATTGTATACAGGGGTAGATGTACCATCACCTGTAGGGCGAGGATTTCACTTTTATTTTATTTCTTTTTCCGCGATGTTCTATCATTTCAGCTTTTATATCGCGAAGGTCGCGATTGCCCCATCATTTCGGCTATTTTTCGCGGTGCCCAATCATTTCGGCTATTTATTTATTTTCTGCTCGCTGCTTTTTATTGCGAGTTGCCCCATCATTTCGGCTATTTTTCATGCCTTCATTTTTACTTGCTGCTTTTTATTGCAAGTTGCCCCATCATTTCGGCTATTTTGTAAGCATGTGTGGCTTGCTAGCTTTTTCGCTGCCAGCCTGGATTTTAGGCACCGATTTCGGCATCAGCACCGCTACAACAGGAATATTGCCAGGAGCGAATCATCATTTGCCTTTGTCGACGACGAACAAAGGTGGCTCAGCAAACAGGGTTAAGGGTCCTGTCGACCAAGGCTTTTGACTTCATGAGCCGTAAGGGTCTCACAAAGTTATTTCTCCCTACAAGTCATGAGGATCTTGCAGGTGTATTTCCTCCTTAGGGATCGTGAGGATTCCTAAGTGTGTGCTCCTCTGTAAGTCGTAAGGATCCTACAAGAGGGCTTTCTCCTTATGGATCGAGAGGACCTACAAGGGTTGGACTTTGCTGGGGAAATGTTTATTCGTGCCCGTGGATTGTATACAAGGGTCAGTATTGAGTCCTTTGTAGGGCAATATCGAAGGTTACGGAGGATTGCTTAAGCACAAGTTTAGGTCTCTGTAACTTAAGACTTTCAAATCTTATGAGCCGTAAGGGTCCCATAAGAGAGTTCTCCTTACGAGTCGTGAGGATCTCATAAGTGTATTTTCTCCTTAGGAATCGTGAGGATCCCTAAGTGTGTTGCTCCTTCGTGAGTCGTAAGGATCTCACGCAGGTGGTTTCTCCTTACAAGGTCGAGAGGACCCTATAAGTTTCTTTTAACGAGGTTGCGCCCTTTCGGGTTTTCACAAACGCTCGCCGGTGGTCCTGCTGTTTTTACTCACGGAGCCCTTTCGGGTTTTCATCTGTGCCCGTTTTGCTCGTGGATGCACCGTTTTTTTCTTTTTATTCTTTTTCTCTCTTTTTTTTTTATCTCGTCAGCCTAAGGATGTTGCGGTAGTAGTTTAGGGACGTTTCGGTCCGTCGTTAGTTTAAAGACGTTTCGGTCCGTCGTTAGTTTAAAGACGTTTCGGTCCGTCGTTAGTTTAAGGACGTTTCGGTCCGTCGTTAGTTTAAGGACGTTTCGGTCCGTCGATAGTTTAAGGACGTTTCGGTCCGTCGTTAGTTTAAGGACGTTTCGGTCCGTCGTTAGTTTAAGGACGTTTCGGTCCGTTGTTATGGGAAGGCCAGCTGCTGCTTGTAAAGTTTGAGCCTAGGAAGATAGCGAGTGGACATAGTCGTCGTCATCTATCATTGACCCAGGCTATGGCTCATTAAGCATAGTATTTCTTTAAGAAGCGGCCGTTTATTGGCCTGAAAGGCCTTTCACGGTGCATGTCCATGAGTAGATAGGCTCCACCCTGGTAGACCTTGTCTATGATGTAAGGGCCTTCGTAGTTTGGCTCAAATTTCCTCCGCTTGGCACGATTGGGGATCATAGGTCTTTTGACCACTAGCACGAGTTCGCCTTGGTGGAATGTCCTCGGCCTAGTCAATCTTTCGTACGAGCGCGTCATCTTCGCTTTGTAAGCTTCTAGATGTTGTTGCGCTATGAGCCGGGTTTCGTCGAGGGCATCAAGCTCCTCAAGCCGAAGGTGAGCGTTTTCTTCGTCCGTCAGCTCGTGGTGGACCGCCACTCGCAGAGAGGGTAACTCTATCTCGAGGGGGAGTACCGCTTCCGTCCCAAATACCAACGCGTACGGCGTTGTGTTCGTGGCCGTCTTGAATGTAGTTCGATAAGCCCAAAGGGCTTCTTGCAGCCTCTCGTGCCAGTCTTTCTTATTCCGGGAAACGGTCTTTTTTAGGATCTTTGTCAAGGTCTTATTGAAGGCCTCGGCTGTTGGAGATAGTGCCCTCATAGTCAATTATTGGATCGCAGGTACGTGATTGCAATGATTGCGGAGGACCTATACCGGTATGACAGTCTTACTCGAGATGATAGCATGCTATCTGGTTTGCCTTTATCAGTCGTGCACATGTTCAGGTGACTGATTACATGTTACACTTTGATAGAGCCCTTAGGATCTTGCTTTACCACCAACAGTATGATGGCGATCATATACGTGAGAGTTGGGTGGTTTATACGCATATCCTTAATTGTGGTCCCTAGTCGTGGGAGTTTCGAGACAGGGCATCGATACTCCAGAGTAGACTAGTGTATACAGTCGAGACCCCGACGAGGGGCGGTGGCCGGTCTCACAAGCCACTGGTGTCGGTTGGATCACCTAAGATGTATACAGGTGCTCATTGGGTTATGAGTACACCGGACAGGACTCACCGGGAATCTGCTAGTTAGTATTATATCTATCGTCAGATAGCAGTTCCCTGGTGACATGTGTACAGGTTAGTTCATCGACCTGAGGTCGTCATTTGTCTCGTGTGAGTTCCCACTGTGCTTTGATTTCTACCCTACCATGGCTCAAAGGAGTCGTGCAAACAGGTAGTTTTTGGGTACAGTCCCGTGCCATATGGAGGCACGTGAGCGGATCGGCAGGGGATTCGTCTCTCCCGGTATTGGGGGCGAGATCGTGCTGTGTCTAGGAGAGCCATTACACAAAGCCCACGGCCGTGGCAGGAGATTTACTGGTAGGTACTCCAGTAGTATCTCAGGGTGTTATTGGGCTTCACTCCGACACGACTTATACTGCTATTGGGGGTCTGACGTTTCTAGCCCCCTAGGCAGATATGCGATACTCATAGACGAACGGACCGGACTGTATATACATTGTCACTGTTAGGCTCAGTAGGGTTTTCCGGATGAGTTCGCTCATCGGCATCCCTTGAGGTCAGTCCATGGGCAGCCGTTACGCATTGCTAGTGCCGCTGACGGTTTGTGGTTAAACCCACTGCCAGGGTACTGACGAGTCATTAGAGTCCCCCACAGACAGTTTCCCAAGTTCGGGCGAAACGTTGTAAAGGCCGTATGGTTTTATGGCAGGGTTCGGAAAATGCACGTGCGTTTACGCACGTGTTATTTTTCGGGCAGATGATACTGGTCGGCTTTGGTTTAAGCCGGATCCGAGTATTATATTGAGTAGGCATAATATCTTTGTCTCAGTTGCATTTGTATTCGGTCGTAATACAAATGCGGGTATATTTATACAGTTTCGGGGTTGTCCTGAAATTCGTTTCAGGATCACTTTTGGAAGTTGCCAGTTTCCAGTTTTCCATCAGCCGTCTTTTAACATTCGGTTAAAGACGGATTTATCTTTTCTTCAGATAAGAGTGAGTCATCATTCTAGAAGGTTCTAGAAGTGATGAAGTGGCTAATGAGTCATCTTGACATTAATGGTTGCATTAATGACTTGATGAGGTGTTTATGTGAGTCATTGTTTTCATTAAAGAGTTTTGTTAAGCTTAAGATATTTTGTGAGAAGCTTCATGTCTTATGGTCACCACCTTTGCTCCTACACTCACCCTCCTCATTCTATATATATGGCCGGCCCCTTCCCCCTCCTCTCTTGATCGATCTCACTTGAGGTTTCACTTGAAAAAGATATGATAGTATTTGGGGTGCATGGAATTTTACAGTTCATTTCATTCCATCACCCAATTCCCTCGGCAACTTCATTAACCGATCGTCCACGGATTTGGACGAAGTGAGACAAAGTCATCTACTCATTCTCTACATCATTCTTGGTCGTCTCTTTTAGCAAACTTGACGATCGAGTTGCCTCGAGTCAGAGGCGGGAGCCCATTTAAAGAATCATCGATGTGGTGCCACCTCGACGAGGATATCGGAGATCGAAGAGATCGGAGCAGCCGCAACGGAGCGTGGGATGATGGTTGAAGAACGAAGGACTCGGATCGTTCGGTATAACCTTTCTACACTCTTTACAGTTTGTTAGTTTAGCAATAATGGCAGATCCGGGTTAAAGTATACGATAGCGCCAGTTAAAAAGTTTTTGTTCCGCATTTGGCGTCTGTAGACTGCCGGGGCGCTAGCGTAGACTTACAGTGGTATCAGAGCCTCACCATTTTGCTATACTAACTTGTGCTAACGCGTTTAAAACATCGATCCGACCGGAAATCGAAAATTGCAAAATCCAAGCTTGACAGTTTCTGTTGATTTTAAATGGTCTCCAAAAATTTTTCTGCATGTCTTAAAAATCTGTGCAGGCTTTTCTAAGAACCACGTAGAAATTTAGGCACGTGATTCGATGTTACAGCCGCGGAAACGCGGTCAAACCTATGGTTTGACCGCGCTTCCGCGGCCATACAGTGAGCTCGTGGCCCCAAATTTTCACAGTGGGTTCTTGTTTGGATTTTGGGGGTTTTGGTAAATATCGTTTTGGCCCAGATTTTGTTACTGTTCACCAGTAAGTCGTGGGGCCTACTTTTTGATATTTGGTCGATCAAAATTTAAACACGTTAGTTTACAGTGCTTACATTATATCTCCGACCGGGAATGTCATTTGATCGGTAAACCGCGTCTGATTGCTATAGTTCTTTTAGACGGGTTTACGAACGTGACATTCGCGTTGATGTTCTGTGTTGTGCTGTGATGTTGCGGATTTGTCGTGGTGGATAGCAGTGTGCAATGGTAGTACAGTTTGAGTTTATTTGTACATTTGATATTGCGGGGCGAGCGTCCAACTTGTGGACTGACGTCACTGCCTGTTGTATAATATTCTTTTGGGGCACGACCAGGTTGCGGTCGATGTACCTATTGTACTATTTTTCATTACTGTACTAGGTTTTGCCCCGCGACGGAGTGCATGGATAGCCGGGTTCTGGGGGGCAACGGGTCCGCATCTCATGGCTTTGAGAGGCAGAGGGGTCCCACTCTAGAATTGACAGACTATTCGCCGCACTCGTAGGGGGTACAGGTTGACCCAAGGAGGGGTGCCCAAGATTACCGGATTCCGTGGAGTGCTGGGTGGTCCATTCACTATGCTGTAGGGGGCTGCCTCGCTTCAGGTTTTGGCGGGTAACTTGTCGCACCCGTAGGGGTCTAGGTTTCATTGCACAGGCTATCCACACGACAGGGGAACGTCGAGTTTCAGCAGCGGCTCTGTGAAACTCGGGGATCCCAGATTATCTGTATTGTTCTGTGATGCTTATTACTTTTCTGTAATGTTGCATACTATCACACCTGGAGCGATTATTGTATATTGGTTTATATACTATTAGATGTTGTATATGTTTTACACCCGCGCTAGTCCAGTCCCCGCTCTGTCGTTAGTTAAGTAACCTAACGAGTGATGACGGGACCCAGTGACGAATGCGGATGGCATATACGTACATTTTATTTTCGTTCTTTTCTGGTGTGATTAAATGATGGGACTGTGTTGATTCTGATCAATGCAAAGTAAAACAAACCTGTTTGGATGTTGTTGGAACAAATTTAAAAAGTGTTATTACAAAGACGTTTTCTTTTGTTATGCATAGCGGTATTCAGTGAAATATCCTACACCTCATTCGACGGGGCAAGGGTTGATATCCCTTCACCGGGACTGACCCCTTGGGCAGAAGTTTGCGTCAGGGTAATAACTTCACTATAGTCGATTACATGTTGCTTTGCATAGCGTTATTCAGTGGAATATCCTACACCTCATTCCACGAGGAAAGAGCCGAGATCCCTTTACCGGGAGTGACCTCTTTAGCAAAAGGTTTTCGCCACTATATTTTAAAAAGCTATCAGGTTCCTTCAACGAGATCAAGTTCATTACGTTAAAGGTTTTTCGCCAAAAACCAGCCGTAGCCCTCCGTCGTTTCTTATGGATGGTCAGTAATATTCAAGCTATGTTTGTTGGCTTTCGTCAAGGCATAGTGTTTGGTAGTTACTGGGGTATTCATTTGTTGCATAGATAAATGTGTTGGTTTGGGACAGTCGTATTACCTTGTTGGCTTTCGTCAAGGGTATGTACGGGTGGGTTCAAAGTAACAAGATAATGACGGGCAGAACTTGACATGTGACTTATGATTTGTTGACTTTCGCCAAGGTCATAAGAACATGGGGCAAAAATCATATCGGGAGTTTCTAAAGAAACTGAAACTTGCCAGGCATGCGCATACCTTCTGGAGTATGATAACGCGAGTGGATTCCGTCACGTTATCATGCGATGAGAGTTGGATCCCGATTCCCACTGATGAGTTGGTTTACTCTTCGGGTGATTCCGATTGATTCTTCTTTAGGTTTGGAGGAGAATTTGACAGGACAGTGGGAGGTTTCCGGATTAGATAAAGTGATGACCATTCTGATCTAGGATAGAGTGCACGCAGAGTGTTTCTTTTCTCTCTCTCTTTGGCAGCGACCTTTGACCGACCCTAGACTATGACTCAGTGACCAAGTTGACCGAACCTTCTTAAAATACTGGCTTTTGGATTGTCTGAGTTGCATAAGTCATTGCCACTCCTTCTTTTACCCTTTGAATTTCTCAGAACACCCGTATTACTACGGATATCCACTTCCATTGGATAGATCCATCGTATGGTTATATACGAACTCGAAGGGACTTCTTCGGGGATGGATCCAGGTTCAGGAGAAATAGAATTGGTTTATTCAGTTGTCTTTTATTATCACCTTCTCTCAGGTTGCGAGGGCTCCTTGGTTTAGGAGAGTACACCTATTACGCTTATTGGATAGTCTTATTCCAAACCATAGGCTGGTGCCGAAAGGTAGGGAATGAAGAAAACCAATTAGCCTAAGTAGGGTGTGCAGAAGGTAATATGTAAAGACAAAATAAAGGGATTAGAAAGAGGGCAAAGTAAATTGCGACTGATATCATTCACGACCAAAACCGCGTACTTCATCGCCACTCCTATTTCACCTTTAAAGGAATAAGGTATTATTCAGTTGTCTTTTATCATCACCTTCTCTCGAGATGCGAGTACTCCTTGGTTTAGGAGGGTACACCTATTATGCTTACTGGATAGTCTTCTTCCAAACCATAGGCTGGTGCCGAACGGTAGGGAAGGAAGAAAACCATTTAGCCTAACGATGGTGTACAGAAGGTAACGACTAAAGACAAATAAAGGGATTTGGAGAGATGGCAATAAAATATACGGTTGAAGTCATGAATTGGATTATGGAAGAGGCATTGCTATGAATACCAGGATACCCCTACGAAACATTTTCATGTTTCAGTGCATTGTTAAAGAAAAACTGTTTTCCCGATTAGACACTTACTCCAAGGGTATGTATTTACCAGGTTTCATTCTCATATCTGTATGGTTTTACAGATGATGAGTGGGAGTAAGATATTGGGAATTAGGTGATCATCCTCATTATATCGGAATTCGTTGTAATTGGTGATATTTGAGGAAATCACCAGGGTACAGTTTTCAACCTACGACGCACAGGTTTTGAGTTGTTTAACTCAGCGGACTTATACAGAGTATTGTATGTTGTCCAAGTGTCCATCAGGACAAAGGGGTAGGTCCTCGTACTATGTTCTGTTTACTTATAACTTCTCTAGTATTTAGACAAGTGTTTCATAGAAATACAAGGTCTAAGTTTTGAGAAGTTGTGGGTATAAGAATAAAGTAGAGAACCAGGTGTCACAAGTATCGGGATTCTTCAAAGAGATCGAAGATGTAGATTCTTGTGATTAGTATTCAGATGATAGTAATAGTTTTGAGAAACGTGTTTCTCTTTCAGGTTACTCATAATTGGATGGATTCCTAAGTTGAGTAATGCTGATTAGCCTTTTTCCATTAAGTTGATATGCACTGGAGACAGCTGCATGGATTGAATCTTGGTTCCAATTAAATTAGTGCCAAAGTTTCTATTTTGGATATAAAATAGATCGTACCTTATAAGATATTGAGGTACGGGGAGTTGTCCAGCTTATGCTTAAAACCAGACTCTGGATAACTCAGGGCACGTTTCTGTAATGGCTGTTTGTGGGTTGACCCTGGCTATGACGAGGGTTGATATTCTACCATTTGGAAGATCAATAGTGATATTGTTCTTGACTCGCCACAGTTTTAGTAAAATGGATCTTTTTCAGAAAACAGTAGTGGGAGTATGGTAGAACTGGAAGTGATTCCAGAACCGCAAACGATTACGGAAAATTTAATAGAACCTATATATTCAATCAGGTATGACATTCCATTAGCCACTCCGCAGATATGGTAGGTAACCTCAGACACCCGAGAGGTACTTCGGTAGGCTCAAGGACGGTGACAGGGAGGTTCTTATCTACCAAAACTTGACACTACTGTTGTTCCAGGTTATGAGACCCGGTAGGAGGGTTGTCGTAGTCAGTGGGAGCAGCGGAAGCATAGTGGTCAAGATGCTTATATCTATTTATAGACTTGAGCAGTTATAGCGGAGATAGATCATCTAATTTTGATGTGACAGTCATGGGTTTGACTTCAATCAGAATAGGGGATGGATCTGTTTAAGAAGGTAGTAGGGTGTGATGTAATGGTATCTGGATGACATACACAGAGTAGGAAGTAAAATTCCTATACTACGATCGGTTGTACTGTGTCGTCACACAATTGTTTCTCCAGACAGGATGTGGATATAATATTTGACATTATGGTTTCTAGATCTATGGTTTTAGATCTGGATTTGGGTAGTTTCCCAATGTAGGTACTTTGACAGTATTCTAATGGTTTTTAGAATAGATGACTCCTAGCATGGTGGTGTACCTGCAGGTGATGGAGTCACCCTCTCTAAAGGTGTCGTGTAGACTAAAGGGGAGAGGGATGTGCATGATTGGCAGATCACTTGCTTAGGCAATTGAGTCAATCATGAGATGTCAAGTACCACACCAAATGTTGTTTTTGCACTAGATGCAATAAGTTTGTATTAATCCAATCCTGGAGAAACATAAGGAAGCAGTTTTAGAACATAAGTGCATGTTCTACGGATTTGATGACGGCAGCCTCCTTCGGGAGACGGTTATCATTCCAGACTTCAAAGGTGACATGGATGACAGAGTGATTGTCAGAGTTATAGTTTTTCCCTCTGACGAAGAGGGACAGTATTGTGGACAGGTGGTCCAAGAGGATACTGTGGGTGGCATGGTGCCGGATACTGATTAGGTTCAGTGATCGATACAGTCTAAGAAGTTTGGATTTGGAGTTCATTTATGAACTAGGTCCCATCAGATATCCAGACATATTCTAAGACAGGTATTACTCGATTCGGGAGATGGCTTTCTCCGCGAACTTGAGATTTAGAGAGATATAGAAAGAAACTTCTAGGCAGATCCACTCACTAAGGCTATTTCTCGAACACAATAGTTTTACAAACGGGCTTTGTGATACTGATTAGTAGAGGAGTTGGGTGTTGGTTTCACACGGGCTGTGAGTACGCAACATCGCAATAATTAGCCTTGAGTGCAAGTGGGAGATTGTTGGAGATAGTGCCCTCATAGTCAATTATTGGATCGCAGGTACGTGATTGCAATGATTGCGGAGGACCTATACCGGTATGACAGTCTTACTCGAGATGATAGTATGCTATCTGGTTTGCCTTTATCAGTCATGCACATGTTCAGGTGACTGATTACATGTTACACTTTGATAGAGCCCTTAGGATCTTGCTTTACCACCAACAGTATGATGGCGATCATATACGTGAGAGTTGGGTGGTTTATACGCATATCCTTAATTGTGGTCCCTAGTCGTGGGAGTTTCGAGACAGGGCATCGATACTCCAGAGTAGACTAGTGTATACAGTCGAGACCCCGACGAGGGGCGGTGGCCGGTCTCACAAGCCACTGGTGTCGGTTGGATCACCTAAGATGTATACAGGTGCTCATTGGGTTATGAGTACACCGGACAGGACTCGCCGAAAATCTGCTAGTTAGTATTATATCTATCGTCAGATAGCAGTTCCCTGGTGACATGTGTACAGGTTAGTTCATCGACCTGAGGTCGTCATTTGTCTCGTGTGAGTTCCCACTGTGCTTTGATTTCTACCCTACCACGGCTCAAAGGAGTAATGCAAACAGGTAGTTTTTGGGTACAGTCCCGTGCCATATGGAGGCACGTGAGCGGATCGGCAGGGGATTCGTCTCTCCCGGTATTGGGGGCAAGATCGTGCTGTGTTTAGGAGAGCCATTACACAAAGCCCACGGCCGTGGCAGGAGATTTACTGGTAGGTACTCCAGTAGTATCTCAGGGTGTTATTGGGCTTCACTCCGACACGACTTATACTGCTATTGGGGGTCTGACGTTTCTAGCCCCCTAGGCAGATATGCGATACTCATAGACGAACGGACCGGACTGTATATACATTATCACTGTTAGGCTCAGTAGGGTTTTCCGGATGAGTTCGCTCATCGGCATCCCTTGAGGTCAGTCCATGGGCAGCCGTTACGCATTGCTAGTGCCGCTGACGGTTTGTGGTTAAACCCACTGCCAGGGTACTGACGAGTCATTAGAGTCCCCCACAGACAGTTTCCCAAGTTCGGGCGAAACGTTGTAGAGGCCGTATGGTTTTATGGCAGGGTTCGGAAAATGCACGTGCGTTTACGCACGTGTTATTTTTCGGGCAGATGATACTGGTCGGCTTTGGTTTAAGCCGGATCCGAGTATTATATTGAGTAGGTATAATATCTTTGTCTCAGTTGCATTTGTATTCGGTCGTAATACAAATGCGGGTATATTTATACAGTTTCGGGGTTGTCCTGAAATTCGTTTCAGGATCACTTTTGGAAGTTGCCAGTTTCAAGTTTTCTATCAGCCGTCTTTTAACATTCGGTTAAAGACGGATTTATCTTTTCTTCAGATAAGAGTGAGTCATCATTCTAGAAGGTTCTAGAAGTGATGAAGTGGCTAATGAGTCATCTTGACATTAATGGTTGCATTAATGACTTGATGAGGTGTTTATGTGAGTCATTGTTTTCATTAAAGAGTTTTGTTAAGCTTAAGATATTTTGTGAGAAGCTTCATGTCTTATGGTCACCACCTTTGCTCCTACACTCACCCTCCTCATTCTATATATATGGCCGGCCCCTTCCCCCTCCTCTCTTGATCGATCTCACTTGAGGTTTCACTTGAAAAAGATATGATAGTATTTGGGGTGCATGGAATTTTACAGTTTATTTCATTCCATCACCCAATTCCCTCGGCAACTTCATTAACCGATCGTCTACGGATTTGGACGAAGTGAGACAAAGTCATCTACTCATTCTCTACATCATTCTTGGTCATCTCTTTTAGCAAACTTGACGATCGAGTTGCCTCGAGTCAGAGGTGGGAGCCCGTTTAAAGAATCATCGATGTGGTGCCACCTCGACGAGGATATCGGAGATCGAAGAGATCGGAGCAGCCGCAACGGAGCGTGGGATGATGGTTTAAGAACGAAGGACTCGGATCATTCGGTATAACCTTTCTACACTCTATACAGTTTGTTAGTTTAGCAATAATGGCAGATCCGGGTTAAAGTATACGATAGCGCCAGTTAAAAAGTTTTTGTTCCGCATTTGGCGTCTGTAGACTGCCGGGACGCTAGCGTAGACTTACATCGGCCAGACCGTTAGATCGCGGGTTGTAAACTGAAGAATATCTCCAGTCTATATTGTGCTGCTGCGCGAAGCGGCTAATCTTATGGCTTCTGTAGGCTGGCCCGTTGTCGGAGATAATCCGCCGTGGGGTTCCAAACCGATAGATGACGTGCGTCTTGAAGAAATGGAGGATATTCTCCGTCTTCACTTCCCTCAGCGGTACTGCTTCTGCCCATTTGGAGAAGTAATCAGTTGTCGCCAGGATAAAACGATGTCCCCGGGATGATGCTGGCTCGATGGGGCCGACTATGTCAGTCCCCCACATTTCGAATGGCCAACTAGCCACCGTTGGATGTAGTGGATTCGGATGTTGGTGGATAAAGTCTCCGTGGATCTGGCACGAGTGGCATTGCTTCGCATACTCGAGGCAGTCCTGGATCATCGTGGGCCAGTAGTAACCCATCCGTTTAATTTTTAACTTCATCTTTGGGCCTGCTTGGTGAGAACCGCAAAGTCCGTCGTGGACTTCCTGAATGACTCTTTCCGCTTCGTCAGGTCCTAAGCATCTCAGCCATAGAGAATTAAACGATCTCTTGTATAGAGTATCGTTGACGAAGGCGAAAGATAGAGCTCGTTTCATGAGCTGATGCCTTGAGGATGTATCTTTGGGCATTCGGTAGGACTTAAAGTAGTCTATGAAGACTTCCCTCCAGTCCTCGGCCTTCTCATGGTCTTTTATTTGTAGGGTCGTCTGTTCAGTCGCTCCCTTTTCTTTATATAATTCCGGAGGTATTTCTGCCGGGGCAAGCACTCGACGGCTTTGTACCACGATTCTTACATCATCGAGGTTTTCGTCCGCCAGTTCTTTAGCAAGTTTGGCTAACGCGTCTGCTTTGCTGTTTTCCGCGCGCGGTATATTCTCTAAAGTGTAGGAGGGAATTTGGATCAATAGTTGTTGCACCTTTTCGCCGTACCTCACCAACTCCGGTTTGCACGTTTGGTAATCACCATTTACTTGACTAACAACCAGTTGAGAATCCCCGTATATAAGGAGGTCTTCAATTCCCAAGTCGATGGCGATTTCGAGGCCCGCTATCAGAGCTTCATATTCAGCTTCATTGTTTGTCCTCGGCTCTGTTAAGGAGAAGGCGAAGCGCATTATCCCTCCTTGTGGAGTTGCAAAGATGAGGCCTATCCCCGATTTGATCATTGGGATACCTTGTTTCTGTTTCTTTACGGAGGACACTCCATCGAAATAGAGTTCCCATCGGGTGCTACCGCCGCCAATCGCATCAATGCATGCTCGTCCGGCAAATCACAGTTCAGAGGAGAATCGGCCGGTATCGGGTGCTCAGCGAGGAAATCGGCAATGGCCTGGCCTTTCACTGCCTTGAGAGGTTGATACGTTATCGAGAACTCCATCAAGAGCAGGGCCCATTTAGCGAGTCGTCCCGTCAATATGGCTTTTGACATCAAGTATTTAAGGGGGTCCACTTTTGAAATGAGATGGACTTCATGCGCCAACGCATAGTGCCTGAGCTTTGTTATCGCGAAGATTAATGCCAAGCAATGTTTTTCAATGGGAGAGTAGTTGCTTTCTGCCCCCAGTAGAACTCGACTTAAGTAGTAGAGTGCTCTCTCTTTTCCCTGATCGTTCTCTTGCGCCCATAATGCGCCCAAGGAACCTTCGAGGGCGGTTGTATAAAGAATGAGGGGTTTTCCCTTGACCGGCGCGGCCAACACCGGAGGGTTCTGCAGGTAATGCTTGATCTCGTCTAGTGCACCTTGGCATTTGTGATCCCAAACGAATGGAGTTCCCTTTTTCATCAGGTGGCTGTAAGGACGGCATTTGCCTGAAAGATTGGCGATAAATCGCCGGATGTATGCGAGCTTCCCTTGGAGAGACCGCAACTGTTTGAGGGTTCTTGGCGGAGGCATTTCCATGATCGCTTTAATCTTTGACGGGTCTATTTCGATACCTCGGTGTCGAACGATGAATCCCAGGAATTTGCCCGAGGAGACTCCAAACGCGCATTTGAGGGGATTCATCTTCAAATTATATTTCCGAAGGCGTTGAAATACAGTCTCCAGGTGGTTTAAATGCTCTTCATATAACATGCTCTTTACTATGAGGTCATCGATATAGCACTCGACGATGTCATGTATGAGGTCGTCGAAGATCTTTGTCATGGCCCTTTGATAGGTAGCGCCAGCGTTCTTTAGACCAAAGGGCATAACCCTGTAGCAGAATATACCCAAAGGGGTCCGGAAAGCGGTGTGCTTCTGGTCTTCGGGATGCATCTTTATCTGATTGTATCCTGACGAACCGTCCATAAAGGAGAAAACCTCGTGAGTGGACGTGTTATCTATCATTAGCTCGGTTATCGGTACTGGGAAATCATCCTTTGGACAGGCTTTATTGAGATCCCTGAAATCCACGCATATGCGTACCGTCCCATTCTTCTTCATTACCGGGACGATATTGGCGATCCAGTCGGGATATTGGACTTCTTGGATAAATCCAGAATCAATCAGCTTCTTGACTTCGGCGTTGATGCTCATCTCAAGTTCGAGTCGCATCCTTCTTGGCGCCTGCTTGACTGGCTTGATATCTGGGGATATTGCTAATTTATGCACAGCAACCTCCGGATCTAAACCTGGCATCTCGGAGTAGTTCCACGCGAAGCAGTCTTTATGCCGCAGAAGCACGTTCTTTAACGCGGCCACCCTTTCTTCAGAGAGTAGCACGCTGACAAATGTCGGTCGCGGATCATCCGCCGATCCCAACTCAATCTTCCTGAGGTTATCTGCCGTAGTATGTATACCATCTTCCAGTTCTTTCGGAGCTGGCGGAAATTCTGAGATCACCTCATCATCGCCGTTCTCAAAGCACTGGGGAAGGTCATCCATGTTCTCGTGCTCTTCTTTTAATATCGTAATCGTATAACAGGTGCGAATCCGCTCCCAGGACCGAGGTGGGTCCGGTTCTGCTCTTGCGGCCTTGGGTTCATGCTTTTGTGGCGGCGTTACCCTCCAGCCGTTGGATAAAGCGAATCTGCCCCGTTGGTACTGGTCCTCGACCCAGTTCTTGAAGGTGAAGCAGTCTTCGGTAGGATGTCCTATGGCTCGGTGATAAGAGCAATAGCTCAAACAAGAAGCCTTGTTAGCTTGCTCAGGGTGTCTAGACTCTGGAAGCGCGATCATTTGATGTTTTAGAGCGAGCTTGAGTAACCTCTCCGTCTTGTCTCGGGGGAAGGAGTACGCTCGACTCATCTTCTCCATGAGGGACGAATCCGAGCCGTGCAGTACCCGTAACCCTCCAATCCTGCGTCGTTGTTGTCGGCTCCTCTTCCCACTTCTTAATTTATTTCCGTCTCCGCATTGGGCCTTTCGTACAACGGGTTGACAAAGATGAGCATCTTTGTCTTTTGGAGCCTGTTGAAATAGACGTTGCGTCCCGGCCTTCTCGTAGATGGCCATCTCGCGGTTGTGGTCTTCCCGAGCTTTCTGACCCATTTTCCTGATAGGCTTGTCCGTTCGTTCTTCAAACGACGGACTCGGTGCTTCAATCGCGGGGTCTGGTTTTGATGAGGGGTTGGCATCTCCTGACGAGGCGTCCTCTTCTTCATCAAAGGTGTATATGGCGTAGCTACTGTGGGCCCGTTCTCGTTTTCCCGCTCTCGCGTATCCAAGCCCGAGTGTTTCCATTTTCCCGTTGGGCAATTTGCGTTGAGTCCCGGGGACATCCCAAATCTTGTTGTAGAACCGAGCCTGCCGAACAGTCTGTTTTAAGGGTATTCCCTGGCGCTTCAAGCTTCTTTAATCCATTTGTATAGTATCTGGGCAGACGGATGGGTTGGAGCCTGTCGAGTGTAGCATCCGTGCCATGCCAGATCTCTTTCTCTATTTTCGACTCTGAAGATCGGTAGAATAGGATCACCTTCTCACCCCTTTGCCTGGGAGGGACGTAAAATGTTTGCAGGTCCTGCACATTGTGAGCTTGCAGCGTGTCGAGATCCTTGTAGTGTTCTCGCGGTACCATGGTGATTTGCAGACTATGGTCATTGCCAGGGGGTGCCTGTATTGACAGCCGATTGGAGAACACAGCATTAACTTCATCCTCTGAATCACTTCCGAAGACCAGCATGGGGGCGGGCGTCCCCAGGTTGTTGCGTTGAGATGGCCCTGCATAAACTATCTCTTCCTCTTCTTCGGTATCGCTCCCGAAAACAGGGATGGTGGCGGCGGTTTTGTTCTCCGGGTCGCGACACCTTTCTGTATCCTCGAAATCTGGCAAAAAGTACTTCACATCTTCGTATTTGCGGACTTCGTTCACGGAAAATGGGTTCAACTCACCTGTTACAGTATACTCGAAACCATCCTTAAAGTACTTCATACACTGATGTTGTGTAGAAGGGATGATGTTGTACTCGTGTAGCCAAGGACGGCCGAGCAAGGTGTTGTAGCAGGTCTTGGCGTCAATGACATGGAATTTGATGTCTGTGACGAGAAGTCCAAAGCGTAATGTTAGTATCACAGATCCGAGAGTCCGTGACGATTGTGAATCGAAACCGGAGATAGTAATTTTGTCACGAGCGAGGTGTTGCACACTCATGCAGATTTCCTTCAACACCCGAACATTAAGGAGATTGACGGAGGATCCATTATCCACCAGGATCTTGCCTATCTTGATATCATGACAGTATCCGGAGACATATAGGGGACGGTTGTGGTCGCACGTCCCGAGAAGGAGGTCTTCATCACCGAAAGTGATATCGGTCGTATGCACTTCCTCCAGTTCATCCTTCATCTTTTCAGTGGCGAGGAAGGCTTGGAATTGCTCAGGTTCTTATAACGCCTTAATTAGTGAGTCTCGCGCTTCTTTTGATAATAGGAGGGCATCGAGAATGCTGAGCTGAGAAGGTAGCTTCCTTAGGTGCGCGAGGATGTTATGGTCCACCTTACCGGGAGGGTCTTTGGTAATTAGTTCTTTCATGACTTGGTCATCTAAAGTGATATCCTCAGTGACCTTTTCCTTTCCCTTATCTTTTCTATTCGCGGGCCCGAGATTCTTTTCTGGGAGTGTGCGATTGCGCAGCTGAATGTTTTCGCAGGCTTCCGATTTCTCCTCTTTCCCTAAAACGGACTCTTTAAAGAGAGGGCCCAGAGCCATTTCTTCATCAGAGTCACTCCCAAAGGTGATAACTTGTGATCCCCCGGCGTGAGCCATATAACAGTTGCCAGTAGTTCTGTTGTGCCCTTCAACGGTACTCCTTCGCTCCCGACGGCTCTTGCGTTTCATGCGCTTAAAATGTTGCCGACGAGTAACATATCCTTGCCACCATATCTTAAAGGCGTCGCACTCCTCCGTGGGGTGTGAGATTTTCCGATGATATGCGCAATAATCAGGGTGCCTTTCCACCCCATCGTGTGTGTTTCCTTCCGAGGGTGGTAGCTTCATTCCCATTGACATGGCTTTGGCAAACCTTTTCCTCGTCTTGAATATCTTCTTGTCTACTTCGGATGCTTTTCGCTCTGGTAGGGGTAGTTCAACTCTTCCGTTCAATCGCCTGCATTTGGTTCCTTCTGACGTTGCCATCTCACGCTCCTGATCCGCTTTACTTTTTAGACGAATTTCGTCTAGAAAAGCATTGATCACTTCATTTGTCGGCCACGCACGCTCTGGTTCAGGCTCTGTCTCCAGTTTCTTAGTGCCAGGAGTTTTCTCATCATCGGTAAACGAGTGGGAGATTACGTTACAACTCGCCACATACTCTTCGGATTCATCCGATGAGCTCTCTTCATCATCTCCCTCTTGAAAGATGTGGTTGAGGAACTCTTGCAGTGTGACAGGAGTTCGCGGCTTTTGATTGTATTCTTCCAGCGCGTCGATTTGCTTCTGCAATTTTGTGTGCTCGTTTCCAAGCTTCGCGGGCTTCTTGGATTTCTTCTTCTTTTTCTTCGAAGATTTTGACGGTAGGGCGTGAGTATTTGGGTCCTCATCGCGAATCTTCGTAGTTGGGCGGGGCTTCAACATCCCTTCGATAATTTGAGGTTCAAGAGGGTCCTCCCATCCGATCGCAGGGCACGCATGAAGTTCTCTCAGCATTCTTCTGGTTTTAGTTGATAGCACGACCTCCCATGGAGCTTCTTCAATAAAGGAGCAGGTTGCCCCCGGTGTATCTGCTTTTTTAGGAGTATGCGGCTGTGGTGGGTTCACCTTCCACTTTTCGGACAGTACAAACTTCCCCTGGAGGTATTGATCTTCAATCCATCCTTTGAAGACGAAGCAATCTTCAATCGGATGACTTACCGTTTGATGGTAAGGGCAATAGTTAGGGTTATTCACCTCGGTGGGTTGCGGCGATCGCCTTGGATTTGGTAGGTTTATAAGTCTGTTACGTATTGCCAGCTCGAATAACCGTTTCGTCTTGTCTCTTGGGAACGAGTAGGGACGCTTCATCTTCTCATTATAATACCGGCGTCTTTCTTCCAGTTGATCTGCCGGTTTCGGGGTGTTAGGTTGCTGCTGGGCATTCGCGACGAAGGTTGCCCTTCGTTTACCCTTGTCATTCCGAGGTTCCGACTTCGGGGGAGGTGGTCTATGACCCATCTGGTCCATCTGAGCCAACTTGTCGATTAAACCCTGGAATGTGGTTGGCTTAAAGAACATCATAAACTGGGAGATAGTTGCGTGGGGGTCTAGGGTTCCCACGAACATGCCCACTGCGGGTGCTTCCTCAATGCGTTGCTCGCATCTCGACCACAAATTCCGCCAGCGTATAGCATACTGGACCCAGGTTTCGCCTGGTTTTACCCTGGCGTTAATCAATGCAGTTATTGGAGTGCGTTCGCTGGCACTTGCGAATCGCTGAGTAAACAGCAGCTCCATCTCAGCGAACGTTTTGATAGAATCGTTCGGGAGTTCCGAATACCATTCGAACGCTGTTTCTGATAAGCTGCCTACGAACTGGCGGAGCAACAGTTTATCATCACCGCCGGTGTTACCGCAGAGGGCCCGGAACTGGGCGACATGTTGATGGGGGTTGCCGGTCCCCTTATACACGTGGAATTTTGGTATCGTATAGCCTTGCGGGTATTTGATTTGGTCGTACCAGCTCAGATACGGCCGCCCCGTTTTTACGACTTGACCAGCTGCCTCAGTCGCATGATGAACCCGGATTTGCTGGGCTATGTAGTCAACCAAGTCAGCCTTAGAGATTGCCTCCTCCTTGGCCGTTGAGAGGGTTGGTGGTGGATTTGACGTTTCTCCTCGGTCGTCTTCAAGAACGATTGGGGGATCCTCGGCGGGTAAGTCTTGCTGGATCATCATGCCTATCATATCTTGGAAGAGCAGGCACATACGTTGTATGTTGGCCGCTTGTTCAGCAGCCTCTTTGTCCTTTTTCTCCAGTATCCGGCGAAGGAATTCAGCATCGGTTTCTTCCTCCTGGCGTGCGTCTGAGGACGTTTCTGGGCTTTCTTTTGGCCCGGTAAGTGCGGCCATAGCATTCATCATTTCCTGAAGCTTTTGTTGCTGCTCTTAGGCTTTCGTCACGGATCGGGTAAGCGGTCGGTGGCCTGTAGAAGTGCGGCTTTCCTCCTTTCCAGAGGCCATGTAAACAGTGTGCACCACCATGCCCCCAGACTTCGGGCGTCTGGGCTCAGTGCTTTTAGCCGTCGTTGCACGCTGGGGGGTCTTCTCTAGCCTCCTCCTTTTATGGACCATGGAGGTTGAGGGGGCCGTTGAGGTGGGCGTCCAGACAGCCTTTCGGGGTTTAGCCTGGTGACCAGCCTCCGGTTGGATTTTCAGCTTCTTGTGCTGGCGGGAGAAGTTTGGATCGATGATCGAGTCTCGGGCCTGCCGCCAAACCTTATAGATTTTGGAAGACAGCCGTTGAGGAGATCGGGGCTGTTCTGATTCTATTTCCACAACCTTTTTTAATGAGGGAGGAGACCTCTTTAGCACTGCAGTAGGGGAATTCCTTCGCACCTTATTTAGCATTTCGAAGCTGTTCCCAGTTGGAACAGCAGCATTAACTTCTGCCATCGGGGCTGATGGAGTCAACCCGGAGGGGGAGTTGCCCCCAGCCTTCCTTACTCGGCGCCAATGGCGACGTCGAGCGTGTCGAGCGGACGGCGTTGGGTCAGCGGTAAGAATGGTTTTGTCTTGCCCCCTGTATGGGTGGGGGGTCGCTGTTGGTGTTAGCCTATCAAAGACCGATGTCCTTTGGGCAGCAGGAGCGGGAGCTGAAGCCGTCAATCTTGTAAAGACAGACTTTTTGGCCGGAGAAGCCGCCTTGGCGATTTCGGGGGCAGGAGCGGCCACCTTCTTAGAAGCAGCCTCCTCTGAGATTGTAGGCCCCATGATGAGTTCGCAGGATTTCTGGCCCAATCTAGAGAAGACCGAGGCGTTGACATTGGGCGACTCGTTGAGAGGATCTGCGGCAGGGGTAAGATGATCAAAGACCGACTTCTTGAGAGCTTCCTTTGTCAGCACCGGCGCCGCGAAGCTTGATGGTGGGAGTATAGTCCCAAAGAACAATCCGGTAGTGGCTTGAGTCACCTGGTCCACCGGCATTGTGAACAACGAAGCAGCTTGGGGTCCGTAGGCTATGCCTCCTGGCGAGGCAAAGCGTTGGTCGCAATTGCAGTTTGAGCAGTTGGAGAATTTCGCAGAAGTAGAAGCCATCGATCCTTTGCTTTCTGTAATAAGCAAGACGCCAATTCTTAGTATCTTGAAACCCAAGGGCAACTATTAGCGAACCGCGATTGGTTCGCGAATCACGACACACGAAGTGTGGAGTGGAAAGAGGAAAAGGTCTCACTGGGCGTGCCAGAATCTGTTCCCCTCCGAACGGCGGCCTGGACTCGGGCGTCCGTGCCTGAGGTTCGGGGCAGATGCTAATTGGTGTTATCCGTCTACCTCTCCGAAGATGCCAAGTTGATCCATGGCACCGTGCATCGGAGGCTTAGACGGATGCGGCCGATGTAGCAGACTTCATCAGATTCCCCCTCGTGGAGGGGTTTTTGATTGTGGGGACGCTCTTCCCTGCAGGTGCAAGCCCCTGCAGTTAATTACGCTACCGCATCACGGTAACAACTTTCTCCTTCTCCAGCTGGTCACTTCGTGTCGTGGGTGTTTGTTTCGTGTTTTGTTGCCCGTGGATTGTTTACGGAGACTGAGTTATGTCGTCGCCCGTAGGGCGTGGACTAGTCCAAATCCGTGTTTATCTTAGATTTGGGTTTGGGGGTTTGGTTTGAGGATACGTCAGCCATACTTGAGGCTAAGATCAACTCAAACGTTTGTTAAGGATACGTTAGTCTAATTTGAGACTAAGATCAACTTAACGGGATCGTTTAGATCCGACAAAGGAGTGTTTTAGGCTCCATTGTTCCAGTTTAGGGACATAGTGGTCCATCGTATATGTGGCCGTCGGGACCCGTCACCTCTCTGACGACGTTGAAGGATTACAACGACGGATGTCAGAGGAGTTCAGAGATGTACCCTCGAGCCAGAGTTAATTTAGGAGATTCATAGTCCAGTCTGTTTGAATGTTTAAGGATACGTTAGCCATCTTTGAGGCTAAGATCAACTTAAACGGGACCGTTTAGATCCGACAAAAGAGCACATGGGGCTCTATTGTTCTAGTTTAAGGACATTGCGGTCCATGGGTAGTTTAAGGACATTGTGGTCCATGGGTAGTTTAAGGACATTGCGGTCCATGGGTAGTTTAGGGACGTTGCGGTCCATGGGTAGTTTAAGGACATTGCGGTCCATTGTTGGTTTTAAAACATCTCGGTCAAGGTTAAGGACGTCGTAGTCCATGGGTTTAAGGACTCCACAGTCCGGTATGTGCTCTGGATGCTTCACACGGGTTCACTGCCGTGCTAGGCGAGGACCAGGCTCCGCTCTGGATGCTTCACACGGGTTCACTGCCGTGCTCTGCGAGGACCAGGATCCGCTCTGGACGTTTTCCACGGGGTCAAAGAGTGACATTATCCGCGTTCCACGTAACCAGGAATTTTGCATTAGACATGGGTTTAAGGACCCCACAGTCCATATCATGGGTGGTCGTCGGGACCCGTCACCTCTTTGAAGACATTGAGGGATTACAATGCCAAGTATCAAAGGAGTGAAGAGATGTACCCTAGAACCGGAATGGCTTAAGTAGTCCTTGGCCCAATTTGGGATCAAGACCGATTAATTATGTTATGAGCCCATTAGCCCAGTTAATTACGAATTGAAGATTCATGGCCTAGCTTGAGCTAAGTCCTATCATGTCTGGAATATTGGCTTCTTGTTGGTCCATTGAAGGAGAGGCTTTGCCTCTATCCATTTAGCCAGTTGGGCCAAAGCCTAGTGTTAAACACTACAGAGCAATCAGTGTTGAACACTGGGAATGAGGTTGACAAGTTAGTGTTTAACACTAAAAGATAATTGGTGTTAAACACTAGCAACAAGGCTTTCAAATTATCATAAACACTAAAACAAATCAGTGTTGAACACTGGCAATGGAGATCTCAGATTAGTATTAAATACTAAGGTAATCAGTGTTGAACACTGCGAATAAGGTTCTTTGATTAGTGTTGAACACTAAGGCCCAATAGTGTTTCAATACTGTATTCAAGAGTTCCAATTTAGTGTTAAACACTAAGGCAAGAGGGGTCACGTGGCAACACGTGAGAGCGCCCTCCCTTCATTTATTCCGCTGAGATTATCGCGTCACGTGCCCTCACGTGAAGGGCGTTTAAATGCTTATATGTTAAAGCTTCTGCCGAGGGTCACGTGGGTCACGTGGGGTGCTGCCTCAAAGGGGTTTTCTGTAGATCTCTCGGGGGGGTCACGTGGTGACACGTGACCCTGCCTCTATGTATGTTGTTTAGAGGATCTGTTAATCTTTTCCAGGAATTAAATTCCTCGTAGGGTTAAACCCTGACAGTAATTTCAGAGGAATTAAATTCCTACTTCCTTTTGAAGATTTATATTCTGAATAGAGTTAGACTCTGAATTTTCTGTAGGAATTAAATTCCTCATAAATGTGAAGAACTAAATAGGGTTAAACCCTAATAAAAGCTTTTAAGGAATTAAATTCCCGTTCTCTGTTAAATTATGATCAAGGGAATTAAATCCCCGCTGTTCCAACAGAACTAGGTTCTTAATTAGGGTTAAACCCTATTTCATTTTTTTGTTCTGAAGGAATTAAATTCCCATAACACAGGGTCAAGCCCTACTTTTATCTTAAAAGAATTAAATTCCTATAGTTCTGTGAGAATTAAATTCTCATATTTCCATTCCCTCTCTATGTTTCGGATCTGCATGGCAGGATCTCAACCCATTGAGAATTAAATTCTCAACCTAAAGGGGAGATGTGCACTTTGCGGATCCTCTATCAAGGAGAGAAGGAATATGTTCTTCTGTTTTATATATCAGAGTTAAACTCTGTTGAGAATTAAATTCTCCCTCCTTCAAAAAGCCCTTCCTTTTTTACCTAGGGTTTTCCTTTGCAGAAGCTCCAAATTCCTCAAAGTATCCAGGCTCTCTCCTTTTTTTTCCCTCAGTGTATATATTTCTTTTTGTATCTCTTGGCTCCTATTTATAGGAGAAGCAGCCGAGTCAATTAGTTTTTGACGAATCTTCATTGAGAGATTTGATTTGCATCCATCATTCGTTTTTGACCTTCGGATTATTGGGTGAATTTTATTCACCATTGGATTTTAAATCCAGGGATTCTCCTTTGTTATTTCGGTTAGATTTAAAGGGGAAATCTTTCCAAACCCGAGATTTTCCCATAGATAGATGATATTTAATCACCTCTGAATCTTTAATTCGATCGGCTCCAGATAATCACTTTCCTTTGGAAAGATTTGAATCTCCTTCAGCATTTAATTCTGTTAACAAAACGGGCTTTGAAAGCCGGTCACGTGTGACCACGTGACCCCCTTGGAACGAGCCTTCCTCTTTCTTTTTGTTCTCTATCTTCTGGTTGCTGTTCAGTCATCACGTGTCAACACGTGACTATTGGTCACGTGCGGACACGTGACCCTTGTCTGGAGCCTCTTTCCTTGATTCAACTGGAGAACGAGTCTGCTGCTTTGAGCGTCGCGTGCCAACACGTGACCCTGGTCACGTGGGAGCACGTGACCTCTTCTGAAGCCTTTTCCTTGACTTGATCAGGGAACCAATGTGCCTTTTTCGCTGCTTTTATATGTCACGTGTCAACACGTGACTGCTGGTCACGTGTAAGCACGTGGCCCCCTTCTGAAGCTTTTCCCATAAGCTTTTCTGATTTTAAATCAGGAAACATCGACGTTCGCCGTTGGATGGGGGCGCTGAAGGCTATAAGTAGAGGTGGGGCCCTCTTCAGGGCCCATCTCTCTTCATATTTTTCTCATCTTTCATCTCGTAAGCTCGGCGCTCTCATCTTAGGTCGGATCTTCTGCTTTCCTGAGGGCTTCTCAATCAGGTTAGATGTCTTCTTCTGGGGAGTCTGTAGATGTCGCAGAGGTAGATTGTAGGGATTCTTTTGCTGAGTCGGGGTCTTCCCGGGGAGATGGGGTCAGATCCTCTCCCCGTGGTCGTGTATCATGAGCGGATCCCTGAGTGGAGGTGGCAGAAGCCCCCGGCGTGCCTTCCTTGGTGAGGTACGAGGGAGATCTTGCCACCGCTCGGGCCCGCTTCCATATCCTTTCTGGCTATACTCTACATTTGGCCGAGGAAGGAGAGAGGGCAGATCAGGTGCGGGGTAAAGAGATTGCCCTGTACCTGGAATCCTTTTGGGCCGGAATGCGCTTGCCCTTCTCTCCCGAGGTCGCTACAGCGTTGTCTTACTTCGGGTTAGCCCTGGGCCAGTTAGTGCCGAACTCCTGGAGGATTCTCCTTGGGTTTCTGGTCCACTTGAAATTGCAAATGGTCCCTTCCGGTCTGTCCATCCTTGCCTCCCCTCTCATCTACAAAAGTCACCCCGGCTCTCACGCTGGCGACCCGAGGTGGGTCTATCTTTCCTTTGAGAAACGTCGGGGGGGTGCGCTCGGGTCGGGAGTCATCGTCCTGCCTTCTTCCATCCATGACTGGAAGAAGAATTTTTTATTCGTCGGGCCGCCAGAAGGTGAGGACTGGCCCGTACCCATAAGTGTTGGCAGGGAAACCCGTCCAATGACCCCGACGCGGTGAGAGTGGCGGCGTGGGAGCCCATTCCTCGGGCCGATGTGTTGCTTTCTGAGTGGGCCCTTAGTTGGGCCGGGCTCAGCCCTGCCCAGTTCGTCGGTAAGTTAGGTTTGTATTTATTTTGATTTTTGCTTGAGTCGCTGACCCCATTTTATCTCGTCTTGTGCAGAACCCATGGATTTGAGATACCTTCGAGCGGTTATGCGCAAGCCGAGGAAGGGGGCGAGGGCTGGAGGGGCCAGCTCTTCCCGTCAGGCGCCGACCCCGGCTCCTCCGACAGCCGTCCAGCACCAGCGCTCGAGCGCGGATCGGGCCCCGGGGTCCAGCAAGGCGCCGAACTGAAAGAGGGCTCGAGGGCAGGAAGCCCCGGCCTCGGAGGCGAAGACCAGTCCGCCGCCGCCGGCTCTCAAGAGGTTCCCCCATGCAGCCCCGCAAGACCCGGCCTCCCCGATCTTGGTGGATGATGGGGAGCTCCGCTTTGAGGTGCCCTCAGGGCTCTCCGTCGCCGACAGCCTTCTGCACAACATGGAGAGGTCGGCCGGGGGTAGGGTCCCCGGGGGAAGTCTGAAGGGGCAACTGTCGTCCATCGTCCAAAAGGCCGTGCAGGTTAGTGCTCGTACTCTGCTCATTTCATCTTTCGTGAGACTTGGTGATCCTTCTTCTTTCTGACCCCTTTCTTGTTTCCCCAGGTGCTCCACCGCATCGCTCTTGCTATTCGGATGGAGGAGGAGGAGATAGGTCCGGCGGTCCGAGCCTCGGGCGAGTCCTCCTCGCTGAGGGAGAGCTCGAGACGGGCGCTGGAAGCGGCGACGGCGAGGGTCGCCGCTCTCGAGGCCGAGGTGGTGGCCGGGAAGCAGGAGCTGGCGGCCGCAAAGCACGAGGCGGCGACCGTGAAGTAGGAAGTGGCGGCGGCGAAGCAAGAGGCTGCCAGGCTCCGCGAAGCCGCCCGGGCTGCCGAGGCCATGCTTCAGGACTCCACGGCGCTCTTCGGCACCATGAAGAAGTCGATGAGCACTCTCCGGAAGGAGTTTGGGGCGGCGGTAGAGGCGGCGAAATGGGCCAACCTCTTGGCGGCGAAGGCGGTGGAGAACTTCCAGAAATCGGAAGAATTTTACACCGTCCTAGCCTCGGCCACTACCGCCATCTAGCATGAGGCCCTTGATGCCGTCAAGGCTCGGGTGCCGGGGTTCGCCGACCAGGATCTCCGAGCCGAATATCCTCGTGGGGACGACGAGCAGGGGGAAGACCTCGGGGCCGAGGCCGAGGAGGTGGCGCCCGGCGAGGGTAACGCCCCTGCCGCGGTCGCTGAGCTTCCCGGGGATGCGTCCGGTCTTGAGGCCTAAGACCCGTCTTCTTTTGCTTTTATTTTTCCTTTTTATTTGTTTTCTCGGGAGTTTGGTAGGCCTCCGGGCTTTTTGTAAGGCTGGGGAGCCTACAATACCTTGTAGAAGTTTTAACTTTTGCGAATAAAGGTATTTTTCTTACAGTCTTGTTTGCACGCGTATTTTTCTTCTTATTGTGTGAACACTTGTATCTGCGTGGGACTGTCTTTCTGTTGTGTCGTCTCTTTGTCTGGCGATTACGTGTCGACTTGAGTCTGCTCTCTTGCCCAGTGTTCCAAGGCAGGCGGTAAGACGGTATCTCCATGGCCCCGAAGTCAAAGTGTAGATCACTAAGACGTTGATAGATTGGATGCCTCTTATTGAGTTCACGTTCCTTATTTGTTGGAGGGGCCATAATTGGCCAACTAAGGATATTGCCGGGCAAGGTAGCTGTTCGGTGCCTCTTGGCGAGGGCTTTGATCCTTAGCGCTGGAGGGGTCGTGAGAGGCCTGCTGAGGACGGCCGAGCAGGGTAGCTGCTCGGTGCCTCTTGGCGAGGGCTTTGATCCTCAGTGTGAGAGGGGCCGTGAGAGGCCTGCTGAGGACGGCCGAGCAGGGTAGCTGCTCGGTGCCTCTTGGTGAGGGCTTTGATCCTCAGCGCGAGAGGGTCCGTAAGAGGCCTGCTGAGGACGGCCGAGCAGGGTAGCTGCTCGGTGCCTCTTGGCGGGGGCTTTGATCCTCAGTGTGAGAGGGGCCGTGAGAGGCCTGCTGAGGATGGCCGAGCAGGGTAGTTGCTCGGTGCCTCTTGGCGAGGGCTTTGATCCTTAAGGATGCCCGAGCGGGTTGCCGCCCGGTGCCTCTTGGCGAGGGCTTTGATCCCTGGCGTTCTGCCAAGAATAACCGAGCACGGATCGTGCTAAGCGGTTTCCTCTTTCGAGGGCTTTTCATCCTTAGCACGGGATGGGCGTAGGAGGCCTACTAAGGATGCCCGGGCGGGGTTACCGCCCGGTGCCTCATGGCGAGGGCTTTGATCCCTGGTGGTGTGCTAGGGATAACCGAGCATGGTTAGTGCTAAGCGATTGCCTCTTTCGAGGGCTTTTGGGTCCTTAAGGATGGTCGAATAGGGTTGCTGCCCGACCGCCTCTTGTCGAGGGCTTTGATCCCTGGCGTTGTGGGGGTAGGGAAGCTACTAGCCGGGGATAGCCGAGCAGGGTAGCCGCTCGGCTGCCTCTTGTTGAGGGCTTTGATCCTTGGCATTGTGGGTAGGGAAGCTACCAGCTGGGGATAGCCGAGCAGGGCAGCCGCTCGGCTGCCTCTTGTTGAGGGCTTTGATCCCTGGCGTTGTGGGTAGGGAAGCTACCAGTCGGAGATAGCCGAGCAGGGCAGCCACTCGGCTGCCTCTTGTTAAGAGCTTTGATCCCTGGCGTTGTGGGTAGGGAAGCTACCAGCCGGGGATAGCCGAACAGGGTAGCTGTAGGGCTGCCTCTTCGTGAGGGCTTTGTTCTCTGGCGTTGTGGGGTAGGGAAGGTACCAGCCGGGGATAGCCGAGCAGGGCAGCCGCTCGGCTGCCTCTTGTTGAGGGCTTTGATCCATGGCATTGTGGGTAGGGAAGCTACTGTTCCCCCAATCAGAGCAAGGCTCTGTTTGAATTTTGAAAATTCAAATTTTGAAGCAACGCTTCGGTTCCCGTGCGCTGCGCGCAATGCGCCACGTGTCAGAAGTTGACACGGCAGCACAACGCCCAAGGCGGTACGTCCGATCAGAGCAAGGCTCTTTAAAAAACATAAGTAACACTTAACTGCACAAGCGCACGGCAGCGCGACACGTGTCTGCGCAGTTGCGCAAGCACAACTGCGCAAGCGCACGGCAGCGCGACACGTGTCTGCGCAGTTGCGCAAGCACAACTGCGCAAGCGCACGGCTGCGCGACACGTGTCTGCGCAGTCGCGCAAACGCTATTGCGCAAGCGCTTCACTGCGCGACACGTGTCACTCACTGGGAGAGCTGCGCAAAACAGAATAAATCTTGTTAAAACAAGAAGATTTCTTCTGTAAAACAGGGGCCTTTGGATCAAAGATCCAACTATGGGAAAAATTCCCCAAATCACTCAGGAAAAGATTTATTTAACAAATTTAACTAATTTCTGAGCACTATAAAAAGGACCCCGGACCCCATTTCAAAGATATAGACGATTGGATAAAAAAAAAGAGAGAACTCTTGAGAATTTCTGGAGAACACAAAAAAAGGTAAAAACCTTGGAGATAAGAGAAGATTCTCTTGAAGAATAGATCATTGATCTAGAAAACAAGATCAGTGATCTTCAATAGATAAATAAATAAATATAAATAATAAAAATAGTGCCTTGCACTTGCTATGAACCTCTGGTTCTCAGATAAATAAATAAATAATAATAATAAAAATAGTGCCTTGCACTTGCTATGAACCTCTGGTTCTCTGAAACAGAAAGAAAGAAAAGATTTCTTTCTTTTCTTTTCTTTGATCTAAATTTAGATCAAGAAATTAAAAAGTGCCCTGCACTTCTTTTCCTGAATCTAAAAGATTCTTGGTGCTTTGCACAAATGCAATGCATTATTTGAAGGGCTAGGCCCAAGTCAAAAGACCCAGCAGGCCAAAGTAAATTGCAAAACAATAAAAAGGGGAGAGCCCAGATGAAATTGATGCTCTGCATCATTTATAAAGGGCAGAGCCCAAAACAAATTGATGCCCTGCATCTTTTCTGGGCAAAGCCCAAATAAAAATAAAAACAAACGCAAATAAATTATTGGACATTTTTAACTGGACTTAGCCCAATCGTGGCCATAAGTCCTTGAATTAAATTAACTGAGCAAAATGGCTCTCCTAAATCAATTTACATCCGGTTCAAGGGTACATCTCCGAACTTCTCTGACGCCTATCGTTGTAATCCCTCAACGATGTCAGAGAGGTGACGGGTCCCGACGACCACACATCAATATGGACTGCGGGGTCCTTAAACTCGTGGACCGAAACGTCCTTAAACTAACATCGGACCAAAACGTCCCTAAACTAATATTGGACCGAAACGTCCTTAAACTAACATCGGACCGAAACGTCCTTAAACTAACATCGGACCGAAACGTCCCTAAACTAATATCGGACCGAAACGTCCTTAAACTAATATCGGACCGAAACGTCCCTAAACTAATATCGGACCGAAACGTCCTTAAACTAATATCGGACCGAAATGTCCCTAAACTAATATCGGACCGAAACGTCCCTAAACTGGAATATGGACCACTACGTCCTTAAACTAGCGACGGACCACCACGTCCTTAAACTGGAACAACAGAGCTTCCAAACGCTCTTTTGACGGATCTAAACGGTCCCGTTTAAGTCGATCTTAGCCCCAAACACGGCTAACGTATCCTTAAACATTCACATGGATTATAAAACTCCCAATCTGGTTCGAGGGTACATCTCCGAGCTCCTCTGATACATGTCGTTGTAATCCTTCAACGACGTCAAAGAGGCGATGAGTCCCGATGGCCAGATATTAAATCGATCACTACGTCAAGTCGATCTTAGTCCAAAACAGGACTAACGTATCCTTGACGAACGTTTAAGTTGATCTTAGCCGCAACGCGACTAATGTATCCTTAAACTAAAAACACCAAACCCAAATCTAAGTAAATACGGATTTGGACTAATCCACGTCCTACGGGCGACGGCATTACTCAGTCTCCGTATACAATCCACGGGAAACCACAAACAAAACAAACACACACGACACGAAGTGAAATTCTGGAGAAGGAGAAAGTTGTTACCGCGATGCGGTAGCGTAATTAACTGCAGGGGCTTGCGCCTGCAGGGAAGAGCGTCCCCACAATCAAAAACCCCTCATCCTGAGGGGGAATCTGACGAAGTCTGCTACATCGGCCGCATCCGTCTAAACTTCTGATACACGGTGCCATAAATCAACTTGGCATCTTCGGAGAGATAGACGGATAAAACCAAATAGCATCTGCCCCGAACCTCAGGCCCAGACGTCCTAACGTCCCGGCCGCCGTTCGGAGGGGAACAGATTCTGGCACGCCCGGTGGGACATTTTCCTCTTTCCACTCCACACTTCGTGTGTCGTCTTCGCGAACCAATCGCGGTTTGTTAAATAGTTGCCTTTGGATTTCAAGTTGCTAAGATTTGGTCTTTTTTCTGGTGCAGAACTCAATCATCCATGGATTCTAACTGCACCAAATGCGCGAGGCACCACTGCAACGGACGCTCCACCTCACCGAGAGGTGTAACATATGGGCCCCAAGCGGCCTCTTTCCTCGCTCTACCGGTAGAACAGGTGGCCCAGGCCACCACCGGCCTGTTTTTCGGGACCATGGTCCCGCCTACAAGTTTCTCTATGCCGATATCCGCACTGGAAGTGAACAAGAAGTCGGTGTTCGACCGGCTCACTGCTACCACGACCCCTGTCAACGGGTCGCCCGCTACTAAACCGACAGCCTCCGTTTTCACCAGGCTAGGTCAGAGCTATAAAGTGGCTGTCCCAAAGAGGGCAACGGCCGCTGCTTTGGAAGTCATTAAAGCAGCTTCTCCCATCAGAGAGTCGGTCTTCACAAGATTGACGGTTCCCACTCCTCCCCCAGCTGGTCAAAAGGCATCAGTCTTCGATAGGCTGACATCGGCAGTTACCCCACACTCAAACAGGGGCAACAAGAAACCATCTCGATTTCCGAGCCAGTCCCAACGGCTCGTCGTGCGCGACGTCGCCATTGGCAACGAGTAAGGAAAGCAGGGGGCAACTCCCCCTCAGGGCTAACCCCACCTGCTCCAGTGGTGGAGGTCAACGCTGCTGTTCCAACTGGGAACAGCTTTGAATTGCTGAGGAAGGTGAGAAAGAACTCTCCAATTGCTACATTGAAAAGATCTCCTCCGCCTATGGAAAAAGCTCCGGAGACAAAGCAGGAACAGCCCTCTCAGCGGCTGTCGTCAAAAATTTATAAAGTTTGGCGGAGGGTTTAAGACTCCGTGATTGACTCAGACCACTTCCGTCGCCAGAAAAGGGCAAAGGTGGAAAAGGACAAAAACCGCCCCATTAAACAGCAAGGGGCAACAAAAGCTAAGATGCCCACTTCAACGGCTCCTTCAACCTCAATGGTCCACAAAAGAAAAAGGCCAGAGAAAGCTCCCGTGACACTGACAAAGTTTAAAAGCGGTGAACCTAAACGCCCCAAGTCAGGGGGCATAACAGTTCATACGGTTTATATGGCTTCTGGAAAGGAAGAAAGTCGTACTTCTACGGGTCACCGACCGCTTACCCGATCAGTGACCAAGGCTCAGGAGCAGCAACAAAAGCTCCAGGAGATGATGACTACAATGGCTGCGCTCACGGAGCCAAAAGAGAACCCTGGGACGTCCTTAGATGAACGCCAAGAGGAAGAAACCGACGCCGAGTTCCTCCGCCGAGTACTGGAAAAGAGAGACAAAGAGGCTGTTGAACAAGCAGCCAATATACAGCGTATGGGCCTCCTCTTCTAAGACATGATAGGGATGATGATACAACAAGATCCCCCGACTGAAGAACCCCCGATTATCCTTGGGGATGATAGGGGAGAGACATCAAACCCTCAGCCCGTTCTATCAACGGCTAAAGAGGATACAATCTCTAAAACTGATCTGGACGAATATATAGCCCAGCAAATAAAGGTACATCACGCGGCCGAAGCAGCCGGCCACGTCGTAAAAACGGGGCGACCGTATCCAGGCTGGTATGACCAAATCAAATACCCGCCGGGTTACACAATTCCCAAGTTCCATGTCTATAAGGGGACAGGGAATCCACATCAGCATGTCGCCCAGTTCAGGGCGCTTTGCGGTAACACCGGCGGCGACGACAAGCTTTTGCTTCGCCAGTTCGTTGGAAGCCTATCAGATACGGCGTTCGAATGGTATTCTGAGCTCCCCAACGACTCTATTAAAACCTTTGCGGAGATGGAGCTGCTCTTCACCCAACGCTTTGCAAGTGCCAGTGAGCGTACCCCGATGACGGCGCTGATTAACGCCAGGGTAAAACCCGGCGAGACATGGGTTCATTACGCTATACGGTGGCGTAATCTATGGTCGAAATGTGAACAGCGCATAGAAGAAGCCCCTGCGGTGGGAATGTTTGTTGGAACCCTTGATCCACAAGCAACCATTTCACAGTTTATGATGTTCTTCAAGCCGACTTCCTTCCAGGCTTTGATCGACAAATTAGCGCAGATGGACCAGATGGGCCATAAACCCCCTCTCCCGAAGCCGGACTCCCGAAACGATAAAGGAAAGGGAAAAGCGATCATTGTCGCTAATGCCCAACAACAACCGAGCGACTCGAAGCCGATTGCTCGTCCAAACAATACACGCCCATACGTGCCCCTTGAGGACAGGATGGGACGTCCTTACTCCTTCCCCCGCGATAAAACGAGGAGGCTATTCGAGCTGGCGTTGCGCAACAGACTCATAAATCTGCCGGATCCAAAACATCCGTTGCAACCGAACGACGCCAACGAGCCCAATTACTGCCCTTACCATCGAGTGCTAGGACATCCGATCGAAGACTGTTACGTTTTCAAAAATTGGCTTGAAAACCAGTACAGCCAGGGCAAATTTGCGCTATCCGACAAATGGAAGGTGAATCCCCCGCAGCCCCACACCTCTAAAGGGACGAATACGCCGGGGGCAACATGCTCCGTCATTGAAGAAGCTCCTTGGGAGGTTGTATTATCAGCCAAAACGAGGAGAATGCTAAATGATCTTCAGACCTGTCCAGCGGTCAAGTGGAAGAACCCCTTAGAACCGCAGATTATTGAGGGGATGTTGAAGCCACGACCGACTCCGAAGACCGATGGTGGTAGTTCAAGCATTCATAGCCGGCCGTCAAAATCTTCGAAAAAGAAGAAGAAGAAATCTAAGAAGCCCGTGAAGCCTGGCGACAAGCGCACGGACTTACAAAAGCAAATCGACGCACTGGATGAATACAACCAAAAGGCGCGGACTCCCATTACGCTCCAAGATTTCCTTGATCACGTCTTTCAAAAAGAAGATGAGGGAGAAAGTTCATCGGATGAATCCGAGGAATATGTAGCGAGTTGTCATATGATCTCCCATTCTGGCACGAACGATGAAGGGACTTCTGGCACTAAAACGCCGGAGGCAAATACTGAGTCAAGGGTTCCGGAGTTATCAATCAAAATGATTGACGCGTTTCTTAGTGAAGCTCGATTGAAAAGTAAAGCTGATCGAGAACGCGGGACGACTATATTCGAAAAGGCCAAGCGCCAGCGACTAGAGGAAAGAGCTGAGATGATCCCGCTGGAGCAAAATGCCTCCACCGCTGACAAAAGCCAATTCAAGGTAAAAAAGAGGTTTGCTAAGGCCATATCAATGGGTATGAAGCTACCATCCTCTGAAGGAAAAATGACTGGTATGGTAGAAATGCACCCCTCTTATTGCTTATATCATCAGAAGGTCTCGCATCCCACTCAAGAGTGCAAGGCTTTCGATAGATGGTGGCAAGGATACGTCGCTAATCAACAACGCTTTAAACGGAAAAAGCGTAAGATTCGTTGGGAGCAAAGAAACACGACCAAAGAGCTTGAAAGAACTGCCGGCAATTGTCACATGGTTAACACTACCAGGTCACAAGTGCCTACATTTGGGAGCGACTCTGATGAGGAGCTAGAGCTTGCCCCTCTCTTTAAAGAGTCAACTTCGGGAAAAGAAGAGGAGCCAATGGTTTGCAAAAATATCCGGCTGCGGAATCGGACACTGCCTGAAAAGAACCTCGGACCCTCGAATAGAAAAGATAAAGGGAAAGAAAAGGTCTCTGAAGACATCGTCTTAGATGACCAAGTTCTGGAAGAGCTAAACGCCGAGAACCCGCCAAAAAGGAATAAAGTGGATTACAATGTCTTGGCGCATCTGAGAAAGCTATCCTCACAACTCAGCATTCTCGATGCCCTATTACTATCAAAAGAGGCGAGGGATTCTTTGATTAAGGCCCTACAAGATCCGGACCAATTCCAAGCTTTCCTGGCCGAACAAAAGATGAAGGATGAATTGGAAGAGGTGCACACAGCCGACGTTGCTTTTGGCGTTGAAGACCTTCTCCTCGGGACGTGTGAACACAATCGCCCCCTTTATGTCTCAGGATACTGCCATGACATAAAGATAGGTAAAATCTTGGTCGATAACGGATCGTCTATTAATTTACTCAATGTGCGAGTGTTAAAGGAGATTTGCATGAGTGTCCAACATCTCGCCCGAGACAAAATCACCATCTCCGGATTCGACTCCCAATCATCAAAAACTCTCGGATCTGTGATATTGACGCTACGCTTTGGGTTGCTCGTCACAGACATCAAATTCCATGTTATAGACGCCAAGACGTGCTACAATGCTCTGCTCGGCCGACCATGGCTACACGAATACAATATCATCCCTTCTACACAACATCAGTGCATGAAGTATTCTAGGGATGGCCTCGAGTACACAGTGGCGGGAGAGTTGAATCCGTTTTCTGTAAACGAAGTTCGCAAGTATGAAGATGCCAAATACTTCTTACCGAGTTTCGAAGACACGGAAAGGTGTCACAAACCGGAGAACAAAACTAACGCCACCATCCCTGTCTTCGGCAGTGACACCGAGGAGGAGGAGGATATAATTTATTCAGGTCCATCCCAATCCACCAGGCCAGGACCATCCGTTCCTTCAATGATCTTCGGTAGTGATTCAGAGGATGAAGTTCATGCTGTATTCCCTGCTCGGCCTTCAATACGGGTTTCCGCTGATGAAGAGCGAAGTCTGCAGATAACCATGGTGCCGCTTGAACATTACAAAGAACTGGATGCACTCGACACCAACAGCGTAGAAGAATTGCAGACATTCTATATCCCTCCCGGACGAAAAGGCGAGAAGGCAATCCTATTCTACCGTTCTGAAGAAAACAAAGTGGAAAAAGAAATTTGGCATGGTGCGGATCCAACGCTGAACAGACTCCAGCCCATCCGTCTACCCCGATATTATACGGAAGGCTTGAGGAGATTGTTGAAGCACCAGGGAATACCTTTCGAACAGACCGTTAGAAAAGCCAAATTCTATGACAGGGTTTGGAACGTCCCCGGAACTCAGCACAAGCTACCTAATGGGAGGCTGGAGACGATCGGGCTCGGATATATTCGCTCCAGGAAACGAGAGCTGCTCCGCGATTGTTACGTCGTGCATAATTCTGATGAAGAAGCAAATGCTCAAGAGGAAAACGCTAATCCTGAGCCAGCAAAAGTTCCTGATGCAAAACCGCCCAGTCCATCATTTGAAGACCATAGGAGCAAACTTATAAGGGATGCAAGTCAAAAAGCCCGAGATGATCACAATCGTGAAATGGCAATCTATGAGAAAGCCAAGACACAGCGCCTCCTTCAACAGGCGGTGAAGGATGAAAATGCCGCTCCTTGTCAACCTACTACAAAAAAGGTTCGACGCGAAAGCAAAAACAAGTCGAAAGGCAAGAAAGGCGCCCGACAACCACAAAGCAGAGCTAAGAAGCCACGCATCCGAGAGTCGAGCGTTATTGACCTAGCCCTCATGAAGAAAATGGGTCGAGCATACTCATTTCCTCGGAACAAAACAAGGAAAATACTTGACCTTGCTCTAAAACATCAAATGCTTACACTGCCAGGGTCTAAACACCCTGAGCAAGCGGGCGAAGTCTCCAACCCAAATTATTGCTCTTACCATCGAGTAGTAGGGCATCCGCTTGAAGATTGCTTCACCTTCAAGAATTGGGTTGAAGATCAGTATCAGCTAGGCAAATTCGCGTTTTCTGACAACTGGAGGGTAGCACCACCACAGAAGCACGAGCCCGAGGCCGCGAAAGAAAAACCAACTCCGCATTGGGATTGGCAGAAAATTCGCACCTGCCACGTGATAACAATATTAAAAGAAGAGTCCGAGGACATGAACAGCCTTCCTTGGTGCTTTGAAAACGGCAGCGATGAGGTAATCTCAGAATTTCCCCCAGCTCCGAAAGAACTGGAGGATGGAATCCATACTACTGCAGATAACCTCAAGAAAATCGAGTTGGGGACAACAAATGATCCGCGACCGACATTCGTCAATGAGCTGCTGTCTGAAGAGAGGGTGGCTGCGTTAAAAGACGTCCTTGTGCAGCATAAAGATTGCTTCGCATGGAACTATTCCGAGATGCCGGGACTAGATCCAGAAGTTGTTGTACATAGACTAGCAATATCCCCGAACATCAAGCCAGTCAAACAGGCGCCGAGAAGAATGCGACTCGAGCTTGAGATGAGCATAAATACCGAAGTCAAAAAGTTATTCGACTCTGGATTCATCCAGGAAGTTCAATACCCTGAATGGATCGCCAACATCGTCCCAGTGATGAAGAAAAATGGGACAGTGCGCATATGCGTAGACTTCCGGGATCTTAATAAAGCTTGCCCGAAGGATGATTTCCCAGTGCCAGTCACTGAACTGATGATAGACAATACATCCACTCATGAAGTTTTCTCCTTTATGGACGGCTCATCGGGGTATAACCAGATAAAAATGCATCCAGAAGACCGGAAGCACACAGCCTTCAGGACTCCTCTTGGTATATTTTGTTATAAAGTGATGCCCTTCGGTTTGAAGAACGCCGGTGCTACTTATCAGAGGGCCATGACAAAGATCTTCGATGACCTTATACACGAAATCGTCGAATGTTATATCGACGATCTCGTGGTTAAAAGCAAATCATACGAAGAACATCTCGAGCATTTGAAGACCGTATTTCAACGCCTTCGGCAATACAATTTGAAGATGAATCCTCTTAAATGTGCGTTCGGGGTTTCCTCAGGCAAATTCCTGGGATTCGTTGTTCGACACCGAGGTATTGAAATAGATCCGTCAAAGATTAAAGCGATCATGGAAATGCCTCCGCCGAGGACTCTCAAACAGCTGCGGTCTCTCCAAGGGAAACTCGCATACATACGGCAATTTATAGCCAACCTTTCAGGAAAGTGCCGTCCTTATAGTCACCTGATGAAGAAGGGAACCCCATTTGTTTGGGATCAAAAATGCCAAGGCGCACTGGATGAGATCAAGCAATACCTGCAGAACCCGCCGGTGTTAGCTGCTCCGGTTAAGGGGAAGCCTCTCATTCTTTATACAACCGCCCTCGAAGGTTCCTTAGGCGCATTATGGGCACAAGAGAACGATCAGGGGAAAGAAAGAGCGCTCTACTACTTAAGTCGAGTTCTACTGGGGGCAGAAAGCAACTACTCTCCCATTGAAAAACACTGTCTGGCGTTGATCTTCGCAATAACAAAGCTTAGGCACTATGCGTTGGCGCACGAAGTCCGTCTTATTTCAAAAGTGGACCCTCTCAAATATCTAATGTCAAAAGCCATATTGACAGGGCGACTCGCTAAATGGGCCCTGCTCTTGATGGAATTTTCGATAACATATCAACCTCTCAGGGCAGTAAAAGGCCAGGCCATCGCCGACTTCCTTGCTGAACATCCCATACCTGCTGATTCTCCTTTAAATTGCGATTTACCAGACAGACATGCGTTTGACGCAATCGACAGTGGTGATACCCGTTGGGAGCTTTATTTCGATGGAGCATCTTCCATGAAAAAGCACAAACAAAGTACGCCAATGATCAAATCGGGGGTAGGACTCATCTTTGTGACTCCACAAGGAGGAATAATGCGCTTCGCCTTCTCCTTAACAGAGCCGAGAACGAATAATGAAGCTGAATATGAAGCTTTGATAGCATGCCTCGAGATCGCCATTGATATGGGAATTGAAAGCCTCCTCATATATGGGGACTCCCAACTGGTCGTCAGTCAAGTGAACGGCGATTACCAAACATGCAAACCGGAATTGGTAAAATACGGTGAAAAAGTACAGCAACTGCTAACCCAAATTCCCTCCTACACGTTGGAAAGTATACCGCGCGCGGAAAACAGCAAAGCGGACGCACTGGCCAAACTTGCTAAAGAATTGGCTGACGAGAACCTCGATGACGTTAGAATCGTGATACAAAGCCGTCGAGTGCTCGCCCCAGCAGAAATACATCCAGAATCATATAAAGAAAAGGGAGCAACTGAGCAGGCGACCCTACAAATAAAAGACCATGAGAAGACCGAAGACTGGAGAGAAGTCTTCATAGATTATTTCAAGTTCCACCGAATGCCTGAAGAAGCGTCCATAAGACATCAGCTCGTGAAACGAGCTCTGTCTTTCGCCTTCGTCAACGATACTCTATACAAGAGGACATTCGATTCTCTGTGGCTGAGATGCCTAGGACCTGACGAAGCGTGAAGGGTCATCCAAGAAGTTCACGACGGACTCTGCGGTTCCCACCAAGCAGGTCCTAAGATGAAGTTGAAGATAAAACGGATGGGCTACTACTGGCCCACGATGATGCAGGATTGCCTGGAATACGCGAGGCAATGTCATTCATGCCAAATTCATGGGGACTTCATCCATCAGCATCCCAATCCACTGCATCCAACAGTGGCTAGTTGGCCATTCGAAATGTGGGGAACTGACATAGTCGGCCCCATCGAACCAGCATCATCAAAGGGACATCGTTTTATCTTGGCGACGACTGATTACTTCTCCAAATGGGCGGAGGCGGTACCGTTGAAGAAGTGAAGACGGAGAACATCCTCCATTTCTTCAAAACGCATGTCATATACCGGTTTGGAACCCCAAGAAGGATCATCTCTGATAATGGGCCAGCCTACCGAAGTCATAAAATTAGCCGCTTCGCACAGCAGCACAATATAGATTGGAGATATTCCTCAGTTTATAATCCGCGAGCTAACGGTCTAGCTGAGGCCTTTAACAAGACCTTGACGAAGATCATGAAGAAAACAGTGTCACGAAATAAGAGAGATTGGCACGAAAGATTGCAAGAAGCTCTTTGGGCATATCGAACTACATTTAAAACGGCCACAAACACAACGCCGTACGCGTTGGTATTTGGGACGGAAGCAGTACTCCCTCTCGAGATAGAATTACCCTCTCTACGAGTGGCAGTCCACTACGAGCTGACAGACGAAGAAAATGCTCACCTTCGGTTTGAAGAGCTCGACGCCCTTGATGAAATCCGGCTTCTAGCACAGCAAAATCTGGAAGCTTATAAAGCAAAGATGACGCGCTCCTATGAAAGACTGACCCGACCGAGGACATTCCGCCAAGGCGAACTCGTGCTAGTGGTCAAAAGGCCTATGATCCCCAATCGCGCCAAGCGAGGAAAATTCGAGCCAAACTATGAAGGCCCGTACATCATAGATAAGGTCTACCAGGGTGGGGCCTATCTACTCATCGACATGCACGGCGAAAGGCCTTTCAGACCAATAAACGGTCGCTTCTTAAAGAAATACTATGCTTAATGAGCCACAGCCTAGGTCAATGGTAGATGACGACGATTATGTCCGCTCGCTATCTTCCTAAGCTCAAACTCTATCAGCAGTAGCCCGCCTTCTCAAGTGATGGACCGAAATGTCCTTAAACTAATAGCAGACCGAAACGTCTTTAAACTACTACCGCAGCATCTTTAGGCTGACAAGATATAAAAATATATATATATAAAAATAAAAATAAATAAATAAATAAAAATGGTATGTCCATAAGCAAAAAAGGGCACGGATGAAAACCCGAAAGGGCGCCATGAGTAAAAACAGCAGGGCTACCGGCGAGTGTTCGTGAAAACCCGAAAGGGCGCGACCTCGTAAAAAATATATAAAAATAAAAAGAATAAAAAAAACGGTATATCCATAAGCAAAAAGGGCACGGATGAAAACCCGAAAGGGCTCCGTGAGTAAAAACAGCAGGACTACCGGCGAGTGTTTGTGAAAACCTGAAAGGGCGCAACCTCGTTAAAAGACGCTTACAGGGTCCTCTCGACCTTGTAAGGAGAAACCACCCACGTGAGATCCTTACGACTCACAAGGGAGCAACACACTTAGGGATCCTCACGATTCCTAGGGAGAAAATACACTCGCGAGATCCTCACGACTCGCAAGGAGAAATCTCTTATGGGACCCTCACGGCTCATAAGATTTGAAAGTCTTAAGTTACAGAGGCCTAAACCTGTGCTTAAGCGACTCCTACAACTTCCGATATTGCCCTACAAGTGGCTCAATATTGACCCTTGTATACAATCCACGGGCGCGAATAAACATTTCCCTAACCAAGTCTCATCCGTGACTGGGGATATGTTCGCATGATAGACAACCCATGTAAATCCTCTCGATTTATGAGGAGGAAACCCTCCTGTAGGATCCTTACGACTTACAGAGGAACAAAACACTTAGGAACCCTCACGATTCCTAAGGAGAAAATACACCTACAAGATCCTCACGACTTGTAGGGAGAAATACCTTCACGAGACCCTTACGGCTCATGAAGTCAAAAGCCTTAGCCGACAGGATCCTAACCCTGGTCGCTAAGCCTCCTTTGTTCGACAACGACAGAGGCGAATGATGATTCGCTCCTGGCAATATCCCAGTTGTAGCGGTACTGATGCCGAAATCGGTGTCCAATTTCAGGTTTACAGCGAAAAGCCAGTAGGCCG
This sequence comes from Agapanthus africanus, assembly GCA_030015575.1. Lineage (NCBI taxonomy): Eukaryota > Viridiplantae > Streptophyta > Magnoliopsida > Asparagales > Amaryllidaceae > Agapanthus > Agapanthus africanus. The sequence continues at coordinate 174,529,112 of JASDDO010000024.1, forward strand.
CACATGCATACGAAATAGCCAAAATGATTGGGCAACTCGCAATAAAAAGCAGCGAGTAAAAATAAAATAAATAGCCGAAATGATTGGGCACCGCGAAAAATAGCCGAAATGATCGGGCAGTCGCGACCTTCGCGATATAAAAGCTGAAATGATAAAGCATCGCGGAAATAAAATAAAATAAAAAGAAGAAATGATAAAACTTTGGCCCTACAGTTAAGATCACATCGATCCCTGTATACAATCCAAGGGCGTAAACAAAGAAGGAACCATACTTCCCCAGCGGATTCCGTCAAACGACGAAGCCAAACCTCAACGGTTCATTTCAACCGAAGAAGCCAGTGACTTCAACAAAAAAAAATTCCTCGACTCACGGATACAAACACTCCTTGACGAGAGCCTTCTGATCCGCGTCGACTCGCAGAGCTACCAGAGCCTCCGTGGGAACCCTCGACTCGCTTCAAACCCCAAGGAAACAAATAATCCTTGGCGCTTGGGAAACAAATAACCCCAGCAAACTCCTCAACTCACGGATACAAACACTCCTTGACGAGAGCTTCCTGATCCGCGTCGACCCGCAGAGCTACCAGAGCCCCCGTGGGAACCCTCGACTCGTTTCAAACCCCAAGGAAACAAATAATCCTTGGCGCTTGGGAAACAAATAATCCCAGCAAACTCCTCGACTCACGGATACAAACACTCCTTGACGAGAGCTTCCTGATCCGCGTCGACCCGCAGAGCCACCAGAGCCCCCGTGGGAACCCTCGACTCGTTTCAAACCCCAAGGAAACAAATAATCCTTGGCGCCTGGGAAACAAATAATCCCAGCAAACTCCTCGACTCACGAATACAAACACTTCTTGACGAGAGCCTTCTGATCCGCGTCGACCCGCAGAGCCACCAGTGCCTCCGTAGGAATCCTCGACTCGTTTCAAACCCCAAGGAAACAAATAATCCTTGGCGCTTGGGAAACAAATAATCCTAGCAAACTCCTCGACTCACGGATACAAACACTCCTTGACGAGAGCTTCCTGATCCGCGTCTACCCGCAGTGCCACCAGAGCCCCCGTGGGAACCCTCGACTCGTTTCAAATCCCAAGGAAACAAATAATCCTTGGCTCTTGGGAAACAAATAATCCCAGCAAACTCCTCGACTCACGGATACAAACACTCCTTGACGAGAGCTTCCTGATCCGCGTCGACCCGCAGAGCCACCAGAGCCCCCGTGGGAACCCTCGACTCGTTTCAAACCCCAAGGAAACAAATACTCCTTGGCGCTTGGGAAACAAATAATCCCTAGCAAACTCCTCGACTCACGGATACAAACACTCCGTGATGAGAGCTTCTTAACTCATGTCAACTGTTCCGCTACAACTGCAGACAGATCCCCGATTTGTCTCAATTTGTAAGAAGAAGTCTCAGACAGCAAGGAAGGCTTGCTTTTTGAGCAATGGGGCCCTGCAAGTCAATCCAAACTGGTCTCTTGCATACTATTCATGGGTCTCACTCTCCGAAGTCGAATTTCGACGAGGAGGGAAACAACCACTTACGAATCCTCTCGACTCGTAAGAGGGAAAATTCTCTTATAGGATCCTTACGACTTATAAGAGAAAACCACACCTAGGGATCCTCACGATTCCTAAGAAGAAAATCCACCTATGGGATCCTCTCGACCCGTAGGGAGAAAAGTCTCTATGAGACCCTCACGGCTTATAGAGTTGAAAAGCCTTAGGCAGCAGATCTGAACCTGCGGCCTAAGCCATCGTTATTTCTTAAGAAGGTCGGGATGCTCGTCCCAATCGTCCGTCAATCATGGTTACTAAGATGGCGTACTGATAATAAAAGAAAGAAAAGACGGAGAAATGACACAAGACATTACAAAAACGTGCATTTTTTATTCATAAATATTGATTGAGTACAGGATACATTGTGCTAAAGAATAAAAAATATATACATATACTTTACAAAGACAAATGATGCAAGGAGAACTATTGGGAAGGAAGCGTCTTGCACAGATGTAGCAATCGCTCGCATATGTCCTTCCATGCCTTCTCTTGATCGGCTACCACCGCCAGCTCTGCCTCCACTTGGGCTCGTTGCTGCAAGACCGACGCAAGCTGCTCCCTCACGACTTAATAGGCAGCCTCCCGACTTGGGATATCGCGCTCAGCTACGTCAAGCTTCCGCTTCAAGTTTAGCCCATGGGAGATGCGCTCCAAGAGACCCTCAAAGATAGTCTTCACTTGGGCAGCATTTGCCTCAACCTCAGCGCGCAGATGGGCCGTTTCGTTCGAGGTCTTTTGGCATTCCCTTAGTCTTAGAGCTGCTTCTTGCTCCAAGTGGCGGGAGTGCGAAGTGCTTTGCTCGAGCCAAGTTGTGCGTTGGGTGCTCAGGGCTAAAACTTCGGGAGAAGGGCGCGTCGACTCCAGCCGGTATAGACAGGCCTCGATCTCCCTGCAGTGATTAACCCAAGATCCGACGACGCTTTCGTTATGAAAAGTTACGAGCGCCGCCAACATTGGATTAACATCCACAGTGAAATCTACGGCAGAAGGGAGAGCATCCATGTTGAGCTCTTCGATGTACCCGCTCAGCATGCCCAAACTCATCACAGCACCCTTTGAAGACGGGCGTCTCAAGAAAGGGCCTGCCGGTAGAAGGACGCGAGACTCAAAAGGGACCGGAGCCGGAACAATAGCTGCAAAACAAAACATGGTTAAACGATGGTTCAAGAGATATTTAAGGGTTACCAAAAAAGGAATTTGCTATACCAGCAGCAACGGACGGCAGAGCCGGAAGGGCCGGTAGCGCGGCAGGTCTGGTATCCCCTCCTTCGATTTGTGGCACTGCAATAAAGAAAGGGAAAAGTCAGAAATCATTCAATTGCTAGAAAAAGGGGATGAACAAAGATATTGTATTGAACGTACACTCACCAGCGCCACTAGAAGGAGAAGCAAGTTCGGATGGGAAGGTGAAGTGTGGGAGCAACACTTGATATAGATGATCAAAGAGCACTCCTGAAAAGATGCGGTGGTATGGCGTTAGTCCATGAACTACACGTTTAAAAGATTAACTTGTGAGTCGCAAATCCATACCTTCCAACATCCGCGATGGCACGAAGGAAGACGGGGAAGTGACCACCGCCAAAGCAGTAGTTGACGGTGCTCCTTCAAGCAATGGAGCGTCGGCACTGGCCGCACCTGCAAGGACAAGCTTGTTAGAAGAGATCGCAAGATATATAACAAAAGGGGGAAACGATAGTAACCCGAAACTTACCCGACGAACTGCCAGCCGAGACTGAGGCAATTCCTTCCTCCATTGACATCAGGCCACCACCCGTAGCCTCGTCACCCGACTCGATGGGAACCGTTGTTGTGCTCGCAAGCCCGGGAGACGGCAAGGGACCATACGCGGGGAGGGCTATGATTGGAGTATTGCCAGATTCCAGAGAAGGAGCGGCTGGCTCGTCCTCAGGAATCGTGGCCACCTCACCCGCTACTCCTTCAGGTCCTGCGGTCACAGTTGTCTCATCCATCGACACCGTGACATCTCCAGCCTCAAGCGCCTCGACTTCTACTGCCTTCGGCTCGACAATCATCTTATCTGCCGCCACTTCAGATGCGGCATCGATGACCTTCTCGGCAGCGGATCCTTCAACTTCTGTTTCAGGCGCCGTGGCCCCGACGACGGTGCTCACTGTCGGCTCGGGTTCGGCAAGTACTGCTTCCTCCATTCCCCTGGGTTCAACGGTCTCCGCCTCCCCCTCATTCGGACTTGGCCCTGCAAGATGGAATGCGTGTGAGCCAATGGCTTGATAATTCTTACAACAAGGTTCTGAAAGAAGTGTTACCTGACGAGGACTTATCGTTTGCACTCCGAGCCGCGCGCGCCACTTGCCTATGAGCAGTAGACAGGACGGCAGGGGCCTCTTCAGAAGGAGTGTCGGCACGGGGAATAGTGCTAGGGCCCGCTCCCGTGGCCAAAGCAGCTCTGCCCACCTTTGCTCCGAAAGGAGTGTCGGCACGAGGAATAGTGCTGGGACCCGCTCCCGCAGCCAAAGCAGCTCTACGCGCCTTTGCTGCACGTCTCAACCGCTTCCGCTCCTCCCGAGCCGTTGAGACGGATGCCACTAGAGCTTCCCTAATTGAGGTGTCCTCGTCCGTGAATAAGGAGGCCTCTAGGTTTTTCAAGGCATCCCTCGTCGTCTTGTCAAGCCAAGGCTCTTGTGGCAACTTCGACGAAGCCGGGACTTCCATGACAGACTCGGGAAGGATCCATGCGTCAATTGACACAACTCCTGCAAAGAAACAAAAGAAGGTCAGGTTGACTATCATAGAAAGACAACAAACTTTCCTTATAAAAGAGAAAGGGATAAAACATACCGACGCTTGCTAGGGCACGCTTCTCCTCCTCCTCCTGGAAGGTTTTCAGGGAGGCAGCGATAGCCTCTTCAGTAGAGACACATGTTGAAAATGGAGCAAATGTTAGTTAAATATAATAATACAAAGTGCAATGAAATGACAAATAAAGCGTTTGATGATTACCGGACTCAGCGAGTTTGCTTAACATCGCTTCAAGCCTCGCCGATCGCTCTGAAGCTGCAATGGCGGCAGCCAGATTGGTGTCCTCAGGGTCTACCACGAAGCCCACATTACTGCCGTACTCACGTATGGTCTCGGCAGGAGAAGCCGCAGGCTTTGAGCCGAGGATCGCATCGAGGGAAAGGGCGGACTTCTTCTTTTTCTGCTGTCCACCAGCTTTAGATCCACCCGGAGCGGATTTGCGCTTGGCAGCCACTTTAGGACGGCTGTAAGTGCACGGCGGCGCCCCGGCCGTCAATCCGACGGCCAAACGCGGAAACGGTGGTAAACTTAAATTTTTGCGGACTTGGCAAAACGGCACCACCGCGCACTAAAACCGGATCGTGCCATTAAACTAGTCTAAGCTATCTAGAGAGGGGGTAGAGAAGTATACCATACGATCCGAGTCCTCCGGTCTTCATCTCCACTCCGATCTCCTCGCGGGATCTCCGTCCGTCTCCTCCTCGTCGGAAAGGGCACCACGAAGCCGGGTACTTTTACGGGCTCCCACCTCAATACCGAGGCAACTCGCGCATGAAGCCGGCTACTCGACATGCTCAAGATATGCTGTAGAATGCAGTGTAGAATGCGCTTTGTCTCAATGGGGTTTGTAGTTGCCATGATGGAGGAATCAAAGAATAGAAAAATGGTGCTTGCATTTTTCTAGCAAGAAAATGAGATCAAGAATGAACTCTCAAGATGAAACTCTCATTTTCTTTCTCTCTTTTTCTTTTCTTCTTCTCTCTTCTCTTTTCTTCATCTCATTTTTCTTTTCTTCAACCATTTTCATCAAGTGAGATCAAGAGGGTGGAGGAATGAATATGATAGCATCAACATGAAGGGAGGTGAGTGTAGGAGATAATGAAGGGTGACCACAACCAAGACATAATCATCACAAAACTCACATCAACTCTTCTTATCAAATCTAATCACATAAAGCAAATGATAATGAAGGATAAGAAAGGCATCAAAAGATGCTTTCATAATAAACCATCTTACAAATAAAACCTCCACAAAATGTAATTTGCAAAACTGCAAATTACCCCCTCCATCAGAAAAGTCCGGCCGGGAAAGAGCAAAGGAAAACCGGCCGGAACGGAAAGCAAAATGGCAACTCTAGAAAACTGGTCCCGTAATAAATTACAGGAAAACCCCACACTGTGCATACACACCCGCATTTGTATTCCGTCCGGATACAAATGCAATGAGACAGAATCTACACTGTACTATACTAGGATCCGGCTTAAACCAAAGCCGGCTAGTAATATCCGTCCGATCCTGATCCGTGCAATACCGCACGTATCTGATCGAACGCTGCCATATAACCATACGGCCACTAGTACAAACTGTCCAATCCTGATCCGTGCAATACCGCACGTATCTGATCGGACCCTGCCATATCTCCATACGGCCTCTACAGCGTTTCGCCCGAAAGCTTGAGTAACTGAAAGTGTGGTGGACTCTAAAGACTCGTCAATACTATGGCTGTGGATTTAACCACTAGCACGTCAGAGGTATAAGCCAATACGTGACGGGCCACCAGCTATTGACTAAAAGGGACGTCGATGAGGAAGCTCACCCCGACACCCAACTGAGCCTGTCAGTGACAATATCCGTACAGTCCGGTCCGTTCGTCTATGAGTATCGCATGGCGGGCCTAGGGGGTTGGTAAAAGTCAGACCCCCAAAAGCGGTACAAGTCGTGTCGGAGTGTAGCCCAGAACACCCTGAGATACTACTGGAATACCTACCAGTAAATCTCCTGCCTTGGCCAAGGTCTTTGTGTAATGGCTCTCCTAGACACAGCGCGACCTCACCCCCAATACCGGGAGAGACGAAACCCCCGAAGATCCGCTCACTGCCTCCATGTGGCTCGGGACTGTACCCAACTAAAACCTGTTTGCACGACTCCTTTGAGCCGTGGTAGGGTAGTAATCAAAGTACAGTGGGAACTCACACGAGACAAATGACGATCCCCAGGTCGATGAACTAACCTGTACACATGTCACCAGGGAACTGCTATCTGACGTCAGGTATAAGACCAACTAGCATGTTCCCGGCGAGTCCTGTCCGGTGTACTCATAACCCAATGAGCACCTGTATACATCTTAGGTGAACCAACTGACACCAGTGGCTTGTGAGACCGGCCACCGCCCCTCGTCGGGGTCTCGACTGTATACACTAGTCTACTCTGGAGTATCGATGCCCTGTCTCGAAACTCCTACGACTAGGGACCTTTTAAGGATGTGCTTGTAGACTTCAGCTCTCACTTATATGATCGCCCTCATACTGCCGGTAGTCAAGCAAGAATCCTAGGGGCTCTATCAACGTGCAATAGTGACCTGTCATGTCACCTAAAGCAGTACACGATGATAAAGGTAAACCAGATAGCATACTATCATCTCGAGTAAGACTGTCCTACCGGGATAGGTCCTCCCTCAATCATTGCAATCACGTGCCTGTGATCCAATAATTGACTCTGAGGGCACCATCTCCAACAATCTCCCACTTGCACTCAAGGCTAATTATTGCGATGTCGCATACTCACAGCCTGTGTGATACCGAACACCCAACTCCTCTACTAGTCAGTCTCACAAAGCATGTTTGCGAAACTATTGCGTTCGAGGAATAGCCTCAGTGAGTGGATCCGTCTTGATGTTTCTTTCTATGTCTCTCTATATCTCAAATTCGCGGAGAAAGCCATCTCCCGAAATGAGCAATACCTGTCTTAGAATGTCTGGATGTCTGATGGGACTTAGCTCATAAATGAACTCCAAATCCAAACTTCTTAGACTGTATCGTCAACTGAACTTAATCAGTATCCTGCGCCATGCCACCCTCAGTATTGCCTTGGACCACCCGTCCAAAATACTGCCCCTCGTCTGAAGGAAAACTATAACTCTGACAACCTACTTGTCGTCCATGTCACCTTGGAAGCCTGGAATGATAACTGTTTCCCGAATGGGGCTTTCGTTATCATATCCCTAGAACAGCCACTTATGTTCTAAAACTGCTTCCGATTGTTTCTCCAGGATTGGATCAATATCAACTTATTGCACCTACTGCAAGAACAACATCTGGTGTGGTACTTGACATCTCATGATTGACTCAATTGCCTAAGCAAGTGATCTGCCAATCATGCACATCCCTCTCTACTTTAGTCTATAAGACACCTTTAGAGAGGGTGACTCCTTTACCTGCAGGTACACTACCGTGCCAGGAGTCGTCCATTCTAAATACTCTCAGAATGCTGTCAAAGTACCCTTATTGGGAAACCACCCAAATCTAGATCTAAAACCATAGATCTAGTAACCAGTATGTCTGATATAATGTCCAAATCCTTTGTGGAGAAACCACTGTGTGACGACCAAAGTATAACCGATCGTAGTAAAGGAATATCACTTCCTACTACCTTCTCAACAGATCCATCCCCTATTCTGATGACGTCAAACCTATGACTGTCACATCAGAAACAGATGATCTATCTCCGCTACATCTGCTTTAGTCTATAAATAGACATAAGCCTGATATCCACCAATGCTTCCGCTGCTCCCACTGACTACGACAACCCTCTGGCAGAGTCATATACACGTACACTTCTGAAGCTAGTTCAGAACGACGCTATACTCATCCTCCTGCCGGGTCTCGCAGCCTGGAACAATAACAATGGCAAGTGTGGGTAAACAAGAACTTCCCTGTCACCGTCCTTGAGGCTGCCGAAGTACCTCTCGGGTGCCTGAAGTTACCCACCTTATCTGCGGAGTGGCCAATGGAATGTTAATTCAGATTGAATCTTTAGGTTCCTTATCAAATCTTCAGTAATCGTTTGCGGTTCTGGAATCACTTCCAGTTCTACCATACTCCCACTGCTGTTTTTGAAAAAATCCATTTTTGTTAAAACTGTGGCGAGTCAAGATGGTAGAAAATCAACCCGCGTCATAGCCTGGGTCAACCCACAAACAGCCATTACAGAAACGTGCCTTGAGTTATCCAGAGTCTGGTTTTAATCATAAGCCGGACAACTCCCCGTACCTTAACAACGTTAAGATATGAACTGTTCTACATCCAATATAGAACCAGAGGCACTGATTTAATTGAACCAGATTCAAATCATGCAGCTATCTCCAGTGCATGTCAACTAAATGGAAGGAGGCCGATCAGCGTTACTCAACTTAGGAATGCTTCCAATTATGAGTAACCTGAAAGAGAAGCAATTTCTCTTTATCATTACTATCAACTGAATACCATACACAAATATCTACATCTTCGATCACTTTGAAGAATCCCGATACTTGCTACACCTGGTTCTCTACTCTATTCAAATACCTATAACTCCTCAAAACTTAGACCCTGTGTTTCTACGAAACACATGTCTAAGAACTAGAGAAGTCAAAAGTAAACAGAATATAGTATGAGGACCAACCCCTCTGTCCTAATGGACACTGGACAACATACAATACTCTGTATAAGTCCGCTGAGTCTAATAACTCTTTCACTGTGTGTCGTAGGTTGAAAACTGTACTTATGGTTAAGAAGAATTACACCGCTGTTTAATGCTCCTTACCTAACCATCCACTGATATAGGTAAATGTCATCGACATAATATCAAAAGGTATATCTCACTCTATGAAAATAGACGTACAGATATATCAATTTGAAATTGGTGCACATCAACGGATATTCAAAACCAAATATTTGCCGACCGGCAAACAGCCCAGGTGATTTCCTCAAATATCACTGATTCCAACGAATCCCGATACAATGAGGATGATCACCCAATTCCCAATAACTTACTCCCACTCATCATCTGTAAAACCATACAGATGTGAGAATCAAACCTGGTAAATACATACCTTGGAGTAAGTATCTAATCGGGAAATCAGTTTTCTTTTAACATTACACAGTGAGACTGAAACATTGAAATGTTTCGATGGGGTATCCTGGTATTCCTAGTAATGCCTCTTCCAGATTCACGACTGTAACCGTATAGTTCTTTGCCACCTTTCCAAATCCCTTTATATGTCTTTAGTCATTACCTTCTGTACACCCCTTTAGGCCAATTGGTTTTCTTCCTTCCCTACCGTTCGGCACCAGCCTATGGTTTGGAAGAAGACTATCCAAAAAGCATAAAGGGTGTACTGTCCTAATCCTAGGAGCACTCGCATCGCGAGAGAAGGTGAAGATAAAAGACACCTGAATGTACTTTATTCCTATTTCTCCTGAACCAGGATCCATCCCCGAACTGGAACGAGTTCCTTTCGAGTTCGTATATAACCATACGATGGATTATCCAATAAAATGGGATCTTCGTAGTGATACGGAGTGTCCTGGAGAAATACAAAAGTGATTTAGGATTGGCGAAGAAAATACTTGGTTTGGTCGTGAATAGCAGTCGCAATTTACTTTGCCCTCTTACTAATCCCTTGCTTTGTCTGAACTTAATACCTTCTGTACACCGTTTAGGCTAACTGGTTTTCTTCATTCCCTACCGGTCGGCACCAGCCTATGGTTTGGAAGAAGACTATCCAATTTGCATAATAGGTGTACTACTCCTAAACTAAGGAGTACTCGCAACCTGAGAGAGGGTGAAAAGAAAAGACAACTGAATAATCCTATCCGTTTTCTCCAGAACCGGAAACCATCCTCGAATAACTTCGAGTTCGTATCTAACCATACGATGGTTTTGTCCAATGGAAGTGGACGTTCGTAGTAATACGGGGTGTCCTGGAGAAAAGGGTAAAAGTAGGAGTGGCAATGAGGTCTGCGACTCTGACAATCCAAAAGCCAGTGTTAAGTAGGTTCGGTCAACTTGGTCACTGAGTCATAGTCTAGGGTCGGGTCAATGGTCGCTGCCGAAGAGAGAGAGAAAAGAAACACTCAGCGTGCACTCTAACCTAGATCAGAATGGTTACCAATTAATCTAATCTGGAATCCTCCCACTGTACCTCAAATTCTCCTCCAAACCTCAAAGAAGAATTAGTCGGGGTCACCCGAGGAGTATACTAACTCATCAGTGGGAATCGGGATCCAACTCTCATCGCATGACAACGTGACAGAATCCGCTCACGGTATCACACTCCAGAAGGTATGCGCATATCTGGCAAGTTTCAGTACTTTTGAAACTCCCGATGTGATTTCTGCCCCATGCTCTTATGACCTTGACTTTGGCCAACATATCATAAGTCACATGTCAAGTTCTACCCGTCATTCTCCAGGTTAATTTGAATCCACCCGTACATACCCTTGACTTTGGCCAAAATGGCAGTACGACTGTCCCAAACCAACGCATCTATCTATGCTGCATATGAATACCCCAATAGCTACCAATCACTGTGCCTTGACTTTGGCCAACATACACAGCTTGAATACTATTGACCACCCATATGAAACGACGGAGGGCTACGAATGGTTTCTGGCGAAAACCTTTAATGTAAAGAACTTGATATCGTCGAAGGAACGGATAGCTTTTAAAAATATAGTGACGAAAACCGTTGCTAAAGAGGTCACTCCCGGTGAAGGGATCTCGGCTCTTTCCCCGTAGAATGGGGTGCAGGATATTCCAAATGAATACCACGATGCAAAGCAAAAGTAATCGGCTATAGTGAAGTCAATGCCCTGACGCAAACTTCTATCCAAGGGGTCACTCCCGGTGAAGGGATCTCGGCCCTTGCCTCGTCGACTGAGGAGCAGGATATTCCAATGAATACCACGATGCAAAACAAAAGTGAACGTCCTTGCAATAACAGCTTTTTGAAAAGTGTTCCAACAACATCAGAATAGGTTTGTTTTTAACTTGCATTGATCCGAATCAATGCAGTCCCATCAATTGATCACACCAAAAAGAACGAAAATATACTGATGTACGTATATGCCATCCGCATTCGCCACTGGGTCCCGTCATTACCCGTTAGGTTAGCTAACTAACGACAGAGCGGGGACTGGACTAGCGCGGATGTAAAACATATACAACATCTACTAATATATATACCAATATATTATATTTCGCTCAAGGCGTGAAAAGAAATGCAACATCACAGAAATGTACAGCATCACAGAACAATACAGATATCTGGGATCCCCGGGTTTCACAGAGCCACTACTGAAACCCGACGTTCCCCTGGTCGTGTGGATAGCCTGTGCAATGAAATCCTAGACCCCTACGGGCGCGGCAAGTCACCCGCCAAAACCTGAAGCGAGGCAGCCCCCTTCAGCGCCGTGAATGGACCACCCAGCACTTCACGGAATCCGGTAACTTGGGCACCCCTCCTGGGTCAACCTGTACCCCCTACGAGTGCAGCGAATAGCCCGCCAATCCTAGAGTGAAGCCCCCTCCGTCTCAATGCCATGAGATGCGGGCTTGTTGCCCTCTAGAACCCGGCTATCCGTGCACCCCACCGCGGGGTAATCCTAGTACAGAAAGTAAAATATACATACAACGGGTACATCGACCGCAACCAGGTCGTGCCCCAAAAGAATAATACAATCAGGCAGTGACGGCAGTCCACATGTCGGACGCTCGCCCCGCAATATCAAATGTACATAATACAACAACACTGTACTAGCATTGCATCCAGGCTATCCCCCACGACCGATCCGCAACATCACAGCATAAACATAGAACATCAACGTGAAAGTCACGTTCGCAAATCCGTCTAACCGGGCTATAGCAGTTAGACAGGATTTACCGATCGAGTGACATTCACGGTCGCAGATATAATGTAAATACTGTGAAAAATGTGTTTTAAAATATTCCGATCGATCAAAAATTAACAAGTGGGCCCTCAATCAAAACTGTAGCACTCACAGAAATCTTGGGCCCAATTTTAATATTCCAAAACCCATATTTTAAGCCCAGAAGGCCTCTGAAAAAATTTGGTGATGTGATGTGAATAGTGCGCGGCGGAAGGGCCGCACGAGGGGGGGTTTCGCGGCGGATCCGCGCTCCAACTGTGGAGTTACATCGTCAAATTTTTACAGAACTCTTAGATTTTCCAGTACATCAATATTTTACAACCTGAAAATTTTTTCGAGACCAAAAATTTTCAACAGAAACTGATTCGAACTATAATGCAGTTTTGGAACATTCGATCGATCGAAACAGAAAAACACATTACACCAAGCTAGACTATGTTAATGGCGAGGCTCTGATACCAATGTAAGTGCACGGCGGCGCCCCGGCCGTCAATCCGACGGCCAAACGCGGAAACGGTGGTAAACTTAAATTTTTGCGGACTTAGCAAAACGGCACCACCGCGCACTAAAACCGGATCGTGCCATTAAACTAGTCTAAGCTATCTAGAGAGGGGGTAGAGAAGTATACCATACGATCCGAGTCCTCCGGTCTTCATCTCCACTCCGATCTCCTCGCGGGATCTCCGTCCGTCTCCTCCTCGTCGGAAAGGGCACCACGAAGCCGGGTACTTTTACGGGCTCCCACCTCAATACCGAGGCAACTCGCGCATGAAGCCGGCTACTCGACATGCTCAAGATATGCTGTAGAATGCAGTGTAGAATGCGCTTTGTCTCAATGGGGTTTGTAGTTGCCATGATGGAGGAATCAAAGAATAGAAAAATGGTGCTTGCATTTTTCTAGCAAGAAAATGAGATCAAGAATGAACTCTCAAGATGAAACTCTCATTTTCTTTCTCTCTTTTTCTTTTCTTCTTCTCTCTTCTCTTTTCTTCATCTCATTTTTCTTTTCTTCAACCATTTTCATCAAGTGAGATCAAGAGGGTGGAGGAATGAATATGATAGCATCAACATGAAGGGAGGTGAGTGTAGGAGATAATGAAGGGTGACCACAACCAAGACATAATCATCACAAAACTCACATCAACTCTTCTTATCAAATCTAATCACATAAAGCAAATGATAATGAAGGATAAGAAAGGCATCAAAAGATGCTTTCATAATAAACCATCTTACAAATAAAACCTCCACAAAATGTAATTTGCAAAACTGCAAATTACCCCCTCCATCAGAAAAGTCCGGCCGGGAAAGAGCAAAGGAAAACCGGCCGGAACGGAAAGCAAAATGGCAACTCTAGAAAACTGGTCCCGTAATAAATTACAGGAAAACCCCACACTGTGCATACACACCCGCATTTGTATTCCGTCCGGATACAAATGCAATGAGACAGAATCTACACTGTACTATACTAGGATCCGGCTTAAACCAAAGCCGGCTAGTAATATCCGTCCGATCCTGATCCGTGCAATACCGCACGTATCTGATCGAACGCTGCCATATAACCATACGGCCACTAGTACAAACTGTCCAATCCTGATCCGTGCAATACCGCACGTATCTGATCGGACCCTGCCATATCTCCATACGGCCTCTACAGCGTTTCGCCCGAAAGCTTGAGTAACTGAAAGTGTGGTGGACTCTAAAGACTCGTCAATACTATGGCTGTGGATTTAACCACTAGCACGTCAGAGGTATAAGCCAATACGTGACGGGCCACCAGCTATTGACTAAAAGGGACGTCGATGAGGAAGCTCACCCCGACACCCAACTGAGCCTGTCAGTGACAATATCCGTACAGTCCGGTCCGTTCGTCTATGAGTATCGCATGGCGGGCCTAGGGGGTTGGTAAAAGTCAGACCCCCAAAAGCGGTACAAGTCGTGTCGGAGTGTAGCCCAGAACACCCTGAGATACTACTGGAATACCTACCAGTAAATCTCCTGCCTTGGCCAAGGTCTTTGTGTAATGGCTCTCCTAGACACAGCGCGACCTCACCCCCAATACCGGGAGAGACGAAACCCCCGAAGATCCGCTCACTGCCTCCATGTGGCTCGGGACTGTACCCAACTAAAACCTGTTTGCACGACTCCTTTGAGCCGTGGTAGGGTAGTAATCAAAGTACAGTGGGAACTCACACGAGACAAATGACGATCCCTAGGTCGATGAACTAACCTGTACACATGTCACCAGGGAACTGCTATCTGACGTCAGGTATAAGACCAACTAGCATGTTCCCGGCGAGTCCTGTCCGGTGTACTCATAACCCAATGAGCACCTGTATACATCTTAGGTGAACCAACTGACACCAGTGGCTTGTGAGACCGGCCACCGCCCCTCGTCGGGGTCTCGACTGTATACACTAGTCTACTCTGGAGTATCGATGCCCTGTCTCGAAACTCCTACGACTAGGGACCTTTTAAGGATGTGCTTGTAGACTTCAGCTCTCACTTATATGATCGCCCTCATACTGCCGGTAGTCAAGCAAGAATCCTAGGGGCTCTATCAACGTGCAATAGTGACCTGTCATGTCACCTAAAGCAGTACACGATGATAAAGGTAAACCAGATAGCATACTATCATCTCGAGTAAGACTGTCCTACCGGGATAGGTCCTCCCTCAATCATTGCAATCACGTGCCTGTGATCCAATAATTGACTCTGAGGGCACCATCTCCAACAACGGCGAGTCCCGATCTCCGCCCCTCCGCCAGATCCTGGCGATACCACATTAACCGTCTTCGCGGGAGCATGGGGCGTCGGCGGTGCATCCACCGTAGTGGGCAATGGCAATCCACGCGGGGGGCTCAACACGCGCGGTCGGTCGACTCTGGCATCTTTTATCGGGGGGATGACCTGGATCCTTGGCTGCAAGGGAGCCTTGCGATCACCGCCAGGAGGCGCAGCCCTACGGTCGACCAGCAGGCGTTTCTCCATTAAGATGATTGGGCCCATAGCATGCGCATACCAGGCTACATACGGATGGATTATTTTAGGGACACAGCTAGGCTCACTGATAAAAAAATAGGAGCCTGTATTGAGCCGGGTGAAATGATGCATCGCATTCCTTATCCCCTCTGGGCCGACCGCGGGTGTTTCCAGAAAGGCCTCCATCGGGATCCCTTGATTGTAACTCGATTGTCGGGCAAATCGATGTGGGTTATATCTCATAAAGAGAGCCGTCTTATTCTGCCTAAATACTAGGTAGCTCGGCCGAATGGAGTAAAGGTGAAGGATTTCCCGAGCCTTCAGTACAGAAACCCCGCCCTTAAAGTCATCACGCAGCGACACCACTGACTTAGCGGTCTCGGAGCCCATGGTGATGACCTTATCCACAAAAAAGGTCTTCGCTCCGACTAAATGTGAACGCAGGAGCATTCCCCTAGACTCCCGCGGAGGTGCAACCACGATCGAAGCCCCGACCAACCGCATGATTCTTGGGAGTTTGAATTTCTCAAAGAACGGAGGAGTCTTATGGGCACCAAACACCCCTCGCATATGCAGCTCCATCCAAGAAGTGAAGTAGTGCATCGGAAAGTTAGCAGGCTGTACCCCAGGCTCATTAGCGTCCGCCGCTACACTAAGTCCATTATAAAGGTAAGCCAGCCCGGCAATCCCTACCGATAGCTGCAAACCAGCCGCCATTCGATGCGCCGGGTAGAAGACGGAAGGCCGCATGAGGCGTGGATGCATGGGGAGCGCAAAGTTGCATAGCCATAGACCCAAGAACCCTATAAAAAAAAGTCTCCTCGTCCATGCCAGGAACGGCGATCTCTGAAAAAGGGACGCTGGCAGTGCCAGGGAGATAAAAATCCCGTTGGTCATTCTCCGATAAAGGTCGGCGGTCCAAGCCGAAACCAAAGGGGTCAGCAAGCTGAGCGAACTTCTCGCCCTGCTCTGATAGGAACTCCGGGCGGATAAAACGAGCAATGAAATCCGCGAAACTGACGCCCCGGTCGTCCGATTCCAAATGGAGTTCCTCATAAATCTCCAACACCTTCACTAAGCCCGGGTGCTGATGCTGAATGGCATTTGCCGGAGATAAGTCAAGTACTAGCTGCTTGGTGGCGAAGACATACTCGTCAGGAGGAAGCAGCTCCTCGTAGTGTTCTCCCCTCATTGGCAAACCCGAAATCTCAGCAAATTCCTCCAGAGAGATGGAGACTTCCCTATCCGCTGTCAGGAAGGTATGGGTGGGGATATTCCATTGTTCGATGAAGGCCTTTATCCACCACGTCGGAGGAGAGGGATACTCGAAAAGCGAGACGTAGACGGCGGAGTATAAACCAATCTTCGTCAGGTGAGCCCTTTTCGTCGCCAAAATGTAACGGGCCCATTGCAAATATCCGGCAAGCGGCCGCGGAGTCAATCCAATATTATAAGCCTGTCCCCAAGGGCGTGCTTCACCCTGACAGATTCGCCTCCCCAAAATGTCTATAGCCGGCGGCGGCTGCACCGGAATGGCACCGATTGCAGGCTGAAGGAGGTCGTCGGAATTCCAATTTTTAACCTCCACGGCATACTCCACCGGGGGTTTGTCTGCATAAGGGATCGTAACTATGGGCTCGGAGGGTAAGGTGGAGCTAAAGCTGCGACGGCCTTGGATAATCTGGCTGTACCACCTTCCCCATAAGTGAAGTCTCTTGCACTCGAGATCGTGATCTTTGATCAGGGCGAACACCACCCGGTCCACTAGTGCATGTGGGAACCCTCCTTCTGAGCGAACAAAAGGGAAAGACAGATCTTCAGACATGTTTCCTGTAGACAAAAAAAAAACATAACCGTTAGTGTTCTAATGCTTCACATTTCAAAGGCCTACATCACACTACAATGCAGTGGGTAGGGGACCAAAGGGGGACCCACAAAATCAAGATGACGGCGCATCATTTGATAAGACGTCCCATCATTGGATGAGACTGTCAGTCAACAAAAAAGACCCCCAAGAGAATATCCTCATTGGGGGAAATCCCTAGAGACAAGGAGAAAATCTTCTATTTTAGAGCAAAGCTCTGTCACAGAGTGACATTTGTCAAACTCTGGTCTCAGGGGAATAAAACTTCCTAAAAAAAAAGAGAGAGCCTAGCTCTGTAATAGTAATGAAAACTATAACTCCTAAGGATTAAAAAAAAATTTGGGGTCTTAAAGATCCATGAAAACTTTTAGGAGTTCTCCATTTTTTTATATATAAGAAAAAAGGGAAGATCTACATTTGATCTATGAGCAAGGCTCTGTTCATGGGTTAAAACCCAGGAACAAGATCTCTGTAAATCTATAAGTGCAAGGCTCTGTTGAGGAAACCCCAAAAAGGTTTTAGATCAAAGATCTATGAGAGCAAGGCTCTATTAATCAGCTCTAATTTAATTTAATTTAATTAAATACCTAAGATGGTTATGAACTCTGGAGTTCTTGGAAAAAAATCAAGAGCAAGGCTCTGAAAATTCTTAAGCAAGAGCAAGGCTTTGAGTCAAAATTCTTGAAATGGTAAAGAATTTTCTAAGGACCAAGGGTCCTATTTATAGACGCCTGCGCCCCTTCAACTGACCCTCTATGATCCAATGGTTGGGATATTGCCACCGCTGCACTCACGTGCGCGCCACGTGAGCGCAACGGTGGGGGGGCATTTATTCCCCCAATCAGAGCAAGGCTCTGTTTGAATTTTGAAAATTCAAATTTTGAAGCAACGCTTCAGTTCCCGTGCGCTGCGCGCAATGCGCCACGTGTCAGAAGTTGACACGGCAGCACAACACCCAAGGCGGTACGTCCGATCAGAGCAAGGCTCTTTAAAAAACATAAGTAACACTTAACTGCGCAAGCGCACGGCAGCGCGACACGTGTCTGCGCATTTGCGCAAGCACAACTGCGCAAGCGCACGGCTGCGCGACACGTGTCTGCGCAGTTGCGCAAGCACAACTGCCCAAGCGCACGGCTGCGCGACACGTGTCTGCGCAGTTGCGCAAATGCTATTGCGCAAGCGTTTCACTGCGCGACACGTGTCACTCACTGGGAGAGCTGTGCAAAACAGAATAAATCTTGTTAAAACAAGAAGATTTCTTCTGTAAAACAGGGGCTTTTGGATCAAAGATCCAACGGTGGGGGAAATTCCCCAAATCACTCAGGAAAAGATTTATTGAACAAATTTAACTAATTTCTGAGCACTATAAAAAGGACCCCAGACCCCATTTCAAAGATATAGACGATTGGATAAAAAAAAAAAAAGAGAGAGCTCTTGAGAATTTCTGGAGAACACAAAAAAAGGTAAAAACCTTGGAGATAAGGGAAGATTCTCTTGAAGAATAGATCATTGATCTAGAAAACAAGATCAGTGATCTTCAATAGATAAATAAATAAATAAAAATAATAAAAATAGTGCCTTGCACTTGCTATGAACCTCTGGTTCTCAGATAGATAAATAAATAAAAATAATAAAAATAGAGCCTTGCACTTGCTATGAACCGCTGGTTCTCTGAAACAGAAAGAAAGAAAAGATTTCTTTCTTTTCTTTTCTTTGATCTAAATTTATATCAAGAAATTAAAAAGTGCCCTGCACTTCTTTTCCTGAATCTAAAAGATTCTTGGTGCTTTGCACAAATGCAATGCATTATTTGAAGGGCTAGGCCCAAGTCAAAAGACCTAGCAGGCCAAAGTAAATTGCAAAACAATAAAAAGGGGAGAGCCCAAATGAAATTGATGCTCTGCATCATTTATAAAGGGCAGAGCCCAAAACAAATTGATGCCCTGCATCTTTTCTGGGCAAAGCCCAAATAAAAATAAAAACAAACGCAAATAAATTATTGGACATTTTTAACTGGACTTAGCCCAATCGTGGCCATAAGTCCTTGAATTAAATTGACTGAGCAAAATGGCTCTCCTAAATCAATTTACATCCGGTTCAAGGGTACATCTCCGAACTTCTCTGACGCCTATCGTTGTAATCCCTCAACGATGTCAGAGAGGTGACGGGTCCCGACGACCACACATCAATATGGACTGCGGGGTCCTTAAACTCGTGGACCGAAACGTCCTTAAACTAACATCGGACCGAAACGTCTCTAAACTAATATTGGACCGAAACGTCCTTAAACTAATATCGGACCGAAACGTCCCTAAACTAATATCGGACCGAAACGTCCCTAAACTGGCGACGGACCACCACGTCCTTAAACTGGAACAACAGAGCTTCCAAACGCTTTTTTGACGGATCTAAACGGTCCAGTTTAAGTCGATCTTAGCCCCAAACACGGCTAACGTATCCTTAAACATTCACATGGATTATAAAACTCCCAATCAACTCTGGTTCGAGGGTACATCTCCGAGCTCCTCTGATACATGTCGTTGTAATCCTTCAACGACGTCAAAGAGGCGACGAGTCCCGATGGCCAGATATTAAATCGATCACTACGTCAAGTCGATCTTAGTCCAAAACAGGACTAACGTATCCTTGACGAACGTTTAAGTTGATCTTAGCCGCAACGCGACTAATGTATCCTTAAACTAAAAACACCAAACCCAAATCTAAGTAAATACGGATTTGGACTAATCCACGTCCTACGGGCGACGGCATTACTCAGTCTCCGTATACAATCCACGGGCAACCACAAATAAAACAAACACACACGACACGAAGTGAAATTCTGGAGAAGGAGAAAGTTGTTACCGCGATGCGGTAGCGTAATTAACTGCAGGGGCTTGCGCCTGCAGGGAAGAGCGTCCCCACAATCAAAAACCCCTCATCCTGAGGGGGAATCTGACGAAGTCTGCTACATCGGCCGCATCCGTCTAAACCTCTGATACACGGTGCCATAAATCAACTTGGCATCTTCGGAGAGATAGACGGATAAAACCAAATAGCATCTGCCCCGAACCTCAGGCCCAGACGTCCTAACGTCCCGGCCGCCGTTCGAAGGGGAACAGCTACCAGCCGAGGATAGCCGAGTAGGGTAGCTACAGGGATGCCTTTTCGTGAGGGCTTTGTTCCCTGGCGTTGTGGGGTAGGGAAGCTACCAGCCAGGGATGGCCGAGCAGGGAAGCCGCTCGGCCATCTCTTGTTGAGGGCTTTGCTCCATGAAGAAGGACCGAGCAGTGAAGCTGCTCGGTTGCCTCTTGGCGAGGCTCTGTCCGACCTTCCCATGTGAACACCGAGGAGTGGGACGGCATCAAAGACACGTGTCGTAAGGGCACTGTGAAGGCGAAGCGTCGGAGTCTTGTCATTTCAGTTTCGCATGGAGAAGCGCGACTCTTGCTGCGTGGCGCCTGCATTGTGTGTGAAACGGGCGACTGTTGGATTCCCAAGCGTCGTTGGCTATAAGATGGAATCGTTTGGAATTGTTGATTACTCGTTTCCTTGCAACCGAAACGCAAAAATGCAGGACTTCCCCTTCACCATCGAAGACATCGTAAGCTTCAAGGATGTCTACCTCTATGACCCGTACTGCACTGAAGACACGGTGCAGTTGGTAATAGGCAGGATCGAGGACCACTTCGGCCGATTGCTTCCCCGGCGGTCCTCCCTCCTTCAGCTGCTGATGTATTCCATCTGGAGGGCGTCGCCGGAGCTTTACAACCCCTTATCCGAAATGTTGTTCGATGAGGCCATAGGCAAGCTAAGGTCTCTGAGGCGCTTCGGCCTGATCTCCGCGAGCCGGCTAAACCGCTCGGAAGTGCTCGTCCGTGAGTGCTACCAGTTGAGGCTCGACGCCGAAGTTCGCGGGGGGGAAGGGGATCGGAGGCAGAGGTTAGACGCTGTGAGGGCTCGGCTAGAGGAGATATGCTCAGAGTACCACGAGCAGTGCTCTCTGCACCCCATTCCCCTGCTATTGTAATAATAATTTTTTTTCTTTTTTGTGTACGGCTGAGGAGCCGACGGTACCTTTTGAATGAATAAGATTTTTTTTCCTTTCTGCGATACTCTATTAATCCTTTTATTGTATAAACAAAAGATCTTAGAAAGATGGTACATTGCTTTGAAAAGAAAATACATGCTAGTAGATTCTTTTATTCATGCAGCTTGAGCCCCCCATACGTCTGCTGGTATCTGTGTTCGGCATGGGGTACCGGGCTTCGGGGGTAGCAGTTGCATGCTCTGCTAACACTACCATGATCTGGCCGATGGTCTGCTCGGCTGGAGGGGGACGCTGCTCCTGCTCGCGGTCAGCTTGCCGCTTGTCCCTCAGGTACGCCGCGAGGTGCCCCGAACGGATCAGCTCCTCGATATAATCTCGGAGTTGTTTGCAGCTCTCCGTTGAGTGGCCCAGCGACCTATGAAAGCCGCAGTAGGGGCCCCGGATTCGCTTTGAAGCCGAGCGTGGGATCGGGGGGAACTTGAAGAACCCTTCGCCTTTGGCCTCCTCAAGTAGCACAGTCTGGGAGACATTAAGCGGCGTGTACTCCTAAAACTTTGGGGGATAAGGCTTTTTCCGTTCCGGTCCTCTTCTCTTGTCCCTGGCCCTCTTTTTTTGGTCGGCTTACTCTGCTCGGGGGAGGCTTGCGTTCACCTCGGACTCGAGCTGGACCTCGCGCTCGGTCCAGGCCTTTACCTCGGCCATGGTCTTAGGTTGCGCCAGTGCAAAAGAGCGTAACCACTCCTTGTGCCTAAGACCAGACCTTGGAGCTGTGATGACCGTTTCGTCCCGGTGCTCTGGGACCTCGAGAAGGGCGTTGTAGAAATGGGTGATGTAGGCCTTGAACGTCTCCCTGTCCCCGCTCTTGATCGTGAGGAGGTGGTCGACTGTGCGCTTCTGCCGCCTGTTCCCGACGAAGTGGCCGAGAAATTGTGTGGCCAGCTCGTCAAAGGTTGAGATCGAGCGCGGCTCGAGTCCTCGGAACCAGTCTCGCCCGGCAGGATGAGAATGGCCTGGAAAGCTCAGCACTGGGCAGCATCGGAGTGGTCTTGTAAGCTCATTCCCGCGGTGAACGCATCCAAGTGGTCCTTCGGGTCAGATTTGTTGTCGAAGAGGGAGACTTTTGGGGGCTTGTTGCGGGAAGAGACATGGACCGCGAGCAGCTCCTCGGTGAACGGTTTTGTGAGCGAGTCGGCGGCATACTTATCCCCGTCGCTCGAACGGCGACCTTCCCGATGCAGACTCTCGATCTTCTTCTCGAGGGCGTCGAGTCGGCCATAGTACCCCGACGACTCGGCGTATTCTGATCCCAAGCCCCTGCTGTTGGCGGCCTGCGTCTGGCCTCGACCGCGGTTTCTCTCAATGAGGTTCCTCAAATCCCCGGGTGAGGTGGCCCTTGAGCTGCCTTGACGAGCCCCGTCTGCACGGCCCCATCGGGGGAGGGTGTGTCGGTCATGCCTTGTGACAGGCGAGCTGACCTACATTTCCTCAGGAAGGACAAGCGCGCGAAAGATCTCGGGGCGGGGCGCTCTATTGACGGACCTCGGTGTCGAGCTGTTGGGTGCCCAGCGGGTCGCAGAACGTACTGGCCCGGGGGATCCGCGGCTGTGGGAGGCAGCGAGGCGGGGGTCAGCCGTGCCGACGCGGGCTGAGTCTTCTATTCCCCCGCAGGGGTCCTGGTCCCGAGGCGGGGGAACGGCGACCTGGGGATTTTGCCCCGCCGTTTGGACGCGGACGAGCGCCTCCACGAAGGATGCGAGTGGGTCTATCTGGCCGGCGAGGGCGTTGATGGCATTCGGCAGAGGAGGCTCATCTGTGCCACCGTTGAGAGGGAGGCGGCGGTTGGCGTTTGGATCGTCTTGATGATCGCTCGCCATTGGAGTGAGATCGGGAGGCAAACTTTTGTTTTTGTGGAATCTAGTTTCCCACAGACGGCGCCAGCTGATGGAGGGTAGGATCTCCTTCAGATGTTGCTTCCCGTTGATCTGCGGATGGCTGCGATGTGTGACTGAGACTGGATCTGGAGGCTGTCGCTCCTGAAGCGTGTGGATCTCAATGGGTTGAGGTTGTGGTTGCCGAGTTACCTGTAGGGAAGTCCCGGGGTGATTGTACCACCGAGGATCCTCCGACGATCAAGTTAGTCTAGAGATCCGAGCAGAGTAACGGCTTAGTGGAGTAGAATTGGCTTACCTTGACCGTCTGAAAGAGGGGTATAAGTAGCGGTGGCAGCAGGCGCGAGAATCACGCCGGCCGCTATGCTCCCGACGTCACGCCCGCGTGATGAACGGGACCTCCCATTAATGGCGAGATAGGCTCGTTAATGGGGGATCGCGGTAGCGTGGAACATGGGATGTGGCCGGCGGAGATCTCGCGCATGGCGAGATTCGCAGGATGGCGGTTACGCCTGCAAGCGGTGCTGTTGGTCGGTCGATGAGACCGAGGAAGATGACCTCGGCGGGAGAGCTCGCGGACGAGCGGGAGAGCCGAGGTATCTAGTTTCTGCGGTAGCTCGGGAACGAGCTGTGAGGCCGAGGAGGCCAATTGTGCTGGGACTCGGAGGCGAGCCAGCCTCGTCGGTAGGACAGGCATAGGAGGAGTCTGGTAGGCCCTTGTAGGTCCTTTCTTGCATGCTCTGAGACACATCATCTGCCACGTGTCATGATCTGGGAGGTCACCGATATCGAGCATCATCGGGGGGCAATTTATAAGTTTTAAATTTCGAGAATGGTTACGTGCAAATGGGACATAAGTGAGGACGCTTTCCTGCATTTTAGCCTATAATTAAATATATTGGGTCGGTCTAAATTATGTTTAACGAATCCGGATGCTTCGCTCGTATTGTCCCAGCTTGAGAATTTCGACGGTCGAGATCAACCGAAAACAGGAGGCCCAAGATTTGGTGGGTCAGGAGAGGGGATCTGATGGCTCATGCTTGGCAAGAAAGGCGTGCTTGCAAGGGGAGGATCCTAATCATAGGTTTTACGGTCCTCCGGTAGCCAATCGCTAAATCTCACCGGAGGTAACTGCATCCTGGATACTATAAATATCGCGCCATCAGAAGCGCTCAGTTTCGTACTGACTCCAAATAGTCCGTGGCATATCTGTAAATATGCGTGCTCTTTTATTCGCACGAATGCAAACCCTAGGGTTTCCCCAATTTTGAAAAATGGGGGAGATTTTTTTCCCTTGACCCTTTAAAAAGCCACGATTTTTGATTTAAAAACCCTTGGATTCTAACGGCTTCGAGATCTCTAACCTCGCTGAGAATTTTGCCTAAAAGGTAAAAAATATCCCCCCTTTTTCCTCTCTAGTTGATTTTGGGTTCTTAGTTTGCCAACTTCCTTTGATTTTATCTCATAATTCGCGTTATTTGTGCGAATTGTTTTCTGTTTTTGGATCTAAGATTGAATCTGAAGCCTTAGTACCGTTGAATTTGGGGAAGTTTTTGCGGAATCAGTTGTGTCAGTTCTTAGCATTGATTGAAGTAGTAGATGATCACGAAAAAATGTTGGAGAAGTCAACTTTATTTGCTGTTAAAATCCCAACTTTATAGGTTATTTTTAAACCAGAAATTTAAAGTTGGCATCTTGTTTTAGTTTTGATAAGTTATGGCATCAACCCCTTGGAATTCCCTCTCGGAACCCCCTATGATCGAGCAAGTGATCACCGAATTCTTTGCCAAAAGCCTCCACATCATACTTGAATCCAGGTCTCCTTATGTCTCATCTCGGAACTATTTTGCGGACCCTTTCATTTCGTCCCCATCATCTTCATCATCGTTATCATCATCACCGAGTAGCTGTCCAAGGGATAAGTGGTTTGATTTGGCCTTAAAAGATTGCCCGTCAGCGCTTGAGAATTTTGACATATGGCGGCAGAGCGATCTTGAACCATTGGTCGTCGACGTGATTTTAGTTCGAAGGAGGTTAAAGGAGCCGAATAAAAGGAGCGAAAGGATTGTAGAGAGATGGGTTATCCAATATGAGAATCAGAAAAGCTACAGCTCTTCAAAGGAGTTGCATTCAAGTGCTAAGAGAAGTGGTAGAGGTAGAGGTAGTAGCTCTCGCTCGTTGGATATTGCTTCCTTGTATAAGAGAACATACAAGAGAACGAAAATACTGCTTCGGTCCTTGTATACTACAGTTAGGCTTTTGCCCGCTTATAAACCTTTTCGAGACCTTAATTCCTCTGGCCGAATCTGTAATTTTAGCCTCTCCCACAAAATTTCCTCTTTTGTTGAGCCATTCACTCAAGTAGCGGAGGCAAAGATGAAACAATTTAGTTTTGTGCCTGTTGATACACATTTCGGTAGGCTATCCTTGTCGGTTTCATATCTCCCAACACTGGAAGATTTGAATGCAACTTCAGAGCCTTGTGCGCCAATTTCTACACAAATTATACCGGATTATGTTGGGAGCCCTACAACAGAACGCCTTAAGACGCTTCACTCTCCTTCCTTTGCAGGGTCACTGCCTACCTATATTTCATCAACCCGAAGGCATAGTTGGAGCAATGATCATAAATCACCTTCAACATCTCCCTCTCCTTCACCTACGCACTCGGAGTCTCATGCTTTGCATTATATTCAAAGCCGCGATCTTCCTCCTCGTAGTCATCCCTTTGATATTGCTCCATCCACATCCCCAGTCTCAGACAAGACATTGCCGGTGGTTCACAAAAAGAGCACGAGTCTCGATGCGTATTGGCCTTCACCTCCATTTTCACCATCTTCGTCCTCTTCTTCACCGAGCCATATGCGAAATTCTCTTCCAAGGTTAGAGAGTGACCCAGTTAACATACCAAATAGGGGAATACGACAAGGATTGCCGCCATCTCCTTCTCTAAAGGGTGGGAAATCTGGATTTTATTCTCATAAAGATCTTAGAGCTCAAGCAGTTACTACCTCTGCATCTCATACTTCCTCTCCTGAAAGGAAGTTGCAACCAAGGAAAGGCTTGGGTGAGCTTCTTAAAGGCATGACCCTGCAAAAGGTAATAATCTAACATTGTATCATGGTGTAGAACTAAGTGTGATAATAGCAGAAATCACATTTCTAGTATCAACTTCTTCTTTTTTGACTTTTTTGTTTCAGATATTATATTCTGGGAAAGATGAGGTTGGGGAATTATTTGGACGGAAGTTGTCACCTTGCGCATCTCCAAGGGTCCCATCTGTGAACTCAAGTAGATTTTCTTCCCTGGATGAGTTTGATGATGGGTTCTCACACCCATTTGCTGTAGATTATGAAGATCTAGCAGGCTCGTCCAGGTATGTTCTAATGTAATTATTTCATTTTCATGCATCCTTCACAAAATGACATGATCTTGATATAAGATTGTTGTGCTGTGTTCAGTTGTGTCTATACTAATTTGACTTCAGAAGTCTCGGAGCCTAGATTTTGATTTGCAGCCCAATGGTCATAGGCATACAATTATTGCACATGGCTCCTAAGCGATAAAAGAAAGAACTCTTCTTCTTTCTTTTTTGATTATCTTCCTATATGTGTAAGGACGGTTATTGTTTTGTTTTATTTGAATGGATAATGTGCATGGTGCACTATGCACACAATATAGGGTAGCAAATATATGCACATGCACAACATTATTTTAAATTCCGTGATAATATAAGATGGAGTAATAGGTCCAGTAATGTGCATGTGTATCAAGTGTCATGAAAGTATTTGGTAGAAACATCCCATGCTAAAACACAAATTTACAAAGCTAAAACAACTTGAAAGGAACAACAGCTACTCTAAGACCAATTGCAAAGTCTGAAACCCCACCCCACCCCCCAACCCCAAGAGTAGCAACATCAGCACCAAAATCAGCAGGATGCAACCCATCAGTGGAAGAGGTGGAAGAACATAATAATAGCTCTACTCAACCCTACTTAACATCATCGACATGTCTTTGGACACCAATCCCCCATTAGAAACCCACTTAAGTAGAAACTATCAATGATCAACATCACATCTCGCCCTTCAAGCACATAGAACAAGAGGAGAAGCTGATGATCCAATATAAGGAGTCAGCAGCTTACCGTGTTTCCATATGTCATATAGAGACCTAATTACCTGGGAGAGACTGCACAAAAAAAATCCACTAAACAGATATTATGATAAAAGAGCCTTGTTATTTTTAAATTTACCTTAAAAAACTCATCATTTGATAATCCTTTGTTTGTTTCTTTATGTGCATCGTTACCCCCCCCCCCCACACACACACACACACACACAGTTATCCTGTAAGTTGTCAAGTTTGATTATAATCTTCCTTCCCGGCATTATTTAATGCAGTTATTTGCATGCTTTAAAAGCTCGGAACTTTGAGATGGCATGTTTGGTAATTACTTTGTTGAAATAGGATAAACAAATAAAGCATCTTTATATACAAACGTGGATACATTTATGAGTCAAATTATACCTGTATTGTCATGCCCTAATAGGTACGGTGGTATAGTCCATAAGAGCAGTGGAGCATGATCATTTCCCCAGTGGAAAGAGCTTCAGATACATTCAAGGGTTAACTGCATTTGACACCCCTCATCTATACCGTGTATACCTTTTACCTTTCCTTAACCCATGAGTTAATGAACAGGTCAAAGGTTCTTTCTTAAGTCATATCGACTGACTCCATAGGTTTTATGTGCAATAAGCCAGGTGAATGTCGATAAGTGGTAGACGAGGTATACATAAAAGGGTGTTTATATGCCATTTTATAAACAAGCAGCTACACATTTGTTTTTATTTATCGATGGCAGTTTTGCATTATGCCCATGCAAGTGCTTGGTGAAAATTCGTCACTTTCTGTTTTACACCACCAAAGCACAAGTTGCTTGTAGTTTTGAATCGGTTTCTTTCAGGAATTTATGATTGATGAAGCAGTCGGACAAATAAGAGGTACAAATCTACCTAATGTAATTTGCTAGCTTTTTTCCCTGACACCTCCATAGGTACATACTAGATTCATACACATATGCAACAACTGAATGTACGATATATGTATGCTTAATAAATCAATGCCGTTGTACTTAAAAATAAAGTCACTAATATATAACAATAGTTCGAGGAAGGATTAGGCTCTTTGGAGATGAGGGAATAATATGAAATTTCCATATCATATGATATATCAATAACAGAGACTGATGTTTAGTCATAAATAACAGACTCCAGCTAGTCCATACAAGTGGTTTAGGCTCTTTGGACAAATCACTGTACATTCATGCATTTAATTTATGTCATAGGAAGCGATATGACCCTGAATTTGGTTCCCGTGTGATAATTAGTCTTATTTTTGGGTACTTGAAGACAGACTTTGTTACCTCTATGTTGATATCAACAAAAATGCCTTGTTGAAGTTCAACTTAACCCACCTGTAATTGTATTTGGCCACGTACCTGCACCTTTATATAAATGCCATCGACCAGATATAAATATCCTTGAATCTTATGGTACACATGACCCACATTCGGTTTTGTAGTTTTTTGTTTGTTCTGGACCAACAACTCCATTGGCATGATTTTTCGATATCAACGCGATAGGTTTTGATTTGTAAAACTGCAACTATTGGAGCAAAGCTAAAAAATTTATGGGGTGTGTGTGTGTGTGTGTGTGTGTGTGTGAGAGAGAGAGAGAGAGGCATGAAGGAGAAATAGAACGAATGTATTCGGTATCGGTTATATTTTAAAACCTTAAAACCACACCTAAATTTGTTACCATTGTGATAGATATAAGGTGATGATCCCTAGGGTCGCCCCACAACACATTTTTGAAATGTGATATAAAATGGAAAAAAGGTACATTCCGCATACCAAACACAATGGCCATGCAATGGACATATTTTGGGGATCTTTCTTCCTGACAATGAACTACTTCATTTAGTACAGAGTTTTTTCAATGCA
Source organism: Agapanthus africanus (assembly GCA_030015575.1). NCBI lineage: Eukaryota > Viridiplantae > Streptophyta > Magnoliopsida > Asparagales > Amaryllidaceae > Agapanthus > Agapanthus africanus. Next base: position 174,558,167 of record JASDDO010000024.1, read on the forward strand.
TCAGAATTGTATGTGAACTAATCCTATTTTTAAAATGGTACTTCTGATCCATTGAGACCAGCCACAATGTAGACAGAGGGTCTGCAAGCCCCTCGCATGTCCATAGCTTCCTCAATTTAGTTGAATTTCTGTAAATTGTCCTGGACCAGGGGGAAACTCTAGCTAAAGGGAAAAAGAAGATTGATTTGCTGCATGCGCATGAGTTTTAAGTCATAAAAATAAATTAATGAAATAAGTTGGAAGGTCATTGTAATTACATGTTAAGTTTGGAAATTAAATTATTAAATACCACATTCGAATATACATGGCAAGTTGGTTGGTTTGCTTTATAGGGCTGAAAACGATGATGCCCTTACTGGTGAGAATCCGGAATCTAGAGAACTTGTTCCAGTCGCGTCTTCAGATGCCCAAGTTGGTATAATTGTACGAATGCTCAACACTGCACACTCATTGCAAGGTCTACCATATTCAGGAAAATCTTCACAAGCTGTTGGTGTAGAAAAACACTCCTCTGCTTCAAGGCTTAAAAAATTTTCTGATGGGGTGGAAGAGCTGGAGAGTTACCAGCAGCAGAGAGAACTATTACTTAGGCAAGGTATACCTCAGTCATTCCAAGGTGACCAAGGCAAAAAATTTACTTCTGAGGGCCCACAATAGTTTTAGCGATGGTGATTCATTTTTGTACATATGTTACTCATCGAGGTATGTTAGGTTTCAACTATTGTATCTTATTAGTATTTATTACATAGACATGATAGACTACATGCTATTATGCTATAGGTAAATGCAATTGTAGTCTTGACTGTTTTATTTTTTTATCCCGTTATTGTACATATCTTCTAGGTTTTATAACCTTTTTCTGTTATTGCTAAATATAAAGCAGAAATTTAATGATTCTGTTTATTGTCGCATGAATGCTGTGGTTCATAATAGATTTTGTTCCTATTTGTGCTTTGGTAAGTTGATGGTTGAAAATATAATTAGAACCTGCTTGCTCTGTATCTAATATTAATAGTGTTAATAAACGTTCATGCTCGGTATCTGATATAAATATTCTTGTGGTCTAAAAAAAATTTAAATTGTCAAGAAAATTAACAATGGGGGATATCTATAGAAATCAAAAGTTATGGCGCCCAGTTAGCGAAAAGAATAGACGATTTTGAATCTGAAAGGGGAAGATCTAGTTCCAATTAAAATTTTCCTCTTTCTTCTACTCTATTCATTAATTAGATATGACGTGAACCTTATATAGTGAAGTTGGATTGCTCATGAAAATAACAACTTTTCATGTCTATAGCAGTAGTTCTTTTGGGATGTGTATGAAAATAACGATATGATATGACCTGCAACTTTGTTAATAAAACTATTATTGTAGCATTATGATCAAGTCATAATGCTAGTTTATGGTTCACAAATCAGTGAATTATCATTAAGAAGATATCGGAACGCACAATAATAACCAAGAAAGTTATGAAAGTTGCTTCTAATAAAAAAATGCTTGCCTAAGTTTTCTTGTTCTCTTTGTCCATTGCGAAAGTAGAATACAACCACCCAAATTTGTAGCCTTTTAATCTAGTTTCGTTGTTTGCTCTTGGGTTTATCTATGGCTTGGAGTTGATTATTTTTCAATCTCCATATCTAAATATCATATTTTCCCTCTCTGAACTTTTTGTTAGGTTTAGAAGGACATTGGTTGGTCTTTTACTGTTACATATCGAACCTCTCTAAGATCTGTAGTTTTCTCGGTCAGAAGTTTGGCACAAGGACTAACAGAGTAACAGGTCATAAAATTCTGCCATGTTGTTCGTGAAGATAGCAGGCCTGGTGATGTTAAAATGACATAGGGGGGTTAAGGACCCCAAGTTGCCAACTTGACTCGTATTCTAGCCGGTACTAAACCTGCAGTCAATTCAGCAACCTTTGAGAACTCCGATAAAGCTGTATATGAAATTAATAAAATGGACATCAAATTTCACTCTACAGGTCTGGGAGAAGCCAACTTGACTAATATTCTAGCCAATGCTAACACTGCAGTCAATTCGGAAAACTTTAAGAACCCCACTAAAACTGCATATGGAATTGGTAATATATGCACATAAATCTCATGCAATAGGTCTAGAACTGCAACTGGGAGAATCCAATATTGCTTAAAGTGAGTACAGATTTGTTATCGATGATCGTCATCATCTAGACAAAAAATATCTGACGTTAGTCGATCGCGCTTATTGCTGTAAAAGTTTAGGGGGATTCTAATTTGATACCCATTGCCAAATGGGTATCTGTGCTCTTTCGTTGTCCTATATTATTACTAGGTTACTACCACTTATGTCTTGTATAACTTACGACATGGACTGAACATCGAACAATATAAGCTTTAGGTCTAGCAATGTTAGGTCTATAACAACAGTATCTTTAGTGAGATCTAAGACCAAGGAGTGGGAAGTTGACTTTTGCCTTCTTAGTTCAGGGTGTTGATTTACTAAGCTGTTATATGCTATAGACCTGCTTACCAAATCGATTGCGGAAATGACCCTTAATGGAGCTCAATGAAAGAAAATGATTGATATAGGAACACCAATATATGGAGGGGGGAAAAAAGAAAAAAAAATTGTGCTATAATTGAGGAAACAACCCTTAATCGAGGAATAATGTGACTCAATCATTTAGGATTGTGGTAAGCTTCTGCGGAGCATAATTTCCTCGATTAGAAATCTATGGTCATATATAGGATCCTAAAACTTCCGCGGATCTTTTGTAAAGCAGTATCAACACTACCGCAGTCTGAGAACTCACCGAAACTATATGAAATGATTGTTATGCTTGTGAGCTCTCATATTATAGGTCTAGAACTGCAACTAGGGAATGCTAGATTTTCCAAGTACATGGAGATTCTAGTATAAGGATTCTCATTAGCTAAGCAAGAAAGCATGTGACTTTAGTTGATCATCTGTATCGTTGCAAATGTTAGTAGTGGTTCTTATTTAATACCTATTGCAAAGTTGAAGAGATACAAAAACTTGCTGTCCTGTTGTGTAGAGACATAAAAGCTTAGAGTTTATGGCTTATGACATGGATTGATCAATTATAAGCTTTGTTTCTTTATTCCTCATCTACCAATGATAGGCCTATATCAAGATTTAGTGAGATCTACTTAATTTTAAATCACAAAGGAATCTATGAAAATCATGTAAGTGAATCAAGGAGTTGGAAAATTTTAATGAAAGGAAAATGGAGTGGCTGTACTAAATGGTTAGTTCAAAATTCAAAGTTTAAGCCTTGATGAGAACGAATTTTTTATTGGAAATTTTCAAGGAAGGAAGTTGGTCGGTTTAGATCGAAAGAAAAACCAGTTTTGAATTCTTTTTTAGGTTAATATGCGACCAGTGATTTAGATTTAAAGACATAAAATTATAAATTTTCCTTTATAATTAGGAACATATTGGTTACGCAATGCATTATTTGTAACATAGGAAATGATTGTTGCCCTAGTATAATCTCATCCTGTAAACTTAACTTCCATAAAGCAACTATGATTACTCATGTAATTTCAAAGATTAGCATATATTCAAATACCCTTTAGGCCTTTACTGTCTTATAGCATAGAGACATCAAATGATTAGATTTACTATTATAAGCTACAATAGTTAGGTATCGATTGATCGATGGAAGAATATTTCCTCGTATGAAAAATAAAACCTAAAAGTATACTGAAAAAGGGAACAAGACACGCCACAAGTTTCCCACTGCAAGATACGAATCCAATTCCTATAAGGAAAAAAGATTAAATAAAAATATGTTATAAGTTTGTGAGAAAATATGAATCAATCTTTATACCCTTTATCGTTATATCTATCTTTTTTGGGGCTTTTTGTGCTTTTGTTGCTCCTTTTGTGGTCTTTAGTTTTTGAATGGGGATTGAGAAGCTGGAAGGCTTTGGGGATTGAAGCCACATGTAGAAAGTGGGGCCCATGGAATTTTGTTGTTGATTTTTAATTAAACACTAATGGGGAGGTTTAAGTGTGTAGTGGCATTGGATTAGCAAGGATAAGATATGCTTGAGGTGTTTGTGATAGGGAATTTTTTTTTTTTTGCGCCAGTGGGAGGTGGGTTGTGCCTTGGCATTTTGGTGAGAGTGGAAGTCTTTGGTGATGGACATGTTTGCATGGTTTGAATGTGTCAAGACTGAAATGTTTGAATCTAATTTGATACTTCAGAGTGAAAATTTTGAATCTAATTTGGTTGTCTAGTATGTTTGTTCTTTTTGGTATACTGAAATGTTTGCAGCAGACGAATAATTTCCAGTTTGGAAATGGAGTTGGGATAAATGTAGTTTATTTTTAAGTGGAGGTAGGAGGATTCAAACTATGATTTTCAAGCCAATTTCAAAAATGGAGTTTACAAAACTTTGATCAGATTGGAGTGAGTTGAGGTAACTGTAGTTATCTCAACTCCAAAACGGTATCCAAACAAGCTAAAGTTAGGATTTTGAAGTTTGATTTTGCTAATTTTATGAAACTACGGTTTAGAAAGCTTAACTCCATACCCAGACGGGGCCTTAGTGAAGTCGGACCAAACCTTTTAGCAGTTTTGTGAAATTAACATTGTCAGCTGTTATACTAAATCTAGTTTAAAAAAAGGTTAAAATTGCGTTGGTCGATTGTGAAGTTTTATTAAATTTTCCAGGGAGTCTTGCTCAATATCTGGCTCTATTTTGATGTGGAAACCGTTGGATGATGATCTTGTATGTTGATGGTCACATTTTGTAAGCCTTTTATTAGATTGGAGTCGATTATGACATAAGCTTGGTAAAAGATTTGAGACATCATTTGCACCCCAACGATCTTTCTAATATCAATCTTCAGATTAATGTCAGATGCTTTGTGTTCAAAAACTATGGACAATCAAGTGCTTGAGATAAATTCTATAAGGTTAGTTCATAGGCTGAAAAATATACCATCCTGCCTGTTGGTCAGGTTAGAGCTTACGGGTCAATACCAAAAAAAAAAAAGAGTTGCTTGTCAAATTTTTATTTTTATTTTTATTTTAGAAGTAGTAAAAATAATTGTTATGGGAAATTACATTCTAAGCAAAGTAAAGTTGTAGTCTGAGATGTGATTTTTGATAATGTAGTTTCCGATGTTGTTATGGGTTTTTCTAATTCTTCTTTTAAAGAAGCATTAAATAAAAACACTAAATTAAAACTTGTTACCTTGAATCACAATGAATGTTATTTTTACTAGTCCATCTCAAGCTCCTCTCTGTATGGATTTAAATATTGTTTTCATGTGTCAATTATCAAGTATTGTTTTACCCAAAATCTTAAACTTTTAGTTTGTGGGATAACCACATATATATCAAAATAATATAGTTCTTTAACACTCCTCCTCGCGTGCATTTGAATTTTGGACCATGTTGAACCCATGACCGTTCGAACTAATGCGTTTTGATACCATATCAAGAACCATTGTATCCAACGGCTTAAGCTGTTAGGTTGTGGGATGAATGTGTATATCAAGACAACTTTATACTTCAACATTCTACATCAAATATATGAAATATCTATAAAATCTATAGATGTTGATAAAAACCATTGTTTGTTAGTGCCGGTCCCCACTCATTTAAGAATATTGCATTTCAAAATTAATGACAATCTTATTAATATAATTTCTTTTCATTGAAAAACTGTAGGTCATACTATTTTGAAGTCGATCTGCTCTACCTATTTAAAAAACCCTCTAAACAAGTGATAAAATGATTAGATTCACAACATCTAAATACTAGTGTCAAACACGAGGTCTTATCATATTATGTTTGTCTATGATGATATGGACACCTATTTCAAGTGGTTAGGAAAAATATTTCCCTTTTGAATTATAGATATAGCAAGTGAAATAAATACTCCTGAAGGACACTAATGATCGGAGGTGATCGGTTAGCGATTGCAGGTTCTATTAGCGATCGGCAGCATCGAGGAAGTGGTTGTTGGAGGTGGGTGTTGGCAAGCGGTTTCCGGCATGATCATTCTTGAGGGACGGTGGGCAACTATTGTCGGTGGGAGGTTATCACGGCGGTCGTCTGTGAGCGGTTGTGTTGGTGGTCATTGACAGGCGGTTGGCGGCGACTGCCGGCTAAGTCGACGGTGGTTAGTTAGCGGCGGCGTTGGTCGGTAGTTGCCTACGGAGTTTATTCACCCTATCCCTTCCAATTTGCTACCTCGTCACAATCCATTACAAATATCTACTTTTGTTTGGTGGTGATGTGCAGTAGCATATTGTTAAGATATGTGGATAACATAGTCTCTCGTTAGAAAAACTATGAGATACATGGGTATAAGATATAAAATGGGTCAAAACTCAACAAGGCTTGGGTCTTATTGATGGAACCTACTTATATTAAAAGCCCGTGTACACTCATATATAAAAATATACAATCACCCCTCTCGAAACTTGACATGGTGTCAGAGCTAGGTCGAACACCTCTGAGAGAGAACAGTCTACATGCCTCTGAGAGACTGGCCACTACATGTATCATTACGCCTCTGAGAGAGCCGTCTACATGCCTCCGAGAGACGCCTCTACACATGTTGTACGATCTAAGTGCAACGTTACCACGTTGCACGTGAGAGGGGGTGTTAAAATATGTGAATGACATAATCCCACATTGGAAAAACTATGAGAGGTACATGGGTATAATATATAAGACGGGTCATATCTAAACAAGGCTCGAGTCTTATTGATGGAACCCACTTATATTAAAACCCATGTACACTTATATGTAAAAATATACAATCACCCCCGTTGAAATTTAACACTAAAATGAAGTGGGACCCAATCACGAAAACCTTATGCTCCATTTGTGGATAAAATCCATATGTTCCATTATCCATTTGGCAATTTGGCATGAAAACCACGAAGACTCTAGAGATGGGAAAAAGGCTGTAACCTTATCACTAAAGCGCAACTCTAAAATTAGAAGATAAGAGGTTTTTAAAATGAAGCAAATAATGAATGAGATGGTCACTATGGGCGGGCAGTGGTGCATGGTTCCATTATCTAATATGTGTTGTTATCACGGTTTTAGTTTATATGTAAATATAAGATCACTACATTGATTGCAGGAAAATATATATACCCATACTTGATGAATATTTGCTTGAAAATTTCGAACTAAAATGTAGATGGATAAAAACTGGTTCGATGCCATGCTGTGCCATGCTATTGAAATACAATCATTATTGGGAGATGGAGATGGGAGATGGAATAGACTTTGGTACAAGGTTTAGCTATTTTGATACAAGGTTTAGGGAGATGGAAGTGGTTAATAATCAGTTGACTATTTTGATACAAGGTTTAGCAAGATCTCGCATTAAAATGTACAAGGACTTCGCACATGATGCTTGTATGTGTATATATTAGATATATGAGAATGATGGAGGGAAGAGGCCCCACGAGACATTTTGTGTTAGGTGGCAGCATAAATCACATCCTACACCATTTTATTCAATGATCGGCACCGGCCATCTTGATCTTCATCGTCTAACATGTCGATACACCAAATTTCATGTGCTTTCAACACCTTTTCACCGTTGATTTAGTGGGTGCAAAATTAACGGTTTACAACAATAGAACTTTTTACATTGCTAAATCGATGGTGAAATGGTGCTGTAATCATATGAAATTTGATGTATCGACAAATTCAAGGAGTGAGATCAAATTGGAAAGTGCCGTCGAATAAAATGGTGAAGGACGTTCTTTTCCGTCTAACGCAAAAAAACATCCTTCCTCCGTTATTCTCTAGATATATTATGTAGAATAATAAATCATATAATTTAAATATTTAACATGGTGGACCACTGGACCACATCAAGTAATTTTATTTTTATGTGTGTGTGGGAGAGAGAAAGAGAAAAAGGGAATTAGAAAAAGACAAACTCTTTGTGGCGGGGATAGCTTGAAAGGGTATAGAAATTTTTTCGCTTTTTTGAATATTTCTTTAAGGAAAATGAGGAAAAATAAAACACACAACCTCCCTTCACTTCTAATTATAATAGCAGAAATTCTAATTATAATAGTAGAGATTAATTAAAAACGTAAACATATGATAAAGTTTGATGTGAATTAAGAAATAACAAACTATAAAAGACCTATCAAAAATCATGTTGATAAAAAAAATTGTGGATGAACCAAGACTCTATAATGAAGCAAGTCTAGATCCAAGTATTTCTAAACAACTCATGCATTGTGTATGTTTCCATATGAGTAAATCTTTCGAACAGCTTCATTCGTCTTATTTGTCGTTTAAGATGCATACCTTTTGTCTACAAACATGAACTTTTGTTCTCACAAGACTGTAATACATGAACAATACATGTTCTATTGTTATCATGGATGTCAAACAAAAAGCAAGATTGAGATCTTTTGTCAATCTCATATTCCCATTTATCTTAGGACACATATTCTTACCAATTGAAACTTGTTTTAAAAAAAAATGAAGCACTCTCCAAATTAGTAGACCCAATAATGAAGTAAACAACTCAATTAGTAGATGCATTATGAAACAAGTAACTAAAAGAGCGGCCAGTGAAAAAAGAATCGTGATGCCACTGGAGTTGGCAAACTCAGCTCCCACAAATTTTTATTATTACCCCTTGTGGTTCTCATGTTGGACAAAGCACTCATAGAGCCAACCACCTTCCGACACGTGACAGGTGGGCCCCACTCGGGGCTGACATTGTGCCACGTGGGAGCCTGCGCTGCGTCAAAAATGGCATGGGGCCCAGCTGGAAAAGGAGTTACAGTAATTAAGTGGAGGCTCCAAATGATGGAGGGTGATTAAATATTAATGGACCTCTTAATTAGTGTTTGAGAAAAGAAGCTTAGCTAAAGAATGTTTAGTATCTGATACGTTTGCACCTGTGTATGTGTTTGTATATTGCTGCTAAAATTTACTTTTCCCTTTAAAAATAAAGGAAAGAAAATTGCTCCAATAGTGAAATAATCATGATGGAAAATTTTATTAGTTTACGCTGATAAAGGTATGGGTTGCATTTGACACATAAGTTTCGTGTAGATTTTGCAAAGTGTGGTTATTTAGAGGACCAAATTACAAATTTCATGTTGAGATTTGTAGTTTATATAAGAAAGATTATAGAATTTACCTATACTATTAGAATACAAGAGGTACACGAGTGCGGCAATTTCTTATTTTTTTAATTAAAAAAATCATAAAATTAAGAAAATTTCCTCACCTTCTTATAATTCTAAAAGCTCCACCTCTACTCGACTGCCTTTCTCCCTCTCTCATTAACAAATATATGCATCTTTAAATTAGAGAATTTACACACAAAACACCCTTAAACCCCTTTTTTTAATAACTTGTAAGTTTTTCATATATTTATTTAATATTTTAGGGGAGAGAGTTTCAAATTGAAATTTCAATGGAATTCTTTATAAGACACATAGCAGGAAATATTCTCATAAATTAAGAAAAATTAAATTTTAGCAGCTTTCATTAATCAGTCGACTATCTCAGGACTTTAAGAATAATTATAACAATCCGACAAAATATTATTATTTTATTCTTATTAAATATCAAGCTTATATATATTTATACAAGTGCAGCGCGGTGATCAAAAATCTTGTATTCTTAATTTTTAGAAATATACGACCATAGGGGTTTGCAGAAACATATGACCCTAGGGGGATTGCCTAAAATCTTTTTCAACCATTTAAATTCCTCTTAGCTTGATATTTTTAAAAAAAAGAGAAGCCATGCATTATTTTCCAATCCTAATGTATCTAAAATCGCTAGCTAATCCATGATAGGCATTGGTAATTGTCACATCCCCTCACCAACAAGCACCTACACAAATGGCAAAACGTGCTTTCATTTTTGTGGGCCACGCCCACTTTCTCCCAAACTCCATTAAAATTCCCTTCTCTCTTAAATTAATCTCAAAATGCTTTTTTGGCTCCCTCCCTCTATAAATTCTCCCTTCAAACAAATCCCATCGAAATTATAACTCAAACTTCCAACACCACCACCACCTAACAACTACAACTACTACTACTACTACAACAACAACAATGTCCTCTACAATTTTACCTCAAGTTTACTCAAGAAGGCTCTTGCTACACAATCCACTATCCATGCCGGGTACACCCGTATCGATCCCGGTGTCATCGGATCCCACCACACCCGAAACACCCGGAAGCAGCACCTTCGATGCCAACGTGGTCATGATCCTAGCCGTCCTTCTATTCGCGCTAATATGCGCGCTCGGGCTCAACTCGATTGTTAGGTGCATCCTTAGGTGTTCGGACCGGATCATGATCGAACCCGAACCCGGTCACGCAATCCGGATCCCAACCACCGGGGTCAGGAGAAAGGCGATTCGGGCGATACCCGTGAAGGTATTCTCGCCCGAGTTGAAACTTAACGGGTCGGGTTCGGAGTGCGCGATCTGCTTATCGGATCTTGTTTCGGGCGAACGGGTCCGGGTTTTGCCCAAATGTTGCCACGGCTTTCATGTGAGATGTATTGATAGGTGGTTGATGGCTCGGCCATCGTGCCCCACGTGTCGGCAATGTTTATTTGCGACGGCTCAGAAGAGTTCGGATTGCAGCGAAGCGGGTCGGAGCGAAACGGGAACGGGTTTGGATGCGGGTTTTGTCCATACCATTGTTGTGCCTTTGGAACCAGAAGGGTTTGTGCAAAATTATAGAGGAGTGAGTTAACTGGAGAGCTGAGATGAGCTTTAGAGAAAGTGTACATATTTAGGCACAGGGGGTAACAAGTAAATGAAAAGATGTACTGCATTTGCTCATCATATATTCATATTAATGCAATTGTAAAATGTCATTCTTATTTAGACTCAATTCACAAGTCCTCAAGAATTTCAAAACTCCTTGTTAGTTGGTATGTTACGTCCATTCAGAGGTCAACACATTAAGACAGATGATTTATTGTGGCAATCTGTTACGAGATAAACAAACATACCATTTTAGTAAGATGGTGTTTACATATATAAATCTTTTTTCCCCTTTTCTAACCATTACATTCAAAAGTTTTCTTATACACTGGGATGCCGACATATTTGTTCATTCAGAATTTGACAAGTCGAGATAGGTAAGTTTGTGAAATCGACCTTAAACTTCGGATATTCTGTGTTAGATAGCATATTCATAAGTAATAGAGCTTAATATGCCCATCTTGGCCTTTAAACTATTCCTTATAAATTGAAATATGGCTAATATTTATTTGTTTAAGTGATTTGCCAAGCAACATGATTTCTTTAATCCTTAGTTTACACCCCCATGTAAGGTTAAACTAAAATTTTAAGGGAAAGAATAGTATGATGTGTATATTAAGTTGAACTTAAAGCTATCTTAGAGCTAGCACATTCACATAGCAAGTATGAAATGGTTTAATATCTTCAATTTTATTTGGGGGTGGATTCACTTTGCATGTTTTTCCACTAAGATGGACTTTTAATCGAATTGAAACTCTTAACTTTTCTAAAGTAGTAGACAAGTAATTAGACTAAGATTCTATATTTAATTGCTTGATATGCTCTGTTTATTTTTATATTACTTTGGGTGGTGGACGCGTTAAAACCAAAAATAGTAGTATATTTTTTTTAAAAGCTAACACTGAAAGGTAGTGTTTTTACCATTATAATGCAACCACTCCTTTTTTCTTTCAAGTTGAGTTTTGAGGTGAAGGAAACATGATACATGCCACATTAGAAAAAGATAAATTGTTTACAATTTTACAGAAACACGACAAATTGTAGAATTGTTTGAGGACGCCCGAGCATACAGTTCCACTGTATTTCCTATAGTCGAGAGACATTCATTAATTCATATCATTGGTTACGAATTTTTTTTTCCACTGTGAATAATGCCATGTATTAGATCCGTATATTATGGCTTAAAAGAGTATTTATTAGCATTTTAATATATAAATACATTTTCATATCGAAATGAGTTTTACTCGGCTCTCCCAGAAGAAGTGTTTTGTCTCGGCCACAAAACTCATGGTATTTATAAATAATCCACCCAAAAGTGAAAGATTAGACGACCATCTAATGCATGTGAATCTCAGATGCATTGTTCAAGTGTGTATACTATCATCAAAAGAGTTTTGGTGCGGATGTGGGCCCTCAGTGTAACATGAAAGAAAGAGAAATCACAGAGTGTGGGAATGACTCAACATTGCCTTCAACTCTTGTGACGACACAGAAGTTTCCTTTTCCTTTTCTTTCCTTGTTCTTTTTCGGCTCCGAATCATAATAATAGAATAATGGTGTTGGGCTCACTGTGGACTTTGAAAGTCCATTCTCCCATTGTTTTCCCATGTGATACGAGGGGTCAAACTTGGTCCTACACTCGGTGGTGTGTTCCAGAAATTGTGGCTTCTCTGCTGGCATTCCAATGAGATGGGAGATCAGATGCATCTGAAGAAGTAGGGATGTAGACGGATGAGAATAATCCGAGATGGATCTGTCTCGGTATCCCATCTTCGTTGAACAAGGATAGTAATTTTTTATTTTACTGATGGCTACTATCTTGTATTCGTATTCGCATCCATCAACGTTTACTAGACATGGATATAGTAACAGGTCTACCGGATACAAATATGATAATACATATACTCTCTCCGTATCATATCCGTATACATCTAAATCCTAATCCTTTGAAAAACCGGTGTATATTCAATATTGTGCCATCTTCATTTATATATCAAAAAATTTCAATCTCCAAACAATTAGTGGAATTTATATATTTTTATATATCTTTGGCATCCATAAACTTTGAGAGGCATATGTGGTTGCGGTCAACGCAGCCAAAAAGGACAACACGTAGTGCGAGCCTTGGAATTTAAGTGGGCAGGGTTCACACTCATGGCGGTTAGAGGGATTGCTCGTCTAAACTAGAACCATTTTGGATTTGCTCTTGTATCCCCAAACAAAGTCCATGGTTTCTACATACCAGTTCAAAACTTCTTTCATTTTAATTCTAATGCCAAAAACGAGCACTGTATTCCTAACAGAAAAAAACGCCCTCGAATAAAAGATGGTATAGGTCTACCAAATGATTACTCGTGGTATAACTTCACTCTCTATGGTATGAGGTCAATGATTCAATTTTCGAAGAGGTAGCATCGAGAAAAAAATATATACATTCAACTCTGAGGCAGATAAAAAGGCAAGAAATCTATATCAAAATGCCAACTGGAAATTTAATAATTTGCAAAGCAGTTTTAAACCATTTTATTGCAACTATATCAACTCTTATATTTGAGTCATATCAAAATGCCAATTGCAAATTCAGAAATCTAAACTGGAAGTGGAGAATCACAGCTGCACTTTCTGCACTTTCATATTCACCGGCAGAAATTGTAAATGATAAAATAAAAAAATAAATAAACACATCGAATAGACATTAAGTTTGTTTTTGTTTCACTTCTGTTCCCAGGACCAAACATTAAGAAGTTTGTTGTATCTTGAGACTGGCAATGTTTATTGGTTAAGTTCATATGTGCATCATACACATTATTCTTAATATTGTCTATATTTTTTATTGCAATTATAATGATGATAACACTTTCATCAACAGCAATAACCGACAATTAGTTGGTCTGCCATTTGCTAGTGCCCAATGGCGATAATCATTGCAGAATCATCTATGGTGCAAAAATGAGCTGGTAAAGATAAGATCACACAAATTGTGAGCAAGTGTAGTATGCAGTGCACACAAAAGTAGCAATCATTATCGATGAATCATAAGCAGCAGATAGAACTTCACTCAAAAGAAGCAAACTTCAATAATTTTACTTTAGTTTTTCAAAAAGATTGGGAGCAACCTGCACCAAAAAAAGTGCAATTTTTAAAAGTCAGAACTCTTTAGATCTAGTGCATTACCATTGAGTTAAATTATTATGATTAAAAATAGAGGGGCTGATATTGAAAGAGATGCACTCACACATTTGTCGATGCATGACCAATAATCAAAATATTGACCGGTGCAATGCTTGTGCCCAGTTTCGTCCTCTTTGATTCTCTTGACACATTCCTGTAGCGAGCAAAGATATTGTCAGCGATGAAATACTTAGATTTGATGGAGAAAAAGATTCTATAAGATGGGCTCGTTGCCGGTTATACACTTCACTTTCTTGTTGTTTCAAAGATCAGAAAACATAAATTGCAGGAAACCTTCTTACTTATGGTTGTATAGCATAAACCCACCCAAATCTTTATTCTTTTCATGCTTCTCATTGTGGAAATTTTGTTCATGTTACTGTTTTTTCATAGTCGACATATCAACTACATAACAACTGTTGTAGAAGAACAAAATAAAAGAATCCAAAAACTCTCATTAAAGATAACTACAACTTGCTCGATATTCATATAAAGTTTTTACGCATTTGGGTTGATACGTCATATGAAGGGATTGGAATCCCAGTAGGATAATTTTCTGGATATGGATATGGACTTTTAGGTTGAATTGACTAGGATACTTTGCCTTTGGACCAGGACTTGGATAATTTTGTTGGACTTCTAATGACATGACAATCTTTATTGTTTACTTCTGAAAAATATACAAAGTTGGTTGAAACTAATTATTATTACTAAATTAGAATAAATCAATTGTTTCCTATAATGAAAATATTATTAGAATTTCATCATGAAAAACAAATTAAATAGTTAATTTTTTTACGTAATTATTAATAATAACTAAATAGTAATCATATTAGACTTCGCATATCAGTTGACAATGTTTCCAAAAGAGTCTTGATCTCATAACTAGGATTGGTGTATTTATAAATAGATGAGCATCCACTAGATTTGAGTCCATCATTCTAATAAGCATATTACTAATTTAATATGTCATGATTCATTGTCAATTTGAATCATGTCTTGAAGCTCGGATCTAAATATATCATTAAAATGACCTGCTACTTAAAATACTTTTTATATTAATACATAACCAATGTGACAGTAAATATTTTGGGAATATCTTTAACCAGTGCAACTAGATTAAAACTTTCTTATGAGTTGATGTGAATCTCTCTCAATATTTTTTTAGAACAGAGCATGAAAGAGAAAAACATGAAGAGAAGTTTTGTAAACATTGCATATATACAAGTGACTTATGTGATTGATAACTAGGAATATCATATTTCATACATATTACAACAACTGAGCCTTTTATCCCAAGCATATGGGGTAGGCTACATGAACCAACATGACAATTACGCCGGGTCCAATACATGGATCCTCCGCCTCCACTCACTCCTATCGAATAATATACTTTCATTGAGGCCTTTGGCAACCATATATTTTCGTATCACCTCCATCCATGTTTTCTTCGGTCTTCATTTCTCTCTTTTGACATTGCATATATCGAGAGTATCTATTCGTCGAGCAGGTGCTTCTATAGGTCCGCGTCGCATATGACCAAACCATCTTAGCCGGTTTTTCCGCATCTTCTCCACAGGTGTTACACCAACTTTCGCACCAATATTTTGATTTCGTACCTTATCTTTTCTAGTGTTGCCACACATCCAACGAAGCATGCGCATCTCCGCTACATGCATCTTCTGTGTATGATGCTTCTTAGAAGACCAGCATTCTGTACCATATAATAAGGCAGGCCGAATAGCGCTCCGATAAAACATCCCTTTCAATCTTAACGGAAAGTTATGATCGCACAAAATCCCTGATGCACTCCTCCATTTCAACCAACCAGGTTGGATCCTTTGATTGACATTGATATCGATCTCTCCATCTATTTAGATGATGGAACCTAGATATCTAAACTGATCGTTCGGTGATATCTCTTGCTCATCCAGTGTTATACCACTGTAGTCTCGACTTCTCGGTTTGCTAAATTTGCAATGCATATATGTTGTCTTGGACATGCTCAATCTGAACCCCAGAGATTCCAATGTTTACTTCCATAGCTCCAATTTGGTATTAACTCTTGCTTTCGTCTCATTTACTAGAACAATATTATCAATGAATAATATACACCAAGGTATCTCATCTTGGATAGTTCTAGTAAGCTCATCTATCACGATGGTAAACAGGAATAGACTTAATGAAGATCCTTGATGTAAGCCAATTATAATCGAAAAAGCACTCGTAAAGTCGCCGCAAGTTCTGACATTTGCCACCACTTCATCGTACATGTCCTTAATTATGTCAATGTACTTGACTGGGACCCCCTTCATCATTATTCCTTATAATACCTCTATAAGTACCTTATCGTACACTTTCTCTAAGTCAATAAATATCATATACAAATCTCTTTTCTTCTCTCGAAAACGTTCGACAAGTTGATGAAGCAAATGATAGTCTATGTTATCGACCGTCCATGCATGAACCCAAACTGATTCTCTGTTATCTTAATATGCTTCCTTAGCCTGTATTCAATCACTCTTCCAAAACTTTATGGTGTGACATAGGTTTTATTCTACGGTAATTTGAGCAACTTTGAATATCCCCCTTATTCTTGGAGATATGTACAAGGGCAATTTTCCTCCACTCATTTGGTATCATTTTGGTCTGCCAAATCTTATTAAACATATATGTCAGCTATTTAACGTCTATCTCTCCTAAGTATCTCCAAATCTCGATAGAAATCCCGTCTGGACCAACCGCTTTTCTTAATTTTATTCTCTTCAAACCCTCTTTTACCTCGGGTACTCTTATTTTACGCATGAAATCGCAGTTTATATCTTGAGATTGAATGACAATTCCATCCAAATTCTTCGTAAAGCTCTCATTGAACAATTTGTCAAAATAATCTCTTCACCTATCCTTGATATTCTCATCTCGAACCAAAACCTTCCGATCTTCATTTTTGGCACACTTCACCGCACATAAGTCTCTGGTCTTCCTTTCCCGCTTCCGAGCAATCCTGTATATATCATTTTCAGCTTTCTTAGTGTCCAACTTCTCGTACACCTCCTTGTAGACCTTAAGTTTAACTTCCCGAACAGCTTTCTTAACTTCCCTTTAGCCATTTTATTCTCAAATCTCTTCACATCTATGTTTTTCTTCAAATCTTTATAAAAATCTCTCTTGATTTTAATAGCGGTCTTTACTTCTTCGTTCCACCATGATATGTCCTTAAATGGTGAAGCACCACCCTCGACTCACCAAGTAGATCTCTAGCTATTTTCTTGATACAACTAGCTATCTTGTTCCATATTGTGTTTGAATTATGTTCAGACTGTCAATCCGTCTCTTAAACTACACGATCTATAAAAGCTTTTTGGTTGCCTTCTTTCGGTCGCCACCACTTAATTCTAGACCTTACGTCTAATCTTCCCAAGTCCTTTTCTAAATCGAAAATCTAGAACTAAAAATCTATGTTGAGTGGTTACACTCTGCACTACCTTACCGTCGATGCAACAATCTCTATCCTTCTCGTCATAAAAAAGTCTATTTGACTTGCACTCGATCCGCTCCTAAAGATGATAAGGTGAGACTCTCTTTTCTTAAACCAAGTGTTTGCTAAGATCAATTCATGTCATAAGATAAGACAATCTAGAATCGAGCTACCTGCTTTATTCCTTTGTCCAAAACCAAAACCTCCATGGATAGTATGAAACCCACTACAACTAGTACATACATGTCTATTAAGATCACCACCAACAAATAACTTCTCTCCACTAGATATCGTTTGCGCCATCTTGTCTAAATTCTCCCAAAATAGATGCTTACCAGCATCATCAAGATTTATCCGTGGTGCATTAGTATTAATAACATTAAGGATCTCCCCATCTAGAATATGCTTAACTAGTAAAATCCTATCACATTTTCTCATAATCTCAACTACATTCTCCAGCAAACGTCTATATATAATTATGACTACTCCATTACGATTTTTATCTCTACCCATATACCAAAGCTTATAATCCCAAGGGTTTATGACTCTACCATTTTCACATACCCACTAAGTTTCTTGCAAACACATAATACTAACTCTCCTCCTAATCATCGGCTCCACTAATCCTGTTAGTTTACCCATTAGGGAGCCTATATTTCATACATATTCCTTGACAAATTAAATATATGGATATAATATGTTTTCTTCTAATCTCACTCTTTTTCCTCCTCTCTTTCATTTTCTCATTTGAACTCACATTCTCTTGCATATTCCATAACCTTTTCTCTCTCCTCATAAGCTCCGGTCACTCTTTTTCCTCATTGTTTTTCTTTCATTGTTTTTCTAAATTGTTCCGACGCCATGTTTGTCGATATTCCTCATTTATTTTGTGTATGTCCATTATCCAACGCTCATAAAGTGTTTGTCTATGACTCTATATCTATCATCCACGTAGTTTTCTAGTCTTCTCTGGGTTTTTTTCATAGTGTTGTTTTTACTTTTTAATACGACGCATTGCTTTAAACGTATTAACTAGAAAGGTTTCCAAAACCGAAATGTATATGGAAAATGGTAAGATGGCTTCAAAACATTATGAGACTTCTTTTTTAAAAAAATCTCCCATATTCAAGTGAATTTTTCACCAAAGGCAATGAGGATTTTGTCACTTGCAATGTCGTTATATCTATTATGGTAATTGATGAAAAAATTTAAGTCCGCCGATATGAATATAGTTTTAACACCATCGACTCTGTCAACAAATGGTTAATTATCATCCATTAGCACGTTGCTTTCAAATGGCGTGTTGTCAACCACTAACCATTCAAGTCATATTGTGACATCTGTCTCACAATTATTTTCTCTCCAATAATTTGGAAAGCAACGGACACATCTATAAGCATCGATGCAAAAACGATCTCTTCATTTTATTTCTTCAAGTGAAAATAGATTTATTAAGCTCCGTGCTAAAGTTAACAATTGACAAAAAAGAAGTGACGCTCTTCTCTTATTAGTTATTGTCATGAAAAACCTCCATATGACCATCACCTTATTGAATCCCTACAAAAATGACGTGGTGTCACGGTAGCATGCAAATATCTGCTTGAAGAGATATTTTTTC
Organism: Agapanthus africanus; assembly: GCA_030015575.1. NCBI lineage: Eukaryota > Viridiplantae > Streptophyta > Magnoliopsida > Asparagales > Amaryllidaceae > Agapanthus > Agapanthus africanus. The sequence goes on from JASDDO010000024.1 coordinate 174,577,184, forward strand.
TTCTTTTACTTTTCAAACCACAATTATATGATTTCAATAGGAATTCCACTTCTTGGTTTATTAATGGCATCCATTGATTTTCAAAGAAGGCGAGCCGAATTTTGCTACAATCCTAATTTAGGTGAAACTATCCAATCTCTCATCAAAATGGTACACTAATCGAGGTTACATTAAGCTTGGTAGCTTATTGGAACACTTTTTTTAAGGGACAAGCTTATCTTGTACATTTTTCTAAAGTGAAGCCAGAAAAAAAAATTAAAACCTTCTCAAGCCTTAAAACGGCATATTACCATACAACTTATGATTATAAATGAAATAAATGTCTTAATTGCAAAAACATTCGCTCAATCCAATGTCTCCAGCCCACTTTTTCATTCTCAATCAACACATACAAAACTTGCATTAAATTTTATCCTGAAACATCAAACCTGCCATTCATATGTTTAACCCTTCTACTTCCAAATCCAGCAGATAACGTAAACTCATCATCGCCATTGTTTTTCTTTTGTTTTTGGAACTCAATTTGATGATCGTAATATCGTTATTTTTTCAAGACAATAACCCACAAGAAGGCTTTACTTCTCTTTTGTCAATTGCTTATCTTCATCAATAGTTTCAATAAGTTAATCTTCACTTGAAGAAATAAAATCATGATATCATTTTGCTTATAGATGCAAGTGGTTCTTTCTCTTTTCTTTTTTGTAGAAATGGTGTTTGTGAGATAGACGGTACAATATGACTTGAATAGATAGTGGTTGGTGGCACTAGCACATTGTACGAATTCATCTTTCTAGTTGATAATGATTGATTATTCGGTAGGAGAAACGAAAATGTTAAAACTATATCACAAATGGAGTTAAATTTTTCCATCATTATAGGTATAGTACAACATTGAAAATGGTTGAATCCTCATCATCTATGGTGAAAGATAAGATTTGCTTGAAAGTTCGGAAATCCAATGAATGAGAAGACTCGTCTTTTGAAATCTTCTAACAATTTTTCTTTTTTTTATATGGCTGGATTTCGAAGCCGAGTTAATGAATAATTTTAAAGCATCATGAGGCATTGAAAAATGACGCTAGAACAAAATAAAACGAAGAAAACTAGATGGATAAGAAACTCACACAAATACTTCATGAGAATAAAAAGTAACAAAATGAACGGGGAATTTCAACAAACACTTTGTGAGTGTTGAAACAAGTAAGAAAAATGTGGAAAGAATAAAGAATGAAGGAGACACATTAAAGGAAAGAGTAAGCGCGGTTAAAAAAACAGAAAATTATGTAGAATGCAATTGGATGTAAGTTCGAATGAAAAGGGAAAGGGATAATAGAAATGGAAGAGAAAGAGAAAGGGAGGATAGGAATGGAGAAGAAAGAGAAAGGGGTTACAAGGCTTAGAAAATGTGATAAACTTAAGTATCGGAGAAATTTGGTGTGGCATTACTCAAGGAGGAAATCTGATATTTCCGATGCCAAAATTGATCGTCCAATACCGATACCGTGATTCTAAACCTTTGATTAAAACAATGCCTTGTAAAGTATGAAATCATGAATTGCATGTACCTAGAGTTGCATTCATATTCTTCTCGGCATATTTATTTGCAAGTTGTCCGAAATTTTTTGGAACCTGATTTTGGTTGTGTTTGTTCCATTACATGTATTTGTTTTCCCGATTTCGGACATGTGTAAGTTTGTAATCAATTTGCATTTTGTGGTTGTGGATGACGACAATGGTCCGCTCGTCACTCCATCAAGTATGAAATCATGAATTGCATGTACCGAGAGTTGCATTCATATTCTTCTCGGCATATTTATTTGCAAGTTGTCCGAAATTTTTTGGAACCTGATTTTGGTTGTGTTTGTTCCATTACATGTATTTGTTTTCCTGATTTCGGACATGTGTAAGTTTGTAATCAATTTGCATTTTGTACTTGTGGATGACGGAAATGGTCCGCTCGTCACTCCATCAATTTTGCAATTTGATTATCTACGAACTCTAACCTTTTTTTCTTTTCAGCTTGTAATTTTTGTACTTTCTATTTTTTTCTAATAAAGCTTTGTGAGTAGGGTACCTTGCCCTACTTTTTCATTCAAAAAAAAGTATGAAATCATAATAATATGAAAAATAACATAGTAAGGACAAGGATAAGTGATGATGAGGTGTAGGTGTCGATGGACAGGATGTTGAGGTATCGGTCACGGATAGGATGGTGGAGCAACAACGGGGGACTACAAATGGGGTGGTGGTGGAGGGAGTGTGACGGCGTGATGGAGGAGATCAAGCACAAGGATTTTATTATTCAAGATTAATGAGGTGTTGAGTAAGAACGATTCTAAAATTCCTAGCACCTCCAAAGTCCTAAAGCAATAAACTCTCTTAAAACAATCATGTAGTTAATGAAGAATAATTCAATACCATAAAATTTGGGTTGAAATATGTGTGTGGAGAGAGAAAGAGAACGGAATCTCCAGTGGCACAGGTGGAAATTATCTCAGATGGGGTCGAAAAAATCAAACCTCAGCCATTTTTTTCTGACGATCAGCATCCACCATCTTCACCGTCTAAGATGTGGATACACCAAATTTCATCTTATTCTAACTCTTTTGCACCGTTGATTCATTGAGCGCAAAATTAACGGTTTTCCGATAATGGAAAAAATTTAGTATTTTTTATATCACTAAATCAGCAGTGCAAAAGAGTTGGAATCAGATGGAATTTTGTGTATCCGCATCTTAGACGATGAACATGATCGTTGGAAAAAATGGAGGTTAGACATTTTGTGATCCTAGCTGAGGAAATTTCCTCCAGAGATTCCATTTTCTTATATATATATATATATATATATATATATATATATATATAATGGAGGAAATGTGCCATAGGAAGGGATTTCCTTCAATGACGTCGAAAAAATACACCCTCCACGATTTATTTCGACGATCGTCATTCATCATCTTCATCCTTATCATCTAAGATGTAGATACACCAAATTTTATGTGATTCTATCACTTTTTCATCGTTGATTTAGTGGGTGCCAAATCAACGGTTTACCGACAATAGAACTTTTTACATTGCCAATTCAACAGTGAAAAGAGGTAGAATAAGATGGAATTTGGTTTATCCACGTTTTAGACGATGAAGATGAAGATGAAGAGTGCCGATCGTCGGAAAAAATGGTGGAGGTTAGACTTTTTGCGACCCCATATGAAGAAATTTCCTCCTGTGCCATCCAAGATTCCGTTTTCTCATATATATATATATATATATATATATATATATATATATATAACTTTTTACATTGATAATTCAACGGTGAAAAAGTGGTAGAATAAGATGGAATTTGATATATCCGCATCTTAGACGATAAAGATGGTGAGTGTCAATCGTCAGAAAAAATGGTGGAGGTTAGACTTTTTGCGACCCCACATGAAGAAATTTCCTCCTGTGCCCCCAAAGATTTCATTTTCTCCATTATATATATATATATATATATATATATATATAATGGAGAGAATGTGCCATATGAGGGAATTACCTCCTATGACGTCGAAAAAATACACCTTCCATGATTCATTTTCGGTAAACCGTTAATTCTGCACCCTCCGTTGAATTAGCAATGTAAAACGTTCTATTGTCGGTAAACCATTGATTTTGCACCCACTAAATCTACGGTAAAAAAGTGGTGGAATCATATGAAATTTGGTGTATCAACATCTTTAGATGATAAGGATGAAAATGATGAACGCCGATCGTCGAAAAAATCATGGCGGGTGTATTTTTTTGGATGCCATAGGAGGAAATTCCCTCTCATGGCCTCTTTCCAACATTATTAACGGTTTACTGACAATAGAACATTTTACATTGCTAATTCAACGGTGCAAAAGTGGTAGAATCACATGAAATTTGGTGTATCCACATCTTAGATGATAAAAATGAAGATGATGAGTGCCGATCGTTGGGACAAATTGTGGAGGTTGTATTTTTTTGACGCCATAGGAAGAAATTTCCTCTCATGGTCTCTTTCCTTCATTACTCTCTCCCTCACACACACATATATGTATGGGGAGTGATCCACCTTAGATGGCGGGAGTCCAGTAGCTTAAGCATCACAAGCTTACGCTCTTAGCCGAGTAGCATGGGGCACGTTGAATCCCATAATGCATTGTTTAGAGGCATTCAAATGTTTTGATTTTTCATGCATAGACATCTTAAGGTATGGATTATAGAATGAACGATTCGGCTCGTTTAAATCTCGCGTGATTTAGGAGTTTACGTTTTTCTTATTATGCAACCCGAGTTATAACGGATCACTCATATATATATATATATATATATATATATATATATATATATATGAGAATAATGAAGAAAATAGGCCATATGAGGGTTTTTTGTTAGGCGGCGGCGAAAAAATACATCTTCCAACATTTTATTCAACGATCGGCATCCATCATCATCATCCAAGATGTGGATACACCAATTTTCATACGATTTTAGCACTTTACACTGTTGAATTAGCAATGTAAAAAGTTCTATTGTTGGTAAACCGTTGTTTTTGCACCCACTAAATCAACGGTGAAAAAGTAGTAGAATCACATGAAATTTGGTGTATCCACATCTTATATGGTAAGGATGAAGATGATGAATGCCGATCGTTGAAATAAATCATGGATAGTGTATTTTTTCGACGCCATAGGAAGAAATTCCCTCCCATGGCGCCTCTCTCTCTCTACACACACATATAAGCTAGACTACATGAAAGCTCGATACTAACTTATGCTTGTATAGCAAAAGGCACCCTAATCATTCTTCCTTTTTTGCTTCTCAGGATAAGAGTTTTGTTCTTCTCGATGTTTTTCCGTAATGACATGCCCATTCACAACAAGTAGCAATCAAGAAAAAACAAAACAGAAGAATCCAAAAGTTCTCGCTAGCACTTACTCGATATTCATATAAAGCTTTCACACATTTTGGTTGACTACGGTCTTCAAGGTATTTCTTCTGATCAACAGGCTCTTCATCCGCCCTGAAATTTTAGATTTATGAATACGGGTAAGTTAGATGTAATGGATAAGAAACGAGGCATATTATATTATTATAATTTATAAGATACAAGGCCTGTTTCGGGCTTTAGGCAAGGAGCAATATTACTGAGGGGTAAGTATAACAATAATGACTTCAAAATATGGTATACTGAAAAGAAAATATCCTACATGTTATGACTGTATAAGTTGCCACGCCACAGGTGGTGGACAGAATTAACACATTTATAAGATCATATTGCTAACAAATTTCTTGAGTGAAATGAAAAATATATAAAATAAGAGGTGATTGGTCATGTATGCATCCTAAGATCAAATTTTTGGTTTCTTGAGACATAGGAGTCGATAGTTAAAACATCTGACAGATTGTAGTTCTTCTTCCTGTCTTTTTATAAACATTACTTTTAAATGGAGATTGGTTAGTTATTATTGGCATGTATGTAGGTAGAAAATACTTCCTAATTGCCAATATGTCATTCCCTCGCTGCATTTAGATCACTCTTCATCTAAAGAACTCTAAGGTTTAACAGTTCAGGCTTCCATTTCTATTAAAAATTAGACGTGGTGATGGAGCTAAACTTCCAACCCCAAAATTTAGGGATAAAGGCTTGTTGTGTTGTCAAAAGAAAGTTGGGCCCTGAAAAGATTGTCTTTCCTTATCCACCGCCTCTCGACACAAAACAAAACAAGATAATATTTTCATTTTTCGTAAACTATATCTTAATCTCAACTGAAAGGATGTAAGCTAAGAAGATAAATAAAGTGGAGAAAGGTCCATAATAGAGCAGAACTATTTGCTAACTTGACATTAACACTTGATAAGTTGCCAAGTTGGTGGCAATTACATCAAACTTGAATTAATGGTCAACTCACAAGGAAGCATAAGCCTCCAAACTCTCCTAAACAAAGAAAGAGAAAAAATGAACAACTAAGGTGATACTACGTGCTCTAGGGAATTATCTTCATATATGAGGCAAAAAAAGCCAAAGAGAAAATCATATTACATTACATTTTGAACTGAAAGAACCCCTGAAATCTTAGGAGTAAAGTGCAAAAGCATAGAGGACACATAGCATTCTTCTTTTTTCAAAAAAAAAAAAAAATCCTCGGAAAAAAAATCAAGAGGGGTATCCTATGATGCACGGAAACGGGTACGAGTATCCGATCCGATACGGATACGCGGAAACGCAATTTTCCAAAAAACCTAGGATACGGGATACGTTTTTATATTGAATTTTTACAACTATATATATATAGAGAGAGAGAGAGAGAGTAATGAAGAAAGAGGCCCTAGGAGGCTTTTCGTTAGGTGGCGGCAAAATTCTATATATTCCACGATTTTTTCGACGGTCGGTACCCATCGTCATCATCTTTATCATGTAAGATGTGGATACATCAAATTTCATGTGATTCCACCGCTTTTTCACTGTTGAATTAACAATGTAAAAAGTTCTATTGTCGGTAACCCGTTAATTTTGTGCCCACTAAATCAACAGTGAAAAAATGATGGAATCACATGAAATTTGGTGTATCTGCATCTTATATGATAAAGATAATGATGATAGATGCCGATCGTCGAAAAAAATCGTGGAGGATATATTTTTCGACGTTGTAAGAGGAAATTCCCTCCTATGGCACCTTTTCTCCATTATCCTCGTATATATATAGAGAGAGAGTGATAGAAAGAGAGATCCTATAGAGCGGATTCGCGTTTTTAAAAATATGAACCTGAATTAAGGTAGTTGGATATTGTGTTTTTAATCAACGGTTAAAATTAATTCAACTTAATAAATCGTTAGTAAATGGAAAGTAAATATTCTACTTCTTAAGTTTAGAAAAAAAATCAAGAGAAATATCAAATCCTTTAGTATTACCTACACAATATTTGGAAGTAGAATATTTACTTTCCATTTACTAACGATTTATTAAACTAGATTAATTTTAACCGTTAATTAAAAACACAAGATCCAATAGCCCTTATTCATGTTCGCGTTTTTAAAAACGTGAACCCGCCATATATATATATATATATATATATATATATATATATATATATATATATATATATATATATATAAGGGCAAGATTATACCACATATATTTCATTAACACTTTAGTATGCTGTTCTAAGAAAACAATTGTAGTATTCTCATTTATCATGTTCTATATCAAAAGGCTTTGATTTCAAATACCAATTCCATCCCATCATATACTAATTATCTCAAATAGTATTCAGTTACTTTCAATTGAACAATTGAAAATAGGACATCATAACATTAAATTGTAAGTCTACCCATAAACCATAGAGAACTGATTCGAACCGATCAGGGGAGACTGTGGTGAGATCTCAAGTCACAGACGATCTCCAGTGAAGTCTCAGATCCAAGTGGGACGCAGGACCACTCTTAGAATTTATCGATATTTTAAAAACCCTAGAGGTATCGAAATTAAAGATAAAAGTAATTGGAGTCAAATATCGGTCTCAAATTGAAAAAATAATCATCATGAATCGGGCGACATATCCGATTTGCAAATCGAGAAGCATTCCAAAGTTTACAAATATTTTTTGATTTATTTAAATAAAAAATAAAAGATTCACGTTTTCGAGAGTTTCCAAGAGTATCAGTATCCGATCCGCATTTGAGGACGATTCGTGCGACTGTTTGGAGTATCCATGCTTCATAGGGGGCATCTTTCTCCAAAGCCATTCACTCCCAAGAGTTAGTTCTTGTGTGAGTGTCATCCGCAGCGTGGCGTGGCTAAAAATATTGTATAAAGAGCATAAAACTTTTACCCAGACCTAAACCATAACTATCTCTAATTCGTGGTCTTATAAGTGTAATTGATAAAAATATCAATTGATCAAGGATTACAGTACAATTTGAGATGTCTACATACATAATTCTCACATTATTTACCATCCACTAACACTCAATTGCAGCCTAGTTGCACATGAAGTTTTCCCGATCAAATTTTATTTCCTTCGAACTACCAATGTGTTACAAGCAAGGACCATTTCACCAATATCATGTCCCCTCTTCCATCCTAATCCTAACATCGTGGTGAACTTTAATATTGCTAACTTCAAAATCCGCCACTGCTCGGACTTCGCTCAAACAATACCAATGCCAGCCTTACTACTATCGATTTCCAGCAATAACATCGGCATTTATCTCCTTTTCTTTATTTAAATATTTCAAAGCCATTTTTAATGTATTTTGCACTGAGAAAATTATAAACTCAAAATACCAATACTGCACAATTCAAATCCTATGGATCGAGATAAACAAGCTTTAGATCTAAGAAATAAGAATCGATGCTCACATCAAGATCTCTATTGAGCTCACAGCACAACCTCCTGCGAAAGGGGAAAAGGGGGTGCTGTTAGGGTTTTTGAGAGTTCAATTCAAAAAATTAACCTCATAAACCCCGAGATCTGAACTGTAAAAAGAAAAAAAAAATATTAAATCGATATAAAAAGGATTGTTCGCGAAATGCTTACTTCTATCTCGACTGAGTTCTGAGTCAAGGAAAGTAGAAAGAGAGATTCGAAGCTTGTTGTTCTTACTTTTCAAGATTCTGAACCATAAATGAATGGGCCAAATATTGGACTCTTAAATGAATCTGGGCTTGAAACTAAGCTACGGTATCTTAATATTTTAGGCCCATCAAGTCTCTACTCTTGAGCGATCCACGTGGCATGTTCTCATTTTTCCAAAAAAATAAGTCAATAACTTTGAAAATTTATTCGTTGTTTTCTTCGATTCACAGAAGAAGAAGAAAGAGTACAACAAAATCTCCCCTCTCTCTCAAATGGGAAAGGAAAGCCACATACACCTCATAGTTATTTTAGAAATGCGATAAGTTTACTGTAAAACCCACCGTTGCCGGTCCCAAGTCCGGATGAAAAGGATGAAGCTTGTGGTAGGCTTATGAGAGCCAATGTAAAACTTTGTCACATTCTATGACATGAACCATAATAAGAATATCGTTGGGCGTCCCCTACTCAGCGACATGCTACATCGGATCCCGGGTGTAGTGTTAAGTATGCAAGGGCTTCTAGGTCGTCGTCCAGATGCGGCGCGCTACATCGGCCCCCGGGTGTAGTGACAAACAAGCAAGGGTCATCGTCCAGAAACGGGGCGCTACATCGGACCCCGGGTGTAGTGACAAATAAGCAAGGGTCGTCGTCCAGAGACGGCGCGCTACATCGGACCTCGGGTGTAGTGACAAATAAGCAAGGGATTTTGTGCGATCGTAACTTTCCATTAAAATTGAAAGGGAAGTTTTATCGGAGCGCTATTCGGCCTACCTTATTATATGGTACAGAATGCTGTGCTCCTAAGAAGCATCATACATAGAAGATGCACGTAGCGGAGATGCGCATGCTTCGTTGGATGTGTGGCAACGCTAGAAAAGATAAGATGCGGAATGAGGATATTCGTGCAAAAGTTGGTGCAGCACCTGTGGAGGAGAAGATGCGGGAAAACCGGCTAAGATGGTTTGGTCATGTGCGACGCAAACCTATGGAAACACCGGTTCGACGAATAGATACTTTCGATACGGGCAAGGACAAAAGGGCAAAAGGGAGACCGAAGAAAACATGGATGGAGGTGATACGAAACGATATGGTTGCCAAATGACTCAATGAAAGTATATTGTTCGATAGAAGTGAGTGGAGACAGAGGATTCATGTGCTGGACCCGGCGTGATTCTCATGTTGGTTCATGTAGCCTACCCCATATGCTTGGGATAAAAGGCTCAGTTGTTGTTGTTGTTGTTGATAAGTTTACTGTATTTATTCTATTTTAACCCTTTCTTTTTTCGTAGTTTAAATTTAAAAACGCATCATTTCTGGTCAGGAAAATAAATCAACATCCATCCATCTCAATGAGAAAGAATTATGGTATTTATTGAAATTCAAGCCTAGATATGCTTTGCCATTATTCTTTGACAAATGATGTAAAAAAAAAATTTCTCACGCCTTGCAAAAAATAACCTACCTCGTTTGAGTTTGAGTTTGAGTTTGATGTTTGTTTTGTTCTGTTTATTTATTTGTTTGTTCATTGAGCAATAGACCGAGCTCAAACGATATATCCCTTGCTGCGCTTGAACTTGATGCTCAAAGGTAATTTGGAGTTTTAACCGACGAATGTATTTATCTATGGCGCTGTATCAAAAAGGGAGAATAGCATTTACGTCATTAAATTGAATGTTTTAGCAGCGACATTTCATGAAAGTCTTGATATATGATAGGCGGTCAAATGAAAGATTTGGAAAACTCGATAGATGAGCTGAAATTTTATTATGCTAAACTATAGACAGGACACAACTTCATATGATCCTTGCAAATCAGCCAACATTAAACTTTCTAGGCAAAAGGAAACAGAGGGAAAAAACGATGGACCGGAAAAGGTTTGTGTTTTATTTGATAAAACGGTTGTCCACAGGCGGAAAAAAGAACATTATTTATTTATTTCATTGTTCGTGTTGTTTTAATGAATTGGCCTTGGTACCCGATCTCTGACCACGAATATCCAATATTTCAGCATTAAATGTCTCACAAATTGACTAAAGATCTAAAAAGGTCTGCATAGATGGCTCGTCGCAATCAATTTAATTGATTTATCATTTTATGCATTATTGCCGAAATAACGTGCGTGGAGACAATGGGTGAGGCCCTGATTGCGTTCTTCTGATGACAATAGGCCCACCTGATTAAAATATGCATACACATGGGCCATGCTCTCCATATGATTTTCTGAGAGATTGTGCAGGGATGTAAACGGTTGATATAGGTGTTGTCGGTATCCCGAAATCCTAAACAAATTCGAATACGAATAGATGTTGAGAATGAAAATCAATATCCATGGTTTTATAAAAGCTAGATATGGATATGGATATGAAATGAATACCGGAAAAAACGTGCTTGGCAAACCTGCTGCTTTTGGTATCGGATATGTATACTAAATGGATATAGGTGTTACCGTATCCATATCCGATGGTTATTGACAGGTTTGGATGGTTATCGAAAATTACGGTTGCTGTCCATATTTGATAAAAATTGGATTAGAGCCGGCTCAGATTATCCATGTCTATTTACATCCATATCGAGCGTGACAATGGAAAACTTTTTTTTCAAGATCAGTCAAGAAACATGTACACAAACATATACACAAACATGTATGCATATTTTAATCTTGATCTTCATCGTTTTTCTTATGATTGCCGCTATTCATCTTGATCTTCATCGGCTAAACCATACATACACAAGCATGTACACAAACATGTATGTATGACTTGATATTCTTTGACTGTTCATTTGATTGCAAAGAAGGTTTTAATGCTGGAAAGCGGAGAGTGCAAGCAGTATTGAAACCGTGTATTTTTTTTATATTTGTGTATAGATTTCGTTTGATGAACGGTGCATATCATGAAAAAACAAAATAAAGTTTGCTGAATATTAGATCGATTGAAGAAGAAATTCTTTGTTTTGCGCACGCCACATTTCTCCTTGCACAAATAGATAAGATCCCTTTAGCTGCACTAATTGAATATTTTTTTCCACACGCGTTAATCATGATCATGACTAATTCAAATGTTATCAACTTAATTAATTAATACACGACATGACATCTGAGCACATGTGAAAGCATGTGGCATGCAATTTGCAAACGGATCCGATTGGGGTTAAGTTGAAAGAGAATATATTTCATTGACGTAAAAGGAGTTTATCTTTGATTCCAACTCTTAAATCAATTTCTTATTAATTAAGAAGATTTTGTCGAGGATTTGTTGTTTGTTCCAAGGTTGGTGGTGGACAAGAGCGTGACATGGTCCGAGACGATTTTGGCAAAGGGAAAACCGGGTTTTTAGGCCTAGTTTGGCGGCACGGTTATAGTTTATGATACTATGATTTTGTGGGATTTCGAGACCGAACTATGAAATTTGTAACCGAGTCTCGTTTAGCAGCTAAAATGGAGTTTTCCCAAGCCATGGTTTCAGAAAGTTCCAAAGGCTCGAAACCATGTTTTTCAAGATTTCTAAAACGGTGGAGTTTCGAAAAGCTTCATGTCATTTTTTTTATTATTATCTTTCTCTGTTCCTTAAAAATAAGTTAAATCAAACGAAAAATTATCCCATTTTTCACCGGATCCGGGCCTTGGTTTCATAAGCCGTGTTTCCAAACGACCCTCAAACATACGAAACCTTATGAAATTAGGGTTTGCACAAGCAAAACGCGATTTCTTCGTTACTCAATCAAAACCACGGTCTTTCGGTAACCTTGTTGCCAAACCAGGTTTTAAAAGTGCTATTTTATAGGACCTGCAAATTTATTTATTCATTGGTTTTGTCTGAATAATTCATAATTTGTAGCATCTTATGGTCTAAAAGCTAGATGCACAGATGATCTGTTGGGGCTTAGATTTCCATGCAGGTATCCGACCAAGATGTTGAATGACAGTTACGAATACATCATTCGCTGAGAAAAAGGTGTTGGATCAGAGCAGGCATACCATGGTCCGCAATACATAACATATATAGCAAGAATGACTTTACACGTCAATCTTTGATACCTGAGCTGTGCTAAATCACAACTGAACAATGATCAAATTATATTTCTTACATGGTCTATGGGAAGCTTGTGATTTATAAAGCAAAATCCTTAAATTTTGAGCTTGTCATTTAATTTCAAATGGATCAAAGGTATAGATTTATCAAAATAACATGGAAAAAAAAGAAGGCTGCCACCTTTTTCATAACAAAAGAGAAGCCCTAAGGCAATACAAAAAAGGGGAAAAGATATTGAATAAATTTAAGGAATCAATGGAAACAGCGCTAACTTAAAAAACATAAATGTATTGTCGTCCATTTTTTTTGGCAGAAATGTATGAGTTATTGATCAGACAATAAAAAAATAAATAATAATATCCAGAGACTAATAAAAGGAAATAAGATAGAGTAATAAACAAATTCAAAACTTATAATTCATTCTCATCCAACATAATATAGATTATTGCATACATGTTCCCCATGTGACTTTTGAAAAATATGATGCTGAATTATGGAATCCAATGATTTCTAGATAAAACACGGATTTTATATGTAGGTTATTAGCTAATGCAAACCAAAATGCCTAAACGTATTTACAAGCTAAAAGTTCAAATAAGACTATTTTGAGATGCACGTCTCAATAAAAGAGAATTAAATCGTAAACATTTAGAAACACCCATCAAAATATTTATAAAAAAAAACCGAAAAAAATTGTCAAATACTTTTTGGTATTTTTGTTTAACAAGCCGAGCCGAGCCGAGCCGCTAGTTTGAGTGACTTGCCAGCAAAGCACAGGTGGCTCTAGTTGTCATGGGCCCCGCACAGTCGCCACCCCCACGTTCTTTCGGGGCCGTCCTGCCGACGTGGCGAAAGCCTTTTTCAAACCGAAAGCCCAAAATTCAACGGTCACGATTCAAACAATGCTGTTCTGGGCCCCAAACCCCCCTCATTATTTTATTATTATCATTAATATTATTCCTTTCTTAGTGACGTAAATTTTAGTGGAAGAAATTGAGCTGAAAGAATCTTGTCGAATATAAAATCCCATCCCTCTCTCTTCGCCGTTGCCATTGCATCCATCTCGCCCAAAAAACCTCGCTCTCAGCTCTCAGTTCCTGCTTCGCTTCGATTTGGTGAACAATTTCGATCCTTTTTAATTTCGATTTTTCTTCTTGAATATTTTTAGGAGCATCTGTTGATTTAACAGCTTTGATTTTTAGTCCATTTAGATGCTGATCGGAAGATTAATTTGAGTCATCTGGTTGTTGATTGTGTGGATCTACGGCTTGGTTTGGATCTAGTGATTTTAAGGAGAGACCTGTTATTTGCTGGATAAGCATCAAGTTTTGATCTTTATATCAAAGATCTCGAATTAATATATTAATTTGAATAAGTTTGATTCGGTGGAACTTTCTACCATGAGATCTTTTTCATTATCTTATTTGTTTGGGAAAATTAGCACTGACTTGTTGAAATATGAATTATAAGCTTTAGCATAGATTTATAATTGAATTGAATTTAATATCATTTCACTAAGCTTTGTTTAAGACATCAACTTTTGTAGTAAGAATCTCTTGCAGTTAATATTCCCATCAATGAAAACAAATTGCAGGACCTTTGTGATCAAAAGAAACAATCTATCGCTTAGGGCCTGGTTGGTTGCAGGATTCTTTGGATTTGGATTGTGGAATGCTAGGATTCCATAATTTTGTGTTTGGTTGGGGGATTTGGATTTCTAGGATTCCTTTGTTTTTTATGGGGAGCCCACCACAAAACATGGATTCCTGAATCCTAAATTTTTTTTAAGGATTTTCAAGGATTTGACACTATTCATTGTACTTTTAGATGGAACCCGTGTACTTTATTTATATAATAATCCTCTCTCTATCTATCTATCTTCAAAATCCTCAAATCCAAATCCCACTTTATTTTCACCAACCAAACAAAGATTACAATGATCTATAAATCCAATACTAGGAATTCAAAACCAACCAAACAACAAATTACCAAATCCAGAAATTTCAACCGTACTATTTTGGAATCCAAATTTCATAATCTTGCAACCAAACAGGCCCTTAATAAAGTTTCATTTCCAAATGGGAAACATATTATAGGTGTATTCACTAATTGCTATCTAGGTTAGCTAGTTATTTGCATCCAATTATGTCTACTTATGATCATACACAATGCTCCATTAAATACTTGCATCATCGTAAGGATTAACCATATAATATGTCGATGATGACAAGACTCGAGATGAATTTTCCTGCTGTTGACTGAGGCGTTATCATAGAAGCGGTTATCATCAAGTTCCAAGTTTTTATCACAAAATGTTGCCCATGTCTATAATCGTAATATCAAAGGGTGTAGACTAGGTCATAGAGACACAGACAAAGGAAAAATCATAAAATTGTATGACATACTAAAAGGATAAAGTTGTATGGAAAAGTTCTGGGGATTAAGAAAGATCGGAAGAAAAAATTGTAAATACACTATACATACATGCGGAGGATGGAAGCAAACTAAAGGTTTTTGTATATTCAATAACTCCTATTGTGATTTCCATGCAAAATGTAATTGTTTGAGTTTCGCCACCAACCTTTTCCATAGATTTCAGCGTGAGAATATTTTAACAATCCACCTTCTAATATTTATATTTTATCTCATGCAGTCATTAGCTCTTGATAATAATTACAAGAGAAACTGTTAAACTTCGACTAAGTGTGATGATTTGATTGTAAATTCAGATGTGTTAATTGTAAACATGGCAATGTAGAGTGTTTTTCACACCCCATTGAGACAAGATGCGCTCGCTTGTCAGGCGTTATACAGATTTTCCTCACCCGATGGTGGACGAGAGTTTATTGATTGTGGAGATTCGAATGTTCAGCAGCCGCAGATAAAGCTGCTGTTAATTACCCCTCGTTTTGAAGCGAGAGAACCTTTCGGTTAATGAGTCGAATAGGTAATGCGAACTCAGTGTGCAATATGCGTGTGTTGTGTTTTGAAAACAGTTTTGAGGATGTTTTAGGTATATCGTTAGAATTTTTTTCTGGGAGGAAGTGTTTTGAGCATGTCAGAGATCTCTGAGAAGGAAAAAAGATAGGGAAGTGCGAATGAACGCCTCAATGGGGCTCCCGCATGTGGGTATCTCCGTTTGGTGCCCACGTGCGGGTACCTCTAAGGAGGGGTCCCCGCTGTGGGTACCTCCATCTAAAGAGGGGTCCCCGCTGCGGGTACCTCCATTGGTGGTCCCCACGTGCGGTTCCTCCAAGGGGGTCCTCGCTGGCGGGTTCCTCACGGAGGGAAAGAAACGGAAAATCTCCTTGAAGGAACTTACGAAGGTAGTGGATAACCCCTTATAGGGTATCCGTCGCGGGTCATCCCTTTACGGGGCATGGAAGCTTTCATCGAGTTCTCTATTCGAAAAATATGCTTGCTTGGGGTGAAAACCGTAGGCTCATGGCTTTCACCCAGAGAACTCTTGTTCTTTCTTATTCTTCAAATTTTATGAAGAAAGCTTACTTCTTTGTTGGGTTTTATTCTTGGATTTTGAGCTTTGAGAAATTGAGTCTTCTTCAAGATATGAGTTCTCTTTTGATGGGTTAATTTGGGGAAGAAAGAGAGACTCAAAATGAGCTCTCTTTTCTTTTAGAGCTCTCTCTTTAAGCAAGAAGAAGATGTGGAAGAAGAAGACATGCTTTTTTTTGTTGAGGCTCAAAATCTTAAAAAGATTGAGAGAATAAAAGTTTTTGATTTCTTCATATGTTTGTCTTATATAAACTTTACATTTTACACACTGTCTTTTGGGCTTTACAAAATTGCTCTTGTGCCTCTTCCATGTCCATGTGCTCATTTCTTTTTGCATATGAGCCATGGATTCTACATAATTTGGCTTTTTTGCCCACTTAATTTACAATTTCATACTTACATATAAAATTCTATTTATTACAAATTTTTTTCTGTATTCTTCGATGGCCGACCGACTTCGTTTGGGCTTGAGGCGGTTTGGGCGTGGGCCCAATTGCTTGGGGTCGGACCCGGATCCACTTAGACGTTGACGTTGACTTTGACTTTTAATTTTTTATTTTTTATTTCGGCAATGGAGTGTAAATTTTGACTTCAACAAAGCGCCCCCATCAATAAATGTACATGATATTTATGTGTCGTGCGCATGAAATTGATGGATCTTTTTCGTGGAGATGTTTGCTTGATTTGGTTCATGCTCTAGGAGATTGACACTGCCATTTTTACGATATGGACGGTCGATACTGCCATATTTGCGACGTGAACGGTCGATACTGTTATTTTTACAACGTGAACGGTCGACACTGTTATTTTTGCAACGTAGACGGTCGATACTTGATTTGGTTTCTTTTTAGCGACGTGGAGGTCGATGCTAATATATTTGCGACGTGGACGGTCGATACTTGATTTGGTTCCTTTTTAGCGACGTGGAGGTCGATGCTGCCATATTTACGACGTGGACGGTCGATACTGCCCTTTTTTCGCGACGTGGACGGTCGATACTTCATTTGGTTCCTTTTTAGCAACGCGATAGTCGATATCACCATTTTTGCGACGTGGATAGTTGATAGTTGGTTTTGGTTCCTTTTGACGACGTGGAGGTCGATACTTAATTTGGTTCCTTTTTAGTGATGTGGAGGGCCGATATTTGACTTGGTTCCTTTTTAACGACGTGGAGGTCGTTGGTTGACTTGATCCATTTTTATGACATGGAGGTCGTTGGTTGGCTTGTCAATTTTACCGATGTGGAGTCGTTGGTTGAATCGGTTGATTTGATTTGTTTTGAAAGTTTCTTATCTGTCCGGCGAGATTTTTGAGCTTGGAAACACTATCGGGTGGGACTTTAATTTGATTTGTTCGATTCTTGTCTTGTTCGTCGGGACCTTTGAGCTTGGAGGCAATACCGAGTGAGACTTTAATTTGATTTGTTTGATTCCTACCTTATATAGCGGGACCTTTGAGCTTGGAAACACTGACGAATGGGACTTGAAATTTGGATTTTTGTTTGGCTTCAGCGCCGCTCGCACTGAAGCACGCATGCCAGGAGCGAATCATCAATTGCTTTTGGGGATTTGGAATTTTGGTTTTGGTTTATCAGCACAGCTAACACTAAAGTATAGTGTTAGGAGCGACTCATCATTTGCGTTTGGGGATTTGGAATTTTGGTTTTGGTTTGGTATCAGCACCGCTGACATTGAAGCATAATGCCATGAGCGACTCATCATTTGCCTTTGGGGGATTTGGGATTTGCGAATATCGTGATCGAGTCGTCTGGTACGCTTGTGTACCTGTCGAAGGCAACGTCGGTCAAGTTGTTAACGAACTGTCGGAGGAGAAGTGCATCATTGTCTTCAGTATTCCCGCATGATGCTTTAAAGTGGACAATGTGTTGGTTTGCATTTCCCATCCCATCAAACCTTCCGAATTTAGGGACGACGTAGCTGCTGGAAAACTTCACGAGATAATATCACGCAGGGTATGGTCTTCCACTGGCTGCCGACGTTTTCCTACGCTTCAGTTTCGGCCACCAATGTCTTGACTTTATTGGCAACCTAGTCCATGATCCGATCTTTCATAAGCGTGCCGCTGTCCATGATAAGAAAGCAATAAGCTCGATCAATTTTATTAAGAGATAAATCATCTCAATTTATACACCTCATAATATAACTAACGATAACTAATAGTCGTAACAATCTAACACACTAATCATAATCTCAACAACATAAATCAGAACTTATCTGATTTATGATAATCATAATATCTAATACAGGTTCATGAAACCATAACTTCTCTTGTTATGGTGACACAGTTCAGATTTTATTCATAAATTCGATCAATAGCTTTTTATTAAAAGGGACTAGAATCTATCAATACGGTGTAGAAAAAGAATCAAAAATTCCAATTATCCACTTCAACGCAATTCTTTTTAATTGTAATGAATATTGTTACATATCATATATTTGTTATTTCCATTAGAGTTGTCTCGCATACAAATTGTTAGAACTTATCCGATATATCGTTTTGGGACCACTTGCGATACAATAAAATTTATGTTATATCGGCCGATATGGCGATGTCGCCCGATATATCGGTTATATAGACGATATGAAGCATTAGTCCGATACGATACCGATATCCGATATTTAAAACCTTGGGCATCAGGTGGTATGGTTGTGCCACCAGGATGATCATTTTGATTATTATTCAAAAAATTTAACATCCAGCAAAGTTAAACCAAAGTTTTTGCAAAGCATGTTATAATATATACCAAGCAAAGGCTGATTCAGTCCACAGATTGCTTGGTTTCGTTTCTATCTGATTTTATGAGTTTCATGCCTTCATTTTTCTTCATTCATAGAGAAATAAATAGAAGGTGTGCATAAATGGCATTCGAGTTTTATTACTGGAGATCTAATAACAATTCTTATCTGTTTGCAGTTCCTTAGAAAATGGCCGACACTGAGGAGATCCAGCCTCTTGTTTGCGACAATGGTACCGGAATGGTCAAGGTTAGGACAATTTTCATATTTACCTTTTCTACTTTTATGTCATATTGTAATGGCTCTAATATTAACACTTACCTTTAGGCTGGGTTTGCTGGCGATGATGCACCGAGAGCAGTGTTCCCTAGCATTGTAGGCCGACCTCGCCACACAGGTGTCATGGTTGGGATGGGGCAAAAGGATGCTTATGTGGGCGATGAGGCTCAGTCAAAGAGAGGTATCCTCACCTTAAAGTACCCCATTGAGCACGGCATCGTTAGCAACTGGGATGACATGGAGAAGATTTGGCATCACACTTTCTACAATGAGCTCCGTGTTGCTCCTGAGGAGCACCCCGTGCTTCTCACTGAGGCTCCGCTCAACCCCAAGGCAAACAGAGAGAAGATGACCCAAATCATGTTTGAAACCTTTAATTCACCAGCGATGTATGTAGCCATCCAGGCTGTACTTTCACTCTATGCCAGCGGTCGTACAACAGGTGCATATTTTATTCGAGTTCATCATGCAGACTATTGTTGAAATTTCTACTTTTTTAGTGCAAACCTTACATAGGAATTCGACATATGAAAGAGTGCTATAGAAGTGAAACATGGCACAACAATATCACTCTATTTAGGGGGGAAAAGCAATCCAAAAAGTTACTTGAAGGACATTAGTTTGTTTCTTTTTGTAGATAATATCTTCAAAACCAATACGCATGCTTAAACGAAGTACGCTTAAATGTTGAATTGTCATCTAGCCTATAGCCAATTGCAATATTCACTTGCTTAGCACGTGAGAGATCACTAGCGTTCTTTGAGTACAATGCAAACTCTCTTGGCATGACATGAAAAAATGTAATCACATTCAATTGGTACCAAAACCATCTTAAGAATGACATGGTACATGGCATATCTAGTCTGCTTTTTATTGTTCGCTACCTGTTTAACTACCATACTATTAGGCAAACCTCTTTGACCATCTTAAACCCATTTAGACTTAAAATCGGCTTGAGAATTTTTTCTTATGAATGATCACGCAGGACACCTTGTTATCACTCTATATGCAAAAAAAAGTACCCCACGGAAAAGTTATATCCAAGCCTGTCAATCTATTCCTTTCTATAGAGAATAGACAACTCCAAATTAATAAATTTACGTTAAAAAAATTATTTACCAGATTAAATTAATGATTTACAGGTATTGTCCTTGATTCTGGTGATGGTGTGAGCCACACTGTCCCAATCTATGAAGGGTACGCTCTCCCTCACGCCATCCTTCGTTTGGATCTTGCCGGCCGCGACCTTACCGATTCCTTGATGAAGATCCTCACCGAGCGAGGCTATTCCTTCACCACCACCGCAGAGCGTGAAATTGTCAGAGACATAAAAGAAAAGCTCGCCTACGTCGCCCTCGACTATGAACAAGAGCTCGAGACCGCAAAATCCAGTTCCTCGATTGAAAAAACATATGAGCTCCCTGATGGGCAAGTAATCACAATTGGGGCTGAGAGGTTCAGGTGCCCTGAGGTCCTCTTCCAACCCTCGATCATTGGTATGGAAGCCGCTGGGATTCATGAGACGACTTATAATTCGATCATGAAGTGTGATGTGGATATTAGGAAGGATTTGTATGGGAATATTGTGCTTAGTGGAGGGTCAACTATGTTTCCGGGGATTGCTGACAGAATGAGCAAGGAGATTACGGCGCTTTCACCGAGTAGCATGAAGATTAAGGTTGTTGCGCCCCCTGAGAGGAAGTATAGTGTTTGGATTGGTGGGTCTATTCTTGCCTCACTCAGCACATTCCAGCAGGTATGAGTTTAACATAAATCTAAATTTTTTCCTCCAGATATGATCTTTCTCTTGCTTAAAAACTGCCATAAATTTGCGTATTTTGTAGACATCTATTGAAACTTTTGAAATTACAAAAGAAAAAACCAA
Organism: Agapanthus africanus; assembly: GCA_030015575.1. NCBI lineage: Eukaryota > Viridiplantae > Streptophyta > Magnoliopsida > Asparagales > Amaryllidaceae > Agapanthus > Agapanthus africanus. The sequence continues at coordinate 174,598,234 of JASDDO010000024.1, forward strand.
AGCCTGTTAGTTTTACCATCAACTTTGGGCAATTTGCATAGCACCTAACTGATAGAACTATTAGGATATAGTAGTTTTCTGTAATTTTTGAAAGTTTATTGCAATTATATGCAAATTGCCAGACTAATTGGTAGTTTGCTGGATTGAGCCTTTTTTTAATTGTCTTTCTGTGGTTGTAGAATCATAGTCACAATATATGAATATAAAAGCAAAGTAGTAAAAGAAGAATAATGAAGTAGCTCAGAAATTTTTGGATCCTATGCAGTTTGATTAAGCAGTATATGTACATTTAATAAAGCTTTAGGTGTTGTTGTAAGCTGCAGATAACATTGTTTTATGTTATTGTTTCCTTAAGTTTTATGTTCTTTTATTCTTTTATTCGAGTTCTGTTTATATACGTTGAGATTGGGTTCTCCTACTCTCGGGTGAGGTACATGGCAGAAAAAATCTCTCATTCTCATGGCACCTGATAATCATTACTCTCGTTTTACGCATGCATGCGCGTGAACACACACATCCGTATGCTCGCTATTTTGCAGCCCGGTCCCTGTATAGAGAACTTGAATATGGAAGTTATGACTTATGATTATTTGCATTTGTTTTATAGTTTATTATACTGGCATCGAAACACAATCTCTCAACCTAATAGCAACCAAGTATTCTTTTCCAATGATGGTCTGATCTTCCCTTGTTTGATTGCAGATGTGGATATCTAAGTCAGAGTACGATGAGTCTGGCCCTTCCATTGTTCACCGCAAGTGCTTCTGAGTTCTTTTTCCACCAAGCTCTTGTCTTTAGATATGGTTTTTGAGTCCCATGATGTATGCTTGTTCAGTTGAGATTGCCCTTGCAATTTGCTTTCGAGGTGTACTTTATATGCCTTTCATATATGTAGAAGTGTTCTTGCAAAAAAAAATATCAGGCTGATATTTTTGGAGTCTGCTGGTATAGTCTTTAGAGAGCTTGTTCTTGGGAGATTCGGTTTGTTTTTTAAGATTTATTTTTTTTAGCTGCAGCTGCTAGCTGTGATGTTTGTGTGCTTGAACCAATATTTGTTAATATTACTGTATCAGGAAAATCCTTTAATTCCCAGCTTGTGGAGATGAAGTGTTTTAAGTATTCTATGCTTTGACGTCCTTTATGAAGTTTGAACTCTTGTCATATACAATCAGTTTATTTAGTTACATGGGGTAATTAGTTTGAGAAAATTATAATTTTCTGTTCCATGTTTTAACTAAAATCACAGCAACCCAGTTTGGTTAATTAAAATCTCTTTACGGAGTATGCAGGATTTATATTGCATGTTAAAGATTAATGCTTTATCCCCCAACTTTGTCTTGAAGACTTGCTTGGTTTTCTTGTGGTTGAAGTTGTAGTGTCGGTTTCCTATGGTTTAGTCGCATACACGTACCAATGAGTCATAGTTTAGTATGTCACTTTCCCTTCCGAGGTTTGAATTCTGAGGTTTGAATCCAAGAAAAAGTTCTAAAAATGACCATAAATTGATTCTTTCCGGGAAAATCCATAAATCCTTTGTGTTTGTGTGCGTGCGTACTTCCATGAGTCTTAAGGACCAGTTCAAAAAATTTTATAAAAAATCACATATACATGATCAGTGGAATTTGCATGGAAGCAATGACCATGATTGGTTTTGGTGAAATATATGAATTATTAACCTTTTCATCAAACTAAATCTATTCAAACACATGCCATTTTGAAACATGCAGCCTTTTCGAACATCAAATTATACTTTCAACTATGATTTTCCGTCGGTAATTTGTTACTAATACTCGGTGACGATCATTCATGATATTTTTTCTTAACAACAACGATAATAATATCATTCATTTATTCAAATTCTTTACTTTTGTTTTATTGTAAACACACTACTACAGATAAAGGTTGCCCCTACGGATATCGCCGTAGGTATAAGAAAATACCCTGTAGGTACAAACGCCGTAGGTGCAAGTTGAAACCCTGAACTTGTCCCTACGGACAAAAACTTGACCCTACGGAGTTTTGTGTAGGTCCCGTTTGCCCTACGGAATAGGCCGTGGGGGCAAAAAATTTATTTTATTTACGGTTTTTTAAAATAGATTACTTGTACCTACGGATCAATCCGTAGGTCCCAGTAATAGCACATACGGATACATGCGTAGGTACATATCTGTAGGGGTATTTATTTGCCCCTACGGATATATCCGTAGGGCCAAGCCCAACCCCCTGATACTGAGATCACATGGCAAAATATCAGATATTCTGATATTTTGCCTCTACGGTTTAAACCGTAGGGGCAACGTGTGTACCTACGGATTACATATTATCAGTTTTTTTTATAAAAAAATGGCTGCATATTTTTCTCTCGCCCTGTGCACAATAATATATACATCAATCAAATATAGAATTAATCATCACACAACATATATCACAGTATTCATAATCACATCTCACGCATATAATATACAAAAGAAACCAAAAAACAGAATATGATATAAATATAAACACTGTAGGACCACCAATATCAATATCGTCCAAAATGTAGTACAATATGTATCATATAAATAAATACATGTTTCAAAAAATAAGAATCAAAAAGCTACCCTAACTCGGTCCAGCTCCACCTCTGATAAACGCTAGAATCCGGCGCGCCTGCTCCTCGGTCAATAAATCATGCAATTCGGCGCGTGCGGGAGTCTGAGCGGGCTGTGGAGCTGGCGATGTGGTCTGCGCGGCTGCCGTCGAGGTAGTGGCTTGCGGAGCCGCGGTTGCGGGAGTCTGAGCGGGCGGTGGAGCTATAGGAGCAGTCTGCGGAACCGCAGCCGATGTAGTGGCTTGCCGAGCCGCAGCCGAAGGAGATGCATGTGGAGGCTCAGCCGATGTACCCTGTCGCATCTGGACCTAACGTGTGTAATAAGCGTGTAAGAACTGTGTATTATTCGAATTCGTTTCATTATCAAGTTATTTCGAAAACCCGTTTGGATATCTAGTTTGGAAAACCGTAGTTTATTTTAATTAGATATGTATGTATGATTAATCAAACCTAAGTCTACAACCAAATAAGCTCAGGCTACGTAATAATATTGGATATGTTGATATCTATAATATGACATGATATTTTACTATTAAGTAGTATACATACCAGCATCTCCTTCAACTCCTGAACGGTGGCTTTCAAGCTCTCCAGTTCCTGCTGGACACGTTGCTCACTGGAGACGGAGGAAGTAAACGCCGGGGTGGAGTCCAACCTCATATGGGCCCTGCTAGGGCCCAGTCCCCGGCCTCTCTCCCAACCTCCGTGGTGCCCTCCGTGTGCGGCGTCCAGGACTGGGGTCAGCAGCCTCGGATCGCTCTGTCCGGTAAAATCGATCTCCGAGGCCTCGGCCTGCTCAACCACCCGCTCCTACACCCACATTAAGCAGTAAAGTATAAGTATAAAATTTAAATTTGAACCTTCCAAAACTAAAATTTCAAATATGGGTTGAATAAATATTAACACTTACGCAATACTCCTGGGTAGCGACGTCGGGATATCGAAGCTCGCCCGTGGCGGGATCTGTCGAGGTACCGTGGACGGCAAGATATGTGGACAGCACGCTCGGTGTACCACCTTGCGCCAGGGTCTGAGCTGTCTGCAATATTAGAAAATAACTCTTAATATTAGATTTATTAGAAAATAACTCTTAATATTTCATTATATCACAAAGGCCGGTCTATTGTAATTTACCGATAACTCCATGGCTCGAGTAATATTCCTCGAGCCACCTGTGTAAGTGGGGCGACCCCTCTTCGCCGATTTCCTATTCTCTATATTTTGAGCGGCCTGTTTCTGCACAACGCATTCACATTTAGTTTTCTAATTAAGGAACAAAAAAAAAATTATATCCTAAACAATGAATTACATTTAAAATACATACATGTTTGCGTTGAGAGTCGAAATATTCGCACAATAGAGGCCATGTCTCTACGTCGACTCTCACAAACGCCGGAGTAGATAGGAGGGCCGCTCTCTCTGCCTCGGGGGTCTCCATCCATAGGGAGTAGCAGTCGGCCTTCAGCTCATTCCTGTTGTATCGGACCTTGGTCTGCATGTTCTTCATCAGGCCATTGTACAGAGCATGAAGGTCGAGCACCCTCCCAGGGTGATCAGGGTCGGCTACAGGCTGAAAATCGTAATCCAACTGAAAATAAAAAAAACATTGTTATTAGATTGCAAGTGTTAATAATAAATATATTGGATAAATCAAATGAAAATATATATTAATACCCGAGCCTGATCAAAGAAGCGGGCGAATGAGCGCTGGTGCTGCTCGCCCCACTCAACGTGAAGTGGATAGTTCTTCACGAGCCGGCTCTCATCCCCCATATACCGGCCGAACATCTCGGCATGAGGGCCGGTATAGCGATAGTCAAGGGTAAAAAAGAGGGGGAATGCTGCCTCCCTCCTAGCTCTGTCAGGCCTCAGCCTATGGGACTGATTCGGGCCTCGAGTCCCCATCAGGGGATGGGGAGGCCCTGCGTCTGCAAGAAATATCAAGACAATCAATATTAAGACAAAGTTGTATTAAGAAATTAAGGCTAAACGAAAATTGAAGTGTGATATATACCTCCGGTGACTAAAGCACGAGCCTGGGCCCGGGCAGCAGCACGAGCGGGACGATAGTTCCTCCGGTGAGGAACAGCCGGTGTCCCGGATGCGGACGCATCCCCTCCAACTAGAAAATAAACATTGACGCTAAATTTCCATGAAGTTCATATTTATTCTATAGAGCATATGTAAAATGAATAAATATTTTATATATATTCATACTAACCTACAGACGATGCGGAGGGTACGGAAGTGGCAGGAGTGGCCCCTGCGTCAGATGTGGACGCACCACCTATAACTAGACAATTAAAAATAGATTATATAAGTAATTGCAAAAAGAATGTGTAGATCAATAATATAACGTTCTAAATCAATATGCATGCACTATAGGATATATAAACATACCCGCAGGTGCGGTGGTGTCACCACCTACATCTAGACAATAAAAAAAATTACTATCTAAGTAAGAGCAAAATGAATGTGTGTATATTTATGATATAGCATTCTAAATCAATATACATGCACTATATGATATATAAACATACCTGGAGGAGCGGGAGTGGCCTCTGTCCCTGATGTGGACGCATCCCCAACAACTAGACAATCAAGCATTGACAATATAAGTAATTTTGACATAAACATGCATGAATATCTATAATATTACATTCAAAATGGATATGCGTGCAATATACCTGGAGGTGTGGCAAAATCCATACGGAAGGAGGCATCCGAAGGGGTCTCCGATCTGGGTGCAAGACCGGCCCTCTGAAGCTCCCTACGCAGCTCTCCGGGCGGCAGAGCCGCTCTGCCTCTGCCTCTGCCTCTGCCGCGGCTGGAGCTCCTGCCGCTCCTCACTGCTCCCGACATGGTCATCAAATCTAGATAAACGGTTCGTGGACGCATTAAACAATCATTAAAAGTATTGACTATATATGTATAGATCGTAAAATGTGAAGTAATAATATAACATTACAGATAACCTTTTTCGTTTCGTGGGCGCATTATACATATCTACTTGGATTTCATCGTCGATGTCATTTCTAACCCACGTAACTTCATGATCGGCCGAAGACAACCCGTCATTCGAAGCACTCTAAGCCTTCTCTCTTCTTCATCCTCATCGCTGTCCTCGAATTCTGGGACATCGTAGACATCTTTGGGTTTCCATCGGCATACAACACTCCATCCCGGATGCTTCAAACACTGTGAGTAGTATACTTGGAACGCTTGGTTCGGAAAGATAAACGGATCTTCCTGACCGTAAAATCGAAGCGTGTTCACACTGGTCAATCCATATTCATCTTTCCAAGTCCCAAGATTGCTTCTCCACTTATCCGTATCGGTTCGCGTATCGTACCAAATACACTGGAATATATAAAAGGATTCTGATCGTCCGGGATAGTGGATGCCGAGTATACAATTTGAGTACCCATAATAAATCACGCCGTCCGATCCTACCGTCGCAGTCCCACTATTCTGAGTGGTTCTAGATGTTTCTATGTCCTTAACTTCGAATTTGTATCCAAGGACACCAAATCCTTTGTAATATGAGTATCGATGAGAATATGAAGGTTTCATATTATCATCGAGTATCATATATTGGTTTTAACTTGAACATCTCGAATCACTCTCTAATTATGCATTTGTTGTGTATTCTTGTTGTATGTGTGTGTTCCGACTGTCGGGGGTAAGGCTTCTATCACATTAAGAATGTATAGAGCGAACACCCATCACTTGTGCTTTCAACTGTTTCGAGTAAATTTCGGCAGCACCTCCTCGCTGTTCTCCGAGCACACTGTAATAGAATAGATAATCATTTCAAAGCTGTGAAACAACGTTGAAATGAACATCTAATCTATCTTTGTACACGGAGAACCAGCGGAAAGGTACCGACGAAATATCTCGAAACGGATGAAAACACAAGTGAATGAAGGTGTTTGCTTTATACATTCCTAACCTGTCCACACGGGACAAATCTATCGGTTACCATACGATTGAATCTTCTCGTCGCATAGACTATATGACGGTTGTTAGTATCGAGCTATACCGTCCGATATTTAACAACCTTCGTATAGTTCTATGTCACGACGAATATCGCACGTATGTTAACCGATAGACGGGGACTAAGTGGCACTTTTAGTTTCATATATGAGTATCGATGAGAATATGAAGGTTTCATATTATCATCGAGTATCATATATTGGTTTTAACTTGAACATCTCGAATCACTCTCTAATTATGCGTTTGTTGTGTATTCTTGTTGTATATGTGTGTTCCGGCTGTCGGGGGTAAGGCTTCTATCCTATTAAGAATGTATAGAGCGAACACCCATCACTTGTGCTTTCAACCGTTTCGAGTAAATTTCGGCAGCACCTCCCCGCTGTTCTCCGAGTACACTATAATAGAATAGATAATCATTTCAAAGCTGTGAAACAATGTTGAAATGAACATCTAATCTATCTTTGTACACGGAGAACCAGCGGAAAGGTACCGACGAAATATCTCGAAACGGATGAAAACACAAGTGAATGAAGGTGTTTGCTTTATACATTCCTAACTTGTCCACACGGGACAAATCTATCGGTTACCATACGATTGAATCTTCTCGTCGCATAGACTATACGACGGTTGTTAGTATCGAGCTATACCGTCCGATATTTAACAACCTTCGTATAGTTCTATGTCACGACGAACACCGCACGTATGCTAACCGATAGACGGGGACTAAGTGGCGCTTTTAGTTTCATATATGAGTATCGATGAGAATATGAAGGTTTCTTATTATCATCGAGTATCATATATTGGTTTTAACTTGAACATCTTGAATCACTCTCTAATGATGCGTTTGTTATGCATTCGTGTTGTATGTGTAACATGATTTTAAACCATCGAGATCAAGATTGATAGAACTGATCGTCCTACATTGCAATGGCATTCATCTACCAAAAACTATTATTGCAATGACATTCATCTATAACAATCAACAATTAAAACTACAAATGTAGGATACTGATATCATAAAGCGTTATACGCAGCATATGAATTCACATGACTGAAACATGCATCAAAAAAACATGTTCATCCAAAAGAAAGGCTACTGTCAACAAATATAGACAAATACGTCATAAAAACAGTAACTAATTAACAAGTTGATTAGCATCTGGATCAAGAAAATGATAGGAAAAACAATTGACTATGATCTATAATGACAAGTCTATTGCCATGACTCTCGACTAACAAAGGTGGCTTTTCGTCCTCGGTAGCTTGATAATTGGGATTTCATGGCGAATAAAAATATGCATATGCCGTTTGACCGGAAACTTCAATAGGAAACTCAATGAGGTCGGGTGTACTGAAGTATGCTTTGTATTTCGCTATATCAGGTGATGAAGCCCAAGCCCTAGCTAGCCCCAACCCCACCCCAACCGAACCCTATCGAAGGTAAAGAACGTCCTTACACTTTCATATTTCTATTAATGATGCAAGTCTCCACCAAGTCAAATTCTTGCAATATCATTCTTTTTAGAGTATGTCTAATTTAATATATAGAATTTTCAAAGTTGGGCAACCAAGAAAAAGTAACAAGGGATTTTACATACATGCCAAAGCTTTGATTATTTATTTATTTATTTTCCATTTCATATTAGTAATTTTATATGTTTGATGATGGCAAGAAATACAAATTATATTAGAACATTGTACATACCTAATTTCCACTTGAAATCGGTTTTTTCTTTTATCAGTACTCGTTGACATACAGTAACAAACAATGTTTGATTAGAAGGACCCAAGATTTTCTCGATCAACAATAATTTTAGTAATCAAACTAGGCTAAAATTGCTGGAAATTCCTCTCAGGTTTGCCAAATTCAGCAAACCCCAACCCCAACCTAACCCCAGCCCCATCCCAGCCCTATCCCAACCCCAACCTAACCCTAACCCCAGCCCCAGCCCCAGCCCCAGCCCAGTCCCAACCTAACCTTAACCCCAGCCCCAGCCCCAGCCCCAGCTAAACCTCAACCCGAACCCGAACCCTAACCCTAACCCCAGCCCCAGCCCCAGCCCCAGCCGAACCCCAACCCCAACCCCAACCCTAACCCCAACCCCAACCGCAACCCCTGACGAACCCCAACCCCAACCGCAGCCCCAGCCATGAACCCTAGCCCTAAAATAATCAAAAATTTGTTTAATTGAAGATTTACTAATCCGTGCGGTGGAGGAGACGATCGATCGGTGGCGACGACGAAACGGAGGCGACGATGAAAACGGCGACGAGGAAGAACGGCGGTGGCGACGACGAGAACGGCGGGAGAGATTTGGGGATTTCTCGTTCGTGCGCGATCGAGAGAGAGAGAAAGAGATAATCAGCGTAGGCGATCTGTGCCTTTTTAATTAAATAGCTATTTAGATGCCCCTACGGATTTGTCCGTAGGTCCTTGGTTTGCGGCTCCGTAGGGGCAAACACCAAATTAAGATTTAATATTTTTACTCTTGAACGTCTTGGACCGTAGGGGAAACCTTCTGGCCCTACGGCTTAATCCGTAGGGCCAACATAAATCTGCTCCTACGGATTTCAATATCCGTAGGGGCAACCCCCTATTTTAGTAGTGACAGTAGAAACGCTTGTAAAGATATTCATTTACATGTATACACAAAATCCGACACATCAATATAAACTAGCACAAACAAGGCAAACATACCACGCTGGGGAAATATGGTAGCAACATCTCTTTCCAATTGAATGTAGAGGAGTATGACTTTGAAACCCAACTCTAACCATCAACCATGGTCAGGTCCATACTAATTGAAACGGTAAAAAAAATGGTAAAATAATGGCTAAAAAAAAAGGTTTTTTTTTGAAATATTATTATTTTAAAAATAAATTATTAAAATAGGGGGGGTTAAATTAAAATTAGAAGAATAGGGTGGTTTGCCACCCTACCCCCACCCCACTCCCACCCCAGAATAGGGGACGGGTTCTGAGAACCCGCCCCATATATATATATATATATATTTTTAATTATTTGTTATATAAATTTAATTATAATTATATAATTATAAATATAATTGTAATTATAATATGATTATTATTATAATTATAATTATAATTCTTAAAAATAAAATAAAGTAAATAAACGAAAAAAAATATTTAAATTAAATAATAAAATTTCACTATATCAATGTTTTTTACAGAATGAATCCGTCAAAATTTACAATACCAAAAAATCCTATCCGATTTCTATCTCGACGGTCAAATTTATAATATCAAAATGAATCCGTCAAATTTCCAATGTTAAAAAATCCTATCTATTTGTAAAATTTAAATACTATCGTTTTCCTTTTCCTTTTCCCTTATGAAATCCGAGGAGGCTTGACATAAGCCTATGCCTCCTGGGATGACTGGAGGAACCATATGTTTCTTGGGTAGATGGCGGCGGCGGCGGCGGCGTCTGCTCTTCTGCTTCGGGTTCGGGTTCTGCTTCAGATTCGTCTTCAGCAGCGTCTTGGGCAGACTGTTGATCCGCAAATCCTGAACCTGAATGTGGGATAGGTGTCGGATATGTGCTGCCTCCCAACAACTCTGCGTAGGAGGCTAAATCCGTGTCCCAACTGGGCAGTTGTAGCGAAGAACCTGTCCCGGTTTCATGCGGCTGATGTTGCACAAAACCTTGGCCCCATGGCTGCGCAAATCCTGACCCCCAAGGTTGCTGTTGTTGCGCAAAACCTGACCCCCAAGACGGCTGTTCTGCAAAACCTGACCCCCAAGACTGGTGTTGTTGCGCTTGTCCGGTATGCCAGGGTTGCTGCTGACGGTATGGTGATCCAAACCACCGATCCTGCTGCGCTGGATCTCCGTTATGCTGCGGCTCTGGTGCCGGGTCATACTGCGGCTGCGGTGCCGGTTCATACTGCGGCTCCGGTGCCGGCTGATACTGCTGCTCTGGTGCCGGCGATAAATGTTGAGAAATATTATATGAACCGAATACACCACCAATTAATTGGTCTACATTTGAAAATCGAGCCTGAGATGCCGGACCAGCATCAGTCGGGTATGGTTCCTGCACCATTGTTTGTACGAGATGCAACCCACGAGCCTGTCGTTACATTAGAAATAAGAAATAAGTATTGACTCATACCGCCGGATGTTAAAAAGTAATATAATATAAAGAATTCAACTTACCAAATCTCGTTCCATGTGGCCTCTAGGCTCGTACCGCGAGATGTTTGGGAAGTTGTTGGGGGGAGCAGAAAGATATATTATGGTGACACGCTTATGCCGCTGTAGATATGCTTTGGTAGCGTCGGTGGCTGTTTGGTCACCTATTTGCTGTAAGGCAATACTACGCTGCCTATCCTCCTATCTCAGCAAATATTGATGATGATGCTCCCTCCAATCACGCTCCGTCTTTCCTCCTCGCATGTCTCCCTCTATTGTCATAGGCGAAGGCGGCGGGACAGGAATTTGTTGTGATCTATCAAACTGTCGCAACACCCGGTCCGGGAGGTGCATGACAACGACATTAATGCAGAGGAGTGGGCATCGAGCCCGCCAAACCGGCTCTCCTTCGATACAGATGCCGGGTAAGCGTTGTAGACGATCTGCTGTATAAGGCGTCCACAGGAACTGCGCAAATAACATAGTAAAAAAATTGTGATTAAGGTATTTCAAAATTGTAAAACAAATTTAATTACCTAAGTTATGGTTACCTGAGTCGCCTTCATGCGATCCAACTCATCTCTATAGTACTTAAGTACTCGACGAGGAGCCTTATACGCTTTCTTCCCATTCCACCAATAGCCGAGCGGCTTTCCGGGGATATCCAAACCAGTTATTTTAACATTCTCCGGTCTTCCTATATATATATGCTCCCATGACCAGATCTATAAATAAAATTTCAGATTATAAGAGAGAAAACCAATATTACAATTTTGCAAAATTCTAGCTGTGAAAAATAAGGAATTTACCTGAGTAATGTAATGCATCCACAAATTTTATTCTTCGTAGGAGCACATGCCTTATCGAGTTCCTTATAAAGAAAGGCCAGGACCCCTGCTCCCCAAGCATATTGGCCACACACATCAAAATCCGTTAGGAAGCCAATGTATAACGGATGAACATGCGTTGCTGATTGGTCCGGCATCAACCAAGAATCGATCATGTACAGAATGTAGACACGTGCATGTCTATCTAAGACTTCATCGGTGGCTTCATGATATTACTAAATGTATCTTTTAGCCAGTTTAAACTGATCTTATACCCCTTACTGTAGCCTCCTGGTGCCTGATATTAGCATTTTTTAAAAAATATTAAAGCTAGAAATAATGTACAACATAAAATAGGTACACTAAAGAGGGGAATCAAAATGAAATTTTTTACCTGTCCGAGAACAGACTCGGCATATGTATCCCGGTATGGGTGGTCGGTATCTGGACCAACAATTTTTTCTCCGACCAACCCAAGCCCGTTGACCCGTAAACCGAGTGAGAGGCCAATATCCTGGAGTGTGATTGTGGCCTCACCCTATCTTAGATGAAAAGTGTGGGTCTCTTTTCTCCAGCGCTCAACCAGAGAGGTAACGAGGGCGTGGTCGATTTGGATATGACGAATCAACGAAGCTTCGTAAAATCCGGCCTGTCTAAGCCGCTGGTTTATTCGTTGGTCGCTAACTATCCATTTGTCTGAGCTATGGGTGACGACGGTGAGATTATCTCCATCCTGCAAAATTAAATAATGTTATTTTCAACTATTAGAATTAAAAGAAAGGGGTAATTAAAAAAAATTAACTAAGTTTAGAATATTTCCTCCCCGTGTAATATATTAAACGATCTGTGTTCGTTTTGATGAACAAGCAGAGATTTGTCGAGTGGTTGATTCTCCATTGAAATGCACTGGAGAAGAGATTTATCGAAGGTTTTATAGTGAAGAGATTAGATGAGTGGTTTATTCTCAAACTGATTTGTCGAGAGTTTTATAGTGAAGGGTGGGCGGGTTCCAGGAACCCGCTACAGTATTGGTTGTCAAATCAGTTGAAGAGGGCGGGTTCCAGGAACCCGCCCTCTTCAATAATTATATGAATGGTGTCAAATCAGTTTGGTTTTTTCTATTCACAAAGCTGGAACCCGCCCTCTTCAATATCTTGCCGGCCCTCATATCCTATAAATAGGTCTCCGCTATACATTTCACTACCCATTTCATTCCTGTAAAATTTTCTTCTGTACAAGTCACTATCCATTTACTTCGATCAATTTTTCTCCGCTATCAATTTTGTGTAAGTGTGAAGTTTTAGAAGAAGGTCAAGTTCAGTACCATAGTCTGCGAGGAGGAGCTGCTGGATAGGATCAAGACGGAACAGTTCACAAAGTATTGGAAGTAAGCAATCTTTTCTAGACGAAACATTATTAATAAAAAAACTTTAAAAAAAATTATACAAGATTATCAAACTGTTAAGTGTAGGAAAAATAATTTTAAAAAAATTATACAAAATTATCAAACTGAGTTTACTTTTTTACAGATAAATTAACTGTAATAGTAATAATTTTGGTTAGAAATGATTGGATCTAAAACAATACATATGAATAAATGGCAATTTTGCTATAAAATAAAGTTTTTTGCAATTTCAACACAACATAAAAAATATAACTGTTTTTTGTGCAGGATTATGGCCTCCCCAAGTTTATTTGTTGTATGTAAATACGATGGCCAGGTTATCACAAGTGCACAAGGTCCCGAGTATATGGGCGGGTCCGCACGAATCATGCGATTGGAAGCATCAACGACTTATGATGAACTAGAGAATAAAGTGTTCAAAATTACGAAATACTATCCCCGTGAAAGTAGGGTTAAGTTAAGTTGTATATGGCCTATGTTCAGTGGAAATGCATTGGTTGAAATTATAGACGATGCATCAATATCTTCGATGATAGATTTCGGTCTCTCAAACACCCAGCATTCTTTTGAACTTTTGGTTCAGAAGGAGCAATTGGAAGTATCATATGCCCTCCAACGGGTAATTTTGATGGTAATGCTAGAGATAGTTCCTGGGGGTACGGTCACATGGTTAACGATGATACCGTCAGTGGAGGTGGATATGACTATACACAACATATTCAAACCTTCAAACTCATGGGTAAACATTTTATAAACCCATATTCAAACATTTTAGTAATACCAAGATACTAATATTCAAACATTTTATAAATCCATAAATCCAGGTTCTCCCAGTCGACTGCTGCAGTTACATGCACCCCAGAAGAACAACAAGGATTACCATACACAACCTTCCACAGGTAAATAAATCTGAAACAAGTGATGATTCAGTTAAAAAATATTAAGGAATAATATTATAATAACAATTTATATACTAAACGCAGATTTCCCCACACCTCCGCATCATTCCAACACGATCCAAGTAGCGCATTCCAAGCATGTCCGTCCACATCTTTCCGGTCTTCTCACCCCGAACCATTCATATTACACCGACCGCAACCATCATATATTGCACCCGAGCCTTATGTTGCAACGGGTGATATTGATATGTGTGGCAGTGATGATGATGAAATCGGTGCAGTTCATCAGGGGGAGGATAGCGTGGAATATGCCGCTGGATTGAATGAGGTAGTATTCTTTGATGGTATGGTTGCGAATAACAATTTTGTCGAACTAGAAGATCCCGGCCTCGATCCGCAGGAAGATGATGGTTGGGTAGACTTAGCCGTGGCAGAAGTAAATACGGCACCCTATTTGGACGCGACAGCAGCAAGCGAAGATTGCATCAGTGTCGGGGATTTGTTTCAGGAAAAATGAGATCTTATTTGTAAGCTGAAGTCGTGGTCTATTCAGCAAAACGTTACATTTAAAACCGAAGAGTCAAATAAGACGTGCTATACGGTGGTATGTACGAAAGCTCCTGAATGTTAGTGGAGATTGCATGCATGTTGTTCCAAAAGAGCTAAAGCTTGGAAGGTCACGGCCTACAACCAAGAACATACTTGCATCAATTGTATTATGTTACAAGATCACCGAAATTGCACTTCATCTTACATTTGCTCGCTAATCATGCCACTAATCCGTACAGATGTGGCGATGACTCCCCGAGAGATACGGCTCTTGGTTAGCGGAGAGCATAAAATTCAGATTTCGTATGTGAAGGCATGGGATGCTCGTAGAAAGGCTTTATGCAAGATATTTGGGGACTGAGAAAGCTCGTACAAGTCACTAGTCCCTTTTATGGAAGCCATGAAAGCATCAAATCCGGGGACCGTATACCGGTTAAAAACCACAGAAACAGACGTCGAAGGCTCTGTCAGGTTTTAAAGAATTTTCTGGTGCTTTGGTCCATGTGCGACTGGTTTCACACACTGTCGGCCGGTATTGTGCGTTGATGGTACGTATCTATACGGTAAGTACAGAGGCTGCATGTTAATTTCTACAGGTGTTGATGCTAATAACGGTATATTTCCGTTGGGATTTTCTATTGTCGAGGGTGAAAATACATCATCCTGGTCATGGTTTTTCCGTCAACTCAAAAATATTCCATCTGTTCTTCATAGAACAGATTTATGCATCATATCTGATAGACATCTGGGAATACTTGCTGCAATGAGATCTGTATTTCCGACGACCCCACATAGGTTTTGCCTACGACACTTCAGGCAAAATTTTGATCGAAAATTTAAAAATTCGGATCTACATAAGCTTATGTACAGAGCCGGTGAAACGCCTGACCCTAATGTTCACGACATATACATGACGAAAATTGGGGAGATGAGTCAAGCCGCGAAAGCGTGGTTAGATGAGTATCCAGTACGCATGTGGTCACAAGCACATGATGATGGGTGCAGATATCTACTAATGACGACTAATATGTCTGAAAGCTTCAACGGGGTCCTTAAAGGGGTTAGAGGCTTACCGATACAGGGGTTGATTGTTCGAACATTTTTCCGGATGAATACTTATTTTGTGCACAGAAGAGAAAAGTCATTGGCGATGGAGACTCCGCTCACCGCGTATTACGAAGATATTTTTCGGAAAAGAGAACGCCGAGCACAATACTACATATCCGAAAGGTTTGACATAGCGGAGTTTCAGGTAACGGGCGGTAATGGGAATCAATATACCGTGAACTTTAGAGATGAAGAGCTCTCTTCGTGTACATGCGGTCTTTTCCAGCAACAACATTTACCTTGTGCCCACGCAATTGCTGCTGCGAGCAGCATGCATAACTCACATTACAATTTTGCTTCTTATTACTATACAGTTTCCAATTACCAAGACGCATACGATCCAAAATTTCATCCTATACCGGACAGTCGCTATTGGCACTATTATACTGCCAACAAACAAACACCGACTGTACTACCGCCGGAAAAAATATAAGGCCCGGAAGACCTAAGGTGCGTCGAGATCGAATGACAATGGATGCTGATCCTCAGCAAAGGCAAGCCAGATGTAGCCTATGCAAACAACCAGGCCATTATAGGACCAGATGTTCAGGACAGTCATCAGGGGCGGGACCTTCAGGATCGTGACAAGTGCACTCAGATATTTTTGTATTATAAATTTGACGGATTCATTTTGTTATTATAAATTTGACCGTCGGTATAGAATTTACATTTTACAATCAGATAGGATTTTTTTGTATTGTAAATTTTGACGGATTCATTCTGTAAAAAACATTGATATAATGAAATTTTAATATTTTTTTCAAATTTTTTTTCGTTTATTTATTTTAAATTTTTTTAAAAATAATTATAATTATCATTATATAATTATAATTAAAATCAAAATCAAAATTATATTTATAATTATTATTATATAATTAATAATTAATAATTAATAATTTAAAAATAAAAAAAATAATTAAAAAAACTAAGGGGGCGGGTTCTTGGACCCCGCCCCCTATTCTGGGGTGGGGTGGGGTGGGGTGGGGGGGCAAACCGTTCTATTTTACGAATTTTAAAAGATTCTCCCCTCTTTTAATAATTTATTTTTAAAATAATAATATTTCAAGAAAAAACCCACAAAAAAACACAAACCAAGCGAAAACAAGCAAGTGCCGCGGATGGCGATCCGCGTGGTCCTTCCAAACAAAACACCCACCGTCCATTCAAAACCCAATCCAACGCTCCAAATCCACTACCGCCAAAACTCCCAAATTTCTAAACCCTTCCCCCCTCCCTTTATAATCCCCCAATCTCCCCCGAATCTCCAAACATCACTGAAAAAAATCCCCCAAAACCCTATAAACCTAATCCAATGGCGCGAACCAAGCAGACAGCCCGCAAGTCCACCGGCGGCAAGGCCCCGCGGAAGCAGCTGGCGACCAAGGCCGCCCGCAAGTCCGCCCCCGCCACCGGCGGCGTGAAGAAGCCCCACCGCTTCCGCCCCGGCACCGTCGCCTTGAGGGAGATCCGCAAGTATCAGAAGAGCACGGAGCTCTTGATCCGCAAGCTCCCCTTCCAGCGACTGGTCCGCGAGATCGCCCAAGATTTCAAGACCGATCTCAGGTTCCAGAGCTCGGCGGTGGCTGCGCTGCAGGAGGCGGCGGAGGCTTACCTCGTCGGGCTGTTCGAGGACACCAACCTCTGCGCGATTCATGCGAAGCGGGTGACGATCATGCCCAAGGACATCCAGCTAGCGAGGAGGATCCGAGGCGAAAGGGCTTAGGGTTTGCTTTCGTCAACTGGTTCTGGTTTCTTGTGTTTAGGGTTTTATTTGATGGTTTGTGGAAAGTTTGCCGTGTAATTTGATGGGTTTACCTTTATGGAATCGAAACTTCTTGGTTTCTCTTTGGATCTCTTGATCTGTGATTTTATCTTTAGCTATTTTTTTTTATAACAAATAATATGTATTTAACATGCTGTACTGATTAGCAATCAAGCGATATTAATTGGGAACTTAATAATTACACTTTATTTACATTAAAAAGTAATTTTTATTTGTAATTTTTATTCATTTTGAATCACCATATATATTGCATATACACACACAGTTTATACAATAATTTAACACTAAACTCTACGACAGCAAATACTTAATTTGATAAACACCAAAAAAGAACAAGCTCGCAGGCTCCCATATGACACTGCAACAGATCCTCGATTTGAGCGCTTTCCTCTCTCTATTCCTCAACCTCATCAACACGGTCAACATGAAAATTAGCCATGAAATTTAAGAGCCAGCACTACATCATTACGAAATGGTTAATAGTCTAGAGTAGAGATTATATATTACCAGAAACCAACAGTAGATACTAAAATATCACAGTGTGCCGTTGTCAAGAAATCTTCTAAGAGCCCAAATTTTACTTTTAACAGCCCTTTCTTTAACCGGCGTGCGTATTATATGCGTACTTAGCAAAGTGAGTATGTGGTAAGATGAACACCTAGCAGGGTGCGTACCGGTAAGGTGCAAGAGAGGTAGGGGTCAAAGGGTCCCGAATGGGTCAAAAGATCCAGTGAGGTACACACTTAAGAAGGTGCACATCTAGTGATGTGCGAGAGTGGAAAGTCAAAGGATTCCAAATGGACCAAAAGGTCCAGTGTGGTGCGTACTTAGTAGGGGAGTAATCGACCTGAGTTTGAAGGAGCCGACCCTTGTCCAAGCTTGGCTCGGCTTAGTTTATGCGAGCTCAAACTCGGTTCGAGTTCGTCTTGAGCTGAGGAGGTTTGATTCATGTTCGGCTCATTAGCTTACCGAGCCTTAAAAGAGCCAAAGTCGAGCTCAGGTTCTATTAGGCAATCTCTGAATGGAAATGACAAAGAGATGTTTGGTGAAGACTGAAAATAGGTCAATGGTCATTATAGGAGTTCGAGAAGAAAACATAAAAGTATTTTGTAAGAGGCTGAGACGGGAACAACAATTAGAGTCTAAGACCCAGTGTTTTGAGATATGGAAATATTAAAAAAATTAACATCAAGAGCATGGAATGTGTCCAAGTGCTGGGTTTTATATTCATCTCAGTTGCACTTTATATAATGTCCCTTAATTGAATTAAGTGTCATGAGAGTTGTATAGAATCTGCTTTATATTACATATTAATATTTTTTTTCAAACTATTTAATCGAGCCGAACTCGAATAAATACCGAACGAGCCTGGCTGAGCTCGAGTTCGGCTCGTTTAAAAAACGAGCCAGGCTTTCAGGCTCATGTTCGACTTATTAATAAGTGAATTGAGTTTGAACGAGTTAAAACTAAGATGAACACCTAGCAGGGTGCGCACCGGCAAGGTGCAAGAGAGGTAGGGGCCAAAGGGTTCCGAATGGGTCAAAAGATCCAGTGAGGTACACACTTAAGAAGGTGCACACCTAGCGAGGTGCGAGAGTGGAAAGTCAAAGGATTCCAAATGGACCAAAAGGTCCAGTGAGGTGCGTACTTAGTAGGGGAGTAATCGACCCGAGTTTGAAGGAGCCGACCCTTGTCCAAGCTCGGCTCGGCTTAGTTTATGCGAGCTCAAACTCGGTTCGAGTTCGTCTTGAGCTGAGGAGGTTTGATTCATGTTCGGCTCGTTAGCTTACCGAGCCTTAAAGGAGCCAAAGTCGAGCTCAGGTTCTATTAGGCAATCTCTGAATGGAAATGACAAAGAGACGTTTGGTGGAGACTGAAAATAGGTCAATGGCCATTATAGGAGTTCCAGAAGAAAACATAAAAGTATTTTGTAAGAGGCTGAGACGGGAACAACAATTATAGAGTCTAAGACCCAGTGTTTTGAGATATGGAAATATTAAAAAAATTAACATCAAGAACATGGAATGTGTCCAAGTGCTGGGTTTTATATTCATCTCAGTTGCACTTTATATAATGTCCCTTAATTGAATTAAGTGTCATGAGAGTTGTATAGAATCTGCTCTATATTACATATTAATATTTTTTTTCAAACTATTTAACCGAGCCGAACTCGAATAAATACCGAACGAGCCTGGCTGAGCTCGAGTTCGGCTCGTTTAAAAAACGAGCCAGGCTTTCAGGCTCATGTTCGACTTATTAATAAGTGAACTGAGTTTGAACGAGTTAAAACTGAGATGAACCCTGATCGAACCCGAGCTAGCTCGTTTAATTATCATCCCTTGCACCTAACAAGGTGTGAGAGTGGGGGAGGGGGGCAAAAGGTCGTAAATGGGCCAAAAGGTTCGAGGATGATCTCTAACTCCTATTATCCCATTCTGATAACGTGAAAATGTTTGAGGATGTGAGAGCTAAAGTTTAGTTTGAAGCAGAGCGCATGGACCCAGAAATCCCTTGCATTAAAATTCACATGAAATACCTGAAATACCCTTCTTTTCTTTCAAATCTCTTCTCTATCTCCATTTCCACAAACCCTCTTCCATTTATCTCCGATCCCTTTCCTCCGAGCTATCCGTTTCAAGAGAGAAAAAAAACCTAATCCATCCTTCCTCCATCTCCGATCTTCGACAAAATCAAGATAAAATATATGTTAAGACTGCAACGACGTGAGACAAGCAGCTGCAGCTTATTATGTTTGCTTTCTAATGCCTACAAATATATGTTGGCTTCATTAGTGGATAAGCAGCAGCAGCTTCAACTACCTGTAATTGATTTCTCTGGTTTAGATCTAAACCTAAAAACTCAATGATGGGAGACTGCAAGATCAAAGCTTGTTCAAGCCTTAGAAACCTACGGCTGCTTCGAAGCCATCTTCGATCGTATCAGCACTAAGCTCCGACGGGATCTCTTCGAAAAAGCGATATTAGTGCTCTTTGATCTTCCACTTGAGGTTAAATTGAAGAATTCTTCTTCTGATGTACCTTCCAATGGTTACGTCCAGATACCAACCATGGCCTATGAGAGCGTGCACTACTACAAATAAGGGTTGCTCCTACGGATTTATCCGCAGGGGCAAACCACTGCACCTACGGATATATCCGTAGGGAACAAAAAATACCCTGTAGGTGCAAACGCCGTAGGTGCAAGTTGAAGCTCTGAACTTGCCCCTACGGACAAAAACTTGCCCCTACGGGGTTCTGTATAGGTCCCGTTTGCCCTACGGAATAGCCCGTAGGGGCAAAAAAATTATTTTATTTATGGTATTTTAAAATATATTATTTGTATCTACGGATTAATCCGTATGGCCAAGTAATAGCCCCTACGGATACATGCGTAGGTACATATCCGTAGGGGCAAAATATCAGGAATCCTGATATTTTGCCCCTACGGATAACTCCGTAGGGGCTTTTGTTTGCCCTTACGGATATATCCGTAGGGGCACTCTCAACCCCCTGATACTGAGATCAGGGGGGAAATATCAGTTAATTCTGGTATTTGACCCATACGGTTTAAGCTATAGGGGCAACATGTGTACCTACGGAGTAATCCGTAGGTACATATTATCTGTTTTTTTTAAAAAAATGGCTGCCTGATTTTTTCTCGTCCTGTGCATAATAATATATACATCAATCAAATATAAAATTAATCATCACACAACATATATCGCAGTATTCATAATCATATCTCACGCATATAATATACAAAAGAAACCAAAAAACTAAATATGATATAAATATAAACCAATATTAATATCGTCCAAAATGTTTCAAAATGTAGTACAATATGTATCATATAAATAAATCCATATTTCAAAAAATAAGAATCAAAAAGCTACCCTACCTCGGTCCAGCTCCACCTCTGATAAACGCTAGAATCTGGCACGCCTGCTCCTCGGTCAATAAACCATGCAATTCGGCGCGTGCGGGAGTCTGAGCAGGCTGTGGAGCTGGCGATGTGGTCTGCGCAGTCGCCGTCGAGATAGTGGCTTGCGGAGTCGCGGCTGCGGGAGTCTGAGCGGGCGGTGGAGCTATAGGAGCTGTCTGCGGAACCGCAGCCGATGTAGTGGCTTGCCGAGCCGCAGCCGAAGGAGATGCATGTGGAGGCTCGGCCGATGTACTCTGTCGCGTCTGGACCTAACGTGTGTAATAAACGTGTAAGAACTGTGTATTATTCGAATTCGTATCATTATCAAGTTATTTCGAAACCCCATTTGGATATCTAGTTTGGAAAACCGTAGTTTATTTTAATTAGATATGTATGTATGATTAATCAAACCTAAGTCTACAACCAAATAAGCTCAGGCTACGTACTAATTATGGATATGTTGATATCTATAATATGACATGATATTTTACTATAAAGTATTATACATGCCAGCATCTCCTTCAACTCCTGAACAGTGACCCTCAAGCTCTCCAGTTCCTGCTGGACACGTCGCTCACTGGAGACGGAGGAAGTAACCGCCGGGGTGGAGTCCAACCTCATATGGGCCCTGCTAGGGCACAGTCCCCGGCCTCTCTCCCAACCTCCGTGGTGCCCTCCGTGTGCGACGTCTAGGACTGGGGTCAGCAGCCTCGGATCGCTCTGTCCGGTAAAATCGATCCCCGAGGCCTCGGCCTGTTCAACCACCCGCTCCTACACCCACATTAAGCAGTAAAGTATAAGTATACAATTTAAATTTGAACCTTCCAAAACTAAAATTTCAAATATGGGTAGAATAAATATTAACACTTACGCAATACTCCTGGGTAGCGACGTCGGGATATCGAAGCTCGCCCATGGCGGGATCTGTCGAGGTGCCGTGGACGGCAAGATATGCGGACAACTCGCTCGGTGTACCACCTTGCGCCAGGGTCTGAGCTGTCTGTAATATTAGAAAATAATTCTTAATATTAGATATATTAGAAAATAACTCTTAATATTGCAGAATATCACAAAGGTCGGTCTATTGTAATTTACCGATAACTCCATGGCTCGAGTAATATTCCTCGAGCCACCTGTGTAAGTGGGGTGACCCCTCTTCGCCGACTTCCTGTTCTCTGTATTCTGAGCGGCCTGTTTCTGCACAACGCATTAACATTTAGTTTTCTAATTAAGGAACAAAAAAAAATAAATTATATCCTAAACAATGAATTACATTTAAAATACATACCTGTTTGCGTTGGGAGTCGAAATATTCGCACAATAGAGGCCATGTCTCTACGTCGACTCTCGCAAACGCCGGAGTAGATAGGAGGGCCGCTCTCTTTGCCTCGGGGGTCGCCATCCACAGGGAGTAGCAGTCGGCCTTCAGCTCATTCCTGTTGTATCGGACCTTGGTCTGCATGTTCTTCGTCAGGCCATTGTACAGAGCATGAAGGTCGAGCACCCTCCCAGGGTGATCAGGATCGAGTACAGGCTGAAAATCGTAATCCGACTGAAAATACAAAAAAAACATTGTTATTATATTGCAAGTGTTAATAATAAATATATTGGATTAATCAAATGAAAATATATATTAATACGTACCCGAGCCTGATCAAAGAAGAGGGCGAATGAGCGCCGGTGCTGCTCGCCCCACTCAACTTGAAGTGGATAGTTCTTCACGAGCCGGCTCTCGTCCCCCATATACCGGCCGATACTCTCGGCATGAGGACCCGTATAGCGATAGTCAAGGGTAAAAAAGAGGGGGAATGCTGCCTCCCCCTACCTCTGTCAGGCCTCAGCCTATGGGACTGATTCGGGCCTCGAGTCCCCCTCTGGGGATGGAGAGGCCCTGCGTCTGCAAGAAATATCAAGACAATCAATATTAAGACAAAGTTGTATTAAGAAATCAAGATTAAACGAAAATTGAAGTGTGATATATACCTCCGGTGACTAAAGCACGAGCCTGGGCCCGGGCAGCAGAACGAACGGGACGATAGTTCCTCCGGTGAGGAACAGCCGGGGTCCCGGATGCGGACGCATCCCCTCCAACTAGAAAATAAACATTGACGCTAAATTTCCATGAAGTTCATATTTATTCTATAGAGCATATGTAAAATGAATAAATATTTTATATTTATTCATACTAACCTGCAGACGATGTGGAGGGTATGGAAGTGGCAGGAGTGGCCCCTACGTCTGATGTGGACGCACCACCTATAATTAGACAATTAAAAATAGATTATATAAGTAATTGCAAAAAGAATGTGTAGATCAATAATATAACGTTCTAAATCAATATGCATGCACTATAGGATATATAAACATACCTGTCACGCCCCGCTTCCCAGAGTACGTTAAGATAGGCACGTGACATAGCCAACCATGCTACCTGTGGATAGGAAAAATCCCTCCACAGTCACATTACGGCTGTAGAGATATCAAGAACAGGAAAGTAAACTAAACTATCTAGTACATGTTCATGAGCCAGAATAAATGAGTCAAGAAACAATATAATATGTGGAAGCAAAAGATCCAATAAATAAAACACCTGGAAAGTAAAACTGGATACCAATAGGATCATCACCGCTCGGTCTAACAGCGGCAGTACTCCTGATCAGTCTGCAACAAAGGTAGAGGATCTGGGCTATGCAAAACCCAGACGTCAGTGCGTTATAATATCAAGAAATACTATAAACAGGGGTAACAAGATATGCAGGTATGCATATAAATGGTAAAACAGGTATAACAGTGATATAAGTGAGGATAGTGAGGGTAATATGTAGTGAATAATCTAAACTGGTCTATTGGGTTAACTACTCTCAAGTCTTTGAAATCAATTTGATGAATCATCGATGTAACTCAATAGTATCCCGTGCATGCCCGGGACCACGGTCAAGATTCTCGGGCTGAATCCGAGACGTGCCGCTAGGCAGTAAAAGGGTAGTATGTAAAGATGAGTGATGTCAGCATCATCACCCCGGTGCTGGCCTAGCCCGTAAGACTGATCAGTAAAGGTATCGAACTGTCGAGTTACAAGTCAGGTTTCATCATTGATTTCCCCATACCCCCAGGTTATATATGTTCAAGTCAGGTATTAAAAATCTATAGCTAATGCCAACACAGGATCATGCAGGTACAGGTTTGTCTGGATAGACAACCGGAACGGTCCGTAAGGACAACATGTCAGGTTTGTTGGCATTAGACACAAGATCAGGTAACGGGTAAAGCCATGGTACATCAGGTCAAGTCAAGTAGTGTATATAGGCGTCATGTCATGTCAAGAGTTGCACGGTACCATGTCGTGTCAAGTAGTAGGTGTAACAAGTCATGTCAGGATGTACAAGATATCATGTGGGTGCTCATAATCAACTAGCATTAGCAAGGGTATACAAAACAAGTATGGGTACTAATAGAACAATAAACTGGAACATGTAATATGATATGCAAATAGGTACAGATTAAACTATAAGGATGTATGGTTATCGATTAGGGTTAGAGTTATGGTTCCAACATTAAGTATCATACACTTAAATGAAGATGAAATATTAAAATCACATTAACATGTATTAAATGGCCTAGGGATGCAATTATATATAAAACAGGTTAGATGGATACAAACGGGTATCCGAAAAGTTATAAAACTATAAAATGGTAATGTGGGATGTACAACTGAGCAATATGTGATATAAATATTGATATAATAATATTAATATGGATAGCATATTCAAAGCGATTAATAACTATAAAAGTGGTATTGATTAACCATGCACAAGAAAGTTCCGTTCAGAAATTCAGCGTCACCCTGATTTGTAAAATAGCTTAAAAATAAAAAACGTTATCAAAAAGGGACGTGTCTTATACCAAAACAAAGATAATTCAATAAGGTTTTCATATTTATAAGTATAAGTATCTCAGGTTGTCCCTACAAAAAACTATGAACATTCGAATTTGAAAGTTTGCTGCTGGAATTTCCCTGGACAGCAGTTTAGAGACATTTTCATTTTCATTTTACGTTATTTAAACAATTTATTTTGCAAATAAATATTTCATAGAGTTATAGTATTCTGAGTTAGCTTCGTAACGAACTAAAGAAAGTATTATAATGATTTTTCTATGATTTATAATGAATTTTATAAGGTAAGGTGTACAGTAAATTTCAGATTTGTCGTATCCGCTTTTTCAACGACGTTTCATGTGTAAACTATAATATTTTCAAATGTATAACATTATAAAATGCAGATTATAAACTAATTAAAGATAATAATAAGAAATATTACGACGATATATATTTTAAATGATATGGATGCAGTATAATGTAATTTAGTATGTCACAAGATAATTTTTCATGATCTAGATTTAAAATGATATAAACGGATGCAAACGGAACATCGAAACGTTATAAAATTAAACATGGGGTACTAGATTTAAACTATAGGTATGGTATTTATTTAAATAGGTATAAAATGAATTATATAGCATGTAGCAAGATTAACTTGCCTAGACGGAACAAGAACGGATGTGTACGGAACGTCCTTCGTCGGCAAAATGTCGCGACGCACGCACGGTACACGGAACGGTTCCAAACAACGCACGAGGGTGATCACGCAAGTCAGGTACGTTCACTGAATCACTCGGATTGTCAGCGACGAGCACGGCTCTGGCGGTGATCACAGGAATCAAGAAACAAGATCAAGAAAAAGAAAGAAGAAAGAAGAAGAAGTAAGAAGAAGAGATTGTGTATTAAATAAGGAAAGAAAAATTAAATAAACAAAAAATATATAATTATATATATGCAGAGGGGGGAGAGAGAGAGAAAGGGGTTGTTAGTTTGTTAGGAAATTAGATTTAAAATTTTAAAAGATTTTTAGATTTAAAATTTTAGATAAGAGGTTTCAGTTTGTTAAAGAAATCGTATGAAAATATTTAAACTAAATTTTAAAATTAAATAAATTGAATTTTGGTGGGATACAAAAATATTTCAAAACGCGCCCTGGTCGGGTCTAAAAATTCAGATTTAAAATACGAAAAATATGTGCGACTTTCAAAATTCAAAATGAATGCTCAGCTAACGAAAATGCATAACCCCAAGAACGGATGCACGTACATACGCGTAGCCATCCAAACACGTCCGTTTCACTGAACGGGACGAGAACAAGATGCGTGGATGCTACCACGGGGTTAGGGGTATCATGAAGGCTATGAAATGCAATTTTAAATTATTTTACATGACCTAAAATGTTATATCTACCAATTCATCTTTTAAGCGAAATTAAAATAAACAATTTTTACAGCAAATACTTAATTTGATAAACACCAAAAAAGAACAAACTTGCAGGCTCGCATATGACACTGCAACAGATCCTCGATTTGATCGCTTTCCTCTTTCTATTCCTCAACCTCATCAACACCGTCAACATGAAAATTAGCCATGAAATTTAAGAGCCAGCACTAGACATCTACATCATTACGAAATGGTTAATAATCTAGAGTAGAGATTATATATTACCAGAAACCAACAGTAGATACTAAAATATCACAGTGTGCCATTGTGAAGAAATCTTCTAAGAGCCCAAATTTACTTTTAACAGCCCTTTCTTTAACCGGCTTGTTTTGTGGAAATCTCCAAATAATTTTAGGTTCATGTACATCACCACTACGGCTTCCATTTGATGTTGCTCCATGGGTCTTCGATTTTAGTGTGGGGCGTGTCTATTTTATTCATATCTTTATTTGGTAAAATATTTACAAGAAAGACAGAAGCGAGAGATGCGTGCGTACCATATGCGTACTTAGCAAAGTGAGCATGTGGTAAGATGAACACCTAGCAGGGTGCGCACCGGCAAGGTGCAAGAGAGGTAGGGGCCAAAGGGTCCCAAATGAGCCAAAAGGCCCAGTGAGGTGCACACCTAGCGAGGTGCGAGAGTGGAAAGTCAAAGGGTTCCAAATGGACCAAAAGGTCCAGTGAGGTGCGTACTTAGTAGGGGAGTAACTGACCCGAGTTTGAAGGAGCCGACCCTTGTCCAAGCTCAGCTCGGCTCGGCTTAGTTTATGCGAGCTCAAACTCGGTTCGAGTTCGTCTTGAGCTGAGGATGTTTGACTCATGTTTGGCTCGTTAGCTTACCGAGCCTTAAAGGAGCCAAAGTCGAGCTCAGATTCTATTAGGCAATCTCTGAATGGAAATGACAAAGATACGTTTGGTGGAGACTGAAGATAGGTCAATGGCCATTATAGGAGTTCCAGAAGAAAACATAAAAGTATTTTGTAAGAGGCTGAGACGGGAACAACAATTATAGAGTCTAAGACCCAGTGTTTTGAGATATGGAAAGATTAAAAAAATTAACATCAAGAATATGGAATGTGTCCAAGTGCTGGGTTTTATATTCATCTCAGTTGCACTTTATATAATGTCTCTTAATTGAATTAAGTGTCATGAGAGTTGTATAGAATCTGCTCTATATTACATATTAATATTTTTTTTCAAACTATTTAACCGAGCCGAACTCGAATAAATACCGAACGAGCCTGACTAAGCTCTACTTCGGCTCGTTTAAAAAACGAGCCAGGTTTTCAGGCTCATGTTCGGCTTATTAATAAGTGAACTGAGTTTGAACGAGTTAAAACCGAGATGAACCCTGATTGAACCCGAGCTGGCTCGTTTAATTACCATCCCTAGCACCTAACAAGGTGTGAGAGTGGGGGAGGGGGGCAAAAGGTCGTAAATAGGCCAAAAGGTTCGAGGATGATCTCTAACTCCTATTATCCCATTCTGATATCGTGAAAATGTTTGAGGATGTGAGATCTAAAGTTTAGTTTGAAGTCGAGCGCGGGGACACTCTTAAGACTAAGAGGCCATCATCCACAGCTATGGCAGCTGAAGACTCCAATCGCAAGGCCAAGAGCTTAGACACAAGGGGTCTTATAAGGGATCAAATATAGAGATGAAGGATGAAAAGGTGAAGCCCAAGAAACCTGCGAGGTGCAGGAAAAGGTCAGGCAAGAGAGATACTTGCTTCAACTGTAGACAGCCAGGCCACTTCACTCACGACTGCGAGAGGCCTAATCTCACTCTTTTCACTATACAACATTTGTTGCTAGTACAGTGATGATGGCTGACTCTACAAATTTGTGGATTGTAGATTTAGGAGCTACAGACCACATCTCTCGAGACAGAGAAGGGTTCGTAGAGTACAGGTGAGTACTGTCACGCCCCGCTTCCCAGTAGATGGAAACGGTGACGTGACAAGTCTGGAACGTATTAACTATGAAAATACATTAAGCATAAGTAAGTAATATAATAAGGTGCAAGAATAACAAGAGTAATAAAATAAAACAACAACTTTATTTACATTCAACTTTAAATACAATTGTTTAAAATCAAAAGATACAAAGATAAAAACAAATGCATAAACAGTGGCATACAGAAGTAAAAGCAGAAAGAAACTAGTAGTCTGGCTGAGTAACTGTAACACCTTAAAACGTGATTAGAGTTAATTAAG
This sequence comes from Agapanthus africanus, assembly GCA_030015575.1. NCBI lineage: Eukaryota > Viridiplantae > Streptophyta > Magnoliopsida > Asparagales > Amaryllidaceae > Agapanthus > Agapanthus africanus. The sequence goes on from JASDDO010000024.1 coordinate 174,627,004, forward strand.
CGACATAATTTGGGTTTTTAATAAATTTAACTAATAATTATTTTTCACATATTTTATTATAATTAATTAATATTTTATTTAATTATTTATGTACTTGTTCCCCTCCGAAAGACGGCGCGACATGGACGTCTCGCCTGAGATTCGGGGCAGATGCTAATTGGTGCTATCCTTCTACCTCTCCGAAGATGCCAAGTTGATTTATGGCACCGTGTATCGAAGGTTTAGACGGATGCGGCCGATGTAGCAGACTTCGTCAGATTCCCCCTCGTTAGAGGGGTTTTTGATTGTGGGGACGCTCTTCCCTGCAGGCACAAGCCCCTGCAGTTAATTACGCTACCGCATCGCGGTAACAACTTTCTCCTTCTCCAGATGGTCACTTCATATCGTGTGTGTTTGTTTTGTGTTTTGTTGCCCGTGGATTGTTTACGGAGACCGAGTTATGTCGTCGCCCGTAGGGCGTGGACTAGTCCAAATCCGTGTTATCTTAGATTTGGGTTTGGGGGTTTGGTTTGAGGATACGTTAGCCATACTTGAGGCTAAGATCAACTCAAAAGTTTGTTAAGGATACGTTAGTCTAATTTGAGACTAAGATCAACTTAACGGGATCGTTTAGATCCGACCAAAAGAGCATTTGGGCTCTATTGTTCCAATTTAGGGACATAGTGGTCCATCATATGTATGGCCATCGGGACCCGTTACCTCTCTGACGACGTTGAAGGATTACAACGACAGATGTCAGAGGAGTTCAGAGATGTACCCTCGAACCAGAGTTAATTGGGGGAGATTCATAGTCCAGTCTGTTTGAAGGTTTAAGGATACGTTAGCCATCTTGGAGGCTAAGATCAACTTAAACGGGATCGTTTAGATCTGACAAAAGGGCATGCATGGCTCTATTGTTCCAGTTTAGGGACGTGGTGGTCCATTGCTAGTTTAAGGACATTGCGGTCCATGGGTAGTTTAAAGCCATTGCGGTCCATGGGTAGTTTAAGGACATTGCGGTCCATTGTTAGTTTTAAGACATCTCGGTCAAGGTTAAGGACGTCGTAGTCCATGGGTTTAAGGACCCCACAGTCCATTGTTAGTTTTAAGACATCTCGGTCAAGGTTAAGGACGTCGTAGTCCATGGGTTTAAGGACCCCACAGTCCATTGTTAGTTTTAAGACATCTCGGTCAAGGTTAAGGACGTCGTAGTCCATGGGTTTAAGGACCCCACAGTCCATTGTTAGTTTTAAGACATCTCGGTCAAGGTTAAGGACGTCGTAGTCCATGGGTTTAAGGACCCCACAGTCCATATCAATGTGTGGTCATCGGGACCCGTCACCTCTTTGAAGACGTTGAGGGATTACAACGCCAAGTATCAAAGGAGTGAAGAGATGTACCCTGGAACCGGAGTGGGTTAAATAGTCTTTGGCCCAATTTGGGATCAAGACCAATTAATTATGTTATGAGCCCATTAGCCTAGTTAATTACGAATTGAGGACTTATGGCTATCTTGGGCTAAGTCCAATCATGTCTGGAATATTGACTTCCTGTTGGTCCCTTAAAGGAGAGGCTTTGCCTCTATCCATTCGGCCAATTGGGCTAGTGTCTAGTGTTAAACACTAAAGACGAATCAGTGTTGAACACCGGGAATAAGATTGATAAGTTAGTGTTTCAGCACTAAAAGATAGTTGGTGTTAAACACCAGCAACCAGGCTTTCAGATTAGTGCTGAACACTAAAACAGACCAGTGTTAAACACTGTCAACAGGAGTCCCAAACTAGTGTTGAACACTACGGTAATCAGTGTTGGGCACTGCAAATATAGTTCTGTGCTTAGTGTTACACTAAGGCCAAACAATGCTTTATCACTGAATTCAGGGGTTCCGTCTTAGTGTTAAACACTAAGGCAAGAGGGGTCACGTGGCAACACGTGAGAGCGCCCTCTTTGCACTTGTTCTTATGAGACTATGCATCTTTTAAAACATCACGTGCCATCACGTGACGGGGATTCAAGCGCTTGTGTGTTAAAGCTTCTGTCAAGGGTCACGTGAGTCACGTGAGGCACTGCCTCCAGAGGGCTTTCTGTAGATCTTTTGGGGGGGAGGGTCACGTGGTGACACGTGATCCTACCTCTATGTATGTTGTTTAGAAGATCTGTTAATCTTTTTCAGGAATTAAATTCCTCCTAGGGTTGAACCCTGACAATAATTTCAGAGGAATTAAATTCCTTCTTCCTTTTAAAGAGTTGAACTCTAAATTTTCTGTAGGAATTAAATTCCTCATATATGTGAAGAACTGAATAGGGTTAAACCCTAATAAAAGCTTTTAAGGAATTAAACTCCCATTCTCTGTTAAGGAATTATGATTAAGGGAATTAAACTCCCGTTGTTTCAACAGAACTAAGTTCTTAATTAGGGTTAAACCCTGTTTCTTTTTGTTCTGAAGGAATTAAATTCCCATAATACAGGTCAAACCCTAATTTTATTTTAAAGGAATTAAATTCCTATAGTTCTGTGAGAATTAAATTCTCGTGCTTCCATTCCCTCTCTATGTTTTGGATCTGCATGGCAGGATCTCAACCCATTGAGAATTAAATTCTCAACTTCAAGGGGAGATGTGCACTTTACAGATCCTCTATCAGAGAGAGAAGAAATATGTCCTTCTGTTTTATATCAGAGTTAAACTCTGTTGAGAATTAAATTCTCTTTCTTTCAAAAAGCCTTCCCTTTCTTACCTAGGGTTTTCTTTTGCAGAAGATCCAAATTCTTCAAAGTATCAAGGCTCTCTCCCTTTTCTTCCCTCTGCGTATCTCTCCTTTCTCTCTTCCCCTTTTTCTTTTTTTGTGTGTCCCTTGGCTCCTATTTATAGGAGAAGTAGCCGAATCAATTAGTTTTGGTGAATCTTTCATTGGGAGATTTGATTTGTATCCACCATTCGTTTTGGACCTTTGGATTATTAGGTGAATTTTATTCACCATTGGATTTTAAATCCAGGGATTCTCCTTTGTTATTTTGGTTAGATTTTACGGGGAAATCTTTCCAAATTCGAGATTTTCCCATAGATAGATGATATTTAATCACCTTTAAATCTTTAATTCAATCGGTTGCTTTGGAAAGATTTAAGAGGTCTTTTCTCAGAATTTAATTCTGTTAACAGATAGGCTTTGAAAGCTGGTCACGTGCGGCCACGTGACCCTTGGTCACGTGTGGGCACGTGACCCCCTTGTAACGAGCCCTCTTCTTCTTTTGCACCCTGCCTTCTTCTGCTGCTTAGCCGTCACGTGCCACCACGTGACCCCTGGTCACGTGTGAGCACGTGACCCTCGTCTGGAGTCTTTTCTTGATTTAACCGGAGGATGATTATGATGTTTTGAGCGTCACGTGCCAACACGTGACCCTGGTCACGTGGGAGCACGTGACCTCTTCTGAAGCCTTTTCCTTGATTTGATCAGGGAACCAATGTGCCTTTGCCGCTTGCTTTTAAATGTCACGTGCCGACACGTGACCCTGGTCACGTGGGAGCACGTGACCCTTTCTGAAGCCCTTTTCTTCGATGTAATCGGGAAGCTGAATTTGCCTTGCTGATGCTTTTAGGTGTCACGTGCCAACACGTGACTGCTGGTCACGTGTAAGCACGTGACCCTCTTCTGAAGCTTTTTCAAGCTTTTCTGATTTTAAATCAGGAAACAAATGCCCCCACAGCGTTGTTCTCACGTGTCCGCACGTGAGTGCAACGCTGTCACCTTTTGTGACCGTTGGATTCTTTTAGGGATTTGGGGAGATGAAACGTTTCCATCGCCTTCTATAAATACCACTGTCTCTTCAGAAGAGCCTTCACTTTGCTCATCTTCTTCTTCTGAGAACTTTTCCCTTGAGAATTTAATTCTCGCTTCCAGAGCTTAGTTCTCTGTCTTGAAACAATCTTCAGAGTTTAACTCTGTTCAGGTGACCCTTTTTCCTCCGGTAATGTTCTTGGACAAACAGCGAACTTCCACATTCCTTTGGATTTTAAATCCAAAACAAGGGTTTTTACTCTTTTTTAACAAGGAACCCATTTTTCTTCAAGTTTTTCCATAAGAACATGAAACCGCCTAACCTTCGAACTGTAGATCTCTTAGGGTTTAGATGATCTTTGGGGAGTTGATGATGGCGTTTCAACTCCATGGAATTTAATTCCATCCAAAAATGTTTCTGGGAATTTAATTCCCTTTTCTTAATAAGGAATTTAATTCCAATGAAGAACTCAGTTTCTTCACACGGAGGCTTCTTGGGGGCTCTCGACCCGAGGTTGTCCTTCTGCAATCAATGCAATAGAAGCTTTGTAATGATGTGTTCTGTGGGAATTTAATTCCTTTGATCTTGTTGGATCCATTGTAGAGCCCGAAGCAGATCCTGTTGGGGGGAATGTGTAGGGTTACCATTCTTTATTAAATGAGGATATTCCCTTTGTTTTATTGTAATTATTTGGTCTCATTATTAATGAGCCGCCATCCTGATTCTGTGGGGCCCATGTGTTTTGTAGCTAATGGTCCCAGAAAACTCTGTTGTTGCTTTCTTTAACTAGTCTTCATGTTCATGGATTTATATCGCTGACTTTGCTTTTAACGGTCTCCTTTTATTGGATTTCAGGTGCGATGGCTTCTGTTCCGTGCTTTCCCTTCTCTCGCTCGGGGGCTGCTTTTCCTCAGTCGCCATCTGATGAGGAAGCGATGGCGATGATTCGGGCCCATGACCCGAACTGTACCAACCTTCTTCAATGGGGATCTTGGTATAGTCAGATTATTCAGGGTCGCCGGAGTTTTCTTTGCGCGGTACCGACGGAGCCCACTTTCCCATTCTTACCGATGGATCCTCCGAGGACGATTTTTGCTGTGGAAATGCCCAACTGGACTCTAACGGGGAGGATCGAGCCTTCGACGACCGGTATTCCGAACCATCCGATCCCGGCCATAGACATCTTGGGGCGGCGTATCTGCCAGGGTGTGGCCCACCCATGGGGGCAAATTTATAAGATAGGGCTTACTCCTCGGCACCCTACGGGCTACCTTCTCTGGGCTCGCTACATCCTTTCTGCCCATCGTGCGCGGTTGCAGAAAGTCGGGCTTTATCAGGCCATATACGCGTCACTATTCCATTATAAGTCCCCGCATGTCTGGTGGGTTAAGGCGTTTTTGAACCAATGGAATCTTCCCACCAACACTTTCATTCTAGGAGATCGCGAGGTCTCGATCTCTCTAGCAAAATTCTATGACATTTTGGGGTTGCCAATCAGGGGTAGTTTGTATGAGGAGTTGCTGCCTTCTGACGAGTACATTTTTGAACCCGAGCCCGCCCCGGTTGACGGCCTGTCTGCTGAGAATGCCGTTCGCCACAAGCGCCCCAGCTTAATCAAGGCGCTAGGTATCTTCGACCGATTATTCACCGAATCCGAAGAGCAGGGTGTTACTTTCAAGAGTTTCATTGCTCGTTTCCTTCGCGAGGACGCCTTATCGAAGACAGCCCCGAAGTTTGCCAACATTGGAGACCCCTTTGGGTTCGGTCCGAAGAAGCTGCCGACCACTGAATCGGATTTACCTCAGTGCTACATCCCTATCATGTCGCCGATATCTTTTGAATCCATTGCTGTCCCAGGCATGGATGAGGAGACGTTCTTTGTGGGGTTTGTTAGTGTTTGGCTCAGTTAGTTCGTTATCCCCATGCATCGCCGCTTCATGAGAGCCTCGGTCATCTACCCGGCTCATCGTATTGCAGAGGGGACGCGGTTGGCCATCGGCATCCCGGCCTTGGCGCACCTCTATCATGGATTGGGCACCGCAGCTAATACCTCTACACCCGGCGTGGATGTAGTGAACTTTTCGCTTCATTATTTCACGTCCTGGGTCGAAATGTATGTGCTGGGGGCTTTCGCTATGCATCAGAGGCCTGCCTTTTACGACGCCTATCCCTTCCCGCGACTTATGCGACTGGTGGGTGCTTCTGCTGCTGACCCGACTCAATTCGGGGCTATTCGGGTGCTGATTTCTCCTCATGCCGCCGCTAGCGGGTTGGTTTTTAATGATCGGGTCTTGTCTACTCCTTCGGGTCCCGTTCAACAACTCTGGGACCAGTCGAAAGACAACGCACCTTCTTTGAAGCCCCGGGAGGCCGCGCATTTGTATACAATTAGACCGGGCTACTTGGTGTTTCGCCAGGACAGTGCAGCTCTTTTTATGCGGTACAATCCGCATCGATTCCCCCGTCAGCTTGGATACGACCAGGGTGTTCCTTTCGAGGCTTTTATAGTCGCCCCGATCCCTTCGCTCGATGCTGTTCGCGATGCCGCTCATCATTTCATGAGGCTGAACACCGGCTCCCGTTTCATGGTCCCTGAAGCCGAGTACATGCCCCGGTGTGTGGGTGCATTTACGGGCTGGTATCTTCATCGGATCAGCCCAATTATTCTTGAAGAAAGAAGGGTGCTTCTTGGTCACGACGCCCCTCCTCAGGTTTCGGGGGCTAAGCTACGACCGAGGGTTCCGGTCCGCTTCCCTTTGAGGGAGATTGGCACCGCGCTCATTCCGGAGGAGTCAGGGGTAGACCTTACTCCAACAGCTGGTATGCCCTTGGGTTCCCGATCGCGGGGTAAACGGGCCCCAGTAGTAGCACCCCTGCCGGTGGCGGCACCGCCCCCTGTGGCGTCGACAATGGCGATGTCATCCTCGGTTGTGGCACCGAGCGAGAGTAACAGGGATAAGGGCGCTGAGGGCGATGTGGGCCAGCGCCGCCCTAAGGCTTCGCGAGGGAGGAAGCGGTCATCCTCAGCGACCGGCTCTGGGTCTAAACGGCGGAGGAAAGCGGCCACCACCCTGCTCGATTATGTGGCGGAGTCTGAGCCTATTCTTGAAGATGAACCATTGGCCCTGCAAGAGTCGGACGCTGGACTTCTCTTCCCGGGTTCGGCTGATGAGGAGGCCGCACAGTTGGCTGAGGCCATACGGCGTTCAAAAGACGCGTCCCATAACGCCAAGGTTCCGAAGAAGTCTTATCCCGTTGTAATTTTTTACGAAGACCCTTCGTGGATTCGGCGGCGATTTATCGGCCCTTTGGAGGAATGGGGGGAAAGGGCTTTGAAGCAGGCCGCTTCATAAGACGCCGCTGATGCACTTTCTTTATGGACCGGCGGTCATGAGTCTACCCTTGAACCCCGGCGAGCCCACCTCCTTGAGAAGGAGCAGCGGCTTGAAGAAGCCATATTGAGGGCTTCTTTGCGTATAGGTACGTTGTGCTTCTTTTGTAGTCTTTCCGATTATTTATGCCCGTGCATATGTATCATTATTCTTATTTGAATCGCGCAGAATCTTCGACACTGGGGGAGCTCCCTACGGGCCCATTAAAGCTAAAGCCCGCCGAAATTCTCAATGAAGCCTTGCTTGATGTGGAGGGGGCTGATGAGGCTGCTCCTCTCATGGTAGAACCTCCAGCGGCGGTTCTTGATCAGGGAGCGCTTGCCCCTTTGGGGGAGGCTCCTTTGGAGGTCGCCGCCCCAATGACTCTTACTGAGGGCGGCCCAGAGGCTGGAAGAGAGGTAGTCGGGACTACTCTTCCTTTGTTGGAGCCTGAGGTCACGACGGAGACCGTTGAAGCTGCTATCCCCCCGGCTCAGAATGGGAGGAGTGTTGAAGGTATCCCTCTGCGTTTTAATTTGGCAACCCCTTCGTAGTCTGAACTCTTTTATCTTTCCCAGAATTGCGCGGTTTGGCGGCCACTATCGCGGATCTGTCGCCTCGACAGTCATTTCAGCGTTTATTGGAGATGGCAGCTCCGCAGGCGATCTCCCCTCAGCGTATTGTCCTTTCCTCTGGGCAAGATTAGTGTCATTCGCCATTTTTTTACCATAGCATTGTTACTATTTCGCGAAATGACGTTGATGTCTCTTATAGTTTTGGAAGCTGACGATGAGGTCGAGGTCGTTGAAGGGCCAGGGGAACCTTCAGCTCCTACTTGCATGACTGTCGGTGAGTGACATTTTATTATAGTCCCGTTCATTCTGCGTTTAAGAGTTTTACTAACATTTCCCAAATTTGAACAGCCCTGCCAGTCTCCATGGCTTTGGAATCGCGCATCGTGATGCCGCTCGGTCCTTATGCTTTGCGGGCTTCAGAACGCTTGGCCCAATTGAGCCTTGTCTCCCTATCATCTTTCGTCGAGGAGCTCCGTGCTGGTAGCGCGACCACAGCCGAAGCGTTTGCCGCTGAAGCTAATGGCTCTCTTCCTTTTCTCGCCACCTATCATAGCGAGGAGGTGGTGCAGGTCTGGGTGGAATTCTGTAGGAAGGTGGAGGCTTGTTTGTACGCTCTCGAATGTTCTCGCCTTTCCTCGGAAGCCGTGGCTGCAAAAGCGGAGTTGCGGGGTCTGATAGCACGATGTGCGGCCAACATGACGTCGTGCGAGAAGAGGCTTGGCCGCAAGTTCTCGGAGAGGGAGCTGGCTTCTAAGGCGCTGAGCGAGCTTCATGCCAGCCTCGCAGCCAAGGCCAACAAAGCATACGAACTCTGGCGGGTGCTTCAGGAGTCCATAAAAGAGGTGGTGGCTCTCTATAAAGCTACCACGTTCACTCGTGAGAGGGTCGAGGCTCATAAAGCCACCGAGAAAGAGCTCGAAGCTCGGCTTGCTTCTTATCAGGCTCAGCAAGCTCAGGCGGAGGCTCGTCTTCTGGATATCTTGCGTCATGAAGCCGTGGCTCAACAACAAAACGATGAGCTGGTAAAATTACTACACCGCCCGCCAGCTTGAGGAATTGTATCTTTTCTTCCTTTTTTTTTACATACTCATGGATAAGAGTATCTTTCTTTTGTTTCCTTCATGAATTGTACTTTGTATCCATTTTGGCTTATGAATAAAAGATACATTTTTTTTACTGGTGTGTCCCTTTTTCATTGAATGTATTCTGCGGATATTCTACCTTGATCTCCTTGCAGGACAGCGATGGCTTAGAATTCATGGTTAAGATCTGCTTCCTAAGGCTTTTGCATTTTATGAGCCACGAGGGTCTCATAAAGAGTTTTTCCCCCTATAGGTCGAGAGGATCCCATAGGTGTAAGTTCTTCTTAAAAATCGTGAGGATTCTTAAGCGGGTTTTTCTTTGAGAGTCGTAAGGATCTTACAAGAGAGTTTTTCTTCCTTACAGGTCGTGAGGACTTGTAAGTGCTGGATGTGGTCACCCTTGTCCGTGTTTTACGGAGTCAGGGGTTTCTCCAGGTATTGTAGTTTAAAGACGTCGTGGTCAAGGTTAAGGACCTCATAGTCCGTGGATTTAAGGACTCCACAGTCCGATGTTAGTTTTAAGACGTCACGGTCAAGGTTAAGGACCTCATAGTCCGTGGATTTAGGGACTCCACAGTCCGATGTTAGTTTTAAGACATCACGGTCAAGATTAAGGACCTCATAGTCCGTGGATTTAGGGACTCCACAGTCCGATGTTTGGTTGCAGGGACCCGTCACCTCTTTGAAGACGTTGAGGAATTACAACGCCAGGTATCAAAGGAGTGAAGAGATGTACCCTTAAACCAAGGAAGAATCCGTAGGGAATCGGGGTGGTTGATCATTAGTTTTAAGACATCGCGGTCGAGGTTAAGGACATCATAGTCCGTGGATTTTAAGGACCCCACAGTCCGGTATTTGCTCTGGATGCTTCACACAGGTTCACTGCCATGCTCGGCGAGGACCAGGCTCCGCTCTGGGCGTTTTCCGCGGGGTCAAAGAGTGACGTTATCCGCGTTCCACGTAACCAGGAATTTTGCACTAGATGCTTCACACGGGTTCACTGCCGTGCTCGGCGAGGACTAGGCTCCGCTCTGGATGCTTCACACGGGTTCACTGCCGTGCTCTGCGAGGACCAGGATCCGCTCTGGACGTTTTCCACGGGGTCAAAGAGTGACGTTATCCGCGTTCCACGTAACCAGGAATTTTGCACTAGATGCTTCACACGGGTTCACTGCCGTGCTCAGCGAGGACTAGGCTCCGCTCTGGATGCTTCACACGGGTTCACTGCCGTGCTCTGCGAGGACCAGGATCCGCTCTGGACGTTTTCCACGGGGTCAAAGAGTGACGTTATCCGCGTTCCACGTAACCAGGAATTTTGCACTAGATGCTTCATACGGGTTCACTGTCGTGCTCGGCGAGGACTAGGCTCCGCTCTGGACGTTTTCCACGGGGTCAAAGAGTGACGTTATCCGCGTTCCACGTAACCAGGAATTCTGCACTAGATGCTTCACACGGGTTCACTGCCGTGCTCGGCGAGGACTAGACTCCGATCTGGACGTTTTCCACGGGGTCAAAGAGTGACGTTATCCGCGTTCCACGTAACCAGGAATTTTGCACTAGATGCTTCACACGGGTTCACTGCCGTGCTCGGCGAGGACTAGGCTCCGCTCTGGACGTTTTCCACGAGGTCAAAGAGTGACGTTATCCGCGTTCCACGTATCCAGGAATTTTGCACTAGATGCTTCACACGGGTTCACTGCCGTGCTCGGCGAGGACTAGGCTCCGCTCTGGATGCTTCACACGGGTTCACTGCCGTGCTCTGCGAGGACCAGGATCCGCTCTGGACGTTTTCCACGGGGTCAAAGAGTGACGTTATCCGCGTTCCACGTAACCAGGAATTTTGCTGATTGTATCCGCATTTCACGGGGTGGAGGTTTGACTGTTGGTGATATGTATACTACCGAGCCATGGAACTGGGAGGTGCTGCTGTTCCGCTTAGCTTGAAGTTGTGTCCGTCGTTACGGGACGAATGTTGGGATGATCTCTAGGTCGCTTGTGGCCCGTCGAGACTTAGCTTCTTTCTTGGTTGAAACCTGGAGGGGGGGAGGTATGTTCCCTTTTTGTTTACGCCCTTGGATTGTGTACATGGTGTGATGGAACATCACCTGTAAGGCATAAATTTTATTTTTATTTTATTTCTTTTTCCGCGATGCTCTATCGTTTCAGCTTTTATATCGCGAAGGTCGCGATTGCCCCATCATTTCGGCTATTTTTCGCGGTGCCCAATCATTTCGGCTATTTATTTATTTTCTACTCGCTGCTTTTTATTGCGAGTTGCCCCATCATTTCGGCTATTTTTATGCCTTCATTTTTACTTGCCGTTTTTTATTGCAAGTTGCCCCATCATTTCGGCTATTTCGTAGGCATGTGTGGCTTGCTAGTTTTTTCGCCGCAAGCTTGGATTTTAGGCACCGATTTCGGCATCAGCACCGCTACAACTGGACCGTTGCCAGGAGCGAATCATCATTTGCCTTTGTCGATGTTGAACAAAGGTGGCTCAGCAAACAGGGTTAAGGGTCCTGTCGACTAAGGCTTTTGACTTCATGAGCCGTAAGGGTCTCACAAAGGTATTTCTCCCTACAAGTTGTGAGGATCTTGCAGGTGTCTTTTCTCCTTAGGGATCGTGAGGATTCCTAAATGTGTGTTCCTCTGTAAGTCGTAAGGATCCTACAAGAGGGCTTTTTTCTTATAGGTCGAGAGGACCTACAAGGGTTGGACCTGCTGGGGAAATGTTTATTCGCGCCCGTGGATTGTATACAAGGGTCAGTATCGAGCCTCTTGTAGGGCAATATCGAAGGTTGTGGAAGATTGCTTAAGCACAGGTTTAGGTCTCTGTAATTTAAGACTTTCAAATCTTATGAGCCGTGAGGGTCCCATAAGAGAGTTCTCCATACGAGTCGTAAGGATCTCGTAAGTGTATTTTCTCCTTAGGAATCGTGAGGATCCCTAAGTGTGTTGCTCCTTTGTGAGTCGTAAGGATCTCACGCAGGTGGTTTCTCCTTACAAGGTCGAGAGGACCCTATAAGTGTCTTTTAACGAGGTTGCGCCCTTTCGGGTTTTCACAAACACTCGCCGGTAGTCCTGCTGTTTTTACTCACGGAGCCCTTTCGGGTTTTCATCCGTGCCCATTTTGCTTGTGGACATACCGTTTTTTTAATTTTATATATTATTTTTTTTATTTTTCTCTTTTTTTTTATCTCGTCACCCTAAGGATGCTGCGGTAGTAGTTTAGGGACGTTTCGGTCCGTCGTTAGTTTAAGGACATTTCGGTCCTTCGATAGTTTAAGGACGTTTCGGTCCGTCGGTAGTTTAAGGACGTTTCGGTCCGTCGTTAGTTTAAAGACGTTTCGGTCCATCGTTAGTTTAAGGACGTTTCAGTCCATCGTTAGTTTAAGGACGTTTCGGTCCATCGTTAGTTTAAGGACGTTTCGGTCCATCGTTAGGGGAAGGCCGGCTGCTGCTTGTAAAGTCTGAGCTTAGGAAGATAGTGAGCGGACATAGTCGTCGTCATCTATCATTGATCCAGGCTGTGGCTCATTAAGCATAGTATTTCTTTAAGAAGCGGCCGTTTATTGGCCTGAAAGGCCTTTCACCGTGCATGTCCATGAGTAGATAGGCTCCGCCCTGGTAGACCTTGTCTATGATGTACGGGCCTTCATAGTTTGGCTCAAATTTTCCTCGCTTGGCACGATTGGGGATCATAGGTCTTTTGACCACTAGTACGAGTTCGCCTTGGCGGAATGTCCTCGGCCTGGTCAATCTTTCATACGAGCGCGTCGTCTTTATTTTGTAGGCCTCTAGATTTTGTTGCGCTATGAGCCGGGTTTCATCGAGGGCATCAAGCTCTTCGAGCCGAAGGTGAGAATTTTCTTCGTCTGTCAGCTCGCAGTGGACTGCCACTCGTAGAGAGGGTAACTCTATCTCGAGGGGGAGCACTGCTTCCGTTCCAAATACCAACGCGTATGGCGTTGTGTTCGTGGCCGTCTTGAATGTAGTTCGATAGGCCCAAAGGGCCTCTTGCAGCCTCTCATGCCAGTCTTTCTTATTTCGGGACACCGTCTTTTTTATGATCTTCGTCAAGGTCTTATTGAAGGCCTCGGCCAGACCGTTAGCTCGTGGATTGTAAACTGAAGAATATCTCCAGTCTATATTGTGCTGCTGCGCGAAGCGGCTAATCTTATGGCTTCTGTAGGCTGGCCCATTATCGGAGATAATTCGCCGTGGGGTTCCAAACCGATAGATGACATGCGTCTTGAAGAAGTGGAGGATATTCTCCGTCTTCACTTCCCTCAGCGGTACTGCTTCTGCCCATTTGGAGAAGTAATCAGTTGTCGCCAGGATGAAACGATGTCCCCGGGACGATGCTGGCTCGATGGGGCCGACTATGTCAGTCCCCCACATTTCGAATGGCCAGCTAGCCACCGTTGGGTGTAGTGGATTCGGGTGTTGGTGGATAAAGTCTCCATGAATCTGGCACGAGTGGCATTGCTTCGCATACTCGAGGCAGTCTTAGACCATCGTGGGCCAATAATAACCCATCCGTTTGATTTTCAATTTCATTTTCGGGCCTGCTTGGTGAGAACCGCAGAGTCCGTCATGAATTTCCTGAACGACTCTTTCTGCTTTGTCAGGTCCTAAGCATCTCAGCCACAAAGAGTCAAACGATCTTTTGTATAGAGTGTCGTTAACAAAAGCGAAAGATAGAGCTCGTTTCTTGAGCTGATGTCTTGAGGACGCTTCTTCGGGCATTCGGCGGGACTTAAAGTAGTCTATGAAGACTTCCCTCCGGTCCTCGGCCTTCTCATGGTCTTTTATTTGTAGAGTCGTCTGCTCAGTCGCTCCCTTTTCTTCATATGATTCCGGAGGTATTTCCGTTGGGGCGAGCACCCGACGACTTTGTACCACGATTCTTACATCATCGAGGTTTTCGTCAGCCAGCTCTTTAGCAAGTTTGGCCAACGCGTCTGCTTTGCTGTTTTCCGCGCGCGGTATGTTCTCCAAAGTATAGGAGGGAATTTGGGTCAATAGTTGTTGCACCTTTTCGCCGTATTTCACCAACTCCGGTTTGCACGTTTGGTAGTCACCATTTACTTGGCTAACGACCAATTGAGAATCCCCGTATATAGAGAGGTCTTCAATTCCCATGTTAATGGCGATCTCGAGGCCCGCTATCAAAGCTTCGTATTCGGCTTCATTGTTCGTCCTCGATTCCGTTAAGGAGAAAGCAAAGCGCATTATCCCTCCTTGTGGAGTTACAAAGACGAGGCCTATCCCCGATTTGATCATTGGGATACCTTGTTTCCGTTTCTTTACGGAGGACGCTCCATCGAAATAGAGTTCCCATCGGGTACTACCGCCGCCAATCGCATCAAATGCATGCTCGTCCGGCAAATCGTAGTTCAGAGGCGAATCGGCCGGTATCGGGTGCTCAGCGAGGAAATCGGCAATGGCCTGGCCTTTCACTGCCTTGAGAGGTTGATACGTTATCGAGAATTCCATCAAGAGCAGGGCCCATTTAGTGAGTCGTCCCGTCAATATGGCTTTTGACATCAAGTATTTAAGGGGATCCACCTTTGAAATGAGACGGACTTCATACGCCAACGCATAGTGCCTGAGCTTTGTTATCGCAAAGATCAACGCCAGGCAATGTTTTTCAATGGGAGAGTAGTTACTTTCTGCCCCCAACAGAACTCGACTTAAGTAGTAGAGTGCTCTTTCTTTCCCTTGATCGTTCTCTTGTGCCCACAATGCGCCTAAAGAACCTTCGAGGGCGGTTGTATAAAGAATGAGAGGCTTTCCCTTAAACGGAGCAGCCAACACCGGCGGGTTCTGCAGGTATTGCTTGATCTCGTCTAGCGCGCTTTGGCATTTTTGATCCCAGACGAATGGGGTTCCCTTCTTCATCAGGTGACTGTAAGGACGACACTTTCCGGAAAGGTTGGCTATAAATCGCCGTATGTACGCGAGCTTCCCTTGGAGAGACCGCAGCTGTTTGAGAGTTCTCGGCGGAGGCATTTCCATGATCGCTTTAATCTTTGACGGATCTATTTCAATACCTCGGTGTCGAACGATGAATCCCAGGAATTTGCCTGAGGAGACTCCAAACGCGCATTTGAGGGGATTCATTTTCAAATTATATTGCCGAAGGCGTTGAAATACAGTCTCCAGGTGCTTTAAATGCTCTTCGTATGACATGCTCTTTACTACGAGGTCATCGATATAGCACTCGACGATGTCATGTATGAGGTCGTCGAAAATCTTTGTCATGGCCCTTTGATAGGAAGCGCCAGCGTTCTTTAGACCAAAGGGCATAACCCTGTAGCAGAATATACCCAAAGGGGTCCGGAAAGCGGTGTGCTTCTGGTCTTCGGGATGCATCTTTATCTTATTGTATCCTGACGAACCGTCCATAAAGGAGAAAACCTCGTGAGTGGATGTGTTATCTATCATTAGCTCGGTTACTGGTACTGGGAAATCGTCCTTTGGAAAGGCTTTATTGAGATCCCTGAAATCCACGCATATGCGTACCGTCCCATTCTTCTTCATTACCGGGACGATATTGGCGATCCAGTCGGGATATTGGACTTCTTGGATAAATCCAGAGTCGATCAGCTTCTTGACTTCGGCGTTGATGCTCATTTCAAGCTCGAGTCGCATCCTTCTTGGCGCCTGCTTGACTGGCTTGATATATGAGGATATTGCTAATTTATGCACAGCAATCTCCGGATCTAATCCTAGCATCTCGGAGTAGTTCCACGCGAAACAGTCTTTATGCCGTAGAAGCACGTTCTTTAACGCGGCCACCCTTTCTTCAGATAGCAGCTCGCTGACAAATGTCGGTCGCGGGTCATCTGCCGATCCCAACTCAATCTTCTTGAGGTTATCTGCAGTAGTATGTATGCCGTCTTCCAGTTCTTTTGGAGCTGGCGGAAATTTTGAGACCACCTCATCATCGCTGTTCTCAAAGCACCAGGGGAGGTCATCCATGTTCTCGGGCTCTTCTTTTAATATCGTAATCGTATAACAGGTGCGAATCCGCTCCCAGGACTGAGGTGAATCCGGTTCTGCTCTTGCGGCCTTGGGTTCGTGCTTTTGTGGCGGCGTTACCCTCCAGCCGTTGGATAAAGCAAATCTGCCCTGTTGGTACTGGTCCTCAACCCAGTTCTTGAAGGTGAAGCAGTCTTCGATAGGGTGTCCTATGGCTCGGTGATAAGAGCAATAGCTCGGATGAGAAGCTTTGTTAACTTGCTCAGGGTGCTTAAGCTCTGGAAGCGCGATCATTTGATGTTTTAAAGCTAGCTTGAGTAACTTCTCCATCTTGTCTCGGGGGAATGAGTACGCTCGACTCTTCTTCTTCATGAGGGATAAATCCGAGCTGTGCAATACCCGATCACGTAACCCTCTAATCCTGCGTCGTTGTTTTCGGCTCCTCTTTCTGCTTCTTGATTTATTTCCGTCTCCGCATCGGGCCTTTCGTACAACGGGTTGACAGGGATGAGCATCTTTGTCTTTTGCAGCCTGTTGAAATAGACGTTGCGTCCTGGCCTTCACGTAGATGGCCATTTCGCGGTTGTGGTCTTCCCGACCTTTCTGACCCACTTTCCTGATAGGCTTGTCCATTCGTTCTTCAAACGACGGGACTCGGCGCTTCAATCGCGGGGTCTAGTTTTGATGAGGGGTTGGCATCTCCTGACAGGGCGTCCTCTTCTTCATCAAAGGTATATATAGTGTAGCTACTGTGGGCCCGTTCCCGTTCTCCGGCTCTCACGTATCCAAGCCCAAGTGTTTCCATTTTCCCGTTGGGCAATTTGCGTTGAGTCCCAGGGACATCCCAAATCTTGTTGTAGAACCGAGCCTGCCGAACAGTCTGTTTTAAGGGTACTCCTTGGCGCTTCAATAACCTCTTTAGTCCATTTGTGTAGTATCTGGGCAAACGGATAGGTTGGAGCCTGTCGAGTGTAGCATCCGCGCCATGCCAGATCTCTTTCTCTATTTTCGACTCTGAGGATCGGTAGAATAGGATCACCTTCTCACCCTTTTGCCTGGGAGGGACGTAAAATGTTTGCAGGTCCTGCACATTGTGAGCTTGAAGCGTGTCGAGATCCTTGTAGTGTTCTCGCGGTACCATGGTGATTTGCAAACTCTGATCATCGCTAGGGTGTGCTTGTATTGACAGCCGATTGGAGAACACGGCATTAACTTCATCTTCTGAATCACTTCCGAAGACCAACATGGGGGCGGACGTCCCCAGGTTGTTGCGTTGAGATGGCCCGGCATAAACTATCTCTTCCTCTTCTTCGGTATCGCTCCCGAAAACAGGGATGGTGGCGGCGGTTTTGTTCTCCGGGTTGCGACACCTTTCTGTATCCTCGAAATCTGGCAAAAAGTACTTCGCATCTTCGTATTTGCGGACTTCGTTCACGGAGAATGGGTTTAACTCTCCTGTTACGGTATACTCGAAACCATCCTTAAAGTACTTCATACACTGATGTTGTGTAGAAGGGATGATGTTGTACTCGTGTAGCCAAGGACGACCGAGCAAGGCGTTGTAGCAGGTCTTGGCGTCAATGACATGGAATTTGATGTCTGTGACGAGGAGTCCAAAGCGTAATGTTAGTATCACAGATCCGAGAGTCCGTGACGATTGTGAATCGAAACCGGAGATAGTAATTTTGTCATGAGCGAGGTGTTGCACACTCATGCAGATTTCCTTCAATACCCGAACATTAAGGAGATTGACGGAGGATCCATTATCCACCAGGATCTTGCCTATCTTGATATCATGGTAGTATCCAGAGACATATAGGGGACAGTTGTGGTCGCACGTCCCGAGAAGGAGGTCTTCGTCATCGAAAGTGATGTCGGCCGCATGCACTTCCTCCAGTTCATCCTTCATCCTTTCAGTGGCGAGGAAGGCTTGGAACTGCTCAGGTTCTTGTAACGCCTTAATTAGTGAGTCTCGCGCTTCTTTTGATAATAGGAGGGCATCTATAATGCTAAGCTGAGAAGGTAGCTTCCTTAGGTGCGCTAAGATATTGTAGTCCACCTTACCCTTCCTGGGAGGGTCTTTGGTAGTCAGTTCTTTCATGACCTGGTCATCTAAAGTGATATCCTCAGTGACCTTTTCCTTTCCCCTATCTTTTCCACTCGTGGGCTCGAGATTCTTTTCTGGGAGTGTGCGATTGCGCAGCTGAATGTTCTCGCAGGCCTCCGATCTCTCCTCTTTCCCTAAAACGGATTCTTTAAAGAGAGGGCCCAGCGCCATTTCTTCATCAGAGTCGCTCCCAAAGGTGAGAACTTGTGACCCCCCGGCGTTAACCATGTAACAGTTGCCAGTAGTTCTGTTGTGCCCATCGACAGTACTTCTTCGTTCCCGACGGATCTTGCGTTTCATGCGCTTAAAATGTTGCCGATGAGCAACGTATCCCTGCCACCATATCTTAAAGGCGTCGCACTCCTCCGTGGGGTGTGAACTTTTCCGATGATATACGCAATAATCAGGGTGCCTCTCCACCCCATCGTGCGTGTTTCCTTCCGAGGGTGGTAGCTTCATTCCCATTGACATGGCTTTGGCAAACCTTTTTCTCGTCTTGAATATCTTCTTGTCTGCCTCGGATGCTTTTCGATCTGGCGGGAGCACTTCAACTCTTTCGTTCGGTCGTCTGCATTTGGCTCCTTCCGATGCGGCCATCTCACGCTCCTGATCCGCTTTACTCTTTAGACGAATCTCGTCTAGAAAGGCGTTGATCATTTCATCTGTTGGCCACGCACGCTCTGGTTTAGGCTCTGTCCCCAGCTTCTTAGTGCCAGGAGTCTTTTCATCGTCGGTAAACGAGTGGGAGATAACATTACAACTCGCTACATATCCCTTGGATTCATCCGACGAACTCTCTCTATCATCTCCCTCTTGAAAGATGTGGTTAAGGAACTCTTGCAGTGTGACAGGAGTTCGCGCCTTTTGATTGTACTCTTCCAGCGCGTCGATTTGCTTCTGCAAGTTCGTGTACTCGTCTCCAGGCTTCACAGGCTTCTTGGATCTCTTCTTCTTTTTCTTCGAAGATTTTGACGGTTGGGCGTGAGTATTTGGGCCCTTATCGCGAGTCTTCGTAGTTGGGCGGGGCTTCAGCATCCCTTCGACTGTTTGAGGTTCAAGAGGGTCCTTCCATTCGATCGCAGAGCACGCATGAAGGTCTCTCAGTAATCTTTTGGTTTTAGTTGATAGCACGACCTCCCATGGAGCTTCTTCAATAAAGGAGCAGGTTGCCCCCAGTGTATCTGCTTTCTTAGGAGTATGCGGTTGTGGTGGGTTCACCTTCCACTTTTCGGACAGTACAAACTTCCCCTGGAGGTATTGATCTTCAATCCATCCTTTGAAGACGAAGCAATCTTCAATCGGATGACTTACCGTTTGATGGTAAGGGCAATAGTTATGGTTATTCACCTCAGTGGGTTGCGGCGGTCGCCTTGGATTTGGTAGGTTTATAAGTCTGTTGCGTACTGCCAGCTCGAATAACCGTTTCGTCTTGTCTCGTGGGAACGAGTAGGGACGCTTCATCTTCTCATTATAATACCGGCGTCTTTCTTCCAGTTGATCTGTCGGCTTCGGGGCGTTAGGTTGCTGCTGGGCATTCGCGACGAAGGTTGCCCTTCCTTTACCCTTGTCATTCCGAGGTTCCGACTTTGGGGGAGGTGGTCTATGACCCATCTGGTCCATCTGAGCCAACTTGTCGATTAAAGCCTGGAATGTGGTTGGCTTAAAGAACATCATAAACTGGGAGATAGTTGCGTGAGGGTCTAGTGTTCCCACGAACATGCCCACTGCGGGTGCCTCCTCAATGCGTTGTTCGCATCTTGACCACAAATTCCGCCAGCGTATAGCATACTGGACCCAGGTTTCGCCTGGTTTCACCCTGGCGTTAATCAATGCTGTTATTGGAGTGCGTTCGCTGGCACTTGCGAATCGCTGAGTGAATAACAACTCCATTTCAGCGAACGTCTTGATAGAATCGTTCGGGAGTTCCGAATACCATTCGAACGCTGTTTCTGATAAGCTTCCCACGAACTGGCGAAGCAACAGTTTATCATCACCGCCGGTGTTACCGCAGAGGGACCGGAACTGGGCAACATGTTGATGGGGATTGCCGGTCCCCTTATACACGTGGAATTTTGGTATCGTATAGCCCGGCGGGTATTTGATTTGGTCGTACCAGCTTGGATACGGGCGGCCCGTCTTTACGACTTGACCAGCTGCCTCAGCCGCATGATGAACCCGGATTTGCCGGGCTATATAGTCGACCAAATCAGCTTTAGAGATTGCCTCCTATTTGGCCGTTGAGAGGGCCGGTGGTGGATTTGACGTTTCTCCTCGGTCGTCTTCAAGAACGATTGGGGGATCCTCGGCGGGTAGGTCCTGCTGGATCATCATCCCTATCATATCTTGGAAGAGAAGGCCTATACGCTGTATGTTGGCTGCTTGTTCAGCAGCCTCTTTGTCCTTTTTCTCCAGTATCCGGCGAAGGAATTCAACATCGGTTTCTTCTTCCTGGCGTGCGTCTGAGGACGTTTCTGGGTTTTCTTTTGGCCCGGTAAGTGCGGCCATAGCATTCATCATTTCTTGGAGCTTTTGCTGTTGCTCCTGAGCTTTGGTCACCGACCGTGTAAGCGGTCTATGACCCGTGGACGCACGACTGTCTTCTTTTCCTGACGCCATGTATACGGTGTGGACCATCATGCCCCCAGACTTAGGGCGTCTGGGCTCAGTGCTTTAAGCTGTCGTTGCAGGCTGGGGGATCTTCTCTGGCTTCCTCCTTTTGTGAGCAGTGGAGGTTGAGGGGGCCGTTGAGGTGGGCGTCCAGACAGCCTTTCGGGGTTTAGCCTGGTGACCAGCTTCCGGTTGGATTTTCAGCTTCTTGTGCTGGCGTGAGAAGTTTGGATCGATGATCGAGTCTCGGGCCTGCCGCCAAACCTTATAAATTTTGGAAGACAGCCGTTGAGGGGATCGGGGCTGTTCTGATTTTATTTCCACAACCTTTTTCAGTGGGGGAGGAGACCTCTTTAGCACTGCAGTAGGAGAATTCCTTCGCACCTTATTTAGCATCTCGAAGCTGTTCCCAGTTGGAACAGCAGCATTAACTTCTGCCATCGGGGCTGATGGAGTTAACCCGGAGGGGGAGTTTCCCCCAGCCTTCCTTACTCGGCGCCAATGGCGACGTCGAGCGTGTCGAGCGGACGGCGTTGGTTCAGCGGTGAGAGTGGCTTCGTCTTGCCCCCTGTGTAGGTGGGGGGTCGCTGTTGGTGTTAGCCTGTCAAAGCCGATGTCCTTTGGGTAGCAGGAGCGGGAGCTGAAGCCGTCAATCTTGTGAAGATCGACTTTTTGGCCGGAGAAGCCGCTTTGGCGATTTCGGGAGCAGGAGCGGCCACTTTCTTAGAAGCAACCTTCTCTGGGATTGTAGGCCCCATGATGGGTCCACAGGATTTCTGGCCCAATCTAGAAAAGACCGAGGCGCTGATGTTGGGCGGCCTGTTGAGAGGAGCCGCGGCAGGGGTAAGACGATCAAAGACTGACTTCTTGGGAGCTTCCTTTGTCAGCACCGGCGCCGTGAAGCTCGTTGGTGGGAGTATAGTCCCAAAGAACAATCCGGTAGTGGCCTGAGTCACCTGGTCCACCGGCATTGTGAATAACGAAGCAGCTTGGGGTCCGTAGGCTATACCTCCTGGCGAGGCAAAGCGTTGGTCGCAATTGCAGTCTGAGCAGTTGGAGAATTTCACAGAAGTAGAAGCCATCGATCCTTTGATTTCTGCAATAAGCAAGACGCCAATTCTTAGTATCTTGAAACCCAAGGGCAACCATTAGCGAACCGCGATTGGTTCGCGAATCACGACACACGAAGTGTGGAGTGGAAAGAGGAAAAGGTCCCACCGGGCGTGCCAGAATCTGTTCCCCTCCGAAAGACGGCGCGACATGGACGTCTCGCCTGAGATTCGGGGCAGATGCTAATTGGTGCTATCCGTCCACCTCTCCGAAGATGCCAAGTTGATTTATGGCACCGTGTATCGAAGGTTTAGACGGATGCGGCCGATGTAGCAGACTTCGTCAGATTCCCCCTCGTTTGAGGGGTTTTTGATTGTGGGGACGCTCTTCCCTGCAGGCACAAGCCCCTGCAGTTAATTACGCTACCGCATCGCGGTAACAACTTTCTCCTTCTCCAGATGGTCACTTCGTGTCGTGTGTGTTTGTTTTGTGTTTTGTTGCCCGTGGATTGTTTACGGAGACCGAGTTATGTCGTCGCCCGTAGGGCGTGGACTAGTCCAAATCCGTGTTATCTTAGATTTGGGTTTGGGGGTTTGGTTTGAGGATACGTTAGCCATACTTGAGGCTAAGATCAACTCAAAAGTTTGTTAAGGATACGTTAGTCTAATTTGAGACTAAGATCAACTTAACAGGATCGTTTAGATCCGACCAAAAGAGCATTTGAGCTCTATTGTTCCAATTTAGGGACATAGTGGTCCATCGTATGTATGGCCGTCGGGACCCGTTACCTCTCTGACGACGTTGAAGGATTACAACGACAGATGTCAGAGGAGTTCAGAGATGTACCCTCGAACCAGAGTTAATTGGGGGAGATTCATAGTCCAGTCTGTTTGAAGGTTTAAGGATACGTTAGCCATCTTGGAGGCTAAGATCAACTTAAACGGGATCGTTTAGATCCGACAAAAGAGCATGCGGGGCTCTATTGTTCCAGTTTAGGGACGTGGTGGTCCATTGCTAGTTTAAGGACATTGCGGTCCATGGGTAGTTTAAGGACATTGCGGTCCATTGTTAGTTTTAAGACATCTCGGTCAAGGTTAAGGACGTCGTAGTCCATGGGTTTAAGGACCCCACAGTCCATTGTTAGTTTTAAGACATCTCGGTCAAGGTTAAGGACGTCGTAGTCCATGGGTTTAAGGACCCCACAGTCCATTGTTAGTTTTAAGACATCTCGGTCAGGGTTAAGGACGTCGTAGTCCATGGGTTTAAGGACCCCACAGTCCATTGTTAGTTTTAAGACATCTCGGTCAGGGTTAAGGGCGTCGTAGTCCATGGGTTTAAGGACCCCACAGTCCATTGTTAGTTTTAAGACATCTCGGTCAAGGTTAAGGGCGTCGTAGTCCATGGGTTTAAGGACCCCATAGTCCATATCAATGTGTGGTCATCGGGACCCATCACCTCTTTGAAGACGTTGAGGGATTACAACGCCAAGTATCAAAGGAGTGAAGAGATGTACCCTGGAACCGGAGTGGGTTAAATAGTCTTTGGCCCAATTTGGGATCAAGACCAATTAATTATGTTATGAGACCATTAGCCTAGTTAATTACGAATTGAGGACTTATGGCTATCTTGGGCTAAGTCCAATCATGTCTGGAATATTGACTTCCTGTTGGTCCCTTAAAGGAGAGGCTTTGCCTATATCCATTCGGCCAATTGGGCTAGTGTCTAGTGTTAAACACTAAAGACGAATCAGTGTTGAACACCGGGAATAAGATTGATAAGTTAGTGTTTCAGCACTAAAAGATAGTTGGTGTTAAACACCAGCAACCAGGCTTTCAGATTAGTTCTGAACACTAAAACAGACCAGTGTTAAACACTGTCAACAGGAGTCCCAAACTAGTGTTGAACACTACGGTAATCAGTGTTGGGCACTGCAAATATAGTTCTGTGCTTAGTGTTACACTAAGGCCAAACAATGTTTTATCACTGAATTCAGGGGTTCCGTCTTAGTGTTAAACACTAAGGCAAGAGGGGTCACGTGGCAACACGTGAGAGCGCCCTCCTTGCACCTGTTCTTATGAGACTATGCATCTTTTAAAGCATCACGTGCCATCACGTGACGGGGATTCAAGCGCTTGTGTGTTAAAGCTTCTGTCAAGGGTCACGTGAGTCACGTGAGGCACTGCCTCCAGAGGGCTTTCTGTAGATCTTTTGGGGGGGGGAGGGTCACGTGGTGACACGTGATCCTGCCTCTATGTATGTTGTTTAGAAGATCTGTTAATCTTTTTCAGGAATTAAATTCCTCCTAGGGTTGAACCCTGACAATAATTTCAGAGGAATTAAATTCCTTCTTCCTTTTAAAGAGTTGAACTCTAAATTTTCTGTAGTAATTAAATTCCTCATATATGTGAAGAACTGAATAGGGTTAAACCCTAATAAAAGCTTTTAAGGAATTAAACTCCCATTCTCTGTTAAGGAATTATGATTAAGGGAATTAAACTCCTGTTGTTTCTACAGAACTAAGTTCTTAATTAGGGTTAAACCCTGTTTCTTTTTGTTCTGAAGGAATTAAATTCCCATAATACAGGGTCAAACCCTAATTTTATTTTAAAGGAATTAAATTCCTATAGTTCTGTGAGAATTAAATTCTCGTGCTTCCATTCCCTCTCTATGCTTTGGATCTGCATGGCAGGATCTCAACCCATTGAGAATTAAATTCTCAACTTCAAGGGGAGATGTGCACTTTACAGATCCTCTATCAGAGAGAGAAGAAATATGTCCTTCTGTTTTATATCAGAGTTAAACTCTGTTGAGAATTAAATTCTCTTTCTTTCAAAAAGCCTTCCCTTTCTTACCTAGGGTTTTCTTTTGCAGAAGATCCAAATTCTTCAAAGTATCAAGGCTCTCTCCCTTTTCTTCCCTCTGCGTATCTCTCCTTTCTCTCTTCCCCTTTTTCTTTTTTTTGTGTGTCCCTTGGCTCCTATTTATAGGAGAAGCAGCCGAATCAATTAGTTTTGGTGAATCTTTCATTGGGAGATTTGATTTGTATCCACCATTCGTTTTGGACCTTTGGATTATTAGGTGAATTTTATTCACCATTGGATTTTAAATCCAGGGATTCTCCTTTGTTATTTTGGTTAGATTTTACGGGGAAATCTTTCCAAATTCGAGATTTTCCCATAGATAGATGATATTTAATCACCTTTAAATCTTTAATTCAATCGGTTGCTTTGGAAAGATTTAAGAGGTCTTTTCTCAGAATTTAATTCTGTTAACAGATAGGCTTTGAAAGCTGGTCACGTGCGGCCACGTGACCCTTGGTCACGTGTGGGCACGTGACCCCCTTGTAACGAGCCCTCTTCTTCTTTTGCACTCTGCCTTCTTCTGCTGCTTAGCCGTCACGTGCCACCACGTGACCCCTGGTCACGTGTGAGCACGTGACCCTCGTCTGGAGTCTTTTCTTGATTTAACCGGAGGATGATTCTGATGTTTTGAGCGTCACGTGCCAACACGTGACCCTGGTCACGTGGGAGCACGTGACCTCTTCTGAAGCATTTTCCTTGATTTGATCAGGGAACCAATGTGCCTTTGCCGCTTGCTTTTAAATGTCACGTGCCGACACGTGACCCTGGTCACATGGGAGCACGTGACCCTTTCTGAAGCCCTTTTCTTCGATGTAATCGGGAAGCTGAATTTGCCTTGCTGATGCTTTTAGGTGTCACGTGCCAACACGTGACTGCTGGTCACGTGTAAGCACGTGACCCTCTTCTGAAGCTTTTTCCATAAGCTTTTCTGATTTTAAATCAGGAAACAGTACTTGTTGTAGTTATGTACACACATGTGCATACTAATCTAGGGTTAAGGATGTGCTAATCATGTTTTTCTTGCCATGACACATTAACCCTAGCATTATGTTATGTTATGTATTTATTTTAAGTAACAAAAGATTTTATTTTAAAAGAAAAAGAAAAGAGTAAAGAATGGAGGCATGGGGGGAGACACGGGAGTGAGGGAGTATTAAATGAAGAGAGAGAGAGAGAGCATGGCTCTCAAGAGCCATCTCCCATCTCCCATCTCTCATCTCCCATCTCTCATTCTCTCATTCTCTTCCTCTTCCTCTTATACAATCCTTCTTTTGGAAATTTTCCCACCTTACACTTGAGCCTAAACCAACACCAAAACCTCACTAAACCCATCTTTAAACATGTTTAACCACTCTTGAAATCTTGGAGCTTGCATGACTAGGGTTTCATCCAAGTTTTGGTGAGGTAATGTTCTAAAACCCATAATTAGGCTCCAAGGGAAATTTCTATGTTTTCTACTTCCACTAAAATACCTTAATGTTGTGGTTTAATAGTTAATATTGTATTTTGTTAAGACTTAGTGTTTTGTTTGAATCTGCTATCAAACCCGATACCCTTTTGAGAAGTTGTCACTACAGAAAGGTAGTCTAGAGTCCTAGGACCTACCCCCAAAACCTGAGCCCTCCCCTTCACTACGAGGCCGCAAATTTAATCTTTCTGGCCGCAAATTGCGGCCAGAGTAAGTGGTCTGTTTGTGAGTCTTGGTCATGGGCTCTCTGCAACTATATGTGAGTTTATGGTATGTGCAACTTTCCCTAATTCCTTTTGTAGGAAAATCTTGGACTGAATTGCTATATATTAAGTTTTTCGATATAGTGCGATGTGGATTTATCCGACTCTCGTTGAGCTGTTTCGTGCGATTAGCAGCCTTAGGGGTGATCTAGGATGTCGCTGCACACGATTAGCTCGCTAGGCTAACACTTGATAGCTTGTGGGAGTTTGTTCGTTAGCTTAGTGTGTGTGTCCGTGTCTTATCGGAAAGTTTATTAACTTCACGTGTTATGGTTTTGTGTGATACTAGGATCACTTGCGGGGACTTCGGACGCAGCTAGAAAGGATAAGGAGGTGATCGAATTCACATAGCTCTAGACCGTCCGGTGAGTAGATTTAACATCTACGAGGGAATCGCCTGTATGGCGTTAAGCGCCGGTGGCTAGATTCAAATGACTATACCTTGTGCTATATGTTTATATGTTGTGACCTGTATATGCGTATCATATTGTGCATCCTATTACCTGTTGTACATTTACATATTATTAATAGGGGCACTGCACTATTACTAACGGTTCATGTTGCACGAGCATTGATTCATATGCCCACACACACCGTTGGCAATTGCCATATCACGCACACTATAGAATTTGCCATGAATAACTATATTGTATTACATTCATAAATGATACTTATACTTTCGTTATTGTACTAGTACACATCATGTCAGGATCATACATACATTGCTATTAGCACCATGTTCTCATATGATGTTTTCATGATATTTGCGGTTTTCTTGACATGATATTTCGTGTCCACCATGGGTTTCTCGGTTCTGAGTGATGAGTATACCCGATTCGAGGTGTGAGGAGGAACGTCTGCGGGTACATGATGGGCCCGGTAAGGTACCCCGGGGCAAGAAAATCGTGGAGTAGATGATGGGCCTGACAGGGAAGCACTACCTACCGGTGATTGTATGGAAACTCGGCGGATATCCGGAGGATACCGTTCGGAGTTATATGATGAGATAGACATGAGGGCCGATCAGAGTGACGGTGCTTGAGACATTGGGATTTGGGTATCGTTGATGGACACCGGTTTTATGATGATTTATTGATGATGACTCTGTTTTATCCCACATATTGGACTTATTATTACATGCTCTGTTATATCGATATTGTATCTTGATCAGGATTATGTTTCATTCCACACTATTATTACATATGCCATCATGACTGCATATTTAGGATTTGTTGCTTTTCGTGCATGCTTACGATTACCTGTATGATGTTATTTGCTATTCACGAGCTGGCAACTCACCCCCGTTGTGCTACAGTATCTTGCAGGACTGATCTTTAGTGTAGTCGCGGTAGGGCACTCTATTGCATTTATTTCTGTGGATACCGCTACTTTTGGGTGTGAGATATTCTGTAAGTGGGTTTTGTGCGAGTATCCATATGCTTCTACTTGTATATATTATTTTATATCCAGTACTTTCCATCTACCACCTGTATGTATTTGACTTAGAGACAAGACTGAGAGATTCGATATTTGTATTATATGTGACTCTGGGTGTCGTGCTCGTGTGAGCCGGCTTTTGTATTATGTTGCAATATTGTTTTACTTCTTATTTGCTTATTTCTTCGCCTATGGCGTCGTATATTTATGTTATGGCTGTGTTCCGCTTTTAGGTGTGAGATTGTTTTGTATCCTTTTTGGACCAGTTTGTACAAAGGAAATACTGTCGATTTTTTTTGTAATAACTTGAGATTTTAAAAAGAGATGTGATATTTTGAAACAAATGTTTTACCACTCTATTTCTATTCATGGTTTAGATTTTTGGGTTTTCGCGTTACTTGAATTTCTCTACGCCTTTAGACGTTACGTGATTTAAGTGCCGGTTGTATTCCTAAATTGGGTCGTGACAGTAACGAAGCGGTCTAAGTCCTCCTGACTCGACTCTATTTCCTCAGAGTCCGGTCCTCCTGATGAACATTCCAAAGAAAAGAAACAGAGAGAAATGTCGTTAGCGAATTAGCGCTCGGTAAGTCTCCAAAAGAAGTAAAAGAAAATGACTGAATGGTATATAAAGTGTATAGAAACCAAGTAATGTGAACATGTAAGATTGTATAAGCGAGTATCTAAGCATGATCATTTACAGGTATAAGATTTGCTATTTTAATATGGTTGTTTGTAGTTTGAGAAAAAGGTATTCATGTATGCGAGAGGAGTCCATCTTACCCTGTGGACTATGGTAACATGTAGTACAAGACCCCGTCATAATCTACGGGACAACGGCACGTGAATTCATGTATGTGTGTCATGCCCCGCTTCCCCAAATACGTAAATATGACATGTAACAGAGCCAACCATGCTACCTATGGCTAGAAAAGATTCCTCAATAGTCATATTACGGCTGTCAATCAGATATCATGAACAGTAAATAAAATCTAACTAACACATGTCCATCTGCCACAGTAGATAAAAAAATCAAGAATTGTATATAGCGGAAACGAAAAAAAGTTCTAATAAGAATAATATCTGAATCACGTCCCTTATGGGATCACATCGATAAATTTAAACTACGGAAATAAAATAACTAAGCATCTCTAAAACTAACCATCAAGCTCCTCACAGCTCGGCTTGCTTATTAAAATACTCCTGATCTTCCTGCGACAAGGTCAAAAGATCTGGGTCATGCGAAACACAGATGTTAGTGCGTCATAAATATCAATAACAATAGTAATAACCAGAATAGAATACTATAAAGAAAACATGAGTATAAATAATAAATACAGGTGTAAAACAGTGAGATATAGACGTGTCACGTGTATCCTAAAGTCTGTGCTTCTAGATTATCTATTTTACAAGTCTTTGAAATCAATTAATGGAATCGTCGATGTAACTCAATAGTATCCCGTGCGTGCCCGGGACCACAGTCAAGATCCTCGGGGCTGAATCCGAAACGTGTCGCTAAACAGTAAAAACATGGTATCATGTACAGACGAATGATGTCAGCATCATCATTCCGGGGCCCGAAGCTTGTATCGACTGATCAGTCTCTGGAAAGTATCGAACTGTTGAGTTACAAGTTAGGTTTCATTATTGATTTCCCCCTTTTTTTATCCAGGTTTTGTGTTCAAGTCAGGTATTGATGATATCTACTTAATGCCAACACAGGATCAAGCAGGTACAACTCTTGTCTATCTAGACAACAAATCATGTCTATCAGGACAACAAGTCAGGATTGTCGACATTAGTAAATGATCCGAGTAACAGGTCCAGTAACGTGTCGTGAACATGTCAGGTAGTGTTATCAGAATAAATGCTTAAATGATAACAATAGCCAGTTTATTAAAACACTGTAGAAATAAGTAATGTATATTATCTATTTTGTAAGGTATAATTAATCTATTCATATATATATATATATATTTGTAATAATGTTTTACGTTTGCTACTAGGTATACTGTAGTCTAGGTAAAGGATAATGAAACAGCAGTGAAAATTATAATAAAATTATAATGAATTAGCATGCAACGGGATAAACCTGTTATTGATATAAATACGGATTAATGCTGTAAAATTGTATATTGAAAATAACTTGCTAACTATTAATATACGCATACTAATAAATAAGTATATATTGGAATATGTAATGTAGTATGTCGCAAGTTTAGAAACTTGCCTAATTGAAAACTCACGACGAAAATACGGATATTACGTTTCGAACACCGAATAAAGACATGATGCAAACCTGACGCAAGCAAAATCTCGGGTTGAACTTAGCAACTGCGAGAAGTGGTGACTTGAGAAAATAAGGATGGTGACTAGGGTCGTCTGGGTCGTCGGCGATGGTGACTAACTCCGGTGAAACAAGAACAGAGAAGAGAAGAAGAAGAAGATGAGGTCGAGGTTGACGAAGATGATGGCTTGATGGCAGTGAGGTGCTGGTGAGGTTTCGGCGAGGTGCAGGATTGGAGATGGGGTGATGGTCGCCGGTTGAGGATGGCAACGAGGTGAGGAGGATTAGGCGCTGGCAACAACGGGGGAGACGAGGTGGTCGAGAGAGAAAGCCAGGAAGATGGTGAGTTGATGGGTGCGGTGAGGATGAAGGAGGAGGGCTGGCTTCGACGATGAGGGAACGGCGAGATCGGGGGTAGCGTCGGCGTGGGTTAGGGCTCGGGCGAGAGAAAGAAAGAGAACGAGAGGAGAGAGAAAGTGAAAGAGAGACGGGGGGAGAGAGAGAAAGAGTTTATCTGAAAATAAATTTATTAGGAATATATTTTATACATTATGTAGGATCTTACAGATATTATCAGATCATTCTAAATATTACCCGAATCCAGTCAAAAAATATAGTTTTAAAAATAAAATACATACGTAAAGATTTTAGCCATAATGCGATAATCTAGTGTTAAATACATATACCCCCAAATAAAATTTAGGTAAATATTCATAAAGATTTACTAAATATTTTGTTATCTATATTTTAGGATATGAAAATAATAGATAAGAGCAACAATAAGATATGGGGTGATATGCCATGCAAAATCAATTAGAAAAATATTATTTATTTATATCTTGTACTATTGATAGATATATAAAGATTTAAATATATATAAAATATATATAGTGCTCGATTCACGGAGATACACCGTACCAGCAAATATTTGATATAATCTCGCACCATATCGGGTTTCAAATATGCGGGTCGGGTCGGATAACGACTACCACTACTTGAATCATTCACAATCCAATATAAAAAAGAATGAAAGAATTTTAAAGCAAGATTTAAAATACCAAATTATATTGTATAAACATACAAGGGTGTTACATTATACCCAACTACGAAAGAATTTCGTCCTCGGAATTCACGGAACAGAAAAGAGGTGTGGAAAGTTTATCGATCTCGCCTTCACGTTCCCAACTAGATTCTCCGTACGAACGATTTCCACACGAAACGAGTACTAGTGGGATTACTTTATTCTTGAGAACTTTTCTCGTCGATCCGCAATAGCCATTGATCGCTCTTCATAAGTTAAATATTCTCTTACGGTCAGTTCCGAGTGATCTAGGAACGTGAAAATTTTCAAAACAAGCGAAAATGAAAAAGCGAAGATTTAACTTTGATCACTCGGAACAGACAGTAAAAGAAGATTTAACCTATGAAAAGAGACCAATGACTATTGTGGATCGACGAGAAAAGCTTCTCAAGAATAAAGTAATCCTTATAGTATTCATTTCTTGGGGAAATCGTTCGCATGGAGAATCTACTTGGGAATGTGAAAACGATATTCGACAAAAGTTTCCACATCTTTTTCCTTAGATTCGTATTTTCTTGTCTTTTCCTGTTCAGTGAATTTCGAGGACAAAATTCTTTTGTTGTTGGGTATAATGTAACACCCTAGTATGTTTATACAGTATAACTTGGTATTTTAAGTTTTAGTTATAATTCTTTTGTTTATTTATTTGGGTTGCGAATGATTCGAATTGTAGTAGTCGTTATCCGGCCCGACCCGCATGTTTAGAACCCTATATGGTACAAGATTATATCTAATATTTACCTGTACAGTGTATCTATGTGAATCTAGTACTATATATACATTATATATGTTTAAATCTTAATATATCTATTTAGAGCCACAAGTTATGTATAAATGATATTTTTGCTAACTGACATTGCATGGTATATCACCTCATATCTTATTTCGCTCTTATCTATCATGTGCAAATCCTAAAATATAATATAACAAAATATTTATTAATCTTTATATATATTTATTTAAATCTTATTTGGGGGTATATATATTTTACATTAGATTATCATATTATGGTTTAAGATTTTACGTACAGGTATTATTCTCAAAAAATATATTTTTTAGAAAGATTCGAGTAAAAGATTAGTAGCATTTATTATTTTCTAGTTACCATAATATTATATATACACACACTATATATATATATTAATATAACTATTATATTTTATTATTACTAAAACTCTCCCCCTTGTTTCGTTCTCTTTCTCTTTCCTATCTCGTTCTCACCCGAGCCCTTCACCCCGTCGTCGTCCCCTCATCGTCAACGTCACCACTCCGTCATTTCCTTTTCTTCCTCGTCGCCACCTCCTCCCTTTCTCGTGATCTCACTGGAGCTCCAACCCCGACCACCACAACTCAGAACTCACTCCGTTCTCTTTTTCTGTCACCGACACCTGAACCCAATCGCCGTCGTCACCATCCCAGTCATCTCCTCCTCCTTCATGCCAGCACCAGAGCACCACCCACACCATCACCGCCAGCAGCATCTTCTTCTTCTTCTTCTTCTTCTTCTATTCTCTGTCGTGCTTCGCCGGTGCCGATCGCCGTCGCCACCCTAGCTCCCCGCCGATATGTCACGCCCCACTTCCCAGTATACGGGCGGAGGACACGACGAGGTCGCTACGTGTTTACTGTGAAGTAAATACGCTAAGCGTATCTAAGCAATATAAAAGTAAAATCACAAGAGACAAGATATAATAAAACAACAACTTTATTTATTCACATTCTTTCTATACAATACATGGAAAGTAAATACAACTGAAATAAAGCAATGCCTAAACAATAGCAGAAATGAAAAGTACTGAAATGGAAAGTGTACAATGAACTAGAGCTCGGGGTCTTCACTGAATTGGTCCAAGTCTTCAGCGCTGGGCTCGATCTCTGACATGTCCAGATCACCTGACGATATTCAAAGAAGAAGAAAGAGAATGTCGTCAGCGAGCAGATCGCTCGGTAAGTCCCAAAGATAAGGGAGAAGTAGAATAGACATAATAAGAAGGTCGCTTTTAAAGTTGTAGTATATTGTTATAATATTGTGTTAACGCTGTTGTTTATAGCTTGGTACAGAAGAATGCCCGTGTATACAAAAGGGGTCTCTATATGCTAGAGACCAGGGCAAACATAATATAGAGTGTAAGGCTCCGTTAGAAAGCCCGGAACAACGGCAATTGGATACAGTTAGGTGTCTTAAATCTTGCAGTCTCGTGCCACTTTTAACACCTTCTGTACCAGTCTACCCCTTAAATCCCGTGTTATCTTGATTGTATTGTTGTATTGTATTGCAACTTGAATTGTCTTGTAATATAGATTGTATAATTGGATGACTTGCCGAAACCATGATATCAGTAAATGGATGTAACTGTATAATCATGTAAATGGATGTAACTGGAGAATCATATAAATGGAATGTGTATCCATGGTTCGGTTCAGTCAAGTTGTATAGATTGATAGATTGAATATATGGAATAATGGATTCATGGATTCATGTTGAATTGTAATATTGTAGATTGTACTTGAATCATATTCAAGTCAGGTTATAAAGAGACTCATCTGAGTCAGACAATTAGAAAAGTAAATTGAAGTCCTGATTGTTTTGATGTTATCGGTAACCGCTGCACATGGGCGACAGGATTTGTGTCTTTTTCAAAAACGATTACCGTGTTGATAACACCATTATTAAGTTGTCTACATTAAATAGGCAAGCACCCACTTCTCCGGCTCCCTGAGCCTCAAGAGATTGGCCCCGCTTAAATATATGTTTACTAGGGTCCTTAGTGTAATTTACAGAACTTGAGGGTTTTTTTTTATGTAAAAATACTTTTGTATAGTTTTCAAAATACACCCCAAGTATTTATTAATCGTCTTTAGAGTTGTAATTAATATAGATTTTATGTTGTGATATTTCTAGTGAAAATATCCTAATTTCCATAATAAAGGGTATTTATTTGTAATATTGACTTGTATGGATTTCATGGTATTTTAGTGTAAAATGATTCTTGTGATTTTTTAAAAGAGTTGAAATATTTATATTATTACAAAATAGATATTTTAATGTTATATATACATATATTTATATGAAAATAAATTTAATATATATATTATATTCTAGAAATCTCGTTTTTCTTAAGATGTCGTATTTTAAATCTTTCGAGACCGAATACTCTTTGCGGAGGTCTGCATCTCGCACTACTAAGCCCGAGGATGTGCGATAATCCGCACTATCCCGAACGGGTTCCCCAAATGGGTTGTAGCGGTGCTTTGCAAAGATTTGTATAAATACTAAATCATTAAGAAAAAAATGGTTTTATAAGTAATAGTATTTATTTGACAAGATATCGTTCTCCCGTATTCTATGTTCCCGAGGGTATTGTGCTATGTTGCATATGAGTGTGTGAGAAGGTAGGTCATTACCTCGTGATCTATTTAAAGGTATAGCAAGGTTTTGATGGTTTAAATATAGAAATGAAACTATATGGTATTTTAATGAAAAATACGGTAAAATGGAAATAGTAATTACTTTTGATATGGAACTTATTCAATATGATTAGTTAGTGTTTAATAATCAACATGTAGTGGTTGTAGCATGATTGTATTAAAGAAAGAGTTAGGTTTTATAAAGAACCGAATCGGAAATCGGATTTGTTCCGATTCCGTCGGATTTTAGAATTTCGTATTTTCAAAAAGAGTAGAGAAGGGGAAAGGTGGGACTTACGAGTTAACAAGAAAGAGGGAGGATAGAGGTAGAGAGGGGAATCGCCGGTGCGTCGTTTCGTCGCCGGAAACTCCTCGTATCGCCGTCGGAAGTTCGCCGGAATTTCGCCCCTTTGCTCACTTCAAATGACACTAGGGTTTCTACGAATTTCTTGAGAGTTGGCTCAGAATTTTGGGGTGAGGGGGTAGTGTTTAGGGGTGGTATTTATAGGGTTAGGCTAGGGTTAGGGTAGATGAAGAGTTTAATTGAAAACAAATGTAAAAATATATTAAAATGGAGTAAATGAGGCTTTAAAAGAGCTCTAGAAATGGTCTGAGAAAATAAATTATACAGGTGTGTAGGGAATGTGAAAAGACACAATTTTCATGTTGGGGTCGTCGCCGGAATCGGCCGACTCGGCCGTGACTCGGTTGGAGGCCTGAGTCGCCCGAGTCGAGGCCGAGTTAGCCGATTTCCGGCCGAGTCAGGCGGCCGGAATTCCCCCGGACGGTTCATCAATCCTCTGGCAATGTTACATTTTTGGGTGTAGTGGGGTTTTTGTTAGATATGCACGTGTAAACCCTTGGTATTCTAAAGGTTTAAAAAATCAATATTAAAAATAATGTAGGGTATAGGATTTGAACTCTGGTGGTTTGGTTCAGCAGTGCAAGGTATTACCAATGAGCTACAAGCTCTTTCTTGTAAATAAATTGCTAATTAATTACTTATCTTGTGCTCATGCAATAAATACCCCTTTAAACAATTTTGAAAAAAATTGTACAAAAATTTGTATGGAAAAATTAGGGTTGTTACACGATGAACACGACCCAAACCCCATATCCAGTTGACACTTCCTCAAACCCAGACCCCTTCATTTATTTCTCTCTCTTTTCTTCTTTTCCAAGTTCGAAACCCGATTTTATCTCGTCGCCGGCAAACCCCGACTCGTCGTCGTCGCTTTCGACCTAAGGACCAGCCTCTAAGAATTCCATAGAGCACCAGCGAGTACCTCAGAGCATTACACAATCGTTTGTGGCCAAGTTCATGTATATGTCGTGATTTCGAACGTCGCCATCGTTCGGAAAATCCGTATTTCGTCATGAGTATATCAATCGAGGCAAGTTCCTAACCTTTCAACATGTGATTTTACCTATACCAATTTTTATATAATTATTTAAAGTGTACGCATTATATTGTTTAGCAAGTAATATCATTTTACAATATTATAGCATTAATTCATATTTTACTAATAACAAGTTTATCTGGTTGCATGCTAGTTCGTTATAGTTTCAATATAATTCCATTGTAATTCGTGATCCTTTACCTATATGACAGTATGTTTAGTTGCAGATGTAAATATTACTACACACAGGTTTATGTATATAAATTAGTTAATTAATTAATTTTACATTTTAAATAATACACCTTAGTTTTTGTTACAGTATTTAGATAACTGGTTACTGTTTTCCTTCAAGTATTTATTTTGTTAACACATTGCTTGACATGTTCACGAATTACAATGGAAAAACCTAGAAGCGAGATCTGCTACTACTGATCTCCCCATCGCAATCCATAGCTTGATAGCGAGAAATCTCTCTCAGTTCTCCGACTCAACCACTTTCCTTCGTCTTCCTCACTCCTCTCCATTCTCAGACAATTGGGTATTTGGGTTTCTGCAATTAGAAATCAATTGAGTTACTTTCTGTCAAGGTATAAATTTTATTGATATTTTTTTTTGCATGATTTAGGGATTTTTTCTTACGATACATTTTTCAATCATGTTAATTGCTTGAATGAACCTAATATTTTTCTTAATTATGTCATAGGAATGGAAAGCGATCTTGACTTTGCTTATGATTCGCAATCACAAATTAGTGTTGGATTAATAGATGATTTCGACATTATTAACTTATTGGAACACAATAAGAATGATGACCTTGAAAATATGGAGGTGTTAGTAGACGCTCGTGCTCGTGCCGCAAACTAGCAGTCAATGCGGAATACAAAACGAAAATTTTCAAAACAAGAGCATGAACTACTACGACCTAGA
Organism: Agapanthus africanus; assembly: GCA_030015575.1. Taxonomy (NCBI): domain Eukaryota; kingdom Viridiplantae; phylum Streptophyta; class Magnoliopsida; order Asparagales; family Amaryllidaceae; genus Agapanthus; species Agapanthus africanus. Next base: position 174,663,669 of record JASDDO010000024.1, read on the forward strand.
ATTGAATCCAAACACTAAACTAGCAAGGTAGAAGGAGTTAGACTACTTGGTTAGGTGTTAGGTATCTTTGTGGTCGCGTCCTTCATCTTCTTTCCACTTCTTAAGCTCCTAAGTTGAAAGTATGTCTTAGCACCACTACTAGGTTTATACAAGCATAAAATATGAAATTTTAAAAAATCTAGAGTACTAAGTTATACTAAACAAGAATGGAACTAAAGAATTTGGGTTTTTGAGTAAAGCAAATAAGTTCTACACTAAATGAAGAGGGTTCACAACCTTTGTAGAATGGTCATTCACTTCTAAAGCTCCAAGTAATAGTCCCTAGAACTCTTTGTTGACTCCACTTGAATAAAGGAACGAGCTTTGCTTGTAGTCTTCGATGCTGAAGATGATCCACCTTGAAGTCTCTCTCACTCAAGCTCACTCTTCACTAATCAAAGTATTAGTGAAGCAAACAACCTAAACTAATGGGCTAGATTAGTGTAGGTTGATGAAGTAGGAGATTTGCTCACTAGAAATATATTTCTCTTTTCTTTTCTTCAACTCAAGAAAACTCTAGAGAGGAGAAGAAGAAGGAGATGAACATGGATGAGTTATGAGGTGGAATGAACCATGTCACTCATGAGATAAGAATAATATAGAGATGATTAAAATATCTAAGAATAAAAAAAGAACTAGAGATGAGTCATGGCTTCTCAATGCTTCTCCAAGCATCCAAAGCCATGACTCACTCCTTTTCTTGTCTCGTCTTAAAAAATATATATCATTTTTATTTTCTTTTTCTTATGTATGATTCTCATACATCCTAGTTCTATGTATCATCAACCATGATACAATAATAAATATATATACATAAATATCATATATATATAAATATATATCAAGAAAATAACATTTTTAGTGAGCTAATATTAGTTAATATATATATATATATCAAATATATAAATATATATCAAATTATTAAATCAACACTTGATTCAATAATCCGGTTATATCATATATAACCGACTAATATCATATGTATATGTATATCAAAATATTAAATCAACACTTGATTCAATAATCCGGTTATATCATATATAACCGACTAATATCATATGTATATCAAAATATTAAATCAACACTTGATTCAATTATCCGGTTATATCACATATAACCGGCTAATATTCAATATTAGATATTAAATCAACACTTGATTCAATAATCCGGTCATATCATATATAACCGTCCAATATCAAATATATATACATAAATCAAATTATTGAATCAACACTTGATTCAATAATCCGGTTATATCATATATAACTTAACTGATATCAAATATCGCTAGATTTGAATACGGTATCACATACACGTATTTAATCAAGCTCCCGTACGTATCTCCTTATGTGCCCTATTTCGTTTCGCTTGAGCTAGGAAAGCTCTGTGTGAGACTCTAAAGACTCGTTAATACGCCAGCAGTAGGTAATGATCACATCAGAAACCCACAAGCCGTCAGCGGTACTAGCTAGACGTAACGGCTACCAGGTATTGAACGAATAGAAGATCAACAAGTAGATTTGTCCAAACTCCCATAAAGCGTATAAGCAACACTTACCATACAGTCTGGTCTCTTCGTCTGATATGTCGCATATCGAGTCTGGGGGTAGAATCATCAAACCCACTTGATAAGTCATGCCGATGTGTGGCCTATAACCTTTCGAGAAACTACTGATAACACTTACCAGTAAATCTCATCAGCCCTGGCCAGGGACTTGCTGTTATGGCCAATCGAGTATAGTGCAATATCAACTCCCAATACCGGAAGGGAATAAACCCTTCCTATCGCTCACTGCCTCCATATGACTCGGGACTGTATCCAAAATCCACTAGTTTGCATGACTCCTTTGAGCCGTTGTCACGCCTCGCTTCCCGGTGTACGGTAAAGAGACGTGACTGGCCCGCTACGCATTTACTCAGAAGCAAACATGCTAAGCGTAAATAAGCAAGATGATAAAGTACATATATGAAGAATTAGTAGGTTTGTTATTAAGAAAATTTGGGTTTTTAAAGAAAAGAGAATCGGAAGTCGGAATAACTCCGCTTCCGACGAGTTTTGAAATGAGAGTGTTTTAGATTAGAATGAGAGGAGAGAAGAGGGGAGTTACTGATTTGGAGAAGAGAGGGGAGGTAGAGGAAACTTTTGAAAGTGGCGTGGAGTCACAGTGTTTCCGGATTTGCCCCGAGTAGTCGCCGGAACTTGGCCTTGGGCTAACTCCACTTGTACAACTTTTGGACTCGGAAAATTTAAAGAGTTTTGGAAATGGATTTCTGAATGAGGAGGGCTAGGGTGTAGGGTTGTATTTATAGGAGAAATTAGGGTTTTGTGAGTGAAGAGGGAAATCAAAATATGCATTAAAATGGATTAAAGAGGTGAATTATCACTCTCTGGATAAATGCATGGAAATCAAACAGTATGGGGATAGTAGGGTAGGCCAAGGGGTGCTAGGAAAAAAAATTAGGAGCATTTGCAACGGGGGGAGGGGGCCGGCCGCCGGCCCCATGCTTGATCTCGCTGGCAAAGGTGAGGGGATTGGGGTCTGGATTGAAGCCACGTGTTCATGGCTGTATAAATATTATTTTGCATATGTTTGATTTTATAGCGACTTTTCATTTTACGTGTAGTGCACGTGCAAATTGTTGGGCTTCTAAAAGTTTAAAAGAAAAATCAATAAAAATATTATGTGGCTGGGGGGATTTGAACACAAGGGCTACGTCATAGCAGTGCAAGACTTTACCAATGAGCTACAAGTGTTTTCTTGCTATTCAAAAGCAATTTAAATTTATAACTTGTGCTCAGGCTAAGGTATTCATTTCTGTACTTTACAAAAAAAATTTGTACAGAAGTTTTAGGGTTGTTACAGCGGTGGTAGGGAGGAAATCAAAGCACAGTGGGAACCACACAAGACACTATGACGATCTCGGGTCTATAGACTAACCTGTACAAGTGTTACCAGAGAACTGCTATCTGACGATAGGTATGGTACCATCTAGGAGTTCTCGGCGAGTCCTGTTCGTTGTACCCATTCTCCAATGAGCACCTATGTACAATTTTTGATATCAAACACCATGGTTATGGGATCAACCATCGCCTCATTAAGGGTCCAGAAACGTACACGCTAGTCTACTCTGGAATATCGATTCCCTGTCTCGATACTCCCTCGACTAGGAACTGTTAAATGATGTGCTTGCGAACTACACCAGCCCTACTTGTATGATCTGCATCATAGTCCTGGTAGTCAAGCCAACATACTAAGAGCTTTATCAACATGTATCTATGAGACAGTAAACTAAAACAAGTGTACATATTAAGATAAAGAGCAACCAGATAGCATACTATCATGTCGAGCAAGAAAGTCCTCTATATATATGTCCAAGTATCCATTATATCATACAATAATGGCCTCTAGGGAATACATATTCCTAACATAGGTCTACCGGGAACGAGCTTGGGAGTCGGTCTTTCTTGTCGAAAATGATCCATCCAAAAGAATCCTAACCTAGGCATTTGTTTACCCCAATCGGAGCAAAGCTCCGATCAAATTCCGAGGTGGAAGATGAAACGACTCCCCAATCAGAAACAAAGCTTTGCTTTGAAAATTTAAACTTCAATAAAGGAAGCAACGCTTCAGTTGCTCAGACACTGCGCTGCGCGACATGTGTCAGCGCAGATGCGCTAGCGCAGCCGCGCTGCACTGTGCGCTGTGCGACACGTGTCAGCGCAGATGCGCTAGCGCAGCCGCGCTGCGCTGTGCGCTGCGCGACACGTGTCAGCGCAGATGCGCTAGCGCAGAAGAAGGGGTTTAACACCAAAAGCAATTTATTCATGTAAAGTTACGTACACTTGATAATAACGAATTAAAATCATATGATGCACGAACACAACAAAGAACTAAAATAAAAGAACCCTTAACAGGCAATGAAATACTTGATTAAAAAGAAAAATGCTTATTCATTATTATTAATATTACATTTAAAAAAGATCACCGAATACGGGATCAGAAAGACAAGGATTCGCAAAAAGAAGAAGAAGATTCCCCGGCTCCCTCTCTGTCTTCTCCACCACATCGAAGCGGCGATCCTCCCGAGGGGTGGCCATCCAACGGTCGACGCCACACTCCTGGGAAAAAGTGGCGATGACAACCCGACGAGCCCGTATCTGGTTCAGCAAATGGAAGGAGCAGTCCTTCAGGGCTTTGGTGATCAAGTGCGCTTCGAGAAGGCCCTCGATCTTGTCCTCGGCTGCATCCAGCATTGCCGGGGACATCTCTGCTGGAGGAGGGGGAATGTCGGAGAGCACCGAGGCAAGGGCCATCCGAAGCCAAATGGAATTCGGAGGAAGAGGAGACCCCACACGAGTCAAAAGCTCATGCATTGCAGCGTCGCATTGCTCGTCCGAGAGAGAAGGGTCCACCAGGCGCGCAGCAAAACGGGGAACGATATCCCGAATCGGAACCTCCCATGGTTGTCGGCGGGCATGAAGGCGGTTGCAAGCCATGATCGAAAAAGTTCTCTGAAGATGAGAGAATAAAAAGCTCGGCCCTGAACTATATATAGACCCAAACACAAAAGATTTTGTGCACAATGGAATTATTTCCAAGACCCGGGAAATCAAAATCTTGGAAATACAAGTTTGACTTGGAAAAGGGGAGATGAAAAGATATCTCAGGTGAAGCAACGCTTCAGATCCTCTGCGCTGGGCGCAACTTGCCACGTGTCTGGCGCAACGCGCCGAGCGCAGCGCCCAGAAAGCGCACCCAATCAGGGTAAAGCTCTGTTTAAACGAAGCAACGCTTCGGTTGCGCTGCGCTCTGCGCTGCGCGACACGTATCAGCGCGGACGCGCTAGCGCACTTGCGCTGCGCTCTGCGCTGCGCGACACGTGTCAGCGCGGACGCGCTAGCGCACTTGCGCTGCGCTCTGCGCTGCGCGACACGTGTCATGCGCTGGGGCATCTGCGCCAAACTAAATTAAGATTTTATGAAATCTTTTCTGTTCTTTCCAGAACTAGAAGATTTTCTTCGGCCTTTGGATCAAAGATCCAGCAGTGGGAAAATTCCCAAAATCACTCAGGAAAGATCCTGTTAACAAATTCAACAGATTTGTGGTCACTATAAATAGGACCCTAAGCCTCAATTCAAAGGCATCAACAATTTTCTCGAAAAATCAAGAACTCTAAACAGAGAAAACTCTGAGAAGATTTCAAGAAAAAGGTAAAGAACCTTCATGAGGTAGAAGAAAGGCCTTCTAATAGATCATTGATCTAAAAATAAGATCAATGATCTTTATATAAAAAAGAAAACAGTGCTTTGCACTTCTTGTGAACCTTCGGTTCTGTAAAAACAATAAAAATAATAAAATAATAAAAGAATAGTGCTTTGCACTTTTAAGAACCTCTGGTTCTTCGAATAAAGAAAAATTTATTTTTCTTTGATCTAATTTAGACGAAGAAATTAAACAGTGCTTTGCACTTCCCTTCTTGAATCTAAAAGATTCTTAGTGCTTTGCACTTCCAAGTTGCGCCGTTGCGCTCTTAAGAGAGCGCCACGTGTCGGCTATAAAACCACTTGCGCTAAGCGCCCGTAAGATAGAGCTTTGCTCTCTGGAATTGGCGCAACTCGCTGAGAGCGCGCCACGTGTCAGCAGCGCAATAGCGCAACGCAACAGCGCATCGCACTGCGCTAGTGCGCTTGCGCTCATCAGAGCACGACACGTGTCATCACCATATGAACTTGCGCTCATTACTTAGCGCAAAGCGCAGATGCATTAAAAAGGGCCAAGCCCAATTAGGAGAAGGCCTAACAGGCTTAATGAAGCGCAAATGCATTATTTTAAGGGGCAGAGCCCAAACCAGAACAGATGCTTTGCATCATTTATAAATGGGCAGAGCCCAAACAAAATATTCAGAATGCTATGCATTTTAAAAGGGGCAAAGCCCAAAACAAAGTAGATGCTTTGCAAATGGGCAGAGCCCAAAATAAACTGATACTCTATATCTTTTGTAGAGCCTAAATAAGAAAAATGCAATGCGAATAAAGTGTTGAACTGGACTTAGCCCAACCGTGGCCATAAGTCCTTAAATTAAATTGACTGAGCAAAATGGCTCTCCTAAATCAATCTACGTCCGGTTCGAGGGTACATCTCCGAGCTCCTTTGACATCCATCGTTGTAATTCCTCAACGATGTCAAAGAGGTGACGGGTCCCAACAACCACAAACTAATAATGGACCGAGACGTCCTTAAACTAACGATGGACCGAGACGTCCTTAAACTAACGACGGACCGAGACGTCCTTAAACTAACGACGGACCGAAACGTCCCTAAACTAATATCGGACCGAGACGTCCTTAAACTAATATTGGACCGAGACGTCCTTAAACTAATATTGGACCGAGATGTCCTTAAACTAATGTCGACCGAAATGTCTCTAAACTAATAATGGACCATCACGTCCTTAAACTGGCATTGGACCATCACGTCCTTAAACTGGCATTGGACCGAGACGTCCCTAAACTAAGAATGGACCACTACGTCCCTAAACTGGAACAATAGAGCCAATTGCTCTTTTGCCGGATCTAAACGGTCCCGTTTAAGTTGATCTTAGCCCCAAACACGGCTAACGTATCCTTAAACATTCAAACAGATTTCATAAACCCTAAGTCAACTGGCTTTGGTTCAAGGGTACATCTCTGAGCTCCTCTGACACCTATCGTTGTAATCCTTCAACGATGTTAGGGAGGTGATGAGTCCCGACGACCATAAATTAAATGAATCACCACGCCAGGTTGATCTTAATCCAAAACAGGACTAACGTATCCTTGACGAACGTTTAAGTTGATCTTAGCCGCAACGCGACTAACGTATCCTTAAACTAAAAATACCAAACCCAAATCTAACTAAATACGGATTTGGACTAACCCACGTCCTACGGGTGACGACATCACTCAGTCTCCGTATACAATCCACGGGCAACCATAAACAAAACAAACACACACGACACGAAGTGAAACTCTGGAGTAGGAGAAAGTTGTTACCGCGATGCGGTAGCGTAATTAACTGCAGGGGCTTGCGCCTGCAGGGAAGAGCGTCCCCACAATCAAAAACCCCTCACCCTGAGGGGGAATCTGACGAAGTCTGCTACATCGGCCGCATCCGTCTAAACCTCCGATACGAGGTGCCATAAATCAACTTGGCATCTTCGGAGAGATAGACGGATAAAACCAAATAGCATCTGCCCCGAACCTCAGGCACAGGACGTCCTAACGTCTCGGCCGTCTTTCGGAGGGGAACAGATTCTGGCACGCCCGGTGGGACCTTTTCCTCTTTCCACTCCACACTTCGTGTGTCGTCGTCGCGAACCGATCGCGGTTTGTTAAATGGTTGCCTTCGGATTTCAAGTTGCTAAGATTTGGTCTTTTGTCTGGTACAGAACTCAAGCATTCAATGGCCACCAACTGCACCAACTGCTCGAAATGCCACTGCAACGGACGTTCCACCTCACCGAGAGGTGTAGCATATGGGCCCCAGGCGGCTTCCTTCCTGACTCTGCCGGTAGGCCAGGTGACTCAGGCCACCACCGGCTTGTTCTTCGGGACCATGGTCCCACCTACAAGCTTCTCTGCGCCGATATCCGCACCAGAAGTGAACAAGAAGTCGGTATTCGACCGGCTCACTGCTACCATGACCCCTGTCAACGGGTCATCCGCTACTAAGCTGACAGCCTCTGTTTTCACCAGGCTGGGTCAGAACTGTAAAGTGGCTGTCCCAAAGAGGGCAACGGCCGCTGCTTTGGAAGTCGTTAAAACGGCTTCTCCCATCAGAGAGTCGGTCTTCACAAGATTGATGGTTCCTACTCCTCCTCCAGCTGGTCAGAAGGCATCAGTCTTCGATAGGCTGACATCAGCAGTTACCCCATGCTCAAACAGGGGGCAGCAAGAAACCATCTCGATTTCCGAGCCAGTCCCAACGGCTCGTCGTGCGCGACGTCGCCATTGGCAGCGAATAAGGAAGGCAGGGGGCAACTCCCCCTCAGGACTAACCCCACCTGCTCCAGTGGTGGAGGTCGATGCTGCTGTTCCAACTGGGAACAGCTTTGAATTGCTGAAGAAGGTGAGAAAGAACTCCCCGGTTGCTACATTGAAAAAGTCTCCTCCACCCATGGAAAAAGCTCCGGAGACGAGACAGGAACAGCCCCCTCAACGGCTGTCGGCGAAAATTTATAAAGTTTGGCGGAGGGTTCAAGACTCCGTGATTGACTCAGACCACTTCCGTCGCCAGAAAAGGGCAAAGGTGGAAAAAGACAAGAACCGTCCCATTAAACGGCAGGGGGCAACAAATGCTAGGATGCCCGCTTCAACGGCTCCTTCAACCTCAAAGGTCCATAAAAGAAAGAGGCCAGAAAAAGCTCCCGTGACGCTGACAAAGTTTAAAAGCGGTGAACCTAAACGCCCCAAGTCAGGGGGCATAGCAGTTCATACGGTCTATATGGCTTCGGGGAAGGAAGAAAGTCGTACTTCTACGGGTCACCGACCGCTTACCCGGTCAGTGACCAAGTCTCAGGAGCAGCAACAAAAGCTCCAGGAGATGATGACTACAATGGCTTCACTCACGGGGCCAAAAGAGAATCCTGAGACGTCTTTAGATGAACGCCAAGAGGAAGAGACCGACGCTGAGTTCCTCCGTCGAGTACTGGAAAAGAGGGACAAAGAGGCTGCTGAACAAGCAGCCAATATACAACGTATGGGCCTTCTCTTCCAGGACATGATAGGGATGATGATACAACCAGAGCCCCCGACTGAAGAACCCCCGATCGTCCTTGGGGATGATAGGGGAGAAACATCAAACTCTCAGCCCGTTCTATCAATAGCTAAAGAGGATACAATCTCTAAAACGGATCTGGACGAATATATAGCCCAGCAGATAAAGGTCCATCATGCGGCTGAAGCAGCCGGCCACGTTGTAAAAACGGGGCGGCCATATCCGGGCTGGTATGACCAAATCAAGTATCCGCCAGGTTATACAATTCCCAAATTTCATGTCTACAAAGGGACCGGCAATCCCCATCAATATGTCGCCCAGTTCAGGGCGCTTTGCGGTAACACCGGCGGCGACGACAAGCTTCTGCTTCGCCAGTTCGTTGGAAGCCTATCAGATACGGCGTTCGAGTGGTACTCCGAGCTCCCCAATGACTCTATTAAAACCTTTGCAGAGATGGAGCTGCTCTTCACCCAACGCTTTGCAAGTGCCAGTGAGCGTACTCCGATGACGGCGCTGATTAACGCCAGGGTAAAGCCCGGCGAGACGTGGGTCCAGTACGCTATACGGTGGCGTAATCTATGGTCTAAGTGTGAACAGCGCATAGAAGAAGCCCCTGCGGTAGGAATGTTTGTTGGAACCCTTGATCCACAAGCAACCATTTCGCAGTTTATGATGTTCTTCAAGCCGACTTCTTTCCAGGCGTTGATCGACAAATTGGCACAGATGGACCAGATGGGCCATAAACCCCCTCTCCCGAAGCCGGATTCTCGAAACGATAAAGGAAAGGGAAAAGCGATTATCGTCGCTAATGCCCAACAACAACCGAACGACTCGAAGCCGGTTGCTCGTCCAAACAATACGCGCCCATACGTACCCCTCGAGGACAGGATGGGACGTGCTTACTCCTTCCCCCGTGATAAAACGAGGAGGCTATTCGAGCTGGCATTGCGCAACAGGCTCATAAATCTGCCAGATCCAAAACGCCCGTCGCAACCAAGTGACGTCAACGAGCCTAATTACTGCCCTTATCATCGAGTGCTGGGCCATCCCATCGAGGACTGCTACGTGTTCAAAAATTGGCTTGAAAACCAGTACCGCCAGGGCAAATTTGCGCTATCCGACAAATGGAAGGTAAATCCCCCGCAGCCCCACACCTCTAAGGGGACAAATACGCCGGGGGCAACATGCTCCGTCGTTGAAGAAACTCCCTGGGAAGTCGTATTATCGGCCAAAACGAGGAGAATGCTAAATGATCTTCAGACCTGTCCAGCGGTCAAGTGGAAGAACCCCTTGGAGCCGCAGGTTATAGAGGGGATGTTGAAGCCACGTCCGACTCCGAAGGCCGATGGTGGTAGTTCAAGCGTTCATAACCAGCCGTCAAAATCTTCGAAAAAGAAGAAGAATAAATCTAAGAAGCCCGTGAAGCCTGGCGACAAGCGCACAGACTTACAGAAGCAGATCGACGCACTGGATGAGTACAACCAAAAGGCGCGGACTCCCATTACGCTCCAAGATTTCCTTGATCACGTCTTTCGAAAAGAAGATGAGGAAGAAACTTCATCGGATGAATCCGACGAATATGTGGCAAGCTGTTATATGATCTCTCACTCGACCTCGAACGATGAAGGGACTTCTGGCACCAAAATGCCGGGGGCAAATACTGAGTCAAGAGTTCCGGAATTATCAATAGAAATGATTGACGCGTTTCTTAGTGAAGCTCGATTGAAAAGTAAAGCTGATCAAGAACGCGAGACGGCGATATTCGAAATGGCCAAGCGCCAGCGACTTGAGGGAGGAGCTGAGATGATCCCACTGGAGCAAAATGCCTCCACCGCTGACAAAAGCCAATTCAAGATAAAAAAGAAGTTCGCTAAGGCTATATCGATGGGCATGAAGCTACCACCCTCAGAAGAAAAAGTTACTAGCGTGGTAGAAATGCACCCCTCTTATTGCTTATATCATCAGAAGGTCTCACATTCTACCCAAGAGTGCAAAACGTTCGATAGATGGTGGCGAGGCTACGTCGCTAATCAACAACGCTTTAAACGGGAAAAGCGTAAGATTCGTCGGGAGCAAAGAAACACGACCAAAGTACTTGAAAGAACTGCCGGCAACTGTCACATGGTTAACACTACCAGGTCACAAATGCCTACGTTTGGGAGCGACTCTGATGAGGAGCTAGAGCTTGCCCCTCTCTTTAAAGAGTCAACTTCGGGAAAAGAAGAGGAGCCAGTGGTTTGCGAAAATATCCGGCTGCGGAATCGGACACTGCCTGAAAAGAACCTCGGACCCTCGAATAGAAAAGATAAAGGGAAAGAAAAGGTCTCTGAAGACATCGTTTTAGATGACCAAGTTCTGGAAGAGCTAAACGCCAAGAACCCGCCGAAGAGAAATAAGGTGGATTACAACGTTCTGGCACATCTGAGGAAACTGCCCTCTCAGCTCAGTATCCTTGATGCCTTGTTACTATCAAAGGAAGCCAGAGACTCTTTGATTAAAGCGCTACAAGATCCGGACCAGTTCCAAGCCTTCTTAGCCGAAGAAAAGATGAAAGACGAATTGGAAGAAGTGCACACAGCCGACGTTGCTTTTGGTGATGAAGACCTTCTCCTCGGGACGTGTGAACATAATCGCCCCCTTTATGTCTCAGGATATTGCCATGACATAAAGATAGGTAAAATCTTGGTCGATAACGGATCGTCCGTCAATTTACTCAATGTACGGGTGTTAAAAGAAATTTGCATGAGCATACAACACCTCGCCCGAGACAAGATCACTATCTCCGGTTTCGACTCTCAATCCTCAAAGACTCTTGGATCTGTGATATTGACGCTACGCTTTGGGTTGCTCGTCACAGACATCAAATTCCATGTTATAGACGGCAAGACGTGCTACAATGCTCTGCTCGGCCGACCATGGCTACACGAGTACAATATCATCCCTTCTACACAGCATCAGTGCATGAAGTATTCCAGGGATGGTCTCGAGTACACTGTGGCCGGAGAGTTGAATCCGTTTTCCGTGAACGAAGTTCGCAAGTATGAAGATGCCAAATATTTCTTGCCGAGCTTCGAAGACACGGAAAGGTGTCACAAACCGGAGAACAAAACTAATGCCACCATCCCTGTCTTCGGCAGTGACACCGAGGAGGAGGATATAATTTATTCAGGTCCATCCCAATCTGCCAGGCCAGGACCATCCGTTCCTTCGCTGATCTTCGGTAGTGATTCAGAGGATGAAGTTCATGCTGTATTCCCTGCTCGATTGTTAATACAAACTTCTGCTGATGAAGAGCGAAGTCTACAAATAGCCATGGTGCCGCCTAGACACCATAAAGAACTGGATGCACTTAATATCTACAGTGTGGAAGAGTTGCGGACATTCTATATCCCTCCCAGAAGAAACAGAGAGAAAGCAATTCTGCTTTACCGCTCTGAAGAAAATAAAGTGGAGAAAGAAATCTGGTATGGAGCAGATCCAACGCTGGACGGGCTTCAACCCATTCGTTTACCTAGGTATTATACGGAAGGCTCGAAACGACTGTTAAAGCGCCAAGGGATACCCTTCGAACAGACTGTTAGGAAGGCCAGATTCTATGACAAGGTCTGGAACATTCCCGGGACCCAATGCAAACTACCTAACGGGAGAGTAGAAACCAAAGGGCTTGGGTACATCCGGCCAAAGAGGCGGGAGCTAGTAAACAGCTGTTATGCCATGTATGACTTCGATGAAGAGGCGGACGCTCAATGGGAGGATGCTAATCCTGAACCAGCAAAAGTTCCTGATACAAAACCGCCCAGTCCATTGTCCGAAGACCAGATGAGCAAACTTATAAGGGGTGCGAGTCAAAAAGCCCGAGATGATCACGATCGTGAAATGGCAATCTATGAGCAAGCTAAGACACAGCGCCTCCTCCAACAGGCAGTAAAGAACGAAGATGCCGCTCCTTGTCAACCTGCTACAAAAAAGGTTCGACGCGAGAACAAAAACAAGTCGAAAGGCAATAGAGGCGCTCGACAACCACAAAGCAGAGCTAAGAAGCCACGCATCCGAGAGTCGAGCATTATTGACTTAGCCCTCAGAAAGAAAATGGGTCGAGCATACTCATTTCCTCGGAACAAAACAAGGAAGATATTCGATCTCGCTCTAAAACATCAAATGCTTACGTCGCCAAAGTCCAAGCATCCCGAGCACGCAGGCGAGGTGTTCAACTCAAATTATTGCTTTTACCATCGAGCAATGGGACACCCTCTGGAAGATTGCTTCACCTTCAAGAATTGGGTTGAAGATCAATATCAGCTTGGCAAATTCGCGTTGTCTGATAACTGGAGGGTAGCGCCACCACAGAAGCACGAGCCCGAAGCCGCGAAAGAAAAACCAGTTCCACATTGGGGTTGGCAGAAAATTCACACCTGTCGTATGATAACGACATTGAGAGAAGAGTCCGAGAACCTGGACAGCCTCCCTTGGTGCCTCGAAAACAGCAGTGATGAGGTAATCTCAGAATTTCCCCCAGCTCCGAAAGAACTGGAGGACGGAATACATACCACTGCAGATAATCTCAAGAAAATTGAGTTGGGGACGGGAAATGACCCGCGACCGAAATTCATCAGCGAGCTGCTATCTGAAGAAAGAGTGGCTGCATTAAAGGATGTGCTTCTACAGCACAAAGATTGCTTCGTGTGGAACTATTCCGAGATGCCGGGATTAGATCCAGAAATTGCTGTACACAAGTTGGCGATATCCCCGGACATCAAGCTAGTCAAACAAGCGCCGAGAAGAATGCGACTCGAGCTTGAGATGAGCATCAATGCTGAGGTCAAGAAGCTGATAGACTCTGGCTTCATCCAGGAAGTTCAATACCCTGAATGGATCGCCAACATCGTTCCGGTGATGAAGAAAAATGGGACGGTGCGCATATGCGTGGACTTTCGGGATCTTAATAAAGCCTGCCCAAAAGATGATTTCCCAGTGCCAGTCACCGAACTGATGATAGACAACACATCCACTCATGAGGTTTTCTCCTTCATGGACGGCTCATCGGGGTATAATCAAATAAAAATGCACCCTGAAGATCAGAAGCACACAGCCTTCAGGACTCCTCTTGGTATATTTTGTTATAAAGTGATGCCCTTCGGTTTGAAGAACGCCGGTGCTACTTATTAGAGGGCCATGACGAAAATCTTTGACGACCTTATACACGAAATCGTCGAATGCTATATCGACGATCTCGTGGTTAAGAGCAAATCATACGAGGAACATCTCGAACATCTGAAGACTGTATTTCAACGCCTTCGGCAATACAACTTGAAGATGAATCCTCTTAAATGTGCGTTCGGGGTTTCCTCGGGCAAATTCCTGGGATTCGTCGTTCGACACCGAGGTATTGAAATAGATCCGTCGAAGATCAAAGCGATCATGGAAATGCCTCCGCCGAGGACTCTCAAACAGCTGCGGTCTCTCCAAGGGAAACTCGCGTATATACGGCGATTTATAGCCAACCTTTCAGGAAAGTGCCGTCCTTATAGCCACCTGATGAAGAAGGGAACCCCATTCGTTTGGGATCAAAAATGCCAAGGCGCACTGGATGAGATCAAGCAATACCTGCAGAACCCGCCGGTGTTGGCTGCTCCGGTTAAGGGGAAGCCTCTTATTCTTTATACAACCGCCCTCGAAGGTTCCTTAGGCGCATTATGGGCACAAGAGAACGATCAAGGGAAAGAAAGAGCACTCTACTACTTAAGTCGAGTCCTGCTGGGGGCAGAAAGCAACTACTCTCCCATTGAAAAACACTGCCTGGCGTTGATCTTCGCAATAACAAAGCTTAGGCACTATGCGTTGGCGCACGAGGTCCGTCTTATTTCAAAAGTGGACCCTCTTAAATATTTAATGTCAAAGGCCATATTGACGGGAAGACTCGCTAAATAGGCCCTGCTCTTGATGGAATTCTCGATAACGTATCAACCTCTCAAGGCAGTGAAAGGCCAGGCCATCGCCGACTTCCTCGCTGAGCATCCGATACCCGCCGATTCTCCTCTGAATTGCGATCTTCCAGACGAACATGCGTTCGATGCGATCGACGGTGATAATATCCGATGAGAGCTTTATTTCGATGGAGCATCTTCCATGAAGAAACGCAAACAAAGTACCCCTATAATTAAATCAGGGGTAGGACTCATCTTTGTAACTCCACAAGGAGGGATAATGCGCTTCGCCTTCTCCTTAACAGAGCCGAGAACGAATAATGAAGCGGAATATGAAGCTCTGATAACAGGCCTCGAGATCGCCATCGATATGGGAATTGAGAGCCTCCTCATATACGGGGACTCCCAATTGGTCGTCAATCAAGTAAACGGCGATTACCAAACATGCAAACCGGAATTGGTAAAATACGGTGAAAAAGTGCAGCAACTGCTAACCCAAATTCCCTCCTACACGTTGGAAAGTATACCGCGTGCGGAAAACAGCAAAGCAGACGCACTGGCCAAACTTGCTAAAGAATTGGCTGACGAGAACCTCGATGACGTTAGAATCGTGGTACAAAGCCGTCGAGTGCTCTCCCCAGCAGAAACACCTCCAGAATCATATAAAGAAAAGGGAGCAACTAAGCAGACAACCCTACAAATAAAACACCATAAGAAGACCGAAGACTGGAGAGAAGTCTTCATAGATTACTTCAAATTCCACCGAATACCTGAAGAGGCGTCCACAAGACATCAGCTCATTAAACGAGCTCTGTCTTTCGCCTTCGTCAATGATACTTTGTACAAGAGGTCATTCGATTCTCTGTGGCTGAGATGCTTAGGACCTGACGAAGCGAGAAGGGTCGTCCAAGAAGTTCACGACGGACTCTGCGGTTCCCACCAAGCAGGCCCTAAAATGAAATTAAAGATAAAGCGGATGGGCTACTATTGGCCCACGATGATGCAGGATTGCCTGGAATACGCGAGGCAATGTCATTCATGCCAAATTCATGGGGACTTCATCCATCAGCATCCCAATCCACTGCATCCAACAGTGGCTAGTTGGCCATTCGAAATGTGGGGAACTGACATAGTCGGCCCCATCGAACCAGCATCGTCAAAGGGACATCGTTTCATCTTGGCGACGACTGATTACTTCTCCAAATGGGCAGAGGCGGTACCACTGAGGGAAGTGAAGACGGAGAACATCCTCCATTTCTTCAAAACGCATGTCATCTACCGGTTTGGAACCCCGAGAAGAATCATCTCTGATAATGGGCCAGCCTATCGAAGTCATAAAATTAGCCGTTTCGCACAGCAGCACAATATAGACTGGAGATATTCCTCAGTTTATAACCCGCGAGCTAACGGTCTAGCTGAGGCCTTCAACAAGACCTTGACGAAGATCGTGAAGAAAACAGTGTCACGAAATAAGAGAGATTGGCACGAAAGATTGCAAGAGGCTCTTTGGGCGTATCGAACTACGTTTAAAACGGCCACAAACACATCGCCATACGCGTTGGTATTTGGGACGGAAGCAGTACTCCCTCTCGAGATAGAATTACCCTCTCTACGAGTGGCAGTCCACTACGAGCTGACGGATGAAGAAAATGCTCACCTTCGGTTTGAAGAGCTTGACGCCCTTGATGAAATTCGGCTTCTAGCACAACAAAATCTGGAAGCCTATAAAGCAAAGATGACGCGCTCATATGAAAGATTGAGCCGCCCGAGGACATTCCACCAAGGCGAACTCGTGCTAGTGGTCAAAAGGCCCATGATCCCCAATCGCGCCAAGCGGGGAAAGTTTGAGCCAAACTATGAAGGATCATACATCGTTGATAAGGTCTACCAAGGTGGGGCCTATCTACTCATGGACATGCACGGTGAAAGGCCTTTCAGGCCAATAAACGGTCGCTTCCTAAAGAAATACTACGCTTAATGAGCCACAGCCTAGGTCAATGGTAGATGACGACGATTATGTCCGCTCGCTATCTTCCTAAGCTCAAGCTTTATAAGTAGTAGCCAGCCCTCTCAACGCCGGACCGAAATGTCCTTAAACTAATAGCAGACCGAAACGTCTTTAAACTAATACTGCAGCATCCTTGGGCTGACGAGACGAATAAAAATAAATAAATAAAAAATAATAAAAATAAAAATAAAATAAAAAAAAAACGGTAAGTCCATAAGCAAAATGGGCACGGATGAAAACCCGAAAGGGCTCCGTGAGTAAAAACAGCAGGACTACCGGCGAATGTTTGTGAAAACCCGAAAGGGCGCAACTTCGTTAAAGACCCCTTATGGAGTCCTCTCGACCCTGTAAGGAGAAACCATCCGCGTGAGATCCTTACGACTTACAAGGGAACAACACACTTAGGAATCCCCACGATTCCTAGGGAGAAAATACGCTTGCGAGATCCTCACGACTCGTAAGGAGAACTCTCTTATGGGACCCTCACGGCTCATAGGATTTGAAAGTCTTAAGTCACAGAGACCTAAACCTGTGCTTAAGCAAACCCCCACAAACTTCCAATATTGCCCTACAAGTGGCTCAATACTGACCCTTGTATACAATCCACGGGCGCGAATAAACATTTCCCTAACTAAGTCCCATCTGAAACTAGGGATATGTTTGCATGGTAAACAACCCTTGTAAATCCTCTCGACTTACAAGGAGAAAGCCCTCCTGTAGGATCCTTACGACTTACAGAGAAACAAACACTTAGGGATCCTAACGACCCCTAAGGAGAAAATACACCTACAAGATCCTCACGACTTGTAGGGAGAAACACCTTTATGAGATCCTTACGGCCCATGAAGTCAAAAGCCTTAGCCGACAGGACCCTAACCCTGGTCGCTAAGCCTCCTTTGTTCGACAACGACAGAGGCAAATGATGATTCGCTCCTGGCAATATCCCAGTTGTAGCGGTGCTGATGCCGAAATCGGTGTCCAATTTCAGGTTTACAGCGAAAAACCAGTAGGCCGCACATGCATACGAAATAGCCGAAATGATGGGGCGACTTGCAATAAAAAAAACAGCAAGTAGAAAAAATGTATGCATGGAAAATAGCCGAAATGATTGGGCAACTCGCAATAAAAAAAAAACAGCGGGTAAAAAAAAAAATAATAAAATAAATAGCCGAAATGATTGGGCACCGCGAAAAATAGCCGAAATGATTGGGCAATCGCGACCTTCGCGATATAAAAGCTGAAATGATAGAGCATCGCGGAAATAAAATAAAATAAAAAGAAGAAATGATAAAACTTTGGCCCTATAGTTAAGATCACATCGATCCCTGTATACAATCCAAGGGCGTAAACAAAGAGGGAACCATACTTTCCCAACGGATTCCGTCAAATGATGAAGCCAAATCTCGACGGTTCAGTCCAACTCCGAAGAAACCAGTATCTTCCGCAAAACTTCTCAACTCACGGATACAAACACTCCTTGACGAGAGCCTTCTGATCCACGTCGACTCGCAGAGCCACCAGCGCCTCCGTGGGAACCATCGACTCGTTTCAAACCCCAAGGAAACAAATAATCCTTGGCGCTTGGGAAACAAATAATCCCTCGCAAAACCTCTCAACTCACGGATACAAACACTCCTTGACGAGAGCCTTCTGATCCGCGTCGACTCGCAGAGCCACCAGCGCCTCCGTGGGAACCATCGACTCGTTTCAAACCCCAAGGAAACAAATAATCCTTGGCGCTTGGGAAACAAATAATCCCTCGCAAAACTTCTCAACTCACGGATACAAACACTCCTTGACGAGAGCCTTCTGATCCGCGACGACTCGCAGAGCCACCAGTGCCTCCGTAGGAACCCTCGACTCGCTTCAAACCCCAAGGACACAAATAATCCTTGGCGCTTGGGAAACAAATAATCCCTCGCAAAACTTCTCAACTCACGGATACAAACACTCCTTGACGAGAGCCTTCTGATCCGCGTCGACCCGCAGAGCTACCAGTGCCTCCGTAGGAACCCTCGACTCGCTTCAAACCCCAAGGACACAAATAATCCTTGGCGCTTGGGAAACAAATAATCCCTCGCAAAACTTCTCAACTCACGGATACAAACACTCCTTGACGAGAGCCTTCTGATCCGCGTCGACCCGCAGAGCCACCAGTGCCTCCGTAGGAACCCTCGACTCGCTTCAAACCCCAAGGACACAAATAATCCTTGGCGCTTGGGAAACAAATAATCCCTCGCAAAACTTCTCAACTCACGGATACAAACACTCCTTGACGAGAGCCTTCTGATCCGCGTCGACCCGCAGAGCCACCAGTGCCTCCGTAGGAACCCTCGACTCGTTTCAAACCCCAAGGACACAAATAATCCTTGGCGCTTGGGAAACAAATAATCCCTCGCAAAACTTCTCAACTCACGGATACAAACACTCCTTGACGAGAGCCTTCTGATCCGCGTCGACTCGCAGAGCCACCAGCGCCTCTGTAGGAACCATCGACTCGTTTCAAACCCCAAGGAAACAAATAATCCTTGGCGCCTGGGAAACAAATAATCCCTCGCAAAACTTCTCAACTCACGGATACAAACACTCCTTGACGAGAGCCTTCTGATCCGCGTCGACTCACAGAGCCACCAGCGCCTCCGTGGGAACCATCGACTCGTTTCAAACCCCAAGGAAACAAATAATCCTTGGCGCTTGGGAAACAAATAATCCCTCGCAAAACTTCTCAACTCACGGATACAAACGCTCCGTGACGAGAGCTTCTCTGACTCACACCTCGGGCAGTAAGGATTCAAAAACTTGCTTCCTGAACAATGGGACCCTGCAAGTCAATCCTAAATGGTCTCTTGCATACTATTCACGGGTCTCACTCTCTGAAGTCGATTCTCGACAAAGAGGGAAACAACCGCTTACGAGCCTTCTCGACTCGTAAGAGGGCAATGGGACCCTGCAAGTCAATCCTAAATGGTCTCTTGCATACTATTCACGGGTCTCACTCTCTGAAATCGATTCTCGACAAAGAGGGAAACAACCACTTACGAATCCCCTCGACTCGTAAGAGGGAAAATTCTCTTATAGGATCCTTACGACTTATAAAGAGAAAACCACACTTAGGAATCCTCACGATTCCTAAGGAGAAAACCCACCTACGAGATCCTCTCGATCCGTAGGGAGAAAAGTCTCCATAAGACCCTCACGGCTCATGGAGTTGAAAAGTCCTAGGCGGCAGACCTGAAACTGCGGCCTAAGCCATCGCTATATCTCGAAGAAATCAAGAAGCTTACTCTACTACCTGCTAATTGTGACGACATGCTGAAAAAGAGGAAAAGCAACAAAAAAAAGAAGCATATGATTTACACTTGATCGAGCATATGAGACGCATTCAGTCAGGTGAAAGATTCAGAGCAGAAGATAAGACAGGATAAGAAAGACAAAATTTTCATTAACATCGCCCAAAGTTCTTACAATCATAAAAGCGATAAATTAAAAATGTTATTACAACGGAATAACCTCGAACCCAGGGCATGGATTGAGGAACTCGAAAGCTACCCTATCTATGACTTTCCAGGCCGCGCGGACCATCCTGGTATGCTTCCTTTCACGAGCACAAGCGTCAGGGTCCCCCCTGATGTCTTCCACCCTTCGATAAGCGGCGAGTATGGCGGACTGTTGAAAGACCTCATGCAGGAGATCGATAAGGCTGTCTCGTCGCCTCTTTGAGATAAAATTCAACAGGTACACCGAGTGCACCTTGTCCTCAGCAGCATCCAACGCCCTAAGTGGTACGCCGGAACAGAAGAGGGGAAGCGCCTCCCAGATGGCTCCCACTATAAGCTTGAGGAGAGAGGAACGCCGGGGAAGCAGTGGACCGTTGTATGCGTCAAAGCGGCTCATGATTTCAGCACACTCCGCGTTTGTGAACTCTCGATTTTGAGAGCGGCCAAGTCGGCGGATGTCCCCGTAAGAGATGATCTCGTTAAGAGTATACATATGGGCGTCCATTGTTCCTGTAGAAGAAGATTGACAACAATCAATAACCCTTGAAAGCTATGTTATATAATCTAAAAGGAGCAAAGCTCCATTAATGAATCAAGAAATTACAAATCTTTTAGAGGGCAAAGCCCTATTCAAGGATTAAAACCCGCGAACAAAAGCTTAATGAAACCCCAATGGGGATCTCTTTAGATCAAAAGATCTATGAGAGCAAAGCTCTTTGACTGAGATTAATTTGGATTAATTTGATTTACATTAAAATTTACCTAAAGTTTCCAATTTTGGAGTTGAGCAAAGCTCTGCTAGTGAAACCCCAATGGGGATCTCTTTAGATCAAAAGATCAGTGAGAGCAGGGCTCTCTGATTAAGACTAATTTAAGTTAATTTGATTTATATTAATTTTACTTAAAGTTTCTAACTTTGAAATTGAGCAAAGCTCTGCTGTTTAAGATTAATTAAAGTTAATTTAATCTAAGATTCAATTTTACCTAAAGTTTTCTCCAAAAAACTTTGGAAAGAAGAGCAAAACTCTAGAATTCTTGAATGCAAGAGCAAAACTCTGAAGCTTTTGAAAATAAAAAAACGGAAAGATGATAAGCATCTGTGGGGGACCAGAGGTCCTATTTATAGGCACCAAGTGCCTCTTCGACTTCCAAAAGTCGTCACGGCGGTTGAATTTCGCCACCATTGCGCTCACGTTTGGGGCCACGTAAGCGCAATGGTGCGGGGGGCATTTGTTTACCCCAATCGGAGCAAAGCTCCGATCAAATTCCGAGGTGGAAGATGAAACGACTCCCCAATCAGAAACAAAGCTTTGCTTTGAAAATTTAAACTTCAATAAAGGAAGCAACGCTTCAGTTGCTCAGACACTGCGCTGCGCGATATGTGTCAGCGCAGATGCGCTAGCGCAGCCGCGCTGCGCTGTGCGCTGCGCGACACGTGTCAGCGCAGATGCGCTAGCGCAGCCGCGCTGCGCTGTGCGCTGCGCGACATGTGTCAGCGCAGATGCGCTAGCGCAGAAGAAGGGGTTTAACACCAAAAGCAATTTATTCATGTAAAGTTACGTACACTTGATAATAACGAATTAAAATCATATGATGCACGAACACAACAAAGAACTAAAATAAAAGAACCCTTAACAGGCAATGAAATACTTGATTAAAAAGAAAAATGCTTATTCATTATTATTAATATTACATTTAAAAAAGATCACCGAATACGGGATCAGAAAGACAAGGATTCGCAAAAAGAAGAAGAAGATTCCCCAGCTCCCTCTCTGTCTTCTCCACCACATCGAAGCGGCGATCCTCCCGAGGGGTGGCCATCCAACGGTCGACGCCACACTCCTGGGAAAAAGTGGCGATGACAACCCGACGAGCCCGTATCTGGTTCAGCAAATGGAAGGAGCAGTCCTTCAGGGCTTTGGTGATCAAGTGCGCTTCGAGAAGGCCCTCGATTTTGTCCTCGGCTGCATCCAGCATTGCCGGGGACATCTCTGCTGGAGGAGGGGGAATGTCGGAGAGCACCGAGGCAAGGGCCATCCGAAGCCAAATGGAATTCGGAGGAAGAGGAGACCCCACACGAGTCAAAAGCTCATGCATTGCAGCGTCGCATTGCTCGTCCGAGAGAGAAGGGTCCACCAGGCGCGCAGCAAAACGGGGAACGATATCCCGAATCGGAACCTCCCATGGTTGTCGGCGGGCATGAAGGCGGTTGCAAGCCATGATCGAAAAAGTTCTCTGAAGATGAGAGAATAAAAAGCTCGGCCCTGAACTATATATAGACCCAAACACAAAAGATTTTGTGCACAATGGAATTATTTCCAAGACCCGGGAAATCAAAATCTTGGAAATACAAGTTTGACTTGGAAAAGGGGAGATGAAAAGATATCTCAGGTGAAGCAACGCTTCAGATCCTCTGCGCTGGACGCAACTTGCCACGTGTCTGGCGGAACGCGCCGAGCGCAGCGCCCAGAAAGCGCACCCAATCAGGGCAAAGCTCTGTTTAAACGAAGCAACGCTTCGGTTGCGCTGCGCTCTGCGCTGCGCGACACGTGTCAGCGCAGACGCGCTAGCGCACTTGCGCTGCGCTCTGCGCTGCGCGACACGTGTCATGCGCTGGGGCATCTGCGCCAAACTAAATTAAGATTTTATGAAATCTTTTCTGTTCTTTCCAGAACTAGAAGATTTTCTTCGGCCTTTGGATCAAAGATCCAGCAGTGGAAAAATTCCCAAAATCACTCAGGAAAGATCCTGTTAACAAATTCAACAGATTTGTGGTCACTATAAATAGGACCTAAGCCCCAATTCAAAGGCATCAACAATTTTCTCGAAAAATCAAGAACTCTAAACAGAGAAAACTCTGAGAAGATTTCAAGAAAAAGGTAAAGAACCTTCATGAGGTAGAAGAAAGGCCTTCTAATAGATCATTGATCTAAAAATAAGATCAATGATCTTTATATAAAAAAGAAAACAGTGTTTTGCACTTCTTGTGAACCTTCGGTTCTGTAAAAACAATAAAAATAATAAAATATTAAAAGAATAGTGCTTTGCACTTTTAAGAACCTCTGGTTCTTCGAATAAAGAAAAATTTATTTTTCTTTGATCTAATTTAGACGAAGAAATTAAACAGTGCTTTGCACTTCCCTTCTTGAATCTAAAAGATTCTTAGTGCTTTGCACTTCCAAGTTGCGCCGTTGCGCTCTTAAGAGAGCGCCACGTGTCGGCTATAAAACCACTTGCGCTAAGCGCCCGTAAGATAGAGCTTTGCTCTCTGGAATTGGCGCAACTCGCTGAGAGCGCGCCACGTGTCAGCAGCGCAATAGCGCAACGCAACAGCGCATCGCAGTGCGCTAGTGCGCTTGCGCTCATCAGAGCACGACACGTGTCATCACCATATGAACTTGCGCTCATTACTTAGCGCAAAGCGCAGATGCATTAAAAAGGGCCAAGCCCAATTAGGAGAAGGCCTAACAGGCTTAATGAAGCGCAAATGCATTATTTTAAGGGGCAGAGCCCAAACCAGAACAGATGCTTTGCATCATTTATAAATGGGCAGAGCCCAAACAAAATATTCAGAATGCTATGCATTTTAAAAGGGGCAAAGCCCAAAACAAAGTAGATGCTTTGCAAATGGGCAGAGCCCAAAATAAACTGATACTCTATATCTTTTGTAGAGCCTAAATAAGAAAAATGCAATGCGAATAAAGTGTTGAACTGGACTTAGCCCAACCGTGGCCATAAGTCCTTAAATTAAATTGACTGAGCAAAATGGCTCTCCTAAATCAATCTACGTCCGGTTCGAGGGTACATCTCCGAGCTCCTTTGACATCCATCGTTGTAATTCCTCAACGATGTCAAAGAGGTGACGGGTCCCAACAACCACAAACTAATAATGGACCGAGACGTCCTTAAACTAACGACGGACCGAGACGTCCTTAAACTAACGACGGACCGAGACGTCCTTAAACTAACGACGGACCGAAACGTCCCTAAACTAATATCGGACCGAAACGTCCCTAAACTAATATCGGACCGAGACGTCCTTAAACTAATATTGGACCGAGACGTCCTTAAACTAATATTGGACCGAGATGTCCTTAAACTAATGTCGACCGAAATGTCTCTAAACTAATAATGGACCATCACGTCCTTAAACTGGCATTGGACCATCACGTCCTTAAACTGGCATTGGACCGAGACGTCCCTAAACTAAGAATGGACCACTACGTCCCTAAACTGGAACAATAGAGCCAATTGCTCTTTTGCCGGATCTAAACGGTCCCGTTTAAGTTGATCTTAGCCCCAAACACGGCTAACGTATCCTTAAACATTCAAACAGATTTCATAAACCCTAAGTCAACTGGCTTTGGTTCAAGGGTACATCTCTGAGCTCCTCTGACACCTATCGTTGTAATCCTTCAACGATGTTAGGGAGGTGATGAGTCCCGACGACCATAAATTAAATGAATCACCACGTCAGGTTGATCTTAGTCCAAAACAGGACTAACGTATCCTTGACGAACGTTTAAGTTGATCTTAGCCGCAACGCGACTAACGTATCCTTAAACTAAAAATACCAAACCCAAATCTAACTAAATACGGATTTGGACTAACCCACGTCCTACGGGTGACGACATCACTCAGTCTCCGTATACAATCCACGGGCAACCATAAACAAAACAAACAC
This sequence comes from Agapanthus africanus, assembly GCA_030015575.1. NCBI lineage: Eukaryota > Viridiplantae > Streptophyta > Magnoliopsida > Asparagales > Amaryllidaceae > Agapanthus > Agapanthus africanus. The sequence continues at coordinate 174,688,577 of JASDDO010000024.1, forward strand.
ACACGACACGAAGTGAAACTCTGGAGTAGGAGAAAGTTGTTACCGCGATGCGGTAGCGTAATTAACTGCAGGGGCTTGCGCCTGCAGGGAAGAGCGTCCCCACAATCAAAAACCCCTCACCCTGAGGGGGAATCTGACGAAGTCTGCTACATCGGCCGCATCCGTCTAAACCTCCGATACGAGGTGCCATAAATCAACTTGGCATCTTCGGAGAGATAGACGGATAAAACCAAATAGCATCTGCCCCGAACCTCAGGCACAGGACGTCCTAACGTCTCGGCCGTCTTTCGGAGGGGAACAGGCTCTAGCTTCACAATAAGAACTAAATGAAGTGACTAGTAAATAAAACTTACTAAGAATTAATCATTAGAATATAGCAGTGGCTAATCTCTATATTTTCTCAATTTTCTTTTTCCTTTCTCAACTTCTAAAATCTCAAAAGAAGAGAAAGAAGAAGAAAAGGGTGAGGATCACCCAAAATTGAGCAAGCATGCAAGCACGGCAACTAAAAATCTCCTCTCTCCTTTTCTCTTTTGAATAATGAGTGGAATTGTGACTCAAAATGGTGAGTCACAAGACAATATTCTAAAAGGAACTTGAAGAAAAGAGAAGAGAATAGAAGGCCATCTCTTTGTGTATATGTGTATGTGTGTGTGTACACAAACATACACTAATACAAGTAAATGATACAAATACATACACCCGTATTTATATTTGTACAAAATATGAATACCGTATTCGTACAAAATACGAACACCGTATTCGTATTAAGACACAAATACACGTATTTATACAAATACCGTATTCGTATAAATACCGTATTCTGTCAAAATACAAATACCAAAAATAGAGATACTGAAAAGAGATATATAATACTAGCTCACATTTTATCCAAATGTGATAATCTGGCTATTTTTCAAACACGCTAGTATTAATAAAATGTCCGATTAAAAGTACGTTTATAAAAACACGTATTTAATCTAACCTAAGTACACATCAAAATACATACACCACATCATTTCACTTGAGTTGGGAAACCCTCTGTGTGGGACTCTAAAGACTCGACAATACGCTGGCAGTGAGTTTAACCACAAGCACGTCAGCGGCACTAGCTGTACGTAATGGCTACCCATGTATTGAATGAAAGGAAGGTCGATAAGCAAACTCATCCGTTTCTCTACTGATCCTGAAATTGACAATCTCCGTACAGTCTGGTCTTTTTTTCTGAAGTTTCGCATATCAGGTCTAGGGGGTGGAAAACGTCAGACCCCCTAATAACGCGATAATTCTTGTCGGTGTGAAGCCCATCTCCTATAGAGAAACTACTGATCCAAATCAGTAAATCTTGTCCACCTTGGCCAAGAATTTTTGGTGATGGTTATCTGTGCATTGCGCTATATCTACCCCCAATACCGGAAGAGACGAATCCCCGACGATCTGCTCACTGCATCCATGTGGCTCGGGACTGTACCCAACTAAAACTTGTTTGCACGACTCAGTAGAGCCATGGTAGGGTAGTAATCAAAGCACAGTGGGAACTCACACGAGACAAATGACGATCTTAGGTCGACATACTATGCTGTACTCATATCACCAGAGAACTGCTATATGAAAATAGGCATAATACCATCTAGCATGTTACCGGCGAGTCTGTCCAGTGTAAGTCATAACCCAACGAGCATCAGTATACAATCTTTGGTGACTAACTAACACCAATGGCTGTGAAACCGGCCATTGCCCCTCGTCGGGGTCAAGAAAAGTATACACTAGTCTACTCTGGAATATCAATACCCGGTCTCGATATTCCTATGACTAGGGATATTTAAGGATTTGCTTATAAACTGCCCAGTTCTCACAAGTGTGATCACCACAATAACCCTAGTAGTTAAGCAAGAATTCTATGGGCTCTATCAACAAGTAATAGTGATCCGTAATACCATATTATACATGTATGTGATGATAAAGTCAAATCAGATAGCATACTATCATCTCGAGTAAGACCGTTCTACCTGTATAGGCCCTCCTTCAATCATCATAATCTCCTGGCTGCGATTACAATAATTACCTTGAGAGCACTATAGTCAACAATCTCCTACTTTCACTCAAGGCTAATTATTGCGGTGTCGCATACAGGCCGTGTGCTACTAAACACCCAACTTCTCTACTAATCAGTTTTGTAGATCATATTTGCGAAACATTCGTGTTCAAGAAATAACATCTGTGAGTGAATCCGCTTCAATTTTTCTATCTTTATCTCTCTATATCTCGGAGAACGCTTATCTCTCGATATAAGCGATACATGTCTTAGAACTTATTTGGATATCTGGTGCGACCAAGTTCATAAATGAACTCCAAATCCAATAAACATCTTAAACTGTATTTTCTGCTGAATTTAATCAGTATCATGTGCCATGCCTACCTCGGTATCCGTTTAGATCATTTTCCAACAGACTGTCCCTCAGAAGAGGGTAAACTTTAATTTTGACAGCCACACTATCATCCAGGTCATCTTGGAAGCCTAAAATGATAACCGCCTCCTGAAGGACACTGTCGTTACCATATACCAAGAACTTTCTCTCATGCTCATAACCGCTTCCCAATATTTCTTCAGGATTGGATTAATATATGTTTATTGCAGCTAATGCAAAAGCAATATCTGGTGTGGTACTTTACATTTCATGATTGATTCAATTACCTAAGCAAGTGATATGCCAATCATACAAATCTCTCTCCTCATCAGTACAGAAGATATCTTTTTAAAGAGGATGGCCCCATTACCTGCGGGTATACCACCACACTGGGATTCATCCATTCTAAAACACTTAGAATGTCAAAGTATCCAAATTGGGACATTTCCTAAATCTAGATCTAAAACCATAGATTTAGTCATCAGAATATCTGATATTTTATCCAGATTCGTTGTGAAGAAACATTTGGGACAACCAGAGTTTAACCGATTGTAGTATTGGAACAACACTTCTTATCAGGAGTATGTCATCTAAAATCCAGGACAGTACTCTTTACTCAACCTTCTTATCAAGTCTATCGGTTATTCTTGATGAAGTCATACACTATGACTGTCAAATCAAGAATAGATGATCCATCTTTGCTCTTCCTATTTTAGTCTATAAATAGACATAAGCATCATGTCTACCATGCTTCCGCCGCTTCTACTGACTACAACAACCCTTTGGGAGAGTCATATACACATACACTTCTCAATTCAATTTAGAATGACATTATAGTCATCCACCTGCCAGATCTCATTGTCAAGGACAGCGATAGTGATAAGCTTAGGTCATCAAAACTTCCTTGTCACCGTCTTTGAGGAAACTGAAGAACCTCTTGGGTTGCTGAGGTTACCTACTAAATCTGCGGAGTGGCTAATGGATTTTCGAATCCAATTGAATGTTTAGGTTCTATTAAATATTCAGTAACTGTTTGTGGTTCTGAAATCACTTCCAGTTCTACCATACTTCCATTAATGTTTTCTGAAAAGAATTCATTTTACTAAAAAGGTGGCGAGTCAAGAATAATATAACTATTGATCCTGCAAATGGTACAATGTTGACCCTCGTCAAAACTCGGGATAACCCACAAACTGTCATCATTGAAACGTGCCTTGAGTTTATCTGGATTATGGTTTTAAGTATAAGCCGGACAGCTCCATATATCTTAACATCGTTAAGATATGAATCCAATCTATATCTAATACAGAAAGAAAGGTATTAATTTAATTTGAACCATATTCAAAAGATTATGCATTTGTTTCTAGTGCATATCAACTAAATGGAAAAACGTCATGCAGCATTACTCATCAAGGAGCGCACACACGGATGCGTAAATTGAGAGAGAAGCAAATTCTAAAAAATATTACTTACGACAGAATATCTAGCATAAATATCTACATTTTCGATCACCTCGAAGAATCCTGATACTTCCAACGTATGATTGTCTAGTTTATTCTTATACTTATAACTTCTCATCATTTGGACCTTGTATTTCAAAGAAATGTGTGTTTAAACCAGAGAAGTCATAAGTAAACGGAATATATTACGAGTACCAACCCTTGTCCTAATTGACATCAGACAACATACAATATTTTGTATAAGTCCTTTGAGTTTAATAATTCAAACCCTGTGTGTCGTTGGTTGAAAACTGTATTATGGTTAAAAAGAATTACACCGTTATTGAATGCACCTTACCTAATCATCAACTGATAAAGGTAAATGTTATAAACATAATTTCAAAAAGTTATATCTCACTTCATAAAATAAACGTACAGATATATCAGTTTGAAATTGGTGCATAACAACGGATATTCAAAACCAAATATTTGCCGTTTGGCAAAACACAGGTGATTTCCTCAAAATTTACCAATTACAAAGAATTCTGAAATTGAGGATCTAATCACCCAATTCCCAATATTCTACTCCTACTCAGCATCTGTAACGCCATACAGATGTGAGAATCAAGTCCAGTAAGTATAAACCCTGGAGTCAGAATCTAATTGGGAAAGCAGTTTTCAATTAATACCGCACAGTAAAACTGAAACATGAAAATGTTTCGAGAGGGATGGCCGGATATTCCTAGTAATGACTCTTTCAATACCAGATTCATGACATTAGTTAAAATTTCCATTGCCTTTACTCCAATCCCTTTATAGGTCTTTTGTAACGACCTAATATTACTATACCTTCGTGTTTTCTTTCTTTAGTAAAATATTGTATTTATTTATTCTTAGTATTCTCCGTATATTTTGTTTTCTATTAAATATATTATTTTATTATTCCATCTATTTTTTCTAAACCCATTTCTTTAAACTAAATCTTAATCTATTTCAAATTAAATACATCTAACCCAGCTCATAACCTAAACCCAATTTCGTTTTTATTTTCTTTTATAAAATTATGAGCCCAAAAACTCATTTTCTTTTCAAGCAATATCATATAATTAATTCTTGTTAAATATGTGCATGAACAGTTTTTTTAGCTCATTGGTTAAGTCCTTGCATTATTATTTCATAGGCCACAAGTTCGATTCGCGGGTCTTGCAATTATTTTTTTAAAACCCTCGCATAAGTTATAAATGAGACTTTTCATTTCATTTTCCTTTTAACTTTCAAAATGAATGCATATAATAATTAGTATGGTTATGGTTATGAATTATTATAATGACCATATTAATATTCTTTTATATGTTCTCTCCTTCATTGTTCATCCTCCTTCAAAAAATTATTTTAAATTTTCATCCTTAGAGCTCTCGAAGTTTCGGCGTCACCGGAGCTCACTTCGTCCCTAGGAATTCAAGACCGAAGTATTGTACCATTCACAAACTTCGTAAGTGTCGTTTTACTTTTCTTTTCTCTAAAAATCTCCATAGAGAATCATTTTAGAAACTAACTTGATTCTTGTCTTGGTTGCTCGAGCATAGGTTACCCAGATTTTCTTTTGCCGCTAGAAATCGAACGGGTAAGCCGGTTGTTATACCGACTCACACAACCCGTAAGTCCCTTATCTCTCTTTCGTTTCTAGTTTTCTTTTCCTTGGACCCATCACCTTGTATTGTCGTAGTCCCTAATTAAATATATATTTATATATGTATTTCATTAAATATAGTTGTACATGTAGAAATTAGTTATATGTTATTTTCATATTTTTGTGTTGTTGTTTATGTCATAATGATGTTAATTTATTAATTAGTGTAGACTATTGATATTAGCATATTATTCATATATTCCAATGCTATTCCATAGATCACATGTTCGAAACCCAAGATCTTGTAATTATTTAATAAAACCCCCCATAGTTTTGTCATTCTCAAATACGACATTAAAATACATTTATCGTTAAAATAATTTTTAGAAATTAATTCCACTTGTGGAAATTTCAGGAAATTTACATATGATAGAATATATATTTTTGTACGTACTATAAAATTTTAAGATCAAACCGCATAACGGTTTAGGAATTACATCGTTTTTATTTAATATTCATAAAAACAGAAAACCGCATTTATCGGTCAACTTTTAAGATGCATAACTTGGTCTATAGATATCCAATTTGAGCAAACTCAAGTGTTTTGGATATCTACATCGAAAGAAAACCGCGTTACAATATTTAGTGACGGATCTGGACAGAATCTGTCCTGATTCGCATACTGTTTTTAAATAGGTCATAACTTGAACTTCCTATATCCGTTCATGACAAACTTTAGATATGTAGATGCACAATTGATAGAACTATAATTTCATATATATTAGATTACTTAGAAATTCATAAAATAATCCGATATAGGCTTTACAATATAGCATATAGTTGCTGTTCAAAAATTTGAATTTCTGTTTTAAACGCTAATATTAAAATGATCATAACTAGAGCTTCAGAAATCCAAATCGTGTGATCCTTAGTTTGGATATGTACATCGAAAGACCTAAAATTTTCGAATATCTTCATAACATGAAACTTGAAGGAAATTTACCCAAATTATGTTTTAAAAATGTTTGACGGTACTGAACAAATTCTGATCTGTTTTGCGCGACGATACGAAAATATGTATATCTCCCAAACCGGTAGTCGTATTTTGAAGAGATTGGAACTCACATGTGCATAACACTTAAGGCTATATTTTTGTTTATGTTCTTTCTTCAATTGATTTGATTAACTAGTCGTTCATATCACATATTTATAATATTGTTTTTATACGTTACTTGTATACTTATCTCATATTATGTTTTGCGATTCCTTATTTATTTTTATCTATATGACATGTGATTTGTAAAGACCCTAAAATTGTTATACCTTCGCGTATCATTTCTTTAAAAAAATATTACAACTATTTTTTTTTGGTATATTTTATTTTCCAGTAAATATATTATTTTATCACTTCATCTAATTTATCCATTCTATAATTTTTCAAAGCCCAAAACCCATGCCAAGACAATTCCATTTGATTTCTTTCTTTTCTTTTTCTAATCTCACTTTCTTTTCAAGTAACAGCATATATTTAATTCTTATTAAATATATGCATGAACAACCTTGTAGCTCATTGGTTAATTCCTAGAAGGTCACATGTTCAAATCCCCATTCTTGCAATTATTTATTTAACAATTTTTATCTTTCTCATAACCTACAAATGATACCTTTCATTTTATCTTCCTTTTAACTCCCAAAATAATTAGAATGGTTATGAGCTATAATTTATAGAATTATGGTGGTAATAAACATTTTTTTATATGTCACTCTTCTTTCTCTGCTTCATAAATTCAAATCGCGTGAATCTTAGTGTTTTGGATAAGTACTCCGAAATACATACAATTTTTCTAATAATTTTTGTAATCTGAAACCTGATAGAAATTAACTCAAACCGCGTTTTAAAAATGTGTGACGGTGCTGAACAAATTCTGATCTGTTTTGCGCGACGATACGAAAATATGTATATCTTCCAAACCGGTAGTCGTATTTAGACGAGACTGGAACTCACGTGTGCATAACACTTAAGGCCATGTTTTCGTTTATATTTCTGACTTCAATTGACTTGATTGATTAGTGGTACATAACACTTATTTACAACATTGTTTTTGGACGTTACTTGTATACTTATACCATGTTCTGTGATTGCTTATTTATTTTTATCTATATGACTTGTGATTAAACCATTACATGCTAGAATTGACTTGATCTTGACACAACTCAATCATGAATACTTAAACCCAATATGCACACTTGGCTCGACTTGACCTGAACCATGAATACGTAATGACTTGACATGAACACTTGATATGAATACATGAACAATTGACTTGAATACCTGAATTCGACTTGATACTTGAATTGCACTCTCTTATGTATTCATAGATTTGGGCAAGACCTGTTACTTTAATCATACACTAATATACGCGGGATGTTGGGGTAGTTTGAGTATGAATCCAACGGAATCTCAGGAGTCCCATTACTAAAATAATGTTGCTGTGGGTATCGGGCTAAAACGGTATAAATAATGTTACTGTGGTACTAGGCTGAAACGGTACATCATGAATTTATGAATGAGGGCCCGTGTTTCCAAGCCCCTGAATGATAGCCTGTTAGGTTTGGAATACTTCAATAATAATTGAAGTCCCGCTATTTTGGGTCCGTGATTCCTTACCCCTAGACGATAGCCTTGGGTTCGAGAATACTCTTGAGATTGGTTGACATTCACACTTGAACTCACATTAGTTAATTTTACCCTTTCAGAGACCTTTTAGGACACTTACATTCACTTCATGTTTACTATACTCCACGGCCATGTTATACTTGTTTTCCATACTGATATAGTTGATATACGCATTACCATGCACGCTACTATACTTGTTTACATATTCATGATTTATATCCATACCATATATCATATTACACACTGCATTTCATTTATATACATCTCACCATCCTTTTGGGGACTTACCGAGCGTTAGTTCCCTGATAGGCATTCCATCCATCCATCTTTCTTTTTTGGAATGTTCATTAGGTGGTATTGAGACAGAGGAGATAGAAGCGGTCGAAAAGAAGTACAACCAGTTCGTATCATAACCGGACGCATAGATTCATTCAGATTTTCATTTCATTTCAGCTTATTTATGTATATCTCCTTGTTAAGGCTTATCATGTTATCGTATCTTGTATTCAGATATTTTGTCAATTGTGAATCTTGAATGTAATAAATAAAAGTTGGATTTCATTCTTTTACTTATTCTTGTTAGTTTATGTTGCTTATAAATGCTTAACGTATTCTTATAGTAAATACGTTGCAGGCTTGCCACGTCACCGTTTCCGTCTACGGGGAAGCAGGGCGTGACATGTGATTAAATCATTATATGTTAGAATTGACTTGATATTGAACTTGAACACTTAACTTGACTCGACCCAGGATTGCTACTGACATAACTCGCATTCTACTTGACTTACTTGACTTCATTCTTCACCTTTTGCAATCTATGATTTGGTCAAGACATGTTATAATTAACCAATCAAATCAACTAAAATCGATACAACAGTTATAATCTATTATACTCGGGGTGTTTTTGATAGTTTTTTGTGTGAATCCAGCGGAGTTTCAGGAGTCCCGTATTAACCTATTTTTTTTCTATTTACTTGAATCCCAGTCGGGTTGACTTCTTCATTGCTTGGAGTCCCGATACTAACACATGAAATGGGCTCATGTTTCTTTGTTCCTGGGGCCCCACTCTTGAGCTCGTGAATACTTCTACGGTTGTGTTGATATTCACACTTGGAACTTAATGTTAACATAGTGGCCATTTAGAGACCCATAGGACATATACCCATGTTCAGCTCCACATACTTTTTACTTGTCATTACATTACTTCATATTTTCTATACCTACACTACACGGCCATGCTATACTTGTTTGCTATGCTAATGTTACATTGCCATGCTTACATAGTTGTCACTAACATTACCATGTTATACTTGTTCATGTTTTATTTTTTCATACTATATCATATGTCATCTTGCATATTCATTTATATACATTCATATCCCACCTTTCTGGGGGACTTACCGAGCGAAAGTTCGCTGACGGGCATTCCACCCACTTTTTTCTATCCTTAGAATGTTCGTCAGGTAGCATTTAGACAGAGAAGATAGAAGCGGTCGAAAAGGAGTACAACCGGTTCGCATCACAACTGGACGTCTAGTTCCATTCAGTTTTTTATTTCATTTCAGCTTATTTATTTATGTCTCTTTGTTAAGGATTATCATGTTATCATTTCTTGTATTCAGATATTTTATCAACTGTGAATTTTGAATGTAATAAATCGGAGTTGGATTTTATTTTTTGTTTATTCTTATTATTTTATGTTGCTTATAAACTCTTCGCATATATTGTGGGAAATGACCCCCTCGGACTTAATACGTCGCGGGTCTCGTCACGTTTTCTTCTCCAGTCTTTTGAGAAGCGGGGCATGATATGTTTTATTGGTGGTCCATGTAGGTCAGTTATGCATGAACATCGTAAGCAATATAATAGAAGATTTATGAAATCCAATTATTACATTCGAATTTTCTTTTGAATCCTACCTTATTTCTTGAATCCATCTAGAACTCCACCATCGGCTTCCTTGAATACCGTCTCTCAACTTTTGAATCCTTAACACTTGTTCATCCTTTCTATTTGTATCCCGTAGGTCTATTAGCTCAATTGGTTAGAGTATTGATCGACAAAACTCGAAGACGATATCATCCTTAGCTTTCCAATACCTCGTTGCGACGTACTTTTTATAGGAATTTCAGGGACGGAATTATTTTTAAGGAGGGTAGACTGTAATGGCTGCACCATAATTTCATCCCTTTGAATCATTTTCTTGTTCCCCCGATAATCGTATCTCGACCCAAATAAAACGAAACTCCGAACCATTCATCTCCGGTTGATCTTATTTTGGTAATCTTCTTAATTTCTTTTTGTTTTCTTCCATTGACTCTGATAGTAGGATTTGAGTGACTTAAATGGAGTTATGTGATTGTAACTATGAACTGCAACATATTTACAACGCGGTACTCTACTTGAGTGACTTGGAGTTCTGCATTGATTTAGCTATGTTCTATTGCGTATCCTTATTCTTGATTATCGAATCCCATCTTCTTTGTTAATTTATATATTTTCCTAATTTTTAAATTCGATTTTTCATTTTTATCTTTGTACCATTCTTGAAATCAATCCCTAATTATTTTTCTTCTATTCGAGTTCTTGCTTGCAGCTTTCTTGTAAACAACTCTTGAATTATCCTAACAGCATTTTCTCGTCATTCTGCTTGTCTTATAACAAATTACTTAGGGTACCGATTGATGGAGCGTGATGACGAAATGCGACGACATCATCCTAATCTTGTTTCCTTACTTTATTACAACATCCTTCTTGAGTAATTCCGAGGACAAAATTATTTTAAGGAGAGTAGAATGTAACGACCCCAATATTACTATATCTACCTATTTCTTTCTTTAGTAAAATATTGTATTTATTTATTCTTAGTATTTTCCGTATATTTTGTTTTCTATTAAATATATTATTTTATTATTGTATATATTTTTCCCAAACCCATTTCTTTAAACTAAATCTTAATGTATTTCAAATTAAACACAAGATCTAACCTAGCTCATAACCCAAATCCAATTTCGTTTTAATTTTCTTTTATAAAACTGTAAACTTAAAAGCTCACTTTCTTTTCAAGCAACATAATATATTTAATTCTTGTTAAATATATGCATGAACAACCTTATAGCTCATTGGTTAAGTCCTTACATTATTATTCATAGGCCACAAGTTTGAATTTTGGGACATGCAATTACTTTTATTTATTTTTTAAACCCTCTCATAACCTACAAATGCGACCTTTCATTTCATCTTCTTTTTAACTCTCAAAATGAATGTATATAATAATTAGTATGGTTATGGTTATGAATTATTATAATGACCATATTAACATTCTTTTGTATGTTCTCTCCTTCATTATTCATCATCCTTCAAAAAATATTTCAATTTTTCATCCTTAGAGCTCTCAAAGTTTCGGCGTCACCGGAGCTCACTTCGTCCCTAAGAATTCAAGACCGAAGTATTGTACCATTCACAAACTTCATAAGTGTTATTTTACTTTTCTTTTCTTTCCTTTCAAAATCTTCATAGAGAATACTTTTAGAAGCTAACTTGATCCTTGTCTTGGTTGCTCGAGCATAGGTCATCTAGAATGGTTTTGCCGCTAGAAATCGAATGGGTGAGACGGTTGTTATACCGACTCACACAACCCGTAAGTTACTTATATACTTATCTCATAACCTACAACATTATTTTTGACGTTACTTATATACTTATCTCATATCATGTTCTGTGATTGCTTATTTATTTTTATCTATATAACTTATGATTAAACCATTATATGCTAGAATTGACTTGATCTTGAACTTGAACACTTAACTTGACTCGACCTAGAATTGCAACTAACATGACTCGCATTCTACTTGACTTACTCGATTTCATTCTTCACAATTTGCAATCTATGGTTTCACTCAAGATATGTGAGAATCAAGTCCAGTAAATACATACCCTGCAGTCAGAATCTAATTGGGAAAGCAGTTTTCAATTAACACCGTACAGTAAAACCGAAACATAAAAATATTTCAAGAGGGGTGGCCTGGCATTCCTAGTAATGCCTCTTCTAATACCAGGCTCATGACATTAGTTAAAATTTCTATTGCCTTTACTCCAATCGCTTTATATGTCTGTACTTCTTACCTTCTATACACCATATTTAGGCTAATTGTTTTTCTTCTTTCCCTATCTTTCGACACCAGCCTAAGATTTGGAAGAAAACTTTCCAATAAGCGTAATAAGTGTACTCTCTTAATACTAGGAGCCTTCGCAACCTGAGAGAAGGTAAAGAGAAAAATAACTGAATAATCTTATTTAATTTCTTCAGAACCGGAATCCGTCATTGAATTGAAATAAATTTCTGCAAGTTCGTATGTAACTATACGAGATGGTTTTATCCATTCTATATGAACCTTCGTAGTGATACGGAATATTCTAGAGAAAGCAAAGGGTAAAGCAGGAGTGGCATGGATATATGTGATTTTTTCGTGAATCGTGAAAAAACAAAACCAGGTTTGTATAAAGGTTCGGTAAACTTAGTTTACGAGTTTTAGTTTAAGACGGGTCATGGTTGCTGCCAAAGAGAGAGAGAGAGAAAATAAACACTCAGCGTACATTCTATCAAGATTAAATTGGTTAATCAATTTATCTAATCAGGATGGCTTCCACTGTTTCCTCGAATTCTCCTTCAAACCCTAAAAGAAGAACTAGTAGTGATCATTTACACCTTATAAGTTCGCTAAATGTTCAGTCATGCCAATGTTGGCACTCTGATAGAGGCTCGCTGTGCTTTCGCACGGACCTAATTCAATAACCCCGTTTCAGCAGAGGCATAACCTCGTTAACACTTTCCAGACACTTAATATGTTGGTTAATTGTGAAGTGAAAATCTCCCGAGGAGTAATACCTACTCATTAATGGGAATCGGGACCCAATTATCATTGTGTGATAACTTTGATGGAAACCGACCAAAATTACCACACATACTAGGCAACTTTCTTTTATGTTTGAAGCTCCCGATATGGTTTTTACCCCTAACGGCCTATGACCTTAACATGGTCAACAAGTCATAAACTGCTAGTTAAGTTAAACCCGTCATTATTCTAGATTAATTAGACCCACCCGCACGACTCTTAACAAGGCCAACAAAGTCGTTCGACTGTCCTAACTAATCGCATCACTATGAAGCAAAAAAGTACTACAGACCTACCGAACACTACGCTTTAACAAGGGCAATAAACCTAGCACGAATACTGAGCAATACTAATCTGAAATGCCGGAGGGCGATGACTGGTTTTTGGCGAAAAACCTTTAACATAATGAACTTGATATTGTTGAACGAACTCGAGTGGCTTTGAAATGGAGTGGTTTATACTCCGCTTTTAAAACGGCGGTTTTGAAGAAAACTGAGTAGTTTTAAAATTTGGTTCTAACAATATCATTTAGATTTGTTTTCCTTGCATTAATCTTATAATACGATCCCATCAATTTATGTTTCTAAGCATCACAGAAAAAACTAAAATAGAATGTACATATATACCACCCGCATTCGCCACGGGGTCCGGGGACTTCACCCGTAAGGTTACTTAACTTACAACAGTGCATGGGCAGGGCTAGCACGGGTGCAAAACATATACACCATTTATATATATATCATCATCACAGGCAGGTAATAAATATCACAGGCATGCGATAATCAAAATGGAATAGCGGCTAAATTAAGAGCCCCGTGTTTCGTGTTTCCCCCAATCAGAGCAAACCTCTGTTTAAAATTCAAATTTTGAAATGAAGCAATGCTTCAGAAGCAGCGCCAAGTGCGCTGCGCCCTAAGCAGCGCACCACGTGCAAAGCACGTGTGTGCTAGCGCTAGGTGCGCTGCGCTCTAAGAAGCGCACCACATGCAAAGCACGGGTGCGCTAGCGCTGGAACTAAAAGCTTCCCACCGTCAGATCAAAGATCCAATAATAATGATAAATCATTAATTAATCAGAATTAAATTCTGTTAAGGAAAGATTCCTCAAAATCTTTCCAAACAACAAGATTGTGCTCTGTAAATCAGAGCACCGTTGGATCAATGATCCAGTGGTGATTAAAAATCACCAAAATACAGAATAAATTCTGTATGGAAAGATTTCCCAATCTTGTTAAAAACAAGAAGATTGCCTTCTGTAAATCAGAAGCCCTTAGATTAAAGATCCAATGGTGGGGAATCCCCAAATCAATTGGAGAGGAGATCTCCTTAACTGATTAAACAAATCAGCTTGCCCTATATAAAGGCCCCAAGACTTCAAGTCTCGGAGAGACAAAAAGATATACAGAAGCATAGAGAGGAACCTCCCAGAAGCTTTGAGAAAATCTCAGAAAGAAGAGCCAAGCTCTCGATAGAAGAACTTCTTTTCTTCAAGGTAAAAGAACAGAGAGATGAAATTATCTCATAATTAAAAAGAAGAATTCACTTCTTTCTTTAAAATCATAGATCTACAAGACCAAGGCCTTTTACAAGGAGATCAAAAGATCTCATCATAAAATAAAAGAAGAATTTACTTCTTTCTCACAGATCATAGATCTATAAGACTAAAGTCTTTCTCAAAGAGATCATGAACATCTCACTATAAAAAAAGAGGGGAAGAATAATTCAATTCTCTTAAGGATCACAGATCCATAAAGGCAAAGCCTTTCATCAATATAAGAGATTAAAACATCTCCTGTGAAGCTAAGAACTTTATTCTTAGATTTATGAGACAAAGTCTCTTAAAAGAGGATTTAATTCTCAGTGCATAACGCTGCATAAAAGAGCCTTAGCGCTCCGTATTAAAAAGTGCTTCAGCCCACCGGAACTAGCGCACAGCGCTGTATAAAAAGAGCCTTAGCGCTCCATATTAAAAAGAAGCATCTCAGCGCTCCTGATCTGGCGCAAAGCGCCGAGCACACCACGTGCTCCTCACGTGTGCGCCACTCAACAGTTAGCGCTCTGCGCTCTTGAACTAGCGCTTTGCGCTCATAAGACTGGCGCTTAGCGCTAAACGCACCACGTGGTCCCCACGTGTGCGCCACTATACAAGTAGCGCTTGCGTTCATAAGATAGCGCTCTGCGCTCATAAACTGGCACAATGCACCCATCATCTGGCGCTTAGCGCCAAGCGCGACACGTGTCCCCCACGTGTGCGCTACCCAGCTGAAGCGCAATGCGCTCATAAACTAGCACACTGCGCTCTTTGATTGGCGCAAAGCGTCAAGCGCATCATGTGCTGCGCTGATAGAACATAAATTGTTCTTTAATAAGTCCAGAGCTCTGATGAATGCTCAACATTCAATAAAAGATAAAACATTGTCAGAATGCAAGTCAATACTCAGCATTGTTAAAATGGCCAAGCCCAAATAAATGCTCAACAGCCCAAAATAAATGTTAAACATTTTAAACTTGATTGGACTTAGCCCAAGATTGGACATAAGTCCTTAATTCAGATTAATTGAGCCTATATGCTCACAAATCTTTTAACAGACCTTAGTCCCAAATTGGACTACAGATCACCCAACCAACCTTGGTTCAAGGGTACATCTCTTCACACTTCTGATATTTGTCGTTGTAATCCTTCAACGTCTTCAGAGAGGTGACGGGTCCCGACAACCATACATTCCATAGACTATGACGTCTTTAAACTGGACTGTGGGGTCCTTAAACCCACGGACTATGATGTCATTAATCTCGGACTGTGGGGTCCCTTTAAACCCACGGACTATGATGTCCTTAACCTCGGACTGTGGGGTCCCTTTAAACCCACGGACTATGATGTCCTTAACCTTGGACTGTGGGGTCCTTAAACCCATGGACTATGATGTCCTTAACCTTAGACCACCATGTCCTTATACTGGTAATCGACCGCAATGTCCCTAAACTAAGCAATAGAGCCCAAATGCTCTGTTGTTGGATCTAAACGATCCCGTTAAGTTGATCTTAGTCTGAAATTAGACTAACGTATCCTTAACAAACATTTAAGTTGATCTTAGTCTCAAATGAGACTAACGTATCCTTAAACCCAACTCCAAACCCAAATCTAAGAAGATACGGATTTGGACTAATCCACGCCCTATGGGTGACAACATAAATTAGGCTCCGTATACAATCCACGGGCAACTAAAAACAAAACAAAACCCGCGACACGAAATGACCATCTGGAGAAAGAGAAAGTGGTTACCGCGATGCGGTAGCGTAATTAACTGCAGGGGCTTGCGCCTGCAGGGAAGAGCGTCCCCACAATCAAAACCCCCTCAAATGAAGGGGAATCTGACGATGTATGCTACATCAGCCGCATCCGTTTAAACCTTTGATATACGGTGCCATAAATCAACTTGGCATCTTCGGAGAGGTGGACGGATAGCACCAAATAGCATCTGCCCTCGAAATTCAGGCATGGCGGACCTACGCGGTCTCGTCTCCATTTTCGGCGGAGAACAGATTCTGGCACGCCCGGTGGGACCTTTTCCACTTTCCACTCCACACTTCGTGTGTCGTGTTCGTGAACGAATCACGGTTTGATATGGTTGCCCTTGGGTTTGAGGAACTAAGATTTGGTTTTGCTCTCGTGCAGAAAAAAATATCAATGGCCTCTAACTGCTCCAGCTGCAACTGCAACTCCCGTTCCACCTCATCTAGAGGTGTAACCTACGGGCCCCAAGCGGCTTCCCTGTTCAAGATGCCAGTGGAGCAAGTAACTCAGGCCACCACTGGGATCTTCTTTGGGACTATAATCCCACCGATGAGCTTCAATACCCCGCTGCTGTCGCAAGAAGCCCCAAAGAAGTCGGTCTTTGATCGACTTACCACTACCGCGGCCCCTCTCAACGGGTCGCCCAAATCCAACGCCTCAGTCTTTGACAGATTGGGCCAAAGCTCGTGTGGGCTCGTGAAGAAGCCTGTGATACTAGAAAGGGTTATCCCAAAAAGGATAGCCATTCCTACTCTCGAAGTCGTCAAAGCGGCTTCTCCCGCCAAAGGGTCGGTCTGCACAAGACTGACTGTTTCGGCTCCCGTTTCAGGCGAAATCGTCAAGGCTTCTTCACCTGCTCGGAAGTCTGCTTTTGATAGGTTGGCCATCCCCACTCAGCGGACATTAGTCTTCAACAGGTTGACAATGACAACTTCTAATCAAGACAGGGGCATGAGGAAACCGCCCCCGTAGCTGAGATAATTCCAACTGCAAGACACGCTCGACGTCTCCATTGGCGCCGAGTGAGGAAGGCTGGGGGCAATTCCCCTTCCAGAATGATTCCGCCGGCTCCAACAGTGGAAGTTGATGTTGCTGTTCCAACTGGGAACAACTTTGAACCGCTTAGGAGGGTGCGCAAAAACTCTCCGACTGCCGTGCTGAAGAGACCTCCTCCACTCATGGAGAACGCTACTAAGGTGAAGCCGGAGCAGCCCCCTCAGCGGCTGTCCTCCAAAATCTATAAAGTTTGGCAATAGGTTCAGGAATCGGTGATTGATTAAGACTATTCCCGCCGATCAAAAAAGATTAAAGCTCGGCAAGAAAAGGACCATCCCGTGATACCACAGAAGATGTCATCTGTTTGGGTGCCCGCTGCAACGGTTCCCTCAACTTCAACCGCTCATAAGAGATGGAGGCCAGAGAAGGCCTCTGTGTCCGCGACGAACCGCAAGGACGCCAAACCTAAACGCTCCAAGTCTGGGGGCATGGTGGTGCACACTGTTTATATGGCTTCCGGAAAAAAGGAAAGTCGTGCTTCTACGGGTCATCGACCGCTTACCCGATCGATAACAAAGGCTCAGGAGCAACAACATCAAAAACTTCAGGAGGTGCTGGCTGCAATGGCCGCACTCACTGGGCCGAAAGAAAATCCAGAGACTTTAGAGCAGCGTCAGGAACAAGAAACTGATGCTGAATTCCTCCGAAGAATGCTCGAGAGGAAAGAAAAAGAGGCCGCGGAACAAGCGGCCAACATAAAACGAATGGCGCTTTTGTTCCAAGACATGGCCGGGATGATGTTACAGCCGGAACCTCCAGCTGAAGACCCCCCGATTATCATTGAAGACGACAGAGGGAAGACATCGAACCCTCCTCCGGCTCTTTCAGCAGCCAAGGAGGAGACCATCTCCAAGGCTGCTCTGGATGATTACATCGCTCAGCAGATACGAGTTCACCAGGCGAATGAAGCGGCTGGGCAAATTGTTAAAACTGGACGACCCTATCCGGGTTGGTATGACCAAATAAAGTACCCACCAGAATACACGATCCCCAAATTCCACGTATATAAAGGGACGGGAAATCCGCATCAGCATGTCGCTCAATTTAGGGCTCTATGCGGCAACACTGGAGGTGACGATAAGCTACCGCTTCGCCAATTCATTGGCAGCTTGTCGGAGACGGCATTTGAGTGGTATTCCGACTGTAAGTCAACGTTACACCCCACAAGATGCGGGGAGGCGGAATATGTAAAACAATCATTTTGTTCAAAGTAACATCGACTATCAAACGGATCTTTGCTAAACCCTAACTAACAAACTATCTAGAAGTGCTAAACTGCTCTGATAGATGATTATACCTCAAGATACTAGTCCTTTTTGTTCTTGTTGTTCACCTCCTCGTCGGCCTTCTCGATGTAATAGAAGATCCACCCGAGAGTTCCTCCTTCAAGCTTTAACCTTTAACTTGAGGTAACTAAGTGGCTAGGATTGCTAATCCAAGTGACCTAGAGGATATAGAGATAGATTAAGGATCTATTAGTCTTTCTAACTTTTGGGATCTCAACACATGAGAGGATCAGGGTTAGGTTGAAGAAGAGGAGAGCTTGAGGAGAGAGTGTGTGTATGTGAGAATGAAATGAATTATTACTCATTTCTGAATATATGAAGCATGATAATTATCCAAATAATAATATACAATAATAACAACCATGCTTCATTAACTCACTTTGGATGAATCATCTCATGAGTCATTAAAACATTTAATGCAAATAACACATCACCTCTCCACCTCATTTAGTTTAATTCATAAATGAATTAAAACTAAATGAGTCACCATTCTTCTAGAAGCTTCTCGAGTAATTATGAGAATGCCCCTCCTATCCTCGTTTACAAAAAACACGGATATACTGAGACTGCATAAATCCAATCCAATACTAGAATCTGGCTTAAACCAAAGCCCGCTAGTAAAATCTGTCCGAACATCATACGTGCACAAGTACACGTATATGTCCGAACCCTATCGTAAAACCATACGACCTCTATATCGTTTCGCCTGAAGCAGGGAAATCTCTGTGTGTGACTCTAAAGACTCAACACTACGCTGGCAGTGGGTTTAACCACAGGCCGCAAGCGGTACTAGCTGTACGTAACAGTCCCCAGGTAGATGTCGATAAGAAGGTCGATGAGGAAACCCATCAGAACTCCTACTGAGCCTGATGTGACAATCTCCGTACAGTCCGGTCTATTCGTCTAAGACTATCGCATATCGGGCCTAGGGGGTGGCAAGCGTCAGTCCCCTAAAAGCGGTATAAGTCGTGTTGGAGTGAAGCCCATTACACCTTGAGAAGCTACTGGAAAACCTACCAGTAAATCTCGCTTGCCCTGGCCAGGGACTTTGCGTAACGGCTTTCCAAACACAACGCGATATCAACCCCCAATACCGAGAGAGACGAATCCTATCTAACCGCCACTGCATCCAAGTGCTTCGGGACTGCACCTAACTGCTACCTGTTTGCACGACTCAGTTGAGCCGTGGTAGGGTAGCAATCTAAGAACAGTGAGAACACACTCGAGACGAAGCAGCAGTGTCAAGTCAACGGACTATGCTGTACTCATGTCACCTGGGAACTGTTAACTGACGACGGGTATAATACTAACCAACAGTTCCCTGCGAGTCCTGTCCGGTGTACCCGTAACCCAACGAGCACCTGCATACTATCTCCAGTATAACGTACTAATGGCTGTGGGACAAACCATTTCCCCTGCTGGGATGAGAAGCGTATACACTAGTCTACTCTAGAGTATCGATGCCCTGTCTCGATAATCCTACGACTAGGGACCTGAAAAAGGATGTGCTTGTAGACTACCCAGCCCCTACTAGTGTGACTGCCATCACAACGCTGGTAGTCAAGCAAGATCCTATGGGCTCTATCAATATGTATTCGCGATATGCTAAAAGAAACATATACACATATTATGATAGATATAAACCAAGTAGCATACTACTATGTTGAGCAAGATTGTTAATACAACTGTGAATATCCCAAGCTTCCATTAAGTAATATACAAACTAGTATGATACAATAATGGCCCCTAGGGCATATACACTAACATTCCGAGCTCCCGAATGACTCCGTTAAGACGTTTGCAGAAATGGAGTTGCTCTTTACACAGAGGTTCGCAAGCGCTAGCGAACGCACCCCAATCACGGCATTAATCAATGCCAGGGTGAAGCCAGGCGAAACTTGGGTCCAGTACGCGATACGGTGGCGAAATCTATGGTCGAAGTGCGAGCAGCGCATTGAAGAAACGCCTGCGGTAGGCATGTTCATGGGTACTCTTGACCCTCAGGCAACCATTTCCTAATTCATGATGTTTTTCAAGCCGACTACTTTCCAGGACTTGATTGACAAGCTGTCCTAAATAGACCAGATGGGCCACAGGCCTTCTCCTTCGAAGCAGGAATCTCGAAATGAAAAAGGGAAAGGGAAGGCAACCTTCGTCGCCAATACTCAACAACAGCCGAGCAACTTAAAGCCGGTTGTTCGCCAAAACAACGCGCGCCCACGTCCATCCCTTGAGGAGAGACTGGGACGTCCTTACTCGTTTCCCCGGGATAAAACGAGGAGACTGTTCGAGCTGGCAGTACGCAACAAACTCATCAATCTGCCGGATCCAAAATGTCCGTTGCAGCCAGGCGATGTCAACAATCCTAATTACTGCCCTTACCACCAAGCAGTAAGCCATCCAATCGAAGATTGCTTCGTCTTCAAAGGCTGGGTTGAGGACCAATACCAACCAGGCAAATTCGCGCTGTCTGAAAACTGGAAGATGAACCCGCCACAACCACATGAGCCGAAAAAGATGGACATACCGGGGGCATCGTGCTCACTCATAGAGAAAGCCTCATGGACCGAAAAGTTCGTAAACTAGAAATTCGCCTCAAATACGGCAACTACGGACCGAAACGTCCCTAAACTAACGATGGACCACTATGTCCTAAAACTAGCTGCGGACCGAAACATTCCTAAACTAACGATGGACCACTATGTCCTAAAACTGGCTACTGACCGAGACGTCGATAAACTACTACGGACCGCATCATCCCAAGGCTGACACACACAAAAAAATGGTATGTCCATAAGCAAGATGGGCACGGATGAAAACCCGAAAGGGCTCCGTGAGTAAAATCAATAGGGCTACCGGCGAGTGTTATGAAAACCCGAAAGGGCGCAATCTCGTTAAAAAACACTTGCAAGGTCCTCTCGACCTTGTAAGGAGAAAATACCTGCGTGAGATCCTTACGACTCACAAGGGAGCAACACACTTAGGAATCCTCACGATTCTTAAGGAGAAATTACACTCACGAGATCCTCATGACTCGTAAGGAGAATTCCCCTTTGAGACCCTCACGACTCATAGGATTCAAAAGCCTTAAGCTATAGGGATCTGAACCAGTTCTTAAGCCATCACAATCTCCAATACTGCCCTACAAGTGTCTCGACCCTTGTATACAATCCACGGGCGCGAATAAACATTTCCCTGATAAAGTCCTACCCACGACTAGGGATATGTTCACACAATAAACAGCCCTTGTAAGTCCTCTCGACTTATAAGGAGAAAACACTCTTGTAAGATCCTTACAACTTATAAGAGACCATACACTTAAGAATCATCACGATCCCTAAGGAGAAAATGCACTTACGAGATCCTCACGACTCGTAGGGAGAAATACCTTCATGAGACCCTTACGGCTCATGAAGTCAAAAGCCTTAGTCGACAGGATCTTATCCCTGTTTACTAAGCCACATTTGTTCGAACCGACAAAGGCAAATGATGATTCGCTCCTGGCAATATCCCAGTTGTAGCGATGCTGATGCCTAAATCGGTATCAAATCCTAAACTCCCAGTGAGAAGTCAGCGAGCCACAAATGCATATGAAATAGCCGAAATGATTGGGCAACTTGCAAAAAAATCAGCAACAAAAAATATATGCATACAAAACAACCGAAATGATTGGGCAACTCGCAATAAAAAGTAGCGAGTGAATAAAACAAATAGCCGAAATGATTGGGCACCGCGAAAAATAGCCGAAATGATTGGGCAATCACGACTTTCACGATATAAAAGCCGAAATGATAGAGCATCGCGGAAAGAAAAATATATACAATGAAACTTCTTGCCCTACAGGTAAGATCACATTGATCCCTGTATACAATCCAGGGGCACAAACAAAAAGGGAACCACACCTTCCCCCCAGGCTCCATCCGAAAGAGAGCCAAGTCTCGACGGTTCACAGACAACCTAGAGACCACCTCAACATTTATCTCGTTACAGCAGACGCAACGTCAGCAAAGCGGAGTGATGGCAAAACCCCAGCTCCACCTCAACATTCGTCTCGTTACAGCAGACGCAACGTCAACAAAATGGAGTGACTGAAAAATCCCAACTCCACCTCAGCATTCATCTCGTTACACCAGACGCAACGTCAACGACGGTGTTCCTTCGCAGTCCAGCAGGATGCAGATGCAACGTCAACGAAATTCCTCATGGTTGAAACAAAGCGGAGTGATGGCAAAATCCCAGCTCCATCTCAGCATTCGTCTCGTTACAGCAGACACAATGTCAACAACGGCGTTCATTCGTAGTCCAGCAGGATGCAGATGCAACGTCAACGAAAGACCTCATGGTCGAAACAAAGCGGAGTGATGGCAAAATCCCAGCTCCACCTCAGCATTCGTCTCGTTACAGCAAACGCAATGTCACCCCAGGGTCAAAACAATGGAGCCACGGCATAGTCCCTAGTTCCAAATCTCGACGGTTCATAGAAGACCTAGAGACCACCTCGACATTCGTCTCGTTACAGCAGACGCAACGTCAGCAAAGCAGAGTGACGGCAAAATCCTAGCTCCACCTCAGCATTCATCTCGATACAGCAGACGAGATGTCACCACAGCGTCCTTCCTTCAACAGGATTCGGACACGCCAAAGCAAACGAAGCGAAGGCCAAATTCCTAGTTTTAGGGTCTTGACGACAACTCATATAAAACCTGAAAGACTATCGGAGATCATCCCACACTAGCGCGGAGTGCTCACCACCTCGACGTTCGTCTCGATACAGCAGAAGAGATGTCACCGCAACGTCTTTTCTCCAACAGGATTCGGACACTCCAAAGCAAACGAAGCAAAGGCCAAATTCCTAGCTTCAGGGTCTTGACGGCAACTCATATAAAACCTGAAAGACTATCGGAGATCACCCCACACCAGCGCGAAGTGGTCACCACCTCGATGTTCGTCTCGATACAGCAGACGAGATGTCACTACAGCATCCTTCCTCCAACAGGATTCGTACACGCCAAAGCAAACGGAGCGAAGGACAAATTCCTAGCTTCAGGGTCTTGACGGCAACTCATATATAACTTGAAAGACTATCGGAGATCATCCCATACTACTGTGGAGTGATCACCACCTCGACGTTTGTCTTGATATAGCTGACGAGATGTCACCATAGCGTTCTTCCTCCAGCAGGATTGAGATGCGACAATCAAACAACAAGCCACGGCAAAATCCCTAGTTCCAAACCTCGACGGTTCACCAACAACCTAGAGACAACCGCGACATTCATCTCGATACAGCAGACGTAATGCCAGCAAACGAAGTAAAGGCCAAATTCCTAGCTTCAGGGTCTTGACGGCAACTCATATAAAACCTGAAAGACTATCGGAGATCATCCCACACCAGCGCGGAGTGGTTATGACTCATCGGGGCTCCTCAAAATGGGCTTAACCTCAAGTAAAAAGCGGCATGGCAAAATTCCTAACGCTTGCTCTTCCGACGGTCAAACTGCCTAGGAAGATTGCTTGAAGACGTCTTGTCCAGCCCCGAAGGGATCAGAGACACGACAGTCGCAAGGCTACTCGAACAGCAAGATTGCCTATCGAGGGATACATCAGCCAACGCGATGGTACAACAGGCAAAACCCTAGTACCACAGACCCTAACGGACCTCTGTCATAAAGAGCAGAGGTTAACTGTGACGTTAGGGCATTCTAGCGAGAACTTCTCGACTCGTCTCGAGTCGTGAGGAAATTAGTGTCTTTGCGAGAACTTCTCGATTCGTCTCGACTCGTAAGGAAAAGCCTTAGGCAGTAGGGATTAAAAAACCTATTTCCTAAGTACTGGGGCCCTGCAAGTCGGTCCAAAATGGACTCTTGCATACTATTCACGGACCACACTCTCCAAAGTCGAATCTCGACAAGGAGGGAAATAACAACTTACGAGTCCTCTCGACTTGTAAGAGGAAAGATTCTCTTGTGAGATCTTTACGACTCTCAAGAGAAAACACACTTAGAAATCCTCACGATTCCTAAGGAGAAAATACACCTATGAGATCCTTTCGACTTGTAGGGAGAAAAGTCTTTATGAGACCCTCACGGCTCATAAAGTTGAAAAGCCTTAGGCAGCAGATCTGAACCTGCTTCCTAAGCCATCATTACCTCTCGAAGAGTTCAAGACGGAATGCTCTCTATCATCTACAGGCTACGCTTTCTAAGGTGACATGCCGGCAACAAAGAAAAGAGAAGAAAGCAAGAAATAACACAAGATAGTACGAAAGAAATGTATTTTTTATTTATAAGTTCAATTGGGTACAAGATACATCATATAAAAGAATAAAAATGGATACCTGTTATTCAAGAGTTACAAATGTTAATTTGTGCAAAAACAACTATTGGGAGGGAAGCGTTTTCAATAATCCAATCAGTTGCTCGTGCACTCCCCTCAGCCCCTTTTCACGGTCAACTGTCGCGGCCAACTCCGCTTCAACCTGAGACCGTTGCTGCAAGTAAGATGAAAGTTGCTCATCAATGACCCGCTGAGCTGCCCCACGACTTTGCGCATCTCGCTCGATGAGGTCGAACTTCTGCCTCAACGTTAGCCCGTCAGAAATACATCGTAGAAGGCCCTCAAAGATAGCTTTCGACTGTATAGCATTTGCATCAACCTGAGCATGCAATCGGGCAGATTCGCTTGAAGTCTCTTCACACTCCTTACGCTTTAAAGCCGCTTCTTGTTCGAGATGGCGGAAGTAGGGAGTGTTCTGCTCGACCCACGTGGCCCGTTGGAAGTTCACAGCCAGAACCTCGGGAATAGGACGTCCGAGCTCGAGCTTATACAGACAGGCCTAAATTTTCCTGCAGTGATTAACCCAAGACTCAATGACGCCCTCACTATGAAAGTTCACGAGCGTCGCCAGCATAGGATTAACCTCAGCAGCAAAATCTGCAGCAAAGGCAGGGGTCTCCGCGTCAAGCTCTTCAATGGATTCACTCAGCATACGAAGGCTGGTCGCAGCGCCCTTAGAAGATGGACGTCTCGAAAATGGTTCTGCTGGCATTAATATACAAGATTCGAAGGGAGCAGGGACCGATGCGACTGCTGCAAAATGAATTACGGTTAAAAGCCAACTCGCAAAATAAATAAATCGCATGAACAATGGAATTTACCATACCGGTTGCGGCAGGTGGTAAGGCCGGGAGTACCGGTGGCACAACTATTCTTTCATCTCCTCCTTCAATCTGTAGCGCTGCAGTCAAAACAAAGAAGAATTAGCAACTGCTTGGCTGCTCATAAAAAAAAATATTAACTAGAGGCTGTATTCACCAACGCAACTAGATGAAGCAGTCTCCGACTGGAAGGAGAAATGGGGGTGCAGCACCTAATACAGGTGATAAAAAAGGACTCCTGCAAGGATGTAATAATGCAATGTCAGTACGTAAAGAATATTGCCTACAATGAAACCGATAAGTCACAAACCCATACCTTCCAGCATTTGGGAGGACGCGAGAGAAGGCAAAGGGGCGGCCATCGTCAAAGCAGCAACTGGCGATGCTTTCTCGGATGGCACAACCTCAACGCTCGCCATACCTGCATTAGAAACGAAAGAAATACTGTCAGAAGAGATTGAAAGGGATTGCAGAATAAAAAGGAAAGCAATGACCCAAAATCTACTTGGTGAGTCGCCGGTCGGAACCGCGACAAGGGCGTCACTAGATGCAGCGACTACTTCACCCTCCTCCAGCGGAATGGTTTCGCCACCCGTAGCCTCATCCCCTCACTCCACGAGAACCGTCGTGACACTCGCAGCGCCCGACATCGGCAAGGAACCGCAAGGGGAAAGAGTGGCAATTGGGGCAGTTCCAGACTCTTGAGAAAGAGTGGCCACTTCAGGCTCAGCGGTTGCCGCCGTCTCGCCTACCACTTCCTCATCAGGACTCGGCCCTACAGGGAATGACGTATGAGAATCTGAGGACCAAACTTTAATAAAAAAAGACCCAAAGTTATGTTACCTTGAGATGTCCTTTCAGCTGCTTCCCGAGCCGCGCGTATCTCCTGTCTATGACCGATAGACAGGGCAACCGGAGCAATCTCTGAAGAAGCAGGGACAGGAGAAGCAGCGCTCGAGCCTGCACCCACTGCCAAGGCGGCGTCATGTTCCCTGGCTACACGCATTCTGCGCTTCCTTTCCGCCCGGGCCGTGAGAGCTGATATTCTTAAGACCACCGTCAACGGGACGTCATCGTCCACGCCAGGAGCTACCTCTGGAGCCGTTATGGCGTCCGTCATCGGTTGCTTAAGTGAAGCTTCTTTCGGCAATACCGGCGGAACTGGGACTTCGGTAGCCGGCCTTAGAAGCGTTTCCGTACCGCCCTGCGAAGTCGGTACCATACCTGGAATAACCTGAGTAGAGGAAATCCCTGTAATAAGATGAAAAGGAGGGGTCAGATTACCCATAAGAAACGGGTATGGAGACGCAGTGAACCGAAATGTACCGATGCCTAAGGATGCTCGAAACCTTTCCTCCTCCTCAAAAGTCTTGAGAGAAGCTGCGAGAGCTTCTTCAGTGTAGATGCCTGTTGAAGGAAAAGTGTCAGTCAATACATGATAATAAAAATGTAATGCAATGAAAAAAATACGGCTGAGGTTTACTTGAATGTGAAAGGATGACCAGTCCCACTTTGTGGCTTGCTGATCGCTCGGAAGCTGCAATAGCAGCCTCGAGGTCGGTATCATCCGGCGCTATGAATAGGCCTTCGTTGGTCCCATACTCGCTCAGGCCCTCGCTATAAGGAGCATGAGGCTCCTAGCCGAGTACAACATCGACAGAAAGAATCGACTTCTTCTTCTTCTTCTGTGGTCGAGTACCGGTCGCCGCTAGCACAAGCTTACGCTTGGTGGGCACCTTGGGACGACGAGTCCCGATATCTGAACCCACGCCAGGCTCGGGAGACGCCACAGTCACCGTTTCCACGGGAGCATGGGGTATCGGTAGTTCAGGCCTATCATGCGGGACCTCGACCGCAGCGACTTCTCTTAAGGGAGGACGGATAATGGTCTGTCGCTTCAGAGGAACATTTGGGTTACTAGCCGGAGCGATGCCCCTGTGATCAAGCAGCAATCGTTTCTCCTCCCTAATGACGGCGCCCATCGAATGTTGATACCATGCCACATACACATTCAGGGCCTTCGGAACACAGCTCGGTTCACTAATGAAGAAGTTGGATCCTGTGTTCAGGCGCATAAAATAATGCAGCGTGCTTCGTATACCCTCTTCGGTAGCAGCGGGTTCTGCCAAGAAAGCTTCAAGCAGGACGCCCTGATTGTAGCTTAGCTCCTGGGAGAAACAATGTGGGTTGTATCTCATGAACAATGCCGCTTCATTCTGCCTAAATACGAGAAAGCCCGGCCTGAGGGAGTACAGATGAAGAATCTCCCGAGCTTTCAACAGAGAGGCTCTATCTTTAAAGATGTCCTGCAATGGCAGCACCGTCTTCGCGGATTCCAGGCCGACGGTCAAGATTTTGTCAGTGAAGGACATACCATCTCCAACCGTGCGTAGACGAAGGAGTAAACCCCTAGCTTCCCGTGGTGTCGGACTTACGATAGATGCGTCGACTAGCCGCATTATCCGAGGGAACTTACATCTGTCATGAAAGGAAGGTCTTCTGTGGATACCGAAGACCCCAAGAACGTGCAACTCTAGCCATGAGGTGAAATGATGCATTGAGAAGTTGGTGGGCTGCACCCCTGACTCAGTGGTATCCACTTCCAAGCTGAGGACGTGATACAGGTGGGCTAACCCAGCAATCCCGAAAGCCACTTGTATTCCGGCAACCGTTTGATGCGCGAGGTAGAAAACAGACGGTCTCATGTAGCGAGGGTGCATGGGAAGCGCGAACCAGCTTAACCATAAACCGAGAAACCCTAAAAAGAACGCTTCCTCATCGACGCTCGGAGCGGCAATTTCCAAAAAGGGGACGATCACGACGTTGGGAAGAAAGAAATCCTTTTGATCGGCTTCCTGTCACAACCCGAAATATTAGCTCGTGACCAGCACTTGAATCATGCAACGTCTAAATGCGTAACGGAATTCAAGTAAGCTGAAACCCAGAAATCTAAACCTTTAAAGAAAAATAAAGGAGGTGAGGTTTTGAAATAAAGGTATAATGAAATCAAGTTTTCTTAATGCATAGAAAAGGAACATGAATGATGCAAGTGAAATTTACTAGTTTGAAAACATGTTTCGTCTTTTAAAAATTTTGGCAGCACCTCCTTTGTATATTTTGATCCAAAACCATAAATACATAATAATGATAATGGCATCCCCAAGCGGGAATTAGCTCTTCGCCAAACGGCGGATCACAACCACGCAAGACAATATAAATAAGTATACGACGCCCAACGGCGAAATTCACCACAAAAAGATAAAGAAAAGCAAGACATATAACTCACAAGTAGCGGAAAACCCCTCGCTCTAAGTCTCGCAACCACAATCCCACTAAGTTTCATTACTTATACAATTTTACAAGTTTTGATTGATGGAGTTAACTAGATACAATAAGAAATATAGATACAAGAGTGGGTACGATACAAATGTCCCACCTACCAATGCAAAACACCCGAATGTAACTGTGTGCCAGCGAAGCCGCTACTGATCCAAGCGGTCAACCTGCAAGAACTGTGGCACAACGGGGGTGAGTTGTCAACTCGTAAGTAGAAAAATATCAACAGATAGAAATCGAATAAATAACGACTCCTAGGTCAACTATATCATAAAGGTAATACTATGATATCTAGGGTGACCGGGTCTGTATATGTGCCAACAAGGTAACCAATACCTATATGCATGCGGATAACATCCAACAGTAATAATCAATGCATGTATATGGATCTCTTCTAATCATAATCAAGGTATGTATGCATGTGGATCTCGTCCACCCAAAATCAAGGTATGTATGCATGTGGATCTCGTCCACGTGTCAACCACTGACACAACAACATCATGCATGTAAATATCATAAAAGCACATGCATGAAAATGTGAGGATATAAATCAACATGTGTCCCTCGCGACACCTCAAAATCATGGAACCTGAGTGTCCAGCATCGACACTCGAAACATCATGAAAACCGTGTCCAGCATCGACACGTAAATCCTCATATATCTCAGGCGCCGCATCCTCAGATTGGCCCTCAGGCGCCGCACACCCTGGTCGGCCCTCATATCCATCTCACTACTCCGGTCGGTATCCTCCGGATAACCGCCGAGTCTAAATACTATCACCGGTAGGTAGTGCTCCCCTGCCGGGCTCACCGTCTAACATATACGAGTCTTCTTGCCCCGGGGTACCTCACCGGGTCCACCATGTACCCGCAGACGGTGCCTACCGCTTCTTGAATCGGGTTTCACATGCCACTCTCAGAACCGAGAAAACACATGGTGGACGCACTGAAATATCATATCAAGAGAAACCGGGTTTTTAAAACAATACATGCTTTCTTTTGAAATAGCCACGGTTCTCAAATCCAGAAATCTCATGAAAACAGCATATCTCAATGCGTAAAAGCGTAAAGCATGATGTATGCGACATATAACAGAAATGTAAGCATATCAATATATCATGCAACCTGGAACAGTGATATGACATATTATGGGAAAACCGCTCTTTTAAATGACTCCAGTTTTTAAAATATATCCTGCGGTTCCCAATCTCCTAATAAAACAAGTGATCTATGTAGGTACAATATGTATATGCGCAAGTATAGATGTACCAATGTATGTGTGCACCAATATGGATATACAAATGTATATATGCGCAAGTATGAATATATCAATGTATATGTGCACCAATGTGGATATACAATGTGTATGTGCGCAAGTATGAATATATCAATGTATATATGCACCAATGTGGATATACAATGTGTATGTGCGCAAGTATGAATATATCAATGTATATGTGCACCAATGTGGATATACAATGTGTATGTGCGCAAGTATGAATATATCAATGTATATGTGCATGCGCAAGTATGAATATATCGATATATATGTACACCAATGTGGATATACAATATGTATGTGCGCAAGTATGAATATATCAATGTATATGTGCACCAATGTGGATATACAAATGTGTATATCCGCAAGTATAGATGTATCAATGTATATATGCACCAATATGGATATACAAGTGTGTATATCCGCAAGTATAGATGTATCAATGTATACGTGCACCAATATGGATATACGAGTGTGTATATCCGCAAGTATAGATGTATCAATGTATATGTGCAAGCAGGTTATGCGAAGAGTCATATCATGATGCAGCAATCCTACTGTGTAGTGACATGGAAATTATCGATGATGAAGTGTGTGAGCCTACAATCAGTGTACGTGTAACATACGCATCATCGATAATGGTGCAGGTGTACTATCACAGGTATGAGTAATGCAATGCGAATAATATGAATGCAGCATAAGGTAAATCATATGCAAATGCTGACGGGTATACGTTTCTAACATGATCGAGTCGGTGAATCAATCAATCGGCATCCAGCCACACAATGTCGCTTACGGTATAATCCATCGTACGTCATCCTCTAGTCAAGGGTATGGATCAATCATCAAGTCAAACACATCACGCACGGAAAATCTTCGTACGACGGCATTAAGCTAATAGGGATCCTATCATCCTATACGACAAATGAGGGTACGGCCTAATATCACGTATGGCATATCATCTGTGATTCACAACATTCTATATATGTATATCTATATACCTATGTCCCAGGTCACATCCACAATAATCTCATATCAGGGGACTGGCAGTATATAAATCATCTCGATCGACTCGCATCCGTAATACCAGCATATCATCATATCCGTCTTATATTCTTTTCATCGCATTAATAACTCATATCAAGCCGAGTTTACCTAAACATTCTATCTCTACTATAAGTATAGGTATCTAATCTAACATACACACCCGAACCATACAAGCAGATTTTAAAAGAAGTGAATCGTAGTTTTGAAAATAGGGGTTACTGTGTTTGTAAAGAAAAGATATCATTTGAAAATCTGTAACATCCCTCAAGGTATATATTTAAAAGATACATATGATCCTTCGCTTTATAAAAAGGTATGGTTCGGATGACACATCTACATCGACTATCTAGTCCTACAGTACCCTAAACGGCAATATCGCTAAACGTCATCCTATGATAGTAGTAACATACCACTTCTAACTATCCTCTAGTTTCTAATATGGTTTCATAGCTATCTTCATTCTAACCCTAGTTTCCTAATCTAGGTTTCCTAACCATATTCTATAAATCAGTTTTCCATCAAAACATTGCGGGGGTGCTATACGCCATCCACCCGACTTACCCCGTGGATATAGATCCACT
Organism: Agapanthus africanus; assembly: GCA_030015575.1. NCBI lineage: Eukaryota > Viridiplantae > Streptophyta > Magnoliopsida > Asparagales > Amaryllidaceae > Agapanthus > Agapanthus africanus. Next base: position 174,720,661 of record JASDDO010000024.1, read on the forward strand.
CATCTTGCTTCTTGCTTGCCGAAGTCGATGACGCCACGCTCCGTCACCTCGGGATCCACGCGAAGGTACCTATAATAATAAACCATCGCAATGCGTATTAAAATTAAGGCGGAAAACCAAAACGGTACACGTTTCGCTCATAGGTCAAAACCTATAGCTTTGCGTGCAAAACACGACCAAAAATCCTGGTCGTGGACGTCCAAATGCCACACGACGGAAACACAATACCAAATACCAAAATCAAGTCAAAACGAAGTCGTAAAACAATGCATCAACTCATGGAAATGGTCCCAGATTTTACCCTAAGCCAAATTGGTCAATTCTGCATATATGGAGGGTCAAATTTACTGAAGATAAGGCCCTGGAACCAAACTGAAACAATTCTACCATGCTCTGGCCGCAAATTGCGGCCAGATTGAATTTATCTGCGGCATGGGGTTTGAGTTAGGGTCTCGGGTCTCAGTGGTAGCTTCCTAGGTGCCTGCATGACTCCCAGTAATTGCAAAATCATTTCTAGTGTCCCGGGGTTGCTCCAGATTCCAAAATACCCTCACTATTCACACATTTATCCGATGTCGGGGTTTCTAAATCCGTGTTTTGGGTTTCTAAGCTCTGGTCCAGGTCAGTAAAACACCACTAAGGTCTGTAGGCAGCCACTACACATCACCAATTTCAACAAACACTCAAACCCTTTACTAGGGTTTCCCAAGTTTCACTAAACATCACAATTTCACCTCTAAACTTGCATGAAAGGTAAAGCGAATTAAATACTAAGCTAAGAGTGATGAAATTACCTCACTTGGGCAACCCAAGAAAAACCCTAGCTCCTCAAGGTGGTCGAAATTTCACTTTTCTTGGTCCAATGTGTAGAAGGTGTTGAGGGGATCAATTTTTGTGAAAGGGAATTAAGGTTTTGATCAAAGATTTGAGGTGATATCATGGGGTGAAGGTGGAGGGAAGAGAGGAAGAAGAAGAAGAAGAAAATGATGGGGGAGTTTGGAATGAGGCAGCCCCTCTCTCTCTCTTCTCTTATTCTCACCCACTTTCTCTCAATATTACCCCCTTTCTCTTCTTACCCCTTTTTTTTTTACTAAAAACCCAAGTCACAAAATACCCAAAATAACACAGGAACACAACATGTAGTCACCACATAACATGACATGGTGCACTGGCCACGAAAAACTATAGAAATGCGGATTTGGCTTAATCGTGATTAGCAGTGCACTAATCGGGTCTTTTTTTTATCAAAACTGTATATAATTAATTTTAAAATTGCCAAATCCTTTAAATACATTTTTAAATGCATAAATCATTTTAATTTCTATTTATTTCATAATTATTGGTATATATTTATACCCTTTTTCGAAAACCCCAATTTCGCAAATCGGGCAGTTTTCGGGAAAAATATTATTGTAATATTAAATTCCAAAAATAATATTTTATATTTTCTGAAATGTTACACTTCCAATATTGGCCGGCGATCCAAACCAAAGCCGAAAGGATCGTCAAGTTTGGCAAACTTTTCACCTTGACGCGATAAAACTTCCGCACGGAGAAAACGAGCGATAAAATACGTAAAAGTAACCACGCGGCCTCCGGATTCGAGAAAGAGGCTCTCATACATATTCAACACCTTTATCAAGCTTGGAAATTGGTGTTGAATGGCGTTCTCTGGGGTAAGACCCATCACCACTGATTTGGTGGCAAAAATATACTCATCCGGAGGAAGCAGCTTCTCGTAATGCTCTCCCCTAACGGGTAAACCAGAAAGCTCAGCAAATTCCTCTAGAGAAATGGATACTTCTCTATCCAATAAGAGGAAGGTGTGGGTCGGGATGTTCCATTGTTCGAGAAACGCCTTGATCTACCATGTCGGAGGTGCAGAATACTGGAACAAGGAAGCGTAGATCGCGGGGTACAATCCGAGCTTCAGCAGCTGCGACTTCTTCGCCGATAAAATATATCGGGCCCACTACAGGTATCCGGCTGGGTGACGGGGAGTTAGTCCTATATTGTATGGCTGTCCCCAAGGGGTGATTCGCCCTGACATATGTGCCGCTCTAGAGTGTCCAGAGCTACCGGCAGCCGCACGGTTATTGCGGCCATAGAAGGCCGAAGGAGACCTTCTGAAGTCCAATTCACCTCCTCCACAGTAAAGCTTATCGGGGGTGCATCTGCATAAGGAATCGCAGAGATAGGCTCCGAGGGTGTCGCACAAGAAAAGCTCCGGCGGCCTCTGATGATTTGATCGTACCATCAACCCCATAGATGAAGACTTTTGTGCTCCGGGTCATGGTCTTTGATCAGCGCAAGAACCTCTCGGTCTATGGGGACTTCGGGGAATCCGCCTTCTGAATGGACGAACGGGAAAGAAGTATCGAAAGACATAGTACCGGCGCAGAAAAGAATAAATTTTCAGCCGCCAATGCTACAATTTAAGTTCTGTAATTAGGTACTTTAAATCGGTACCACACTGCAATGCAGTAAAAAGGGACCAAAGGGGACCCACATAATCCAGATGACATTGCATCATTAATAAAATAGCCTCATCATTTGATGAGGCTGTCAATTAAATGAGGAAATACTCAATTGATTCTCATTTAATGAGAATTCATCGGGCCAGGGAGTAAATCTCCCCTTGAGAGCAGTGCTCTGTGACAGAGTGACATCTGTCAAACTCTAATGATGAAGGAATAAAAATTCCTCAAGAGCCTTGCTCTGTCAAAACGATGGAATAACCATTAGGAAATTTTAAATAAGAGTTTTAATGAATAAAAAATTCTGAGATCTTCAAGATCTATGAACAAACTCTAAGAGTTCTTTATGAGCAAAGCTCTGTTCATGGGCTAAGAAACCCCAAGAAAAGATCTCTTTAGATCTATGGGTTCAAGAGAGCAAAGCTCCGTTGATGAAACCCTAAAAGGGTTTTCTTTAGATCAAAGATCCATGAAGAGAAAAGCTCTGTTAATGGGTGAAACCCTAGATTATTAAAAGGGTTCTTTAAAAGATTTAATTTTTACCTAAAAATTTTGACAGAGTTCTGTCCTTAAGGAAGTTTTTAAGCCAAATAGTTATGCTCTGCAAGAGAATGAAAATTCTCAGAAGGAAGAAGATGAATAGAAATCATCTTAAGGGCCAAGGGTTCTATTTATAGGCACTGAGTGCCGTTTCAACTTCTAAGTTGATCTAATGGTGGAGATGTTGCCACCGCTGCACTCACGTGTGAGCCACGTGAGCGCGACGGTGGGGGGCATTTGTTTCCCCCAATCAGAGCAAAACTCTGTTTAAAATTCAAATTTTGAAATGAAGCAATGCTTCAGAAGCAGCGCCAAGTGCGCTGCGCCCTAAGCAGCGTGCCACGTGCAAAGCACGTGTGCGCTAGCGCTAGGTGCGCTGCGCCCTAAGCAGCGCGCCACGTGCAAAGCACGTGTGCGCTAGCGCTAGGTGTGTTGCGTTCTAAGCAGCGCACCACGTGCAAAGCACGGGTGCGCTAGCACTGGAACTAAAATCTCCCCACCGTCAGATCAAAGATCCAATAATAATGATAAATCATTAATTAATCAGAATTAAATTCTGTTAAGGAAAGATTCCTCAAAATCTTTCCAAACAACAAGATTGTGCTCTGTAAATCAGAGCACCGTTGGATCAATGATCCAGTGGTGATTAAAAATCACCAAAATACAGAATAAATTCTGTATGGAAAGATTTCCCAATCTTGTTAAAAACAAGAAAATTGCCTTCTGTAAATCATAAGCCCTTGGATCAAAAATCCAATGGTGGGGAATCCCCAAATCAATTGGAGAGGAGACCTCCTTAACCGATTAAACAAATCAGCTTGCCCTATATAAAGGCCCCAAGACTTCAAGTGTCGGAGAGAGAGAAAGATATACAGAAGCATAGAGAGGAACCCCCCCAGAAGCTTTGAGAAAATCTCATAAAGAAGAGCCAAGCTCTCGATAGAAGAACTTCTTTTCTTCAAGGTAAAAGAACAGAGAGATGAAATCATCTCATAATTAAAAAGAAGAATTCACTTCTTTCTTTAAGATTATAGATCTACAAGACCAAGGCCTTTTACAAAGAGATCAAAAGATCTCATCATAAAATAAAAGAAGAATTTACTTCTTTCTCACAGATTATAGATCTATAAGACTAAAGTCTTTCTTAAAGAGATCATGAACATCTCACTATAAAAAAGGGGGGAGAATAATTCAATTCTCTTAAGGATCACAGATCCATAAAGGCAAAGCCTTTCATCAATATAAGACGGGCGAAGGTGGAAGAGATAGACCTCTTTCACAAATTAAAACATCTCCTGTGAAGCTAAGAACTTTATTCTTAGATCTATGAGACAGTCTCTTAAAAGAGGATTTAATTCTCAGTGCATAGCGCTGCATAAAAGAGCCTTAGTACTCCGTATTAAAAAGTGCTTCAGCGCACCGGAACTAGCGCACAACGCTGTATAAAAAGAGCCTTAGCGCTCCATATTAAAAAGAAGTATCTCAGCGCTCCTGATCTGGCGCAAAGCGCCGAGCGCACCACGTGCTCCTCACGTGTGCGCCACTCAGCAGTTAGCGCTTTACGCTCTTGAACTAGCGCTTTGCGCTCATAAGACTGGCGCTTAGCGCTAAGCGCACCACGTGGTTCCCACGTGTGCGCCACTATACAAGTAGCGCTTGCGTTCATAAGATAGTGCTCTGCGCTCATAAACTGGCGCAATGCGCCCATCATCTGGTGCTTAGTGCCAAGTGTAACACGTGTCCCCCATGTGTGCGCTACCCAGCAGAAGCGCAATGCGCTCATAAACTAGCGCACTGCGCTCTTTGATTAGCGCAAAGTGCCAAGCGCACCATGTGCTGCGCTGATAGATCATAAATTGTTCTTTAATAAGCCCAGAGCTCTGATGAATGCTCAGCATTTAATAAAAGATAAAACATTGTCAGAATGCAAGTCAATGCACGGCATTGTTAAAAGGGCCAAGCCCAAATAAATGCTCAACAGCCCAAAATAAATGTTAAATATTTTTAACTTGATTGGGCTTAGCCCAAGATTGGCCATAAGTCCTCAATTCAGATTAATTGAGTCCATATGCTCACAAATCTTTTAACAGACCTTAGTCCCAAATTGGACTACAGATCTCCCAACCAACCTTGGTTCAAGGGTACATCTCTTCACTCCTCTGATATTTGTCGTTGTAATCCTTCAACGTCTTCATAGAGGTGACGGGTCCCGACAACCATACATTCCATAGACTATGACGTCTTTAAACTGGACTGCAGGGTCCTTAAACCCACGGACTATGATGTCCTTAATCTCGGACTGTGGGGACCCTTTAAACCCACAGACTATGATGTCCTTAACCTCGGACTGTGGGGTCCCTTTAAACCCATGGACTATGATGTCCTTAACCTTGGACTGTGGGGTCCCTTTAAACCCACGGACTATGATGTCCTTAACCTTGGACTGTGGGGTCCTTAAACCCATGGACTATGATGCCCTTAACCTTGGACCACCATGTCCTTAAACTGGTAATCGACCGCAATGTCCCTAAACTAACCAATAGAGCCCAAATGCTCTGTTGTTAGATCTAAACGATCCTGTTAAGTTGATCTTAGTCTGAAATTAGACTAACGTATCCTTAACAAACGTTTAAGTTGATCTTAGTCTCAAATGAGACTAACGTATCTTTAAACCCAACCCAAACCCAAATCTAAGAAGATACGGATTTGGACTAATCCACGCCCTACGGGCGAAAACATAAATTAGTCTCCATCTACAATCCACGGGCAACCAAAAACAAAACAAAACCCACGACACGAAGTGACCATCTGGAGAAGGAGAAAGTGGTTACCGCGATGCGGTAGCGTAATTAACTGCAGAGGCTTGCGCCTGCAGGGAAGAGCATCCCCACAATCAAAAACCCCTCAAATGAGGGGGAATCTGACGAAGTCTGCTATATCGGCCGCATCCGTTTAAACCTTCGATACACGGTGCCATAAATCAACTTGGCATCTTCGGAGAGGTGGACGGATAGCACCAAATATCATCTGCCCTCGAAATTCAGGCATGACGGACTACGCGGTCTCGTCCCCGTTTTCTGTGGAGAACATTTCGTTTGAGCCGCAAATGAAAACCAACGTTCCCCGATCGTGTAGATAACTCGAACACCACCTAAACAAACACCGCTACCAGCATGGCAAGCTACCCGTCAATTCTAGAAGTGAGGCAACCATCACTCAATGACATGGGTGGGCCACCTAGCATTTTATGGAATCTGGTAACTTGAGCACTCTACCGTGGGTCTATCCTAAACCCCTACAAGTGCGGCGAATAGCCCTCCAATTGTAAAGCCAGTCGGCTCAAACTCATCCCCATGAGACGACCACCTGACACACTCTTGAACCCGGCTACTCGAGCACTTCTCCGCGGGTTATCCTAATACAAGAATGAATGAATATACAATGGTAATATCAACCTCAACCCGGTCGTGTTCCAATAAAAGAATATATATCAAGCGGTAATGACGGCCACAATCTGGCCACTATTCCCGAATAAACGAATATACAAACATTCTACGATAAGGGGCTATCCACAACGATTATCCGTCTAAACCATCACAAGATATATATCATCACAACACAAGCAAGTATTTGCAACCCTGTCTAATCGACCTATAGCAATTAGACGACATTTATAAACACATATACGAACACAAAGATAATCAACGATGCTAAAGTTTCGAGTTTAAAACTTTTCGTGTTGCCCGTATACAAAGATAACAGTAAATGAAATTTGGGCAAAAAAGAAGTTTAACAAAAATCCCGATTTCCAAAACCCAAGACATGCTACGAAGACGAGGCCAAACAGAGATAAACAGGCCGTTAATTAAGGCCATTTTGAATTTTTTGGCGGCCAAACAGTTTCAGATTGGGCTTGTCTTCGTACAGTGTCAAATACATACAAATATCATCTTTCTGCAAAACTCCAAAAAAATTTTAGAGACCAAAAAATTTCCAACAGAAACTTGAGATCATGGGTTTTGAAAAAAGGGAAATTTATCGGTTTCAAAACTTAAGCATTGTCTAAACTAGTTTACGTGTTTGGGTGGTTCTGATACCATGTTAATAGACGCTCATGCTCGTGCCGCAAACTAGCGGTCAATACGGAATACAAAACAAAAATTTTCAAAACAGGAGCACGAAGTACTACGACCCAGAATCGAATCCAAACACTAAACTAGCAAACTAAAAGGAGTCAGTCTACTCGGTTAGATATTAGCTACCTTTTTTTCATGTCCTTCGTCTTCTTTCTTCTTTTTAATCTCCTAGGTCCACTGAAAATGAGCTCGGGAGTCATTCTTCCTTGTCAAAAATGATCTATCCGAAGAAACCCTAACTTAGGCTCTAGCTTCATAATAAAAACTATGTGAAGTAACTAATGAACAAAACTTGCTAAGAATTGATCACTAGAATATAATAGTGGCTAATCTCTATGTTTTCTCTCTTTTTTTTTCCTTTCTCAACTTCTAAAGTCTCAAGTGAAGAGGGAAAAGAAGCAAAGGGTGAAGATCGCTCAAAATTGAGCAAGCATGCAAGCATGGCCACTAAAAATCTCACTCTTTCCTTTTCTTCTTTTCTCTTTTGAATAATGAGTGGAATTGTGGCTCACAATGGTAAGACACAACTCCACAATATTCTAAAATGAACTTGAAGAGAAGAGAATGCCACTTCTTTGTACACATGCGCGCGCGCGCACATACACATATAAATATATATACATACATACACTAATATAAGTATATGCTACAAATACATACACCCATATTCGTATCAAAATATGAATACCATATTCGTATAAAATAAGAATATCTGTATTCGTATTAAGATACAAATACCCGTATTTGTATAAATACCGTATTCTGTCAAAATACAAATATCAAAAAGAGAGATACCAAAAAGTGATATATAATACTAGCTCATATTTTATCCAAATGTGATAATCTAGCTATCTTTCAAACCAGCTAGTATCAACAAAATATCCGATTAAAAGTACGTGTACAAAAACATATATTTAATCGGAACTAAGTACTTATCAAAATACGTGCATTACATCGTTTCACTTGAGATGGGAATCCTCTGTGTGGGACTCTAAAGACTCGATAATATGCTGTCAGTGGGTTTAACCACAACCACATCAGCGGCACTAGCTGTACGTAACGGCTATCCAAGTATTGAATGAAAGGAAGGCCGACAAGTAAACTTATCTGTATCCCTACTGAGACTGAAAGTGACAATCTCCGTACAGTCTGGTCTGTTTGTCTGAGAGTGTCGCATACCGGATCTAAGGGTGGAAAACGTTAGACCTTTAATAACGTGTTAAGTCGTGTCGGTGTGAAGTTCATCACCTACAGAGAAACTACTGATCTAAATCAGTAAATCTCGTCTACCTTTGCCAAGGATTTCTGGTGATGGCCACCCGTGCACTGCGCGATATCTATCCCCAATACCAGCATAGACGAATCCCCGACAATCCGCTCACTGCCTCCATGTGGCTCGGGACTGTACCCAACTAAAACCTATTTGCACGACTCAGTAGAGCCGTGGTAGAGTAGTAATCAAAGCACAGTGGGAACTCACACGAGAGAAATGACAATCTCAGGTCAACAGACTATGTTGTACTCATGTCACCAGAGAACTGCTATTTGACAATATGTATAATACTATCTAGCATGTTCCCGGCAAGTCCGTCCAGTGTAACTCATAACCTAAGGAACACTTGCATACAATCTTTGGTGACTAACTAACACCAATGGCTGTGAAACCGGCCATCGCCCCTCGTCAGGGTCAAGAAACGTATACACTAGTCTACTTTGGAATATCAATGCCCGGTCTCGATATTCCCACGACTAGGAAAATTTAAGGATTTGCTTATAGACTACCTAGTTCTCACAAGTGTGATCGCCACAATAACCCTGGTAGTCAAGAAAGAATCTTATGAGCTCTATCAATATGTAATAGTGATCCGTAATACCACATTATACATGTACATGATGATAAAGTCAAACCAGATAGTATACTATCATCTCGAGTAAGACTGATCTATTTGTATCGGTCCTCCCTCAATCTTCGTAATCTCTTCCCTGCAATTAAAATAATTTCCTTGAGGGCGCTATATCCAATAGGAGGAACCAGAGTGAATACATGATGATATGGTGAAAGGAATTCCATACGTTGGTATGTTGTTTGCACCAGAAGATAAAGCATATTCATTTTATAATGCATTTGCCAAAAGTAGGAGATTTTAAGTTCGCAAATCAATGATTATTAAGGGGGATGATGATGAAAACATAAAGAGGCTATATGTTTGCAGCCAAGAAGGACACAAGAGCATGAATGATAAGAGACAATTTGGAAGAGATGTGAAATATCCCAGATGTGAAAGAGGAGGTTGCGTGGCAAAAATGAAAATTAACCTATGCGACAAGGGCGGTTACATCATTAAAGCCTGTAATGATGAACACAACCACACACTGATATCTACACCCTCTAAGATTGTTAATATGCTTTCTCATCGTGAAAAGCCAAATCTCACTTTAGTGGAGCAGATCCATCATTCTGGTTGTGGACCATCAGGGATTTCAAAGATATTAAATAATACAGGTGGGAGTAATCTTACAAATATCACCGCGTAACAAATCATCGATATCTTAAGAATTAAAAGAAAGAGCAATATAGGCCACAAATGTATGTCTATGATTCAACAATTTGTTTAAAGTCAAGCAGCAGATTATCAATTTTATTATGTTGTAGAGATGGATGAGGAAAACATTTGTAGGAGCATTTTTTGGGCTGATTGGAGGGTGCGAACATCTTATTTGCAATTTAGTAATGTGCTAGTCTTTGATGCCTCATATAAGACCAATATGTTTTTGTTGCCATTTGCTCCTTTTACAGGCGTTAAACATCATAGACAATCCACTCCTTTTAGATGCGCTCTTTTAGCCGATGAGGAGGAGGAAACCTTTATATGGATGTTTCAAAATTGGTTGAAATGTATGTGGGGTAAAGCTCCAAATGCAATCATCACTGATCAAGATCGACAATTCGTAATGCAATTAAAAAAGTGTTCCCAAATACCCATCATCAATATTGCATTTGGCATATCGGGTTGCATGAGGATAAACATCTCCGGTCTTTGCGATGTTCATATGGTACCGATTTTAATAAGGACTACACTAATTGGTTTAGAAGAAGGCAAACAATTGAAAAAGTTGAAATTTTTTGGTTGATTTTAAATAATAAATATAAAAAGAATTTTCAAGATTTGACGCTCGAGGGAGAAGATTTAACACCCGATAAAAAAAGAAAGTGAGTTGAAAGCGTGGAAGAGGTTGCAAAGCATGTATGACCAACGGCATCATTGGGTCGAAGCATATTTACATGACACCTTCTTTACAGGCATGCTATCTAGCCAAAGTAATAAGAGTATAATGCATTTTTTGATAGCTTTGTCAATTATATGACTCCTTTATATCAGTTTGTTTGACAATACAATGATGCTTTAGCATCTCGTCGAGCAAAAGAAGAACAAGAAGACACTTAGCACTTAAGGACGGTGCCGGAAGCTAAACATATGCGTGAAATGGAAGCGCATGCGGATGAGGTATACACAAGAAATATATTTTGTATCTTCCAATAAGAGTTCAAAAGTGTGTTGTTTTTTCGTCATGCTGAAGATCTTATAAAATAGCATATCACATCTTATAATGTGACTTTTAAAGTTATAGGAAAGACGAGAACTCGTTATGTGAAGTGTAATACGGAATGTCATACTTTCTTATGTTCTTGCGGAAAGTTCAAGACGGAAGGATTGATTTGTAAGCATATATTGCATATCATGATGCAAAAGTATGATATGGAAAAGATTCCAGAATTCTATATTCTTTCAAGATGTACACTTAAGGCTAGACATAGCATAACACATGGTATAAGTAGTTCAAGAAACATAGGGAATGGTGGAAATGGTGGCTTCGACAAAGTTATTAAGAAGTTGTCACAAGATCGAAGATTTATAACAATGCTATTAAATTGGTGGATAATTTTGGAAAGAATGTGACAAGATTAGTACAACAAATACAAATCCAGTTAATACACCATCCAACCAAGTGGGCTATAGCGGTGCTATATCGGCCCATATGACTATTAAAGACCTTAAGAAAGTGTCTCGTAGAGGGCGTCAACCAAAGACATCGAGTATTCCGGCAGGAATTCATGTGTCATAAGCACGAGCAAATTAACAAGCCGGACTTGTAGCACATGTCATGAAAAGGGACATGACATGAGAACTTGTGTGAATAATGAGGTAATAGTTTAATTTCAGTGATAAAGTCATATCTATATTAATTTAATCCTAAGTTTGTTAACATGCCTAATTTTATTGCAGGATAATTCTATTTCAGGTGTTACAGAGTAAATATCGTTGGGATTATCGTTTTGTTTTTACTAAGGAGGTATTTGAGTTCTTGTTGAATGCAAAAATCAGTTCTACCCTGATTTTTAATGTCTTTTAATATCTTTCTTGTTGCATGTTTCAGGAGCTGCTATTATTTTCTTAAATATGGAATGAATCGAGAGTTGAAACAAAGAAGAAAATAAGCTTAATCGTTGGATTACTTTTAAACTGTTTAAATGATTTTGTTATAAACTGTTGTTGAAAGCATATGCTGAAATTTTGTATTAGAAGTGTTCGATTTTGTTAAACTTCGAATGAATGCTTGTTGTTATAAAACATGAAGTTTATATTTAAATTGAAGTTCTCATTTCGGCTTAGTTAGTTTGTTCCATTATTTATCAGCTTCAAATATATAGTAGTCTGTAAGTCTTCGTCTGCTTCTTATTTTAACTTTTTATTATACAATCATTTTAAGTTTAAGTCTTTGTTTTGGTTTGTTGTGCTTTTTTTTCTAATAACATGTTTCCTATAAATTTAATTTCAATTGCAAATCAAGTATTTGTTAATTTAAAGCATCAATTTTATCCTGCATATTTTTGGGTTTTTATTAGGGAACAGCGTTAGGGTCGTAACATTCACGGACCCTCGTCGCCGTCCCTTCTCGTCGCCGACACCACCCTTCCACCCTCACCTCCTCATCACCACCACCGTCAACATCTTCTTGCTCCTCCTTCCCCGAAGGCTTACCCGAGACCACTCCACGCCCGAGAACCCACCTCCTTCTCCCTTGTCGACCTCCCCGCCGGAACCGACCACCACCATCACCCTCAGTCACCTTCTCCTTCTCTTCGTCAAGCCCAGAGCCCTCATCCTCGACTTCTTCTTTTCCTTCTCGTTTTCCCGATCACCAGCCAACCCATCACCACCCACGGCAACTCTCCGTCAACCTTGGTCCCCATCACCTCGTCGCTGACCAACTTACTCTTCTTCCCTGTCCACGCTAAAAAACCCAGAACCCAACACCCATCCTTTTCTCTTTTCTTTCATATTATTCTTTTCTTTTTCGGCTTCGCCGGAGTTGGTTACCGCCGACGAGCACGACCCCGATGACCCTAGTCACCGTTGTCGTCTACTCCAGTCGCCACTTCACGTAGTTTCTCAGTTCAGGCTAAGTTTTAAGTACGTTGGGTTTTGCATTGTGACGTTATTCGGTGTTCGGACGTGATATCCGTATTTTCGTCATGAGATCTCGATCAGGCAAGTTTTAAACTTGCAACATGCTACTTTACTTATATCAATAGTTATATGATTAATTATAGTACATGTATTTTAATATTCAGCAAGTATTATCAATCTACAGTTTTATAACATCAGTCTGTATTCGTACCAATAACGGTTTCATCTAGTTGGATGCCGGTTCCTCATAATATTGTTATAAGGTTATATCAGTTCAGCATTCTTATCTAGATTGCAATATACCTGGTAGCAGACGTAAAACGGTTATTACAAATAGATATATATACATCCTGGGCATTAGACATGTTTACCGTATTTAGATTATTGGTTACGGTTTTCCATCAAATATCTATTTTGTTTAATATACTTTGCCTGACATGTTCACAAGAAATTACTAGACCTGTTACTTGGATTATTACTAATGCCGACAATCCTGACTTGTCCTGACGGACGTGACTTTTTGTCTACTTAGACAAGACCTGTACCTGCTTGATCCTGTATTGGTATTAGATTGATATTATTAATACCTGACTTGAACACAAAATCTGGAGGTAAGAGGAAATTAATAATGAAACCTGACTTGTAACTCAAAAGTTCGATACTTTCCAAAGACTGATCAGTCGATACGGGCTTCGGTCCCGGAATGATGATGCTGACATCATTCGTCTGTACATGATATCCTGTTTTTACTGCTTAGCGGCACGTCTCGGATTCAGCCCCTAGGGTCTTGACCGTGGTCCTGGGCACGCACGGGATAATATTGAGTTATATCGACGATTGCATTAATTGATTTCAAAGACTTGTAGAATAGATAACCTAAAAGCATAGACTTTAAGATACACATCACATACCTATACCTCACTGTTGTATATCCGTGTTTATTATTTACACTCATATTTAATCATAGCATCCTATTTTGGTTATTACTATTATTTTGATATTTATGACGCACTGATGTCTGGATTTTGCATGGCCCGGTTCCTTTGACCTTGTCGCAGGAAGATTGGGAATATTTTAACAAGAAAGCCGAGCAATGGGAAGCTTGATGAATAGTTTTAGAGATTCTTAGTTTATTTTATTTCCGTAGTTTTATTTTATCGATGTGATTCTATAAGGGATGTGATTCAGATATTATTCTTTATTGAATCTTTTATTCGTTTCCGCTATATACATTTCTTGACTTTTATCTACTATGGCAGATGGATATGTATTTGTTAAATTTCATTTACTGTTCTTGATATCTGATTGACAGCAATAATGTGACTGTGGAGGGATTTTTCCTAACCATAGGTAGCATGGTTGGCTCTGTCACATGCCATATTCATGTATTTTGGGAAGCGAGGCGTGACACTTACAACGTATGGTTATCTACTTTATTCTTATACATATAACTTCTCATCATTTGGAACTTGTATTTCAATGAAATGCGTGTCTAAAGCAAGAGAAGTCATAAGTAAACGGAATATAGTACGAGTACCAACCCCTTGTCCTAATAGGTATCGGACAACATACAATATTATGTATAAGTTCTCTGGGTTTAATAACTCAAATCTTGTGTGTCGTAGGTTGAAAACTGTATTATGGTTAAGAAGAATTACACCGTTATTGAATGCACGTTACCTATTCATCAACTGATTAAGGTAATGTTATAAACATAATTTCAAAAGGTAATATCTCACTTCATAAAATAAACGTACAGATATATCAGTTTGAAATTGGTGCATAACAACGGATATTCAAAACCTAATATTTGTCGTTAGGCAAAACCCAGGTGATTTTCTTAAAATTTACCAATTACAAAGAATTCTGAAATTGAGGATTTAATCACCCAATTCCTAATATTCTACTCTCACTTAGTATTTGTAACGTCATACAGATGTGAGAATCAAGTTCGGTAAATACATACGCTGGAGTCAGAATTTAATTAGGAAAGCAGTTTTCAATTAACACCGCATAGTAAAACTAAAACATGAAAATATTTCGAGAGGGGCGGCCGGGTATTCCTAGTAATACCTCTTCCAATACCAGACTCATGAAATTAGTTAAAATTTCCATTCCCTTTACTCCAATCCTTTTATATGACTTTACTTCTTACCCTCTATACACCATGTTCCCCTCAATAAGAGAGCAAGGCTCTGTTCAAAATTTGAACTGAGGCAGCGCCTCACGTGCAAACCACGAGAGCGCCAGCGCCCAGAGTTAAAAACTCTGAGGCAGCGCCAAGAGCTAAAAACTCTGAGGCAGCGCCTCACGTGCAAAGCACGAGAGCCCAGCACCAGAACTAAAAGTTCTCTACCATTGGATCAAAGATCCAACGGAGATGATAAATCATCAGATACAGAATTAAATTCTGATTGAGGAAATACTCCTCAAATCTTTCTAAACAAGAAAGATTGTGCTTTGTAAATTAGAGCGTCGTTGGATCAAAGATCCAATGGTGATTAAAAATCACCAAGATACAGAATTAAATTCTGATTGAGGAAATACTCCTCAAATTTTTCTAAACAAGAAAGATTGTGCTCTGTAAATCAGAGCACCATTGGATCAAAGATCCAGTGGTGATTAAAAAATCACCAAGATACAGAATAAGCTCCGTATGGGAAAATATTTTCCCAATCTTGTTAAAAATAAGAAAAATGTCTTCTGTAAAGCAGAAGTCCTTGGATCAAAGATCCGACGGTGGATAAATTCCTCAAATCAATTAAGAAATCTCTCAATGAGATATTTCCTTAACTGAATCAACAAATCAGCTTCCCCTATATAAATGACCCAAGACTTCAAGTCTTGTACAGAAGAACCCCTCATAAACTTCGATCTCAAAGAGAAGAGCAAACAAAAGAAAAACCTTTAAGAAGAAAATTTTTCTTCAAGGTAAATAAAATAGAGATCAGAGCATCTCAAGGGTTTAACCCTCATAAAGAGAACATAGTTCTTTCCTCGTATCTGAGATCCATGAGACAATTCTTCCCCAAATGAGAATTTAATTCTTACAGGGATGAATTTGTTCTTAGCGATCAAAGATCCAAGGAAGAACAGAGAATTGAACCCTTCAGAAAATAATACACAAGAAAAACGCAGCGCCAAGCGCTACTCAATAAAAGAGAGCTTAGCACTCAATGGTTGGCGCTTAGCGCCAAGCGCTTCGCGTGCTCCTCATATGGGCGCTGCTCAATAAAAAAGTGATTAGCACTCCAAATCTGGTGCTTAGCGCCGAGCTCTCCACGTGCGCCTCACGTGGGCGCTATTTTATAAGAAGCGCTTAGCACTCCAAGTCTAGTGCTCAGTGCCGAGCGCTCCACGTGCTACTCACGTGGGCGCTATTTTATAAAGAGTGCTTAGCACTCAATGGTTGGCGCTCAGCGTCAAGCGCTTCACGTGCTCCTCACGTGGGCGCTTCTCAATAAAAGCGCTTAGCACTCAATGGTTGGCGCTTAGCGTCAAGCGTTACACGTGACCCTCACGTGGGCGCTACTTGACATTGAGTGCTCTACACTCATCATACAGAGCCCAGCGCTATAAAGAGTGTTCAACACTCACAAAAAAAAAGAAAAAGAAGTAAAGTGTGAGCGTCAGAACCTACATAAATGCTTAGCATTGTGTGCACAGAGAAAGGACTGTGTCCTAGCAAGTGTTTAACACTTTATTCAAAAAGAAACAACAAAGACTAAGTGGGCTGAGCCCAAGTTGGCTAAACTCCTAATCAACCGAGCCCATGTGCTCTTTATTTTTCTAAACTGGTCTTAGTTCCAAACAAGACCACCAATCTTTTGACGAATATCCATTGGTTCAAGGGTATCTCTCTCCACACCTCTGATACATGTCGCTGTAATTCTTCAACGTCTTCAGAGAGGTAGAGGGTCCTAATAACCAATAACTCTTGGTATACCCCCAAACCAACAAACCATAAACCCTTCGGACCGCAACGTCCCTAAAAACTAAATTCTACGGACCGTAACGTCCCTAAACTAAATTCTATATACCGTAACATCCTCTAATGATGGACCGCAACGTCCTTAAACTTATGACGGACCGTAATGTTCCTAAACTAAACTCTATGGACTATGATGTCCTTAAACCCAATGGACCGCAACGTCCTTAAACTAAACTCCATGGACTATGATGTCCTTAAACCCAATAGACCGTAACGTCCTTAAACTAAATTGATAGGGCCCAAATGCCTTTCATTGGATCTAAATGAACCTAAAACCTTGTTAAGTAGATCTTAGTCTAAAATTAGACTAATGTATCCTTAACAAACATTTAAGTTGATCTTAATCTCAAACAATGTTAACGAGCCTTAAATCCACCAAACCCAAATCTAAGAAAATACGGATTTGGACTAATCCCCGCCCTACGGGTGACAACATAAATTAGTCTCCGTATACAATCCACGGGCAACCAAAAATAAAACAAACACATACGAAACGAAGAGAACATCTGGAGCAGGAGAAAGTGGTTATCGCTACGCGGTAACGTAATTAACTGCAGGGGCTTGCGCCTACAGGGAAGAGCGTCCCCACAATCAAAAAACCCTCGCAAACGAGGTAGAATCTGACGAAGTCTGCTACAGCGGCCGCATCCGTCCAAACCTCCGCTATACGGTGCCATAAATCAACTTGGCATCTTCGGAGAGGTGGACGGATAAAACCAAATAGCATCTTCCCCCAAATTCAGGCCAGACGTCCCAATATTCCGGTCGCGTCTTTTGGCGGTAAACAGATTCTGGCACGCCCGGTGGGACCTTTTCCTCTTTCCACTCCACACTTCGTATGTCGTGTTTCACGAATAAATCGCGGTCTGCTATGGTTTCTTGTGGATTTGAGGTACTAAGATTTGGTGTCTTTCTCCCATGCAGAGAAAAGAAGATCAATGGCTTCCAGCTGCACCAACTGCAGCAACAACTCCCGCTCCGTCCCATCTGGAGAAGTAACTTACGGGCCCCAAGCGGCCTCCATCTTCGCAATGCCGGTGGAACAGGTAACGCAGGACACCACTGGGTTGTTCTTCTTGACCATGATCCCGCCAACAAGTTTTAGCCTCCCGATGCCATCACAGGAAGCTCCAAAGAAGTCGGTCTTCGATCGGCTTGCAACTACCGCAGCCCCTCTCAGCGGGTCGTCCAAGTCTACTGCCTCAGTCTTTGACAGGCTAAGCCTAAGCTCAAATAGGCCCGCGAAGAGGCTCACAATACCGGAGAAGTCTATCCTAACTCCTGCTGTGGGTGAATTCGTCCGAACTACTTCCCCTACTCGAAAGTCGGTCTTCGACAAGTTGACCATTCCTTCCCAGCGGATGTCAGTCTTTGACAGGATGACGCCAATAACAGCTTCTCCTCAAAGCAGGGGGCATGACGAAGCTACTCCAACGATGGAGGTGATCCCGACTACATGACATGCTCGACGTCGTCACTGGCGCCGAGTGAGGAAAGCTGGGGGCAGTCCCCCTTCTGGACTTACCCCACCAGCTCCAATGGTGGAAGTTGATGCTGCTGTTCTAACTGGGAACAACTTTGAGCCACTCAGGAGGGTGCGCAAGAATTCTCCAATTGTCGTGCTAAAAAGGTCTCCTCCGCCTACTGAAAACATCACAAAAGTGAAGCCGGAGCAGCCCCCTCAGCGGCTGTCCTCCAAAATCTACAGGGTCTGGCGAAGAGTTCAAGACTCTGTGATCGACAAAGACTACTCCCGCTGACAGAAGAAAATGAAAGTTGGGAAAGAGGAGGACCATCCTGTCGCTATTCTACGGAATGTGTCGTCTGCAGAGGTGCCTATTACAGCCCCCTCAACTCCGACCGCCCATAAAAGGAGAAGGCCGGAGAAGATCCTCGTGTCTACGACAAATCTCAAGGGCATTGAACCTAAACGCCCCAAGTATGGGGGCATGATAGTGCACACCATTTACATGGCTTCCGGAGAAGTGGAAAGCCGTGTTTCTGGGGCTCATCGACCACTTACACGTCAAGTAGCTAAGGCCCAAAAGCAACAGCAGAAACTCCAAGAGATGCTGACGAAGATGGCCACACTTACTAGGCAGAAAGAAAGCCCGGAAGTATCGTCAAATCAACGCCAGGAGCAGAAAACCGACGTTGAGTTCCTACGAAGGATGCTCGAGAAAAAAGATAAAGAGGCCATGGAACAAGCGGCTAACATAAAACAAATGGCGCTCATGTTCCAAGATATGGTGGGGATGATGATCCAGCCGGACCCTCCAGCCGAAGATCCCCCAATAATCATTGAAGACGACAGAGGGGTGACATCAAACCCTCTTCCGTCTTTATCAGCAGCCAGGGAGGAGACGATCTCGAAAGCTGTGCTTGATGACTACATAGCTCAAAAAATACGAGCTCATCAGGCAAATGAAGCTACTGGTCAAGTCGTCAGGACTGGGCGACCCTATCCAAACTGGTATGATCAAATTAAGTACCCGCCTGGATATACGATCCCTAAATTTCACGTGTATAAGGGGACAGGCAACCCCCATCAGCATGTCGCTCAGTTCAGGGCTCTCTGCGGCAATACTGGAGGTGACGAAAAATTGCTACGTCGCTAGTTCGTCGTTAGCTTAACGGAGACGACATTTGAATGGTACTCGGAGCTTCTGAATGACTCCTGATTGATCTGTTTTTTAATGTGTAGTAGTTAACCGCAATCAATAACGGTGTCGCGTGTAGCTAGACCGAGATGAGTACGGGTCGTCCTCAGGGAAACGTTGAATGTTTTAATCTTACTTTAGGCGTGTTGAGAAAGAAAGGAGGAAGAATAAAGAATGGTTATAGGTTCTAGATCTACGTCAAACACGGATGCAGGATATAGATCTAGATTAACTACGGATGTAAGTTTTATAGTAGAAGGGGGCTTGTAGTGTTCGTTAAGATTTAGTAGTCATGGATGATTAATTAAAGATTACTCTTTTTATCCTTTAATAGATTTAAAACTAGATCGACAGTGATGCATGTAGATTAGGGTTTCTGGAGGGAATATGGTTCCCACTCTTAACCCCTATCTTGCCATGGATCTCCGTTCATGTCTAGCCTTTACCAAAACAATTGTTAATCTAATCTCTAATCATGGTTGTGACCATCAATGAATTGATAGCGTGCCCTAGTAGGATGTTAACTATTCTTTTGATAAAGTTTATAAACTTTATAGGATTTAAAAAGAGTTTAAGGATCTTCATCTTCCATTAATCTACCATAATCCTATGAACCCTAACAAGCGGAGAATTACTCGCGCATGTTGGGAAAAGAAAAGATAGAGAGGGAAAACATAATGTAAAATGCAGAAAAATAAAATGATATAAGAAAACAACTACCTTTATTAATCAACAAGATCAAGTACACTTTGTTCCTTTAGAAAATGATTATGAAAACCCTAGTTTGCTTCTCGATCTCTTCTAAGGAGGTAGATGAACTGTCGATGATCAACCAGGATTCTTGAGCCGTCGTGGACTTCGTGATCACGTCGGTTTGATGATTTTTCCAAGAGGCACTCGGTCCTTATTTATAGTCGCATACCCATAATTTTTAGTTTCCTAATAAGGCAACTAGCTGTTAGGATCCCAACATAAAAATCTCACATCCCAACTTCCCTAACAGGCCACGGATCCACCGCCAATAGTGGGTTTAGGCCGTGGATCCGCCGCTTGTTGGTGGGATCTTGGGCTCCAATTTTTGGGGCTTCATCTCTGTAGCACTTGGTGATTTTTTGAATATCTAAAAACTGAAAATCTTCTCTACGTCTCTGCCAGAATTGATTTCTTCAGTTTACTTTCCTATTTAGGAAGGTTTGTTCTTGCCAACTCGGATTTTCCTTGATTTCAGTCCTGATATAAATTCTGCACAATAACTCAATAAATAATGATATTAGTAGAATTTGTTTTTATTGAGATATTATCTTAACCATTTGTCATGATATTTTAGTTTTAAGAGAATTGGTCAAAGATATTTAATAAAGTAAGCATATTAAAATAGTCCAAATATTATATAAATATTATATGCTTACATTTTTCCTTCATAATGTTAATTATAATATATAAACACATGAAAATAGTATTTTTACGGATAAACCCTTATATGTGTTAAATTTATAATAAACATCTTTTATTATATATAAATAGTAAGGAAAATGTCATATTAAAAGTGCAGTTTTATAAACTGAACAACTCCATCAAAACATTCACGGAAATGGAGTTGCTATTCACACAGCGTTTCACAAGCGCCAGCGAACGCATCCCAATTACGGCGTTGATCAATGCCAGAGTGAAGCCAGGAGAGACATGGATTCAGTATGCAATTCGGTGGCGGAACCTATGGTCGAGATGCGAACAACGCATAGAAGAAGCTCCTGCCGTGGGCATGTTCGTGGGGACCCTAGATCCGCAGGCAACTATATCCCAGTTTATGATGTTTTTCAAGCTGACCACTTTCCAAGCCTTGATCGACAAGCTGGCCCAAATGGACCAGATGGGCCATAGACCGCCCTACTCGAAAAAGGAGCTTTGAAATGAAAAAGGGAAAGGGAAAGCTACCTTCGTCGCCAACGCTCAACAGCAGCTGAGTGATCTGAAGCCAGCTTCTCGCCAAAACGATAAACAGCGATCACTCGGAGAAAAGCTGAGACGTTCTTACTCATTTCCTCGGGATAAAACGAGAAGACTGTTCGAACTGGCGGTGCGCAACAGGCCCATCACTCTGCTCGATCCAAGACGCCCACTACAACCAGGCGACGTCAACAATACCAATTACAATCCCAACCACAGAGTAGTGGGTCACCCAATCGAAGATTGCTACGTCTTCAAAAACTGGATTAAGGACCAATACCAGCAAGGCAAATTCGTGCTGTCTGAAAACTGGAGGGTGAACCCGCCATAACCGCACGCTCTTAAAAAACACAGGGGGCATCATGCTCATTTATAGAGGAAACTTAATGGAAGATCTCCAAGCAGAGCACCGTTGCTGACTTGATAATGGAAACGGAGTAAATAGCTGCTTATGACACCGTAGAAGAGACAGTCTGGATAAGGAAGTTCTTAATTGAACTTCAGGCGGTTCTTTCCATTGTTGGTCCTATACTTTTGAATTTGACAACAATCGGCGCTATAGCTTTAGGGAAGGAATCCGGATCCCTTCAGTGATCCAGACATATCTTAAGGCGGTAATACCTGATCAGGGAGATAGCTTTTCTCCAGGAGATCGAGGTAAGGAGAGAAGATACGGAGAACAACACTGCAGATCCACTCACCAGGGCTATCCCTCAGACATGGTTCGAGAGGCTAATCGAGATGAAAGGTCTGCGATACGCCAATATATGGCCTTAGTGCAAGTGGGAGATTGTTAGTATATATGCCCTAGAGGCCATTATTGTATCATACTGGTTTGAATATTACTTAATGGAAGCTTGGGATATTCACGGTTGTATTGACAATCTTGCTCAAAATGGTAGTATGCTACCTGGTTTGTTTCTACTTCAATATGTGCATGTGTTTCTTTTAGCATATTGCTTATGCATATTAGTAGAGCCCTTAGGATCACTGCTTGATTACCAGCGTTGTGATGGCAGTCACACTAGTGGGGGCTGGGTAATCTACAAGCACATCCTTATGCAGGTCTCTAGTCATAGGATTATCGATACGGGGCGTCGATACTCCGGAGTAGACTAATGTATACGCTTCTCATCCCAGCAGGGGAGATGGTCTGTCCCACAGCCATTAGTACGTCGTACTAGAGATAGTATGCAGGTGCTAATTCGGTTATGAGTACACCGGACAGGACTCTTCGGGAACTGTTGGTTGGTAATATACCAATCGTCAGATAGCAGTTCCCAGGTGACATGAGTACAGCTTAGTCCGTCGACTTGACACTGCTGCTTCGCCTCGAGTGTGTTCCCACTGTACTTTGATTATTACCCTGCCACGCTCAAAGGAGTTGTGTAAACAGGTAATAGTTGGGTGCAGTCCCGAAGCACTTGGAGGCAGTGGCGGTTAGATAGGATTCATCTCTCCCGGTATTGGGGGTTGATATCGCGCTGTGTTTGGAGAGCCGTTGCACAAAGTCCCTGGCCAGGGCAAGCGAGATTTACTGGTAGGTACTCCAGTAGTTTCTCAGGGTGTAATAGGCTTCACTCCGACACGACTTATACCGCTATTAGGGGTCTGACGTTTACCGCCCCCCTAGGCTTGATATGCGATACTCTTAAACGAACAGACCGGACTGTACGGAGATTGTCACAGATAGGCTCAGTTTGAGTTCGGATGAGTTATTCTCATTAGCCTTCTCATCGACATATACCTGGGGGTCATTACGTACAGCTAGTGCCGCTTGCGACCTGTGGTTAAACCCACTGCCAGCGTAATGTCGAGTCTTTAGAGTCCCACACAGAGGGTTTCCCTGCATTGGACAAAAGATGTAGAGGTCGTATGGTTTTACGACAGGGTTCGATTACGTGCGTGTACTCGTACGCGCATGATGATTCGGACGGACAATACTAGCGGGCTTTGGTTTAAGCCGGATCCTAGTATTGTACTGATGGATTGTTTTCGTCTTTTGTATCCGCATTTTTTCGGAATATGGGTATGGGTACGTATGTACGAACGAGGGGCATTTTTGTAAATTGGTCAAAGATGCTTCTAGAAGGCGACATGTCATATTGTTATTATTCATTTTGGTTTAAATGAAAAATGCATTATGACATAGGAGAATGAGGTAGAAATTGCATGAAAATGTACTTAGCTTCTTATGACACATGGTGAGTTTTTGGCCCATGAGTCATTTTTTGTTACTTGAACCATATATGTGATAATTCATATTGATTTATGAAGGGAATTATCAATATGGTTCAGTTGATAAAATGAAGAGGGCTAACTCCATTCTTCACTCTCTTTCCTCATT
Organism: Agapanthus africanus; assembly: GCA_030015575.1. Lineage (NCBI taxonomy): Eukaryota > Viridiplantae > Streptophyta > Magnoliopsida > Asparagales > Amaryllidaceae > Agapanthus > Agapanthus africanus. The sequence goes on from JASDDO010000024.1 coordinate 174,744,230, forward strand.
AGCTTTTTCTCTCCAAGGTCACCTTCTTCCTCAAAGCTCTAGTGAACTCATGTGTTGAGTGATCTAGGGCAAGCATAGATATTACAATCCATCCACACATATCTACATCTCCTACGACATCATGAGTAGCGATCTTGATGCCCTAGTTGCCTCCGTTGAGGTAGGAGTTCAATGCACATCTCCTAGGGTGGATCATCTTGGATTTGAGGAGACCGATGAGGGAGCGGCGATCCGAATCGTTCCATGGAGTCAACAACCAGAAGAAGGACAGCGAGGAATGAAGACCCGAAGGACCGAAATCATGAGGTATAAACTTCTGTACACTTAGTTAACCTCACATCTAGTTAGCTAGTTAGGGTTTAGCACCGATCCTGGAGTCCAAGTCCGTGCCGCTATCTTTTGAAAATTGTTTTTCACCTATTCCGCCTCCCCGCGATCCCGCGGGGTGCCCGACATGGACTTACAGTGGTATCAGAGCCTACTAAACCTAAACTAGTTAGTTAGCAAGTTTTAGAACTTCGATCGTCAGAAAAACTGGAAAACAAAACACCGAAAACCCTACATTCTGTCGATTTTCAAAAGTGTTGTAAAAATTATTTCAGGTGTACTAAAAATATGTGCAGGGTTTTCTAAGTTGACTGAAGAAAAATGGTCTCCTGATCGCCAAGACGACCGCGGAACCGCGGCGGATAAAGACCGATCCACCGCAGAGTCGCGGCCGCGTCGATGCCGATTCAGGACATTATTCTTCTGTTATTTCTTTCTTTGGGTGTTTAGTTCTCTGGAATATTTGGTTTCTACCCAGTATGTTTTGAATGCTAGTTTGCATTTTGGGTGGTTACGAAAAATGAATTTCGATCGAAATTCTAATTGTACTTGGCTAACCGGTTCTTCTATAATCTTTATATGTGTTTTAAAACTTCATCTAATTGCTATATGTCGGTTAGTTTGAAGTTGCACATATCCGTTAGTTTGTGTATATGAATTATATTGGATCGTCAATGATGAATAGCCGGGGATGTGAGATGGGCGTTTATTTTATGTTTCATTCAATGTAAATTATAATTTGATGTAATATTATTTTGCGGGGCACATCCGGGTTGAGGTTGTAGCCACCGTTGTATTATTTCTTTTTACTTTTTTCTGCTCCTAGGATAGACCCAAGGTGGGGTGCATAAACTACCGGATTCTTTGAAATGCCGAGTGGCCTACTCACTTTGTTGAGAGAGACTGCTTCTCTTCTGGAATTTGGCGGGTAGTTTGCTGTACCCGTAGGGGTCAGGGGTGGGGTTTGGCTACTCATCACGACCGTGGAATCCGTTTTTCGTTACAGGCTTAAACGAAATGCGATATTCCTAGCATATCCAATATGTTCATCTGTGACTGGAATGCCTATTATTGCATCAGACGAATGTTATTATTATATATGGTATATAATAGACGCTACTTATGTTTTGCATCCGCACTAGTCCAGTTCCGCTCTGGCGTTAGTTAAGTAACCTAACGGTGTTAGACGGGGCCCAGTGGCGAATGTAGATGGCATAAGTAGACGTTGTATTTTTGTCTTTTTCTGTGATGATAGGTGTAATTGATGGGACACATTATATTAATGCGAAGCAAACAAACCAAAGCTGAATCGTTGGAACAAATTTTAAAAAACACTCGGTTATTTTAAAACAGCAGACTTTTAAATGCGGAGCTTAAACCACTCCTTTTAAAAGCTATCAAGTTCCTTCGATTATATCAAGTTCACTACGTTCACGGTTTTACCAAAACCATTCATAGCCCTCCATCATTTCATATAAATAGTCAATAGTATTCAAGCTATGTTTGTTGGCCAAAGTCAAGGCATAGTGATTGGTAGCTGCTGGATATTCATATGAAGTATAAATAGATGCGTTGGTTTGGGACAGTCATGCTGCTTTGTTGGCCAAAGTCAAGGGTATATATGGGTGGGTTCAAATTAACCTGGAGAATGACGGGTAGAACTTGACATGTGACTTATGATTTGTTGGCCAAAGTCAAGGTCATAAGAGCATGGGGCAAAAATCCACATCAGGAGTTTCTAAAGAAACTGAAACTTGCTAGTGTTGCATACCATTTGGAGTGTAATAATTTTGGTAGGATTCCTTCAGCTTTATCACACAATGATATTTGGATCCTGATCCTACTGTGAGTATATGCTACTCCTCGGGAGATCTTTTCACCTGACACAATCAATGATATTTGGATCCCGATCCTACTGTGAGTATATGCTACTTCCAGAGCATCTTCATGAGTCAGAAATTTTCCCGTGGCTAGGGCAGCCTGAATCTCCGTGTCCAGTCCTTGTTGAAAGCGACGGGCTCTGATCTCGTCCGTCGGTATCAAGTGTGCTGTGAATCGGCTTAACATGGTGAATTCAGCGTCGTATTCATCTACTGATTTATCCCACATCGATCCTTGTTGTAGATGAATGAACTGCTGCTCCATTGCAAACCTGGCAGTCCCTGGAAAGTATTTCGCGTCGAACTTCTCGCGAAAAGTCTTCCATTCAATCGGCTGTACCAGACGGCTTTCTTCCGCCTTCCACCAGTTGCGAGCATTATCCATGAGCTGTAGTTTTGCTACACGGACCTAAGCGATGTCTGGCACTTGAGCTGCTGCCAGATCGTCTTCAATGCTTTGTGCCCATTCTTCCGCTTCAAGAGGGCTTCCTTTTCTAGAGAACTGCTTGGGATGTAAAGCCCTGAATTGCTTTACTCCCGGTGTATCGGTCTCAGGACGGTTCAGAAGTTGTTGTTGTCCCTCGAGAAGGCTGCGGATCGCCTCAAATAGCATTGTTTGCTCGGTGGGTGGTGCAGGAACAGTAGGTGCGAGAGTTAGTGCTGGAGGGGTGTTGTTGACGTTGGTGCTGGTGTTGTTCGGGGAATCCATAACCCTGAAGAAAAATTTAGGTTAGGACAGATTCAAATGAAATTGATAAGATTCAAGGAATATGAAATTGTAAGATTCAAGGAATATGAAATTGTAAGATTCAAGGAACATGAATTGTAAAGAATGTTTTAGTTGCTGGTTCTTGTGTTATATTGCTTAGGTTGTTCACGCAGACCAGAACTGCATGACAGGGATTCATACAGCTCTGACCTACATGGGCCACCAACAAAACCTGTCACGCCCCGCTTCCCGGTGTACGGCGAAGGGGTCGCGACGAGGCCCGCTACGTATATACTCAGAAGTACATACGCTAAGCGTATCTAAGCAATATAAAAGTAAATCACAAGAGACAAGAGATATAGGAATAACAGCAACTTTATTAATAACATTCTTTTGTACAATGCATGAAAAGTAAATACAACTGAAATGGAAAACGATGCCTAAACAGTGGCATAATAGGAAATGAAAATACTGAATAGAATAAAGTACAGTATCTAGAGCCAAGGGGGCTAGCAGCCCCCTTGCAGGGTGCGGGGCAGCACCCCGTTAGAAATTTTTTCTAACGGGGGACAGTGTTGTAGAGTATGTGTGTGTGTGTATATGTACATATACATGTATATAAAAAAGGGGAAAAGCTTCCAAAGGACGTGTGGGGCCAGCGCCTCATGTGCCTAGCACGCGAGCGTTGGACGCTTGAGCGTTGTGCGCTTAGGCGCTAGCGCATCACGTGCCCGGCACGTGAGCACTGGGCGCTCGAGCATTAGCGCTTCAAATTGGAATACTAGCGGATAATATATATATCATCATCATAGGTAGGTAATAAATATCACATGGAATACAACATGTATATATATCATCATCATAGGTAGGTAATAAATATCACATGTTTGCGATAATCAAATTGGAATAGCGGATAAATTAAGAGCCCAGTGTTTCGTTTGAGCCGCAAATAAAAACCAACATTCCCCGGTCGTGTGGATAACTCGAACATCACCTGAACAAACACCCCAACCAACATGACAAGATACCCTCAATTCTAGAAGTAAGGCAACCATCACTCAATGATATGAGTGGGCCACCCGGCACTTCATGGAATCCGGTAACTTGAGCACTCTACCGTGAGTCTATCCTAAACCCTTACAAGTGCGGCGAATTGCCTACCAATTCTAAAGCGAGGTGGCTCAAACTCATCACCATATGACGACCACCTGACACACTCTTGAACCCGGCTACTCGAGCACTTCTCCGAGAGTTATCTTAATACAAGAATGAATGAATATACAATGGTAATATAGACCTCAACCCGGTCGTGTTCCGATAAGAATATATATCAAGCGGTAACGATGGCCACAATCCGGCCGATATTCCCGAATAAACGAATATACAAATATTCTATGATAAGGGGCTATCCACAACGACTATCCGGCTAAACCATCACAAAATATATATCATCACAACACAAGCAAGTATTTGCAACCCCGTCTAATCGACCTATAGAAATTAGACGACATTTACAAACACATATACGAACACAAAGATAATCAACGATGCTAATGTTTCGAGTTTAAAAATTTTCGCGTTGCCCGTATACAAAGATAACAGTATATGAAATCTGGGAAAAAAGAAGTTTAACAAAAATCCCAATTTCTAAAACCCAAGACATGCAACGAAGATGAGGCTAAACAGAGATAAACAGGCCGCAAATTGAGTCCATTTAGAATTTTTTGGCGGCCAAACAGTTTCAGATTGGGCTTGTCTTCGTACAGTGTCATATACATACAAATATCATCTTTCTGCAATACTCCAAAAAAAATTTAGAGACCAAAAAAATTCCAACAGAAGCTCGGAAACCCTCCGTGTAGGACTCTAAAGACTCGACAATATGCTGACAGTAGATTTAACCACAAGCATGACAGCGACACTAGCTGTACGTAACGGCTATCCATGTATTAAATGAAAGGAAGGTCGACAAGCAAACTCGTATGTATCCATACTGAGCCTAAAATGACAATCTCCATACAAGCCGGTCTTCTCATTGAGAGTATCGCATACCAGGTCTAGGGGGTGGAAAACGTCAGACCCCAAATAACGTGATAAGTCATGTCGGTGTGAAGCTCATTTCCTATAGAGAAACTACTGATCTAAATCAGTAAATCTCGTCAACCTTGCCCAAGGATTTCTGGTGATGGCCACCAGTGCACTGCACGATATCTACCCCTAATACTGGCAGAGACGAATCTTCGACGATCCACTCATTGCCTTTATGTGGCTCGGAACTGTACCCAACTAAAATCTGTTTGCACGACTCAATAAAGCCGTGGTATGATAGTAATCAAAGCACAGTGGGAACTTACATGAGACAAATGACAATCTCAGGTCAACAGACTACGTTGTACTCATGTCACTAGAGAACTGCTATCTGAAAATATGTATAATACCATCTAGCATATTCCCGGCGAGTCCGTTCAGTGTAACTAATAACCCAATGAGTACCTGCATACAATCTTTGGTGACTAACTAACACCAATGGCTGTGAGACCGGCTATCGCACCTCGTTAGGATCAAGAAATGTATACACTAGTCTACTCTAGAATATCGATGCCCAGTCTCGATATTCCCACGACTAGGAAAATTTAAGGATTTTCTTATAGACTACCCAATTCTCACAAGTATGATCGCCACAATAATCCTGATAGTCAAGAAAGAATCCAATGAGCTCTACCAACATGTAATAGTGATCCGTAATACCACATTATACATGTACATGATGATAAAGTCAAACCAAATAGCATACTATTATCTCGAGTAAGACTGTTCTACCTGTATCGGTCCTGCTTCAATCATTATAATCGCATGTCCGCGATTACAATAATTGCCTTGAGGGCACTATAACCAACAGGAGGATCCGGAGCGAATACATGATGATATGGTGAAAGGAATTCCATATATTGGTATGTTGTTTACAGCTGAAGATAAAGCATATTCATTTTATAAAGCATTTGCAAAAAGTAGGAGATTTTATGTTCGCAAAGCAACGGTTATTAAGGAGGTGATGGTGAAAACATAAAGAGGCTATATGTTTGCAGTCAAGAAGGTCACAAGAGCTTGAATGATAAGAGACAATTTGGAAGAGATGTGAAATGTCGCGGATGTGAAAGAGGAGGCTGCGTGGCAAAAATGAAAATCAACCTATGCGACGAGGGCGGTTACATCGTTAAAGCCTTTAATGATGAACACAACCACACACTGATATCTACACTCTCTAAGATTGCTAATTTGCGTTCTCATCACGAAAAGCCAAATCTCACTTTGGTGGAGCAGATCCATAATTCCGGTTGTGGACCATCGGGGATTTCAAAGATATTAAATAATACAGGTGGGGGTAATCTTACAAATATCACCGCGTAACAAATCATCGATATCTTAAGGATTAAAAGAAATAGCAATATAGGCCATGAATGTATGTCTATGATTCAAAAATTTGTTCAAAGTCAAGCTGAAGATTATCAATGCCGTAGAGGTGGATAAGGAAAACATTTGTAGAAGCATTTTTTGGGCTAATAGGAGGGCGCGAACAACTTATTTGCAATTTAGTGATGTGCTAGTCTTTGATGTCTCATACAAGACCAATAAGTTTTTGTTGCCATTTGCTCCTTTTACAGGCATTAACCATCATAGACAATCTACTCCTTTTGGATGCGCTCTTTTGGCCGATGAGAAGGAGAAAACCTTTGTATGGTTGTTTCAAAATTTGTTGAAATGTATGTGGGGGGAAACTCCAAATGCAATCATTACTGATCAAGACCCGGCAATTCGTAATACAATTAAAAAAGTGTTCCTAAATACCCATCATCGATATTGCATTTGGCATATCGGGCTGCATGAGGATGAACATCTCCGGTCTTTGCGATGTTCATATGGTACCGATTTTAATAAGGACTACACTAATTGGTTTATAATAAGGCAAACAATTGAAATGGCTGAAATTTTTTGGTTGATTTTAAATAATAAATATAAAAAGAATTTTCAATATTTGACGCTCGAGAAAGAAGATTTAATGGTCGATAAAGAAAGAAAGTGAGTTGAAAGCGTGGAAGTGGTTGCAAAGCATGTATGACCAATGTAATCATTGGGTCGAAGCGTATTTACATGACACCTTCTTTGCAGGCATGCTATCTAGCCAAAGTAGTGAGAGTATAAATGCATTTTTCGATGGCTTTGTCAATTCCATGACTCCTTTGTTTCCTGATTTAAAATCAGGAAAGCTTCTGGGAAAAGCTTCAGAGGAGAGTCACGTGCTTACACGTGACTAGCGGTCACGTGTTAGCACGTGACACCTTAAAAGCATCATCAAGTCGAGTTCAGCCTCCTGACTACGCTGAAGAAAATGGGCTTCAGAAAGAGTCGCGTGCTCCCACGTGACCAGGGTCACGTGGCGACACGTGACATTTGAATACAAGCGTCGAAGACACACAAGTTCTCTGATCAAGTCAAGAAAAAGGATTCAGAAGAGGTCACGTGCTTCCACGTGACCAGGGTCACGTGTTGGCACGTGACGTTCAAGACAGTAGACTCGTTCTCCAGACGAACCAAGGAAAGAGAGTTCAAACAAGGGTCACGTGCTCACACGTGACCAAGAGTCACGTGGTGGCACGTGACGCTTAAGCAACAATCAGAAGAAAGGAAAAGGCTCATTCCAAAGGGGGTCACGTGCTCACACGTGACCATGGGTCACGTGGGCACACGTGACCGGCTTTCAAAGCCCTTTTTATCAACAGAATTAAATTCTGAGAGAAATGCAAATCTTTCCAAAGGAACGCAACTATATTCATCCAATCAAATTAAAGATTCGGAGGTCATTTATCTACGGAAAATCTCGGGTTTGGAAAGATTTCCCCCTTAAATCTAACCAAAATAACAAGGGAGAATCTCTGGATCTGAGATCCAACGGTGAATAAAATTCACCTAATAATCCAAAGGTCCAGAACGAATGAAGGATGCAAATCAAATCTCTCAATGAAGATTCGTCACAAAACTAACTGATTCAGCTGCCTCTCCTATAAATAGGGGCCAAGAGACACAAAAATGGGGATATACATGCGCAGAAAAGAGAAAAGAAAAAAGGAGGAGAGCTTTGATACTTTGAAAAGACTCGGATCTTCTGCAAAAAACCCTAGGTAAGAAAGAGGAAGCCTTTCGAAAGAAAGAGAATTTAATTCTCTATAGAGTTTAACTCTAATATATAAAACAGAAGAGCAAAGTTCTTCTCTCTTTGATAGAAGATCTGCAAAGTGCACATCTCCCCTTAAGGTTGAGAATTTAATTCTCAATGGGTCGAGATCCTGCCATGCAGATCCAAAACATAGAGAAAGAATGCAAACACGAGAATTTAATTCTCACAGAACTATAGGAATTTAATTCCTCTAAGATAAAAGTAGGGCTTGACCCTGTGTTATGGGAATTTAATTCCTTCAAAATAAAAAGGAGCAGGGTTTAACCCTAATTAAGAATTTAGTTCTGTTGAAACAATGGGAATCTAAGTCCCTTGATCATAATCTGACGGGAAACGGAAGTTTGATTCCTTAAAAAGGTTTTTTTATTAGGGTTTAACCCTATTCAATTCTTCACATAAACGAGGAATCTAATTCCTACAGAAGGTTCAAGGATCGAAAGGGAAGTAGGAATTTAATTCCTTTGAAAATTAAAGCCAGAGGAATTTAATTCCTGAAAAGAAAGATCAACAGATCCTCTAGAAACTACATAGAGGCAGGGTCACGTGCTACCACGTGACCCCCCAAAACCCCTACAGAAAGCCCCTTTGAGGCAGCACCCCACGTGACCCACGTGACCCTCAGCAGAAGCCTTAACACAAAGGCATTTGAATGCCCATCACGTGACGGCACGTGATGCTATGAAGGAAATGATAATTTCAGCGGAACAAATGAAGGGAGGGCGCCCTCACGTGCTGCCACGTGACCCTTCTTGCCTTAGTGTTTAACACTAAAATTAAAACTCTCAAGCCCAATGTTAAAACACTGTCAAGTCTTAGCATTCAATGCTGACTAAAAAGCCTTATTGGCAGGATTCAACACCGATCCGTTTTAAGTGTTTAACACTAATTTGAAAAAGCCTTATTGCTGGTGTTTAACACCAATTATCTCTTAGTGTTGAACACTAACTCAACAGCCTTATTCCCAGTGTTCAACACTGATTGCTCTGAAGTGTTTAACACTAGGCTTTGGCCCAATTAGCTAGAGGGATAGAGGCAAATATTCTCCCTCAATGGACCAACAAAGAGTCAATATTCCAGACCTGACTGGACTTAGCCCAAGCTGGCCATAAGTCCTCAATTTGTGATTAACTGGGCCGGTAGGCTCATAACATAATTGATCAGTCTTGACCCAAATTGGGCCAAGGACCATTTAATCCATCTCGGTTCTAGGGTACATCTCTTCACTCCTTTGATACTTGGCATTGTAATCCCTCAATGTCTTCAAAGAGGTGACGGGTCCCGAAGACCATTCATGATATGGACTGTGGGGTCCTTAAACCCATGCATAATACAAAATTCCTGGTTACGTGGAACGTGGATAACGTCACTCTTTGACCCCACGAAAAACGTCCAGAGCGGATCCTGGTCCTCGCAGAGCACGGCAGTGAACCCGTGTGAAGCATCCAGAGCGGAGCCTGGTCCTCGCCTAGCACGGCAGTGAACCCGTGTGAAGCATCCAGAGCACATACCGGACTGTGGAGTCCTTAAACCCATAGACTATGACGTCCTTAACCTTGACCGAGATGTCTTTAAACTACCAACGGACCGCAATGTCCTTAAACTACCAACGGACCGCAATGTCCTTAAACTACCCACGGACCGCAATGTCCTTAAACTAGAACCATAGAGCCTCCATTAAACTACCCACGGACCGCAATGTCCTTAAACTAGAACCATAGAGCCTCCATATGCTCTTTCGTCGGATCTAAACGGTCCCGTTTAAGTTGATCTTAGCCTCAAAGATGGCTAACGCGTCCTTAAACCTTCAAGCAGACTGGACTATGAATCCCCCTAATTAACTCTGGCTCGAGGGTACATCTCTGAACTCCTCTGACATCCGTCGTTGTAATCCTTCAACGTCGTCAGAGAGGTGACGGGTCCCAACGGCCACATAGGCGATGGACCGCCACGTCCCTAAACTGGAACAATGGAGTTCAAACACTCCTTTGTCGGATCTAAACGATCCCGTTAAGTTGATCTTAGTCACAAAGTTAGACTAACGTATCCTTAACAAACGTTTGAGTTGATCTTAGCCTCAAGCATGGCTGACGTATCCTCAAACCAAACCCCCAAACCCAAATTTAAGATAATGCGGATTTGGACTAGTCCATGCCCTACGGGCGACGACATAACTCAGTCTCCGTAAACGATCCACGGGCAATGAAACATAAAACAAGAACACACGACACGAAGTGACCATCTGGAGAAGGAGAAAGTTGTTACCGCAAAGCGGTAGCGTAATTAACTGCAGGGGCTTGCGCCTGCAGGGAAGAGCGTCCCCACAATCAAAAACCCCTCGAACGAGGGGGAATCTGACGAAGTCTGCTACATCGGACGCATCCGTCTAGACCTCCGATTTATGGCGCCATGGATCGAATTGGCATCTTCAGGAGAGGTGGACGGATAGCACCAATTAGCATCTGCCCCGAATTTCAGGCGGGACGGCCCAACGTCTCGGCCGCCATTCGGAGGGGAACAGATTCTGGCACGCCCGGTGGGACCTTTTCCTCTTTCCACTCCACACTTCGTGTGTCGTGATTCGCGAACCAATCGCGGTTCGCTAACAGTTGCCCTTGGGTTTCAAGATACTAAGAATTGGTGCCTTGCCTATTGCAGAAAACAAAGGATCAATGGCTGCTACTTCCGCGAAATCCTCCAACTGCTCAAGCTGCAATTGCGACCAACGCTTTGCCTCGCCGGGAGGTATAGCCTATGGACCCCAAGCTGCTTCGTTGTTCACAATGCCGGCGGACCAGGTGACTCAGGCCACTACCGGATTGTTCTTTGGGACTATACTCCCACCATCCAGCTTCACGGCGCCAGTGCTGACAAAGGAAGCCCTCAAGAAGTCGGTCTTTGATCGTCTCACCCCTGCCACGACTCCTCTCACCGAGTCGTCCGATGTCAGCGCCTCAGTCTTTTCTAGATTGGGCCAGAAATCCTGCAGATTCGTCGCAGAGAAGGCTGCTCCTAAGAAAACGGCCGCTCATGCTTCCGAAATCGCCAAGGCAGCTTCCCCGGCCAAAAAGTCGGTCTTTACCAGATTAACGGCTTCAGCTCCCGCTCCCGTTGCACAAAGGACATCGGTCTTTGACAGGCTAACACCAACAACGACCCCCCACCCACACAGGGGGCAAGATGAAACCGTTCTTATATCTGACTCTACGCCGTCTGCTCGATGCGCTCGACGTCGTCATTGGCGCCGAATAAGGAAGGCTGGGGGCAACTCCCCCTCTGGATTGACTCCACCAGCCCCAGCGGTAGAAGTTAATGCTGCTGTTCCAACTAGGAACAGCTTCGAAATGTTAAATAAGGTGCGAAGGAATTCCCCTACCGCAGTGCTGAAGAGGTCTCCTCCCCCATCGGAAAAGGTTGTGGAAATAGAATCAGAACAGCCCCGATCTCCTCAACGGCTGTCTTCCAAAATCTATAAGGTTTGGCGGCAGGCCCGGGACTCAATCATCGATCCAAACCTCTCCCGCCAGCATAAGAAGCTGAAGATCCAACCGAAAGCTGGTCACCAGGCGAAAACCCAAAAGGCTGTTTGGACGCCCACCTCGACGGCCCCCTCAACCTCCATGGCTCATAAAAGGAGGGAGCCAGAGAAGATCCCTCAACATGCAACGACGGCTAAAAGCAACAAGCCCGGACACCCTAAGTCTGGGGGCATGATGGTCCACACCGTATACATGGCCTCTGGAAAGGAGGAGAGCCGCACTTCTACAGGCCACCGACCGCTAACCCGATCCGTAACGAAATCCCAGGAGCAGCAACAAAAGCTCCAAGAAATGATGAATGCTATGGCCGCGCTCACCGGGCCAAAGGAAAACCCAGAAGCATCCTCAGACGCACGCCGGGAGGAAGAAACCGACGCTGAATTCCTTCGCCGGACACTGGAGAAAAGGGACAAAGAGGCTGCTGAACAAGCGGCCAACATACAACGGATGGGCCTTCTCTTTCAAGATGTGATAGGAATGATGATCCAACAGGACTTACCCGCCGAAGATCCTCCGATTGTTCTTGAAGACGACCGAGGAGAGACGTCCAATCCACCACCAGCCTTCTCAACGGCCAAGGAGGAGACGATCTCTAAGGCTGACTTGGCTGACTACATAGCCCAGCAAATCCGAGTTCATCATGCGACTGAGGCAGCTGGTCAAGTCGTGAAAACAGGGCGACCGTATCCAGGCTGGTACGATCAAATCAAATATCCGCAAGGCTATACGATACCGAAATTCCATGTGTATAAGGGGACCGGCAATCCTCATCAACACGTCGCCCAGTTCCGGGCCCTCTGCGGTAACACCGGCGGTGACGATAAACTGTTACTCCGTCAGTTCGTTGGCAGCTTATCAGAAACAGCGTTCGAATGGTATTCGGAACTCCCGAACGATTCCATCAAAACGTTCGCTGAAATGGAGTTGTTGTTCACTCAGCGGTTCGCAAGTGCCAGCGAGCGCACTCCAATTACTGCTTTGATTAACGCCAGGGTAAAGCCAGGCGAAACCTGGGTCCAGTACGCTATACGATGGCGAAATTTGTGGTCGAGATGCGAGCAACGCATTGAGGAAGCACCCGCAGTGGGTATGTTCGTGGGAACCCTAGACCCCCACGCAACTATCTCCCAGTTTATGATGTTCTTTAAGCCAACCACATTCCAGGCTTTAATCGACAAGTTGGCTCAGATGGACCAGATGGGTCATAGGCCACCTCCTCCGAAGTCGGAACCTCGGAATGATAAGGGTAAAGGAAGAGCAACCTTTGTCGCGAACGCCCAACAGCAGCCTGACGCCCCGAAATCGGCAGATCAATTGGAAGAAAGACGCCGATATTATAACGAAAAGATGAAGCGTCCCTACTCGTTCCCACGAGACAAGACAAAACGGTTATTTGAGCTGGCAATACGCAACAGACTTATCAACCTCCCGAATCCAAGGCGACCGCCACAACCCACCGAGGTGAATAACCCCAACTATTGCCCTTACCATCAGACGGTAAGCCATCCGATTGAAGATTGCTTCGTCTTCAAAGGATGGATCGAAGATCAATACCTTCAGGGGAAGTTTGTACTGTCCGAAAAGTGGAAGGTGAACCCGCCACAACCACATACTCCTAAAAAGACGGACACATCGGGGGCAACCTGCTCCTTTATCGAAGAAATTCCGTGGGAGGTCGTGCTATCAACGAAGACCAAAAGGATGCTGAGAGACCTTCACGCGTGCCCTGCAATCGAATGGAAGGACCCTCTTGAACCTCGAATTATCGAAGGAGCAGTGAAGCCCCGCGCAACTACGAAGACTGCTGACAAGGGCCCAAATACTCACGCCCAGCCGTCAAAAGCTTCGAAGAAAAAGAAGAAGAAATCCAAGAAGCCCGCGAAGCTTGGAGACGAGCGAACAAACTTGCAGAAGCAAATCGACGCGCTGGAAGAATATAATCAGAAGGCGCGAACTCCTGTCACACTGCAAGAGTTCCTCAGCCACATCTTTCAAGAGGACGATGATAGAGAGAACTCGTCGGATGAATCCGAGGGATATGCGGCAAGTTGCAACATGATCTCCCACTCGTTTACCGATGATGAGAAAACTCCAAGCACTAAGAAGCTGAAGGCGGAGCCCGAACCAGAGCGTGCGAGGCTGACAACTGATATGATCAATGCCTTCCTAGACGAGATTCGTCTAAAAAGTAAAGCAGATCAGGAGCGTGAGATGGCAGCATCAGGAAGAACCAAATGCGGGCGACTGAACGAAGGAATTGAACTACCCCTGCCAGAACGAAAGGTATCCGAGATGGACAAGAAGATATTCAAGACAAGGAAAAGGTTCGCCAAAGCCATGTCAATGGGAATGAGGCTACCACCCTCAGAAGGAAACACACACAATGGGGCTGAGAAGCACCCCGATTACTGTGCATATCATCGGAAAGTCTCACGCCCCACAGAGGAGTGCGACGCCTTTAAGATATGGTGGCAAGGATATGTTGCTCGTCGGCAACATTTCAAACGCATGAAACGCAAGAGCCGTCGGGAGCAAAGAAGCGCCGTTGACGGGCCCAACAGAATTACTGGCAACTGTTATATGGCTCATGCCGAGGGGTCGCAAGTCCTCACCTTTGGGAGCGACTCTGACGAAGAAGTGACTCTGGGCCTTCTCTTTGAAGAATCCGCGCTAAGGAAAGATGAGGAATCCGAAGCCTGCGGAAACACTCAGCTGCACAATCGCACACTCCCGGAAAAGAATCTCGGGCCTACGAACAGAAAAGATAAGGGAAAGGAAAAGGTCACTGAAGATATCACTTTGGATGACCAAGTCGCGAAAGAACTGGCTGCCAAAGACCCTCCTAGGAGGAGTAAAGTGGACTATAACATCCTCGCGCATCTAAGGAAGCTACCTTCTCAGCTCAGCATTCTCGACGCCCTCCTATTATCAAAAGAAGCACGGGACTCACTAATTAAGGCACTACAAGAACCTGAGCAATTCCAAGCCTTTCTCGCCACCGAAAAGATGAAGGACGAACTGGAAGAAGTGCATACGGCCGACGTCACTTTCGGTGATGAAGACCTCCTTCTCGGGACGTGCGACCATAACCGTCCCCTATATGTCTCTGGGTACTGCCATGACATCAAGATAGGCAAGATCCTGGTGGATAACGGATCCTCCGTTAATCTCCTTAATGTTCGGGTGTTGAAAGAAATCTGCATGAGTGTGCAGCATCTCGCTCGGGACAAAATTACTATCTCCGGTTTCGATTCACAATCGTCACGGACTCTTGGATCTGTGATACTAGCGTTACGCTTCGGGCTTCTCGTCACAGACATCAAATTCCATGTCATTGACACAAAGACCTGTTACAATGCCTTGCTCGGCCGTCCTTGGTTACACGAGTACAACATCGTCCCTTCTACACAACATCAGTGTATGAAGTACTTTAAAGATGGTTTCGAGTATACTGTAACGGGTGAGCTGAACCCATTTTCCGTGAACGAAGTCCGCAAATACGAGGATGCGAAATACTTTTTGCCAGACTTTGAAGATACAGAAAGGTGTCACGACTCGGAGAACAAGGCCGCCGCCACCATCCCTGTTTTCGGAAGCGATACCGAAGAAGAAGAAGAGATAGTTTATACGGGGCCAGCTCAACGCAACAACCGGAGGACGCCCATCCCCATACTGGTCTTCGGAAGTGATTCGGAAGATGAGGTCAATGCCGTATTCTCCAATAGGCTTTCAATACAAGCACCTCCTGGCGATGACCATAACTTGCAGATCACCATGGTACCTCGAGAACACTACAAGGACCTCGACACGCTTCAAGCTCACAGTGTGCAAGAGCTGCAAACGTTTTGCGTCCCCCCCAGGCGAAAGGGTGAGAAGATGATCCTATTTTATCGATCCTCAGAGTCGAAAGTAGAGAAAGAGATCTGGCACGGCGTAGATGCTACATGTGACAGACTCCAGCCCATCCGTTTGCCCAGATACTATACAAATGGATTAAAGAAGCTATTGAAGCACCAAGGGGTACCCTTAAAACAAACTGTTCAACAGGCTCGGTTTTACAACAGGATTTGGGATGTCCCTGGAACCCAACGCAAATTGCCTAATGGGAAAATGGAGACACTCGGGCTTGGATACGCGAGAACCGGAAAACGAGAACGAGCTCATAACAGCTACGCTATATATACCTTTGATGAAGAAGAGGACGCCCTGTCAGGAGATGCCAACCCCTCATCAAAACCAGACCACGCGATTGAGGCGTCAAGTCCGTCATTTCTAGAACGAATGGACAAGCCCATCAGGAAAGTGGGTCAGAAAGGTCGGGAAGACCCCAACCACGAAATGGCCATCTACGAGAAGGCCAGGACGCAACGTCTATTTCAACAGGCTGCGAAAGGCAAGAATGCTCATCCTTGTCAACCCATCATGCGAAAGGCCCGACGCGGAGACGGAAATAAGTCGAGAAGCGGAAAAAAGAGCCGACAACAACGACGTAGGATTAGAGGGTTACGAGGTCGAGTACTGCACAGCCCGGATTCGCCCTTCATAGAAAAGATGAGTCGAGCGTACTCCTTCCCCCGAGACAAGACGGAAAGGTTACTCAAGTTCGCCCTAAAACATCAGATGATCGCGCTTCCGGAGTCTAAACACCCTGAGCAAGCTAATAAGGCCTCTCGCTCGGGCTATTGCTCTTATCACCGAGCCGCAGGACATCCTACCGAAGACTGCTTCACCTTCAAGAACTGGGTCGAGGACCAGTACCGACGGGGCAGATTCGCTTTGTCCAACAGCTGGAGGGTAACGCCGCCACGAAAGCACGAGTCCAAGGCCGCAAGGGCGGAGCCGGATCCGCCTCGGCCCCGGGAGTGTATTCGCACCTGTTATACGATTGCGATAGACAACCCTCCCCGGTGCTTCGAAAACAGCGATGATGAGGTTATCTCAGAATTCCCGCCTGCTCCGAAAGAACTGGAAGACGGTATACATACTACTGCAGATAACCTCAGGAAGATTGAGTTGGGATCGGCAGAGGACCCGCGACCAACATTTGTCAGCGAGCTACTCTCTGAAGAAAGGGTGGCCGCGTTAAAAAACGTGCTTCTACGACATAAAGACTGCTTCGCATGGAACTACTCTGAGATGCCAGGATTAGATCCGGAGGTTGCCGTGCATAAATTAGCAATATCCCCGGATATCAAGCCAGTCAAGCAAGCGCCAAGGAGGATGCGACTCGAGTTGGAGATGAGCATCAACGCCGAAGTCAAAAAACTAATCGATTCTGGATTTATCCAAGAAGTACAATATCCCGATTGGATCGCCAATATCGTCCCGGTGATGAAGAAGAATGGGACGGTGCGTATATGCGTGGATTTCAGGGATCTCAACAAAGCCTGTCCAAAAGATGATTTCCCGGTGCCGGTAACCGAGCTAATGATAGATAACACGTCTACTCACGAGATCTTCTCCTTTATGGATGGTTCTTCAGGATACAATCAGATAAAAATGCATCCCGAAGACCAGAAGCACACCGCTTTCCGGACCCCTTTGGGTGTATTCTGCTACAGGGTTATGCCCTTCGGTCTAAAGAATGCCGGCGCTACCTATCAAAGGGCTATGACAAAGATCTTCGACGACCTCATACATGACATCGTCGAGTGCTATATCGATGACCTCGTAGTAAAGAGCATGTCATACGAAGAGCATTTAAACCACTTGGAGACTGTGTTTCAACGCCTCCGGCGATACAATTTGAAAATGAATCCCCTCAAATGCGCGTTTGGAGTCTCTTCGGGAAAATTCCTGGGATTCGTCATCCGACACCGGGGTATTGAGATAGATCCGTCAAAGATTAAAGCGATCATGGAAATGCCTCCGCCAAGAACCCTCAAACAGTTGCGGTCTCTCCAAGGGAAGCTCGCATACATCCGGCGATTTATCGCAAATCTTTCAGGCAAATGCCGCCCCTATAGTCACCTGATGAAGAAGGGAACCCCTTTCGTCTGGGATCAAAAATGCCAAGGTGCACTAGACGAGATCAAGCAGTACTTGCAGAACCCGCCGGTATTGGCCGCGCCAGTCAAGGGAAAACCCCTCATTCTTTATACAACCGCCCTCGAAGGTTCCTTAGGCGCATTATGGGCACAAGAGAACGATCAGGGGAAAGAGAGAGCACTCTACTACTTAAGTCGAGTTCTACTGGGGGCAGAAAACAACTACTCTCCCATTGAAAAACATTGCTTGGCGTTAATCTTCGCGATAACAAAGCTCAGGCACTATGCGTTGGCACACGAAGTCTGCCTCATCTCGAAGGTGGACCCTCTTAAATATCTGATGTCAAAAGCCATATTGACGGGACGACTCGCTAAATGGGCCCTACTCTTGATGGAGTTCTCGGTAACGTACCAACCTCTCAAGGCGGTGAAAGGCCAGGCCATTGCCGATTTCCTCGCCGAGCACCCGATACCGGCCGATTCTCCTCTGAACTGTGCTTTGCCGGACGAGCATGCATTTGATGCGATTGGCAGCGGTAGCACGCGATGGGAACTCTATTTCGATGGAGCGTCCTCCGTAAAGAAACAGAAACAGGGTATCCCAATGATCAAATCGGGGATAGGCCTCATCTTTGCAACTCCACAAGGAGGGATAATGCGCTTCGCCTTCTCCTTAACAGAGCCGAGGACAAACAATGAAGCTGAATACGAAGCTCTGATAGCGGGCCTCGAAATCGCCATCGACTTGGGAATTGAAGACCTCCTTATATATGGGGATTCTCAGCTGGTCGTTAGCCAAGTTAATGGTGACTACCAAACGTGCAAGCCGGAGTTGGTGAGATACGGAGAAAAGGTGCAACAACTGTTGACCCAGATTCCCTCTTATACTTTGGAAAATATACCGCGCGCGGAGAACAGCAAAGCAGACGCGCTGGCCAAACTTGCTAAAGAACTGGCTGACGAGAACCTCGATGATGTCAGAATCGTGGTACAAAGCCGTCGAGTGCTCACCCCGGCAGAACTATCTCCGGAACTACATAAAGAGGGAGCGACTGAGCAGACGACCCTACAAATAAAAGAGAAGGCCGAGGACTGGAGGGAAGTCTTCATAGACTACTTTAAGTCCCGCCGAATGCCCAAAGAAGCATCCGCAAGACATCAGCTCGTGAAACGAGCTCTATCTTTCGCTTTCGTCAACGATACTCTATACAAAAGATCACTTGATTCTCTATGGCTGAGATGCTTAGGGCCTGACGAAGCAGAAAAAGTCGTTCAGGAAGTTCATGACGGACTTTGCGGTTCTCACCAAGCAGGCCCAAAGATGAAGTTAAAAATTAAACGGATGGGTTACTACTGGCCCACAATGATCCAGCACTGCCTCGAGTACGCGAAGCAATGCCACTCGTGCCAGATTCATGGTGACTTTATCCACCAACATCCAAATCCACTACACCCAACGGTGGCCAGCTGGCCATTCGAAATGTGGGGAACTGACATAGTCGGCCCCATTGAGCCGGCATCATCTCGGGGACACCGTTTTATCCTGGCGACTACTGATTACTTCTCCAAATGGGCAGAAGCAATACCATTGAGGGAAGTGAAGACGGAGAATATCCTCCATTTCTTCAAGACGCACGTCATTTATCGGTTTGGAACCCCACGGCGGATTATCTCCGATAACGGGCCAGCCTACAGAAGCCATAAGATTAGCCGCTTCGCGCAGCAGCACAATATAGACTGGAGGTATTCTTCAGTTTACAACCCACGAGCTAACGGTCTGGCCGAGGCCTTCAATAAGACCTTGACGAAGATCATAAAAAAGACCGTTTCCCGGAATAAGAGAGACTGGCACGAGAGGCTGCAAGAAGCCCTTTGGGCTTATCGAACTACACTCAAGACGGCCACGAACACAACGCCGTACGCGTTGGTATTTGGGACGGAAGCAGTGCTCCCCCTCGAGATAGAGTTACCCTCTTTACGAGTGGCAATCCACCATGAACTGACTGACGAAGAAAATGCTCATCTTCGACTTGAGGAGCTTGATGCCCTCGACGAAACCCGACTCATAGCGCAACAACATCTAGAAGCCCACAAAGCAAAGATGACGCGCTCGTACGAAAGATTGACCAGGCCAAGGGCATTCCGCCAAGGCGAACTCGTGCTGGTAGTCAAAAAACCTATGATCCCCAATCGTGCCAAGCGGGGAAAATTCGAGCCAAACTATGAAGGCCCGTACATCATAGACCAGGTTTACCAGGGTGGAGCCTATCTACTCGTGGACATGCACGGTGAAAGGCCTTTCAGGCCAATAAATGGCCGCTTCTTGAAGAAATACTACGCTTAGTGAGCCACAGCCTGGGTCAACGGTAGATGACGACGACTATGTCCGCTCGCTATCTTCCTAGGCTCAGACTTTACAAGCAGTAGCTGACCCTCCCATATCAAGGGACCGAAACGTCCTTAAACTATCAAGGGACCGAAACGTCCTTAAACTATCAAGGGACCGAAACGTCCTTAAACTATCAAGGGACCGAAACGTCTTTAAACTATGAACGGACCGAAACGTCCTTAAACTATCAATGGACCGAAACGTCCTTAAACTAGCGACGGACTGAAACGTCCTTAAACTAATGACGGACCGAAACGTCCTTAAACTAGCGACGGACCGAAACGTCCTTAAACTATCAATGGACCGAAATGTCTTTAAATTAACGACGGACCGAAACGTCCCTAAACTACTACCGCAGCATCCTTAGGCTGACGAGATAAAAAAAAAAAAAAAAAAACGGTATGTCCACAAGCAAAATGGGCACGGATGAAAACCCGAAAGGGCTCCGTGAGTAAAAACAGCAGGACTACTGGCGAGTGTTTGTGAAAACCCGAAAGGGCGCAACCTCGTTAAAAGACACTTATAGGGTCCTCTTGACCTTGTAAGAAGAAACCACCTGCGTGAGATCCTTACGACTCACAAAGGAGCAACACACTTAGGGATCCTTACGATTCCTAAGGAGAAAATACACTTACGAGATCCTCACGACTCGTAAGGAGAACTCTCTTATGGGACCCTCACGGCTCATAAGATTTGAAAGTCTTAAGTTACAGAGACCTAAACCTGTTCTTAAGCAAATCCTCCACAACCTCCGACATTGCCCTACAAGCGGCTCGGACTGACCCTTGTATACAATCCACGGGCGCGAATAAACATTTCCCTAAACAAAGTCCCACCCGTGACTGGGGATATATCCATATGGTGAACGACCCTTGTAAGTCCTCTCGACTTATAAGGAGAAAATCCTCTTTGTAAGATCCTTACGACTTACAAGAGAACATGCACTTAAGAATCCCCACGATTCTTAAGGAGAGAACACACTTGCAAGATCCTCACGACTTGTAGGGAGAAACACCTTTGTGAGACCCTTACGGCTCATGAAATCAAAAGCCTTGGTCAACAGAACCCTTAACCCTGTTTGCTAAGCCACCTTTGTCCAAACGTCGACAGAGGCCAATGACGATTCGCCCCTGGTAAACATTCCAGACAAAATGGCCGAAATGATGGGACAACTTGCAATAAAAAGAA
Source organism: Agapanthus africanus (assembly GCA_030015575.1). Taxonomy (NCBI): domain Eukaryota; kingdom Viridiplantae; phylum Streptophyta; class Magnoliopsida; order Asparagales; family Amaryllidaceae; genus Agapanthus; species Agapanthus africanus. The sequence continues at coordinate 174,765,479 of JASDDO010000024.1, forward strand.
GCAAGCAAAGTCTTGGCGGTTCACAGATAACTTAGTGATCGCCACCGTGGCATTCGTCTCGATACAACAGACGCGATACCGGCAAATGAAGCGAAGGCCAAATTCCTAGCTTCATCGTCCCGACGACACAACATCAAGCGAAACGGAACGGCGGCAACCCCAAGTTCCATGACTCGGCGACACATATCGCCAAGAGTCAACCCCCATCCCGTGAAATGCGGATACAATCAGCAAACTTCCTGGTTACGTGGAAAGCGGATAATGTCACTCTTTGACCCCGTGGAAAACGTCCAGAGCGGATCCTGGTCCTCGCAGAGCATGGCAGTGAACCCATGTGAAGCATCCAGAGCGGAGCCTAGTCATCGCCTAACGCGGCAGTAAACCCGTGTGAAGCATCTAGTGCAAACTTCCTGGTTACGTGGAAAGCGGATAATGTCACTCTTTGACCCCGTGGAAAACGTCCAGAGCGGATCCTGGTCCTCGCAGAGCATGGCAGTGAACCCATGTGAAGCATCCAGAGCGGAGCCTAGTCCTCGCCTAACGCGGCAGTGAACCCGTGTGAAGCATCTAGTGCAAACTTCCTGGTTACGTGGAAAGCGGATAATGTCACTCTTTGACCCCGTGGAAAACGTCCAGAGCGGATCCTGGTCCTCGCAGAGCATGGCAGTGAACCCATGTGAAGCATCCAGAGCGGAGCCTAGTCCTCGCCTAACGCGGCAGTAAACCCGTGTGAAGCATCTAGTGCAAACTTCCTGGTTACGTGGAAAGCGGATAATGTCACTCTTTGACCCCGTGGAAAACGTCCAGAGCGGATCCTGGTCCTCGCAGAGCATGGCAGTGAACCCATGTGAAGCATCCAGAGCGGAGCCTAGTCCTCGCCTAACGCGGCAGTGAACCCGTGTGAAGCATCTAGTGCAAACTTCCTGGTTACGTGGAAAGCGGATAATGTCACTCTTTGACCCCGTGGAAAACGTCCAGAGCGGATCCTGGTCCTCGCAGAGCATGGCAGTGAACCCATGTGAAGCATCCAGAGCGGAGCCTAGTCCTCGCCTAACGCGGCAGTGAACCCGTGTGAAGCATCTAGTGCAAACTTCCTGGTTACGTGGAAAGCGGATAACGTCACTCTTTGACCCCGTGGAAAACGTCCAGAGCGGATCCTGGTCCTCGCAGAGCATGGCAGTGAACCCGTGCGAAGCATCCAGAGCGGAGCCTAGTCCTCGCCTAACACGGCAGTGAACCCGTGTGAAGCATCTAGTGCAAACTTCCTGGTTACGTGGAAAGCGGATAACGTCACTCTTTGACCCCGTGGAAAACGTCCAGAGCGGATCCTGGTCCTCGCAGAGCATGGCAGTGAACCCGTGCGAAGCATCCAGAGCGGAGCCTAGTCCTCGCCTAACACGGCAGTGAACCCGTGTGAAGCATCTAGTGCAAACTTCCTGGTTACGTGGAAAGCGGATAACGTCACTCTTTGACCCCGTGGAAAACGTCCAGAGCGGATCCTGGTCCTCGCAGAGCATGGCAGTGAACCCGTGCGAAGCATCCAGAGCGGAGCCTAGTCCTCGCCTAACACGGCAGTGAACCCGTGTGAAGCATCTAGTGCAAACTTCCTGGCTACGTGGAAAGCGGATAACGTCACTCTTTGACCCCGTGGAAAACGTCCAGAGCGGATCCTGGTCCTCGCAGAGCATGGCAGTGAACCCGTGTGAAGCATCCAGAGCGGAGCCTAGTCCTCGCCTAACACGGCAGTGAACCCGTGTGAAGCATCTAGTGCAAACTTCCTGGTTACGTGGAAAGCGGATAACGTCACTCTTTGACCCCGTGGAAAACGTCCAGAGCGGATCCTGGTCCTCGCAGAGCATGGCAGTGAACCCGTGCGAAGCATCCAGAGCGGAGCCTAGTCCTCGCCTAACACGGCAGTGAACCCGTGTGAAGCATCTAGTGCAAACTTCCTGGTTACGTGGAAAGCGGATAACGTCACTCTTTGACCCCGTGGAAAACGTCCAGAGCGGATCCTGGTCCTCGCAGAGCATGGCAGTGAACCCGTGCGAAGCATCCAGAGCGGAGCCTAGTCCTCGCCTAACACGGCAGTGAACCCGTGTGAAGCATCTAGTGCAAACTTCCTGGTTACGTGGAAAGCGGATAACGTCACTTTTTGACCCCGTGGAAAACGTCCAGAGCGGATCCTGGTCCTCGCAGAGCATGGCAGTGAACCCGTGCGAAGCATCCAGAGCGGAGCCTAGTCCTCGCCTAACGCGGCAGTAAACCCGTGTGAAGCATCTAGTGCAAAATTCCTGGTTACGTGGAACGTGGATAACGTCACCCTTTGACCCCACGGAAAACGCCCAGAGCGGAGCCTGGTCCTCGCCAAGCACGGCAGTGAACCCGTGTGAAGCATCCAGAGCAAACACCGGACTGTGGAGTCCTTAAAATCCACGGACTATGACGTCCTTAACCTCGACCGCGATGTCTTAAAACTAACGATCAACCACCCCTATTCCTTACAGATCTTTGCCTCGGTTTAAGGGTACATCTCTTCACTCCTTTGATGCCTGGCGTTGTAATTCCTCAACGTCTTCAAAGAGGTGACGGGTCCCTGCAACCAAACGTCGGACTGTGGAGTCCCTAAATCCACGGACTATGAGGTCCTTAACCTTGACCGTGATGTCTTAAAACTAACATCGGACTGTGGAGTCCCTAAATCCACGGACTATGAGGTCCTTAACCTTGACCGTGATGTCTTAAAACTAACATCGGACTGTGGAGTCCTTAAATCCACGGACTATGAGGTCCTTAACCTTGACCGCGACGTCGTTAAACTACGATACCTGGAGAAACCCCTGACTTCGTAGAACACGGACAAGGGTAACCGCATCCGGCGCTTACAAGTCCTCACGGCTGGGAGAAAAACTCTTTATGAGATCCTCTTAGCTCATAAGATGTAAAAGTCTCAGGAAACAGATCTTAACCCTGAATCCTGAGCCATTGCTGTCCTGCAAGGAAATCAAGATAGGATATCCGCAGAATGCATTCAACAAAAAGGGGACACGTCATTGAGAAGAAAAATTGTACCTTTTATTCATAAACCAAAATGGATACAAAATACAATTCATGAAAGAAACAAAAAGGGAAGATACCCTTATTCATGAGTATGTACAAAAAATAGAAGAAAAGATACAAGTCCTTAAGCCGGTGGGCGGTGCAGCAATTTCACCAGCTCGTCATTTTGTTGTTGAGCCACGGCTTCATGACGCAGGATCTCCAGAAGACGAACCTCCGCCTGAGCTTGTTGGGCCTGATATGAAGCGAGCCGAGCTTCAAGCTCTTTCTCAGTGGCTTTATGAGCCTCGACCCTCTCACGAGTGAACGTGGCGGCTTTGTCGAGAGCCACCACCTCTTTGATGGACTCCTGAAGCACCCGCCAGAGTTCATACGCTTTGTTGGCCTTGGTGATAAGGGTAGCGCGAAGCTCGCTCAGCGCCTTGGAAGCTAGCTCCCTCTCTGAAAATTTACGGCCGAGCCTTTTTTTCGCATAACGATACGTTCGCTATGTGACCACGTAAGCTCACTTTCGTGACCACGGCCTCGCAAACATGACATTTACAAGACCGTATAAGTAGGCTTTCAGCCGACGGGAATAGTCGATCTAAAACGCTCTCATATCACCTGACGCGAAAGGCAACAAGAAAGATTTCCAACATATTTCAAGCATGCGCTCGCAATCATATGAGTATTCAAAAAAATAGTAATAGCATTTGCAATTGCATGAACATTCATAATGCCCAAAAAGGGGTCTGACGTGCAGGAAAGTGATGATAGCATTTGCAATTAAAGAAAGTTCTCATAAAAAAAAAAATCCAAAGTTCATTTATGCAAGCGGAAACATGCATACTAGTACCAAGCCTACATCGAAGTTCTGCATAAAGCATAAAAAGGGAGAGACTAATTTAAAAATGTTCTACGCTAACGAAAAAGGTCACCAAACGTGGGATCAACGGCACAGGGGTTAACGAAGCAAAGGACAAAATTCTCCATCTCTCTCTCTGCTCTCTCCAGCACATCGAAGCGACGGTTCGCACGAGGAGTCGCTCCCCACCGATTGGCGCCGTGTTCGTCCGCGAAAGCAGACATAATAGCTCGCCGGGCCTTGATCTGGCCCAGCATATGAATTGAGCAATCCTTCAAAGCCTGAGTAATCAGGCAAGCTTCATGAAAGCCCTCGAGCTTCTCTTCCGCCGCATCAAGCATCGCCAGGGTCATCTCTGCTGGGTGAGGAGGGATGTTGGCAAGCACAGCCGCGAGAATCATCCGGAGCCAGAGAGAACCCATCGGGAGAGGAGACCCCCTACGGATCGAGAGTTCATGCACGGCTGAGTCGCATTCGTTGTCGGTAAGGAGGGGATCCACCAACCGAGCGGCAAAGCGGGGGATCATCTCCTCGATAGGCACTTCCCATGGCTGTCGACGAGCGTGTGGGCGGTTGCAGGCCATAGCGCTCAGATACTCCTCAAATTAAATCACGTCGATATGGAAATGAATTTCTCTGTGAGGAGAAAATAGGCTATGGCCTCAAGAATATAAAGAAGTGCATTAAGTGCTATGCACGGAAAATCTTGCATGCGAAAGACGTTTCCAAGGCCCAAAAAGGAAAGGCATCGAAAATCAAGGAGAAATAACTATTTCCAAGGCTCCTTTTATGCACCTGATAATGCGCGCTAAAAAGGCGGCATGGAAAGTTTTGTAAACAATCGCATCAAGAGATCTCACGCGTAGAACACGTGAGGCCCAAACCTACTGTGCATTTAAAAGAAAGAATATGGAGTGGTACCCTGCATATTAAAGCACGAGCGACAATAGTAACAGAATAATAAGATTTCAGAAAAAAAAAAAAATATGCAAACACACAGAGGCATAATAAAGCTTATCATCCAGACTTCAAGAAAGCGATACAAAATAAAAGAAAAACTTTTACAATGGTAAGGCTTCAGATGCGGGGCATGGATTGAGAAAATTGAAATTAACTTTATCCAAGACCTTCCAAGCATTTCGAACCTCCCGAGTATGCTTTCTCTCACGGTCACAAGCATCGGGATCCCCGCGGATGTCCTCTACCCTCCGGTAGGCGCCCAATATGGCTGATTGTTGAAAAAGCTGATGAAGGAGATCAATGAGATCATCCCGCCTCCTCTTTGAGATCAAGCCCATAAGGTACACTGAATGCACCTTATCCTCGGCAATGTCTAAGTCCCCGAGCGGTATGCCGGCGCAAAAGAGGGGAAGCGCCTCCTGGATCGCCAGCACGATCAGCCTCAGAAGAGAAGAGCGACGGGGGAGTAGCCTGTGATTGTACTCGTCAAAGCGGCCCATGATCTCGGCGCACTGAGCATCAGTGAATTCCTGGTTCTGACTGCGGCCCAGTGCACGAATATTCCCGTATGAAATGATTTCGTCAAGACGATACAGATGGGCGTCCATGATACCTGAAATAAAAGTCACGAAAATCATTACAAAACCGCCCTTTCATTAATTACCAGAGGAACAGCCTCGGGCCAAGAGACCCCAAGGAGCCTCTGGGTGAAGAAACTGAGTTCTTCATAAGAATTAAATTCCTTATCAGGAAAAAGGGAATTAAAATTCCCAGGAATAATTTTGATGGAATTAAAGTCCAGGGAGTTGAAACGCTGTCATCGTCCCCCTAAAGATCACCTAAACCCTAAGAGATCTACAGTTCGAAAGACAAGTGGTTTCCTGTTCTTATGAAAAAACTTGGGTTCTTTGTGAAACCCTTAACGCGGATTTAAAATCCAAAGAGTTCTTTTAAGGACGAAGGCGCTCTGGCCGTTCAACATTATTACCTGAGGAAAAGGGATCCGTTGACAGAGTTAAACTCTGGAAAATTTTGAAAACAGAGAACTAAGCTCTGGAAACGAGAATTAAATTCTCAAAGAGGAAATTCTCAGAGGAAGAAGATGAGCAAAGTGAAGGCCCCTATGAAGAGACAGCGGTATTTATAGAAAACAGTGAAAACGTTTCGTCTCCCCAGATCCCTAGAGGAATCCAACGGTCATAAGAGGTGACAGCGTTGCACTCACGTGCGGACACGTGAGAACAACGCTGTGGGGGCATTTGTTTCCTGATTTAAAATCAGGAAAGCTTCTGGGAAAAGCTTCAGAGGAGAGTCACGTGCTTACACGTGACTAGCGGTCACGTGTTGGCACGTGACACCTTAAAAGCATCATCAAGTCGAGTTCAGCCTCCTGACTACGCTGAAGAAAATGGGCTTCAGAAAGAGTCGCGTGCTCCCACGTGACCAGGGTCACGTGGCGACACGTGACATTTGAATACAAGCGTCGAAGACACACAAGTTCTCTGATCAAGTCAAGAAAAAGGATTCAGAAGAGGTCACGTGCTTCCACGTGACCAGGGTCACGTGTTGGCACGTGACGTTCAAGACAGTAGACTCGTTCTCCAGACGAACCAAGGAAAGAGAGTTCAAACAAGGGTCACGTGCTCACACGTGACCAAGAGTCACGTGGTGGCACGTGACGCTTAAGCAACAATCAGAAGAAAGGAAAAGGCTCATTCCAAAGGGGGTCACGTGCTCACACGTGACCATGGGTCACGTGGGCACACGTGACCGGCTTTCAAAGCCTTTTTTATCAACAGAATTAAATTCTGAGAGAAATGCAAATCTTTCCAAAGGAACGCAACTATATTCATCCAATCAAATTAAAGATTCGGAGGTCATTTATCTACGGAAAATCTCGGGTTTGGAAAGATTTCCCCCTTAAATCTAACCAAAATAACAAGGGAGAATCTCTGGATCTGAGATCCAACGGTGAATAAAATTCACCTAATAATCCAAAGGTCCAGAACGAATGAAGGATGCAAATCAAATCTCTCAATGAAGATTCGTCACAAAACTAACTGATTCAGCTGCCTCTCCTATAAATAGGGGCCAAGAGACACAAAAATGGGGATATACATGCGCAGAAAAGAGAAAAGAAAAAAGGAGGAGAGCTTTGATACTTTGAAAAGACTCGGATCTTCTGCAAAAAACCCTAGGTAAGAAAGAGGAAGCCTTTCGAAAGAAAGAGAATTTAATTCTCTATAGAGTTTAACTCTAATATATAAAACAGAAGAGCAAAGTTCTTCTCTCTTTGATAGAAGATCTGCAAAGTGCACATCTCCCCTTAAGGTTGAGAATTTAATTCTCAATGGGTCGAGATCCTGCCATGCAGATCCAAAACATAGAGAAAGAATGCAAACACGAGAATTTAATTCTCACAGAACTATAGGAATTTAATTCCTCTAAGATAAAAGTAGGGCTTGACCCTGTGTTATGGGAATTTAATTCCTTCAAAATAAAAAGGAGCAGGGTTTAACCCTAATTAAGAATTTAGTTCTGTTGAAACAATGGGAATCTAAGTCCCTTGATCATAATCTGACGGGAAACGGAAGTTTGATTCCTTAAAAAGGTTTTTTATTAGGGTTTAACCCTATTCAATTCTTCACATAAACGAGGAATCTAATTCCTACAGAAGGTTCAAGGATCGAAAGGGAAGTAGGAATTTAATTCCTTTGAAAATTAAAGCCAGAGGAATTTAATTCCTGAAAAGAAAGATCAACAGATCCTCTAGAAACTACATAGAGGCAGGGTCACGTGCTACCACGTGACCCCCCAAAACCCCTACAGAAAGCCCCTTTGAGGCAGCACCCCACGTGACCCACGTGACCCTCAGCAGAAGCCTTAACACAAAGGCATTTGAATGCCCATCACGTGACGGCACGTGATGCTATGAAGGAAATGATAATTTCAGCGGAACAAATGAAGGGAGGGCGCCCTCACGTGCTGCCACGTGACCCTTCTTGCCTTAGTGTTTAACACTAAAATTAAAACTCTCAAGCCCAATGTTAAAACACTGTCAAGTCTTAGCATTCAATGCTGACTAAAAAGCCTTATTGGCAGGATTCAACACCGATCCGTTTTAAGTGTTTAACACTAATTTGAAAAAGCCTTATTGCTGGTGTTTAACACCAATTATCTCTTAGTGTTGAACACTAACTCAACAGCCTTATTCCCAGTGTTCAACACTGATTGCTCTGAAGTGTTTAACACTAGGCTTTGGCCCAATTGGCTAGAGGGATAGAGGCAAATATTCTCCCTCAATGGACCAACAAAGAGTCAATATTCCAGACCTGACTGGACTTAGCCCAAGCTGGCCATAAGTCCTCAATTTGTGATTAACTGGGCCGGTAGGCTCATAACATAATTGATCAGTCTTGACCCAAATTGGGCCAAGGACCATTTAATCCATCTCGGTTCTAGGGTACATCTCTTCACTCCTTTGATACTTGGCATTGTAATCCCTCAATGTCTTCAAAGAGGTGACGGGTCCCGAAGACCATTCATGATATGGACTGTGGGGTCCTTAAACCCATGCATAATACAAAATTCCTGGTTACGTGGAACGTGGATAACGTCACTCTTTGACCCCACGAAAAACGTCCAGAGCGGATCCTGGTCCTCGCAGAGCACGGCAGTGAACCCGTGTGAAGCATCCAGAGCGGAGCCTGGTCCTCGCCTAGCACGGCAGTGAACCCGTGTGAAGCATCCAGAGCACATACCGGACTGTGGAGTCCTTAAACCCATGGACTATGACGTCCTTAACCTTGACCGAGATGTCTTTAAACTACCAACGGACCGCAATGTCCTTAAACTACCAACGGACCGCAATGTCCTTAAACTACCCACGGACCGCAATGTCCTTAAACTACCCACGGACCGCAATGTCCTTAAACTAGAACCATAGAGCCTCCATATGCTCTTTCGTCGGATCTAAACGGTCCCGTTTAAGTTGATCTTAGCCTCAAAGATGGCTAACGCGTCCTTAAACCTTCAAGCAGACTGGACTATGAATCCCCCTAATTAACTTTGGCTCGAGGGTACATCTCTGAACTCCTCTGACATCCGTCGTTGTAATCCTTCAACGTCGTCAGAGAGGTGACGGGTCCCAACGGCCACATAGGCGATGGACCGCCACGTCCCTAAACTGGAACAATGGAGTTCAAACACTCCTTTGTCGGATCTAAACAATCCCGTTAAGTTGATCTTAGTCACAAAGTTAGACTAACGTATCCTTAACAAACGTTTGAGTTGATCTTAGCCTCAAGCATGGCTGACGTATCCTCAAACCAAACCCCCAAACCCAAATTTAAGATAATGCGGATTTGGACTAGTCCATGCCCTACGGGCGACGACATAACTCAGTCTCCGTAAACGATCCACGGGCAATGAAACATAAAACAAGAACACACGACACGAAGTGACCATCTGGAGAAGGAGAAAGTTGTTACCGCAAAGCGGTAGCGTAATTAACTGCAGGGGCTTGCGCCTGCAGGGAAGAGCGTCCCCACAATCAAAAACCCCTCGAACGAGGGGGAATCTGACGAAGTCTGCTACATCGGACGCATCCGTCTAGACCTCTGATTTATGGCGCCATGGATCGAATTGGCATCTTCAGGAGAGGTGGACGGATAGCACCAATTAGCATCTGCCCCGAATTTCAGGCGGGACGGCCCAACGTCTCGGCCGCCATTCGGAGGGGAACATCCTTTATATCAATTTGTTGGACGATACAATAATGCTTTAGCATCTCGTCGAGCAAAAGAAGAACAAGAAGACACTTAGCACTTAAGAACAGTGCCGGAAACTAAACATATGCATGAATTGGAAGCGCATGTGGCTAAGGTATACACAAGAAATATATTTCGTATCTTTCAAGAGGAGTTCAAAAGTGTGTTGTTGTGTCATCATGTTGATGATCTTATAGAAGGGTCAATCACATCTTATAATGTGACTTTTAAAGTTAAAGGAAAGACGGGTACTCGTTATGTGAAGTGTAATATGGAATATCATACTTTCTTATGTTCTTGTGCAAAGTTCAAGATGGAAGGATTGATTTGTAAGCATATATTGCATATCATGATGCAAAAGTATGATATGGAAAAGATTCCGGAATTCTATATTCTTTCAAGATGTACACTTAAGGCTAGACATAGCACAACACATGGTATAAGTAGTTCAAGAAACATAGGTAACGGTGGAAATGGTGGCTTTGACAAAGTTATTGAGAAGGTGTCACAAGATCGAAGATTTTATAACATTGCTATTAAATCGGTGAATAATTTAGGAAATAATGTGACAAGATTAGTACAACAAATACAAATCCAGTTAATGCGCCATCCAGCCAAGTGGGCTCTTGCGGTGCTATATCGGCCCATATAACTATTAAAGACCCTAAGAAAGTGTCTCGTAAAGGGCATCCAGCAAAGACATCGAGGATTCCATCTAGAATTCATGTGTCACAAGCACAAGCACAATCAACAAGCCGGACTTGTAGCACATGTCATGAAAAGGGGCACGACATGAGAACTTGTATGAAGAATGAGGTAATAGTTTAATTTTAGTGATAAAGTCATATCTATATTAATTTAATCTTAAGTTTGTTAACATGCCTAATTTTATTGTAGGATAATTCTATTTCAGGTGTTACAGAGTAAATATCATTGGGATTATCGTTTTGTTTTTACTAAGGAGGTATTTGAGCTTTTGTTGAATGCAAAAATCAGTTCTACTTTGATTTTTAACGTCTTTTAATGTCTTTCTTGTTGCATGTTTCAGGAGTTGCTTAAAGATGGAAAGAATCGAGTGTTGAAACAAAGCAGAAAACAAGCTTAATCGTTAGAGTACTCTTGAAACTGTTTAAATGTTTTGGTTATAAACTGTTGCTGAAAGCATATGCTGAAATTTTGTATTAGAAGTGTTCGATTTTGTTAAACTTCGAATGAATGCTTGTTGTTATAAAACAGGAAGTTTATATTTAAATTGAAGTTCTCATTTCAGCATAGTTAGTTTGTTCCATTGTTTATTAGATTCAAATATATAGTAGTTTGTATGTCACGCCCCGCTTCCCAGAGTGCGCTAAGGTCGGCACGTGACAAAGCCAACCATGCTACCTGTAGATAGGAAATATCCTTCCACGGTCACATTACGGCTGTAGAGATATCAAGAATAATAAACAACTATCTAATACATGTCCATAAGCCAGAATAAAGGGTCATGAAATAAAATAATGCGGAAGCAAAAGATTCAAATACAATAATCTGGAATGTACGTCCCAAATACGGGCTCACATCAGGAATGAAAAATACTGAAAGGAAACTAAACTAAACTAATAACAGGTCCTCACTGCTCGGCCTGTTGATCAAAATACTCCTGGACTGCCAGCGAGAAGGATAAGGGATCTGGGCCATGCAAAACCCAGACGTCAGTGCATCATAATATCAATAATTCTAAACAAGCAGGATATAATGAGACATGCAAGCATGAAATATAAACAGTAACAAGTTATCAGGAAATAAGCAGTAACATGAGTATAGATCAGTGAACAGGATATATACAGGTGAAGTGCAGTGAGTAGTCTAAACTGTGCTATAGGATTATCTACTCTAAAGTTATTCGAAATCAATTAATGTAATCCTCATCGTAACCCATCGGTCTATGCCCCGTTCATTCCCCACGGGACCACGGTAAAATGATATAATAGACTGTGAGTCTATGTCCCGTTCATTCCCCACGGGACCATGGTAAAAGGATAATAGCCCTTTGAGTTACGTTCGGCTACATTCTTGATTTCCCCATACCCCCAAGTTATGTGTTCAAGTCAGGTATTGATAAATCTGGAGTTAATACCAATACAAGATCAAGCAGGTACAGGTTAGTATAAATAGACAACAGGAAATGTCCGTAGGGACAACAGGTCAAGATTGTCGGCATTAGAAATAAGATCAGGTATCAAGTCAAGGAGTAGTATATCAGGTCATGTCAGGTAGTGTTTATGTACCAAGTCATGTCAAATAGTGTATCAGGTCGTGCCAAGTAGTGTACAGGTATCAAGTGGGTGTTCATAATCAAACTGTAGTAAGCATGGGTGCACAAAATCAAGTATGGAGTACTAATATAACAATAAAATGAGATAATGTGACATGGTACGCAAATAGATATAAGATCAATGATATGGATGCACAATTATCAATTAGGGTTACATTTATAGTTCTAATCTAATTAGGATGCACTTTATTAACATGGGGTGTTAAAACATCAGTATTATATATTGATGTGATCTGTAGATGCAGCTATATGTATATTATATGATAAACGGGTAACATTTTATTTATATGGATGCGTAAAACTATACCTAGCATGTAGCAAGATGATTTAGCATGCGACTAGATATGTAATTATTAATATGGATGCACACGGACATGATATGACAGTAAAATAAAAAACTGGTTAAAGCATGATATACAATTAAACAATATGATCTGTTATATTCAATTAGATGCAGTATACTGTAGTATAATATGTGACAAGATAGGTTTTCATATGCTAGATGTAAAATAACATGTACGGATGTATACGGATGTCGGAAAAACTGTAAAAGCAAACATGGGGTGCATAATTTGAAATATCAGTATTATATTTATTAAAATAGATGTTTATAAAGTAAGGTGGCATGTAGCAAGATAAACTTTCATGCCCTAGATGTGAAATAACATATACGGACGCATACGGATGTCCGAAAACGGTGTAATATGAAAAATGAATATGTGGATTGCAAAACTAATGATTATGGGGTATTATAATTCAAATAGGCATAGAACACAGTAGTATAGCATGTAGCAAGATTAACTTGCCTAGACGGAACACGAAACAGATATGTACGGTACGTCCTATGTCGGCGAAATGTCGCAACGCGCGCACGGCACACGGAACGGGTCCAAGTAATGCACGAGGGTGATCACGCAGGTCAGGTATGTCCCCTGGGTCGTCTGGATCGTCGGCGTCGAGCCCGGCTCTGGCGAATGGATTTGCTGTTAGGGTTAAGCTCGGTTTTGTTTGCTGGGTTTCTTGGTGCAAGGGTGTGTAGGGATATTGGTGAGGGAGAATGCAGAGGAGATGGAGAAGAGGAGAGGAAGGAGATGGTGTCGGCGATGAGGGGTCGTCGGCGATGAGGAGAGGTGGCGGTGCAGGGTTCTTATGGTTGCGGGGTGTGTGCAGGTGTGCTCTGGAGAATGAAGGAGGTAGCGAGGAGAAGGTAACGAGGAGGAGAAGGCTCGGTTGAGGGAGGAGAGTGAGGCAATGGTGATTTTAGGGTTAGGGTTTGAGAGATAGGAGTTGTGGTGATGGGTTAATGGAGAGCTCGGGTTTTATAAGAAGGATGAAGAGAGAAGATCAAGGAGCAGTTAAGGGAGGTGACTCTAAGCGCGGGGCGGTGACGCGACTCCAAATCACCGCTAGAGGAAAGAGAAACGCGCGTGAGAGGAGAGAGATAGAGAGGGAGGAGAAAGAAAATTGTTTGGTAGTGAAGAGAGGGAGACTGCGGTGTAGGGGAGAGAGAGAGAGAGAAAGGGAAGAGAGAGGAGAGAGGGAAGTGAGAGAGAGAGAGAATGTGAGCTGGGTAAAGTAGTTTAGATTTTAAATTTTATCAGTTAACAAAATATTAAAACTGTTAAGAAAAATTGATACTGTCGTATTAAAATATATAAATTAAATTAAACTAAATTAAATAATTTTGAATTTTGGCGGGATACAAAAATATTCCAAAACACACCTGGATCGGGTCTAAAATTCAGTTTTAAAATATGAAAAAATATATGCGACGTTCAAAATTCAAAATGAATGCGCGTGTAACGAAAATGCATACCCCCAAGAACGGATGCACGTACGTGCGCGTAGCCATTCAAACAAATCCGTTTTACTGAACGGGACGAGAACAAGATGTGCGGATGCTAACACGGAGTTAGGGGTATCATGCAAGCTATGCAATGTATTTTTAAATTATTTCACATGACTTAAAATGTTATATGGTAAAAGATGCAATGCCAGATAAAATGCAAGTATGCAGTATTCATGAAAGTGCACATGTCTATGTCACAAGTCAAGATAATTCATAAATATGAATCAAACAAGTTTCAAGCAAGCGGGTTGGGTAGGATGCAATACTAATGTAAAATACTATTCGCATCCAAAACACAGTAAAACAAGAAACAACCAAAAATAAAGAAATACTCAGAAAAAGAATTGGTATAAATGAACTAGGGTATTACATTATACCCAATTACAAAAAGAATTTCGTCCTCAAAATTCCCAAGACAAGAAAAGATAAACAATCAAGAATCTATAAGAATAGGTGTGGAAACTTCTGTCGAATCTCGTCTTCTCGTTCCCAAGTCGATTCTCCATGCGAGCGATTTTCCCAAGAAACAAGTACGAGAGGGATAACCTTGTTCTTAGGGACCTTTTCCCTTCGATCCACAATCGACATCGGTCGTTCCTCAAAGGTCAAATCCTCTCTTACAGTCAGCTCTGAATGATCCAGTACGTGTGTTTCATCTCGAACATATTTACGGAGTTGAGATTCATGAAACACGTCATGAACATTCGCCAAAGATTGCAGTAAAACCAATCGATAAGCCATTTCTCCAACACGTTCCAAAATTTCGAAAGGCCCTACGAATCGAGGACTAAGCTTGCCTCGACTCCCAAAACGAATCACTCCTCTAGTAGGTGATATCTTTAAGAACACAAGATCACCAACAACGAACTCTAGAGGTCTTCTCGATGTATCGGCCCAACTCTTCTGTCGATCTTGGGCTGCCTTCATATTATTCCGGATAGTAGTAACTTTCTCCATGATTTGCACGATCAAATCTGTTCCCAACAATCTTCGCTCTCCAACATCATCCCAACAAACGGGTGAGCGACACTTCGACCATACAACGCTTCAAATGGAGCCATCTGAATAGTCGTCTGAAAGCTGTTATTGTAAGAAAACTCCACCAAGTATAGATGATCCTCCCATGAACCCTTGAAGTCTAACATCCAAGCTCTCAACATGTCTTCAAGAGTTTGGATCGTTCTTTCCGACTGGCCATCTGTCTGAGGATGATAAGTTGTGCTAAATTTCAATCGCGTCCCCAAACTTTCCTGTAAGCTCCTCCAGAAGTGCGATAAAAATCGAGCATCACGATCGGAAACGATGCTCACAAGTACTCCATACAATCTCACAATCTTCTGCATGTACCGTTCTGCTAGCGCTTCCGTTGACTGACCAACTCGAAACGGTATGAAGTGAGCTGCCTTGGTCAATCGATCAACAATCACCCAAACTGCATTGTTGCCCTTTGGACTCCGCGGTAAAGCTGTCACGAAATCCATGGTTATATGTTCCCACTTCCATTGAGGAATCGGAAGTGGTTGCAATAAACCAACAACCCTTTGGTGTTCAGCCTTAACTTGCTGACACACCAAGCACTCCGCCACAAAGCGGGCGATCTCCCCTTTTATGCCTTCCCACCAGAAATGTTGTCTTAAATCACGGTACATCTTCGTGCCTCCTGGATGTACGGAATACGCGGAACTGTGTGCCTCCTTCATAACTTCTTCACGAATGTCTCCTTTTGGCACACACAAACGGCTACCATACTGCAACGAACCATCTTCGTGAAACAAAAAGTCCGTTCGAAGTCCAGCTTCAACTTGTTCTCGAAACTTCTGCAATCTTGGGTCCTGTAACTGCGCTGCTTTAATATTCTCGATCAACGACGACTGTACTTGCCGCTGCATCAACTGTCCTGAAGAATGCGGTAGCACGATCTCCAGCTCGAATCTCCGAAAGTCTTCGATAAGCTCCTTCTGTGCAGTCAACATCCGAATTGCTGGCAACCGACTAAGCGCATCCGGCACTACATTAACTTTCCCCGGATGGTACTTGAGATCAAGATCGTAGTCATCCATCAGCTCCAACCATCTACGTTGCCTCATGTTAAGCTCTTTCTGCATGAACACATACTTTAGGCTTTTGTGATCGGTGACTACTTCGACCCTTTCGCCCAATAAGTAGTGTCTCCAAATTTTTAAAGCGAAAATTACAGCTGCTAGCTCCAAATCATGAGTTGGGTAATTCTTCTCATGGATCTTTAATTGTCTCGATGCGTAAGCTATAACCTTTCCATGTTGCATCAAAACACATCCCAATCCTTTCCCAGATGCGTCGCTGTGAATTACCAATCCTCCGGAACCGTCTGGTACGGTCAAGATAGGAGCGGTTATCAACCTTTGCTTCAAAGCCTCAAAAGCTGACGCACATCTATCCGTCCATACGAACGGTACTTCCTTTCGCGTAAGCTTGGTCAAAGGCTCAGCCAAACGAACAAAATTCTCCACGAACCTTCTGTAGTATCCGGCAAGTCCAAGAAAACTTCTGATCTCAGCTACGTTCTTCATAATCGGCCAATCTTGAAATGCTACAATCTTCTCGGGATCAACGGCGATTCCACTTCCAGATACGACATGCCCCAAGAACTTCACTTCTTCAAGCCAAAATTCGCACTTGCTCATCTTTGCATATAATCTTTCTTGCCTCAATGTCTGCAGTGCGATCTTCAAGTATTCTGCATGCTCTTCAATACTCCTTGTATAGACCAGAATATCATCGATAAACACCACAATAAACTGGTCCAAGTACGGTGAAAAGATTCGGTTCATCAAGTCCATAAACATTGCCGGTGCATTCGTGACTCCGAATGGCATCACTAAATACTCGTAATGTCCATACCGAGTTCGGAACGCAGTCTTGCAAATATCCTTTGGTTTAACTTAGACCTGATGGTATCCGGATCGCAAATCCAGCTTCGAGAATACCCTCGCGCCATTAAGTTGCTCGAACAATTCGCCAATGCGAGGGATCGGGTACTTGTTCTTAATAGTCACCCGGTTCAATTTTCGATAGTCGATGCACATCCTCCGTGTGCCATCTGTCTTCTTTACTAGAAGACTGGAGCTCCCCAAGGTGAGTTACTGCTACGAATCCAACCCTTCTCTAGTAATTCAGTAATGTGCTTCTTGACTTCTTCCAACTCCACTGGTTCCATTGGATAGTACGCTTTCGAGATTGGCGCTGCACCAGGAATAAGATCGATCGCGAACTCCATGTCTCGTTTTGGTGGCAAACCTGAGATGTCCTCGAACACGTCCATGAAATCTCGAACTACAGCTGACGCTTCCTCCTTATCAACTTACATCGACGAAAGAACATTGTTTGTCGGCCTAGCCCTAAACTCGACTGGCCCGACAGAACTGCTTCCTCCGGTAAAGATAAACTTCGGATATCCGGGAATCTGGAAAATCACTTTCTTTGCCCTACAATCAATGTGAGCGTGGAAAATGCCGAGAAAATCCATTCCCAAGACACTTTCATAACTACCGGTATCGATCACCAAGAAATCTGCAAAACATGAACTGGTAAGTAATGAAACTGAGAGAACCAAGGAAATTTCACGACCATGAATCAAGGAAATGAATCAAGACCAGGACTCCAAGTTACTTAAATAGAGTACCGCATTATAACCATGCAGCAGTTCATGGGTACAATCACATAACTCCATTCAAGTCGCCAAATCCTAGTATCAGAATCGAAGGAATAGGAAAGGAGAAACAATAGAACCAAAATGTTTCAAGCCGAGATGCAAAGTTGTTTGCATATCGTCAAGATAAGGGTCAAGAGAAAGATAAGATTCAAGAATCACGATAACAATGTGGCAGGACATGTTCCTAATTACGGGTTTCCTGTTTCGTGTATTGGGTTCAATACCCAACTACAAAAAGAATCAACCCGATAACCTAAATTCTATGTCTCTGATACCAAACAAACCCTGTCACGCCCCGCTTCCCAAAGTGCGCTAAGATCGGCACGTGACAGAGCCAACCATGTTACCTGTGGATAGGAAATATACTTCCACAGTCACATTACGGCTGTAGAGATATCAAGAATAATAAATAACTATCTAATACATGTCCATAAGCCAGAATAAAGGGTCATGAAATAAAATAATGCGGAAGCAAAAGATTCAAATACAATAATCTGGAATGTACGTCCCAAATACGGGCTCACATCAGGAATGAAAAATACTGAAACTAAACTAAACTAATAACAGGTCCTCACTGCTCGGCCTGTTGATCAAAATACTCCTGAACTGCCTGCGATAAGGATAAGGGATCTGGGCCATGCAAAACCCAGACATCAGTGCGTCATAATATCAATAATTCTAAGCAAGCAGGATATAATAAGACATGCATGCATGAAGTATAAACAGTAACAAGTTATCAGGAAATAAACAGTAACATGAGTATAGATCAGTGAACAGGATATATACAGGTGAAGTGCGGTGAGTAGTCTAAACTGTGCTATAGGGTTATCTACTCTAAAATTATTCGAAATCAATTAATGTAATTCTCATCGTAACCTATCGGTCTATGCCCCGTTCATTCCCCACGGGACCACGGTAAAATGATATAATAGACTGTGAGTCTATGTCCCGTTCATTCCCCACGGGACCACGGTAAAAGGATAATAGCCCTTTGAGTTACGTTCGGCTACATTCTTGATTTCCCCATACCCCCAAGTTATGTGTTCAAGTCAGGTATTGATAAATCTGGAGTTAATACCAACACAGAATCAAGCAGGTACATGTTTGTCTAAATAGACAACAGGAAATGTCCGTAGGGACAACATGTCAAGATTGTCGGCATTAGTAATAAGATCAGGTATCAAGTCAAGTAGTAGTATATCAGGTCATGTCAGGTAGTGTTTATGTATCAAGTCATGTCAAATAGTGTATCAGGTCGTGCCAAGTAGTGTACAGGTATTAAGTGGGTGTTCATAATCAAACTGTAGTAAGCATGGGTGCACAAAATCAAGTATAGAGTACTAATATAATAATAAAATGAGATAATGTGATATGGTATGCAAATAGATATAAGATCAATGATATGGATGCACAATTATCAATTAGGGTTACATTTATAGTTCTAATTCTAATTAGGATGCACTTTATTAACATGGGGTGTTAAAACATCAATATTATATATTGATGTGATCTGTAGA
The DNA here is from genome assembly GCA_030015575.1 of Agapanthus africanus. Taxonomy (NCBI): domain Eukaryota; kingdom Viridiplantae; phylum Streptophyta; class Magnoliopsida; order Asparagales; family Amaryllidaceae; genus Agapanthus; species Agapanthus africanus. The sequence goes on from JASDDO010000024.1 coordinate 174,784,486, forward strand.
TGCAGCTATATGTATATTATATGATAAACGGGTAACATTTTATTCATATGGATGCGTAAAACTATACCTAGCATGTAGCAAGATGATTTAGCATGCGACTAGATATGTAATTATTAATATGGATGCACACGGACGTGATATAACAGTAAAATGATAAACTGGTTAAAGCATGATGTACAATTAAACAATATGATCTGATGTATTCAATTAGATGCAGTATACTGTAGTATAATATGTGACAAGATAGGTTTTCATATGCTAGATGTAAAATAACACGTACGAATGTATACGGATGTCGGAAAAACTGTAAAAGTAAACATGGGGTGCATAATTTGAAATACCAGTATTATATTTATTAAAATAGATGTTTATAAAGTAAGGTGGCATGTAGCAAGATAAACTTGCATGCCCTAGATGTGAAATAACATATACGGACGCATACGGATGTCCGAAAACGGTGTAATATGAAAAATGAAAATGTGGATTGCAAAACTATTGATTATGGGGTATTGTAATTCAAATAGGCATAGAATACATTAGTATAGCATATAGCAAGATTAACTTGCCTAGACGGAACATGAAACGGATATGTACGGTACATCCTACGTCGGCGAAATGTCGCAACGTGCGCACGGCACACGGAATGGGTCCAAGTAACGCACGAGGGTGATCACGCAGGTCAGGTACGTCCCCTGGGTCGTCTGGATCGTCGGCGTCAAGCCTGGCTCCGGCGAATGGATTTGGTGTTAGGGTTTGGCTCGGTTTTGTTTGCTGGGTTTCTTGGTGCAAGGGTGTGCAGGGATATTGGTGAGGGAGAATGTAGAGGAGTGGGAGAAGAGGAGAGGAAGGAGATGGTGACGGCGAGGGGTCGTCGGAGATGAGGGGAGGTGGCGGTGCAGGTTTCTTATGGTTGCAAAGTGTGTGCAGGTGTGCTCTGGAGAATGAAGGAGGTGACGAGGAGAAGGTAACGAGGAGGAGAAGGCTCGGTTGAAGGAGGAGAGTGAGGCAATGGTGATTTTAGGGTTAGGGTTTAAGAGATGGGAGTTGTGGTGATGGGTTAATGGAGAGCCCGGGTTTTATAAGAAGGAGGAAGAGAGAAGATCAAGGAGCGGTTAATGGAGGTGACTCTAAGCGCAGGACGGTGACGCAACTCCAAATCACCGCGAAAGGAGAGAGATACGTGCGCGAGAGGAGAGAGATAGAGAGGGAGGAGAAAGAAAATTGTTTGGTAGTGAAGAGAGAGAGACTGTGGTGTAGGGGAAAGAGAGAAATAGAGAGAAAGGGAAGAGAGAGGAGAGAGGGAAGTGAGAGAGAAGAGAAAGAGAGAGAGAGAGAGAATGTGAGCTGGGTAAAGTAGTTTAGATTTTAAATTTTATCAGTTAACAAAATATTAAAAACTGTTAAGAAAAATTGATACTGTCGTATTAAAATATATATATTAAATTAAATTAAATAATTTTGAATTTTGGCGGGATACAAAAATATTCCAAAACACGCCCGGGTCAGATCTAAAATTCAGTTTTAAAATATGAAAAATATATGCGACGTTCAAAATTCAAAATGAATGCGCGTGTAACGAAAATGCATACCCCCAAGAACAGATGCACGTACGTGCGCGTAGCCATCCAAACAAGTCTGTTTTACTGAACGGGACGAGAACAAGATGCGCGGATGCTAACACGGGGTTAGCGGTATCATGCAAGCCATGCAATATATTTTTAAATCATTTCACGTGACTTAAAATATTATATGGTAAAAGATGCAATGCCAGATAAAATGCAAGTATGCAGTATTCATGAAAGTGCACACGTCTATGTCACAAGTCAAGATAATTCATAAATATGAATCAAACAAGTTTCAAGCAAGCGGGTCGGGTAGGATGCAATACTAATGTAAAATACTATTCACATCCAAAATACAGTAAAACAAGAAACAACCAAAAATAAAGAAATACTCAGAAAAAGAACTGGTATAAATGAACTAGGGTGTTACATTGTAACTCTTCGTCTGCTTCTTATTTTAGCTTTTTATTATACAATCATTTTAAGTTTAAGTCTTTGTTTCGGTTTGTTGTGCTTTTTTTTCTAATAACATATAGGTTATAAATTTAATTTCAATTGCAAATCAAGTATTTGTTAATTTAAAGCATTAATTTTATCCTGCATATTTTTGGGTTTTTTTAGGAAACATCGCTAGGGTCATAACATTCACGGACCCTGTGGAATGTGAAAACAACGATTTTCTAACATAGCTACCATTCCAAATACCAAGATCATATCATTTACATATCTAATTGCAAAATCAAAATCTCAGGAGAGCTAAACAAGAAGAGTAGAGGGGCTACAATCTTTATAGCATGTCCAATCTCCATCGAAAGACCCATGCTAAACTTTGCGAGCTCCCGGAAAGTGTACAAGCCGACCGCCTCGCCAAAAATGAACCACGGTGAAAGTTGCATGCCCGAAACTCCATCTCTATCATTCAAGTGGAGAAACTCCATCTAGTGACTTGCTTGGTGTGGAGAGAGGTAATGTGATGAATAAATGCTCTGTCCTTTTCAATTCCTTCCACTCATGGGAGACTTGCCATTTTCAAGTGAGCAAGCTCAAGAACTTAAAGGAGGAAGAAGAAAATAGATGGCTTGTAAATGGGGTTTTCTTGCCTTTTCTTTTTTCATCCCATAAATTAGTATGAAGCATCTCACCTCTATTCTCTCTCTCCTCTTTGTTGTCATAGAGAGAAAGAGAGGGCCCCGCCGTCATTATATATGGTTATCTTATGCCATCAAATGAAACACACACACACACACACACATTTATTTATTGCTATAATGAGAGTGAAGATATATATATTTATAAATATACATACATATCTCTCTCTCTTACACACACACATACAGAATTAGAGGATACATATGTATCCAATGCATATACCCAACATGTATCACATACACTATTAGCCATCAATATCTTCCACTGGACAGAGAGTGTGTATCATATACACAATACTAAAAACCATATAAAATATGGTTATCAAGTCAACACTTAATTTGATATTTTGACTTATAAATAAACCGGCTAGTATCCCTGTTTAGGAGTTCTTGATGAGGCCGTCCAATATAACCTATAATCTAATGAGCACCTGTATACAATTTTTGGTGTCGAACACCAATAGCTATGGGATCATCTATCGCCCCATACGGGGTCAAGAAACGTATACACTAGTTTACTCTGGAATATCGATGCCCAGTCTCGATACTCCCACGACTAAAACATTTAAGGATGTGCTTATGGCCTATCTATGCCCCATTAATATGATCGCCATCATAATTCTGATAGTTAAACAAAGATCCTACGGGCTTTATCATTATATATTAGCGATACGTGATAATAAGTAAAATGTATACACATGAATGATAAAGAAAAATCAGACAGTATACTATCATCTCGAGCAAGACTGTTCTACCCGTATAGGTCTTCCCTCAATTATCATAATTGCCTTGAGAGCACTATATTCATCATTTTTATGAAGCATTATCTTCTTTATTTTAACAACATATATATGGTGTCATTGTCATCTTATGAACTAGGGATGTATTCATTCTCTTGTCAATCTTGGGATGCTATTGCATGAGTTTGGTATCAAATTCTATAGGTTTTCTGGCTCAGTTTCATGCTAGGATTTCAGAATATGGTTTAGTTCTAGCTTCAGCTTCATATTCGGTTTATGGGTAAGGTTAAATATCAAGATTAGACTGCAAGTTGCAGGTTTAGATTTCAAGTTTAGGCAATCATACTAAGTGAAATGAGAAATATGAGAGATAATCAAAATGTAATGCACAACAAGAGCCAACAAACATAATTTATTGATTTACTTATCAAGCTCATGATTACAAAGCATATATTCATTTCATACAAATAATATTCATCTAACGATACTTCCAACCCGTTCAAATTTGATATTAGCTTTACAATCCTTCGATAGATCGAAACAATCTAAACTCATTACAAATTTCTTGCGCTTTGCCAACACTTGGAAGGATGCAGGAGAATAGAATTCTTTGACAAAATTGACATCGACAACCGTTCGATCGAGTGCATCCTTTGTAAGAAAATAAATAGATAGATTCAAGGAAAATTCATTCAAATGTCTGTATTTTCATGCAATAGTGGAGTTGACGAGTCTATAGAATAAATTCATGGACAGAAAAGATAAAGGCAAAAAATACACGGCTCAACTAGCCTATACAAAATAATGACCCTCTATTTATTCAATCGACATCGGTCTCCAAATACCAGGTTTGAAGCCCAAACAATGTAATCTAGATAGACTACTTATCATCATTGCCGCCCAAATGTATAGTTCCTCATGAACTCAGAATTATTTCTAACCCAAATGGAAAAAAGAAAATCCACAATTTCAACCAAACCAACATTTGTTTAAAATGATTACCTTACAACCAATCCCAAAATCAAAAACCAAAAATTCCCAAAAATTGAAGCAAAACCAACATCTTCTCACAGAATTATAAAATTTCTAATTGCCGTATTTGAACAATATCAAAGACAATCCGACATTTTCAGCTTGAACAAATCAAAACTAATTCCTTCAACTTTGAAGCAAAATTGTGAAAAATCCCAATTTTTAAACCCAAACCAGAAAAATCTCTTATTACCGAAACAAAATCAGGATGTAATGTTACAAAATTTTAGCTAAGATACTCAAAATTTATATAATTTGCTGATAATTTGAGATAATTAATTATTAACACAGCTAAAAGACTCTAGGCCGCGATATAAAATGATTGAGACCGAAATTAATCCAATCCTGAGTGAGATGAGAGAGCCGCGCATGATGTTGGGGGGATGCAATAGAGAAACACCAGACGGGTCGCATGAAAGGAGGAGCGAGGAAGCCGAGGGCAAGCGGTTAATTCCAAGAATTGAGACACATTTCTCGCTAGGGAAATATGATAGCAACATCTCTTTCCAATTGAATGTAGAGGAGTATGACTTTGAAACCCAACTCTAACCATCAACCATGGTCAGGTCCATACTAATTCAAACGGTCAAAAAAAAAAAGGGTAAAATAATGGCTCAACAAAAAAACACAAACCAAGCGAAAACAAGCAAGTGCCGCGGATGGCGATCCGCGTGGTCCTTCCAAACAAAACACCCACCGTCCATTCAAAACCCAATCCAACGCTCCAAATCCACTACCGCCAAAACTCCCAAATTTCTAAACCCTTCCCCCCTCCCTTTATAATCCCCCAATCTCCCCCGAATCTCCAAACATCACTGAAAAAAATCCCCCAAAACCCTATAAACCTAATCCAATGGCGCGAACCAAGCAGACAGCCCGCAAGTCCACCGGCGGCAAGGCCCCGCGGAAGCAGCTGGCGACCAAGGCCGCCCGCAAGTCCGCCCCCGCCACCGGCGGCGTGAAGAAGCCCCACCGCTTCCGCCCCGGCACCGTCGCCTTGAGGGAGATCCGCAAGTATCAGAAGAGCACGGAGCTCTTGATCCGCAAGCTCCCCTTCCAGCGACTGGTCCGCGAGATCGCCCAAGATTTCAAGACCGATCTCAGGTTCCAGAGCTCGGCGGTGGCTGCGCTGCAGGAGGCGGCGGAGGCTTACCTCGTCGGGCTGTTCGAGGACACCAACCTCTGCGCGATTCATGCGAAGCGGGTGACGATCATGCCCAAGGACATCCAGCTAGCGAGGAGGATCCGAGGCGAAAGGGCTTAGGGTTTGCTTTCGTCAACTGGTTCTGGTTTCTTGTGTTTAGGGTTTTATTTGATGGTTTGTGGAAAGTTTGCCGTGTAATTTGATGGGTTTACCTTTATGGAATCGAAACTTCTTGGTTTCTCTTTGGATCTCTTGATCTGTGATTTTATCTTTAGCTATTTTTTTTTATAACAAATAATATGTATTTAACATGCTGTACTGATTAGCAATCAAGCGATATTAATTGGGAACTTAATAATTACACTTTATTTACATTAAAAAGTAATTTTTATTTGTAATTTTTATTCATTTTGAATCACCATATATATTGCATATACACACACAGTTTATACAATAATTTAACACTAAACTCTACGACAGCAAATACTTAATTTGATAAACACCAAAAAAGAACAAGCTCGCAGGCTCCCATATGACACTGCAACAGATCCTCGATTTGAGCGCTTTCCTCTCTCTATTCCTCAACCTCATCAACACGGTCAACATGAAAATTAGCCATGAAATTTAAGAGCCAGCACTAGATATCTACATCATTACGAAATGGTTAATAGTCTAGAGTAGAGATTATATATTACCAGAAACCAACAGTAGATACTAAAATATCACAGTGTGCCGTTGTCAAGAAATCTTCTAAGAGCCCAAATTTACTTTTAACAGCCCTTTCTTTAACCGGCGTGCGTACCATATGCGTACTTAGCAAAGTGAGCATGTGGTAAGATGAACACCTAGCAGGGTGCGCACCGGTAAGGTGCAAGAGAGGTAGGGGCCAAAGGGTTCCGAATGGGTCAAAAGATCCAGTGAGGTACACACTTAAGAAGGTGCACACATAGCGATGTGCGAGAGTGAAAGGATTCCAAATGGACCAAAAGGTCCAGTGAGGTGCGTACTTAGTAGGGGAGTAATCGACCCGAGTTTGAAGGAGCCGACCCTTGTCCAAGCTCAACTTGGCTTAGTTTATGCGAGTTCAAGCTCGGTGCGAATTCGTTTTGAGCTGAGCAGTTCTAGCTCATGTTCGGCTCGTTAGCTTACCGAGCCTTTAACGAGCCAAAGTCGAGCTCAGGTTCTATTAGGCAATCTTTGAAAGGAAAACAACAAAGATGCGTTTGGTGGAGGCTGAAAATAGGTCAATGGTCATTATAGGGGTTTCAGATGAAAACATAAAAGTATTTTGTATTCATCTCAGTTGCACTTTATATAATGTCCCTTAAATGAATCAAGCGTCATGAGAGTTGTATAAAATCTGCTCTATATTACATATTCATGTTTTTTTTAAACTGTTTAACCGAGCCGAACTCGAGTTAATACCGAACGAGCCTGTTTGAGCTCGAGTTCGGCTCGTTTAATAAACGAGCTAGGCTTTCAGGCTCATGTTCGACTTATTAATAAGTGAACCGGGCTTGATCGAGTTGATATCGAGATGAACCCTGATCGAACCCATGATGACTTGTTCAATTACCACCCCTAGCAACTAACGAGGTGCATGATTGAGGAGGTCAAAAGGTCTTAAATGGGCCACAAGGTTCGAGGATGATCTTAAACTACTATTATCCTATTCCGATAACGTGAAAACGTTCAAGAATGTGAGTGCTAAAATTGAGTTTGAAGCAGAGCGTAGGGACACTCTCAAGCCTAAGAGGCCATCATCCATTGCTATGGCAGTTGAAGACTCTAAGCGCAAGGCCAAGAGCCTAGACGAAATGGGTCCTATAAGGGATCAAATAAAGAGATGAAGGATGAAAAGGCGAAGCCCAAGAAACCTGCGAGGTGCAGGAAAATGTCAGCCAAGAGAGATACTTGCTTCAATTGTGGACAGCCAGGCCAATTCGCTCGCGACTGTGAAAAGTCTAAAAGGTTAAACTCTCACTCTTTTCACTATACAACATTGGTTGCTAGTACAATGATGATGGCTGACTCTACAAATTTGTGGATTGTAGATTCGGGAGCTACAGACCACATCTTTCGAGACAGAGAAGGGTTCGTAGAGTACATGTGAGTACTGTCACGTCCCGCTTCCCAGTAGACGGAAACAGTGACGTGGCAATCCTGCAACGTATTAATTATGAAAATACGTTAAGTATAAATAAGCAATATAACAAGGTGTAAGAATAACAAGAGTAATAAAATGAAACAAAACTTTATTTACATTCAACTTTAAATACAGCTGTCTGGAATCAAAAGATACAATTATAAAAACAAATACCTAAACAATGGCATACAGAAGTAAAGGCAGGAAGAATCTAGTAGTCTGGCTGAGTAATGAACTTGTCTAAATCCTCCTGACTCGGCTCTATCTCCTCAGGGTCCAGTTCTTCTGACGAACATTCCAAAAAAAAGAAACAGAAAAGAATGTCGTCAGCGAACTAGCGCTCGATAAGTCCCCAAAAGAAGTAAAACAAAATGACTGAATGGTATATAATGTGAATAGAAACCAAGTAATGTGAACATGTAAGATTGTATAAGCGAGTATCTAAGCATGATCATTGACATGCATAAGATTTTCTATTCTAACGTGGTTGTTTGTAGTTTGATAAAGAAGGTATTCATATATACGAGAGGAGTCAATTTTACCCCGTGGACTATGGTAACATGTAGTTCAAGGCTCCGTCATAACCCACGGGACAACGGCACGTGAATTCATATATGTGTCTTTTAAAGTGACCTCTCATGTCACGATATACGTTCTGTATCAATCTACCAATTTATCCCTGCATATTGTAATGTATAGTTCAAGTTAACAGGTTTTGACCTAATTCATGAATATAAAAAATGTGCAATTTCATGTTCAAGTTGTAATCATGTAATCAGATATTTATATCAAGTTCATGTCAAATTATATTCATGGTTCGATCAAATCAAGTCAAGTATTCAAGTTCAAGTTTGGATATTTAATTTCAAATGTTCCAGTTCAAGATTAGGTATTTAAGTTCAAGATCAAGTGTTCAAGTTTGCATTTGAGTTTGGACTCTGGTTTGAACTTGTATTCAGGTTATAGTCATTTCTTGTGAATGAATTTAACTGTTGAAATTCTTTAGTTCGAAAGTAATCAGACAATTGCTGCATATGGACGACATGATTTATGTCTTTTTTCAAGACAATTGCCATTAATGACTCCGTTAATTTGCAGTGTTGTCTACCCTGAGTAGGCAAATACTCACTTTTTCCAACTCCCTGGGGCAGAAGAGAAATGATTCCGCTTAAACTTATATTAATCTAGTATCTTTAAAAATTTATTCTTGTTGTTTCAATTGTGTTTACATTGTTTGTATTTCTCAAGGGGTTTTATGAAAAATGTTATAATATTGTTTAAAAAATAACCTCGAGAGTGATTTATAATATTAATAGCCTTTTTTTTATAACAATGTATTTTTAATATGGATGATATTTTAGTGATAAAATCTAACTTTTAAAAAATTTATAGTATTTTTATGAAAACTATATTTTTGGAACTTGATGGTATTTTATTTAAATTTTAATCTTTCATTTTAAAATATAATTTTCACACTTTGCTTTTATTGAAAATACGGATTTATAATTTTATATAATTTTCCAAAGCTTAACTTGTTTAAGAAAAATCGTATTATTTAAAAAACATATTTTTATTCCTTTCAAGTCCGATTTCTCCGTGAGAAGTTCTGTATCTCGCTCTACTATTCAAAGGACGTATGATGATTCACGCCATCCAAAAACGGGCCCCTTAACAACAATTGTAGAGGCGTAATTGCAAAAGGTGTAAAATTATCGATAAAACATTTTTTTGTGAAAGCAATGGTATTTTATTGTAAATCGTATTCTTTAAATTAAACATACATCTAAAATATCATGTTATGAAACCATAGTATATGCGGTGGGGTAGGTCGTTACCCCGTGAATTTCTATGATATATATTCTAGCTATCGGAAAAAGGGTACTTTTAAAGTTCATGGTATTTGTATGAAATGTTCGATTTATGTGGTTATTTCACATGAAATTTTAATTATATAAAAAGGTAATTGATGTAGATAATATGTTAAGGTGATATTAGGGATTTAGAGTGAAATGTTAACACAGCAAAGGTGACAAAAGCTGTTTAAAAGAAAAGATTACAACTTAACTCCACTTTTGTCGATATATTTTAAGATTTGTTTTGAGGTGAAAAGAAAGAGATGGGAAGGGACTTACAGGTTGTGTAGCATTGAGAAAAGAGTAAGAAAGAGAGGTGAAGTCTTCGCGGCGTTGAGGTAGCGTCGGAAATGGCTCTGGTCTTCAATGGAATGAACTTGGATCGCTAACTCCATTTGACTAGTCTTAACCTCTTTCTTGAGCTTAGGAATTTAGAGATTTTTTGAGAAATTTTCCGAATAGGTGAGAGATAGGGGTAGGGTGGTATATATAGTGTAGAAATTAAGGTGTGTGAATTAAAGAATTGAATTAAAAAATATTTAAAATAGGGTTGACGGGGAATTGAAGAGTCTCTAGTTAAATTCAGAGAAATCAAACAATAAAGTGAAGTAGAGGGAAGCTAAAGAGGTGCATGGGTGAAGCACGGATGCATTTGGGGGCATCAAGACCCCGGTAGCGGCCAAAGTAAGAAAACAGGCGGTTGGATGGGTGCCACCTGTTTCGAAGTTCAAGCCATGTGATTTAATCTGTATTAACTCCTCATTTATTCCGTTTGATTTTTCTGATTTTTTTCGATTCTCTATGAATTGCATGTGGAACTTTTGGGCTTCCGAAAAGTTAAAAAGAAAAAATATTAGAAAATAATTGGGATGAACAGCAGTGGAGAGTCTTAACCAGTGGGCTACAAGTCGTTTCTTGTATTTATTGAACAAAATTAATTTATAACTCTTACTAAGGCTGAAATACCCTTTCTATACATTGAACAACTTATATTTGTACAAGTATTTCAGAGTCGTTACAAGTACTCGCCGGGAGCTGGAAGATTTACATGGGGAAAAGGGTCATATGTCGAGGTGCTGGGCATCAGAACGTATATGCTAACTACGAGTTCTCGGAACGAGTGGATTCTCCATGATGATTTATCTGCTCCAAGGATGCGGCGGAACCTTTTATCAGTTGCTAGATTAGTTAGCATAGGATTTAGCGTATTATTTGAGAATAATTCTGTTAAACTTATTTTAAATAAATCTTTGTTTTGTATTGGACACCTTATTATTTTGGATTGTGACTCTATCAGCCATAAAAATGATTTATTTTCTTATTCGTGTGCTGTAAATAGTTCTGTGGATAAATCTAAATTATGGCATAGCAGATTAGGTCACATTGGACAGGATAGAATGACTATGCTTCCCAAGGTCAATCTATTTGGCACCCTTTTCAAGGTTGATCTATCCACGTGCGAGTATTGTCTTGCAGGTAAGGCCACAAGGAAGCCATTTTGGATGGAAAAGAGATCGACTGCTCCATTGCAACTTATTCATTCTGATATATATGGACCAGTAAATGTGAAGGCTAGAGGCGGTGCTCTTTATTTCATCACATTCATAAATGATTACTCCCATTACGAGCATGTGTATTTGATTTCCCACAAGTCTGAAGTCTTGGATTGTTTCAAGCGCTATATCAGCGAAGTGGTAAACCAATTAAGCAAGAGCTTTAAGACTTTACGCATAGACCGTGGTAGAGAATATCTGTTAGATCAGTCCAGGGAACTGTGTGAAGAGAAAGGGATGTTCATCGCCGAAAGACGCGACCGAGACGTTAGGACGTCTGGCCTGAATTTTGGGTGCAGATGCTATTTGGATTTATCCGTCCGCCTCTCCGAAGATGCTAAGTTGATTTATGGCACCATATATCGGAGGTTTGGACGGATGCGGCCGTTATAGAAGACTTCGTCAGATTCTCCCTCGTTTGCGAGGGTTTTTTTAATTGTGGGGACGCTCTTTCCTGTAGGAGCAAGCCCCTGCAGTTAATTACGTTATCGCATAGCGATAACCACTTTCTCCTGCTCCGGAAGTTCACTTCGTGTCGTGTGTGTTTTTTATTTGTTTAGGTTGCCCGTGGATTTTATACGGAGACTAATTTATGTTGTCGCCCGTAGGGCGTGGATTAGTCCAAATCCATATATCTTAGATTTGGGTTTGTTTGATTTAGGGATCGTTAATCTGGTTTGAGATTAAGATCGACTCAAATGTATGTGAGCTGTTAGGGCTCGGTTTGTTTTATGTTAAGAATACGTTAGTCCAATTTGAGACTAAGATCTACTTAATAAGGTTTTATGATCATTTTTGTTTCAGATCCAACATGAGAACATTTGGGCTTTGTTGTCTTAGTTTAGGGACGTTTCGGTCCGTTATCGCCATTTTTGAGGCGAATATTAGTTTAAGGACTTCTCGGTCCGTTGATCACCATTTTGGAGGTGAGATATAAGGACGTCTCGGTCCGTTGATCACTATTTTGGAGGTGAGATTTTAGTTTAAGGACGTTTCGATCCGTTGTTGCCATTTTGGAGGCAACAGTTAGTTTAAGGATGTTACAGTCCGTTGATCACCATTTTAGAGGTGAGATTTTAGTTTGAGGACGTCTCGGTCCGTTGATCACTATTTTGGAGGAGAGATTTTAGTTTAAGGATGTCTCATTCCGTTATTAGTTTAAGGACGTTTCGGTCTATTGATCACCATTTTGGAGGTGAGATTTTAGTTTGAGGACGTCTCAGTCCGTTGATCATTATTTTGGAGGTGAGATTTTAGTTTAAGGACGTCTCGGTCCGTTGTTAGTTTAAGGACATTTCGGTCCATTGATCATCTTGCGCGCACGTGTATTTGTTACGTGACGGGATGAACAAGGATGATATGGGATGCACCCAGTTTGGGGTGCGGTCTGATTTGAGGTGTACAAATCAGTGCATCAAAAAGCTGTTGGTTGTTGGGACCCACCACCTCTCTGAAGACGTTGCAGAATTACAACGACGTGGATCAGAGGTGTGGAAAGATGTATCCTTGAACCAATTCCCATATTTGAGTGAAAAAGGAGTTAGTGGCAAACTAAGATTTCCTCGGGAGGATGTGGGATGAGTATTGTTTTGGATTTCATCAGTTGGAAGATCAATAGTCATATTTGGGACTAAGATCAATTTTGAAAATTATGAGCACAGAGGCTCGGTCGATTTGGAGATCAAAAAAGTTTTGATCTCGGAAAGACTTAGCCAATTTGTGACTAGGTTTGGGTCTTCATATTTACCCTTGTAGTGCTAAGCACTGGTGAATGTAGTACTCACGTGTATCCCGCGTGAGGAATTGGACCAGTGTTAACACTGAACTTTGGAGGTGCTCACGTGTGAATCGCGTGAGACATCCTAAAGTGGGTGCTGTTATTTGGGTTTTATTCTTTTTTTGCATATAAGTGCTAAGCACTTAGTTCTTGTGGCGCTCACGTGTGAACACGTGAGGCATCCCAAAGTTGGGTACTGCCTTTTGGATCTTATCCCCTCCTTTTTTATATAAGTGCTAAGCACCTGATTGGAGATCGCGTGCAAAACACGTGATTGCCCTAGGAGGCACTTCTTGTTCTTCTTTTAAGCGCTCGCATGGGAAACACGTGCGGTCCTTGTTCTAGTATTTAAACACTAATGAATCATCAGTCTTTCTTTCTGGGTGTTTGGAGATTTTGATTTTGTGTTAATGACCCTAGGATTTGGAGGATCTCATGTCTCTTGTTTTGTAAGAATTAAATTCTTTTTATAGGGTTAAACCTTAGCTTTTAGAGGAACTAAATTTCCATGTGTTTTGTAAGAATCAAATTCGTTGAATTCAATTCTTTCCCCTAGGTTTTGAATCTGCATGACAGAATCTCCCCGATGAGAATTAAATTCTCAACTTGTGGGGAGATCTGCTTCTACAGATTTCAACCAGAGATAGAACTAAGTTCTTGCATGAAGGGTTAAACCCCCAGAGAGGCAAAAGAGAGACAAGACGATCTCTGAGTTTTGTTTTCTTTTTACCTAGGGTTTTAATGAAACAAGTCTTCTACTGTGAGAATTAAATTCTCTGTTTCTTTTGAAACTTTTCTTTCTTCTTCTCTCTTTTTTAAGAGCTTCTGAGGGGGTTCCTTTGTTCACTTTCCATCTCGAGACTTGAAGTCTTTGGTTCTTTATATAGTGGAGAGAAATTTGTTTAATTCCGAGAAAATCTCTCATTAAGAGATCCTAATTGATTTAATTGGTTTCAGAATTTATTTGGGGAATTTTGCCCATCATTGGATCTTTGATCCAAGGGTTTTTGTTTTACAGAACATATTTTTCTTGTTTTTAACAAGATTGGGAAAATATCTTCCCATATGCAGAATCTTATTCTGTAAAAATAGTGAATTTTAATCATCATTGGAATTTTAATCCAAGGATGCTCGGTTTAACAGAGCACAATCTTTCTTTGTTTAGAAAGATATGAAAAATATTTTCCATCTCATAGGATCTTTGATCCACCAACTTTCCGTTTAACAGAGAATTTCCCTTCTCATTAGAAAGCTCTATGTTTAATCATCATTGGATTTTTGATCCAACGATCCCTTGTTGAGTAGAATTTAATTCTTCATAGGGAGGTGCCCTCACGTGTTTAACACGTGAGGTTTATTTAGTTTGTCAGTTGTTTGATTGCAGCGCCTATATGCTTTGCATATAGGCGCTCACGTGTTTAACACGTGAGGCTTATTTATTTTATAGTTGTTTGATTTGCAGCGCCTATATGCATTGCATATAGGCGCTCACGTGTTTAACACTTGAGGCTTATTTAGCCTATAGTTTGATTGCATCATCTATATGCTTTGTATATAGGCGCTCACGTGTTTAACACATAGGACTTATTATGCCTGTCAGTTGTTTGATTTGCAGCGCCTATATGCATTGTATATAGGCGCTCACGTGTTTAACACGTGAGGCTTATTTAACCTATAGTTTGATTGCAGCACCTATATGCTTTGCATATAGGCGCTCACGTGTTTAACACGTGAGGCTTATTAAGCCTGTCAGTTGTTTGATTTGGAGCGCCTATATGCATTGCATATAGGCGCTCACGTGTTTAACACGTGAGGCTTATTTAGCCTATAGTTTGATTGCAGCACCTATATGCTTTGCATATAGGCGCTTACGTGTTTAACACGTGAGACTTGAACAGTAAGGAATTTTCCATCTTTCCCCTTTTTTATAAGGGAACAAGGGATTGCTAGATAGCTGATGACGCCCTACAATCCGCAACAAAATGGTGTTGCAGAGAGACGAAATAGGATATTATTGGATATGGTTAGGAGCATGATGGCGCAAGCCAATCTTCCCATATCCTTTTGGGGAGATACGCTGATGACAACAGCTTTTGTTCTTAACAGAGTACCTTTCAAGTCGGTTCAGTCCACACCCTATGAGTTATGGACGGACGATAAGCCAGTGTTGGATCACATACGTCCATTGGGGTGCTCCGCCTATGTACACAACACTTCTCATTGGTATGGGAAGTTAGGCCCTAGAGGGAATAAGTGCATTTTCATACGCTATTTCAAGCACTCCAAGGGATATGTGTTCTTAGATGAGGCATGAGGATGAGACTGTAACCGAGATTGAGTCATGAGATATCTAATTCCTTGAAGAGGAATTTCCGCAAAGAAGTGAAGTAGCTAGGGATTTAAGGTTGTACGAGGTTGAGAAGACTACTGACCATCCAGAGTTGGAAGAGAAATCTGTTCCTCTACTGGCTGAGGACAGTGGGTGTGAGATACCAGCAAATGACTTGGATCCATTTGCGGAATCTCAAGAGCTTCGTAGATCGTCCCGTGGACAAGTACCTCATCATCGTTTCGAGATCGAGGGGGAAGTGTTCATGGTTGCACCGCATGATATTGCGGAACCCAAGTCCTATGAAGACGCTATTTCAGGACCTACAACGGAAGAGTAGAAAACTGCGATGGAAAAGGAGCTTGAGTCCATGAGGAAAAATCAAGTCCGGGACTTGTTGGATCTTCCTGCCAAACGCAGGACCATTAAGAACAAGTGGGTTTTCAAGGTCAGGCAAAAAGTAGATGGGACAATTGAGTGTTGCAAGGCATGCTTGGTGGCGAAGAGGTTCACCAAGAGGAGTGGTGTGGACTATGATGAGACATTTCCCCGGTGGTGAAAATAGTCTCCATTCGCCTAGTTCTGACTTTGGTAGCACAGATGGATTTTGAATTAGTCCAGATGGACGTTAAGACAGCTGTCCTCCACATTTGAGATGAAGGACATGGGCGAGGTTCAGTTTGTGCTCGGGATTCGTATTCTGAAAGACCGTTCCAAGAGGACTCTAGGTTCGTCTCAGAAGACTTACATTAGGAAAATCTTGGAACAGTTTGGCATGAATGGCTGCAAACCCTTTGGAACTCCAGTTGGAAAGAATCATGCGCTAAGTCTAGAACAATATCCCAAGAACGAAACAAAGAAGACAGATGCAGAATATTTCATACAGAAGCACTATCGAGAGTCTCATGTATACTATGGTGTGTAGGAGACCCGATACATCTTATGCAGTTGGACTTATGAGCAGATATCAGTACAATCTTACTATAGATGCATGGTTCATCTGGATTTTTGATAAACTCAAATTCTTTGACCGTCTCATCAAAACAGATGTTCCAACTCTGCGATGCCCGCTTTAGTCCATAAATGGACTTAAGCAACTTGCACACTTTCCCGCTGCTCCCACTCTGAATGAAACCCTATGGCTGGTCCATATAGACGCACTCTTCCAAATTTCCATTTAGAATAGTAGTTTTTACGTCCATCTGCCAAATCTCATAATCGTGGAAGACAGCAATGGCAAGAAGGATCCGAATGGATTTGAGCATAGCCACAGAAGAAAAGGTTTCATCATAGTCCAAACCAGATCTTTGACGAAATCCTTTTGCAACAAGTCTAGTCTTATAGGTTTCAACCTGTCCATCTACACCAATGTTCTTTCTGAAGATCCATTTGCAGCCTACGGGTTTTACCCTTATGGAGCAATGTCCAAAGTCCATACTTTGTTGGTGTACATGGACTCCATCTCGGTCCGCATTGCATCCAGCCATTTTACCAAGTCTGTGCTCTGAATGGCTTGCTGGAAGTTAGTTGGCTCATCATTATCAATGATGCAATCCTCTCTATCCCCGTCTACGAGAAAACCGTAGTATCTCTCGGGCGGATGAGACAGCCTACTCCTTCTGCGGAGTGGCGCAGGAATATCCTGTTCTTTTGAAACTTCTGGTTCCACCATGCTTTCAGTAATAGATTTTGGTTATGTAATTTCTTCTAGTTCAATTGTGCTCCCACTAGTTTCTTTTTCTAAAAATTGATTTTCCAAAAAGTGGGCATGACAAGAAACAAAAAAATTATGTTCCTCTTCGTAATTGAAAAGATATCCCCTGGAGTTCTTTGGGTATTCCACAAACTTATACAGTACTGAGCGTGACTCGAGCTTGTCCGCATGCTGCTTTTTGACGAAAGCTGGACATCCCCATATCTTCAGATACTGAAGATAGGGTTTCTTCCCACTCCACATCTGATATGGTGTGGTAGGCACAGTCTTGGTTGGAACCTTGTTCAAAAGATATGCAGCTGATTCTAGTGCATAGCCCCAGAATGATCGCGGTAACTCAGCGTTACTCATCATGGAACGTACCATATCCAATAAGGTTCGGTTCCGTTTCTCCGATACACCGTTGTGTTGTGGCGTGTATGGAGGAGTAAGCTGAGAGAGAATTCCATTCTCTTTTAGGTAATCCAGGAACTCGGTGTTTTGATACTTTTGTCGGTTTGTTTTTCCACTTCATTATTATATTCTTGGAATTTCTCAAAGGCCTCGGATTTATGTTTCATCAAGAAGACATGTCCATACCTAGAGAAATCATCCGTAAAAGTAATGAAATAGGAAGAACCACTTCTTACATGTGTAGACATTGGACCACATACGTCTCTGTGTATGAGTCCCAAGAGCTCGCTCGCTCTTACTCCGTATCCAGTGAACGAAGTCTTTATCATCTTTTCTTTGAGACATGATTGACAAGTTGCATACGATTGATATTCGAACGGATCCAAATATCCTTCTCTATGTAATTTGGTCAACCTTGTTTCGTTGATGTGACCCAGTCTACAATGCCATAAGAAAGCTTGATTTAATTCTGGAGTCTTTCTTTTGTGTGTGTTCTGGACATTGAAAACTTGAAGTTGGTTTAATACGTATATACCGTTGTTTAGTGTACCTGACCCAATCAGACCATGATTAAGGTGGATGTTTAGGACATCGCTTACAAATGTAAAATCATAACCTTCTTTAGATAATATAGATACAGAAATAATATTACAAGTCAAATTAGGTACACAAAAACAGTTGCGTAAAACCAAAATATGTCCACTTGTCAACCCTAAGTGATATTCCCCTATGGACACAGTATCCACGCTCATGCACGTGCCGCAAACTAGCGATCAATGCGGAATACAAAACGAAAATTTTCAAAACGAGAGCATGAACTACTACGACCTAAATTCGAATCTAAACACTAAACTAGCAAAGTAGAAGGAGTTAGACTTCTCGGTTAAGCGTTAGCTACCTTTGTAGTCATGTCCTTCGTCTTCTTTCCACTTCTTAAGCTCTTTGGTCCACCGGGAACGAGTTTGGGAGTCGGTCTTCCTTATCGAAAATAATCAGTATTCTACGCCATACCTACCTCAGTATCCGCATAGAT
This sequence comes from Agapanthus africanus, assembly GCA_030015575.1. Classification (NCBI taxonomy): domain Eukaryota; kingdom Viridiplantae; phylum Streptophyta; class Magnoliopsida; order Asparagales; family Amaryllidaceae; genus Agapanthus; species Agapanthus africanus. The sequence continues at coordinate 174,802,910 of JASDDO010000024.1, forward strand.
CATTTTCCAACATACTGTCTCTCAGAAAAAGGGTAAATTTTAACTCTGATAACCACTCTGTCATCCACGTCATCTTGGAAGCCTGAAATGATAACCTCCTCCTGAAGGACGCTGCCGTTATCATATACCAAGAACATTCTCTCATGTTCATATCTGCTTCCCAGTGTTTCTTCAGGATTGGATTAATATCTGCTTATTATAGCTTGTGCAAAAGCAATATCTGGTGTGATACTTTACATCTCATGATTGATTCAGCTGCCTATGCAAGTGATATGTCAATTATGCAAATCGCTCTCCTCATCAGCCCAGAAGATATCTTTTTAGAGAGGGTGACCCCATCACCTGAGGGTATACCACCACGCTAGGATTTATCTATTCTAAAACACTTTAGAATGTTAAAGTACCTAAATTGGGACACTTTCTAAATTTAGATCTAAAACCGTAGATCTGGTCATCAGAATATCTGATATTTTATCCAGATTCATTATGAAGAAACATTTGGGACAACCACAGTTTAACCGATTGTAGTATAGGAACAACACTTTCTATCAAGAGTATGTCATCTAAAAACCAGGACAGTACTCTTTACTCAACCTTCTTACCTGGTCTATCTGTTATTCTTGATGAAGTCAAACACTATGACTGTCATATCAAGAATAGATGATCCATCCTGCTTTCTTTGTTTTAGTCTATAAATAGACATAAGCATCCTGTCCACCACGCTTCCGCCGCTTCCACTGACTACAACAACCCTCTGGTAGAGTCATATGTACATACACTTCTAAATTCAATTTAAAATGACGTTATAGTCATCCACCTGCCAGATCTCATAGTCAAGGACAGCAGTTGTGATAAGCTTAGTCATCAAAACTTTCCTGTCACCGCCTTTGAGGAAACTGAAGTACCACACGGGTGGCTGAGATTACCCACTGAATCTGTGGAGTGGCTAATGGATTGTCGAATCTAATTGAATCTTTAAGTTCTACTAAATATTCAGTAACCGTTTGTGGTTCTGAAATCACTTCTAGTTCTATCATAATCCTATTAATGTTTTCTAAAAAGAATTCATTTTACTGAAAAGGTGGCGAGTCAAGATAATATAACTATTGATCCTGCAAATGATAAAATGTTGACCCTCGTCAAAGCCCAGGATAACCCATAAACTGTCATTACTGAAACGTGCCTTGAGTTTATTCTGATTTTGGTTTTAAGTATAAGCCGGACAACACCATATATCTTAACATCGTTAAGATATGAATCCATTCTATATCTAATATAGAAACAAAGGTACTAATTTAATTGGAACTAGATTCAAAAAATTATGCATCTGTTTTCAGTGCATATCGACTAAATAGAAAAACGTCATGCATCATTACTCATCAAGGAGTGCACCCACCGATACGTAACTTAAGAGACAAGCAAGTTCTCAAAAATATTACTTGCGACGGAATACCTAGCATAAGTTTCTACATATTCGATCACCTCGAAAAATCCTAAAACTTACTGTAACACCCTAGTACATTCATACTATATAATTTGGTATTTTAAATCTTGCTGTAAAATTCTTTTATTATTGTTGCTTTTGGGTTGTGAATGATTCAAGTAGTGGTGGTGATAATTATCTGATCCGACCCGCATGATTGGAACCCGACATGATGTAAGGTTGTATCCAATATTTGCTAGCACAGTGTATCCAAGTGTATCGAGTACTATATATATAATATATTTTAATCTTCACATATCTCTTTATAATACAAGATATAAACAAATAATATCATTTTGCTATCTAGCCTTGCATGGCAAATCACCCCATATCGGGTTGTTGCGCCTATATATCATGTTCATATCCTAAGATATAGACAACACAATACTTAGAAATCTTTACGTACATTTACTAATATTTTTTTATTAGGTGTATATGTATTTAATAATAGATTGTTGCATTATAGTTAAAATTTGTCCGCCCTGCTTCCCGGTGTACGGATAAGGAGACGTGACTGGACCGCGACGTATTTACTCAGAAGTAAACACGCAAAGTGTAAATAAGCAATATAATGTATGTGTGCACAAGAAATACATGAGATGTAAAAGAACAACAACTTTTTATTTATTAAACATTTTTTACAATGCAACTGAAAAGTAAATACAATATGAAAAGCAATGCCTAAACAATGACATGAACTGAAAGTAAAGTATATACAAATGAACTAAAGCTCGGGGTCCTCGATGAACTGCTCTAAGCCTTCTGAGCTGGACTCGATCTCCAGAGAGTCGGATCCTCCTGAAAACATTCCAAAGAAAGAAATAGAAAAGGAACGTCGTCAGCGAACAATCGCTCGGTAAGCCTTAAAGAGAGATAGAAATAGAATAGACAGATAGAGAGTATAACTGATATAATGTATGTTTGTTATGTTATCGCTGTTATTTGTAGCTTGGTACAGAATATGCCTGTGTATACGAGAGGAGTCCAACTATTCTGTGGATTAAGATATATGGAGCACAAGGAACCGTTAAGCCACGAAACAACAACAACGGATATTCAGGTTAGGTGTATTAAAGTGACCATCATCGTGCCACTTTTAATACATTTCGTACCAATCTACCCCTTTTAAACCCCATAATGCTTATTGTATTATTATGTAGTGATTTATAGATATAAGACTTGCTGAAACCATGATATCAATTGTTCATGTAAACGGATAAGGATATAAACGGATAGTCATGTAGACAAGTCAATGTATATCCATGGTTCGGTCAAATCAAGTCATGTCGATATAAATAGATTCATGTTGTAATGGAATTATATCAAGTATGGATTGTATTCGGATTAAACTGAGACTATGTCTTAGTTAGACACTTAAACAGAATTGAAGTCCTGAATTAAGTTTTGGAGTTATCGGTAATTGCTGCACATAGACAGCAGGATTTGTGTCTTTTTCCAAAACAATTACCGTATCGATAACCCCGTTTTAGTTGTCTATCTTAAATAGGCAAGCACCCACATTCTCTGGCTCCCTGAGGCTCAAGATAATTGGTCCCGCTTAAACCTATATTTACTAGGGTCCTTATTGTAAATTAATATAACTTGAGAGGGTTTTATGAAAAATAGTTTTGATATATTTTCAAAATAAACCTAAAGTATTTATTTATCGTCTTTAGGGTTTTCATAGATGTAATTTTTATAAGATGAGATATTCTAGTGGATATAAATCTAAATTGGATAGTATATGGTATTTTCATGTAAAATGTCATGTATTGATTTGTGATGGTAGTTTCATGAAATTTGGGATTCCTTTGTTTAGAAAACATGGATATTTTTTCGTATATTTAAAATAGATAGCTTGATAATATTATGTGTAATTATTAGAAAATAAATTTATTTATTAAATAGATATCACGTTTTCTTAAAAATTGTAATATAAATTCTATCGAGATCGTATGCTCATTGAGGAGGTCTGCATCTCGCTCTACTAGTCCGATAGATGTGCGATAACCCGGACTAACCAAATCGGATTCCCCAAAATGGGTTGTAAGGACATAATTGTATGGAATTTGATTAAAACAATTAAAAGAAATACTGTTTTGATAGTTTATGGTATTTAACTATAAAATTCGCCTTAGCCACAAAAATATTGTTTTCAAACCATCGTGCTATGTCATGAGGAGTGTTGGGATCAGGTAGGTCATTATCTCGTGAGTTTTCTAAAGATAATATGAGCAATATGATAAATCAATGTCGTAGGTAAAGTTTGTGGTATTTAAACGAAAAAATGTAATACAAGTTGCATAGTGTTTACCCCAATCAGAGCAAAGCTCTGTTCAAATTCCAAGGCGGGAAACGAAGCAACGCTTCTGTTTCCCCCAATCAGAGCAAGGCTCTGTTTTGAAAATTAAAATGAAAATTGAAATTAAAATAAAGAAGCAACGCTTCAGATTTCTTGCGCTGCGCGCAACGCGCCACGTGTCAAAATCAGACACGCCAGCACAGGGAGCACAACGCACCCAATCAGAGCAAGGCTCTATTTAAAAAAAATTAAAGAAGCAACGCTTCAGTTGCGCTGCGCTCTGCGCTGCCCGACACGTGTCAGCGCAGTTGCGCTGCGCTCTGCGCTGCGCGACACGTGTCAAGCGCAGGAGCGTTTGCGCCAAACAGAATTAAAATTCTGAAAGATCTTTCTCAATCTTGTTAAAAACAAGAAGATTGCCTTCTGTAAAACAGAAGCCCTTGGATCAAAGATCCAACGGTGGGGAAAAATTCCCAAATCACTCAGAGAACGATCTCTCTAACCAATTCAACAAATCATTGGCACTATATAAAGGCCCCTAGACCCCAAGTCTAAGATATACATCAACACAGAGAGAACTCCTCTAAAGAAAATTTTGAGAAGAACTCAAAAAGAGAAAAAGGTAAACCCTTTGAATAAAAAAAGAAGAATTTCTTCTGAAAAGATCATTGATCTAAGAACAAGATCAAGGATCTTTAATAAAAAAATAATAATAACAAAGGCATCGCCTTTTTTATGAACCATTGGTTCTGGAATCTTAAAGATCCTTTTCTTGAATCCAAAATTGGATCAAGATATTAAAACAGTGCCTTGCACTTGTAAATCTGCAGTGTTGCGCTCCTGGGTTGGCGCAAGCCACCAGAGAGCGCCACGTGTCAGCTCCAGAACAGCTTGCGCTATGCGCTTTTAAAACAGAGCATTGCTCTCATGAATTGGCGCAACTCACCAGAGCGCGCCACGTGTCAGCAGCGCAAAAGCGCAGCGCACTGCGCTTGCGCTCACCGGAGCGTGACACGTGTCACCTCCACATGGACTTGCGCCTTGTGCTCCTCAATTGGCACAAAGCGCCTGACAAGCCACGTGTCGCTCTGTCAGACTAATTAATGCAGCGCATTACTAAAGGGCAGAGCCCGATTAAGAGGCCCAATGGACCAAAATAAATGCTCTGCATTATAAAAAGGGGACAGAGCCCAACTTAAAAGGCCTAACAGGCCAGAATAAAATGCAGTGCATTATTAACAGGGGCAGAGCCCTAATAAAGGCCTACTAGGCTAAATATAAATAAAAATGTTGAACATTATCAATTGGACTTAGCCCAATTCTGGCCGTAAGTCCTCAAATTAAATTGACTGAGCAAGACTTCTCTCTTAAATCAATTTACATCCGGTTCAAGGGTACATCTCTGAACTCCTCTGACACCTATCGTTGTAATCCTTCAACGACGTCAGAGAGGTGATGGGTCCCGATGGCCATACATACAATGGACCTCTATGTCCCTAAACTGGAACATAGACCTTTATGTCCCTAAACTGGAACATAGAACTCTATGTCCCTAAACTGGAACATGGACCACTACGTCCCCAAACTGGAATAATAGAGCCCCCAAATGCTCTTTTGTCGGATCTAAACGATCCCGTTTAAGTCGATCTTAGCCTCAAATATGACTAATGTATCCTTAAACCTTCAAACAGACTTTAGTCCCAAATTGGACAATAGATCCCCTCCAATCGACTTTGGTTCAAGGGTACATCTCTGAACTCCTTTGACACCTATCGTTGTAATCCTTCAACGACGTCAGAGAGGTGACGGGTCCCGACGGCCATGCATGCAACGGACCGCTATGTCCTTAAACTGGAGCAATATAGCCCAAATGCTCTTTTGTCGGATCTAAACGATCCCGTTAAGTTGATCTTAGTCTCAAACTGGACTTACGTATTCTTAACAAACGTTCGAGTCGATCTTAGCCTCAAATATGGCTAACGTATCCTCAAACCAAAACACCAAACCCAAATCTAAGAAAATACGGATTTGGACCAATCCACGTCCTACGGACGACGACATAAATTAATCTCCGTATACAATCCACGGGCAACCACAAACAAAACAAACACCCACGACACGAAGTGAAATTCTGGAAAAGGAGAAAGTTGTTACCGCGATGTGGTAGCGTAATTAACTGCAGGGGCTTGCGCCTGCAGGGAAGAGCGACCCCACAATCAAAACCCCCTCAAGCGAGGGGGAATCTGACGAAGTCTGCTACATCGGTCGCATCCGTCTAAACTTCCGATACATGGTGTCATAAATCAACTTGGTATCTTCGGAGAGGTGGACGAATAAAACCAAATAGCATCTGCCCCGAATCTCAGGCAAGACGTCTTCACGATGTCTCGGCCGTCATTCGGAGGGGAACAGATTCCGGCACGCCTGGTGGGACCTTTTCCTCTTTCCTCTCCACACTTCGTGTGTCGTGTTTGCAAACAAATCGCGGTTTGCTGTGGTTGCCTGTGGATTCGAGGTACTAAGATTTGGTTTCTTGCTCCGTGCAGAAAACAGAAGATCAATGGCTTCAAACTGCACTACCTGCAACTGCAACTCTCGCTCCGTCCTTGCGGGAGGAGTGACTTACGGGCCCCAAGCGGCCTCCCTTTTCAAGATGCCAGTGGAGCAGGTAACTCAAGCCACCAATGGGCTATTCATCGGGACCATGCTCCCACCCATGAGCTTCAACGCCCATGTGCCGTCACAAGAAGCTCCCAAGAAGTCTGTATTCAATCGTCTTGCTACTACTGCGGCCCCTCTCAACGGGTCGCCCAACTCCACTGCCTCGGTTTTTAACAGACTAGGCCAGGGCTCCAACGGGCCCATGAAGAATCCTGCAATACCAGAAGACGTTATCCCGAAGCGGATAGCCATCCCTACTCCCAAAATCGTCAAGGCGGTTTCTCCTGCCAAAGGGTCGGTCTTCACAAGACTGACTATTCCTACTCCCGTTCCAGGCGAAATCACCAAGATTGCTTCCCCTACTCGGAAGTCTGCTTTAATAGATTGGTCGTTCCCATTCAACGGACGTCGGTCTTTAAAAGGCTGATACCGGCAAATTCTGACCAACACAGGGGGCATAAGGAGGTCACCCCTACGGCTAAACAAACTCCAATCGCACGACATGCTCGCCGTCGTCACTGGCGCCGGGTAAGGAAAGCTGGGGGCAACTCCCCCTCTGGGATAACTCCGCCAGCTCCGATGGTGGAAATCAATACTGCTGTTCCGACCGAGAATAACTTTGAACCGCTAAGAAGGGTGCGCAAAAACTCGCCAACTGCCGTATTGAAAAGATCTTCTACACCTGTGGATAATGCCCCAAAAGTGAAGCTGGAGCAGTCCCCTCAACGGCTGTCCTCTAAGATTTACAAAGTCTGGCGTCAAGTCCAAGACTCGGTTGTTGATCAAGACTATCTCCGACGACAGAAAAAGATGAAGGTTCGGCAGGAGAAAGGCTACTCTGGCAAGCCAGAAAAAGCAACAGCTGGATGGGTGCCCACTGCAACGGCTCCCTCAACGTCAATCACTCAAAAGAGCATGAGGCCGCAAAAAGCCCCCGTGAACATGGCGAACCATAAACGCGCTGAGCACAAACGCCCCAAGTCTGCGGGCATAGTGGTGCATACTGTTCATATGGCATCCGGGAAAGAGGATAGCCGTGCTTCGATGGGTCACCGACCGCTCACCCGATCCGTGACAAAATCCCAGGAGCAGCAACAGAAGCTTCAGGAAATGCTGACGCAAATGGCTGCACTTACCGGGCCAAAAGAAAGCTCGGAGGCATCATCAAAGCAGCGTCACGAACAAGAAACTGATGCTGACTTCTTACGCAGAGTCCTCGAAAAGAAGGACAAAGAAGCCGCAGAGCAGGCGGCTAACATAAAACAAATGGCACTCCTCTTCCAAGATATGGTAGGGATGATGTTACAACCGGACCCCCCAGCTGATGACCATCTAATCATCGTTGAAGACGATAGAGGGGAGACATCTAATCCTCCTCCAGCCTTTTCAGCAGCCAAGGAGAAAACCATTTCCAAAGCTGCACTAGACGACTATATAGCTCAGCAAATACGAGTACATAAAGCGAATGAAGCGGCTGCGCAAATTGTTAGAACCGGACGACCCTATCCAAGCTGGTATGACCAAATCAGTTACCCGTCGGGATATACGATCCCTAAGTTCCACGTATATAAAGGGACAGGGAATCCATATCAGCATGTCGCTCAATTCAGGGCCTTATGCGGCAATACTGGAGGCGATGACAAACTGTTGCTTCGCCAATTCGTCGGCAGCTTAGCAGAAACAGCCTTTGAATGGTATTCGGAGCTACCTAACGACTCAGTCAAAACATTTGCGGAGATGGAGCTACTGTTTACACAAAGATTCGCGAGTGCTAGTGGACGCACGCTGATAACAGCACTGATCAATTCCAGGATAAGGCCAGGCGAAACGTGGGTCCAATATGCAACACGATGGCGAAACCTATGGTCGAAATGCGAACAACGTATCGAAGAAGCACCAGCGGTGGGCATGTTCGTGGGCACTCTCGATCCGCAGGCGACTATATCCCAATTCATGATGTTCTTCAGGCTGACCACTTTCCAGGCCTTGATCGACAAATTAGCCCAAATGGACCAGATGGGCCATGGACCGTCTCCTCCAAAACCGGACTCTCGAAATGAGAAGGGGAAAGGAAAAGCGATCGTCGTCGCCAATACTCAACAACAGCCGAGCAAATCAAAGCCGGTTGCTCGCCAAATCAACGTGTGTCCACGCCCATCCCTCGAGGAGAGACTGGGACGTCCTTACTCGTTTCCTCAGAATAAAACAAGGAAACTATTCGAGCTGGCCACGCGCAACGGACTCATCAATCTTCCGAGTCCAAAACGTCTGTTGCAGCCAGGCGATCTCAATAATCCCGATTATTGCCCTTAACACCACACGGTAAGTCACCCGATCGAGGACTGTTTCGTCTTTAAGGGATGGATCGAGGATCAGTACCTACATGGCAAGTTCGCGCTGTTTGAAAAGTGGAAAGTAAACCCACCACAGCCGCACACTTCAAAGAAGACGGACATGCCGGGGGCCCTTGTTCTTTTGTTGAGGACAAAAACGATAGAGAAGACTCATCATACGAATCCGAAGACTACGTAGTGAGTTGTCATGTGATCTCTCACTCATTGATAAATGATGAAGAGGCTCCTTGCGCCGAGAAACCGAGGACGGCACCCTGAACCAGAAATTCTGCGGCCGTCAGACGAGATGATCGATGCCTTCCTGAATGAGATTCGTCTGAAAGTTAAAGCCAATCAAGAGCGTGAGATGTCCATACTGGAAGGAGCCAAACACTGCCAACTAGACGAATGAGTCGAGGCACTCCCGTCAAATCAAAAGACATCCACTGCCGATAAAAACAAATTCAAGACGAGGAAAAGGTTTGCTAAAGCCATATCAATGGGAATGAAGCTACCACCCTCTGAAGAAAACACTCTTGGTGGAGTAGAGATGCACCCTAAATTCTGCTTATATCATCAGAAGATCACACATCCTACTGAAGACTGCGACTCCTTTAAGTGTTGGTGGCAAGGGTATGTCGCTCACAGGCAACACTTCAGCAGGACAAAGCATGAAGCTCGTAGACAGCGGAAGAAGGCGACATATGAGCATAAAAGAGTTGTCGGCAATTGTCATAGGGATGATCCCGGGGGATTACGAGTTCTCACCTTCATGAACGATTCCGACGAAAAAGTAGCCCTCGGCCCTCTCTTCAGGGAGCCTATCTCTGAAGAATTAAGGAATTACAAGAGCATTCAGCCGTACAATTGCACGATACGCAGAGAGAATCTCGGACCCACAAACAACGGAGCGAACAAAAAGGATAAAGGAAAGGGAAAAACGCTCTTCGTCGCTAACACTCAATAACAATCGAGTGGCCTTAGACCGGTTGTTCGTCACAACAATATGCGTCCACGCATATCCCTCGAGGAGAGGCTAGGACGTCCTTACTCGTTTCTTCAAGATAAAACAAGGAGACTGTTCGAGCTGGCAGTGCGCGACGGACTCATCAATCTGCCGAGTCCAAAACGTCCGTTGCAACCAGGCGATGTCAACGATCCCAATTATTGCCCTTACCACCAAACGGTAAGTCACCTGATCGAGGATTGTTACGTCTTCAAAAACTGGGTTGAAGACCAATACCAACAGGACAAGTTCGTCATCTCCTAAAATCGGAAGGTGAGCCCGCCACAACCGCACGCTCCGAGGAAGATGGATACGCTGGGGGCATCATGCTCATTCATAGGGAAAGCCCAATAGACCGAAAAGTCAGTAAACTAGAGATTCGCCTCAAATACGGCGACGGCGGACCGAAACGTCCTTAAACTAATGACGGACCGAAACGTCCTTAAGCTAATGATGGACCACTATGTCCTAAAACTGGCGACGGACCGAAACGTCCTTAAACTAATGACGGACCGCTACGTCCTAAAACTGGCTGACGATCGAAACGTCTTTAAACTACTACCGCAGCATCCTCAGGCCGACGAGATAAAAAAAGGGGGAATAAAAAAAAATAAAATAAAAAAAATAAATAAATATAATAATAAAAACGGTATGTCCATAAGCGAAATGGGCACGGATGAAAACCCGAAAGGGCTCCGTGAGTAAAAACAGCAGGGCTACCGGCGAGTGTTCGTGAAAACCCGAAAGGGCGCGACCTCGTTAGAAAAAAGAATAAAAAGGATAAAAAAAAGTCGGTATGTCTATAAGCAAAATGGGCACGGATGAAAACCCGAAAGGGCTCCGTGAGTAAAAACAGCAGGGCTACCGGCGAGTGTTTGTGAAAACCCGAAAGGGCGCAATCTCGTTAAAAGACACTTGCAAGGTCCTCTCGACCCTGTAAGGAGAAACCACCTGCGTGAGATCCTTACGACTCACAAAGGAGAGATACACTTAGGAATCCTCACGATTCCTAAGGAGAAATTACACCTACGAGATCCTCACGACTCGTAAGGAGAACTCTCTTATGGGACCCTCACGGCTCATAAGATTTGAAAGTCTTAAGTTACAGAGACCTAAACCTGTACTTAAGCAACCCCCACAACTTTCGATATTGCCCTACAAGCGGCTCATACTGACCCTTGTACACAATCCACGGGCGCGAATAAACATTTCCCTAACCAAGTCCCATCCGTGACTGGAGATATGTTCGCATGGTGAACAACCCTTGTAAGTTCTCTCGACTTACAAGGAGAAAACCCTCTTGTAAGATCCTTATGACTTACGGGGGAACATACACTTAAGAATCCTCACGATTCCTAGGGAGAAAACACACCTATGAGATCCTCATGACTTGTAGGGAGGAATACCTTTGTGAGACCCTTACGGCTCATGAAGTCAAAAGCCTTAGTCGACAGGACCTTAACCCTGTTCGCTAAGCCACCTTTGTTCGACATCGATAGAGGCAAATGATGATTCGCTCCTGGCAATATCCCAGTTGTAGCAGTGCTGATGCCGAAATTGGTGTCTAATTTTAGGTTTACGGCGAAAAGCCCGTAGGCCGCACATGCATACGAAATAGCCGAAATGATGGGGCAACTTGCAATAAAAAGCGGCAAGTAAAAAATGTATGCACATAAAATAGCCGAAATGATTGGGCAACTCGCAATAAAAAGCAGCGAGTAAAAATAAAATAAACAGCCGAAATGATTTGGCACCGCGAAAAATGGCCGAAATGATGGGGCGATCGCGACTTTCGTAAGATAATCTGAAATGATAGAGCATCGCGGAAAGAAAATAATTTTAAAAAAATGAATGAAACTGCTGCGCTACAGGCGATATCACAGCAATCCCTGTATACAATCCAGGGGCACAAACAAAGAGGGTACCATGTAATCCCACCAGGCTCCATCAGAAAGAGAGCCAAGTCTCGACGGTCACATCTGCATCCCAGAAGACCAACAACAACGTTCCTCCTTATGCCAGCAGGACACGGACGTAACACCAATGGAGCCATGGCAAAGTCCCTAGTTCCAGATCTCGACGGTTCATAGACAACCTAGAGACAACCTCGACATTTGTCGCAATATTGCAGACACAATATCAACAAATGAAGCAAAAGAAGATCCCTAGCTTCAAGGTCTCGACGTCAACATCGACAACTTAGAGATCACCAACGGCGTTTCTCCTCACTCCAACCAGATGCAGACATGACGTCAACAACCGACCTCAGAGTCGCAATGAAACGGAGCCACGGCATAGTCCCTAGTTCCAAATCTTGACGGCAATATCTACAGCCTAAGAATCAACAAACGACATTCCTTCACAGTCCAGCAGGATGTAGATGCAGCGTCAACAAAAGACCCCATGGTCAGTAAAGCGGAGTGACGGCAAAATCCCAGCTCCACCTCAGCATTCGTCTCGTTACAGCAGACGCAATGTCAACAACAATGTCCTTCCTCCAACAGGATTTGGATATGACAAAGCAAATGAAGCGAAGGCCAAATTCTTAGCTTCAAGGTCTTAACGGCAAGTTATATAAAGCCTGAAAGACAACCGGAGATCATCTCACACCAGTGCGTAATGGTCACCACCTCGACGTTCATCTCGACACAGCAGACGCAACATCATCAAACAGCGGAGCCACGACAAAGTCCCTAGTTCCAAACCTCGACGGTTCACCAACAACCTAGAGACAACCGCGACATTCGTCTCGATACAGAGGACGCAATGCAAGCAAATGAAGCGAAGGCCAAATTCCTAGTTTCAGGGTCTTAACGGCAAGTCATATAAAGCCTGAAAGACAATCAGAGATCATCTTGCACCAGTGCGGAATGGTTACCACCTCAGCATTCGTCTCGTTACAGCAGACGTAATGTTAACAACAGTGTCCTTCCTCCAACAGGATTCGGACATGACAAAGCAAACGAAGCGAAAGCCAAATTCTTAGTTTCAAGGTCTTAGCAGCAAGTCATATTAAGCCTGAAAGACAACCGGAGATCATTTCACACCAGTGCGGAATGGTTACCATCTTGACGTTTGTCTCGACACAGCAGACGCGACATCATCAAACAGCGGAGCCACGACACAGTCCCTAGTTCCAAACCTCGACGGTTCACCAGCAACCTAGAGACAACCGCTACATCCGTCTCGATACAGCAGACGCGATGCCAGCAAACGAAGCAAAGGCCAAATTCCTAGCTTCAGGGTCTTGACGGCAACTCATACAAAACCTGAAAGACCATCGGAGATCATCTCACATTAGTGCGGAGTGGTCACCACCTCGACTTTCGTCTCGATGCAGCAGACGAGATGTCACCCCAGCGTTCTTCCTCCAGCAGGGTTCAGACGCGGCAATCAAACAAACGGAGCCACGACAAAATCCCTAGTTCCAAACCTCTACGGTTCACCAACAACCTAGAGACAACCGCGACATTCGTCTCGATACAGCAGACGCAATGCCAGCAAACGAAGCGAAGGCCAAATTCCTAGCTTCAGGGTCTTGACGGCAACTCACATAAAACCTGAAAGACTATCGGAGATCATCCCACACCAGCGCGGAGTGGTTATGACTCATCGGGGCTCTCCAAAATGAGCCTAACCTCAAGTAAAAAGTGACATGGAATATCGTAGCCATCATTTCGGCCATTTTTCGCGGTGCCAAATCATTTCGGCTGTTTATTTTATTTTTACTCGCTGCTTTTTATTGCGAGTTGCCCAATCATTTCAGCTATTTTGCGTGCATACGTTTTTTACTTGCCGCTTTTTATTGCAAGTTGCCCCATCATTTCGGCTATTTCGTATGCATGTGCGGCCTACGGGCTTTTCGCCGTAAACCTGAAATTAGACACCGATTTTGGCATCAGCACCGCTACAACTGGGATATTGCCAGGAGCGAATCATCATTTGCCTCTATCGATGTCGAACAAAGGTGGCTTAGCGAACAGGGTTAAGGTCCTGTCGACTAAGGCTTTTGACTTCATGAGCCGTAAGGGTCTCACAAAGGTATTTCTCCCTACAAGTCTTGAGGATCTCGTATGTGTGTTTTCTCCTTAGGAATCGTGAGGATTCCTAAGTGTATGTTCCCCCGTAAGTCGTAAGGATCTTACAAGAGGGTTTTCTCCTTGTAAGTCGAGAGGACTTACAAGGGTTGTTCACCATGCGAACATATCTCCAGTCACGGATGGGACTTGGTTAGGGAAATGTTTATTCGCGCCCGTGGATTGTGTACAAGGGTCAGTATGAGCCGCTTGTAGGGCAATATTGAAAGTTGTGGGGGTTGCTTAAGTACAGGTTTAGGTCTCTGTAACTTAAGACTTTCAAATCTTATGAGCCGTGAGGGTCCCATAAGAGAGTTCTCCTTACGAGTCGTGAGGATCTCGTAGGTGTAATTTCTCCTTAGGAATCGTGAGGATTCCTAAGTGTATCTCTCCTTTGTGAGTCGTAAGGATCTCACGCAGGTGGTTTCTCCTTACAGGGTCGAGAGGACCTTGCAAGTGTCTTTTAACGAGATTGCGCCCTTTCGGGTTTTCACAAACACTCGCCGGTAGCCCTGCTGTTTTTACTCACGGAGCCCTTTCGGGTTTTCATCCGTGCCTATTTTGCTTATGGACATACCGTCATTTTTTTTATCCTTTTTATTCTTTTTTCTAACGAGGTCGCGCCCTTTCGGGTTTTCACGAACACTCGCCGGTAGCCCTGCTGTTTTTACTCACGGAGCCCTTTCGGGTTTTCATCCGTGCCCATTTCGCTTATGGACATACCGTCTTTATTATTATATATATATATATTTTTTTTATTCCCCCTTTTTTTTTATCTCGTCAGCCTGAGGATGCTGCGGTAGTAGTTTAAAGACGTTTCGGTCGTCAGCTAGTTTTAGGACGTAGCGGTCCGTCATTAGTTTAAGGACGTTTCGGTCCGTCGCCAGTTTTAGGACATAGTGGTCCATCATTAGCTTAAGGACGTTTCGGTCCGTCATTGGTTTAAGGACGTTTCGGTCCGCCGTCGCCGTATTTGAGGTGAATCTCTAGTTTACTGACTTTTCGGTCTATAGGGCTTTCCCTATGAATGAGCATGATGCCCCCGGCGTATCCATCTTCCTTGGAGCGTGCGGTTGTGGCGGGCTCACCTTCTGATTTTCGGAGATGACGAACTTGCCCTGTTGGTATTGGTCTTCAACCCAGTTTTTGAAGACGTAGCAATCCTCGATCAGGCGACTTACCGTTTGGTGGTAAGGGCAATAATTGGGATCGTTGACATCGCCTGGTTGCAACGGACGTTTTGGACTCGGCAGATTGATGAGTCCGTCGCGCACTGCCAGCTTGAACAGTCTCCTTGTTTTAACTTGAAGAAACGAGTAAGGACGTCTTAGCCTCTCCTCGAGGGATATGCGTGGACGCATATTGTTGTGACGAACAACCGGTCTAAGGCCACTCGATTGTTGTTGAGTGTTGGCGACGAAGGGCGTTTTTCCCTTTCCTTTATCCTTTTTGTTCGCTCCGTTGTTTGTGGGTCCGAGATTCTCTCTGGGTATCGTGCAATTGTACGGCTGAATGCTCTCGCAATTCCGTAATTCTTCAGAGATAGGCTCCCTGAAGAGAGGTTCGATGGCTACTTTTTCGTCAGAATCGCTCCCGAAGGTGAGAACTCGTGATCCCCCGGGATCATCCCTATAACAATTGCCGACAACTCTTTTATGCTCATATGTCGCCTTCTTCCGCTGTCTACGAGCTTCATGCTTTGTCCTGCTGAAGTGTTGCCTGTGAGCGACATACCCTTGCCACCAACACTTAAAGGAGTCGCAGTCTTCAGTAGGATGTGTGATCTTCTGATGATATAAGCAGAAGTTAGGATGCATCTCTACTCCACCAAGCGTGTTTTCTTCACAGGGTGGTAGCTTCATTCCCATTGATATGGCTTTAGCAAACCTTTTCCTCGTCTTGAATTTGTTTTTATCGGCAGTGGATGTCTTTTGATTTGACGGGAGTGCCTCGACTCTTTCGTCTAGTCGGCGGTGTTTGGCTCCTTCCAGTATGGCCATCTCACGCTCTTGATTGGCTTTAACTTTCAGACGAATCTCATTCAGGAAGGCATTGATCATCTCGTCTGACGGCCGCAGAATTTCTGGTTCAGGGTCCGTCCTCGGTTTCTCGGCGCAAGGAGCATCTTCATCATTTATCAATGAGTGAGAGATCACATGACAACTCGCTACGTAGTCTTCGGATTCGTATGATGATTCTTCTCTATCGTTTCCGTCCTCAACAAAAGAACAAGTTGCCCCCGGCGTGTCCGTCTTCTTTGAAGTGTGCGGCTGTGGTGGGTTTACTTTCCACTTTTCAGACAGCGCGGACTTGCTTTGTAGGTATTGATCCTCGATCCATCCCTTAAAGACGAAACAGTCCTCGATCGGGTGACTTACCGTGTGGTTTTAAGGGCAATAATCGGGATTATTGAGATCGCCTGGCTGCAACAAACGTTTTGGACTCAGCAGATTGATGAGTCCGTTGCGCGTGGCCAGCTCGAACAGTTTCCTTGTTTTATTCTGAGGAAACGAGTAAGGACGTCTCAGTCTCTCCTCGAGGGATGGGCGTGGACACACGTTGTTTTGGCGAGCAACCGGCTTTGATTTGCTCGATTGTTGTTGAGTATTGGCGACGACGATCGCTTTTCCTTTCCCCTTCTCATTTCGAGAGTCCGGTTTTTGAGGAGACGGTCCATGGCCCATCTGGTCCATTTGGGCTAATTTGTCGATCAAGGCCTGGAAAGTGGTCGGCCTGAAGAACATCATGAATTGGGATATAGTCGCCTGCGGATCGAGAGTGCCCACGAACATGCCCACCGCTGGCGCTTCTTCGATACGTTGTTCGTATTTCGACCATAGGTTCCGCCATCGTGTTGCATATTGGACCCACGTTTCGCCTGGCCTTATCCTGGCATTGATCAGTGCTGTTATCGGGGTGCGTCCACTAGCACTCGCGAATCTTTGTGTAAACAGTAGCTCCATCTCCGCAAATGTTTTGACTGAGTCGTTAGGTAGCTCCGAATACCATTCAAAGGCTGTTTCTGCTAAGCTGCCGACGAATTGGCGAAGCAACAGTTTGTCATCGCCTCCAGTATTGCCGTATAAGGCCCTGAATTGAGCGACATGCTGATGTGGATTCCCTGTCCCTTTATATACGTGGAACTTAGGGATCGTATATCCCGGCGGGTAACTGATTTGGTCATACCAGCTTGGATAGGGTCGTCCGGTTCTAACAATTTGCGCAGCCGCTTCATTCGCTTGATGAACTCGTATTTGCTGAGCTATATGGTCGTCTAGTGCAGCTTTGGAAATGGTTTCCTCCTTGGCTGCTGAAAGGGCCGGAGGAGGATTAGATGTCTCCCCTCTATCGTCTTCAACGATGATTGGAAGGTCATCAGCTGGGGGGTCCGGTTGTAACATCATCCCTACCATATCTTGGAAGTGGAGTGCTATTTGTTTTATGTTAGCCGCCTGCTCTGCGGCTTCTTTGTCCTTCTTTTCGAGGACTCTGCGTAAGAAGTCAGCATCAGTTTCTTGTTCGTAACGCTGCTTTGATGATGCCTCCGGGCTTTCTTTTGGCCCGGTAAGTGCAGCCATTTGCGTCAGCATTTCCTGAAGCTTCTGTTGCTGCTCCTGGGATTTTGTCACGGATCGGGTAAGCGGTCGGTGACCTATCGAAGCACGGCTATCCTCTTTCCCGGATGCTATATGAACAGTATGCACCACTATGCCCCCAGACTTGGGGCGTTTGTGCTCAGCGCGTTTATGGTTCGCCATGTTCACGGGGGCTTTTTGCGGCTTCATGCTCTTTTGAGTGATTGACGTTGAGGGAGCCGTTGCAGTGGGCACCCATCCAGCTGTTGCTTTTTCTGGCTTGACAGAGTAGTCTTTCTCCTGCCGAACCTTCATCTTTTTCTGTCGGCGGAGATAGTCTTGATCAACAACCGAGTCTTGGACTTGACGCCAGACTTTGTAAATCTTAGAGGACAGCTATTGAGGGGACTGCTCCAGCTTCACTTTTGCGGCATTATTCACAGGTGTAGAAGAACTTTTCAATACGGCAGTTGGCGAGTTTTTGCGCACCCTTCTTAGTGGTTCAAAGCTATTCTCGGTCGGAACAACTGCATTGATTTCCACCATCGGAGCTGGCGGAGTTATCCCAGAGGGGGAGTTTCCCCCAGCTTTCCTTACCCGGTGCCAGTGACGACGGCGAGCATGTCGCGCGATTGGAGTTGGTTTAGCCGTAGGGGTGACCTCCTTATGCCCCCTGTGTTGGTCATAATTTGCTGGTATCAGCCTTTTAAAGATCGACGTCCGTTGAATGGGAACGACCAATCTATCAAAGGCAGACTTCCGAGTAGGGGAAGCAATCTTGGTGATTTCGCCTGGAATGGGAGTAGAAATAGTCAGTCTTGTGAAGACCGACCCTTTGGTAGGAGAAACCGCCTTGACGATTTTGGGAGTAGGGATGGCTATCCGCTTCGGGATAACGCCTTCTGGTATTGCAGGCTTCTTCATGGGCCCGTTGGAGCTCTGGCCTAGTCTGTTAAAACCGAGGCAGTGGAGTTGGGCGACCCGTTGAGAGGGGCCGCAGTAGTAGCAAGCCGATTGAATACAGACTTCTTAGGATCTTCTTGTGACGGCACATGGGCGTTGAAGCTCATGGGTGGGAGCATGGTCCCGAAGAATAGCCCATTGGTGGCTTGAGTTACCTGCTCCACTGGCATCTTGAAAAGGGAGGCCGCTTAGGGCCCGTAAGTCACTCCTCCCGCAAGGATGGAGCGAGAGTTGCAGTTGCAGGCAGTGCAGTTTGAAGCCATTGATCTTCTGTTTTCTGCACGGAGCAAGACACCAAATCTTAGTACCTCGAATCCACGGGCAACCACAAACAAAACAAACACCCACGACACGAAGTGAAATTCTGGAGAAGGAGAAAGTTGTTACCGCGATGCGGTAGCGTAATTAACTACAGGGGCTTGCGCCTGCAGGGAAGAGCGTCCCCACAATCAAAAACCCCTCATGCGTGGGGGAATCTGACGAAGTCTGCTACATCGGCCGCATCCGTCTAAACCTCCGATACACGGTGCCATAAATCAACTTGGCATCTTCGGAGAGGTGGACAAATAGCTCCAAATAGCATCTGCCCCGAATCTCAGGCAAGACGTCTGTCTTGCGTGCCATTCGGAGGGGAACACATAGTATTTTATTTTGAATTGAAACGTGTTCTAAATATTTTTTTATGGTTTCTAAACAAGATATTAAGAGATGGTTGATTTGTTGTTAAAAAAAGTTGGGTTTTTAATGAAATTAGAATAAAAAATCGGAATAATTCCGCTTCCGACGAGTTTTAATGAGAGATTGTTTTAGAATAGAAGAGAGGAGAGGAGAGGGAACTTACGGGTTTGGAGAAGAGATGAAAGGTATATGAACAAGTTGTTTCTTCCTGGAGTCATGGTGTCGCCGGTTTTGTCCCGAATAGTCGCCGGAACTTGACCTTGGGCTAACTTCACTTGTATAAATTTTTTGGACTTGGAAAACTTTGAGAGTTTTGACAATAGATTTTAGATTAGAGAGAGATAGGGCGTGGGATGGTATTTATACGATAGAATTAGGGTTTAGGGTATTAAAATGAGAATTAAAATGCATTAAAATTTATTTTTAAAGCTCATTTTAATTCTCTGTTAATGTGCAGGAAAATTAAACAGAAGAGGAGTAGTGGGGGGGGGCAAAGGGTGTTAGGGTGAAAAAAATTGAACATTTGGGACGGGAGGGCCCAGTGGCGCCGACCCAATAGCACATCTCGCCGGCCACTTGGGTTGGTGTGGGTCTTGGATTGAAGCCACGTGTCATGTTCAGTATAAATAAAATTTTCCACATATTTGATTTTAGTGACTTTTTATTTTTACGTGTATTACACATGTAAACTTTTGGGCTTCCAAAAAGTTTAAAAGAAAAATCATTAAAAATAATATGTCGCTGGAGGGATTTGAACACAGGGGCCATGTCACGGCAGTGCAAGGCTTTACCAATGAGCTACAAGTGCTTTCTTGCTGTTCTAAAACAATTCAAATACTTATAGCATGCACAGGGTTGCAAATACTCCATTCAATATCTTAATTTTAAACAATTAACATAGGCGTTACATTCTACACTCCTTACAAAAATTTCATTTTCGAAATTTATAATTATTTAAGGACTAATTTACAAATAAGAAAGAGTATCTTGCACGCATGTCGTCTTCTTTTTCCCACGTTGATTCTCCTGGTGGGTCTTTCTTCCAAATCACTCGAACCAAGTTTACTTTCTTATTCCGAAGTGACTTTACCTTTCTATCCAGGATTTCAACAGGTTGTTGCTCATAAGATAGGTCTGTCTGTACCGTGAGCTCGGAGTGATCAAGAATGTGACTGTGGTCACTCACATACCTTCTGAGTTGGGATATGTGGAAAACATTGTGCACTCCTTCCAATGAGGGTGGAAGTGTCAAGCGGTATGCCACTTCTCCGACTCATTCGAGTATGTCGAACAATCCAATGTATCTTGGACTTAACTTACCCCGCTTTCCAAAGCGAATCACTCCACGGTTTGGAGAAATCTTCAGAAAGACATGATCTCCCGGTTGGAACTCCAAGTGTCGATGCTTTGCATCGGTCCAGTGCTTCTATCGATCTTGGGCTATGCGCATTCGTTCCCTGATAGTGCGAAGAGTTTTCATACAACAACAGTTACCAAGCAAGTATTGGAATGACACCATTTGCAGCTCTATATGGAAGGAAGTGTCGTTCACCATTAAGTTGGGACGACATCGGAGATAGAGAACTCTTTGGACCTGAGATGATAGTGGCGACTGTCATCTCAGGTCCTCCGAAGTCTAGCGTACAAGCTCTCAGCATATCTTCAAGTATCTGAATTGTAGGGTTTCCTTAACACCTCGTATAGCCGTGGCACAGTCAGCGTCCCATGTCTTGCGGATTTCCTTATCCGCAACTGAAGGTTTAGGACCTAGGGTGGGCGGGATTGAAGCCGTGAGGACATATGATACTTTATCATAAGTCAAGGCAATGTTTAGATTCCTCAGCCAGTCTTTATAGTTGGTCCCATTCAGCTTGTTTTTATCTAATAAAAGCTTAAGTCCTGTCATAGGTATCTGCCAATAAGAGAGAGAAAAGAATACACTTAGCGAAAGCCCTTGCAAAGATCAGATTGGTTATTATCTTGTCTAATCGATGTCTCCCACTGTATTTATCAAATTTTCTTTAAAACCTTTTAAAAAGAAAACTATCCAGGATTAATTACATTCTACAACTTCGCCAACCGTTCAGCCAGGCCAGTGCCGGTACTTGAGGGAGGTTCCCCGTGCTTTCGCACGGACCTAATTAAAATAAACCTCATCTTCCCAGAAGCGTAGCCCCGTTTGACACCTTTCTAGACACCTACTGGGTTAGCTAATTGTAAAGTGCAAAATTCTCCCGAGAGCAACTTTTGCTCGCAGTGGGATCGGGATCCTACTATCATATAGAAGGTATACAATCTCATTGTAAATTTCAACTCTTGAAATTCCCGATATGATTTTTACCCCTAGTACTCATGACCTTAACTAAAGTCAACATATCATAAGTACTAGTCAAGTTCTTCCCGTCATTTCGTGATTAACTAGACCCACCCATATGACCCTTAACTAAAGTCAACATAATCATATGAATGTCCTAACTAATCTGCATCATATGCAGTGTAAGAAGACATCACTTAGCTACCGTTCACTGCGCCTTAACTAAAGTCAAAATACGCAGCACGGATACTAAGTACTCTACTTCCTAAAATGACGGAGGATTGCAGATGGTTTGTATGAAAACTTTTAACGCTTTGAACTTGATATCGTTGTAGAATCCAATGGGTTTAAAAGGAGTGGCTTAAGCTCCGCATTTTGAAACTTGCTTTTTCATAAAAGGCCGAGTGTGTTTCAAATCCGATTCTACAACATTTTTTTAGGTTCATTTATCTTTTACATTAATCTCATTAATGTAGTCCCATCATTTAAAACCTAAGCCATTACAGAAAGAAACGAAAATATAACGTACACTTATGCCACTCGCATTCGCCACAGTGTCCTGATATGCACCGTTAGGTTACTTAACTAACGGCATACCAGGACGGGGCTAGCGCGGGTGCAAAACATAAGTAATGTCTATTATATATCATATATATAATATCGCATTCATCTCAGATATATATTAAATGATCACATCAGATAATAAAAGCAGCAGAAGCACATATCATATAGGATATCTAGGAGGTCCGTATTTTGTATTTAGCCAGCAATAAAAAATACGGATTCCACGGTCGCGATGAATTGCCAAGCCCACACCCCTAGACCCCTACGAGAGCGGCAAGTGACCCTACCAATTCTGGAGTTTAGGAGACCCAGTCTCGACTCCTCGAGATGGCCTCCCACTGAACCCTAGAACCCGGTCACTTGTGCCCTCCTCCTTGGGTCTATCCTAATGCGGAAAAGTAAATAATATACAACATTGGTGACATCAACCTCAACCCGGAAGTGCCCCAAATAAAAGAATATTACATACAATTTAATTTTACATGAATGAAAAGAAAACTCTCATCTCACATAAAACCCCCGGCTATTCATTCACGACAATCCTGCACATCAAATCTCATCGACACATAATATCAAATATCATCAACGTAAGTAAGTATGCATACACCAATCGTCGTTGATGTATAGCAACGAAAACCGGTAATACAACTACATACTACACTTACGGTCACAGAGAAATAAAATGAAAAACTACAACAATTGGAATCGTAACTGCCTTTAGACAACACAAACCCGGAATATCACATATACAAGATTTCATGCCTAACAATGTAAAGCTCGCATTTGGGTCTCATCCAAGAAAACACCTTTTCAAAACAAACCGGATAATTCAACAAGATTTCCGTTTATTCCCGAGACCGAACTGCTAGATTTACACGCAACAAACAAATTTGTAGATTTCAATTATTGTATCATATACTAATAAACTAGGTGCAGTTAAAATATTCGATCGAACGATTAATTACCCAAAGACTTCTCAGAAAGCTCAACACTTGAGCAGTTTTAAAAAATACCAGAAACTGCACAAAATACATACGGGTCAGCACAAGAAGATACGGCCCATGATCCACCTACTGCACCGCGGAACCGCCGCAGAAAGGCCACTATGGCCGCGGTTCCGCGGTCGTACGGTGGAGTTAGGGCATCGTACTTCTTGTGGGCTCATAAAATACCCTGCTGAATTTTTTAAGTATTTTTAATGTGAAAAAATCCACGTTTTTGAAAAATTTCCAGAGAGCACCCCCCGGGCGTCGTATTTCGTTCGTTCGAGGTTTTTAACGTCGTCTAGGTTACTCCAAAGCTCTAGCTTGGCTCTGATACCACTGTAGGGTTTCCTTAACACCTCGTATAGGGTTTGGAAGCATCACACATGCCATAACTTTAACTTATGAGGTGCTAAGTAAACTAAACTAGGAATCGAACTAGAATTATAGAGTAACAATTAAAAGTATCACATATAAAAGATAAATTAACACTAAGTGGAGAGACTACAACCTTTGTAGACCTCCTAGGGTGACTCCTTGGATCTCTTTTGGTTTGGAACGGCTCGCTAGATCACTTCCAAGTCCACGACGATCCACCCGAAGTCCTTTGCTCAAAGCTTGTTGCTTCTCTTGATCTTTGAAATCCTTGAAGCAAAACACCCTACACAAAGTAGCAAGGGTTGTGTAGGATGATGAAATGGTTGGTAATCTCACTTAATACCCTTTCTTTCTTTTTATCTTACTCAATTTAGAACTCAAGAGAGAGCTAGAGAGAGGAAGAAGAAGATGGCTTGATATTTTCTTTTGGATGAATAAATAATACTAAATCAAAATGAGAGAGAGATAAATATCATAATAGAAACCATAGTTAATAATAATATCTAGATATTTTGTTATGAGTTAAAAGGCAAAGGAAAATAAACCATGGTTAAGTCAAAGGTCAACCATGGAAAAGTGTAGAAGAAATGAGTCATTAGAAAAGAAATGAGTCATTATCTATTTTCCTTTATCTTTAACTTAATACAATAATATCCATATATAAAATTATGAACCATGTGAGTCTTATATTGCCATCTAAGTTGTATCATCAACCATGATACTAATGCATGTATGTATGTGTATATGCACATCATCATGTACATATACATGCATGAATCCATCAAAAGAAAAAGGGTTTAAATAAATGAGATAAAAGTCAATATTAAATCAATATTTGATTTAATAAACCGGTCATATCTCATACGACCCGACTAATATAAAACGCCCGATTAAAATACGGTATCAAATACTCGTATTTAATCGAGCTTCCGCACATATCTCATATGCGCACCACTTCGTTTCTCCTGAGCCAGGAAACTTCTATGTGGGACTCTAAGACTCGTCAATACGCCAGCAGTAGGTGATGATCTTATCAAACACCTACAAGCCGTAAGCGGTCAGCTAAACGTAACGGCCACCCGGGTATTGAGCGATCAGAAGAAGAACAAGCGAACCTGTCAAAACTCCCGTCAATCCAACTGGCAACACTTACCGTACAGTCCGGTCTCTTCGTCAGATATGCTGCATATTGAGTCTAGGGATGGAATCGTCGACCCCAATAACTCAATAAGTCATGCTGGTATATGGTCTATAACAGATCGAGAAACTTACTGATAACACTTATCAGTAATATCTCAGCAGCCCTGACCAGGGACTTCCCGTTATAGCCAATCGTGCACAGCACAACATCAACCCCCAATACCGGGAGAGACGAAACCCCTCCTATCGCTCATTGCCTCCATATGCCTCAGGACTATACCCAAAATCCACCTGTTTGTACGACTCAGTAGAGCCGTAGTAGGGTGGAGATCAAAGTACAGTGGGAGGACACACAAGACTCTATGGCGATCTCGGGTCTACAGACTAACCTGTACCAGTGTCACCTGAGAACTGCTATCCGACGTATGATATAATACCACATAGGAGTTCTCGGTGAGTCCGTTCAGTGTACCCAGTCTTACTGAGCACCCGTATACAATCTTTGGTGTCATCACACCAGATGGATATGGGATCATCCATCGCCCATCATATGGAACAAGAATGGTATACGCTAGTCTACACTGGAATATCGATACCCTATCTCGATATACCTACGACTAAGAACATTTCAAGGATATGCTTATAAACTACAGGTGTCCCGCCAGTATGATCCACATCATAATCCCAGTAGTCAAGCCAATATCCTTAGGGCTTTATCGACATGTACCAAATGAATATAAACATGATCAAGTGAACATATGATAAAGTGAAACCAGATAGCATACTATCATGTTGAGCAAGACTGTCCTCTGAATATACACATCAGTACATACACTATCTCATAATGGCCTCAAGGGCATACATATATCCAACATGAATTGTTCGTTCAGACTGTCCATCTGTTTGTGGATGGTAAGCTGTGCTAAAGTTCAGACTCGTTCCCAAGCTAGCTTGCAGACTCTGCCAAAATTGCGATCGGAATCTAGTGTCACGATCGGAGAAAATGCAAACCGGTACTCCATGTAATCTCACAATCTCCTGCATGAGTTCATGGGTATCAGAAATAGTACACTTTAAAGAGTTAAATCTTACTTAGATTCAAATTTACTTCCATGTACTTCTTTTCTAGTGTCTCGGTAGATTGGCCAACTCGAAAGGGAATAAAATGAGCCGACTTTATGAGTCGACCAAAATAACCCATACGGCATTGTTACCTTTTGTGCTACGAGGAAAAGCAGTCACAAAATCCATGAAAATGTGTTGCTACTTCCATTCTGGGATAGGTAATGGTTGAAGTAAACCAGCAGTCCTGTGGTGTTCAGCTTTTACTTGCTGACTAAGCATTTAGCTACGCTTCTGGCTACTTCACGCTTCATTCCATACCACCAGTAATATTGTCGCAGATCTTTGTACATCTTTGTACCACCAGGGTGTACTGAGTATGGGGAGCTGTGAGCTTCTTTCATCAACTCTTTCCGAACAGGACTGTGTGGTACACACAATCTACTGCCGTATCTCAAAGATCTATCTTCGTGAATAATGAAGTTTGTTCGAAGTCCACTTTCTACTTGTTCTCTGATCTTTTGCAACTTGGTATCACTTTCTTGAGCTGCTTTGATCTGATTGACAATAGTAGACTGAACTTGTAAGTTCATCAACTTTGAAGCGTTACCTGGCATGATCACTTCTATCTCCATCTGGTGCAAATCTTGTTGTAGCTTCCACTGTATGGTGAGATTCATTGATAGTGATTGACGGCTTAGTACATTAGGTACTACATTCACCTTCCCTGAATGATATTGTAGATTGATGTCAAAGTCCGCCATGAGTTCTAACCATCTTCTCTACCGCATATTCAACTCTTTCTGAGTAAACACATACTTCAGACATTTATGGCCTGTGTAGATATCTACCCGTTCAGACGATAATGATGCAAAATCTTGAGTGCAAAGATAACAGCTGCCAACTCCAGATCATGCGTCGGATAGTTACGCTCATGAATCTTCAGCTGTCTTGATGCATAAGCTACAATTTTACCGTGCTAATGTAGAACGCATCCTAATCCCTTACCGAATGCATCGTAATGTACTACGAAACCTCCAGATTGGTCCGGTGTTACAAGAATAGGTGCTGATGTCAATCTTGACTTGAGTTCTACAAAAGCTTGTTCGCATGCTTCTGACCGCACGAATTTTTCATCTTTGCGTATGGGCTTGGTCAGGGGTGTTGCAATCTTCGAAAATCCTTCAATAAATCTTCGGTAGTATCCCGCTAATCCCAAGAAACTTCGAATGTCCTTCACTGTCTTTGGTGTCGGTCATTCGCTTACTGCTGCTACTTTAGTTGGATCTACGGAGATTCCTTCACCTGAAACAATATGTCCGAGAAATCCGACTTGTTCTAGCCAAAACTCGCACTTGCTGTACTTGGCATAGAGTTGATGCTATTGCAAAGTCTCCAGGACAATTCGTAAATGTTCAGCGTGCTCTTTCCGATTCTTTGAATATACCAGGATGTCGTCGATGAATATGACAACAAACCTGTCTAGGTACTCTCGGAAAACTTGATTCATTTGGTTCATGAATATGGCTGGTGCATTGGTCACTCCAAATGGCATCATGAGAAACTCATAATGTCCGTAGCGAGTCCTGAATGCCGTCTTCGGGATATCAGACACTTTGACCTTCACTTGATGATAACCCGAACGAAGATCTAATTTTTGACCCACTTAGCTGATCGAACAGATCGTCGATTCACGGTAGTGGATACTTGTTCTTTATCGTGACTTCGTTCAAAGCTCTATAATCAATGCATATTCTGTATGGACCTTCCTTCTTCTTCACAAGTAAAACTGGAGATCTCCAACTCGAAGTACTGTGACGAATCCATCCTTTCTGCAGAAGTTCGTCCAGCTGAGTACGGACCTCCTTCAAACCTTCAGGGCTTAATCGATACGGTGCTTTGATCACCAGTTGTACACCAGGTACTAAATCAATTCCGAATTCAAGAGCTCGATCGAGAGACAAACCTGATATGTCTTCAGGAAATACGTTGTCGAACTCTCGAACTACCTCTGGCTTGTCTTCTCCCGCCTGTAGAGTTGCAATCACCGCCTTCTTCGGTTTTGCTTTATATGTGCTAGGCTCCAGGGTACGGTTTCCGCTTTTGAAATAAAAAACCAGATGCTCTGGAATCTCGAACACTACCCTCATTTGACGGCAGTCGATGATAGCGTAGAAAGTTCCTAGCCAATCCATACCCAAAACTACATCGAAGTTCAGTATGTCAAACACCTTGAAGTCGG
Organism: Agapanthus africanus; assembly: GCA_030015575.1. NCBI lineage: Eukaryota > Viridiplantae > Streptophyta > Magnoliopsida > Asparagales > Amaryllidaceae > Agapanthus > Agapanthus africanus. The sequence continues at coordinate 174,830,670 of JASDDO010000024.1, forward strand.
CTTAGAATTCTCTGCTGCAGACGACTACTGGACACAGGTCGTATCCCATTGTTGCCTTTAGAACGTCATTCCATGAACTGACATTCCAGTTGGATACGAGCGGTTTAACTGGAATCGCATGAGTTCGGACGAACCGTTGCGACATAAAGAAATGATATGCTCCAGTATCGAAGAGTGCTAGTGCAGGAAGTGAGGCTACTAAGATCGTACCTAAGTTATGTGGGATATGTTTTAGGTATAGGAAAAGATATATGGATATAAACAAGTATTGAACAGATTTGAAATATGGGAAGTTACCAGTGATGACTTGGCCAGTGGCTTCAGCTTCTTCCACAGTCATTGTGAAAGCCCGTTGCCTCAGTACATTCCTCCTTGCTGGAGGAGCATTCCTCTGTCCTTGAGGTAAGTTCCTTTGTGCTTGATGGAACTAACGAGGAGGAGGAGGCGTAAGTGGAAGAGGTGGTGGTGTGATGTTGCCGATCACGTTGGTGCTAGTATTGTTCGGGGAATCCACAACCTTGAAAGAAAAATAGGGTTAGAATAGATTCAAGGAATATGAAATATAAAGAATGTTTAGTTACTATTTTATAATTCTTATGTTATATTGCTTAGGTTTCCATGCAGAACTGACCTGCATGGGCCGTCAACAAAACCTGTCACGTCCCGCTTCCCTGTATACGGATAAGGAGACGTGACTGGCCCGTGATGTATTTACTCAGAAGTAAACACGCTAAGCGTAAATAAGCAATATAATGTATGTGTGCACAAGAAAGACATGAGATGTAAAAGAACATCAACTTTTTATTTATTAAATATTCTTTACAATGCCACTAAAAAGTGAATACAATATGGAAAGCAATGCCTAAACAATGGCATGAACTGAAAGCAAAGTATATACAAGTGAACTAAAGCTCGGGGTCCTCGATGAACTGCTCCAAGTCTTCTGAGCTAGACTCGATCTCCAGAGAGTTGGGTCCTCCTGACAATATTCCAAAGAAAGAAATAGAAAAGGAATGTCTTCAACGAACAATCGCTCGGTAAGTCCCAAAAAGAGATAGAAATAGAATAGACAGATAGAGAGTATAACTGATATAATGTATTTTTGTTATGTTATCGCTGTTATTTGTAGCTTGGTACAAAATATGCCAGTGTATACGAGAGGAGTTCAACTATTCCATGGACTAAGGTGTACGGAGCACAAGGAACCGTTAAGACACGGAACAACAGCAACGGATATTCAGGTTAGGTGTATTAAAGTGACCATCATCATGCCACTTTTAACACATTTCGTACCAATCTACCCCTTTTAAAACCCGTAATGTTTATTGTATTGTTATGTACTGATTTGTAGATATAAGACTTGCCGAAACTATGATATCAATTGTTCATGTAAACGGATAAGAATATAAACGGATAGTCATGTAGACAAGTCAATGTATATCCATGGTTCGGTCAAATCAAGTCATGTTGATATAGATAGATTCATGTTGTAATGGAATTATATCAGGTATGGATTGTATTCGGATTAAACTGAGAGTCTGTTTGAGTCAGACACTTAAACAGAATTGAAGTCCTGAATTAAGTTTTGGAGTTATCGGTAACTGCTGCACATGGACAACAGGATTTGTGTCTTTTTCCAAGAAAATTACCGTATTGATAACCCCGATTTAGTTGTCTACCTTAAATAGGAAAGCACCCATATTTTCCGGCTCCCTGAGGCTCAAGAGAATTGGTCCCGCTTAAATCTATATTTATTAGGGTCCTTATTGTAAATTAATATAACTTGAGGGGGTTTTATGAAAAATAGTTTTGATATATTTTCAAAATAAATCTCAAGTATTTATTTATCGTCTTTAGGGTTTTCATAGATGTAATTTTTATAAGATGAGATATTTTAGTGGATATAAAGCTAAATTGGATAGTATATGGTATTTTCATGTAAAATGTCTTGTATTGATTTGTGATGATAGTTTCATGAAATTTGGGATTCCTTTGTTTAGAAAACATGGATATTTTTATGTATATTTAAAATAGATAGGTTGATAATATTATGTATAATTATTAGAAAATAAATTTATGTATTAAATATAAAACTCGTTTTCTTAAAAATTGTAATATAAATTCCATCGAGATCGTATGCTCTGTGAGGAGGTCTGCATCTCGCCCTACTAGTCCTATAGATGTGTGATAACCCACACCAACCAAATCGGATTCTCTAAAATGAGTTGTAAGGACATAATTGTATGGAATTTGATTAAAAAAATTAAAAGAAATACGGTTTGGATAGTTTATGGTATTTAACTGTAAAATTCTCCTTGGCCACAAAAATATTGTTTTCAAACCATCGTGTTATGTCATGATGAGTGTTGTGATGAAGTAGGTCATTACCTTGTGAGTTTTCTAAAGGTAATATGAGCAATATGATGAATTAATGTCGTAGGTAAACTTTGTAGTATTTAAACGAAAAAGTGTAATACAAGTTGCAGAGCATTTTATTTTGAATTGAAACTTGTTCTAAATATTGTTTTATAGTTGCTAAACAAGATATTAAGAGATGGTTGATTTGTTGTTGGGTTTTTAATGAAATTAGAATCGAAAATTGGAATAACTCCGCTTCCGACGAGTTTTAATGAGAGATTGTTTTAGAATAGAAGAGAGGAGAGGAGAGGGAACTTACGGGTTTGGAGAAGAGACAAAAGGTATAGGAACAAGTTGTTTCTTCGTGGAGTCGTGGTGTCGCCGATTTTGTCCCGAATCGTCGCCGAAACATGACCTTGGGCTAACTCTACTTGTATAACTTTTTGGACTTGGAAAACTTTGAGAGTATTGACAATGGATTTCAAAATAGAGAGGGATAGGGTGTGGGGTGGTATTTATAGGATAGAATTATGGTTTAGGGTATTAAAATGAGAATTAAAATGCATTAAAATTTGTTTTTAAAGCTCATTTTAATTCTCTGTTAATGTGCAGGAAAATCAAACAGAAGAGGAGTAGTGGGGGGAGGCCAAAGGGTGGCAGGGTGAAAAAAATTGAGCTTCTGGGATGAGGGGCCCGGCAGCGCCGACCTAATAGCACATCTCTTCGGCCACTTGGGTTGGGGTGGGTCTTGGATTGAAGCCATGTGTCATGTTTAGTACAAATAACATTTCCACATGTTTGATTTTAGTGACTTTTCAATTTTACGTGTATTACACGTGTAAACTTTTAGACATCCAAAAAGTTTAAAAGAAAAATCATTAAAAATAATATGTGGCTGGGGGGATTTGAACACAGGGGCTATGTCACAGCAGTGCAAGGCTTTACCAATGAGCTACAAGTGCTTTCTTGCTGTTCTAAAACAATTCAAATACTTATAGCATACACATGTTTGCAAACACTCCATTTAGTACCTTAATTTTAAACAATTAACAGAGCGTTAAAAAATTCTTACGTATACTCTTTATATTTAAAAACTGTAATTTTGGATGGATACATGTAATATTTGGAGTGATCTAGCATCCCGCCAATTTTTTTGGCTCAGAGCTTGTTATCCCTTATAAAAATAAAGGAAAACCCCCACGTGTTAAATACATGCACCCACATGCAAAGCATGTAGATACCGCCTCAAATAGGATTAAATCCAATATTCGGTCCTCACGTGTTTCCCATGTGAGTGCTAGCGCCAGCCTCTGTTAGGATTAAATCCTATAGTGGCGCCTCACGTGGAACACACGTGAGTGCCGGCGTGCAAAGCACGTGAGTGGCTATTTATAAAATAATTAAATTCTTAGGCGATGTCCACATGCATAGCACGCGAGCGTCAGCGCCGAAATTAAAGAGGGTAGAATTAAATTCTACATGGGGAATATTTCTCTAAAATCTAGGATATTCTTTGTTAAACAGAGCCGTTGGATCAAAAATCCAATGGTGATAATAAATCATCAAAATGATAGAATTAAATTCTATTAATGAAAAATATCTCCCTGATCAAATATTCTCTGTTAAATAGAGAGCCGTTGGATCAAAAATCCAACGGTGATTTAAAATCATCAAATGATAGAATTAAATTCTATTTAGAAAATATTTTTCATGATCTTTCTAATATGAAAAGATCTTTCCCTAATAGAGAATATTGGATTTAAAATCCAATGGTGATAAAATATCACCAATTAAATTATCTGATAGAATAAAATTCTATCTTAGGAAAATCCCACCGCCTGCGGCAAATTCCAAAGGTGATGGACCCAAACACCCCAAGTCTGGGGGAATGATCATACATACGGTCCACATGGCTTCTTGGAAAGAAGAAAGCCGTGCTTCCATAGGTCATCGACCACAAACTCGGTCGCTGACAAAAGCTCAGAAGCAATAACAAAAGCTCCAGGAAATACTGACCAAAATGGCAGCACTTACCAGGCAGAAAGAAAGTCCAGATCCAGCGGCCGAACAACGCTAGGAGCAGGAGACCGATATAGAGTTCCTCTGAAGGGTGCTCAAAAGGAAAGACGAAGAAGTCGTTGAACAAGCTCGTACATGAAGCAAATGGCGATCTTGTTTCATGATATGGTTGGAATGATGATCTATCCAGAATCCCCAGCCGAGGATCTGCCGATAATCATCGAGGATGACAGAGGGAAAACATCAAACCCTCTTCCGGCTTTATCAATAGCCAAGGAGGAAACGATCTCGAAGGCTGCTCTAGATGATTATATAGTTCAACAAATAAGAGCTCATCAAGCTAATGAAGCCGCTGGCCAAATCGTCAGAACTGGACAACCGTATCCAGGCTGGTATGACCAAATCAGATACCCGCCGGGATATACGATCCCAAAATTCCATGTATATAAAGGGACAAGCAACCCCTATCAGCACGTCGCGCAGTTCAGAGCTCTGTGTGGCAACACCGGAGGCGACGACAAACTGTTGCTTCGCCGGTTCGTTGGCAGCCTGTCAGAAACGGCCTTTGAATGGTACTCGGAGCTCCCAAATGACTTCGTAAAAACATTCACAGAGATAAAACTGCTGTTCACGCAGCGTTTAGCCAGCGCGAGTGAGCGCACTCCAATTACGACATTAATCAATGCCAGGGTAAGGCCAGGAGAAACCTGGGTCCAATACGCGACCCGGTAGCAGAACCTATGATCTAAGTCCAAACAACGCATTGAAGAATCTCCCGCCGTGGGCATGTTCATCGGGACCCTAGATCCTCAAACGACCGTGTCCCAGTTCATGACATTCTTCAAACCAATGACCTTCCAGTCTCTGATCGATAAACTGGCCCAAATGGACCAGATAGGCCATGGGCCTTCCTCCTCAAATACGAACCCTCAAAATAACAAGGGTAAAGGAAAAGTGGCCTTCGTTGCCAACACACAACAACAACCGAGTGGCCCAAAACCGGCTGCTCGCCAAAACAACACATGTCCGCACCCGTCCTTGGAGGAAAGACTAGGATGCGCTTACTCGTTTCCCCGCGATAAGACGAGGAGACTATTTGAATTGGAAGTGCGCAACAAACTCATCACATTGCCAAACCCACGGCGTCCACCGCAACCCAGCAGCGTCAATAACCCCAACTACTGCTCCTATCATAGAATGGTGAGCCACTCAATTGAGGATTGCTATATTTTCAAGAACTGGGTTGAGGACCAGTATCAACAGGGAAAATTCGCGTTGTCTGAGAACTGGAGGGTAAACCCACCGCAGAAGCACACACCTAAAAAAGTGGATTCGCCGAGGGCATCACGCTCGCTCATGGAAGAAACTCCATGAGAAGTCATACTTTCAACAAAAACCAAAAGAATGCTGAAGGATATACAGGCATATCCAGCAATTTGGTGGAAAATCCCACTTGAACCCAAAATCATCGAAGGGATGCTGAAACCGCGTCCCGTACCGAAAGTTGTTGACAAAGGGAAAAACCCCCAAGTCGAGCCTTCAAAGTCTTCGAAGAAAAAGAAGAAGACCAAGAAGCTTGTGCAGCCTGCCGAGTATGACGACATGCGCACATACCTACAAAAATACATCGACGCACTGGAGGAGTACAACTAGAAGGCGCGGACACCGGTCACGCTCGAAGAGTTCCTCAAGCATATTCTTGAGAACAAAAATAGTGACAACGATGAGGAAAATGACTCATCAAAAGAAACCGAAGATTGTGTAGCAAGTTTCCACATGGTCTCCCATTCGTCGTTAAATAGAGAAGAAACTCCCTCGGCATCGGAGAACAACGGGAGGAACTGGGTGCAGAATCGGCGCTAAAATCCCCGGAACTGCTAGAAGACCCGATCGATAGGCTGTTAAACGAAGCCTTTCTAAAAAGCAAAGCTGACCAAGAACGTGAAACAACTATATACGAAAAAGCTAAGCGTCAGAGTCAGGATGAAGAAGCTGCGGCAAGGATGAGTTGTAAAGTACTCCAACCAAACCAAAGCACACCTGCCATAAATAAGAGCAGAATCAAGGCAGAGAAGTGATTCGCCAAAGCCCTGTCAATGGGAATGAAGATGCCACCTCTCGTAGAAAGCACTCCCGGGGTCTCGACTGAGAGGATTCACATCTAAACTACTGCCTATATCATCAAAGGGTTACCCACCCCACCGAGGAACGCAGTGCCTTCAAGAAGTGGTGGCAATGATACGTTGCCCATAAAAACACTTCAAGAGGATGAAGCGCGAAGCTCGTCGACGACAAAGTAGTGCTACATATGCGCATGAAAAAACGATTGGCGACTGTCATATGGTTAATACCTGTTCGGAAGGGGGGAAACCCCAAGTTCTTACTTTTGGGAGAGATTCTGAGGGCGAAATACCCCTCAGCCCTCTCTTCAAAGACTCCACCTCCGAAAAAGAAGAGGAGGAGAAGAACTGCGAGCATATTCAGCTGCGTAACCAAACGCTGCCTGAGAAAAATCTCGGACCTACAAACAAAGGTTCGAGCAAAAAATACAAAGAGAAGGGGAAAATCCACGAAGAAATCGCCCTTAATGGAACAACAGTCAAAGAGCTCACCGCAAAGGACCCGCCGAGGAAAAATAAGGTAGATTACAATGTCCTATCACATCTGAGAAAAATATCCTCACAACTGAGCAAATTGGATGCTCTCTTCCTTCCAAAGAGGCACAAGATTCTCTGATCAAGGTACTACAGGAGCCCGATCAGTTCCAAGCTTCCTTCATGGAAAAGAAGATGAAAGATGAACTGTGAAAGGTCCACGAGGCTGACATTACATTCAGCGATGAAGACCTCCTCGGTATGTGCGAACATAATCGTCTGTTATACATCACCGGGTACTGCCATGACATCAAGATAGGAAAAATCCTTGTCGACAATGGATCCTCCGTCAACCTTCTCAACGTGAGAGTGCTGAAGGAGATTTGCATGAACGTTCAGCACCTGGCTCGAGACAAAATTACCATCTTCGGGTTTGACTCACAGTCGTCACGGTTGCTCGGGTCCATAATACTGACATTATGCTTCAGGCTGCTCATTAACGACATCAAATTTCATCTCATTGACGCCAAGATTTGCTATAACGCTTTGCTCGGCAGGCCTTGGTTACATGAGTACAACGTCATCCTTTCTACACAACATCAGTGTATGAAGTATTTTAAAAAGGTTTGGAATACATCGTCAGCTAAATCCGTTCTCCGTAAACAAGGTCCCAAAATATAAAGACGCAAAGTACTTCCTACCAGACTTCAAGGATACGGAAAGGTGTCACAAGCCAGAGGATAAACATAAGTCCATCGCCACTATCCCGATCTTTGGGAGCGATACCGAGGAAGATGAAGAAATAGTGTACTCGGGGCAACCCCAAAAAGAAAACAACAGGCCCGGACCATATACTCCTATTCTAGTCTTTGGCAGCGACACTGAGGACGAGGCCAACACAGTGTTCTCCATCCGCCCGTCTGTGCAAACCCTTTCCAGAACATATCAGAGTCTGCAAATCACAATGGCTCCGCCTCGGTATTACAAAGAACTTGATGCGCTCGATACATACAGCGTACAAGAACTACAGACTTTCTACGTCCCTCCCAGGCGAAGAGGTGAAAGGGCGATCCTCTTCTACTAATCTACGGAAAATAAAGTAGAAAAAGATGTCTGGCATGGTGCCGATTTTGCACTCGATAGGTTTCAATCAATCCGTCTGCCAAGATACTATGTGGAGAGATTGAATAAGCAGTTAAGACGCCAATGTGTACCCCTCGAACAAACTGTTTGACAAGCCCAATTCTACAAAAATATTTGGGATATTCCCAAGATTCAGCGAAAAATACCCAACGGGAAAATGGGGACAACCGGGCTCGGATACGTTCGGTCCAAGAAACGGGAGCAATTCTACAGCTGCCGCGTCATAAATAGATCCAGCGAAGAGGAAGCCGCTCTTTCAAATGTCCATGACATTGAAACAGAGCGAATCACGCTCTAAGAACGTTAAGTCCGTCGCCCGAAGAACAAATAGACAAGCTAATAAAAGAAGCTTGTCAAAATAGCCGAGACAATCACAGCCGCGAAATGGCCATTTATGAAAAGGCCAAGGCGCAACGTCTTAATCAGCAGTCTGCGGAGAAGGAAGAATATAATTCTTTTCATCCCCGGCCTGCTGTATGTCCTTGCAAAAGGGGAAAATCCCGAAATAAAGGCGAAAACAGGGCAAAGAACGCAAACAACGTTCGAAAATAACGAAGCGGATCCAAGAAGCCGTGCAATCGAAAAAAAGTCGATTAGAACCCGTCCTTTATAAAGAAAATGGGTCGGGAATACTCTTTCCCCCAAGACAAGACGAGGAAAATATTCAACCTTGTCATGAAGCATCAAATGATGACACTTCCGAAGTTTCGGCACCCCGAACAAATGAACGAGGTCCATCATCCTGATTATTGCCCCTATCACCGAGTAATAGGTCATCCCCTCGAAAACTGCTTCACCTTCAAAGACTGGGTAGAAGGCCGGTATCAACAAGGCAGGTTCGCTTTATCCGATAGCTGGAGAGTAACTTCGCCGCAAAAGCATGAGTCAAAGAGGACATATACCGTGAAGATAGGACCGGCTCAACCATAAAAAGGGAAGCGAACTCATACTTGCCATATGATAACACTCTCAAAAGAGAGAGGGCACGAGACTATGGATGACTTCCACATGTGCTTCGCAAATGAAGATAAGGACGAGGTGATCTCCGAGTTTCCACCAGCACCAAAGGAGCTGGAATATGGGATACACACCACGGCGGACAACCTAAGAAAAATTGACTTAGAAACGGAAAATGATCCGAGGCCAACGTTCGTCAGTGAGCTACTATCTAAAAAAAAGATAGCCATGTTAAAGGACATGCTCATGCAATATAAAGACTGCTTCACATGGAACTATTCCGAGATGCCGGGTCTAGATCCAAAGGTGGCAGTACATAAACTGGCCATATCGCCGGACATAAAGCCAGTCAAACAGGCGCCAAGAAGAATGTGGCTCGAACTTGAGATGGGTATAAACGCTGAAGTCAAGAAACTAATCGAGTCCGGCTTCATCCAAGAAGTTCAATATCCCAACTGGATTGCTAACATCGTTCCAGTGAGGAAGAAAAATGGGATGGTGCGCATCTGCGTGGACTTTCGGGACCTTAACAAAGCTTGCCCGAAGGATGATTTTCCAGTTCCTGTTACCGAGCTAATGATCGATAACACGTCTACCCATGAAGTCTTGTCCTTCATGGATGGATTTTCAGGATACAATCAAATAAAAATGCATCCTGAAGACCAAAAGCATACCGTCCTCCGGACTCCGCTGGGCATATTCTGCTATAAGGTGATGCTCTTCGGTTTAAAGAACGCCGACGCTACCTACCAAAGGGCCATGACAAAGATCTTCGATGAACTCATACACGAGATCGTCGAATGCTACATTGACAACCTTATGGTAAAGAGCAAAGCTCATGAGGAGCATTGGGAACATCTAAACATAGTGTTCCAACGTCTTTGGAAGTATAATCTGAAGACGAATCCTCTAAAATGCGCGTTTGGAGTCTCCTTAGGCAAATTCCTAGGATTCATCATACGGCACCGGAGTATCGAAATCGATCCCTCAAAGATCAAGGCGATTATGGAAATGCCCACGCCAAGATCTCTCAAACAGTTGTGATCTCTTCAAGAAAAGCTCACGTATATCCATCGGTTTATAGCCAACCTCTCTGGAAAATGTCGTCTCTATAGTCATTTGATGAAGAAGGGGACCCCGTTCATCTGGGATCAAAAGTGCCAAAATACACTAGACGAAATCAAGTAATACCTACAAAATCCGCCGGTATTGATCGCCCCGGTTAAGGGAAAACCCCTTATCCTATATACAACAGCCCTTGAGGGTTCTCTAGGCGCGCTATGGGCACAAGAGAACAATCAGGGAAAGGAGAAAGCTCTGTACTATTTAAGTCGAGTTCTCTTGGAGGCATAAAACAACTACTCCCATAAAAAAGCATTGCCTGACACTGATCTTCGCGATAATGAAGCTCAGACATTACGCCTTGGCACATGAGGTCCATCTCATATCAAAGGTGGGTCCTCTCAAATATCTGATGTCAAGGGCCACACTAACAGGAAGGCTCGCCAAATGGGCTCTCCTCCTAATGGAGTTCTCGATAACGTATCGACCTCTCAAAGCAGTGAAAGGCCAAGCCATTGCCGACTTTCTCGAGGAGCATCCGATACTAGCCGACTCCCCCTTAAATTACGAGTTGTCGGATGAACATGCGTTCGGCACAATCGAAGGAAAGAAGGAAGAAAATGATTCTCAATGGGAACTTTACTTCGATAGAGCATTTTCCATGAAGAGGCGAAAGCAAAATACCCCCTTAATCAAAGCCAGGGTGGGCCTTATCTTCGTGACTCCACAAGGAGGGATATTGCGTTACGCCCTCTCCTTAACGGAGCCAAAGACTAATAACGAATCTGAATATGAAGCTTTGATAGTAGGTCTCGAGATCGCTGTCGGCATGGGAATCAAAGACCTCTTCATATATAGAGACTCCCAGCTGATCGTTAGCCAAGTAAATGGCGACTATCAAACGTGCAAGCCAGAGCTGATAAAATATAGCGAAAAAGTGCAGCAACTGCTGACACAAATCCCGTTCTACATCCTGGAGAGTATACCGCGTGCAAAAAACAGCAGGGCGGATGCATTGGCCAAATTGGCTAAGGAACTAACCGACTAAGACCTCGATGATGTAAGGATCATTGTGCAAAGCCGCAGGGTTCTCGCGCCGACATATATATTTTTGGAAGACTTAATAGAGCCATCCGGAAGAAAAGAAGCGTCCGAACAAGTATCCCTTCAAATAGAGGATGAAGAAAAGGTTAAGAATTGGAAGGAAGTCTTCATAGACTACTTCAAATCCCAACAAACGCCTAAAAATGCATCGTCTAGACATCAGCTCATGAAACGAGCTCTGTCCTTCACCTTCGTCAATGATACTCTATATAAGAGATCGTTCGACTGTCTGTGGCTAAGATGCCTAAGACTAGAAGAAGCGAAGAGAGTCATCCAAGAAACTCATAACGGACTCTGCGGTACTCATCAAGCTGGGCCAAAGATGAAGCTGAAGATAAAATGAATGGGTTACTACTGGACCACAATGATTCAGAACTGCCTTGAATATGTCATGACCCGGAAAAGGCACGTGACTGGCACTTGGATCATGTGAAGTTTATAGGACCCCACCTAATCCAAGTAAGCCAAAAGCCCAGAAATCTAAGCCTTTTAGGGAAAATAGTGGAGGTGAAGTTTTGAAATAAGGTTTACTGAAATCAAATTTATTCTGATATATATGTACATAAGTAGTAATATATGAAAACACTACATTGGTAACTAACTTGAAACCTTTTTGTCATTCGAAATTTCGGCAGCACGTCCTTTGTATATTTTAACCCGAAAACAAATACAAGTAATAACAATAAAGACATCCCCAAGCGGGAGCTAGCTCTTTGCCAATTGGCGGAAACAACCACGCAAGATATAAATATACAACGTCGAAAGGCAAGGATCAAAACACGGAAGAAAATAAGAACAACAAGCATCCTCAAGAAAACAGGAGTAATAGTAAATACATAATCACGACCCAAGGTCCAAAAGAATATACAAACGGTGGTTTCTAAGTGTACTAAATATACAAGTCTGGTTGATAGAGCTTTTTAACTAGATACAACTGAAATAAAAATAAAGGAACAATGGTGGTCACGATGCAAGTGAACCCATCTACCAAAGCAATCACCCGGAAGAAAGTGGTGTGCCAGCAAAACCGCTAAGGAACCTATAGAGGTAAACCTGTAAGAAACTGTAGCACAATGGGGGTGAGTTACCAACTCATGAGTAGAAGACATCACCAAGTAGAAACTGAATGTATGACTATATCCTAGGTCATACAGTGCAATACAATAGTAATATAAAGATGTCGAGTAATAACAAGGATAACGGCAAAAGCATAAGTGTAAACTAAGATACTCGCGTCAGAGTCATAAGTGGTAACAGACGTATGTAAATATATGCATGAATGTAAATGCATAAATGAATGTGTGCCCAGCAACGACACACTAAATCAAGATAAAACCTGAGTGCTCAGCATCGACACTCGAAAATATCATGAAAATCATGTCCATTTGTGATACAATATCCTTATATATCTCGGGCACCGCATCCTCAGATCGGCCCTCAAATCCATCTCAGGACTCCAGTCGGTATCCTCCGGATAACCGCCCGGTCCAAATATCATCGGTCGGAAGTGCTCCCCTGCCGGGCTCAACGTCTCTCTTACGGCCTTCTTGTCCCGGGGTACCGCACCGGGTCCACTATGTACCCGCAGACGGCATCTCCTCACTCCTCAAATCGGGTAATCATATATCATATATGCTCCAGAACCGACAAATCTCATGGTGGACGCCACACATCATATCAAGGAAAACTGTATTTCTTTTAAAAGGAGCATAAGTTTTTAAATTTCACATGCGGTTTCCAAAACCAGAAATCTCATAAAAATTGAAATCTCAAAATCACGAGTTAATAATGAACAATGAATATCGGCATATAGCCCAACTGCAGTATATAATCAGAATGTAGGTAAGCAAATGCATGCGATATCTAAGTACGAAATGCAAATGTCAAAACTAGCATATGACATCGGAATACTAAACAATGCTACATAGCTATAACTATCAGTGTATACAATGTAATAAAGGTTACTACCGTGTGCGTGACATGACAATTACCGATGATGATGTGTGTGAGCCGGTAAGCAAGTGTACGTGCAACATATGCATCATCGGTAATGGTGCAGGTGTCCTAGCAGACGAGATCATAATAGAAAGTAAACAGTGAAAACAACAATAAAGTATATAAACCTATATACGAGCCATACTGTTCATCGTGTTTACATAGCATGAATCATTGTTTTTAGAAAAGTAGGAACTACAATGTTTTTGAGAAAAGAGATGTCCTTTTGAAAATCCGTAGCGTCCCTCGGTTTATTCTGTGAAAAATGCCTATGATTCGTCAGTTTTGAAAATAGGTATGCCTCTAGCCTAAGTTAACATATATCTAAGCAACTAAAGACTAACTAAGAACCTAGTCGATGGTGATAAGAAATCTATAATATTCCGAGTCGATATATCCAATAGTCGGCGATCCAGCCTCATATCATCACGTACGGTAATATCCATCGTACGACATCCTTGAGTCAAGAATGCAAATCAATCATCATATACATCTCGTACAGTAGAATCCATCGTATGTCATCCTCAAAATCGAGGGTACGGGTCAAAATATCATATGTATATCATATAGTTCGTACGGTATCAATCGTCATACAATATCATAATCAAGGGTACGGATCTAAGGTCTCGTACAATCTATTATTTCATCGAGTCACATGTTATCGCATGTTTGCATATATATCACCCAACGATCCTTTATTATATCATATCATAAACGATATCTCGACTCAATTACATATCATAATCTCACGGCATCATGCCCGATCATATCGACTCATATCCATAACATATACTATCCTCATCTCACGTGTATATGTATATATAAACACACACACACACACAAAAAAAAAAAAAAAAAACCAAGTGTGTGTATGTGCGCGCGTGTGTGACTACACATACCCTAAAGTTCAAGACTAAGGTAAAACCCTTCTACGAACACGCTTATTCTAATCCTACGATTGCGGAGGTACTATACGCCATCCACCAGACTTCACCCGTAGATATATGTTCAGTCGAAAATATCGCACATTTGATATAATTTTCCTTAATTTTCTTAAATATTTAAAGGTGTTTATTATAAATATAGAACATATTTGGGTTTATCTGCAAAATACTGTTTACCATATATTTATATATTATAATTAACATTATAAAGGAAAATATATGCATATAATATTTATATAATATTTTTATTATGGATATCATATCAAATAATGTTAATCAAATTGCTTAAAGATTTATTACCTTATAAAATGATTAAGATTATATCTCTATAACAGATATTACTAACATTATTCATGGAGATATTGTGCAAGATTTGGCTCAGGTCAGGAGATCAGGATATCGAGATATCGGGAATCAAAAATCTGCCGATGAAGTTTAATTAAATCATAAAATCAATACCAGCAGAGACTCAGAGAAGATATGAAGATTCCAGATATCATAACAATCCCCATGTGTTAATATGAGGCTACAGAAGAATTTTCGTCAAATGATCCCACTATCCTACCTCGTTTCCGCGGCTAAACCCCCCAAAATGCGGTGGGTCTGCAGCCGTTCTGAAGAGTTAGGGTGTGAGATTTTGTGGGTAGGATCTTCTCAACAAACCCTAATACTTGGAATCTATGGTTTGTATCTTCTCTGACTATAAATAGGACCGAGGGCTAAAACTAGAAATCATCACCTTTTACACGAAGCAAATCACCGTCAAAGAACAAGTGATCCACGACAGGTCCGCGATTCGACGTGATAAAGCAACGTGAGATTCGACGGAACATCTACTTCCTACGAGGCAGAGATCGAGAGCAATTTCTTCTTCCTATTATAATCTAAACTCGAAAAATTGTACTTGTGAAGTTGATTAATAAAGGTAGATCATTAGATTAATTATTTCGTATTTATTTTCTGTATTTACATTATGATCCCATTCTCTATCCTTTCTTTTTCTATCTCCATCATGCGCGAGTAATTCTCCGCTTGATAGGGTTCGTTGGATTAGGGTAGAACAATGAATGAGAAAATACTTTAACTTCTTTTAAGTCTTATGAAGTTTATAAACTTTAGCAAAACAATTGTTAATATCCTAATCGGGCGCGCTATCAATTTATTGATAGTCTTGACCGCGATTTGAGATCAGATTAACAATTGTTTTGTTAAGGCCTAGACATGAATAGAGATCAATGAAAGGATAAGGGTCAATAGTGGGGAAACCCTAGTTTCTTCCAAGAATCCTAATCCTCATTCATCACTATCAATCTAGTTTTAAATCTATTAATAGATAAAAGGAGTCACCTTTATTAGTCATCCATGACTACTAAATCCCAACGAACCCTACAAGCCCTCTTTATATATATTCTACATCCGTGATTACCATAGATCTAGAATCTATTCTCCCTATTCTTTTATTCTAATCAACTCGTCTAAAACAAGACTAAAGGTTCCATGAATCCCTGAGGACGACCCATACTCATCTCGGCTAGCTACACGCGACACCGTTATTGATTGTGGTTACTACAAACACACTTTCACAGAATCAATCAAATGGCGCCGTTACCGGGGATACGTGCGTAATTTTTTTTTTGCTATTCGAGTTGAATTCTTATTCGATCCATATCATAAAATAAAAAAAACCGCATCTTATATATTAACGATTAGTGTGCGATTTTTGCGAGGGAATATGGAGTCACTTGAACGAGGAAATCGAGATTCAGAGACCTTCAGAGAGGAGCAAAGGATGCCACAGAGAAAAAAATTGAACAAAGAACCCTCTTTTTCGCGGCGGAACCGCCGCAATATTGCACATTTAGCCGCGGAACCGCGGCCGCTTGGTGGTCTTGCCTAGTCAAAATCCTCTAGTATATTCCTCAACTCTTTCTCTCTCTTCTGGAAATCCAATAATATATTTTTCTGCAGGATTCTTTGTAAAATATAGCCGCTCACAAATCTTTTTGCGTGTTTTGTAATTGGTTTGTTTTTGCATATTTTCATACGGACCTTAAGGGGCAAGACCATAATTCAGATTAGGTGGGGATTTCATCACCCTTCCTAAGTCCCACAAATCGCAAACGTGCATGCGCATAACCCTATATTAATTAAAAAATATTTATACCAAGCCCTAAGGACCGTTGCGCTCAATTAGGACAGATGAAGGTTGTGGGTAATCTATCGCTTATCCGCATTACTTTTGTAGTGTCTAAGGAAGGTGTGACTACGGAAAGTGGTTACTTAATTAGGCCCACTATTTTCGGTGATTCGTATAGCGGATACCTCCCACTTACCTGGCCACAAGAGTGATAAAGAGGTGGTAGAGAATTGATCCCGTGGCTTGTCCTTTGGAAGTTGATCAGTCGAAAATATTGCATTCTTAACACATCAATTTCCCTACTCTTTCTAATCATTTAAGGGTGTTTATTGTAAATATAACACGGATTACAAATTCATCTGGAAATTACCAAATACCACGTGTTACAATTATAATCGACACTCTGAAGGGAAATTATTTGTTTATTATTACACGCATGATATTGTATATCTCAACACATTTTATCGAGATTGTGTGCTGAAAATTCTTCAGATCAAAGAACCGGAATCGCAAAATTTGCCGATAAAATACAGAAATTCAAAGAATTCAAACCTGGCAGCATCCAAGAAAGAATTATAAGATTCCAGATGTCACATGAAGACCCAAATACAAACACCAAGACAACCCAGAGAAATGGTGCAGTGAACTCTTCAAACGGCCGCGGAACCGCGGCCGAGTTGGCCGAGTTGCCGCGGTTCCGCGACCGAGTTAGGGCATCAAGCGACGTGTTCTCTCCAGAAGCTTCACCCTAACAACCTCGCTTACTTGAGACGCTCCATTGTAACAGACTTCTTCTGAAAACTTCTCTGCAACAACCTTATTCTAGAAGGCTCCTTGTAACAACCTCATTTTAGAAGGCTCTCCCTAACAACCTACCTTATTCTAGAAGGCTCTCTCTAACAACCTAGCTTATGATGGAAGATTCATTTGAGATTTATAAAAGGGGATCTAGATCTAATGGTGAGAGGTTGTTGAATATTGAGCCAAATCATTGCACAAGTTGAGTGACACAACTTGATCCAAAACAAAATCCAAATCAAATTCCAATTCAAGATCAAGATCTATTGAGAGAGAAATCAAGTGACAATCGAAGATCCGTTATCGCAAGGCCGTTCGTCATCCGAGCAAGAGATCCGTGACAATCCACGACTCACGAAGATCGAGCCGAGCAAAGATCGACGACAAATTCCCTTTCAAAGGAGCGATTCGAGAGCTAGTCTTTTAAACTCAAATTGAGAGGTGTAATTTGAATGAGATTTAATAAAGGTGATAATTGTAATTCTCGCTTTCTTTATATTCTTGCATTATGAAATTCTTCGTTCTTGATTCTTTAATTTTCATGATGTGTGGGTGAGATCTCCGCTTGTAAAGGATTCGAGAGAATCGATAGATCAAGTGATGATAAAATCCTAATACTAATTTTAAGTCTTATGAGATTTGTGAACTTTAGGAAAAAGAATCATCAATGACCTAAATTGGATCGAGATCACATTCTTGCTAATTTCGTTTCAAATTAGGGATCAAATGATTGGTGATTCTATTTGCTAAAGGCTAGATCCGAATGATGATCAATGAAAATACAAGGGATAGAGAAGGAGAAACCCTAGTTTCTTCAATAGATCCCTAATCTTCATTCATCACCATCGTCCTAGCTACAATTCATCAATCAATAAGATAAGTCATTGTTAGATTCATCATTGCTACCAATTCAATCGAATCCTACAAGCTATTCTTCATATTCTTGATAATTCAAATTGATATTGGACACTTTCTTGATTTTTAATCCTAGGAGCAGTCTAGTGCTTGACCTAGGTGACTTTCGTTCTAGGGTTGCTTGTGCATTTTGTGATTTGTTGAGTCAACCCTCAAGTCTCACTTTCAAATCAAAACAATCCAACTAGAGCTTAAATCTTTCCCCTTCCTCTTTCCTTCTTATAATAGGTAACCCAAACAGACGAACTCTTGCGAAGCTTTGCTATCCAGAACCAGATATTTCTTGTTTTCGTAATTACTTTGGTCAAAATTCCGACTCTACCATATTTTTAAGAGATCGGAAAGAGTAAGCGGAAAGAAACAGTTGGACACCTCACCCCAGGTCCTATCAACCGTATCAAAATTCTACATCTTCTTATGTTGATACTCCATTTAAAGCGTGTGAGGGAACTCCTAAATGCATGTCCATCGCTGAGCATATGGCGATGGCTAAAAGACAAAGTTTCAATCCGGTCAAACCGTTAGGACAACAAACACCATCACTTTCTAAGGAATATATTGCTACTCGTTTTGCGTCGTATATGACATCTATTTCCAGTCGCCAACTAACCAACCAATATCAATATTATTCTTATCATAATGTTGATCCTACTCCTGTCCAATTTTCACAACCATTCGATTCCTATCAATCCTACCCGACTTTTACACATTCTCTTGACATTTCTTCTGAACATTCATTTGGGAGTTTTGTTAGGAATATGTATGCCCTAGAGGCCATTATTGTTGATATAGTGGATGCTTGGACATATATAGAGAGGAATTTTTTGCTCAACATGATAGTATGCTATCAGGTTACCTTTATCTTAACATGCATACGGTATTTATATACCGTATGTCTCTTACATGTTGATAAAGCCCTTAGGATATGTACTTGACTACTAGGATTATGATGAGATCGTACTAGTGGGGCCAGGGTGGTCCAAAAGTACATCCTTTAACTGTTCCTAGTCGAGGGGATATCGAGACAAGGGCATCGATATTCCAGAGTACACTAGTGTGTACGTTTCTTGTCGCTTGGAGGGTGATGGTTGATCCTACAACCATTGGTGTGTGACATCAAAGATTGTACACAGGTGCTCATTAGAGAATGGGTACACCAAACGGACTCGCCGAGGACTCCTAGTTGGTATTATACCCATCGTCAGATAACAATCCTCTGGTGACACTGGTACATATTAGTCTGTAAACCCGAAACCGTCATAGAGGCTTGTGTGGCTCCTACTGTGCTGATTTCCTCCCTACCACGCTCAAGAGGAGTCGTGCAAACAGGTGGATTTTGGGTACAGTCCTGAGTCACATGGAGGCAATGAGCGATAAGAGGGGTTTCGTCTCTCCCGATATTAGGGGTTGATATTGCGCTATGCTCGATTGGCTATAACTGGAAGTCCCTGGCCAGGGCTGCTGCTGAGATTTACTGATAAGAGTTATCAGTAGTTTCTCAAACCGTTATAGGCCAGACATCGGCATGACTTATCATGTTACTGGGGTCTGACGTTTACCACCCTTAGACATGATATGCGACATATCAGACGAAGAGACCGGACTGTACGGTAGTGTTACTGATAGGCTTCATTGAGAGTATGGACATGTTTTCTTGTTGATCTTCATATCGCTCAATACTAGAGTAGCCGTTACATCCAGCTAGTACCGCTGACGGCTTGTAGGTGACTGATGTGATCATCACCTATTGCTGGCGTATTGACGAGTCTTTAGAGTCCAACACAGAAGTTCCCTGGTTCAAGCGAAACGAAGTAGGACACTTATGTGATATGTGCGTGGGCCAGATTAAATACGTGTATGTGATACCGTATTGTAATCTGGCAGTTATCTGTTATCAAGTTCGGTTATATATGATATAACCAGATTATCGAATCAAGTGTTGATTTGAAAATGTGATATACAGATAAATAATTTTAGTTGGTTATATGTGATATAACCAGATTATTAAATCATGTGTTGATTTAATAATGTGATATATATTATATTTGATATAATTATATCTTAACTAATATCATTAGCTCACTAAATATTTTCTTATATGTATTAATATATATATTTATATATGATATATATATATATATATATATATGAAGCATGGCTTGTTTTCTATTTTGTGAAAATAGAAATGGGGTGGAAATTGAAGAGGAATGGGGAAGCAAGGCTATATCTATTATTTTATTCATTTTGACTTATTATTGAAGCATGGCACCATATTTTATTTGTGGATATTTGGATGCTTCAATTAATGAGGGTCAAGGATGAGCCATTCTTTATCTTATTTCCAAGACTTAGCCATTTTCAAGTCTTGCTCCCATTTTTGCTCTCTAGCTTCTTCTTCTTCCTCATTGTCATGCTTCAAGCTTCAACCCTCACATGTGAAGTGAATCATGAAACTTGAACACAAATTTGTGAGCACCAAATCCCCTACTTCACCATCCTACACTTGACTAGCGATCAAGTGTAGCGTGTTTCCTACACTAAAATATTTTAGTGTAGAGCTAGCTTGAGTTGGAGGAACTTCACGCGGATCATCTTCGGCATGAAGGTCTTCGGAGGAAGCTCGTCCAAACCCTCAAGTGGAGCTTAGTGGAGTCGCGGGACTACTACACAGAGCATGTGAAGTGAAGGACTCGATCTACGAGGGTATAGCCATCTTTCACTTTTTATAGTTTAGTAGATATCAAACCTAAAACCTTAATCATCTAGTTAACGATCTAGGTTAGTGTTAGTTATCACCCCAGAAATTTTTTTAAATGGCATGCTTGATGCTTGTAAAACCCAGTGGAGTGGTAACGTACACTTTCAAATTTTACCTATCCACAAGAATTTCAATCTTTTGCTGAAACCCCTTACCGACCCATGTCTAGTCTTGAACGGAAAGTGGAAGAATTTCGGGTAATGTCGCACCGCCACATCGAGGAATTCAATGCGTCTATAGCCACCCTCATACAACCCAACGAAGGAGCAACTAGTTTCCAACTAGCTCAAAAAATTTCAATGTATGATACGGCAATAGGACAAATTGAGAATTTAGGTTGTGAGAGAGAGAGAGAGAGAGCAGTACACCCTTCCAAATCAAACCTCCCTATCGCAAATTGAAATCCACAACTCCACTTTCATAAATCTATCGAGGACACCAAATGATTCACCAATTGAAGATAGAAGGTTTGATGAGTTGTGTGACTTTGTAGTGTTTGATTTACCCGATTGTGAAGGGTCCATTTTAAGTGAAACAACACCCAATCCTTTTGATCTCTACACCTCCACTATAGAACCAAAATTAATTGAAAACCATGCTTTTGATGATGTGACTAGGAATTTTAACCTTCACTTAATTGAGGATATTGATGCTAGGGATATATTAGATGATGAACCCAAAGTTTTGGATAACTTTTTCTTACCAATTCATTATAAACTTTCACCTCCGTGTGAACATCATCTCGAACCATTAACTGTTTTTCCCGAACCCCATATGCGTCTGGAAATTGATGATAAATGCATGACCGAAAAGCAAAACGATATTCAACCTTCATTTCCCACATCTGGTTCTGCAATACTCGACACCCAAATTTGTTTACCCATTTCATCTCTACCTTTCTTTGGTTCTTCTTCTAATCTTTCTTTAATTCTATCGAGTTTTGATGAAGCACACTCCGATATTTCGAGTTCTATGATTCTTGGAAGTCCACTTGATTTAGACCCCTTTAAGAATGAGGTAGATGAGTTTTTCAAGGCTCCTACCTCCATAATTTTTGACAAATCAAGTGTGTTCAATTCTAGCGCGACACTTATTGACATTGAAACGTTCAATCGGACCATCGATGAAAGTTTCGAAGATATTTTCGCCGACGAACTCGCATTCCTAAACGACACGGATTTTATGATTAATCAACCTCCACCCAAAGAAGTTGAACCACCACCATTTCTTCTTATCCCATACGAGAATATGACTATTCTTCTCATTCCTAATCATCCACATTCTCGTTTTCGTTCACCATCACTGTTTCGTCTCTATCAACCGAGACGTAAACCATACCACCTCTTATCTCCTCCCCACATATTCTTGTCTACATATAACATGTTCTTCTACTAGCCTTGGTGCTATATTGATAAAATCTTTGAATGGTTGGTATTGACTTTTGGACTCTGTAAAGATTTGCATAAACCAATAACTTTAACCCCCATCTCATAATTTTAAATGCTTAATACTATTTTACTCAAGTTTGGGGGGAGAGAGAAATATTTTGGCTCTTGAAAGAAAATAAATTTTTACATAATAATGAGCCAAAAATAAGTTTGGGGGAGGATTTCGCTGTCATTTATTCATGTCCCCTTTGATAACTTTTCCTTCCAAGTCTACAGTTTTTTTAAGCTAAACAGATGATATGAGTGAGGACACTGCGGCAAACAGGTTTGGGGGAGGTTTGTGCTTATTCACGCATTATTTTGCATTATCATAAATATAAGCACAAATTTTTTTTGATGATAAAAGTTTGAAAGTGAAAAATTACATATGAAAGATAGGAATAGTTTAAGAAAAGTAAGAAAATTAGATATTTTCTTAAACGAAACTAGTAATAAATAGTTATGAGCCGTTGTCCCAAGGGTCAGTAAGATGAAGGGAATCACTAATCGGAGGATAAAAATAAGTCTGAAAAATAGTCCCTATTCTTGAGGCCAAACATTTGAACGTTGATATCTTACTATACGCACTTGCACACATCTTGAAAGTTGGGATAGTAGAGAATACCTTGAAATACTCTTGTCTAAAAGCCTTAGTATGAAAAAATAAAAATAAAATATAAAATATAAATGGTGAAGAAAAAAATGAACACCGGTTTTGTAATTACTTAAGGCAGCATAAAAAAATATAGTAAGGGTGATTTATCACTTAGTGCCTTAGACCAACTGGTTTGGGAGCCACTGCTAAACCTTAGGTGTTGCAAGACAAGGAATTACGTCTAAATACGCGAGCACATTTGGTAATCGGTCGGTTAGTACCTCAAGAAATATTAACGGCCGCATGAAGGATATGTGAGCAATTCCATCTGATAATGTTCACCGACTAAAAAGTACTAAGGAAGATGGAAAAAATTATGATAGCTTGAATTGAATTCTCTAAGTGTAGAGATGTCTTTTACACATACGTAGGGGTATATGATCGATGTTTGGATGAAGATAGGGAGGAAGAATAAAGACGATGTTTTATTGAGGGATGATACGATTTCTAATATCTTTTCATGACCATTAAGATAGAGCTCATGGCAACTGAAAAACTGGGGTAGTTAGAAACTCTTATTTTCAAGTTCTTTCTTTTATAGTTCTTATCTGTGTACATAACTTTCATTTTCTTTCTTTTATTATAGGATTTTGTGGGTGTAATCCGCTGAGAACCCTCAGGAGACAACACTCCTCCTACTAGGGACACCTAGAGATTTAACGGCTTGCACGTGCTCAGTGCAATCCTGTTGCCTACGAAAGCGTGCTACTTAGGTTTTTCTTTTTATCCTTCTGTTGAATAAATAGTTTGCTCGGGACGATCAAAGTTAAGTTTGGGAGTATTTGTTCAGTCGAAAATATCGCTCATTTGATATAACATTTTTCTTACTTTTCTTAAATATTTAAAGTTGTTTATTATAAATATAGAACACATTTGGGTTTATCAGCAAAATACTATTTACCATATGTTTATATATTATAATTAACATTATAAAGGAAAATATATGCATATAATATTTATATAATATTTTTATTATACATATCATATCAAATAGTCTAAATCAAATTGCTTAAAAATTTATTACCATATAAAATGATTAAGAATATATCTCTATAAAAAATATTACTAATATTATTCATGGAGATATTGTGCAAGATTTGTCTCATCTCAAAAGATCGGGATATCGAGATATCGGGAATCAAAAATCTGCCGATGAAGTTTAATTAAATCATAAAATCAATACTGGCAGAGACTCAGAGAAGATATGAAGATTTCAGATATCACAACAATCTCCATATGTTAATATGAGGCTACAGAAGAATTTTCGTCAAATGATCCCACTATTCCACCGCGCTTCCGCGGCTAAACCCCCAAAAATGCGGCGGATCCGCAGCCGTTCTGAAGAGTTAGGGTGTGGGATTTTGTGGGTAGGATCTTCTCAACAAACCCTAATACTTGGAATCTATGGTTTGTATCTTCTCTGGCTATAAATAGGACCGGGGATTAAAGCTAGAAATTATCACCTTTTACACGAAGCAAATCACCGTCAAAGAACAAGTGATCCACGACAGGTCCGCGATTCGACGTGATAAAGCGACGTGAGATTCGACGGAACATCTACTTCCTACGAGGCAGCGATCGAGAGCAACTTCTTCCTCTTGTAATCTAAACTCGAAAAATTGTACTTGTGAAGTTGATTAATAAAGGTAGATCATTAGATTAATTATTTCGTATTTATTTTCTGTATTTACATTATGATCTCATTCTCTATCCTTTCTTCTTCTATCTCCATCATGCGCGAGTAATTCTCCGCTTGATAGGGTTCATAGGATTATGGTAGAACAATGAATGAGAAAAACTTTAACTTCTTTTAAGTCTTATGAAGTTTATAAACTTTAGCAAAACAATCGTTAACATCCTAATCGGACGTGTTATCAATTTATTGATAGTCTTGACCGCGATTTGAGATCAGATTAATAATTGTTTTGTTAAGGGCTAGACATGAATAGAGATCAATGAAAGGACAAGGGTCAATAGTGGAGAAACCCTAGTTTCTTCTAAGAACCCTAATCCTCATTCATCACTATCAATCTAGTTTTAAATCTATCAATAGATAAAAGGAGTCACCTTTATTAGTCATCCATGACTACTAAATCCTAATGAACCCTACAAGCCCTCTTTATATATATTCTACATCCGTGATTATCATAGATCTAGAATCTATTCTCTCTATTCTTTTATTCTAATCAACTCGTCTAATACAAGACTAAAAGCTCTACGAATCCCTGAGGACGACCCGTACTCATCTCGGCTAGCTACACGCGACATTGTTATTGATTGCGGTTACTACAAACACACTTTCACAGAATCAATCAATATATATCTACTCACCTCGATCCTCGCTTACCGAAGTCGATGACGCTTGTTCTCCCTTATGGTCTCGAAGTCCACGCGAAGGTGCCTACATATCACAACACATTGTATCGCATCAAAATCCAATTCAAAAACCAACACGACATGCGAAGTGCTCATAGGTTAGAACCTATAGCTTACGCATGCAAAATCAATCCAATCACCCTTGTCGTTGACGTACAAATGTCCAACGACCAAATCCAAATTCAATTACCAAAACCCAAGTTTTAGAAATCGGAAAACCATTGCTAAAATCAACTCAAAATACTCCCAGATTTTGGCTCAGGTAAAAAGGGACCAAACTAACATTACGGAGGCTAAGTCATAAGGTGTGTGAGCTACAGGTAAAACCCCAACATCAACTCCTATAAGTTGCCCGGCGAGATGTCCCAAAAACCCGGCATCGCCTGCCCCATCTAAGAATTGGTGTCTCGTCTCTCTGTGGTGGTCTTCTAGTGGTCTATCTAGGTCAAAAAAGTTGTTTGATTTTCTCAGTAACATCCCAAGTTGCTCCAGATTCCCTGTAGTCTTTAAAATTTCACAAAACCGACACGGGAAAATTCTAAGCTCGAGTCTTGGGGTTTTAATCTCTGGTTTGGTTCAAAAATACCAACACTACAGGGGTTTAGACACTATCTAATTCTAAATCTCACCTTCATACATCAAAATATCATCTAAACCTCAACTAGGAATTTTCAAAGATCACCAAACCTCTCCAGTTTAACTCTAAACTACACTAGAACATAAGAAACACTAAAATCATAACCAAAAGTGCAGGGATATACCTCATTTGGAAACTCAAGAATTTTCTTGAGTTGCTCAAAGTCTTCAAAATCTCAACTTGTTCATACCATCGTGCTTGTAGTGAGCTTGTGAACCATTTTAGTGAAGGAAGTATAAGGTTTTGGTGTGGATTTGGAATGGTTTTTAGGGTGGTAGAGAGTGGAGGAAGAGGAGGAGGAGAAGGAGAAGAAGAGAAGGAAATGAAGATGAGAGAACAATGAGCCATGGTCAATGAAGATCCCTCTCCCCCCCCTCTCTCTCATGAGCCATACCTCCATGTCTCCCATGCCACAAAATATCTCACATTTCTATTCTTTTTTTTTTAACAAAAAAAACCATTTGGAAAAGAAAAGCCATGGTTCATAAGTAAAATGTAACAAGTCTTTTAAGACATGACATAGTGCATGTCATATGCATAACCGAGCTTAATGCATAATTAGTAAATATTAATCAAGTTTAGCAATAAACTTGTATATAATTAATTGTATAAAAATTTATAAAATGTCTAAATCACATAAATTCTTTCAAAATCAATATTTGATATATATTTCCAAATATTTTCTAAACTATCGGTATATAATTATACCCCTTCATTAAAACTAATTCTCATACTTAATAATATTCATGAAATTTATTATTTTTGTTATTTAAATTTCCAAAAATAATATTTTATTTTCTAAAATGTTACAGAATACGCGAAGCAGTGTCACTCGTGTCAAATTCAAGGGGACTTCATCCACCAACATCCAAATCCGCTACACCAAACAGTGGCTAACTGGCCATTCGAAATGTGGGGAACCGATATAATCGGCCCCATTGAACCAGTATCGTCCAAAGGACATCGGTTCATACTGGTGACGACCGACTAGTTCTCCAAGTGGACAGAAGCGGTACCACTAAGGGTGGTGAAGACGGAGAATATCCTCCATTTCTTCATAACACATATTATCTATCTGGTCGGCACTCCATGACGAATTATCTCGGATAACGGGTCAGCCTATAGAAGTCATAAAATCAGCCGCTTCGTACAGCAGCATAAAATAGACTGGAGATATTCTTCCGTCTATAATTCTCGTGCCAATGGTCTAGCTGAAGTTTTCAACAAAACTTTGACAAAGATTATAAAAAAGATAGTGTCCAGAAACAAAAAAGACTGGCACGAAAGGCTGCACGAAGCTCTCTGGGCATATCGAACAGCGTTCAAAACAGCCATGAATACAACACCATACGCGTTGGTATTCGGCACGGAAGCAGTGCTTCCCTTAGAAATAGAACTCTCTTCTCTACGAGTAGCGATTCGATACGAGCTGACAGATGAAGAAAACGCGCATCTTCAGCTTGAGGAGCTCGATGCCTTCGACGAAACTCGCCTTATAGCACAGCAAAATCTGGAAGCTTATAAGGTAAGGATGACGCGGTCATACAAAAAATTGACCAGGCCGAGAACATTCCGCCAAGATGAACTTGTGCTAGTCGTCAAAAGACCTATGATTCCCAATCGTGCAAAACGAGGGAAGTTCGAGCTGAACTATGAAGGCCCGTACATTATAGACAAAATCTACTAAAGTGGAGCCTACCTGCTCATGGATATACATGGCAAAAGACCCTTCCGGCCAATAAACGGCCGATTCCTAAAAAATACTATGCTTGAATAGTCATGACTTAGATCAATGATGGATGATGACGCTTGTGTCCGCTCGCTATCTTCCTGAGTCAGAACCCCGAAAGTAGTATCCAAAAAGCTCCGTCGACCGAGAAGTCCTTAAACTAAATATCCGTCGCAAACATGGCAACAACGGACCGAGAAGTCCTTAAACTAAATATCCGTCGCAAACATGGCAATAACGGACCGAGAAGTCCTTAAACTAACAATCCGCCTCAAAAACGGCGACAATGGACCGAGATGTCCCTAAACTAACAATGGACCGAAAAGTCCCTAAACTAAAAATTCGCCTAAAACATGGCAATAATAGACCGGAACGTCCCTAAACTAGTGCATCGCCCCAAATACGGCGATACATTCCCTTGAGATCTATATTGCAATCAAAGTCTTAGTAGCAAAGATTGCAACTCAAGTCCCACTGGCTATACAGCTACTCCAGCGATGAAGCCACCCCCAAATCCCACCGGCAAACAGACGGGTCATATGCGGTGAATCTACTTTTGAGAGTTTCGCAAAAAAAACTGTACATCCACAAGCAAGATGGGCACGGATGAAAACCTAAAAGGGCGCCGTGAGTAAAAACAGCAGGACTACTGGCGAGCTTGTGAAAACCCAGAAGGACGCAATCTCGTAAAAAAATAATAATATACTTGTGAGATCTTCACGGCTCGTAAGGAGAATTCCCCCTATGAGACCCACACGGCTCATAGGATTCAAAAGCCTTAAGCTACAGGGATCTAAACATGTTCTTATGCCGTCATATCCCCCAAGTTGCCCTACAGGTGGTCTAATATTGACCCTTGTATACAATCCACGGGCACGAATAAATATTCCCTTACCAAGTTCTACCAATGGCGAGAAATGTCCACATATGGTGAACGACACTTGTAAGTCCTCTCGACTTATAAGAAGAAAACACTCTTGGAAGATCCTTACGCCTTACAAATGAAAATATCACTTAGGAATCCTCATGATTCCTAAGGAGAAAATACACTTACAAGATCCTCTCGGCTCGTAATAAGAAATACCTTTGTAAGACCCTTACGGCTCATAAAATCAAAAGCCTTAGTTGGCAGGATCCTAACCCTGTCTACTAAGCCATCTTGAAACATTCCAATTGTAGAGATGCTGATGCCTGAACATGTGTCAAACTCTAAGTCCTCTTACGGCAAATGATGATTCGCTCCTGATAATATTCCAGTTGCAGTGATGCTGATGCCAAGATTGGTATCAGATCTCGGGTTCCTAACTCGTAATAAAACTCAGCGAGTCACAAAAAATGCGTATAAGAAAGCCGAAATATTTGGGCAACTCGCAATAAAAAGCAGCGAGTAAAAATAAAAAATACATAGCCAAAATGATTGGGCACCGCAAAAAATAGCCGAAATGATTAGGCACCGCGAAAAATAGCCGAAATGATTGGGCAATCGCGACTTTCGCAATATGAAAAGCTAAAAAGATAGAGAATCGTGGAAAAATAAATAAAATATATAATATGAAATTTCCTTTGCTCTGCAAATATGTCCATATTGACTCTTGTATACGATCCATGAGCATAAATGAAAGAAAGAGACCATATTTTCCCGTCATGCTTCGTCAAAAGGAGAATCATGTCTTGACGGTTCATATACAACCTATAGACTATCTCGACGTTCCCCCTCATTCCAGTAGGGGCAGTCACAACAATCAAATAAAAATAAAGTGACGGCATATTCCTAGCTTCAGATCTCGATGGCAACATCTACAGTCTAGAGATCAGCTCGACGTTCCTTCTCGATGCAGATGCAACGTCAACAAAGACCCAAGGGTCAAATAAAAAAGGAGTAATGGAAAAATCCTACCTCCAGCTCAACGTTCTCCTCATTTCAGCAGGATGCGGACGCAGCTATCAAATGAAATTGGAGCGATATCATATTCTTTGCTCTGGACTTCAATTGCAATACATACAGCATAGAGGTCTTACAGATATCTACCCTACTTCAGCAAAGAATCAACGCGACATCGTCAAAGCAAAAAACGAAGTGACAACATATTCCTAGCTTCAGGTCTTGACGGCAACTCATATAAAACCCAAAAGACCATTGGAGATCATCCCACCCCAGAAGGGTGCGGTTATGACTCATCGGGGCTCCAAATTGAGCCTAATCTCAAGTAAAAAGCGTCATGGCAAATTCCTAACGCTTGCTCTTCCAAAGGTAATATAACCTAAGGAGATTACTTGAATATGTCTTGTCCAGCCCTCGAAGGGATCAGAGACACGACAGTTGCGGGGCTACTCGAACAGCGTCTTAAAGACTGCATATCGAGGTATATATCAGCTAACGTGATGGTACCACAGACTAAAAGCCTAGTACCACAAATCTAACGGACCTCTATCGTAAAAGAATAGGGGCTATCTATATTTCACGTTAGGATATACTTGTGAGATCCTCTCGACCCGTAGGGAAAACATCTTTATGAAACCCTCGCGGTTCATGAAGGTAAAAAGTTTTAGGCGACGGGGATATCAACCTGTTTCCTAAGCATTGTGGCCCTACAAGTAGGTCCAAATTGACTCTTGTACACTATCCACGAGCCACATTCTCCAAAGTCACATACCGACAAGGAGGGGAAACCACTTACGAGTCCTCTCGACTCGTATGGGGAAAATTCTCTTTTGAGATCCTTACGACTCTCAAGAGAAAACGCACTTAGGAGTCCTCACGACTTCTAAGGAGAAAATACACATATGAGATCCTCTCGACTCGCAGGGAAAAATATCTTTATGAGACCCTCACGGCTCATAAAGTTGAAAAGTTTTAGGCGACAGATCTAAACATGTTTCCTAAGCCATCGCTACCCTACAAGGAAGTTCAAACTGACTCTTGTATACTATCCATGAGCCACATTCGCTGTTGAAATGAAGAAGCTACTTACGGGACCTCACGACTCGTATGGAAAAATATCCGAGTGGGATCCTTACGACTCACGGAGGCGATGAACAGATAGAAATCCTCACGATTTCTAGGGAGAATACACATCTATGAGATTTTCAAGACTCATAGGGAGAAAAACTTTCTTGAGACCCTTACAGCTCATGAAGATAAAAAAAAGTCTTAAGCTACAAGAATCCTAAACTTGTCTTCTAAGCCATCAATTCTATGGCCATGTATAACTCTGCACTACTTCACCCACATACATACTTACGTGGGCAAAGTAGTGGGAGCATTTGTTCCCACCAAAATTTTTGGCTCAGGGCTTGTTATCCCGTATAAACCCCCATGTGTTAAACACGTGCACCCACATGCAAAGCATGCAGATACCGCCTCAAATAGGATTAAATCATATATTGGGTCCTCACGTGTTTTCCACGTGAGCGCCGGTGCTAGTCTCTGTTAGAATTAAATCCTATAGTGGCGCCTCACGTGGAACACACGTGAGCGCCGGCGTGCAAAGCACGTGAGTGGCTATTTATAAAAGAATTAAATTCTTAGGCGGCGTCCACGTGCATATTACGTGACCGTCAGCGTCCAAATTAAAGAGGATAGAATTAAATTCTACATGGGGAATATTTCCCTAAAATCTGGGATATTCTCTGTTAAACAGAGTCGTTGGATCAAAAATCCAATGGTAATAATAAATCATCAAAATGATAGAATTAAATTCTATTAGGGAAAAAATATCTCCCTGATCAAATATTCTTTGTTAAACAAAGAGCCGTTGGATCAAAGATCTAACGGTGATTTAAAATCATCAAATGATATAATTAAATTCTATTTAGGAAATATTTTCCTTCATCTTTCTAATATGGAAAGATCTTTTCCTAACAGAGAATCTTGGATTTAAAATCCAATGGTGATAAAATATCACCAATTAAATCATCTGATAGAATAAAATTCTATCTTAGGAAAATATTTTCCTAATCTTATTAAACTAACAAGATATTCATATAACAGAATTAAATTCTATGTTAGGAAAATATATTCCTAATATTATTAAACTAACAAGATATTCATATAACAGAATTAAATTCTATGTTAGGAAAATATATTCCTAATCTTGTTAAACTAACAAGATATTCATATGATAGAATAAATTCTAATCTTGTTAAATTAACAAGATATTCATATATAGAATATAATTCTATGTGATAGAATTAAATTCTATGTTGGAATAAAATTCTAATTTTGTTAAATCAACAAGATACTCATATAACAGAATTAAATTCTATATTAGGAAAATATATTCCTAATCTTGTTAAACTAACGAGATATTCATATGATAGAACAAAATTCTAATCTTGTTAAACTAACAAGATATTCATATGATAGAATAAAATTCTATCGTAGGAAAATATTTCCTAATCTTGTTAAGCAAATAAGAAATCTTCTCTGTTAAACAGAGAGCCTTACAGGTTGATCTAAAAGATCAATTGGATGGATTATGAAATCAATTATGATCTCTCAATGAGAGATTTTCTTAATAAATTGATTTTTTTCTTCTCTTATAAATAGGAGCAAAGAGATGAAAAGAAAGAAAGAAGACTCGATATAAAAAAAAAGAGAAGAAACCCCCTATAAGCTTCTGGAAAAAATACAGAAAGTTTTCAAAACAATAGAAAATTTAATTCTCAAAGAGGATGATTTCCCTTTCAAAAAGATCCGAGGTAAAGAAAACACAGAGATTAAAATATCTCTTTTACCTCTCATATCACATCAAAAGGTTTAACCCTTTTAAAAGAACTTAGTTCTTTCTCTGGATCTGAGATCCACAAGGCAAGTCTTCCATAAGTTGAGAATTTAATTCTCAATGGGAATATCTTGTTCTTGAAAATCAAACATTCAGGGAAGAACAAATTTAAAAAGAAATAAGATGGAGTTCATAATACTCCAGGAACTCATATCCTTCAATTCAAGAACATAGTTCTTTAAAAATTGAACCCGAAAAATCCTCAAAAATAGTGATTTTGGTGAGCGTTAATGGTCAAAATACCATCGACAGAGGTTTAACCTCTCTGAAAATATCAACAGAGATTAAATCTCTATAAAAAAAAGACTAGCGCCTCACGTGCTTCCTACGTGGGCGCGCTTTTAACAGCGCCTTAACGTGAAAAATATGCGGGCGCCCAAAACAGAAGGCCAACGCCTCATGTGAAACACACATGGGCGCTGAATAAAAGTGCTCAGCACTCCATATATAGCTGAAGACAGCAAGTGCTTAGCACTTATTAGGCAGTTCCCAACTGTTTCCCCCAATAAAAGAGTTTCCCCTAATAAAAGAGCAAAACTCTATTCAAAACTCAAGAGGCAGCGCCTCACGTGCCTTCCACTAGGGCGCCAGCGCCAGAGTTAAAAACTCCTATATGAGCAGCGCTCGTGTGCAAAACACACAAAAATCTTAAACAGCGCCTCACGTGCCTTCCACGATGGCACCAGCGCCAGAATTAAAAACTCTTGTTAGCGCCAATGTGCAAAGCACACAAAAATCTTAAGCAGCGCCGGCGCCAGAGTTAAAAACTCTTATATTGGCGCCGCATGTGCTCCTCACGTGAGCGCCAATGTGCAAAGCACACAAAAATCTTAAGTAGCGCCCACGTGCACAACACGTGAGCGCCGGCGCCTTGTAGAATAAATTCTACTCTCTGATTAAACAGAGCCGTCGGATCAAAAATCCAATGGAGATGATAAATCATCAGGGTGCAGAATTAAATTCTGTTGAGAGGAAATATTCCTCAAATCTTTCTAAACAAGAAAGATTTCCCTCTGTAAAACAAAGTACCGTTGGATTAAAAATCCAATGGTGATTAAAAAATCACCGATCTGCAGAATAAATTCTGTATGGGTAAATATTTCCATAATCTTGTTAAAAACAAGAAAATACTTTCTATAAAATAGAAGTCTTTGGATCAAAGATCCAACGGTGGGTAAAATCTCCAAAATCAATTAGGATCTCTTAATGAGAGATTTCTTCAACTAATTAACAGACCTGTCTCTACGATATAAAGGACCCAAGACTTCAAGTCTAATAGAGAGAAACCCCCCATAAGCTTCCAAAAAACAAACTAGAAAATTTTAAAAAGGAAGAAAGAAGATCTCTCTTCTCAGAAAAAAAGCTCTAGGTAAATAAAAAAAGAAGAGAGATCAAAACATCTCGTTTACTTATTGAAGGGTTTAACCCTTTTAAAAGAAGAACTTAGTTCTTTCTCTAGATTTGAGATTCACAAGATAAGTCTCCCACAAGTTAAGAATTTAATTCTCATTGGGACGAACTTGCTCTTGGAGATCAAAAATTCAGAAAAGAACCAGGAAATTGAACTCCTCAGAACAAAATATACAAGGAAAAATCATCGCCCAGCGCCATATGTGCCCCTCACGTGGGCGCCAATCAATAAGGAGTGCTTAGCACCTAGTGACTGGTGCTCAGCGCCCATCGCCCTACGTGCCTCTGACGTGGGCGTTACAAAATAAAGGAGTGCTTAGCACTCAGTGAGCGACGCCTAGCGGTCAACACCTAGCGTCCCACGTGACTCTCACGTGAGCGCCACAAAACATAAAAAGTGCTTGACACTCACCAGGCAGCGACAGGCGCCTCACGTATTTTGCACGTGGGCGCCATAAAGAGTGCTCAGCACTCCATAAAAGATACAAAGAAAAAGTAAAGTGTTTAACACTTATTGGGTAAATCCCCATGACTGAAAACCCCACATGGTTATGTGTGAGCGTCAGAACTTACATAAGTGCTCAGCACTTTTTTGCACAAAAAAAGGGACTGAGCCCAAACAAATGCTTAGCACTTCTTTACAAATAAAAAGAAAACCGAGTGGGCCAAGACCAAATTGGCTAAGTCTCTAACCCAGATCAACCGAGACCGTGGGTTCACTACTTCCCAAACTGATATTAGACCCAAATACGGCTATCGATCTTCTAACTGATGATATCCCAAAACGATATTCGTCCCACATTCCTCTGAGGAAATCTTAGTCTCAAAATACGCCTAATGATTCCCAGGTTTTCCATTAATCCATTTTCCCTCAAACACGGGAATTGGTTCAAGGGTATATCTCTCTACACCTCTGATACATGTCGTTGTAATTCCTCAACGTCTTCAGAGAGGTGGCGGGTCCCGACAACCAACTTCTTTTTGGTGCACTTTCCAAACTGACATGCACACCCCAGATCAAACCACACCCCAAACTGGGTGTATCCCATATCATCGTTGCTCATCCCGTCACGTAACAAATACACGTGCGCACAAGATGATCAACGGACCGAAACGTCCATAAACTACAATGGACCGAAATGTCCTTAAATTAAACGTTGCTTCCATAATGGCGACAACGGACCGTAACGTCCTTAAACTAAAACCTCACATCAAAAATGGTGATCTACGGACCGAAACGTTCTTAAACTACAAAGGACCGAAATGTCCTTAAGCTAAAAGTTGTCTCCAAAATGGCGACAATGGACCGTAACATCCTTAAACTAAAACCTCGCCTCAAAAACGGTGATCTACAGACCGAAATGTTCTCAAACTACAACTTCGCCTCCAAAACGGCGATAAAGGAACGAAACGTCCTTAAACTAAAACGACAGAGCCCAAATGCTCTCTTGTTAGATCTGAAACAAGAATGATCCTAACACCCTGTTAAGTAGATCTTAGTCTCAAATTGGACCAACGTATCCTTAACAAAAAAAACAAACCGAGCCCCCAAATGCTCGTATACATTTAAGTCGATCTTGATCTCAAAATAGATCAACGATCCTTAAATCAACCCAAAACCAAATCTAAGATATACGGATTTGGACTAATCCATGCCTTACGGGTGACAACATAAATTAGTCTCTGTATACGATCCACGGGAAACCAAAAATAAAACAAACACACACGACACGAAGTGAACTTCTAGAGCAGGAGAAAGTGGTTATCGCGATGCGATAACGTAATTAACTGCAGAGGCTTGTGCCTGCAGGGAAGAGCGTCCTCACAATCAAAAAACCCCTCACAAACGAGGGAAAATCTGACGAAGTCTGCTACAACGGCCGCACCCGTCCAAACCTCCGATATACGGTTCCATAAATCAACTTGGCATCTTCGGAGAGGTGGACGGATAAACCCAAATAGTATCTTCCCCCAAATCAAGGCAAGACGATCTATCCCGATTCGTCTCCTTTTTCGGTGGTGAACAGATTCTGGCACGTCCGGTAGGACCTTTTCCTCTTTCCACTCCACACTTCGTGTGTCGTGTTTCACGAACAAAATCGCGGTTTACTATGGTTGCCCATGGATTCGAGGTACTAAGATTTGGTGTCTTACTCCTGTGCAGGAAAAAGGTCAATGGCTTCTAACTGCACGAACTGCAACAACAACTCCCGCTCCGCCCCGACTGGAGGAGTGACGTACGGGCCGAATGCGGTCTCCATCTTTTCAATACCGGTGGGGCAGGTAACTCAAGCCACCACTGGATTGTTCTTCAGGACCATGCTCCCGCTAGCGAGTTTCAGTGCCCCAATGCCATCACTGGAAGCTCTAAAGAAGTCGGTCTTCGATCGACTTGCAACCACCATGGCCCCTCTCAACGAGTCGTCCAAGTCTGCCACCTCAGTCTTCAACAGGCTGAACCAAAGCTCAAGTGGGCCCGTAAAGAGGCTCGCAATACCTGAAGGGGTTATCCCAAATTGGATAGCCATTCCAGCTCCGGCAGGTGAAGTCGTCAAAAGTGCTTCCCCTACCAGAAAGTCGCCCTTCGAAAGATTGGTCGTTCCCTCTCAACGGACGTCAGTCTTCTATAGGCTGGCACTAGCAGTAGCCCTTCACAAAAGCAGGGGGAATGATGAAGTCGCTTCCAAAACTGAGGTGGTTCCATCTGCAAGGCACGCTCAACGTCTCCATTGGCGCCGGGTGAGAAGAGCTGGGGGCAACTCCCCTTCTGTACTTACTCCACCAGCTCCAATGGTGGAAGTCGATGCTGCTGTTCTGACCGGGAACAACTTTGAACCACTTAGGAGGGTACGCAAAAACTCTCCAACCGCAGTGCTGAAGGAATCTCCACCACCTGCTGAAAACATGACGCGGGCAAATATGGAGCAGCCCCCTCAGTGGCTGTGCTCCCAAATCCACAGGGTCTGGCGGAAAGTCCAAGATTTTGTGATCAATAAAGACTACTCTCGCCGACTGAAGAAAACGAAGGCTTGTAAGAGGAAGACCATCCCTCTATCATACAGCGAGGGACTTCCTCTACACAGGCACTGATTACAATGGCTCCTTCAACTTCGACTTCTCACAAAAAGAGAAGGCCGAAGAATCTCCCACCGCCGGCGGCAAATCCCAGAGGTGATGGATCCAAACGCCCCAAGTCTGGGGGCATGATCGTACACACGGTGTACATAGCTTCCGGAAAAGAAGAGAGCCATGCTTCTGTGAGTCATCGACTGCAAACTCGGTCATTGACAAAGGCTCAGGAGCAACAACAAAAGCTCCAAGAGATGCTGACAAAAATGGCAGCACTCACCGGGCAAAAAGAGAGTCCGGAATCAGTAACTGAACAGCGCCAGGAGCAGGAGACCGATACGGAGTTCCTGCGGAAGGTGCTGGAAAGAAGGATAAGGAGGCTACAGAACTAACTACTAATATAAAACAGATGACGCTCCTATTCCAAGACATGGTAGGATAGATGATCCAGCCAGAACCTCCAACCGAAGATCCACCGATAATTATCGAGGACGACAGAGGGGAAACATCAAATCCTCTTCCAGCTTTATCGACAGCCAGGGAGGAAACAATCTCCAAAGCTGCCCTTGATGATTACATAGCTCAACAAATACGTGCTCATCAAGCGAATGAAGCGGCTGGCCAAGTCATCAGAATTGGGCGACCGTACCCGGGCTAGTATGACCAAATCAAATACCCGGCTGGATATACCATCCCCAAGTTCTATGTGTATAAGGGGACATGCAGTCCACATCAGCACGTCGCTCAGTTCAGAGCTTTGTGTGGCAATACTGGAGGCGACGACAAATTGCCGCTTCGCCAGTTCGTTGGCAGCTTGTCGGAGACGGCATTTGAATGGTACTCGGAGCTCCTAAATGACTCCGTCAAAACATTCACAGAAATGGAGCTACTATTCACACAGCGGTTCGCAAGCGCAAGAGAATTCACCCCAATCACGGCATTAATCAATGCCAGGGTGAAGCCAGGAGATACCTGGGTTCAATACGCAATTCGGTGGCGAAACCTATGGTCACAATGTGAACAACGCATCGAAGAGGCTCCTGCTGTGGGTATGTTCATAGGAACTCTGGATGCTCAGGCGACTGTGTCCCAGTTTATGACGTTCTTTAAGCCAACCACCTTCCAGGCTTTGATCGACAAGCTGGCCCAAATGGACCAGATGGGCTACGGGCCACCCTCTTCAAAAATGGACCCTCGGAATGCAAAGGGTAAAGGGAACGCGGCCTTCATTGGCAACACTCAACAGCAACCGAGTGACCCAAAACTGGTTGCTCGCAAAACAACACGTGCCCGCACCAATCCCTCGAAGAGAAGTTAGGATGTGCTTATTCGTTCCCCCGTGATAAAACGAGGAGATTGTTCGAACTGGAAGTACGCAACAAACTCATCACACTGCCGGATCCAAGACGTCCACTGCCACCCGGTGACGTCGACAACCCCAACTACTACTCCTATCACCGAATGGTGAGCCACCCCATTGAGGATTGCTACATCTTCAAGAACTGGGTCGGGACCGGTACCGTCAAGGGAAATTCACGCTGTCAGAGAACTGGAGGGTGAACCCGCCACAGAGGCACGCTCCTAAAAAGGTGGATATGCCAGGGGCATCATGCTCGTTTATGGAAGAAGCTCCTTGGGAAGTGGTCCTTTCAGCTAAAACTAAAAGAATGCTGAAGGATCTTCAAGCATGTCCGGCGATCAAATGGAAAATCTCGCGGGAGCCCGAGATCATTGAGGGAATGCTTAAACCGCGTCCAACACCGAAAGCTGGTAACGATGGGCAAGACCTCCAGGCCAAGTCTTCGAAAGGAAAAAAGAAGCCCACGCAGCCTGACGACAAGCGCACGGACCTACAAAAATATATCGACGCGCTGGAAGAGTACAACCAGAAAGCGTGGACCCCAGTCACCCTCGAAGAGTTTCTCAACCATATCCTTGAGAACGGAGATAGTGACGATGATGAGGGAAATGGCCCGTCTAGAGAAACCAAAGATTATGTAGCAATTTGCCACATGATTTCTCATTCATCGTTAAATAATGAAGAAACTCCCTCGGCGTCGGAAAGCAATGCAGAGGAACTGGGGGCAAGACCGGCGCCAGAATCCCTGGAACTGTCAGAAAACCCAATTGACAGGCTGCTAAATGAAGCCTTTCAAAAGAGCAAAGCCAGGCCAAAGAGCATTCCGCCAAGTCGAACTCGTGCTAGTTGTCAAAAGACCTATGATCCCCAACCGTGCAAAACGGGGGAAATTCAATCCAAACTATGAGGACCCATATATCATAGACAAAGTCTACCAAGGTGGGGCCTACTTGCTCATGGATATGCATGGCGAAAGACCCTTTCGGCCAATAAACGGCCGGTACCTTAAGAAATACTACGCTTGACAATTAATGACTCAGGTTAATGATAGATGATGATGCTCATGTCCGCCCGCTATCTTCCTGAGTCAAAACTCTAAAAGTAGTATCCAACATAATTTTCGCCCCAAATATGGCGACGACGGATCAAAATGTCCTTGAACTAACCGTTGCCTCCGAGATGGCGACAACGGACCGAAATGTTCTTAAACTAACTGTTGCCTCCAAGATGGCGACAACGGACCGTAATGTCCTTAAACTAAAACGTCGCCTCAAATACGGTGATAATAGACCGAGATGTCCCTAAACTAACAACGGACCGTAATATCCTTAAACTAAAACTTCACCTCAAAAATGGTGATAGTGGTCCACTACATCCTTAAACTGACAATGGACCACTACGTCATTAAATTGGCAATGGACCGAAATGTCCCTAAACTAGTACTCCGCCTCAAACATGGCGCATCGCCCCAAATACGGCGACATCTTCTCTTGGGTTTTATGTTGCAATCAAAGCTCCAACGGCAAAAACTACAACCCAAGTAAAAAAACGGTACGTCCACAAGCGAAATGGGCATGGATGAAAACCCGAAAGGGCGCCGTGAATAAAAACAGCAGGGTAACCGACGAGCTTGTGAAAACCTGAAAGGGCGCAATCTCGTTGTAAAAAAACAAAAAAAACGGTACGTCCACAAGCGAAATGGGCACGGATGAAATCCCGAAAGGGCGCCGTGAGTAAAAACGGGCGAGCTTATAAAAACCTGAAAGGGCGCAATCTCGTTGTCAAAAAAACAAAAAAACGGTACGTCCACAAGCGAAATGGGCACGGATGAAAACCCGAAAGGGCGCCATGAGTAAAAACAGCAGGGCTACCGGTGAGCTTGTGAAAACCCGAAAGGATACAATCTCGTAAAATTTTCACTTACGAGATCCTCTCGACTCGTAAGAAGAACTCCCCCTATGAGACCTTCATGGCTCATAGGATTCAAAGCCTTAAGCTATAAGGACCTGGACCTGTTCTTATCCCGTCGTATCCCCTAAGTTGCCCTACAGGCGGTACAATGCTGGCCCTTGTATACAATCCACGGGCACAAATGAACGATTTCCCCCACCAAGTCTCACCAATGACGAGGAATGACCTCATATGGTGAACGACACTTATAAGTCCTCTCGACTTGTAAGGAGAAAACACTCTTGTAAGATCCTTACGACTTGCAAGAGAAAATATCACTTAGGAGTCCTTACGACTTCTAGGGAGAACCTACACCTACGGGATCCTCTCGACTCGTAGGGAGAAAACCCTTTATGAGACCCTTATGGCTCATAAAGTCAAAAGTCTTGGTCGAAAGGATCCTAACCCTGTCTACTAAGCCACCTTTGTTCAAATCAGCAAAATGATGATTTGCTCCTAGCAATATTCCAGTGGTAACGATACTGACGCCTAAATTGGTAGCAAATTCTATGTCCTTTCAAGGCAAATGATGATTCGCTCCTGCCAATATTCCAGTCGCAGTGATGCTGATGCCTGAACAAGTGTCAATTTTCAATTCCTTTCACGGCAAATGATGATTCGCTCTTGGCAATATTCCAGTCGCAGCGATACTGATACCAAGATTGGTATCAGATCGCAAGTTCCATACTTGCAACAAAAATCAGCGAGCAAAAAATATGCATATGAAATAGCCGAAATGATGGAAACTCGCAATAAAAATCTGCGAGCAAAATATATGCATATAAAAAAACAGCCGAAATGTTTGGGAAACTCGCAATAAAAAGCAGCGAGTAAAAAGAAAAGAATAGCCGAAATGATTAGGCACCGCAATAAAAAGCCGAAATGAATGGGCAATCGCGACTTTTGCGAAATAAAAAGCTGAAATGATAGAGTATCGCGGAAAGAAAAAAAATGATGAAACTTTTGCCCTGCAGGTGAGTCTACACGACCCTTGTATACAATCCATGGGCATAAACAAAAAGGGAACCATGTTTTCCCACCAAGCTACGTCAAAGAGAGAGCCAAGTCTCGACGGTTTATAAACAACCTAGAGACCACCTTGACACTCATCTCGTTATAGAAGACGTAGTATCAACAACGTCGTTTTTTCTCACTCTAGCAGGATGCAGATGCAACGTCAACAAATGACCCTAGGGTCAAAACAAAGCGGAGCCATGGCAAAGTCCCTAGTTCCAGGTCTCGAAGGTTCACAAAACAACCTAAAGACTATCCTCGACACTCGTTTCGGTACAGCAGACGCAGTGTCTACAATGGCGTTTCTTCTTACTCCAGCAGGATGCAAACGCAACGTCAACAAGCGACCCCAGGGTCAAAACAAAACGGAGCCATGGCAAAGCCCCTAGTTCCAAGTCTTGACGGTTCACAAACAACCTAGAGACCACCTCGACACTCATCTCGTTATAGCAGACGCAGTGTCAACAACGACGTTTCTTCTCACTCCAGCAGGATGCGGATGCAACGCCAACAAATGACCCTAGGGTCAAAACAAAGCGAAACCATGGCAAAGTCCCTAGTTCCAAGTCTCGACGGTTCACAAAACAACCTAAAGACTATCCTCGACACTCGTCTTGGTACAGCAGACGCAATGTCAACAATGGCGTTTCTTCTCACTCCAGCAGAATGCAGACGCAACGTCAACAAGCGACCCCAGGGTCAAAACAAAACAGAGCCATGGCGAAGTCCCTAGTTCCAAGTCTTGATGGTTCACAAAACAACCTAAAGACTATTCTCGACACTCATCTCATTACAGCAAACATAGTGTCAATAATGGTGTTTCTTCTCACTCCAGCAGGATGCAGACGCGACGTCAACAAGCGATCCCAGAATCAAAACAAAACGGAACCATGGTAAAGTCCCTAGTTCCAAGTCTCGACGGTTCAAAAAAACAACCTAAAGACTATCCTCAACATTCGCCTCATTATAGCAGACGCAATGTTGACAAAGAAAGCGAAAGCCAAATTCCTAGCTTCGGGGTCTTGACGGCAACTCAAATAAAACCTGAAAGACTATCGGAGATCATCCCACACCAGTGTGGAGTGGTTATGACTCATCGGGGATCCCAAACCGAGCCTAACCTTAAGTAAAAAGCGGCATGGAAAAATTCCCAACGCTTGCTCTTCTGACGGTCAAATTGCCTAGGAATATTACTTGAAGATGTCTTGTCCAGCCCCCGAAGGGATTAGAGACACAACAGTCGCGGGGATACTCGAACAACAGCATAAAAACTGCATATCGGGGAATACATCAGCCAACGCGGCGGTACAACGGGCAAAAACCCTAGTACCACAAAACCTAACAGACCTCTGTCGCAAAGAGCAGAGGTTATCCATGCGTTAGGGCAAGTTTTCCTACAAGCCCAAGTGAGGTAAACTACATGCTCCGAAATGAGTTCATAAACTAGAGACTCCGGGATGAGTGAATAAACTATAAGCTCCAAAATGAGTTCATAAACTAGAGACTCCGGGATGAGTGAATAAACTACAAGCTCCGAAATGAGTCCATAAACTGGAGACTCCGGGATGAGTGAATAAACTACAAACTTCGAAATGAGTATAAAAACTACTTCACATCGATGAAAAGAGAAATGCTAGTATGAAATAAAATATGTCTTTTATTCATGAATTTAAGTGAATACAAGATACATTTCATTCAGGAATCAAAATGAATACATGTTATTCATAAATCAGAAGTTTACAATCAGTACAAGAAAGGGGGTACAATGATACTTATTAAGGAGGAGGCATTTTCAACAAACTGACGAACCGCTTGCGCGCTCCCCTCAACTCCTTCTCGCGTTCAGCTACGGCGGCCAACTCCACTTCGATTTGAGCCCGTTGTTGCAAGTAGGATGAAAGCTTCTCATTGATTTCCTGCTTGGCAGTTTCGCAATCCTGTGTGACCCACTCGGTGAAGTCAAGCTTCTGCCTTAGCGCCAGCCCGTCCGAAATACATCGTTGGAAGTTTTCAAAAATAGTTTTCAATTGCGCAGCATTCGCTTCAACCTAGGCGCGCAATTGGACGGATTCGCCAGAAGCCGCCTCATGCTCTTTTCGCCTCAGGGCCGCCTCTTGTTCAAAATAGCGAATGGAAGAGACACTCTGCTCGACCCACGCAGCCCGTCGAGAGTTCAAAGTCAATATCTCGGGAACGAGATGCTTAAGCTCAATCTCATGCAGGCAAGAGTTGATCTTCCTGCAATAATCAACCCAAGAACCGACGATATCTTCATTATGGAAGTTCACGAGCGTCGCCAGCATTGGATTGACTTCGTCGGAAAATCCAAAGTAGAGGTGAGGGCCTCGGCGTCGAGATATTCAATAAACTCGCTTAACATTCGCCGGCTATTCACTGCGCCCCTGAAAGATGGACGTTTAACTAAGGGCCCCATGGACGTAGGAATGCGGGACTCAAAAGGAGTTGAAGCCAGCGTAATCGCTACAAAATAAATCATGGTCATATTTCAACTCGAAAGACAGAGAAAACACCCAAGGGACGAAATCTACTGTACCGGCCGTTGAAGGTGGCAAAACAGGGAGCACCGGAAGCGTGGCTATTCTTTCGCCTCCTCCTCCGAGCCGTGATACTGTGGTCAATATAAGGAAGGCTTAACAACAAGAAGTCTACTCATAAAAAATAGAAACACTATGTGAAGAATATACTGACCAATACAGGAAGGCGGAACGACTTCCGATTGGAAGGAAAAATGCGGGTTTAGCACCTGGTATAAGTGGTCGAAAAGTACTTTTACAGAGCCGCGGCAATATATAGTCAATACAAAGAGGACTGTATCCACAGTAAAGCAACTAAG
Organism: Agapanthus africanus; assembly: GCA_030015575.1. NCBI lineage: Eukaryota > Viridiplantae > Streptophyta > Magnoliopsida > Asparagales > Amaryllidaceae > Agapanthus > Agapanthus africanus. The sequence continues at coordinate 174,874,719 of JASDDO010000024.1, forward strand.
TGAGAAACCTATACCTTCCAAAATTTGAGGAGGCATAGAAGAAAGCGAAGGAACCGTGACCGTCAAAGTGGCGACCGGCGATAATTCTTTAGCCGACACAGCTTCAGGGTTTACCGCGCCTATGATCAAGACAAACAAAATATCATTAGATGGGCTTAACAGGATTAAAAACTCAAAGATAATAACCCAAGGAATACCTGGCAAGTCAGAAACCGAAACCATGCCCGAAGCATCACCAGCTGTGACGACTTCTTCAGTTTCCATTGGGAGAGCAGATTCAACGCCCACGACTTCATCTCCTGATTTGAAAAGGGATGTCGTAATGCTTGCGTCACCCACCGATATCAAGGATCCACAGGGGGAAAGAGCGGCAGTTGGAACGGTCCCAGATTCTAGGGAAATATTGGACGCTTCATGCTCTTTAGTTGCCGGTGCTTCACCTGTCCCGCCGTCATCCAAATTTGATCCTGTAAATAAAAAAGCGCATGTTAAATAAATAGACAGGAGGGAAGGAGCTTCTATTAAGGACCGTGCATTGTTCTACCTTGAAGTAGTCGTTCACTCTCTTTACGATCTATACGCGCAACCTGTCTATGGACAGTAGACATGGCAGAAAGAACGTCCACCGAAAGAATGTCAGCAGGCGGAACATTGCTTGAGCCTGCACCCGCGGCCAAGACAGCATCGCGTTCCCTCGTCGCGTGCTTTCTGCGTTTCCTCTCAGCCTGAGCCGTGAGAACCGGCCTCCTTAAAACTTTTGACAGGGGGACGTCGTCGTCCGAACCGAGCTCTGAGCCGCTACGGCGTCCATTATCAGTTGCTTCAGCAACGCCTCCTGTAGTGAATTTAGGAGGGCCGCGACCGTGATCGGTGGTTCTGGAAACTTTGCTGCATCACCGCTTGGGATTGGCACTACACTTGAAACAACTTAGATTGTGGTAGTTCCTGCAATAAGGTGAAGAAAAGGATCAGATCATGAATAAAAAGAGTAAAGGTGTAATGAAACGAATTATACTAAGGCCAAAAGAAGCGTGGAGCCTCTCTTCCTCCTCGAACGTCCTAAGGGAAGCTGCGAGAGCCTCTTCGGCAGAAATACCTGTTGAAGAAGAGAGCATTAATAAAAGCATAATAAGGGGAGAAGGGATAGGTGCAAAGGAATGTAATTGAATTATACCTGACTCTGCAATAGAGATCAATGCCGCTTCCTCGTGAGCCAGTCGCTCGGAAGCTACGAGGGCAGCCTGTAGATCAGTATCGGTTGCAGACGTGTCAAACAAACTCTCATTGGTGCCATATTCGCACAAGCCTTCACTGTAGGGAGCATGGGTGTAACAACCTAGTTCATTTATACCAGTTCTATTTCAAGTATTTCTTTATTTATGGTATTTTCCTGATTTACTGTGTTTTGGGTGCGAATAGTATATTTGACATCTGTATTTGCATCCGACCCGACCGGCTTGCTTGAAACCAGTCTTGATTCATGTTTATGTTTTATCCTGACTTGTTACGTGGACTCGTGCACTTCCATATTTGCATACTGCATACCAGCATTACATCTGGCATCTGCATATTTTAATATAACATTTAAAAGTCACATAAAATATTTTAAAAATACATTGCATGGCCTGCTTGATACCCCTGACCCTATGGTAGCATCCGCGCATCTTGTTCTCGTCCCGTTCAGTGAAACGGACTTGTTTGGATGGCTGCGTGCACATGCGTGCATCCATTCTTGGCGATATACATTTTCGTTACCCGGATATCCAATTTTGTTTTTGGTTGACACATATATTTTCCGTATTTTAAAACTGGATTTTTAGACCCAACCTGAGTGCATTTTGGTGTAAGTTTGTATTTGCCAAAATATCAAATTTCATTAATATTATATTTTAAATATTTTAACAGTTTAAAATTTAATTAACTAAAATATATTTTTTTAAATTTAAAATCCTAACTAAAAACAAAACTATCTCTCCTCTCTCTCTCTCTCTCCCCCTCACACACAGATCTCTCCCCCCCTCTCTCTCTCTCTCCCTCTCTTCTATATATTTTTTAAACCACGTTCTTTTCTTCTTCATTTTTTTTCTTTCAAAATTTCTTCCGGCCTCCTCACGTAAACCCACCTCTCGCCGTCGCCTCACCCGACCTCACCTCCTCTCTGACACCGCAACCACCACCTTTTCGTCACCTCCTACTCACCTTCACACCCTCTCCCCTGCGACCAAAACACCTACTGCAACCCAACCAAGAACCCACAGCCCCGACCTCGTCACTGCACCCGTCGCCGCCCTCGCCTTGTCGTCGACCTCCCCTGGTCACCTTTTCCTTCTCCTCTCCTCTTTCATCTCCATCCCCTGCAACCAACATTCCGAATAACCTGAGCACCTCCTGCAACCCCCTGCACACCCACTGCACCTCGCCGGCAACCCCACGCCGGAAAAACCTCATCGTCACCATGACCTCCTCTAACCCAGAGCCATACTTGAGACCCCCAGCCTTCTTCTCCTTTCTCTTTCTTCTTCTCCTTCAACTTCTTATTCTCTTTTCATTTATACATTCTTGTTTTCCGGTGATCACTCGCCGGAGCCGTGACGCTGCCGATCCGACGATCCAGAGAACATACCTTGCTCGCGTGTTTATCCTCTTGCCTTGCCTGGACCCGTTTCGCGTACCGTGTGTGCGTTGCGACGATTTACCGACGTCGGACATGCCGTGCGTATCCGTCGTGTGATTCGATCGAGGCAAGTTTATCTTGCTACATGCTATGATATATTTTACATCCATATTAATAATGATATTTAATGTTTAGTGTATTGTACATCCCCTGTTATCATTTTACTGTTTTCGGATATCCGTTTGCATCCATATCATTTAAAATATATATAACTGCATCTATAGATCATATTAATTCATATTATTATTGTAGTAACACCCCAAGCTTAATCATGTGCATCCCACTTAGTCTTGGAACTGTAAATGTAACCCTGATAGATGTTTGTGCATCCATACTGTTAATTTTATATCTATTTGCATTCCATGTCACGTTATTTCATATTACTGCTACATTAACACCCCATGCTAGAAAATGTGCATCCTATATAGTAATGGAGCTATAGTTGCAATCCGTAATAGTTATTCATGCATCCATGTTTTATTGTGTATCCATACCATTAATTATATATCAATTTGCATGCCGTGTCACATTGTTTCATATTATTGTTTTATTAGCATTCTATGCTTGATAATGTGTATCCTACATAGTCATGATGTAACCCCTGATAAATATTTGTGCATCCATACTTTTATCGTGAACCCGTACTTACTACAATTTTATTATGAGCATACGCTTGACACATGTGCACTACCTGTCATGGCCTGATATACCACTGCTTGACTTGATACCTGATCTTATTACTAATGCCGACAATCTTGACATGTTGTCCCTACGGACATATCATGTTGTCTATTTAGACAAACCTGTACCTGCTTGATCCTGTGTTGGCTTTAGCTCCAGATTTATCAATACCTGACTTGAATATATAACTTTGGGGGTATGGGGAAATCAAAAGTGTAAACTAAAGTGTAACTTAAAAGGGTATTACTTGATCCGTGGTCCCGGGGGGTAACGGGACAAAACCACTCTTGGTTCACATATTCCTGATCCGTGGTCCCGAGGGGTAACGAGACATATTCTTTGAGTTACATGGAGGATTACATTAATTAATTTCAAACAAACTTTAGAATAGATAACCCAGTATCACAGCTTAGATTGATCACCGCACGCCACCTATACTGATATACTTCACTGTTATACATCCCTGTTGACTTGTTACTATTTATGATTCATACCTGCATATCTCGTGTATCCTGTTCATATAATATTGTTTGATATCATGACGCACTGACGTCTGGGTTTTGCATGGCCCAGATCCTCTATCTCTGTCGCAGGCAGTTCAGGAGTATTTTGACCAACAAGTCGAGCAGTGAAGATCATGTTAGTTGCTATTAGATTAGTTTTATTTTCGTACTTTCATTCCTGATGTGAGCCTATATTTTGGGACGTACTTTCCAGATTGTTATTGTTACTTAAATTTATTGCTTCCGCATATTATTTCTTGACTCGTTATTTCTGGCTCATGGACATATACTAGATAGTTTCTTTTATTTTCCTGTTCTTGATATCTATAGACAGTCGTAATGTGACTGTGGAGAGATATTTCCTAGCCACAGGTAGCATGGTTGGCTCTGTCACGTGCCGATCTTAGCACACTCTGGGAAGCGAGGAGTGACAATAGGTCTCCTGGCCGAATACGACGTCGGCAGAGAATAGAGATTTCTTTCTCTTCTACGAACTGACACCAACGGCCGATGGTAAGAGCTTTCGCTTAACAGGCCTCTTCGGATGGCGGGTTCTGATCTCTGAACCGATGCCTGAGTCTGGAGACGCCATGGATACCGCGGTTGCGGAAACATCCGGTTGAAGCTTCTCAGGGAAAGCTCGTGGGACCACAGCCGTGGTGATTTCTCTTAAAGAAGGACGAACGGTGGTCCGTCGCTTCAAAGGGACTGCTGGATTACCGGCTGGGACGACATCCTTGTGATCGAGTAATAGCCGTCGTTCCTCCCTGATAATAGCACCCGTCGCATGCTGGTATCACGCCACGTAAGCGTTCGAATCTTTTGGCCCATAGCTCGGCTCACTGACGAGAAATGGGACCCTGCGGTTAATCGCATAAAATAGTGCAGCGCGCTGCGAATACCCTCCTCCGTAGCAGTCGGCTTGACTAAGAATGCCTCGAGAGGAACACCTTGATTATAACCCAGCTGTTGAGCGAAGCAGTGCGGGTTGTATCTCATGAACAGCACCGAGGCGTTCTGTCTAAACACTAGGAAGCCCGGCCTGATAGAGTACAGGTGCATAACCTCCCAGGCCCTCAATGCAGAAGCCCCATCCTTAAAAGTATCGCGCAATAGTTGGACCACTTTGGTGGATTCTTTGATGATAGTCAAGACTTTATCGACAAAGGTCATACTGTTCCCAACCATGCGTGGCCGAAGGAGCAATCTCCGAGCCTCTCGCTGTGACGGGTCTGGAGCGGAAGCGTCAACTAGGTACATGACCCGGGGGAAGTTGTAGCTTTCGTAGAACTGGGGTCGTTTGTGAACGCCAAAGGCACCCAGCACGTGCATCTCAATCCATGATGTGAAGTAATGTAATGGGGAGATACACGGGCTTTACCCCCGGCTGAGTAGTGCCAGCTGCTAAACTCAGGCCGTAGTATAGATGAGCTAACCCCGCGATCCCAATGGCCACGCGCGTCCCCGCCACAATGCGATGGGCCGGATAAAAGACAGGTGGCCTCATATAGTGGGGGTGCGTGGGAAGCGCAAACCAACTCAGCCATAGGCCAATGAACCACAAAAAGAACGACTCTTCGTCAACACCCGGGGCAGCGATCTCCGCAAAGGGGACAACTGGAGTGTCCAGAATAAAGAAATTCTTTAGATCTGCTTCCGCCATCGGCAAGTTATCTAAACCAAACCCGAACGGGTCGTCAAGTTTAGCGAATTTCGTGGCCTTCTTAGACAAAACTTCTATACGAAGAAAGCGGGCGATAAAATCTCCAAAGCTAACCCCATACCCGCCAAACTCCAGGAATAAATTCCCGTACATATTCAACACCTTGATCAAGCTGGGGATCTGATGTTGAACGGCGCTCTCCGTGGTAAGGCCCGTTACCACTGACTTAGTGGCAAAGATGTACTCATCGGGAGGATGTATCTCCTCATAGTGCTCCCCTCTGACGGGTAAGCCGGAAAACTCCGCAAACTCCTCCAAAGAAATTGAGACCTCCCGGTCCGATAAAAGAAAGGTATGGGTCGGGATATTCTATTGTTCCAAAAAAGACTTGATCCACCACACATGGGGAGAGTGGTATTAAAAGAGAGATACGTAGATTGCGGGGTACAACCTGGTCTTTAATAACAGCGACTTCTTGACCGACAGGACGTACCGGGCCCACTGTAGGTAGCCGGTCGAATGACGGGGCGTCAATTCTATCATATAAACTTGCCCCCAAGGGTGCGGTTCTCCTTGGTATATGCGTCGCCCTAAAACGTCCAAGGCCATCGGTGGTTGTATGGGTATCGACGCCATGGAAGGTTGAAGACGACCTTCCGAGGTCCAATTAACCTCTTCTACGGCGTAAGTCACTTGAGGCGGATCAGCATAATGAATAGCTAGGATCTGCTCCGAAGGCGCTGCACCAGAAAAACTGCTCCGACCCTAGATGATCTGACTATACCATGACCCCCACAGGTGAAGAGATTTTTGCTCTGGGTCATGATCCTTAATAAACGCAAAGACTTCCCGATCCACGGGCGCGTCGGCAAAAACGCTCTCTGAACGTACGAAAGGAAAGGATGAATCGAAAGTCATAGTACCTGCACAAAAGGAGAAGGGTTAACCATCGACACTATGTTCAGGACTCTAACACTCTTTGGTGCTTAAAAATTTGTACTGCACTGCAGTTCAAAAGAAAGGGACAAGGGAGGCCCACAAAATTAAGGTAACGCCCCATCAATGATGGGGCAGTCACTCATAGAATCCAAAAGGATTCTCATTTAATGAGAAAACATCATTGGACTGAGGAGTTAAACTCTCTTGAGAGCTGTGCTCTGCAAACAAATTTCAAATCTGTCAAGAAAATTAAGAAGGGGAAAAAATTCCCCAAAATTTTTAGAGCCATGCTCTGTAGAATAATGGGATAACATCTCATAACCTTCAAAAGCAAAGCTTTCTAACAGGGTAAAACCCCAAAGATCTTCAAGATCTGCAATAAAAAATCTTAGAACACTAAGAGATCTTTATGAAAGAAGAGCAAAGCTCTGATTAACGGGTTAAAACACCCTAATTTTTTTTAAAGATCTATGATCTAATCACTACAAAAGAAGAGAAAAGCTCTGTTAATGGGTTAAAACCCTAGAACATGAGGAGATTCCCTTAAGAGTTTGGTTATAATCCTTACCATTTTTTTGACAGAGTTCTGACTCTAAAAGGGTTTCCTTGGGCAGAGATCTAAGCTCTGGAAAAAGAATTAAATTCTCAGAAAGAAAAAGGTTAGGGAAGATGAACAGCAGTCATCTCAAGGGCCAAAGGCCCTACTTATAGGCACAGGAAGACGATTCAACTTCCAAGAAGATACAACGGTGGAAAAGGTGTCATCGCTGCACTCACGTGCGGGCCACGTGAGCGCAATGGTGGGGGGCATTTGTTTCCCCCCAATAAAAGAGCAAAACTCTGTTCAACACTCAAGAGGCAACACCTCACATGCCTTCCACGAGGGCGCCAGCGCCAGAGTTAAAAACTCTTATATGAGCAGTGCTCATGTGCAAAGCACACAAAAATCTTAAACAGCGTCTCACGTGTCTTCCACGAGGGCGCCAGCGCGAGAGTTAAAAACTCTTATTGGCGCCGCATGTGCTCCTCACGTGGGCACCAATGTGCAAAGCACACAAAAATCTTAAGCAGCGCCAGAGTTAAAAACTCTTATATTGGCGCCGCACGTGCTCCTCACGTGAGCGCCAATGTACAAAGCACACAAAAATCTTAAGTAGCGCCCACGTGCACACAACGTGAGCACCGGCGCCTTATAGAATTAAATTCTACTCTCTGATTAAACAGAGCCGTCGGATCAAAGATCCAACGGAGATGATAAATCATCAGGATGCAGAATTAAATTCTGTTGAGAGGAAATATTCCTCAAATCTTTCTAAATAAGAAAGATTGCCCTCTAAAAAACAGAGTACCGTTGGATTAAAAATCCAATGGTGATTAAAAAATCACCGATCTGCAGAATAAATTCTGTATAGGTAAATATTTCCCTAATCTTGTTAAAAAACAAGAAAATACTTTCTATAAAACAGAAGTCCTTGGATCAATCATCCAATGGTGGGTAAAATCCCCAAAATCAATTAGGATCTCTTAACGAGAGATTTCTTCAAATAATCAATAGACTTGCCTCTACTATATAAAGGACCCAAGACTTCAAGTCTAACAGAGAGAACCCCCCCCCTAAAAAAAAGCTTTGAAAAAACAAAGCAGAAAGCTTTAAAAAGGAAGAAAGAAGAAGATCTCCCTTCTCAAAAAAAAAACTCTAGGTAAATAAAAAAAGAAGAGAGATCAAAACATCCCGTTTACCTATTGAAGGGTTTAACCCTTTTAAAAGAACTTAGTTCTTTATCTGGATCTGAGATCCAAAAGACAAGTCTCCCACAAGTTGAGAATTTAATTCTCATCGGGACAAACTTGCTCTTGGAGATCAAAGATTTATAAAAAGAACCAGGAAATTGAACTCCTAAGAACAAAATATACAAGGAAAAATCACCGCCCAGCGCCTCACGTGCCCCTCACGTGGACGCCAATCAATAAGGAGTGCTTAGCACTCGGTGACTAGCGCTCAGCGCCAAGCGCCCCACGTGCCTCTCACGTGGGCGCTACAAAATAAAGGAGTGCTTAGCACTCAGTGGGCGACGCCTAGCGCTCAGCGCCTAGCGTCCCACGTGACTTTCACGTGAGCGCTATAGAACATAAAAAGTGCTTGACACTCACCAGGCAGCGACTGTCGCCTAACATGTTTCGCATATGGGCGTCATAAAGAGTGCTCAGCACTCCATAAAAGAGACAAAGAAAAAGTAAATATTGGGCAAATCCCCATGACTGAAAACCCCACATAGTTATGTGTGAGCGTCAGAACTTATATAAGTGCTCAGCACTTTTTTGCACAAAATAGGGACTGAGCCCAAACAAATGCTTAGCACTTCTTTTCAAATAAAAAGAAAACTGAGTGGACCAAACCCAAATTGGCTAGGTCCCTAGCTGAGACCAACCGAGCCCGTGGGTTCACTACTTCCCAAACTGATCTTAGTCCCAAATACAGTTATCGATCTTCCAACTGATGATATCCCAAAATGATATTCGTCCCACATTCCCCTGAGAAAATCTTAGTCTCAAAATACGAATAATGATTCCCGGGTTTACCATTAATCCCTTTTCCCTCAAACATGGGAATTGGTTCAAGTGTACATCTCTCTACACCTCTGATACATGTCGTTGTAACTCCTCAATGTCTTCATAGAAGTGGAGGGTCACGACAACCAACTGCTTTTTGGTGCACTTCCCAAACTGACGTGCACACCCCAGATCAAACCACACCCCAAACTGGGTGTATCCCATATCATCGTTGCTCATCCCGTCACGTAATAAATACACGTGCGCGTAAGATGATCAACGGACTGAAACATCCTTAAATTACAACGGACCGAAATGTCCTTAAACTAAATGTTGCTTCCAAAATGGCGACAACGAACCATAACGTCCTTAAACTAAAACCTCACCTCAAAAATGGTGATCTACGGACCAAAACGTCCTTAAATTACAACGGACCGAAATGTCCTTAAACTAAACGTTGTCTCCAAAATGGCGACAACGGACCGTAACGTTCTTAAACTAAAACCTCATATCAAAAATGGTGATCTACAGACCGAAATGTCCTCAAACTACAACTTCGCCTCCAAAACGGCGATAAGGGACCGAAACGTCCTTAAACTAAAACGACAGAGCCCAAATGCTCTCTTGTTGGATCTGAAACAAGAATGATCCTAACACCCTGTTAAATAAATCTTAGTCTCAAATTGGACTAACGTATCCTTAACAAAAAACCAACCGAGCTCCCAAATTCTCGTATACATTTAAGTCGATCTTGATCTCAAAACAGATCAACGTTCCTTAAATCAACCCAAACCCAAATCTAAGATATACGGATTTAGACTAATTCACGCCCTACGGGCGACAACATAAATTATTCTCTGTATACGATCCACGGGCAACCAAAAATAAAACAAACACACACGACACGAAGTGAACTTCTGGAGCAGGAGAAAGTGGTTTTCGTGATGCGATAACGTAATTAACTGTAGGGGTTTGCGCCTACAGTGAAAAGCGTCCCCACAATCAAAAAAACCCTCACAAACTAGGGGGAATCTGACGAAGTATGCTACAACGGCTGCATCCGTCCTAACCTCCGATATACGGTGCCATAAATCAACTTGGCATCTTCGGAAAGGTGGACAGATATACCTAAATAGTATTTGCCCCCAGATCCAGGCAAGACGATCTATCCCGATTCGTCTCCATTTCCGGTGGTGAACACTAGCGCCGCACGTGCTCCTCACGTGGGCGTCATATAAAAAGTACTTAGCACTTCATATGTAGCCAAAACGGCTGAGTGCTTAGCATTAATTGGACAACGCCCAGCACCGCACGTGCACCTCACCCGGACGCCATAAGAAGTGCTTAGCACTTCATATTTAGTCAAAACGACTAAAGTGTTCAACACTTATTGGGTAGCGCCCATGACTGAATGCTTCACGTAACATATATGTGAGCGTCAGAGCTCAAATAAGTACTTAGTACTTTTACATAAAAAGAAAAGGGCTGAACAAACGGAGCCCAAATAAGTGCTCAGCCCAAATTGGTAAGTCTCTGAAGTTTTCTTGCAGCAGAGCCCAAATCCTCTTTTGCGGGATCTTAAGTAAAAATGATCGTAGAATGTTGTTAAGTTGATCTTAGTCTCAAATAAGACTAACACATCCTTAGCAAGAAAAAACTGAGCCCAAATGCTCACCTATATATTTAAGTTGATCTTAATCTCAAACCAGATTAACTATCCTTAAATAAAACCAAGTCTAAATCTAAAATATACGGATTTGGACTAATCTGTGCCCTACGGGCAATGACAAAAACTAGTCTCCGTATACAATCCATGGGCAACCTAAACAAACAAAAATACACACGACACGAAGTGAACTGCCGGAGCAGGAGAAAGTGGTTATCGCAAAGAGGTAACGTAATTAATTGCAGGGGCTTGCGCCTGCAGGGAAGAGCATCCCCACAATCAAAAACCCCTCATAAATGAGGGAGAATCTGATAAAGTCTGCTACAACGGTCGCATCTGTCCAAACCTTCAATATATGGTGTCATAAATCAACTTGGTATCTTCGGAGAGGTGGATGGAGAAGTCCAAATAGTATCTGCCCCCAAAATTCAGGCCAGGCGTCCCAACGTCTCGGTCCGGTCTTTCGGTGGTGAACATCTGTAAAAATCCTACAATATATATGTATATGTGTGTGTGTGTGTGTGAATAATGGAGGAAAGATGCTATAGGAGGGAATTTCCTCCTATGGCGTCGAAAAAATACACCCTTCCTCATTTTTTCCGACGATCGGCATCCACCATCTTCATCGTTATCATCTAAGATGTGGGTACACCAAATTTCATGTGATTTTACAACCTTTTCATCATTGATTTAGCAATGTAAAAAGTTCTATTGTCGGTAAAACGTTAATTTTGAACCCACTAAATCAACGGTGAAAAAGTTGTAGAATCATATGAAATTTGGTGTACCCACATCTTAGATGATAAAGATGAAGATGGTGGGTGTCAATCGTCGGAAAAATAAGGAAAGGTGTATTTTTTCGACGCCATAGGAGGAAATCCCCTCCTATGGCCTCTTTCCTTCATTAACCTCTCTCTCTCTCTCTATATATATATATATATATATATATATATTATATGACTAAATATTCCTATACCTATAATATATATAGCTGTTATATATATATATATTAATATTTTTTTATAAAACACTCATTTTCTCTCTCTCTCTCTTTCCCCGTCTCCATCTCTCACCTCTCGCTCACTCTTTTGCGCCGAACCCTAACCCGCGCCGTCCTCACCTCATCGCCGTCCCCTCTCGTCGCCGACACCACTCTTACACCCTCACCTCCTCATCACCACCACCGTCAACATCTTCTTCCTCCTCCTTCCCCGAAGGCTTAACCGAGCCGACCCCACGCCCGAGAACCCACCTCCTTCTCCCTCGTCGACCTCGTCGTCGGAACCGACCACCACCATCACCCTCTGTCACCTTCTCCTTCTCTTCGTCAAGCCCAGAGCCCTCATCCCCGACTTCTTCTTCTCCTTCTTGTTTTCCCGATCACCAGCCAACCCATCACCGCCCACGGCAACTCGCCGTCGACCTCGGTCCCCATCTCCTCGCCACCGACCAACTTCCTCTTCTTCCCTGTCCACACTAAAAAACCCAGAACCCAACAGCCCATCCTCTTCTCTTTTCTTCCATATTCTTCTTTTCTTTTCCAGCTTCGCTGGAGTTGGTTACCGCCGACGAGCACGACCCTGACGACCCCAGTCACCGTTGTCGTCTACTCCAGTCGCCACTTCACGTAGTTGCTCAGTTCAGGCTAAGTTTTAAGTACGTTGGGTTTTGCATCGTGACGTTATTCGGTGTTCGGACGTGATATCCGTATTTTCGTCATGAGATCTCGATCAAGCAAGTTTTAAACTTGCAACATGCTACTTTGCTTATATCAATAGTTATATGATTAATTAAAGTACATGTATTTTAATATTCAGCAAGTATTATCAATCTACAGTTTTATAACATCAGTCTGTATTCGTACCAATAACGGTTTTATCTAGTTGCATGCCGGTTCCTCATAATATTGTTATAAGGTTATATCAGTTCAACATTCGTATCTTGATTGCAATATACCTGGTAGCAGACGTAAAACGGTTGTTACAGATAGATATATACATCTTGGGCATTAGACATGTTTACCGTATTTAGATTATTGGTTACGGTTTTCTATCTAATATCTATTTTGTTTAATATAGTTTGCCTGACATGTTCACAAGACATTACTAGACCTGTTACTTAGATTATTACTAATGCCGACAATCCTGACTTGTCCTGACAGACATGACTTTTTGTCTACATAGACAAGACCTGTACCTGCTTGATTCTGTGTTGGTATTAGATTGATATTATTAATACCTGACTTGAACACAAAACCTAGAGGTAAGGGAAAATCAATAATGAAATCTGACTTGTAACTCATCAGTTCGATACTTTCCAGAGACTGATCAGTCGATACGGGCTTCGGCCCCGGAATGATGATGCCGACATCATTCGTCTGTAGATGATACCCTATTTTTACTACTTATCGGCACGTCTCGGATTCATCCCCGAGGGTCTTGACCGTGGTTCTGGGCACGCACGGGATACTATTGAGTTATATCGACGATTCCATTAATTGATTTCAAAGACTTGTAGAATAGATAACCTAAAAGCACAGACTTTAAGATACACACCACATACCTATACCTCATTGTTCTATATCCGTGTTTATTATTTACACTCATATTTAATCATAGCATCCTATTTTGGTTATTACTATTATTTTGATATTTATGACGCACTGATGTCTGGATTTTGCATAGCCCAGTTCCTTTGACCTTGTCTGTCACGACTCGAAGGCACGGAACGTGACCGACACTTAAACTACGAAACGTCCCAAGGCGCAACGTAATCTAAGTAAGTCAAAGCCCATAAATCAAAACCATTTAAAGAAATAGAGTGAAGGAAAACTTATTTGAAGAAAGCGATTTTAACCAAATAAGTCGCATCAAACATTTAAAAGCAATATCACATTTTCCAAAAAATTTCGGCAGAGTCTTCTTTGTAAATACTAGCCCCCAAAAGGGTACAACACATGAAAATACATATAAATGATGAATACAGGCATTCCCAAGCGGAAGCTAGCTCTTCGCCAATGGAGAAATCATAACCACAAGCAGTATGTATATCAAAAGTGCACAATAAACATATGAAAGCAAGAAATAAGAAAATACAACGTCGGCTCAAGTGAGCATCGACACCAAACACCACAAATACAAATCTCACGAGTTTCACCGTCTAGTCCAATATACAAGGGTAGATAGAGTATACTAGATACAAAATAATATACATGATGGAATAAAATATCCTCGCAACCCACCTATGAGCAAAGCTGCAAATCGATGCAATGAACCAAATGAGAAAGTACTCCCGCCGCTACTGTGCTGACAGGTCGAACCTGCAAGATACTGTGGCACAACGGGGGTGAGTTGCCAACTCGTGAGTAGTAAATAACATCTAATAAGGCTATCATAAGCATGCACGTAAATGCGTCTCAACCTACGCATATTGATATAATACGATGTACTAATATGCATGCAACATGAATGCATAATCAAACACGAAACCTGAAAAAGTTTGGTGTGAGAAAATCTTGTTCTTATCTTAGAAAAACCTCCGTGCAATAAACTGAAATATCATTAATGAAATCAATAGAAAATCCGTGTCAAGCATCGACACTATATATATATATATATATATATATATATATATATCCCAATATCTCAATGTCTCAATATCTCAATATCTCGGGCTTCGTCGGTCCGGATCGACCCATATCATCAAATCTCATGACTACGTCGGTATCCTCCGGATATCCGCCACGTCAAAATAACCGGTCGGTAATGCTCCCCTGCCGGGCTCAACACCATCTGTGCGATCTTCTTGTCCCGAGATACCGCACCGGGTCCACCATGTACCCGTAGACGGTGCATCCCCCTCCTCGAATCGGTATATGATACCGCTCAAGAACCGAGAAAACACATGGTGGACGCCGCTCATATCATATCACAAGAAAACCCCAATTTCTACTTTAAAATGATAATATGTTTATAAAATCCTTGCGGTTTTCCCCAAAATCCATAAATCTCATAAATACTGAAATCCTCGAGAAGAATCACAATATGTAAACATGCCGGTGATGATAGATGTCAATGATGCGGTAGTATATACCATGCGAAGTACGGCCAGAAGCTATGCATGAACGATGGTGCAATGAAGTATATACATATAAGTGGCAATCCAACGTATCCAATCCTGATGAGATGAATATACAACTACAAGTATACATATCATATATGATGCAAATGCATGGGGTATCAATTCTAAGCTAGTTCTATAGTGTTCGTGACATAGCAATTACCAATGGCGTGTGTGTTCGCATGAATAGTGCACGTGCGGCATAAACCAATGGTAATAGTGCAAGTGACCTATGAGATAATATCATATATATCTATGATGATACAATGCAATGAGCTGAATGACTAGGAGACTACGCATATAAATATAAGCACTACTAGAAATCCTGACTATCGGGCGCCTCGCGCCATCCAGATGATTCCCCCGTAGATGTGTACATTTACTCACCGGGATGCCTCGGCTAATCTGATCCGATTTCCGCTCTGCCATTTCCGTGCCACATCCGACGCCTCTGCACCCGATCCTAGAAACGTACACAAGTAAATAAGAGAATAAATATATAAATAGTCGCGGACACAACCAATACAAGTCAACCACACACACTAACTAAACGTGCACGCACTTGATGCACAAAACGCGCTCGCGACAATACCACAAACCACAACTAGGGTCGCTATACGTGGCAACTACCAAACCAAAAATCCAATCACACAAATCGCACATTCACAACACACTAAATATTATAAGAAATATGTTGTAAATCATCAAACATCAAACTCAATTAAACGTTATTTATTCCTGAAATCTAGTGAGCAACAATTACCATTTTAGTTCAAATCTAGATGTTTTAACCAATCTAGTGGCCACAATGCTCACATAATATCTTAATTAGGTCATACAAATATTAACTATATTTTAATCTCACCTATTTACACACTAATTATAAACTTAGTTTGCAAAATTATATGATTAGGATAAATTAAATGGAACAATTAGCAATTTAGCAACTAGATTAGGTTTGAAAGCCCACTAAATAGCAAACTATACTAAACTAACCTAATAATGATGTGAAAACCCTAACTTAATTCAACTCCTTCTCTTTAGATTTTCAACTTTCAATTAAAACCATATTTAAACACCTAATAAGCTAGATTAAAGTAATTAAACAACAATTAAACCTTAGGGTTAGGATTTTATACCTCACGATTTTGTAGATCTAACTTGCAAAAATCTTGGCCTCCAAAATGCTAACTTGCTCCTTGATCCAAGCTAGATGTGAACAAAGAATAATGGGAAGGTTTAATTTGGAGTTTGTGAGGTTTCGTATTGATTTTTAATGGAATTTTGCGGATTTTTTGTGGTGAAAAGAAAGGGAGAAACATGGGGAGGGGCTGCTGGAAATGGGAGGCTCGGCCACTTGGGGAGAGGGGAGAGAGAGTGTGTGAGTGTGATTTAGTCAAGTCAAGAAAACCCATACCTCATTAATAAAACACCATCCTTCATTATTCTATTCTTTTCATTCTATTTTCTTTTCAAATTTGTGAGGAAAAGAAGTGGGGACATGGGGAATGGGCAGCAACCGGTTTCGGCCAGCTTGGGGAAATGGGTGAAGTGAGTGGGTATGTGTGTGTGGGTGTCTAGAAACATCCCCAATTATTACCTCTATTCACTTATTTCTTAATTATATAATTTCCTAATTAATATTGTCCTAGAAATCTCTAGAAGCATGGAGACAAATTGAGAAAAAGAGGACATACCATAAACTTGTTATTAAGTTGCCATGGTTCACATTTGACTAATTAACCCATTCCAATTTGTAATTATCACTAATTAAATGTATTAATGAAAGCTTATAATAATATTTAAAATAATTAATTAAAGAAAACATTTTAGTAAACTAGCAAATTTATAAGCAACTAATTAAATATCAATACTAGCCATTACATAGCAAGAATAGGTATATTTAAGTCTATGTTGAAAAATAATTATATCTTGGTTTTTACGGAAAACACCAGTTATTTTACCGATTATCGGAAATTTCACCTAAACGATTTTTTTAAAACGTTACATTGTCGCAGGAAGATTGGGAATATTTTAACAAGAAAGCCGAGAAATGAGGAGCTTGATGATTAGTTTTAGAGATTTTTAGTTTATTTTATTTCCGTAGTTTTATTTTATCGATGTGATTCTATAAGGGATGTGATTCAGATATTATTCTTTATTGAATCTTTTATTCGTTTCCGTTATATACATTTCTTGACTTTTATCTACTATGGCAGATGGATATGTGTTAGTTAAATTTTATTTACTGTTCTTGACATCTGATTGACAGCAGTAATGTGACTGTGGAGGGATTTTTCCTAACCATAGGTAGCATGGTTGGCTCTGTCGCGTGTCGTATTCATGTATTTTGGGAAGCGAGGCGTGACACTTACAACGTATGTTTCTCTACTTTATTCTTATACCTATAACTTCTCATCATTTGGACCTTGTATTTCAAATAAATGCGTGTCTAAAACAAGAGAAGTCATAAGTAAACGAAATATAGTACGAGTACCAACCCCTTGTCCTAATGGGTATCGGACAACATACAACATTATGTATAAGTTCTCTGGGTTTAATAACTCAAACCTTGTGTGTTGTAGGCTGAAAACTGTATTATGGTTAAGAAGAATTACACCATTATTGAATGCATGTTACTTAATCATCAATTGATTAAGGTAATGTTATAAACATAATTTCAAAAGGTAATATCTCACTTCATAAAATAAATGTACAGATATATCAGTTTGAAATTGGTGCATAACAACGGATATTCAAAACTAAATATTTACCATTAGGCAAAACCCCGGTGATTTCCTTAAAATTTATCAATTACAAAGAATTCTGAAATTGAGGATCTAATCACCCAATTCCTAATATTCTACTCTCACTCAGTATTTATAACGCCATACAGATGTGAGAATCAAGTCCAGTAAATACATACTCTGGAGTCAGAATTTAATTAGGAAAGCAGTTTTCAATTAACACAGTAAAACTAAAACATGAAAATATTTCGAGAGGGGCGGCCGGGTATTCCTAATAATACCTCTTCCAATTCCAGACTCATGACATTAGTTAAAATTTCCATTGCCTTTACTCCAATCCCTTTATATGTCTTTACTTCTTACCCTCTATACACCATATTTAGGCTAATTGTTTTTCTTCTTTCCCTACCTTTCAACACTAGCCTAAGGTTTGGAAGAAAGCTATCTAAAAAGCGTAATAAGTGTACTCTTCTAATACTAGGAGCTCTTGCAACCGGAGAGAAGGAAAAGAAAAAAGACAACCGAATAATCTTATTCAATTTCTTTAGAATCGGAATCCATCATTGAATTGAAATAAATTTCTGCAAGTTCGTATGTAATTATACGAGATGGTTTTATCCATTTTATATGGACCTTCGTAGTGATACGGGCTATTCTGGAGAAAGAAAAGGTTAAAGAAGGAGTGGCATGGATATATGTGATTTTTCGTGAATCGTGACAAAACAAAACCAGGTTTGTAAAATGGTTCGGAAAACTTGGTTTACGAGTTTTAGTTTAAGGCGGGTTATGCTTGCTGCCAGAGAGAGAGAGAGAAAAGAAACACGCAGCATGCACCCTATCAATATTAGATTGGTTAATCACTTTATCTAATCAGGATGGCTCCCACTGTTTCCACGATTTCTCCTTCAAACCCTGAAAGGAAAACTAGTCGGTATCATTTACACCTTATAAGTTCGCTAAACGTTCAACCATGCCAATGTTGGCACTTCGAGGGAGGCTTCCTGTATTTTCGCACGGACCTAATTAAATAACCCCGTTTTTTCAGAGGCATAACTTCGTTAACACTTTCTAAACACCTAATATGTTAACTAATTGTGAAATGAAAATATCCCGAGGAGTAATACCTACTCATCAGTAGGAATCGGGACCCAATTATCATTGTGTGATAACTTTTATGGAAGACGACCAAAATTATCACAATCCAGAAGGTGTGCGCATATTAGGCAAGTTTCTTTTATGTTTGAAACTTTCGATATGGTTTTTACCTCTAATGGCCTATGACCTTAACATGGTCAACAAGTCATAAACCGCTAGTTAAGTTCAACCCATCATTATCCTGGATTAATTAGACCCACCCGCACGGCTCTTAACAAGGTCAACAAAGTCGTTCGACTGTCCTAACCAATCGTATCACCATAAAGCAGAAAAGTACTACAGAGCTACCTGTAGGGTATTTTTCGTCACCCCATTGAGATGGGAATACGCATCGCTTGTCAGGCGTACTACAGATTCCCCCTGCCTAGAGTAGGCAGGGGTTTATTGATTGTGGGGATCCGAATCTCCAGCAGCCGCGGACTAAGCTGTCGTTAATTACCCCTCGCCTTTGGAGCGAAGGAACATCCGATTGACGGGTCAAACTGATCATGCGAACTCAATGTGCAGTGTGCGTGTGTTGTGCAGTGAGGGGTTTTGGATATATCAGGGGCCCTGCAGAGTTTATGGGGGTCCCGCTACCTAGATAGTGGGCTGGGGGTCAAAGGGGCCAGCAGCCCCTTTACGTGATGTGGGGTAGCGCCCCGTTAGAAATTTTTTCTAACGAGGGAAGTGTGTTTGTATATAAAAAAAAAGGAAAATAGCATCCAAAGGACACGTGAGCGCCAGTGCCCTACGTGCCTGGCACACGGGCTGCACGCGGGCGCTAGGCGTCAGCAGGAAAATGGGCTTAGCCCCTACACTGGGAGTTGTACTTCCGATTGAATTTTGGAGTTGAACTCTTGAAAAAGAGGACAAAGGGGTTTGGCCCCTGCACTGGGAGTTGTACTCCTAAAAAGAAAGATTTATTATTTTATATTTATATACATTTTTTTGAGGAGTTAAACTTTTAAGATATTTTCGGAGCTGATGAAAGGGGACCCCTTTCTTCTCCCATGAGCCTTGGATCTTCCCCAAAGTGGGGTTTTTGGAGGTAGGTCTCCTTCTTCCTCCTCTCTATTGGCTGGATCTTGGAGAAAAGAGGGTGAGATTTTAAAAATCTCCCCTTTTGGAGATTTGATGGAAGATCCGCGTTCCCCTTCAAGGGTTTTGTGGTGAAAAACTATTTCTTTTTGGAAGAGGAAGAGTGGAACACTTGATTTAATTCAAAATCATTATCATGTTGCATTTTATAGACTTACAAATTTACATATAACCCCTTGGGCTTTACAAAATGGCATTTTGCCCATCTCATGCCTCATGTGCTCATTTCTTTTGCACATGAGCCATGTGCTTTACAAAAATTTGGTTTTATGCACATTTTTCTTACATTCATGTATGAAAATTACATCAAAATTATTTATTACATAATTTTCATTTTGGCATGGGGAGGCTGGCCATGGGGCTCGACTTGGGCATGGGCCCACTTGGCCTGGGTTTGGGCCTATCTGGCTTGGGGTTGACTTTGACTTTGACTTGGTCAACCGGGGTGTAATTTTTGACCCCAACACTACCGAACACTACGCCTTAATAAGGTCAACAAACGTAGCACGAATACTAACCAATAATAATCTGAAATAACGGAAGGCTACTACTGGTTTTTGGCAAAAACCCTTTAACATAATGAACTTGATATTATTGAACGAACTCGAGTGGTTTTGAAGAAATCCGAGTAGTTTTAAAAATTGGTTCCGACAACATCATTTAGATTTGTTTTCCTTGCATTAATCCTATAATGCGATCCTATCAATTTATATTTCTAAGCATCACAGAAACAATCAAAATAGAAGGTACGTATATGCCACCCACATTCTCCATGGGGTCCGGAGAGTTCACCGTAAGGTTACTTAACTTATGGCAGTGCATGGGCAGGGCTAGCGCGGGTGCAAAACATATGCAAAATTTATATATATCATCATCACAGGTAGGTAATAAATACCACAGGCATGCGATAATCAAAATGAAATAGCGGATAAATTAGGAGCCCCGTGTTTCGTTTGAGCCACAAATGAAAACCAACGTTCCCCGGTCATGTGGATAACTCGAACATCACCTGAACAAACACCCCGACTAGCACGACAAGATACCCGTCAATTCTAGAAGTAAGGCAACCATCACAAAAATGATATGAGTGGGCCACCCGACACTTCATGGAATCTGGTAACTTGAGCACTTTACCGTGGGTCTATCCTAAACCCTTACAAGTGCGGCGAATTGCCTGCCAATTCTAAAGCGAGGCGGCTCAAACTCATCACCATGTGACGACCACCTGACACACTCTTGAACCCGGCTACTCGAGCACGTCTCCGAAGGTTAACTTAATACTAGAATGAATAAATATACAATGGTAATATCGACGTCAACCCAGTCGTATTCCGATAAGAATATATATCAAGCGGTAACGATGGCCACAATCCGGCCGATATTCCCGAATAAACGAATATACAAATATTCTATGATGAGGGGCTATCCACAACGACTATCCGGCTAAACCATCACAAAATATATATCATCACAATACAAGCAAGTATTTGCAACCCCGTCTAATCGATCTATAGCAATTAGACGACATTTACAAACACATATACGAACACAAAGATAATCAACGACGCTAATGTTTCGAGTATAAAAATTTTCGCGTTGCCCGTATACAAAGATAACAGTATATGAAATCTGGGAAAAAAGAAGTTTAACAAAAATCCCAATTTCTAAAACCCAAGACATGCAACGAAGATGAGGCTAAACAGAGATAAACATGCCGCAAATTGAGGCCATTTAAAAAAGTGTTCCAAAATACCTGTAACACCCGAGTTTATTTATACCAATTCCAGTTTCTGTATTTACTTATCCATGGTCTATTCTTGTTTTAGCGTGTTTGGGGGCGAATGGTATTTTACATATTACTCTGCATTCGACCCGACCCGCTTGCTTGAACCTGTTTAACTCTCATTCATAGATTACCTTGACTTGTTGCATGGAATAGTACATCTCATAATTTAGTATATACTGGTGTTTTATTTTGTATCGCATCTTTTGCATATAACAATTTAAATCATGTAAAATAAATTAAAATTGCATCGCATGGCCTGCTTGATACACCTAACCCTGTGGTAGCATCCCTGCATCGTGTTCTCGTCCCGTTCAGTGGAACGGACGTGTTTGGATGGCTAGCGCACGTGCGTGCATCCGCTCTTGGAGGTATGCATTTCTGTTACAAAATCTTTCATTTCAATTTTAGGAACTTGCTAATAATTTTCGTCTTTCAAATCCAAATTTTGGACCCGACCCGGGCGTATTTTTGATGTATTTTGTGGTCCGCCTAAATTCAAATTAATTACTTTTATTTGATTTATTTTTAAGATTTTCTGTTGTTGGGTTGGGAACTAAATATATCTGTTAGGTTTAAAAATCTTTTATAATTTTTTATCACTTTTCCCAACTGAGCCAATCAAAGCTCTCTCCTTTGCACCTGGGCCCCACGTCTCTCTCTTTCTCCCCTCACCGAGCTCTCTCCTTTCTCTAAAACCCTGGCCCACACCTTCTCTTCCTTTCTCTTTCTCCCTCTCTCTCTCTCCCTTTCTCTTTCTCCCTCTCTCTCTCCCCCTCACTACACGCCAACTCTCTCTATCCTCTCGCGTTTCTCACTCCTCTCGCGATCCCTGTTCATCAGGGATCCGCTCACCTCTCTCTCCCCTATAGTAACCTCCCTCCTTCGTTTCCTCTCATCCTCGACGCGAACCCTAACCCAGCCTCCGGCTCTGCCAACGCCGCCACCCGAACCCTCGTCTTCAACCTCGCTCGTCTCCCTCTCCTCTCTCATCTCCTTCAGTTCTCTTCTCCCCCTCGTCCTCACCCCAACGGCGAACCAAGAACCCATCTCTTCTTTCGCCTGCACCTCACCATCACTGCCAACCTTGCCACGACACTTATCTTCCCCTCGCCTTCGACGACCTCGTCATCCTCTCTCTCTTTCCCGAGCCCCTACAACTCCTCGTCGCAACCTATAAACCCAAGAAACCCAACTCCCCGACCTCGTCGCCGTCACCCTCGCCTTCGCCGTCGACCTCGACCTCCTCACCCTCATCCTCACAACCACCACCTCCACGCCTCTTCTCTCTCCAAACCCCGACCAGAACCCTCAACACCCCGAGCTCCTCTTCTTTCCTGCATACCCAGAACCCTGGCACCCGCAGAACCCAACCATGCCGACAACCCCATCGCCGGAGACTTCATCAACAGCACCCCCTCGCGGCCTCGTCTTTGACCCCAAAACCCAGAACACTAACCCCAGTTCCCCTCTTCTGTTTCTTCTTCTCTTTCTGTAGGGTTCTCGGCTGTCGACCATCGCCGGAAAACCATGGCGTATCGTCGTGTCTCCCCATCCTCTGTCCCAGATACCCCAATCCAACGCCACAGCAACATTCTCCTCCTCCTTCTTCTTCTTCTTCAACTTTTCCTTCCTTTTCTCTTTCTTGAATTCTTGTTTCCGATCGTCGCCAAAGCCGTACCGTCCTCGACGATCCGGGCGACCCAGAAGATGTTCCCGTGCATCGTGGTCACTTTTTGCTTTGGCTGGTCCATTCCGAGCACACGTGTGTGCATCGCAGTTTTTACCGACATTGGACGTTGCACCACGTATCCGTATTGCGATCCATCAGGCAAGTTAATCTTGCTACATGCTATTTAAATCATTATATACCTATTCTAATATATATCATACCTGTAGTTTAAATATGGTACCCCATGCAACATTTTATAACATTCTGATGTTCCGTTTGCATCCGTTTATATCATTTTAGATCTAGAACATGGAAACTTATCTTGTTGCATATTAGATTACGTTATACTGCATCCATACCAATATTTACATCACGTATTGCTTAGTGGTACATCCCATGTTACCATTTTATAGTTTTATAACTTCGGATAACCGTTTGCATCCATTCCACTTAGAATATATATCATTGTACCCATTGATCACCAAAATATATAACACTGTAATATTGACACCCCATGTTTAATAAGTTGCACCCTATTTAGTTGGGAACTATAAACGTAACCACACTTATATTTTAAATCACATAATAACTGTTTGCATGGTCTATGGTACCCTTGTACAGTTTTACCCTATTGGACACCTGTGTGCATATCATCTTACATGTTCCAGTTTATTGTGCTATTAGTACCCATGCTTGTTTAGTTATAATCATGTGTATGCTAGTTTGATTATGAGTACCCACATGACATCTTGTACGTTCTGACATGACTTGTTGCACTTCCTACTTGATATGACATGGTACCGCACATTCTTGACCTGACATGACACCTTTATACATTATCTGGCTTGACTTGATGTACCATGGTCTTACCTATTACCTGATCTTGTGTCTAATGCCAACAAACATAACATGCAGTCCTTACGGACCGTTCCTGTTGTCTATCCAGACAAACCTGCACCTACCTGATCCTGAGTTGGCATTAGTTCTTGATTACTTAATACCTGGCTTGAACACATATAACTTGGGGGTATGGGGAAATCAATGATGAAATCCTGACTTGTAACTCGACAGTTGCTTGCTTATACTGATCAGTTTTAGAGGCTAGGCCCGCCTCGGGATGATGCTGCTGACATCATTCGTCTTTACCCTTTTCCTTTTAGTGCCTAGCGGCACGTCTCGGTTTCAGCCCGAGAGTCTTAGACCGTGGTCCCGGGCATGCACGGGATACTATTGAGTTACATCGATGATTCATCAAATTGATTTCAAAGACTTGAGAGTAGTTCACCCAATAGACCAGTTTAGATAACTCACTACACATTACCCCACTGTCCTTACTTGTATCACTGTTATGCTTGTTTACCTTTTATGTTCATACTTGCATGTAATGCTACCCATGTTTATAGTATTGCTTGATGTTATGACGCGCTGACGTCTGGGTTTTGCATGGCCCAGATTCTTCTACCTTTGTTGCAGACTGACCAGGAGTATTGCTGCTGTTAGACCGAGCGGTGAAGTTCCTGTCGGTATGTAGTTTTACTTTCCAGGTGTTTCATTTATTGTATCTTCGCTTCCGCATATCATTATTTCTTGACTCATTCATTCTGGCTCATGGACATGTACTAGATAGTTTAGTTTATTTTACTGTTCTTGATATCTCTACAGCCGTAATGTGACTGTGGAGGGATTTTTCCTATCCACAGGTAGCATGGTTGGCTATGTCGCGTGCCTAATCGAGCGTACTCTGGGAAGCGGGGCGTGACAATACCCATCATCGATATTGCATTTGGCATATCGGGTTGCATGAGGATGAACATCTCCGGTCTTTGCGATGGTCATATGGTACCGATTTTAATAAGGACTACACTAATTAGTCTAAAAGAAGGCAAACAATTGAAGAAGTTGAAATTTTTTGGTTGATTTTAAATAATAAACATATAAAGAATTTTCAAGATTTGACGCTCGAGAAAGAAGATTTAATGCCCGATAAAGATAGAAAGTGAGTTGAAAGCGTGGAAGTGGTTGCAAAACATGTATGACCAATGACATCATTGGGTCGAAGCGTATTTACATGACACCTTCTTTGCAGGCATGCTATCTAGCCAAAGTAGTGATAATATAAATGCATTTTTCGATGGCTTTGTCAATTCCATGACTCCTTTATATCAATTTTTCGGACGATACAATAATTCTTTAGCATCTCATCGGGAAAAAGAAGAACAAGAAGACACTTAGCACTTAAGAACAGTGCCGGAAACAAAACATATGCATGAATTGGAAGCGCATGCGGTTGAGGTGTACACAAGAAATATATTTCGTATCTTTCAAGAGGAGTTCAAAAGTGTTTTGTTATGTCGTCATGTTGATGATCTTATAGAAGGGCCAATCACATTTTATAATGTGACTTTTAAAGTTAAAGGAAAGACGGGTACTCGTTATATGAAGTGTAATATGGAATATCATACTTTCTTATGTTCTTGTGCAAAGTTCAAGATGGAAGGATTGATTTGTAACCATATATTGCATATCATGATGCAAAAGTATGATATGGAAAATATTCTGGAATTCTATATTCTTTCAAGATGTACACTTAAGGCTAGACATAGCACAACACATGGTATAAGTAGTTCAAGAAACATAGGTAATGGTGGAAATGGTGGCTTTGACAAAGTTATTGAGAAGGTATCACAAGATCGAAGATTTTATAACATTGCTATTAAATTGGTGAATAATTTAGGAAAGAATGTGACAAGATTAGTACAACAAATACAAATCCAGTTAATGCACCATCCAGCCAAGTGGGCTCTAGCGGTGCTATATCGGCCCATATAACTATTAAAGACCCTAAGAAAGTGTCTCGTAAAGGGCGTCCAGCAAAGACATCGAGGATTCCATCTAGAATTCACGTGTCACAAGCACGAACACAATCAACAAGTCGGACTTGTAGCACATGTCATGAAAAGGGACACGACATGAGAACTTGTATGAAGAATGAGGTAATAGTTTAATTTCAATGATAAAGTCATATCTATATTAATTTAATCTTAAGTTTGTTAACATGCCTAATTTTATTGTAGGATAATTCTATTTCAGGTGTTACAGAGTAAATATCATTGGCATTATCGTTTTGTTTTTACTAAGGAGGTATTTGAGTTTTTGTTGAATGCAAAAATCAGTTCTGCTCTGATTTTTTACGTCTTTTACTGTCTTTCTTGTTGCATGTTTCCGGAGTTGCTGAAAGATGGAATGAATCGAGAGTTGAAACAAAGCAGAAAACATGCTTAATCGTTAGAGTACACTTGAAACTGTTTAAATGTTTTTGTTATAAACTGTTGCTGAAAGCATATGCTGAAATTTTGTATTAGAAGTGTTCAATTTTGTTAAACTTCGAATGAATGCTTGTTGTTATAAAACAAGAAGTTTATATTTAAATTGAAGTTCTCATTTCAGCTTAGTTAGTTTGTTCCATTGTTTATCAGCTTCAAATATATAGTAGTTTGTAACTCTTCGTCTGCTTCTTATTTTAAGTTTTTATTATACAATCATTTTAAGTTTAAGTCTTTGTTTCGGTTTGTTGTGCTTTTTTTCTAATAACATATTGGTTATAAATTTAATTTCAATTGCAAATAAAGTATTTGTTAATTTAAAGCATCAATTTTATCCTGCATATTTTTGGTTTTTTTTAGGGAACAGCGTTAGGGTCATAACATTCACGGACCCTATGGAATGTGAAAACAACAATTTTCTAACATAGCTGCCATTCCAAATATCAAGATCATATCATTTACATATCTAATTGCAAAATCAAAATCTCAGGAGAGCTAAACAAGAAGAGTAGAGGGGCTACAATCTTTATAGCGTGTCCAATCTCCATCGGAAGACCCATGCTAAACTTTACGAGCTCCCGGAAAGTGTACAAGCCGACCTCCTCGCCGTAAATGAACCGCGGTGAAAGTTTCATACCCGAAACTCCATCTCTATCATTCAAGTGGAGAAACTCCATCTAGTGACTTGCTTGGTGTGGAGAGAGGTGATGTGATCAATAAATGCTCTGTCATTTTCAATTCCTTCCACTCATGGGAGACTTGCCATTTTCAAGTGAGCAAGCACAAGGACTTAGAGGAGGAGGAAGAAGAAAATGGATGGCTTGTAAATGGGGTTTTCTTGCCTTTTCTTTTTTCATCTCATAAATTAGTATGAAGCATCTCACCTCTCTTCTCTCTCTCCTCTTTTTTGTCATAGAGAGAAAGAGAGAGCCCCACCTTCATTATATATGGTTATCTTATGCCATCAAATGAAACACACACACACACACACACACATTTATTTATAGCTATAATGAGAGTGGATATATATATATATATATATATATATATATATATATATATATATATATATATATATATATATTTATAAATATACATACATATCTCTCTCTCTTACACACACACATACAGAATTAAAGGATACATATGTATCCAATACATATACCCAACATGTATCACATACACTATTAGCCATCAGTATCTTCCACTGGACAGAGAGTGTGTATCATATACACAATACTAAAAACCATATAAAATATGGTTATCAAGTCAACACTTAATTTGATATTTCGACTTATAAATAAACCGGCCAGTATCCCTGTCGTCCGATTAAATCACGTATATACAATATACGTATTTAATAGAACTCATGCACGTATTCAATATGCATGCCACATCATATTTTACTCGGGTAGTGTCGCGCCCCGCTTTCCAGTATACAGGCAGAGGACGTGATGAGGCCGCTGCGTATTTACTCAGAAGTAAACATGCTAAGTGTATCTAAGCAATATAAGTATAAATGCATAAGAGACGGGATGTAAATGAACATCAAATTTATTTATTAACATTCTTTTTACAATACATCTGAAAAGTAAATACATGGAATGGAAAACAATGCCTAAACAGTGGCATAACAGAAATGAAAAATACAGAATGTAAATGTGTATAAGAAATCTAAAGCTCTGGGTTGAAAGCTAGCTGGTCCAAATCCTCGCCGGTGGGCTCGAACTCCTGTGAGTCCGAATCACCTGACGACATTCCAAAGAAGAAGAAAGAGAATGTCGTCAGCGAACAAATCGCTCGGTAAGTCCCGTAAAAGACAAGAATAGAATAGACAGAATAGAGTATATGTTGTATTTAGTGTTAACGCTGTTGTTTGTAGTTTGGTACAGAAGAATGCCAGTGTATACGAGAGGAGTCCCACTATTCCGGAGACTAAGGTATACGGAGCACAAGGAACAGTTCAGCCACGGTACACCGGTAATTGAATTCAGGTTAGGTGTATTATGGTTACAGTCTCGTGCCATTTCTAACACCTTCCGTACCAATCTACCCTTTATAAACCCCGCGATGTCTTGATTGTATTGATGTATTGTTTGTATTGTATATTGAATATAGATGGATGACTTACCGAAACCATGATATCAGTAAATGGATGTAACTGGAGAATCATATAGATGGATGTATATCCATGGTTCGGTTCGGTCAATATAGATTGAACAGATTGAATATATAGATTCATGGATTCATGTTAAATTGTAGTTTGATACTTGAATCATATTCAAGTCAGATTGATTATATTGAGACTCGGTCTGAGTCGGACAATTAGAAAAAAAATTGAATCCTGAATTATGTTTTGGTGCTATCGGAACTGCTGCACATGGACGGCAGGATTTGTGTCTTTTTCAAAGACAATTACCGTGTTGATAACACCGTTTGTTAAGTTGCCTGCCGTAAATATGCAAGCACCCATATCTTCGTCTCCCTGAGGCTCAAGAGACTGGTCCCGCTTAAACCTATGTTTACTAGGGTTCTTATTGTAATTTAGTATAATTTGAGGGGGGTTTATGTAAAAATAAATTTGTATAATTTTCAAAATACACCTCAAGTATTTTATTATCGTCTTTAGAGTTTTCATGGATGTATATTTTATCAATATGACATTTCTAGTGAATAAAACTTAATTTCATAATATATGGTATTTATTTGTAATATTAGAATTGTATGGTATTTTCTTGTAAATGGGATGTTTTTCTTGAATTTTGGAAATGTGGAATATTATAAATATTAAAAATAGATATTTTGATATTAATCACATATATATATATTTATTAAAATATAAGTTTTATTTATAATAGAAATCACATTTTCTAAAGAAAATTGTATTAAATCTTTCGAGATCGTATGCTCCTTGCGGAAGTCCGCATCTCACTCTACTAGGCCCGAGAATGTGCGATAATCCGTACCATACCAAATGGGTTCCCCAAAATGGGTTGTAGAAACGCAATTGCAAAGATTTGTTAAAATACACTTTTTGTAGAAAAAGGTTTTATAAGTTGAAGGTAGTTATATGTAATGTCGTATTACCCAAATCTATATTCCCAAATTCCATCGTGCTATGTTAAATATGTATGTTGTGAGGAGGTAGGTCATTACCTCGTGAGTTATCTAAAGGTATAAAGGTATTATGGAGTTTATGTCGGAAACTAAAGTTTGTGGTATTTTAATGTAAAATTGCGATAAAAGATGCATATAACAATATTTTGTGATGAAACTTATTAACGATGTTTATTAATATTTAATGAACAATATGTGATGATATGAAGGTAACTTGATTAAGAAAAATTGTAGTTTTTAAAGAAAACTGAAACGGAAGTCGGACTAACTTTGCTTCCATCGGGTTTTAGTTTTGAATATTTTTAGAATAGAGAAAAGAGGAAAAGGTATGGACTTACTAGTTGATTGGCTATAGGAGAGAAAGACAAAGAGGTGGGAGGTGCCGCTGCATCATTTCGTCGTCGGAATCTCCTCGTATTGCCGTCGGAAGTTTGTCAGAGCTTCGTCCTTTTTGCTAACTCCACTTGCACACAAAAGACTTAGGAATTTTCTTGAGAGTTTGGGCAGAGATTGTCACGCTCCGCTTCCCGGTGTACGGGCAGAGGACGCGACGAGGCCGCTACGTATTTACTCTGAAGTAAATACGCTAAGCGTATCTAAGCAATATAAATATAAATGCACAAGAGACAAGATATAATAAAATAGCAACTTTATTTATTCACATTCTTTTGTACAATGCATGGAAAGATAAATACATTTGATGAAAGAAATGCCTAAACAGTGGCATAACAGAAAAGAAAAGTACTGAAATAAAAGTGTACAATGAAGCTAGAGCTCTGGGTCGTAGGAAAGCAGGTCCAAGTCCTCACTAGTAGTGTCACGCCCCGCTTCCCAGAGTACGCAAGATTTGGGCACGTGACATAGCCAACCAGGCTACCTGTGGGTAGGAAGTATCCATCCACAGTCACATTACGGTTGTAGAGATATCAAGAACAAGATAATAAGCTAATCTAATACATGTCCAAATCCATAATAACAAGAATCAATAAACAATAAGTGCGGAAGCTAATGATCCAATACAATGAATGAACAGTATGTCCCATAATGCGGGCTCACATCTGGAAATGAAATGACATAAATAAACTAAACTCTAAGGAACTCACAGTTCAGCCTGCTGGCTGAAGTACTCCTGCTCGGTCGACGACAAAGGTACGGAATCTGGGCCATGCAAAACCCAGACGTCAGCGCGTCATGATATCAAGTATATAGCATAAACATGGTAATAAACAATGCAAGCATGAACATGAATACAACAGCAATAAGAAGTAATAAACAGGGTAATGTGCAGTGGTGACTAACTGTCCTATCAGGTTTTCTACTCTATAGTCTTTGAAACCAATTGATGAATCGTCGATGTAACTCAATAGTATCCCGTGCGTGCTCGGGACCACGGTCATGATCCTCGGGGCTGAATCCGAGACGTGCCGCTAAGCAGTAAAAGGTAGTAGGATGGACGAGTGATGTCAGCAACAACACTCCGGAGCTGGCCAAGCCCGTAAGACTGATCAGAACAATGTATCGAACTGTTGAGTTACAAGTCGGTTTCACCTTTGATTTCCCCATACCCCCAAACTATGTATGTCAGTCAGGTATTCAGTAGTCAAGGATTAATGCCAACACAAAATCAAGTAAAAGTAGGTCTGTCTGGATCGACAGCAGGAATGGTTAGGTTTGTCAGCATTAGGCATGAAATCGTGAGACAAGTAATGTCATGGTACAACGGGATGAGTCGGTATGTATGTATGTGTCAGGTATAGCAGGGTCAGGTCAATATGTCGTGCAATCGGGTAAGTGCTCACAACCGGTATACAATCAATAATGAATAACAGCAGGAAACAGTAATCAATCACAATATTCCATATAACTACAGTGATGTTTGCAGTCTCTTATTAACAGGTTCAATCATCTTTAGGGTGCAAAAGCCACAAGGTAAAGCAATACTCACAATTATAAATTAAGGAACTACACGAAATTATACTAAGTATAATAATTGTCTCATGAATGATTTAACAGTTTAAACAGATATGATTCAGTCGTTTTATTTAGTTGAAATATGGGTTGATGTGGGTTGATTAATTACGAGGAACTGTTGTAACGATTCCAGGTTAAGATAACTGCAATAATATGATATCCATTACCATCATTCAGTCGTTTTATAGTACGAATTCAAATGCGTGGCAAGGCTAGATCTCGCACACTAGCATGTTAGAGCAAGTATTCAGATACTTGCCTCAGAACAAGGGTCGGGATGCAGGCGGCCTGATGCACAAGTCACGATACGGTGTGTGAAACGGCGCGGTACGGTACTGGGTCTGCGGCGCGATCTGCTGCGCGGTACGGGCGCGATCTGCGGCGCGGTCTGGTGCGCGATACGGACGCGATCTGCGGCGCGGTCTGGTGCGCGATACGGACGCGGTCTGGTGCGCGATCTGGTGCACGGTACGGGCGCGATACGGTCACGATCTGCAGCGCGATCTGGTGCACGGTACGGGCACGGCAAAAATGCGACAACAAGTTAGCAACATACAATAACCTCAAAGCGATCAGCGAAGGGATGATTTGCACAACGGGAGGAAAGGGGGCACTTACAGAGAGGTATACCAGGTGACCCCGGCGAGCTCGACGGCGCTGGAACGCCGGCGAAGCGACGGCAGCGGCTGCAGCGAGGGTTGAAGGCTTCGGGCGTGCAGGGGAAGGTGCTGCGGCGATCTGGAGGAGAGGGGGTCGGCCCTGGTGGTCGAGGGGGAGAAGTAGGCGGTCGGAGGTGGCGTCGACGAGGTCGCCGGCGCGCTTTTCCGGCGAACAGCGGAGGTAAGCAATGGATGAAGGCTCGGGTTTACTGTTCCGGCGAGGGGAGGAAGGAAACGACGACGAGGTCGGGTCGAGTAGGGTGAAAGGGAGTCGTGGGAGGCGTCGACGGTGAGAGGCGACGTCGACGGCGAGGTCTACGAGGGTGGAGGCGAGGTCGGGAATGGGTGCAGTGCGGGAAGGAGCGGTAGTCGTCGGGAAACGGGAGGAGGAAGGCGCGGCGGTCGCGGAGGCGTTGCAGGCGGCGACGGCGAGGTCGCGGTGGCGACGGTGGGCCGCGCGAGAAGCTAGGGTTAGGGTTTCGTGATGGGGAGGAAGTTGGTTGAGGCGGCTGTTGCATGGGAAACAATATATAGAGGAAGAGAGAGAGAAGTTGATGAGATAGAGAGGGAGGGAGATTTGAAAGAGATTGAGGGAGGAGAGAGAGAGAGATGGGAAACAGGAGGCGGGGCCCACGAGCTCAATAGGAGCTCGTGATTGGCCACGAGAAGATAGAGGAAATTTGAGAAAGATTTGAAGGGAATAAACTGTTAGGAAAAATATACGTATATATATATATATTGGTTTTATATATTAAATTGAAACGGGCCCTTTTTGGCGCAAAATGAAACATTTCCAAATCGCGCCCGGGTTGCGCCCAAATGTTCCAAATTCAAATTATAGGATTTTAAGCGGGTTCCAAATTTTGAAAAGAGGTGTTTAATGATTAAAATGCATGCCCCCAAGTCGGACACTTGCACGCGCGCGTAGTCGCCCAAACCTGCCCGTTTAGCCAAACGGAACGGAATCTCGACACGCGGACGCTACCACGCGACTAGTGGCGACGAGTAGGCCAACATGGACATCTTAAATTTCATTTTAGGAGTTAAAATTTGTTATGTGTCCAAAATGACTTAACCGGGTAAAATTTAGCAACAAACACCAGAAAATCGGAAAAATTAGAATGAGCAAACCACAACCCTCAACTAGTAATATAAATAGTATTATTGGGCTCGGGTGTTACAGGTAGGCTCGATCTTCTGAGTGTCCAGATCACCTGACAACATTCCAAAGAAGAAAGAAAAGGAATTTCATCAGCGAACAATCGCTCGGTAAGTCCCAAAGATAAAGGAGAAGTAGAAAAGACAGAAAGAGAGAGAGTGTAGTTTTTAAAGTTGTATTATATTGTTATAATGTTGTATTTAGTGTTAACGCTATTGTTTGTAGCTTGGTACAGAAGGATACCAGTGTATACGAGAGGAGTCTCTATATGCTAGAGACTAGGGCAAATGGAAGTACAAGGCTCCGTTATACAACCCGGAACAATGGCAATTGGATTCAGGTTAGGTGTCTTAATCTTGCAGTCTCGTGCCACTTTTAACACCTTCCGTACCAATCTACCCCTTAAACCCCGTGATGTTTTGATTGTATTGTTTGTATTGTATTGTAACTTGTATTGTCTTGTAATATAGATTGTATAATTGGATGACTTGCCGAAACCATGATATCAGTAAATAGATGTAACTGGAGAATCATGTAGATGTATGAATCATGTAGATGGATGTATATCCATGATTCGGTTCAGTCAAGTTGTATAGATTAATAAATTGAATATATGGATTCTTGGATTCATGTTGAATTGTAGTATTGTAGATTGTACTTGAATCATATTCAAGTCAGATTATTTATAATGAGACTCAGTCTGAGTCAGAACAATTAGAAAAAAAATTGAAGTCCTGAATTAGGTTTTGGTGTTATTGGTAACTGCTGCACATGGACGGCAGGATCTGTCTCTTTTTCAAAGACAATTACCGTATTGATAACACCGTTTATTAGATTGTCTACCTTAGATAGGCAAGCACTCATATCTCCAGCTCCCTGAGGCTCAGGAGACTAGTTCCGCTTAAACCTATATTTAGTAGGGTCCTTATTGTAATTTATATAACTTGAGAGGGGTTTATGTAAAAATAATTTTGTATGGTTTTCAAAATACAACTCAAGTATTTAATTATCGTCTTTATGTACATACAACAATTTAATGATCAAGATAAATATGTATACATGTTCGAATAGTATGAAATGAGTCAAGTATATTATACGAGTAACTACCAAAAACAATACTGTAAAGAAATATTAGTACGACTAATTAATCAAGTCGAACGAATGCGGAATATAAACAGAAATATGGCTCTAAGTGTTTTTCATGCGTGAGTTACAGTTTCACCTAAATACGACTACCGGTTTGGGAAGTATATCTGTTTTCGTATCATCGCGCAAAACAGATCAGAATCTATTTGGCACCGTCACATATTTTTAAAACGCAGTTTGAGTTAATTTATATCGGGTTTCAGGTTACAAAAATTATTTTAAAGATAAAGGTATTGATATGTATACTAAAATCGGCAAAAAGATTAACTAGTATTTTTATGCAAGCTTCATCTTTTCTTTTAATAATCAAACCGATTCCATGAGATATCGTAGATATATTGTGGCATGAAATCTATGTTCTCACTACTCATAATAAACATTTATAGTCATGAACAAAGAATTGAAAACACTTTAATTTGAACAAGAGGCAATAAGGTATTATTAAACCATATATAACCATATGTATATAGACTTATATATATGTATATGTTTATGTTTATTTTCTCTTAAGGATTATGATATGAAAAAAAAATGGGTTCACGAGATATGAAAAGAGAAGAATAAAGAGATGGAGGGAGGGGGAGAAAAGGGACTTACATACACAAGCCGGTATTGTCACCGGACTTATCTATCCGCCGATAGCCTCGCGTTTCTAGCGAGACCTTCTTGAAAACTTCTTTGTGTTCTTCTTCTGGGACTCTAGGTGAAGAGAGAGAAGTGAGAGATAGAAAAATGTGAGAAAGGAAAAGATAGAGGAGGACAAATAAAGATGGTGTAATGATGAATTATGTATAATAATATATGCATTCAACATGGGAATTAAAAGAGAAATGAAAGGTTACCATTCATTTTGGAAATGAAAGGTCTCATTTGTAGGTTATGAGAAGAATAAAAAATTGATAAAAAAAATTAATTGCAAGAATGGAGATTTAAACATGTGACTTATGGAATAACAATGTAAGGACTTAACCAATGTGCTACAAGCTTGTTCATTCACATATTTAATTAGAATTAAATATATGTTATTGCTTGAAAAGAAAGTGGGCTTTTGGGCTCATAGTTTTATAAAAGAAAATGAAAATGAGATTGGATTTGGGTTATGGGCTGGGTCGGGTCTTGCGTTAATTTGAAATAAGTTAAGATTTAGTTTAAAGAAATGAGTTTGGGAAAAATAGATGGAATAATAAAATAATATATTTAATAGAAAACAAAATATACGGAAAAATAATAAGAATAAATAAATACAATATTTTACTAAAGAAAGAAAACACGATGGTATAGTAATATTGGGGTCATTACAGAGATTTGGGAGTGAGGAGGGGTGATTTGAGGGTGGTATTTATAGGAAAAATTAGGGTTTTAGGGTAGTGAAAGGGTGTATTAAAATTTGTATTAAATTGGATTAAATGTGTGTTTTAATGTGCTATGTAAATGTGCAGAAAAAATAAATAATACAGGAGTTATGGGGGAGTCCAGGAGTCGCCATAGTTGAAGAAAAATGGGGTTTTGCCCGAGTCAGACCGGCGGCGCCGGCCGAGTCAGCGAGTTCACCGGCTCGAGTCACCGAGTCGGGGGCTCGTATTTGTGCCACGTGTCCCTGACGTTTGGTCTAGCCTCGTGTGCTCGTTTATTTAGGATGCGGCTTTTGGTTTTACGGGTTGTGCATTTGTAGACAATTGGGTTTCTAAAAGATTAAAAGAATTTAATTAAAAAAAGTATGGCTGATAGGATTTGAACTCTGGTGCTTTGGTTCAGCAGTGCAAGGTCTTACCAATGAGCTACAAGCTCTTTTTTGCTGTTCAAAAGCAAATCAAACTTATAACTTATGCTCAGGCTCAAGAACCCCTTTCTATATTTTTGAAAAAAAAATTGTACAGAAAGTTTAGGGTTGTTACAGGTAGACATTTCCGTTGCGGGGCTCTAAAGATCTGTCAATACGCAGGCAGTAGTTTAAACAGGATCATATCCGATTAAATCTGAAATAATTTCAGATTCAATCCCCTAACAGGTTATTCCACAAGCTTGTTAGCGGTACTAGATGCACACGACTACCCATGTATGAGCAAGATAAAGACAGGAGCGAACTCATCCGGACCCGACAGAGTTTATCAGCAACGAACACCATACAGTCTGGTCTCTTCGTCAAAGAGTATCGCATATCGGGTCTGGGGTGGAATCTGTCAAACCCTCAATAACCCGATAGGTCATGCTGACAAAGGACTCATAACCATCAGAGATACAACTGATCACACTTATCAGTTTATCTCTTCTTCTGTGTCCACGAACTTCTGGTTATAGTCATGTCCTGCACATCGCGATATCGACTCGTTATACCGGGAGTGACGAATCCCTTCGACCGCTCACTGGCTCCATGTGCTTCGGGACTATACCCAACTAAAACTTGTTCGCACAACTCAGTAGAGCCATGGTAGGGTAGTGATCAAAGTATAGTGGGAACATACACAAGACAATATGGCGATCTCAGGTCAAGAGACTACAATGTACTATCGTCACCAGAGAACTACTATCTGGACAATAGATATAATACTATTTAGGAGTTCTTGGTGAGGCCGCCCAATTTAACTTATAACCTAATGAGCACCTGTATACAATTTTTGGTGTCAAACACCAATAGCTATGGAATCATCTATCGCCCCATACGAGGTCAAGAAACATATACATTAGTTTACTCTGGAATATCGATACCTAGTCTCGATACTCCCACGAATAGGAACATTTAAGGATGTGCTTATGGCCTATCCAGGCCCCACTAGTATGATCGCCATCATAATTCTGATAGTCAAGCAAAGATCCTACGGGCTTTATCATTATATATTAGCGATACGTGATAATAAGTAAAATGTATACACATGAATAATAAAGAAAAATCAGACAGTATACTATCATCTCGAGTAAGACTGTTCTACCCGTATAGGTCCTCCCTCAATTATCATAATTGCCTTGAGAGCATTATATCCATCATTTTTATGAAGCATTATCTTCTTTATTTTAACAATATATATATGGTATCGTTGTCATCTTATGAACTAGGGACGTATTCATTCTCTTATCAATCTTGGGATGTTATTGCATGAGTTTGGTGTCAAATTCTATAGGTTTTCTGGCTCAGTTTTGTAGGGTGTTTTTCGTCACCCCATTGAGATGGGAATACGCATGCGCTTGTCAGGCGCATTACAGATCCCCCCTGCCTAGGGTAGGCTGGGGTTTATTGATTGTGGGGATCCGAATCTCCGGCAGCCGCGGACTAAGCTGCCGTTAATTACCCCTCACCTTTGGAGCGAGAGAACCTCTGATTGACGGGTCAAACAGGTCATGCAAACTCAATGTGCAGTGTTGTGTTTTGAAGAGGTTTTGGATACATCGGGGGTCAAACAGGTCATGCGAACTCAATGTGCTGGCAGCCCCCTTGCGGGGCGCGGTGCAGTGCCC
The DNA here is from genome assembly GCA_030015575.1 of Agapanthus africanus. Taxonomy (NCBI): domain Eukaryota; kingdom Viridiplantae; phylum Streptophyta; class Magnoliopsida; order Asparagales; family Amaryllidaceae; genus Agapanthus; species Agapanthus africanus. The sequence goes on from JASDDO010000024.1 coordinate 174,912,776, forward strand.
CGTTAGAAAAATTTTCTAACGGGGAGGTATTTTTAGTGTGGAGTATATGTAAAATGAGAGGGAAATGGCGTCCAAAGGACGCGTGAGCGCCAGCGCCTCACGTGCCTAGCTCGCTGGCGCTGGGCACTGGCGCTAGCGCTTGAGCGCTAGGTGCTTGGACGCTGACGCTTTGGACGCTCAGGTGTTAGGCGCTTTGGGCGCCCGGGCGCTAGCGTTTTGGGCGCTAGCGCCTCACGTGCCCGGTACATAGGCGCCCGGGTGCTAGTACTTTGGGCGCTAGCGCCTCAAGTGCCCGGCATGTGGGCGCCCGGGGGCTATCGCCTCACGTGCCCGGCACGTGGGCGCTAGCGCTTTGGACGCTGGCACTAGCGCCTCACGAGTCCGGCACGTGGGCGCTTAGGTGCCAGCGCTAGCAAAAGGAAGAGGTTTTTACCCTCAGAAATAGGAGTTAAACTCCAAAAGAGGATTTGAGTGGAGTTAAACTCCAAAAGATCTAGATTAGGAGTTAGACTCCTTTGAGAATTTGGGTCTTTGAGTTGAACTCCCTAGAAATCTTCAGAGGTTCTTCTCTCTTAAGCCTAGGATCTTCTCTTGAGCCTTGGATCTTTTCCAAAGTGGGATTTTCGGAGATGGGTATCCTTCTTCCTCCTCTTTGTTGGCCGGATCTTGGAGAACAAGAGAGGTTAGATTTTAAAAATCTTCCATTTTTGAGATCTGAGCTCCCCTTTGTGGGTTTTGTGGTGACAAACTATTTAGTTTTAGAAAAGAAAGAGTAAAACTCTTGATTTAATTCAAAAGAAAGAAGAAGGTTTAGAACCTTGAGGAAGAAGAAGGAGGCACAGAACCCTAGAGTTTTAGAGAAATGAAAAAGTTGTTATAGATATTTTCATCATGTTTGCCTTTATAGGCTACAAACTTTACATATAGCCCCTTGGGTTTTACAAAATGGCATTTTGCCCATCTCATGCCTCATGTGCTCATTTCTTTTGCACATAAGCCATGGGCTTTACAAAAATTTGGTTTTATGCCCATCTTTCTTACATTTATTCATAAAATAAAATAAAATAAAATAAATACACCAAAATTATTTATTACAAAAATTTTATTTTGGCATGGGGGAGGCCGGCCGCTTCATGTTCGGGCTCGACCCGGGCATTGGCCCGCTTGATCTGGGCTTGGGCACACTTAGCTTGGGGTTGACTTTGATTTTGACTTGGTCAACCGGGGTGTAAATTTTTACCCCAACAAATTGCCCCCCATCAATAAATGCACACCACGCATGTGGGTCGTGTGCATGAAATTGATGGATTTTCTTTCACATGGAGACTTGATTTGGTTCCCGCTTTTGGGAAGCTGACACTGCCCTTTTTACGACATGGACGGTCGATTCTGCCTTTTTTACGACTTGGACTGTCGGTTCTACCCTTTTTGCGAATTGGACGGCCGGTGCTGCCCTTTTTGCGACGTGGACGGTCGGTTCTGCCCTTTTTGCGACTTGGACGGTCGGTGCTGCCCTTTTTGCAACTTGAACGGTCGGTGCTGCCCTTTTAGCGACTTGGATGGTCGGTTCTGCCCTTTTTGTGACTTGGACGGTCGGTGCTGCCCTTTTTGCGACTTGGACGGTCGGTTCTGCCCTTTTTGCGACTTGGACGGTCGGTGCTGCCCTTTTAGCGACTTGGACGGTCGGTGCTGCCATTTTAGCGACTTGGACGGTCGGTGCTGCCATTTTAGCGACTTGAACGGTCGGTTCTGCCCTTTTTGCGACTTGGACGGTTGGTGCTGCCATTTTAGCGACTTGGACGGTCGGTGCTGCCCTTTTAGCGACTTGGACGGTTGGTGCTGCCATTTTAGCGACTTGGACAGTCGGTTCTGCCCTTTTTGCAACTTGGACGGTCGGTTCTGCCCTTTTTGCAACTTGGACGGTCGGTTCTGCCCTTTTTGTGACTTGGACGGTCGGTGCTACCATTTTTGCGACTTGGACGGTCGATACTGCCCTTTTTGCTACTTGGACGGTCGGTGCCTTGATTTGACTTGTTCCGCTTCTTGCGGTGTCAGGGATGAAGTTGACTTGTTTCCGAGCTGGAACTTGATTCTGCCAGGGAGGTCATTGGTTGTTTTGCTGATTTGATGTGATTTGGGTTGACATCAACACCGCTGCACTGGAATATGGTACCAGGAGCGAATCATCATCTGCTATGACAGGATTTGGGGATTTTGGTTTTGGTTTGGCATCAGCACCGCTGCACTAGAATATGGTACCAGGAGCGAATCATCATCTGCCATGAGGAGATTTCCCTCGTTCCCGGTTTAACGACTTAGGGGTCATCTGTTCCCAGTTTAACAACTTAGAGGTCATCTATCCCCAGTTTAAAGACTTAGGGATCTATTGGATTGGAGTTTGGAATTTTGGGGTTAGGGTAGGCATCAACGTTGCTAACACTGAAGCATATATGCCAGGAGCAATTTATCATTTGCCTTTTCTTGTTAGGGAACGATGGCTTAGGAGACAGGTTTAGGTCCCTATCACCTAAGGATTTTTCAATTTTTATGAGCCATAAGGGTCCCAAAAAAGCATTTTCTCCCTACGAGTCGAAAGGATCCCGTAGGTATATTTTCTCCTTAAGAGTCGTGAGGACCCCCAAGTGTGTTTTTCCTTTGTGAGTCGTAAGGATCCCACGAAGGTGTTTTCTTACAAGTCGTGAGGATCCCGTAAGTTTGTTCTTCTCATGTATCGTGATGACACATGAGTGGGTCTTTCCAAATGGAGCATAATTCCAAGGGCGGAGACCAGCCGTGGGGTTTGTGATTGCCGTGGGGCCTGGGTGTGATGAGAATTATTTGAGCCCGTGGATTGTATACGGTAGTCAATTTTGGAACTGACCGTAGGGCTGGAAGAATTTTGGGAAATTGGATTTTGGTTGGCGTCTGCATCGCTGCACTGGAATATGATATCAGGAGAGAATCATCATTCGCCGTTTGGGGACTTGGGATTTGGATCTTGTTTAGCATCAGCATTGCTGCACTGGAAAAATGCCAGGAGCAACTCATCATTTGCCCCGGGAGGACTTGGGATTTGGTTTTTGGGTCGGTATCAGCACCGCTAACACTGAAGCGAAATGCCAGGAGCGACTCATCATTTGCCGTTGCCCGTTGGGGGTGATGGCTCAGGAGACAGGTTTAGATCCCTTATCACCTAAGGCTTTTCAATTTTATGAGCCGTAAGGGTCTCATAAAAGCATTTTCTCCCTACGAGTCGAGAGGATCTCGCAGTTGTATGTTCTCCTTAGGAATCGTAAGGATTCCTAAGTGTGTTGCACCTTTGTGAGTCGTAAGGATCTCACGCAGGGGTTTTCTCCTCACAAGGTCGAGAGGACTTTGCGAGTGTATTTTATCTCTTTTCACGAGTTTGCGTCCTTTCGGGTTTTCGCAAACTCGCCGGCAGTCCTGCTTTTTTTACTCACGGAGCCCTTCCGGGTTTTCATCCGTGCCCGTTTTGCTTGTGGACATACCATTTTTTTTCGTTGGTGGGACTTTAAAAGTAGTCTCACCGGCAGGACTCGGGAGAGATAGGGGCCGTTTACGCCCGTGGATTGTGTACGATCTAGACCGTAGGGCTGGTGTGCTCAATTCTCCTGCGACTTGGAGCATTCACGCGTAATATTTCTTGAGATATCGGCCATTGATAGGTGGCATGGGCCTTTCTCCCTCGACATTTATCAGCCGGTAGGATCCTCCATCAAATATTTTCTCGATGACGTATGGTCCTTCCCAGTTTGGCTCGAATTTTCCTTCTGCATGTCGATTGGGGATGATCGGACTTTTGAGGACCAACACCAATTCGCCTTTCTTGAAAGCACGGAGATGGGTCATCTTGTCATAGGCCCGTGACATTTGGGCACGATATAGCTCCAGATTTTGCTGTACCGCGAGCCTCCTTTCTTCGAGGGCGTCGAGCTCTTCAAGCCGAAGGAGCACGTTTTCTTCTTCCGTCAACTCATGCTAGACGACCATTCTTAAGCTTGGAATTTCGATTTCGAGGGGGAGGATCGCCTCCACTCCGAAGAGTAATGAGTATGGAGTGGACTGAGTTGGAATGCGGTGCGTGGTACGATATACCCACAACGCCTCGTGAAGTTTGAGATTCCAGTCTCACTTGTTGGCTGAAACATTTTTCCTCGGGAGCTTGCATAGAGTTTTATTGAAGGCTTCGGCTAGCCCATTGGCCCTTGGATTATAGATGGAGGAATATCTCCAGTCTATCTTGTGCTGAGTAGCGAACCTTGAGACTTTGAAGCTCTTGAAAGAAGACCCGTTGTCAGAAATGATTCTTCTTGGTGTACCGAAGTGGTATAGAATATTATGCTGGAAGAACGTTAGAATATTTTGTCTTGACTTCTTTTAGCGGGACAGCTTCAGCCCATCTGGAGAAATAGTCAGTTGCGGCCAATATGAATCGGTGGCCTTTGGATGACGGAGGATCAATTGGGCCAACAATGTCGATGCCTCAAACTTCGAAAGGCCAGGATGCCACCGTAGGATGCAACGGATTGGGATGCTTATGAATGAAATCGCCATGAATTTGGCAGAGATGGAATTTCTTTGCATGCTCTTTGCAATCCCTTATCATAGTGGGCCAGTAATATCCAAGCCGTTTGATCTGAAGCCGCATTTTGGGGCCGGATTGGTGAGCTCCGCAGACGCCTGAGTGAACTTCTTTCATGACTTTCTGGGCTTCGGCCGATGACAGGCATCTGAGCCAGAGTTGGTCATATGATCTGCGGTATAGCGTATTATTTACAAACACATATCGAAGAGCTCTCTTCTTCATTTGAACCCTCGCAGATTTTCTTTCGGGCAGCTTGTCGTATCGAAGGTACTCTATGAAGGGTTCTCTCCAATCGGGCTTGTCTTGGATGATCGAAGCTTCTTCGGCAGGATTGTTCTGTTGTTCTACGCTTTCTTCTTCACGCAAAGAAGCTGGAGGCAGAATTTTCCGGCTTCTGACTGTGATCAGAATTTCGTCCATATCAGGATCAGCCAGCTCCTTGGCTAAGCAAGCGAGTACGTCAGCCTTTCCATTCAATGCCCTAGGGACTCTCATCAGCTCAATATGGGTGAACTGTTTCATAAGCTCCACCACCCGGCTTCTATACCGAGCTAACTTGGGTTTATATATCTTATAGCCACCGCTTACTTGGTTGACGACAAGCTGGGAGTCGCCGTAAACCCGTAGCCGAAGGATTTCCATTTCTATGACGAGCTCCAGACCAGCTATCAGAGCTTCATACTCAGCTTCGTTGTTTGTGCGAGGCTCGGTGAGAGCAAAAGAATGTCGTAGGGTTCCCATCGATGGTGTGATGAACACCAATCCTATCCCCACTTTTATCTGCGGGATGCTTGATTTGCCGGAGCTCCTCATTGATGAGGCTCCGTCGAAGTAGAGCTCCCAACATGGCTCACCTTCCTCTAGGTGCAGCACTTGTTCGTCGGGTAACTCGCAATTGAGCGGTGACCCTTCTGGTATAGTATGAGCAGCGAGGAAATCGGCGAGGGCTTCCCCTTTTACTGCTTTCTGAAGAGTATAAACTATGTCAAACTCAAGTAGTATGACAGCCCATCTTGCCATTCTGCCGGCTAGGCTTGCCTTGGTCATTAAGTGTTTGAGCTGGTCGACCTTGGAGATCAACATAACCCGATAAGCAAGCAGGTAGTGCCTCAGCTTCTTCACAGCGAATATCAGAGCCAGGCATTGCTTTTCGATCGGGGAATAGTTGTGTTCCGCCCCGACTAGAGTTCGACTGAGGTAGTAGAGGGCATTTTCTTTACCCTCCTCATTGTTCTGGGCAAGGAGCACACCGAGTGATTCATCTAGCGCGGCAGTGTAGAGAATCGGTGCATTGGAGGGTGCAACAGGTACCGTTTGATGCTTTCGAACGCTCCTTGACATTCGGCATCCCAGACAAAAGGAGCTCCTTTCTTCATGAGCTTTGAGAAGGGCCTACATCTTCCCGATAAATTTGAGATAAACCTTCGTATGTACGCAAGTTTGCCCTGAAAGGATCTTAACTGCGTCAGATTTTTCGGAGGAGGCATCTCTATGATGGCCTTTATCTTTGATGGGTCAACTTCGATCCCTCGATGTCGGACTATGAAGCCTAAGAATTTTCCCGATGACACGCCAAAAGCGCACTTTAGAGGATTCATCTTCAGATCGTATTCCCTCAATCTAATGAGAACGGTCCTAAGATCTTGGATATGATCGGCCTTAGCTTTAGTCTTGACGACCAGATCATCAACATAGCATTCAACGACTTTATGGATTAGGTCATCAAAGATATTGGTCATTGCCTTTTGATATGTAGAACCTGCGTTCTTCAGTCCGAATGGCATCACCTAATAACAGTATATTCCGATCAGGGTTCGAAATGCTATGTGTTTCTCATCCTCAGGTGACATCTTGATCTGATTATATCCAGACGAGCCATCCATAAAGGTGAACAGTTCGTAATTTGAGGTGTCATCGACCATCATTCCATGACCGGTAGCGGAAAGTCGTCTTTAGGACGTGCCTTGTTGAGGTCCTTGAAATCAACACAAACTTGGATCTGCCTATTTTTCTTCTTCACTGGGACTATACATGCGATCCGGTCTGCATATTTCTCTTTCCTGATGAAGCCGGCATCGATGAGTTTCTTGGTTTCCTCGATGACCTTTTCTTCCAGTTCCCTTCTCATTCTTCGAAGAGCTTGTTTGACTGGCTTAGCATAAGGAGATATAGCCAGCTTATGTACGACCACTTCAGGGGAAAGGCCAGGCATTTCTTTGTACGTCCACGCGAAGCAGTCGACGAACTCATGCAGCAGGGCGATTATCTGCTCTTTCATTTCCTCTGACAAGAGTGAGCTGATATAGGTCGGCCTTGGATTATCGGGCATTCCTAAGTCAATCTCGGTTAGCTCGTCAAAGGTTGCTTGTCCGCCGTCTTCGAGCTCATGAGGAGCTTCTTCTGGCTCGGCTAGCTCGTAATCATCATTTGATCTTTCACCGGCTTCATCGATATGGATCATGTAGCATGCCTTGGAATCAGGCTGGATGAAACCTATGCCCCATCTATCTGGAATTCGTCCATCGATGAGCGCTCGGACCTGAGGCGGATGCCATAGCCCTTCATAAAACTTTGCTTCGGACTCCGTTTGATATAACCGGCATCCGCACCTTTTGAAATATTCCCGCATCTCGGGCGCATAGTATCTGGGATTGAGGACGGCCCTTATGCATCTCTCATAGGGAAAGCACGCGACAGACAAATCGTCCGGGTGCACAATAGGATTTGACCCATAAAACAGGATGTCCTTCTGTCCACTTTTCCTCCTGAGAACGTAGAAAGTTTTCAGCTGGTCCACGGTAGAGACTGACAATGCTAGGATTTCAGAATATGGTTTAGTTCTAGCTTCAGCTTCATATTCGGTTTATGGGTAAGGTTAAATATCAAGATTAGGCTGCAAGTTGCAGGTTTAGATTTCAAGTTTAGGCAATCATACTAAGTGAAATGAGAAATATGAGAGATAATCAAAATGTAATGCACAACAAGAGCCAACAAACATAATTTATTGATTTACTTATCAAGCTCATGATTACAAAGCATATATTCATTTCATACAAATAATATTCATCTAACGATACTTCCAACCCGTTCAAATTTGATATTAGCTTTACAATCCTTCGATAGATCGAAACAATCTAAACTCATTACAAATTTCTTGCGCTTTGCCAACACTTGGAAGGATGCAGGAGAATAGAATTCTTTGACAAAATTGACATCGACAACCGTTCGATCGAGTGCATCCTTTGTAAGAAAATAAATAGATAGATTCAAGGAAAATTCATTCAAATGTCTGTATTTTCATGCAATAGTGGAGTTGACGAGTCTATAGAATAAATTCATGGACAGAAAAGATAAAGGCAAAAAATACACGGCTCAACTAGCCTATACAAAATAATGACCCTCTATTTATTCAATCGACATCGGTCTCCAAATACCAGGTTTGAAGCCCAAACAATGTAATCTAGATAGACTACTTATCATCATTGCCGTCCAAATGTATAGTTCCTCATGAACTCAGAATTATTTCTAACCCAAATGGAAAAAAGAAAATCCACAATTTCAACCAAACCAGCATTTGTTTAAAATGATTACCTTACAACCAATCCTAAAATCAAAAACCAAAAATTCCCAAAAATTGAAGCAAAACCAACATCTTCTCACAGAATTATAAAATTTCTAATTGCCGTATTTGAACAATATCAAAGACAATCCGACATTTTCAGCTTGAACAAATCAAAACTAATTCCTTCAACTTTGAAGCAAAATTGTGAAAAATCCCAATTTTTAAACCCAAACCAGACAAATCTCTTATTACCGAAACAAAATCAGGATGTAATGTTACAAAATTTTAGCTAAGATACTCAAAATTTATATAATTTGCTGATAATTTGAGATAATTAATTATTAACACAGCTAAAAGACTCTAGGCCGCGATATAAAATGATTGAGACCGAAATTAATCCAATCCCGAGTGAGATGAGAGAGCCGCGCATGATGTTGGGGGGATGCAATAGAGAAACACTAGGCGAGTCGCATGAAAGGAGGAGCGAGGAAGCCGAGGGCAAGCGGTTAATTCCAAGAATTGAGACACATTTCTCGCTAGGGAAATATGATAGCAACATCTCTTTCCAATTGAATGCAGAGGAGTATGACTTTGAAACCCAACTCTAACCATCAACCATGGTCAGGTCCATACTAATTCAAACGGTCAAAAAAAAAAGGGTAAAATAATGGCTCAACAAAAAAACACAAACCAAGCGAAAACAAGCAAGTGCCGCGGATGGCGATCCGCGTGGTCCTTCCAAACAAAACACCCACCGTCCATTCAAAACCCAATCCAACGCTCCAAATCCACTACCGCCAAAACTCCCAAATTTCTAAACCCTTCCCCCCTCCCTTTATAATCCCCCAATCTCCCCCGAATCTCCAAACATCACTGAAAAAAATCCCCCAAAACCCTATAAACCTAATCCAATGGCGCGAACCAAGCAGACAGCCCGCAAGTCCACCGGCGGCAAGGCCCCGCGGAAGCAGCTGGCGACCAAGGCCGCCCGCAAGTCCGCCCCCGCCACCGGCGGCGTGAAGAAGCCCCACCGCTTCCGCCCCGGCACCGTCGCCTTGAGGGAGATCCGCAAGTATCAGAAGAGCACGGAGCTCTTGATCCGCAAGCTCCCCTTCCAGCGACTGGTCCGCGAGATCGCCCAAGATTTCAAGACCGATCTCAGGTTCCAGAGCTCGGCGGTGGCTGCGCTGCAGGAGGCGGCGGAGGCTTACCTCGTCGGGCTGTTCGAGGACACCAACCTCTGCGCGATTCATGCGAAGCGGGTGACGATCATGCCCAAGGACATCCAGCTAGCGAGGAGGATCCGAGGCGAAAGGGCTTAGGGTTTGCTTTCGTCAACTGGTTCTGGTTTCTTGTGTTTAGGGTTTTATTTGATGGTTTGTGGAAAGTTTGCCGTGTAATTTGATGGGTTTACCTTTATGGAATCGAAACTTCTTGGTTTCTCTTTGGATCTCTTGATCTGTGATTTTATCTTTAGCTATTTTTTTTTATAACAAATAATATGTATTTAACATGCTGTACTGATTAGCAATCAAGCGATATTAATTGGGAACTTAATAATTACACTTTATTTACATTAAAAAGTAATTTTTATTTGTAATTTTTATTCATTTTGAATCACCATATATATTGCATATACACACACAGTTTATACAATAATTTAACACTAAACTCTACGACAGCAAATACTTAATTTGATAAACACCAAAAAAGAACAAGCTCGCAGGCTCCCATATGACACTGCAACAGATCCTCGATTTGAGCGCTTTCCTCTCTCTATTCCTCAACCTCATCAACACGGTCAACATGAAAATTAGCCATGAAATTTAAGAGCCAGCACTACATCATTACGAAATGGTTAATAGTCTAGAGTAGAGATTATATATTACCAGAAACCAACAGTAGATACTAAAATTTCAAAGTGTGCCGTTGTCAAGAAATCTTCTAGGAGCCCAAATTTACTTTTAACATCCCTTTCTTTAACCGGCTTGTTTTGTGGAAATCTCCAAATAATTTTAGGTTCATGTACATCACCACCACGGCTTCCATTTGATGTTGCTTCATGGGTCTTCGATTTGAGTGTGGGGTGTGTCTATTTTATTCATATCTTTATTTGGTAAAATATTTACAAGAAAGATAGAAGCGAGAGATGCGTGCGTACCATATGCGTACTTAGCAAAGTGAGCATGTGGTAAGATGAACACCTAGCAGGGTGCGCACTGGCAAGGTGCAAGAGAGGTAGGGGCCAAAGGGTCCCGAATGGGTCAAAAGGTCCAGTGAGGTACACACTTAAGAAGGTGCATATCTAGCGAGGTGTGAGAGTGGAAAGTCAAAGGGTTCCAAATGGATGAAAAGGTCTAGTGAGGTGTGTACTTAGTAGGGGAGTAATCGACCCGAGTTTGAAGGAGCCAACCCTTGTGCAAGCTCGGCTCGGCTTAGTTTATGCGAGCTCAAACTCGGTTCGAGTTCGTCTTGAGCTGAGGAGGTTTGATTCATGTTCGGCTCGTTTAGCTTACCGAGCCTTAAAGGAGCCAAAGTCGAGCTCAGGTTCTATTAGGCAATCTCTGAATGGAAATGACAATGAGACGTTTGGTGGAGACTGAAAATAGGTCAATGGTCATTATAGGAGTTACAGAAGAAAACATAAAAGTATTTTGTACGAGGCTGAGACGGGAACAACAATTATAAAGCCTAAGACCCAGTGTTTTGAGATATGGAAATATTAAAAAAATTAACATCAAGAACATGGAATGTGTCCAAGTGCTGGGTTTTATATTCATCTCAGTTGCACTTTATATAATGTCCCTTAATTGAATTAAGTGTCATGAGAGTTGTATAGAATCTGCTCTATATTACATATTAATATTTTTTTTCAAACTATTTAACCGAGCCGAACTCGAATAAATACCGAACGAGCCTGGCTGAGCTCGAGTTCGGCTCGTTTAAAAAACGAGCCAGGCTTTCAGGCTCATGTTCGACTTATTAATAAGTGAACTGAGTTTGAACGAGTTAAAACTGAGATGAACCCTGATCGAACCCGAGCTGGTTCGTTTAATTATCATCCCTTGCACCTAACAAGGTGGGGGAGCGGGGCAAAAGGTCGTAAATGGGCCAAAAGGTTCGAGGATGATCTCTAACTCCTATTATCCCATTCTGATAACGTGAAAATGTTTGAGGATGTGAGAGCTAAAGTTTAGTTTGAAGCAGAGCGTATGGACACTCTCAAGTCTAAGAGGCCATCATCCATAGCTAAGGCAGCTGAAGACTCCAATCGCAAGGCCAAGAGCTTAGACGCAAGGGGTCTTATAAGGGATCAAATATAGAGACGAAGGTTGAAAAGGCGAAGCCCAAGAAACCTGCGAGGTGCAGGAAAAGGTCAGGCAAGAGAGATACTTGCTTCAACTGTAGACATCCATGCTACTTCACTCACGACTGCGAGAGGCTTAATCTCACTTTTTTCACTATACAACATTTGTTGCTAGTACAGTGATGATGGCCGACTCTACAAATTTGTGGATTGTAGATTTAGGAGCTACAGACCACATCTCTCGAGACAGAGAAGGGTTCGTAGAGTACATGTGAGTACTGTCACGCCCCGCTTTCCAGTAGATGGAAACAGCGACGTGACAAGTCTGCAACGTATTAACTATGAAAATACGTTAAGCGTAAGTAAGCAATATAATAAGGTGCAAGAATAACAAGAGTAATAAAATAAAACAACAACTTTATTTATATTCAACTTTAAATACAACTTTCTAAAATCAAAAGATACAAAGATAAAAACAAATGCATAAACAGTGACATACAGAAGTAAAAGCAGAAAGAAACTAGTAGTCTGGCTGAGTAACTGTAACACCTTAAAACGTGATTAGAGTTAATTAAGTGACATAATTTGGGGTTTTAATAAATTTAACTAATAATTATTTTTCACATGTTTTATTATAATTAATTAATATTTTATTTAATTATTTATGTACTTGTTGTAGTTATACACACATGTGCATGCTAATCTAGGGTTAAGGATATGCTAATCATGTTTTTCTTGCCATGGCACATTAACCCTAGCATTATGTTATGTTATGTATTTATTTTAAATAACAAAAGATTTTATTTTAAAAGAAAAAGAAAAGAGTAAAGAATGGAGGCATGGGGGGAGACACGGGAGTGAGGGAGTATTAAATGAAGAGAGAGAGAGAGAGAGAGCATGGCTCTCAAGAGCCATCTCTCATCTCCCATCTCTCATTCTCTTCCTCTTCCTCTTACACAATCCTCCTCATGGAAATTTTCCCAACTTATACTTGAACCTGAACCAACACCAAAACCTCACTAAACCCTTCTTTAAGCATGTTTAACCTCTCTTGAAGTCTTGGAGCTTGCATGACTAGGGTTTCATCCAAGTTTTGGTGAGGTAATGATCTAAAACCTATAATTAGGGTCCAAGGAAAGTTTCTATGTTTTCTACTTCTACTAAAATACCATAATGTTGTGGTTTAGTGGTTAATATCGTATTTTGTTAAAATTTAGTGTTTTGTTTGAATCTGCTATCAAACCCGAGACCCTTTTGAGAAGTTGTCACTACAGAGAGGTAGTCTAGAGGCCTAGGACCTACCCCCAAAACCTGAGCCCTCCCCTTCACTACGAGGCCGCAAATTTAATCTTTCTGGCCATAAATTGCGGCCAGAGTAAGGGGTCTGTTTGTGAGTCTTAGTCATGGGCTCACTGCAACTATATGTAGGTTTATGGTATGTGCAACTTTCCCTAATTCCTTTTGTAGGAAAATCTTGGACTGAATTGCTATATATTAAGTGTTTTGATATAGTGCGATGCGGATTTATCCGACTCTCGTCGAGCTGTTTCGTGCGATTAGCAGCCTTAGGGGTGATCTAGGATGTCGCTGCACACGATTAGCTCGCTAGGCTAACACTTGATAGCTTGTGGGAGTTTGTTCGTTAGCTTAGTGTGCGTGTCCGTGTCTTATCGGAAAGTTTATTAACTTCACGTGTTATGGTTTTGTGTGATACTAGGATCACTTGCGGGGACTTCGGACGCAGCTAGAAAGGAGAAGGAGGTGATCGAATTCACATAGCTCGAGACCGTCTGGTGAGTAGATTTAATATCTACGGGGGAATCGCCTGTATGGCGTTAAGCGCTGATGGATAGATTCAAGTGACTATACCTTGTGCTATATGTTTATGTGTTGTGACTTGTATATGCGTATCATATTGTGCATCCTATTACCTGTTGTATATTGACATATTATTAATAGGGGCACTGCACCATTACTAACGGTTCATGTTGCACGAGCACTGATTCATATGCCCACACACACCGTTGGTAATTGCCATATCACACACGCTATAGAATTTGACATGAATAACTACATTGTATTACATTCATAAATGATAGTTATACTCTCGTTATTGTACTAGTACACATCATGTCAGGATCATACATACATTGCTATTAGCACCATGTTCTCATATGATGTTTTCATGAGATTTGCGATTTTCTTGACATGATATTTTGTGTCCACCATGGGTTTCTCGATTCTGAGTGATGAGTATACCCGATTCGACGAGTGAGGAGGAACCGTCTGCGGGTACATGGTAGGCCCGGTAAGGTTGTTAGTTATATGTATGCCCTAGAGGCCATTACTGTACATACGATGTATATTGTAGTGGATGCTAGGACATATATAAGGAGGACTTTCTTGCTCGACATGATAGTACGCTATCTGGTTACTCTTTATCTTAACATGTACTCTGATTGTCTTTATGTTACATGTTGATAAAGCCCTTAGGATATGTACTCGACTACTGGGACTATGATGAGATCATACTAGTGGGGCCACGGTAGTCGACGAGTACATCCTATAACTGTTCCTAGTCGAGGGTGTATCGAGACAGGGCATCGATGCACCAGAGTAGACTAGCGTATACACATCTTGACCCATATGATGGGCGATGGATGATCCCATATCCATCGGTGTTTGACATCAAGGATGGTGTACGGGTGCTCAGTAGAGACTGGGTACACTGGACGAACTCGCCGAGAACTCCCAGATGGTATTATACCTCACGTCAGATGGCAGTTCTCCGGTGACACTGGTACAGAGTAGTCTGTTGACCCGAGATCGTCATAGAGTCTTGTGTGATTCCCACTGTGCTTTGATTTCCATCATACCACGTCCAAGAGGGCGTGCAAAAAAGGCGGCTTTGGGTACAGTCCCGAATCACATGGAGGCAATGAGCAATAGGAGGGGATTCGTCTCTCCCGGTATAGGGAGTTGATGTTGCGCTGTGTTCGATTGGCTATAACTGGAAATTCTTGGCCAGGGTTGCTGAGATTTACTGGTAAGTGTTATCAGTAGTTTCTCAAACTGTTATAGACCTCATATCGACATGACTTATCAAGCTACTGGGGTCTAACGTTTACCACCCTTAGGCGAGATATGCGACATATCAGACGACGAGACCGGACCGTACGGGATTGGATTCGCAGAAGAATGTACATGCTTGCTTGTTGATCTTCTGATCGCTCAATACCTGGGTGGCTGTTACGTTTAGCTGACCGCTTGCAGCTTGTGGGTGTTTGATATGATCATCACCTACTGCCGGCGTATTGACGATTCTTTAGAGTCCTACACAGAGGTTTCTTGACTCAGGCAAAACGGAGTAGGGGCACATATGTGATATGTGCAGGACCGAGGATAATGCGATATGTGATACCGTATTCTATTCTCGCGATATTTGTTATCAGTCGGGTCATCGAATCAAGTGTTGATTCGATGAATCGGTAAATGAGATATTAGTCGGTTATATGCGATATAGCCGGATTGTCGGATCAAGTGTTGATTTGATAATTTAATGTATAATAATATATATGATATATTAAATTATATTAACTAATATTAGCTCACTAAAAGATTCTTTTTCTCACTCGGGTAATACATTGATATATATGCGATATATGTTAATTGTATTATTTTATTTTGTTACAATAAATATTGTATATGTGATATAATATTGTAACATGATATGATTATTAATGCAACATGATTAGTGGAGATTAAACAAGATTAGGGTTTGAATTGGGTTAGTTGTTTCATGAACCTTCTAGAAGGTTTCTTTTTGTTTTGTGTTAAGATATTTTCAAGTGACTCATGCTTTAACCCAACCCAAACCCTAGCCTTAGTTAAATCTCTACAAAGGTTTAGTTGACCATGGTTGCATAATTAATCATTATCTTCTTTTCATTATTCATCACAAAAGGATTCTAATCATTATTCATCTTCTTCTTGCTTGAGTTCTTGATAAAAGGCTTTCTTGCTTTGATTTTGTGATGAAAAATGAGTGAGAATAAGAAAACAAATGAGAGCAAAAAAATCCTACTTCATCATCCTCATCTACCCTTGCCCTTTAGATGAGAGTGTTCACTTCATTTAGTGAGTGAGAGCTTGTGTTAATGAAACTTCAAGGTAGATCATCTTTGTTATCGAAGATCGGAAACAAGCTTGCATCTTTCTCTTCGTGGAGCCTCTCGAGAGTCCGGAACACGATGATCGCAGCAAAGGGACCTCAACACGGAGCTTAAGAAGTGAAGGACCGGATCTACAAAGGTTGTAATCCCTCTCACTTAGTGTTAAACTGTTTGACATGCTTGTTTTCGCCTAAACTCTAGTATAAAGATCTTGGTTAGGGTTGTTCGGCACGGCTAAATTTTTAAATCGGGCATGGTTGATGCCTCGTAGACCCTTATGCGTGTGCCTAGCAACCCTACAGTGGTATCAGAGCCAAGCTAGAGCTTTAGGCGAAGTCTAGACGAAGTTTAAAGTCCGATCGAACCCCGAAACCCTAGTTTTTACCCCTTTTTGGAAATTTTCTAAATTTGTGATTTTTTCTGTATTAAAAATGCTCAAAAAAATCAGCAGGGAAATACAAGAGTTACTGTGAAACACGTGCCCAAAATACCCCTAAAGCGCCGCGGAACCGTGGCCGTACCATCGCTCTGGCGGCGGTCCCGCTGCCAAATAGTAGTGTTTTGGTTCACTGTTTGCACAGTAATAACCGTAGCTGTTTCCTGATTTTTCTGGGAATTTTTAATTTATACTCAAGTGTTGAGTTTTCTGGGTTGTATTGGGGACTCGTTGATTCGATCGGATAATTTAACTTCGTTTAAGTTTTTTTCCGGATAATTTTAGAAACTGTTAAAAAGTTCGAACGGATATCAATAACTCACTTTTTCCCCTGTCGGAAATTTTTTCAAAAGTTGGATTTTTTCTCGAGTTTGAAACTTCCGGAAAATCATGCAAGTAACGCGGTGGACCCTCTAGAAACACAAACCTTAGGGTTTGGGGTAGTACGACGTTGCCACATGTGAGGTGTTAGCTTGACCCTTCTACGGCTGGACCATTGGTACTGTGGCATGTGATGGATATTTTTTGAACTCCGCTCAAGTGTTGAGCTATTTGGGAAAACTTGGGTGTTTGATTATTCGATCGGAAAGTTTAACATTGTCTATTTATCTGGAATGTGATACAATATTTGGAATCCACAAGCAGTTATGAGATAACTAAATTGAATGTTGTAAATCTAACAGTTCAGTCTCAGATGATCGGTTGCCACGGAATTTTGATGTGATCAAAAGTCCGTCGCAATCACGTAGCGTACGCGGATACTCGCCGGGTAAACTTAATAGACAACCACGCCCCATAGCCCCGACCAAGTGACTGTAGGAGAACCCCGTCGCCAAAAGCATCCGTTCAGGTGCTTGCGGCAACGATGTTCCGCCTTAGTGAACTTCGTCGACGACATCCGGGGGTGCGGCCGTCTACTAAAGTTTGCGACGAGCATTCGATCAAGATGTCGGGAATCTTGTTGAATTGCTCGACTTGATATTGAAAAGAGTTTTCGATAATGAGACTAAAATGCGGGGTTTATAATTGTTAGGCATGCGATGTCTAAGGAATTCATTTGGTTAGGCATGCGATGTCTAAGGAGGTTGCGGATTCCAACTGTTGTAGTTTTACACTTTCTTTTCTGTGACCGTAAGCGTAGTATGTGGTGTATCGCCGGCTTCGTTGCTATACATTAACGACAATCGGGATACGCATACTTGCTTACGTTGATGATATGAGATATTATGTGTTGCTGTGATATGTTATATTGGATCGTCGTGTTCTGAATAGCCGGGGGTTTTATGTGAGATGAGAGTTTTTCTTTTTCATTCATGTAAAATTTATTTGTATGTAATATTCTTTTATTGGGGCACTTCCGGGCTGAGGATGATATCACCATTGTATATTATTTACTTTTCCGCATTAGGTAGACCCAAGACGGGGAGCACAAGTAACCGGGTTCTAGGGTTCAGTGGGAGACCATCTCGAGGAGTCGAGACCGGGTCTCCTAACCCTAGAATTGGCAGAGTTGCTTGCCGCTCTCGTAGGGGTCTAGGGATGTGGGTTTGGCTATTCATCGCGACCGTGGAATCCGTGTTTTATACAGGCTCGTATTAAAACACGGACGTCCTAGTATATCCAATATTTCATATATGTTCTTCTGCTGCAATATTCTGTGATGAGATCATATTACTGCCTGAGACGAATGTTTATATTATATATATGAGATATATGTTATATTGCAGATTTCGTTTCAAATGTGATGCTTGTGAAGCATAATAAAATGAGACTTCATTAATGAGATTAATGAAATAAAAGAAATCTAAAGATGTTGTAGAAACTTGTTTAAAAACTGGTAGCTTTAGTTCTTGCTTTGCATAGCGGTGTTCCTTGTAGAACATCCAGCACCTTATTCGATAAGGAAATAGCCGAGATCCCTTCACCGGGAGTGACCTCTTTAGCGAAACTAGCAGATACTACAAATTCGGTTTGTCATTTGATTGTTTCTATAGTTTTTGCTTTGCATAGTGATATTTGTGAAATATCCTGCACCTTATTCGATGAGGAAAGAGCCGACGATCCCTTCACCGGGAGTGACCACTTTAGCAAAACTAGAAAAGCCTAAAAAAACACTCCATTTAAAATCACTCGAATCTACAACGATATCAAGTTCATTACGCAAAGGGTTTTCTTAAAAACCTATCGTAGCCCTCCGTCATTTCAGATAAGTACTGGTTAGTATTCGTGCTGCGTTTGTTGACCTTAGCCAAGGCGTAGTGTGCGGTAGCTGATTAGCGCTTATCTGTATAAGCATATGATGCGATTGAGTTAGGGTAGTCGTGCGACTTTGTTGACCTTAGCCAAGGGTCGTGCGGGTGGGTTTAATTCAATCGGGAAATGACGGGTTGAACTTGGCTAGCACTTATGATTTGTTGACCTTAGCTAAGGTCATAAGTTGCTAGGGGCAAAATATTATCGGGAATTTCAAGTGTTGAAATTTTCAATGAGATTGCATACCTTCTATGAGATAGTTGGATTCCGATACCCGCTGCGAGTAAGAGTTACTCCTGGAAGAGTTTTACATATTACAATTAGCCGATCAAGTAGGTGTCTAGAAAAGTGTTAACGGGGTTACGCCCCTGGGAAAACGAGGTTTACTTTAATTAGGTCCGTGCGAAAGCGCGGAGAACCTCCCTCAAAGTACCGGCACTGGCCTGGCTGAAAGATCGGCGAACTTGTAGGGTGTAATTAATCCCGGCTAGTCTTTCCTTTTAGGGTTTGAAGGAAGATTTGACTAAAACAGTGGGAGACATCCTGATTAGATAAATTGATAACCAATCTAATCTTGTAAAAGCACACGCTGAGTGTTTTCTTCTCTCTCTCCAGGTAGCGACCATGTCACGCCTTAATCAAGATAATAATACAGATGTATTGACCGAACCCGCTTGTTATACTGCGCTAGGGAACGTTGGTCCCGCTCCAACTTATAATTATTATAAGACAGAGCAGGAAATAGGGGATTACCAGAATTCCCGTGCCGCCCAAACGAAGAAAGTACATGTTGATGCATCTTCTTCGGGTGTGTTCATTACCGAAAACTGTTTCTCAGTATCCTTGATGTCCTGGGTATGAGATACCGGATCAGGATCCCACATATGTAATTTGTTACATGGGCTACAGATAGGTAGAGAACTGAGAACGGGTGATAAGTTTCATGAGATAGAAACGGTGCAAGTGTTGCAACCAAGTCTGTTGGTCACTATCACCCTGTATTACCAGAATACATTGATTCTGAACGAATGTTATTAGATACCGAACCTGATATACAACATCATATCAATTTCTTTATTAGTAAAGAAGGATATAATTTTGTATTGTTGGATAATATTTTGAACATTTCCTATATCAAGAGTTGATTGGTTCATGCATGTTATCTAAAAGCATAGACGTTCTAAATCAAACCACAGTTCTTAATATACAGAACAACACAAGAGGAAGAGTTCAGAAATGAACGAATCCTTCTTGAGGCATTGTAGACTAGGTCAAATCAATGCGACCCGACTGGCTGAAGTTACATATAGATGCATATTTAAATTAGTTTGAATTTACATCTTGTGAAACTTGTCGGTCATGTCACAGAGATAAGATGACCACAGCTCCGTTTATTGGAAACAGAGAAAGAGTTAGTGAACTCTTGGGATTGATACATGCTGATGTATGAATGTCCCCTATCTACACATGCCAAGACCGGTTCTTTATACTTTATTATATTCACTGATGATCTCTCAAGATTCGCACATATGTTCCTGTTGAAACACAAGCCCGAACCTTTTGAGATATTCACAGAATATAAGTTAGAAGTAGAGAACCAAAAACGGGTGTAAGTATTATGTCCTTTGATGAGACCAGGGAGGAAAATACTTGAGCACGGAATTCCTGGACTATTCTAAAGGAGAATGAGATTCTCTCTCAGCATTACTCCTCCGTATACACCACAGCATGTCGGTATATCGGGGCGGAGCAATCACACCCTATTTGATAGGGTGCGCTCTATGATGAGTACTACTGAGTTGCCTATTTCCTTTTGGGAGTTATGCACTTGAGAAGCTGCATACCTATTGAATAGGGTTCAAATCAAATCAGTTGCCTACCACTCCATATATCATATGGTATGGGAAGAGCCCATCTCTTAAGGATATTAAGATTTGGGGTTGTCCGGCCTATGTCTAAAAGCAAAATCCGGACAAAGCTCGAGACAAGGTCAGTTCTATAGAACTGGAAAAGTTCCAGCTATACAAACTGCAGCTGATGATTTGTGTAACGACCCTAATTTTCCTATACACTTTTCTACACAAAGTTATAATTTTTTTTTCAAAATCCATAAAGGGGTATTTTAGCCTGAGCACAAGATATAAGTAATTATTTTGTTTTTAATTACAAGTTACAAGAATGTAATAACTCCATTTTTAGTGTACAAGAAATTACTTTAAATTTAATGTATACTTGGAGTATTTACTATTGCTGCTATCATTTTAAGTAATTAAATAACTCCATAATTACAAGAAGGAGCTTGTAGCTCATTGGTAATACCTTGCACTGCTGAACCAAGCCACCAGAGTACAAATCCCATACCCCACATTATTTTTTATATTGATTTTTTTAAAACCTTTAGAATACCAAGAGTTTACACGTGCATATCTCACAAAAACCCCACTACACCCAAACATGTAACACTTGCAGGAGTCATATGAACTGTCGGGGGGGATCCAGGCCGCCAGACTCGGCCGGGAATCGGCCAACTCGGCCTTGACTCGGCCGACTCAGTGCTCCGACCGAGTCATGGCCGAGTCACCCCCGAGTCGGCCGATTCCGGCGACGGCCACAACATGAAAGTTGTGTCTTTTCATATTCCCTATGCACCTGCAAAGTTTCAGCTTCAGACCACTTCCAGAGCTCTTAAAAAACCCCAATTACTCCACTTTTAATACATTTTTATTACATTTTATCACATTTTTATTTTTAACTTTTCATCTACCCTAACCCTAGCCTAACCCTATAAATACCAACCCTACACACTACCCTCTCACCCCCAAAATCTTGAGCCACTCTCTCAAAAGTTTTCCAAGAAGTGTGTGCTTTGAAAACAAGTTCGCGGCGAAGCTCCGACGAGATTCCGGCGGGAATTCCGGCGACGTTTTTAAAAACAACCGGCGACGAAGCAACGCCTCGGCAACTTCTTTAGTTCCCCTATACTCTTTAGTATAGATCGAAACCCGTAAGTCTCATTCTATCTCCCTTTCTAATTCTCAAAAATACGAAATTACGAAACCCGAAGGAATCGGAACAAATCCGATTTCCGATTCGGTTTTTTATAAAATTTCACTTCTAATCAATTCAAACATGTCTAAACATCTTTATCATGATTATTAAACTTGTAAAAATCAATTTTAATAAGTTTTCACACATGAAATGATAACCTTTTTAACTTACCGTATTTTTTTCACTTTAATACCATCATGTTTCAATTTCACATTTAACCCGTTAACATTGCTATACCTTAAAATAGATCACGAGATAATGACCTACCTCCTCACACACACATATGCAACCATAATACGCTATCTTGAAAACTCCTAATACGATAAAACAAGATTTTACATTAAAATACCATTTCCTTAATAAAACCTTTTATAAAAGTTTAGGTTTGATACATTTGTTTAAACAATATCTTTAATAGGAAAAATACGATAAGTTATGGACATCGATCGTTTATCTAAACCTGACTTTGTGGTGTCTAGGCAAGTGTGTCTAAGACGAGTGGTTACTTAATTAGGGCCACTACTTGTAGTGGAGAGCCTCCCACTCACCTGGCACTTACCTGGCCGCAATTGGCGGTGAAGAGGCGATTTGAGGCTTCTAATGAATTGTCGTTTAGACCTTTTAGGAATAGACTAGTTGGCTTAGGAAACCCTAGAATCTAAAATACGGAAAATTACACTTTGCAAATAAATACCTTTTACTTTATAAAATCGTTTTCTAAAAGATTAGTATTTTACAATCTTTGCAAAGCGCCGCTACAACCCATCTTTGGGGAACCCGTTCGGGATCGTGCGGTTTATCGCGCACCCTCGGGCTAGTAGTGCGAGATTCAGACATCCGCAAGGAGCATTCGGTCTCGAAAGGTTTAAAATACGACATCTTAAGAAAATGAGATTTTTGGAATATAAAATATTTATTAAAAATTATTTTTGTATAAACATATGTATATTTATCATTTAAATATCTATTTTACTATAATATAAATTTTCCACTTTTTCCTAAAAATCACAATAATAAATTTTACACTAAAATACCATGAACTTCAAATAAATCAATATTAAAGATAAATACCTATAACTAGGATATTTTCACTAGAAATATCACAACATAAAATGCACCTCATTAAAAATCTAAAGACGAACAATAAATACTTGAGGTGTATTTTGAAAAGTATATAAAAGTATTTTTACATAAAAACCCCTTCAAGTTTTATAAATTACCCTAAGGACCTTAGTAATTATAAGACTTCGATTCACATTTCTGACTCGGGTTTGAGTCTGATTAATCTGACTTGAATATGATTCAAGTCAATCTATAATCTACAAGTTTCCACTTCAATATGAACTCATGAATTCATGAATCCAATATCAATCTATACATCTTGACCGAACCGAACCATGGATATACTTATTCCTTTTACATGATTCTCAGTTATTCCATTTACATGACTCTATGGTCACAACCGCTTACTGATATCATGGTTTCGGTCAGTCAATCAATCTTACAATCAATACAATTTACAAGATAACAATACAAACAAGACATCGCGGAGTTTAAGGGGTAGACTGGAACGGAATATGTTAAAGGTGGCACGAGGTGGTCACTTAAGACGTAATTACATCCATGCCGTTGTTCCGTGGTATTATCGACGGAGTCTTGTACTACAGATTACCAAGGTCCCCGGTGTAAGTGGGACTCACCTCGTATACACTGGCATCTTCTGTACCAGGCTACAAACAACAGCATTAATACAATATTACAATATTATAATACCACATTAAAATCTACTCTCTCTCTCTCTCTCTCTTACTCTCTGTCTATTTCTCCCTTATCTTTGGGACTTACCGAGCGACCTGTTCGCTGACGACATTCTATTTCTTTCTTCTTTGAATGTCGTCAGGTGATTTGGACCCGGCGAAGATCGAGCCATCTCAAGAAGACTTGGAGCAGTTTACCGAAGACCTTGCACTTTAGTTTCATTGTACACTTTTCTTTTCTGTATTTTTCATTTCCTATTATGCCACTGTTTAGGCATCATTTTATTTCAATTGTATTCCCTTTTCATGTATTATACAAAAGAATGTTAATAAATAAAAGTTGTTGTTCCTTTTATATCTTGTCTCTTGTGTATTTATTTTATATTTCTTAGATACGCTTAGCGTATGTACTTCTGAGTATATACGCAGCGGGCCTCGTCGCGTCAACTTCGCCGTATACCGGGAAGCGGGGCGTGACAGGTTTTGTTGGTGGCCCATACAGGTCAGAGCTGTATGAATCCCTATCATGCAGTTCTGTTCTGCGTGAACAACCTAAGCAATATAAAACACAAGAACAACAACTAAAACATTCTTTACAATTCACGTTCTTTGAATCTTACAATTTCATATTCCTTGAATCTGTCCTAACCCAAATTTTTCTTCAGGGTTATGGATTCCCCGAACAACACCGGCACCAATGTCAACAACACACCTCCACCACTACCACTCACATCTGCCGTTCATGTTCCACTCAACGAGCAAACGATTCTTCTTGAGGCAATCCGCAGCCTCCTAGAGGGACAGCAGCAGCTCTTGAACCGTCCCGAGACTGAAACACCTGGGGTGAAGCAATTCAGAGCTTTACACCCTAAGCAGTTCTCAGGAAAGGGAAGCCCACTGGAAGCTGAGGAATGGGCTCAAAGTATCGAGGATGATCTGGCAGCAGCACAAGTGCCGGAAATAACTTGGGTCCGAGTTGCAAAGCTGCAACTCACGGACAATGCACGGAACTGGTGGAAAGCGAAAGAAAGCTGTCTTGAACAACCCATTGAATGGAAGACTTTTCGCGAGAAGTTCGACGCGAAATACTTCCCCGTGACTGCCAGGTTTTCCATGGAGCAACAGTTCATTCATCTACAACAAGGTTCAATGTGGGATAAGTCAGTGGATGAATATGACGCTGAATTCACCAAGCTAAGCCGGTAAGATATGTCACAATAGTTCAATTTTTATATCACATACTACACAACTAACCCAAGACCGTAACAGATTTGCGTCACACCTGATACCGACGGATGAGATCAGAGCCCGTCGATTTCAACAAGGTTTGGACACGGAAATCCAGGCTGCACTAGCCACAGGGAAATTTCCAACTCATGAAGATGCTCTGGAAGCTGCCCGCAGTTATGAGGCAGTGATAAAGGCAAGGGGCAGACCTAAGTCTGCAGGAGTGAAACGCCCTGCCACTCAAATGGCAGGAGGGGTCTCTTCAAGGCCAGCTGTCGAACACAGAAGACTGGAAGAAGCCAAGGATCGGCTAAGACCTGATTTTTGCTTTTATTGCAAGAGGGAATGACACTTGTGGAAGGACTGTAGGCGCGCAAAAGGCCTATGCTTGGTTCGTGGTGCGTCCAATCACGGAATTGGAAACTGTCCTTATAGACGCAATCCAGCACACCCACCCATCAACTATCCGCAGCAGCCAGCTATCCAGTCTCCTGCAACTCGTCCTACACTCCTAGCACCACCTCCACGTGGATTTCCTACTCAGCCAAATCGCCAATTCCATCAGGCACTGAGAAACATGCCTTGAGTACAGGGGAATATGCCTCCAGCTAAGAGGAACGTGCCACGGCGACAGGCTTTCACCTTAGCAGCCATAGAACCTGAAACTGTGAACCAAGGTAACCCAAGTAACTCCCTCACAACTTTGACCAAAACTTCTTTACAATCTTTAGTTCTGTCACCAAACTGTTACACTTTCCTTCTACAAATTTCGAGGACGAAATTTTTATAAGGAGGGTAGAATGTAACAATCATAATTTTCCCTTACACTTTTCTACACAAAGTTTTAAATTTTTTTTCAAAATCCATAAAGGGGTATTTTAGCCTGAGCACAAGATATAAGTAATTATTTTGTTTTTAATTACAAGTTACAAGAATGTAATAACTCCATTTTTGGTGTACAAGAAATTACTTTAAATTTAATGTATATTTGGAGTATTTACTATTGCTGCTATCATTTTAAGTAATTAAATAACTCCATAATTACAAGAAGGAGCTTGTAGCTCATTGGTAATACCTTGCACTGCTGAACCAAGCCACCAGAGTTCAAATCCCATACCCCACATTATTTTTTATATTGATTTTTTTAAAACCTTTAGAATACCAAGAGTTTACACGTGCATATCTCACAAAACCCCCTACTACACCCAAACATGTAACACTTGCAGGAGTCATATGAACCGTCGGGGGGGATCCAGGCCGCCGGACTCGGCCGCGAATCGGCCAACTCGGTCTTGACTCGGCCGACTCAGTGCTCCGACCGAGTCACGGCCGAGTCACCCCCGAGTAGGCCGATTCCGGCGACGTCCACAACATGAAAGTTGTGTCTTTTCATATTCCCTATTCACCTGCAAAGTTTCAGCTTCAGACCACTTCCAGAGCACTTTAAAAACCCCAATTACTCCACTTTTAATACATTTTTATTACATTTTATCACATTTTTATTTTTAACTTTTCATCTACCCTAACCCTAGCCTAACCCTATAAATACCAACCCTACACACTACCCTCTCACCCCCAAAATCTTGAGCCACTCTCTCAAAATTTTTCCAAGAAGTGTGTTATTTGAAAACAAGTTCGCGGCGAAGCTCCGACGAGATTCCGGCGGGAATTCCGGCGACGTTTTTAGAAACAATCGGCGACGGAGCAACGCCTCGGCAACTTCTTTAGTTCCCCTATACTCTTTAGTATAGATCGAAACCCGTAAGTCCCATTCTATCTCCCTTTCTAATTCTCAAAAATACGAAATTACGAAACCCGACGGAATCGGAACAAATTCGATTTTCGATTCGGTTTTCTATAAAATTTCACTTCTAATCAATTCAAACATGTCTAAACATCTTTATCATGATTATTAAACTTGTAAAAATCAATTTTAATAAGTTTTCACACATGAAATGATAACCTTTTTAACTTACCGTATTTTTTTCACTTTAATACCATTATGTTTCAATTTCACATTTAACCCGTTAACATTGCTATACCTTAAAATAGATCATGAGGTAATGACCTACCTCCTCACACACACATATGCAACCATAATACGCTATCTTGAAAACTCCTAATTCGATAAAACAAGATTTTACATTAAAATACCATTTCCTTAATAAAACCTTTTATAAAAGTTTTGGTTTGATACATTTGTTTAAACAATATCTTTAATAGGAAAAATACGATAAGTTGTGGACATCGATCGTTTATCTAAACCTGATTTTGTGGTGTCTAGGCAAGTGTGTCTAAGACGAGTGGTTACTTAATTAGGGCCACTACTTGTAGTGGAGAGCCTCCCACTCACCTGGCACTTACCTGGCCGCAATTGACGGTGAAGAGGCGATTTGAGGCTTCTAACGACTTGTCGTTTAGACCTTTTAGGAATAGGCTAGTTGGCTTAGGAAACCCTAGAATCTAAAATACGGAAAATTACACTTTGCAAATAAATACCTTTTACTTTATAAATCCGTTTTCTAAAAGATTAGTATTTTACAATCTTTGCAAAGCGCCGCTATAACCCATCTTTGGGGAACCCGTTCGGGATCGTGCGGTTTATCGCGCACCCTCGGGCTAGTAGTGCGAGATTCAGACCTCCGCAAGGAGCATTCGGTCTCGAAAGGTTTAAAATACGACATCTTAAGAAAATGAGATTTTTGGAATATAAAATATTTATTAAAAATTATTTTTGTATAAACATATGTATATTTATCATTTAAATATCTATTTTACTATAATATAAATTTTCCACTTTT
Organism: Agapanthus africanus; assembly: GCA_030015575.1. Taxonomy (NCBI): domain Eukaryota; kingdom Viridiplantae; phylum Streptophyta; class Magnoliopsida; order Asparagales; family Amaryllidaceae; genus Agapanthus; species Agapanthus africanus. Next base: position 174,939,945 of record JASDDO010000024.1, read on the forward strand.
TCCTAAAAATCACAATAATAAACTTTACACTAAAATACCATGAACTTCAAATAAATCAATATTACAGATAAATACCTATAACTAGGATATTTTCACTAGAAATATCACAACATAAAATGCACCCTCATTACAAATCTAAAGACGAACAATAAATACTTGAGGTATATTTTGAAAAGTATATAAAAGTATTTTTATATAAAACCCCTTCAAGTTTTATAAATTACCCTAAGGACCTTAGCAATTATAAGACTTCGAGTCACATTTCTGACTCGAGTTTGAGTCTGATTAATCTGACTTGAATATGATTCAAGTCAATCTATAATCTACAAGTTTCCACTTCAATATGAACTCATGAATTCATGAATCCAATATCAATCTATACATCTTGACCGAACCGAACCATGGATATACTTATTCCTTTTACATGATTCTTAGCTATTCCATTTACATGACTCTATGGTTACAACCGCTTACTGATATCATGGTTTCGGTCAGTCAATCAATCTTACAATCAATACAATTTACAAGATAACAATACAAACAAGATATCGCGGGGTTTAAGGGGTAGACTGGTACGGAATATGTTAAAGGTGGCACGAGGTGGTCACTTAAGACGTAATTACATCCATGCCGTTGTTCCGTGGTATTATCGACGGAGCCTTGTACTACTGGTTACCAAGGTCCCTGGTGTAAGTGGGACTCCCCTCGTATACACTGGCATCTTCTGTACCAGGCTACAAACAACGGCGTTAATACAATATTACAATATTATAATACAACATTAAAAGCTACTCTCTCTCTCTCTCTCTCTTACTCTCTGTCTATTTCTCCCTTATCTTTGGGACTTACCGAGCGACCTGTTCGCTGACGACATTCTATTTCTTTCTTCTTTGAATGTCGTCAGGTGGTTTGGACCCGGCGGAGATCGAGCCATCTCAAGAAGACTTGGAGCAATTTACCGAAGACCTTGCACTTTAGTTTCTTTGTATACTTTTCCTTTCTGTATTTTTCATTTCCTGTTATGCCACTGTTTAGGCATCATTTTATTTCAGTTGTATTCCCTTTTCATGTATTGTACAAAAGAATGTTAATAAATAAAAGTTGTTGTTCCTTTTATATCTTGTCTTTTGTGTATTTATTTTATATTGCTTAGATACGCTTAGAGTATGTACTTCTGAGTATATACGTAGCGGGCCTCGTCGCGTCCACTTCGCCGTATACCGGGAAGCGGGGCGTGACAATTTGGTAAACCCGAAGGATTCAATAGTTTCTAACGAACTTCAGCCTCTCCGCCGATCTAGTAGAGTTCCTCACCCACCTGAGAGATACTTCGATTTCTCTATGACAGTGGGAGTGAGGATTGCATCATGAGATGATGACCCAACTAGTTTCGAGCTGGCCATCAGGAGTGAGACTCCATAAGAATGGCTGGATGCTTAGCGATCTGAGATGGAATCATTATACACCAACAAAGTATGGACTTTGGTTGATTTATCTGAAGGGTTAAATCCCCATCAGGAGCGAGTATATCTTGAGAAGATTACTTGGTGTACATGGAAAAGTTGAGACTTTCAAAGCTATGCTTAAGTCCATCCAGATCCTACTTGCCACGGCTACATACCATGACTATGATATCTGGTGGTTGGGTGTCATGACTGCTTTTCTAAATGTTGATTTGGAAGAGAGCGTCTATAAGTACACAGCCAGAGGGCTTCGTAGACAGTGGGAGCAGCGGAAACATGAGCAAGATGTTTTATGTGATAAATCAAGCATCGCGGAGTTGGAACGTTTGTTTTGATGTGGTAGTCAAAGAGTTTGACTTCATCAAAATGGTAGATGAACCTTGTATATACAAAAAGGTAGTAGGGAGTATGGTGGTGATCCTCGTAGAGTACGTGGATGACATACTCTTGATAGGGAAGTAGTTTCCTATGCTACGCTCGGTCAATCTCCTCTTATCACAATGATTCTCCATATAGGATCAAGGTGATACCTCCTAAATCCTGAGTTATGGATCTATGAGATAGATCTAATTGGATGTTAGGATTCTCACTAGTTGTAGTGAGATGGTATCAATCGATCCTGGGGAGAATCACTGGAAAAGTTCCAGGGTGATAAGGACGACTGAAAGTCAGTCGCAGGCATTGTCTTTACCCTCTGTGGAGGGACGGTATGTTGGAATAGTTCCAAGCTAGATACCGTGACTTACTAGACGATTAAAGGCAAGATACATCGTTACCAAGGATGCTACCAAAGAGGCAGTCCGGATATATATAAGTTCATGAGATGAACTTCTTTCCTGCCATTGTATGACAATGGAGTTGTGGCTTATGCCAAGGAACCCCCGTCTCATCAGAAATCCAGATATAATTCTTAGGAAGTATCACCTGATCATGGAGATGGTTGATCTCCAGGAAGATCGAGGTTAGGAGAGTAGACACAGAGGACAACAACGCGGATCCACTCACAAAGGCCTTTTTCCCAGTAGAGACTTTAATAGGATGGTTGAGTATGAGATACTTCAACCACAGCTAATTGTTGGGTATGTGATACCACAACAGATGGCCCTAGTGCAAGTGGGAGATTATTAGTTATATATATGCCCTAGAGACCATTACTGTACATACGATGTATATTGTAGTGGATGCTAGGACATATATAGGGAGGACTTTCTTGCTCGACATGATAGTACGCTATCTGGTTACTCTTTATCTTAACGTGTACTCTGATTGTCTTTATGTTACATGTTGATAAAGCCCTTAGGATATGTACTCGACTACTGGGACTATGATGAGATCATACTAGTGGGGCCACGGTAGTCGACGAGTATATCCTATAACTGTTCCTAGTCGAGGGTGTATCGAGACAGGGCATCGATGCACCAGAGTAGACTAGCGTATACGCATCTTGACCCATATCATGGGCGATGGATGATCCCATATCCATCGGTGTTTGACATCAAGGATGGTGTACGGGTGCTCAGGAAAAACGGAGGTTTCTTTGACATCAAGGACGATGATCCCATATCCCATATCCTATAACTGACCGCTTGCAGCTTGTGGGTGTTTGATATGATCATCACCTACTGACGGCGTATTGACGATTCTTTAGAATCCTACACAGAAGTTTCTTGACTCAGGCAAAACGGAGTAGGGGCACATATGTGATATGTGCAGGACCAAGGATAATGCGATATGTGATACCGTATTCTATTCTCGCGATATTTGATATCAGCCGGGTCATCGGATCAAGTGTTGATTCGATGAATCGGTAAATGAGATATTAGTCGGTTATATGCGATATAGCCGGATTGTCGGATCAAGTGTTGATTCGATAATTTAATATATAATAATATATATGATATATTAAATTACATTAACTAATATTAGCTCACTAAAAGATTCTTTTTCTCACTCGGGTAATACATTGATATATATGCGATATATGTTAATTGTATTATTTTATTTTGTTACAATAAATATTGTATATGTGATATATAATATTGTAACATGATATGATTATTAATGCAACATGATTAGTGGAGATTAAACAAGATTAGGGTTTGAATTGGGTTAGTTGTTTCATGAACCTTCTAGAAGGTTTCTTTTTGTTTTGTGTTAAGATATTTTCAAGTGACTCATGCTTTAACCCAACCCAAACCCTAGCCTTAGTTAAATCTCTACAAAGGTTTAGTTGACCATGGTTTCATAATTAATCATTATCTTCTTTTCATTATTCATCACAAAAGGATTCTAATCATTATTCATCTGCTTCTTGCTTGAGTTCTTGATAAAAGGCTTTCTTGCTTTGATTTTGTGATGAAAAATGAGTGAGAATAAGAAAACAAATGAGAGCAAAAAAATCCTACTTCATCATCCTCATCTACTTTTGCCCTTTAGATGAGAGTGTTCACTTCATTTAATGAGTGAGAGCTTGTGTTAATGAAACTTCAACGTAGATCATCTTTGTTATCGAAGATCGGAAGCAAGCTTGCATCTTTCTCTTCGTGGAGCCTCTCGAGAGTCCGGAACATGATGATCGCAGTAAAGGGACCTCAACACGGAGCTTAAGAAGTGAAGGACCGGATCTACAAAGGTTGTAATCCCTCTCACTTAGTGTTAAACTGTTTAACATGCTTGTTTTCGCCTAAACTCTAGTTTAAAGATCCGGCTTTGGGTTGTTCGGCACGGATAAATTTTAAATCGGGCATGGTTGATACCTCGTAGACCCTTATGCATGTGCCTAGCAACCCTACAAAGGTATCCCAGGGCAAGAAAATCGTGGAGTAGACGATGAGCCTGACAGGGGAGCACTACCTACCGGTGATTGTATGGAAACTCGGCGGATATCCGGAAGATACCGTTCGGAGTTATATGATGAGATAGATATGAGGGCCGATCAAAGTGACGGCGTCTGAGACATTGGGATTTGGGTATCGTTGATGGACACCGGTTTTATGATGATTTATTGATGATGACTCTGTTTTATCCTACATATTGGACTTATTATGACATGCTCTGTTATATCGATATTGTACCTTGATCAGGATTATGTTGCATTCCATACTATTATTACATATGCCATCATGACTGCATACTTAGGATTTGTTGCTTTTCGTGCATGCTTACGATTACCCGTATGATGTTATTTGCTATTCACGAGCTGGCAACTCACCCCCATTGTGCTACAGTATCTTGCAGGACCGATCTTCAATGTAGTCGCGGTAGGGCACTCTATTGCATCTATTTCTGTGGATACCGCTACTTTTGGGCGTAAGATATTCTGTAGGTGGGTTTTGTGCGAGTATCCATATGCTTCTACTTGTATATCTTATTTTATATCTAGTACTCTCCATCTACCACCTGTATGTATTTGACTTAGAGACGAGACTGAGAGATTCGATATTTGTATTATATGTGACTCTGGGTGTCGTGCTCATGTGAGCCGGCTTTTGTATTATGTTGCGATATTGTTTTACTTCTTATTTTCTTATTTCTTCGCCTACGGCGTCGTATATTTATGTTGTGGCTGTGTTCCGCTTTTAGGCGTGAGATTGCTCCCATTTGGGGATGTCTTTTTATATACTATGTTTTGTATTCTTTTTGGACCAGTTTTTACAAAGGAGATGCTGCCGAATTTTTTTGTAATAACTTGAGATTTTAAAAAGAGATGTAATATTTTGAAACAAATGTTTTACCATTCTATTTCTATTCATGGTTTAGATTTTTGGGTTTTCGGGTTACTTGAATTTCGCTACGCCTTTAGACGTTATGTGATTTAAGTGCCGGTTGCATTCCTAAATTGGGTCGTGACAGTAACGAACCGGTCTAAGTCCTCCTGACTCGACTCTATTTTCTCAGAGTCCGGTCCTCCTGATGAACATTCCAAAGAAAAGAAATAGAGAGAAATGTCGTTAGCGAATTAGCGCTCGGTAAGTCTCCAAAAGAAGTAAAAGAAAATGACTGAATGGTATATAAAGTGAATAGAAATCTAGTAATGTGAACATGTAAGATTGTATAAGTGAGTATCTAAGCATAATCATTTACAGGTATAAGATTTGCTATTTTAACATGGTTGTTTGTAGTTTGATAAAAATGTATTCATGTATGCGAGAGGAGTCCATCTTACCCCGTGAACTATGGTAACATGTAGTACAAGACCCCATCATAACCCACGGGACAACGGCACGTGAATTCATGTATGTGTGTCATGCCCCGCTTCCCAAAATACGTAAATACGATACGTAACAGAGCCAACCATGCTACTTATGGCTAGAAAAGATCCCTCAATAGTCACATTACGGTTTTCAATCAGATATCAAGAACAGTAAATCAAATCTAACTAACATATGTCCATCTGCCATAGTAGATAAAAAATCAAGAAATGTATACAGCGGGAACGAAAAAAGTTCTAATAAGAATAATATCTGAATCACGTCCCTTATGGGATCATATCGATAAATTTAAACTACGGAAATAAAATAACTAAGCATCTCTAAAACTAATCATCAAGCTCCTCACAGCTCGGCTTGCTTGTTAAAATACTCCTGATTTTCCTGGGACAAGGTCAAAAGATCTGGGTCATGCAAAACCCAGACGTTAGTGCGTGAAAAATATCAATAACAATAGTAATAACCAAAATAGGATACTATAAAGAAAACATGAGTATAAATAATAAATACAGGTGTAAAACAGTGAGATATAGATGTGTCACGTGTATCCTAAAGTCTGTGCTCCTAGATTATCTATTTTACAAGTCTTTGAAATCAATTAATGGAATCATCGATGTAACTCAATAGTATCCCGTGCGTGTCCGGGACCACAGTCAAGATCCTCAGGGCTGAATCCGAGATGTGTCGCTAAACAGTAAAAACATGGTATCATGTACAGACGAATGATATCAACATCATCATTCCGGGGCCCGAAGCCTGTAACGACTGATCAGTCTCTGGATAATATCGAACTGTTGAGTTACAAGTTAGGTTTCATTATTGATTTCCCCCTTTTCACCCAGGTTTTGTGTTAAAGTCGGGTATTGATGATATCTACCTAATGCCAACACAGGATCAAGCAGGTACAACTCTTGTCTATCTAGACAACAAGTCATGTCTATCAGGACAACAAGTCAGGATTGTCGGCATTAGTAAATGATCCGAGTAACAGGTCCAGTAACGTGTCGTGAACATGTCAGGTAGTGTTATCAGAATACATACTTAACTGAAAACAATAACCAGTTTATTAAAACACTGTAGAAATAAGTAATGTATATTATCTATTTTGTAAGGTATAATTAATCTATTCATATATATATATATATATATTTGTAATAATGTTTCGTTTGCTACTATGTATACTGTAGTCTAGGTAAAGGATAATGAAACGGCAGTGAAAATTATAATAAAATTATAATGAATTAGCATGCAACGGGATAAACCTGTTATTGATATAAATACGGATTAATGCTGTAAAATTGTATATTGAAAATAACATGCTAACTATTAGTATACGCATACTAATAAATAAGTATATATTGGAATATGTAATGTAGCATGTCGCAAATATAGAAACTTGCCCGATCGAAAACTCATGACGAAAATATGGATATTACATTTCGAACACCGAATAAAGACACGATGCAAACCTGATGCACGCAAAATCTCAGGTTGAACTTAGCAACCACGAGAAGTGGTGACATGAGAAAATGAGGATGGTGACTAGGGTCGTCTGGGTCGTCGACGACGGTGACCAACTCCAGCGAAACAAGAACAGAGAAGAGAAGAAGAAGAAGACAAGGTCGGGGTTGACGAAGATGATGGATTGATGGCAGTGAGGTGTTGGTGAGGTCTCAGTGATGTGCAGGGTTGGAGATGGGGTGATGGTCGCCGGTTGAGGACGGCGACGAGGTAAGGAGGACCGGGCGCTGGAGACAACGAGAGAGATGAGGTGGTCGAGAGAGAAGGCCAGGAAGATTGTGAGGTGATGGGTGCGGTGAGGACGAAGGAGGAGGGTTGTCTTCGACGACGGAGGAACGACGAGATCGGGGGTAGCGTCGGCGTGGGTTGAGGATCGGGCGAGAGAGAAAGAGAATGAGAGGAGAGAGAAAGTGAAAGAGAGAAGGGGGAGAGAGAGAAAGTGTTTATTTGAAAATAAATTTATTAGTAATACACACACACACACAATAGTTATATAGGGTATAGGAATATATTTTATACATTATGTAGGATCTTACAGATATTATCAGATCACTCTAAATATTACCCAAATCTAGTCAAAAAATATAGTTTTAAAAATAAAATACATACGTAAAGATTTTGGCCATAATGCGATAATCTAGTGTTAAATACATATACCCCCAAATAAAATTTAGGTAAATATTCATAAAGATTTACTAAATATTTTATTATCTATATTTTAGGATATGAATATAATAGATAAGAGCAACAATAAGATATGGGGTGATATGCCATGCAAAATCAGTTAGAAAAATATTATTTATTTATATCTTGTACTTTTGATAGATATGTAAAGATTTAAATATATATAAAGTATATATAGTGCTCGATTCACGGAGATACACCATACTAGTAAATATTTGATATAATCCCGCACCATATCGGGTTTCAAATATGCGGGTCAGGTCGGATAACGACTACTACTACTTGAATCATTCGCAATCCAATAGCAAAAAGAATGAAAGAATTTTAAACCAAGATTTAAAATACCAAATTATATTGTATAAAAATACTAGGGTGTTACATTATACCCAACTACAAAAGAATTTTGTCCTCGGAATTCACGGGACAGAAAAAAGATAAGAAGATACGGAACTAAGAAAAGAGGTGTGGAAAGTTTATCGAATCTCATCTTCATGTTCCCAACTAGATTCTTCGTGCAAACGATTTCCCTACGAAACGAGTACTAGTGGGATTACTTTATTGTTGAGAACTTTTTTCGTCGATCCACAATAGTCATTGATCGCTCTTCATAAGTTAAATCTTCTCTTATGGTCACTTCCGAGTGATCTAGGACGTGCGTCTTATTTCGAATATACTTGTGGAGTTGAGTTATATGAAACACGTCATGAACACCCGCCAAAAATGGTGGTAAAGCCAATCGATAAGCTACCTCTCCAATACGCTCGATGATATCGAAAGGCCCCACGAATCGAAGACTAAGCTTGCCTCGACTAACAAATCGAATTACTCCTCTGGTCGGGGATATCTTCAAGAACACAAGATCACTAACAGCGAATTCCAAAGGTCTTCTTCCAGTATCAGCCCAACTTTTCTTTCGATCCTGTGCCACCTTCATATGATTACGGATCAAGTTAACTCTCTCCACAGTTTGCATAATGAGATCCGATCCCAACAATCTTCTTTCTCCAATATCATCCCAACAAACAGACGAGCGACACATACGACTATATAATGCTTCGAATGGAGCCATCAGTATAGTCGCCTGAAAAATGTTATTGTATGAAAAATCTACTAAGTGTAAATGATCCTCCCACGAACCCTTGAAATCTAACATGCATGCTCTCAACATATCTTCAAGAGTTTGGATCGTTCTTTCAGACTGGTCATCTGTCTGAGGATGATAGGCTGTGCTAAAGTTCAAGAGAGTTCCCAAACTTTCCTGTAAACTCCTCTAAAAGTGTGTTAGAAATCGAGTATCACGATCAGAAACGATACTCATGAGTACTCCATGCAATCTCACAATCTCATGCATGTACCGCTCTTCCAAATCCTCCGTCAACTGACCAAATCGAAATGGTATGAAATGAGCTGTCTTGATCAATCGATCGACAATCATCCAAACTTCGTTATTGCCCTTTGGACTCCATGGTAAGGCTGTCACAAAATCCATGGTTATATATTCCCACTTCCATTGAGGAATCGAAAGTGGTTGCAACAAACCAACTACCCTTTGATATTTAGGTTTGACTTGCTGACACACCAAGCACTTCGATACGTAGCGAGCAATCTCCCTTTTCATGCCTTCCCACCAGAAATGTTGTCGCAAATCATTATACATCTTCGTGCCTCCCAGATGTACTGAATATGCGGAACTATGAGCCTCATTCATGAATTCTTCACGAACATCTCATTTAGGCACACATAAACGACTTCCATATGTAACGACTCTAAAATCTCTGTACGGAAATTCTTCTGTTACTATACAGAAAAGAGTTTTACAGCCTATGTATGAGTTATAAGTTACTTTTGCTAAATAAAGGTAAGAAACCACTTATAGCTCACTGGTAAATCCTCTGCACTGCTGTGACGTAGTCCCTGTGTTCGATTCCCATCAGACAATTATTTTTCTGATTTTTATTTTTAACTTTTTGGAAGCCCAAAAGATCGCACGTACAATACACGGGGAAATGAAAAGTTCAGAAAAATCAAACATGTGCAAAAAGGTGTACACATTGAATAATCCACGCGGCACGAATCTCGAGACCAAAAACCCTAAATCAACCGGCGGATATCCCATTTGGGCCGGCGGGGACGGTCAAGATTGATCCAAAATGCCCCGTGCTTTGCACACTCATCTTTTCAACTACTCTCAACTCCTCTGCACTGTTTGATTTCCCTGCAATCAAACAGAGATCCTTTATTTCATAATTTAACACCATTTTAATGCTTTTTAATCCACAATTTTAATTCCCAAACCCTAATTCTCCACTATAAATACCACCCCATGCCCTATCCCTTCACCATTTTGAAAATTACAGCCAAAATTCTCTAAAAAGTTCCTAAGTGCAAGTGGAGTAAAGTGGAGTTAGCGAGCAAGTTGGTTCCGGCGAAGATCGAAACCAATTCCAGAGCTCCTGCGACGCTACGAAGATCATCCTCTCTTCTTTAAACTTTCTTTGAGGTTTCTAAACCGTAAGTCCCTCCCAAACTCCCTTTCTCTTCATTGAATTTCATTTTTATCAAAATCGGTAAAAGTGGAGTTATTACCGATATCATCTTTTCTAAAACCTATAACTCCATTTTTTTTTATCATTTCGTCAAACCAATTTTACCACTTCACTTGTAATCTTAATACCAATGTTTAGAATCAATTTTAACCAAGAATCTCATGTAAAACAAGCATATTTGAACTTTTACATTAAAATACCTTGAACTTTGTTATCGCATCTTTTTGACAAAATTGCTTAACAATACTTTTAGGAAAACTTCATAGGGTAACGACCTGCCCCACACGCACACTTGGTTTCATAGCACGATACCTATTTGTATGTATTTTTGGTTCGAAAAATAGCATTACAATAAAATACCACATAGTTCTAAAACCCGGTTTCTTTTAAGAGCAATATTTCATTTCCTTTGCAATTATGCATCTACAACCTTTGTTAGGGGACCCGCTAATGGATGGTGCGGTTTATCGCACATCCGGAGGATAGTAGAGCGAGATGCAGAGCTCCTCACGGATCATTCGATCTCGAAAGGATTTAAATACGGTTTTTAAGAAATACGAACTTTCTAAATAAAAATTTAATTTTTTAAAATTATATAAAATTGTAAATCCATATTTTCAAAATATAATAAACTTATATTTTTCTAAAAATAAAAGATTAACATATGTCAATAAAATACTATCAAGATACCAAAAGGACAAGTTTTTCAATAATATATCATGAACTTTCAAATGCTAAGTATTATCACTAAAATGTCCCAATACTTAAAATCCATGCTCATGAAAACCCTAAATAATACTAATCACCCTCGAGGTTTTACTATTAACTATATTAAAATATTTTTTATAAAACCCCATCGTGTTATATAAAAACAATATTTTAAGGACTTTAGTAAATATAGATTTAAGCGGGATTAATTCTCCTTAGCCCCAGGGAGCCGGAGAAAGTGAGTGCTTGCCTATTCAGGTTATAAAACTTAACCGGAGTTATCAATGGCAATTGTCTTGGAAAAATATATAAATCCTGCCGTCCATGTGCATCAGTTGCCAATGACTCCCGAACCTAAGAATTCCATAGTTAAATCAGTAAAAGTGTCAGACTCAGTCTAAGTTCAACATCAAAACTGAATCCAAAATCAAACACGAATACTTGATCATGAATTTGAACACTCGAAATCAACATCAAATTCAAACATGTATTTTGATATGAGCTTGACATGAATACCAGAATGCAATGGTTGGTATTGAAACTGACTTGACTCGAACCATGAATACAAATTGACATGAACACATGAATACTTGGCACGAATAATTGATATTGACTTGAACTCAATCTTGAAACTTGATGTATTCATGGTTTCGAGCAAGACTAGTAATTTTAACTGTAATGTAGAATACACAAGGTGTTGGGATAGTTCATGTGTGAATCCAACAAAATCTCAGGAGTCCCCCTATATCATGAACCCATGTCTACTAACACAAGCAAGCTATCATGAGGGCCCGTGTTTTCTTGCTCCTGAATTACAGCCTATTGAGTTTGGAATACTTCATGTCACGTCCCGCTTCCCGGTGTACAGCGAAAGGGACGCGACGAGACCGCTACGTATTTACTCAGAAGTAAATACGCTAAGCGTAACTAAGCAATATAAAAGAAATATACACAAGAGACAAATGTAATAAATATCAACTTTATTTATTAACATTCTTTTGTACAATGCATGGAAAAGTAAATACATCTGAATGAAAGTAATGCCTAAACAGTGGCATAACAGAAAAGGAAAGTACTGAAATGAAATGTGTACAATTAATCTACAGCTCTGGGTCGTAGACTAGCTGATCCAAGTCCTCGCTGGTAGGCTCGATCTCCTGAAGGTCCAGATCGCATGACAACATTCCAAAGAAGAAAGAGAAGGAATGTCGTCAGCGAACAATCGCTCGGTAAGTCCCAAAGATAATGGAGAAGTAGAATATATAAAGAGAGAATGTAGCTTTTAAAGTTGTATTATATGGTTAACGCCGTTGTTTGTAGCTTGGTACAGAAGGATGCCAGTGCATACGAGAGGAGTCTCAGTAGACCAGAGACTAAGGTGACGAAATGTATAAGGAACCGTTTATGCCACGGTACAACAGCAACGGAATACAGGTTAGGTGTCTTAAATCTTGCAGTCTCGTGTCACTTCTAACATATTCCGTACCAATCTACCCCTTAAACCCCGCGATGTCTTGTTTGTATTGTATTGTAAATTGTATTTTCTTGTATTATAAATTGTACAAATGGATGCCTTGCCGAAACCATGATATCAGTAAATGGATGTAACTGGAGAATCATGTAAATGGAAGTATATCCTTGGTTCGGTTCAGTCAATATAGATTGAATAGTTTGAACAGATTGATTCTATGGATTCATAGATTCATATTGAATTGTAATTTATACTTGAATCATATTCAAGTCAGATTATTTATAGTGAGACTCAGTCTGAGTCAGAACAATTAGAAATGAAATTGAAGTCCTGAATTAAGTTTTGATGTTATCGGTAACCGCTGCATATGGACGGCAGGATTTGTGTCTTTTTCAAAGACGATTACCGTGTTGATAATACCATTTCTTAAGTTGTCTACCTTAAATAGGAAAGCACCCATATCTCTGGCTCTCTGAGGCTCAAGAGACTGGTTCCGTTTAAACCTATATTTAATAGGGTCCATATTGTAATTTATAAAACTGAGAGGGTTTTATTTAAAAATAATTTTGTATAGTTTTCAAAATACACCTCAAGTATTTTATTATCGTCTTTAAAGTTTTCACAGATGTAGATTTTATATATGTGATATTTCTAGTGAATAAAACCTAATTTCATAATGTATGGTATTTAATTGTAAAGTATTGAACTTGTATAGAATTGCATGGTATTTTCATGTAAAGTGATTCTTTTTTATTTAGAAAAGTTGGAATATTTATACTATATCAAAAATAGATATTTTGATGATACATATATATATTAATATTTATAAAAAAATTTAATTTATTATTTTTCTAGAAATATCATTTTCTTAAGATATTTGTATTTTTAAATCTTTCGAGACCGAATGCTCCTTGCGGAGATCTGCATCTCGCATTACTAAGCCCGAGGATGTGCGATAATCTGCACCATCCCGAACGGGTTCCTCAAAATGGGTTGTAGCGGCGCTTTGCAAAGATTTATTTAAAATACATAATCTTATAGAAAAAAGGTTTTTAATAGTAAAAGGTATTTATGTGTAAAATTGCATTTTCCCGTATTCTATGTTCCCGAAAGGTATCGTGCTATGTTGGATATGAATGTTGTGTGGAAGTAGGTCATTACCTCGTGATCTATTTAAAGGTATAGCAAGAAATATGATGTTTAATATCAAAACTGAACTATTTGGTATTTTACTCAAAAAGTACGATAAAAATTGCAATATGAAATATTTTGCTATGAAACTTGTTCATGATATTTTTTTAATGTTTAATAGTCAAGATGTGAGGGTTTGGTATGTTGTATTTAAGAAAATTGGAACTTTTTAAAGAAAACCGAATCGGAAGTCGGATCAACTTCGCTTCCGTCGGGTTTTAGAAATACGAGTTTTATGAATAGAAAGGAGAAGAGGGAGGAGGGATTTACTGGATTGGTGATTAGAAAAGAGGAAGAGGGAGTGGTAGGAGGTGCCGGTGCGTCGTTTCATCGTCGGGAGCTCCTAGGGTTGTCGTCGGAAGTTCGTCGAAGCTTCGCCCTTCGCTAACTCCACTTGTACACAAAGGTTCTAGAGAATTTTCTTAAGAGTTTGGACAGAGTTTGTGAGTGAGGGGTGTGTGAGATGGAGTGGTATTTATAGGAAATGATTAGGGTTAGGGTTTGATAGAAAAAATTGCATTTAAATTGCATTAAAAATAGTTTTAATTGTATTTTAATTCCTCTGGAATAATGCAGGGAAATTAAACATGACGGGGGTTATAAGGAGTACAAAAGACACAGGAGTTCAGAAGGGATAATCGGATTCAGGCCGAGTCAACCCGGCCTCGCCGGCTGAGTCGGCCGAGTCGGCAGCCCGAGTCGGCCGAGTCGAGCCGGGGCTCGTCGCCACGTGTCCACCGTCGGTTGGTCTTTCTCCTGGGTCAGTTTGTTTTTATGTGACTTTTGGTTTTTACGAGTTATGCACGTGTAGACTCTTGGGCTTCTAAAAATTTAAAAGAAAACTGATTAAAAAAAATAATGTGGCTAATGGGATATAAACTCTGGTGCTTTGGTTCAGCAGTGCAAGCTCTTACCAATGAGCTACAAGCTCTTGCTTGCTATTAAAAAGCAAATCAAATATTTATAGTACTCACAGAAAATGTAAATACCCCAAGTATACATTAACTTTTAAATCAATTTTATGTACACTAAAATTTGAGTTGTTACAGTCTACCCTCCTTACAAAAATTTCGTCCTCGAAATTTATAATTTATTTTAAGGACTAGTTTACAAATAGGTGGGGGTATCTTGCATGCATCTCATCTTCTCTATCCCAAGTCGATCCTCCTGGAGTGTCTTTTCTCCACATCACTCGAACCAAGTTGACTTCCTTGTTCCGAAGTGACTTCACTTTTCTATTCAGGATCTCCATAGGTTGTTGCTCACAAGATAAGTCGGGCTATACAATGAGCTCGGAATGATCGAGAATGTTGCAGGGGTCACTCACATACCTTCCGAGTTAGGATATGTGGAACACATTATGCACTCCTTCCAATGAAGATAAAAGTGCCAAGCGGTATGCCACTTCACCGACTCGTTCGAGTATGTCGAACGGTCCAATGTATCTTGGACTTAGCTTACCCCGTCTTCCAAATCGAATCAATCCGAGGTTTGGAGATATCTTTAAGAATACGTGATCTCCTGGATGGAACTCCAAGTGACGTCACTTTGCATCAGCCCAATGCTTCTGTCGATCTTTGGCTATGCGTATTCTTTCCCTGATAGTACGAACCACATCAACAGTTGCTACTACATCTCAGGTCCAAGGAGTTCTCTATCTCCGATATCATCCCAACTTAATGGTGATCGACACTTCCTTCCATAAAGCGCTGCAAAAGGTGCCATTCCTATGCTTGCTTGGTAGTTGTTGTTGTATGAAAACTCCACAAGATGTAGGTGATCTTCCCACGATCCTCCGAAGTCTAGCATACACGGTCTAAGCATATCCTCCAAGATCTGAATAGTTCGCTCAGACTGACCATCAGTTTGTGGATGATAAGTTGTGCTGAAGTTCAGACTTGTTCCCAAGCTTGCTTGCAGACTCTGCCAAAATTGCGATCGGAACCTGGTGTCACGATCGGAGATAATGCAGACCGGTACTCCATGAAATCACACAATTTCTTGTATGAGTTCATGGGTATCAGAGATAGTACATATTTGAAAATCTTAAATCTTACTTAGATTCTTACCTCCATGTACTTCCTTACTAATGTCTCAGTTGATTGGCCAACTCGAAATGGGATGAAGTGAGCCAACTTTATGAGTCGATCCACAATAACTCATACCGCATCGTTACCCTTTGTGCTGCGAGGAAGTGCAGTCACAAAATCCATCGTGATGTGTTGCCACTTCCATTCTGGGATAGGTAACAGTTGAAGTAATCCAGCTGTCTTGTGATTTTCAGCCTTTACTTGCTGACACACCAAGTATTTAGCAATACTTCTGGCTACTTCACGCTTCATTCCATGCCACCAGTAATTCTGACGTAGATCTTTGTACATATTTGTACCTCCAGGGTGTAATGAGTAGGGAGAGCTGTGAGCTTCTTTCATTAACTCTTCCCGAACAGAACCTTTTGGTACACATAATCTGCTGCCGTATCTCAAAGATCCATCTTCATGGATGATGAAGTCTATTCTGAGTCCATTCTCCACTTGTTCTCTGATCTTTTGCAACTTAGCATCACTTGCTTGAGCTGCTTTGATCTGATTGACAATAGTAGATTGAACTTGTAAATTCATCAAACTTGAAGCGTTACCTGGCATGACTACTTCAATCTCCATATGATGCAAGTCTTGTTGCAGTTTCCAATGAGCGGTGAGATTCATTGCTAATGGTTGGCGACTAAGGGCATCAGGTACCACATTCACCTTCCCTGGGTGATATTGGAAGTTGATATCAAAGTCCGCCATGAGTTCTAACCATCGTCTCTGCTGCATATTAAGCTCCTTCTGAGTAAACACATATTTCAGACTCTTGTGATCTGTGTATATGTTCACTCGCTCACCAAGAAGATAATGGCACCAAATATTAAGAGCAAAGATAACGGCTGCCAACTCCAAATCATGCGTCGGATAATTATGCTCATGAATCTTCAGCTGTCTTGAAGAATAAGCCACAACCTTACCGTGCTGATGTAGAACACATCTTAATCCCTTACCGGATGCATCGCAATGCACTTCGAAACCTCCAGATTGATCCGGTATAACGAAAATAGGCGCTGATGTCAACCTTGACTTGAGTTCTATGAAAGTTTGTTCGCATGCTTCTGACCACACAAAGTCTTCATCTTTACGTGTGAGCTTGGTCAGGGGTGTTGCTATTTTCGAAAAGTCTTCAATGAACCTTCTGTAATATCCAGCTAGACCCAAGAAACTTCGAATGTCCTTCACTGACTTTGGTGTCGGCCATTCGCTTACTGCTGAAACTTTTACTGGATCCACAGAGATTCCTTCGCCTGATACGATATGTCCAAGAAAACCAACTTGATCTTGCCAAAACTCGCACTTGCTGTACTTGGCGTATAATTGATGTTGTCGTAGAGCTTTCAGGACAATTCGTAGGTGTTCGGCGTGTTCTTTCCGACTCTTAGAATACACCATGATGTCGTCAATGAAGATGACAACAAACCTGCCTAAGTACTTTCGGAAAACTTGATTCATCAGGTTCATGAATATTGTTGGTGCGTTAGTCACTCTGAATGGCATCACAAGAAATTCGAAATGTCCATAACGAGTTCTGAAATCCGTTTTATGAATATCAGCTTCCTTGACCTTCACCTGATGATAACCTGAACGAAGATCTAACATGGTGAAAACAAAAGATCCACTTAGTTGATCGAATAAATCGTCGATACGCGGTAGCGGATACTTGTTCTTTATCGTTACTTCGTTCAAGGCTCTATAATCGATACACATTATGTATGAACCTTCCTTCTTCTTCACAAGCAGAACTGGTGATCCCCAACTTGAAGTACTGGGAAGAATCCATCCTTTCGCCAATAATTCGTCCAACTGAGTTCGGACTTCCTTCAAAACTTTCGGACTTAATCGATAAGGTGCTTTGATCACCGGTTGTGCTCCTGGTACTAAATCAATGCTGAATTCAAGAGCTCGATCGGGAGGCAAACCTGATATATCGTCAGGAAATATATCGTCGAACTCTCGAACTACTTCTGGCTTTGATCCTTCCTCCGCTTGAGTTGCTGCAATCACTACCTTCTTTGGTTTCTCCTTGTAAGTACTTGGTTTTAGGGTACGATCTCTACTTTTGAAATAGAAAACCGGATGGTCTGGAATCTCGAATACTACCCTCCTTTGACGACAGTCGATGGTAGCATAGAATGTTCCGAGCCAATCCATACCTAGAACCACATCGAAGTTCGATATGTCCAGTACCTTGAAGTCAGCATAGAATTCTCTGCTGCAGACGACTACTCGATACAAGCTGTATCCCATTGTTGCCTTTAGAACGCCATTTCCTGAACTGACATTCCAGCTGGATACAAGCGGTGTGACTGGAATCGCATGAGTTCGGACGAACCGTTGCGACATAAAGCAGTGAGATGCTCCAGTATCGAAGAGTGCTAGTGCAGGAAGTGAGGCTACTAAGATTGTACTTAAGGTATGTGGGATGTTTTAGGTATAGGAAAATATGTGGATAGGTATTAAGACCGAAAGAAAAGATTGAGGAGAAAGGGTTACCAGTGATAACTTGGCCAGTGGCCTCAGCTTTTTCCACGGTCATCGTGAAAGCCTGTCGCCTTAGTACATTTCTCAACTTCTAGAGGGCTCTCTTTTCCTGCAAACTATTTGGGGTGCAAAGACCTGAATTGCTTCACCCCAGGTGCTTCTGTCTCTAGACGGATCATTAAAAGAGCAGTCTGCTGCTGCTGTCCTTCTAGGAGGCTGCGGATCACCTCAAGCAGAACCGTCTGCTCGGAGTAGGGACGACAGGTGTGAGTGGTATTGGTGGAGGTGTGTTGGTTACATTGGTGCTGGTGTGGTTTGGGGAATCCATAACCTTGAATGAAAAATTTTGGGTTATGACAGATTCATAGTATATGAGATTGTAAGATTCAAGGAATATGAATTGTAAAGAATGTTTTTAGTTGCTGGTTCTTGTGTTATATTGCTTAGGTTGTCCACGCAGAACTGAACAGCATGGTAGGATTCCATACAGCTCTGACCTGCATGGGCCACCAACAAAACCTGTCATGCCCCGCTTCCCGGTGTACGGCAAAGGGGACGCGACGATGTTGCTATGTATTTACTCAGAAGTAAATACGCTAAGCATAACTAAGCAATATAAAAGAAATATACACAAGAGACAAATGTAATGAACATCAACTTTATTTATTAACATTCTTTTGTACAATGCATGGAAAAGTAAATACATCTGAATGAAAACAATGCCTAAACAGTGGCATAACAGAAAAGGAAAGTACTGAAATGAAATGTGTACAATGAATCTACAGCTTTGGGTCGTAGACTAGCTGATCCAAGTCCTCGCTGGTAGGCTCGATCTCCTGAAGGTCCAGATCACCTGACAATATTCCAAAGAAGAAAGAGAAGGAATGACGTCAGCGAACAATCGCTCGGTAAGTCCCAAAGATAAGGGAGAAATAGAATCGACAGAGAGAGAATGTAGCTTTTAAAGTTGTATTATATGGTTAACGTTGTTATTTGTAGCTTGGTACAGAAGAATGCCAGTGTATACGAGAGGAGTCTCAGTAGACCAGAGACTAAGGTGAACAAAATGTACAAGGAACCGTTTATGCCACGGTACAACAGCAACAGAATACAGGTTAGGTGTCTTAAATCTTGCAGTCTCGTGCCCACTTCTAACACCTTCCGTACCAATCTACCCCTTAAACTCCGCGACGTCTTATTTGTATTGTATTGTCTTGTATTATAAATTGTACAGATGGATGACTTGCCGAAATCATGATATCAGTAAATGGATGTAACTGGAGAATCATGTAAATGGAAGTATATCCTTGGTTCGGTTCGGTCAATATAGATTGAATAGTTTGAACAGATTGATTATATGGATTCATAGTTTCATATTGAATTGTAGTTTGTAATTGAATCATATTCAAGTCGGATTATTTATAATGAGACTCAATCTGAGTCAGAATAATTAGAAAAGAAATTGAAGTCCTGAATTAGGTTTTGATGTTATCGGTAACCGCTGCACATGGGCGGCAGGATTTGTGTCTTTTTCAAAGATGATTACCGTGTTGATAACACCGTTTGTTAAGTTGTCTACCTTAAATAGGCAAGCACCCATATCTCCGGCTCCCTGAGGCTCAAGAGACTGTTCCCGCTTAAACCTATATTTACAAAATACACCTCAAGTATTTTATTATCATCTTTAAAGTTTTCATACATGTAGATTTTATATATGTGACATTTCTAGTGAATAAAACTTAATTTCATAATGTATGGTATTTAATTGTAAAGTATTGAACTTCTATAGAATTGCATGGTATCTTCATGTAAAGTGATTCTTTTTTATTTAGAAAAGTTGGAATATTTATACTGTATCAAAAATAGATATTTTGATGATACATATATATATATATATATATTTATAAAAATAATTTAATTTATTATTTTTCTAGAAATCTCATTTTCTTAAGATATTTGTATTTTTAAATCTTTCGAGACCGAATGCTCCTTGCGGAGGTCTGTATCTCGCACTACTGAGCCCGAGGATATGCGATAATCCGCACCATCCTGAACGGGTTCCCTAAAATGGGTTGTAGCGGCGCTTTGCAAAAATTTATTTAAAATACATAATCTTATAGAAAAAGGTTTTTAATAGTAAAAGGTATTTATGTGTAAAATTGCATTTTTCCGTATTCTATGTTCCCGAAAGGCATCGTGCTATGTTGCATATGAGTGTTGTGCGGAGGTAGGTCATTACCTCGTGATCTATTTAAAGGTATAGCAAGAAATATGATGTTTAATGTCAAAACTAAACTATATGGTATTTTACTAAAAAGGTACGATAAAAATTGCAATATGAAATATTTTGCTATGAAAATTGTTCATGATGTTTTGTTAATGTTTAATAGTCAAGATGTGAGGGTTTGGTATGTTGTATTTAAGAAAATTGAAACTTTTTAAATAAAACGGAATCGAAAGTTGGATCAATTCCGCTTCTGTCGGGTTTTAGAAATACGAGTTTTATGAATAGAAAAGAGAAGAGGGAGGAGGGAATTACTGGATTGGTGATTAGAAAAGAGGAAGAGGGAGTTGTAGGAGATGTCGGTGCGTCGTTTTGTCTCCGGGAGCTCCTAGGGTTGTCGTCGGAAGTTCGTCGAAGTTTCGCCCTTCGCTAATACCACTTGTACATAAAGGTTCTAGAGAATTTTCTTGAGAGTTTGGACAGAGTTTGTGAGTGATGGGTGTGTGAGATGAAATGGTATTTATAGGAAAAGATTAAGGTTAGGGTTTGATAGAAAAATTGCATTTAAATTGCATTAAAAATAGTTTTAATTGTATTTTAATTCCTCTGGAATAATGCAGGGAAATTAAACATGACAGGGGTTATAAGGAGACCAAAAAACACAGGAGTTCAGAAGGGAGAATCAGAGTCAGGCCGAGTCAACCCGGCCTTGCCGGTCGGGTCGGCCGAGTCGGGCCGAGGCTCGTCGCCATGTGTCCACCGTCGGTTGGTCTTTCTCCTGGGTCAGTTTTTTTTATATGTGACTTGATTTTTACGAGTTATGCACGTGTAGACTCTTGGGCTTTTAAAATATTAAAAGAAAACTAATTAAAAATAATAATATGGCTAATTGGATTTGAACTCTGGTGCTTTAGTTCAGCAGTGCAAGGTCTTACCAATGAGCTACAAGCTCTTGCTTGCTATTAAAAAGCAAATCAAATACTTATAGTACTCACAGGAAATGTAAATACCCCAAGTATACATTAACTTTTCAATCAATTTTATGTACACTAAAACTTGAGTTGTTACACTTCAACACTAGGTTGAAGTCCCGTTACTAACACTTGATTCGGGTCTGTGGTTCCTTACCCTTGGATTACAGCCTGTTGTGTTCGAGAACACTCTTGAGATTGGTTGACATTCACCCTTGAACTTACATTAAATTAGTTTACCCAAGTAAAGACCATTTATGACACTTACATTCACTTCATGTATACTATACCTAACACTACACGGCCATGTTTTACTATGCTCATGTTATTTTGCCATGATATAAATAGAATTGCATGTTAAATATAATTGCCATGCTTATATTAAATGACATGTTTAAACAACATCCTAGTCCATTGCTTCATGATATACATTTCTTTATCTTTATACTTTTATACTTCACACCTATTTCTTAGGGACTTACCGAGCGAAAGTTCGCTGACGGGCATTCCACCTATCTTTGTTTTTTGGAATGTTCATCAGATACTGTGGAGACTGAGGAGGTGGACACCACCAAGGAGGAGCACGATCAGATCACGACTCAGGACTAGACTAGCTATCATTTTCAGTTTTTGTATGCCACCTGTTTAGGCATTTCTTTTCTTGTATTGTATTTCCTTTCAGTTGAACTCATGTATTATAAATGCTTCAAGTTGAATGTAAATAAAGTTGTTGAAGTTTAAATCTCATGTTTATTTCTTGTCATTTTATATTGCTTATTTTACGCTTAGCGTATTTATTCCGGGAAATGACCTTCTCGAAATAAATACATTGCGGGCTTACCACGTCACCATTTCCGTCTATTGGGAAGCAGGGCGTAACACCATATCTTAATGAGCCATCTTCATGAATCAACAAATCTGTTCGAAGTCTTGCTTCCACTTGTCCTCGAAACTTCTGTAATCTTTGATCGTGCGACTGTGCTGCCTTAATGTTATCGATCAAGGATGACTGTACTTGCAATTGCATCAACTGGCCCGAAGAATCTAGTAGTACAATCTCCAACCCAAACCTTTGAAAGTCTGTTATAACCCCCTTCTGTGCAGTCAACATCCGTATTACTGGCAACCGACTTAAAGCATCCGGCACTATATTAACTTTCCCCGGATGATACTTTAGATCAAGATCATAGTCAGCCATCAGCTCTAACCATCTATGCTGCCTCATGTTGAGCTCTTTCTGTGTAAACACGTACTTTAGGCTCTTGTGATTAGTAAACAATTCTACCCTTTCGCCCAATAAGTAGTGTCTCCAAATTTTCAGCACAAAAATCACTGCTGCTAACTCCAAATCATGAGTTGGGTAGTTCTTCTCATGAGTCTTCAATTGTCTCGACGCATAGGCTATGAACTTCCCATGTGCATCAGAACACATCCCAACCCTTTCCCAGATGCGTCGCTGTGAATAACTAGGTCTCTGGAACCATCTGGCACTATCAGAATAGGAGCGGTGGTCAATCTTCGCTTCAAAAGCTTACGCACTCTTCTCAATCCATACAAACGGTACCTCTTTTCGTGTTAGCTTGGTCAATAGTTTTGCTATTTGAGAGAAGTTCTCCACAAACCTTCTATAGTATCCAGCAAGTCCAAGAAAACTTCTGATCTCCCTACATTCTTTGGAATTGGGCAATCATGAATGGCTGCAATTTTTTCGGTGTCAATGGTAATTCCATCTCCGGATACAACATGACCCAAGAACTTCACTTTTTCGAGACAAAACTCGCACTTTCTCATCTTAGCATATAACTTTTCTTGTCTCAACGTTTGCAGTGCAATCCTCAAGCGTTCTTCATGCTTTTCTTTTCTCCTCGAATAGACCATAATATCATCAATGAAAACAACCACGAACTGATCTAGAAATGGCGAAAAGATCTGGTTCATCAAGTACATAAATATTGCCGGTGTGTTAGTAACTCCAAATGGTATCACTAAGTACTCATAATGCCCATATCGAGTTAAGAACGCTGTCTTGCAAATGTCTTATGCTTTGTTCTGAACTTGCTGATATTCAGATTGCAAATCCAATTTCGAGAATACTCTCGCGCCACTGAGTTGATCGAATAATTCGCCTATGCGAAGGATTGGGTACTTGTTCTTAATAGTCACCCGATTTAATTCCCGATAATCGATGCACATCTTTCGCATGCCATCTTTCTTCTTGACTAGTAGAACTGGAGCTCCCCATGATGAACCGCTGCTGCGAATCCAACCCTTTTCTAGTAATTCGGTAACTTGTTTCTTTACCTCTTCTAGTTCTACCGGTGCCATTGAATTATAGGCCTTTGAAATTGGTGCTGCTCCAGGAATAAGATCAATCGCGATCTCCACATCTTGTTTTGGTGGTAAACCCGAGATGTCCTCGAACACGTCCATAAAATCCCGAACCACTGCTGGTACTTCTTCCTTGCTTACTTCCATTGATGAAAGAACGGCACTTGTCGGCCTAGCCCTAAATTCGACTGGCCCGACAGATCTTCTACCTCCCAAGAATATGAACTTTGGATGTTTGGGAATCTGGAAAATCACTTTCTTTGCCCTACAATCAATGTGGGCGTGGAAAATGCCAAGAAAATCCATTCCCAAGACAACATCATAGCTGCCAATATCAATTACCAAGAAATCCGCAAATAACTCATGTCCACAAATAACAATCGAGCAACCCTTGCACTCACTACTAGATACAATTCTCCCATTCCCAGTGTGTATATCCCAGCAACTAGACAGGGCTGTGTATGGGATAGAGCGTGCACTAATAAACTTGGACGACATAAAGCAATGAGATGGATCAGAATCGAATAATGTTAATACGGGAAAATTATAAACAAGTAGGATACGTGAAACAACGTCGTTTGACGCCTTGACCTCCTCGGCCGTTAAGGTGAAGTCCCGTCCCTGATTAGGCTTCTGAGTGATCTGCTTCTGCTCATAAGTCTGCTTCTGCGGTGGTTTTTGAATATCGTCTCTTGATCGTAGCTTTGAAGGGCATTCACTAATGGTATGGTGAGCTGATCCAAAAACTAAACAAAGTCCGAGCCTCCTTCGACAAAATCTTTGCGTGTGTCCGGGTAGATGGTAGAAGTCACAAATCGTAGCCCTTTTCTGATCTGATACAAAAGGCTTCTTAATAAGTACGGTCCCTCGTTTGTTTACCGGAATGCTTCTACGTACAGGAGCTCTGTTTGGTGTAAACGCAGTCTTCCACACTACAACCTCTTGCTGTAGATTACCCTTTACGTTTACCGATAAACTCTGCTGCTCTTTAGCCGTCTTGAGAACTTGGGAGAAGGTGGTCAACCCCAGAGATATGATGTGTCTCCGAATCTCCACATCCAAGTTACGTATAAACCTCCTTGCCCTATCTGCCTCATTGGCAACCAAGGGCCCCGCAAATCAACTGAGCCGGGTCCATTCAACCGCATGTGTATCAACTGATTCGTCATTCTGCTTCAAACTAATGAACTTCTCCTCCATTTCCTCTCGAGCAGATTGCGGAAAGAACTTCTCAAAGAAACTTCGCGAAAAAGTTGCCTAGCAGATCGGATTGGTCAGACGGGTCTCCTCTACGAGCCACCACTCTCGAGCGTAATTTACCAATTAGATGCGTACTAAATCCACCATTTTCTCATCTGGAATCTGCGCGGCAACGAGCCACTGCTCCACTGGCGATGGCTCCTCCAATCCTTTAAATGTGGATGGACCAAGCTTCCTAAAGTCTTCCACGGTGCCTTCATGGTGTATTAGTCTGGGAGCTGCTGCCCTTTCAGCTGCTGTGACAACAGACTGTTGGACCGCCCTAAGAACTTCTTAGAAAACCTCGGCTGCCACTGATTCAGTTCAGTTTGACACTTCTGGTTTTCTAACATACCACATACGACTCAAAGTAATGCGGCGTTATCTACACGCCTCTTGTATGACCGTAAATCCCTATCCGCCATGATTCTGAATCCAAAGACACTGAAGGGGATTAGTAACAGTAAACATGATTTAATAAACAAGATATTAATAACTATAGATTCAAGATTGGCAAGGTAGTAATGTGGCAGGACATGTTCCTAATTCCGGGTTTCCTGGTTAGTGTATTGGGTCTAATATCCAACTACAAAAAGAACCAAACCCGACTATCCCTAAATCTTATGGCTCTGTTACCAACCAAACATTGTCACGCCCCGCTTCTCAAAATACATAAATACGGCACGTGACAGAGCCAACCATGCTACCTATGGTTAGAAAAGATCTCTCTATAGTTACATTACGGCTGTCAATCAGATATCAAGAACAGTAAATAAAATCTAGCTAACATATGTCCATCTGCCATAGTAGATAAAAGTCAAGAAATGTATATAGCGGAAATGAAAAAAAGATCCAATAAGAATAATATCTGAATCACGTCCCATATGGGATCACATCGAAAAATTTAAACTACGGAAATAAAATAATGTCACGACCCAAATTTAGGCACGTGTCCGGCACTTAAACCACGTAACGACAACAGGCGTAACACAATTTAAGTAAGCCGAAAACCCAGAAATCTAAACCATAAAAATAAGTAAGTGATAAAAACATTGTTAAAAACATTTGGAAATCTCAAGTAAAAATCTTAAAACCTAAGTTTATTTTCTTAAAAATTTCGGCAGCACCTCCTTTGTAAAACTAGCCCCGAAACGGGTACAAACACAGGATATAAATAAGGCATTCCCAAACGGGAGCAAATCACGCCCAAAGGCGGAAACAACCACCACAAGCATATATACGACGCCGTAGCGAAGAAATAGATAATATAAATGAAAAGCAATATAAAAAGGTAAAACTACATAATAAAGGCCGGCCCACACGAGCACGACACCCAGAGTCACAAAATATACAACATCGGTCCTCACAAACTCGTCTCTAAGTCAATACATAAAAGTGGTAGATGGAGAGTACTAGATACAATAAGATATACAATGGATATAATCGGGTAACCGCAAACCCACCTACAGTAAAAAGGCCTCACAGCCAACCGTAGTGGTATCCGCTGAAATAGATACAATAGAGAGCCCTGCCGCGACTACTCTGAGGGTCAAGCCTGCAAAACACTGTGGCACAACGGGGGTGAGTTGCCAACTCGTGAATAGTAAATAACATCATACAGATAATCGCAAGTATGCACGAAAGCGGTGGTCTGAAATATGAAATCTGATGACATAATATAACAGTACGGATATGCAATATAATCATAATCAATGTACATCACTAGGGTACAACAACTACATGAAACAGTACATGTCTAATAAATCCAGAGTATGGGATAACACATAAGACCTCATGCATGAATCATCATCATGGAAAAACCGATGTCCATCAACGACACCCCAAATCCCAATAACTCAGGCGCCGTCACTCTGATCGGCCCTCATATCCATCACATCAAGAAATCTGAGTGTACAACATCGACACTCAAAACATCATGAAAACCCGTGTCCATCAACGACACGTAAATACTCATCTCTCAAGCGCCGCATACCTAGATCGGCCCTCAAAATATCTCATATCATAACTCATTACGGTATCCTCCGGATATCCGTCGGGTTCTATACTATCACCGTTAGGTAGTACTCCCTCCGTCGGGCTCACCGTCTTTCTATACGAGTCTTCTTGCCCCGGGATACCTCACCGGGTCCACTATGTACCCGCAGACGGTGCCTACCGCACTTCGAATCGGGTATACTCATAACTCAGAACCGAGAAAACTCATGGTGGACGCATCGAAATATCATATCAAGAGAAACTGGGTTTTCAAAACAATGCATACTTTCTTAAAATATCACCACGATTCTCAAATCCCTAAATCATATGAAATCTGTATCTCAATGCGTAAATCCATGAAATATGATGTATGCAACATGGAACAGTAATATGAGCATATCAAGGGAAAACCTCTCTTTGAAATGAATCAAGTGTTTAATAATATCATGCGGTTTCCACATTCTCCCAAAATCAAGTGCACCATCATATAAGGTGTATATGTAGCTATAGAAAGGTATGTGTATATGCATGTAGGTATGCATGCATGATGTATTTCATATGCGCAATAGAATAAGAATCAACGTCTCAATGTTAATAACGAATACAATACCACATATGTGTATATGTTATGCGTGTCATGGCAATTACCAACGGTATGTGTGTAGCATATAATTTAGTGCTCGTGCAACATGAACCGTCAGTAATGGTGCAGTATCCAATAGGTACTAAGTCAAGGCACAACAAGTAATGGTATGCAATGATGCTCATGCACAATCAACTCATATGCATATAACATGTGGCTATAATATCATATCTAGCCCTCGACGCTTAACGTCATACGGGCGATTTCCTCGTAGATGTTAAATCTACTCACAGATGATCTCGAGCTAGGTAAATCGAACCACCTGCTTTCCCTTCTTTGTAGCGTCTGAGGTCCCCGCACTCGCTCCTAATATCACACGAAACATAACAAGTGTATCTTAGAAACCGTTCAATAATACATACAAACTACGTTTTGACCGACGCACCGACTCCAACAAACTCTCAAGTGTTCGCTTAGTGGCTAACGTGTGTAGCGATATCCCAAATCAAACCTAAGTGCAGAAAGCTACACCAAGAACACGAACCGTGTCGGATAACGTAACGCGCGTAGTCGAAATACTAGAATTTAGCAAAATGTTCCCATATTTTGACTACAGTCAACACAGAAAAATTAAGCAGTACCAGACACCCCAAAATACCTACAGACAGCTACCGTAAAAAACACAACCCCACTCCCCAAAAAATCCGGCGATGCCGGAATTCTTATAAATCTCGCCGGGAGAACAGTGAATGGTGGGGTCAGGGTTTTAGGTGAACACTCAGGACCTCTAGTACAACACTACTACATTGCTATATTTTACAGTAACAATTCGTGGTGATAGCAGATTACAATGACCCCAAAATAACACTAAAAATACGATATTACACAAAAACTACATCTTTAGTGTTCTACACAGCAACTACTAGGCAACACAACATTATAAATACCTAATTAACAGTTAGGGATCACTACCTTTCCACACTTGCTCAAAAACCCCAACTTTCCATACTCCAAGTCATCTTTAGTGGCTTAACTAGGCTTTGTGAGGGTTTAGATGAAGTTTTGAGGTGATTTAGTTTGATTTAGTGATGAAATGGTTAGGGTTTCAGTTGAGGGGATGAGGAAAATAAGAAGGAGAAAATAATGTGTGGATGAGAGAGTGATGTGAGAATGAGGGAGTGTATGAGTGAGGGATGAGGGAAATGAGGGTGTGAGGTTAGAGTGAGCCATGCCCTCTTCTCTCTCCTCATTAAATGCACCCCATGCTTGCCATGCCTCATCATTTCCATGTCAACCCTCTCTCTCTCCCTCTCTCTCTCTCAAGTCAATCCAATCCAAACCCTTTATTTTAAAAAATAAATAATTTAAATAAATACATATAACTTAATGGAACGGGGGTTAATATGCCATGGCTACTTAAGTATGGTTAACACTAATTAACCCTGGGTTAACATGCACATGTGTGTGCAAGCCAAAACAAATAATAATAAAATATTAATTTATTTTTATAAAATATGTGAAAACTATTTTGGTTAACTTTTTACTAAAAACCCGCATTATCGCTTAATTAACACTAATCACATTCTAAGGTGTCACAATCTTCCCCCTTAAAGAAATTCGGTCCCCAAATTTAAAAATCTTACTATGCGCACCTTTAAAGAGATGAAGGAATTTCTTCTGCATCTCGCTCTCGGCTTCCCATGTGACCTCTTAGCTATTCGGACCACGCCAAAGAACCTTCACAGACGGCAAGACCTTTGACCGAAGTTTCTTCACCTGCCGATCCAATATAACTACCGGCTGCTCGGTGAATGAAAGATCATGTTCTAGCTGAATGGTCTGGTGCTGAATCATGTGAGAAGGGTCATGAAGGTACTTGCGATGCATCGATACATGGAATACGGGTGAAAATCCGGAAAACTGGGCGGAAGTGCGAAACGATAGGCAACGGTAGCAACTCGCTCAGGGATCTCAAAAGGACCTACAAATCTGGGACTAAGCTTCCCTTTCTTCCCAAATCTCATCACGCCCTTCATCGGAGAAATCCGTAGGAATACATGATCCTCCACTGCGAACTCGAGCCTGCGACGATGACGGTCGACATATGACTTCTGTCTGCACTGGGCTGCTCTCATTCTATCCTGAATCAACTGAATTTTCTCTGTAGTCTCTTGAACTAGCTGGGGTCCCAAAATCCTGCTCTCGCTGAGTTCGGCCCAACAGACCGGCGATCGACACTTTCTACTATACAAAGCCTCAAAAGGCGCATTCTGAATCGTCTCCTGGTAACTGTTATTGTAGGAGAACTCTATCAACGGCAAGTGACGATCCCAACTGCCATCAAAATCAAGCACGCGCGCACGAAGCATATCCTCCAGAGTCTGTATAGTCAGCTCTGACTGACCATCGGTCTGCGAATAGAAAGTGGTGCTAAAACTCAATCGGGTACCCAAAGCTTCCTGAAGCTTCTGCCAAAGACGGCTAGTGAACTGGGTGCCCCTGTCGGATACGATGCATATGGGAACGCCATGCAAACACACAATCTCATCAATGTACAACTGAGCATACTGAGCATAACCAAAAGTGGTCTTCACTGGAAGGAAGTGAGCCGCTTTCGTCAACCGGTCAACAATCACCCAAATGGAGTCATACCCTCGACTGGACCTGGGTAGACCCACAACGAAATCCATGTATATCTGTTCCCATTTCCACACCAGAATGGGTAAAGGCTGCAACTCTCCTGCTGATCTCTGATGCTGAGCCTTGACTTGATGACAAGTCAGGCATCTCGAAACGAAATCCGAAACATCACTCTTCATCCTTGCCCACCAGTAGATATCTCTCATGTCACGATATATCTTGGTGGAACCTGGGTGAACACTATAAGCTGACTGATGTGCCTGCTCTAGGATCTCGCGTGTCAACCCATCGGTATTAGGTACACACAAAAGAGTCCCAAAACGTAGCATACCCTGGTCATCAATCAAGAACTCCGAATCTCTACCCTCCCGAACATGCTCAAGAATTTCAGACAAACAGGCATAGTCGGGCTGTGCCTCATGAATACGATCAAGTAGAAGTGGATGGGCGTGGACGTGAGCAAGCAGTCCCCCAGTGGAAGTGAACTCAAACTGTACTCTGTTGTCGCACAAGACCTGCCAATCTGCAGAAGACTGTATCTGAACTGCGCTCAACTGGGACAAGTTACCCCCGGGCCTACGACTCAAAGCGTCAGCTACCACATTCGTCTTGCCAGGGTGATAAAGGATCCCACAATCATAATCCTTCACAAGATCCATCCAACGGCGTTGTCTCAAATTCAGATCCCGCTGCTGGAAGATGTACTTCAAGCTCTTGTGGTCCGTGAAGATCTGACACGACTCCCCGTATAAGTAGTGTCTCTAAATCTTAAGCGCAAAGACCACCGCGGCCATCTCAAGATCGTGAGTGGGATAATTATGCTCGTGTTTCTTCAGTTGCCGAGAAGCATAAGCGATAACTTTATCATGCTGCATCAATAAACAACCGATCCCCACTCGAGAAGCATCACAGTAAACGACATAGCCGCCCGATCCAGAAGGCAAGGATAAAACTGGTGCAGTCGTCAACCGAGTCTTCAACTGCTGAAAACTCTGCTCGCATGCCTCGGTCCAAAGAAAAGGAACCCCCTTCCGGGTCAGTTCGGTCAACGGTATAGCAATACTCGAGAAATCTTGCATGAAACGGCGGTAATAACCGGCTAAGCCCAAAAAGTCGGGGACCTCTGTCACTGATACAGGTCTGGGCCAAAGCTGTATAGCCTCGATCTTCCTCGGGTCCACACGAATACCGTCTCCCGTAACCACATGACCCAGAAAGTCAACGCTATCAAGCCAGAAGACACACTTCGAGAATTTAGCAAACAGCCGGTGCTCTCTCAATATCTGCAAAGCAATCCTCAAGTGTTGCTCATGCTCCTCTCGACTCTTGGAATAAACCAGAATGTCATCAATAAACACAATAATAAACTGGTCGAGGAACGGCCTAAAAATCTGGTTCATTAAATCCATGAACGCTGCTGGGGCATTGGTGAGTCCGAACGACATCACAAAAACTCATAATGCCCGTAGCGCGTACGAAAAGCAGTTTTCGGAATGTCATCATTCCGAACCCGTAACTGATGATAACCCGATCTCAAATTAATCTTGGAAAAATGTCCCGCACCCTGGAGCTGATCAAACAAATAGTCAATGCGAGGTAAAGGATACCTATTCCGCACCGTAACTCGGTTCAATTGACGATAATCAATGCACAACCTTAAACTGTCGTCCTTCTTCTTGACGAACAGAATAGGAGCTTCCCAAGGCGAAACACTCAGACGTACAATTCCCCTATCAAGCAACTCTTATAGATGATCCTTAAGCTCCGTCGGGGCCATCCGGTAAGTCGGTATAGAAATAGGCCCCGTGCCGGGGATCAAATCAATGCAAAACTCAATATCGTGCTCTGGCGGCAATCCAGGTAACTCATCGGGAAACACGTTGGGAAACTCTCTCACAATAGGAACCTGGTCCAACAAATCTACCGTGGCTCCAGTATCACAAATGAAAGCTAATAATCCCTGACATCCCCTCCTCAAAAGTCGACTAGCGTAAAAGGCAGAGATCAAATTGTGAGGGGCGGCACCACGGTCCCCCTGCACAACAAGAAATGACTCGCCCGAAAAACAAAACTTGACTGTCTTTTCACGGCAGTCCACAGACGCGTAGAAAGTAGCTAACCTGTCCATGCCCAGGAGAACGTCGAAGTCCAGCATCTCAAGAAGGATCAAGTCAACGGAAGAATCTCTATCTCTAATACGAACGGCACACGACCGAAACACATGTCGCGCAACAAAAGACTCGCCAACAGAAGTAGTCACAACAATCGGCTGATCTAGCAAGCATGACTCTCGGCCTAACCTCGGCACGAAGTGTGTAGAAACATACGAGTGCGTAGATTCCGGATCAAACAAAACGTGTACATCGAAGGAACATACTGAAAGAGTACCTGAAACCACTGCATTGGACGCCTGCACGTCCTGATGAGTCAAAGCAAATACTCGAGCTTGCCCTCTACCGGCGACTGACTGTCCTCCGCCTCTACCACCCCGTCCCCTCTGAGAAAAACCTCCGCGACCACGACCTCTCTGAGCAAAAGTCTAACGCGGAGCATCAACAAGCGTAGGAGGCGACGCTCTCTGAGGTGAAGGTGGTAAGGTAACATGTGGAACCGCTGCCTCTCTGGAGTACCTCAGTACAATCTCTGATGCGGTGATGGGGACTGCCACACCCAAAACATCCTGACAGGTGCTAGCCCTGTGGCTATAAGCTATATATCTGGCCTCATCTTATGCTCCGGCTACCCGCATGGCCTATAGCGAATCCGCCGCGGCCTCTGCCAAACTGCCTCTAAGCTGATGCATCAGTATGAATCTTCTTCGGTCCCAGAATGACCGAAGCCTCGAAATTACGCTCCTCAACCAGTAGGGCTGCGTCCACCGCGGCTGCATATGCGTCAAAATGCTGGGCGCAGATAGTGAGGAACAACTGGGTAATCAGGCCTCGTATGAATCTCTTGATCCACATCTCCTCAGTGTACACCAAATATGGAGCATACACAGATAGATGGGTAAACTGAACATCGTACTCTGCCACCGCCATAATCGGAGTCTGGCGTAACGACTCAAAACTGTGAGCTCGAGCATCCCTGACGTTCTGCGAAAGAAAATGGGCAAGAAAACCGTCACGAACTCAGCCCAGGTCATAGGAGAAAGACCTGCGGCTCTACCCCTCTCTAAATACTCGCACCAAGTCTGGGCAAGACCCTCTAGACGAAAACTCACGAACTCTACCCATCTCGCGTCAGAGCATGTCAGCGAACGACAGATCCTGGCCATCCTATCGATAAATGACTGGGGATCCTCAGCTGTATCGGTGCCAGTGAAAACCGGAGGCTTCAGCCTCATGAACTCAGATAATGATACGGTGATAACCTCCGTAGCTGCAGGTATGACTGCCTGAACGGTAGGCACTATCACGGTCCCCGTGACAGGTGAGACAACCTCCTGTCTGTGCGCTCGACTGGCCTCAACCAACGACCCCATCATCTGGCGCAAATCCTACATACCGACCTCTAGCTAAGTAATACGATCTACCGAAGGTGGATCAATCTGCTCCTGTGGAATAGGCGTACCGCCCTGGTCAGTCCTCGTCTCTGACGAACCTACCCTGACCTCGGCTCTCGCGGCCGCTCTCGCGGCCGCTCTCTGCGCCCCCATAGCCTTTGGCGGTATAATGGCTGGAAATGAAAATATGATTCGATAAGAACATAGAAATCGAATCATAAGAATACATGGAAATCAAGGAAGGAATTACAAGCAATATGTCTTAAGGTCACTTAGGCGGAGTATCGTGTCGTAAGTATGTCGCGGAACATACACACACTACGTCACTCTGCTTAAACTACCTACTCTATCATACCATGGTCATCCTACACTCCGAAAGGTAAAACCTAGCGCTCTGATACCAAGTTTGTCACGACTCAAATTTAGGCACGTGACCGGCACTTAAACCAAGTGACGTCAACAGGCGTAATGCAATATAAGTAAGCCGAAAACCCAGAAATCTAAATCATAAAAAGAAGTAAGTGATAAAAACATTGTTAAAAATATTTGGAAATCTCAAGTAAAAATTTTAAAGCTTAAGTTTATTTACTTAAAAATTTCGTCTACACCTCCTTTGTAAAACTAGCCCCGAAACGGGTACAAACACAGGATATAAATAAGGCATTCCCAAACGGGAGCAAATCATGCCCAAAGGAGGAAACAACCACCACAAGCATATATACGATGCCGTAGCGAAGAAATAGACAATATAAATGAAAAAACGCATAAAGAGGTAACACTACATAATAAAGGCCGGCTCACACGAGCACGACACCCAGAGTTACAAAATATACAATATTGGTCCTCACAAACTCGTCTCTAAGTCAATACATGAAAGTGGTAGATGTATAGTACTAGATACAATAAGATATATAATGGATATAATCGGGTAACTGCAAACCCACCTATAGCAAAAAGGCCTCACAGCCAATCATAGCGGTATCCAATGAAATAGATACAATAGAGAGCCCTGCCGCGACTACTCTGAGGGTCAAGCCTGCAAAACACTGTGGCACAACGGGGGTGAGTTTCCAACTCGTGAATAGTAAATAACATCATACAGATAATCGCAAGTATACACGAATGTGGTGGTCTGAAATATGAAATCTGATGACATAATATAACAGTACGGATATGCAGTATAATCATAATCAATGTACATCACCAGGATACAACAACTACATGAAACAATACATGTCTAATAAATCCAGAGTATGGGATAACACATAAGACCTCATGCATGAATCATCATTATGGAAAAACCGGTATCCATCAACGACACCCCAAATCCCAATAACTCAGGCGCCGTCACTCTGATCGGCCCTCATATCCGTCACATCATGAAACCTGAGTGTCCAAAATCGACACTCGAAATATCATGAAAACCCATGTCCATCAACGACACGTAAATACTCATCTCTCAGGTGCCGCATACCGAGATTGACCCTCAAAATATCTCATATCATAACTCCAAACGGTATCTTCCGGATATCCGTCGGGTTCTATACAATCACCGGTAGATAGTACTCCCTCCGTCGGGCTCACCGCCTTTCTATACGAGTCTTCTTGCTCCAGGGTACCTCATCGGGTCCACCATGTACCCACAGACGGTACCTACCGCTCCTCGAAACGGGTATACTCATAGCTCAGAACCGAGAAAACTCATGGTGGACGCATCGAAATATCATATCAAGAGAAACCGGGTTTTCAAAATAATGCATACTTTCTTAAAATATCACCACGGTTCTCAAATTCATAAATCACATGAAATCCGTATCTTAATGCGTAAATCCATGAAATATGATGTATGCAATATGGAACAGTAATATGAGCATAACAAGGGAAAACCACTCTTTGAAATAAATCAAGTTTTTAATAATATCATGCGGTTCCCACATTCTCCCAAAATCAAGTGCAACATCATATAAGGTGTATATGTAGCTATATCAAGGTATGTGTATATGCATGTAGGTATGCATGCATGATGTATTTCATGCGCAATAGAACAAGAATCAACGTCTCAATGTCAATAACGAATACAATACCACATATGTATATATGTTGTGCGTGTCATGGAAATTACCAACGGTGTGTGTGTAGCATACAATTTAGTGCTCGTGCAACATGAACCGTCAGTAATGGTGCAGTGTCCAATAGGTACTAAGTCAAGGCACAACAAGTAATGGTATGCAATGATGCTCATGCACAATCAACTCATATGCATATAACATGTGGCTATAATATCATATCTAGCCCTCGACGCTTAACGTCATATGGGCGATTTCCCCGTAGATGTTAAATCTACTCACCGATGATCTCGAGCTATGTAAATCCAACCACCTGCTTTCCCTTCTTTGTAGCGTCTGAAGTCCCCGCACTCGCTCCTAATATCACACGAAACATAACAAGTGTGTCTTAGAAACCGTTCAATAATACATACAAACTACGTTTTGACCGATGCACCGACTCCAACAAACTCTCAAGTGGCTAACATGTGTAGCAATATCCCAAATCAAACCTAAGTGCAGCAAGCTACACCAAGAACGCGAACCGTGTCGGATAACGTAACGCGCATAGTCGAAACACTAGAATTTAGCAAAGTGTTCCCTGATTTTGACTACAGTCAACATAGAAAAATCAAGCAGTATCAGACACCCCAAAATACTTACAGACAACTACCGTAAAAAACACAACCCCCAGTCCCCAAAAAATCCGGCGACGCCGGAATTCCTATAAATCTCGCCGGGTGAACAGTGAATGGTGGGGTCTGGGTTTTAGGTGAACACTCAGGATCTCTAGTACAACACTACTACATTGCTATATTTTATAGTAACAATTCGTGGTGATAGCAAATTACAGTGACCCCAAAATAACACTAAAAATACGATATTACACAAAAACTACATCTTTAGTGTTCTACACAGCAACTACTGGGCAACACAACATTATAAATACCTAATTAACAGTTAGGGATCACTACCTTTCCACACTTGCTCAAAAACCCTAACTTTCCATGCTCCAAGTCATCTTTAGTGGCTTAACTAGGCTTTGTGAGGGTTTAGATGAAGTTTTGTGGTGATTTGGTTTGATTTAGTGATGAAATGGTTAGGGTTTCGGTTGAGGGGATGAGGAAAATAAGAAGGAGAAAATAATGTGTGGATGAGAGAGTGAGGTGAGAATGAGGGAGTGTATGAGTGAGGGATAAGGGAAATGAGGGTGTGAGGTTAGAGTGAGCCATGCCCCCTTCTCTCTCCTCATTAAATGCACCCCATGCATGCCATGCCTCATCATTTCCATGTCAACCCCCTCTCTCTCAATTAAACCCAATCCAAACCCTTTATTTTAAAAACTAAATAATTTAAATAAATACATACAACTTAATGGAACGGGGGTTAATATGCCATGGCTACTTAAGCATGGTTAACACTAATTAACCCTAAGTTAACATGCACATGTGTGTGCAAGCCAAAACAAATAATAATAAAATATTAATTGATTTTTATAAAATATGTGAAAACTATTTTGGTTAACTCTTTACTAAAAACCCGCATTATCGCTTAATTAACACTAATCGCATTCTAAGGTGTTACAAATAACTAAGCATCTCTAAAACTAATCATCAAGCTCCTCACAGCTCGGCTTGCTTGTTAAAATACTCATAATCCTTCTGCGACAAGGTCAAAGGATCTGGACCATACAAAACCCAGACGTCGGTGCGTCATAAATATTAATAACAATAGTAATAACCAAAATAGGATACTATAAAGAAAACATGAGTATAAATAATAAATACAGGTGTAAAACAGTGAGCTATAGGTGTGTCACGTGTGCCCTAAAGTCTGTACTTCTAGGTTATTTATTCTACAAGTTTTTGAAATCAATTAATGAAATCGTCGATATAACTCAATAGTATCCCGTGCATGCCCGGGACCACGGTCAAGACCCTTGGGGCTGAATCTGAGACGTGTTGCTAAGCAGTAAAAATAGGGTATCATATACAGACGAATGATGGCGGCGGCGGCATTTCGGGGCCCGAAACCGGTATTGACTGATCAGTCTCTGGAAAGTTTCGAACTGTTGAGTCACATGTCAGGTTTCATTATTGATCTCCCCTTTCCCCCCCAGGTTTTGTGTTCAAGTCAGGAATTGATGATATATACCTAATGCCTACACAGGATCAAACAGGTATAGGTCTTGTCTATCTATACAACAAGTCACGTCCGTCAGGACAACAAGTCAGGATTGTCGGCATTAGTAAATTATCCGAGTAACAGGTCTAGTAACGTGTCGTGAACATGTCAGGCAGTGTTATCAGAATAAATACTTAACAGAAAACAGTAAACGGTTTGTTAAAACACTGTAGAAATAACTAATGTATATTATCTATTTTGTAAGGTATAATTAATCTATTCATATATATATATATATATATATATATTTGTAATAACGTTTTACGTTTGCTACTAGGTATACTGTAGTCTAGGTAAAGGATAATGAAATGGCAGTGAAAATTATAATAAAATTATAATGAATTAGCATGCAACGGGATAAACCTGTTATTGATATAAATACGGATTAATGTTGTAAAATTGTATATTGAAAATAACTTGCTAACTATTAATATACGCATACTAATAAATAAGTATATATTGGAATATGTAATGTAGCATGTCGCAAGTTTAGAAACTTGCCTGATCGAAAACTCACGACGAAAATACGGATATCACATTTTGAACACCGAATAAAGACACGATGCAAACCTGACGCAAGCAAAATCTCGGGCTGAACTTAGCAACTGCGAGAAGTGGTGACTTGAGAAATCATGGATGGTGACTGGGGTCGTCTAGGTCGTCGGCGATGGTGACCAACTCTGGAGAAACAAGAAAAGAGAAGAGAAGAAGAAGAAGACGAGGCCAGGGTTGATGAAGATGATAGCTTGACGGCAGTGAGGTGCTGGTGAGATCTCGGCGAGGTGCAGGGTTGGAGATGGGGTGATGGTCGCCGGTTGAGGACGGCGACGAGGTGAGGAGGATCGGGCACTGGCGACAACGAGGGAGACGAGGTGGTCGGAGAAGGCTAGGAAGATGGTGAGGTGATGGGTGCGGTGAGGACGAGGGAGAAGGGTTGGCTTCGACAATGAGGGAACGACAAGATCGGGGGTAGCGTCGGCGTGAGTTAGGGCTCGGGCGAGAGAAAGAAAGAGAATGAGAGGAGAGAGAAAGTGAAAGAGAGACGGGGGAGAGAGAGAGTTTATTTGAAAATAAATTTATTAGTAATATATATATATATATATATATATATATATATATATATATATATATATATATAACGGTTATATATATAAAGGGTATAAGAATATATTTTATATATTATGTAGCATTTTCTAGATAATAATATATCACTCTAAATATTACCCGAATTTAGTCAAAAAATATAGTTTTAAAAATAAAATACATACGTAAAAATTTTGGCTATAATGCGATAATCTAATGTTAAATACATATACCCCCAAATAAAATTTAGGTAAATATTCATAAATATTTACTAAATATTTTGTTATTTATATTTTAGGATATGAGTATAATAGATAAGAGCAACAATAAGATATGGGATGATATGCCATGCAAAATCAGTTAGAAAAATATTATTTATTTATATCTTGTACTATAGATAGATATGTAAAGATTTAAACATATATAAAGTATATATAGTACTCGATTCACGGGGATACACCGTACTAGTAAATATTTGATATAATCTCGCACCGTAGGAATTTTGCTCACAAAAATTATTTCTTTTATTTTATTTTTCTCAATCCTAGAAAATGTAGTGAAGAGATGATGAAGAAGATGAACTTGGAAGTGTTGTGAACCATGAGGATAAGGATGAGATTAAGATAATGATAAATAAATATCAAATAAAACAAGAATGGAAGATGGGCCATGGCTCACCAATGCTTCTACAAGCACCTCAAGAACCATGACTCATTCTTCTTTTCCTTATCTTATATATTTAAAACATTATCTCATCATCTTTTTCCTAATGTGATTCTCATACGTCCTAATTCTTTGTATCATCAACCATTCTCCAACGAGCACCTGCGCACAATCTTTGATGTCAAACACAATAGTTTTGGGATCAACCATCACCCCATACAGGGTCAAGAAACGTACACACTAGTCTACTCTGGAATATCGATGCTATGTCTCGATAATCTCTCGACTAGGAACTGTTAAAGGATGCGCTTGCGGACTAACAAGCCCCACTAGTATGATCTGCATCATAGTCCTGGTAGTCAAGCCTACATCCTAAGGGCTTTATCAACATGTATCAAAGAGATAGTAAACTAAAGTAAGTGTACATGTTAAGATAAAGAGCAACCAGATAGCATACTTTCATGTCGAGCAAGAAAGTCATATATATATATATATATATATATATATGTACAATCATCCACTATAATATACAATAATAGCCTCTAGGGCATACATATTTCTAACAATCTCCCGCTTGCACTAAGGCCGGTTGTTGTAGTATCGCATACCCAACATCACAAAAAATCTCTCAAACTGCGTCTGATGGAGGGCCTTCGTGAGTGGATCCTCCATGTTTTCCTTCATATCTACTCTCCTGATCTCGATCTCGCAGCAATCAACTATCTCCCGGATCAGGTGATACCGCCCCAGAATATGTCTGGATCGCTGATGGGACCAGGGTTCCTTAGCCAAAGCCACAGCTCCATTGTTATCACAATACAAGGGTATTGGATTCACAATGGATGGAACCACACCAA
Organism: Agapanthus africanus; assembly: GCA_030015575.1. Taxonomy (NCBI): domain Eukaryota; kingdom Viridiplantae; phylum Streptophyta; class Magnoliopsida; order Asparagales; family Amaryllidaceae; genus Agapanthus; species Agapanthus africanus. The sequence continues at coordinate 174,980,625 of JASDDO010000024.1, forward strand.
GTTCAGCAATGAACTTCTTCATCCTAACAGCCTCTTTGGCAGCATCGTTGGCAGCAATGTATTCAGCCTCCATCGTCGAGTATGCTACGGTATCTTGCATGGAACTCTTCCAACATACCGCCCCTCCATTGAGGGTGAGGATAAAACCCGAGACAGACTTGTTGTCGTCCTTATCACTCTAGAAGTTCGAATCGGTAAAAGACTCCACTTGGAGTTCTCCGTTACTATACACCAAGAACATCTCTTTAGTCCTTCTCAAGTACTTAAGAATGTTCTTCACAGCTATCCAGTGCTTCTCCCCTAGGTCTGATTGATACCTACTTACCACACGAAGTGCGTAAGCTGCATCCGGTCTGATGCATAATATCGCGTACATGATAGACCCAACTGCAGAAACATAGGGTATCGCGTTTATACGAGCCCTCTCCAAATCAGTCTTGGGAGACATCTCTTTGGAGAGAGTAATTCCTGAACAAGCGGGTAAATTACCACGGTTAGAATCTCCCATACTAAACCTCTTTAGTATGGTGTCTATGTACCTGAATTGGGACAATCCCAACATCCTTTTAGACTTATCTCTATAGATCTTCATCCCAGGATGTAAGAGGCATCACCCAGATCTTTCATGGAGAACTTTTGTGATAGGAAGAGTTTAACCGAGTGCAACATAGGAACATCATTTACTATCAAGAGTATGCCATCCACGTACAATACGAGGAAGACAAACTTACTCTCTACTACCTTTTTATATATACATGGTTCATCTACGTTTTTGATGAAGTCAAACTCTTTGACTGCTACATCAAAACAGATGTTCCAGCTCTACGATGCCTACTTTAATCCGTATATTGATTTAAGCTGCTTGCACACCTTTCCGCTGTTCCCACTGTCTACGAAACCTTCTGGCTATGTCATATACACGCTCTCTTCTAAATCACCATTTAGAAAAGCGGTCTTGACATCCAACTGTAAGTCGATGTAGTACACCCCAGTACTTGTGGGGAGGCGGAATTTTCAAAAACGATCAAGTTTAAACAACGAACATCGACTAACCGCTTGAATCGAAGCTAAACAAATAATAACCAAACACATAGCTAAACTAAACTATAGTGTTAAGGGATTATACCGATCGAAACTAGTCCTTCGTCTTTGTGTCCTCCTTTGTTCTCCTCGACCTTCTCTAGGTAGTAGACGATCCACCCGAGAGCGAAACTCCAAGCTAAACCTCTAACTTGAGGTAACTAATCAACTTTGATTGCTAATCAAAGATGAAAGGATGATGTAGAGTGTAGGTTATGGATTGTTTAGTCTAACTAATCCTTTGATCTCAACACATGAGGATTAAGGATTAGGGTTTGAAGATGAGAGCTTGAGGAGAGAGAATGTGAGATAAGATAATGAGAGAAGAGAGAGAGTGTATCATAATATTATGAAGCATTCTTATTTTTCAATAATGAATAAAAAGAAATGAATAAGCATGCTTCATGAAATATCTAGTGGTGATTCATTAGCATGAGTCATTAAGCAATAAATGTGCATTAATGAAATGAATGAATCACCACCATGACTCACTCTCTTATCCAAAAGAAACCTCCTTAGTCACATCTTCTAGAAGCTTCTCGAGTAATTACGAGAACGCCCCTCCGATCCGTAAAAATACGGAAAAACTTTAGACTGTAAAAATCCAATAACCGGATACCAGTAACTGGCTTAAACCAAAGCCGACTGGTAAAAACTGTCCGAAAGTCGTACGCGCGTAAACGCACGTATGCGTCCGAACCCTTTGTCGCAAAACCATGCAACCTCTATATCGTTTCGCCTGGAGTAGGAAACTCTCTGTGTGGGACTCTAGAGACTCGACTACTACGCTGGCAGTGGGTTTAACCACAGACCGCAAGCGGCACTAGCTGTACGTAACGGTCCCCAGGTAGTTGTCGATAAGAAGGCCGATGAGTAAACCCATCCGAACTCCTACTGAGTCTGATGTGACAATCTCCATACAGTCCGGTCCGTTCGTCCAAGACTATCGCATATCGGGCCTAGGGGGCGGCAAGCGTCAGTCCCCTAATAGCGGTATAAGTCGTGTCGGAGTAAAGCCCATTACACCCTGAGAAACTACTGGAACCTACCAGCAAATCTCGCTTGCCCTGGCCAGGGACTTTGCGTAATGGCTCTCTGACACAGCACGATATCTACTCCCAATACCGGGAGGGACGAATCCTGTCTAACCGCCACTGCCTCCAAGTGCTCGGGACTGCACCCAACTGCTACCTGTTTGCACGACTCCTTTGAGCCGTGGTAGGGTAGCAATCTAAGAACAGTGGGACACACTCGAGGCGAAGTAGCAGTGTCAAGTCTGCGGACTACGCTGTACTCATGTCACCTGGGAACTGTTTACTGACGACTGGTATCAAACCAACCAACAGTTCCCTGTGAGTCCTGTCCGGTGTACCCGTAACCTAACGAGCACCTGTATACTATCTCCAGTACGACGTACTGACGGCTGTGGGACAGACCATCTCCCCAACTGGGATGAGAAGCGTACACACCAGTCTACTCCGGAGTATCGATGCTCTGTCTCGATAATCCAACGACCGGGGACCTGAATAAGGATGTGCTTGTAGACTACCCAGCCCCCACTAGTGTGACTGCCATCACAACGCTGGTAGACAAGCAAGATCCTAAGAGCTCTATCAATACGTACACTTACATATTAAGATAGAAAAACCAAGTAGCATACTACCATGTTTAGCAAGACTGTTATATACATGTGAATATCCCAAGCTTCCATTAAGTAATATACAAGCTAGTATGATACAGTAATGGCCTTCTAGGGCATAAACACTAACACCAACTGCCAGATTTCATAGTCATAGTATACAGCAATGGCAAGTAGGATCTTGATGGACTTAAGCATAGCAACTGGAGAAAAGGTCTGATCATAGTCGACACCTGGTTGTTGACGAAAACCTTTTGCTACAAGTCTAACTTTGAAGGTCTCAACCTTTCCATCTACACTAATTTTCTTCTTGAAAATCCACTTGCTCCCAATGGGTTTTACCCCTTCAGGAGCAACTTCTAAAGTCCATACTTTGTTGGTGTATATGGATTCCATCTCGGATCGCATAGTATCCAGGCATTTCACAGAGTCCCCACTTGTGATGGCCTGCTCGAAACTAGTTGGGCTATCATCTTCCATGATGCAATCCTCGCTCCCACTGTCTATGATAAAACCGTAGTATCTCTCAGGTATGTGAGAAACCCTACTAAATCTGTGGAGTGGCTGAGGTTCGTCTGGGACTATTGAATCTCTGGTTCTACCAAATCTTCTATTGCAGTTTGTGTATCTAGAACTTTTTCCAGCTCTACCTCATTACCACTAATTTCTTTTACAAGAAATTAATTTTCTAAAAAGGTGGCGTGTTGAGCAACAAACATCTTTTGTTCCTCAATGTGGCAGAATAGATATCCATGTGAATTCTTTGGACACTCACAAACTTGCAAAGAATAGATCGTGCTTCGAGTTTGTCCGGATTCTGTTTTTTAACATAGGCCGGACAACCCCATATCTTAAGTCGTTTAAGATATAGTCTCTTTCCACTCCACATCTCATATGGTGTTTTAGGCACAGATTTTGATGGAACTTGATTCAATAGGTATGCAGCTGTCTCAAGTGCATAACTCCAAAAGGAAATAGGCAACTCAGCAACTCTCATCATAGAGTGCACCATATCTAATAGGGTGCGATTTCTCCGCTCAGATACTCCATTGTGTTGTGGTGTATATGAAGGAGTAAGCTGAGAGAGAATCTCATTCTCTTTTAGATAATCTCGGAATTCCGTGCTTAAATATTCACCTCCTCGATCAGATCGAAGGATTTTAATACTTTTACCCGTCTGGTTCTGTACTTCGCTCTTATATTCCTTGAATTTCTCAAAAGCTTCAGATTTTTGTTTCAACGGGAACACATGTCCGAATCTTGAGAGATCATCGGTGAATATAATGAAGTACGAGGAACCATTCCTGGCATGTGTAGACATAGGACCGCATATATCACTATGTATCAGTCCCAAGAGTTCAGTAGCTCTTTCTCCGTGTCCCGTAAATGGGGTTTTGGTCATCTTGCCTTTGAAACATGACTGACAAGTTTCATAAGATGTAAATTCGAACGGATTCAAATATCCATCTTTATGCAACTTAGCTAGTCTGGTCGCATTGATATGACCAAGTTTACAATGCCACAAGAAGACTTCGTTCATTTCTGAACTTTTTCTCTTGTGGGTGTTTTGTATATTTAGAACAATATTTTGATTTAGAACGTATAAACCATTACACAACTTACCAAATCCAATCAATACTTGATTTAGGAAAATGTTCATAACATTTTTTTCTAATTAAAAGTTATATCTTTCTTTATCTAATAAAGATATGGATATTATATTGCACATCATAGATGGTACGAAATAACAATCATTCAAAATCAATGTATTACCATTTGGCAATACTATGTGATATTCGCCGACAGCTTTGGCAGCAACAATTGCTCCATTCCCTACTCTGAGAGACATATCACCCTTTCCCGGTTCTCTCCTTCTTTTTAACTCTTGTAACAGATTAAAAATGTGAGATCCTAATCCGGTATCCAATACCCAGGACGTAGAGTAGACTGAGAAACAGTTCTCAATAACTAACACACCCGAAGAAGATGCATCAGAATGCTCTTTCTTCATTCGGGTTGCGTGGAAATCCTTGCATTCCCCTATCTATTACCCAGACATTCCCCAGCCGAGTATAATAAGCGGCACCAACATTCCCCTGCCCAGTATAATAAGTGGGTTCGGTCAATACAACCATATTATTATCTTGATTAAGGCGTGACATGGTCGCTACTTGGAGAGAGAGAGAGAGAAGAAAACACTTTTAGCGTGTGCTCTCGCAAGATTAGACTGGCTATTATCTTATCTAATCAGGATGTCTCCCACTGTTTTTATCAAATCTTCCTTCAAACCCTAAAAGGTAAGATTAGCCGGGATTAATTACACCCTACAAGTTCGCTAATCGGTCAGCCAGGCAGGTGTTGGTATTCCGAGGAAGTTTCCCCATGCTTTCGCATGGAACTAATTAAATAACCTCGTTTCCGCAGCACTTGGAGTCAGTAGCGGTTAGATAGGATTCGTCTCTCCCGATATTGGGGGTTGATATCACGTTGTGTTCGGAAAGCCATTACACAAAGTCCCTGGCCAGGGCAATCGAGATTTACTGGTAGGCACTCCAGTAGTTTCTCAAGGTGTATTGGGTTCTACTCCGGCACGACTTATTGCGCTATTAGGGGTCTGACGTTTACCATCCCCCTAGGCCCAATATGCGAGTATCTCAGACGAACGGACCAGACTGTACGGAGATTGTTACAGATAGGCTCAGTAGGAGTTCAGATGAGTTTGCTTATCGGCCTTCTTATCGACAAATACTTGGGTAGCCGTTATGTGCATCTAGTACCGCTGACATGGCTGTGGTTAAACCCACTGCCAGCGTACTGTCGAGTCTTTAAGGTCCCACACAGAGGGTTTCCCTGCTTCGGGAGAAATGATGTAGAGGTCGTATGGTTTTACTGCAGGGTTTCGATCACATACGTGTACTTGTGCACGGATGATATTCGGACGGATAATACTAGTAGGCTTTGGTTTAAGCCGGATCCTAGTATTATATTATTGGATTGTTATCATCTCATTATATTCATATTTTTCGGAATACGAATACAGGTATGTATATACAGTGAGGGCATTCTTGTAATTTCACAAGATATGCTTCTAGAAGGGGACACCTCATTGCTTGATTTATCTATTTTTGCAAAATGGATTAATGAGGTGTAATTGGAGATATTTATGGTATGGGTGTGAAGCATGGCTTATACAATTCTTTATTGGTTTGGATGCACTATAGAAGTATGGCTATTATTTTCTATGTGAAAATAATAGATTCTTCATTATTGAAAGTATGAGCCATTCTCTACACTTAGCACTTGACTTGCTCATTTGCATCTTGGCTTTCTCTTTCCAAGTTTCCTCCTTCCTCAAAGAGATCCTTACCCTCCCATGTGTTGTGAAACAAAGGATCTCAAGAGATAAAATACTCCACTAGATACTTTACATCACCAAGGCTACTTAGATTAGCGAACTAAGTACCCTAGTTATCTCGGTTTAGAGGTAGGAGATTGAAGTACAAACTCTCGGTGGATCATCTTTGATGCGAAGAGGCCGACGTTGCAACCTTCATCCGTTCTTCGAGGAGCCAAGGAGAGGAGGAAAAGAAGACCGGAAGGAATAGTTCACGGAGGTATAAAAACTCTTCATAGTAGTTAAACCTCCTAGTTAGTTTAGCTAGTTAATGTTCCGTACAGATCCTGGAGTTTAGTCGGTGTTGTGAAGCTCATTAAAATCGTTTTTGAAAATTCTGCCTCCCCGCGAACCCGCGGGGTGCGCGACATCGACCTACATCACTAATCAAGGTATTAGTGAAGTTAACAATCTATACTAATGGGCTAGAGTAGAGTAAGTTGATGAAGTAGGAATTTTGCTCACAAAAATTATTTCTTTTCTTTTTCTCAACCTTAGAAAACATAGTAAAGAGATGATGAAGAAGGTGAACTTGGAAGTGTTGTGAACCATGAGGATAAGGATGAGATTAAGATAATGATAAATAAATATCAAATAAAACAAGAAAGGATGATGAGTCATGGCTCCTCTATGTTTCTATAAGCACCTCAAGAACCATAACTCGTTATTCTTTTCTTTATCTCATATATTTAAAACATTATCTCATCATCTTTTTCCTAATGTGATTCTCACACATCCTAGTTCTTTGTATCATAAACCATGATACAAAATGCATATATATATATATATATATATATATATATATATATATATAGAGAGAGAGAGAGAGAGAGAGAAGAAAATTTTAAGTGAGCTTAATATTAGTTAATATATATATCTATATAATATAAATATATATCAAATTATTAAATCAACACTTGATTCAATAATCTGGTTATATCATATATAATCCGGCTAATATCAAATATATATATATATCAAATCATTAAATCAACGCTTGATTCAATAATCCGGTTATATCACATATAACTGGCTAATATTTAATATCGCTAGATTAGAATTCGGTATCATATACTCGTATTTAATCAAGCTCCCGTCCATATCTCCATATGTGCCCTACTTTGTTTCGCTTGAGCTAGGAAACCTCTATGCGGGACTCTAAAGACTCATCAATATGCCAGCAGTAGGTAATGATCACATCAGATACCCACAAGCCGTCAGCGGTACTAGCTGGACGTAACGGCTACCAAGGTATTGAACGAATAGAAGATCAACAAGCAAACTTGTCCAAACTCCCGTAGAGCCTTTAAGCAACACTTACCATACAGTCCGGTCTCTTCTTCTGATATGTCGCATATCGAGTCTGAGGGGTGGAATCGTCAGACCCCACTAACTCGATAAGTCATGCCGATGTGTGGACTATAACCTTTCGAGAAACTACTGATAACAATTATCAGTAAATCTCATCAGCCCTGACCAGAGACTTGATGTTATAGCCAATCGAGCATAGCGCAACATCAACTCCCAATACCGGGAGAGACGAAATCCCTCCTATCGCTCACTGCCTCCATGTGACTCGGGACTGTACCTAAAAACCACCTGTTTGCACGACTAGTTTGAGCCGTGGTATGGAGGAAATCAAAGCACGGTGGGAACCATACAAGACACTACGACGATCTCGGGTCTACAGCCTAACCTGTACAAGTGTCACAAGAGAACTGCTATCTGACGATAGGTATGGTACCATCTAGGAGTTCTCGACAAGTCCTGTTCAGTGTACTCATTCTTCAATGAGCACCTGTGTACACGCATTGATGTCAAACAACAATGGTTATGGAATCAACCATCGCCCTATACAAGGTCAAGAAACGTACACACTAGTCTACTCTAGAATATCGATGCCCTATCTCGATACTCTCTCGATTAGGCACTGTTAAAGGATGTGCTTGTAGACTATACAAGCCATACTAGTATGATCCGCATTATAGTCCTGGTAGTCAAGCTAACATCCTAAAGGCTTTATCAATATGTATCAATGAGATAGTAAACTAAAACAAGTCCACATGTTAAGATAAAGAGCAACCAGATAGTATACTATCATGTCGGGCAAGAAAGTCCTATATATATATGTCCAAGCATTCACTATAATATACAATAATGGCCTCTAAAGCATACATATTCCTAACAATATATATATATATATATATATATATATATATATATAACATTTATATATATATATATAATATTTATATATATAAAGGGTATAAAAATATATTAAGGAATATATTTTATATATTATGTAGGATTTTACAGATAATACCAGATCACTCAAAATATTACCCGAATCTAGTAAAAAAATATAGTTTTAAAAATAAAATACATACGTCAAGATTTTGGCCATAATGCGATAATCTAGTGTTAAATACATATACCCCTAAATAAAATTCAGGTAAATATTCATAAAGATTTACTAAATATTTTGTTGTCTATATTTTAGAATATGAACATATTAGATAAAAGCAACAATAAGATATGGAGTGATATACCATGCAAAGTCAGTTAGAAAAATATTATTTATTTATATCTTATACTATCGATAGATATGTAAAGATTTAAACATATATAAAGTATATATAGTACTCGATTCACGTGGATACACCGTACTAGTAAATATTTGATAAAATCTCACACCATATCGGGTTTCAAATATGTGGGTCGGGTCGAATAACGACTACTACTACTTGAATCATTTGCAACCCAATAGCAAAAAGAATTAAAGAATTTTATAGTAAGATTTAAAATACAAAATTATATTGTATAAACGTACTAGGGTATTACAATGTGTCTTTTAAAGTGATCTCTCGTGCCACGATATATGTTCCGTACCAATCTATCCCTTTATCCCCACGTATTGTAGTGTATAGTTCAAGTTAACAGGTCTTGGCCGAATCCATGAATATAAAAAATATGCAAGTTCATATTCAAGTTGTAATCATGTATTCAGATATTCATGTTAAGTTCATATCAAATTATATTCATGGTTCGGTCAAATCAAGTCAAGTATTCAAGTTCAAGTTTGAATATTTAAGTTCAAATGTTCCGGTTCAAGATCAGGTGTTCAAGTTCAAGATCAAGTGTTCAAGTTCAAGTTTGAATATTTAAGTTCAAATGTTCCAGTTCAAGATCAGGTGTTCAAGTTCAAGATCAAGTGTTCAAGTTTGGATTTGAGTTTGGACTCTGGTTAAAACTTGTATTCAGGTTATAGTCATTTCTTGTGAATGGATTTAACTATTGAAATTCTTTAGTTCGGGAGTAATTGGACAACTGCTGCACATAGACTGCATCATTTATGTCTTTTTCCAAGACAATTGTCATTGATAACTCCGTTAATTTGCAGTGTTGTCTAACCTGAGTAGGTAAGCACTCACTTTTTCCGTCTCCGTGAGGCTCAAGTGAAATGATACCGCTTAAACCTATATTAATCTAGTGTCCTTAAAAATTTATTCTTGTTGTTTCAATTGTGTTTACATTATTTGTATTTATCGAGGGGGGTTTTATAAAAAAATTATAATATTGTTTAAAAAATAATCTCGAGGGTGATTTATAATATTAATAGTCTTTTTTTTATAACAATGTATTTTTAATATGGATGATATTTTAGTGATGAAATCTAACTTTTAAAAAGTTTATAGTATTTTTATGAAAACTATACTTTTGGAAATTGGTGGTATTTTATTAAAATTTTAATCTTTCATTGTAAAATATAATTTTCACAATTTATTTTTATTGAAAATATGGATTTATAATTTTATATAATTTTCCAAAGTTTAACTTGTTTAAGAAAAATTGTATTCTTTAAAAATCGTATTTTTATTCCTTTTTAGACAGAATTCTCCGTGAGAAGTTCTGCATATCGCTCTACTATCCGAAGGACGTACGATAATCCGCACTATTCATAAACGGATCGCCTAACGAGAGTTGTAGAGGCGTAATTGCAAAAAGTGTAAAAATATCGATAAAAACATTTATTTTTGTAAAAGCAATGATATTTTATTGTAAATCATATTCTTTAAATTAAACATACATCTAAAATATCGTGCTATGAAACCATAGTGTATGTGGTGGGGTAGGTCGTTACCCCGTGAATTTCTTTGGTATATATTTTTGCTATCAGAAAAAGGGTACTTTTAAAGTTCATGTTATTTGTATGAAATTGTTCGATTTATGTGGTTATTTCACATGAAATTTTAATTACATGAAACTATAATTGATGTAAATAATATGTTAAGATGATATTAGAGATTTAGAGTAAAATATTAATATAGCAAATGTGACAAAAGCTGTTTAAAAGAAAAGATTATAAGTTAACTCCACTTTTGTTGATATGTTTTAAGAATTGTTTTGAGTTGAAAAGAAAGAGATGGAAAGGGACTTACAGGTTGTGTAGTGTTCCCCTCCGAACACAGAGATGAGACCGCGTAGGTTCGTCTTGCCTGAATTTCGATGACAGATGCTATTTGGTGCTATCCGTCCACCTTTCCGAAGATACCAAGTTGATTTATGGACTTTGCGGTCCATAATTAGTTTAAGGATATTACGGTCTAAGGTCAAGGACATCATAGTCCATGGGTTTAAGATCCCCACAGTCCAAGATTAAGGACATCATAGTCCATGGGCTTAAGGACCCCACAGTACAAGGTTAAGGACATCATAGTCCATGGGCTTAAGGACCCCACAGTCCATGGAATGATTGGTTATCGAGACCCGTCACCTCTCTGAAGACGTTGAAGGATTACAACGACAAATATCAAAGGAGTGAAGAGATGTACCCTTGAACCAATGTTGATTGGAAAATCTTTAGTCCAATTTGGGACTAAGATTAATTAATTAGATTATGAGCACATGGGCTCAGTTAAATCTGAATTGAGGACTTATGGCCAACTTGGGCTAAGTCCAATTAGGTTTGAAATGTTGGACCTTTGTTGGGACTGTTGAACATTTGTCTGGGCTCAGCCACCCATTATTTAGCAGTGCTAAGCATGAGTCTGGGTTCTAACCGTATTTTGTCTTTTATTGAGTGCTGAGCACTTATATACCATATGAGATGATCAATCCTGGAAGACAAGGATGTACTTGAGGCTCAGTCAAAAAGGGGAGTCTTGCCTTTGGAAGATTTAGCCAATTTAGGCTAAGACTGGTTTGAAAATAGTGTTAAACAATATCACATATCTGGCGGTCACGTGTTCCCACGTGATGCATTTAAAATAGTGTTAAACACTCGGGATGAAATGCTCAAAATAGTGTCAAACACTAGAAAATGAGGCGCTCACGTGAGGACACGTGAGGCGCCCTAGGATTGGGCCAAGATTCCTTTATTTTATTCTCAGAATATTCAAATAAGAGTTAAACACTTTTTTAGTCTTCATGGCCATTACGTGTGGGCACGTGATGGGTATCCATGCACTGGATATTAAGGGGATTTGCTCGGGGTCACGTGGGGACACGTGAGGGCACTCATGCATTGGATTTTAATCCTTCGGTTCTTTCCATCTTCTCCTTTTTTAAAGAGGTGTTTGTCAGGGGTCACGTGGGGACACGTGAGGGCGCCCAAAGTCTGTTCTGCCTTTATTTTGAGAAGTTTGTTCAAGGGTCACGTGGGAGCACGTGACCCGATCTTATTTATTCTTTTCTTATCATTCAAGGGAGGGTCACGTGTTGCCACGTGATCAGGTTGGATACTGATTTCTTTACGTGCATGGAGAGTTTTAAGTCCCTTGTTTAAGAATTAAATTCTTTTGTAGGGTTAAACCCTAATTTTGTTTAGAGGAATTAAATTCCTGTGTATGTGGATGAAATTAATTCTTTAAACCCAACTCTCCCTCTAAGTTTTGGATCCGCATAACATAATCTCCCTGATGAGAATTAAATTCTCAACTTATGGGGAGATCTGCTTCTGCAGATCTTCAACCATGAAGAAGAACTAAGTTCTTGTTTTAAGGGTTAAACCCTGTCTCTGTTGGAGGAATTAAATTCCTAGGTACTTTGTGGGAGAATATAATTCTCTAAACTTAGCTCTTCTCTTAGGTTTTAGATCTGCATGGCAGAATCTCCCCGATGAGAATTAAATTCTCAACTTGTTGGGAGATCTTCTTCTGCAGACCTTCAACCAAAGGAAGAACTAAGTTCTTATCCAGAAGAGTTAAACTCTTAGTTTGAGAATTAAATTCTCTTTTTGTTTTGTGGAGCTTATGATCTATTTCTCTTTCTCACCTAGGGTTTCTTTCTCTTCTGAGGAAATCTTCTTTTCTCTCTGAAGAATTAAATTCTCTTCTTTTTTTTCTCTCTGTTGTTGTTGTCTCTCCTCTCTTTTTTTTTCTTCTCTTCTCTTCTTGGCTATTATTTATAGGAGAAAGAAAAGAATCAGTTTGTTTAGTCAATCTTTCATTGAAAAAATTTGATTGATTTTGTAAACAACATGATCTTTTAGATCACTCGGTGAATTTTATTCACCATTGGATTTTTAATCCAAAAGATATTTTATTTGTTGTTCCTGGAAGATTTTAGGAAAATATTTCCTTATATATAATCTTTCTATAAATTGGTGATTTTTAATCACCATTGGATTTTTAATCCAACGGTGCTCCACTTTACAGAGCGCAATCTTTTTTGTTTGGAAAGATCTAGGGGAATATTTTTCCAATTAAGGCTTTTAATTCCTTTTAATTAGAATTTAATTCTATTAGTTCAGAGGGATCAGGAACCCATCACGTGTTGTCACGTGACCCCTGGTCACATGTGGGCACGTAATGCCCCATTTGGGGTTTTCCTTCTTTCAGCTCAGATGATTTAAGAGCCTATCATGTGTTGGCACGTGACCCTACTGATGAAGCATTTAATTAGAATTTAATTCTATTATTTCAGAGAGCTTGGGAACCTATCACGTGTTGGCACGTGACCCCATCAATTAGGCATTCAGGCACGAATATACTCTGATCATAAAAGGTCACGTATCTGCACGTGAGGCCCAGTCACGTGTTGGCATGTGACCCCACTAATTAGGCTTTCAGGCATAGGTAGACTTTTGCTCATAAAAGGTCACATGTCTGCACGTGAGGCCTGGTCACGTGTGAGCACGTGATGCCTGCTTTTTTAAGGATTCTCCCTTTTTTCGCAAGGGAACAAGTAGCTCTTGGCCGAAAATTTTGGCGGGAACAAATGACCCCCACTACTTTGCCCACGTAAGCATGTACGTGGGTGAAGTAGTGCAGAGTAATTCATAATGTATGACCAGTTTTGGGTTAGTATATAACTTTCAAAATCTTGATCTGAGAAGATAACGAGCGGACACGAGCATCGTCATTTATCATTGACTCAAATCTCGACTCTTAAAGGATATAGTTCCAAACCCTCGGCCCCATGAGCCGCACCCTTCTATTTCTTTATGTCTTACTCTAGCGTGAAGTAGTTTATATGCTCATGAGTAACTTCTCCATTTCAGTGGCATGTAGCTTTGGCAAGTGTAGCCCATAGATAGTAGGTAGTTGTCCATCTTGGACTCTTTGTAAGGTAGCGATGGCTTAGGGGACAGGTTCAGATCTGTCGCCTAAAGCTTTCCAACTTTACGAGCCGTGAGGGTCTCATAAAGACTTTTCTCCCTACGAGTCGAGAGGATCTCGTAAGTGTCATTTCTCCTTAAGAATCGTGAGGATTCCTAAGTGTATTTTCTGTTGAGAGTCGTAAGGATCTCACAAGAGAATTTTCTTCCTTACAAGTCGAGAGGACCCGTAAGTGATTGATGAGTTGACTTGCTCCCGAATCAAAGAATTGCTTTGACGGGGAAGTCGAGGGTTGACTTTATCCGCATTTCACGGAGTCAGGGGTTGACCTTATCCGCATTTCACGGGGTCAGGGGGTTGACTTTATCCGCATTTCACGAAGTCAGGATTTTCTTTGGGCGTTTCCCACGGGGTCAGGATTGACATTAGTCGTGTTCTACGTGACCAGGATGTGCCCTGGGTGTTTCCTACGGGGTCAAGATTGACATTAGCCATGTTCCACGGGACCAGGATTTGCTCTGGGCGTTTCCCACGGGGTCAGAATTGACATTAGCCGTGTTCTACGGGACCAGGATTTGCTCTCTCGGCTGTCTGTGAACCGTCGAGGTTTGGAACAGGGACTTTGCTATGGCTCCAAAGTTGATTGTCGTGTCTGAATCCTGCTGGAATTTGGAGGAATGTTGTTGTGGGTCTCCAGGCTGTAGACTTGGCCGTCGAGACTTAGAACTAGGGAATATGCCATGGCTCCGTTTTGCTGACGTCGTATATTCCTGCAGAGACACTGATTTCTCTGCGGGTCGGCGCAAATCGAGATGTTCTTGTCAAGGACGCTGATTTCCTTGAATCGAGGTATTTTCCAAGGACGCTGATCTCCCTGGGGGTTGAGACGAATTGAGGTATTTCTGCAAAGACGCTGATTTCTTTGTGGGTCGATGCGAATCGAGATGCTCTCGTCAAGGATGCTGATTTCCCTGAATCGAGATGTTGAGCCAAGGACACTGATTTCCCAGGAGTTGAGACGAATCGAGGTATTCCTGCAAAGACGTTGATTTCTCTACGGGTCGACGTGAATCGAGATGCTCTCGTCAAGGACGTTGATTTCCCTGAATCGAGATATTGAGCCAAGGACACTAATTTCTCAGGAGTTGAGACGAATCGAGGTATTCCTGCAAAGACGCTAATTTCTCTGCGGGTCGACACGAATCGAGATGCTCTCGTCAAGGGCACTGATTTCCCTGAATCGAGATGTTTCCAAGGACACTGATTTCCTCGGAGTTGAGACGAATCGAGGTATTCCTGCAAAGACGCTGATTTCTCTGCGGGTCGACGCGAATCGAGATGCTCTCGTCAAGGACGCTGATTTCCCTGAATCGAGATGTTGAGCCAAGGACGCTGATTTCCCTGGGTCGAGGTTTTGCCAGGGACACTGATTTCCCTGGGGTTGAGACGAATCGAGGTATTCCTGCAAAGACACTGATTTCTCTGTGGGTCGACGCGAATCGAGCTGCTCTCGTCAAGGACGCTGATTTCCCTGAATCGAGGTTTTGCCAAGGACACTGATTTCCCTGGGGTTGAAACGAATCGAGGTATTCCTGCAAAGACACCGATTTCTCTGCGGGTCGACGCGAATCGCGGTGCTCTCGTCAAGGACGCTGATTTCCCTGAATCGAGGTTTTTCCAAGGAAATTGATTTCCCTGGGGTTGAGACAAATCGAGGTATTCCTGCAAAGACACTGATTTCTCTGTGGGTCGACGTGATTCAAGGTGCTCTCGTCAAGGACGCTGATTTCCCTGAATCGAGGTTTTGCCAAGGACACTGATTTCCCGAGGGTTGAGACGAATCGAGGTATTCCTGCATAGACACTGATTTCTCTGCGGGTCGACGCGAATCGAGATGCTCTCGTCAAGGACGCTGATTTCCCTGAATCGAGGTTTTTTGCCAAGGACGCTGATTTCCCTGGAGGAGGTCATTGGTTGACTCTAGATTGTCTGTGAACCATAGAGTCTTGGAACTAGGACTTTGACATGGCTCCGCTTTGTTGACGTCGCATCTGAATCCTGCTGGACTGAGGAGGAACGCCGTTGTTGTTCTTCTGGGATGCAGATATTGCCGTCAAGATCTGACTCTCCCTTTGACAAGGTCTTGTGGGGAAATGTAGTCCCCTTTTTGTTTATGCCCATGGATTGTATACATGGGTTAGTATGGACTCACTTGTAGGGCAAAAGTTTCATTTCATATGTATTTTTTTGTTTTCTTTCCGCGATGCTCTATCATTTCAGCTTTTATCTCGCGAAAGTCATGATTGCCCAATCATTTCGGCTATTTTTCGCGGAGCCCAATCACTTCGGCTATTTTTTTTTTACTCGCTGCTTTTTATTGCGAGTTGCCCAATCATTTCGGCTATTTTTTTATGCATATCTTTTACTTGCTGATTTTGTTGCAAGTTGCCCCATCATTTCGGCTATTTCATATGCATTTTTTGCTCGATGATTTTTTATCGCGAGTGTGGAACTTGGGATCTGGTGCCAATCTTAGCATCAGCATCGCTACGACTGGAATATTGCCAGGAGCGAATCATCATTTGCCGTTGTCGGTTCGACCAAGGGTGGCTTAGCAGACAGGGTTAGGATCCTGTCGACTAAGGCTTTTGACTTCATGAGCCGTAAAGGTCTCATAAAGTTGTTTCTCCCTACGAGTCGTGAGGATCTCGTAAGTGTATTTTCTCCTTAGAAATCGTGAGGATTTCTAAGTGTATGTTCTCTTGTAAGTCGTAAGGATCTTGCAAGGGTGTTTCTCCTTGTAAATCGAGAGGACTTACAAGGGTCGTTCACCGTATGAGCATATCCCCGGTCGCTGGTAGGACTTTGTTAGGGAAATGTTTATTCGTGCCCGTGGATTGTATACAAGGGTCGGCATTGAACCGCTTGTAGGGAAGCAATGGAGATTATGATGGCTTAAGAACAGGTTCAGATCCCTGTAGCTTAAGGCTTTTGAATCCTATGAGCCGTGGGGGTCTCGAAGGGGAATTCTCCTTATGAGTCGTGAGGATCTCGTAAGTATAATTTCTCCTTAGGAATCGTGAGGATCCCTAAGTGTGTTGCTCCCTTGTGAGTCGTAAGGATCTTACGCAGGCATTTTCTCCTCATAAGGTCGAGAGGACCTTGCAAGTGTCTTTTAACGAGATTGCGCCCTTTCGGGTTTTCACAAAACTCGCCGGTAGCCCTGCTGTTTTTACTCACGAAGCCCTTTCGGGTTTTCATCCATGCCCATTTTGCTTGTGGACCTACCATTTTTTTTAACACCACGTCAGCCTGGGGACGGCGCGGGTTGGTAGTAGTTTAACGACGTTTCAGTCAAGCGTTCATAGGTCCGAGATTTTTCGGGCAACGTACAATTATGCTGCTAGATTTTCTCGAAAGTCTTCGCCTTTTTGTGTCGGAAGTGAATTCCTCGAAGAGAGGACTGAGGGCGATTTCTTCGTCAGAGTTGATTCCAAAGGTGATAACTTGCGATCCCTTGGTGTCGACTATGTGACAGTTGCCAACATCTCTTTTGCGCTCATCTGTCGTGCTTTTCTGTTCCCGACGAGCCTTGCGCTTCACTCGTTGAACGTGTTGTCAGTGGGCAATGTATTCCTGCCACCAGTTTTTAAAGGCTATGCACTCCTCGGTAGGGTGTGCAACCCTCTGATGGTACAAGCAGAAGTTAGGATGTATGTCCGCTTCATCAAGACGTATACTGCCAGAAGAATTTCCTCTGAAAGAGGGAAACTTCATTCCTGTTGACAGGGCCCTAGCAAATCGTTTCCTTACTTTAACCTTGTTTTTGCTGGCGATAGGGATGCTTCGATCCGGTTGGGGTGCCTCGACCTTTTCATTCAGTCGTCGGCGTTTGGCTTTTTCGAATATAGCCAGTTCACGCTCTCGATTGGCTTTGCTTTTCTGACGGGCTTTGTTCAGTAGCAAGTCGATTATCTCGTCAGACGGTTCCAAGGGTTTTGGCTTCGATCCTGCCCCCAGCTCTTTTATGTTGTCTTCTATTGCCGAGTGAGCTTCTTCGTTAGTTAACGCCGAATGAGAGATCATGTGGCAACTTGCCACATAGTCCTCAGATTCATCTGACTAGTCATCCCCATCGTTATTGTCGTTATCTCCGCTCTCAAGGATATTGTTGAGAAATTCTTGGAGTGTGACCGAGGTCCGCGTCTTCTGGTTATATTCCTCCAGCGCGTCAATATGCTTTTGCAGATCCGTGCGTTTGTCATCAAACTGCGTGGGCTTTTTGGTCTTCTTCTTTTTCTTCGAAGACTTTGACGGATGGGCTTGGGTGTTTTGCCCATCTCTATTAACTCCTAATGTTGGGCGTAGTTTCAATATCCCCTCGATGATCTCCGTCTCTAGCGGGCTCTTCCACCTGATCGCCAGACATATTTGAAGATCTTTCAGCGTTCTTTTAGTTTTTTTCGAGAGAACGACTTCCCATGGAGCTTCCTCTATAAAAGAGCATGATGCCCACGACGTATCCATCTTTTTCGGAGCATGTGGTTGTGGCGGGTTCATCTTCCAATTTTCGGACAGCGCGAACTTGCCCTGTTGATACCGGTCTTCAACCCAATTTTTGAAGACGTAGCAATCTTCGATCGGATGGCCCAATACTCGGTGGTAGGGGTAGTAATTAGGATCGTTGACATCGTTCAGTTGTAGTGGGTGTCTCGGCTCCGGTAGAATGATGAGCCCGTTGCGCACTACTAGTTCGAACAGTTCCTTGTTTTATCACGGGAAAATGAGTAAGGATGTCTCAATTTCTTATCGAGGGATTTCCGCTTGTTGCTTTGGCGAACAACCGGTCTCGGGCCACTCGGTTGTTGTTGAGCGTTGGCGATGAAGGTCGCTTTCCCTTTCCCTTTTTCGCTTTGAGGCTCCGACTTCGAAGAGGAAGGTCTATAACCCATCTGGTCCATTTATGCTAGTTTGTCAATCAAGGCCTGGAAAGTGGTCGGCTTGAAAAACATCATGAATTGTGAAATGGTCGTATGAGGGTCGAGAGTACCCATGAACATGCCTACCGCAGGCGCTTCTTCAATGCCCTGCTCGCATTTCGACCACAAATTCCGCCACCGTATCGCATACTGCACCCATGTATCTCCTGGCTTTATCCTGGCATTGATCAATGCTGTGATTGGGGTACGTTCGCTAGCGCTAGCAAAACGTTTGGTGAATAGCAGCTCCATCTTTGCAAACGTCTTAACGGAGTCATTCGGGAGCTCGGAATACCACTCAAATGCCGTCTCTGACAAGCTACTAACGAATTGGCGAAGCAGTAGCTTATCGTCACCTCCGGTGTTGCCGCACAGAGCCCTAAATCGAGCGACATGCTAATGCGGATTTCCAGTCCCCTTATATACGTGGAATTTAGGGATCGTGTATCCCGGCGGGTACTTTATTTGGTCATACCAACCCGGATAGGGTCGTCCAGTTTTAACAATTTGCCCAGCCGCTTCATTCGCTTGATGAACTCGTATCTGCTGAGCGATGTAATCATCCAGGGCGACTTTTGAGATGGTTTCCTCCTTGGCTGCTAACAGAGCCGGCAGAAGGTTTGATGTCTCTCCTCTATCATCTTCAATTATTACTGGAGGGTCTTCGGCTGGAGGGTACGGCTGGATCATCATGCCCACCATATCTTGGAATAGAAGGGACATTTATTTTATATTGGTTGCTTGTTCCGCGACCTCTTTGTCCTTCTTCTCAATCATTCTCCGAAAGAATTCGGCATCAGTTTCCTGCTCACGGCGCTGCTCCGAGGATGTTTCCGGGCTCGCTTTTGGTCCCGTAAGTGCGGCCATAGCCGTTAGCATTTCTTTGAGCTTTGTTGTTGTTGCTCCTGAGCCTTAGTCACTGATCGCGTAAGCGGTCGATGAACTGTGGAGAAACAGCTATCCTCTTTTCCAGATGCCATATAGATGGCGTGCACCACCATGCCCCCAGACTTGGGGCGTTTAGATTCAGTGTTCTTACGATTCGTCGCAGACACCGGGATTTTTTCCAGCTTTCTTCTCTTGTAAGCGATCGAGGTTGAGGGGGCGGTTGCAGTGGGCACCCAAGTAGCTGTCACCTTCTGTGGCTTGACAGGATGATCCTCTTCTCGCTGAACTTTCATCTTTTTCTGTCGGCGGGGATAATCTGGATCAATCACCGAGTCTTGGACTTGACACCAAACCTTCTAAATTTTGGAGGACAGCCACTGAGGGGGCTGCTCCAGCTTCACCTTTTTAATGTTCTCCATAGGTGGAGGAGACTTTTTCAGCACGGCAATTGGCGAATTCCTGCGCACCCTGTTAAGTAGTTCAAAGGTGTTCCCAGTTGGAACAGCAGCATCAACTTCCACCGTTGGAGCTGGCGGAGTTAGTCTAGAAGGAGAGCTGTCCCCAGCTTTCCTCACTCGGCGCCAGTGACGACGTCGAGCATGTCTCGCAGACGGTATTGGTTCAATCACGGGGGTGGCCTCATCATGCCCCCCGTTTTGGTCAAGTTTCGCCGGTATCAGCCTCTTGAAAACTGATGTCCGTTGAGTGGGGATGGCCAACCTATCAAAAGCAGACTTTCACGCAGGAGGAGCAGTTTTGATGACTTCATTTGGGGTGGGAGCCAAAACGGTCAGTCTTGCAAAGACCGACTCCTTAGCAGGGGAAGCCGCTTTGGCGACTTCAGGAGTAGGGATGGCTATCCTCTTCGGGATAACCCCTTCCGGTATCGCGGACATCTTTACAGGCCCATTAGAGCTTCGGTCCAATCTGTTAAAGACTGAGGCGCTTGGTTTGGGCGACCCGTTGAGAGGGGCCGCAGTAGTTGTGAGCCGATCAAAGACCGACTTCTTCTGAGCTTCTTGTGATGGTACAGGGGCGCTGAAGCTCATCGGTGGGAGTATGGTCCCAAAAAATAGCCCAGTGGTGGCCTGAGTTACCTGCTCCACTGTCATCTTGAACAGAGAGGTCGGTTGGAGCCCGTAGGTCACTCCTCCAATAGGGACGTAGTAAGAGTTATTGCCGTCGTTGCAGCTTGTGCAGTTGAAAGCCATTGCTCTTCTGTTTTTTCTGCACGGAGCAAGATACCAAATCTTAGTACTTTAAATCCAAAGGCAACCATGTCAAACCGCGACTTATTCGCGAAACACGACACACGAAGAGTGGAGTGGAAAGAGGAAGAGGTCCCACCGGGCATGCCAGAATTTGTTCCCCTCCGAACACAGAGATGAGACCGCGTAGGTTCGTCTTGCCTGAATTTTGAGGGCAGATGCTATTTGGTGCTATCCGTCCACCTCTCCGAAGATGCCAAGTTGATTTATGGCACCGTATATCGAAGGTTTAGACGGATACGGCCGATGTAGCAGACTTCGTCAGATTCCCTCTCGTTGAGGGGTTTTTGATTGTGGGGACGCTCTTCCCTGCAGACGCAAGCCCCTGCAGTTAATTACACTACCGCATCGCGGTAACCACTTTCTCCTTCTCCAGATGGTCACTTCGTGTCGTGTGTGTTTGTTTTGTTTTTGGTTGCCCGTGGATTGTATACGGAGACTAATTTATATTGTCGCCCGTAGGGCGTGGATTAGTCTAAATCCGTATTTTCTTAGATTTGGGTTTGGGGTTGGGTTTAAGGATACGTTAGTCTCATTTGAGACTAAGATCGACTTAAACGTTGGTTAAGGATGCGTTAGTCTAATTTTAGACTAAGATCAACTTAACATGATCATTTAGATCCAACAAAAGAGCATTTGGGCTCTACTGTTTAGTTTAGGGACTTTGCGGTCCATAATTAGTTTAAGGACATTACGGTCCAAGGTTAAGGACATCATAGTCCATGGGTTTAAGGACCCCACAGTCCAAGGTTAAGGACATCATAGTCCATGGGCTTAAGGACCCCGCAGTCCAAGGTTAAGGACATCATAGTCCATGGGCTTAAGGAACCCACAGTTCAAGGAATGATTGGTAATCGGGACCCGTCACCTCTATGAAGACGTTGAAGGATTACAACAACAAATATCAAAGGAGTGAAGAGATGTACCCTTGAACCAATGTTGATTGGGAAATCTGTAGTCCAATTTGGGACTAAGATTAATTAATTAGATTATGAGCACATGGGCTCAGTTAAATCTGAATTGAGAACTTATGGCCAACTTGGGCTAAGTCCAATTAGGTTTGAAATGTTGGACCTTTGTTGGGACTGTTGAACATTTGTCTGGACTCAGCCACCCATTATTTAGCAGTGCTAAGCATGAGTCTGGGTTCTGACCGTATTTTGTCTTTTATTGAGTGCTGAGCACTTATATACCATATGAGATGATCAATCCTGGAAGACAAGGATGTACTTGAGGCTCAGTCAAAAAGGGGAGTCTTGCCTTTGGAAGATTTAGCCAATTTAGACTAAGACTGGTTTGAAAATAGTGTTAAACACTAGCATATATCTGGCGGTCACATGTTCCCACATGATGCATTTAAAATAGTGTTAAACACTAAGGATGAAATTCTCAAAATAGTGTTAAACATTAGAAAAATAAGACGCTCACGAGAGGACAAGTGAGGCGCCCTAGGATTGGGCCAAGATTCCTTTATTTTATTCTTAGAATATTCAAATAAGTGTTAAACACTTTTTTAGTCTTCATGGCCATCACGTGTGGGCACGTGATGGGTATCCATGCACCGGATATTAAAGAGATTTGCTCGGGGTCACGTGGGGACACGTGAGGGCACCCATGCATTGGATTTTAATCCTTCAGTTCTTTCCATCTTCTCCTTTTTTAAAGAGGTGTTTGTTAGGGGTCACGTGGGGACACGTGAAGGCGCCCAAAGTCTGTTGTGCCTTTATTTTGAGAAGTTTGTTCAAGGGTCACATGGGAGCACGTGGCCCGATCTCATTTATTCTTTTCTGATCATTCAAGGGAGGGTCACGTGTTGCCACGTGATCAGGTTGGATACTGACTTCTTTATGTGCATGGAGAGTTTTAAGTTCCTTGTTTAAGAATTAAATTATTTTGTAGGGTTAAACCCTAATTTTGTTTAGAGAAATTAAATTCCTATGTATATGGAAGAATTAAATTTTTTAAACCCAACTCTCCCTCTAAGTTTTGGACCCGCATAACAGAATCAACCTGATGAGAATTAAATTCTCAACTTATGGGGAGATCTGCTTCTGCAGATCTTCAACCATGAAGAAGAACTAAGTTCTTGTTTTAAGGGTTAAACCTTGTCTCTGTTGGAGGAATTAAATTCCTAGGTACTTTGTGGGAGAATATAATTCTCTGAACTAAGGTCTTCTCTTAGGTTGTAGATCTGCATGGCAGAATCTTCCCGATGAGAATTAAATTCTCAACTTGTGGGGAGATCTGCTTCTGCAAACCTTTAACCAAAGGAAGAACTAAGTTCTTATTCAGAAGAGTTAAACTCTTAGTTAAAGAATTAAATTCTCTTTTTGTTTTGTGGAGCTTATGATCTTTCCTTTTCTCATCTAGGGTTTCTTTTTCAATCTTCTTTTCTCTCTGGAGAATTAAATTCTCTTCTTTTTTTCTCTCTGTTGTTGTTGTCTCTCCTCTTTTTTTTTCTTCTCTTCTCTTCTTGGCTCCTATTTATAGGAGAAAGAAAAGAATCAGTTTGTTTAGTCAATCTTTCGTTGAAAGATTTTGATTGATTTTGTAACCAACATGATCTTTTAGATCACTCGGTGAATTTTATTCACCATTAGATTTTTAATCCAAAAGATATTTTATTTGTTGTTTCTGGCAGATTTTAGGAAAATATTTCCTTGTATAGAATCTTTCTATAAATTGGTGATTTTTAATCCAACGGTGCTCTACTTTACAGAGCGCAATCTTTTTTGTTTGGAAAGATCTAGGGAAATATTTTTCCAATTAATGCTTTTGATTCATTTTAATTAGAATTTAATTCTATTAGTTCAGAGGGATCAGGAACCCATCACGTGTTGGCACATGACCCCTGGTCACGTGTGGGCACGTGATGCCCCATTTGGGGTTTTCCTTCTTTCAGCTCAGATGATTTAAGAGCCTATCACGTGTTGGCACGTGATCCTAATGATCAAGCATTTAATTAGAATTTAATTCTATTATTTCAGAGAGCTTGGGAACCCATCACGTGTTGGCACATGACCCATCAATTAGGCTTTCAGGCGCGGATATACTCTGATCATAAAAGGTCACGTGTCTGCACGTGAGGCCCGGTCACGTGTTGGCACGTGATCCCACCAATTAGGCTTTCAGGCGCAGGTAGAATTTTGCTCATAAAAGGTCACGTGTCTGCATGTGAGGCCTGGTCACATGTGAGCACGTGATGCCTGCTTTTTTGAGGATTCTCCTCCTTTTTCGCAAGGGAACAAGTAGCTCTTGGCCGAAAATTTTGGCGGGAACATGTAGTCTTGAGGAAAAAGTAAGAAAGCGAGGTGAAGTCTTCGCGGCGTTGGGGTAGCGTCGGAAATGGCTCCGGTCTTCAACGGAATGAAATTGGATCGCTAACTCCACTTGACTAGTCTTAAGCTCTTTCTTGAGCTTAGGAATTTAGAGATTTTTTGAGAAATTTTTCGAATAGGTGAGAGAAGGGGGTGGGATGGTATTTATAGTGTAGAAATGAAGGCGTGTGAATTAAAAAATATTTAAAATTGTGTTCATGGGGAATTGAAGAGTCTCTGGTTAAATTCAGAGAAATCAAACAATAAAGTGGAGTAGATGGGAGTTGAAGAGGTGCACGGGTAAAGCACGGATGCATTTGGGGGCATTAAGACCGCCGGTAGTGGCCAAAGCAAGAAAATGGGCAGTTGGATGGATGCCACCTGTCTCGAATTTCGTGTCGTGTGCTTTAATCTATGTTAACTCCTCATTTATCCCGTTTGATTTTTCTGAAACTTTTCGATTCTCCATGAATTACACGTGGAACTCTTGGACTTCCGAAAATTTAAAAAGAAAAAATAATAAAAAATAATTGGAACTGATGGGATTCGAACACGCAGGCTAAAAAAACAGCAGTGGAGAGTCTTAACCAGTGAGCTACAAGTTGTTTCTTGCATTTATTGAACAAAATTAACTTATAACTCCTAGTCAGGCAGTATAACACCCTGGTACATTTATACAGTATAACTTGGTATTTTAAGTTTTACTTATAATTCTTTTGATTATTTATTTGGGTTGCGAGTTATTCGAATAGTAGTAGTCGTTATCCGGCTCGAACCGTATGTTTAGAACCTTATATGGTGCAAGGCTATATCTAATATTTACTAGTACAGTGTATCTACGTGAATCTATATATCTACATTATATATGTTTAAATCTTAATATATCTATTTAGAGCCACAAGTTATGTATAAATGATATTTTTGCTAACTGACATTTCATGGTATATCACCTCATATCTTAATTCGCTCTTATCTATCATGTGTAAATCCTAAAATATAAGATAACAAGATATTTATTAATCTTTATATATATTTAGTTAAATCTTATTTGGGGGTATATGTATTTAACATTAGATTATCACATTATGGTTTAAGATTTTACGTACAGGTATTATTCTTAAAAAATATAATTTTTAGATAGATTCGGGTAAAAGTTTGGTAGCATTTGTTATTATCTAGTTACCCAAATATTATATATATATAACTATTATATTTTATTATTAATAAAACTCTCTCTCCCCCCGTCTCGTTCTCTTTCTCTCTCCTCTCTCGTTCTCACCTGAGCCCTTCACCTCGTCGTCGTCCCCTCCTTATCGTCGTCACCATCCCATCATCTCCTCTTCTTCCTCGTCTCCACCTCCTCCCTTTCCCGTGACCTCATCGGAGCTCTATCCCCGACCACCACAACCTAGAACTCACTCCGTTCTCTTTTTCTGTCACTAACGCCTGAACCCAATCGCCGTCGTCACCATCCCAATCATCTCCTCCTCCTTCACGCCAACACCAGAGCACCACCCACACCATCACCGCCGGAAACATCTTCTTCTTCTTCTTTTGTTCTCTGTCGTGCTTCTCTGGAGCCGACCGCCGTCGCCACCCTAGTTTCCCGCCGATGAACATGACCCATACTCCATTTCCAGTCGACACCTCCTCAAACCCAGACCCCCTTCATCTCTTTCTCTCTCTTTTCTTCTTCTCAAAGTTCGAAACCCGATTTCATCTCGTCGCCGGCGAACCCCGACTCATCGCCGTCGCCTTCGACCCAAGTATCATCCTCTGGGAATTCCATAGAGCACCAGCGAGTACCTTAGAGCATTACACAGTCGTTTGTAGCCAAGGTCATGTATACGTCGTGATTTTGAACGTCGCCGTTGTTCGGAAAATCCGTATTTCGTCGTGAGTATATTAATCGAGGCATGTTCCTAAACTTGCAACATGCTATTTTATCTATACCAATTTTTATACAATTATTTAAAGTGTACGCATTATATTGTTTAGCAAGTAATATCATTTTACAATATTATAGCATTAATCTGTATTTTACCAGTAACATGTTTATCTTGTTGCATGCTAGTTCGTTATAGTTTCAATATAATTCCATTATAATTCGTGATCCTTAACCTATATAACAGTATGTTTAGTTGCATATGTAAATATTACTACACACAGGTTTATATATATAAATTAGTTAATTAATTAATTTTACATTTTAAATAATGTGTCTTAGTTATTTCTACAGTATTTAGATAACCGGTTACTGTTTCCGTCAAGTATTTATCCTATTAACATACTGCTTGGTTTGTTCACGATACATTACTAGACTTGTTACTTGGTTTATTACTAATTCCGACAATCCTGACTTGTTGTCTTGATGGACGTGACTTGTTGTCTAATTAGACAAGACCTGTACCTGCTTGATCCTATGTTGGCATTAGGTAGATATCGTTAATACCTGACTTGAACATGAAACCTGGGGGAAAAGGGGAAATCAATAATGAAACCTGACGTGTAACTCAACAGTTCGATGCTTTCTAGAGACTGATCAGTCGATACGGGTTTCCGGCCCCGGAATGATGATGCTGACATCATTCGTCTGTACATGATACCCTGTTTTTACTGCTTACCGGCACATCTTGGATTCATCCCGGAGGGTCTTGACCGTGGTCCTGGGCATGCACGGGATACTATTGAGTTATATCGATGATTCTATTAACTGATTTTAAATACTTGTAGAATAGATAACCTAGAAACACAGACTTTAGGATACACGTGAATACTTATAGCTCACTGTTTTTACACATGTGATTATTATTTACACTCATGTTTTCTTCATCGCGTCTTATTCTGATTATTACTATTAATTTGATATTTATGACGCACTGACGTCTGGGTTTTGCATGGCCCAGTTCCTTTGACCTTGTCGTAGGAAGATCGATAGTATTTTGACAAGCAAGCTAAGCAGAAGCTTGATGATTGGTTTTGAGATGTTTAGTTTATTTTTATTTCTGTAGTTTAAGTTTATCGTTGTGATTCCATAGGCACGTGCGTTGGATTTTATTTCCTTATTGGATCTTTATTCGCTTCCGCTATACATTTCTTGATTGTTATCTATTGTGGCAGATAGACATGTGTTAGATTTTATTTTTCTGTTCTTGATTTCTGATTGACAGCCGTAATGTGACTATGGAAGGATTTTTCCTCGCCATAGGTAGTATGGTTGGTTTTGTCACATACCGTATTTACTTTTTTTAGGAAGCGAGGCGTGACAAGGTTCTGTTGGTATTAGAGACATAGGATTTAGGATGAGTCGGGTTTGGTTCTTTTGTAGTTGGGTATTTGACCCAATACACTAACCAGAAAATCCGGAATTATGAACATATCCTGCCACTCTACCATCTTGCCAGTCTTGATTCTATAGGTTATTAACTTCTTATTTATTGAATCATGTTACGTTGCTAATCCCTTTCTGTGTTCTTGGCTTTAGCATCATGGAAGATAGAGATTTACGGATATACCAGAGGCACGTTGACGCTGTCGCATTACTTGGAGTTGTACGTGGTATGTTGGAAAACCAGAAGTGTCAAACTGAGCTGAATCAGCGGCAAGCCGAAGCTTTTCAAGAGGGTCTGAGGACAGTCCAGCGGACTGTTGTCACAACAGCTGAGAGGGTAGCAACTCCCAGACCAACACAGCATGAGGGCACCGTAGCAGACTTCAGGAAGCTCGGTTCGTCCATATTTACAGGATTAAAAAAGCCATTGTCGGCACAGTAGTGGCTAGTTGATAAAGAGAACCT
Source organism: Agapanthus africanus (assembly GCA_030015575.1). Taxonomy (NCBI): domain Eukaryota; kingdom Viridiplantae; phylum Streptophyta; class Magnoliopsida; order Asparagales; family Amaryllidaceae; genus Agapanthus; species Agapanthus africanus. The sequence goes on from JASDDO010000024.1 coordinate 175,008,545, forward strand.
GCTTGTTGTTAGTTATATGTATGCCCTAGAGGCCATTACTGTACATACGATATATATTGTAGTGGATGCTTGGACATATATAGGGAGGACTTTCTTGCTCGACATGATAGTATGCTATCTGGTTATACTTTATCTTAACATGTACGAAGATTGTCTCTATATTACATGTTGATAAAGCCCTTAGGATATGTACTCGACTACTGGGACTATGATGAGATCATACTAGTGGGGCCACGGTAGTCAACGAGTACATCCTATAACTGTTCCTAGTCGAGGGTGTATCGAGACAGGGCATCGATGCACCAGAGTAGACTAGCGTATACGCATCTTGACCCATATGATGGGCGATGGATGATCCCATATCCATCGGTGTTTGACATCAAGGATGGTGTACGGGTGCTCAGTGGAGACTGGGTACACTGGACGGACTCGCCGAGAACTCCCAGATGGTATTATACCATACGTCAGATGGCAATTCTCCGGTGACACTGGTACAGAGTAGTCTGTTGACCCGAGATCGTCATAAAGTCTTGTGTGGTTCCCACTGTGCTTTGATTTCCATCATACCACATCCAAGAGGGCGTGCAAAAAGGTGGCTTTTGGGTACAGTCCCGAATCACATGGAGGCAATGAGCGATAGGAGGGGATTCGTCTCTCACGGTATAGGGAGTTGATGTTGTGCTGTGTTCGATTGGCTATAACCGGAAATCCCTGGCCAGGGTTGCTGAGATTTACTGGTAAGTGTTATCAGTAGTTTCTCGAACTGTTATAGACCTCATATCGACACGACTTATCGAGCTACTGGGGTCTGACGTTTACCACCCCTAGGCGAGATATGCGACATATCAGACGACGAGACCGGACTGTACGGGAGTGTTACTGTTTGGATTCACAGGAGAAGTTACAGGCTTGCTTGTTGATCTTCTGAGCGCTCAATACCTGGGTAGCTGTTACGTTTAGCTGACCGCTTGCAGCTTGTGGGTGTTTGATATGATCATCACCTACTGCCGGCGTATTGACGATTCTTTAGAGTCCTACACAGAGGTTTCTTGACTCAGGCAAAACGAAGTAGGGGCACATATGTGATATGTGCGGGACCGAGGATAATGCGATATGTGATACCGTATTATATTCTCGCGATATATGATATCAGCCGGGTCATCGGATCAAGTGTTGATTCGATGAATCGGTACGGATAAATATTAGCCGGTTATATGCGATATAGCCGGATTGTCGGATCAAGTGTTGATTCGATAATTTAATGTATAATAATATATATGATATATTAAATTGCATTAACTAATATTTGCTCACTATAAGATTCTTTTTCTCACTCGGGTAATACATTGATATATATGCGATATATGTTAATTGTATTATTTTATTTTGTTACAATAAATATTGTATATGTGATATATAATATTGTAACATATTATAATTATTAATGCAACATGATTAGAGGAGTTTAAACATGATTAGGGTTTGGATTAGGGTTAAACCTTCTAGTTGATTCTAGAAGCTTTTACTTTGTCATGATAAAGATATTTGTGTTGATCTTTATCCATGACTCACACTTAACCCAACCCAAACCCTAACCCTAGTAAACTCTCTACAATGGTTAAGTGAACCATAGTTGCATAAATGATTATGATAACATTTTTTCTATTCATCACAAATGATTTATCATCTTCTTCCTCCTTCATTCTTCCATGGAAAAGCTTGCTTGTTTTTTCAAAGGTGATGAATAAATATGAGAAAAAGATAAATAAATAGAGCAAAATTCCTACTTCATCATCCTCATCTTCCCTTGCCATTTAGATGAGGGTGTTCACATCATTTCATGAGTGTTAGCTTGTGTTAAAGAAACTTCGAGGTAGATCATCTTAGTATCGAAGATCGGAAGCAAAGGTTGCGTCTTTCTCTTCGTGGAACCTCTCGAGAGTCCGGATCCCGATGATCGCAGCGAAGGGACCACAACACGGAGCATATGAAGTGAAGGACTGGATCTACAAAGGTTGTAATCCCTCTCACTTAGTGTTAAAATGTTTAGCATGCAAGTTATCGCCTAATCTCTAGTTTAAAGTTCCGTATTCGGGTAGTTCGGCACGGCTAAATTTTTAATCGGGCATGGTTGATGCCTCGTAGACCCTTGTGCGCATGCCTAGCAACCCTACACTTGTTGCCGCGCAGATTGCAGATGAGAAAAGGGTGGATGTAGTACGCATCCAATTAGTAGATTACTCTCACGAGTGGTGGCTTGTCGAGGAGACCCGTTTGACCAAGCCGATCAACTGGGCGACTTTTTTGCAAGGTTTCCCGGAGAAGTTCTTTCCGTAATCTGCTCAGGAGGAAATGGAAGAGAAGTTCATTAGCTTGAAGCAGAATAGCGGATCCGTTGATACTTATGCGGCTGAATGACCCGACTCAGTCATTTTGCGGGACCCTTGGTTGACAATAAGGTAGATAGGGCAAGGCGGTTTATGCGTAGCCTGGATGTGGAGATTCAGAAACACATCATATCGTCAGAATTGACAACATTCTCCTAAGTTCTCAAGGCGGCTAGGGAACAACAGAGTTTATCGGTGAAGGTAAAGGGTAATCTACAGCAAAATATTGTAGTGTGGATGACTGCATGTACACCAACCAGAGCACCTGTACGTAGAGGCATTCCGGTAAACAAACGAGAGACGGTACCTATGAAGAAGCTTTTTGTATCAGAACAGAAAAAGGCTGCAATTTATTACTTCTGTAGTCTACCCGGTCACACGCAGAGAGAGTGCCGAAAGAGGCTCGGACTTTGCTTAGTTTGTGGATCAGCTGACCATACCATTAGTATGTGTCCTTCGAAGCTATGTTTGAGAGACCGTGTTCAAAAACCACCGCAGGAGCAGACTTATGTGCAGAAGCAGATTACTCAGAGGCCTAATCAAGGATGGGCCTTCACCTTGACGGCCGAGAAGGCCAAGGCTTCATACGATATTGTTTCAAGTATCCTACTTGTTTATAATTTTCCCACATTGGTATTATTCGATTTAAGTGCATCCCATTGCTTTATGTTGTCCAAGTTTATTAGTGCACACTCTGTCCCACACACGGCTCTATCTAGTTCTTGGGACATACACACTGGAAATGGGTGAATTATATCTAGTAGTGAGTGCAAGGGTTGCTCGATTGTTATTTGTGGACGGAAGTTATTCACAGATTTCTTGGTGATTGATACTGGCAGCTGCGATATGGTCTTGGGAATGGATTTTCTTGGCATTTTCCATGCTCACATTGATTGCAGGGCGAAGAAGGTGATTTTCCAAATTCCCGAACATCTGGAGTTCGTATTCTTGGGAGGTAGCAGATCTGTCAGGCCAGTCAAAATTAAGGCAAGGCCAACAAGTGCCTCTTTTTCGTCGATGGAAGTAAACAAAGAAGAAGCGCCGGCAGTGGTTCGGGATTTCATGGAAGTGTTCGAGGACATCTCGGGTTTACCGCCAAAACAAGATATGGAGTTCGCGATTGATCTTATTCCAGGAGCGGCGCTAATTTCAAAGGCCTGTTATCCGATGGCACCGATGGGACTGGAAAAGGTAAAGAAACAAGTTACCGAATTACTAGAGAAGGGCTGGATTCGCAGCAGTGGTTCACCATGGGGAGCTTCAGTTCTTCTAGTCAAGAAGAAAGATGGCACGCGGAGGATGTGCATCGATTATCGAGAGTTAAATCGGGTAACTATTAAGAATAAGTACCCAATCCCTCACATCGGTGAACTATTCGATCAACTCAGTTGCACGAGAGTATTCTCGAACTTGGATTTACGATCAGGTTATCATCAAGTTCGGGTGAAAGAAGGAAACATTTGCAAGACGGCGTTTCGAACTCGATATGGGCATTATGATTTAGTGATGCCATTTGGAGTTACTAACGCACCAGCAATATTTATGGACTTGATGAACCGAATCTTCTCACCATATCTGGATCAGTTCATAGTGGTATTTATTGATGATATTCTAGTCTATTCAAGGAGCAAAGAAGAGCATGAAGAACACTTGAGAACCGCACTGTAGACGTTGAGACAAGAAAAGTTATATATTAAGATGAGCAAGTGCGAGTTTTGGCTCGAAGAAGTGAAGTTCTTGGGTTATGTTGTATCCGGAAATGGAATTGCAGTTGACCTCGAAAAAATTGCAGTTGTTCATGATTGGCCAATTCCAAAGAATATGGGGGAGATCAGAAGTTTCCTTAGGCTTGTTGGATATTATAGAAGGTTTGTGGAGGATAGCAGAACCATTGACCAAGCTAACACGTAAGGAGGTACTGTTCGTGTGGACTGAGGAGTGTGCGTCTTTTTTTGAAGTGCTGAAGCAAAGATTGACAACCGCTTCTATTATGACAGTACCAGATGGTTCTGAAGGACTAGTTATTCACAGTGATCCATCGGGGAAGGTTTGGGATGTATTCTGATACAGTATGGGAAGGTTATAGTGTATGCGTCGAGGCAATTGAAGACTCGTGAGAAGAACTATCCAACTCCCGACTTGGAGCTAGCAGCAGTGATTTTTGTGCTGAAATTTTAGAGACACTACTTATTGAGCAAAAGAGTTGAAGTGTTTACCGATCACAAGAGCCTAAAATACGTGTTCACATATAAAGAGCTCAACATGAGGCAGCGGAGATGGTTATAGCTGATGGCTGACTACGATCTTGATCTAAAGTATCATCCGGAAAACGTTAATGTAGTGCCGGATGCTTTAAGTCGGTTGCCAGCGATATGGATGTTGACTGCATAGAGGGAGATTATAGCTGACCTACAAAGGTTCAAATTGGAGATCGTACTACCAGATTATTCAGGACAGTTGATGCAGTTGCAAGTACTGTTATCCTTGATCGATAGTATTTAGGCAGCACGGTCGCACGATTCTAGATTACAGAAATTTCGAGGATAAGTGGAAGCAAGATTTCGAACAGATTTGTTGATTCATGAAGATGGTTCGTCATGATATGGAATCCGTTTATGTGTGACTAAAGGAGATGTTCGTGAAGAAGTCATGAAGGAGGCTCATAATTCTGCATTTTCAGTGCATTCAGAAGGAACGAAGATGTATAGAGATTTGCGACAATATTTTTAGTGGAAATCATGAAAAGAGAGATTGCTCGCTACGTATCGAGATGCTTGGTATGTTAGAAAGTCAAGGCCGAATATCAAAGGGTAGCTGGTTTATTGGAACCATTTCCGATTCCTCAATAGAAGTGAGAATATATAACCATGGATTTCGTGACAGCTTTACCACGAAGTCTAAAGGGCAATAACGCAGTTTGGGTGATTATCGATCGATTGACCAAGGCAACACATTTCATACCCTTTCGAGTTGGTCAGTCGACGGAGGCTTTGGCAGAGCAGTACATGCAGGAGATTGTGAGATTGCATAGAGTACTAGTTAGTATCGTTTCTGATCGTGACACTTAGTTTTTATCACACTTTTGGAGAAGTCTACAAAAAAATTTAGGAACTCGCTGGAAATTTAGTATGGCCTACCATCCTCAGCCAGATGGACAGTCCGAGAGAACGATTCAAACTCTTGAAAATATAATGAGAGCTTGCATGTTAGATTTCAAGGGTTCGTGGGAGGTTCATTTGCATTTAGTGGAGTTTCCATACAATAACAGTTTTCAGGCGACTATATAGATGACTCCATTTGAAGTATTGTACGGTTGTAAGTGTCGCTCGCTTGTTTGTTGGGACGTTATTGGAGAAAGAAGATTGTTGGAACCGGAACTCTTTGAGCAAACTGTGGAGAAAGTTAACTTGATTCGTGATTATATGAAGGTGGCATAAGATCGACAGAAAAATTGGGATAATACTGGAAGAAGGCCTTTGGAGTTTGCTGTAGATGATCTTGTGTTCTTAAAGATATCACTGATTATGGGTGTAATCCGATTTGGTAGTCGATGCAAGCTTAGTCCTCGATTCATGAGGCCTTTCGATATCATCGAGTATGTTGGAGAGGTAGCTTATCGATTGGCTTTACCAGCATTATTGGTGGGTGTTCATGACTTGTTTCATGTATCTCAACTCCGTAAGTATGTTCGAGATGAGACGCGCATTCTTGATCACTCGGAACTGACAGTAAGAGAAGATTTAACCTATTTAAAACGACCAATGGCTATTGTGGATCGATGAGAAAAGGTTCTCAAGAATAAATTAATCCCTCTAGTATTCATTTCGTGGGGAAATCGTTCACATGGAGAATCTACTTGGGAACGTGAAAACGAGATTCGACAAAAGTTTCCACATCTTTTTCCTTAGATTCGTATCTTCTTGTCTTTTCCTGTTCAGTGAATTTCGAGGACAAAATTGTTTTGTAGCTGGGTATAATATAACAAACAAGTACGTTTATACAGTATAACTTGGTATTTTAAGTTTTATTTATAATTCTTTTGTTTATTTATTTGGGTTGTGAGTGATTCGAATTGTAGTAGTCGTTATCCGGCCCGACCCGCATGTTTAGAACCCTATATGGTACAAGATTATATCTAATATTTACTACTACAGTGTATCTATGTGAATCTAGTACTATATGTATATTATATATGTTTAAATCTTAATATATCTATTTAGAGCCACAAGTTATGTATAAATGATATTTTTGCTAACTGGCATTGCATGATATATCACCTCATATCTTATTTCGGTCTTATCTATCATGTGCAAATCCTAAAATATAAGATAACAAAATATTTATTAATCTTTATATATATTTATTTAAATCTTATTTGGAGGTATATATATTTTACATTATATTATCATATTATGGTTTAAGATTTTACGTACAGGTATTATTCTCAAAAAATATATTTTTTAGAAAGATTCGAGTAAAAGTTTAGTAGCATTTATTATTATCCAGTTACCCTAATATTATATATATACTATATTATATATATATATATATATATATATATATATTAATATAACTATTATATTTTATTATTACTAAAACTCTCTCCCCCCATGTCTCGTTCTCTTTCTCTTTCCTCCCTTGTTCTCACCCGAGCCCTTCACCTCGTCGCCGTCCCCTCATCGTCATCGTCACCACTCCGTCATTTCCTCTTCTTCCTCGTCGCCACCTCCTCCCTTTCTCATGATCTCACCGGAGATCCAACCCCGACCACCACAACTCAGAACTCACTCCATTCTCTTTTTCTGTCGCCGACACCTGAACCCAATCGCCGTCGTCACCATCCCAGTCATCTCCTCCTCCTTCATGCCAGCACCAGAGCACCACCCACACCATCACCGCCAGCAACATCTTCTTCTTCTTCTTCTTCTTCTGTTCTCTGTCATGCTTCGCCAGAGCCGACCACCGTGGCCACCCTAGCTCCCCGCCGATGAACACGACCCAAACCCTATCTCCAGTCGACACCTCCTCAAACCCAGACCCCCTTCATTTCTTTCTCTCTCTTTTCTTCTTTTCCAAGTTTGAAACCCGATTTCATCTCGTCGCCGGCAAACCCCGACTCGTTGTCGTCGCTTTCAACCCAAGTACCAGCCTCTAGGAATTCCACAGAGCACCAGCGAGTACCTTAGAGCATTACGAAATCGTTTGTGGCCAAGTTCGTGTATATGTCGGGATTTCGAACATCGCCATCGTTCGGAAAATCCGTATTTCGTCATGAGTATATCAATCGATGCAAGTTCCTAACCTTGCAACATGCGATTTTACGTATACCAAATTTTATATAATTATTTAAAGTGTACGCATTATATTGTTTAGCATGTAATATCATTTTACAATATTATAGTATTAATTCTTATTTTACCAATAACAAGTTTATCTGGTTGCATGCTAGTTCGTTATAGTTTCAATATAATTCCATTGTAATTCGTGATCCTTTACCTATATGACAGTATGTTTAGTTGCAGATGTAAATATTACTACACACAAATTTATGTACATAAATTAGTTAATTAATTAATTTTACATTTTAAATAATATACCTTAGTTTTTGTTACAATATTTAGATAACTGGTTACTGTTTTCCATCAAGTATTTATCTTGTTAACATACTGTTTGACATGTTCACGAATTACAATGGAAAAACCTAGAAGCGAGATCTACTACTACTGCTCTCCCCATCGCAATCCATGGCTTGATAGCGAGAAATCTCTCTCAGTTCTCTGACTCAACCACTTTCCTTCGTCTTCCTCACTCCTCTCCATTCTCAGACAATTTCGTATTTGGGTTTCTGCAATTAGAAACCAATTGAGTTACTTTCCGTCAAGGTATAAATTTTATTGATATTTTTTTTGCATGATTTAGGGATTTTTTCTTACGATACATTTTTCAATCATGTTAATTGCTTGAATGAACCTAATATTTTTCTTAATTATGTCATAGGAATGGAAAGCGATCTTGACTTTGCTTATGATTCGCAATCACAATTAGTGTTGGATTAATAGATGATTTCGACAATATTAACTTATTGGAACACAATAAGAATGATGACCTTGAAAATATGGAGGTGTTAGTAGACGCTCGTGCTCGTGCTGCAAACTAGCGGTCAATGCGGAATACAAAACGAAAATTTTCAAAACAAGAGTATGAACTACTATGACCTAGAATTGAATCCAAACACTAAACAAGCAAGGTAGAAGGAGTTAGACTACTTGGTTAGGTGTTAGGTACCTTTGTGGTCGTGTCCTTCATTTTCTTTCCACTTCTTAAGCTCCTAAGTTGAAAGTATGTCTTAGCACCACTACTAGGTTTATACAAGCATAAAATATGAAATTTTAAAAAATCTAGAGTACTAAGTTATACTAAACAAGAATCGAACTAGAGAATTTGGGTTTTTGAGTAAAGCAAACAAGTTCTACACTAAATGAAGAGGGTTCACAACCTTTGTAGAATGGTCCTTCACTTCTAAAGCTCCAAGTAATAGTCCCTAGAACTCTTTCTTGACTCCACTTGAAGAAAGGAACGAGCTTTGCTTGTAGTCTTCGATACCGAAGATGATCCATCTTGAAGTCTCTCTCACTCAAGCTCACTCTTCACTAATTAAAGTATTAGTGAAGCAAACAACCTAAACTAATGGGCTAGATTAGTGTAGGTTGATGAAGTAGGAGATTTGCTCACTAGAAATATATTTCTCTTTTCTTTTCTTCAACTCAAGAAAACCCTAGAGAGGAGAAGAGGAAGGAGATGAACTTGGATGAGTTATGAGGTGGAATGAACCATGTCACTCATGAGATAAGAATAATATAGAGATGATTAAAATATCTAAGAATAAAACAAGAACTAGAGATGAGTCATCGCTTCTCAATACTTCTCCAAGCATCCAAAGCCATGACTCACTCCTTTTCTTGTCTCGTCTTAAAAAATATATATCATTTCTATTTTCTTTTTCTTATGTGTGATTCTCATACATCCTAGTTCTATATATTATCAACCATGATACAATAATAAATATATATACATATATATCACATATATATATAAATATATATCAAGAGAATAAAATCTTTAGTGAGCTAATATTAGTTAATATATATATATATATATATCAAATATATAAATATATATCAAATTATTAAATCAACACTTGATTCAATAATCCGGTTATATCATATATAACCGACTAATATCATATGTATATGTATATCAAAGTATTAAATCAACACTTGATTCAATTATCCGGTTATATCACATATAACCGGCTAATATTCAATATTAGATATTAAATCAACCTTGATCCAATAATCCGGTTATATCATATATAACCGGCCAATATCAAATATATATACATAAATCAAATCATTGAATCAACACTTGATTCAATAATCCGATTATATCATATATAACTTAACTGATATCAAATATCGCTAGATTAGAATACGGTATCACATACTCGTATTTAATCAAGCTTCCGCACATATCTCCATATGTGCCCTACTTCGTTTCGCTTGAGCTAGGAAACCTCTGTGTGGGACTCTAAAGACTCGTTAATACGTCAGCAGTAGGTAATGATCACATCAGATACCCACAAGCCGTCAGCGGTACTAGCTGGACGTAACGGCTACCCAGGTATTGAACAAATACAAGATCAACAAGCAAACTTGTCCAAACTCCCATAAAGGTTATAAGCAACACTTACCATACAGTCCGGTCTTTTCGTCTGATATGTCGCATATCGAGTCTGGGGGTGGAATCGTCAGACCCACTTGATAAGTCATGCCGATGTGTGGCCTATAACCTTTCGAGAAACTACTGATAACACTTACCAGCAAATCTCATCATCCCTGGCTAGGGACTTATTGTTATAACCAATCGAGTATAGCGCAAAATCAACTGCCAATACCGGGAGGGACGAAACCCTCCTATCGCTCACTGCCTCCATGTGACTCGGGACTGTACCCAAAATCCACCAGTTTGCAAGATTCCTTTGAGCCGTTGTCACGCCCCGCTTCCCGGTGTACGGTAAGGAGACGTGACTGGCCTGTTACGCATTTACTCAGAAGCAAATACACTAAGCGTAAATAAGCAATATGATAAAGTACACAAGAAAAATGACAAGAGATATAATTGAACATCGACTTTTATTGATTAAACATTCTTTACAATACAACTGGAAAGTAAAATACAATACTGGAAAGAGATGCCTAAACAATGGCATGTACTGAAAGTAAAAGTGGGTACAAGTGAAGCCTAGTGGTCGTGCTGCTCAGTGGTCTGCTACAATTGCTCCTGGCTGGTCTCGAACTCCTCTGAGTTGGGTCCTCCTGACAACATTCCAAAGAAATAAGAGAAATAGGAATGTCGTCAGCGAACAATCGCTCGGTAAATCCCAAAGAGATAGAAATAGAATAGACAGATAAGAGGATGTAACTGGTATAATGTTTGATTGTTATGTTAACACAGTTGTTTGTAGCCTGGTACATATTCATACCAAAATATTGCATTTAATACGGCCCATTCTTCTGCTCATTTGTTTATAGGCTGGCGCTTTTGATCCGTGTTTGCTACATATTTACAGGTTACAGGTTCCTATTCCAAAATAACGCAAATCATACAAAATCTCCACAGTTATGCCAAAATCCAGAACATTTGTTGCCAACAGATAAAAGCTAGGTTCCGGTCATCCGTATTCGTCATGTGCCGCTTACCAGTTCATGAGACGAGGCAAATGACAGTGGTCATTCGTGTCTCGGACAAGCACAGAGCATGAGAGGAGCAGCACAAGATTCAATGGGTGCGCGGAACTCGAGGGAGATAAGGTCAAAAGAATTATTTTTGAAGCCATTTTGTACTGTTGCAGATCTGAAGAAATTGTGGAAGCAATTTGCAATTTGGAACATGTAGAACAACTGAACAAAGCAACAAAAGAAACCCCAGAAAAAATGACAAACCAATCCCTCAAACCCACCACGGAACCGTGGCCAATTGGCCACTTATGCGGCGGTTTCGCGGCCGAGTTGACTCAGTGTCAACTCGGATTTTTGGGGTAGTTTGGTAACTTTGTATGGGCTGATAATCTTGCTCTAGGGTTTCAGCACTCAGCCTATAAATAACCCGATTTTGTGCCAAGCTAAGGATACTTTTTTTTGTTAGGATTTAGTTTAGTTCTAGTTAGCTTCTTCTTCTTCTTCATGTCTTCCTCCATTAAAATATAGTGAGAATATTGAGTGGATGATGAAATGAAGATGAGGGTTTTTTATTTTGTATCTTTTAATTCTTGCATTGTATTTTAATTTCTAGTGTAACTTTATTATTGTTGTTAAGTAGTTATTGTTATTTATTTGCTTGTTTTATTTTCCTTCTCTTCTTATCTGTATTATTTCCAAGCGATGATACTCAACGGAGTTCCTTGCTTAGGTGAAGACCCAAGTAGTTAGCTTGCACATTTGTAAAATCGTATTTTCCTTTTTCTTCTTTTCTTCCTTCTTATTTTGTTTTTATTTTCTTTTATAATGTGTGAATAATTTCCACACTTGTTAAGGCTAAGGAAGATGGTATGAGAGACGGAAAAATCCCTTATCTCTTTGCCAAACATCTTGAAACGAATCTCGACCAAACAAATGCAACCCCCTCACTTAGGCGCGCTATACGTGACATATAGCCGCAACCTAAGTCGAGAAGCCCTTTAAGCGCACTACAACGTGACATGTAGTTATGAATTAATTGGATACATGGTTGCGGGTGTTTGGCCGAGGGTTGGAAATAAGCGCATTTAGTGGACAGACAAGGGGCACTAGGAATGGATTTAGCATTGGAAAGCTTGCTTAAACTCGCAAATCTCATTCCTATGTCCTCCTAATCCCCGCTACTTTGGATTATCCCAACATCGTTTTAAGAATGGCAAAAGACAAGTACAAGACTAATCTTAACTCTACTAACCAACCTTAACCTTAACAAGTTTACTTGAACATAAAATACGAACACTTAGGATAGAATTGAACATACACATCTACATTCTTCATTGACTCGTCTAAAACACGAACGGACATACTACCATCTCCCTACGGACGACCCGTGCTCAACCGGCTAGCTGCAAAGCGACACCGTCCTTGATCGCGATTAAACTTTAGAACTTCAAAAACACGACACGCCAAAAGCGTGCGATCAAATGGCGTTGTTGTCGGGGAGACGGTAACGTATTCTTTCTTGTTATTTGGGTTAATTTTTTTTGTATATATATATAAATAATAATAAATATAAGAAAAACCATTTTGTTATTTTTGATAATTTTTGTGTGCAAGTGTGCAAGTTATCTGGAGCAAGTACAGTATTCAAATCAAGAGATAGGGGTTTTTATTCTATCTTACAGAGAAAGAGGAGTGCAGGGACCAAAGTTTCAGACCCCAAGTCCACATTTTGACCGCGGAACCGCGGTCAAAGCTTGGGTTGTGCGGCGGTTCCGCAGTTATTTGTGGGTTCTTGACCCCAATTTTTTTCCACCCCTTCTCTTCCCTCTATTCTTCTCTGTGAATTCCACTAAACTGTATTTTCTGCAGGTTTTTTTGCACAGATTGCGCCGCCGCCAAATAATTTTTTTATTGTTTTAGATTTTGTTTGTTTATACGCTTTGCATATACTAATACGGACGTTAAGAGGCTTAAACACCAATTAAGATTGGGTAGGGATTTCATCACCCTTCCTAAGACCCCACAAACCACAAAAAGCATACGCATTACCTGGAATTAATAAAAAATATCTAGACCAAACCTATAAGGACTTGTCGCGCTCATTTAGGACAAGTGAAGGTTGCGAGGAATCGGTCGTTTCTCTAAACTTGACTTTGTGGTGCCTAGGCTAGACAAGTGAGGATGTAATTTTAAAAGGTACATCACTTGTGCTTAACTGGCCACAATTGGCAGTGAAGAGGCGATTCGAGGGTTATCCTGCAACTTGTTGCTTGGAAGTCTAGGAGCGGTCTAGTTGGACTTTAAAGACCCTAGCTTTAGGTGATTGTTTATGCATATTGTTATTGTGATTGTGCTTATGTAAAGTTTAGTCCCATAATTCCGTATTCTTTCCAAACAAACAATTTCTAAAACTCCATAAAAAAATAAAAAATAATAATAAAAAATCCACTTCCACCCTCCCTACCTTTTCATAACATGGGTACCCCATCTCGAAAAAATCTTGCCGAACTTTGGTACTCACAACCAGACATTACTTCATACGGTTCTTGCTTTGACCGAACTTCGAACGATCCATCCATGCCCGCAATTTCTTTGAGAAATCGGATAAACGCGTCTAGGGCTAGCAATTGGACATCGCAACCCACTTTGTATCAATCATTTCAAACTTTCACCCCTTCTCATGTTGATACCCTATCTGAGAGCCATGTTACGACTCTGACACCCATGTCCATTGCTGAACATATTGAACAATCTCGCAGCCGATCTTTCACTCCTTTCACCACTTCGAATTCTTTTGATCAACGGTTTCAACCACCTTCTTATCATAACATTTATCATCATCATGTCCAACCATTCGATTCCTATCATTCATACCCAACTTTTGCACCCTCCCTAGATATTGCTTCTACACAGCCATTTGGGAGTTTCACATATCCAGATAACTTTGAATTTTTTACTGAAACCCCTTCACAACCCATGTCTAGTTTGGAACAGGCATTAGAAGATTTTCGGGTAGCGTCATGCCAAATGGAGGAAGTGAATGCGTCCATGGCCGCCCTCATACAACTTAACGAATCGGTAGCTAGTTTCCAACTAACTCCTAATTTTCCAATGTATGATGAGGCAATAGGACAGTTTAAGAATTTGAACAGTGAGAATGAGCGGTACACCCTTCCAAATCAAACCTACCCATTGCAAATTGAATTCCACAACTCCGGTTTTGAATATCTATCGAGTGTCCCAAATGATTCACTAATTGACGATAAACCATTTGATGAGTTGTGCGACTTTGTAGTGTTTGATTTGCCCGATTGTGAAGGGTCCCTTTCGAGTGAAACCACACCCAATCATGTTGATCTCTACACCTCCACTCTAGAACCAGAATTAATTGAAATACATGCTCTTGATGAGGTGTCTGAGAAATGTGATTTTCACTTGATTGAAGATATCGACGCTGGGAATATTTTTTATGATGAACCCACAGTTTTGGATGAGTTTTTCTCACCAATTCATTAAGTCCTTTCACTTCCATGTGGGCATCATCCCGAACCATTAATTATTTTTCCCGAACTTCATATGCGTCTGGAAATGGATGATAAATTCATGGATGAGCTAAATTTTGAGGAGAATTTTAAGAATAGACTGAGGATGAAACAGTTCTACTTGATGAGTCGGATTTTCCAATTCATCATGTCCCTTCCACCGACTGTGCACACCCTCCTGATCGTTTAACCGTTATTATTCCTCAATCTCTTCCCTCCATCCTTTCCATCGTTCCAACTTCGCAAGCCACCGTAACACATTCATTTCCTATGTCTGATTTACCAAGTTCGGTCTACCCATGTTTTCTTACGAATCTTGAGAGGTTTGACCCCATTTCTCAGCGGGTTGATAGATTAGTACAATCGTTTTTTACACATCGGTCATCACAAATTGTGCTAATTTATTCACTCCATTTCCACCCTCAAGTTTGTATTCCATTTCTTTTTCCCTTCCGCCATTCTTCTCCTCATATACCGAGACCGTATCCCGCTTCCATCCTCATACGGTCTCGCGTATTCGCCATTTCTTTCCTCTCCGCGTTCTTTCACCAACCTGCACATTATCGCGATAAAATTTTTGAATGGTTGGTGCTAACTTTTGGCCTGTGTAAGGCCTTGTATAGATTAATATTGTTATCCCCCCCTAATTCTGAACTTTAACGCTTAAACAGTGGAAACACTGTTTCACTTAAGTTTGGGGGAACCTTTTTGTGTGTATATATTTTTTGGTTTGCGTTTTTTTTTGTATAAATATATATATATATATATATATATATATATAAATAAATAAATAAAAACAAAAAAAACAGGGAAGCGCCGACAATTTTGCCCCTCTTGATACAGCCTGACAGTGAGGGCACTGTCAAGTTTAAGTTTGGGGGTGTGCTCGGTAAGCTTTCTACCTTCGCATTTATGTGTATATTTTTCATTTGCATACTTATTAAAAAATCCATAAAAAATAAAAAAAAATTCCAAAAAATATAAAAACTTTGTCGTCAAGTTAGCTAATAAGGTAACTTAGATTTTATTCCGAAAGTTTAGTTGATACGTTAGAAATAACTAAATCCTAGGCTTAGGAATTGAAAACCCTAAAAATAACCCTCATTCTGTTTAATCTTGGTAGTTATACGTCCTTACAGTTTTTTTTATACAAGTAGGTAATCTTGAGTTCAGTTCTTGAGTTAAGTCGAGATGAAGGGAAAGTATTGAAAGCTTTACTGAAGGATAGGTCTGAAAAATATTTCATATTCGTAAGTCCAAATTCAGAAAGTATATACCCTACAAATCGCACTTACACGCACCTTGAAACTTGGGATAGTAGAGCATACCTAGAAATACTCTTGCCTGAAAACCTAGTATGAAAGAAAAAACGGTATTTAAAGCTAACCACCAAAAGAGCATCATTGAAAAATATATTCGCTCTTGAAAAAGAAAAATAAAGAAAAGAAAAAAATAAATAAATAAATAAAGTCAAGACCTGGAAACTGCTATTTACGCTTTAAGTTCACATATTTAGTAATTGGCTGTTAGTGGCTCAAGAAATATTAATAGTCGTATGAAAGGTGTGTGAGCGAAACCGTCCATCATTAATGAAAAGAAATAGTATTAGGTATTAAGGCAAGGGTATTATAGCTTGAATTGAATTCTTGAGTGTAAGGGTGAAAAATTACACACACGTAGGGGTATACAATCGATGTTTGGAGGAAAAATAGGAATAAAGAATAAGACTTATATTTTCCGTAAAGATGATAAAAATTCCAGATTAGAGACTGCGTTTTAGAAGGAAAACTCAAGAGAAACCGAGATTTTTCTAAACTGTAAAACGTATAGGATCTGGGGTTGAATAAATAGGAGGTGTGAAACATAAGGGTTGAATATTTCTAACTTAGGATGATAGAATTTCTAACTTAGATACTAAACTGTAGGAGTAGAATCGACATAACTTACGAAACTAGCTTGATGGGATTTTGTAGGTAGTATCCGCTGAAAACCTTCAGGAGACAACATTCTTCCTACTAGGGACACCTAGAGGTTTAACGGCTTGTTGCACGAGCTCAGTGCAATCGCGTTCCTTGCGAAAGTGAGGCTGGGAATTTTTGTGAATAATTGGTTTTGCCCGGGACGAGAAAAAGTTAAATTTGGGGGTATTTGTTCATACCAGAATATTGCATTTAATACGGCCCATTCTTCTGCTCATTTGTTTATAGGCAGGTGCTTTTGATCCGTGTTTTCTACATATTTACAGGTTACAGGTTCCTAATCCAAAATCCCCTCATTTAGGCGCGCTATACGTGACATATAGCCGCAACCTAAGTCGAGAAGCCCTTTAAGCGCACTACAACGTGACATGTAGTTATGACTTAATTGGATATATGGTTGCGGGTGTTTGGCCGTGGGTTGGAAATAAGTGCATTTAGCGAACGGACAAGAGGCACTAGGAATGGATTTAGCGTTGGAAAGCTTGCTTAAACTTGCAAATCTCATTCCTATGTCCTCCTAATCCCCGCTACTTTCGATTATCCTAATATCGTTTTAAGAATGGAAAAAGACAAGTACAAAACTAATCCTAACTCTACTAACCAATCTTAACCTTAACAAGTTTACTTGAACATAAAATACGAACACTTAGGATAGAATTGAACATACACATATACATTCTTCATTGACTCGTTTAAAACATGAACGGACATACTACCATCTCCCTGCGGACGACCCGTGCTCAACCGGCAAGCTGCAAAGCGACACCATCCTTGATCACGGTTAAACTTTAGAACTTCAAATACACGACATGCCAAAAGCGTGCGATCAGTACAGAATATGCCAGTGTATACGAAAGGAGTCCAACTTACACCGTGGACTATGCTAACCCGTAATACAAGGCTCTGTCGATAAAACCACGGAACAACAGTAATGGATGTATAGTTGCGTCTTTTAATGACCATCTCGTGCCACTTTTAACACATTCTGTGCCAGTCTACCCCTTTAAAACCCCGTAATATATTTTGTATTGATTGTATTGATTGTATTGAAGTAAATTATAGATGTAAGACTTGCCGAAACCATGATATCAGTAATTCATGTAAACGGAAAGGATATAAATGGCTAGTCATGTAAATAGAGTATATCCATGGTTCGATTCAGTCGAGTCATGTTGATATTGGTTGTATCTGGTATAAATGGATTCATGTTGAATTGGAGTTGTACTTGAATTTTATTCAAGGATGGATTGATTTCAGATTAGACTGAGACTCTGTCTGAGTCTTTAAAACGAATTGAAGTCCTGAATTAGTTTTGATGTTATCGGTAACTGCTGCACATGGACGGTAGGATTTGTGTCTTTTTCTAAGACAATTACCGTGTTGATAACCCCATTTTTTAGTTTGTCTACCTTAAATAGGCAAGCACCCAAATTCCTCGGCTCCCTGAGGCTCAAGAGAACCGGTCCCGCTTAAACCTATATTTACTAGGGTCCTTATTGTAATTTATTATAACTTGATGGGGTTTTATGAAAAATAGTTTTGACATATTTTCAAAATACATCTCAAGTATTTAATCATTGTCTTTAGGGTTTTCATAGATGCAAATTTTAAGAGTGATGAGATAGTCTAGTGGATATAAACCTAACTTGAATAGTATATGGTATTTTCATGTAATTTAACTTGTATTGATTCTTGATAGTATTTTCATGAACTTTTGTGATTCTTTTTGTTTTGATTAGAAAACATGGAATATATATAATATATTTAAAGTAGATATTTTGATAATATATATATATAAATTAGAATTTATTTATTAAAAGAAATCACGTTTTTCTTAAAATTGTTATACAAATTCCATCGAGATCGTATGCTCCGTGAGGAGGTCTGCATCTCGCCCTACTAGTCCGATGGGTGTGAGATAACCCACACCAACCAAGTCGGATTCCCCAAAATGGGTTGTAAAGACTTAATCGTATGGAATTTAAATAAGACAATTTAAAGAATACGGTTTTGTAATAGTTTAGGGTATTTTATTGTAAACTTGTAATTATCCCACAAACTAATGTTCCAAAAGCCATCGTGCTATGTCAAGAATGAGTGTTGTGATGAGGTGGGTCATTACCTCGTGAGTTTTCTAAAGGTAATACAAAGGAATATGATAAAATATGTAGAATGTAAAGTTTGTGGTATTTAATCGTAAAAATGTGATAAAAGTTGCATAACATGTTATTTTGAGATGAAACTTATTCTAAAGTGTTTGGTTGTGATTGCTAAACAATATATGAAGAATTAGTAGGTTTGTTATTAAGAAAATTTGGGATTTTAAAGAAAAGAGAATCGGAAGTCGGAATAACTCCGCTTCCGACGAGTTTTGAAATGAGAGTGTTTTAGATTAGAAAGAGATGAGAGAAGAGGGGACTTACTGATTTGGAGAAGAGAGGGGAGGTAGAGAGAACTTTTGAAAGCGGCGTGGAGTTACAGTGTAGCCGGATTTGCCCCGAGTCGTCGCCAGAACTTGGCCTTGGGCTACTCCACTTGTACAACTTTTGAACTTGGAAATTTAGAGAGTTTTGGCAATGGATTTCTGAATGAGGAGAGTTAGGGTGTAGGGTTGTATTTATAGGAGAAATTAGGATTTTGTGAGTGAAGAGGGAAATTAAAATATGTATTAAAATAGATTAAAGAGGTGAATTATCACTCTCTGGATAAATGCAGGGAAATCAAACTGTATAGAGGTAGTGGGGTAGGCCAAGGGGTGCTAGGGAAAAAAATTGGGAGCATTTGCAACGGGGGGGCCGGCGGCGCCGGCGCCATGCTAGATCTCTCCGGCCAAGGTGAAGGGGTTGGGGTCTGGATTGAAACCACGTGTTCATGGCCGTATAAATACTATTTTGCACATGTTTGATTTTTCAGTGACTTTTCATTTTACGTGTAGTGCACGTGCAAACTGTTGGGCTTCTAAAAATTTAAAAGAAAAATTAATAAAAATATTATGTGGCGGGGGGATTTGAACACAAGGGCTACGTCACAGCAGTGCAAGGCTTTACCAATGAGCTACAAGTGTTTTCTTACTGTTCAAAAGCAATTAAAATTTATAACTTGTGCTCGAGCTAAGGTATTCATTTATGTACTTTACAAAAAAAATTGTACAGAAGTTATAGGGTTGTTACAGTCGTGGTAGGGAGGAAATCAAAGCACAGTAGGAACCACACAAGACACTATGACGATCTCGGGTCTACAGACTAACCTGTACAAGTGTCACCAGAGAACTGCTATCTGACGATAGATATGGTACCATCTAGGAGTTCTCGGCGAGTCCTGTTCGTTATACCCATTCTCCAATGAGCACCTGTGTACAATCTTTAATGTCAAACACCAATGGTTATGGGATCAACCATCGTCTCATACAGGGTCAAGAAACACACACACTAGTCTACTCTGGATTATCGATACTCTATCTCGATACTCCCTCGACTGGGAACTATTAAATGATGTGCTTGCGGACTACACAAGCCCCACTAGTATGATCTGCATCATAGTCCCGGTAGTCAAGCCAACATCCTAAGGGCTTTATCAACATGTATCTATAAGATAGTAAACTAAAACAAGTGTACATGTTAAGATAAAGAGCAATCAGATAGCATACTATCATGTCAAGTAAGAAAGTCATATATATATATATGTGTGTGTGTGTGTGTGTGTGTGTGTGTGTCCAAGTATCCACTATATCATATAATAATGGCATCTAGAGCATACATATTCCTAATATAGGTCTACCGGGAACGAGTTTGGGAGTCGGTCTTCCTTGTCGAAAATGATCCATCAAAAAGAATCATAACATAGGCTCTAGCTTCACAATAAAAACTAAATGAAGTGACTAGTAAACAAAACTTACTAAGAATTGATCATTAGAATATATCAGTGGCTAATCTCTATGTTTTCTCAATTTTCTTTTTCCTTTCTCAACTTCTAAAATCTCAAAAGAAGAGGAAGAAGAAGCAAAGGGTGAGGATCACTCAAATTTGAGCAAGCATGCAAGCACGACAACTAAAAATCTCCTCTCTCCATTTCTTCTTTTCTCTTTTGAATAATGAGTGGAATTGTGACTCAAAATGGTGAGTCACAAGTCCACAATATTCTAAAAGGAACTTGAAGAAAAGAGAAGAGAAGAGAAGAGAATGCCACCTCTCTGTGTATATGTGTATGTGTGTGTGCACACAAACATATGCTAATACAAGTATATGATACAAATACATACACTTGTATTTGTATCAAAATACGAATACCGTATTCGTACAAAATACGAATACCTTATTCGTATTAAGACACAAATACACGTATTTATACAAATACCCGTATTCGTATAAATACCGTATTCTGTCAAAATACAAATACCAAAAAGAGAGATACCAAAAAGAGATATATAATACTAGCTCACATTTTATCCAAATGTGATAATCTGGCTATTTTTTAAACAGGCTAGTATTAATAAAAATGTCCGATTAAAAGTACGTGTATAAAAACACGTATTTAATCTAACTTAAGTACGTATCAAAATACGTACACTACATCGTTTCG
Source organism: Agapanthus africanus (assembly GCA_030015575.1). Taxonomy (NCBI): domain Eukaryota; kingdom Viridiplantae; phylum Streptophyta; class Magnoliopsida; order Asparagales; family Amaryllidaceae; genus Agapanthus; species Agapanthus africanus. The sequence goes on from JASDDO010000024.1 coordinate 175,029,769, forward strand.
CTTGAACTGGGAAACCCTCTGTATGGGACTCTAAAGACTCGACAATATACTGGCAGTGGGTTTAACCACAAGCACGTCAGCGGCACTAGCTGTACGTAATGGCTACCCATGTATTGAATGAAAGGAAGGTCGATAAGCAAACTCATCTGTATCCCTACTGAGCCTGAAATTGACAATCTCCGTACAGTCTGGTCTTTTCGTCTGAGAGTGTTGCATATCGGGTCTAGAGGGTGGAAAACGTCAGACCCCCTAATAACACGATAATTCGTGTCGGTGTGAAGCCCGTCGCCTATAGAGAAACTACTAATCCAAATCAGTAAATCTCGTCCACCTTGACCAAGAATTTCTGGTGATGGTTATCTGTGCATTGCGCGATATCTACCCCCAATACCGGAAGAGACAAATCCCCGACTATCCGCTCACTGCATCCATGTGGCTCGGGACTGTACCCAACTAAAACCTGTTTGCACAACTCAGTAGAGTCGTGGTAGGGTAGTAATCAAAGCACAGTGGGAACTCACACGAGACAAATGAAAATCTCAGGTCGACATATTATGCTATACTCATGTCACCAGAGAACTGCTATCTGACAATAGGCATAATACCATCTAGCATGTTACCGGCGAGTCTGTCCAGTGTAAGTCATAACCCAATGAGTACCAGTATACAATCTATGGTGACTAACTAACACCAATGGCTGTGAAACCGGCCATCGCCCCTCGTCGGGGTCAAGAAAAGTATACACTAGTCTACTCTGGAATATCGATACCCGGTCTCGATATTCCTAACATTTAAGGATTTGCTTATAGACTACCCAGTTCTCACAAGTGTGATCGCCACAATAACCCTGGTAGTCAGGCAAGAATTCTATGGGCTCTATCAACAAGTAATAGTGATCCGTAATACCATATTATACATGTACATGATGATAAAGTCAAACCAGATAGCATACTATCATCTCGAGTAAGACTGTTCTACCTGTATAGGTCCTCCTTCAATCATCATTATCTCCTGGGTGCGATTACAATAATTACCTTGAGAGCACTATAGTCAACAATCTCCTACTTTCACTCAAGGCTAATTATTGCGGTGTCGCATACAGGCCGTGTGATACTGAACACCCAACTTCTCTACTAATCAGTTTCGTAGATCATGTTTGCAAAACATTCGTGTTCAAGAAATAACACATGTGAGTGAATCCGCTTCAATTTTTCTATCTTTATCTCTCTATATCTCAGAGAACGCCTATCTCCTGAAATAAGAGATACCCGTCTTAGAACTTATTTGGATATCTTATGCGACCAAGTTCATAAATGAACTCCAAATCCAACAAACTTTTTAAACCGTATTTTCTGCTAAATTTAATCGGTATCATGTGCCATGCCTACCTCGGTATCCGTTTAGATCATTGTCCAACAGACTATCCCTCAGAAGAGGGTAAACTTTAATTTTGACAGCCACACTATCATCCAGGTCATCTTGGAAGCCTGGAATGATAACCACCTCCTGAAGGACATTGTCGTTACCATATACCAAGAACTTTCTCTCATGCTCATAACTGCTTCCCAATATTTCTTCAGGATTGGATTAATATATGTTTATTGCAGCTAATGCAAAAGCAATATCTGGTGTAGTACTTTACATTTCATGATTGATTCAATTGCCTAAGCAAGTGATATGTCAATCATACAAATCTCTCTCCTCAACAGTCCAGAAGATATCTTTTTAAAGAGGATGACCCCATCACCTGCGGGTATACCACCATGCTAGGATTCATCCATTCTAAAACACTTAGAATGTCAAAGTACCCAAATTGGGACATTTCCTAAATCTAGATCTAAAACCATAGATTTAGTCATCAGAATATCTGATATTTTATCCAGATTCATTGTGAAGAAACATTTGGGACAACCACAGTTTAACCGATTGTAGTATAGGAACAACACTTCTTATCAGGAGTATGTCATCTAAAATCCAGGACAATACTCTCTACTCAACCTTCTTATTAGGTATATCTGTTATTCTTGATGAAATCAAACACTATGACTGTCAAATCAAGAATAGATGATCCATCTCCGCTTTCTTTGTTTTAGTCTATAAATAGACATGAGCATCCTGTCCACCATGCTTCCGCCGCTTCTATTGACTACAACAACCCTTTGGCAGAGTCATATACACATACACTTCTCAATTCAATTTAGAATGACGTTATAGTCATCCATCCACCTTCCAGATCTCATCGTCAAGGACAGCGATAGTGATAAGCTTGGGTCATCAAAACTTCCTTGTCACCGTCTTTGAGGAAACTGAAGAACCTCTTGGGTTGCTGAGGTTACCTACTAAATCTGCGGAGTGGCTAATAGATTTTCGAATCCAATTGAATGTTTAGGTTCTATTAAATATTCAGTAACCGTTTGTGGTTCTGAAATCACTTCCAGTTCTACCATACTCCCATTAATATTTTCTGAAAAGAATTCATTTTACTAAAAAGATGGCGAGTCAAGAATAATATAACTATTGATCCCGCAAATGGTACAATGTTGACCCTCGTCAAAACTCGAGATAACCCATAAACTTTCATCACTGAAACGTGCCTTGAGTTTATCTGGATTATGGTTTTAAGTATAAGCCGAACAGCTCCATATATCTTAACATCGTTAAGATATGAATCCATTCTATATCTAACACGGAAAGAAAGGTACTAATTTAATTTGAACCAGATTCAAAAGATTATGCATTTGTTTCCAGTGCATATCGACTAAATGGAAAAAAGTCATGCAACATTACTCATCAAGGAGCGCGCACACGTATGCGTAAATTGAGAGAGAAGCAAGTTCTAAAAAATATTACTTACGATGGAATATCTAGCATAAGTATCTATATTTTCAATCACCTCAAAGAATCCTGATACTTCCAACGTATAATTCTCTACTTTATTCTTATACCTATAACTTCTCATCATTTGGATCTTGTATTTCAAAGAAATATATGTCTAAAACCAGAGAATTCATAAGTAAACGGAATATATTACGAGTACCAACCCCTTGTCCTAATGGATATCGGACAACATACAATATTTTGTATAAATCCTTTGAGTTTAATAATTCAAACCCTGTGTGTCATAGGTTGAAAACTGTATTATGGTTAAGAAGAATTACACCGTTATTGAATGCACATTACCTAATCATCAACTGATAAAGGTAAATGTTATAAACATAATTTCAAAAGGTTATATCTCACTTCATAAAATAAACGCACAGATATATCAGTTTGAAATTGGTGCATAACAATGGATATTCAAAACCAAATATTTACCGTTTGGCAAAACATAAGTGATTTCCTCAAAATTACCAATTACAAAGAATTCTGAAATTGAGGATCTAATCACCCAATTCCCAATATTCTACTCCTACTCAGCATCTATAACGCCATACAGATATGAGAATCAAGTCCAGTAAGTACAAACCCTGTAGTCAGAATTTAATTGGGAAAGCAGTTTTCAATTAACACCGCACAATAAAACTGAAACATGAAAATGTTTCGAGAGGGATGGCTGGATATTCCTAGTAATGACTCTTTCAATACCAGACTAATGACATTAGTTAAAATTTCCATTGCCTTTACTCTAATCCCTTTATATGTCTTTTGTAACGACCCCAATATTACTATACCTTCGTGTTTTCTTTCTTTAGTTAAATATTGTATTTATTTATTCTTAGTATTCTCCGTATATTTTTTTTTCTATTAAATATATTATTTTATTATTCTATCTATTTTTTCCAAACCCATTTCTTTAAACTAAATCTTAAACTATTTCAAATTAAACACATCTAACTCGGCTCATAACCTAAATCCAATTTCATTTTCTTTTATAAAATTATGAGCCCAAAAGATTATTTTATTTTCAAGCAATATCATATAATTAATTCTTGTTAAATATGTGCATGAACAATATTTTAGCTCATTGGTTAAGTCCTTGCATTATTATTTCATAGGCCACAAGTTCGATTCTCAGGTCTTACAATTATTTTTATCTATTTTTTAAAACCCTATCATAAGTTATAAATGAGACATTTCATTTCATCTTCCTTTTAACTCTCAAAATGAATGCATATAATAATTAATATGGTTATGGTTATGAATTATTATAATGACCATATTAATATTCTTTTATATGTTTTATCCTTCATTATTCATCCTCCTTCAAAAAATTATTTTAAATTTTCATCCTTAGAGCTCTCAAAGTTTCGTCGTCACCGGAGCTCACTCCATCCCTAGGAATTCAAGACCGGAGTATTATACCATTCACAAACTTCGTAAGTGTCATTTTACTTTTATTTTCTTTTCTCTCCAAATCTCCATAGAGAATACTGTTTAAAACTAACTTGATTCTTGTCTTGGTTGCTCAAGCATAGACACCCAGACTTGCTTTTGCCGCTAGAAATCGAATGGATAAGCCGGTTGTTATACCGACTCACACAACCCGTAAGTCCCTTCTCTCTCTTTCGTTTCAAGTTTTCTTTTCCTTGGACCCATCACCTTGCATTGTCGTAGTCCCAAATTAAATATATATTTATATATGTATTTCATTAAATATAGTTGTACATGTAGCAATTAGTTATATGTTCTTTTCATATTTTTGTGTTGTTGTTTATGTCATAATCATGTTAATTTATTAATTAGTGTCTACTATTGATATTAGTATATTATTCATATATTCCACTGCTATTCCATAGACCACATGTTCGAAACCCAAGATCTCGTAATTATTTAATAAAAAAACACATAGTTTTGTCATTCTCAAATACGACATTAAAATACATTTATCGTTAAAATAATTTTTAGAAATTAATTCCACTTGTGAAAATTTCAGGAAATTTAAATATGATATAATATATATTTTTATACGTGCTATAAAAATTTTAGATCAACCCGCATAACAGTTTAGGAATTACATCGTTTTTATTTAATATTCATAAAAACAGAAAACTGCATTTATCGGTCAACTTTTAAGACACATAACTTGGTCTATAGATATCCAAATTGAGCAAACTCAAGTATTTTGGACATATACATCGAAAGATCTAGATTTTCTTAGTTTAAAATTTTTACTGAAAACCGGTATAAAATATAGAAAACCGCATTACAATATTTAGTGACGGATCTGGACAGAATCTGTCCTGATTCGTACACTGTTTTTAAATAGGCCATAACTCGAACTCCCGATATCCGTTCGTGACAAACTTTAGATATGTAGATGCACAATTGATAGAACTATAATTTCCTATATATTAGATTACTTAGAAATGCATAAAACAACCCGATATAGGCTTTACAATATAGCATATAGTTGTTGTTCAGAAATCCGAATTTCTGTTTTAAACGCTGATATTAAAATGATCATAACCAGAGCTTCAGAAATCCAAATCGTGCGATCCTTAGTTGTTCGGATATGTACATAGAAATACCTACAATTTTATAATATCTTCATAACATGAAACCTAAAGGAAATTGACCCAAATTATGTTTTAAAAATGTGTGACGGTACTGAACAGATTCTGATTTGTTTTGCGCGACGATACGAAAATATGTATATCTCCCAAACCGGTAGTCGTATTTTGGAGAGATTGGAACTCACATGTGCATAAAACTTAAGGCTATATTTTTGTTTATGTTCTTTCTTCAATTGATTTGATTAACTAGTCGTACATATCACATATTTATAATATTTTTTTATACGTTACTTGTATACTTATCTCATATCATGTTCTGTGATTGCTTATTTATTTTTATCTATATGACTTGTGATTTGTAACGACCCTAAAATTGCTATACCTTCGCGTATCATTTCTTTAAAAAATATTACAATTATTTATTTTTGGTATATTTTATTTTCCAATAAATATATTATTTTATCACTTCATCTATTTTATCCATTCTATAATTTTTCAAAGCCCAAAACCGAAGCCAAGGCAATTCCATTTGATTTCTTTCTTTTCTTTTTCTAATCCCACTTTCTTTTCAAGTAGCTGCATATATTTAATTCTTATTAAATATGTACATGAACAACCTTGTAGCTCATTGGTTAATTCCTAGAAAGTCACATGTTCAAATCTCCATTCTTGCAATTATTTTTTTATCAATTTTTATCTTTCTCATAAGCTACAAATGAGACTTTTCATTTTATCTTTCTTTTAATTCCCAAAATAATTAGAATGGTTATGAGCTATAATTTATTAGAATTATGGTGGTCATAAACCTTTTTTTATATGTCACTCTTCTTCTTTTTCTTCATCACACATTTCTATCATTTCTCATCTTTCTAGATTTCTCGAAGAAGAACATGCAAAAGATCTCAAGAAGGTCTCACTAGAAACGCGAGGGTATCGGCGGATAGATAAGTACGGTGACAATACCGGCTTATGTATGTAAGTCCATTTTCTTCATCTCCATTTCTTTCACTCTGTTATTGTGTCTTCTCCATGCTTTCATTTTCTTGACCGTGGTACCTAATCGAGTGCATAAACATATATATATATATATATATATAGTTGCATATATATATTTTTTAAAATATTGTTTGTTTATACTTAATTTTCATGTTTATTCATTATTTTCTTATAGAATAAAAATACCTCCATGTCATAGATTTACTTTTAAGTTAACTAGAAACATAATGGACTGAATATAAATAAACGATACGCGATAACACAACTTTACATAATGAACCCGCTCGCCTGGTAGACAAGAGGCGTTGGTTGGCGCACTTGGCTGCTTCTCCCTCTCTTGAAATTAAGATTTTTCTGGTATAGGACCTAGTCGAAATTCATGATCCATATATTGACATCAGGGGATCCAATTTGAAATATAGATTGCATGTGCCGTTTATTTTATAATTGTTTAAATTTTTTATATAAAAGAGAAAAACGAAGCTGCAAATAAATCCAGTAGTTTTGTCATTTTTAAATACGGACCTAGATAACTTTTGTCCTTAAAATAATTTTTAAAAATTAATTTTCACATTTGGAAATCCTAGGAAAATTAGAATAAATAATAGATAGAATTTCATGTCTATGATGAAAAAAAATATATTGAACCGAAAAACGGTTTTGAACTTATGACACTTTTAGTCACTGTTTTTTTTCTGAAATCTGAAAACATTTTTAATCGATCAACTTCTAAGACACATAACTTGGTCAACCGATATCCAAATTGAGAAAACTCAAGGGTGTTTTGGATGTCTACATCGAAGATTTAGAATTTTTTCGTTTTAAGTTTTTACTGAAAACCAACATAAAATATAGAAAACTGCGTTACAATATTAAGTGACGAATCTGGACAGAATCTGTCCTGATTCGCACACTGTTTTTAAATAGGACATAACTCGAACTCCCGATTTCCGTTCATGACAAACTTTAGATGTGTAGATACACAATTGATAGAACTATAATTTCATATATATTATATTACTTATAAACGTATGAAACAACTCGATACAGGCTTTGCAATATAACATATAGTTGTTGTCCAGAAATTTGAATTTCTATTTTAAACGCTGATATTAAAACGATCATAACTAGAGCTTCATAAATTCAAATCGCACGAATCTTAGTTTTTTGGATAAGTACTCCGAAAGACATACAATTTTCTAATAATTTTTGTATTTTGAAACCTTATAGAAATTAACTCAAACTGCGTTTTAAAAATGTGTGACGGTGCTGAATAGATTCTGATCTGTTTTGCGCGATGATACGAAAACATGTATATCTCCCAAACCGGTAGTCGTATTTAGACGAGACTGGAACTCACGTGTGCATAACACTTAAGGACATGTTTTCGTTTATATTTCCGACTTCAATTGACTTGATTGATCAGTCGTACACAACACTTATTTACAACATTATTTTTGAACGTTACTTGTATACTTATATCGTGTTCTGTGATTGCTTATTTATTTTTATCTATATGGCTTGTGATTAAACCATTACATGCTAGAATTGACTTGATCTTGACATGACTCAATCATGAATATTTAAACCCAATATGTACACTTGACTCGACTTGACCCTAACCATGAATACATAATAACTTGACATGAACACTTGACATGAATATATGAACAATTGACTTGAATACATGAACTCGACTTGATACTTGAATTGCACTCTCTTATGTATTCATGGATTTGGGCAAGACCTGTAACTTTAATCATAGACTAATATACGCGGGGTGTTGGGGTAGTTTGAGTATGAATCCAACGGAATCTCAGGAGTACCGTTACTAAAATAATGTTGCTGTGGTATCGGGCTAAAACGGTATAAATAATGTGTTTATCCCAATCAGAGCAAAGCTCTGTTTAAATTCCAAAGTGGAAAAAGAAGCAATACTTCTGTTCTTTCTCCAATCAGAGCAAAGCTCAAAAAAAAATAAAAAAATAAAAAAAAGTGCACAACTGCGCAACTGCGCAGTTGCGCGACACGTGTCACGCAGCTGCGCAGTGCGCAACTGTGCAGTTGCGCGACACGTGTCACGCAGCTGCGCAGTGCGCAACTGCGCGACAGTGTCACGAGCTGCGCAGTGCGCAACTGCGCAACTGCGCAGTGCGCGACACGTGTCAGCGCGCAGTTGTGCAAGCAGCAAAAAAAAAATCAGTTGCGCGACACGTGTCTGCGCAGTTGCGCAAGCACAGCTGCGCGACACGTGTCACGCGCTGGGGGAGTTGCGCAAAACAGAATAAATATTTTCTGTTCTTATTAAAACAAGAAGATTTTCTTCTGTAAAGCAGGGGCCTTTGGATCAAAAATCCAACGGTGGGGAAAATTACCCAAATCACTCAGAAAACGATTTATGTAACAAATTATAACTAATTCATGGGCACTATAAAAAGGACCCCAAACCTCAATTAAAAGGCATGAACATCTTGCTAAAAAAAAGGAGAAGAGAACTCTTGAGAACTCTTGAAGAATAAAAAAAAGGTAAAAACCTTTAAAAGAAGAGAAAATTCTCTTATGAACAAGATCATAGATCTTCAACGATAAATAAATAAATAAATAAATTAGTGTCTTGCACTTGTTTTATGAACCTTCGGTTCTTGAACCTGAAAGGTTATTAAATTAATAGTGCTTTGCACTTTCATGAACCTTTGGTTCTCTGAGATAAGAAAAAAACAAGAAAAAAACTTGTTTCTAAATCAAATAGTGCTTTGCACTTATTTTATGAACCATAGGTTCTTGAATCTAAAAGATTCTCAAATTAACAGTGTTTTGCACAAATGCAATGCATTAATTAAAGGGCTAGGCCCGAATCAAAATGACCTGACAGGCCAAAATAAATTGCAAGGCAATAAAAGGGCAGAGCCCAAATAAATTGATGCTCTGCATCATTTATAAAGGGCAGAGCCCAAAACAAATTGATGCCCCGCATCTTTTCTGGGCAAAGCCTAAATAAAAATAAAAACAAATGCAAATAAAATATTGGACATTTTTAACTGGACTTAGCCCAATTGTGGCCATAAGTCCTTAAATTAAATTGACTGAGCAAAATGGCTCTTTTAAATCAATTTACATCTGGTTCGAGGGTATATCTTCGAACTCCTTTGACATCCATCGTTGTAATTCCTCAACGACGTCAAAGAGGTGACGGGTCCCAACGACCACACATCAATATTGGACCGAGATGTCCTTAAACTAATATCGGACCGAGACGTCCCTAAACTAATATCGGACCGAGACGTCCCTAAACTAATGTCGGACCGAGACGTCCCTAAACTAATATCGGACCGGAACGTCCCTAAACTAATATCGGACCGGAACGTCTCTAAACTAATATCGGACCACCACGTCCCTAAACTGGAATATGGACCACCGCGTCCCTAAACTGGCACAATAGAGCCCAAATGCTCTTTTGTCGGATCTAAACGGTCCCGTTAAGTTGATCTTAGTCTCAAACTGGACTAACGTATCCTTAACAAACGTTTGAGTCGATCTTAGCCTCAAAAATGGCTAACGTATCCTCCAAACAGACTTTAGTCCCAAATTGGACTATGAATCTCCCAAACTGGAACAATAGGGCCCAAACGCTCTTTTGTCGGATCTAAACGATCACGTTAAGTTGATCTTAGTCTCAAACAGGACTAACGTATCCTTAACGAACGTTTAAGTTGATCTTAGCCGCAACGCGACTAACGTATCCTTAAACTAAAAACACCAAACCCAAATCTAAGTAAATACGGATTTGGACTAATCCACGTCCTACGGGCGACGGCATTACTCAGTCTCCGTATACAATCCACGGGCAACCACAAATAAAACAAACACACACGACACGAAGTGAAATTCTGGAGAAGGAGAAAGTTGTTACCGCGATGCGGTAGCGTAATTAACTGCAGGGGCTTGCGCCTGCAGGGAAGAGCGTCCCCACAATCAAAAACCCCTCAAGCGAGGGGGAATCTGACGAAGTCTGCTACATCGGCCGCATCCGTCTAAACCTCCGATATACGGTGCCATAAATCAACTTGGTATCTTCGGAGAGGTGGATGGATAAAACCAAATAGCATCTGCCCCGAACCTCAGGCACAGACAGTCCGTGTCTTGGCCGCCCTTCGGAGGGGAACAGATTCTGGCACGCCCGGTGGGACCTCTTCCTCTTTCCACTCCACACTTCGTGTGTCGTGTTCGCGAACAAATCGCGGTTTGCTGTGATTGCCTGTGGATTCAAGGTACTAAGATTTGGTGTCTTGCTCCGTGCAGAAAACAGAAGATCAATGGCTTCGAACTGCATCGCCTGCAGCAGCAACTCTCGCTCCGTCATTACTGGAGGAGTGACTTATGGGCCCCAAGCGGCCTCCCTTTTCAAAATGCCGGTGGAGCAGGTGGCTCAAGCCACCACTGGACTATTTTTTGGGACCATGCTCCCATCAATGAGCTTCAACGCCCCAATGACATTGCAAGAAGCTCCAAAGAAGTCGGTCTTCGATCGACTCACCACTGCCGCAACCCCTCTCAACGGGTCGTCCAACTCCACTGCTTCAGTTTTTAACGGACTAGGCCAAAGCTCTAACAGGCTCATGAAGAAGCCTGCCATACCAGAAGGCGTTATCCCGAAGCGAATAGCCATTCTAACTCACGTTCCTGGAAAAATCACCAAGGTTGCTTCCCATGTTCAGAAGTCCGCTTTTGACAAGTTGGCCGTCCCCGTTCAACGGACGTCGATCTTTAAAAAGCCGGTACCAGTATATTCTGACCAACACAGGGGGCATGAGGAGGTCACCCCTATAGCTGAAACAACTCCATCAGCACGACATGCCCGACGTCGCTACTGGCGCCGAGTGAGGAAGGCTGGGGGCAACTTCCCCTCTGGACTTACTCCTCCAACTCCGATGGTGAGGATCGATGCTGCTGTTCCAACCAAGAACAGCTTTGAACTCCTCAACAAGGTGCGCAGAAACCCTCCTACTGCGATGCTAAAGCGAACTCATTCATCTGTGAAGAATATTCCAGAGAAGAAGCTAGAGCAGCCCCTTCAACGGCTGTCCTCTAAAATTTACAAAGTCTGGCGACAGGTTCAAGAGTCGGTGATCGATCAAGACTGCCTCCGACGACAGAAAAAGATGAAGGTTCGACAGGGGAAGGATTACTCTGTCAAACCACAAAAAGCAAAAGCTACTTGGGTGCCCACTACAACGGCTCCCTTAACTCCAATCACTCAAAAAAGGAGGCCGCAAAAAGCCCCTGTGTCTTCGGCAAATCGCAAAGACATCGAACACAAACGCCCCAAGTCTGGGGGTATGGTGGTGCACACTGTTTATATGGCTTTTGGAAAGGAGGAAAGCCGCACTTCTACGGGCCACCGACCGCTCACCCGATCCGTGACGAAAGCCCAGGAGCAACAACAAAAGCTTCAGGAAATGATGACTACAATGGCTGCACTCACTGAGCCAAAAGAAAGCTCTGAAACGTCTTCGGATGAGCGTCAAGAACAAGAAACTGACGCTGAATTTTTACGCAGAGTCCTCGAAAAGAGGGACAAAGAAGCTGCAGAGCAAGCGGCTAACATAAAACAGATGGCGCTCCTCTTCCAAGATATGGTAGGGATGATGTTACAGCCGGACCCTCCTGCTGAAGATCCTCCGATCGTCCTTGAAGACGACAGGGGAGAAACGTCAAATCCTCCGCCGGCTCTATCAACAGCCAAGGAGGAGGCAATCTCCAAAGTTGACCTAGACGAATATATAGCTCAGCAGATCCGGGTTCATCAGGCGAATGAAGCGACTGGGCAAATTGTTAGAACTGGACGACCGTATTCGAGCTGGTACGACCAAATCAGTTACCCGCCGGGATATACGATCCCTAAATTCCACGTATATAAAGGGACAGGGAATCCGCATCAGCATGTCGCTCAATTCAGGGCCTTATGCGGCAATACTGGAGGCGATGACAAATTGTTGCTACGTCAATTCGTCGGCAGCTTAGCAGAAACAGCCTTTGAATGGTATTCGGAGCTACCTAACGACTCTGTCAAAACATTTGCAGAGATGGAACTGCTGTTTACACAAAGATTCGTAAGTGCTAGTGAACGCACCCCGATCACAGCACTGATAAATGCCAGGATAAGGCCCGGCGAAACGTGGGTCCAATACGCAACACGATGGCGGAACCTATGGTCGAAATGCGAACAACGCATAGAAGAGGCACCTGCGGTAGGCATGTTTGTGGGCACTCTCGATCCGCAGGCGACCATCTCGCAATTCATGATGTTCTTCAGGTCGACCACCTTCCAGGCCTTGATCGACAAATTAGCCCAAATGGACCAGATGGGCCATAGACCGTCTCCTCCAAGACCCGATCCCCGAAATGAGAAAGGAAAAGCGATCATCGTCGCCAACGCTCAGCTACAGTCAAGCAACTCAAAGCCGGTCGCTCGCCAAAACAACGTGCGTCCACGCCCATCCCTCGAAGAGAGGCTAGGACGTCCTTACTCGTTTCCTCAGAATAAAACGAGAAGACTGTTTGAGCTGGCAGTGCGTAACAGACTCATCAATCTGCCGAGTCTGAAGCGTCTGTCGTAGCCAGGCGATCTTAATAATCCTAATTATTGCCCTTACCACCAAACGGTAAGTCACCCGATTGAGGATTGTTTCATCTTTAAGGGATGGATCGAGGATCAATACCTGCAAGGCAAGTTCACGCTGTCTGAAAGCTGGAAGGTAAACCCCCCACAGCCGCACTCTCCAAAGAATACGGACATGCAGGGGGCAACTTGTTCTTTCGTCGAGGATGAAAACGATGGAGAAAACTTATCGGATGAATCCGAAGACTACGTAGCGACTTGTCATGTGATTTCTCATTCACTGACGGATGATGAGGAGGATCCTTGCGCTGAGAAATCAATGGCGGACCCTGAAACAGAAATTCCGCGGCCGTCAGACAAGTTGATCGATGCCTTCCTAAATGAAATTCGTCTGAAAGCAAAAGCCAATCAAGAGCATGAAATGGCCATACTGGAAAGAACCAAGGTATTCCCGTCAAATCAAAAGCCATACACTGCGGGTAAAAACAAATTCAAGACGAGGAAACGGTTCGCCAAAGCTTTATCAGTAGGAATGAAGCTACCACCCTCCGAAGAAAATTCTTTCTCTGAGGTAGAGATGCACCCTAACTTCTGTTTATATCATCAGAAGATCATACATCCTACCGAAGACTGCGAATCCTTTAACTGTTGGTGGCAAGGGTATGTCGCTCAAAAGCGACACTTCGACAGGACAAAGTGTGAAGCTTGTGGACATCGGAAAAATGCGATAGATGAGCGCAAAAGAGCCACCGCCGACTGTCATATAGCCGACTTCAAGGGATCACAAATTATCACCTTTGGAAGCGACTCTGACGAAGAAGCTACCCCCAACTCTTCCATCGGGGAATCTATTTCAAAAATAAAGGAATTGAGAAGCTGCGAGAACGTTCAGCCGTGCAATCGCATGCTACTCGGAAAAAATCTCGGCCCCGTAAACAAAGGATCGAACAAAAAGGATAAAAGAAAAGGAAAAAAGGCCCCCGTCGCCAGCACTCACCAACAATCAGGTGATCCTAGACCGGTTGCTTGCCAAAGCAACAAGCGGCAATCCCTCCAGGAAAAGTTGAAATGCCCTTACTCGTTTCCGCAAGATAAAACAAGGGGACTGTTCGAGCTGGCAGTGCGCAACAGACTCATTAATCTGCCGAATCCAAAACGTCCGTTGCAGCCAGGCGACGTTAATAATCCTAATTATTTCCTTTACCACCAAACAGTAGGTCACCTGATCGAGGACTGCTACGTCTTCAAAAACTGGGTTGAAGACCAATACCAACAGGGCAAGTTCGCGTTGTCCGAAATTTGGAAGGTGAACCCGCCACAACCGTATGCTCCGAAAAATATGGACACGCCGGGGGCATCATGCTCATTCATAGAGAAAGCCTAACGGACCACTACGTCCTAAAACTGGATAACGGACCGAAACGTCCTTAAACTAACAACGGACCGAAACGTCCTTAAACTAACGACGGACCGCAATGTCCTAAAACTTGCAAATGACCGAAATGTCGTTAAACTACTCCCAACCCGCAGCATCTTCAGGCTGACGTGTAAAAAAAAAAACGGTACGTCCACAAGCAAAATGGGCACGGATGAAAACCCGAAAGGGCTCCGTGAGTAAAAACAGCAGGGCTACCGACGAGTGTTCGTGAAAACCTGAAAGGGCGCGACCTCGTAAAAAAAAATAAAAATAAATAAAAATAAAAAAAACAAAAAAAACGGTATGTCCATAAGCAAAATGGGCACGGATGAAAACCCAAAAGGGTTCCGTGAGTAAAAACAGCAGGACTACCGGCGAGTGTTTGTGAAAACCCGAAAGGGCGCAACCTCGTTGAGAAACACTTATAGGGTCCTCTCGACTCTGTAAGGAGAACCACCTGCGTGAGATCCTTACGACTCACAAAGGAACAACACACTTAGGGATCCCCACGATTCCTAAGGAGAAAATACGCTTGCGAGATCCTCACGACTCGTAAGGAGAACTCTCTTGTGGGACCCTTACGGCTCATAAGATTTGAAAGTCTTAAGTTACAGAGGCCTAAATCTGTGCTTAAGCAACCCCCACAACTTTCGACATTGCCCTACAAGTGGTCCGATATTGGCCCTTGTATACAATCCACGGGCGCGAATAAACATTTCCCTAACCAAGTCCCATCCATGACTGGGGATATGTCCACACGGTGAACAACCCTTGTGAGTCCTCTCGACTCATAAGGGGATAACACTCTTGTAAGATCCTTACGACTTATAAGAGAACATACACTTAGGAATCCTCACGATTCCCAAGGAGAAAACACACCTACAAGATCCTCACGACTTGTAGGGAGAAATACCTTTGTGAGACCCTTACGGCCCATGAAGTCAAAAGCCTTAGCCGACAGGACCCTTAACCCTGTTTACTAAGCCACCTTTGTTCGACATCGACGGAGGCAAATGATGATTCGCTCCTGGCAATATTCCAGTTGTAGCGATGTTGATGCCTAAACCGGTATCAAATTCCAAGTCCTTTCATGGCAAATGATGATTCGCTCCTGGCAATATCCCAGTTGCAGCGATGCTGATGCCTAAACCGGTATCAAATTCCAAGTCCTTTCACGGCAAATGATGATTCGCTCCTGGCAATATCCCAGTTGCAGCGATGCTGATGCCTAAACCGGTATCAAATTCCAAGTCCTTTCACGGCAAATGATGATTCGCTCCTGGCAATATCCCAGTCGCAGCGATGCTGATGCCAAGATTGGTATCAGATCCCAAATCCCCTACTCGCCAAAAAAAAAATCAGCAAGCCAAAATAAAAATGCATACGAAATAGCCGAAATGATGGGGCAACTTGCAAACAAAATCAGCAAGTAAAAATGTATGCATGCAAAATAGCCGAAATGATTGGGCAACTCGCAATAAAAGGCAGCGAGTAAAAAAAAATAGCCGAAACGATTGGGCACCGCGAAAAATAGCCGAAACGATTGGGCAATCGCGACCTTCGCGATATAAAAGCTGAAATGATAGAGCATCGCGGAAAGAATAAAAAAAATGAAAGAATGAAACATTTTACCCTACAGGTGAAATCACATCGATCCCTGTATACAATCCAGGGGCACAGATAAAAAGGGAACAATACCTTCCCAACAGGCTCCACCAGAAAGCGAAGCCAAATCTCGACGGTTCATAGATAACCTAGAGACCATCTCGACATTTGTCGCAATATTACAGACACGATGTCAACAAATGAAGCAAAGGAAGGTCCCTAACTTCAGGGTCTCGACGTCAATATCGACAACTTAAAGATCACCAACGGTGTGCCTCCTCATTCCAACAGGACACAGATGTTACACCATAAAGCGGAGCGATGGCAAAATCCCAGCTTCACCTCAGCATTCGTCTCGATACAGTAGACGCAATGTCAACAACAGCGTTCCTCTGCAGTCCAGCTGGAGGCAGATGCAACGTCAACAAAAGACCTCACGGTCGAAACAAAGCGGAGTAACGGCAAAATCCCAGCTCCACCTCAGCATTCGTCTCGATACAGCAGACACAGTCAAAGCAAACGAAGCGAAGGCCAAATTCCTAGCTTCAACATCTTGACGGTAAATCATATAAAACCGGAAAGACAAACAAAGATCATCCCACATGGAGTGGTCACCACCACGACATTCGTCTCGATACAGCAGACGAAATGTCACTACAGCGTTCTTCCTCCAGCAGGGATTCAGACATGACAAAGCAAACGAAGCGAAAGCCACATTCCTAGCTTCAACGTCTTTATGGTAACTCACATAAAACCGGAAAGACAATCGGAGATCATCTCGCACCAGCACAGAATGGTCACCACCTCGACGTCCGTCTCGATACAGCAGACGAGATGTCACCCCAACGTTCGTCTCGACACAGCATACGCAACGTTATTAAACGAATGGAGCCACGGCAAAATCCCTAGTTCCAAACCTCGACGGTTCACCAGCAACCTAGAGACAACCTCGACGTCCGTCTCGATACAGCAGACGAGATGTCACCCCAACGTTCGTCTCGACACAGCAGACGCAACGTCATCAAACAAACGGAGCCACGGCAAAATCCCTAGTTCCCACCGCAACATTCGTCTCGATACAGCAGACGCAATGCCAGCAAACGAAGCAAAGGCCAAATTCCTAGCTTCAGGGTCTTAACGGCAAGTCATATAAAGCCTGAAAGACTATCGGAGATCATCCCACACCAGCGCGGAGTGGTTATGACTCATCGGGGCTCTCCAAAATGAGCCTAACCTCAAGTAAAAAGCGGCATGGCAAATTCCTAGCGCTTGCTCTTCCGACGGTCAAACTGCCAAGGAGGATTGTTTGAAGACGTCTTGTCCAGCCCCCGAAGGGATCAGAGACACGGCAGTCGCAGGGCTACTCGAACAGCACGATTGTCTATCGAGGACTATATCAGCTTATGCGACGGTACGATGGCCAAAACCCTAAGTACCACCAACCTTAACGGGCTTCTGTCGTAAAGAGCAGAGGTTAAATGCGACGTTAAGATGTTCTTGCGAGAAACGTTCGATTCGTCTCGACTTGTGAAAAATTGTCGAGGCGGCTCGACTCGTGAGATAAAGCCTTAGGCAGTGGGCATAAAAGAAGCCTGTTTCCTAAGCATTGGGACCCCGTAAGTTGGCCCAAAATGGTCTCTTGCATACCATCCACGGGTCTCACTCTCCAACATCGAACTTCGACAAGGAGGGAAACAACCGCTTACAAGTCCTCTCGACTCGTAAGAGGGAAAAATTCTCTTGTAGGATCCTTACGACTTATAAGAGAAAACCACACTTAGGAATCCTCACGATTCCTAAGGAGAAAACCCACCTACGAGATCCTCTCGATCCGTAGGGAGAAAAGTCTCTATAAGACCCTCACGGCTCATAGAGTTGAAAAGTCTTAGGCAGCAGATCTGAACCTGCGGCCTAAGCCCTCGCTATCTCATGAAGAAATCAAGAAGCTTACTCTATTACCTGCTAATTGTGACGACATGCTGAGAAAGAGAAAAAGCAACAGAAAGAGCACCCGATTTACGTTTGATCAAGCGTCCAAGACGTATTCATTCATGCATGGGCAAAAAGACTCAGGACAAAAGATATATAATAAAGACAAGCTGGGATAAAAAAAATTCCATTAATATTGCCCGAAGTTCTTACAGTCATAAAAACAATAAACGAAAGTTACAATGGAATAACCTCAGATCCAGGGCATGGATTGGGGAATTCAAAAGCGATCCTATCTATGACTTTCCAAGCCTCACGGACCATCCTAGTGTGCTTCCTTTCGCGAGCACAAGCGTCAGGGTCCCTTCCGATGTCTTCCACCCTCCGATAAGCAGCGAGTATGGCAGACTGTTGAAAGACCTTGTGCAAGAGGTCGATAAGACTGTCTCGCCATATCTTCGAGATAAAGTTCAATAGGTACACAGAGTGCACCTTGTCCTCAGCGGCATCCAACGCCCTAAGCGGCACGCCGGAACAGAATAGGGGAAGCGCTTCCCAGATAGCTCCCACGATAAATTTAAGAAGAAAGGAACGTCGGGGATGCAGTGGACCGTTGTATGCGTCGAAACGACTCATTATTTCAGCACACTCCTCGTTTGTGAACTCCCGATTTTGAGAGCGGCCAAGTCGGCGGATGCCCTCACGAGAGATGATCTCGTAAGAGTATACATGTGGGCGTTCATTGTTCCTATGAAAGAGGATCAACAAAATTATCAGAAAGACTGATTAAGCAAAACGATATAATGCACTAAGGAATAAAATGTCATATTTAACTTCCAAGATCCATGAAGAATTCTTAAGAGTTCTTCTATATGATTTGGGAGGAGCAAAGCTCCATTAATGAATTAATAAAATCCAAAGAAAATCTTTCAGAGAGCAGAGCTCTATGGGACCCTAGTAGGGCCCCCTTTAGTTCTCTTTAGATTCTTCTGTAGACCCCCTTAGAGCAAAGCTCTACTAAGTGAAACCCTAGATGGGTCTTCTTTAGATCTGGGATTTATTGAGAACAATTCTCTTAAAATTGATTTAATTTAATTAAAATTAATACTTTTACCTAAAATTCTCTAAAAGTTTGAACTTTTAAAAGTGTTTAAACAAGAGAGCAGGGCACTGAGTTCTGAAAGCAAAATTTAGAGATAAGAATCATCTAAGGGACCAAAAGTCCTATTTATAGGTATCAAGTGCCCTTTCAGCTTCCAAGAGATGGCGCGACGGTTCGGAGTCTGCCACCGCTGCGCTCACGTTAGGAGGCCACGTAAGCGCAACGGTGGGGGGGCATTTGTTTATCCCAATCAGAGCAAAGCTCTGTTTAAATTCCAAAGTGGAAAAAGAAGCAATGCTTCTGTTCTTTCTCCAATCAGAGCAAAGCTCAAAAAAAAAAAAGTACGCAACTGCGCAGTTGCGCGACACGTGTCACGCAGCTGCGCAGTGCGCAGCTGCGCAGTGCGCAACTGCGCAGTTGCGCGACACGTGTCACGCAGCTGCGCAGTGCGCAACTGCGCAACTGCGCGACACGTGTCTCGCAGCTGCGCAGTGCGCAACTGCGCATCTGCGCAGTGCGCGATACGTGTCAGCGCGCAGTTGCGCAAGCAAAAAAAAAATCAGTTGCGCGACACGTGTCTGCGCAGTTGCGCAAGCACAGCTGCGCGACACGTGTCACGCGCTGGGGGAGTTGCGCAAAACAGAATAAATCTTTTCTGTTCTTATTAAAACAAGAAGATTTTCTTCTGTAAAGCAGGGGCCTTTGGATCAAAAATCCAACGGTGGGGAAAATTACCCAAATCACTCAGAAAGCGATTTATGTAACAAATTATAACTAATTCATGGGAACTATAAAAAGGACCCCAGACCTCAATTAAAAGGCATGAACATCTTGCTAAAAAAAAGGAGAAGAGAACTCTTGAGAACTCTTGAAGAATAAAAAAAAAGGTAAAAACCTTTAAAAGAAGAGAAAATTCTCTTATGAACAAGATCATAGATCTTCAACGATAAATAAATAAATAAATAAAATAGTGCCTTGCACTTGTTTTATGAACCATCGGTTCTTGAACCTGAAAGGTTATTAAATTAATAGTGCTTTGCACTTTCATGAACCTTTGATTCTCTGAGATAAGAAAAAAACAAGAAAAAAACTTGTTTCTAAATCAAATAGTGCTTTGCACTTATTTTATGAACCATCGGTTCTTGAATCTAAAAGATTCTTAAATTAACAGTGTTTTGCACAAATGCAATGCATTAATTAAAGGGCTAGGCCCGAATCAAAATGACCTGACAGGCCAAAATAAATTGCAAGGCAATAAAAGGGCAGAGCCCAAATAAATTGATGCTCTGCATCATTTATAAAGGGCAGAGCCCAAAACAAATTGATGCCCCGCATCTTTTCTGGGCAAAGCCCAAATAAAAATAAAAACAAATGCAAATAAAATATTGGACATTTTTAACTGGACTTAGCCCAATTGTGGCCATAAGTCCTTAAATTAAATTGACTGAGCAAAATGGCTCTCCTAAATCAATTTACATCCGGTTCGAGGGTACATCTCCGAACTCCTTTGACATCCATCGTTGTAATTCCTCAACGACGTCAAAGAGGTGACGGGTCCCAACGACCACACATCAATATTGGACCGAGATGTCCTTAAACTAATATCGGACCGAGATGTCCTTAAACTAATATCGGACCGAGACGTCCCTAAACTAATATCGGACCGAGACGTCCCTAAACTAATGTCGGACCGAGACGTCCCTAAACTAATATCGGACCGGAACGTCCCTAAACTAATATCGGACCGGAACGTCTCTAAACTAATATCGGACCACCACGTCCCTAAACTGGAATATAGACCACCACGTCCCTAAACTGGCACAATAGAGCCCAAATGCTCTTTTGTCGGATCTAAACGGTCCCGTTAAGTTGATCTTAGTCTCAAACTGGACTAACGTATACTTAACAAACGTTTGAGTCGATCTTAGCCTCAAAAATGGCTAACGTATCCTCCAAACAGACTTTAGTCCCAAATTGGACTATGAATCTCCCAAACTGGAACAATAAGGCCCAAACGCTCTTTTGTCGGATCTAAACGATCACGTTAAGTTGATCTTAGTCTCAAACAGGACTAACGTATCCTTAACGAACGTTTAAGTTGATCTTAGCCGCAACGCGACTAACGTATCCTTAAACTAAAAACACCAAACCCAAATCTAAGTAAATACGGATTTGGACTAATCTACGTCCTACGGGCGACGGCATTACTCAGTCTCCGTATACAATCCACGGGCAACCACAAATAAAACAAACACACACGACACGAAGTGAAATTCTGGAGAAGGAGAAAGTTGTTACCGCGATGCGGTAGCGTAATTAACTGCAGGGGCTTGCGCCTGCAGGGAAGAGCGTCCCCACAATCAAAAACCCCTCAAGCGAGGGGGAATCTGACGAAGTCTGCTACATCGGCTGCATCCGTCTAAACCTCCGATATATGGTGCCATAAATCAACTTGGTATCTTCGGAGAGGTGGATGGATAAAACCAAATAGCATCTGCCCCGAATCTCAGGCACAGACAGTCCATGTCTTGGCCGCCTTTCGGAGGGGAACATAATGTTGTTGTGGTACCGGGCTGAAATGGTACATCATGAATTCATGAATGAGGGCCCGTGTTTCCAAGCCCCTGGATGATAGCATGTTAGGTTTGGAATACTTCGATAACATTTGAAGTCCCGCTATTTTGGGCCCGTGATTCCTTGCCCCTGGACGATAGTCTTGGATTCGAGAATACTCTTGAGATTGGTTGACATTCACACTTGAACTCGCGTTAGTTAATTTTACCCTTTTAGAGGCCTTTTAGGACACTTACATTCACTTCATGTTCACTATACCTATACTCCACTGCCATATTATACTTGTTTGCCATACTGATATAGTTGACATACACATTACCATGCACGCAACTATACTTGTTTACATATTCATGATTTATATCCATGCTATTCCATATATCATATTACACCCTGCATTTCATTTATATATATCTCACCATCCTTTTGGGGACTTACCGAGCGTTAGTTCGCTGATAGGCATTACATCCATCTTTCTTTCTTTTTTAGAATGTTCGTCAGGTGGTATTGAGACAGAGGAGATAGAAGCGGTCGAAAAGAAGTACAACCAGTTCGCATCATAACCGGATGTCTTCTTGTTAAGGCTTATCATGTTATCGTATCTTGTATTCAGATATTTTGTCAATTGTGAATCTTGAATGTAATAAATCAAAGTTGGATTTCATTTTTTTGCTTATTCTTGTTAGTTTATGTTGCTTATAAACGCTTAACGTATTCTTATAATAAATACGTTGTGGGCTTACCACGTCACCGTTTTCGTCTACTGGGAAGCGGGGCGTGACATGTGATTAAATCGTTATATGCTAGAATTGACTTGATATTGAACTTGAACACTTAACTTGACTCGACCCAGGATTGCTACTGACATAACTCACATTCTACTTGACTTACTTGACTTCATTCTAACATGTATTGTGATCCTTGAAAATCTCATTCCTTAACCTAGGGAAATTGAGAAAATGAGAAATGTCAGCCGATGCCTGCTCCACTGTAAATCTTTTGCAATCTATGATTTGGTTAAGATATGTTATAATCAACCAATCAAATCAACTAAAATAGTTATAATTTATTATACTCGGCGTGTTTGGGATAGTTTCTTGTATGAATCCAACGGAGTTTCAGGAGTCCCGTATTAACCTATTTTTTCTATTTACTCGAATCCCAGTCGGGTCGACTTCTCCATAGCTTGGAGTCCCGACGATAACACATGAAATGGGCCCGTGTTTCTTTGTTCCTGGGGCCCCACTCTTGAGCTCTTGAATACTTCTACGGTTGTGTTGATATTCACACTTGGAACTCAACGTTAACATAGTGGCCATTTAGAGACCCATAGGACATATACCCATGTTCAGCTCTACATACTTTTTGCTTGTCATTATATTACTCCATATTCTTTATACCTACTCTACACGGCCATGTTATACTCGTTTGCTATGCTCATGTTACATTGCCATACTTACATAGTTGTCATTAACATTACCATGTTATACTTATTCATATTTTATTTCTTTTCATACTATATCACATGTCACTTTGCATATTCATTTATATACATTCATAACCCACCTTTCTTGGGAACTTACAGAGCGAAAGTTCGCTGACGGGCATTCCACCCACTTCTTTCTATCCTTAGAATGTTCGTCAGGTAGCATTTAGACAGAGAAAATAGAAGCGGTCGAAAAGTAGTACAACCGATTCGCATCACAACTGGACGTCTAGTTCCATTCAGTTTTTTTATTTCATTTCAGCTTATTTATATATGTCTCCTTGTTAAGGATTATCATGTTATCGTATCTTGTATTTAGATATTTTATCAACTGTGAATTTTGAATGTAATAAATCGGAGTTGGATTTTATTTTTTGTTTATTCTTATTATTTTATATTGCTTATAAACTCTTAGCGTATTTATTATGGGAAATGACCCTCTCGGAATTAATACGTCACGGGCCTCGTCACATTTCCTGCTCCCGTCTTTTGGGAAGCGGGGCATGATAGGTTTTATTGGTGGTCCATGCAGGTCGGTTATGCATGAACATCGTAACCAATATAATACAAGATTTATGAAATCCAGTTATTACATTCGACTATTCTTTTGAATCCTACCTTATTCCTTGAATCCATCTAGAACTCCACCATCGGCTTCCTTGAATACCGTCTCTCAACTTTTGAATCCTTAACACTTGTTCACCCTTTCTATTTGTATCCCGTAGGTCTATTAGCTCAATTGGTTAGAGTATCGATCGACGAAACTCGAAGACGACATCATTCTTAGCTTTCCAATACCTCGTTGCGACGAACTTTTTATAGGAATTTCACGGATGGAATTATTTTTAATGAGGGTAGACTGTAACGGCTGCACCATAATTTCATCCGTTTGAATCATTTTCTTGTTCCCCCGATAATCGTATCTCGACGCAAATGAAACAAAACTGCGAACCATTCATCTCCGATTGATCTTATTTTGGTAATCTTCTTAAATTCTTATTGTTTTCTTCCATTGACTCTGATAGTAGGATTTGAGTGACTTAAAGGGAGTTATGTGATTGTAACTATGAACTGCAACATATTTACAACGCGGTACTCTACTTGAGTGACTTGGAGTTCTGCATTGATTTAGCTATGTTCTATTGCGTATCCTTATTCTTGATTATCGAATCCTATCTTCTTTGTTAATTTATATCTTTTCCTAATTTTTAAATTCGATTTTTCATTTTTATCTTTGTACCATTCTTGAATTCAATCCCTAATTATTTTTCTTCTATTCGAGTGCTTGCTTCCAGCTTTCTTGTAAACAACTCTTGAATTATCCTAACAGCATTTTCTCGTCTTTCTGATTGTCTTATAACAAATTACTTAGGGTACCGATTGATGGAGCGCGACGACGAAACGCGACGACATCATCCTAATCTTGTTTCCTTACTTTGTTGCAACATCATTCTTGAGTAATTCCGAGGACGAAATTATTTTAAGGAGAGTAGGATGTAACGACCCCAATATTACTATACCTTCGTATTTTCTTTCTTTAGTAAAATATTGTATTTATTTATTCTTAGTATTTTCCGTATATTTTGTTTTTTTATTAAATATATTATTTTATTATTCCATCTACTTTTCACAAACCCATTTCTTTAAACTAAATCTTAATCTATTTCAAATTAAACACAAGATCTAACCCAGCTCATAACCCAAATCCAATTTCGTTTTAATTTTCTTTTATAAAACTGTGAACCCAAAAGCCCAATTTCTTTTCAAGCAACATAATATATTTAATTCTTATTAAATATATGCATGAACAACCTTTTAGCTCATTAGTTAAGTCCTTACATTATTATTCCATAGGCCACAAGTTCGAATTTTGGGACATGCAATTACTTTATTTAATTTTTTAAACCCTCTCATAACCTACAAATGAGACCTTTCATTTCATCTTCTTTTTAACTCTCAAAATGAATGCATATAATAATTAGTATGGTTATAATATTAATATTCTTTTGTATGTTCTCGCCTTCATTATTCATCCTCCTTCAAAAAATATTTCAATTTTTCATCCTTAGAGCTCTCAAAGTTTCGGTGTCACCGGAGCTCACTTCGTCCCTAGGATTTCAAGACCGAAGTAGTGTACCATTCACAAACTTCATAAGTGTTATTTTACTTTACTTTTCTTTCCTTTCAAAATCTTCATAGAGAATACTTTTAGAAGCTAACTTGATCCTTGTCTTGGTTGCTCGAGCATAGGTCACCTAAACTTGTTTTTGCCGCTAGAAATCGAATGGGTGAGCCGGTTGTTATACCGACTCACACAATCCGTAAGTTACTTATATACTTATCTCATAACCTACAACATTGTTTTTGACGTTACTTGTATACTTATCTCATATCATGTTCTGTGATTGCTTATTTATTTTTATCTATATAACTTGTGATTAAACCATTATATGCTAGAATTGATTTGATCTTGAACTTGAACACTTAACTTGACTCGACCTAGCATTGCAACTGACATGACTCGCATTCTACTTGACTTACTCGATTTCATTCTTCACAATTTGCAATCTATGGTTTCGATCAAGATATGTGAGAATCAAGTCCAGTAAATACATACGCTGGAGTCAGAATCTAATTGGGAAAGCAGTTTTCAATTAACACCGTACAGTAAAACCGAAACATAAAAATATTTCAAGAGGGGTGGCCGGGAATTCCTATTAATGCCTCTTCCAATACCAGGCTCATGACATTAGTTAAAATTTCGATTGCCTTTACTCCAATCGCTTTATATGTCTATACTTCTAACCTTCTATACAACATATTTAGGCTAATTGTTTTTCTTCTTTCCCTATCTTTCGACACCAGTCTAAGATTTGGAAGAAAACTTTCCAATAAGCGTAATAGGTGTACTCTCTTAATACTAGGAGCCCTCGCAATCTGAGAGAAGGTAAAGAGAAAAAAACAACTGAATAATCTTATTT
The DNA here is from genome assembly GCA_030015575.1 of Agapanthus africanus. Taxonomy (NCBI): domain Eukaryota; kingdom Viridiplantae; phylum Streptophyta; class Magnoliopsida; order Asparagales; family Amaryllidaceae; genus Agapanthus; species Agapanthus africanus. The sequence goes on from JASDDO010000024.1 coordinate 175,055,928, forward strand.
AATTTCTTCAGAACCGGAATCCATCATTGAATTGAAATAAATTTCAGCAAGTTCGTATGTAATTATACGAGATGGTTTTATCCATTATATATGAACCTTCATAGTGATACGGAATATTCTAGAGAAAGCATAGGGTAAAGCAGGAGTAGCATGGATATATGTGATTTTTTCGTGAATCGTGACAAAACAAAACCAGGTTTGTAAAAAGGTTCGGTAAACTTAGTTTACGAAGTTTAAGACGGGTCATGGTTGCTGCCAAAGAGAGAGAGAAAATAAACACTCAGCGTGCACTATATCAAGATTAGATTGGTTAATCACTTTATCTAATCAGGATGGCTTGCACTGTTTCCTCAAATTCTCCTTTAAACCCTAAAAGGAGAACTAGTCGGGATCATTTACACTTTATAAGTTCGCTAAACGTTCAGTCATGCCAATGTTGGCACTCCGATAGAGGCTCCCTGTGCTTTCGCACGGACCTAATTCAATAACCCCATTTCAGCAAAGGCATAACCTCGTTAACACTTTCCAGACACTTAATATGTTGGTTAATTGTGAAATGAAAATCTCCCGAGGAGTAATACCTACTCATTATTGGGAATCGGACCCAATTATCATTTTCTGATAACTTTGATGGAAACCGACCAAAATTACCACACATACTAGGCAACATTCTTTTATGTTTGAAACTCCCGATATGGTTTTTACCCCTAACGGTCTATGACCTTAACATGGTCAACAAGTCATAAAGCGCTAGTTAAGTTCAACCCGTCATTATTCTGGATTAATTAGACCCACCCGCACAACTCTTAACAAGGCCAACAAAGTCGTTCGACTGTCCTAACTAATCGCATCACCATGAAGCAGAAAAGTACTACAGAGCTACCGAACACTACGCCTTAACAAGGTCAACAAACCTAGCACGAATACTAAGTAATATTAATCTGAAATGACGGAGGGCGGTGACTGGTTTTTGGCGAAAAAACTTTAACGTAATGAACTTGATATTGTTGAACAAACTCGAGTGGCTTTGAAATGGAGTGGTTTATACTCCGCTTTTAAAACAGTGTTTTGAAGAAAACAGAGTAGTTTTAAAATTTGGTTCTGACAATATCATTTAGATTTGTTTTCCTTGCATTAATCTTATAATGCGATCCCATCAATTTATGTTTCTAAGCATCACTGAAACAACCAAAATAGAATGTATGTATATACCACCCGCATTCGCCACGGGGTCCGGGGACTTCACCCGTAAGGTTACTTAACTTACGACAATGCATAAGCAGGGCTAGCGCGGGTGCAAAACATATACACCATTTATATATATATCATCATCACAGGCAGGTAATAAATATCACAGGCATGCGATAATCAAAATGGAATAGCGGATAAATTAGGAGCCCCATATTTCGTTTGAGCCGCAAATGAAAACCAACGTTCCCCGATCGTGTGGATAACTCGAATACCACCTAAACAAATACCCCTACCAGCACGGCAAGCTACCCGTCAATTCTAGAAGTGAGGCAACCATCACTCAATGACATAGGTGGGCCACCTGGCATTTTATGGAATCTGGTAACTTGAGCACTCTACCGTGGGTCTATCCTAAACCCCTACAAGTGCGGCGAATAGCCCGCCAATTATAAAGCAAGTCGGCTCAAACTCATCACCATGAGACGACCACCTGACACACTCTTGAACCCGGCTACTCGAGAACTTCTCCGTGGGTTATCCTAATACAAGAATGAATGAATATACAATGGTAATATCAACCTCAACCCGGTCGTGTTCCAATAAAAGAATATATATCAAGTGGTAATGACGGCCACAATCTGGCCACTATTCCCGAATAAATGAATACACAAACATTCTACGATGAGGGGCTATCCATAACGACTATCCGGCTAAACCATCACAAGATATATAGCATCACAACACAAGCAAGTATTTGCAACCCTGTCTAATCGACCTATAGAAATTAGACGACATTTATAAACACATATACGAACACAAAGATAATCAACGATGCTAAAGTTTCGAGTTTAAAACTTTTCGTGTTGCCCGTATACAAAGATAACAGTAAATGAAATTTGGGCAAAAAAGAAGTATAACAAAAATCCCAATTTCCAAAACCCAAGACATGCTACGAAGACGAGGCCAAACAGAGATAAACTGGTCGCTAATTGAGGCCATTTTGAATTTTTTGGCGGGCAAACAGTTTCAGATTGGGCTTGTCTTCGTACAGTGTCATATACATACAAATATCATCCTTCTGCAATACTCCAAAAAAAATTTAGAGACCAAAAAAATTCCAACAGAAACTTGAGATCATGGGTTTTGAAAAAACGGAAATTTGTCGGTTTCGAAACTTAAGCATTGTATAAACAAGTTTACGTGTTTGGGTGGTTATAATACCATGTTAATAGACGCTCATGCTCGTGCCGCAAACTAGTGGCCAATACGGAATACAAAACGAAAATTTTTAAAACAGGAGCACGAAGTACTACGACCCAGAATCGAATCCAAACACTAAACTAGCAAACTAAAAGGAGTTAGTCTACTCGGTTAGGTGTTAGCTACCTTTGTTTTCATGTCCTTCGTCTTCTTTCTTCTTTTTAAGCTCCTAGGTCCACTGAAACGAGCTCGGGAGTCGGTCTTCCTTGTCAAAAATAATTTATCCGAAGGAACCCTAACTTAGGCTCTAGCTTCACAAAAAAAACTAAGTGAAGTAACTAATGAACAAAACTTGCTAAGAATTGATCACTAGAATATAATAGTGGTTAATCTCTATATTTTCTCTCTCTTTTTTTTCCTTTCTCAACTTCTAAAGTCTCAAGAGAAGAGGGAGAAGAAGCAAAGGGTGAAGATCGCTCAAAATTGAGCAAGCATGCAAGCATGGCCACTAAAAATATCACTCTTTCCTTTTCTTCTTTTCTCTTTTGAATAATGAGTGGAATTGTGGCTCACAATGGTGAGACACAATTCCACAATATTCTAAAATGAACTTGAAGAGAAGAGAAGAGAATGCCACTTCTTTGTACACATGCGTGCGCGCGCACATACACATATAAATATATATATACATACACTAATACAAGTATATGCTACAAATACAACATCCATATTCGTATCAAAATATGAATACCATATTCGTATAAAATAAGAATACCCGTATTCGTAATAAGATAAAAATACCTGTATTCGTATAAATACCGTATTCTGTCAAAATACAAATACCAAAAAGAGAGATACCAAAAAGTGATATATAATACTAGCTCACATTTTATCCAAATGTGATAATCTAGCTATCTTTCAAACCAGCTAGTATTAACAAAATATCTGATTAAAAGTACGTGTACAAAAACACATATTTAATCGAAACTGAGTACTTATCAAAATACGTGCATTACATCGTTTCACTTGAGCTGGGAAATCCTCTATGTGGGACTCTAAAGACTCGATAATACGTTGGCAGTAGGTTTAACCACAAGCACGTCAGCTGCACTAGCTGTACGTAACGGCTATCCAGGTATTGAATGAAAGGAAGGTCGACAAGTAAACTCATTTGTATCCCTACTGAGACTGAAAGTGACAATCTTCGTACAGTCCGGTCTTTTCGTCTGAGAGTGTCGCATACCGGATCTAGGGGTGAAAAATGTTAGACCCCTAATAACGCGTTAAGTCGTGTCAGTGTGAAGCTCATCACCTACAGAGAAACTACTGATCTAAATCAGTAAACCCCGTCCACCTTTTCCAAGGATTTCTGGTGATGGCCACCCATGCACTGCGCGATATCTACCCCCAATACCGGCATAGACGAATCCCCGACGATCCGCTCACTGCCTTCATGTGGCTCGGGACTGTACCCAACTAAAACCTATTTGCACGACTCAGTAGAGCCGTGGTAGAGTATTAATCAAAGCACAGTGGGAACTCATACGAGAGAAATGACAATCTCAGGTCAACAGACTACGTTGTACTCATGTCACCAGAGAACTGCTATTTGACAATATGTATAATACCATCTAGCATGTTCCCGGCGAGTCCGTCCAGTATAACTCATAACCTAATGAACACTTGCATACAATATTTGGTGACTAACTAACACTAATGGCTGTGAAACCGGCCATCGCCCCTCGTCAGGGTCAAGAAACGTATACACTAGTCTACTTTAGAATATCGATGCCCAGTCTCGATATTCCCACGACTAGGAAAATTTAAGGATTTGCACAAACTACCTAATTCTCACAAGTGTGGTCGCCACCATAACCCTGGTAGTCAAGAAAGAATCTTATGAGCTCTATCAATATGTAATAGTGATCTGGAATACCATATTATACATGTACATGATGATAAAGTCAAACCAGATAGCATACTATCATCTCGAGTAAGACTGATCTACCTGTATCGTTCCTCCCTCAATCATCATAATCTCTTCCCTGCAATTAAAATAATTGTCTTGAGGGCGCTATATCCAATAGGAGGAACCAGAGCGAATACATGATGATATGGTGAAAGGAATTCCATACGTTGGTATGTTGTTTGCAGCTGAAGATAAAGCATATTCATTTTACAATGCATTTGCAAAAAGTAAGAGATTTTATGTTCGCAAATCAACGGTTATTAAGGGGGATGATGATGAAAACATAAAGAAGCTATATGTTTGCAGTCAAGAAGGACACAAGAGCATGAATGATAAGAGACAATTTGGAAGAGATGTGAAATGTCCCAGATGTGAAAGAGGAGGTTGCGTGGCAAAAATGAAAATTAACCTATGCAACAAGGGCGGTTACATCGTAAAGCCTGTAATGATGAACACAACCACACACTGATATCTACACCCTCTAAGATTGCTAATATGTGTTCTCATCGTGAAAAGCCAAATCTCACTTTGGTGGAGCAGATCCATAATTCCGGCTGTGGACCATCGGGGATTTCAAAGATATTAAATAATACAGGTGGGAGTAATCTTACAAATATCACCGCGTAACAAATCATCGATATCTTAAGAATTAAAAGAAAGAGCAATATAGGCCACGAATGTATGTCTATGATTCAACAATTTGTTTAAAGTCAAGCTGCAGATTATCAATTTTATTATGTTGTAGAGATGGATGAGGAAAACATTTGTAGGAGCATTTTTTGGGCTGATTGGAGGGTGCGAACATCTTATTTGCAATTTAGTAATGTGCTAGTCTTTGATGCTTCATACAAGACCAATAAGTTTTTGTTTCCATTTGCTCCTTTTACAGGCGTTAAACATCATAGACAATCCACTCCTTTTATATGCGCTCTTTTGGCCGATGAGGAGGAGGAAACCTTTGTATGGATGTTTCAAAATTGGTTGAAATGTATGTGGGGTAAAGCTCCAAATGCAATCATCACTGATCAAGACCCGACAATTCGTAATGCAATTAAAAAAGTGTTCCCAAATACCCATCATCGATATTGCATTTGGCATATCGGGTTGCATGAGGATGAACATCTCCGGTCTTTGCGATGTTCATATGGTACCAATTTTAATAAGGACTACACTAATTGGTTTAGAAGAAGGCAAACAACTGAAAAAGTTAAAAAAAATTGGTTGATTTTAAATAATAAATATAAAAAGAATTTTCAAGATTTGACGCTCGAGGGAGAAGATTTAACACCCGATAAAAAAAGAAAGTGAGTTGAAAGCGTGGAAGTGGTTGCAAAGCATGTATAACCAACGACATCATTGGGTCGAAGCATATTTACATGACACCTTCTTTACAGGTGTTCCCCTCCGAACGGCGGCCGAGACGTGGGCCGTCTCGCCTGGGGTTCAGGGCAGATGCTAATTGGTGCCATCCGTCCATCTCTCCGAAGATGTCAAGTTGATTTATGGCACCGTGTATCGGAGGTTTGAACGGATGCGTCTGATGTAGCAGACTTCGTCAGATTCCCCCTCGCTTGAGGGGTTTTTGATTGTGGGGACGCTCTTCCCTGCAGGCGCAAGCCCTTGCAGTTAATTACGCTACCGCATTGTGGTAACAACTTTCTCCTTCTCCAGATGGTCTCTTCGTGTCGTATGTGTTTGTTTTGTATTTTGTTGCCCGTGGATTGTTTACGGAGACCGAGTTATGTCGTCGCCCGTAGGGCGTGGACTAATCCAAATCCGTATTATCTTAGATTTGGGTTTGGGGGTTTGGTTTGAGGATACGTCAGCCATATTTGAGGCCAAGATCAACTCAAACGTTTGTTAAGGATACGTTAGTCTAGCTGAGACTAAGATCAACTTAACGGGATCGTTTAGATCCGACAAAAGAGCATTTGGGCTCCATTGTTCCAGTTTAGGGACATAGTGGTCCATTTAATGTATGGCCGTCGGGACCCGTCACCTCTCTGACGACGTTGAAGGATTATAACGACAGATGTCAGAGGAGTTCAGAGATGTACCCTTGAACCAGAGTTAATTGGGGGGGATCTATAGTCCGGTCTGTTTGAAAGGTTTAAGGATACGTTAGCCATATTTAAGGCTAAGATCAACTTAAACGGGATCGTTTAGATCCGACAAAAGAGCAGACGTGGGCTCTATTGTTCCAGTTTAGGGACATGGTGGTCCATTGCTAGTTTAAGGACATTGCGGTCCGTGGGTAGTTTAAGGACATTGCGGTCCATTGTTAGTTTTAAGACATCTCGGTCAAGGTTAAGGACGTCGTAGTCCATGGGTTTAGGGACCCCACAGTCCATTGTTAGTTTTAAGACATCTCGGTCAAGGTTAAGGACGTCGTAGTCCATGGGTTTAAGGACCCCACAGTCCATTGTTAGTTTTAAGACATCTCGGTCAAGGTTAAGGACGTCGTAGTCCATGGGTTTAAGGACCCCACAGTCCATTGTTAGTTTTAAGACATCTCGGTCAAGGTTAAGGACGTCGTAGTCCGTGGGTTTAAAGACCCCACAGTCCATTGTTAGTTTTAAGACATCTCGGTCAAGGTTAAGGACGTCGTAGTCCGTGGGTTTAAGGACCCCACAGTCCATTGTTAGTTTTAAGACATCTCGGACAAGGTTAAGGACGTCGTAGTCCATGGGTTTAAGGACCCCACAGTCCGTATCAATACGTGGTCATCGGGACCCGTCACCTCTTTGAAGACGTTGAGGGATTACAACGCCAAGTATCAAAGGAGTGAAGAGATGTACCCTGGAACCGAAGTGGATTAGATAGTCTTTGGCCCAATTTGGGATCAAGAACAATTAATTATGTTATGAGCCCATTAGCCCAGTTAATTACGAATTGAGGACTTAAGGCCAGCTTGGGCTAAGTCCAATCATGTCTGGGACATCGACCCTCCTGTTGGTCCCTTGAAGGAGAGGCTTTGCCTCTGGCCATTTAGCCAATTGGGCCAGTGCCTAGTGTTAAACACTAAGGACCAATCAGTGTTGAACACTGGGAATGAAATTGATAAGTCAGTGTTTAACACCAAAAGATAATTGGTGTCTAACACCAGCGACAAGGCCTTCAAATTAGTGTTAGACACTAAAATAGACCAGTGTTAAACACTGGCAACAGAAATCCCAAATTAGTGTTGAACACTAAGGTAATCAGTGTTGAAAACTGCAAATAAAGTTCTTTGATTAGTGTTGAACACTAAGGCCAAACAATGTTTTAACACTGAATTCAGGGGTTCCAATTTAGTGTTAAGCACTAAGGCAAGAGGGGTCACGTGGTAACACGTGAGGGCGCCCTCCCTTCGTTTGTTCTGCTGAGAAGCTCGCATCTTTTGGAGCATCCCGTATCATCACGTCACGGGTGTTTGAATGGAGTATGTTAAAGCCTCTGCCGTGGGTCACGTGAGGCACTGCCTCAAAGGGGCTCTTTATAGATCTTTTGGGGGGGTCACGTGGTGACACGTGACCCTGCTTTTCTGTAGTTGTTTAGAAGATCTGTTAATCCCTTTCAGGAATTAAATACCTCGTAGGGTTGAACCCTGGCAATAATTTCAGAGGAATTAAATTCCTACTTCCTTTTGAAGAGTTGAACTCTGAATTTCCTGTAGGAATTAAATTCCTCATATATGTGAAGAACTGAATAGGGTTAAACCCCAATAAAAGCTTTGGGGAATTAAACTCCCACTCTCTATTAAAGAATTATTCTGGGGAATGAGATTAAGGGAGTTAAATTCCTGCTGTTTTAACAGAACTAAGTTCTTAACTAGGGTTAAACCCTGATTCTTTTCATTCTGAAGGAATTAAATTCTCATAACACAGGGTCAAACCCTAATTTTATTTTAAAGGAATTAAATTCCTATAGTTCTGTGAGAATTAAATTCTCGTGCTTCCATTCCCTCTCTATGCTTTGGATCTGCATGGCAGGATCTCAACCCATTGAGAATTAAATTCTCAACTCAAGGGGAGATGTGCACTTTACAGATCCTCCATCAAAGAGAGAAGAAATATGTCCTTCTGTTTTATATCAGAGTTAAACTCTGTTGAGAATTAAATTCTCTTTTCTTTCAATGAAACCTTCCCTTCCTTACCTAGGGTTTTCTTTTGCAGAAGATCCAAATTCCTCAAAGTATTCAGGGCTCTCTCTCTTTTCTTCCCTTTGCGTATCTCTCTATCTCCTTTTTTGTGTGTCTCTTGGCTCCTATTTATAGGAGAAGCAGCCGAGTCAATTAGTTTTTGATGAATCTTTCATTGGGAGATTTGATTTGTATCCATCATTCGTTTTGGACCCTTGGATTATTAGGTGAATTTTATTCACCATTGGATTTTAAATCCAGAGATTCTCCTTTGTTATTTTGGTTAGATTTTAAGGGGAAATCTTTCCTAATTCGAGATTTTCCCATAGATAGATGATATTTAATCACCTTTAAATCTTTAATTCAATCGGTTGCTTTTGGAAAGATTTGAGAGGTCTTTTCTCAGAATTTAATTCTGTTAACAAATGGGCTTTGAAGTCGGTCACGTGTGGCCACGTGATCCTTGGTCACGTGTGGGCACGTGACCCCCTTGGAACGAGCCTTCTTCTTTCTTTTTGTGCTCTGTCTTCTGGTTGCTGCTTAACAGTCACGTGCCATCACGTGACCCCTGGTCACGTGTGAGCACGTGACCCTTGTCTGGACTCTTTTTCTTGATTTAGCCGGAGAACAAATCTGCTGCTTTTGATTATCACGTGCCAACACGTGACCCTGGTCACGTGGGAGCACGTGACCTCTTCTGAAGCCTTTTCCTTGATTTGATCAGGGAACCGGTTTGCCTTTGAAGCCGCTTTTAATTGTCACGTGCCAACACGTGACCCAAGTCACGTGGGAGCATGTGACCCTTTCTGAAGCCCTTTTCTTTGATGTAGTCGGGAAGTTGAATTTGCCTTGCTGATGTTTTTAGATGTCACATGCCAACACGTGACTGCTGGTCACGTGTAAGCACGTGACCCTTTTCTGAAGCCTTTTCCATAAGCTTTTCTGATTATAAATCAGGAAACAACAGGCATGCTATCTAGCCAAAGTAATAAGAGTATAAATGCATTTTTTGATAGCTTTGTTAATTATATGACTCCTTTATATTAGTTTGTTGGACAATATAATGATGCTTTAGCATCTCGTCGAGCAAAAGATGAACAAGAAGACACTTGGCACTTAAGGACAGTGCCGGAAGCTAAACATATGCGTGAAATGGAAGCGCATGCGGATGAGGTATACACAAGAAATATATTTCGTATCTTCCAATAAGAGTTCAAAGGTGTGTTGTTTTGTCGTCATGCTGAAGATCTTATAGAATAGCAAATCACATCTTACAATGTGACTTTTAAAGTTAAAGGAAAGACGAGTACTCGTTATGTGAAGTGTAATACGGAATGTCATTTTCTAATAACATATTGGCTATAAATTTAATTTCAATTGCAAATCAAGTATTTGTTAATTTAAAGCATCAATTTTATCCTACATATTTTTGGGTTTTTGTTAGGGGACAGCGCTAGGGTCGTAGCTTTCATGGACCCTCGTCGCCGACGCCACCTTTCCACCCTCACCTCCTCATCACCACCACCGTCAACATCTTCTTCCTCCTCCTTTCCCGAAGGCTTACCCGAGCCGACCCCACGCCCGAGAACCCACCTCCTTCTCCCTCGTCGACCTTGCCGCCAGAACCGACCACCACCATCACCCTCTGTCACCTTCTCCTTCTCTTCGTCAAGCCCAGAGCCCTCATCCACGAATTCTTCTTCTCTTTCTCGTTTTCCCGATCTCCAGCCAACCCATCACCGCCCACGGCAACTCGCCGTCGACCTCGGTCCCCATCACCTCATCGCCGACCAACTTCCTCTTCTTCCCTGTCCACGCTAAAAAACCCAGAACCTAACAGCCCATCCTCTTCTCTTTTCTTTCATATTCTTCTTTTCTTTTCCGGCTTCGCCGGAGTTGGTTACCGCCGACGAGCACGACCCCGACGACCCCAGTCACCGTTGTCATCTACTCCAGTCGCCACTTCACGTAGTTGCTCAGTTCAGGCTATGTTTTAAGTACATTGGGTTTTGCATCGTGACGTTATTCGGTGTTCGGACGTGATATCCGTATTTTCGTCGTGAGATCTCGATCAGGCAAGTTTTAAACTTGCAACATACTACTTTGCTTATATCAATAGTTATATGATTAATTATAGTACATGTATTTTAATATTCAGCAAGTATTATCAAACTACGGTTTTATAACATCAGTCTGTATTCGTACCAATAACGGTTTTATCTAGTTGCATGCTGGTTCCTCATAATATTGTTATAAGGTTATATTAGTTCAGCATTCTTTCTAGATTGCAATATACCTAGTAGCAGATGTAAAACGGTTATTACAGATAGATATATATACATCCTGGAAATTAGACATGTTTACCGTATTTAGATTATTGGTTACGATTTTCCATCTAATATCTATTTTGTTTAATATACTTTGCCTGACATGTTCACAAAACATTACTAGACCTGTTACTTGGATTATTACTAATGCCGACAATCCTGACTTGTCCTGACGGATGTGACTTTTTTTCTACATAGACAAGACTTGTACCTGCTTGATCCTGTGTTGGTATTAGATTGATATTATTAATACCTAACTTGAACACAAAACCTGGAGGTAAAGGGAAATCAATAATGAAACCTGACTTGTAACTCAACAGTTCGATACTTTCCAGAGACTGATCAGTCGATACGGGCTTCGGCCCCGAAATGATAATTCTGATATCATTCGTCTGTACATAATACCCTGTTTTTACTGCTTAGCGTCACGTCTCGGATTCATCCCCGAGGGTCTTGACCGTGGTCCTGAGCACGCACGGGATACTATTGAGTTATATCGACGATTCCATTAATTGATTTCAAAGACTTGTAGAATAGATAACCTAAAATCATAGACTTTAAGATACACATCACATACCTATATCTCACTGTTCTATATCCGTGTTTATTATTTACACTCATATTTAATCATAGCATCCTATTTTGGTTATTACTATTATTTTGATATTTATGACGCACCGATGTCTGGATTTTACATGGCCCAGTTCCTTTGACCTTGTCGCAGGAAGATTGGGAATATTTTAACAAGAAAGCCGAGCAATGAGGAGCTTGATGATTAGTTTTAGAAATTCTTAGTTTATTTTATTTCCGAAGTTTTATTTTATCGATGTGTTTCTATAAGGGATGTGATTCAGATATTATTCTTTATTGAATCTTTTATTCGTTTCCGCTATATACATTTCTTGACTTTTATCTACTATGGAAGATGGATATATATTAGTTAAATTTTATTTACTGTTCTTGATATCTGATTGACAGCAGTAATGTGACTGTGGAGGGATTTTTCCTAACCATAGGTAGCATGGTTGGCTCTGTCACGTGCCGTATTCATGTATTTTGGGAAGCAAGACGTGACACTTACAACGTATGGTTCTCTACTTTATTCTTATACCTATAACTTCTCATCATTTGGACCTTGTATTTCAAAGAAATGCGTGTCTAAAACAAAAGAAGTCATAAGTAAACGGAATATTGTACGAGTACCAACCCCTTGTCCTAATGGGTATCGGACAACATACAATATTATGTATAAGTTCTCTGAGTTTAATAACTCAAACCTTGTGTGTCGTAGGTTGAAAACTGTATTATGGTTAAGAATAATTACACCGTTATTGAATGCACATTACCTAATCATCAACTGATTAAGGTAATGTTATAAACATAATTTCAAAAGGTAATATCTCACTTCATAAAATAAACGTACAGATATATCAGTTTGAAATTGATGCATAACAACGGATATTCAAAACCAAATATTTGCCGTTAGGAAAAACCCAGGTGATTTCCTTAAAATTTACCAATTACAAAGAATTCTGAAATTGAGGATCTAATTACCCAATTCCTAATATTCTACTCTCACTCAGTATTTGTAACGCCATACAGATGTGAGAATCAAGTCCAGTAATATATACTCTAGAGTCAAAATTTAATTAGGAAAGCGGTTTTCAATTAACACCGCACAGTAAAACTAAAACATGAAAATTTTCGAGATGGGCGGCCGGGTATTCCTAGTAATACCTCTTCCAATACCAGACTCATAACATTAGTTAAAATTTCCATTGCATTTACTCCAATCCCTTTATATGTCTTTACTTCTTACCCTCTATACACCATATTTAGGCTAATTGTTTTTCTTCTTTCCCTACCTTTCGACACTAGCCTAAGGTTTGGAAAAAGACTATCCAAAAAGCATAATAAGTGTACTCTTCTAATACTAGGAGCTCTCGCAACCGGAGAGAAAGCAAAGAGAAAAGACAACCGAATAATCCTATTCAATTTCTTCAGAACCGGAATCCATCATTGAATTGAAATAAATTTCTGCAAGTTCGTATGTAATTATACGAGATGGTTTCATCCATTCTATATGAACCTTCATAGTGATACGGGATATTCTGGAGAAAGCAAAGGGTAAAGCAGGAGTGGCATGGATATATGTGATTTTTTCGTGAATCGTGACAAAACAAAACCAGGTTTGTAAAAAGGTTCGGTAAACTTGGTTTATGAGTTTTAGTTTAAGGCGGGTCATGGTTGCTGTCAGAGAGAAAGAGAGAAAAGAAACACTCAGCGTGCACCCTATCAAGATTAGATTGGTTAATCACTTTATCTAATCAGGATGGCTCCCACTGTTTCCTCGATTTCTCCTTCAAACCCAAAAAGGAGAACTAGTCGGGATCATTTACACCTTATAAGTTCGCTAAACGTTCAGCCATGCCAATGTTGGCACTTCGAGGGAGGCTCCCTGTGTTTTCGCACGGACCTAATTAAATAACTTCGTTTTCGCAGAGGCATAACTTCGTTAACACTTTCTAAACACCTAATATGTTAACTAATTGTGAAGTGAAAATCTCCCGAGGAGTAATACATACTCATCAGTGGGAATCGGGACCCAATTATCATTATGTGATAACTTTGACGGAAGCCGACCAAAATTATCACAATCCAGAAGGTGTGCGCATATTAGGCAAGTTTCCTTTATGTTTGAAACTTCCGATATGGTTTTTACCTCTAATGGCCTATGACCTTAACATGGTCAACAAGTCATAAACCGCTAGTTAAGTTCAACCCATCATTATCCTGAATTAATTAGACCCACCCGCACGACTCTTACCAAGGTCAACAAATTCGTTCGACTGTCCTAACCAATCATATCACCATAAAGCAGAAAGGTATTACAAAGCTACATGTAGGGTGTTTTTCGTCACCCCATTGAGATGGGAATACGCATCGCTTGTCAGGCGTACAACAAATTCCCCCTGCCTAGGGTAGGCGGGGGTTTATTGATTGTGGGGATCCGAATCTCCAACAGCTGCGGACTAAGCTGTCGTTAATTACCCCTCACCTTTGGAGCGAAGGAACCTCCGATTGACGGGTCAAACTGATCATGCGAACTCAATGTGCAGTGTGCATGTGTTGTGCAGTGAGGGGTTTTGGATATATTGGGGGCCCTGCAGAGTTTACGGGGGTCCCGCTACCCGGATAGCGGGTTGAGGACAAGGGGCTAGCAACCCCCTTACGGGATGCGGAGTAGCATCCCGTTAGAAATTTTTTCTAATGAGGGAAGTGTGTATGTATATAAAAAAAAGGGAAAATATCGTCCAAAGGACGCGTGAGCGCCAGTGCCCCACGTGCCTGGCACGCGGGCTGCACGCAGGCGCTAGGTGTCAGCAGGAAAAGGGGTTTAGCCCTTACACTGGGAGTTGTACTCCCGATTGACTTTTGGAGTTGTACTCTTGACAAAGAGGACAAAGGGGCTTGGCCCCTACACTGGGAGTTGTACTCCCAAAAAGAAAGATTTATTAATTTATATATATATATATATATATATATATATATATATATATTGGAGGAGTTAAACTCCTAAGATATTTTCGGAGCTGATGAAAGGGGACCCCTTTCTTCTCCTTTGTGCCCTAGATCTTCTCCAAAGTGGGGTTTTTGGAGGTGGGTCTCCTTCTTCCTCTCTATTGGCTGGATCTTGGAGAAAAGAAGGTGAGATTTTAAAAATCTCCCCTTTTGAAGATTTGATGGAAGATCCGTGTTCCCCTTCAAGGGTTTTGTAGTGAAAAACTATTTCTTTTTGGAAGAGAAAGAGTGGAACTCTTGATTTAATTCAAAAAATGAAGAAGGTTTAAAACCTTGAGCAAAAAGAAGGAGGCACAGAAAATCTAATTTTTGGGGAGAATAAATTATTCTTTCATTTCATTATCATGTTGCCTTTTATAGGCTTACAAATTTACATATAGCTCCTTAGGCTTTACAAAATGGCATTTTTCCCATCTCATGCCTCATGTGTTCATTTCTTTTGCACATGAGCCATGGACTTTACAAAAATTTGGCTTTATGCCCATTTTTCTTACATTCATGTATGAAAATTACATCAAAATTATTTATTTCATAATTTTCATTTTGGCATGGGGGAAGCTGGTCGTGGGGCTCGACTTGGGCATGGGCCCACTTGGCCTGGGTTTGGGCCCATCTGGCTTGGGGTTGACTTTGACTTGGTCAACCAGGGTGTAATTTTTGACCCCAACACTACCGAACACTATGCCTTAACAATGTCAACAAACGTAGCACGAATACTAACCAATACTAATCTGAAATAACGGAGGGTTACGACTGGTTTTTGGCAAAAAACCTTTAACATAATGAACTTGATATTATTGAACGAACTTGAGTGGTTTTGAAGAAATCCGAGTAGTTTTAAAAATTGGTCCCGACAACATCATTTAGATTTGTTTTCCTTGCATTAATTCTATAATGGGATCCTTTCAATTTATGTTTCTAAGCATCACAGAAACAACCAAAATAGAAGGTACATATATGCCACCCACATTCGCCATGGGGTCCGAAGACTTCATCGTAAGGTTACTTAACTTATGACAGTGTACGGACAGGGCTAGCGTGGGTGCAAAATATATATAACATTTATATATATCATCATCACAGGTAGGTAATAAATATCACAAGCATGCGGTAATCAAAATGGAATAGTGGATAAATTAGGAGCCCCGTGTTTCATTTGAGCCGCAAATGAAAACCAACGTTCCCCGGTCGTATGGATAACTCGAACATCACCTGAACAAACACCCCGACCAGCACGACAAGATACCCATCAATTCTAGAAGTAAGGCAACCATCACTCAATGATATGAGTGGGACACCCGGCACTTCATGAAATCCGGTAACTTGAGCACTCTGCCGTCAGTCTATCCTAAACCATAACAAGTGCGGCGAATTTCTTGCCAATTCTAAAGCGAGGCGGCTCAAACTCATCACCATGTGACGACCACCTGACACACTCTTGAACCCTGCTACTCGAGCACTTCTCCGAAGGTTATCTTAATACAAGAATGAATGAATATACAATGGTAATATCGACCTCAACCCGGTCGTGTTCCGATAAGGATATATATCAAGCGGTAACGATGGACACAATCCGGCCGATATTCCCTAATAAACGAATATACAAATATTCTATAATGAGGAGCTATCCACAACAACTATCTGGCTAAACCATCATAAAATATATATCATCACAACACAAGCAAGTATTTACAACCCCGTCTAATCGACCTATATCAATTAGATGACATTTACAAACACATATACAAACACAAAGATAATCAACGATGCTAATGTTTCGAGTTTAAAAATTTTTGCGTTGCCCGTATACAAAGATAACAGTATATGAAATCTGGGAAAAAAGAAGTTTAACAAAAATCCCAATTTCTAAAACCTAAGACATGCAACGAAGATGAGGCTATACAGAGATAAACAGGCCGTAAATTGAGGCCATTTAGAATTTTTTGGCGGCCAAATAGTTTCAGATTGGGCTTGTCTTCGTACAGTGTCATATACATACAAATATCATCTTTCTGCAATACTCCAAAAATAATTTAGAGACCAAAAAATTTCCAACAGAAGCTGGGAAACCCTCTGTGTGGGACTTTAAAGACTCGACAATACGCTGGCAGTAGATTTAACCACAAGCATGTCGGCGACACTAGCTGTACGTAACGGCTATCCAGGTATTAAATGAAAGGAAGGTCGACAAGCAAACTCGTATGTATACATACTGAGCCTGAAATTGACAATCTCCGTACAGGCCGGTCTTCTCATTGAGAGTGTCGCATACCGGTCTAGGGGTAGAAAACGTCAGACCCCTAATAACGTGATAAGTTATGTCGGTGTGAAGCTCATTACCTATAAAGAAACTACTGATCTAAATCAGTAAATCTCGTCCACCTTGCCTAAGGATTTCTGGTGATGGCCACCAGTGCACTGCACGATATCTACCCCTAATACTGGCAGAGACGAATCTTCGACGATCCGCTCATTGCCTCTATGTGGCTCGGGACTGTACCCAACTAAAATCTTTTTGCACGACTCAATAAAGCTGTGGTAGGGAAGTAATCAAAGCACGGTGGGAACTCACATGAGACAAATGACGATCTCAGGTCAACAGACTACGTTGTACTCATGTCACTCGAGAACTACTATCTGAAAATATGTATAATACCATCTAGCATATTCTCAGCGAGTCTGTTTAGTGTAACTCATAACCCAATAAGCACCTGCCTACAATCTTTGGTGACTAACTAACACCAATGGCTGTGAGACCGGCCATCGCACCTCGTCAAGATCAAGAAATGTATACACTAGTCTACTCTAGAATATCGATGCCCAGTCTCGATATTCCCACGACTAGGAAAATTTAAGGATTTTCTTATAGACTACCCAATTCTCACAAGTATGATCGCCACAATAACCCTGGTAGTCAAGAAAGCATCCAATGAGCTCTACCAACATGTAATAGTGATCCGTAATACCACATTATACATGTACATGATGATAAAGTCAAACCAAATAGCATATTATTATCTCGAGTAAGACTGTTCTACCTGTATCGGTCCTCCTTCAATCATTATAATCGCATGTCCGCGATTACAATAATTGCCTTGAGGGCACTATAACCAACAGGAGGAGCCGGAGCGAATACATGATGATATGGTGAAAGGAATTCCATATATCGGTATGTTGTTTACAGCTGAAGATAAAGCATATTCATTTTATAAAGCATTTGCAAAAAGTAGGAGATTTTATGTTCGCAAAGCAACGGTTATTAAGGAGGTGATGGTGAAAACATAAAGAGGCTATATGTTTGCAGTCAAGAAGGTCACAAGAACTCGAATGATAAGAGACAATTTGGAAGAGATGTGAAATGTCGCGGATGTGAAAGAGGAGGCTGCGTGGAAAAAATGAAAATTAACCTATGCGACGAGAGCGGTTACATTGTTTGTAACTCCCCACGCCCCAGTACAAATGGTATTGTCCACTCTGGCCGAAACCGCACGGTTTTTCCCTTTAGAGCGAATCGGACTCAATCAGGGGCCACTTTCCAGGAGGTCACCCATCCCAAGACTTCCCTGGCCCAAGCACACTTAACTACGGAGTTCTCAAGCTCCTGTAGTTCCGGTTCACTTAAAACGCGCCTCTGTAATTGAGGGTGGTATCATTATATTTATAATGCAATACGGTCCTCTTTCGGAATGTGTTCCGAAAATTCCCCATTGTTCTACAGTGGGTCCCACGGACTCTAGAGGTGGCCCCTACCCTCTTGGTATGACAATTAGCGTGGCACTTTGTTCTGTGTGGTACTTTGCTCCGTGAACAAGAACCAGGTCCCGACATTCTCCCCACCTTCGAACATTGGTTTGTCCTCGAACCACAGACCTACTACTGAGGGCACTATAGCCAACAGGAGGAACCGGAGCGAATACATGATGATATGGTGAAAGGAATTCCATATATTGGTATGTTGTTTACAGCTGAAGATAAAGCATATTCATTTTATAAAGCATTTGCAAAAAGTAGGAGATTTTATGTTCGCAAATCAATGGTTATTAAAGGGGGTGATGGTGAAAACATAAAGAGGCTATATGTTTGCAGTCAAGAAAGTCACAAGAGCTTGAATGATAAGAGACAATTTGGAAGAGATGTGAAATGTCGCGGATGTGAAAGAGGAGGTTGCGTGGCAAAAATGAAAATTAACCTATGCGACGAGAGAGGTTACATCGTTTGTAACGCCCCACGCCCCAGTACAGATGGTATTGTCCGCTCTGGCCGAAACCGCACGGTTTTTCCCTTTATAGCGAATCGAACCTGACCAAGGGCCACTTTCCAGGAGGTCACCCATCCCAAGACTTCCCTGGCCCAAGCACACTTAACTACGGAGTTCTCAAGTTTCTGTAGTTCCGGTTCACTTAAAACGCGCCTCTGTAATTCAGGGCGGTATCATTATATTTATAATGCAGTCCGGTCCTCTTTCGGAATGTGTTCCGAAGATTCCTCATTGTTCTACAGTGGGTCCCACGGACTCTAGAGGTAGCCCCCGCCCTTTTGGTATGACAATTGGCATGGCACTTTGTTCTGTGTGGCACTTTGCTCTATGAACAAGAACTTCCCTGGCCCACGCCCCAGTACAGATGGTATTGTCCGCTCTAGCCGAAACCGCACGGTTTTTCCCTTTAGAGCGAATCGAACCTGACCAGGGGCCACTTTCCAGGAGGTCACCCATCCCAAGACTTCCCTGGCCCAAGCATGCTTAACTACGGAGTTCTCAAGCTCCTGTAGTTCCGGTTCACTTAAAACGCGCCTCTGTAATTGAGGGTGGTATCATTATATTTATAATGCAGTCCGGTCCTCTTTCGGAATATGTTCCGAAGATTCCCCATTGTTCTACAGTGGGTCCCACGGACTCTAGAGGTGGCCCCCTCCCACTTGGTATGACAATTGGCATGGCATTTTGTTCTGTGTGGCACTTTGCTCCGTGAACAAGAACCAGGTCCCGACATTCTCCCCACCTTTGAACATTGGTTCGTCCTCGAACTACAAACCTACTACTGAGGGACCTGCATGGGCCACCATAAATGTAACGGCCCACGCCCCAGTACAGATGGTATTGTCCGCTCTGGCCGAAACCGCACGGTTTTTCCCTTTAGAGCGAACCGGACCCGACCAGGGGCCACTTCCCAGGAGGTCACCCATCCCAAAACTTCTCTGGCCCGAGCACGCTTAACTATGGAGTTCTCAAGCTCCTGTAGTTCCGGTTCACTTAAAAGGCGCCTCTGTAATTGAGGGTGGTATCATTATAATTATAATGCAGTCCGGTCCTCTTTCGGAATGTGTTCCGAAGATTCCTTATTGTTCTACAGTGGGTCCCACGGACTCTAGAGGTGGCCCCCACAGATTCAAGAGGTGACCCCCGCCCTCTTGGTATGACAATTGGCGTGGCACTTTGTTCTGTGTGGCATTTTGCTCCGTGAATTAAAACCGGGTCCCAACATCGTTAAAGCCTTTAATGATGAACACAACCACACACTGATATCTACACTCTCTAAGATTGCTAATATGCGTTCTCATCGCGAAAAGCCAAATCTCACTTTGGTGAAGCAGATCCATAATTCCGGTTGTGGACCATCGGGGATTTCAAAGATATTAAATAATACAGGCGGGAGTAATCTTACAAATATCACCGCGTAACAAATCATCGATATCTTAAGGATTAAAAGAAATAGCAATATAGGCCACGAATGTATGTCTATGATTCAACAATTTGTTCAAAGTCAAGCTGCAGATTATCAATTTTATTATGCCGTAGAAGTGGATGAGGAAAACATTTGTAGAAGCATTTTTTGGGCTGATAGAAGGGCGCGAACATCTTATTTGCAATTTAGTGATGTGCTGGTCTTTGATGTCTCATACAAGACCAATAAGTTTTTGTTGCCATTTGCTACTTTTACGGGCGTTAACCATCATAGACAATCTACTCCTTTTGGATGCGCTCTTTTGGCCGATGAGAAGGAGGAAACCTTTGTATGGTTGTTTCAAAATTTTGTTGAAATGTATGTGGGGGAAAACTCCAAATGCAATCATCACTGATCAAGACCCGGCAATTCGTAATGCAATTAAAAAAGTGTTACCAAATACCCATCATCGATATTGCATTTGGCATATCGGGTTGCATGAGGATGAACATCTCCGGGCTTTGCGATGGTCATATGGTACCGATTTTAATAAGGACTACACTAATTAGTCTAGAAGAAGGCAAACAATTGAAGAAGCTGTAAATTTTTGGTTGATTTTAAATAATAAATATAAAAAGAATTTTCAAGATTTGATGCTCGAGAAAGAAGATTTAATGCTCGATAAAGAAAAAAAGTGAGTTGAAAGCGTGGAAGTGGTTGCAAAGCATGTATGACCAATGGCATCATTGGGTCGAAACGTATTTACATGACACCTTCTTTGCAGGCATGCTATCTAGCCAAAGCAGTGAGAGTATAAATGCATTTTTCGATGGCTTTGTCAGTTCCATGACTCCTTTATATCAATTTGTTGGACGATACAATAATGCTTTAGCATCTCGTCGAGCAAAAGAAGAACAAGAAGACACTTAGCACTTAAGAACAGTGCCGGAAGCTAAACATATGCATGAATTGGAAGCGCATGCGGCTGAGGTATACACAAGAAATATATTTCATATCTTTTAAGAGGAGTTCAAAAGTGTGTTGTTTTGTCGTCATGTTGATGATCTTATAGAAGGGCCAATCACATCTTATAATATGACTTTTAAAGTTAAAGGAAAGACGAGTACTCGTTATGTGAAGTGTAATATGGAATATCATACTTTCTTATGTTCTTATGCAAAGTTCAAGATGGAAGGATTGATTTGTAAGCATATATTGCATATCATGATGCAAAAGTATGATATGGAAAAGATTCTGGAATTCTATATTCTTTCAAGATGTACACTTAAGGCTAGACATAGCACAACACATGGTATAAGTAGTTCAAGAAACATAGGTAATGGAGGAAATTGTGGTTTTGACAAAGTTATTGAGAAGGTGTCACAAGATCGAAGATTTTATAACATTGCTATTAAATTGGTGAATAATTTAAGAAAGAATGTGACAAGATTAGTACAACAAATACAAATCCAGTTGATGCACCATCCAGCCAAGTGGGCTCTAGCGGTGCTATATCTGCCCATATAACTATTAAAGACCCTAAGAAAGTGTCTCGTAAAGGGCGTCCAGCAAAGACATCGAGGATTCCATCTGGAATTCACGTGTCACAACCACGAGCACAATCAACAAGCCGGACTTGTAGCGCATGTCATGAAAAGGGGCACGACAAGAGAACTTGTATGAAGAATGAGGTAATAGTTTAATTTCAGTGATAAAGTCATATCTATATTAATTTAATCTTAAGTTTGTTAACATGCCTAATTTTATTGTAGGATAATTCTATTTCAGGTGTTACAGAGTAAATATCATTGGGATTATCGTTTTGTTTTTACTAAGGAGGTATTTGAGTTTTTGTTGAATGCAAAAATCAGTTCTACTCAGATTTTTAACGTCTTTTAATGTCTTTCGTGTTGCATATTTCAGGAGTTGCTTAAAGATGGAATGAATCGAGAGTTGAAACAAAGCAGAAAACAAGCTTAATCGTTAGAACTCTTGAAACTGTTTAAATGTTTTTGTTATAAACTGTCGCTGAAAGCATATGCTGAAATTTTGTATTAGAAGTGTTCGATTTTGTTAAACTTCAAATGAATGCTTGTTGTTATAAAACAGGAAGTTTATATTTAAATTGAAGTTCTCATTTCAGCTTAGTTAGTTTGTTCCATTGTTTATCAGCTTCAAATATATAGTAGTTTGCAACTCTTCGTCTGCTTCTTATTTTAACTTTATATTATACAGTCATTTTAAGTTTAAGTCTTTGTTTCGGTTTGTTGTGCTTTTTTTATAATAACATATTGGTTATAAATTTAATTTCAATTGCAAATCAAGTATTTGTTAATTTAAAGCATCAATTTTATCCTGCATATTTTTGGGTTTTTGTTAGGGAACGGCGTTAGGGTCATAATATTCACGGACCCTGTGGAATGTGAAAACAACAATTTTCTAACATAGCCACCATTCCAAATATCAAGATCATATCATTTTAAATATCTAATTGCAAAATAAAAATCTCAAGAGAGCTAAACAAGAAGAGTAGAGGGGCTACAATCTTTATAGCGTGTCCAATCTCCATCGGAAGACCCATCTTAAACTTTGCGAGCTTCCGGAAAGTGTACAAGCCGACCGTCTCGCCGTAAATGAACCGCGGTGAAAGTTGCATACCCGAAACTCCATCTCTATCATTCAAGTGGAGAAACTCCATCTAGTGACTTGCTTGGTTGGGAGAGAGGTGATTTGATCAATAAATGCTCTGTCCTTTTCAATTCCTTCCACTCATGGGAGACTTGCCATTTTCAAGTGAGCAAGCTCAATGACTCAGAGGAGGAGGAAGATTAAATGGATGGCTTGTAAATGGGGTTTTCTTGTCTTTTCTTTTTTCATCTCATAAATTAGTATGAAGCATCTCACCTCTTTTCTCTCTCTCCTCTTTGTTGTCATAGAGAGAAAGAGAGGGCCCCACCTTCATTATATATGGTTATCTTATGCCATCAAATGAAACACACACACACACACATTTATTTATAGCTATAATGAGAGTGGATATATATATATATCTTACACACACACATACAGAATTAGAGGATACATATGTATCCAATACATATACCCAACATGTATCACATACACTATTAGCCATCAGTATCTTCCATTGGACAGAGAGTGTGTATCATATACACAATACTAAAAACCATATAAAATATGGTTATCAAGTCAACACTTAATATGATATTCCGACTTATAAATAAATCGGCCAGTAACCCCATCGTCCGATTAAATCACGTATATACAATATACGTATTTAATAGAACTCATGCACGTATCCAATATGCATGCCACATCACATTTTACTCGGGTAGGAATTTTCGTTGCGGGACTCTAAAGATCTGTCAATACGCAGGCAGTAGTTTATACAGGATCATATCCGATTAAATCTGAAATAATTTCAGATTCAATCCCCTAACGGGTTAATCCACAAGCTTGTCAGCGGTACTAGCTGCACACAACTACCCAGGTATGAGCAAGGTAAAGACAGGAGCGAACTCATCCGGACCCGACAAAGTTTATCAGCAACGAATACCATACAGTCTGGTCTCTTCGTCAAAGAGTATCGTAAATCGGGTCTGGGTGGAATCTATCAGACCCTCAATAACCCGATAAGTCATGCTGGCAGAGGACTCAACCATCAGAGATACAACTGATCACACTTATCAGTTTATCTCTTCTTATATGGCCACGAACTTCTGGTTATAGTCATGTCCTGCACAGCACGATATCGACTCGTTATACCGGGAGTGACAAATCCCTTCGACCGCTCACTGGCTTCATGTGCTTCTGGACTATACCCAACTAAAACTTATTTGCACAACTCAGTAGAGCCATGGTAGGGTAGTGATCAAAGTATAGTGGGAACATACACAAGACAATATGGCGATCTTAGGTCAAGAGACTACCATGTACTATCGTCACCAGAGAACTACTATCTGGACAATAGATATAATACTATTTAGGAGTTCTTAGTGAGGCTGTCCAATGTAACTTATAACCTAATGAGCACATGTATACAATTTTTGGTGTCAAACACCAATAGCTATGGGATCATCTATCGCCCCATATGGGGTCAAGAAACGTATACACTGGTTTACTCTGGAATATCGATGCCCAGTCTCGATACTCTCACGACTAGAACATTTAAGGATGTGCTTATGGCCTATCTATGCCCCATTAATATGATCGCCATCATAATTCTGATAGTTAAGCAAAGATCCTACGGGCTTTATCATTATATATTAGCGATACGTGATAATAAGTAAAATGTATACACATGAATGATAAAGAAAAATCAGACAATATACTATCATCTCGAGCAAGACTGTTCTACCCGTATACGTCCTCTCTCAATTATCATAATTGCCTTGAGAGAGCACTATATCCATCATTTTTATGAAGCATTATCTTCTTTATTTTAACAACATATATATGGTGTCGGTGTCATCTTATGAACTAGGGACGTATTCATTCTCTTGTCAATCTTGGGATGTTATTGCATGAGTTGGGTATCAAATTCTATAGGTTTTCTGGCTCAGTTTCATGCTTGGATTTCAGAATATGGTTTAGTTCTAGCTTTAGCTTCATATTCGGTTTATGGGTAAGGTTAAATATCAAGATTAGGCTGCAAGTTGCAGGTTTATATTTCAAGTTTATGCAATCATACAAAGTGAAATGAGAAATATGAGAGATAATCAAAATGTAATGCACAATAAAAGCCAACAAACATAATTTATTGATTTACTTATCAAGCTCATGATTACAAAATATATATTCATTTCATACAAATAACATTCATCTAACAATACTTCCAACTCGTACAAATTTTATATTAGCTTTACAATCCTATGATAGATCGAAACAATCTAAACTCATTACAAATTTCTTGTGCTTTGCCAACACTTAGAAGGATGCAGGAGAATAGAATCCTTTGACAAACTTGACATCGACAATCGTTCGATTGAGTGCATCCTTTGTAAGAAAATAAATAGATAGATTCAAGGGAAATTCCTTCAAAAGTCCGTATTTTCATGCAATAGTGGAGTTAACAAGTCTATAGAATAAATTCATGGACAGAAAAGATAAAGGCAAAAAATACACGGCTCAAAGTAGCCTATACAAAGTAATGACCCTTTATTTATTCAATCGACATCGGTCTCCAAATACCAAGTTTGAAGCTCAAACAATGTAATCTAGATAGACTACTTATCATCATTGCCGCCTAAATGTATAGTTCCTCATGAACTCATAATTATTTCTAACCCAAAAGGAAAAAAGAAAATCACAATTTCAACCAAACCAACATTTGTTTAAAATGATTACCTTACAACCAATCCCAAAATCAAAAAACAAAAATTCCCAAAAATTGAAGCAAAACCTACATCTTTTCACAAAATTATAAAATTTCTAATTGCTATATTTGAACAATACAAAGACAATCCGACATTTTCCGCTTGAACAAATCAAAACTAATTCCTTCAACTTTGAAGCAAAATTGTGAAAAATCCCAATTTTTAAAGCCAAACCAGACAAGTCTCTTATTACCGAAACCAAATCAGGATGTAATGTTACAAAATTTTAGCCAAAAAACTCAAAATTTATATAATTTGCTGAAAAATAATTTGAGATAATTAATTATTATCACAGCTAAGAGACTATAGGCTGCGATATAAAATGATTGAGACCGAAATTAATCCAATCTCAAGTAAGATGAGAGAGCCGCGTATGATGTTGGGGGGATGCAATAGAGAAACACTAGGCGAGTCGCATGAAAGGAGGAGCGAGGAAGCCGAGGGCAAACGGTTAATTCCAAGAATTGAGACAGATTTCTCGCCATCCAGCCCTGGATTGAGATGGGGAGAGCAGAAGTAGATGATCTTGCTTCTAAGGCATTTCCATTGTTTAGTGAATGAGAAAATAATGCTGCTATTGTTTTTTTCCCTTTCCCCCGTAGGCTTAGATGCTGAGCTTTTTTCTTTCCCCTCTTAGGCTTAGATGAAAATGAGGCGGCCCATATGATTAAAGCGGGGAACACGGGTCACAATCTTTTTCAAGACAGACACATTTTACACGATCTCTCTGTATATATATGTGTGTGTGAGAGAATAATGAAGGATAAAGGCCTTAGGAAGAAAACCCTCTTATGGAGTCGAAAAAGTTCTACACATCGTTTTTTAAACGATCGGCACCGTCTATCTTGATTTTTATTATCTAAGATGTAGTTGCTGTTGGATTACGGCAGCGTACCGGCCGTCAATCCGAGGCCAAATGCGGAACACAAATTTTACAAACTGGGCGCTACTGCAACCATTACCCGGATCGTTCCATTAACCGTTAACTAGCAAAACTGTAAAGTGAGTTCAGAGATTATACCGATCGATCCGTGTCCTTCGGTCTTCAATCCCCTCCCCTAGCTTGTTGCGGCTGTTCCGATGAAATCCGCTCTCCGGTCTCGCTCGTCGGAATGGCACCACGTCGAGGATTCTTTATACGGGCTCCCGCTTTGAACCGAAATAATTCGGACATGAAATTTGCTAGCCGACATGTCTAAGAATGAAGTAGAGAGAGTGTAGAATAATTTGTTTTAAGGCATCCAATGAATTGAGTGGAGGTAAATAAAGTTGCCAATGGAGTGAGAATATTGTGAGCATAGGATTATATAGCACGGATGAAAAATGAGCTTTCCCCAATCATGGGCTCGGCCCGAAAAATGAACAAGGGGTGCTCACTGTGGATGTGTGAGTGTGGTGGTGATGTGTATCATTCTTTTTTATTAATTTTCTCATGAAAAATCAAACCCCCATCCAAAGAAACTGCTGCCACCTCACCCCCTCAAAAAAATGCCAGCACACACCTTAAGCCCATCCCTCCCATGCTGCCCATGCCCTAAATAAATATTCCAAGCAATGACTCATCAAGATTGCAGCCATGTCACTACCCAATTAAATTCGAAATGCAGGTAAAGAAATGGCCAAAAAGATACGCTCACGTTAACCATTAATTAAACATTACAACTAATATTTAATCAAGCGGAGAAAAACTGGCAACTTCAAAAACAATCCCGTAACAAATTACAGGATTACCCCACAACTGTATATACATACCCGCATTTGTATTCATACCGAATACGAATACAACGAGACAAAAATATTCCTATAATATAATACTAGGATCCGGCTTAAACCAAAACTCACTAGTATTATCTGTCCGAACCATGACACGTGCACAAGTGCACGTGTATGTTCGAACCCTGCCATAAAACCATACGGCCTCTACAACGTTTCGTCCGAACATAGAAAACTTTCTGCGGGGGGCTGTAATGACTCATCAATACACTGGCAGTGGGTTTAACCACAAGCACGTCAGTGGTACTAGCTGTACGTAACGGTTGCCCATGTATTGATCGGAAGGGAAGCTGACGAGCGAACTCATCCAGAAACCCTACTGAGCCTGACAGTGCCAATATCTGTACAGTCCGGTCTGTTCGTCTAAGAGTATCGCATATCGAGTCTAGGGGGGTGGATAAAATCAGATCCCTACTAACGCGATAATTCGTGTCGGTATGAAACCCATCACCACCTGAGAAACTGCTGATCCTAGATCAGTAATTCTCAACTACCTTGACCAAGATTTTCTGGTGATGGCCACCCGTGCACTGCGCGACATCAACCCCCAATACCGGGAGAGACGAATCCCCGACGATCTGCTCACTGCCTCCATGTGACTCGGGACTGTACCCAACTAAAACCTGTTTGCACGACTCTTTTGAGTCGTGGTAGGGTAGTAATCAAAGCACAGTGGAAACTCACACGAGACAAATGACGATCTCAGGTCAACAGACTAACCTGTACACATGTCACCTGGGAACTACTATCTGACAATAGGTATAATACCAACTAGCAGGTTCCCGGCGAGTTCTGTCCGGTGTACTCATAACCGAATGAGCACCTGTACACATCTTAGGTGAACTAACTGACACCAGTGGCTTGTGAGACCGGCTACCGCCCCTCATCGGGGTCTCGAATTGTATACACTAGTGTACTCTGGAGTATCGATGCCCAGTCTCGAAACTCCCACGACTAGGGCCACATTAAGGATGTGCTTATAGACCCCAGCTCCCACGTATATGATCGCCATCATACTGCTGGCTGTCAAGCAAGAATCCTATGGGCTCTATCAACATGTACATGATGATAAAGACAAACCAGATAGCATACTATCATCTCGAGTAAGACTGTCCTGCAGGTGTAGGTCCTCCCTCAATCATTGCGATCACGTGCCCGCGATCCAATAATTGACTTCGAGAACACACTATCCAACAGTTGCACTAAATTTCATATTAATCTACCGTTACTCATAACGATCATTCACGATATTTTTTCTTAACAACAACGATAAGTTCGTCATGAACTCGGAATTATTTCTAACCCAAAAGGAAAAAAGAAAATCCATAATTTCAACCAAAACGGTATTTGTTTAAAATGATTACCTTACAACTAATCCCAAAATCAAAAACCAAAAATTCCCAAAAATTGAAGGAAAACCAACATCTTCTCACATAATTATAAAATTTCTAATTGCCATATTTGAACAATATCAAAAACAACTGACATTTTCCGCTTGAACAGATCAAAACTAATTCCTTCAACTCTGAAGCAAAATTGTGAAAAATCCCAATTTTTAAACCCAAACCAGACAAATCTCTTATTACCGAAACCAAATCAGGATGTAAGGTTACAAAAATTTAGCTAAGAAACTCAAAATTCATATAATTTACTGGAAAATAATTTGAGATAATTAATTATTACCACAGCCAAGAGACTGTAGGCTGCGATATAAAATGATTGAGACCGAAATTAATCCAATCCCGAGTAAGATGAGAGAGCCGTGTATGATGTTGGGGGGATGCAATAAAGAAACACTAGGCGAGTCGCATGAAAGGAGGAGCGAGGAAGACGAGGGCAAGCAGTTAATTCCAAGAATTGAGACAGATCTCTCGTCATCCTGCCTTGGATCGAGAGGGGGAGAGCAGAAGTAGATGATCTTGCTTCTAGGGCTTTTCCATTTTTAGTGAATGAGAAAATAATGCTGCTATTGTTTTTTTTCCCTTTCCCCCATAGGCCCAAATGCTGAGCTTTTTTCTTTTTCCCCTCTTAGGCTTAGATGAAAATGAGACGGCCCATGTGATTAAAGGGGGGAACACGGGTCAATCTTTTTCAAGACAGACACATTTTACACGATCTCTCTGTATATATATGTGTGAGAGAGAGAATAATGAAGGATAAAGGCTTTAGGAAGAAAACCCTCTTATGGAGTCGAAAAAGTTCTACACATCGTTTTTTAAACGATTGGCACTGTCTATCTTGATTTTTACCTTCTAAGATGTAGTTGCACCAAATTTCATATTAATCTATCGTTACTCAGTGACGATCATTCACGATATTTTTTCTTAACAACAACGATAATAATACCATTCATTTATTCAAATTCTTTACTTTTGTTTTATTGTAAACAATAGAAACGTTTGTAAAGATATTCATTTACATGTCTACACAAAATCCGACACATCAATACAAGCTAGCACAAACAAGGCAAACATTTCTCGCTAGGGAAATACGGTAGCAACATCTCTTTCCAATTGAATGTAGAGGAGTATGACTTTGAAACCCAGCTCTAACCATCAACCATGGTCATGTCCATGCTAATTGAAACGGTAAAAAAAAAAGAGGGTAAAATAATGGCTCAACAAAAAAACACAAACCAAGGGAAACAAGCAAGTGCCGCGGATGGCGATCCGCGTGGTCCTTCCAAACAAAACACCCACCGTCCATTCAAAAACCAATCCAACGCTCCAAATCCACTACCGCCAAAACTCCCAAATTTCCAAACCCTCCCCGCCGCCCTTTATAATCCCCCAATCTCCCCCGAATCTCCGAACATCACTGAAAAAAATCCCCCAAAACCCTATATACCTAATCCAATGGCGCGAACCAAGCAGACAGCCCGCAAGTCCACCGGCGGCAAGGCCCCGCGGAAGCAGCTGGCGACCAAGGCCGCCCGCAAGTCCGCCCCCGCCACCGGCGGCGTGAAGAAGCCCCACCGCTTCCGCCCCGGCACCGTCGCCTTGAGGGAGATCCGCAAGTATCAGAAGAGCACGGAGCTCTTGATCCGCAAGCTCCCCTTCCAGCGACTGGTCCGCGAGATCGCCCAAGATTTCAAGACCGATCTCAGGTTCCAGAGCTCGGCGGTGGCTGCGCTGCAGGAGGCGGCGGAGGCTTACCTCGTCGGGCTGTTCGAGGACACCAACCTCTGCGCGATTCATGCGAAGCGGGTGACGATCATGCCCAAGGACATCCAGCTAGCGAGGAGGATCCGAGGCGAAAGGGCTTAGGGTTTGCTTTCGTCAACTGGTTGTGGTTTCTTGTGTTTAGGGTTTTATTTGATGGTTTGTGGAAAGTTTGCCGTGTAATTTGATGGGTTTACCTTTATGGAATCGAAACTTCTTGGTTTCTCTTTGGATCTCTTGATCTGTGATTTTATCTTTAGCTATTTTTTTATTTTATAACAAATAATATGTATTTATCATGCTGTACTAATTAGCAATCAAGCGATATTAATTGGGAACTTAATAATTGCCAATCTTATGATCGCACTTTATCTACATTAAAAAGTAATTTTTATTTATAATTTATATTCATTTTGAATTACCATATATATAGCATCAACACACACGATTATACAATAATTTAGCACTAAACTCTGCCACCATAAGTTCTAAGTCACGCAGTGAATTTTAAATTTAATTATGATTTAAAAGTTTGATGTTAGTGGGAAGCATGCTATTTTGGGAGAAATCACAACCTAACTAATTCTAAAGCCACACTATATATTATCTTATGTTAAAATCTTTAGTTTCCTTTCCTTTTCCTTTTTGTCTTCATCAAGATCTTGTGCTTTCACCAAAAAATAATAATAATAATATTTAATGAAATTGGTCTAGATTTAAAGCCCATGAAAAAGATATTAAAGACAAGGCCTAGATATCTTTTGTATCGCTGCAAAATTCATTCAGGCCGGACATGTGATATCCAAATTTTTTGAATCTCTAAATTCTATATAACCGTATTTAATTATAAAGTTTGTGTTCTATCAAATATCAAAGGGCTAAGAATACTTTATCTATCAATTCATCTTTAAGTGAAATTAAAATAAATAAATTTTACACCAAATACTTAGTTTAATAATCACCAAAAAAGAACAAGCGCGTGCAGACTCCCATATGATGCTGCAACAGATCCGTTGAGCGTCAGGGATGCTCGAGCTCGTAATTTTGAATCGTTACGCCAGACTCTGGGTATGATGGTGGCAGAGTATGATGTTCAGTTTACACAGCTATCTATGTGCGCTCCACATTTGGTGGACATCGAGGAGATGCGAATCAAGAGATTTGTGAGAGGTCTGATCACCCAGTTGTTCGTCGCTATCGGCACCCAGCATTTTGACACATATACAGCCGTAGTGGACGCAGCTCTATTGGTTGAGGAGCGTCTTTCCGAGACTTCGGTCGTTCCGGAATCGTAGAGGGTTCGTACTGGTGTATCCGCACGGAGACAGACGTTTAGACACCATGACAGATTTCGTTCAGGTACTGGGGGTAGTAGAAGCTTGGGACGAGGCCGGTTATTTAGCTCTTATCCTCAGGAGAGTCCGTAATTTTCGTCTGGATGTTTCCGGTGCGGTAGTTTATATCATCGCGTCAGGGATTGTACTGAGACACTTGAGGACAAGGCAGCTGTACCATATGTTACCCTACCGCCTTCTCCACCTCAGAGAGCGTTACCTCTTATGCCTGTTGTTGCTCCGCGTCAGACTCATGCTCAGAGAGGTCGTGGTTGCGGTGGTTTTGTTCAGAGAGGAAGGGGTGGCAGAGGCGGAGGTCAGCCAGTCACTGATAGAGGGCAGGCTCGAGTATTTGCTTTAACTCATTATGACGCGCAGGTGTCCAATGCAGTAGTTTTATATACTCTTTCAGTATATTCCTTTGATGCGCACATTTTGTTTGATCCGGGATCTACGCACTCGTATGTTTCTATACATTTCGTGTCGAGGTTGGGCCGAGAGTCATGTTTGCTAGATCGGCCGCTTGTTGTGATTACTCCTGTTGACGATTCTTTTATTGCGCGACATGTGTTTCGGTCGTGTGCCGTTCGGATTGGAGATAGAGATTCATCCGTCAATTTGATCCTTCTAGATATGTTGGACTTCGACATTCTCCTTGGCATGGACTAGTTAGCTGCTTGCTATGCGTCTGTGGACTGCCGTGAGAAGACGGTCAGTTTTAGTTTTTCGGGTATGTCTGTTCTGGTTGTGCAGGGGGACCTTGGTGCCGCCCCTCACAGTTTGATTTCTGCCCTTTGCGCTAGCCGGCTTTTGAGGAGAGGATGTCGGGGATTCTTGGCTTTCATTCATGATACATGAGCCACAGTAGAGTCGTTGGATCGGGTTCCTATCGTGCGAGAGTTTCCCGACATTTTTCCCGATGAGTTACCTGGATTGCCTACAGAGCGTGAGATTGAGTTTTGCATTGATCTCATTCCTGGCACGGTGCCTATTTCTGTACTACCTTACCGGATGGCCCCGGCGGAGCTTAAAGAGCTTAAGGATCAACTGCAAGAGTTGCTTGATAGGGGACTCGTGCGTCCGAGTGTTTCGCCTTGGGGAGCTCCTGTTCTGTTCGTCAAGAAGAAGGACGGCAGCTTGAGGTTGTGTATTGATTATCGTCAATTGAACCGAGCTATGGTGCGAAATAGGTATCCTTTACCTCACATTGACGATTTGTTTAATTAGCTCCGGGGGGCGGGACATTTCTCCAAGATTGATTTGTGATCGGGATATCATCAGTTGAGGGTTCGGAATGATGACATTCCGAATACTGCTTTTCGTACGCGCTACGGGCATTATGAGTTTTTGGTGATGTCGTTCGGAATCACCAATGCCCCAGCAACGTTCATGGATCTGATGAGTCGGATTTTCAGGCCGTTCCTCAACCAGTTTATTATTGTGTTTATTGATGACATTTTGGCCTACTCCAAGAGTCGAGAGGAGCATGAGCAGCACTTGAGAATTGCTTTGCAGACATTGAGATAGAACCAGCTGTATGCTAAATTCTCAAAATACGCATTTTGCAGACACTGAGATTTGTGTTTGCGAGGAGTTGGATGATTCTGTTTGCGGGTTCATGGTGGACCTGGTATGGTATCCCGAGGTAAGAAAGAGATGTCACACAGAAGACGATGAGCCTGGAAGTGGGACTACTACCTACCGGTGATAGTTTTGGACCCGGCGGTTATCCGGAGGATATCGACCGGAGTCGTGAGATGGATATGGGCCGATTCGTATTGCCGGAGCCCACGAGTCTATCCGGAAAGATGGAGCCTGTGATATTTTGGGATTTGGGGTGTCGTTGATGGACACCAGGGATTTTCCATGCTAATGATTTGCGCATAAGGTTTATTATTTATTCCACATTCAGGATTTACTTGATATGCATTTTATTCATGTAAATGTAGTACCCTGATGGTGTACCTTGATCATGATTGTTGCATATCCATATTGCCAAACTTATGCTATCAGATTGCATGTGATAGATTATCGTTGTTTGTGCATACTTGTGATTACATGTATGATGTTATTTACTATTCACGAGTTGGCAACTCACCCCCGTTGTGCCACAGTGTTTTGCAGGCTTGATCCTCAGAGTAGTCGCGGCAGGGCGTCTTATTATCTCTACTTTTGCGGATACCGCTACGGTTGGTTGTGAGGCCTTTTGCTATAGGTGGGTTTGCGGTTATCCGATGATGTTCATTGTATATCTTATTGTATTTAGTACTCTTCATCTACCACCTTCATGTATTGACTTAGTGACGAGTTGTGAGGATCGACGTTGTATATTTTTGTGACTCTGGGTGTCGTGCTCGTGTGAGCCGGCCTTTACTATGTTGCTTATCACTAGTATGCTGTGTTTCATTTATATTGTCTATTCCTTCGCTACGGCGTCGTATTTTTGCTTGTGGTGGTTGTTTCCGCCTTTGGGCGAGATTTGCTTCCGTTTGGCGATGCTATACTTATATCTTATGTTTGTACCCGTTTCGGGGCTAGTTTTTACAAAGGAGGTGCTGCCGAAATTTTCAAGAAAATAAACCTAAGCTTTAAAGTTTTGCTTGAGATTTCCAAATGTTTCTATCATTTACTTCTTGTTATGGTTTAGATTTCTGGGTTTTCGGCTTACTTAAATTGAATTACGCCTGTTGACGTTACGTGGTCTAAGTGCCGATCACGTGTCTAATTTTGGGTCGTGACAAAGTTGGTATCAGAGCGCTATGTTTTACTTTTCGGAGTATAGAATGATCTTAGTATGATGGAGTAGGTAGCTTAAGCAGAGTGACGTAGCGTGTGTATGTTCCGCGGCATACTTACGACACGGTACTGTTGTCCGCCGAAAAATGCGACCGGGACGTTGGGGCGTCCGGGCCTGAATTCTGAGGGCAGATGCTATTTGGTGCTATCCGTCCACCTCTCCGAAGATGCCAAGTTGATTTATGGCACCGTGTATCGAAGGTTTAGATGGATGCGGCCGATGTAGCAGACTTCGTCAGATTCCCCCTCGTTGAGAAGTTTTTGATTGTGGGGACGCTCTTCCCTACATGCGCAAGCCCCTGCAGTTAATTACGCTACCGCATCGCGGTAACCACTTTATCCTTCTCCAGATGGTCTCTTCGTGTCATGGGTGTTTGTTTTGTTTTTGGTTGCCCATGGATTGTATACGGAGACTAATTTATGTTGTCGCCCGTAGGGCGTGAATTAGTCCAAATCCGTATTTTCTTAGATTTGGGTTTGGGTTTGGGTTTAAAGATACGTTAGTCTCATTTGAGACTAAGATCAACTTAACCGTTTGTTAAGGATATGTTAGTCTAATTTTAGACTAAGATCAACTTAACAGGATCATTTAGATTCAACAAAAGAGCATTTGGACTCTATTGTTTTAGTTTAGGAACTTTGCGGTCCAGTTTAAAGACATCATAGTCTGTAAAGTTTAAGGACATCATAGTCCATGGGTTTAAGGACCCCACAGTCCGAGGTTAAGGACATCATAGTCCATTGGTTTAAGGACCCTGCAGTCCAGTTTAAAGACGTCATGGTCTATGGAATGTATGGTTGTTGGGACACGTCACCTCTCTGAAGATGTTGAAGGATTACAACGACAAATATCAGAGGTGTGAAGAGATGTACCCTTAAACCAATTTTGGTTGGGAGATCTGTAGTCCAATTGGGACTAAGATCTGAGATTTATGAGCATATGGGCTCAGTTAATCTGAATGAGGGGTTTATGGCCAACTTGGGCTCGGCCCACTCAGTTAAGATGTTAAAACATTTTACAATGCTGAGCATTGATTTGAATTCTGAAAATATTTTTGTCTTTTATTGAATGCTGAGTATTCATCATAGCTCTAGGGCTTTATTTTAAAGAACAGTTTATGTTTTATCAGCGCACACGTGAGAAACACGTGGTGCGCTTGGCGCTAGCGCCAGTCAATGAGCGCAGTGCGCTATATTCGGAGCGCTGAGGCGCTGCAGCGCTAGATGTGGAGCGCTGAGGC
The DNA here is from genome assembly GCA_030015575.1 of Agapanthus africanus. NCBI lineage: Eukaryota > Viridiplantae > Streptophyta > Magnoliopsida > Asparagales > Amaryllidaceae > Agapanthus > Agapanthus africanus. Next base: position 175,091,678 of record JASDDO010000024.1, read on the forward strand.
GCTTCTGTTAAGTAGCACACACGTGAGGAGCAAGTGGCGCGCTTGGCGCTGAGCGCCAGTCAATAAGCGCAGTGTGCTATATTTGGAGTGCTGAGGCATTGCAACGCTTTGCGCTAGATGTAGAGCGCTGAGGCGCTTCTATTAAGTAGCGCACACGTGAGGAGCACGTGGCGCGCTTGGCGCTGAGCGCCAGTCAATGAGCGCAGTGCGCTATATTTGGAGCGCTAAGGCTCTTTAAAATTAAGAGCGCCAAGGCTCTGCAGCGCTTTACGCTAGATGTGGAGCGCTGAAATTCTTTTAAATTAAGAGCGCCAGGGCTCTGCAGCGCTTTGTGCTAGATGTGGAGCGCTGAAACTCTTTTAAATTAGGAGCGCTAAGGCTCTTCTTTGATTCAACTTAGATCAGTTTGCGCCCTGAGAATTAAATTCTCTTTTTATAAGAGACTTTGTCTCAAGATTCCAAGAACAAAGTTCTTATTTTATAGGAGATGTTTCAATCTCTTATTTTGGTGAAAACCTTTACCTTTATGGATCAGTGATCAAAGAGAATTGAATTATTCTCCCCCCTTTTATAATTAGATGTTCATGATCTCTGAAAGGCAATTTGTCTTATAGATCTATGATCTGAATAAGGTTAATTTCTTCCTCTTATTCTTTGTAATGAGATATTTTGATCCTTTTGTGAAAGATCTTGGTCTTTTAGATCTATGATCTTAAATAAAGAAGTGAATTCTTCTTTTTATATGAGAGGATTTCGTCTTTCTGTTCTTTTACCTTGAAGAAAAGTTGTTCTTCTACTGAGAGCTTGGCTCTTCTTTATGAGATTTCTCAAAGTTTATGTGGGGGGGGGGGGGTTCCTCTATATCTGACTTCAAGTCTTGGGGCCTTTATATAGGGTGAGCCGATTTGTTCAACAGTTAAGGAGATCTTTTCTCCAATTGATTTGGGGATTTCCTTACCGTTGGATCTTTGATCCAAGGGCTTATGATTTACAGAAGGCAATCTTCTTATTTTTAACAAGATTGGGAAATCTTTCCATACAGAATTTTTTCTGTATTTTGGTGATTTTTAATCACCTTTGGATCATTTATCCAACGGTGCTCTGATTTACAGAGCACAATCTTTTTGTTTGGAAAGATTTTGAGGAATCTCTCCTTAACAGAATTTTATTCTGATTAATTGATGATTTATCATCTTTATTGGATTTTTGATCTGACGGTGGTGAGCTTTTAGTTCCAGCACTAGCGCACCCGTGCTTTGCATGTGGTGCGCTGCTTAGAATGCAGTATACATAGCGCTAGCGCTTATGTGCTTTCCACGTAGTGCGCTGCAGCGCACTTAGCACTAGCGCATACGTGCTTTGCACGTAGTGCGCTGCTTAGAGTGCAGCGCTCTTAGCGCTAGCGCCCATGTGCTTTGCACGTGGGCGCTGCCTCAGAGTCTTTGACTCTCTCAGCGCTGGCGCTGCTATGAAGCGCTGCTTCATTTCAAAATTTGAATTTTTGAACAGAGCTTTGCTCTGATTGGCGGAAACAAATGCCCCCCACCGTTACGTTTACGTGGCCCACATGTGAGTGTAGCAGTGACTACATCTGCGTCCTTGGATCAACTCAGAAGTTGAAACGGCTCTCAGCGCCTATAAATAGGATTCTTGGCCCTTGAGATGATTTCTGTTCATCTTCTTACTTTCTGAGAATTTTTATTCTCTTTCAGAGCATAGCTCTTCATCTTAAGAATTTTCTTAAGAACAGAACCTTGTCAGAATTTAGGTAAAGATTAAATCTTTTAATAATCTAGGGTTTCACCCATTATCAGAGCTTTGCTCTTCATAGATCTTTGATCTAAAGAAAACCCTTTTAGGGTTTCATTAACAGAGCTTTGCTCTCTTGGAATCATAGATCTAAAGAGATCTTTTTTGGGGTTTCTTAACCCATTAATGGAGCTTTGCTCTTTTTAGATCATAGATCTTCAAGAAAACCTTTATAGGGTTTCTCAACAGAGCTTTGCTCTTGTTAGATCTTAGATCTTAAGAGATCCTTTTCAGGGTTTCTTAACCCGTTAACAGAGCTTTGCTCTTTTCAAATCATATAGATTTATTAATCTTTCATAAAGAACTCTTAAAAGTTTGTTCATGGATCTTGAAGATCATGGAATTTTATTCCATTAAAAATTTTATTTTGAGTTTTCTGATGGGTTATTCCATCATTTTTACAGAGCAAGGCTCTTAGAATTTTCTTGAGTATTTTTACTCCTTCATCATTAGAATCTGACAGGTGTCATTCTATCACAGAGCATTGCTCTCAAGGGGAGATTTACTCCTCTGTCCGAGGGGTTCTCATTGAATGAGAATCAATTGAAGATTTCCTCATTTAATGACAGTCTCATCAAATGATGAGATTGTTTTATTAATGATGAACTATCATCTAGATTATGTGGGTCCCTTTTGGTCCCTTTTCATTGCATTGCAGTGTGGTACAGATTTAAAGTACCTAGTGACAACTTAAACTGTAGTATTGGCGGCTGAAAATTTGTTCTTTTCCGCGCAGGTACTATGTCTTTCAACACTTCCTTTCAGTTCGTCCGTTCGGAAGGCGGATTCCCCGAAGTGCCCGTAGACCGAGAGGTTTTCGCGCTGATTAAAGACCATGACCCGGAGCACAAGAATCTTCATCTATGGGGGACATGGTACAACCAAATCATCAGGGTCGGCGGAGCTTTTCTTGCACGACACCTTCGGATCCTATTTCGGCGATCCTTTATGCAGATGCACTCCCGATAAACTATACTGTGGAGGAGGTGAATTGGACTTCAGAGGGTCTCCTTCGGCCTTCTATGGCCGCAATACCCGTGCAGCCGCCGGTGGCTTTAGACACTCTAGGGCGGCGCATATGTCAGGACGAGTCGCGCCCTTGGGGACAGCCATACACATAGGACTAACTCCCCGTCACCCAGCCGGATACCTGCAGTGGGCCCGATACATCTTATCGGCGAAGAAGTCACAGCTGCTAAGGCTCGGATTGTACCCTACGATCTATGCTTCTTTGTTCCAGTATTCCGCACCTCCTACATGGTGGGTCAAGGCATTTTTGGAGCAGTGGAACATTCCGACCCATACCTTCCTCTTATTGGATCGAGAAGTCTCCGTTTCTTTAGAGGAATTTGCCAAGGTCTCTGGTTTACCCGTTAGGGGAGAACATTACGAGGAGCTGCTTCCTCCGGATGAGTATATTTTCGCCACCAAATCAGTGGTAATGGGTCTCACCCCAGAGAACGCCATTCAACACCAATTCCCAAGTTTGATAAAAGTGTTGAATATCTATGAGAGCCTCTTTCTCGAATCCGGAGGCCGCGGGGTTAATTTTACTGATTTTATCGCCCGTTTTCTCCGTACAGAAGTACTGTCGATGGAAGCCGTGAAGTTCGCCAAACTTGATGATCCTTTTGGCTTAGGTTTGGGCAACCTGCCGACGGCGGAGGCGGATCAGAAGAATTTCTTTCTCCCTGGCACCCCGGTCGTCCCTTTTGCAGAGCTGGCAGCTCCTGGGATTGACGAAGAAACGTTCTTTTTGGGGGTTTTCGGGTTATGGCTGAGCTGGTTTGCGCTTCCGATGCCCTCTCGCCATATGAGGCCGTCCGTTTTTTATCCAGCTCACCGAATGGTTGCTGGGATACAAGTGGCCGTCGGGATCGCTGGGTTAGCCCACTTGTATCATGGGCTTAGCTTGGCAGTGGATACTACTGAGCCAGGGGTGCAACCTGCCAACTTCTCAATGCATTATTTCACCTCGTGGCTCGAGTTGCTCGTGCTTGGCATATTTGGTATCCACAGAAAACCTTCCTTTTATGACAGATGTAAGTTCCCTCAGATAATGCGGCTAGTCGACGCATCCATCGTAAATCCGACACCGCGGGAAGCTAGGGGTTTGATCCTTCGTCCACGCACTGTTGGAGATGGTATGTCCTTCACCGATAAAATTTTGACCGTCAGCCAGGAATCTAAAAAATGGTGCTGCCATTGCAGGACATTTTTAAATACGGGGCCTCTATGTTGAAAGCTCGGGAGATTCTTCATATGTACTCCATTAGGCCGGTCTTTCTCGTATTTAGGTAGAATGATGCGGCATTGTTCATGAGATACAACCCGCATCATTTCGCCCAGCAGCTAAGCTATAATCAGGGCGTCCCACTTGAGGCTTACTTGGCAGAACCTGCTGCTACTGAAGAAGGTATCCGGAGCGCGCTGCACCATTTTATGCGCCTAAACACAGGGTCTAACTTCTTCATCAGTGAACCGAGCTGTGTTCCGAATGCCTTGAATGTGTATGTGGCGTGGTATCAACATTCGATGGGAGCCATCATTAGGGAAGAAAAGCAATTGCTGCTTGATCGCAAGGGTGCAGCGCCGGCTGGTAACCCCGTTGTTCCCTTAAAGCGACGGACCATTATCCGTCCTCCCTTAAGGGAAGCTGCTGCGGCTGTGGCGCCACGTGATGTGCCTAAGCTACCGATGCCCCGTGCTCCCATTGAAGCGGTGACTGTGGCGTCTCCCGAGTCTGTCGTGGGTTCAGATATAGGGACTCGTCGTCCCAAGATGCCCACCAAGCGTAAGCTTGTGCTAGCGGCGACCGGTACTCGCTCGCAGAAGAAGAAGTCGATTCTTTCTACAGACGTTGTACTCGGCCAGGAGCCTCTTGCTCCTTATAGCGAGGGCCTAAGCGAATATGTGACCAATGAGGGCTTATTTATGGCGCCGGATGATACTGATCTGGCGACCGCCATCGCAGCTTCCGAGCGACTCGCTAGCCATAAAGCAGGACTGATCATCCTCGCACAATCAAGTAAACTTCAGCCGTATCTTTTGTCATTGCATTACATTTTTATTATCATGTTTTGACTGACACTTTTCCTTCAACAGGCGTTTCCACTGAAGAGGCTCTCACGGCTTCTCTCAAGACTTTTGAGGAGGAGGAAAGGCTTCGTGCATCCTTAGGCATGGTACATTTCGGTTCACCGCGTCTCCACTCTCATTTCTTATGGGCAATCTGACCCCTCCTTTTCATCCTATTATAGGGACTACCTCTACTCAGGTTATCCCAGGTGTGGTATCGACTTCGCAAGGCGGTGCAGAGACGCTTCTAAGGCCGGCTACCGAAGTCCCAGTTCCACCAGTATTTCCGAAAGAAGCTTCACTTAACCAATCGATGACGGATGCCACAACGGCTCCAGAGGTATCTCCTGGTGCGGACGATGACGTCTCCTTGACGGAGGTCCTAAGAAGATCAGCTCTCACGGCCCAGGCGGAAAGGAAACGCAGAAGGCGTGCAGCATGAGAACATAATGCTTCCTTGGCCGTAGGTGCAGGCTCGAGCGCTGCTTCCCCTGTCCTTGCTTCTTCAGTGGATGTCCCGGCCGCCCTGTCTATTGCTCATAGACAGGCGGTATGCGCGGTTCGAGAGGCAATTGAAAAGCCGTCCCAAGGTGAAATAACACTGGGTCCTTTTGTCAAAGTTTTAATCTTCAGATTCTCATATATCTTACCCTGCAGGGCCAAGTCCTAGTGAAGAGGTGGCGGGTGAGATGATGGCAACCACTGAGCCCGAAGCAGTTACTCTTTCCCAGGAATCTGGGAATGCTCCTATTGCCACTCTTTCCGCTTGCGATTCCCCGCCATCGCCTGGCATCACAAGTGTCACGACGGCTCTCGTGGAATCAGGGGAAGAAGTTACGGGCGGTGAAACCATCCCCCTAAATGAGATCGAAGCAGTCGTAATGCTTAGCGATGCTCCCGTCATAGTTCTGGCTGATGACCTGTCTGGTAGGTCTCGGGTCGCTGCATCCTTTTCGTTTTGTAATCTTTTCTGATGACAATCTGTTCCTTTCGAATGTAGGTGTGGCGAGCGTTGAGGTTGCGACACCTGAAGAAGCACTGCCAGTTGCTGCTTTGACGGTCGTTGCCCCTTCGCCTCCTCTTATATCTTCTCAACTGCTGGAAGGTATGGGTTTGTGATAAATTTAAATCGGGGGCAACATCTTTCGTGTACCGACCATGTATCATCGTAATCTTGCAGGAGTTCTCTTTGATCATCTGTATCAAGTGCTGAACCCGCACTTCTCCTTCCAGTCGGAGATTAGCCTACCCGCTGGTGCCGGTGAATATCTTTTCTAACCGACGTCTTTTCTTTTCTTTGACGGGCAGCCATGTCATTGCTAATTTCTCTCTGCATTACTTGTAGCCTTACGTATTGAAGGAAGGGACGAGGGTATCATCGCGCCACCGGTACTCCCAGTTCTGCCCCCTGTTGCAGCCGGTATAATAGACTCTATTGTTCGTATATTTTCTCTATTTCTTGAGCCGTCATTTGACTATGATTTGTTTTGTAGCGGTCGCACCGACTCCAGCTCCGTTCGAGTCTCGAATCATAATGCCAGCAGGGCCCTTTTCCAGACGTCCATCTTTAAAAGGCGCTGTGACCAGTCTGCGTATGTTGAGTGATTATATCGAGGGCCATTTTCCAGATTTTGCTGCCGAAGTTAATCCAATACTGGTGACGCTTGTGAACTTCCATAACGAAGGCGTCGTTGAGTCTTGGGTTAACCACTGCAGGAAGATTGAGGCCTGCCTGCATGAGTTTGAGCTTAGGCGTCCTGCTCCTGAGATTCAAGCTTTGAACTCCCAGCGGGCTGCGTGGGTTGAGCAGAGCGTGTCCTTCCTCTGCCATTTCGAACAAGAAGCGATCTTGAGGCGGAAGGAACACGAGGAGGCTTCGGATGAATCTGCACGGCTGCATGCCCAAGTTAAAGCGAACGCCACGCAACTGAGAGCCGTCTTTGACAACTTGCAGCGATGTATTTCGAACGGGCTGGTATTAAGGCGGAAGCTCGACTCTATTGAGCGGGTTACGCAGAGTCGCGAAGCTGCCCAACGGGAAATCGATGAGAAGGTTTCATCGTGCTTGCAGCAACGGGTTCGAATTGAAGCAGAGCTGGCCGCGGCGGCCGATCATGAGAAGGCACTGAAAGGAGTGCGCGAGCAACTTGCTGACTTATTGAAAACGCTTCCTTCTCAGTAGCTGTTTTGTATAGATTGAACACTTGTAATCTTTGAATAACATGTATCCATTTTTTTATATTCTTTCATAAGATTCAATTTGTACTCCATTGAATTCATAAATAAAAGACACACATATTTTGTTCTATTGTTGCTTTCTTCTCTTTGCTGTGTCGTTGTCATGCGATTTTAGCATGTGTGGCCTATAGATAGTAAGTGACGGCCCATCTTGGACTCTTTGCCGGGTAACAATGGCTTAGGAAACAGGTTCAGGTCTGCTTGCCTAAGACTTTTCAACTTTATGAGTCGTGAGGGTCTCATAAAGACTTTTCTCCCTATGAGTCGAGAGGATCTCGTATGTGTATTTTCTCCTTAGAAATCGTGAGGATTCCTAAGTGTGATTTCTCTTGAGAGTCGTAAGGATCTCACAAGAGAATTTTCTCCTTACAAGTCAAGAGGACTCGTAAGTGATTGTTTCCTTTCTTTTCGGAGAGTGTGGCCTGTAGAAAATCTACCTTGGCCTTTCTGCGAGGCAATGATGGCTTGGGAGACAGGGTTAAGATCTGTCACGTAAGGCTTTTCAACTTTTTGAGCCGAGAGGGTCTCATAAAGAATTTTCTCCCTACAGGTCGAGAGGATCCCGTAGGTATATTTTCTCCTTAGGAATCGTGAGCATTCCTAAGTGCATTTTCTCTTGAGAGTCGTAAGGATCTCACAAAAGAATTTTATCCTTAAAGGTCAAGAGAACTCGTAAGTGATTGATGAGTTGACCTGCTCCCAAGTCAAAGCATTGCTTTCGGCGGGTAGGTCGAGGGTTTGCTCTGGCTGTTTCTCACGGGGTCAGGATTGACCTTAGCCGTGTTCTACGGGGCCAGGAGGGGTTGACTTTATCTGCATTTCATGGAGTCAGGGGTTGACTTTATCCGCATTTCACGGAGTCATGGGGTTGACTTTATCCGCATTTCACGGAGTCAGGATTTGCTCTAGGCGTTTCCCACGGGGTCAGGATTGACATTAGTCGTGTTCTACGGGACCTGGATTTGCTCTGGACGCTTCCCAGGGGGTCAGGATTGACATTAACCGTGTTCCACGAGACCAGGATGTGCTCTGGACGCTTCCCACGGGGTCAGGATTGACATTAGCCGTGTTCCACGAGACCAGGATGTGCTCTGGGCGTTTCCCACGGGGTCAGGATTGACATTAGCCGTGTTCTACGGGACCAGGATTTGCTTTGGACGCTTCCCACGGGGCCAGGATTGACATTAGCCGTGTTCCACGAGACTAGGATGTGCTCTGGACGCTTCCCACGGGGTCAGGATTGACATTAGTCGTGTTCTACGGGACCAAGAGGTGCTCTCTAGGCTGTCTATGAACCGTCGAGGTTTGGAACAGGGATTTTCCTATGGCTCCAAGGTTGATTGTCGCATCTGAATCCTTCTGGAATGAGGAAGAACGCTGTTGGTGATCTCTAGGCTGTCTGTGAACCGTCGAGATTTGGCTTCTTTTTCTGATGGAGCCTGGTGGGAAGGTATGGTTCCCTTTTTGTTTGTGCCCCTGGATTGTATACAGGGATCGATGTGATCTCACCTGTAGGGCAAAAAGTTTCATTTCATTTCATTTTTTATTTCTTTCCGCGATGCTCTATCATTTCAGCTTTTTATATCGCGAAAGTCGCGATTGCCTAATCATTTCAGCTATTTTTTGCGGTGCCCAATCATTTCGGCTATTTATTTTATTTACCCGCTGCTTTTTTATTGCGAGTTGCCCAACCATTTCGGCTATTTTGTATGCATATATTTTACTTGCCGATTTTATTGCAAGTTGCCCCATCATTTCGGCTATTTCATATGCATTTGTGGATTGCTGGATTTTCGCTGCGAATTTGGGATTTGATACCGATTTAGGCATCAGCATCGCTACAACTTGGCTATTGCCAGGAGCGAATTATCATTTGCCTCTGTCGATGTCGAACAAAGGTGGCTTAGTAAACAAGGTTAGGATCCTGTCGACTAAGGCTTTTGACTTCATGAGCCGTAAGGGTCTCATAAAGGTATTTCTCCCTACGAGTCGTGAGAATCTCGTAAATGCGTTTTCTCCTTAAGAATTGTGAGGATTCCCAAGTGTATGTTCTCTTATAAGTCGTAAGGATCTTACAAGAGTGTTTTCTCCTTATAAGTCGAGAGGACTTACAAGGGTTGTTCACCGTGTGAGCATATCCCCAGTCTCTGGTGGGACTTTGTTAGGGAAATGTTTATTCGTGCCCGTGGATTGTATATAAGGGTCAGTATTGAACCGCTTATACGGCAGTATTGGAGGTTGCGATGGCTTAAGAACAGGTTCAGATCCCTGTAACTTATGGCTTTTGAACCTTATGAGCCGTGAGGGTCTCATAAGAGGGTTCTCCTTACAAGTCGTGAGGATCTCGTAGGTGTAATTTCTCCTTAGGAATCATGGGGATCCCTAAGTGTGTTGCTCGCTTGTGAGTCGTAAGGATCTCACGCAGATATTTTCTCCTCACAAGGTCGAGAGGACCTTGCGAGTGTCTTTTAACAAGATTGCGCCCTTTCGGGTTTTCACAAAACTTGCCGGTAGCCCTGCTGTTTTTACTCACGGAACCCTTTCGAGTTTTCATCCGTGCCCATCTTGCTTATGGACATACCGTTTTTTTTAACGCGTCAGCCCTAGGATGCCGCGGTTTGTAGTATTTTAACGACGTTTCGGTCAATAGCCAGTTTTAGGATATAGTGGTCCATCGTTAGTTTAGGGACGTTTCGGTCCGTAGTTAGTTTTAGGACATAGTGGTCCATCATTATTTTTAGGACATTTCGGTCCGTCGTTAGTTTTAGGACATTTCGGTCCATCGTTAGTTTTAGGACATTTCGGTCCGTTTGCCGGCTACTACTTATAGAGTTTGGGCTTAGGAAGATAGCGAGCAGACATAGGCATTGTCATCTATCGTTGACCTAGGCTGTGACTCTTCAGGCGTAGTATTTTTTTTAGGAAGCGACCGTTTATTGGCCTGAAAGGTCTTTCACCATGCGTGTCCATGAGTAGATAGGCTCCACCCTGGTAGAACTTATCTATGATATACGGGCCTTCATAGTTCGGCTCGAATTTCCCCCGCATGGCACGATTGGGGATCATGGGTCTCTTGACCACTAGCACGAGTTCGCCTTGGCGGAATGTTCTCGGCCTAGTCAATCTTTCGTATGAGCGCGTCATCTTTGCTTTATAAGTCTTCAGATTTTGTTGCTCATGAGCCGGGTTTCATCAAGGGCGTCGAGCTCCTCAAGCCGAAGGTGAGCATTTTCTTCGTCGGTTAGCTCGTAGTGAACCGCCACTCGTAAGGAGGGTAACTCTATCTCGAGAGGGAGTACCGCTTCTGTGCCGAATACCAATGCATACGACGTTGTGTTTGTGGCCGTTTTGAACGTAGTTCGATACGCCCAGAGAGCTTCATGCAGTCTCTCATGCCAGTCCTTCTTATTTTTGAACACCGTCTTTTTCACGATCTTTGTCAAGGTCTTATTGAAAGCCTCGGCTAGACCGTTAGCTCGAGGATTATAGACCGAAGAGTATCTCCAGTCTATATTATGCTGTTGTGCGAAGCGGATGATTTTGTGGCTTCGGTAGGCTGGCCCGTTATCGGAGATAATCCGTCACGGAGTGCCGAACCGATAAATGACGTGTGTCTTGAAGAAATGGAGGATATTCTCCGTCTTCACTTCTCTTAGTGGTACTAATTCTACCCACTTAGAGAAGTAATCCATTGTCGCCAATATGAATCGATGTCCCCTGGACGATACTAGTTCGATGGGTCCGATTATGTCAGTTCCCCACATTTCGAATGGCCAGCTAGCCACCGTCGGGTGTAGCGGATTTGGATGCTGGTGGATAAATTCCCCGTGAATCTGGCACGAGTGGCACTGCTTCGTGTATTTGAGGCAGTCTTGGATCATCGTGGCCAATAGTAGCCCATCATTTTGATCTTCAGTTTCATCTTTGGCCCGGCTTGATGAGAACCGCAGAGGCCGTCGTGCGTTTCTTAGACAACTCTCTTTGCTTCTTCAGGTCCCATGCATCTTAGCCACAGGGAGTCAAATAATCTCTTATACAGAGTATCATTGACAAAGGCGAAGGATAGAGCTCGTTTCATGAGCTGATGTCTTGAGGACGCGTCTTCAGGTGTTCGACGGGATTTGAAGTAGTCTATAAAGACTTCTCTCCAATCCATAGCCTTTTTTTGGTCTTTTACTTGTAGGGTTGCTTGCTCTGTCATTCCCTTTTCTTCGGACGACTCTGGAGATATTTTTGCCGGTGCAAGAACCCGACGACTTTGCACAACGATCCTCACGCCATCGAGATTCTCATCGGCCAGTTCTTTAGCGAGCTTGGTTAATGCATCCGCCTTGCTATTTTCCGCGCGCGGTATGCTTTCTAGGGCATAGGTAAGGATTTGAGTCAGCAATTGTTGTATCCTTTCGCTGTACTTTACCAACTCTGGTTTGCACGTCTGATAGTCGTCGTTAACTTGGCTAACGACCAGTTGGGAGTCTCCGTATATGAGGAGGTTTTCAATTCCCATGTCGACAGCGATCTCAAGACCTGCTATCAAAGCTTCATATTCAGCTTCATTGTTTGTCCTCGGTTTCGTTAAGGAGAAGGCAAAGCGCATTATCCCTCCTTGTGGAGTCACGAAAATGAGGCCTACCCCAGACTTGATTATGGGGGAGCTGTGCTTTCGCTTCTTCATGGAAGATGCTCCATCGAAGTAGAGTTCCCATCGGGTATCACTCCCTCCATTCTCCCCGTCGATCGTGTCGAACGCGTGCTCGTCTGGCAATTCGCAGTTCAAGGGAAAGTCGGCAGGTATAGGATGCTCGGCGAGGAAGTCGGTGATGGCCTGGCCTTTCACTGCCTTGAGATGTCGATAAGTTATCGAGAACTCCATCAAGAGCAGGGCTCATTTAGCGAGACGTCCCGTTAATATGGCTCTTGACATCAAATACTTGAGATGATCCACTTTCGATATGAGATGGACCTCATGTGCCAACGCATAGTGTCTGAGCTTCGTTATCGCGAAGATTAACGTCAGGCAGTGTTTTTCGATGGGGGAGTAATTGTTTTCTGCCCCCAGGAGAACTCGACTTAGATAGTAGAGAGCTCTTTCTTTCCCTTAGTCGTTTTCCTGTGCCCATAGCGCGCCTAAGGAACCCTCAAGGGCGGTTGTATACAGAATGAGAGGCTTTCCCTTGACCGGAGCAGTCAGCACCGGCGGATTCTGCAGGTATTGCTTAATTTCGTCCAGTGCGCTTTGGAATTTGCGATCCCAGACGAACGGAGTTCCCTTCTTCATTAGGTGACTGTAAGGATGGCACTTGCCGGAAAGATTGGCTATGAATCGCCGGATATACGCGAGCTTTCCTTAGTGAGACCGCGGTTGTTTGAGAGTTCTCGGCGAGGGCATTTCCACGACCGCCTTGATCTTCGACGGGTCTATCTCGATACCCCGATGTCGTACAATGAATCCCAGGAACTTGCCTGAGGAAACTCCGAATGCGCATTTGAGAGGGTTCATCTTCAGGTTGTATTTCCGAAGACGTTGGAACACTATCTTTAGATGCTCCCAATGCTCTTTGTGCGATTTGCTTTTTACCACGAGGTCGTCGGTATAACATTCGACAATCTCGTGTATAAGGTCATCAAAGATCTTCGTCATGGCCCTCTGATAGGTGGCGCCTGCGTTCTTTAAACCGAAAGGCATCACTTTGTAGCAGAATATTCCCAGGGGAGTCCGGAAAGCGGTATGCTTTTGATTTTCAGGATGCATCTTTATTTGATTGTACCCTGATGAGCCATCCATGAAGGAGAAGACTTCGTGAGTGGACGTGTTGTCTATCATCATCTCGGTAACCGGTACGGGAAAGTCGTCCTTCGGGCAGGTTTTGTTGAGATCCCGGAAGTCTACGCATATGCGTACTGTCCTATTTTTCTTCATCACTGGGACGTTGTTGGCGATCCAGTCAGGATACTGAACCTTTTGGATGAAGTCGGAGTCAATTAGCTTCTTGAACTCGGCATTGATGCTCATCTCAAGCTCGAGCCGTATCCTTCTCGGTGCTTATTTGACTGGCTTGATGTCCGGAGATATCGCCAATCTGTGCACAACAATCTCTTGATCTAGTCCTGACATCTCTGAGTAGTTCCATGCGAAATAGTTTTTATACTGCACGAGCACGTCTTTGAGCGTAGCCACCCTTTCTTCAGACAACAGCTCACCGACGAACGTCGGCCGTGGGTCGTTTGCTGTCCCCAAGTCAATTTTCTTGAGCTTATCTGCAGTAGTATGTATCCCATCTTCCAGCTCTTTTGGCGCCAGTAGAAACTCTGAGATCACCACGTCATCATCGTTTTCGAAGCACCAGGGGAGGTCATCCATATTCTCGGGTTCTTCTTCTGACGGCGTTATCACATGACAGATACGAGATCGCTTCCAAGACCGATGTTGGTCTGGTTCTACTCTCGCTGCATACGTGGCTTTTGGTTCATGCTTCTGTGGTGGAGTTACCTTCCAGCTGCTGGATAGAGCGAAACTGCCTTGCTGATAATGTTCTTCGACCCGGTCTTTGAATGTAAAGCAGTCTTCGAGAGTATACCCTATCGCTTGGTGATAGGAGCAATAGTCCGGATGAGAGACCTCGCCTGCTTGCTCGGGGTGTTTGGACTCTGGGAGTGTCATTATCTGATGTTTTATGACAAGATCGAATATCTTCCTTGTCTTTTCTTGGAGAAAAGAGTATACCCGGCCCATCTTCTTTACAAGAGACGAATCCAGGTTGCCCAATTCTCGATCGCGAGGCTTCTTGGACCCGCTACGCTGCTGTCAAACATATTTTCCGTTCTTCGGTTTATTTTTGCCTCCGCGTCGAGTCTTCTTTGTGACGGGCTGGCGACGAAGGGCATCGTCGTTCTTTGTAGATTCCTGAAGGAGGCTGTTTCCTGATTAAAAATCAGGAAAAAGCTTCAGAAGAGGCATCACGTGCTCACACGTGACCAGTGGTCACGTGTTGGCACGTGATGGTTAAGTAACGGCCAGAGAACAGAGCGCAGAAGAAGAGAAGCCCATTCCAAGGGTCACGTGCTTACACGTGACCAGGGGTCACGTGGCCCCACGTGACCGGCTTTAAAAGCCTTATTCTTTAACAGAATTAAATTCTGAGGAAAGATCTCTCAAGTCTTTCCAAAATGGAAAAGAATTATTTGAAACCGTTGGATCAAGAATCTGAAGGTGATTAAATATCACCAATTTATGGAAAAATCTTGGACTTGGAAAGATTTGCTCCTAAATCTAACCGAAATAACAAAGAGAGATATATTTAGATTTAAAATCCAATGGTGAATAAAATTCACCTAATAATCTAAAGGCCCAGATTAATGATAAATGTAAATCAAATCTCTCAATAAACAAATCAAATCTTTCAATGAAAGATTCACTAAAACTGATTGATTCTTTTCCTTCTCCTATAAATGGGAGCCAAAGGAGAGAGTTTGGGGGATACACACAGACATATACAGAGAGAGAGAGAGAGATAGAGCCTTGGAATCTCGAAAATTCAGAAGGAAGAATTTGATTCTCTGCAAAAAGAAAAACCCTAGGTAAGAAAAGAGAGGTTTCAAAAGAGAATTTAATTCTCAAAAGAGTTTAACTCTTATAAAAAAAAGAACTTAGTTCTTTCTGTGGTGGAGGATCTGCAAAGTGCACATCTCCCCATGAATTGAGAATTTAATTCTCATTGGGTTGAGATCCTTCCATGCAGATCTAAAACACAGAGGAGGAACTGAGTTTTGAGAATTTAATTCTCACAGAATTATACGAATTTAATTCCTTTGAGATAAAGTTAGGGTTTAACCCTATAGGAATTTAACTCCTTCAAAAATGGACAGAACTAGGGTTTAACCCTAATTGAGAACTTAATTCTCTCAAACTCACAGGAATTTAATTCCCTTAAAAAAAATTAGGGTTTCACCCTATGCCAGAACTTAATTCTTCACATATATGGGAATTTAATTCCTACAGAATGTAAATTAGGGTTTAACCCTATCTAAGAACATAAATTCTTCAGAAGAAAATAGGAATTTAATTCCTCTAAAGTTTATTGCTAGGGTTTAACCCTATGAAGAATTTAATTCTTAAAAAGATAAACACAGGCAAAGAAGCAGGGTCACGTGTTACCACGTGACCCCTGTAAAGATCCACAGAGAAGAACTTTGAGGCAACGCCTCACGTGTTCCACGTGACCCCCAAAGCACACAAAGAAAAAGCAAAAGAAAAGAAGCTCTGGGGCGCCCTCACGTGTCACCACGTGCCCCCTAATGAACATTCTAACAGATCAAAGCGTGAGCCCCCATCACGTGCCCACACATGACGGCTTTCAGAATTAAAAGTGTTAAACACTTATCTGTAGAACAAAATGAAGGGGATCTGGCCCCACCTTTTGGATGCCATCACGTGCTCCCACGTGATCTCTTCTCTGTCAATATTTAACATCAAACTGATGATTTGTTCCCAGTGTTTAACACTGATTTCCTTAGTGTTTAACACTAGTTTGAAAACTCCATTTCCAGTGTTTAACACTGATTTTCTTAGTGTTTAACACTAATTTGGAAAACTCTGTTCCCAGTGTTTAACACTGATTTGCTTTAGTGTTCAACACTAATTTGAAATCTCTGTTGCCACTGTTTAACACTGATTTGCTTTAGTGTTTAACACTAATTTGAAAGCCCTGTTGCTAGTGCTCAACATTGATTATCTTTTAGTGTTTAACACTAACTTGCTAATCTTAATCCCAGTGTTCAACACTGTTGGTCTTTAGTGTTTAACACTAGTTTTAGCCCAATTGGCTAAGTTTCTAGAGGCAAAGCCTCTCCTTCAATGGACCAACAGAAAACCAATATTCTAAACATGATCGGACTTAGCCCAAGATGGCCATAAGTCATCAATTCAAACTTAACTGGGCTAATGGGCTCATAACATAATTAATTGGTCTTGGTTCCAAATTGGGCCAAAGACTATTTAATCTACCTTGGTTCAAGGGTACATCTCTTCACTCCTTTGATACCTGGCGTTGTAATTCCTCAACGTCTTCAAAGAGGTGACGGGTCCCGATGACCACACATTGATGCGGACTGTGGGGTCCTTAAACTCATGGACTATGATGTCCTTAACCTTGACCGGGATGTCTTAAAACTAACACCGGACTGTGGAGTCCTTAAATCCTCGGACTATGACGTCCTTAACCTTGACCGTGATGTCTTTAAACTAACGCCGGACTGTGGAGTCCTTAAATCCACGGACTATGATGTCCTTAACCTTGACCGCAATGTGCTTAAACTACCTATTGATCGCAATGTCACTAAACTAAACAACAAGGCTCCCTTAATTGCTCTCTTGTCGGATCTAAACGATCCTGTTAAGTTGATCTTAGTCTAAAAACTAGACCGATGTATCCTTAACAAACGTTTAAGTCAATCTTAGACTCAAACGAGACTAACATATCCTTAAACCCAAACCCCCAAACCCAAATCTAAGATAATACGGATTTGGACTAGTCCACGCTTTACGGGCGACGACATAACTCAGTCTCCGTATACAATCCACGGGCAACCAAACACAAAATAAACACACACGACACGAAGTGATCATCTGGAGAAGGAGAAAGTTGTTACCGCAATGCGGTAGCGTAATTAACTGCAGGGGCTTGCGCCTGCAGGGAAGAGCGTCCCCACAATCAAAAACCCCTCAAGCGAGGGGGAATCTGACGAAGTCTGCTACATCGGACGCATCCGTTTAAACCTTCGATACATGGTGCTATAAATCAACTTGGCATCTTCGGAGAGGTAGACGGATAGCACCAATTAGCATCTGCCCCGAATTTCAGGCAAGACGTCCGTCGCGCCGTCTTTCGGAGGGGAACTGATTCTGGCACGCCCGGTGGGACCTTTTCCTCTTTCCACTCCACACTTCGTGCGTCGTCTTCGCGAACCAATCGCGGTCTGTTAGTGGTTGCCTTTGGATTTTAAGTTACTAAGATTTGGTCTTTTGCCAGACGCAGAAATCAAGCATCAATGGCCTCCAACTGCTCGAACTGCTCAAAGTGCCAATGCAACCGACGCTCCACCTCACCTAGAGGTGTAGCTTATGGACCTCAAGCGGCCTCTATCCTTGCCATGCCGGTAGAACAGGTGACCCGGTCCACCACCGGCCTGTTTTTCGGGACCATGATCCCGCCTGCAAGCTTCATCATGCTAGTGCCCGCACCAGAAGCGAACAAGAAGTCGGTTTTCGATCGGCTCACTGCTACAACGACCCCTTTCAACGGGTCGTCCATTATCAAACCGGCAGCCTCTGTCTTTGCCAGGCTGGATCAGAACTCTGATGGGCCCGCCAAGAAGCCTATGAACCCTAAAGTGGCTGTCCTAAGGAAGGCAGCAACTGCTGCTCATGAAATCGCCAAGGCGGCCTCTCCTATCAAAGAGTCAGTCTTTTCAAGGCTGACTATTCCCGCCCCTGCTCGAGGATCTGTCTTTGACAGATTGAATATCGCCACTCAAAGGAAAACATCAGTCTTTAAGAGGCTGGCACCGGCAACGCCTCATTCGGACAGGGGGCAAGATGAAGCCGTCTTTATCGCCGAGCCAATCCCAACGGCTCGTCACGCTCGACGTCGCCACTGGCGCCGAGTGAGGAAGGTCGGGGGCAACCCCCCCTCAGGGCTAACTCCACCTGTTCCATTGGTGGAAGTTAATGCTGCTGTTCCAACTGGGAACAGCTTTGAACCACTGAGGAGGGTACGTAAGAACTCTCCGACTGCTACGCTAAAAGGATCTCCTCCACATGCGGAGAGAGTCCCGGAAACGAAGCTGGAACAGCCCCCTCAGCGGCTATCCTCCAAAATCTATAAAGTCTGGCGGAGAGTTCAAGATTCCGTAATTGATCAAGGTCACTCTCGTCAGCAGAAAAGGGCGAAAGTGCAGGAAGAAAGGGACCGTCCGATCAAACAGCAAAGGACGACAATCGCCAGGGAGCCCGCTGCAACGGCCCCCTCAACTTCAACGGCCTACGAGAGAAGAAGGCCAGAGAAAATCCCCGCGCCCGCGACAAATGCCAAAGGCGGTGAGCCTGAACGCCCTAAGTCTGGGGGCATCATGGTCCATACTGTATACATGGCATCGGGAAAGGAGGACAGCCGTACATCTACGGGTCATAGACCGCTTACGCGGTCAGTGACCAAAGCTCAGGAGCAACAACAGAAGCTCCAAGAAATGATGAACGCAATGGCCGCACTCACTGGGCCAAAAGAAAGCCCCGAAGCGTCCTCGGATGAACGCCAAGAGCAAGAAACTGACGCTGAATTCCTTCGCCGGATATTGGAAAAGAAGGATAAAGAGGCTGCTGAACAAGCGGCCAATATAAAGCAAATGGCCCTCCTGTTCCAGGACATGGTGGGAATGATGATCCAACAAGATCCACCTGCTGAAGATCCTCCGATCGTCCTTGAAGACGACAGGGGAGAAACGTCAAATCCTCCACCGGCTCTGTCAACAGCCAAGGAGGAGACGATCTCCAAAGCTGACTTGGACGAATATATAGCTCAGCAGATACGGTTCCATCAGGCAACTGAGGCAGCTGGTCAGGTCGTAAAAACGGGACGACCATATCCAAGCTGGTACGACCAGATCAAGTACCCGCCGGGTTATACAATACCGAAATTCCATGTGTATAAGGGGACAGGCAATCCCCACCAGCATGTTGCCCAGTTCAGGGCCCTTTGCGGCAACACCGGCGGTGATGATAAACTCTTGCTTCGCCAGTTCGTCGGTAGCTTATCGGATACAGCATTCGAGTGGTACTCCGAGCTCCCAAACGACTCCATTAAGACATTTGCGGAGATGGAGCTGTTGTTTACCTAACGTTTCGCAAGCGCCGGCGAATGCACTCCGATAACGGCGTTGATTAATGCCAGGGTGAAACCAGGCGAGACGTGGGTCCAGTACGCTATACGCTGGCGAAACTTGTGGTTGAAATGCGAGCAACGCGTTGAGGAAGCGCCCGCGGTGGGCATGTTCGTGGGTACCTTAGATCCTCATGCAACTATCTCCCAATTCATGATGTTCTTTAAGCCAACCACGTTCCAAGCTTTGATCGACAAGTTGTCCCAGATGGACCAGATGGGTCATAGACCGTCTCGCCCGAAGCCAGAACCTCGGAATGACAAGGGTAAAGGGAAGGCAACCTTCGTTGTGAATGCTCAGCAGCAACCCAGTTCCCAAAGATAGCGGATCAACTGGAAGAAAGGCGGCGGTATTATAATGAGAAAATGAAGCGCCCCTACTCATTCCCGCGGGACAAGACGAAACGGTTATTCGAGCTGGCGGTACACAACAGGCTTATCAACCTGCCAAACCCAAGGCGACCAGCGCAACCCAGTGAGGTGAATAACCCTAATTATTGCCCTTACCATCAAACGGTAAGCCATCCGATTGAGGATTGCTTCGTCTTCAAAGGATGGATTGAAGATCAATACCTCCAGGGAAAGTTTGCGCTGTTCGAAAAGTGGAAGGTGAACCCGCCACAGCCGCATACTCCTAAGAAGGCGGATACACCGGGGGCAACCTGTTCTTTCATTGAAGAAGCGCCATGGGAGGTCGTGCTATCAGCTAAAACCAAAAGATGCTGAGTGATCTTCATACGTGCCCGGCGGTCGAATGGAAGAACCCGCTCGAATCTCAAATCATTGAAGGGATGTTGAGGCCGCGCCCGACTACAAAGATCGACGGTGATGGCCCAAGTGCTCACACCCAACCGTCAAAATCTTCGAAGAAAAAGAAGAAGAAATGCAAGAAGCTCGTGAAGCCTGGAGACAAGCGCACGAATTTGCAGAAACAGATTGATGCGCTGGAGGAATACAATCAAAAGGCGCGGACTCCCATCACACTCTAAGAGTTCCTCAACCACGTCTTTCAGGAGGAAGATGATGGAGAAAGCTCGTCAGATGAATCCGAAGGATATGTGGCGAGTTGTCATGTGATTTCCCACTTGCTTACGGATAATGAGAAAACTCTTGGCACCGAGAAACTGGGGGCATAGCCTGAGCTAGAATTTGCATGGCCGACAGATGAAATGATCGACGCCTCTCTAGACGAGATTCGTTTGAAAAGTAAAGCTGATCGGGAGCGTGAGATGGCTGCATCGGAAGGAGCCAAACGCAAGCGACTAAACGAAAGAGTCGAAACACTCCCGCCTGATCAAAAAACATCCGATGTGGATAAAAGCATATTCAAGACGAAGAAAAGGTTTGCCAAAGCCGTGTCAATGGGAATGAAGCTACCACCCTCGGAAGAAAATACGCTCAATGGGGCGGAGAGGCACCCTAATTACCGCGCATATCATCGGAAGATTTCGCACCCCACTGAGGAGTGCGACGCTTTTAAGATGTGGTGGCAGGGATATGTTGCTCACCGGCAATATTTTAAGCGCATGAAGCGCAGAACTCGTCGGGAACAGAGAAGTACAACCGACAGGCACAAAAGAACTACCGGCAACTGTTACACGGTCAACGCCGGAGGATCACAAGTTCTCACATTTGGGAGCGACTCTGATGAGGAAATGGCTCTGGGCCATCTCTTTAAAGAATCCATCTTTGGGAAAGAGGAAGAACCAGAGGCTTGCGAAAACATTCAACTACGCAATCGCACCTCTCGGAAAAGAATCTCGGACCCGCAACTAGAAAAGATAAGGGAAAGGAAAAGGTTACTGAGGATATTGCCTTAGATGACCAAGTCATGAAAGAGATGACCGCCAAGGACCCGCCCAAGAAGAGTAAGGTGGACTACAACATCCTAGCGCACCTAAGGAAGCTACCTTCGCAGCTCAGCATTCTCGACGCCCTCTTATTATCAAAAGAAGCGAGCGATTCATTAATCAAGGCGTTACAAGAGCCTGAGCAATTCCAAGCCTTCCTCGCCGAAGAAAGGATGAAGGATGAACTGGAAGAAGTGCACACGGCCGACATCACTTTCGGTGACGAAGACCTTCTCCTCGGGACATGCGACCACAACCGTCCCCTATATGTCTCTGGATACTGCCACGATATCAAGATAGGCAAAATCCTGGTGGATAATGGGTCCTCCGTCAATCTCCTTAATGTTCGGGTGTTGAAGTAAATCTGCATGAGCGTGCAGCACCTCGCTCGTGACAAAATTACCATCTCCGGTTTCGACTCCCAGTCGTCACGGACTCTCGGATCTGTAATACTAACATTACGCTTCGGACTGCTCGTCACGGACATCAAGTTTCACGTCATTGACGCCAAGACCTGCTACAACGCCTTGCTCGGTCGTCCTTGGTTACACGAGTACAACATCATCCCTTCTACACAATATCAGTGTATGAAGTATTTCAAGGATGGTCTCGAGTACACCGTAACAGGTGAGCTGAACCCATTCTCCATGAACGAAGTCCGCAAGTACGAAGATGCAAAGTACTTTTTGCCAGACTTCGAGGATACAGAAAGGTGTCGCAAACCGGAGAACAAAGTCGCCGCCACCATCCCTGTTTTCAGGAGCGATACCGAAAAAGAAGAAGAGATAGTTTATGCTGGGCCGTCTCGACGCAACAATCCAGGACCGTCCGCCCCCATATTGATCTTTGGAAGTGACTCGGAAGATGAGGTTAATGCTGTGTTCTCCAGTCGGTCGTCAATACAGGCATCCCCTGGTGATGATCAGAGTTTGCAAATCACCATGGTTCCGCAGGAACACTACAAAGACCTTGACGCACTTGAAGCCCACAGCGTCGGGGTATGTTTTCTCTCGCGGTCACAAGCGTCGGGGTCCTCACGAATGTCTTCTACCCTCTGGTAGGCAGCAAGTATGGCCGACTGCTGAAAAGCTTGGTGCAAGAGATCAATGAGGTTGTCTCGCCTCCTCTTCGAGATT
Organism: Agapanthus africanus; assembly: GCA_030015575.1. Taxonomy (NCBI): domain Eukaryota; kingdom Viridiplantae; phylum Streptophyta; class Magnoliopsida; order Asparagales; family Amaryllidaceae; genus Agapanthus; species Agapanthus africanus. The sequence goes on from JASDDO010000024.1 coordinate 175,113,722, forward strand.
AGGCTCATCAGGTTCACCGAATGTACCTTATCCTCGGCGGCGTCCAATGCCCTGAGCGGCACGCCGGTACAGAAGAGAGGGAGCGCCTCCCAGATCGCTAGCACGATGAGTCTCAGAAGAGAAGAGCGGCGAGGGAGTAGCCGACCATTGTACTCGTCGAAACGGCTCATGATCTCAGCACATTGAGCGTTGGTGAACTCCTGGTTCTGGCTGTGGCCCAGTGCACGGATATTCCCGTAAGAAATGATCTCATCAAGATCATATAAATGGGCATCCATGATACCTGAAATAACGATCATGGAAATTCATTACAAACTTCTTCCTCCCGGTTGAGAAAGAGAACTCAGGGCAAAGAAAACCCATGAAGTCCTCATGGGAAGAACTTAGTTCCTCATAGGAATTAAATTCCTTCTTGAAAAAGGGAATTAAATTCCCAGAAGTTTGTTGTTCCAGAGCCAGAGCTCCTTGAGGACGGAATTAAATTCCTTAGAAAGAGGCAACGGATCTCATCATCTCCCTAAAGATCAAATGAACCCTAGGAGATCTACTGTTCGAAGATTAAATGGTTTTCTATTTTCGTTGATAAATTTGAAAAAATGGGTTCATGTTAAAAGGGGTGAAACCCTTGCTATTGATTTAAAATCCAGAAAGACATGAAAGTTCATCGTTCGTTCAAGAGCATTACCCGAAGAAAAGAGTTCTTTTTGAACAGAGTTAAACTTTGAAAATGTTCCAAGACAGAGAACTAAGCTCTGGAAAGGAGAATTAAATTCTCAGAAAGAAAAGTATGCAAGGAGGAAGATGAAAAGTGGAGGCTCTTCTGAAAAGACATGGGCATTTATAGGATGGGATGGAAAACGTTTCATCTACCATACTCCAAAGGTAGATCCGACGGTCACAAAAGTGACAGCGTTGCACTCACGTGCAAACACGTGAGAACAACGCTGTGGGGGCATTTGTTTCCTGATTAAAAATCAGGAAAAAGCTTCAGAAGAGGCATCACGTGCTCACACGTGACCAGTGGTCACGTGTTGGCACGTGATGGTTAAGAAACGGCCAGAGAACAGAGCGCAGAAGAAGAGAAGCCCATTCCAAGGGTCACGTGCTCCCACGTGACCAACGGTCACGTGGCCACACGTGACCGGCTTTAAAAGCGTTATTCTTTAACAGAATTAAATTCTGAGGAAAGATCTCTCAAGTCTTTCCAAAATGGAAAAGAATTATTTGAAACCGTTGGATCAAGAATCTGAAGGTGATTAAATATCACCAATTTATGGAAAAATCTTGGACTTGGAAAGATTTGCTCGTAAATCTAACCGAAATAACAAAGAGATATATTTAGATTTAAAATCCAATGGTGAATAAAATTCACCTAATAATCTAAAGTCCCAGATTAATGATAAATGTAAATCAAATCTCTCAATAAACAAATCAAATCTTTCAATGAAAGATTCACTGAAACTGATTGATTCTTTTCCTTCTCCTATAAATAGGAGCCAAAGGAGAGAGTTTGGGGGATACACACAGATATATATATAGAGAGAGATATATAGAGTCTTGGAATTTCGAAAATTCAGAAGGAAGAATTTGATTCTCTGCAAAAAGAAAAACCCTAGGTAAGAAAAGAGAGGCTTCAAAAGAGAATTTAATTCTCAAAAGAGTTTAACTCTTATAAAAAAAAGAACTTAGTTCTTTCTCTGGTGGAAGATCTGCAAAGTGCGCATCTTCCCATGAATTGAGAATTTAATTCTCATTGGGTTGAGATCCTGCCATGCAGATCTAAAACACAGAGGAGGAACTGAGTTTTGAGAATTTAATTCTCACAGAATTATAGGAATTTAATTCCTTTGAGATAAAGTTAGGGTTTAACCCTATAGGGATTTAATTCCTTCAAAAATGGACAGAACTAGGGTTTAACCCTAATTGAGAACTTAATTCTCTCAAACTCACAGGAATTTAATTCCCTTAAAAAAATTAGGATTTCACCCTATGCCAGAACTTAATTCTTCACATATATGGGAATTTAATTCCTACAGAATGTAAATTAGGGTTTAACCCTATCTAAGAACATAAATTCTTCAGAAGAAAATAGGAATTTAATTCCTCTAAAGTTTATTGCTAGGGTTTAACCCTATGAAGAATTTAATTCTTAAAAAGATAAACACAGGCAAAGAAGCAGGGTCACGTGTTACCACGTGACCCCTGTAAAGATCCACAGAGAAGAACTTTGAGGCAACGCCTCATGTGCTCCACGTGACCCCCAAAGCACACAAAGAAAAAGCAAAAGAAAAGAAGCTCTGGGGCGCCCTCACGTGTCACCACGTGCCCCCTAATGAACATTCTAACAGATCAAAGCGTGAGCCCCCATCACGTGCCCACACGTGATGGCTTTCAGAATTAAAAGTGTTAAACACTTATCTGTAGAACAAAATGAAGGGGATCTGGCCCCACCTTTTGGATGCCATCACGTGCTCCCACGTGATCTCTTCTCTGTCAATATTTTACATCAAACTGATGATTTGTTCCCAGTGTTTAACACTGATTTCCTTAGTGTTTAACACTAGTTTGAAAACTCCATTTCCAGTGTTTAACACTGATTTTCTTAGTGTTTAACACTAATTTGGAAAACTCTGTTCCCAGTGTTTAACACTGATTTGCTTTAGTGTTCAACACTAATTTGAAATCTCTGTTGCCACTGTTTAACACTGATTTGCTTTAGTGTTTAACACTAATTTGAAAGCCCTGTTGCTAGTGCTCAACATTGATTATCTTTTAGTGTTTAACACTAACTTGCTAATCTTAATCCCAGTGTTCAACACTGTTGGTCTTTAGTGTTTAACACTAGCTTTAGCCCAATTGGCTAAGTTTCTAGAGGCAAAGCCTCTCCTTCAATGGACCAACAGAAAACCAATATTCTAAACATGATCGGACTTAGCCCAAGATGGCCATAAGTCATCAATTCAAACTTAACTGGGCTAATGGGCTCATAACATAATTAATTGGTCTTGGTTCCAAATTGGGCCAAAGACTATTTAATCTACCTTGGTTCAAGGGTACATCTCTTCACTCCTTTGATACTTGGCGTTGTAATTCCTCAACGTCTTCAAAGAGGTGACGGGTCCCGATAACCACACATTGATGCGGATTGTGGGGTCCTTAAACTCATGGACTATGATGTCCTTAACCTTGACCGGGATGTCTTAAAACTAACACCGGACTGTGGAGTCCTTAAATCCTCAGACTATGACGTCCTTAACCTTGACCGTGATGTCTTAAAACTAATGCCAGACTGTGGAGTCCTTAAATCCACGGACTATGATGTCCTTAACCTTGACCGCAATGTCTTAAAACTAACATTGGACCGCAATGTCCTTAAACTACCTATTGACCGCAATGTCACTAAACTAAACAACAGGGCTCCCTTAATTGCTCTCTTGTCGGATCTAAACGATCCCGTTAAGTTGATCTTAGTCTAAAAACTAGACCGATGAATCCTTAACAAATGTTTAAGTCGATCTTAGACTCAAACGAGACTAACGTATCCTTAAACCTAAACCCCCAAACCCAAATCTAATATAATACGGATTTAGACTAGTCCACGCCCTACGGGCGACGACGTAACTCAGTCTCCGTATACAATCCACGGGCAACCAAACACAAAATAAATACACACGACACGAAGTGATCATCTGGAGAAGGAGAAAGTTATTACCGCAATGCGGTAGCGTAATTAACTGCAGGGGCTTGCGCCTGCAAGGAAGAGCGTCCCCACAATCAAAAACCCCTCAAGCGAGGGGGAATCTGACGAAGTCTGCTACATCGGACGCATCCGTTTAAACCTTCGATACATGGTGCTATAAATCAACTTGGCATCTTCGGAGAGGTAGACGGATAGCACCAATTAGCATCTGCCCCGAATTTCAGGCAAGACGTCCGTCGCGCCGTCTTTCGGAGGGGAACAGAGGCGCTGTATCCTGGCTTTCTCATAAATAGCCATTTCGCGATTATGGTCGTCTCGAACCTTTTGACCCGCTTCCCTTATAAGCTTTTCCATCTGTTCTTCGAACGACGGACTTGGCATTTTCACGACGGGACCTCATTTTGGTTCAGGGTTAGCATCTTCCCACGGAGCATCTCCTTCTTCATCAAAGTCATGTATAACGTAGCAGCCATAGAATCACTCCCGTTTCTTGGATTGAACATATCCAAGCCCGATCGTTTCAATTCTCCTATTAGGCAATTTTCGCTGAGTTCCGGGGACGTTCCAGATCCTGTTGTAGAACTGAGCTTGTCGCGCGGTCTGTTTAAAGGGTACGCCTTGGCGTCTTAACAGCCTTTTTAATCGTTCTGTGTAGTATCTGGGCAGACGGATGGGCTGGAGCCTATCAAGCGGAGAATCGGTGCCATGCCAGATTTCTTTTTCCACTTTGGTTTCCACGGATCGATAAAAGAGGATCGCCTTTTCATCTTTTCGCCTGGGAGGGACGTATAACGTCTACAGTTCTTGCACACTGTAGGTATCAAGTGCGTCGAGCTCTTTGTAGTGCTCTTGCGGAACCATGGCGATTTGCAAACTCTGATCATCGTCAGCGAAGGCTTGTATCGATGGCCGAACAGAAAATACGGCATTGACCTCATCTTCCGAGTCGCTGCCGAATACTAGCGTAGGGCTGGACGGTCCCGACTTGTTGCATAAACTATTTCTTCTTCCTCCTCGGTATCACTCCCGAAGACCGGAATGGTGGTGATAGCCTTGTTCTTCGGTCTATGGCATCTTTCCGTGTCTTCGAAATCTGGTAAGAAGTATTTTGTATCTTCGTACTTTCGGACTTCATTCACGGAGAATGGGTTCAATTCCCCTGTCACGGTATATTTAAGCCCATCTTTGAAGTACTTCATACACTGATGCTGTGTAGAAGGAATGGTGTTGTACTCATGTAACCAAGGCCGGCCAAGCAAAGCGTTGTAGCAGGTCTTGGCGTCAATGACGTGGAATTTAATGTCCGTGACGAGCAGCCCAAAGCATAATGTCAGTATCACAAACTCGAGCGTCTGTGATGACTGGGAGTCAAACCCGGAGATAGTGATCTTATCCCGAGCGAGGTGTTGAATGCTCATGCATATTTCTTTCAACACTCTTACATCGAGAAGATTGACGGAGGACCCATTGTCAACCAGGATCTTGCCTATCTTGATATCATGACAGTATCCGGAGACGTAAAGGGGACGGTTATGCTCGCACGTCCCGAGGAGGAGATCTTCATCGCCGAAGGTGATATCGGCTGTGTGCACTTCTTCCAGCTCGTCTTTCATCTTTTCTTCGGCGTGGAACGCCTGGAACTGTTCGGGCTCTTGTAGTGCCTTGATCAGGGAATCTCTCGCCTCTTTAGATAGCAGAAGGGCGTCGAGAATACTTAGCTGTGAGGGTATCTTCCTCAGGTGTGCCAGAATATTGTAATCAACCTTGTTTTTCTTAGGCGGGTCCTTGGCTGCCAGCTCTTCGACGACTCGGTCATCGAGGGTGATATCCTCAGAGACCTTTTCTTTCCCCTTATCCTTTTTGTTCGATCCCTTGTTTGCAGATCCGAGATCCTTTTTGGGTAGCGTGTGATTGCGCAGCTGAATGCTCTCGCAGCTCTTCGGTCCTTCCTCTTTTCCTGAGGTGGATTCTTTGAAGAGAGGGCCGAGAGTCATTTCTTCTTCAGAATCGCTCCCGAAGGTAAGAACTTGCGATCCCTTGTTATCAACCATGCGACAGTAGCCGGCAGCTCTTCCTCATTCGTTTGTCGCATTTTTCTGTTGTTGACGAGCTTCACGCTTTATCCTCTTGAAGTGCTGCCTGTGAGCGACATACCCTTGCCACTAATTTTTAAAGGCATTGCATTCTTCAGTAGGATGCGCAATCCTTCGATGGTATAAATAGTAATTAGGATGCACATCCTCTTTATTAAGGTGTGTCTCATCAGAAGTGTTTCCTTTGGAGGGTGGCAGCTTCATTCTCATCGATATGGCTTTAGCGAACCTTTTCCTCGTCTTGAATCAGCTTTTATTTGCGGCGGATGTATTTTGATATGGTGGGAGTGTTTCAACCCTTTCGTCCAGTCGCCAGCGTTTGGCCTTTTCCAATCTCGCGCACCCGATCAGCTTTGCTTTTCAGAAGAGCTTTGTTCAGGAATGCATCAATCATTTCGTCTGATGGTTCTCGAAGTTCCGGCTCAGGATCTGTCCCTAGTTTCTCTGTATCCAGAACTTCTTCACCTTTTATTAACGAGTGAGAGATCACATGGCAGCTTGCCACATAACCCTCAGGTTCATCCGACGAGTCTTCTCCATTGTCATCATCTCCGTCCTTAAGGACGCTGAGAAATTCTTGGAATGTGACTAGGGTCCGTGCCTTCTGGTTATATTCTTCCAGCGTGTCAATATATTTTTGCAGGTCCGTGCGCTTGTCATCAGGCTTCACGGAATTTTTGGTCTTTTTCTTCTTCTTCGAAGACTTTGATGGCTGGGTGTGGGCGCTTTGACTATCACCACCAATTTTTGGAGTTGGGCGCGGCTTCAGTATTCCCTTGATGACTTCGGGTTCGAACGGACTTTTCCATTTGATTTCCAGGCATGTTCGAAGATCCTTCAGCATTCTTTTTGTTTTGGCTGAAAGAGCGACCTCCCATGGAGTTTCTTCGACAAAAGAGCATGATGCCCCCGGTGTGTCCCCCCTTTTAAGAGAGTGCGGTTGAGGCGGGCTTACTTTCCAATTCTCGGATAGTGCGAATTTGCCCTGTTGGTATTAGTCTTCAATCCAGCCTTTAAATACGAAGCAATTTTCAATTGGATGGCCTATCGCTTGGTGATAGGGGCAATAATTGGGATTATTAGCCTCACCGGGTTGCAATGGGCGTTTTGGATTCGGCAAATTAATGAGTCTGTTGCGCACCGCTAGTTTAAACAATCTTCTCGTTTTATCCCGGGGAAACGAATAAGGGCGTTTCATTTTCTCATTAAAGAATCGACGTTTCTCGTCTTGGCGATCAGTTAGTTTAGGACCACTGGGCTGCTGTCGAGCATTGACCAAGAAGGTCGCTTTCCCTTTCCCTTTTTCATTCCGAGATTCCAGCTTCGAAGGAGATGCTCTATGACCCATCTGATCCATTTGGGCTAGCTTGTCAATCAAGGCCTGGAAAATGGTCGGCTTGAAAAACATCATGAATTGTGAAATGGTCGCCTGAGGGTCGAGAGTACCCACGAACATGCCTACCACAGGCGCTTCTTCAATGCGCTGCTCGCACTTCGACCATAGATTTCGCCACCGTATTGCATACTGAACCCAAGTTTCTCCCGACTTCACCCTGGCATTGATCAATGCTGTGATTGGGATGCGTTCGCTAGCGCTCGCAAAACATTGGGTGAATAGTAGCTCCATCTCTGCAAATTTTTGACGGAGTCGTTGGGAAGCTCCGAATACCACTCGAATGTTGTCTCCGACAAGCTGCCAATGAATTGGCGAAGCAGGAGCTTATCGTCACCTCCGGTGTTGCCGCACAAGGCTCTGAATTGAGCGACGTGCTGATGTGGATTTCCCGTCCCCTTATATTCGTGGAATTTGGGGATCGTGTATCCCGGCAGGTACTCTATTTGGTTGTACCAACCCGGATAGGGTCGTCCAGTTTTAACAATTTGCCCAGCCGCTTCATTCGCCTGATGAACTCGTATCTGCTGAGCGATGTAATCATCCAGGACGGCTTTTGAGATGGTCTCCTCCTTGGCTGCTGACGGAGACGGCAGAGGATTTGATGTCTCTCCTCTATCATCTTCAATTATTACTGGAGGGTCTAAGGCTGGAGGGTCCGGCTGGATCATCATGCCCACCATATCTTGGAATAGAAGGGCCATTTGTTTTATATTGGCCGTTTATTCTGCGGCCTCTTTGTCCTTCTTCTCAAGCATTCTCCGAAGGAATTCGGTATCAGTTTCCTGCTCACGGCGCTGCTCCGAGGATGTCTCTGGGCTATCTTTCATTCCCGTGAGTGCGGCCATAGCTGTTAACATCTCTTGGAGCTTTTATTGTTGTTGCTCCTGAGCTTTAGTCACTGATCGCGTAAGCGGTCGATGACCTGTGGAGATACGGCTATCCTCTTTTCCGGATGCCATATAGCTGGTGTGCACCACCATGCCCCCAGACTTAGGGCGTTTAGGCTCAGTGCCCTTGACATTTGTCGCAGACACGGGGATTTTCTCCGGCTTTCTCTTTTTGTAGGCTGGTGAAGTTGAGGGGGCCGTTGCAACGGGCACCCAGGTAGACGACACCTTCTGTGGTACGACAGAGTGGTCCTTTTCCTGCCGAACCTTCATCTTCTTCGGTTGGCGGGAGTAATCTTGATCAATCACCGAGTCTTGGACTTGATGTCAGACCTTGTAAATTTTAGAGGACAGCCATTGAGGAGGCTGTTCGAGCTTCGCCTTTGTGGCATTCTCCACAGGTGGAGGAGAGCTTTTCAGCACAGCAGTCTGAAAGTTCTTGCGGACCCTCCTGAGTGGTTCAAAGCTGTTCCCAATTGGAACAGCAGCATCAACTTCCACCATTGGAGCTGGCGGAGTCAGTCCAGAAGGGGAATTGCCCCCAGCTTTCCCCACTCGGCGCCAGTGGCGACGTCGAGCATGTCGTGCGGCCGGGATCACCTCCGTTGTTGGATCAGCTTTTCTATACCCTCGGTTCTGATGAGAGTCTGCTATTGGCGCCAGTCTATCAAAGACAGATGCTCGCTGAGAGGGGGTAGTCAGTCTTGCGAAGGCCGACTTTCGAACAGGGGAAACAACCTTCATGACTTCACATGGAGTAGGGGCTGAAACGACCAGTCTCGTGAAGACCGACCCCTTACCCGGAGAAGCCGCCTTGGTGACTTCAGGAGTAGGGATGGCTATCCGCTTCGGGATAACGCCTTCTGGTATTGCGGGCTTCTTCGCGAGCCTATCTGAACTTCGGCCCAGTCTGCTGAAAACTGAGGTGCTTGGTTTGGGCGACTCGTTAAGAGGGGCCGTAGTAGTGGTAAGCCGATCAAAGACTGACTTCTTCTGAGCTTCTTGCAATGGTACAGGGGCGTTGAAGCTCATCGATGGGAGCAAGGTCCCGAAGAATAGCCCAGTGGTGGCCTGAGTCACCTGATCCATCGACATTGTAAAAACGGAGGCCGCCTGAGGTCCGTAGGTTACTCCTCCAGATGAGGTGGAACGGGAGTTACAGCTGGAGCAGTTAGAGGCCATCAATGTTCTCTTTTATGCACAGGAGCAAAACCAAATCTTAGTACCTCAAACCAAAGTGCAACCATATCAAACCGCGATTCGTTCACGAACACGACACACGAAGTGTGGAGTGGAAAGAGAAAAAGGTCCCACCGAGCGTGCCAGAATCTGTTCTCTGCCGAAAGACGCGACCGGGACGTTGGGGCATCCGGGCCTGAATTCCGAGGGCAGATGCTATTTGGTGCTATCTGTCCACCTCTCCGAAGATGCCAAGTTGATTTATGGCACCGTGTATCGAAGGTTTAGACGGATGCGGCCGATGTAGCAGACTTCGTCAGATTCCCCCTCGTTGAGGGGTTTTTGATTGTGGGGACGCTCTTCCCTGCAGGCGCAAGCCCCTACAGTTAATTACGCTACCGCATCGCGGTAACCACTTTCTCCTTCTCCAGATGGTCACTTTGTGTCGTGGGTGTTTGTTTTGTTTTTGGTTGCCCGTGGATTGTATACGGAGACTAATTTATGTTGTCGCCCGTAGGGCGTTGATTAGTCCAAATCCGTATTTTCTTAGATTTGGGTTTTGGTTTGGGTTTAAGAATACGTTAGTCTCATTTGAGACTAAGATCAACTTAAACGTTTGTTAAGGATACGTTAGTCTAATTTTAGACTAAGATCAACTTAACGAAATTGTTTAATGATACGTTATTCTAATTTTAGACTAAGATCAACTTAACAGGATCATTTAGATCCAACAAAAGAGCATTTGGACTCTATTGTTTTAGTTTAGGGACTTTACGGTCCGGTTTAAAGACATCATAGTCTGAAAAGTTTAAGAACATCATAGTCCATGGGTTTAAGGACCCCACGGTCCAGTTTAAAAACATCATGTTCTATGTAATGTATGGTTGTCGGGACTCGTAACCTCTCTGAAGACGTTGAAGGATTACAACGACAAATATCAGAGGAGTGAAGACATGTACCATTGAACCAATTTTGGTTGGGAGATCTGTAGTCCAATTGGGACTAAGATCTGAGATTTATGAGCATATGGGCTCAATTAATCTGAATGAGGGGTTTATGGCCAACTTGGGCTCGGCCCACTCAATTAAAATGTTAAACATTTAACAATGCTGAGCATTGATTTGAATTCTGACAATATTTTTGTCTTTTATTGAATGCTGAGGATTCATCATAGCTCTAAGGCTTTATTTTAAAGAACAGTTTATGTTCTATCAGTGCACATGCGAGAAACGCATGGCGTGCTTGGCGCTAGCGCCAGTCAATAAGCGCAGTGCGCTATATTTGGAGCGCTGAGGCGCTGTAGCGCTGTGCGCTAGATGTGGAGCGCTGAGGCGCTTCTGTTAAGTAGCGCGCACGTGAGGAACACGTGGCGCGCTTGGCGCTGAGCGCCTGTCAATGAGCGCAGTGCACTATATTTGGAGCACTGAGGCACTGCAGCGCTTTGCGCTAGATGTGGAGTGCTGAGACGCTTCTGTTAAGTAGCGCACACGTGAGGAGCACGTGGCGTGCTTGGCGCTGAGCGCCAGTCAATGAGCGCAATGCGCTATATTTGGAGCGCTAAGGCTCTTTAAAATTAAGAGGGCCAAGACTCTTCAGCGCTTTGCGCTAGATATGGAGTGCTGAAGCTCTTTTAAATTAAGAGCGCCAGGACTCTGCAGCGCTTTGCGCTAGATGTGGAGCGCTGAAGCTCTTTTAAATTAGGAGTGCTAAGGCTCTTCTTTAATGCAACTTAGATCAGTTTGCGCCCAGAAAACTAAATTCTCTTTTTATAAGAGACTTTGTTTCAAGGTTCTAAGAACAAAGTTCTTATTTTATAGGAGATGTTTCAATCTCTTATTTTGGTGAAAGGCTTTGCCTTTATGGATCTGTGATCAAAGAGAATTGAATTATCCGCCCCCCTTTTATAATGAGATGTTCATGATCTATGAAAGACAATTTGTCTTATAGATCTATGATCTGAAGAAAGTTAATTTCTTCCTCTTATTCTCTGTAATGAGATACTTTGATCTTTTTATAAAAGATCTTGGTCTTTTAGATCTATGATCTTAAAGAAAGAAGTGAATTCTTCTTTTTATATGAGACGATTTCGTCTTTCTGTTCTTTTACCTTGAAGAAAAGTTGTTCTTATACTAAGAGCTTGGCTCTTCTTTATGAGATTTCTCAAAGTTTAGGGGGGGAGGGGTTTCCTCTATATCTGACTTCAAGTCTTGGGGCCTTTATATAAGGTGAGCCGATTTGTTCAATCAGTTAAGGAGATCTTTTCTCCAATTGATTTGGGGATTTCCCTACCGTTGGATCTTTGATCTAAGGGCTTTTGATTTACAGAAGGCAGTCTTCTTATTTTTAACAAGATTGGGAAATCTTTGCATACAGAATTTATTCTGTATTTTGGTGATTTTTAATCACTTTTGGATCATTGATCCAACGGTGCTCTGATTTATAGAGCACAATCATTTTGTTTGGAAAGATTTTAAGGAATCTCTCCTTAACAGAATTTTATTCTGATTAATTGATGATTTATCATCTTTATTGGATCTTTGTTCTGACGGTGGTGAGCTTTTAGTTCTAGCGCTAGCGCACCCGTGCTTTGCACGTGGTGCGCTGCTTAGAATGCAGCGCACATAGCGCTCGCGCTTACGTGCTTTGCACGTAGTGCGCTGCAGCGCACTTAGCACTAGCGCTTACATGCTTTGCACGTAGTGCGCTGCTTAGAGTGCAGCGCTCTTAGCGCTAGCGCCCATGTGCTTTGCACGTGGGCGCTGCCTCAGAGTCTTTGACTCTCTCAGCGTTGGCGCTGCTATGAAGCGCTGCTTCATTTCAAAATTTAAATTTTTGAACAGAGCTTTGCTCTGATTGGGGGAAACAGGTACTACGCCTAAGTGACCTTAGGACTTATTGCTTGAAATTTCTTCCGTGATTATATACATCCTTGTTATTCAACTTCTATGTTCTTATCAAATCTTGTTTCCATTTCCAGCTTTTATGCCGTAAGACTACGAGGGCGCAGAGAGCGGCCGCGAGGACCGAGGTCAGAGTTGGCTCGTCTGAGACGAGGACTGACCAGGGAGGTACGCCCGTTGTGTAGGATCAGATTGACCCGCTTTCGATAGACCATATTACTAGGCTTGAGGCCGGTATGCAGGATATGCGCCAGATGATGGGGTCGTTGGTTGAGACCAGTCGAGCGCAGAGGCAGGAGGTTATTCCACCTGTTACGGGGACCGTGTTGGTGCCTACTGTTCAGGCAGCCGTACCTGCAGTTACGGAGGTTATCACTGTATCGTTATTTGAGTTCATGAGGCTGAAACCTCCGGTTTTCACCGGCACCGATGCAGCTGAAGATCTGCAGTCGTTTATCGATCGGATTGCCAGGATTTGTCGTTCACTGAGATGCTCCGACGCGAGATGGGTAGAGTTCGCGAGTTTTCGTCTGGAGGGTCTTGTCCAGACTTGGTGCGAGTCTTTAGAGAGGGGCAGAGCCGCTGATCTTCCTCATATGACCCGGGCTGTGTTCGTGACAGTTTTTCTTGCCCGTTTTCTTCCGTTGAGCGTCAGGGATGCTCGATCTCGCAGTTTTGAGTCGTTATGCCAGACTCCGGGTATGACGGTGGCAGAGTATGATGTTCAGTTTACCCAGCTATCTATGTATGCTCCACATTTGGTGGACACTGAGGAGATGCGGATCAAGAGATTTGTGAGAGGCCTGATCACCCAATTGTTCGTCGCTATCGGCACCCAGCATTTTGACACATATGCAGCCGCAGTGGACGCAGCTCTATTGGTTGAGGAGCGTCTTTCCGAGACTTCGGTCGTTCCGGAACCGAAGAGGGTTTGTACTGGTGTATCCGTACGGAGACAGACGTTTAGACGCCATGACAGATTCCGTTCAGGTACTGGGGGTAGTAGAGGCTTGGGATGAGGCCAGTTATTTAGCTCTTATCCCCAGGAAAGTCCGCAGTTTTCGTCTAGATGTTTCCGGTGTGGAGTTTATATCATCGCGTCAGGGATTGTACTGAGGCACTTGAGGACGAAGCAGTTGTACCACATGTTACCCTACCACCTTCTCCGCCTCAGAGAGCGTTGTCTCTTATGCCTGTTGTTGCTCCGTGTCAGACTCATGCTCAGAGAGGTCGTGGTCGCGGTGGTTTTGTTCAGAGAGGACGGGGTGGCAGAGGCGTAGGTCAGCCAGTCGCCGGTAAAGGGCAGGCTCGAGTATTTGCTTTGACTCATCAGGACGAGCAGACGTCTGTAGGGTGTTTTTCGTCACCCCATTGAGATGGGAATACACGCGCGCTTGTCAGGCGTACTACAGATTCCCCCTGCCTAGGGTAGGCCGGGGTTTATTGATTGTGGGGATCCGAATCTCCGGCAGCCGCGGACTAAGCTGCCGTTAATTACCCCTCGCCTTTGGGGCGAGGGAACCTCCGATTAACAGGTTAAACTGGTCATGCGAACTCAATGTGCAGTGTACGTGTGTTGTGTTTTGAAATGGGGGGTTTGGATATATCGGGAGCCACGCAGAGTTTTTACGGGGGTCCCGCTACCCGGATAGCGGGCTGGGGGTCAAGGGGGCTAGCAGCCCCCTTGCGGGGTGCGGGGCAGCGCCCCGTTAGAAATTTTTTTCTAACAGGGACAGTGTCGTGGAGCACGTGTGTGTGCAAATATGTATACATATGTATATATGTATATATATAAAAGAAAGAAAGGGGGAAAAGGCATCCAAAGGATGTGTGGGGGCAGCACCTTGGGCGCTATGCGCTCAGGCGCTAGAGTGCCACGTGTCGGCACGTGGGCGCTCTACGCTTGAGCGCTGGGGCTTGAGCGCAAGCGCGCCACGTGTCGGCACGTAGGCGCTTTGCGCTTGAGCGCCTGCGCTGGAGCGCAAGCGCGCCACGTGTCGGCACGGGGAAGACTTGCGCTCGAGCGCCTGCGCTTGAGCGCACGCGCGCCACGTGTCGGCACGGGGGAGACTTGCGCTCGAGCGCCTGCGCTTGGGCGCAAGTGCGCCACGTGTCGGCACCGGGGCGATTTGCGCTCGAGCGCTTGCGCTTGAACGCAAGCGCGCCACGTGTCGGCACCGGGGCGACTTGCGCTCGGGGACTTGCGCTTGAGCGCAAGCGCGCCACGTGTCGGCACGTGGGCGACTTGCGCTTGAGTGCAAGCGCGCCACGTGTAGGCACGCGGGCGCTCTGCGCTTGAGCACCGGCGAGAAAAAGTGGCTTTTAGCCTAAGAAACAGAGCTATGCTTCAGAAAGGAAATATTTGTTATGTATATATGTATGGAGTTAAACTCCTGGGATGTTTTGAAGCTGATGAAGGGGGTTCTTCTTCTTCCTTCTATTGTTTGGCCGGATCTTGAAGATCAAGAAGTAGGAGATTTTAAAAATCACTCCTTTTTGAGATCTGATGGGAGATCTGAGTTCCCCTTCGTGGGTTTTGTGGTGGAAAACTACTTAGTTTTGGAAAAGAAAGAGTAAAACTCTTGATTTAATTCAAAAGAATTGAGAAGGTTTAGAACCTTGGAAAAGAAGCAGGAGGCACAAAGAACCCTAGTTTTTTTTGGGGAATGAAAAATTGTTACATTATTCATCATCATTTTGCCTTTTATAGGCTTACATATTTACATATAGCCCCTTGGGCTTTACAAAAATGGCATTTTGCCCATCCCATGGCTTATGTGCCATTTTATTTTTGCACATAAGCCACGGGCTTACAAAATATTGGCTTTATGCCCATTTTACATACATTCATGTATAAAAAATTACATAATAATTATTTATTACATGATTTTGTCGTTGCCATGGGGAGGCTGGCCGTGGGATAGACTTGGGCATGGGTCCGCTTGACCTGGGCTTGGGCCCACCTAGCTTGAGGGTTGACCTTGACTTTGACTCGGTCAACCGGGGTGTAAATTTTTACCCCAACAACGTCCAATGCAGTGGTTTCAGGTACTCTTTCAGTATGTTCCTTCAATGCGCATGTTTTTTTTTTATCCGGGATCTATGCACTCGTATGTTTCTACACACTTCGTGCCGAGGTTGGGCCGAGATTCGTGTTTGCTAGATCAGTCGCTTGTTGTGATTACTCCTGTTAGCGATTCTTTTGTTGCGCGACATATGTTTCGGTCGTGTGCCCTTCGGATTGGAGATAGAGATTCATCCGTCAATTTGATCCTTTTAGATATGTTGGACTTCGACGTTCTCCTTGGCATGGACTGGTTAGCTGCTTGCTATACGTCTGTGGACTACCGTGAGAAGACAGTTGGTTTTAGTTTTCCAGGCGAGTCTGTTCTGGTTGTGCAGGGGGACCGTGGTGCCGCCCCTCACAATTTAATTTCTGCCCTTTGCGCTAGTCGGCTTTTGAGGAGAGGATGTCAGGAATTCTTGGCTTTCATTCGTGATACTGGAGCCACGACAGAGTCATTGGACCGGTTTCATATCGTGCGAGAGTTTCCCGACGTTTTTCCCGATGAGTTACCTGGATTGCCGCCAGAGCGTGAGATTGAGTTTGCATTAATCTGATTCCCGGCACGGGGCCTATTTCTGTACCGCTTTACCAGATGGCCCCGGCGGAGCTTAAAGAGCTTAAAAATCAACTGCAAGAGTTTCTTGATAGGGAACTTGTGCGTCCGAGTGTTTCGCCTTGGAGAGCTCCTGTTCTGTTCGTCAAGAAGAAAGACGACAGCTTGAGATTGTGTATTGATTATCGTCAATTGAACCGAGCTACACTGCGAAATAGGTATCCTTTACCTCGTATTGACGATTTGTTTGACTAGCTCCAGGGGGCGGGACATTTCTCTAAGATTGATTTCTGATCGGGTTATCATCAGTTGCGGGTTCGGAATGATGACATTCCGAAGACTGCTTTTCGTACGCGCTACGGGCATTATGAGTTTTTGGTGATGTCGTTCGGACTCACCAATGCCCCAGCAGCGTTCATGGATCTGATGAACCGGATTTTCAGGCCGTTTCTCGACCAGTTTATTATTGTGTTTATTGATGAAATTATGGTCTACTCCAGGAGTCGAGAAGAGCATGAGCAGCACTTGAGGATTGCTTTCCAGACATTGAGAGAGCACCAGCTGTATGCTAAATTCTCAAAGTGCACATTTTGGCTTGATAGAGTTGACTTCCTGGGTCATGTGGTGACGGGAGACGGTATTCGTGTGGACCCGAGGAAGATCGAGGCTGTACAGCTTGGGCCAAGACCTGTATCTGTGACAGAGATCCGCAGCTTTTTCGGCTTAGCCGGTTATTACCGCCGTTTCATGCAGGATTTCTTGAGTATCGCTGCATCGCTGACCGGACTGACCCGAAAGGGGGTTCCTTTTCTTTGGACTGAGGCATGCGAGCAGAGTTTTCAGCAGTTGAAGACTCGGTTGACGACTGCACCAGTTCTATCTTTGCCTTCTGGATCGAGCGGCTTTGTCGTTTACTGTGATGCTTTTCGAGTTGGGCTCGGTTGTGTACTGATGCAGCATGATAGAGTGATTGATTATGCTTCTAGGCAGCTGAAGAAGCACGAGCAGAATTATCCCACTCACGATCTTGAGTTGGCCGCGGTGGTCTTTGCGCTGAAGATTTGGAGACACTACTTGTACGGGGAGTCGTGTCAAATTTTCATGGACCACAAAAGCTTGAAGTATATCCTCCAGTAGCGGGATCTGAATCTGAGACAGCGCCGGTGGATGGAGCTTGTGAAGGATTATGACTGTGAGATCCTTTATCACCCGAGCAAGGCGAATGTGGTAGCCGATGCTTTGAGTCGTAGGCCCGGGGGTAGCTTGTCCCAGTTGAGCGCAGTTCAGAGACAGTCTTCTGCAGATTGGCAGATCTTGTGCGATGGTAGAGTACAGTTTGAGTTCAATTCCACCGGGGAACAGCTTGCTCACGTCCATGCCCGTCCACTTCTACTTGATCGTATCCATGAGGCGCTGCCCAGTGATGCCCATTTGTCTGAGATTCTTGAGCTTGCTCGGCAGGGTACAGATTCGGAGTTCATGATTGATGACCAGGGTATGCTACGCTACGGGACTCGCTTGTGTGTACCAGATACCGATGGGTTAAGACGCGAGATCCTAGAGCAGGCACATCAGTCAGCCTTTAGCGTTCATCCAGGATCCACCAAGATGTACCGTGAATTGAGAGACATTTAATGGTGGGAGAGATTTCGGACTTCGTTTCGAGGTGCCTGACTTGTCAGCAAGTCAAGGCTGAGCATCAGAGACCGGCTGGAGAGTTGCAGCGTTTACCCGTTCCTAAGTTAAAATAGGAGCAGATTTCCATGGATTTTGTTGTGAGTCTACCCACGGCCAGTCGGGGGTATGACTCCATTTGGGTGATTATTGACCGTTTGACGAAAGCGGCTCACTTCCTTCCAGTGAAGACCACTTTCGGTTATGCTCAGTATGCTCAGTTGTATATAGATGAGATTATGCGTTTGCACAGCGTTCCTGCATGCATCGTATCCGATAAAGGCACCCAGTTTACTAGCCATCTTTGGCAGAAGCTTCAGGAAGTTTTGCATACCCGGTTGAGTTTTAGCACCGCTTTCCATCCGCAGACCGATGGCCAGTCAGAGCGGACTATACAGACTCTGGAGGATATGTTTCGTGTGTGCGTGCTTGATTTTGGTGGCAGTTGGGATCGTCACTTGCCGTTGATTGAGTTCTCCTACAACAACATCTATCAGGAGACGATTCAGATGGCACCTTTTGAGGCTTTGTATGGTAGGAAGTGTCGATCGCCGGTCTGTTGGACCGAACTCAGCGAAAGTAGGATTTTGGGACCCCAGCTAGTTCAGGAGACTACGGAGAAGATCCGGCTGATTCAGGACAGGATGAGAGCAGCCCAGTGCAGACAGAAGTTTTATGCCGACCGTCGTCGTCGCAGGCTTGAGTTCGCAGTGGGGGATCATGTATTCCTGCGGATTTCTCCGATGAAGGGGGTGATGAGATTTGAGAAAAAGGGGAAGCTCGGTCCCAGATTTGTGGGTCCTTTCGAGATCCTTGAGCGGGTTGGTATCGTTGCCTATCGGTTGGCACTCCCGCCCAATTTTTCGGATGTTCACCCCATATTCCATGTGTCGATACTTCATAGATACCATCATGATCATTCTCACTTGATCCATCACCAGACCGTTCAGCTTGAGCCCGATCTTTCGTTCACCGAGCAGCCGGTAGTTATATTGGATCGGCAGGTGAAGAAACTTTGATCAAAGGTCTTGCCATCTGTGAAGGTTCTTTGGCGTAGCCCGACTAGTGAGGAGATCACTTGGTAGGCCGAGAACGAGATTTGGAAGAAATTCCCTCATCTGTTTGAAGGTACGCTTAGTAAGAATTTTAAATTCGGGGACGAATTTCTTTAAGAGGGGAGATTGTAACACCTTAGAATGCAATTAGTGTTAATTAAGCGATAATGCGGGTTTTTAATAAAAATATTACCAAAATAGTTCTCTCACATTTTATAAAAATTAATCAATATTTTATTATTATTTGTTTTGGCTTGCACAAACTTGTGCATGTGCACTTGGGGGTTAATTAGTGTTAACCTTGTTAAGTAGCCATGACACCTTAAACTAAATCCATGCCATGTTAACCTTGCACTTAGCATTTTTTTGTGAGAGTTATCCTTTGTTTTAGAAAGGGAGAGGTGGCAAAATTCATTGATGAGTCATGGGGGCAAGCATGCTTGCATTTATTGAAGAGAGGGAGAGAGTAAGTATAAGGCATACACTCACCCTACACCCCCCTCTCATTCGTATCTTATTGCAATCTCTCATTGTCAATTATTTTCTTTCTCCTCTTCCCTCAACTGAAACCTTCACTACTTCATCACAAAAACCAAGCAAACCTTCATTAAACCTCACTAAAACACTTCTCAAGTCATGATTTAGCCACTAAGATGACTTGGAGCATGGGAAGCTAAAATTTTTGAGCAAGTGTGGATAGGTATAACCTCTAAACTGTTAATTAGGTGTTTATATTGTTGTGTTGCCTTATAGTTGTTGTTTAGAACACTAAAGGTATAGTTTTGTGCACATATCGTATTTTTAGTGTCATTATGTAGTCTCTGTGATCTTCTATTACCTTGAATCTTTACTATAAAATCTAGCAATATAGTAGTGTTGTACTAGAGACCTTGAGTGTATACCTGAAGCACGAACCCCACCCGACCAAGGAAAACCGGCGAGATCAGGGCCAGATCCGGTGAGCTCGGGTTTTTGGGGGAGTTGGGGCTTGTGATTTGTAGGGTAGCTGACTGCAGTTGTTTAGAGGCGTTTGGTACTGCTAGATTTTTAGGTATTGATGGTATACAAAATATGGGATCACTTTGCTAGTTTCTAGTGTTACGACTACACGCTTTACGGTATCCGACACGGTTGGCATACTTTGTGTAGCTGCTGCACTTGGGGTGGTTTTGGGACGTCGCTACACACGTTAGCCACTAGACGAACACTTGAGAGTTGGATTGGAGTCGGTGCGTCGGTAAAACGTAGTTGTACGTGTTATTGGTCGATTTCTGAGTTGCACTTGCTATGTTTTATGTGATTTTAGGGGCGAGTGCGGGGACTTCGGGCACCACGAAGAAAGAAAAGCAGGTGGTTGGATTTACCTAGCTCGAGATCTTCGGTGAGTAGATTTAACATCTACGGGAAAATCACCCGTATGGCGTTAAGCGTCAGGGCTAGATATGATTTGATATTAGCCACATGTTTATATGCACATATTGAGGTTGTGCATGAGCATCATTACATATTATTACTTGTTGTGCCTGGACTTATACCCATTAGACACTGCACCATTACTGACGGTTCATGTTGCATGAGCACTAATTGTATGCTACACACACACCGTCGGTAATTGCCATGACACGCACAACATATATACATATGTGATATGGTATTGGTTATTGACATTGAGACATTGATTCTTATTCCATTGCGCATATGAAATGTAGCATGCATGCATACATACATGCTTACACATATACCTTACTATAGCTACATGTTCACCTTTATATGATGTTGCGTTGGATTTTGGAGAAATTGGGAACCGCATGATATATTTAAAAACTTGATTCATTTAAATAGCGGTTTTCCCTTGATATGCACATATTACTGTTCTATGTTGCATATATTATATTTCATGGATTTACGCATTGAGATATGGATTTCATGTGATTATGGATTTGTGAACCGTGGGGATATTTCAAGAAATTATGCATTGTTTTACAAACCCGGTTTATCTTGATATGATATTTCGATGCGTCCACCATGAGTTTTCTCAGTTCTGAGATTTGTGTTAGAACCCGATGCGAGGAGTTGGATGATTCCGTTTGCGGGTTCATGGTGGACCCAGTATGGTATCCGGGGGCAAGAAAGGGATGTCGCGCAATAGACGATGAGCCTGGCAGTGGGACTACTACCTACCGGTGATAGTTTTGGACCCTGCAGTTATCCGGAAGATATCGACCGGAGTCATGAGATAGATATGGGCCGATTCGTACTGCCGGAGCCCGCGGGCCGATCCGGACAGCCGGAGCCCGCGGGCCGATCCGGACAGACGGAGCCCGTGATATTTTTGGATTTGGGGTGTCGTTGATGGACACCGGGGTTTTTCCATACTCATGATTTGTGCATGAGGTTTATTATTTATCCCACATTCAGGATTTACTTGATATGCATTTGATTCATATAGATGTAGTACCCTGATAGTGTACCTTGATCATGATTGTTGCATATCCATATTGCCATACTTATGCTATCAGATTGCATGTGATAGATTATCGTTGTTCGTTTATACTTGCGATTACATGTATGATGTTATTTTCTATTCACGAGTTGGCAACTCACCCCCGTTGTGCCGCAGTGTTTTGCAGGCTTGACCCTCAGAGTAGTCGCGGCAGGGCGTCCTATTATCTATACTTTTACGGATACCACTATGGTTGGCTGTGAAGCCTTTTGCTATAAGTGGGTTTGCGGTTATCCGATAATTTTCATTGTATATCTTATTGTATCCAGTACTCTCCATCTACCACTTTCATGTATTGACATAGTGACAAGTTGTGAGGATCGATATTGTATATTTTTGTGACTCTGGGTGTCGTGCTCGTGTGAACCGGCCTTTACTATGTTGCTTATCACTAGTATGTTGTGTTTCATTTATATTGTCTATTCCTTCGCTACGGCGTCATATTTCTGCTTGTGGTTGTTGTTTCCGCCTTTGGGCGAGATTTGCTTCCGTTTTGGTATGTTATACTTATATCTTCTGTTTGTACCCGTTTTGGGGCTAGTTTTTACAAAGGAGGTGCTGCCGAAATTTCAAGAAAATAAACCTAAGCTTTAAAGTTTTGCTTGAGATTTCCAAATGTTTCTATCATTTACTTCTTGTTATGGTTTAGATTTCTGGGTTTTCGGCTTACTTAAATTGCGTTACGCCTGTTGACGTTACGTGTTCTAAGTGCCGGTCATGTGCCTAACTTTGGGTCGTGATAATTCCCAATCCAAGGGTAAGCCCCAGGGGCAAGGAAACAAGGGCCTGAATTACGATCAGTAAGAATCAGTAACACGGTTGGTATCAAAATCATGAAGTCACGAAATATACCGGCATTGGGACTCCTGAGATTCCGTTGATCGAACCCACACTCAAACTACCCTACACCCCTCGATATATATCAAACACCTACCATGAATCT
Organism: Agapanthus africanus; assembly: GCA_030015575.1. Lineage (NCBI taxonomy): Eukaryota > Viridiplantae > Streptophyta > Magnoliopsida > Asparagales > Amaryllidaceae > Agapanthus > Agapanthus africanus. Next base: position 175,135,672 of record JASDDO010000024.1, read on the forward strand.
AAATACTATTCGCTCCATGACAAGTATACGTGAGAATTGGAGACATGGTCTCCATCAAGCATATCTCGACCGGTATCCAAGATAAGTGGACAGTTCTCGATGTTTTACCTATGACACTAATATAAGTGCTTCCATACCCGTCCCATACCAGTTATAGTTACACTTATATATATCCCATAGACGTCAACAATGCAATAACTAATTGGTTTCGTTGATTGTGTACAAGTATGTGTCACTTCCATTATTCAATCACGCTTTTACACTAACGTACTCGCCACAATCCAATCACTAACACTATCTCTCGGTAATATAAAATAGTCACTAGAATATCGATACAAATGAACACTGTTTACAAAGGGTATAATAGTCATGCAACATGATGGGGATACAGTATATGCACTACTAAATACATATGAGCAGCCGATGTCGGTTGAATTAGAAAAATCAAATAAAATCATACGTGCATAATTTGGCGAAACAATATAAAAGGTGTAAACCGTGTATTAATTTATCTGTACAGAAAAATTGGTTTCGAGTCAATCGGGTATCAGGTTTGCAAGTTATGGTCATTCCATTTTAAATGTTCTATGCTGGAAATCCAGTTTCAGAACTGGAAGTCCATTTCGTAACACGTTTTACTCCCTGTTGGGATCATAATTAGGCGACTCTACAGTTAGATAATATTTAGATTTATCTATTATGTTTCCAACGCATCAGACGGATCAATAATATCCGCTGTACACAGTGATATATGCGTTGCCTAAGGTTAAGGTATACATTCTGTTTCTGCTTGAAACTGCAGTACACATTTACGGTTTAAAAGGTGTTATAAATATCAAACGGCACCGGAATGCAATGGGGCCAGTACCATTAGAAATACAATTCAATTCTCCACGCTTACATATATGGTTCCGCACACTTGTGCACCTAAACAGTGAAAAGTATGCGTTCTAAAATGGGTAAAGGCAGAGATTCTTGCTCTGGACTGCAGTCCAAAGCCACAAATCGCCTCAGTTTTCATTATCATAACTTATTAAAATTCATAGATCAACTATGGTATACTGTAGTTTTATCTGTTGGTTTTGATACGAGCCCTAGAATATTAGGTTACAAGTTGCATTCAGTTTAATATAGATTTTAGAACGTGGCATGTGCGGTGAATTCCAGCTTCAACGTCGCCTTTTGGGGGCGTCGTTACATGATATCAACTTCACTAATTTCAACCCAAAATCCTACATGATGTTCTTTATTAGTAAATAGGTCTATCCACAACAAGTTCCGCCATATTTGATTTAGTTAACGTTTACAGTTCGCGTCAAACCCCCTAAGATAGCATCGAGCAGTGAACACAACACATCGGGATCTCATCTCATCTAACTAATCTTAAGGCGACCTTAATCTCTATATTCCTTACACGATTAAAATTTAGGTTCTATACTCGATTCCAAACAATTCATACCGGATCCAAACATAACAGGTATCGTAGTAACCCGAACGAGGATTCACAACGAGTAGATGTGTGTATATATATATATATATATATATAGTCTAATTAAGCATTAAATCTAATTTGTATATTATTAGCATGTAAGAAAGTGAGGAGTTCACTTGCCTTGGTCGCTGAATTGGAAGCGACACGGATGCGAAAATCGATTCGACACAAAAGACAGCTGCGAACGACGCGGAGCCGGGCACGGCGCGACGTGATTGAGTTTCTAACATAATAGGGCTGTGACGGACATGCGCTAACGTTGCGACGACTATTGCGTTGACGGCGAGGACGGTTAGATCGATCGAGGACATGGCTTGGACGGCGACGAAGGTGACTGGATCAGCGACGATTGCAACTGTTCGACGAAATGTCAGAGGCTCGACTTGGGCTCAAGCTTGAAGTGGAGCTCTGGTGTTGCAATGGAGTTGAAGATGGGAGGAACTCGTCAGAGGTGCTTGGGGTCGGCCAGAGTAAACAGAGGTGACACGCCGTCGGTGAGAGGAGATTGCAGCGAAAGGAGCTGGGATAGAGGGAAATAGTGGTGCGGGTGCAAGAGAGCTCGGGTGAGGGGGTGTTGGTGGTGATCAGTGTTGGAGGGGGTTCGTCGGCGACGATGGCGAGAGATGGTCGCTGGAGAAGGAAGGTGATGCAAAGCTTGGGCGATGGAGGGGTTAAGGCAGCGGTGCAGCGGTGGCAACGCGGTGGTTGTTGGGGTCTTGAGGCAGAAAGTGGAGGGTGGAGGCAAGGTCGAGGTGGCCGGAGAAGATCGCGGTGGAAGGAGGAAGATGGGGTGGGGCTCGTGGCGGCGTAAGCGACGGTGGCGAAGACATGGGTGAAGGGGGATGAGTTCGGAGAGAGGAGGAAGATGAGAGGGGAAGAGAGAAGACTAGCGGCGATGAAGATAGAGAGGGGGAGGTTAGAGAGGGGAGGATTCGGAGGCCGGGGATCCCAGCCCCCTTTGTTTTTAACCATTTTCCAGATGAATATCATAAACTTTTTTCATAAATAAATAGCATGGACTTTTTACGTTCCTCACTTTTGTGATAGCAGAAATTCATAATAATAGTTGTTCTGCCATAAAAAAACACACTATATTTTTACTAAAATACAATGAACTTTCAAAGTTTTTCCAATAAATACCATCGACTTTGTTTTTATAAATAAATTCCCAAGGACTTTGTTTGTTATAAATAAATACCATGCATATTCAGCGTTTTTCAGATAAATACCATGGACTTTATTTGTTAAAAATAAATAACATAGACTTTCTTCGTTTTCATCTTTTTACCGGATAAATACCATGGAATTTGCTTTTCATGAATAAATAAAGTGGGCTTCCATCACTTTTCGAAACCCGCCGCATCACGTGCGGCTCACCGCTAGCATATTGTATAGAAAGTTGAATACCAAAGTGGAAATTTCAAGATTTCCTAATTTACCCCTTGACTTTGGCTATTCACTCTTTCTTCAAATTTGGACTATGTTGGTGTTTAGAAGAATATGGTTTGGTGGTGTGGACAAACATGTAAATTTAGATATGGGCAAAACTTTTGTATGCACATTTTGCTCTTTACATCAAGTATTATGACGTAGACAAATATGTAAGATTATTAAACGAAATGGGTTAGGGGTCTCTCCACTATTATTTATAGTGGTAAGGCCACTTGTATTAATCTCACCATCCAGTGTTGAATGGATGATGAGATACAAAATCCATCAAACCATCCATTCACCAATTGATAATGCCCGATATTGGCGACCCTCAAGATCAGGGCACGTGGCGGACGGCACGTCCCAGAACTCAGAAGGAAGGGCCCACAAAGGCAGGCCATGCCACCCCTATACCCGTCCGGCCAGCGCATGCCGTCCCTCCTCGGGGCTCCCCGCATATTGGCCTCCTCGGCCCCTCAGCTCGCCCCGGGCAGCCGCCAGACCAAGTCTCCTTGGCCTTCTCGCTTGTCCCCGAGCCCCTTTGCCGAGGCTGTATTCCTCGGCCCTCCGACCAGTTCTGCCACTCACGGACGTAACCGCAGCTTCGCGAATCTTGCCATGCGCGGATTCTCCGCCAGCAACATCCCACGTTCCACGCCTCCACGATCCCCATTTATGGGCGATCCGCTCTCTATGCGGGCGTGACGTCAGGAGCGCAACTGCTGGCGAGATCATCGCGCCTGCTGCTGCATGCCTCCACCGCTATATAAACCCCCATCACAGAAGGGTCAAGTAAGCCATTTTTACTCTACCTAGCCGTTACGCTGCCCGGATCTAGTACTAATTTGATCGTCGGAGGGTCCTCGGTGGTGACAAACCACCCCGGGACTTCTTTGCAGGTACTTGGCGTCAAACTCCTCCAACTACCAAATCTCCTCAAAACCCACTGAGACCCACATTCAACGGGGGATCCCCTCTAGAGTCCACCGGGAGATCGACGGAAGACAACATCTGAGGGAGATCTGAAAAGGACCTCCATCAGTTAGCGCCGTCTGTGGGAAACGAAAACTCCATAAAAACAAAGTTGGCCTTCTGATCTCCATCCACATGGCGAATAATCGCCCCGAAGATCCAGGTCTCAGCCGCCACTTTCCCCTCAGCGAAGACGCGGGCGACCGCCCAAGCAAAAGGGCTAGAGGCCGCGAACCCATCACCTTTGGTGACGGAGATCTCCACGTCATATCTGTGCCCCACAACGACCCACTGGTGATCACGGCCCAAATCCACCGGTACGAGGTCCACCAGATACTCGTCGATTCGGGCAGCTCGGCGGACATCCTCTTCCACGACTGCTTTCTACGTATGGGGCTCGCCCCAGCAGACCTGAAACCGACCTCTCACGTCCTTTCGGGGTTCACCAACCACTCCATCCCGGCGCAAGGGGTGGTCACCCTGCAGTTCACGATCGGGGAGCCCGGCCGCACGTGCACGTTGCCTGTGGACTTCATCGTAGCAAAAGTCCCATCGGCCTACAACGTCCTCCTCAGTCGCCCGACGCTGAACTCCCTCCAGGCCCAGATATCGACCTACCACCTGGCAATAAAGTTCCCTCTCAATCGGGGCAAGATAGGTCGGGCCTACAGGAGCCAGCGGGTCGCGAAGACAGGCCTTACCGAGACGTCTTTGCCCGAGCAAACAGCCGACGACGCCGAGGCATGTGGCAACATCAAGGGTTCCCTGGACACCTGAGACAAGCGGAAGGAGGTCCGTGGGGCACCGTTCAAACCTCTGATCGAGGTACCCTTAACAGAAGGGGACCAGGGAAAAACCGTCCAGGTCGGATCGCTCCTGACGGGGGCTCAGCGAGATGACCTGATCAGATTCCTCAGAAACAACTCCGACGTCTTCGCCTGGGCGCCTGCTGACATGCCTGGGATCGATCCTAAAATCATCTCCCACAAGTTCGGGGTCGATCCTGCGGCCCGACCCGTCAGACAGAAGAAAAGAAGCTTCGCCCCGGTCAAACAGAAGGCTATCGAAGAGGAGGTTGATCGGCTCCTCGCCGCCAACTTCATCAGAAATGTACCCTACTCGGAGTGGCTAGCAAACGTAGTTCTGGTCAAGAAGTCAAGCGGGAAGTGGCGTATGTGCATCGACTTCACCGACCTCAATAAAGCCTGCCCCAAGGACAACTTTCCGGTCCCCCGGATAGACCAGCTCGTTGACAGCTCGGCCGGCCATGAGCTATTGAGCTTCATGGATGCTTTCTCCGGCTACAACCAAATCCGTATGAATCCTGAAGATGAAGACCCGACTACATTCACAACGGACCGAGGAGTGTATTGCTACAAGGTGATGCCCTTCGGCTTCAAGAATGTCGGGGCTACGTACCAAAGGCTGGTCAACCGCATGTTCAAGCCACAGATCGGCAGGAATATGGAAGTCTACGTTGACGACATGCTTGTCAAATCCATCTCGTCGGCCGACCATTCCAAGGACCTGAGCGAGGCTTTTGAAGTGCTCTGCAAGTTCAACATGAAGCTAAACCCCACCAAATACGCATTCGGGGTCACCGGGGGAAAGTTCCTCGGGTTCATGGTCACTCACCGCGGAATTGAGGCTAACCCGGAGAAAATCGACGCTATCCTCAACATGGTCGCACCCAAGACCAACGTCGACATCATGCGGCTCACGGGGCGAGTCGCCGCTCTGAGCCGTTTCATGTCCAGGTCGGGGGGAGAAGTGCCTTCCGTTCTTTAAGGCACTGAGGAAAATCTCGAGGTTCGAGTGGTTGGAGGAGTGCCAAACCATCTTCGACTAATTAAAGAAGCACCTCGCAACGCCGCCACTGCTCACCTGACCAGTGGAAGGAGCCTTGATGATGAAGTACCTAGACGAAGTAAGGAAACTCCAAAGGAACTTTGACGAAGTCCAGGTAGAACAAATACCCAGACAGCTGAATGTCCAAGCAGACGCCCTGAGCAAGCTGGCTTCGTCATACTCGACCAACAACAAGCGGTCTATCCTCTTTGAAACCTTGCCTCAACCCAGCGTGGGAGACAGAGCGATGACACTCCACGTGTACGCGGCGCAGGAGAGCAACCAGGATTGGAGGAAGCCCCTCGTGGAATTCCTGAAGGACGACACGCTCCCAAAGGACCGGGCAGCCGCCCGCTACCTCTGGGCCAAAGCCCGCCACTTCGTCTGGAGCAACGGGAACCTCTACAAGAAGGCCTTCACTCAGCCCTTGCTCCGGTGCATTGACCCCCATGAAGCCGACTACGTCCTTCGGGAAATCCATGAAGGGGTGGGCTGTGCGCACCAGGGGGCTCGAACCTTGATCCAAAAGGCATTTCTCCAGGGGTACTACTGGCCCACTATGCACGAGGACGCTCTAAAGCTAGTCAGGAGGTGCAAGAGGTGCCAGCTTCACGGCAGCATTCCCCGCCTCCCGGCTACCGAGCTGACTGCCCTAACATCCCCATGGTCGTTCGCCCAGTGGGGATTGGATATGATCGGCCAGTTCCCTACCGGAACAAGCGGGCACAAATACGTCCTCGTCGTGGTGGACTACTTCACCAAGTGGATCGAGGCTGTCCCCATCAGGAAACCGGACACCGCCACAACTATCAAGTTCCTGCAAAACAACCTAATACTCCGGTTCAGCATCCCTAGGTGTATCATCAACGACCACGGGACGAACTTCGAGAACGAAAAAGTGAAGGACTTTTGCAAAGAATACCATATCCTCATGAAGTTCGCCGCGGTCACGCATCCCCAATGCAACGGGCAGGCCGAGTTCGCTAACCGAGACGTCCTCCGAGGTCTCCGAACCCGCCTCGAAGGACAACAAGACAATTGGGTCGAAGAACTACCCCGGGTCTTATGGGCCCTGGGCACGTCGAAAAAGACTCCCACCTAGGAGACCCCCTTCAGCCTCTGCTACGGAACCGAAGCGATGGTCCCAACGGAGATCAGGCTATCCAGTCACCGGGTCGAGCACTTCGACGATGACGCAAACACCTCGGCGCTACGAACCAACCTGGACATCTTGTTGGAGAAGAGAGACCGAGCTCAGATCAAAGCCGTCGCTCATCAACAACAAACGGCCCGATACTACAACGCTCGGGTCAAACACCACTCCTTCAAGAACGGGGATCTGGTCCTACGTCGAAATGAGTTCATCGACCAAGACAGGCTTCACAAGTTCTCCCCAAGGTGGGATGGTCCCTTCCTCGTCACTGAGGCGCTCCCCAGCGGAGCCTACCGCCTACAAGACGCGGACAGACAAAAGCTTCCGCGGCCTTACAACGCCGAGAAGCTCAAGCTATACCAGTGAAGTCAAGGCTAGCGAGTGTGTACCCCCCTCTTTTTTCCTTTCGCAAAGATGATGTAAAACGTTCTCTAAAAATCATGTCCATACAAATAAAGAAACATCGAAGCATCCCGAGTAGAGTTCCGCCTTTACAACCCAAAACCCTCGCCAAGAGGCGGCCGCGCAGCCCACTGCCCGGTGCCCTTAGCAGGCTTCCTACAGCTCCCCGACGCTAAGGACCAAAGTCCTCCTTAGAGGCGACACAGGAGCTACCCTACTCGGTATCCCTGGCGGGTAGCTTCCCTACCGCAACGTCAGGGATGGGAAAGCCCTCCCAGAGGCAGTCGAACCCGACAGTCGCTCGGCTATCCCCGGCGGGCAGCTTCCCTGCCGCAACGCCGGTGATCAGAAAGCCCTCCCAGAGGCATTCGAGCCCGAGGATCCCTCGCTCGGCTATCCTTCAGGACAAAAGTCCTCGCCAAGAGGCACTGGGCGGTAACCCCGCCCGGCCAAGGGTCCTTGGTAGGCTTCTCCAACCCCTCTCGCACCAAGGACCAAAGTCCTCCCAGAGGCAGTCGAGTCCTTGCTCGGCTATCCCTGGCTGGTAGCATCCAACCACGGCTGACAGGGATCAAAGCCCTCGCCAAGAGGCACCGGGCAGTAACCCTGCTCGGTCCCCGTCCTGAAGGATCAGAGCCCTTATAAGAGGCAACCGCACAGCTTCACTGACCGGTCGTCCCTGCCCGATCGATCCCGGCGGGTAGCTTCCCTACCGCAACGCCCAGGATCAGAAAGTCCTCCCAGAAACAGTCGAGCCCCTGCTCGGCTATCCCCGGCTGGTAACTCCTTAACCGTGACACCAGGGATCGAAGCCCTCGCAAGAGGCACTCCCAAGTTGGTAGTTACCTACCTACAATGCCAGAAATCAGAAGCCCTCACCTAAGGGCAACGGGACAGCTTCCGTCCATCCTCGGCAACGCTTGGCAGGTGATCGAAGTCAACTCGACGAATGGTCGCTGAACAAGTGGCCGACCTGACATGAAAGCCCAGCAGCACAAACAGAAGATAAAGTGTGGGCCAATGAAACCAAAGAAGAAGTTTTATTATCAAACGCACAATCTTTACAAAAGGTACTTCGGGCTCCCCAGCCTTACAAACTGCCCAGAGGCTTACAAAAAGGAGGCAAGGAAATATCAAAAAGACCTAAGTCGCGAACCCCCTCCCCCCTGCGCCTCGCTTCCCTCATCGCTGGGGGATTCACCACCGGAGGTTTTGCCACTAGGGGCGCGCCTCATTCCCCCCATCATTGTCGGCCGGAGGCCTTGCCACCGGAAGCGAGACCCGAGCACGAAGCTCGACATCGGCGAAATCGGGAAGCTGCTCCTTCACGGTTTCCAGAGCCTTATTCCACGTGATGGTAGAATAGTCACCGAGCTTGACGTAAAACTGCTCCGACACCTTGTAATCAGCCACGGCTTTCCTGGTCCGGGTCTCAGCGGCCTGAGCCGACAGAAGCGCCGCTTCGGCATCCCTCCGGCTGGCATCTCTCTCCTTCTCCATGGCCGCGAAACGATCAGCCAGATCCGCCAGCTTCCTCTCGGCAACCCAGAGAGATGCACTCAGGCGACGACAGACGCCCTGGTTCGCTGAATTGGCAAGCTCCACAGACTCCGCACGGGCTGCCAGAACATCGACCCTGGCCCTCTCCAGGCGCAGGTCACGCCGCAGGGCCTCAATCTCCGAAGGGAATGCCTCTACCGGGCTCGGCGCGTGGAATGCTCCCTCGGCTTCCATACGAGCGGCGATGGCGCAGTGTTGAAGGACCTGACAGGAAGCGAGTGAGAAACCAGGAGTCACTCGGGCCAAAAAAGGAAGGCCAAAGACAACGCGTGAAGGGGTTCGTACCTTGACCGCCCCCTGGGCTATGACCTCCATTTGGGCCCTCAGGGTGCCGCACGGAAGTCTCCCTCCTGCCGACTCTTCCATCCCGGAGAGCAAGCCGGCAGCAACAGAAAGCCCGGACGGAACCATGAAGACGGCCTCTCCCTCCTGCACGGGGATCCTTTCAGGGGCCATTGACGGCGATGCACGAGAGATTGCCCTCTTCCTCTGAAGGGGGACCCCGTCCTCGCCCCCTCCTCCATCTCCCGTCTAGGGCTCGGGTGACCGCAGGCGCCTCTGACCGCCGCTGGAAATACCCCCAGGAGCCGCCAACGGAGCGGACGACCCTGCCGGCAGAACATCCGACGCAGAACCTCGGCCAGCCAGGGGCACGCCCGCGTCGCGGGCCTCCCTATGGGACGAGCGACCCAAAGAGTGAGAACGAACCATGTATCCCCAAAAGAAAAAAAAGGGAGCGCCGAGCAGCCAAAACTTAGAAGAAAGGTGAGATGAAGGATTGGGGGCCATGGAGCAGGCCCCACCCCTATTTATCGCCACGAGAAACCTCATCCAACGGTGCCCTCTGTCTCCCGCCGAAACACCTCCTCGCGTCCAGACGGCTCCAATCGCTCCACCTGTCGTTCCCACATTGGACCGCGCCTTTTCAGGCATCACAAGTCTACGCACGTCGCGTCAGCCAACCGACGCTCGACACATGGACCACCACTTCAAAGACAAGATACACGAACCGGCGCACCCTCCTTAAATGCAGAGATCTCGCCCTGATTCGCTAGCGGAAAAGACAGCTCACGGCCCGAGGATGTTGGAGATAGTGCCCTCAAAGTCAATTATTGGATCGCAGGTACGTGATTGCAATGATTGATATAGGACCTATACCGATATGACGGTCTTGCTCAAGATGATAGTATGCTATCTGGTTTGTCTTTATCATCGTATACATGCTTTAGTTCGCTATTGCATGTTGATAGAGCCCATAGGATTCTTGCTTGACTGCCAGCAGTATGATGGTGATCATATACGTGGGAGTTGGAGTCTATAAGCACATCCTTAAAGTGTCCCTAGTCGTGGGAGTTTCGAGACAGGGCATCGATACTCCAGAGTAGACTAGTGTATACAGTCGAGACCCCGACGAGGGGCAATGGCCGGTCTTACAAGCCATTGGTGTCTGTTGGTTCACCTAAGATGTATACAGGTGCTCATTAGGTTATGAGTACACCGGACATGACTCGCCGGGAACATGCTAGTTGGTATTATACATATCGTCAGATAGCAGTTCCCTGATGACATGTGTACAGGTTAGTTTGTCGACCTGAGATCGTCATTTGTCTCGTGTGAGTTCCCACTGTGCTTTGATTTATACCCTACCACGGCTGAAAGGAGTCGTGCAAACAGGTATATTTTGGGTACAGTCCCGAGCCACATGGAGGCAGTGAGCGGATCGTCGGGGATTCGTCTCTCCCGGTATTGGGGGTTGATGTCGCACAGTGCACGGATGGCCATCACTAGAAAACCTTGGCCAAGGTGGTGGAGAATTACTGATTTGGATCAGTAGTTTCTCAGATGGTGATGGGCTTCATACCGACACGACTTATCGCGTTATTAAGGGTCTGACTTTATCCACCCCCTAGACTCGATATGCGATACTCTTTAAACGAACGGACCGGACTGTATATACATTGTCACTGTCAGGCTCAGTAGGGTTTATAGATGAGTTCGCTCGTCAGTTTCCCTTCCAATCGATACATAGGCAACCGTTACGTACAGCTCGTACCTCTGACGTGCTAGTGGTTATACCCAGTGCCAGTGTGTTGATGAGTCATTAGAGTTCCCCACAGACAGTTTCCCAAGTTCGGGCGAAATGTTGTAGAGGCCGTATGGTTTTATGGCAAGGTTCGGAAAATGCACGTGCGTTTTCGCACGTGTCATATTTCGGGCAGATAATACTGGTAGGCTTTGGTTTAAGCCGGAACCCAGTATTATACTGTGTAGATATAATATCTTTGTCTCAGTTGCATTTGTATTCGGTCGTAATACAAATGCGGGTATATTTATACTGATACGGGGTTATCCTGAAATTCGTTTCAGGGTCACTTTTGGAAGTTGTCAGTTTTCAGTTTTCTATCAGCCGTATTTTGACATTCGGTTAAATGCGGATTTATCTTTTCTTGAGATATGTGTAGAAGCTTCTAGAAGAGGTGACTAGGACGGTGAGGTGGCTTTGTTCTTTAATGGTGCATTAATGTGTTGATGACTATGTATTATGATTCATCACTTGCATTAATGCATTCATACTAGGTGTTTTGATGACTCTTCTCTTCATTAATGGTTGTAGTCACCCCCCTTTCCTACACTCACCTCCCCCCTCGCCTTAAATGGCCGGCCACCCCCTTGGTGGAAGATTATGGTTGTTGTTTTGAAAAGATTAAGAATTTTGGTTCATGAAATTGATATACTCCATTTCTCATTTCGTATCGATCCAAAAGGCAACTTCATTAACCGTTCGTCCATAACCTTGGACGTAACGAGACAAAGTGATCTACTCATTCTCTACTTCATCTTGGTCGTCTCTTCTAGCAAATTTGACGATCGAGTTATCTCGGTTCAGAGGCGGGAGCCCGTTTAAAGATCCGTCAACGTGGTGCCACCTAGACGAGAAGAATAGAGATCGAGGAGATCGGAGCAGCCGCAACAAAGCGTGGGATGATGGTTAAAGACCGAAGGACTCGGATCATTCGGTATAACGTTTCTACCCCTTTGTAATTTGTTAGTTTAGCTTTAATGGCAGATCCGGGTTACGGTACACGATAGCGCCGGTTCGTAAAATGTTTTTGTTCCGCATTTGGCGTCTGTTAGACGGTCGGGGCGCTACCGTGGACTTACAGGGGACGCGTCCCGACGAAACCTTAGGAGGGAGCTCACCCGGGCGGCTCGGCAGTCCACTCCTGACCCGACCCGATAGCTGGTCGGGACAAGAGTGGGGGGCTAATAATAATGCCTGATATTGGCGACCCTCAAGATCAGAGCACGTGACGGACGGCACGTCCCGGAACTCAGAAGGAAGGGCCCACAAAGGCAGGCCATGCCACCATTGTACCCGTCCGGCCAGCGCATGCCGGCCCTCCTCAGGGATCCCCGCATATTGGCCTCCTCGGCCCCTCAGCTCGCCCCGGGCAGCCGCCGGACCAAGTCTCCTCGGCCTTCTCGGTTGTCCCCGAGCCCCTTTGCCGAGGCTGTATTCCTCGGCCCTTCGACCAGTTCAGCCACTCACAGGTGTAACCGCAGCTCCGCGAATCTCGCCATGCGCGGATTCTCCGCCAGCAACATCCCACGTTCCACGCCTCCACGATCCCCATTTATGGGCGATCCGCTCTCTACGCGGGCATGACTTCGGGAGCGCAACTGCTGGCGAGATCCTCGCGCCTGCTGCTGCATGCCTCCACCGTTATATAAACCCTATCACAGAAGGGTCAAGTAAGCCATTTTTACTCTACCTAGCCGTTACGCTGCCCGGATCTAATACTAACTTGATCGTCGGAGGGTCCTCGGTGGTGACAAACCACCCCGGGACTTCTTTGCAGGTACCTGGCGTCAAACTCCTCCAACTACCAAATCTCCTCAAAACCCATTAAGACCCACATTCAACGGGGGATCCCTTCCAGAGTCCACCGGGAGATCGACGAAAGACAACATCTGAGGGAGATCTGAAAAGGACCTCCATCACCAATGGACAGTGAGATTCAACGGAGATAGCTCTCCACAATTTTATTTTAGTGGAGAGACCCCATACCCAAAGGAAACGGAAAAAGAGTCTCTGCTTCTACAAAAACAATAGCCGGAGTGTTCTCCTTCAATGGTGGCCACACATTTTACGTGCAAGCACGTAGGATACACAAATACCAAAAACCTCCTGTTTCACACTAATCTCGGCCATTTATTTCTTTTTTGAATGAATTTGTACCGTACGATGTGATAGCATGAGTGTTATTTTGGAGACAATAGCAAGGACTCCGAACTCAAAGGAAACACCCAAGAAAGTCAAGTTCTTCAACCCTGCAATCTAGGGAGGCATGCTTCTATGAAGCCTTTTCCCTTGAAGCATGAGATCTATCGCTACAGCACCATTTCTTTTTTGTGATTTTTGGATAAATATAACAAATGTCAATTCAAAACACCCGAACTCAAATAAAAATCTGGCGGAGAGATGGTTTCTTGATAGATCTTAAAGTGATAAGCAACTGCTTCAGGCTTGCCAAAGCTTCAGGGATCGGGCCACTCAAATTTTTATTAGTCAGATTCAGATGTTCTAAATTTTACAAGTTAGACAACTCATAAAGGATCTTACCAAATGATATATGTTCTCACCAAGAGATAATCTGGTTAAATCCCTCAGTTCCTTAATAGATCTTTGAATGGTTCCTTCAAACAAGTTGTCATCCAATTCTAGTGTTAATTATCCGAAAAATTCTTCTCCGATGCTCTCTGAAATTGTTCCAACCAGCTGATTGTTATAAAAGCTTAAGTTCGTAATTGTTTGGGAATTCTATAACCGACCAACAACTAGTTTGAAGAAGTTGTTTTCTGAAATTCAATAACAACTATTGCTAGTTCAATTAGATAATCTGGGATTTCCCCATTTAAATCTTCCTCCACAATAAATATATATATATATAGAGAGAGAGAGATTAATGGAGGAAAGAGGCCATAGGAGGGAATTCCCTCCTATGGCGTCGAAAAAATACCCCCTCCATCAATTTTTCCGACGATCGGCCCCCATCATGTTCATCGTCATCATTTAAGATGTGGGTACACCAAATTTCATGTGATTCTACAACTTTTTCACCGTTGATTTAGTGGGTTCAAAATTAATGGTTTACCGACAATAGAACTTTTTACATTGCTAAATCAACGATGAAAAAGTTGTAGAATCACATGAAATTTGGTGTACCCACATCTTAGATGATGACGATGAAGATGATGGGGGCCGATCGTCGGAAAAATTGGTGGAGGGGGTATTTTTTCGACGCCATAGGAGGGAATTCCTTCCTATGGCATCTTTTCTCCATTATTCTCATATATATATATGAGAATAATGGAGAAAAGATGCCATAGGAAGGAATTCCCTCCTATGGCGTCGGAAAAATACCCCCTCCACCAATTTTTCCGACGATCGGCCCCCATCATCTTCATCGTCATCGTCTAAGATGTGCGTACACCAAATTTCATGTGATTCCACAACTTTTCACCGTTGATTTAATGGGTTCAAAATTAACGGTTTACCGACAATAGAACTTTTTACATTGCTAAATCAACGGTGAAAAGTTGTAGAATCACATGAAATTTGGTGTACGCACATCTTAGATGATGACGATGAAGATGATGGGGGCCGATCGTCGGAAAAATTGGTGGAGGGGGTATTTTTTCGACGCCATAGGAGGGAATTCCCTCCTATGGCCTCTTTCCTCCATTATTCTCTCTCTCTCTCTCTCTCTCTCTCTCTATATATATATATATATATATATAAAAGAATAACGAAGAAAAAAAGGTCCTAAAAGACTTTTTCGTTAGGTGGTGTCGAAAATATATATCCTCGATTTTTTTCGACGATCGGCATCCATCACCATCATCTTTACCATCTAAGGTGGATAAATCAAATTTGACATGCTTCTAAAACTTTTTAACCGTTGAATTGGCAATGTAAAAAGTTCTATTGTAGGTAAACCGTTAATTTTGCACCTACTAATTCAAAAGTGAAAAATTGCTGAAACCACATGAAATTTGATGTATCCACATCTTAGATGATACAGATGGAGGTGATGGATGCCGATTGTAGAAAATACTCATGGAGGATGCATTTTTTTCGATGTCATATGAGAAAATCCCCTCTCCTATAGCACATTTCCTCCATTCTAATATATATATATATAGAGAGAGAGAGAGAGAGAGAGTGTGAATCCGTTGGGACGGGTTCATGTTTTTCAAATTCGTGAACATTTTTGTGCGATGTCCTATGAACGATTCGTTCCGTTCAAGTTCTATATACAAAACACTTCCGTCGATGCGATTTTTCATCCATACACAATCTAAAACGAATAGAATAACTTGAACGGAACGAATCATTCGTATGACGTCGTACGAAAAAATTCTTGAATTTGAAAAATACGAACCCACCTGTAATACCCCAAAGTAGCGCGGTCTTCGGATATCATGGTGATCTGCTCTGTCCGCACTCGGTACGGTCTGTTACGAATATGGTGATCTAAATGTGGATCCGTTTCAGAACAAGAGGATCGGATCCCCGAAGCATACTCCGAAAGAGGACCGAACTGCATTATAAATGTAATGATAATACCCTCAATTACGGAGGCGCCTTTTGGATGAAATGGCATTCCGGATTTTGAAGAACTCTATAATTAAGCGTGCTCGGGCTTGGAAAATTCTCGGATGAATGACCTTCTAGGAAGTGGCCTCTTCTCGAGTCCGGTTCGTACCAAAAGACAAAACTGTGTGGTTTTGTCCAGAACAGACAATACCATCTGTACTGGGGCGTGGGGCGTAACATTTATGATGGTCCATGCAGGTTTCTCAATAGTAGGCTTGTGGTTCGAGGACGAACCATTCCTCTTAGATGAGGGGAATGTAATACGTCAGAGCAGTGCGGTCTTCGGACATCATGGCGATCTGCTCTGTCCACGCTCAGTGCGGTCTGTTGCGGACACATGGTGTTCTGAGTGCGGAGCCGCTTCAGAATAATGGGATTGGATCCTTGAAACACATTCTGAAAGAGGACCAAACCGCATTATAAATGTAATGATGCAGCTCTCAATTACGGAAGCACCTTTGGGATAAACCGGCACTCCGGAGTTTGAAGAACTCCGTAGTTAAGCATGTTCAGGTCAGGAAAATCCTTGGATATGTGACCTCCTGAGAAGTGACACCCTTCCTTAACGGATCCACAATATATATATATATATATATATAAAATATTTGCACGGGGTGGGCTTCTTGCATCGTTTAAATGAATGTTTGATATAGCCAGTGAAATTGTTCTTCTAAAGATTCAGGGCTGAGACTTCCCTCCACAAATGAATAGTAAGATACTTCTTGATAGCTGCTATCTTTGGACAAAATGACTTCATGTACTGAAAAATTCAATGGTGGGTGTTAGAATAAGTAATTGGCGGAAAAGAATAGTTTTTCTTGATGAATAAATGAGAGTATACAGGGTTCTATTTATACAAATTGGGAAACGTCTAAATAGGCAAGCCCTGAGAAAGGAAAAAAAACAGAAAATATACAATCAAATATAATCTACCAAATAAAGTAATTCTATACTATATTTACACCCCCCTCAAATTTACGGTGGGTCGAATACTGCGAGTTTGGATAAGAACTGAAATTGAGACTGTTTTTGAGCATTAATAAAGAAATCAACCACTTGTTTTTTGAAAGAAACATAAGGAAGGGAAATCCGATGATTTTGATATTCCTGACGAACAAGATGACAGTCTACTTCAATATGTTTTGTGCGCTTACGAAATACTGGATTTGTTGCAATATGAATTGCACTTTGGTTGTCACAGTATAAAGGAATATCAGGAGGTGTAGTGACACCTATGTCTTGGAGCCGATTTCGTAGCCATTTGAGCTCAGCAGCAGTGTCGGCCATAGCGCGATATTCTGCTTCAGTGCTGGAGCGGAAGACAGTATCTTGACGCTTACTTCGCCAGGATATAAATGAAGAGCCATCAGAAAGTTGACTTACAGACAACAAATTCATGATTAGTTTGGGAATAAGCAATATAGAGGATAAAGTCACCGACTTCGGTGTCGGCCATTCGCTTACTGCTGATAGTTTAGCTGGATCTACAGAGATTCAATCGCCTGATACAATATGTCCGAGAAAACCGACTTGATCTAGCTAAAACTTGTATTTGCTGTACTTGGCGTAGAGTTGATGCTGTCGTAGAGTCTCCGGGACAATTCGTAGGTGCTCGGCATATTCTTTCCAACTCTTAGAATACACCAGGATGTCATCGATGAAGATGACAACAAACCTGTTTAGATACTCTCGGAAAACTTAATTCATTAGGTTCATGAATAGCTGGTGCGTTGGTCACTCCAAATGGCATCACAAGAAATTCGTAATGTCCATAGCAAGTTCTGAATGATGTTTTATGGATATCAGATTCTTTGACCTTCACCTGATGATAACCCGAACGAGAATCTAACTTGGAGAAAATACAAGATCCACTTAGCTGATCGAACAGATCATCGATGCGCGGGAGTGGATACTTGTTCTTTATAGTTATATCGTTCAGAGCTCTATAATCAATGCACATTTGATATGAACCTTCCTTCTTCTTCACAAGTAGAACTGGTAATCCCCAACTTGAAGTGCTGAGACGAATCCATCCTTTCGCGAATAATTCGTCTAACTGAGTTCGGACTTCCTTCAAACCTTCAGGACTTAACCGATACGGTGCTTTGATCACTGATTGTGCTCCAAGTACTAAATCAATGCTAAATTCAAGAGCTCGATCGGGAGACAAACCTGATATGTCTTCAGGAAATACATTGTCGAACTCTCGAACTATCTCAGGCTTCGATCCTTCCTCCACTTGAAGTGCTATAATCACTGCCTTCTTCGGTTTTGCCTTGTATGTGCTTAGCTCTAGGGTTCGGTCTCCACTTTTGAAATAAAAGACCGAATGGTCTGGAATCTCGAACACTACCCTCCTTTGACGACAGTCAATGGTAGCATAAAATGTTCTGAGCCAATCCATACCCAAAACGACATCAAAATTCGGTATGTCCAGCACCTTGAAGTCAGCATAGTATTCTCTGCTGCAGACAACCACTGGATACAGATCGTATCCCATTATTGCCTTTAGAACCTCGTTCCCTGAACTAACATTCTAGCTGGATACGAGAAGTTTGACTGGAATCGCATGAGTTCGGATGAACCGTTGCGACATAAAGCAATGAGATGCTCCAGTATCGAAGAGTGCTAGTGCAGGAAGTGAGGCTACTAAGATTGTACCTAAGTTATGTGGGATAGGTTTTAGGTATAATGAAAAGATTTATAGATATGTATATAGATTGAAGGAATGTTTGAAAGAAAAGTGTTATCAGTAATGACTTGGCCGGTGGCTTCAGCTTCTTCCACAGTCATTGTGAAAGCATGTCGCCTCGGTACATTCCTCCTTGCTGGAGGAGCATTCCTCTACCCGTTCCTTTATACTTGAGGTACGTTCCTTTGGCTTGATGGAACTGACGAAGAGGAGGTGCAGTCGGTCCACGAGGAGATGGAGCAGGTAGTGCGAGTTTCAGAGCAGGTGCGTGGATGGCTGGGCGTTGCTGATAAGTGATTGCTGGCCTGGGTGCAGCATTTGGGTTGTGTCTACGAGGACAAGACCCAATGTCATGAGTAGCTGAGTTGCAGACTAAGCAAAGACAATTTGCACGCCGGCAGTCTTTCGCCAAATGTCTATCTCTCCTGCAGTAAGTGCAAAAGGCTGGGTTGGGACAGTTGTTCGGTACTCCCGGTTTCCTGGGCACAAATTGTGGCCTTGAAGAGGCTCCTCCTGCCATCAGAGTGGCAGGGCGCTTCATCCCGGCAAAGTGAGGTCTGCCCTTCATCTTCACCACTGCCTCATATCGGCGGACAGCTTTCAGGGCCAACTCATGGGTTGGGAAATCCCCTGTAGCTAAGGTAGCTTGGATTTCCGAATCTAACCCTTGCCGAAATCTTCTCGTTCTGATCTCAGCAGTTGGTATCAAATATGTCGCGAACCTGTTAAAGTCTTGAGTTAGCTGTGTAGTAAGTGATATTTGTGAAGGGTTATGACTGCGCCCCGGCCATCATCCGTGGCCAAATGCGGAATAAAAATTTTACTACGATCAAAAACTTGGCGCTATAACAACCCTAAACCGGATCTTTACCATAAACATAGTTAGAAAAAAGGATTCTATCTGCTATGATAGAAAATATACCTAACGGAAACAAGTCCTTCGGGTCTTCGATCCTTTCCTTAAGCTCCTCGATGGATGTATGGATCGTGCTTGAACTTCGGCCTCCTTGTGTCAACGATGATCCACCCGAGAGCTCCAAACTTGAGCTAAACCTCTAACTTGAGGTAACTAGAATACTTAGCTTGCTAATCTAAGTAGACTAGGGTGAGTAGAGTGTGATTTGAGTGGCTCAGTCACATTAACCCTTGATTATCAACACATGATACACTAGGGTTTGAGAGAGGGAGGAGGAGAGAACCATGAAAGATAATGAGAATGAAAAAATGAAGAGAGTTATCTTATGAGGAAAAAGAATAATAAGTTTTATTAGGATAATTGTGATGGTTCATTTGATTTGACCATTATCATGTCACAATTAATGCTAAGCAAAATATCTTGTGCTCAACAAAAATATCTAAGTCAACAATGGTCAACAAGTCAAATGGTCAAACCAATTAACCACGACACAATTATCTCTAATAAAGATTAGTAAACAATTTCCTCCATTTCATTATAGTTTTAATCAAGTTAATGGTCAAAACCCTAATGAGGTATCTCCTTCTCTGTCCCTCTCAACCGTATATACATACCGCATCCGTGTTCCGAGAAATACGAATACAATCAGACTAAACAAACCCAAAATCTAATACTAGGATCCGGCTTAAACCAAAACTCACTAGTATCAACTGCTGGAACACCATACGCGCACAAGTACGCGTATGTGAACGAACCCTGTCGCAAAACCATACGACCTCTACATCGTTTCGCCTGAAGCTGGGAAACCCTCTGTATGGGGCTCTAAAGACTCGACAGTACTCTTGCAGTGGGTTTAACCACAAGCACGTCAGCGGCACTAGCTGTACGTAACGGCTACCCAGATACCCGTCGAAAAGGAAAGCCGACGAGCAAACTCGTCCGAACTCCTACTGAGCCTATCCGTGACAATATCCGTACAGTCCGGTCTCTTCGTCAAAGACTATCGCATACCGGGTCTAGGGGGTGGTGAACATCAGACCCTAATAACCTGATAAGTCGTGCCGATGTGGCTCAGGACCAATCCGAGAAACTACTGATCAACCTATCAGTAAATCCCAACTGCCTTGGCCAAGGTCTTATGGTCCTGACCAATCGATCACTGCACAATATCAACTCCCAATACCGGGAGAGACGAATCCCCAACAATCGCCCACTGCCTCCATGTGGCTCAGGACTGTACCCGACCAAAACCTGTTTGCACGACTCAGTAGAGCCGTGGTAGGATAGTGATCAAAGCTCAGTGGGAACTCACACGAGACAAATGCCGATCTCGGGTCCAAAGACTAACCTGTACACATGTCACTTGAGAACTTCCATCTGACGATAGGTATAGTACCATCTGGAAGTTCTCGGCGAGTCCGTCCAGTGTACTCACCCCCAGTGAGCACCTGTATACGATCTTAGGTGCATCAGACCAATGGCTGCGGGACCAACCATCCCCCAACGGGGTTAGAAACGTATATACTAGTCTACTCTGGAGTATCAATGCCCAGTCTCGATACTCCCGCGACTAGGGATCATTTAAGGATGTGCTTATGAACTACCATGCTCCCACAAGTATGATCGCCATCACAACGCAGGTAGTCAAGCAAGATCCTACGGGCTTTATCGACATGTAACCGCAATATGTAATAACGAGTATGACATATGCCATGTTAAGATAAAGACAAACCATAATGGTATACTACCGTATCGAGTCTTTATCAATATGTGCAAGATAGATATAACAACAATAGAAATAAATACACATATCCTGACAAAGACAGGTCAAATAATATACTATAAAACTGAGCAAGATTGCATCCATATGTATACATATACAATACTGGCCTCTAGGGCATATATATCCAACAATCTCCCACTTGCACTAAAGGCCAGTAATTGGCGTACCGAATAACCAACGTCTGCACTAAGGCCAGCTGCTGGCGTACCGCATACCCAACATCTCAAAAAGTCGCTCGAACTGTGCTTGAGGGGGGGCCTTGGTAAATGGATCCGCCGTGTTCTCTTTCGTATCCATTCTCCGGACCTCGATCTCCCTGATCGGGTGATACCGCCTTAAGATGTGCCTGGATTTCTGATGGGACCGTGGTTCCTTCGCTAAAGCTATAGCCCCGTTGTTATCGCAATACAAAGGTATTGGGTCAACAATGGACGGAACTACGTGGAGTTCAGCTATGAACTTCTTCATCCAGACCGCTTCTTTTGCGACATCGCTTGCAGTAATGTATTCAGCCTCCATCATCTGCGACGGTGTCCTGTTTGGAACTCCTCCAACACACCGCCCCTCCGTTGAGGGTAAACACAAAATCCGAGACAGACTTGTTGTCATCCTTGTCACTCTGGAAGCTGGTAAAGGACTCGACCCTGAGGTCTCCATTACCGTAAACCAGGAACATCTCCTTAGTCCTTCTCAGGTACTTGAGAATGTTCTTCACTGCTGTCCAGTGGTTCTCACCTGGGTCTGACTGATACCGGCTCACCACGCTTAGCGTGTAAACTACATCTGGTCTTGTACATAGCATCGCATACATTATAGATCCTACCGCCGAAGCGTAGGGTATAGTGCTCATGCAAACGCTCTCCTTGTCAATCTTGGGAGACATATCCTTGGAGAGGGTGATTCCGTGCAATGCGGGTATGTTACCGCGCTGGGAATCTTCCATACTAAATCTCTTTAGTACGGTCTCTATGTACCTGGACTGCGAAATTCCCAATAATCTCTTAGATCTATCTCTGTAGATCTTGATCCCCAGAATGTATGAGGCATCACTTAGGTCTTTCATAGAGAACCTTTGTGATAAGAATAGGTTGACCGATTGTAGCATAGGAATATCATTTTCTATCAAAAGAATGTCGTCCACATACAAGACTAGGAACACGACAGTCCGTCCTACAATCTTCTTATATATACATGGCTCATCTTCGTTTTTGATGAAGTCAAAGTCTTTGATTGTTTCATCAAAACAGATTTTCCAGCTCCGCGATACTTATTTTAATCCATAAATGGATTTAAGCAACTTGCACACCTTCCCGCTGCTCCCACTGTCTACAAAACCTTCCGGCTGATCCATATAAACGCACTCTTCTAAACTTCCGTTTAGAAAAGCCATTTTTATGTCCATCTGCCAGATCTCATAGTCATGAAAGGCAGCAATGGCAAGTAGGATCCGAATGGATTTGAGTATAGCTACTGGAGAAAAGGTTTCGTCATAGTCCACTCCTAGTCTTTGACGAAAACCTTTTGCAACGAGTCTAGCCTTATAGGTTTCCATCTGCCCATCTACACCAAGTTTCCTTTTGTAAATCCATTTGCATCCAACGGGTTTTACCCCAGGTGGAGCAATATCCAAGGTCCACGCTTTATTGGTGTACATGGACTCCATTTCGAATCGCATAGCATCCAGCCACTTATCAGAGTCCCTACTGATAATGGCCTGCCTGAAACTAGTAGGATCGTCTTCTTCCAAGATGCAATCCTCTCGATCCCCGTCTATGAGAAAACCGTAGTATCTCTCGGGCGGATGAGAAATCGTACTAAATCTGCGGAGTGGCCGAGGTTCGTCTGGGATTATTGAATCCTGAGGTTCTACCAAATCTTCAGTTACAGTTTGTTCCTCTGGAATTTCTTCCAGTTCTACCGCGCTCCCACTAATTTCTTTTGCAAGAAATTCCTTCTCTAAGAAGACGGCGTGGCGAGCAACAAACACCTTTAGTTCCTCGGTGTGGTAGAACTGATATCCTTGCGAAAGCTTAGGATATCTTACAAACTTACACAAAACTGACCGTGTCTCAAGTTTGTCCAGGTTTTACTTCTTTACATAAGCTGGACAACCCCGTATCTTAATAAAATTAAGGCATGGTCTCTTCCCCTCCCATTGTGTATATGGAGTGGTAGGCACAGCTTTGGTAGGAACCCTATTCAATACATATATTATTGTTCCCTGATTAAAAATCAGGAGTTACCTCAATGTGGTATCACGTGCTCACATGTGACCAAGGGTCACGTGTTGACACGTGATAGTTAAATTTTAATTAAACACAAGTGTAAACAAACGGCTAAAGAAAGACTCCAATAGGGCGTCACGTGCTCACACGTGACCAAGGGTCACGTGCTGACACGTGATGGTCTTTAGCCCAGTCATAAGACAGAATTAAATTCTGAATGAGGAGGGGTCACGTGATAGGCTTTGAAAGCCTTATAAATTGATAGAATTAAATTCTAATTATGAGAAATCAAAGACCCTAACTGGGAAAGTATTTCTCCAAATCTTTCCAAACAAAAAAGGATTATGGGGGACCGTTGGATTAAAAATCCAAGGGTGATTAAAAATCACCAATTTATGGAAAGATTTTAGACAAGAAAAGATTTCCCTAAATTTCACCAAAAATAACAAACAGAATATCTTTTGGATTAAAAATCCAATGGTGAATAAAATTCACTGAGTGATCTAAAAGATCACATTAGTTACAAAAAACAAACAAAATCTTTCAATGAAAGATTTATTAAACAAATTGATTCTTTTCCTTCTCCTATAAATAGGAGCCAAGAGGAGAAGAAATATATAGAATTTTGGATCTTGAAATTTTCTAAAGGAAAATAGCAGAGAGAAAAGAAAGGAGAATTTAATTCTCAAGAAAAGAAACCCTAGATGAGAAAGGGGAAAAGGATCAAAACTTCAAAAAAAGAATTTAATTCTCAATCTAAGAGTTTAACTCTTCTGTAAAAGAACTTAGTTCTTCCTCTGGTTGAAGGTCTGTAGAAGCAAATCTCCCCACAGGTTGAGAATTTAATTCTCATCGGGGAGATTCTGCCGTGCAGATCCAAAACTTAGAGGGGGAATTGAGTTTAGAGAATATAATTCTCTCAAATTCACAGGAATTTAATTCCTCAAAGATAAAACTAGGGTTCAACCCTATATGAGAATTTAATTCTCTCAAACTCACGGGAATTTAATTCCTTCAAGATAAAATTAGGGTTTAACCCTATATGAGAATTTAATTCTCTTAAAGTTATAGGAATTTAATTCCTCCAAGACAGAACTAGGGTTTAACCCTATATAAAAATTTAATTCTTTCACATACATGGGAATTTAATTCCTCTAAAAACATAATTAGGGTTTAATTCTACAGAGAATTTAATTCTTAAAAAATAAAGAGACTTGAAAGATCTCCATGCATATAAAGAATTAGGTCACGTGTCTCCACGTGACCCCTGAAAAGATCCTCCAAAAATAAGAAGGAAACAGCTTAGAGGCAATGCCTCACGTGCTCCCACGTGACCTCCAAAACAACAAGAATTAAAGCAAAGGCAGATTCTAATTTGGGCGCCCTCACGTGTCCTCACGTGACCCCTAATAAAAGCTTTAACAAATCAGCGCATAAGTGTCTATCACGTGCCCACGCGTGATGGCCAGGAAATTAAAAGTGTTTAACACTTATTCGCAGATTTGAGAATAAAACAAAGGAGATCTGGCCCCACCTTTGGGTGCCCTCACGTGTCCTCACGTGACCCCTAATAAAAGCCTTAACAAATCAGCGCATGAGTGCCTATCACGTGCCCACACGTGATGGCCAGGAAATTAAAAGTGTTTAACACTTATTCGCATATTTGAGAATAAAACAAAGGAGATCCGGCCCCACCTCTGGGTGCCCTCACGTGCCCCCACATGACCCCTTCCTTTTTAGTGTATAACACTATTTTAAGTATTTTATTTCCAGTGTTTAACACTGTTTTAAATACATCACGTGAGGACACGTGACCACCAGATATTTTCTAGTGTTTAACACTATTTTAAAGCTAATCTTAGCCAAATTGGCTAAGTTTTCCAGAGACAAGTCTCCCCTTCAACTGAATCTCAAAATTGATCATTTCATATGACACACAAAGTAAAACTCAGAGCTATAATGTTTAATGCTCAGTCAAAAACAAAAATGTTGTCAGAGCCTCCAAACCCCTGTTTAGCATTGCTAAATAATATGGGGCTGAACCCAGACAAATGTTTAATGGTCCAACAAAGAGCCAATACTTCTAATCTAATTGGACTTAGCCCAAATTGGCCATAAGTCCTCAATTCAGATTTAACTGAGCCAATGAGCTCATAATCTAATTAATTGATCTTAGTTCCAAATTGGACTACAGATCCCCAATCAACCTTGGTTTAAGGGTACATCTCTTCACTCCTTTGATATTTGTCATTGTAATCCCTCAACGTCTTCAAAGAGGTGACGGGTCCCGACAACCATACATTTCACAGACTATGACGTCTCTAAACATCGGACTGTGGGGTCCTTAAACTCATGGACTATGACGTCCTTAACCTCGACCGTGATGTCTTTAAACTAACATTTGACTGTGGGGTCTTTAAACTCACTGACTATGATGTCCTTAACCTCGACCACGATGTCTTTAAACTAACAATGGACCGAGATGTCCTTAAACTAACAATGGACTGTAATGTCCTTAAACTAATCGACCGCAATGTCACTAAACTAAATAATAGATCTCAATTGCTCTCTTGTTGGATCTAAACGATCCCGTTAAGTTGATCTTAGTCTAAAATGAGACTAACGTATCCTTAACAAACGTTTAAGTTGATCATAGTCTAAAATGAGGCTAACGTATCCTTAAACCCAATCCCCCAAACCCAAATCTAACAAAGATACGGATTTGGACTAGTCCACGCCCTACGGGCGACAAATTAGTCTCCGTATACAATCCACGGGCAACCAAGAACAAAACAAACACCCATGACACGAAGTGACCATATGGAGAAAGAGAAAGTTGTTACCGCGATGCGGTAGCGTAATTAACTGCAGAGGCTTGCGCCTGCAGGGAAGAGCGTCCCCACAATCAAAAACCCCTCAAACGAGGGGGAATCTGACGAAGTCTACTACATCGGCCGCATCCGTTTAAACCTTCGATACATGGTGCCATAAATCAACTTGGCATCTTCGGAAAGGTGGACGGATAGCACCAATTAGCATCTGCCCCGAAATTCAGGCTAGACGTTTATTGCGTCTCCGTGTTTCGGAGGGGAACAATTACCGTTTCAAGGGCATATCCTCAGAATGAAAGAGGCAACTCGGCATTACTCATCATGGAGCGAACCATACCTAATAAGGTACGGTTCCTCCGCTCCGATACACCGTTGTGATGTGGTGTATATGGAGGAGTAAGCTGAGAGAAAATTCCATTCTCTTTTAGGTATTCAAGGAATTCCGTGCTTAAGTACTCCCCTCCTCTATCCGATCGTAGGATCTTAATACTTTTGCCAGTCTGGTTCTCTACTTCGTTTCTGAATTCTTTGAATTTCCCAAAAGCTTCAGATTTGTGTTTCATAAGATACACATATCTGAATCTAGAGAGATCGTCAGTGAATGTGATGAAGTACGAGAACCCGCCCCTTACATGTATAGACATCGGACCACACACATCACTGTGTATGAGTCCCAAGAGCTCTGCTGCTCTTTCTCCATGTCCGGTGAGCGGAGATTTGGTCATCTTTCCTTTGAGACAAGACTGACAAGTTTCATAAGATGAAAATTCGAACGTATCCAAAAGTCCATCTTTATGCAACTTACTCAGTCTTTTCTCTCCGATATGAACAAGTCTACAATACCACAAGTAGGATTCGTTCACATCTGAACTTTTCCTCTTGCGTGTGTTTTGTACATTGAGAACTGTGTTTTGATTAAGAACATAGATACCATTACACAGTGTACCTTCTGCAACCAATACCTGATTAAGGTAAATGTTCATGATATTTCTATCAAGAACAAACTTATATCCATCTTTATCAAGTAAAGAAACTGATATGATGTTGCAAACCATGGAAGGTACATAGTAGCAGTTGTTCAAAATCATAGTCTTGCCATTTGGCAATGCTAGGTGATATTCATCGACGGCAAAAGCATCAACCTATGCTCCGTTCCCTACTCTAAGGGACATATCACCAGGTCCAACCATCCTACTTTTTCTCAGTCCTCGTAATAAATTACAGATATGAGATCCCGATCCGGTATCGAGTACCCAGGAGGTAGGACTGACCGAAAAACAGTTCTCAATAACAAGAACACCTGAAGAAGACTCAATAGTATGTTTCTTCTTCGATGGGGTCATCAAGGAATTCAAACAATCCTCTTTTCCTTGCTCATTCTCATGACTGTTGTCATAAGTTAGAGCCGAACCGACGTTCTCCAGCCCTGAATAAGAATTCAGATCGGTCAAGCGACATATTTTATTATCTTGATTAAGGCGTGAACTGGTCGCTACCTGTAGAGAGAGAAAAGAAACACTCAGCGTGCGCTCTTTGCAAGATTAGATCGGTTATTAATTTATCTAACCAGGATGGCTCCGACTATTTCCTCGAATTATTCTTCAAACCTTAAAAGAAGAACTAGTCAGGATTAATCGCACGTCACAATACTTGCTTAACCATTCAGCCAGACTAGTGTTAGTACTTCGAGGGAGGTTTTCCAACACTTTCGCGAAGTTCCTTAATTACATAACCTCTTTTCCCTGGAGGCGTAGCCCCGCTAACACTGTTCTAGACACCTGCTTGGTTTATAGCATTGATTGTTTAGTGAAATAATGTCCCGAGAGTAATCCTACTCATCAGTGGGATCGGGATCCAACTATCATTGTGTGATGGCCTAAATGGAATCCACTCTAGTCACCACACTCCAGAAGGTATGCTAAATCTGCAAGTTTCATGTATGTTTGAAACTCCCGATGTGATTTTTACCCCTAACAACTTATAATCTTGACGCTTGCCAACAAGTCATAGGCCACTAGTCAAGTTCAACCCGTCATTGTCCTGGATTAACTTGAATCGTCCCGCACAAACTCTTGATGCTTGCCAACAAAATTGTATGACTATCTCGATTAATCGCATATCTATGCAACAGATAAATATCACTCAGCTACCGTTCACTGTGTCTTGACGCTTGCCAACAAACACAACACGAATACTGGGTGGTACCCATCTGAAATGACGGAGGGCTACGGCTAGGTTTTTGGCGAAAAACCTATTAACGTAATGAACTTGATATCGTCGAAGGAATCTGAGTAGTTTTGCAAATATATAGTGGCGAAAACTTTTGCTAAAGAGGTCACTCCCTGTGAAGGGATCTCGGCTCTTTTCTCGTCGAATGAGGTGCAGGATATTCTAAACTGAATACCACGATGCAAAGCAAAAAATAATCGACTATAGTGAAGTTATTACGCTGACGCAAACTTTTACTCAAGGGGTCACTCCCAATGAAGGAATCTCGGCCCTTGTCTCGTCGAATGAGGTGTTGGATATTCATAACCGAATACCACTGTGCAAAGCAAAAGAGAACGTCTGTAATGTCAGTTTTTAAAACTTGGTTCCAACAACATCTTTTAGGTTTATTTTCTTGCATTAATCAAAATTAATGCGGTCCCGTCAATTTAATCCTATCACACCAGAAAAGAACGAAAATACAATGTACGTATATACCATCCGCATTCGCCACTGGGCCCCGTCATCACCCGTTAGGTTACTTAACTAACGACAGAGCGGGGGCTGGACTAGCGCGGGTGCAAAACATATACAACATCTATTAGTATATATATAAGTATCTATAACATTCGTCCCAGGCATGATAATAAGCAACATCACAGAATCAAAGAATCACAGCCAACAATACATAATGGTGGATAATCTTGGAGCCCCGGGTTTCATTTGAGCCGGAAATAAAACCCGACGTTCCCAGTCATGTGGATAGCCTGTGCAATGAAAACCTGTACCCCCTACGAGTGCGGCGAATAGCCCGCCAATTCTAGAATGAAGCCCCCTCCGTCTCAACGCCATGAGATGTGGGCTTGCTGTCTTCTAGAAGCCGGCTATTCTTGCACTCCACGGCGGGGTAATCCTAATACAAAAAAGAAATAATATGTACAAACGGTGACATCGACCTCAACCCGGTCGTGCCCCAAAATAATATACAACCCGGCAAAGACGGCAGTCCACATGTCGGACGCTCGCCCCGCAATAACAAATGTACAATTGAATATAAACTGTATTTTTAACATTGCACCACATGCTATCCACCACGAAAATCCAACCACAATCACAGCACAAGCACAAAACATCAACGCGAATGTCACATTCGCAAACCCGTCTAAAAGAACATATAGCAATCAGACGAGTTTACCGATCAAGTGACATTCACGGTCGCAGATAAAAGTGAATGTATTGTAAACTATTAAACAGTGTTAAATTTAACAACTTCGAAACACTCCAAATTGCCCCGTACAGAAAACAACAGAGAATCAAAATTGGGCAAAAAACAAACAACACCAGAAACCCAAACTATAAGAGACAAGAGCCCAGACCAAAACACGACACATTCTGCCATAACAAAACCGAAGAGGCCGGTTTTGGGGTGGCGGCCGGCCATAACATGGTCAAATTGCGTCGTTTTTGTTCTGGGTACATCTCATGGTGTAAATATCACTCTGCAGTTGTTTAAAAAAAAATTGAAACCTTTTTAAAATCAACAGAAACTGCAGTTTGGGTTTTGATGTTACGGAGTCGTTTCGGTATTGTTGTTTTAACATTGTTTAAAATTGCTAGTCTAAAGTTTATGGGCTGGCTCTGATACCATGAAGGGTTATGACAGCGCCCCGGCCATCATCCGTGGCCAAATGCGAAATAAAAATTTTACTACGATAAAAAACTTGGCACTATAACAACCCTAAATCAGATCTTTACCATAAACCTTGTTAGCAAAAAGGGTTCTATCTATTATGATAGAAAATATACCTAACGGAAACAAGTCCTTCGGGTCTTCGATCCTCTCCTTAAGCTCCTCGATGGATGTATGGATCGTGCTTGAATTTCGGCCTCCTTGTGTCAACGATGATCCACCCGAGAGCTCCAAACTTGAGCTAAACCTCTAACTTGAGGTAACTAGAATACTTAGCTTGCTAATCTAAGTAGACTAGGGTGAGTAGAGTGTGATTTGAGTGGCTTGGTCTTATTAACCCTTGATTATTAACACATGATACACTAGGGTTTGAGAGAGGGATGAGGAAAGAACCATGAAAGAGAATGAGAATGAAAAAATGAAGAGAGTTATCTTATGAGGAAAAAGAATTATAAGTTTTATTAGGATAATTGTGATGGTTTATTTGATTTGACTATTATCATGTTACAATTAATGCTAAGCAAAATATCTTGTGCTCAACAAAAATATCTAAGTCAACAATGGTCAACAAGTCAAATGGTCAAACCAATTAACCATGACACAATTATCTCTAATAAAGATTAGTAAACAATTTCCTCCATCTCATTATGGTTTTAATCAAGTCAATGGTCAAAACCCTAATGAGGTGTCTCCTTCTCTGTCCCTCTCAACCGTATATACATACCCGCATCCGTGTTCCGAGAAACACGAATACAATGAGACTAAACCAACCCAAAATCTAATATTAGGATCCGGCTTAAACCAAAACTCGCTAGTATCAACCGCTCGAACACTATACGCGCACAAGTTCGCGTATGTGAACAAACCCTGTCGCAAAACCATACGACCTCTACATCGTTTCGCCCGAAGCTGGGAAACCTCTGTGTGGGACTCTAAAGACTCGACAGTACTCTGGTAGTGGGTTTAACCACAAGCACGTCAGCAGCACTAGCTGTACGCAACAGCTACCCAGGTTCCTGTCGAAAAGGAAAGCCGACGAGCAAACTCGTTCGAACTTCTACTGAGCCTATCCGTGACAATATCCATACAGTCCGGTCTCTTCGTCAAAGACTATCGCATATCGGGTCTAGGGGATGGTGAACGTCAGACCCTAATAACCTGATAAGTCGTGTCGATGTGGCTCAGGACCAATCCGGGAAACTACTGATCAACCTATCAGTAAATCCCAACTGCCTTGGCCAAGATCTTATGGTTCTGACCAATCGATCACTGCGCGATATCAACTCCCAATACCGGGAAAGACGAATCCCCAACAATCGCTCACTGCCTCCATGTGGCTCGGGACTGTACCCAACCAAAACCTGTTTGCACGACTCAGTAGAGCCGTGGTAGGATAGTGATCAAAGCTCAGTGGAAACTCACACGAGACAAATGCCGATCTCGGGTCCAAAAACTAACCTGTACACATGTCACTTGAGAACTTCCATCTGACGATAGGTATAGTACCATCTGGAAGTTCTCGGCGAGTCCGTCCAGTGTACTCACCGCCAGTGAGCACCTGTATACGATCTTAGGTGCATCAGACCAATGGCTGCGGGACCAACCATCCCCCGACGGGGTTAGAAACGTATACACTAGTCTACTCTGGAGTATCAATGCCCAGTCTCGATACTCCCGCGACTAGGGACCATTTAAGGATGTGTTTATGGACTACGCTGCTCCCATAAGTATGATCGCCATCACAACGCAGGTAGTCAAGCAAGATCCTATGGGCTTTATCAACATGTAACCGCAATATGTAATAACGAGTATGACATATGCCATGTTAAGATAAAGACAAACCATAATGGTATACTACCGTATCGAGTCTTTATCAATATGTGCAAGCTAGATATAACAACAATAGAAATAAATACACATATCCTGACAAAGACAAGTCAAATAATATACTATAAAACTGAGCAAGATTGTCCTGTACATACATATCCCTAGCATCCATATGTATACATATACAATACTGGCCTCTAGGGCATATATATCCAACAATTTGAAAATCGAATATTGAGACATATCTTACCTACTGAGCATGGCAAACTCAGCGTTATATTCATCCACGGATTTTGTCCACATAGAACCCTGTTGTGGGTGAATGAACTGCTACTCCATATCAAATCAGGCAGTCTCTGGGAAGTATTTCGCGTCGAACATGTCGTGAAAAGTCCTTCATTCGATAGGTTGGTCAAGACGGCTTTCTTCCGCCTTCCACCAAACTCGGGCGTTGTCAGTGAGTTGCAACTTCGCAACTCGAACCCAAGCGATCTATGGCACTTGTGCCGCTGCCAGAACATCCTCAATATTTTGAGCTCATTCTTCAGCTTCTAGAAGGCTCTCTTTTCCCGAAAACTGCTTGGGGTGCAAAACTCGGAATTGCTTTACCTCAGGTGCTTCCGCTTCTGGACGGTTCATCAAAATAGCAGTCTGCTGCTGCTGTCCCTCCAGGAGTCTGCGGATTGCCTCAAGCAGTACCGTATGCTCATTGATCGGAGCAGCGACGGTAGGCGTAAGTGGTAGAGATGGTAGTATGTTGTTGAAGTTGGTACTGGTGTTGTTTGAGGAATCCATAACCTTGAAATAAAAATTTAGGTTAGGATAGATTCAAAATATATGAAATTGTAAGATTCAAGGAATATGAAATATAAAGAATGTTTTTATTTGCTGATTCTTGTGTTATATTGCTTATGACTTCATGCAGAACTGACATGCATGTCCATACAGAGCTGACCTACATAGGCCACCAACAAAACCTGTCACGCCCCGCTTCCCGGTGTATGGCAAGGGGACGCGGCGAGGCCCGCTACGTATTTACTCAGAAGTAAACACGCTAAGCGTATCTAAGCAATATAAAGTAAATGTACACAAGAGACAGGAATATAATAAACAATAACTTTATTTATTAAACATTCTTTTACAGGTACAACTGGAATGTAAATACATGAATAGAAAGCAATACCTAAACAATGGCATAACATAAATGAAAATGAAATATGTACAAGTAATCTAAAACTCTGGGTCAAAGGCTAGCTGCTCCAAGTCTTCGCTGCTGGGCTCGATCTCCAGTGAGTCTGATCCACCTGACAACATTCCAAAAAAAGAAAAAAAGAATGTTGTCAGCGAACAATCGCTCGGTATGTCCCAAAGATGAGTAGAGATAGAATAGGCAGAAAGAGAATATGAATAATAATGTTTAATTATAATGTTAATGCAGTTGTTTGTAACTTGGTACAGAATATGCCAGTATATACGAGAGGACTCCCACTATTCCGGAGACTAAGGTATACGGAGCACAAGGAACCGTTCAACCACGGTATAACGGCAATAGATATTTAGATTAGGTGTATTAAGGTTGCAGTCGTATGCCACTTCTAACACATTCCGTACCAATCCACCCCTTTATAAACCCCGCGATGTCTTTTGTATTGATTGTATTGTTTTGTTATATAGATGGATGACTTGCCGAAACCATGATGTCAGTAAATGAAATGGATATAAATGGAGAGTCATGTAAACGGAGTATATCCATGGTTCGGTTCGGTCAATATAGATTGAATAGACGGATTCATGTTGTATTATAGTTTATACTTTAATCATATTCAAGTCGGATTGATTAGATTGAGACTCAGTCTGAGTTAAACACTTTGAAAAGAACTTAAAATCCTGAATTAGTTTTGATGTTATCGGTAACTGCTGCACATGGACAGCGGGATTAGTGTCTTTTTCCAAGACAATTACCGTATTGATAACACCATTTGTTAGATTGTCTACGTTAGATAGACAAGCACCCACATTCTCCGGCTCCCTGAGGCTCAAGAGAATTGGTCCCGCTTAAACCTATATTTACTAGGATCCTTATTGTAATTTAGTATAACTTAAGGGGGTATTATGTAAAAATAGTTTTGATACATATTCAAAATACACCTCAAGTATTTAATTATCGTTTTTAGGATTTTCATAGATGTGTATTTTATAAAAGTGAACTTTCTAGTGAGTAAAACCTAGTTTTCATTGTATATGGTATTTTATTGAAATATTGGAATTTTGCATTGAATTGAAATGGTATTTTCCTATAATGGTGATTCCTTTGATTTAGAAAACGTGGAATATTTGTATAATATATTTAAAATAGATCTTTTGATAATACTCATATATATATTTAAAAAAAATAAATCTTATTTATTTTCTAGAAATCTCATTTTCTTAAAAGTAGCATTAAAAATTCCATCGAGATCGAATGCTCCTTGCGGAGGTCTGCATCTTGCTCTACTAGACCCGAGGACGTGCGATAACCCGCACCATCCCGATCGGGTTCCCCAAAATGGATTGTAGAGACGTAATTGCAAGGAATTAATGAATGCTCTTTTTAAAGAAAACGTTTTTGTAATAGTTTACGGTATTTTATTGTAACTCGTGATATTCCCAAATACATTTCCCAAAATTAAATCGTGCTATGTCAAATATGTATGTTGTGATGAGGTAGGTCCTTACCTCGTGAGTTTTCTAAAGGTAATACAAGTATTATGTTGATTTGTGTCGAAAATAAAGTATCTGGTATTTTACCGTAAAAATACGATAAAAGTTGCATGAAAGATTCTTTTGAGATGAAACTTATTTTAATATATTTGTTAATAATTGTTAAATATTATATGAGAGTATGGTATTTTATTGCTTAAGAAAATAGAATTTTTTAAAGAAAAACCAAATCGGAAGTCGGATTAACTCCGCTTCCGTCGGGTTTTAAAGAATGAAAGTTTTAGAATAGATAAAGAGAGGGGAAGAAGGGACTTACAGGCTACAAGGTTAGAGGGGAGAAGGGGGAGGCTAGGGAAGGTGTCGAGACGTCGTTTCGTCGCCGGAAACTCCTCGAAATTTCGCCGGAACTTCGTCCTTTGCTAACTCCACTTGCATAACTTAAGACTTGAGAATTTTTTAGAGTTTTTGTAATGAAATTCTGAGTGAGGAGAGGTGAAATGGAGTATGGTATTTATGGGAAAAATTAGGGTTTAGAGAGTTAAAGAATGCATTAAAAATTGGATTAAAGGTGATTTAATATTCTCTGAAAAATGTGCAGAGAAAATAAACAACATGAGAGAAATGGGGTAGGCCAAGAGGTGCTCGGGTGAAGAGATGGGAAGCATCCCCTACGGGGGGCCCGGCGGTGCCAGTTTTCAAAGCCATCTCGCCGATCCAATACCGGTGATGGGTGCTTGGATCTTCGCCACGTGTTGGTGTCGCTTGGTTTTCTTTCAGTGCACATGTTTGTTTATTCTGTAACTTATCATCCTACGTGTAATGCACGTGCAAACCCTTGGGCTTCTAAAAGATTAAAAGAAAAATTAAATAAAAAGATAATGTGGCTGGAAGGATTCAATCACAGGGGTTACGTCACAGCAGTACAAGGCTTTACCAATGAGCTACAAGTGTTTTCTTGCTATTCAAAAGCAAATCAAATACTTATAGTGTACACAGGATTGCAAATACTCCATTTGTATATTAACTTTTAAATAATTTTCTGTACATTGAAATTGAAGTTGTTACAGGGGGGCCGAGCGAGGCAGATTGGAACAACGTTGGTGAATGGGGAAGGAGGCCGAGGTCGGGACAGGGCCATGGGAAAGAGAGGACGCCGGGATCGGGAGGACGAGGTAGCCGGGATTGGGGGACGGGACAACCAAGGTCTAAAGTGGGCTGGGAGTGGGGCTGCGCCGGAGAGGGAAAAAATTCTTATCGCTGTGATACCATGTTAGAACAGGTAATAGACGGAAAAGAATAGTTTTTCTTGATGAATAACTGAGAGTATACAGGGTCCTATTTATACAATTAGAGGAACGCCTAAATAGACAAGTCCTACGTATGGAAGAAAAAGAGAAAATATACAATAAAATATAATCTACCAAATAAACTAATTCTATACTATGTTTAAAAGTGGCAAAGATCCAATGAAAGGTGTTTTATCTCTCCTATTTTACTGCTAGAGGGACTCAAATTGAAATAGCCCATTTAATTTCGTGCAGACAGCAACAAGCAAAACTATGATAATTTAATGAAGTAATTTAATTGGTCGGAAACCAAAAATGAGGGACCTCAAGAAGAAAGATGCAGAATGATTAAAAGATTTAAGCCGAGTGAATCAGAGATGGAGTCGACCATAAAGAAAAGGAATAGGAAACTGCAGTTAAAATTATTTTATAGTCAACTAATCTTTTTTTGTTAATATGATTCAGTCAACTAAATGTATTCTTTAAATATGATTTTGTCTATTCAATATTGTAGAAGATTTTGATTAAGTAAGTGGTTTAGTTCATGCATGTACAAACGGAGTTTATCCGGACCCAATCCATTAATTTAAACTTTTAATTGATCTGGGTCGGGCCTAGATCAACGGATTTAGAATCAATTCCATATCCTTATTTTTTATAGCGGGTCCGATTCGTCTCCGGGTCTAAACCCGACCCATTAAGAAGCCTATAAATATATAAACCTTTCCCAAAGGTAAACAGCATTAAGCACGAAATCATAATTATTTCATTCAGAAGTTTGGAACCAACAAATCAAATACACCAAATTAGCGAGCATCTAACTTCCTTCAAATAAAAGTTATATCTCTCTCTAGCTTTCTCTAGGGTTTCACTTTCTCTCTCTTCGAACTAATCTGATAAAGATAATGTCGATCCTCGTCCTTAAACACTTTGGTTCGCCGCCGGAGCCGGATTCATTGGAGATGGATCTGGCGGTGCTCGCCCATACCACCGATGTGAGCAGCTTCGGATTCTTCGAGAGGAAAGTGGTGAAAGAGAGCGTCCTCTTCTTCGCTTCTCGCACCATTGCTAAGCGAACGCATATTGGCCAGCGCCAATCGGTGAACCATAAAGGTTACATTTTGATCTCTTTATGTTTAATTTTTTATATGTATGATATATCTGTCCATTGGTCTTTGAATAGGGAATTATGTCAACGGCCATTGGTGGGGTTTAGAGAGACTAGGGTTGGAGCCCGGGGTACCCCGGTAATGAGAAGAGGATGGTTAATTTATTTCACATATCATCCGGGGATCGGGTGTGGGATCTCATTTTTTTTTTATAATTATGTTGACCACATTGTTAGAATATGATTCTAAAGTTTGTTACCTATTGTAGAGTACAAGGTGCATGCTCACAACAGAAACGGGCTTTGTGCATCGGTGTTTGTCGACTATCACTATCCCGTTTGCGTTTTCTCTCCTCAATATGGTACGCATGTTTTCTCTCCTTACTGTATTATTGATGGCATTTGCATTCTTTGGGAAATCAGAGAAGCGAAATCATAATTTTATGCCGTGTTAATCTTGAAAACGCAAATTGTCTATAATTTATATGCCGGAATATTTCTTTTTCTGCTGCGCAACATGGATAAGGTCAATAGTGACGGTATATATCCAATAAATTTTTTTATTATATGTATTCTGGATTATGATATTTGACGTTATTTTCCCCTTTTTCCAATTATTATTATTATTATTATTATACATATAGAATAATATATAAGGTGTTCCCAAAATTGAGCTCATTTTTGTTCTTTTCCAAGGAAAATTTGTTCAGTCCCTTGGTTTTTAATGAAATTTGCATTTGACCCCTCATTTTTTAAGCAATCAAACTTTCTTCTCCAGAAAATTACTTCTTGCCTCCTAAGTTTCTTTATAAATGACAATCTACTCTATAGAGCTTTGTCTCCTTCGAAAATACATTTGGCCATATCTCTACGGAAAATTATCGAGACTTTAATCCAAGGTTCAAGAACTCGGTTTCAGTTTCGGTCTCGGTCTCTCATAATTTTATTAGTTTCGCTAGTTTTCGGCTAGT
Organism: Agapanthus africanus; assembly: GCA_030015575.1. Lineage (NCBI taxonomy): Eukaryota > Viridiplantae > Streptophyta > Magnoliopsida > Asparagales > Amaryllidaceae > Agapanthus > Agapanthus africanus. Next base: position 175,173,428 of record JASDDO010000024.1, read on the forward strand.
TTCGCTAATCTCGGTTCGAATTTCGGTTTCGACGGTTTTACAACATACATAAATGTAAATATATTAAATACTTAAATTTATGGTTCTATATTATAAGATAATGATCTTAGTGTTTAAAAATTCAGTCATGACGTAAAATATATTGAAAAGTGTATTTAGATTAGTATTAATATAGGCTTTGGGTTCAATTTTTGGCGGTTTTCTAGCAACGAAGGCCTACAATGACTGGGTTTAGGGTTCGGGCGGACGGATTTACACTAAACCCATACCCAAGCCGAAATTTTCTTATCTAATCTCCAACCTGCCCGATCGGGTTCAGACGTGTATACAATGTCTAAAACGCCGAAAAAATCGGGTTTGTGGTAGCAACCGGGTTAACACATGCAAGCGAGACTGAACTGATATTTAGGAAGTGATTAAATAAAAGAATTTCTATTTCTCAACTTGAAAATTTTGTAGCGATCGACGAGTTTGGAATGTAAAGCAGGTTAACATGGAAAATTTTCCTGTCTTTTCTTCTAATTCTTTTTCAAGATTCTTTACCTCAAGTATTCAACTGAATCTAAGGTTCGACTTTGTTTTGTTTCAATTAGGCCCGAATTTTGATTTGTCTAAGGTTCTTTGTTTATATGGAAAATCAATTTTTCCGGACGAGGTTGATTTGAAGAGCAAAGTTTAGTACTTGATCAAATTCAGTGATGTTAAAACTTATTTTGCTCTCTGTCGATTTTTTAGGTTATGATAAGAGGCATCTCTTACTATATTATACGGTAAATCAATTTTGTTATTTTTAAAATCGATTCATTTATTTATTTTCAGTATCTTCATGTTCTTGATCGGACTTCAAATTCTTAAGAGATTATTCTATCTCTAGATATTTAGAATAATTGAAGTGGATATGGTTAATTTGAATTTTTTTTTATTAATTTAATATTTAATTTAGCTGCAAGGTAAATCCTGCAATTTTTTATATGAATAGTTTAGTTCGTAGCTCACCTTAATAATATAACATTCTGCAACTTATGGTATGATTGAAAACAACTATCAGGTGGCTACATCAAATCATTGATTCTTCAACTTGCAGATTTCAAGTTTAGTGTGCCTTTACTTTGTATTTTGTTAGATGTAATGCATTTTAATTTTATATTTATCAACTATTAGAGTGTTGTACACTTATGCTAATATTACTAAAACTCTTTGATAGCTATTTATTAGACTTGAGACTCAAAATTTGAGGGAGAGAAGGCATTTGAATTTGGTATATAAGATTTCATATTTCGCAACTAGGAAACTTATGCTTAAATTTCATTACTTGTTGCACAATTCTCTCTAAATTACATGTAGAGAACTATGTTTCGCCATGGTGATTATCAATATAAAATCTATGCTTATACTTTTGCTTAAATTATTTTTCCTTTGGGCAAGCCCCTGCGCATTTTCGCAGGAGCCATTTGCTATTTGCTAGTCTACTTCTAAATGCATGTATATTTCAAGGTTTAATTTCCTTGATTTGGATTTTGGAAAATACTATTTCACTTTAAGTTTTTGACTGGTAATACTTTAATAGCATGATCTCTTAACCCTACATAGTTTTTGTAAACCCCTCACCCCACACCCCACACCCCACCCCAAACACACACACACACACACACACACACACACACAAAAGCAAAAAGAAAAATAAAAGAGCGATGCGAGGAAGTTTTGGATGATTTGTCAGTAAATTTTGAAGTAGTAAAGGAATAAAAGGGAATATAGATGAAATAAGAAAATTAAAGTAAGTTAACATCCATGACTTTCATTCTATCACAAAAGTCTTCTCTTCTATCTTTTATCACGATTACTTTTATCCCTTTTATTACATGTTCTTATCTCTTTAGTGATAGGTGTCACAGCATTTGTCTTGAATCCTCTCTCCTACAATGCATTATGTGGCCATAGCCCCACAACTCAATTAGGTGCTGCGAAGTAACGCCGTCTGCTGCAAAAGATTCCCCAATGCAAATTCCTGATTAAATGCCCTAAAGTTAAATCAAAACGACATTTATTTTTGACTAGATACTAAAACAGCTTCGTAGAAAAATAATATATTGTAAAGACGATTTCCCTTCAATCCAAAAAAAGAATATTCCAATCGCTCATATTATGGTCGAGCGGCACTTACAAGAATAATTTTGGTTTCATCCAAAGCCCTCGAAATCTCAAGTAATTTGTCGGCCTCTGCAGGGTCTTGCGAGGGCAATTTAAAACTGTTAACAATTAAACCGCTTAATTTCATGATGATTAACAAGAAAACATGAAGCACACACTAAGATGTGGAAGTTCGTAGAAACATAAGATTTCTTTATCCACCAAGTAAAACCAAGCTGAACTATAGATACACATACTAGAACCCGAATTTAATTGCAAATTGCTCGCTGGATTACTAAAAAAATGTGAAATTTAACTGCAAGACAAGTGAAATGAGCCTCAACAAATCGGAAATATATGCCTCCCCTCCGTCGCAACCCTCTCTTCTGGTCCCCTTTTTTTTGTTAGGAAATGAAATGGATAAATTCAAATAAAATGCAAAGGCAGAAACAGGTTAGAAACAACCTTGACAGTTGAGACAACGCGTTAATGCCGGAAATGTCAACAATCCAAATAGGATTGGATTTCAGGTATATTACAAGATTCACAGATGAGTAATTAAGAGATATTCAGAAAAAAGATAAGATTTTAAGTGTGTGCACAGACAATCCAAATAGGATTGGATTGGATTTCAGGTATATTATACTTTAGAACCCAAAGCCCTACAAATGAAATTTCATCAAAAGAGGTAAAGCTAAGTACCATGCAATTTGACTCTAAGCTTGTGATTTGCTAGATTTTAAGTATGTGCACAGACACATCTACGGGAAGTGTTTAGAACTGATGGAGGCGGACTTTCCCGGTCTCCTTCAGATGTTGTCTCCCATTGATCTGCCGATGGCTGCGATTGACGGCTGGGATTTGATCTGGAGCGTGATCTCCTGCGATGTGTGGATCTCAATGGGTTGGAGGAGATTTGCGCCGAGTACCTGCAAGGAAGTCCCGGGATGGTTTGGTACCACCGAGGACCCTCCGACGATCAAGCCAATAACAAGATCCGAGCAGAGTAACGGCTTAGTGGAGTAAAAATGGCTTACTTGATCCCTCTAGGAGAGGGGATTATATAGCGGCGGCGGCATGCAGGGACAGGCGCGAGAATCACGCCGGCCGTTACGCTCCCGACGTCACGTCCGCGTGATATGCGGATCTTCCCATTAATGGTGAGACAGGCTCGTTAATGGGGATCGTAATGGCGTAGAACGTGGGATGTGGCCGGCGGAAATCTCGCGCATGACAAGATTCACGGAGCGGCGGTTACTCCTGCGAGTGGTACCGCTAGTCGGTCGATGAGACCGAGGAAAAAGGCCTCGGCGGGAGAGCTCGGGGGCGAGCGGGAGAGCCGAGGCGTCTTGGTCTTGTGATAGCTCGGAGGCGAGCTGGGAGATCGTGGAAGCCAATTTGTGCATGGGGGCTCTGAGAAGAGCCAGCTTGTGCTTGCGGGTCGGGCATAGGGTGGCCTGGTCGGCTCCTGTAGGCCCTTCCTTCTGAGCTCTGGGACACGTCATCTGCCACGTGTCACGATCTGGGAGATCGTCGATCTCGAGCATCATCATTATCCCCCCACTCTCGTCCCGACCAGCTGACGGGTCGGATCGAGAGTGGACTGCCGGGCCACCTGGGGTAAGCTCCTTTTGAAGATATCGCCGGGACGTGTCCCCAGGCAATCTGTTGTCTTTTCTGCCTGTGAATCATGGGCGAGATCTCTGCATTTAAGGAAGGTGTGTCGGTTCATGTGTTCTGTGACTGAAGCGACGGTCCACGTGTCGAGCGTTGGTTGGGCGACGCGACGTGTTGCAGACCTGCGGCGTCTGATAGGATGCGGCCCAATGCTGGAGCGACAGGTGGAGCAATCGGGGTCATCGGTATTGAATATAGTGCCCTCAAAGTCAACTATTGGATCGCAAGCATGTGATCATGATGATTGAGTGAGGACATATACCGGTAGAACAATCTTACTCGAGATGATAGTATGATATCTGGTTTGTCTTCATCATCACTATTACATGTTGATAGAGCCCATAGGATTCTTGCTTGACTGTCAGCAGTATGATGGCGATCATATACGTAGGAGCTGGTGGTCTATAAGAGCATCCTTAAATGTCCCTAGTCGTGGGAGTTTTGAGACTGGGCATCGATATTCCAGAGTAGACTAGTGTATATTGATCGAGACCCCGACAAGGGGCGGTGGCCAGGTCTCACAAGCCATTGGTATTAGTTTGTTCACCTAAGATAGTATACAGGTGCTCATTGGGTTATGGGTTCACTGGACGGACTCGCCGGGAACCTGCTAGTTGGTATTATACATATTGTCAGATAGCAGTTCTCAGATGACATGTGTACAGGTTAGTTTGTCGACCTGAGATCGGCATTTGTCTCGTGTGAGTTCCCGCTGTGCTTTGATTACTACCCTACCACGGCTCAAAGGAGTCGTGCAAATAAGTTTTAGTTGGGTACAGTCCCGAGCCACATGGAGGCAGTGAGCGGATCGTCGGGGATTCGTCTCTCCCGGTATTGGGGGTTGACGTCGCACAGTGCACGGGTGGCCATCACCAGAAATCCTTGGCCAAGGTAATCGAGAATTACTGATTCAGATCAGTAGTTTCTCAAGTGGTGATGGCCTTCATACCGACACGAATTATCGCGTTATTAGGGGGTCTGACTTTATCTATCCCCGTAGACCCGATATGCGATACTCTTAGACGAACAGACCGGACTATACGGATATTGTCACTGTTAGACTCAGTAGGGTTCCAGGATGAATTCGCTCATCGGCTTCCCTTTTGCTCAATACATGGGCAGCCGTTACGTACAGCTAGTACCACTGACATGCTTGTGGTTAAACCCACTGCCAGCGTATTGATGAGTCATTAGAGTCCCCCACAGAAAGTTTTCCAAGTTCGGACGAAACGTTGTAGAGGCCGTATGGATTTATAGCTGGGTTCGAACATACACGTGCACTTGTGCACGTGTTATGTTTCGGACGGATAATATTAGTGGGTTTTGGTTTAAACCGGATCCTATTATTATATTGTGTAGGAATATTTTTTGTCTCGTTGAATTCGTATTCAGTCGGAATACGGATGCGGATATGTATATACTGTTAAGGGGTAATCTTGTAATTCATTACGGGATTACTTTTGAAGTTGTCAATTTTCTTTTATTTGATTAAATATTTGGTTTAATATTTAATTGATGGAAATTTGTGAGTTTTGTTTTTGGCCAAATTCATTCTTTGATTTTTAGCCAAATTCCTTCTTCTTTTTCGGCCAAATTTCATGTGCTTTGCTTGCCATTTTGTGAGCCCATTGAGGCCCATTTCTTTTGTTGTGCTGGCTAGAAATTTCGTGGGTAGGAGCATAGGCAGCATGGGGTTTTTTGTGAGGTGGCATGACCATTGCATGAGTCATTGTGTTTGCATTGAATGGGCATGGTTTTTATTGTGAGGTGGCATCGCAATTCGTGGGAGGGCATGGGCTGCATGATTTGTTGGGTGAGGTGTCTTTTTCTTGTATTTGATTAATCATACACTTCACCACAAAAAACCTCCTCTCTCCAATTTTTAGAAATCCCCAGAGAGCCTTTCTTCATGCATGGCCGAGCACACTGTGTGTGTGAGTTTGAATTTTTTCCAAGCTCTAAATCCTATGCTCACTACATTTCATCGATGGGCAACTTTATTTACCTTTACCAAATCCATTGGGTGTCTTGAGACAAACTATTCCACGCTCTCTCTACTTCAATCTTGGACATGTCGGCTAGCAAACTTCATGTCCGAGTTGCTTCAGTTCGAAGCGGGAGCCCGTATAAAGATTCATTGACGTGGTGCCACTTCGACGAGGAGACCGGAGATCGAGCGAGACCGGAGATGCCGTGAGGAGCTGAGGATGATAGCTAAAGACCGAAGGACACGGATCGATCAGTATAGCCATTCTAACTTTTTTTTAGTTTGCTAGTTTGGGTTAATGGAACGATCCGGGTATTTGGTTGTAGTAGTGCCAGTTATAAAAATTTTGTTCCGCATTTGGTCTCGGATTGACGGCCGGGGCGCTGCCGTAACCCAACATGGTATCAGAGCTACCCATTAACCGTAATCTAGCTTGTTTAGACAATGTTAAAGTATCGAAACCGAAACAAAACCCAAACACCGTCACTGAATTAGCAGTTTCTGTTGTTTTTCAAAGTGTCTAGAAAAATTATTTAAACATGTGCAAAAGACTACTCAAGAGACCACAAGACCACACCCCAAAGACGGACCCTACCCCTCGGATTTCGGCCGAGCCCAAGCTCACCAAAATCGAGGTCGCCGGCCAGTTGATCTCCTCTAGGGTTT